>JAPDVU010000002.1:98508535-100991035 GCA_026230045.1 Corynorhinus townsendii
TGGCACAGGGGGCAGCTGGGGGTGATCAGGCTGGCGGGGGGAGGTATTTGGGGGCGAGGAGGCCAGCAGTGGGGGGCAGTTGGGGGAGAGCAGGCCAGCATGCAGAGTGGTTAGGGATAATCCAGCAGGCAGGCAGGCAGGTGAGTGGTTAGGAGCCAGCAGTCCCAGATTGCGAGAGGGATGTCCAACTGCCGGTTTAGGCCCGTTCCCTATAAACCGGCAGTGGGACATCCTTCGAGGGGTCCCAGATTGGAGAGGGTGCAGGCCGGGCTAAGGGACACCCCTACCCCTGTGCATGAATTTCGTGCACCAGGCCACTAGTGGTTTATAATACTGATGTGCAGTTTGTGATCAGGAGACCTTAAGGTCCCTGACTTACCCATTCCAGTCCTATTCTCTTATTTCTAGAACAAACAGCCATTAGATTTTCTTGATGATATCATAATTAAGCTATCTGACACGCATTTAAAAAAAAAAAACAAATTTAAAATAATTTGAAATCTATATGTATAAAAGCCTAATATGCAAATTATCCCTTTGGGAGTTTGACCTGGAGACTGAGAGTTCGATTGCTTGCTATCACGTGCGCTTAACACCAGGGGATGGCACGGAACGAAGGAAAGCCCCTGCTGGCAGCCTGCAGCCAAGGAAGGGAGGCAACAGCCGGCAGCTGGAAGCCGTAAGGCCCTGATCGGCCCTGATTGCCAGCCAGGCATAGGGACCCTATCTGTGTACTGGCCCTCTAGGATGTATGTGAAAGAGTAAGTGGTAGTACAATTTGTTATCCCTCAGTGAGGTGTTTTCCAGTCCAGACATGGACTTTGAAGAGACAGACACATTCTATGTTAAGCTTTTAGAATCTTTTGCAATTGTATTCTGTATCTGATAGTTTATATGGATCAATAAGCAGGACAAAAAGAAAGAGCTACGCGGAGGAAACAACAGATAGAATTTACTGCCCAATCCCAAGAAACAGCACTTCTGCCTGAAACCTGTGTGCTGTGCTGCCATCATTGCTTATGTCTTCCTTTCCTGCTGTTTGCTCATCACTTGCATTGTTCTTCTCATTGCCCTTCTCCACATAGGACTTCCTGGCACCCTCTTGGTCCCCGAAATCCAGAAAGATTTTGTTTTGTTCTGTATCACATATTTGCTTCAATATTCTCCTTATGACTTGAATTCCTGTGCAGCAGCAAGAGTTGAGAAAGAATGAGCTCTTATATTTTACTTTTTTCTTGTGGTATAGCCATTACCTTCAGTCTGACTGCTTCATACCACTTCATTCTTTTCTCATTAAACTTATCTGGTTTCACATTTAACATTAAAATTACTAATACACATTAAAGTATAGATTGATATTGAAGCTTCTGTTTTTAAAATATATTGTCATACTTTGAAATAAAAGCTTATTAACCCATATTTGAAAATATAATTTTTCAGCCAAAGTCGAAGCTCAATGTTACTCAAAAAGGAAATAAAAATCTGTGTGTGTGTGTGTGTGTGTGTGTGTGTGTGGTGTATCTGTTTGTGGGTGTATGATGATATATGAGAGTGATTGAAAACAACAACATGAAGGGCCTACTTAAAGATCTGTAAGCCTCATCTGTCTTAAAGGTATTTGTAAACCAGGAATTAAATAATAAAGTGTAGGTGTTACTTATAGAAGGGTGCTTTGAACCTCCCCTCAAGTCCTTTTTCTCTTACAACTTAATGTACTTGCTCTTGGAAAGTATACTGACATTGGCTTGAAAAGAAGATTTTATGAGAGATTTAAATTATTATTTAAATTATACATAAGTAATTTTCTGGTATATTGATTTTCTACTTCATATATTTGTTGGTATTCCGATAATAACTCCAAACCATCCAAAAGATACTAACTTTTGCTTTGAGCACTCTCAAAAGAGAGTTAAATAAAATAACTTCCACTAGGTCAAAGATTTAAAGTGCAGTCCTTCCTTGAAGGTGCTTTATTATTATTATTATTATTATTATTATTATTATTATTATTTTACTAGTGACCTGATGCATGGATTTGTGCACAATTAAAGGAAACCAGATTCGGGGCCAAAAGTGCTCCAGCAACAGCATAACCCATGGCCAATGGTGGAATCGCTTGGCCCTGCGAGGAATCGGGCTCCCTCCTCTCTAGTTCCAGGGTGCAGTACCAGAGAACCACCACTGCCAAGTCACTGCAGCTCAGCAGCTCCTGTGTTGAGCGTCTGCCCCCTGGTGGTTAGTGCGCTTCATATGTACTGGCCAGTCGGATGGTGGGATGATCTGATGGTCACTTAGCCATAGATAGATAGATAGATAGATAGATAGATAGATAGATAGATAGATAGATATTTGAAAAGCCAGATGTGTTTTTAAAAGATAATGCCTACAATAAATAAAGTATGTAGTCATGGAATGTTGAAATAAAATCAATGAATAAAAAGGAACACTGAGAAAGTTCAAGAGTATGGAGAGCAAAACAGTTCTTTTTTGTTTGTTTTGTTTCTAACATAGGTATAAAGGGAAATTAAAATTACAGGTGAAGGTTTCTGTCTGTCAAAGTACTTAACCCTGGCCTCTTTATTCCTGATCAAAGCAATCTTTTCTTTCATTGGCTTCGAGCATGTGCTTAGTTGTCTGCTATATAGAGGCAACACATCAGGGCCATGCCAGTACTGAGATGTCTGGGATCAGCCAGTAGGTCCACCAGCTGGGATTAGAGTCAACGGTAGTTTGAATTTCCAAAGGCTTGGTTATCTTTGATCTGTCATCTAGGTGTAGCTGCCCAATGATATATGTTTTGGATAATCCTCTAGAATCTGTAGAGTGCCTGATATCCTCAAAGTTCTCAGTAGCATCACCTTCAGCTTGTTTCAGTAAGACTTCTTTCCCATCAGGAAACTCCTCCAAAAATCTGGTCAAATCGTACATCTTGTGGTGCAGGATCAGCCAGGTGCCCTTGCTGTGGTTGTACTTCTGGAGCTTTTCCAGGGTGTCGTACTTGATGGCCATGGCTGAAGGCTCAGCCCTTTCTGAAGGCGGTGAGCTTCAGGCTTTGTAGACACCAACCCAGCTGGGGGTGAGGGTGGCGGGGGCACAGTGCCTCTCAATGAGCCATGGCCCCTACATTCTCCGTGTCTGGTCCAGCACCTGGGGTAGGGCAACTAAGTGCCACAGAAGGTAAATATCCTTTAAAAATGGACCATTTTCCCATATAGTTTTAAAATAACATGATATACTGATGTAAGGGATAAACTGGGATTCAGGAGACCTTGGTTTCTGCCAAAGCTTCTAATGAACATGTGTTTGTGGGAACATTGCCTAAGCATTCTTACACGTAAGTGAAGGGAGTTGGTTAAGATCTCTTAAAGCTCTATAATTACAAAGCATTGCTGCTCTGAACCCCACTGAACTGCTGACTCAACCCTTGTACTGGAAGATCTAAAAGACACTCAGCTTACTTTGTCCAAAACAAACACCTGAAGACTGCCTCACTTCCAGCCTTCCCAGCTCAGTAAAAAGAAATTCCACCTTCTAATTGCTCAAGTAATGTGCCATAAAGTCATCCTTGACTTCTCTCTTCCTTTTGTACACCCCATCTAGTCCAGCAACAAATCTTGTCGTCCCCACCTTCACATGTGTCCTGTTTTACCATCACCATGACGGAGCCACTGTTGTCTTTACCTGAATTTTACAGCCACCACCTGAGTGGGCTCCTGCTTCCACTTCTGCTCAATTCCCACATCGCCACTTCTTCTCAAGGCAGCTAGAGTGATCCATTTAAAATAGAAACCACCTCATGTTCTGCTCTAAACTCTTGGAGATTTTCCGTCACTTTGTGTTAAAAGTCAAGGTCTCCACAAGGACTATACACCTGACATTTTTCCTAGTCTCTCTCGAACCTTGATTTTCGTGCTAAGCTCTCTTTTCTCCAGGCTCTCAGAGGACATCTTCGGCCTGGACACTTCTGTCCCCAGAGGCCCATTTGGTTAACTCTCATATTTCCTTTTAGTCTGTTCTGCCCAAGTTCATGAAGACAGACTTCCCTGATTATCTGTATAACAGAGCAACCCACACTGCTACCCTATACTCTCTGAAACCTTAACCCTGCTTCAGTTTTTCTACTTAGCACTCATCACCATGAGGGCAAGGACCCCATCATCTTTGTTCACTGCTTTATCTTCAGGACCTAGAACAAATGTAGTTGGGTGAATGATTGATTGAATGGAAATATTTTCTGCTGACATTATGTGATAACTCTTTAAAATTGTGAATGTTTATAGTTGAGATAAAGAAATGAAATAATTAAATCTCTCTTTTTCATTTAAAACTGCTAATAGGCCATTTAGACTCACACATTTATTTCACTGTTGAGAAAACACAAAATCAGGGAATATTTCTTATGTCCTCCATGGTGCTATAGTTCATTTGCAGAAAACTAACAAGGTTCTTAGTATTCAAAATGCACAATTTGGTTTTCTGTTGTTTTTTTTTGACAAATAAAAATGAAAAAAATCAGGAGGCTGCTTAATTGTCTGGTAATTTCTATAATCTTTTTTTCAGATTGCCCTTTTTCCCCAAATATATTGTTGTTACACAAATAAAACAATTATATATACACAAATAAAGTGTAATGCATTTAATTAACTTTGTTTTTTACTTGAAATCACAATTCACTGCTAATGAACAGTGTAGAACTTCTAGACCAAAATAAGCTAGCCTAACTTTATTTTCCTCTTTAAGTTAGTGTGTGGCCTTAGAGGAGTTTCATGCCCTTACCAAGCCAGGGCCCTTATCTTTAAAATAGGTGTAATAATGAGTATAATAATACCACTTTTGCTTGCCTAACTGGGTTGTTAAGGTTAATAAGATAATGACTATTTAGAACTTTGAAGTCCTTGGGAGGAAGGTGTTATTAATATGAGAAGAGGAATCTTGCATTTTTTTCTGATATTTATAATTATTTTGGAAAAGTGCCCTATCTAGATATTTGCCGTAGATTCTCTGACAGCTCCATGGAAGCATGTCTGTCCTCCTGGGACAATTATTTTGAGGTACAGCTTCAGGTACTCCACATATTGATACAATTCATCTCTAAAATCTACCAGCTTGACACGTGAGTTCTGCAGCATAACTATTAAAAGGAAACACACTATAGCCTGAGACATTTCTGGCACCTGTTATGGAAGATACACATTGACAAACTGCAATTTTCTATTAAAGTAATTTGAAACTCTTTAGAAGTACCTGTCCAAGATAAAACTTGGTTTCTTAAGAAGTTATATTCCATCCTCTATGATGTCTTTTAGTCAAGATAATGTCTCAAGAGGGATTTCTCTAAAATTCTAAGAGGATTTCCCCTTCTCTCTCTCTCTTTCTTTTTTCTTAATCATTTCATTTTTCAGCCTGGAGCCTAGATTTGATTAATCGATTTTCCTGTTCTGTTTGAGGATTGTTTTTATTAATGCACTTTTCAAGCTGAGACCAGCATTATCGCCTTCTCCATCACTGTACTAAGTGTTGAGATCTGAGCAGGCCAGCTGTAGCAGCTGTGTTTCCCCTTGGATCTCAAGCTAAAAACTTTCATCTCCTTTGCTGTCTCAGCTGCTGGGCTAAGGGTATGGCCTTCCCATAACTCAAACCAGTTTCAAAGCAGTGTAAGTAACCTCTTTGGAATGCTTTTGGAAAACCACAGAAAGGTTCTTTAAAAGTACACCACTTATATACTTTTAAATGAATGTTTCCATTTTAAGGTAATAACAGCATAATGTCAGGAGTCAATGCATGGTATTTAACCACGCTATGAGCATAGTGTAGGCTTGTCTAGATAGACCAATTTAAAAAAAGAAAAAGGAACAAAAGTCAAGAATTGGAATCATTAAAATGATCTCATAGTTGTGGAATCTATGAATAAAATATTATATTTTCCAAAATTGTGTTTATAAAGTACCATTTTCTATAGGTTTGAAGACTTTTTTCTTATCTGAAAGATCATGCAAAAAGATGCCATTATCAAAATGAAAATGGCATTGGCTACTTTCACATTTCAGACTGGACTTGGTTTACGTGGGAGTGGGCAGGATCAAATTTATATGCCTTTTCATAATAATTTGTATATTAAATCATCAAGGCAATAAACATGACTGATGAGCTATACAATTAAAGGTCATTTTAGTGAAATTTGACATGTACCTCCATCCAAGACTGGACAAGAAGAAAAGCTTTTAGTTTTCAGATCTGTCTAGACCTCCTTCATGGAGGCAGTTGTTACTCCAAACCTCACTTGTTCTGACTTTGTGGTGACTTAACTAAAGAGGACTCCTTGATGCAGCTTGTTTGAAATCACAAACAAGATTACAAATTAGATTTTACATTTATATCTTTCTTACCGTCTCCCCAGTGTTTAGTGGCAGGAAGAAGTCTCATCCTCGGGTGTTGGTGGAGGAAAAGAAATCTTTGGAGCTAATTTAAAAGCCTAGCTGATGTTATATAAAAATAAGCCAAATTCCAATATTTCAGAGTCTCCAAGGACCACCTTTACAAACAAGCCACGTAGAGCACACTATCCACAGCCCAGGAAAAATAATTTACTCGCCTTAACAATTCTGAACACATTGGTTTTTTTTAGTGATTTACTGCATGGATTTTAAAGCTTTTCTTCTTAATCACTTGTATTACCTTATCTGGAAAGGCAGCTTATTGCAGTCTTCCTGAGCGACTGCCTGTGCTACTGGGGGATTAAACCATGTAGACATGCTATCACTTTCCCCTCTGGAGGCTCCCCTGACATCGTGGGCATTATGCATAGCTTCTAGTGACCTATTCTTGAACCTGTGCCATTCAAAGCCACCATTTGTTTGTGTAGTATTTAGAGTGGCCTTCTTTAAAGAAATTCTACATGCTTCATGAAAGTATTTTCTATCATGTAGTCACTTCCTTGCCAATAAACACTTTTTTTCTTTAGAAATATGTATATATGTATATTTGTATATGTACCTACCCATGCACATATATTACACATACTGAGGGATACACACATAAAGGACAATGAAAATATAATGTAAGGTGCAAATGTGAGCCACATGTAATTTTAAGTTTTATAGTAACCACATTAAAATCAAGAGAAAGGTGAAATGAATATCATTAATACATTTTATTTACCTCAATATCCAAAAATACTAACATTTTAAGGTATAATTAATATAAAAATTATTAATGAGATCTACATCATTTTTCCAGGATAAGTTTTCACAATCCATGTGAATTTTATACTTACAGTACATTTTAATTTGTAGTAGTTAATTCTCATAGTGTTTACCATTTAGACAGTGCAAGTATGCATATATACTACAAAATTATTTTGAAATAAGTCCTTAGGTAGAGTTTCAGAATTCTAAACAAATCCAATTTGCCCAATTTTTCTGTTCAAACCTCTTCCAAGTATAACTTATGTTTAATCAAGTATTATTTTATTTTAGCAGAATTACTTTACCTGCAGATATATAGTTTAAAACAGCATTGAGGAAGAGATTAAACAAAGAACATTTACGCATATATACATAGCTCATGGACACAGACAACAGCATGGTGAAGGTGGTAATGAAGGGTGGTCTGGGTGGAGGAGGGCAAAGGGGAGGAAGTACGGGACATCTGTAAAAGTGTCACACAAAAAAGTACACACTCTTATTTGGTGGTGCACTTAACTCTGCAACCCTCCGTTTTCCAGAGACTGGTTTGGAGGAATTTTAAGACATTGCCCATACCCACATGGAAGCTGGGTTCATTAATTATTAAATCATGAGACCATCCTAACTTTCATATTATTCACTGAGTGTATGTTTTCTTGAATTACTTCAAAATACATGGGAAAAACTTGCATTTAAAATACTTTAAATATTAGATTCTTACTTCAAATTTGTATTTTGCAATACTTATACTGAGAATTGTGATACAAGACAGGCGGATTTTCAAGTGAGAGAAAAGAGCAAAGAGGACACTCTTGCCCAAGCACAAGGTTTCCCTGACCCCTCTAAACGATTTGCCCTTTGCTCATAAATCTTTCGTCATGGTTAACACAAAGCCTCGGATTGATTTGTCAGTAAACTATCTTGTCATCTCTGGGCTTGGGTCCTTTGACCTTTTATTTGTTCCTGTAAAATTATGGTGTATCACAAACTTCTTTTCTAAAAGCCCTTTAAACTTTGAAAGGCCAAGAGAGTCTGTGGGAATATATTAAACAGTTGGATAATCCAGAAAAAGAAGGTGTGTGTGTGGGGGAAACAACTGTAAAAAGCTAAAGGTCAAAAAATCCTTATTAATTCCAAAAATCTCTTAGGACGAAAGAATTGAGGAGAAGGCCTGAGTTTAGTTTGATCCTAGCTAAATTCACTTTAACTTTCCTAGTAAAGCATGTCAGATAAGCCTTTCCTTCTTAGTAGCTGAGTGGGGGACAAAATGAACTTTAAAATGTTCACTAAGCAATGGGAAGGGAACACAAACACATGAATTTAAACAAGTACAGTGCATCTAAATGGAATGATCACAGTTTCTTTCTCAAAATACTGGTATTAGCATAAAGAGATTTCAGTGAAGCTCATATAGTCTTCTTGGTGCTATTTGCAATGCACACATGTAGATAAACTAACTCTACATACTCTGGTTTATAAATAAGCTAAAGGTAGTTTAATGAAATAAATGTGGAATAGGACTTCATTTTTCATTCAACATGTTTCATATTCTTTCATTAAGTTTATTGAGGGTATAATTTATTATAATAACTATTACCTGATAATTACTCTGCTAACTATATATTTATTCTCTGCAAAGAGATTTCCTGTTGAACTTTAGTTTCTGAAATTACTTTTTGCTACAGACCTGTCTATAAAAATGAATGAAAGTTAGCTTTCATTTTATATTGTTTCATTTTTTTCCAGATCATGACATAGCTTTTATTAAAACTTTTGGAGAAATATGTTATTATTGAAAAAATGCTTTCTCTGAGACATGTTTCCTTGGTATCTATTTGTCCTGGGTGATGCTAAAATGCTCTTTTTTGTACAAGTATAGCTAAATAATGGGACATCAAAGAGCTTTTGGAGAGTTCGGGTATATAAAACAACAATGTTGGATCAAATACATATGTGTATGTATGTGTGGGTATATATCTATATCATTATCTATATCTATCTATCTACCATATATCTATCTATATATCTATGTTTCATCTCTCAACAATTTTTCTCTTAAAATGGACAGCATTGCTGAGAGGGGAATCATGAATTTATATTTGGCCCCACACAAGGCAAGTCTCAATCTCCTAATCAGTGAATGAATGAAGCACTGATTTTTGACTCTGAAACCAAATCATTATTTTAAATTTAATTGTTTAAATAGTTGACATGCACATAGTTCAATATTCAAAAACTTTTAAAAGTATCTGTAGTAAAAGTATTCCTTCCTCTTAGTTCTCCTCCATAGAAACCCTCCAAATTACTTGTTTTGGAGGAATCCTTCCTGAGATAATTTTAAGCATATTAAAGTAAATACATGCTTATCATACAAAAGGCAGCATATTATACATATTGATATTAGTAGGTAAGCAACTTTCTTAGTCTTTATTATAGGTGGATAGTATTCAATTGTGTGAATAGAGCATAGTAGTACTTTATTTAGTTTCTTATTAATAAACTTATGTTTTCCAATCCCTTTACTGTGGCAAACACTCTATAATAATCCTGTACAAATGTCATTTTATAAGTGTGAAAAATTATCAGTAAGATAAATTCCTAGCGACATCACTATTTCAAAAAGTATATGTATCCGTAAGTTTTAGATATTGCCACATTTTTCTTTCCACTGGTTATAGAAATTGTTTTCCCACCAGTGAGGTAGGATCGCAATTTCTCCAAAATCTTCACTAATAGCATAAAATATTTTTTCTTATTGAATTTTCCCTATGTCAATATAATTTCAATTTACATTGAACTTATTATGAGTAATGTTGAGTATTATTTCATGTATTTAGGAGCCATTTATATTTTTTTATGTTTACAGGCTTACAGTTTGGTCATATAGGTTTCCATGTTTCTCTTGCTAGTCTTTTTCATATTTATTTATCTGAGTTCTTTATATATTAGGGAAATTAGCTATTGTCTGTAATATGTCTAGGAACTGCAAGTATTTTCAGTTTGTCATTTTTCTTTTGATTTTTGTTCATGGTGGTTTTTGCTGCACAGAAAATTGGGGTTAAGTAATTGAATTTATTGATTTTTTTTTCTTTTATGGTTCTGGCTTTTGTGACATTGTTAGAAAGGTCTTCCATTCTCCACAAGTATAAATAATTAGTTCTTCCTTTATTATTTCCACTCCATTTATGGTCAAAATCAGGTAATTGGATTGAAGCAAGTGTTAGCAGTTCTGAGCATCATATTGCCTTGCTGGTTAATTATGGGCAGCACACTGCAGAGACCTCTTATTTGTTCCGATTGAGAAAGGGAGTGGTTCCTTTATGTTTCCCCTAAGACCCAGCCACAGAACTTGACTGATCCTCCTTGAAGCCCAAAGAATCTAGCAATAAGAAGGTAATTTTAAGGCCTGCTGGTGAGATGAATGAATGCCAGATTTCTCCTATGCCTTTTCTATGGTTTATGTATGCTCTGATAATTGAGCATTGAATATAGTTTAGTTTTACCTGTGATTTGGGTTCATCTATGACCTCTTATCATTAATATCTTAGGTAATCTGAATCTGATTTTGTGTTATTAGTGTATGTTATTGTATCAGGATATTGCCTTATTTGCATCATAAATAATGAACTACAATATTTTATGCACTTTTCATAATTTAATTAATAGAATTGAAAGACTTATTCTTACACTTACATCAGTATAAGTAGAAATAGACATTAATTTGTGGTTCAGTACTTAATTCAACTAAGTATTTTAACCATAGGGTGAAGGGATTAAGGCTTGACAGTAGAGTGACTCAATTACTACCTATGCAATTTTGCACAATTATTAGCTGCATGACTTTGTGCAAGTGTGACCTCATGCCTTGGTTTTCTCCTCTTTGAGATGTGGGTAATGCCTTGGCCCATGTGGCTCAGTTGGTTGGGTGTTGTCTTGTGCATCGATAGGTCACAGGTTCGATTCCCAGTCAGGGCATATATATAGCTAGGTTGTGGGTTTATTCCCTGGTGGTGGGAGTGCATGTGAGAGAGAAACCAATTGATGTTTCTCTCACACTCATATTTCTCTCTCTAAAATAAATAAAAAACATTTTAAAAAAGGTATGGATAATAACAGTACTCAGATCAGAGGATTATTGTGAGAAATGAATGAATACTTATGAATCACTGAGACTAATTGGTGGCACACAATAAGTCTCCAGTAAATGGTAGTGATTTTCTTTTTTACACCATCACATTCCCATTATGAAATACAGATTCAGCTATTTTGATAGAGGGTGAATATAACTGGAACACTGGTTGTAATCTATGGACTATTTGCTCCATTTGAAGGTATAATTTTTGTCACTTTGAGATGTCACCAGATCACAGCAACTTTTTGTTGTTGTTTGTTTTTTAAACTCTGAGACTGTATCTATTCCTTTTGGACCATCAGGACAACTGAACATCATTTTGGTCCAAATTATGATTGAAACAGCTGAATCCATCATGCAATGATTTGCTTTGATAATTAAGACAGCCAAAATGAAAGCATTGGCCATGCTGCCCAAAGTCCATTTATTTTGGACATAACTTTCGATAGGTAAGACATAGTCCCATATTGCCTTTCTGATGTTTCATTGATATCTTGTGTGGCTTCTGGTAGAATATTCATCATTGAGCTAATGCACTTTCTTGTTATCATTTGTTCTCTGTTATCTTAATAAATGTAAACCGATGATTCATGAGAGGGATTCATTCAGAGCGACTTGAGCTGCAGATGGCCTTAGAGGCGGCAGAGGGGGTGGCATATTGTGCTTTTGTTGCCAATGCATGTGATCTAAGGGCCGGGGATTGTTCAAAGGAGAGTAGACAAGTGATTCAAGGGAAGAAATGGTTTTCATACATAGTGACTAACACATGGTCTACTTACATAGTGACAAGCAAAAGATTTTCAGTCTATAAAAATTCAGTTTGAAGTAGATATGATTGAAGGTGATACAATTAGTTATTATGATAAACATGAATTTGTTTCTAATGTTTCTAATGAATTTGTTTTCATAATTTTTTATAAAATTAGTTTAAAAATAATTGTTTATTCAACAAATGTTACTGTTTATACTTTTCTATCCTAATAAATATTACTTGTGATACTCTATTAATGTTACTGACAGCTGTCATTGAAAAAAAGAATACGCAGTATAAACCAACACAAGTTCTTCAGCTAGGGAAGGCCACCAATTTCATACAGATGCGAGCAGGCATGTGCGTGCGCGCGCGCGCGCGCACACACACACACACACACACACACACACACACACACACACACACAGGCATGGACACATACAGATAAGAAGATCAGGTGATCAAATGCTAGCAATCAAACTTCTGTTTTGGATGTTGGACAACTGTGAAAATGAAATGCCATGAATCCTAACTTTTAACTCTTTAATATCTTCTGAAGAATTAAGTAACTCAGATCAGTAGGACTTGGGCTTTGATTCTCAGTGGACGGTAGATTTCAGAAAAAAGATAAACCTACAAAGAAAATGTCTCCAGATCTCTGGAGAAAGATTTTTTATTTGTTTGTTTATCAACCAAGGACATGTTTTGAAATTGTTGAAAATCATTGCATTAGCCCCTAGAAAGAAACATTTAAAATGTAGATTTAGTCAAGGGAGTGCCAGAAATGTCTTATGTTGGGGAGTGTGAGATGGGGAATAAGGTTGCCACTTCTCTTTTGGGCCACTTTAAAAAAAATATGAGTCGTGTGTAAGTAAAATAATGGAAAATAGTGATTGATTTTGCAAGTAGTCCCATCGAATAGTGATCCAGAAGTAAGAGAGTTGAATAAGACTGTTGGTCATGTATTGATCCTTAAGCACACATAGATTGTGATCACTGTCAACATGACCTTTAATTATGATGGACAGCTTTTTTTGGTAGTTTCTTTCATAATAGCCATTTATAGAATCAATGAAAAGGGGGCATAGAAAGGTTACCTTGTAAGTTTTTACCAATCTGAATTAAACTTTAAACATTTTTAATTAAACCCAAGATGTTATTGTATTCTCTGAGTTTATGAAGAGTAGGCTCCTTTATGTGTATACATGTGTTCAGCACTATTAATAATCTTGAAATCATTTAGAATTTCAACATAGTCTATAAAGATGAAAGTCCAATGCTAAAAATATTAAGGCATATTAGCAAAATTGGGAATTTAAGTAGATAACATTTGGTTAATAGTTAGAGATTTACTATCTTTGTAATCAGAAATTATCTCATTATACAGCATGGCCTGTGTTCTTCCATCTAGTTGTCTGATACGTGATGTTCTTTAATGGTGTGCCTTTGTTTGGGCACATATCAAAGCATGTGTGCGTTTTGCTTCATAACTGATCCTGCACATTTTTTATTATTTTTGTATGTTTTGTGTTTTTGTGGCTAAAAATAATTACTTTGTTTGTATTCTTGCTGGTGATACATAGGAAAGGAAAACACTTTTATTATTCAGTTTGAACATTTCCTTATATATTCTTATTAATGGTAACTGATTTTTTTAGGTCACCACATAAGTGCGCATATTAGAAAAGTGATAGTTCTGCTATTTATTTAGCAATATCTGTACTTGCAATATTCTTTCCTATTTAATTGCATTGGGGAGTACATTCAGAAGAACATAAAATAATAATTGATAGCAATTTTTTTCTGAACTTAATAATACCGCCTCACTGTTAATTAATTATGATGTTAGCTATTGGTTTAATAGATAGAAAACATCTATTTGAAATTACATTAAGTAACTTTTTGTTTTAATTCTCTCAGCAATATTCTCTTAACTAGAATATATATGCAACAAAAACTCCCATTGCTTGGCAGTATCATAAAAAGAGTTTTTAGGCAGATTCTTTATTGTTAAGGACATTTTTCTTTTATGTTTGTCTACTAATTCAATAAAATACCAATATTTTTTCTTTACCTGAGTTTCAGTATTCAAATTAGGAGTTGGATATAGCCAACATTATAAACAAATGTAACAAATCATAATAATTAAGTGTTTTTTCATTGAAGTTTGATAAACCCACATTTATTTTGAGTAATTGTTTCATGTCATTTATTTACATTAAAATTCATTTGTTAATTTTAATTCCTTTAAGGTATCTATTTTGTATTATTTTAATTTCTCATTTTCTTCTGATAGAATAATCATGTGTTTGTTTGGGACCTAACCTGATGGATATATACTTTTTTTGTGGTGTTCTGTGACTCACAAAAGATGCTTATTCTCTTTCCTTCTTT
Organism: Corynorhinus townsendii; assembly: GCA_026230045.1. Classification (NCBI taxonomy): domain Eukaryota; kingdom Metazoa; phylum Chordata; class Mammalia; order Chiroptera; family Vespertilionidae; genus Corynorhinus; species Corynorhinus townsendii. The sequence goes on from JAPDVU010000002.1 coordinate 98,522,997, forward strand.
TTTTTTTTTTTTTTTTTTTTTTGGTGTAAAAGAAAAGGATCTTAAAAGTTACTAGATTTGAACCTGGACATTTAAATATTGTTATTTTGAAATATTTCAATCTCTTTCTTACATAGAAAAGAGACATTTTTATAATTAAATTTTATGGGAGAAAGAAAGCTTTTGAGGAGTATGAGTCTTTCCTTTATGATCATGCAGTCCTGCTCATCCCATTAAAGAGCTTAATGTGCAATTTTAATCAGCAAATGATTATTCTGCATTTTCTTGGCTTAACCTCAGCAATAAGTTATTATTATTATTGTCAATAATTGTGTGTTAGATCTGTTAAACATGAGTGCTTTTTATTCTTTCTAAAGGAATTCCTAAATGGTAAATTTCATAAGAGATTTTGCAAAAGCTTTGAAAAAGTATCAAACTTACCTTTTACAAGTGAAACAGGGAAATACAGGTATTTCTAAGCATTGGTTTATAAAAAATCTATCATAAACATATTCCATTGATATTTGATAGGGTAAAAGTGATCATTTAGTTTAGGAAACATTGTTTGCTCAATTATATATTTTATTTTTTGACCCTACATCACTAATTTATCTAAAGTAAGTTGAGTCTAACTCAATTAGAATGATTTTATCCATGACAAAAATAGGTGAAGTAATTAAGAATTCCTTTAAGTGCTTAAAAAAGATATGGGGGCACAATATGGAAAATTCCATGTTTAGAATTATAATTAGAATCTTACCTTTCTAAGATGGGATTAGTTTTCATGCAAAATCTGAATATATGACTATGGTTTTTAAAAAACTTAATTTGCCTGTTTGATATACTGAGATGTAGAAGATTGATATAGCAGTTAGAAATACAATGGATGTACATTGCCCAGTAGCTTAAATGTGGGAATTTATACTTCGTAAGTTTATATAATTTCTTAGACATATCATCTGCATAAAACTATGGGTGTAACATTCACAGTAGGATTTTTACCAAGAAATTACTGTTCTGTAATGCAAGTTTAAGTGCTCCCTGTAGGAAATTTAGCAGGCAGTATTGGAATGTGAAGAATATAGGCCACTGTGTCATAGTAGTTTCTTCGTGTTGTTTTCATTTGGAGGCATTAATAATGTTTCTCATAAGCCTATGGCACAAAATCACTCTCCTTTAAAAATGCCACTTTTGGGTCTCTTGTCTGCCAAGTTATAAATCTCATCTCTGAGCACTTTTCTGTTCCTTTACTACCAAATACTAATCTTGGTGTTTTCTTGAGATAATTTACATTTCTATTGATTCCTTTTTGTTTCACTTAGAAAAACAAAGTAAAACAAAATTTAGAGAATATTTTTAAATACACAATTTGTAGTGAGTTTACCCACAGAAGATAAAAATTATTACAGTTCCTTGAAATCTGGAACTTGAGGGGATGATTCTAATGGAGGCTCCTCTGTGTGATTATTATGAAAAAGCTGGTTGATGAAAACATCTATTTAATACAGAAATGGCATTGATTTATCTTCTTAAATAATCTGTCTTTTAAAAAATCGGTCTGAAAGCTGTTACTTCTCACTAGTAAATAAGTTCACTGTATTGTTTTTAAAGCTTAGTTGGGGACCAAAGCTTTACTCTAGACTTTTTAAAGTCATGGCATTATGTATACAAACATTTACATTTTAGAAAAAATATACATATTTCCATAATTGATATGGGAGAGGGAAATTACTCTGTACTAACAGTTTATTATAAAACGATTATAATATTCTGGGGATATAACTCTTCAAAATATTTTCAAGGCAGGTTTTAAAGTATCAAGTCCAATAATGACTTAAAAAAATTTAGCTACTGCAGTTGTAAACTGGCTCAGTTCCTTAGATCAGCTCAGTTTGACAGTTCATGGGTAGTAATTCAAAGCTTGGTAAAGAATAATATGAATAGATTAAATAATTTTGCCTTTTAATACTTGGTTCATATTTTTCAAATAAATTAACCTGTCTACATATTAATAATTTTTATTATGAACTAGTTTAAATACCTTGATAATGAAAATAATACAAATTGGAGCTTATGATATGACTGTGGAAGTATTGGAGGTATGCTTCAAATAATCAAATATGAAAAACTCACTTTATTTTTGTGTCCTTTTCTACATTCATTTGCCTTCCTCACACAGTTTCATCTTCTCCTCCCTCTGGTCCTCAACTCTGTCAAGTTATTCCTTTCTTCTGTCACTTCAAATCCTCATCTCCTGTTAAATGTCTTTTATAGATATACCTCAGCCTTGCACTTTCAGGATCACTACCTTCACAACGAAATCTCTCTCTAAACCCTGCAATCTGTTCTCGCCCCATCCTCCGCACCCTCTCTCTTCTTTTTATTAAGAAAGTTTGGTTTACCCTATTTCTAGTTATTAACCTTCCATTGTCAGTGAAAACTGCTATAATCTGGTTTCCATCACCATCACTTCATTGTGACTCTTCTTAATTAGCTCACTAAAGTCCTCCTATATACAAGCACATGAGTGATCGTATTTCAGTCATCTTAATGGATCCTCACTACTTTATTTTGCATTTTTGTAATATTATTTCCTTAGATTCTATGACATTTCATCCTCTAATATCAGTTTACTGTTCCTTCTCTCTGCTTACTTCAGAATTGGTGTTTGCCAAAGATCTGAACTTACCCTGTTGCTTTGTTTTGCTTTATGTGTTTACTAGAGGCCAGATGCACAAAAGTTTGTGCAAGAGTAGGCCTTCCTTCCCCCGGCTACTGGCACCCACTTCCCTCTGGCACTCGGGACAAGGGCTGCTTCCCTCGGGCCGCTGGCAGGCACCCAGGACCCGGCCTTCACTCCGGCCCCTGCTCTGCCTGGAAGCATGTCTGGAATGATGTCTGGAAGGGTGTTGGGTCTAATTAGCATATTAGCCTTTTATTATTATAGATATTTTTATATACTCTTCCTGGTTCAGCTTATTTGGGATCAAATAAGGAGCTGACTTCCAAATCTTCTTTCAGACCTTTCCAAATTCTCTGAGTTTTGCAGCCACCTGCCTGTGGTCATTTCCTGCTTATTCACCGTAAGTTCCTACATCATAGGTAGCATGTATGGAACACTTTCTGTACACCAGGCCCAGTACTAGGTCTTATCACACAAAACAATACTAAGAAGAGAAGCATCGACCAGGCCTTCAAACCTCAGAGGGGAAGCCAGGGGAGGGTGGAGGGAAAGGAAAGAGATCAACCAAAGGACTTATATACATGCATATAAGCATAACCAATGGACACAGACACTGGGGGTGGTGGTGGAAGGTAATAGGCGAATAAGGACACATGTGTAATACCTTAATCAATAAAGAAAAAAATTAAATTTCTAATTGAAATAATCTGTATAATTGTTTTTTCCTCTAATATTTTCTTTATTATTTATTAGCACAACCAGTTTACCTGGTAAACTAAACTAAAAAAGCACACTCAATTAATTGTAATCCTATGCTTTCCCCTCAGTGAACTCCTGTCTCATACCCCACATCTAATTAGATATGAAACACTGCTTAATTTACAAATTAACTTTTAAAACAGTTTTTACCCATTTCTTTATTCTTATTTTTTACTGCACTGCATTAAGCCCTTATGCTCTTTCATCTGGACTATTATAACAGCGCTTTCACTGATACCCCTTTGAAATCAATCCTGTGTAGAATGGCCACCGTGATCTATCTAGAATGGAAATCTGATCACATCATTTACTTGTTTAAACATTTGGTTTCTAATTACCAACAGGATAAAGTCCAAGTCCTTAATATGGGATAGGAAGCTCTTTGTTATCTTGCTCCTGCTAGATCTACAGCCTTGTCTCCAGCCATCCTGTACTTCCCACCTCATGCTGTACTAGAAGTTAACTGTTAATAGTTCTCTAAATACACTACCTTGTTTGTTTTATGCTTCTCTTTGGATTATGCTCTGTCCCTGCAGTGCCTCTTTCCATCTGTGTATTTATTTTTTATTCTCAGAAAGTACTTCCTCCAAGATGTTTTCCCTACCTAACCTTCCAGTTCATCTAAATGCCTTAAGTATCCCTCTTTTCTGCTTCAAGAATATTAAAGAACCCATTATTGACTTGCTACCTAATATTGGGTGAAAAAGATGTAAATTGTGTTCTATTTTTCTTTGTGTACCTAGCACAATGTTAGCATTTACTTCATATTCAACAAACATTAGTTGAATAAATGAGAGAATGAAAGCATGACTGAATCATTTATCCTCAAAAATCACTATTTAGAAGCCAGATGTCAGATAATCCATGAGGTTAGCCCTCTGAATAAAGGAGAAGGAGCAAGATCAACTGAGGTCTCTGTTGCTGAGTAATTTTGGCTGAAATCCGCTTTAAAGGTGGGGCATATATGCACCTGCATAAATATCTGTGTTTACACAAAAGAACAAAGGATAAATCAAAGAAAATATTTTGAGTTTAGAGAGAAAAAAGGACTGTGGAGAAAGGTTACTAAGGGAGACCATCAATTTAAGAAGTATCTAACGTTGGATTATCTATGAGCTATTGAATGGAAAGAAATATATTTCAACTGAATGAAAGGATGGATGAGGTTCAGTGAGTGATTATTAAATTTTTGAAAATGTATAACAACCTCAAAGGCAGAAAAATAGTATAATTAACTTTCATGTATCCACTACTAAGCATTATCAGTAGTTTACCAGTTTCTTTTGTCATCACTTGCCTCACTTATCCCCAGACACACCACACATGCTTAGTGAGTGATTCTGAGTGGTGAGTTTCTGGAGAACATTATGTTAAGTGAAATAAGCCAGGCACTGAATGACAAATATTGCATGATTCTACTTGCATGAAGTATCTAACATAGTCACACTTATTGGAACAGAGTTCTATAGAATGGTGATTGTCAGGTACTGGGGGAGAAGGGCAAGTGTGGAGTTGTTCATCAGGTGTAAAGTTTCAGTGATATAAGATGAGAGGAATTTCTAGAAATCTGTTGTACAACATAGTGCCTGTAGTTAACAATTCAGTATGACATACTTGAACACTTATTAAAAGGGTAGATTTCATGTTAAGTGTTCTTACCACAAGAAAACAACATCAAAGGGGCAGGAAGAAACTTTTGAAAGTGATGCCTATGATTATTACTTGATTGTGGTAATGAACTCAGGGTGTATGCATGTGCCCAAAGTCATCAAATCGTGTATATTAAACATGATCAGTTTCTTTGTACATCGATTATATATTAAAAAAACCATTTAAAAAAATAAAATACTGCCTAGTAGTCACTTTCTGTTGGGTAGAGTAATCTGCTATCTGCTCTATATACTGTGCACAATTGAACATTTGTGTAATGTATTTTTTAACCATTTAAAAATATAATAGGAAATATTGAGAAATAGCAGAATAGAGATAAAGCCATTTAATTTCTTCTTTTACGTGCAGTTCACATTAAAAATAAATATTAAAAGCCCTAGCCAGTTTGGCTCAGTGGATAAAGCGTCAGCCTGTGGACTGAAGGGTCCCAAGTTTGATTCCAGCCAAGGGCACATGCCTGGGTTGCGGGCTCAATCCCCAGTTGGGGGTGTGCAAGAGGCAGCTGATCAATGATTCTCTCTCATCATTGATGTTTCTATCTCTCTCTATCCCTCTCCCTTCCTCTCTAAAATCAATAAAAATAATTTAAAAAATAATAAAAATAAATATTAAAAACTTATGTGCAAAATGTTTTCATCCATCTACCTACACATTTATAGAAGAACTATTCATACCATTTATAAGTTGAGTTAGCTTTGTATTTGTGCTACCAAAGTGGTAGAAGTCATTACTGTTATTTATATCAGAGCTGCCCATGTGTCTTGGAAGCACTTTGTCAATGAATAGGGCTTTAAAATTAGAATCCAGGTTTGCCAAAGAAGGAGGTGTAGGGTGGCTGCAATCAGTACATATTCCAGCCACATTCAAAATATATTTTTAGATTTATATTCTGAAATTTTCTGCCAGAAATTCCTGAGAACCAGGTTTCTATTCCTGTTGCCCTTTTTAACTAAAAGAGATTGAATAAGTCATTCTATCTGGGCCTACTTCTTATTTATTTAATTTTTAATCTTCACCCAAGAATATATTTTATTGACTTTTTTTTAAAAGAGAGAGACAGACAGATAGGTATTAATCAGCTGCCTCTTGTACCCACTCCAACCAGGGATCGAACCTACAACCCAGGTATGTGACCTGATCGGGAATGGATCCAGCAACCTTTTGGTAGATGGGACAAAGCTCCAACCAACTAAGCCACTCGGCCAAAGCCCTTCTTTTTTTAATCTGACAGTATGGATTATGATCTCCAAGGTTTCTCCCACCATAACGATATGCAACATACATGTTGAAATCATGAAGTAACATAACAGTGTCAGCAATGTCAGGATGACAGTAGTACCAGGAGTGACGTCCTCAGATATTGTGGTGGGTTATTGTTCTGTTATAATCTGAGGTTGAGAAATGTAGGGGCAGACATTTTAATCATTTAACAAGGACCAAGAGGTACATGAGGTATACATAGAAAGAAAAATAGAACTGGATGTCTAACTGAGTCTTGTCTGCACCATGGGTGGACTTGGTTTTTAGACTTTTAATGGAGATTGGATGATGATTAAACAAGTCTACATTTGGATTTGTATCACCTTTATTTTATACACCCAAACCATGTCTATGAAAAATTGTGGAAAAAACTATAAAATCTACCCCTAACTTTGTGTGTATTCATGCTGCTCAATTAATTTTTTAAAGTTAATATTTTTATGATTCTTACATACCCAGGAAAAGGACATTCAAACATTCCAATAATGTAAACTAATATTTCCATCATGAAATATGTTAATGCAAGTAATTACCTGACTCTTATTTATACAAAGACACAAGTCACACAATCAGCTTTTAAGTGGAATTTCTCCCTCTCAGGGGAAGTTAGAATTGTTCTTATCTGCAGCTCTCTCCTTATCTCAAGAGGGAGCATTAGGGTCTTATTAAATGGTGAAAACAGGCCCAAATCTAAGGGCCACCTCAGGAAAATCATTAGCTCTTGATGACATGGCCATATTCATGTTATCACAGATCTCTCTTCATGTTGGGGGAGGCATGTAAACACTAACTCTCATTACCTGCTTTATAGATGTTTTGAGGGCACAAAAAATGGACTAGACACACAAAAAGATGTAAGACCATGGTAACAAAGTTAATCCTGACTTGTCCACTTAGATTTTGAATGATGCTACTTGTAGGGAGGGAGCCTGTGTTTGTTTTTCCAGATATGTTAAGAATTACATTTGCTTTTGAAAATGACTATTACTATTATAACTATACTATAAAACCTTTTCCAACCCTATCAAGTATTTATTGAGGACACTATTTCAGATACTGTTCTAAGTGTTCTTTTGGGTTTGTTTAAAAGAGAATTATACAATACAATTGCAAATTTGTTATTCAGCATATTGTATCTGGGAGCTAAATTTATAGTTTCATTATACTACTTAAAAACACTGGAATATTCATGTCTTTCCTAGCGAATGATTCCTTGGCACCTGGTTCTCATGTAATTGAAGTTTCCTTATTGCTGATTCATGACCTAGTGTTTCCCTGAGAAATATTTCACATTATTTTTCTCATTAAAAAAGCTTATTTTGAGAATATATGAGAGTTCTTTTGCTTATAGTTAGCTAGTTGGTAAATTACCAGATTGCGTGCTTGTTACTATGTAGTTCTACAAACTTGATTAATGTAATCTTGGATAAAGAGCTTTCCCACTAGGAAGCCACCTATTATAGTGGAAAAAAACACACAAGACACCAAGTTTTCTGACATGGTTCATGCCTAACAAGCTGTTTGACCTTTGTTAAGGGCAATAGTTTGCTCATCTAGAAAATGAGGAACATAGTTTAGAAATATTCTGAGATACCTTTGAAATTGCTATATTCTGTGATTTTTTTTTATACTCCCAGTGATCAAAGTCATGTGATACTGTATTTTAGGATTTAAATAAAATTGTAATTTTTTTGTAATTAAATTCGTGTACTTATCTTTTCTTCCCCATGTGTACATGATGGAATCATTTGTTTTAGGGTTAGTATGGTAGCATGAAATTTGTCTGCGAGTAAATTATTGTTCTTATTCTTGGATCTATGCAACATTTTCCTAGGTCATTAAACAAATATTTTCAAATGAATGCTACAGTAATAAATTAATATATTCTAGCAGGCAATCTGTTCCACTGACCACCTTTTGCCCTATTGGAAATTCTCTGGAGCTTGCTAAAAATTGGCTTTCTAGAAAAGATAAAATTACATTCTGGAAGACTAAATATTCATAACATGAACCTGAAAAATGCAATATCAATGAAAGTCAACTTTGAGAAAATTAATTTTATGCTGAAAAGAATGAGTGAAATTTATATTGCAGTCACATTTTTAGCTACTGTATAAGCTAGCCTACCTTCCAACTTTCTATACTTAACCTTCTTTGGATAGGAAGCAAAATAATCTAGCTACAGACTTTGGATTTAATTTAAACCCTTGGGTGTTTGTGTATCAAAATGTTGATAGCATCTGGTTTTATTTATTTCGTAAATTGAATATTTTAGCACCATTTGATGGTTAATTTTATGAGCCAATTTGGTTATGCCATGGTTCCCACATATTTGCTCAAACATCCCTCTAGATGTTACTGTGAAAGTAATTTTTAAATGAGATTAACATTGAAATCACTAGACTTTTAGTAAATCAGATTTCCCTCCATAATGTGGGTGTGTCTCATCAAATCAATTATAAAGCCTTGAGAGAAAACGATTGAGGTGCCCTGAGAAAGAGGGAAATCTTCCTCCAGACTTCCTGGACTTTAGCTGCAACATCATCTCTTCCCTGGTCCCAGTCTGCAGCCCCTCACAGATTTCAGAGTTGCAGCAACTACAATTGCATGAACCAGTTCCTTAAAATCCCAATCTCAATCCCTTTCTCTCTCTCTCCTCCCCACCCCATCGCCCCACACCATACCACATACCAGTTTTGTTTCTTTGGAGAACCCTACACACTAGAAGGACATGATTCACAATTATAGATTGTGAAGTAATAGAAAGACCACTGACACCTGCTTCGTCAGTTTATAGTAATCTGTTAGGTTAGTCTCTTTAACTTTCTGGACTTCATATTTCTTAATTATTACTTCAGGATATTGGAAAATATATGTCATTGGTAACATTTTGATGCCTCAGAAATTGAATATTATGGTGTAGAATGTTAGACACACCCTTCTGCTCTCAATGGAAAAAATGAATAAAAGTCTTACATATAGTAAGGCAAGAAGTTCCAGTCCAAAAAAAGCTAAAACATGTAATTTCTAATTATATCTTACTGTTTAAACATAATATTTGACAATATTTTCTTACAATTCATACATGTTCCTTTATTTTATATTTTCCTACCCAAGTGAAAAATTTCCACTGAAGTATTCAGTTGAAATTAAAATGAACCCTTTCTATATGCCCAGTTTAGATTTATAATTATATTATATTTGAGGCCAATGCTTATTACTAATGTCAGCATTTTATTATTTTTATTTTTTTCTTTATTTTACAAAATAAGAGTAAGATGTATTAGTACATACACACACATAATCATATAAATATAGATAAAATTACTGTCCAGAAAAACATGGCAACATCTGCCAAGTTTAAAATGCCAGCTATCAGGTGTGTCACCATTATCATTACTTCAGTTGAAGGTTCTCACAATACAAAGAACAATTTGAGGATGTCAAGATATAATGCGTGAATGCAGAGGTTGTATGAGAGAGGAATATGTCAAACTTGAGGACTATACAGAACTGCTTTGACTGAAGTAGGAATTGGAGAACTAGAGCCACTCTATATATCTTTATTCCTTTGGTAGCACTTGAAATAATTCAGTGCAACATGGTGTCCAAGAAGTACAGATTTCAAATGGTCTCCATTCTCGACTTCAGCTCTTACATTGATTCCAATAGGGTTGTGGTGAAAGAGGAACTTCTTATGCAACCATCTCTCAACTATGACACTAAGCACATGCTTATGCCTCTCTGATTAATCTCTAGCAACCTCAGATTTTTTCCATTGATGTTGAAATGGCATAAAGACAGTCAGCTTTTCTCAAAAACTGTTTATTTCAGTCCAAAAATCATAGTATATTATAGCATATTATTGTTTCAAAATGAGGCAAATTACAGTTAAAACCATTTTTAGAAAGACATTTTTATATTGTTTAATAGTCACAAAGTTCCTTGAAGCAATAATGGCTCATGCACACTGATTATTGTAGAAAATATAATGTGCATTGTGTACGCGTTGCAGGATTACATGAGATTAAAGGAGTAATGCTTAAAACCTAGCTAGTTTTTCTGAATCTATTACCAAAGCAGAGTTCCTTTATGTCAGATGATGCAGTTTCTGGAAAATTTAATATGGCTCGAACAACTTCTTAATGAATTACAGCTGACTGGGAACTGATGAGGGAAAATAGAAAATGTTATAGCTATGTGACTGTACTACAAACAGCGACATGGGTATGCTGATTCTGAGATGTTTTTGATGTTCAAGATGGTAAGCATTTTTTAATGTAGAATGTTTATTTCCAATAACAGCTACAGCAACGTGATCTTTGTGGAAGCCTCACTTCTCATCACTCCTTCTATTTAATAAAAATCCTTGGGATATGACATATTTAATTAAGGCACTGAAATTGAACAGTATCAGCACATTTTATATGAGATGATTGTCCCAGAGAGAATATCACTTTTGCAGTTGATATCCAAATTGGATTTGCATGAAGCTACAGTCTTTTGAATTAGAAACAGGGCTGACATGTACATAATACATTTTATAATGTAGGGTCTCTGTTAAACATCTTATGTTGAAGAATGACACATTCTAGGGGTACATGTACCCAGTATCTTTGTTCATAATGATTTGATTTAAGGGACAGAAAAGAATCAACAGCTGACAATGTATTTTGCTGCTCTCCTTGCTTTCCAGATAACTGATGGCGCAAATCTTTATGAGTGCTTCTCTTTGAAGAAAGACATATTTGGCTGTCTTAGAATAGACTTCTGTTGGGGCTAGGGCATTTCTAGTGCCTCTCCTGAGGAAAAATTTGGTCAACTTGTCATCAGCTGCGCTGTTCACATGTATTGCTTGAGGACACTCTTTCCTTTTTTACTTCAGCTATTCTAAATCAGGTCTCATTTGATGAGTAATATCATCTGGCCAAAGACTCATTTGCTACAGGGCATATTTTCTGCTGCATCAAGCTGGTTTGGCTGTCCTTCTTATTAGGCTAGCAATTTTATAGTGTTGGAACTGCCTCTCTAAGTATGAATGCAAACTACATGAGTCTGCTATTTATAAAATATTTACCTGTATTAAAGACAGTTAGTTGTAACAAATTAGTTGTGTATGTATTTGAAGAAACACCATTGTCTTATAAGAATGATAGCCTTAAATGGGATCAACTTGGGTTTTATTGAAAAAAAAAGGGTTATTCAGCAAGAAATTTTAGGAGAATGAAAAAAGCCAGATGCAGGATTTTGATAAAAGGAATAGCTTTGTGAAGGAATAGAAACTAATTTCTGAGATGGAACAAGTGCCATGCAGTAGGTGCATAAACAGAAGTAAAGGGAACAGAATAACAGAACACATATCCCAATTAAACAATAATTAATAATGTAATTTGTATTAGTATAGCTATACTGTATTAGGAAGTTACTAATTGCATGTGTATGTGCACATCACATTATTTGTTTAATTTAGGCTTTTCCAACCTCTACAAAAATATGAGTACAATGATCCCTATTAAGTGATTTATGAAAAGGAGTCTTCCTTTAGGGAGTCTAAATAATTTGCCCAAAGTCATGTTTTTTTCAGGTAGCAAAATTGGGATTTGACTGTAGGTTTATTTGATTCTAAGCTTGTTTTTTCATAACTTACTATTATATCCTGGCTTCTATCACATCCTGGCTTCCGTTATTATAAATGATAGTTCCAAGTAGTGTCTTAAGCCAACATGTGACATTTAGCGTAACAAACATATTTTGTTCAAAATCCAGAAAAGTTTTACAATCTGTTTTGAATAATGCAAAAAACCACAATGAATCCATTCTAACTCGATATTTTATATTGACTTTATTTAATCAAACAGTAAAAGAAATCTCAAAATCAAATGTAGTACTTTTAGAGACTGGAAGATAAAGAGCACTGAGAATATGATATACTCCCTGCCACTGACTAATGTGAAAATTTGGAAACTATCATATGCTCATTGATTTACTTAATGCTACAACCTTTTTATGTTCCTACAGTATGCCAAACACTGTTCTAGGAAAAGGAAACTAAAGCCAATAGTTTCTAGTTTGTGCTCCTGAAAAGCTAGTGTAATGCAGCCTCAAGGAATCAGCAAGTCATGTCTCTCAGTAATCTCAATGAATAATAAATACACAGATCTTTATGCCAAAGTTTTGAATAAAAATTGTTATTCATTTATCCATTTAATTGATAATGGATAAATCACTAAGTATGTTAGGTGATGGGTACCTGATATGCAAAAAATAGAAATGCTTCCTGGTCTCATAGCCACACATGCCATCATTAAGATCCGCGTGCATGCATATTGTGAGGAAGCTTATGAGGGAAAAGAAGGAATAATCTGAGAGACAGTGCTGGTGGGATCTACTTTGTATTTAGATGTCAGGGGAAAAGTCTCTATGGAGGTTAAAGATATCTGAGACATAAAGGACACCTAGATTAGGCAGGTAAATGACTAGAGCTGAGTGTTCCCAGTAGATGTTTAAAATTCTAGAGGCTGGAAAGAGCTATTCATATTAAACTAGGGGAGATGGTGTGAGTTTGGGTTGGAAATGTAGGCAGGGCCAGACCTCAGAGGTCTTCATAGACCCCATAATTTTGCAGACTTGTATTGCCTGGATGACAACTTAAAGGGAACAACATTCTTTCTGGCATTTAATTTTATATGGGTAATTTTATAGTTTTTTAATTTGTTTGCTTTGAATTACTTCATGAAGATATTTGTCCAGTATTAGGTCTTAGATCTTAGCAAAGACATAGGATATTGTTATCCTAAAATTTCTTGACACTTCAGTATGTTATAAATATTTGCTTGTGTAATGAGAAATCTTTAAGGTATGACATTTTCTGTATATGTAGTAATTGTGTTGCATTGAAAAGTATGGAGCAAAAGCCAGGCAGCAACTGATGTGAAATGTAGACATGAGGACCCTAGAGTGGAGAATGCATCAGCAAAATCAAAATCATATTTTAAATCACTGTAATTATCTTTAAAAGTTTTCTTTTAACACAAAAGCCTGAATCTTCATTCACTATTGAAGACATGTCAAAAGTTGCTTGATTAAAGACAGCAGTATTGTGTTTTGCCATTAGAATAAAAAGACTGAATTGTTACTGAAAAGCCATGAAATGCAGAGCTCTGGAATTTGTGGTGAAAGGAAATTGAAAAAGAACAGAACATTTGGATTCATGTTTCATGAAATAATTTGTGTGACAGCATAGGAAGGCAATCTAAGGGAAAATTGACATAATTTTTTCCTAAGAACAGGAAAGGCCAGATAAATATGTCACTGTTAACAAATGGACTATTGTGCAGGGACAAAGCTCATTCTACCAAATTTGTAAACATTAACTTTCAACCGCTGGAAAATATTTACATGTTTTGTAAGCATAAACAACAACATGGACGCCTCTCCTTTTATTTTTTCCCTTTTCCCCTGACCTCCTTGTAATTTTGCATAGACTTATTAAATTGGACCCAAATAAGGAAGGCAGGAATACTTTTTAACCAATGGAAATGTTGATTCATCAGGAGGAAACTTGTATTGTGATATGTATGGTGGAATATGTAGCCGGTCATCTGCCCATGGTCTTCTTGAAGTATCTGAAATCTAGTTCCTAGGGTGTAGGGAGAACTCTCCCACCAGATCCAAACAGCTCACCACTGCCTGTCCTGGATACCTTTGCTTTTTCCCCCCACAGTGCCCATTATAGAGTTTGTGCACAGAAGGTACTTGAAACATTTTTTCTTGATTCAGGGCAGCAACAGAACCAGAAACAGAGAAACAATCCTAGATTTTCTCCTTATGCAGTTTAGGGTGTTATAGTAGATGTTACAGGTTCACCACATCTCCTTCATACTCACTGCTTCTGTACATGCCAGTGACTTCCTTCTGCATATACCTCTGACTCTTCCTCTGCCCATGCTCGGCTGTGAATGTAGGTATTCTGGGAATTGGCATGTCTGGAAGTAGCCCTCAGCCAACTGTAGGCATTTGTTTCATTTTGTTTTCTCCCACAGGATTTGGTGCATAATTGTACCTCAGCTTTTTTCTCTGATGGGATAACTGAGGGTGTTCCACCTACTGCCCAGGAGGGGCCCAGTGGGACTGACCATTGTGTACAATGGCTCCCTATCTGCTCCTGCCTGAATACACCCTGTGTTGGCTTCCTTTTATCTGTGGCTGTATCCCCTCTCCCTTAAACATGATGGCACTCAAAACGTCACAGGATCTGTTTCTGGAACAAGGGGCAAGGACCTAGGTTCCTGGAGTATTGAACTAGCCATAGATGTCTGCAAAAGTTGGTTGAAAGGAATTGAATCTTGTAAAATTTAACTGAATCAAATTATCTTGCAACCTCATTTCTGTGGGCCAAATTCAAATACCTATTTGAAACGGGTAGGGCATGTTATTATGATGACTCTTTTGACAATTAATTCATAAACAGTATTAACTACGTAGTTTATAGCCTGGTACCTAAAACCTATTGTATGTGAAAAGCTACCAATTTAGAGACAAAAATAAAGTTTTAAGAATAGGCACATCAGAATAAGTAAAATGACTTTATGGATGATATGTCATAGGGTGAAGCCAAAACACCATCAAATGCAGATATTAGCAGTTATCTATTCTTTCATATAATTTGAAGTTTCCACAGTATATTGACATTGTCTTTTTAAAAGGTTAAATTTGCTTTACATGATTTGTACAAAAAAGGGAAACTAGCTAACTCTATTGAGTTTTTTTGTTAATCCTCACCTAAGGATATTTTTTTCCCATTGCTTTTTATTTTAGAGAGTGGAAGGGAGGGAAGGGGCATGAGAGACAAACATCCACCGATGTGAGAGAGACACATAGATCAGTTGCTTCCTGTGTATGCCCCCACCAGGGCTTGGAATCATGCAACCCAGGTATATGCCCTTGAGCTGGAATCAAACCTGATAGCTGGCGCTCTAACCACTGAGCACACTGGCCAGGGCTGAGGTGGTTGCTTTTGTTTGTTTGTTTGTTTAGTGGACCAAAGAAGTTTTACTATAATTTGAAACATATTTTAAGTCAGGAAAGATTACAGAGTAGTTTAGATTATACGTAAGTCTGTGGATGAGAGAGAGAGAGAGAGAGAGAGAGAGAGAGAGAGAGGGAGAGAGAGAAATGAAGCTAGAGCAAATTTTATAGCTACCAAATTAGAAAAGAAGTTGTGGTGGCATATTGCCACCGGAATTCTGGTTTGAATGATATAAAAGACAGTCTGTTAAGCAGTTGTTTGCAGAAGTTTAAATCTAGTTATAGATCAGTATGTGAGGCTCCCTGGACTGGCTGAGGTTCTTGGCAAGAGAAACAATGTGTAGATCTAGCCACAGCTAAATGGAATAATTCCAGAGTAGGAATCACAAGGTCTTGTGTAGACTCGAGCTATCAACAATGAATGATTTAAGTAAATAAAACTCAATTAACATCATACATCTTTAATCACTTGCAGTGCATCCACATTGGTGTCTTGTAAATATGAGTGCTACAGCCATTTTCATACATATTACAAACATTTATTCAGCCTACTTTAGAGTTAAAAAAAACTTGGGTTTCAATCCAGGTCCTGCTATTTCTTGGGCGTTTTTCCTTGGACATGTTATTTAACTCTGTAATATTCAGTTTCTGTAGCTATAAAAGTAGAGCTCACAGTATCTAGCTTATAGGATAATTGTAAAAATGAAAGATTAAACATAAAATATTAACTCTGTGTTGTGCATGACCTATATAGAGGCTCAAAAAAATTGAAAAACATTTAAGACAACTGGGTAAAATACAAGTACTGAGGTGTTTAATTGGACTGAGCAACTTGTTCTCTATCTTTAAGGAATTTGCTTTTAATCATACAAATAATGCATGCACTAAAATAATACAGCAAATAATTTGTTGAGTGTAAGCTAACTCTAAAATTCTTTAGTTTAAAATTGGATCACTGTATTTCTGTTAGATTGTACTCTTTCGATGTCATTCCAGCAGCCTGACTGCATTATAAAGACTTGTTACAGAGATGAAAGAGTGGAATGAATAAAAAAGTTGTTAAACTTCTATCCTTTCAGGCTGTAAGTAATCACAGTGGATCTGAGCTGGGAGTCATTTTACCTTTTGAGAAGGGATTCTGTTTTCTTTTTTTTCTTTCTTTCTTTCAATTACAATAAAAATCTCATCAAGTAGGGGTATGTGTGTGTGTGTGTGTGTGTGTGTGTGTGTGTGACTGACTGACAAGCTGATATAAAAATTTTTATATAAGGGCAAGAAACCAAAAATAACTTAAGTCAGGTCTAAGAATAAGAATTAGGTAGGATGCCTTGCTTTATTAGATATAAAAATTCCCTCCTAAGGCTGTAGTAATGAAGATTGGTGCCTGGATAGCGGAATAGATCAACAGCAGACTGAGAGCCCAGAATCAGACTTAAAGACAAATGCAACTTGATTTACAGTTGACATTATAGGTTGGGAAGAAAGATGATATTTTTCAGTAAAAAGTGCTATGAGGATAGGTCATTGCTATGGGAAAAAGAAATAAAGATAGACTTACTCCACCTTCTTCAAAGACATAAGTTTCAGACAGATTAAAGGTCTAAATGTTAAAAGAAAAAGTACAAAACAATATAGGGCTATATAGTCAATAACATTGTAATAACTATATATGGTGCCAGGTAGATACTGGAAATATGGAGGGGATCACTTTGTAAAGTATATGATTGTCTAACCACTATGCTATACATCTGAAACTAATACAAAATAATATTGAAAGTAGATTGTAATTGAAAAATAAAATTTATAAAAGATGAGTACTCCCTTCCCTCCCTCAAAAAAAGCAATAGAGGAATGAAGTTTTGTAATTTTGGGGTAATTGAACAAGAGATAAACAGCACTAATTATAAAGAACAAGATCACTAAATTTGACATTAAAATTAGGATCCATAGTGTATAAAAAACATACCATAAAACATATGAAAGGAATGAAGAGATCTTCACAACACATGTGACACACTATTAGCATCTAGTCAAGTGTCCCACATGTGTGCAGGAGGGGACACATAGCCCAATTGAAAAGTGGGCAACAGTGTTGAGCAGGCCCTTCTTGGAAGCTGCACCACAAATGGTTAAGAAACATGTGTACAAAATGCTCAAGCTCATTCGACCTCAGCGCCCACAGCCATATTCCCAACAACACTTAGGCTTGAAAGGTGGGTGTGGCCACCTAGGGCCTCTCACCACTGCTTGGGTCTCCAAGGCACTAATGGCCTCTACTTCCACTGGGCTCGGGGACACTGTCTTCCATTGTTCAGAACAGCAGGCCCCTGGTCTGGATCTAAGGCCAGGCATCCTGGGCTGCTGTGATTGTGGCAGGAGCATTGCCTCCACAAACTGTCATTGATAGGTTTAGCCTCTAAGGGGATTGAGGGAGGTTGACACTTGCAGCCATCTTAGGAACCTAGGTCACCTCAGCCTCACACCCCACAGAGCCCTGGCTAGAGCTCTTCTATCAATTTCAGTAAAACTGCAAGAATAAATAAAAGTAGTTTTAGACATTAGGTATAATCTATTTGTATTTTATTCTTCTCAGTTTTTAATTCTATCATGTGAATAATAGCAATAATACAATTAAAAATAATAAGGTTGGGATTTTAGTGTATTTATTTTAGTTTATTTCAAAGGCTGGGACAGAGTGAGTAAGTTGGCAGTATATTGAAAGAAGTGAGAGAGGTAATGGATGAGCAAATGGTAGACAGGGTCTTGTAGACCATTATAACAACTTTGGCTTTTACTCTGAGATGGGAAAATTGGAGTTTTTGAGTCAGGGGTGAGTATGGGAGGAGCATGATTTCATAGAACGGTTAAAGGGGAGAGTTCAGATAAGAGACGGAGTTTGAAACAAGTTAAGTTTAGAAAACCTATTTTTTATTTAGCAGAATTAGCAGATTCAAGAAATGTAGGTGTATGGCCTCTACATAACAAATTCTTTGCTGGTGATGTAGAGTTACTAAGAGTGTTCAATTCCAAGCATATTATGATACAGCTTCTAAAATTCAAGTGCCATATAGGAAAGGAGGATTTCATGGTAACATGAAACAGTTCCTACTATGAAGGAGCTTGGGTGAAATTGACAGGTGTAATGTACTCTGCTTTCACAAAGATAAGGGCGGTCTTGTTCCAGGTGAGCACATAGAAATGAGATTTTCCTTATGTTATGTTAGGTATACAGTGATGGGCCAGTAGATGCTGTAGGAAGAAAGGAATTAGGAAAAATTTATATGTGAAAAAAATCAACATTGAGACTGATAGAATATATAGTAGATAACTGGTTAAGAATTTAGGTTGTAGAAAATAATATACTAGCATCTAAACTACTGAGATAATGACTCGGTTAGGAACTGAAACTAGCCCAGTTAACCTGGAATATAGAGGAGCAGGGTGGTCAAGAGTGGCAGTAGGTGAAGTGGACAGGTGAGCAGGATAGTAGCCAGATTATAAAGGTATTCATCAAACAGAAACATGGATTCTGTTCTCAGAGCAACTGAGAAAACTGTGGGATTTAGCTGTTTCTGTGGGCCTGGAAGAGCAGCAATAATGTCAAACAATCTCTAGATTCATGCTGAGAAAGTTTTGTAAGGTACTGTGCTTCCTTAGTTGGCTCTTATATAATGGAAATACTTCCAAGTAGCAAATGTTTCCCAATTAAGGAGCGAATTATAGAAAATTCCATTAGGGCTTTAAAACTTTTTTGTCTCTAATTACACTAGAAAGTGCAGACTTTTTGAACATGAACCAACTTTAATTGAATTTGTTAACGATACTTTATTACATTTGTTTTAGAAACAAAACTGAAATCCAAATTATTTTGGCACTTCAGCTAGTAGCCTGAGTAATTTCATAAATAGGCTTTAGGGCTTCCATTTGAATCTCATTAAAGATTTCTGTATAATCTTGAGAGGTATTAATAATCTGTATGGACCAAGAGTGATTTTTAAGAACATATTCTCAGTACTACCAACCAGAAAATATAATTTCGGATAAAGTGCACTGCGCATTGACAGAGTAGCTGGATAGGGGTGAACCTATTGGCTTCCCCAGAATCACCTGGACCTGTTGTTTTATTTCCTCCCTTTTTGCTAGGAAAGATTGATTAATACCTAATTGGGGAAATGACTAAGTTAGAGAACAACATAAATATTTAAAATATTATTTCTCTCTGAAGGTAAAACACATTCACTCTTCTACTAAAAATCAACCAGAGACATGTTTACATCTAGTGAATGATGACCTCGGTATCTCTGGGGCAGCAAGAATGGATTGCAGGGTTTGGGGAGGAGGAATGGAAGTGAAATGACTCTGATATTTTAGAGTTAGCTAATGATGTTTTTGTCATGTAAATCAGCCCCAGACTAAATCTGTCAATCATCCACATTAATATAAGCAGGTTTAGAATGTCTAGTAACCAAGATTTGTTTCATTAGTCTTTAAAATATAATCCATGCTTTGACAGTCTGTTCGATGCTTCTTTGCCTCTATTTTTGTTCAACAGTTTATAATGTTCTTTATATTCCATAAATGAGTGAGATCATGTGGTATTTGTGTTTCACTGACAGGCTTATTTCACTTAGCATAATGTTCTCCAGTTCCATCCATACTGTTTCAAATGGTAAGAATTCCTTCTTTTTTATAGCAGCGTAGTATTCCATTGTGTAGATGTACCATAGTTTTCTAACCCATTCACCTGCTGATGGGCACTTAGGCTGTTTCCAAATTTTAGCTATTGTAAATTGTGGGGAAGGTAGGGGAGGTTGCAGGGGTAAGAGGTCAACTGAAGGACTTGTATGCACGCATATAAGCACAACCAATAGATGCAAGACACTGGGGGGTAGGGGGGGGGAGGCGCAGGGTGAGGGAAAGTACCGGGAATAGGGGAGCCTGGGGGGAGGTCAATGGGGGAAAAAAAAGAGTCATATGTACCGCTATTTGTAATACCTTAAACAATAAATTTTAAAAAAATATGAGAAAATAAATTCCAAAGTTTGATTTACAATATATATATATACTAGAGGACCGGTGCATGAAATTCGTGCACGGGTAGGGTCCCTAGGCTTGGCTGGTGATCAGGACCAATCTGTGGGGCAACTGTTGGGGTGATCAGGGCCCCCGCCTTGGCCTGGGGCCACCCACTCACTGGCCCTGCCCCCCGCCACCACCACTGGTCACTGTCTTTGGGGCGACTGGTGGGGTGATTGGGACCCCTGCTTGCACCCTCCTTGGCCTGGCACTGCCTGCTCAACTGCTCCACCATCACGCTGAGGTCCTGCTCTCGCTGCTGCCTGCACCATGTTGCTGATTCCCATCACGTTCTGCACTGCCCCTTGGTGGTCAGCTCACATCTCACTCCCAGTCAATTTGCATATTAGCCTTTTATTATATAGGATATATATAAGCCATGCTGTCACTCAATATGTTTACTCACCAATAGTATGCACTTCATCTTTACATCAGCAATTCCTTGACTGATCACCTCCATCACCAATTGTAAAAATAAAAGTAAAATAAATAAATGCACTTTCTATCAGTTTCTAAAGGCCTTCAAAAGAGAGAGAGAAAAAAAAATCAAAAACAAGTACTGGCACTTTCCCATTAATACAGCAAATTGGTACAATATCTATTCCAAAGGAGAAGTGTCCTTTTTCCCTTTGTGTATAAAAAAGGAGTGCTGCAGTTGTTGGACAAGGGATAACAGTTGATTTGGAATGAATCCACCCAAAATGTCCCAAACAAATTAATAGCATAGAAACATCTGCTGCTGTTTTATTAGAGTTTCACATAAAAACCTAGTTTGCAAGCTGGCGTTTGGAAAGCTTTTCTTTACACTGAACTCTTAATGTAGCTGCAAGAGGCAATCAAGACCATATGTCTTTCATTTTTAGATCCAAATATTCCTGCATCTCTCTCCAACCTGGGACAATTGCTGGAGCATGAGTACTGAATTATGAAACCCACTTTTAAGATCAGGATTTTTTAACAATATATATTTTAGCCATTGAAACTATGGCATTTACACTTCTCTGTTTTGATTATTACTATAATTTAATTAAAATCTTTTTACTTTAATTATCCATTATGATTTCAATGATGTTAGCTTTAGCTAGGCATGACATTTAACATATACATTGCAGCACTAATTTGGGATAGTTTGAACCCAGCATTGGTATAGAGAATGATTTTCTGAGTTTTGTGGAGATGAAAACCATATAATAATAGCCTATGAAATAAATTATTTTGTTCAACAAATTTTCTCATCCTTATTATAATATAATTATCTAGTATTACTTAATAAACTCAAGACCCTCATGAGGAAAATGGACAGCTTTGGTTTCTGCATTATGATTCATTGTTCTATCACTGTTGTGTGACAGAACTGTAATGACAAATCTTAATGTGTTGCAAGGTATTAGCAAATGTTTCTTGTATGTTAATACTACTACAATTTATTTTCATTTTATAGTATGTCATGCCAGCTAGTCAGTGCCCTGTTCTTGTCATTTTTCCTCTTCTTTCCCTTGTTTATTTTCCCTTTGGAACTTCAGTCTTTACTTGCATACACACACACCCACCCACACACACACACACACACACACACACACGATATGTATGTATACAGATGTTTAAATTAGAGTGTAAGAGGATTCCACCACATGTTCTCATAATATTTTATTTTCATACAACAAACTCTTTATTATCTTTAATATCGCTTTGATTTTGCCAAGAATCAAAGTTCCATAGTAATTTCCCTTTTTTCCTCACTTTTATGTTTTTCATCACTTGCAATACTATATCTTTAATTCCCATTTAACACTGCTGAAATCAGGGTCAGTTTTGTAGTTGATGGCATGTTAGTTTCAATGAATTATGACATTTTATTATAAGGAAAAATAATAGCAAAGCTTCATTTTGCCCATGGGATGAAAACTCCTTTTGCTTTGAAAGCCAGTTTTCTATATTATTCCTCATGACATAGAGCTTTTTAGTTTCTTCGGAAAAACAGCTAATAATAAGAAACAAAAGTTCAAAAATAGGGAAAATGTCATTTGTTTTCTCTATGAAGATGTTTATAGTAAACAGTAAATTCTTTTCTCATGAGAAAAATAACCAAATGAATATAATTTCAATTTTTTCTTTTATATTTCCAGAATTTTTGACTCTACCACTCTTTGTACACACCTTCTTATAGATTGCTCTGTGAGAAACTCTTGGAAAAGAATTACATTGTCCTGTTAATTTTCTACTGTTCCTTAATCCATGCAGAAAGACCTTCTCCTTAAAAGAAGATCCAAATCATTAAGCAAGTATGTGAATGGCTTCTGTACCTATAAAATACTATATAAATTAACAATTAATATTATTTTGGTCTGTAAATTTACCATATACAGGAATCCCAGCTAAGAACTGACACACATGTAAATAGCTAATTAAAAGGTAAAGGAGACATCTATAATACTTTCAACAATAAAAATAAATTAAAAAAAAAGTAATTTTAGGGGACTGGATGAAAGAAGGTGAAGGGATTAGCCAAAGAACATATGCATAGCCAATGGAAACAGGCAACAGTGTGGTGATGGCCGGAAGTAGGGGGGCTAGGGGGCTGGGCAGAGGTGGGTAAAGGAAGGGGGAAATGGGGGGCAACTGTAATAGTGTCAACAATAAAAAATAAAAATAATTTAGCAAGTAATTTTAAAACCAAAAATATATTATACAGAGATTTATAATATTAAACCCACATGTTTTAGTATAAAATTATTTATTTAAGTTTATTTTCTATGCTGTGGGCTTTTACAAGTTTTTCACTGTACAAGGACACCAGTGTCATTGGAATGGCTTTCTAGATATCTTCTGCCCAAATAATCTTTCTGCAAAGCAGATCTAGTTCTGTAACTACCCCACTTAAAACAAAACAGAAGACAAACTGTAGGGGTGTCCCAATTTCTAAAATATAAAGTTCAGACTTCTTCATATGGCTTATAAGTCCTACATGATGTCCTTTATTTATATCTACAGTCTCATCTCACCTACACTTCCCACTTCCACAAACACTAACTGTATTTCCAAATGTTCTTTAGTACACAGCAGGTCTGTCTTACCATTTTGCACATCTCACTTCCTCATCATGAAACACTTTTCACCACATCTCATTCCAACCCTCTCCCCTCACCTGTCATTTCTCAAATTAGACACCACTTCCTTCTAGGAACCTTCACTGATACCTTCACTGAATCAAGTGCTGTGTTGGTTAGGATTAGTGTCATATATAAATAACTCTAAAACTAAAGATAGCAAATAGTGTTTTTTAAATTTCTTTTGAAAAATTTTGTTTATTACATTATGGACAAGCTATATAATAACTACAAATATACCACTGGCTAAAATAGATGGATTACACTATACAACATGTATATATTTTATGCACTTTATCCTTTAATTTATAATATAATATACCGATTAATAGATCAAAAGATACCATAGGATATATTTCAAAATATAGGGAGCACAAGATCTAGGTTGAAAACACTGTGAATTAAAAATATTTTGATAGTGTTAAGTGGTATCTATTAAAATTTACTTATTACCTAATTGGTATATATTTCTTCAATAGACTCGGTCAGTTAATCTAAAAATATATGCTATAAATAATGTTATTAAAATTATTCATTCTTCAACTCTAAATTATAATTATATTTAGATGCTATTGTGCTTATAAAAAGAATTAAGCAATGGAAATTTTAAGTTTTAGAATTAAAAAAATATTTACCATAAGTAGATCAAATAATTATATCGGTGGTTTTTCTTTGTGTTTGTTATTTTTATGAGAAGAATGTTTATTACAGAGGGCCCTTAGGACCAGCATATAAGTGGTTTTAAATGTGCTTAACTGACAATGACTTTTGTATAAGTAATTTAAATGCACACTTTAAGAAGATATTTATAATTCCATGTTTCTTAGTTATTTTCTCATGTGCTTTGTTGTCATTAAGAAACAAACGTGGGAAGGAAATAAAATTAGTCACAAGAAATCTTCCAGCAAATATATTTCTCAAGATTTGAAAGTGCAAATATTTGGAAAGGAAATAAAAGTATACAAGCATTTTAAATTTTTCTTAATTTGGTGGAGACTTTCCCACAAAAAGCCTTAGTAGTGCATGAGTGAAAATGTGTTCATTGGGCTGACAGACTTTCAAGGGGTAGAAAGAACATAGGACCAACACTCATTCTTTCCAAGCATTTGAAGATCAAGGGAATCATTATGAATCTCGTATGAGTGCCAGCAGTCAATGGCTACTCAGAAAAGGGCATTTAATAAACAGGCACAAACAGGAAGCCCTATAAAGGAACAGGCAGAAGGAGCTCTTGTGACCAAGAGTGGCTTTTGAAACTGAGCCTTGGAGGAGCTCTTACAAGACCAAGACGTGCTAAGCTTGAAAGAGAAATGACTAAAACACATGAATCCAAGCAATAGACTTTGGAACTCTTAATAGATGTTCAGCAGTTGTGCTACAAACCAACGGAATATGTCCAGAGGAAAATTTCCCCCCAAATCCTGGGTATTTTCTCTCTTGCTTTTGCTCCAGTGAGTTGAGTCAAGGAAAAGATAATTTCCCATCCAATTGCTAGATTTCAGACCATTCATCAATGGAAGAAAGAAAAGTATTTTCCCAGAACTATTTTATTTTTCAGAGTGAAAAAAAAAAGGGTTGGAGGAAATGATTGAGAGGAGCAGTGGGTTTAATAAAAACTTTTTTTTTTTTTTTGCCAGGAAAATAATAGTAGAATGAAATAAAGCAACTTTGAAGTAATAGTTTTTGAAACATTACCCCTGGTGGAAAACAACTGTTGTGGTTTTCCTTAATTATGTTGTATACACAGAAGATGTTTCAGTCGAAGAAGAAACCTAAGCTAAAATGCTTTAGAAACAAGACTCGCTTAGCTTCATTTTTAATATAAGAATAAAATCTAATATGTCTTTGAGGGAAATAATTAGATCATCGCTTAATATCCCATTTTTATTATCAGATTTAGAACAGAATTAATAGTGGAACTCTTAGAAAATAAGCAGAGGTCTCCACATGATAGTCCAACATATTTATCAAACCTAATTGCAATCATTTATATGAATTAGTACCATCAGTTTTGAAAGAATATTTCAAAGTGCTGATTTGTGAGGGTTGTTTATTGACTTCAATGAAATCTGCAAAATATGGGCTTTGCAGGAGAATGATCTTGTACACTCTAAAACACAAGATACTTTATGGCACAGGGGACATGCAGAGTTTATTTTAGGTGCATACGGTTTTTATGGAGAGAAAAAAATCTAAGTACATCTTGCAATACACAGTGCATTGCACAATTTCAAATATTTTGAGAAGTGCTTGCACATTTAATAGGCGAGTGATCACTCAAAATATAGTACTAAAGACTTTCCTTTATTGGACAGTCCCAGTAGCCCAATTCCTCCTTATTTCTTTTGGTTTTTTGCAAACTAATAATTCCTCCTTATTCTTTTTAGTTTTCTGCAAAAGAGGCTGCATGTGTGTTGCTAGTTTCCTAAGCCAGAGTTGAGTCCATTGGCTGATCTATTCCTATACCGTCACTATGCTGCTAATAGTAACCCTTTCTTAGCTTACAGATAAAAAATAGGGAAAACGTTTTTATGAATTTATTGTTATTCATGGGAATATCTCAAAAAGAAGGCTAGATATAGAGTGCCTCTGAAAAATAGTGTATGTGGAAGAAGATTAAAAGACTACTTACACTGGATCTAGAATTTTTAGCAGGAAATACCTAGTAGAAAGTGAGTAATCCAGACCACTTTATGTTTCTCTGGTCTAATATTCTATAATGAACATAATTGGTTCCTCATTTTTATAATCTATCATGTTTTCAGTGTTTTTTATTTTAAATGTTTTTTTCTCTTCAACGATGAACATTTCCTCAAGTACAGGGATCGTAAAGTTTTCTCTTTAGCATAGCATCAGAAAGGAAAGGAATAATTATTTTTGTGTTTGTGTGCACATAGTATATTATAGTCTTTGCACTGAGCCCTTGTCATACATATCTCATTTAATTTGTATAGTAACCCTGTGATGGAGGGTAAGAGAGGCATTATTTCCAGTATGCAGATGAGGAAGTTTAAGGTCAAGCAGGTAAATTAACTTACCAAAGATACACAGCTAGTAAGTGAAGAAGTGGGACTTTGAACTCACATGTGTCTGATGCTCAAGCCCCTGCTCTTTTTACAATGGCATACTTTCTTCTATTTGAATTGGATGACTGCATAGATCAGAGATGACTCATTTTTTCAATGTAGGTTTGATATAAATATTTTCTAATATGAATTAAAATAAGCCTTTATTTCAGGCAGTATTTATTCAGAATACTTACTAGCTATGTTTCCTTGGTCAAGTCCTCAAGTTTATATACCTTTCTATGCTTAAATTTTTGTATCTACAAAATAAAAACATCTATATTATCATCCTATTTATAGAGGCATTAGAAGCCCAGTGCATGAATTCATGCACAGGTGGGGTCCCTCGATCTGGTAGGCAATCAGGGCTGGCAGGAGTGCAAGAGGTTGGCCAACTAGGGGGAGGGGCCACAGGAGGTTGGCCAGCCACCCCAATCAGTACCAATGGGGGCTGACTGGCCGGGGGGTTGGGGGAAGACCACAGGAGATTGGCTGGCTGCGGGAGGTTGGCTGTGGGAGCGCCCTGACCATGAGGGGGCAGCTCCTGCATTGAGCATCTGCCCCCTGGTGGTCAGTGCATGTCATAGCGACCGGTCGACCAGTCGTTCAGTCTTTTGGTTGTTTGGTCGCTTAGGCTTTTATATATATAGATTATATAATTTTAAGAGGAAAGAATAAATTTTAAAGCACACTGTAGAATGCTTTAAAGTGTATGTCTTATTGGTGATGTTGCTGCTGCTGCCAATGGTGTTGATGATGATATTTCCCTGGGTTATTTTCTATAGCATCCTTTACCTAAAAGTCTTCTACATGATTGAAATCACTTATTGGTTACATTAAACTTAAGTAATTAGGTTTAATAAAGATAAAGCAGGTATATGTCTGACCTAGTGTTTTGTTGTTGTTTTTTACCAGAGCATTTGAGGAACCTCCCCAACTTTTTTGACGTATCTTAGTTATACATTTGGAATATTCTTGCTTTAACTTAGTAAAGAAATATTCCAGTGATTAAGAAGGATTTCACAATGTGCTTATTTATGTACTAAAGATCTTAACATGTAATTTGTGTGTATTTATTAACTTGAATGGTATATCATGAAAAGCTCTTTGTTTTATATTCTTTCAACTAGTATCACAAATGGTGATATGCCATTGCAGGGATGTCCACCCATAAACCATACATCCTTCAGAAACAGATAGAATGTGGAAATTATACTTTTATAGAAAATTAACTAAAGAAACTATGTAACAAATATTTTTGAGTCCAGCTGGTCCATCCCTGAATTCCTGTAAAACTGCTCTGGCTCTCGGGAAAGTCTCTTCGTAGTGTAACTTCTTAGTCTGTTGAATCATCTGATCTTTACTGCAAAGTAATGGAAATAATGACCAGAAAAGCTGCTTTATGTTTGGAAGGTCCTGACATTTATGAAACCTCTTTAGGGAAAATGATGAACATGGGAAAATGTTTTTTTTTAAGTGTGGCCTAATGTAATCACAATATAAAGTGAATACATTCATTACAACAGTGACATCAAACACTAAAAAAGGCTTCAGAAACCCATAGGAAGCATTTTTTTCCTGGTTTTGTCATGTCATATATGTCACATGTGTAAACATATCACCAACTGTTTCCTGAATATCTCCGTTTTTAAATTATTTAGAAGCATTTCATTTTTATTTTTTTACTCTTTTTTATTATTGTTTGAAGTATTACAAATAGTAGTACATATGTCTCCTTTTTTTTTCCCCCATTGACCTCCCCCCGACCTCCCCTACCCCCCAGTACATGCCTTCACCTGCCTGCCCCCCCCCCCCCGTGTCTTGTATCCATTGGTTGTGCTTATATGCATGCGTACAAGTCCTTTGGTTGGTCTCTTACAGCCCCCCTTGCCCAACCTCCCCTGCCTTCCCACTGTAGTTTGACAGTTTGTTCAATGCTTCTTTGCCTCTGTATCTGTTTTCCCCCCATTTCTTTCCTTTAAAAAAATTTGCCTCTGCAGACTAGAAATAAACATATAATAACAAACAAAAAATGTTTGAGTTCCAATTTCAATGTCCAACAGTTCTGAGTCCCCATTTCAATGTCTAACAGTTCCTTATGTGTACATTTCAGCAATGATATCTGGATGGTGGGCACATGGTGGCAATGCAGGTCCGACCTTTCTGGTTTGGTCGTAGGCAACCTTCAGTGGTGCACAGCTGCTGACTGCTCGCATGGCAAGGCGTCGTCAGCGTCTTCCATCTCTGGACTGTTTTTCCTCTTGTCTTCGTGGTTGGAGCAGACCTGTCAATTCCTCTCTGTTGGAGGAATCCACATGGTCTTGGAGTTGTTTTCTAGAAGCATTTCATTTTTAAACCAATTTTATTCCCATTTGCTATATTTGTATGGAGAAGTATAAATTAGTTAAAATAGTCATTTGTTAGCAAAGTAACTTGTAGAAAGCATGTATATTATATTTATAACACAAATTACTTCCGAATTTGTTACCTAATTGTCTACAACTAGTCATTTGTTTTGCATTTCTGTTTTAGGTATTTTTGTAATCTATTTATTTTCAAATATTTTATAAAATTTTTAAGTTACAGTTATCATACAATATTATACTACTTTCAGGTACACACCCCAGTGATTAGACATTAAACAACTTACTGAGTGATCATCCTAAATAAATCTCATACTGATCTGACAACATGCATAGTTATTAAAATATTGTGTACTACCAGTATGTTCCCTATGCTGTAGTTCACATCACCATGATTATTCTGTGACTACCAATTTGTACTTCCTAATCCTGTCATCTTTTTCGTCCATCCTCCCAACCTCTCCTCCCATCTGGCAACTATCAAAATGCTCTTTGTATGAGTCTGTTTCTGTTCTGATTGTTTATTTTGTTTTTTAGATTCTATTATTGATAGGTATGTATTTATGGCCATTTTATCGTTCATGTTTTTGTTCTTTTTTTCCCCCTTCTTTTTCTGAAAAAATATCCTTTAACATTTCCAGTAATGCTGGTTTTAGTGGTAATTAATTCCATTAGCGTTTTCTTCTCTGGGAAACTCTTTCTCTGACTTTGAATTTTAAATGATATCTTTGCTGGTTAGAGTAGGTAGAGTAATCTTGGTTATAGGTCCTTGCTTTTCATCACTTTGAATATTTATTGCCAATCCCTTCTGGCCTTCAAAGTTTCTGTTAGAAATCAACTGATGGTCTTATGGAGCTCCCTTGTAGGTAACTAACTGCTTTTCTCTTGCTGCTTTTAGGATTCTTTCTTTGTCTTTAATCTTTTTTTTTTTTTGTATTTTAATGATGATGTGTGTTGGTGTGGGCTTTTTTTGGGTTTGTCTTGTTTGGGACTCTCTATGCTTCTTGAATTTGGATGTCTATTTCCATCTTCAGGTTAGGAAAGTTTTCTGTTATTATTTTTGTCAAATAGGTTTTCATTTCTTGCTATCTCTCTTCTTTTTCTGGTACCCCCATGATTCTAATGTTGATACACTTGAAGCTGTTCCAAAGGCTCATTTAACATTATTCTCATTTTTTTAAGTTATTTTATTCATTTTGCTGTTCTGCTTATCTTCTGTTTCCTTATAGTCTAAACTAGAGGCCCGGTGCACGAAATTCGTGCACTGTGTGGGGGTCCCTCAGCCCAGCCTGCACCCTCTTGCAGTCTGGGCCCTCTTGGGGGGATGTTTGCCTGCTGGCTTAGGCCGAATCCCCCAGCAGTCAGACAACCCTCTCTCAATCCAGATCCCTCACTCCTTACTGCCTGCCTGCTCCTTACTGCTTGAATTGTTGCTCCTTAGCACTGCCATAGAGGCGGGAGAGGCTCCTCCCACCACTGCTGCACTCACCAGCTATTAGCCCAGCTTCTGACTGAGCATCCGCTCCCCCTGTGGGAGCACACTCACCACCAGGGGCAGCTCCTGCCTTGAGCATCTGCCCCTGGTGACCAGTGTGCATCATAGCAACCAGTGGTTCTGGTGGTTCCGCTGTAATGGCTGCTTAGGCTTTTATTATATAGATTACAAAAGGTTATTCCTCACTTGCTCCTGCACAAAAGAATCTGTGCATTTATTTTACAGCATGATTTATTGACACATCACCATGCATTACATGGAAAATTGAATTTTTGGAGGTTGGAGAACCTTAGAAAATTTTGCAGGTTCAATTACACAAGAGAACATTGAAGAGTTTAATGATACAATTTTTCACCCATTTGCTGCAGCACTGGAAGGGGAGGGGCCCGGGGCCAGGTCAGCTCAGTGCCCCAGATGGTCCAGTTGTGCACCTAATGGTGAAGAACCCAGGCCTGGCTTGGCTTGGGGCTTCTACTTATGACTCCAGAAATCAGAATTTTTTAATGCTGGGTTAGCCCTTTGTCCACAGAGCAATAAACCTTTCCTTGGGCTGTTGGGGATACCTGGACAGATCTTTCCTTGAACCATGGCAGAAGGAAGAAGGACCACCTGTGGTGGTGGCACAGTGTAAGAGAGAAATGTGACATCATGTTTAGGGTCCCTTGATGTCCTCATCCCTCCTATCTGACCCCAGCCCAGTTGTGCATTCCCAGGGGAAGCCATCCCATACCTGCCAGGGGCTCAGACTGTCACAGCGCTCTGCACATGTTCGTACACACATCCCTGTGATTATGTGATTCATGCCACCTCGGGGACAGCGTGCGGGACTTTTGGTTGTCAACTTGGTACCAGTACCATTCCCATTCACTGCCGAGAACTTTGTTTCCCAGGATTCCTTTTTCAGTAGCTTTCCAATGAGAGGAACTTGCAGGAGCTTTGGACAGTGAAAAAAACAGGAGCCATTTTTCTTGTGGTGGCTGTCTGCACTGCTCCTTGAGTCCCCACATTGGTGACTGAATGTCATCTTAGTGGCATCTTAGACTTCCCAGTGAGCTCTGGCTTCTCTACGGTTCCAGCATTCGGGGCTGAAATGTTTAGTGACTGCTTCTCTGATCCTCCTCCCTTTTATGCCCACTCCCCCAGCCCTGGCACATGTGTAAATCCCAATTCCCGTACAAAATGCGATGTTTCTGTTACACTTATGGTGGGTCCATTTTCCTGATGGCACTCAGAATGACACCATGGAAGAAGTATCTTTGTTGCTTCCCCTGCCTTATTCAGGGAAAAGTGTATAATACATG
This sequence comes from Corynorhinus townsendii, assembly GCA_026230045.1. NCBI lineage: Eukaryota > Metazoa > Chordata > Mammalia > Chiroptera > Vespertilionidae > Corynorhinus > Corynorhinus townsendii. The sequence continues at coordinate 98,554,783 of JAPDVU010000002.1, forward strand.
TAGCATCTGATCTACTATGTTGCACTTTATTGATGAATAGAGGCCTGGTGCATGGTGATCAGGGCCGATCTTCCCCAGCAGCTGGTCCCCCCAACCCCCACTGTCACTTCTGGTTGCCCTCTGTGTGTGGGGCTCGTGTCCACTGCCACCCACCCCCGGTTCCCCATTCCCCATTGGGTGATCGGAGCCTGCCAAATGGGGGGGGGGGGGAGGACCAAGAGGTTGGCCGGCAGGTCCCGTTCAGGCGTTGGGGGCCTGCAGGCTGGGGGTAGCTTCTGCATTGAGCGTCTGCCCTGGTGGTCAGTGTGCATCATAGCAACTGGTTGTTCTTCAGAATGGTCGATTTACATATGTATTTATACATATATATATATTACTGATTTGATTCTAGGCTTCATATTCTTTTTTTTTTTTAATATATTTTATGGATTTTTTACAGAGAGGAAGGGAGAGGGATAGAGAGTTAGAAACATCGATGAGAGAGAAACATCTATCAACTGCCTCCTGCACACTCCCTACTGTGAATGTGCCTGCAACCAAGGTACATGACCTTAACCGGAATCAAACCTGGGACCTTCATTCTTTAGACTGACACTCTATCCACTGAGCCAAAGTGGTTAAGACTAGGTTAAGAGTCTTTACTGTTGATTCCTGTAAATTATTCTTCATTTCATTGAGTATATCCTTCATTTCTGACTAATTCTTTTTTTATAGTTTCCATGTCCTTTTAAGGACTGGAATGCTGTTGAAGTTTTCACTAAGTTCATCTACTCTCCACTAAGTTCTTTGAGCATCCTTATAACCAGTGTTTTGAATTGTGCTTCTAGTAGATTGCTTATCTCCATTTTGTTTAGTTCTTTTTCTAGAGTTTTGTTCCGATCTTTTACATGGGACACATTTCTTTGGCCTCTCATTTTGGCAGCCTTCTTGTGTTTGTTTTTGTGTAATAGGTAGAGCTGCTACATCTCTCAGGCTTGGTAGAGTGGCCTAATGTATTAGGTGTCCTGTAATGTCTAGTGGCATAGCCTCCCCATTTACCCAAGCTGGGCCCTCCAGGAATGAAACTGTCCCCATCCCCAGGTGGGCTGTGTACACCCTCTTGTTGTAATTGAGTCTTGCTTGCTTTTGGCACACCAGTGGTCGGGATTTATCCCCAGGCCTATCATCTGAGAGGACGGCCTGGGACCACTATGGAGGATCAAGTATTTATGGCCTGCCCCACAGGGCAGGACTTACTTCAGTGGGACTCTGGGGCCTGCCTAGTTTGCCCCTTGAATTGTGGCTTGTAGAGGTAGTTGGGTGGTGCTTTGATGTGGTCTGAAGTTGTCCATTGGGTGTACTGGCTCTGGGGCTTCCTGGGAGCTGCAGGCCAATTTCAGCCGTTGTCTGTGTTTTGCCCAGGGCCACCAAGCATGAGCTACAAAGCAATCTGCAGCTGCCTGCTATTTGTGCTGGGCTGAGAGGTGACCAGGCAAGGCCAAGCTGTGAACCAATATTGCTACCTGCTAGTGCCTGAGGCCACTTAGCAAGAGGTATGGGGAATACTGACATTAGATGTTGCTTGTTTGAGAGATTTTAGGAAAGTCTGAAGCATGAGTAAGAAAGGCCATTCTTATAGAAAAGCCACTGGAAACAGCTTGGGTAGGCCTGCAAGTTGAGTGGGTCAGGGCCTCCGGGAATCACCAGGGAGCAGTGAACAGTGTTAGCCAGTTTGGCACTTCTGACTGGGAGAAAACTGCCCAACTCCAACTCTCACCCTGATGCCAAACAATTAAGTTCCTCTCCATGTGTCCCTCGTGCCTATCAGGCTGCTGCCCCAGTGCTGAATCTCAGAGGGAGCAAGTTTAAGTAAGTCTTTGTGCAGGCCCTTTAATATAAATGCCTGGACCTGGCCAGTGTGGCTCAGTGGTTGAGTGTTGACCTATGAACCAGGAAGTCACTGCTCGATTCCTGGTTAGGGCACATGCTCAGGTTGTGGGCTTGATCCCCCAGAAGGGGCATGCAGAAGGCAGCCAATCAATGATTCTCTCTCATCATTGATGTGTTTATTTCTCTCTCCCTCGCCCTTTCTCTCTGAAAAGATGAATGCCTGGGATTCCAATAGCCCTCCATCTCACTAGAGCACAATCCCTGATTTTACAGCCTTAAATATGGAGACCTCTGCAGCTGAGATGTCTCTCCTGAGTGGTTGGGGGACCAGCCTATTGCTTGTCTCCAAGCCTCGTACCAGTCTCAATGTGACTTCTTTTTTAATTCCCAAGTTGTAGGACTTCCATTAAACTATACTTCAAGCAGTTGAGAATGATAGTTGTTCTGTAATGGTAATTTTTATGTGGTTGAGGGAAACTGTGAGTACTGCATTTACCTTCCCTGGCTTGCTTCTTGACCAAAAACTTGCATTTATATTTTACATAACACATTTATAGGAATTTTTCTCCTATTTAAATATTTGTAACTAAAATACAGCATTTTAATTTTGCCTGTATGCATTTTGTTAGTGACATAATTAAAAGAGAATCAATATAGAAGATAGCATTGCAATTTTAGACTTTTGCTATCTAAATGTTTTTATTGTAAACTTTCGTATAAGGAATCATTGAATGTAACTGATATCATAATAGGTTTAAGGTTAAAATGATCCATAGAATATAGTCTATTTTAATGTTCAAGTATTGGAAAAGTCATAAATGAATCTGTCCTAAACACAAAAACAAAAGAAGTATTAAACATTAATTCATGCCAATCCAATTCTTTCCATAGCAATTATAGATCCCAATTCTTTTTAAAAAACAGGTTGGGAAAGTCAATAATTTCCTTTAATAATATATCTGGATCTATAACAGCCCTAAAACTCATGTGAATTGCTTATTATTAGCCATACCAATAATGGTGCATGCTTTAAGTTTGTATTTAATTGAGTAATCTAATGTACTTTATACTCATCAAACTGTAGTGCTGATGCATTCAGTCTGTGATGAAGCAAAGAGGATGTTCCATTCATGAAATAGCTTGTGTGTGTTTTTTTAATTAGATTCCCCTCAACTTTTAATTTATAAATTAAATTCATTTTTTAAAATTTTTATTGACTTTAGGGAGAGAGGAAGGGAAGGGGGAGAGAGTGAAACATCCATGCTAAAGAGAAACCTTGATTTGTTGCCTCCCATACACACCCTAACCAGGATCAAACCTGCACCTCAGTTATGTGCTCTGACCAGAAATGGATTCCTAGACCCTTCAGTGCCTGGTACAATGCTCCAACCAACTGAGCCACACTAGCCAGGGCTGAATACATTTTTTAAAGCCTTTATAATATCATCTTCATGTGAGGTTAATAATATGTTTAGTATTACAACATAAGGGTAAGTCATTTTGTTCTAAGATTGAAAGCTGATGGCTTTCAGGGACCCCTTTTCATTGCAACTTCATTGCAAATTAATTTTCTTGAGCATACACATTGAAATTGTTTATTACCTTTCTTCTATTTTATATTTAGGCAAAAACCTTTTAAGAATTTAATAAAGAATCCAAAATTTATCATGGTTTCATTGCTTACCACTGATCCGATCTTGGCAAATGAATTAGCTATCATTTTGTTACTTGTTTCTGGGCTGCTTTCTAAATCAATTTTTGTCCCAGAGATTGTGCAGTATTTTAAAATGTATTTGAATATCAAAATAAACAAAATGTACTCCACTATGAGGATAAATGAGAATTGTTAATGCCAGATATTAGGAATGCCATTGTACAGTCATTTGGGAACATTAACAACATAATTCTGTTGTTAGCAAAACATCTGAGCAGAGTTCCTACTTTAGAACCAATTACAAAAGAGGAGCCAGGGAGGTGCTCTGGGAAATTACTGGAATGAATTGGCATAATATTTGTCAGGCTATGGTGACCAGGGCCCTGACAGGCTCATCAGGGGAAAGGAATAAAAGGGTGAATCCTTGAGCTGAAAGCAAGATTGAATCTGTGCAAGTGACCCAAAGTACTGTTGAGTAGGCAAGCAGTATATGGCATCAGGAGAGCATGCCAAGGTGCGTGTCCAGGCTGGTAAACGATTATCCCAAAAGAAGCCTGGATGTGGAAAATGGTAATCCAATCATGGCTGCTGAGTGTCCAGGAAATCCAGAAGATTAGCTAAAGGAAGACCAGAATTTAGGTACTAGACAAAGAGACAGATAAGCATTCAAAAATGGTAGAATAAAATAACTCAATTTTTAAAAGTAGAGTAGAAATGTTTGTATCTAGAAGCAGGTCAAAACTCAGTTACTGCTCTGGATGTTTAAGGTTAAGAATGGAACAAATAATAAAATTGATTTGTTTTTTATCCACTAGAGAATAGATTCTACACATCTATTATGTTCCCCCTAACTACAAAAACTGAAAATTTGGGGTTGGCAAACAGAAGAATTCCTAGAATGGTTATTAGACCCCTCTGTGTGATACTAATCTACCACTTCATCACTATCATAACTTCAGTAGAAAAATCATCTACGCTTGTTTTCTCATGGCCCCAAATGTAACATGTTCCTTTTCACCAGCATGCCTTGTTTTTGTGATTTTTCCTCTAAGCCAAACCTGCCTTTTCAACTTATCTGTGTTCTATTCTTCATCTCAGTCCCTACTTGAGTCTTAACTCCAAATAACTACTAAATAAGTTTCCATGAATAACTTCACCTGTAAGACGTCAGTAAGGAAAGTATGAAAATACACTAAACTACTCTTCATGAGTTTCACTGAACTGAAAATTTCCAAATTGGTGTACCTTTGAATTACTTGATGTTTTGACATGTCTGTGTTCCTATATTTGACTGGTCAGAGATCTAAAAAAAATACGATGAAATCTTTTTTGATCTCCTTTGTTGAACATCTGAAAAAGTTTACTTAGCATGTGGTAACAATTTTAATTTGGGAGCATACTGATAATAAAAAGATGTGTGTGCATGCATGCATCCACAAGTTAGAAATGAGTTCACATATATTTCTTCTTTGCATTCAGCTTGCCTAACTCTGTTTTTATAAACTGAACCATTAAGCTTGTGGCTTTGGTAACTAAATGCGGAGTAAATAAAGTATGAGTCAATCAAAAATTTTGATAGCATCTATGCATACTACCTAGTAATTTTGTATAATTGTTGCATCTGCTCTAACATGCTTATATGACATGTTAATGAAAATGTTATATGCAGTGCCTACTAATTAGCCATTCAAGAAAAATAACAGTTACTGAAATGATAATATACAGTATTCTATACTTGAAAAACCTTGCATTCACTTGTATTTGCCTTGATTTCATAAAATGTTTTCTAAATAACATATATCTTCTTTTACTAGAAAGTTATGGTTCACTTAGATTATTTATTTTTTTGAGAAAGAAAGACTAAAAAAATCATAATACCTGATAACATATTATACTGCTATTTTCTGTTTCATCATATCATGAAGAAAAGTCATAATATATGAAAACATAGGTCATGCTTTGTTATCTCATGCCAGGCATTGTGTGATTTCAAAAGGGTTTCATTTTTCATTACTACACTTACTAGAAGCCTGGTGCATGAAATTCGTGCACTGGGGGGAAGGGAGGTGGAGGGGTCTTTCAGCCCAGCCTGCTCCCTCTTGCAGTCCGGGATGACTTGCTCCTTACCTCCCGCCTGCTGGCTCCTTACTACTCAGCTCACCGTTCCTTAGCACTGCCGTGGAGGTGGGAGAGGCTCCTGCCACAGCTGCTGTGCTCACCAGCTGTGAGGCTGGCTTCTGGCTGAGCAGTGCTCCCCCTGTGGGAGAGCACTGACCACCAGGGGGCAGCTTCTGCATTGACCGTCTTCCCCCTGGTGGTCAGTGCGCATCATAGCAACTAGTAGTTCCAACCTTTGGGCGATTTACATATTAGGCTTTTATTATATAGGACATAGTCATTCATTTTATATATACAGGTGAAGCAAAAGTAGGTTAACAGTTCTGAGTATGCAAAACACAGAGTTTATTCTTGTATTATTATTAATTATTGTGTCATTTTCCATAAGAACAACTGTAAATCTACTTTTGACCTGCCGTGTATTTTCAAGATTATGTTTCTAATTTGTCATAATGGTGGTCTTTAGGAGAAACTGGTTAAAAAGAACTTGATCCTTTTGCGTATAGAATTTAACATTTCATTAGGTTACTTAATTACTATTATCATCACTGTCCTTCCTTTCTGCCTCCAAATCTCTCTGCTTTTTGAAAAGTGGCTGAAGAGTGACCTCTAGTTATTCCTGATTAATTATATCTTCTTTTGGGGACATACTCAACATTGCATTTGGGTAACGAAGGCTCAGAAGTGGACTGGAACATGGCTGGCCAGTGTAGGGTTATAAGGGGTAGTACTGCGCCATTATATCAGTGTTGGCTACCAGAACTCTAATTACAGTAGGCTACAAGCCCTCCCATTCAATGTATATATTTATAACAATATAGGTTTTTTACACTTGATCTTAGCCAAAAGGCCAGGAAGCGATAGCAATATGGAGTTTTAAACTAAAGATAATAGATGGATTTATTTAAAATAACTGAACCAGTACTGTTGAGTGAAAACACTATATAAAGTATAACCCCATGATACTTAGTTTTGTCTTTGTGCTAATTGACAGTGGACTAGGAATTAAGAATTTATCAATGAATAATGACTATGGCCCTAACTACTGAAAGCTTTGGTCTTTGGGAGCCTCATTTAAACATGTTACAGTTATGGGATGTAAATTTAGGTAGGAGGATCCAGGCTGATGCCAGAGAATATATATAGCATAGAAGGGGTACCTGTCTCTTTTAGAGAGGGAGGGAATTCTTCAAGGGGAAGTGCTGCCAGTGCTGTGAAGGGGAATAAGTAGTAGGGGCTAGCAAGCTAAGCAAAAGGAACACATGAGGTGAAAAGTAGGTCAGTTGGTTGGAGAGTATAAGGGATGGAAAAGTGAAAGATTAGATTGTAATAAGAAAGGTCACTGTATCATTTATAAACTATGCTGTAGATCAAGAGTGGGGAAGCTTTTTTCTGCCAAGGGCCATTTGGATATTTATAACAACATTCATGGGCCATACAGAATTATCAAACTAAAAACTAGCCTGCTATATTTGGTCAAACATTTAATGAACTCACCCCTAAATATCTTGGTAGGGCCAGAGCAAGTGACTTCATGGGCCTTATACCACTCACGGGCCAGGCGTTCCCCACCCCTACCGTAGACATTGGACTCTCTTCTAAATGAAATGAAAAGTTATTTAGATTTTAAACAAGGTAGTGATATTTTTCAAATATGCATTTAGATGGCATGCTCCTGTAGCAGAGAGGAGAACTTAGAGGGCACACTTTGGAGATATAAGGAAGTTAGTTGCTGTAAGCCAGTCAGGAGAAAAAATGGAGCCAAGAGCAACTATGGAGCTTTAGCAAAGTGGACAGATTAAGAGTTCATTAGAATTAAAATTGACAGGATTTGATAGTAGATTGAGGGGACAAGAAAGTAGATTGGAAGAGGAACAATATTTAGTGCAATAGAATTAGTGGAAGTTAGGAGGAATAGATTATGAGGAGGGTGGTAAAGATTAGAAGTAGAGATTTAGATACAGTTAGTTTGAGATACCTGTGGAACATTGAAATAAGGATGAGTAAAGTAGCTCTTGGGTAAATTGGCTTGAGATATTCATGTTCTCTGTTTGGTAGTAGTTTGTTACATTATAAATTAAGCATGCACGTGTGTGTGTGTATCTGTGTGTGCATGTATACACAGTGTATGTACACACAGTGTGTGTACACTAATTCAATATGGAGTACTGTCATTGAATTTCAGACTCTCATTAGTCATGTATTTTAGCCAGATGGTGACTAAGCCAAATGTCTCCTTTCTTCATCTGTAGGAAGATGTTTCTTATTATTGCGGTGTGCTCTGCTCTAATAATTAGAGAAATAATGACAAATGGCCAACATATGAATATGTGCCAGGTGGCAAGCATTATCTCAAACATGTTACCTAAATTATTTCATTTAATACTCATTTCCACCACACGAGGTAGCTACTATCATTATCATCCACATTTGGTAATGATGAATAGATAGAAGGAGTAGTGAAACTTAAGATTGCATTGCTAATATGTGGTGAAGGTGGGACTCAAACATAGACCACTTGATGTGTCAAAGTCTATTCCGTGGACTTGAAGTTCAGATTTAATTTTGCCTCCATCAGTGCATTTAAAGAGGTTCTTCTTCAACAGTGATTTTCCTGCCATGTGTGAAGGACCAAAGGTCTGCTCCATGCTCATGTGTCTCCTTCCAACTCTATGGGTTGTGCCTTCTTGCCTACCCCACTAGTTCCTTCAGTGGTGAAGTCTAACTTCCATATGAGCCTGAACCGAACATTCTCTTCCATTTGCAAAAACATAGACTCTGAAAAATTTTCTATATGACACTTTAAACTCAGCAGCTGTGGACTGGCTTTTTCTTCATTCTAGGTCAAGACTATAATACTGTATTTTAACTCCTTTTTAAAGGTTTTATAAGTAATTATAAATCACGCTCATGTCTCCCACCAAACGTGTGTGCTGCTTGAAGGAGGGGACCTTAGAATTTTCTATCTTCTCATAATATTTTATGTGATATTGTAATAAGATGGTGTATGGTTCCCTGTCTTAGTGTTATTTAAATATGCAGAACTATTTATGAAGGCTATGAAGTATTCAAGTTTTCTATAAAAAAACATGGTCTTTAAATCAAGAAGGTACACATTTTCTGTTATGGGAGGGGAAAGCAGTAATTTTGTTCCTTGAGAATATGTTAGAAAAGAGTTTATTATTTTCATTAAGAAGTAGATTTCTTGTTGTTTTCTTGGTTTCTTTAGCTGTACAGAAGTTTTTTATTGTGATGTAGTCCCATTTGTTTATTTTCTCTTTAGTTTCCTTTGCTCTAGGAGCTGTATCAGTGAATATATTGTTTCGGCATATGTCTGAGATTTTGCTGCCTGTGGATTCCTCTAAGATTTTTATGGTTTCCTGTCTTACATTTAAGTCCTTTATCCATTTTGAGTTTATTTTTGTGTATGGTCTTAGTTGGTGTTCTAGTTTCATTTTTTTGCATGTATCTGTCCAATTTTTCCCAACACCATTTATTGAAGAGACTGTCTTGACTCCATTGTATGCTCTTACCTCCTTTGTCAAATATTAATTGAGCATAGTGGTTTGGGTCGATTTCTGAGTTCTCTATCCTATTCCATTGGTCTATATGTTTGTTCTTGTGCCAGTACCAGACTGTTTTGAGAACAGTGACTTTGTAATATAGCTTGATATCTGGAATTGAGATCCCTCCTACTTTGTTCTTCTTTCTCAGGATTTCTGCAACTATCCCAAGTCTTTTTTTTATTCCAGATGTATTTTTGGAGAGTTCATTCTAGGTCTGTGAAATATGCCGTTGGTATTTTAATGGGGAGGGCATTGAATCTATAGATTGCTTCGGTTAGTATGGACATTTTAATGAAGAAATTCCACTTCATGAGATAACATATTTGCCAATGTTATCTCCAATAAGGATTTAATCTACATTTACAAGGAACTCATCTTGAACATTTACAAGGAACTCATACAACTTAACAAAAGGAAGATAAACAGTCCAATAAAGAAAATGGGCAAAGGACCTAAATAGATATTTTTCGAAAGAGTACATACAGAGGACCAAGAGACATATGAAAACATGCTCAAAGTCACTAATCATCCGAGAGATGCAAATCAAAATGACAATGAGGTACCATCTCACACTTGTCAGAATGGCTATCATCAACAAATCATCAAATGACAAGTGCTGGCAAGGATGCGGAGAAAAAGGAACCCTCATGCACTGCTGGTGGAAATGCAGACTTATGCAGCCATTGTGGAGAACAGTATAGAGTTTCCTCAAAAAACTAAAAATGGAACTCCCATTTGACCCAGTGATCCCACTTCTAGGAATATATCCCAAGAAACTAGAAACACCAATTATAAAGGATATATGCACCCCTATGTTCATAGCAGCACAGTTTACAATAGTTAAGATTTGGAAACAGCCTAAGTGCCCATCAGCAGATGAGTGGATTAGAAAACTGTGGTACATCTACACAATGGAATACTATGCTGCTATAAAAATGAAGGAATTCCTGCTATTTGCAACAGCATGAATTGACCTGGAAAGCATTATACTAACCTAAATAAGTCATTCAGAAAAAGATATTACATGATCTCACTCATTTGTGGAATATAAAGTACCACATAAACTTATGAACAAAAACAGATCCAGAGACAGAGAAGCATCAATCAGACTTTCAAACCTCAGACTGAAAGCAGGGGAGGGTGGGGGGAAGGGGGAGAGATCAACCAAAGGACTTGTATGTATGCATATAAGCATAACCAATGGACACAGACTGTAGGGGGGTGAGGGCATGAGCAAGGGCGTGGGGGATAATGGGGGAAATGAACACATATGTAATACCTTAATCCAGTGGTCGGCAAACCATGGCTCGCGAGCCACATGTGGCTCTTTGGCCCCTTGAGTGTGGCTCTTCCACAAAATACCACGTGCGGGCATGCATGTACAGTGCGATTGAAGGAGTAGCCTAATTAAGTTAATAACAATGTACCTACCTATATAGTTTAAGTTTAAAAAATTTGGCTCTCAAAAGAAATTTCAGTCATTGTACTGTTGATATTTGGCTCTGTTGACTAATGAGTTTGCCTACCACTGCCTTAATCAATAAAGGAAATATCTTTCTGTTTACTAATGGAGATCATTTTAATGATGCCAGGAGTATGTGAGTTCATGCTCTGACTTTTAGGTTGCTTCATTATTTTTCTTGTGTAACTGTCAACTGTGTAGGTGAAGAACAGTAGTTAGTTCTGTACAGTTTTATTTAAAATAGGTATTGGGAAATGTTACCTTTTTACAGATCAATTTTTTTTTCTGAAAATAGAAGTGTAAATGATACATCAATGGTTTGAACACATGGTATAATTTCCATTAAATCATTTTCAGTATGGATTGTTTCCAGTTAAATCTAAGTGCAATACTAGATTAGTTGTGATACTTTTCTGAAAAATAAAATTAAAACAAGTCATTTGAAGTTATTTCTTTATAAAACTCCCAGAATATAGTCACTGGCAAAGAATGCCATTGCTGTCATCTCTCTCTTTATTCAGCACACTGGTTTTTGACTGTGCCTCGTATCTGCCTTTTGGAGTGACTTAGGCTTTCATTTCCTCCTTGTAAAATAAATGGTCTCCACACAACTCAAGTTTCATACTCTTTTATTAGAAATTATACTTAAAAATTTAAAATAACTGTGATGACAGTAAGCATTTATATAGTGCTTATTTTATGTTAGGCACTGCTCTGTTTTACCTATTTTAATTTTATATAATTCTCATAGTAATCCAATGTAGTGGGCATTATGGTTATGATTTCCATTTTATCAAGGAAATTGAGACATGGGGAAGTAAGACCTGCTTAGGGAGCACAGCTAGCTCAAGCTAGAGCCAGAATTCCAGTCCAGACAGTTGGGCTCCATAATCCATTTTCTTAACCAATACGCTATAGTGCCTTTCACTGTACTTCTATTTGCTATACTTTTGTAGATTTAGGATTAGGGTGGAGTGCAGATCTTTGATTATATCTAGACAATTTGGCCAAATATTAACTTTAAAATTTATATCAATAATTAATATAATCATTTTTAATATTTTTAATTGATTTCAGAGGAAGGGAGAGGGAAAGAGAGAAACATCAATGATGGGAGCAATTCATCGACTGAGAATTGAGCCTGCAACTGAGGGCTGACCTGACCAGGAATCAAACCGTAATCTCCTGGTTCATGGGTCAATGCTCAACCACTGAGCCACACCATCCAGGAATATGATTTCCATTTTTAAAGATGAATTACTTAAAAATAATTCTATGCTTTAAAATTTAAGATAATCCAGTATTCCCTTGAAGAAAAAAATATGTTTCAATGTTTTGATTATTTTGGTCATAAAAAATTGTCCATATTTATGGAAAAAATCTGAATATCAATTGACACATTCATATGAATAAAACTGAGTACCTTTAAATGTTTATAAAAGCTAACAATTTTTTTAGTTTTTACTTCTCCTCTACCTCCTATCTAAAATACAGTATATCAGCTGGCTGGTGTGACTCAATGGTTGAGCTTTGACCTATGAAACAGGAGGTCACTGTTTGATTCCCATTCAGGGCACATGCCTGGGTTGCGAGCTTGGTCATCAATAGGAGGTGTGCAGGAGATAGCCTTTGGATAATTCTCTCTCATGATTGATGTTTCTAGCTCTCTATCCCTCTCGCTTCTCTCTGAAATATATAAAAACATATTTTTAAAAATTTTAATAAAGTAAAATGCAGTATATCTTTGCCACAAACATGTTCATGTACTCTGATGTCCTTAGTAGGCGTTAGTAATTAAACCAATTACTATTAATGATTTATTTGTCACATAGGATAGGGAGAGAACTTGATCTGATATACTTGAACAGGAAAAAAAAAAAAGATCGGTGGATCATCTATCTGCAGTTAGACAACATAGTTAGCATGTGTATTTCTTCCTACACACCATCAAACTTTAGGAGACATTTGATGATTATTCTTAGTAATTCTAAATATAATCTGAAAGTTTCAATTAAAGTATGCATTGGAATTACCTATAAAATATTTTTTTAAAATGCAGGAACCAGGTTCCAATCCCAAGGTAATATATAGCTAGTAACTTTCATAGGCATGAGTATCTTTTTTCTTTTTTTTTTAACTCCATAGGAGTTTTCATTATGCACTCATGGCTAAAAAAACAATGAATTAAAATGTAAGTTTTAGACTCTGATAAACTAACATTTATATTCTACCTCCATGAGTTACTAACACTAATAACTAAGTTAACTTGCCACCTAAAAGCCTCTGCTTTTCATATATAAAATATGAATATTACTTTATTTCATAAGATTGTTGTAGGGATTAAGTGTGTTCATAAAAAATAAGAACTCAGCAAAGCAAGTCATAGAGTAAATGCTCAATAAATGGTAAAGATATTTAATATTGATTTTGATTTGTTTTAATTGGTATAAAATGTTGAGAAGGGAATGAGGCCACTTTAGGACCTGTCTTTGGTGGAATCCCCAGTTTACGTGATTGTTCTCATCAATGCTGTAGTGATGACCAGGATAAGAATATTCCCTTCTTTTTGAAACACAAGCTGCTCATACCTGCTCTGCCTGACAGCTTTCCTCTTGCTATTGTCCATTCAGCCTTGGCAGCAGTTGGGTGCACTGAATCCATGACTGCATAATTACTTGTAAAATTGCTTGTTACCGAATTTTGCTACTTCAGCAGCTCTCTATTTAATAATGCCACATTAGTGGGTAAAATAATAAATCACATTTTGAAACTCATAACATTTCCAAGAATGACAGGATGATGAAAACAAAGAAACACATTCCAAACCAAAGTTAAACTCTGCAGCTATTGTGCTGTCTAGTCTTGTTTATGGAAACGACACCTACCATCACCACATTCAATTATGGGACAAATTCTATCAGCATCTCTTAGTACCAGGCTTTACAGCAGATGGTAGGGCATAGTTTTCCACAACCAGGTCCCAGGACTCATGCAATCCTGAGAAGTTGAAAACATTCTAAATGAAAGTCAACTCCTCAGGGCTGGAAGGAAATTGAGCACATGGCCAGCAGATGAAGCCCTGCGAAGATCCCCTGTAGCACACCCTGAAGCAATGCAACATCACAGTAGATGGCTGGAGCAAACATGCAGCTGAAGGGGCATTCAGGACAGCAATGGAGATGGCTCCGCTCATTTAGAGCTTAGCTCTTATAGTATCCTGGTGACAAGCTGTCAGGAGCAGATGCACCAGCAGCCTCTAGCTGGAAATTGCAGCCACAATAGAACACTGTATATTGATGATTATAACAATTGCATAGAATGCTGCTACATAAAACTTTTATGTATGTATTTCTGATTCTCATCAGAGTTTTGCAAGCAAGATAGGGCTCCTTCTATTGAACCAATTATAAGGATAAGGAAATGGATAGATAAAGAGGTTAGTGACATGCTTAATAACACATGGGTACAAAGGTTGACATATCAGAGGCAGATACAGAATTTTAGGAGTGTGAAGCTCATGAAAATTTCAGAATCTTTGTTAACAAAAATGATTCAGCACAAGAATGGAAGTTCAGAGCTGTTGAAGGAGTTTGTGTCAGTGAAGGACCTTGAAGCTTAAATTCTGTTAGAATTAGGACAAATCCACTGTTCATCATTGGTTTTTAAAGTTGGTGGCTTTCCCAAAGCATAAATGTCAGTCAGGTCTTGAGTTGTGATTGTGGAGGTTTATGTTTTTTTATTTGAAGCAAAGGACTCTTCTGTGCCATGTTGCTCTTCTTATTAGATAATTTAGCATTTAAATGTATTTTTATATTAATCTACAAGGTAGTATCATAAAAAACTATTAATATTATCATGATTATTCTGATCTTGTGCTGAACACAGAAGTGTGCCTGTATTAATGAAGGAATGTAAGAAGAAAATGCATTTTCAGGAGGAATGGTACTGGCAAGGAAGTAGAAAGCAGGCCCTGCTGGCTATGTGTTGGGCAGCATTTCTGCCCTTCAATCTCGCTGACAGACCTTCAATTTTGATTTAGTGTGTCTGTCCTTTCACCAGAAGACTTTGGGAACGACAGTCCTCTCACTGGCTCTGGGGTGAATCCCATTTTCTTAACAATAATTGGTCACAAAAATGGAGGTTGAACCATTTCTCAATAATGAAATAGAAAGATATGTCTGATGAGACTACTTCAAAAGGTTGAGATGGCATCCTTCTGATATCATTTCTACTTATGCATCCTACAATTACAGCAGCCATCTTTCAATAGTAAAGGGGAAGTAAATGGAAAGGTGACTATTGGAGAGCGGAAAGATGAAGGGACCTGGATGCTCAAGGACAGTTAGATGGAGAATGGGTTAGGACTGGAGTTTCCTTACTTCAGGACTTTTTGTTTGGTTTTCAGGGGTCCTCAAACTACGGCCCGTGGGCCACATGCGGCCCGCTGAGGACATTTATCTGGCCCGCCAGGTGCCGCTGCCTGTCCTGCTTAGCAGCTGACTCATCCTGGGCCCGCAGTGCACGTAGGAATTTGTTCATAGTTTTTTTTTAAACTATACTCTGGCCCTCCAATGGTCTGAGGGACAGTGAACTGGCCCCCTGTTTAAAAAGTTTGAGGAATCCTGGGTTAGCTAATACTCTTTCCTTGTAGATTGATTCAGTAGAGCAGGAAGCATTGGCAATTTGGAGCTGAATGTCCTTGCTGATCGAAATATTTGACACTGGACCCTGAATTCTAATCTGAATAGGAGAAACTGTAAATCTAGGAGAGGAATGATATGAAAAGAAAGAAAAGGGTTGGAGTGGGATCTATAATCTGGATGTCTTGATAACTTTTAGTGTCCTGACACCAGGTATGAAAAGAGAAACTGGAAAAAGATTGTCTGTCAGAAGTTTAATGACTTATCTTTAAAGTTCAAACTGTCTCCATTCTATTCAGTGTTTATAGTTTGTGGACATTGGAGGACAGGCTGCAATGGAGTGGAGATTAAGATCACTATAAAAGTTTAATGAAAAGCTAGGACTTTTGCATGAGTCATTTGTCTAGCTGCTGAGCTAGAACAGGCTATTGATAAAATTTGGGAAGGTGTGGAGAGTATGTATGACTGGATTGTCTAACTCCGGGTACAACTAAGGGGTGGTTAAAAGTATGATGAGAAACAATAGGTATGTAGTTGCCTGTATGGATAGCTTGAGCTGTAAAGTGGGAGGGAAAGCTTTTTCCTTGAGAGTATAAAATTAAAGAACTAAAAGTCTCAGTGAGCTCAAAAGGAAATGTTAGCACTCCTTCCTAGCATTAGAAAGATGACTGAGTGAAAGCCTTCCAGTGTTCTCTCAGGTTAACTAGATTTTATTTGAGACAAGAGGGTATGAAGAGTGTGGAAGAGATTGAAGATAAAGGGCAAGCCATGTATAATTTCCCAAAGGAAGTAGTAAAAATAGATGGTGGAGAATTTTTGATACTATATAATGACACCTATAATTTATGTTTTAAAGGTGTGCTTTGTTTTTACTTATATGTGAAATATTATCTGGGCTGTTTAAAATGTCAGCACAAATCATTACTGACAATGAATCCATTGCTTCTTTATTCTGAGGTGCTGAGAGATTATGGAAAACTCATTCTTTTTCATTAAAAGATTAGTTCATATTTGAACCCTAATATCATTGGCAAATTTGAGCCAAAAGCTGAAGTCCAAATTAATGCTTTTGAAATGAGAATGCTATTATCAATATCTTAGCTATAATTTCTGCCTTTATTTTCATCATTAAACGTGATAATCTTGCTCTTATTCATTTCAGTCCCCTGGAACACAAAGCCAGTGAGGACTTGTTGAATTTTGCTTATGTGTGGTCTAGTTTGCCAAGATTGATCCCCACTTATTAGAAATAAATTTTAGCACTTGATTTAAACTTACTAAGTAGTTTTATTATTTTGCATGACAATACTGATTTTCATATCTTGGTATTTGGGCCCAGTCCATATTATGTTAGTGAAATGAGTCCATTCATAGTTCTTTTCCTGTAAGTTCTTTTCCTATTCTCCTAAATATTATAATTAGTTGTGATATTAAAATTTTATAGTGTGAAATCTTGTCTAATTCTCACTGTAATATATTTGTATAATGATGAAATTATAGAGTAGTTTAGAGATTTATTTTTCTAATTCTTTAATTATTGTTTAATGTCTTATAATTTAGGATTTCGTTTAGCTATGTCAGTTTTGCCAATTTGAATAAGCCCTAATATTTTATAATTGTAGTACTCAAGACCTCCATTGCTTTTTTAAAAAACAAAGACACAAAACCAATAAATAGTAAACAATTAGATAATTTTGAGTTATTTAAAATTGTAAGTAACCGGGACAGGACTGTTTTCAGAAGAAATTAATGTGGTAAATGCTTCTTAAAATCTAAGCAATATAATTGCACTAAAAGTGGAAGCTGAATTTGGATATCAGAAAGTAATTATTTTATTTGCAACACTGGATATCCCAGGTCCTAAGAGTGACCTTTTGAGGTCTACTTTTTAAACGTGTTCTGAAATCAATACTTGTGAATATTGTAGATGAAATCCACACATAAGTAATAACTTGTATTAAATCACATTTTTTTTTACAACACCATGAATCAACAGACAAAAATCAACCCCATGAAAATAAAAGTAGTTATGGTTATTATGTACCTTGGACGAACTCATTCCCTTTAACAAATCAATAATATCTTCCTTCCAAAAATCATATGAGATTATTTTAAAAATTCTGAAGTACTTCAACTAAATAAATGGTATTGGGTTTTGACTATATTAAATATTATTTAATGTATGTTGTATTCCAAGGAGTCATCGACATGCATGCTATCTTTAATTTCGATTTATATTGTTAATTTTTAGATACTAGATCAAAAAAGATAATATTATGAATAGTCTTATTACAACAAACTTGAAATACTGGTGTATTCCTATAGGAGTGCTAATGAGTTAATGACATGTTACTTAATTAAACAAACCATCATGTTTAATAATTTAGGCCACTGATTCGCAAAGCGTGGCTCTGTGGCATGCAGCATCTGTGTCACCGAGGAGCTTGTTGAGATCAGATTCTTAGGTCCTACTCTAGGAGTGCCTCCATCAAAAGCCCTCCTCATGGGTGCCAGTCTGTATTTGATCCAGCCATGCAGGTGATTCTGATCGTAAACTGAAGTTTAAGAGCCACTAGTTTAGGATTCCAGCCTTGGAATTACACAAGCCTAATTAATATCAAATCCTGGTTTGTTCACTTATTAACTCTGTGACTTTGGGTTAGTTCCTTAGCTTCTCCAAGACATGACTCTCACATTTGTACAATAATAAGATGATAATACCTACCTCACAGGAATATCATGAGGATTGAATTAAATAATAATATGAAATATGCAGCATTATCCTGACACATACTAAACACTCAATGATAATTTTAAAAATAGTATCGAGATAATTATTGAAATTAACTGAAACTTGTTTTATAGAACACTATTTCATACATGTATTTTTCTGATATTTACTGCTCCATATTAAACTTAATTGCATTAAATAAGTGGCCATAAAAATAATGTCACTTTTTAAATATATATCCACATCAAACTAATGGGATAAAACCTATTATATTAATCCTACTTTTCAAAAGAGTAGGAGGATAGGTTATCCTTAGCTGAACGATAAGAGAAGTCAAACAGAGCAAAGCAGTAAGTAGTAAGTATTGGAACCAATTTCATATCGGGAAGTCTAGCTGTAGGTCTTGAGCTCTTATCTGTTTTTCTTTGCCGATTTTGTGTATTTTCAAAATAAATGTAGTTCACATGCATTTAATTTATGCACCTTTGTTGGAATAAGGGTTTTATCATGAGAACTATCTGTTTTTATTGGCACCTTAAAAAATACTGATTCTGATTTTTATATAGTTGTTGAAACCCAACAGCCCTTTTTGGACTGCTGCCTGTGTGAATTGTGGTGAGGTAAGAAGGAAACAAAAGAAAAGATCTGTGATTTGCAAAGGGCGTTATATACTCATTAGGCTTTGTCAGACAAAGCTAAACGAATGCAGATACACAGGGGGTAAATCTACAGTTAATATTATTCTGCTACAGTGAAACTGTGAGGTGGACAGATGTGGAAATTACTAGGGCTAAGAAGTCCATGGAATAATCAGAATCAGGTTTATCTTAAGTCAGATTGTAAAAAAAGCAAGTGAGAAAGTAATTTCCTTAGTTATTGTGAAGTAAGAAGGAATTGAATCATAGGCAGAATTTGTAAGATTGTGTAATTGGCAGGTACGCATGACAGGTCTGTTTGCAGAATAGGAAGAATAAGAAGAAAGCAAAGACAATAAAAAAAAATAAGCAACACACTGTGCAGTGTTTTAAGGGGAGGGGAGTGATAGTAAAAGGATAAATGGCAGTCCATTCATAGGGGAAGGAAGGAAGTTTATGAGAATTTGGAACCTCACAAGCAAGGACGCCACTTCACAGGTGATTAGGACATTATTGCACTATTTTCAGTTTGAATGGGGGTAAATACAGAAATTAAAGAAAGAAAATTAAGAGTTTAATAATTAAGAAATAAAGAAATGTAGAACAGTTTGTTAATTGTTTTAAACAGATTAAAGAATAAGAAATAGACCCATATGAGTGAGGTCATTAGAATGTGTTTATAATGTACCTCAAACATTTTATTATAGGATTATAATTTGATATTTTATGCCTTTGCAATATATGCAAAAACACTCCTTCTTTAGGCAGTTAATACCCTGAGCACAGCTTGGCAAATGAAGTTCAAGCCACATCCCAGACCCATTCTCTATCTTTGCTGGGTGTACCTGTGCTTTGAGTCACCTGTGCTGTTGTGCCTGGTGACCCTGCTTTGGTAACTTTTGAAATGTTATAGAGTGGGAAGAAAAATTAATAATTATCTAGATGAATATGCTCACATTGTAGATGAGAAAGTGAAGCCAAGGACAATAAAACTTCCCTAAGTTATTGACTAAGTTCCCCTGATCATCTCCAGTGGCTAATGCCATGAGTCACTCTATAAGGAATTAAGACATAAAGATAATTTAATATCCAGTTTTAATTATAATCTATATAAAGTAACTTTTATAAGATGTTTTTGCTGCTACTCTTTGTACTAGTACACATACAATACATATTTATTTTATTTCCTATATGATAAAAATTTCAACCTTCATTTTTTTCTAATTCATTTTTAAGTTGATTGGGAGAAATTTCTAGGTCGATTTTATTCATTGCCATTATCATTTATTAATTCACAGATATATAGTAATTATGCCTTGTATAATTAGACTGTATTATATTTTTTAGGCCATATAGCTAAACATTTTAAACCAGAAATTGACTTGTTGCCTGTCCGAACTTAATGCCTATTCTCTTAATTATTTGTCTATTCTGGTTCTTTATGTGTTTGGTAAGAAATATAATTATGGCTAAGTTTTCTTTAATGTTTTGGAATGTGCCATCAATTTGGGGGCTTTATATGGTATCTCATTTATTTGTAACAATTAATAATTACTATTCTTCTTATTATTCTATAATAAGGAAATTGAGGCAATGAGTAGTAAGTAGGTATTTTGACCCTGAATCCCCTCTCAAACTCAGTAACCTAAGCTACAACTCTCAATCTCTGTATGACCGATCATTAATGTTTTGGTCACAGTTGTTATATACTGATAATGCTTACATATGCTAGCATTTTTAAAGAATTATCAACCTATTATATAAAATACTTTCTGATTAATTAGGTACCATTCCCTAACAGTCACTTTTGTTGTTTTGTTTTGTTTTGTTTTGTGTGTGTGTATGTGTGTGTGTGCTTTTTAAAAAATGTTTTTATTGATTTCAGAGAGGAAGGGAGAGGGAGAGAGAGATAGAAATATCAATGATGAGAGAGAATAACTGATCGGCTGCCTCCTCCACTCTTGTTTTTGATGCTTACTGAAAACCTGAGTTAGTTCAAAGCCACTTAATATTTCATAGAGCCATAATAATGTTTTATATTTCTCAAGTTATATTACATTTAAACATTGAGGAACAATGTTTTATTAATAATAATATTATGTTTTTTTGGACAGCAAGCTATAACTCAGCATGATTTAGTCTGGAACCAGATATCCTGGTTCACCAGACAGAAGTCATTTGGTTTGATCTAAGGAGTATAATCCTAGGAGATATGATACCAGCACTTTAGTTATAAACTAGTTGCATGATAAAAGGTCAGGCATTTTACTGTTATTAATCTGTTTTTCCATCTATAAAGTGATGGATTTATTCTTCTCGCACTAATATTCCTTTAAGTCTGATTTTTTCCTGCAGTTAGCATATCCTAAAATGCGGTCAAAACAAAAAGTGCAATAGACATAACTTAATCTTAGATTAAGATAAACTTTAGAATCTTGAATTTCCTCAAAATTACTATTATGAAAATAATTTATCCTTGTGCAGTAGCTGTTAAGAGCTACTATTAATAGTGAATTCCTATTATAGTCAATAATAATGTAATAATTATGTATGGTTATCTAACCGCTATGCTGTACACCTGAAACTAATACAGAATATTATTGAATGTTAACTATAATTGAAAAAAAAATAGTGAATTCCTATTATGGGGAAGAAAACAGAATTGATTTTCTTATTGGCTTGTTTTAGTGAAGGCTATTTTCCTTATAACAAACATTCATTTTTTCAAATTCATTTTATTTAGGCAGAACATTTTTTCATTCTTATTTTTACAATTCCTGGCATATAGTGGGCAATTAACAAATATTTATTGAGAAACTGAATGAGTTTATTTAGTATGTACACTTAAAGCCACCAGGGGATACTTATCTCAGTAACAAATATTGGGAAAATATAAAGATGGATCAATTTTAGTCTTTGAGGATCTCAGTATTTAATAGGAGCTAACGGAAATGTATGTTAATAGTTGTAGTATAGTGTCGTAAATACTCCAGTAGGCATTTAATTAATACTGTCTTGAGGAATCCAGGAATCTTTTAGGGCAGAGTTGGTTAAGCTGTCTTTTGCATATTAAACAGAGTTTATGAGATAGATAGGAAGGAAAACCCTGCTGTAGACTGAGGAAATCAAGTGTGCAAAGGGACATGCATAGGTATATAACAGAGAAAATATTGCCTCATAGGATGGAAGGATGGAAGGGTGAGAAGTGAGGCTATGGAGCTTGAAGAGATAGTGTGGGGGTACTTGTAAGCCATATTAAGTATTTTACTTGTGTGCTTTTTATATATAGGTTACTTAGATAAAAGATCAACTTGAAGTTAAATGGGGCAATCAACAAAGAATTTGGAGTCAATAGAGATTTTAAAGCAAGGGAGTGATAGGATCATATTGATGTTTCAGAAAATAACTACAGTGGAATAATTATGTGGCCCAGTGAGATGAGGAGGCAGGGTAAAAGGAGACCAGTGTTCAGACAGGTGAATTGAGAGATGATGATCTACAAAGTTTATAGCAGAAATTTTCAAACTTTTTCATTTTCACATGCCTCTTTAGTAAAAAATATTTCCAAGTACACTATAGTTTTTATAAATTTATTTACTGTGTACTATTGTATACTGATGCTAAAGTATTATGTACATTTTAAAATATCCTATGAAATTTATTTAACAGTTTAATGATTAAAGATATATATCAATAGAATGATTTTACTCTCCCATACCAATGGATTGCTTTATGTAGACCTGGAATGCTGCACACTTATTTCAGATATTGTGGGTTTAGAAGAGTGGTTCTCAAGTTTGGCTCTGTAGTGGAAACACCAGGCTGCATCCTACCACATTTATTTCCGAATCTCTGGGTGTGGGACCCAGATATCTGAATGTTTCTATCCCCCAGGGGATTCCAGTGTGCACTTAGGATAAAAAAAACACTTAAAGGGCCCAGCTGGTATGGCTCAGTGGATGAGCATTGACCTATGAACCAGAAGGTCACAGTTTGATTCCCAGCACGGGCACATGCCCAGGTTGTGGGCTTGATGCCCAGCATGGGACTTGCAGGAGGCAACCAATGGATGATTATCTCCCATCATTGATGTTTCTGTCTCTCTCTCCCTCTCCCTTCCTTCCTGAAATCAATAAAAAAATATATATTTAAGAAAAACACTTAAAGTGATAAGAGGAGTGATTTCAACCATGAGTACCAAGTAAAGGGGGGTTATGTTATATTAGAACCAAATAGGAAACCCTCACTACATCCACTGCTTCACCTTTGTAGAGATTTTATATATCCACTTGGGGTATATTATATGTTTTGAGTCTACCTAGATTGAATTAATATCATAGACTTAATTTAGACAAATTGACTAAGATTTTATTTGTGAATTTGGGATTGGTAGAAGATGACTGGTTTCAGAGAAAATTTTGAGATAAATTTGACTATTTGAATTTGGGGCCAATATAGAGAGAGGGTCCCAGGTTTATTCTTTAATTCTTGGTATACAAGTACACTGAGATAGGAAATACACAAGGAATAAAAGTGGCTATTGTTATTCATTTTTAAGAGAGTGTTATTGATGAAGTCCATGTGTGTTTAAGATTCAATCTTGTGAGGCATCTAAGTGATAAGGGATGAAAAAAGTGGGAGCTATTGGTTTAGGACTTTGGAGAACAGCCTGGGCTAGAGTTACAGATACTGGAACCTCCCACATAAGGACAGTGGAGAACATCATGTGGTTGAAGGCTTGGGAAGAGTATTTAGCATTTTTTTTTAAAAGGAAAAATAATAGAACCTTGAAAGTCACTCATCAAAAGGCCAACATATGGAGAAAAATCAGTAAAAAAGACCAAGAAGGACTACTTGAAGACATTAAAAAGAAACACTAGAAATGTGTAGTGGGCACAAGAAAAAGTAGAGTGCCAAGAAGTAGTCAATAACAAAACAAATATACGTGCAAAGCAGTTAAGGAGGACAGAACTGAAAATACGCTTTCTAATCTAGGCAACTTGATTTTTAAAAACTGAATTGAGAAGAGCTTAAAATAGGATGAGGGCAGAAAAAGCATAGGCGGTATGTCCCAACCTGAAAAATGTTTGGCAGTGGATTAAGGAATAAGATATGAAATTGTCTTCAGGAAAAGTTTGAGGGGATGTTTTTATTTAATGGAGAGGTATGAGTATGCATGCATATGGACTAGAAACGGAGAGAAAAAAAGAAAGACAAAAACGGCACGATAGAAAATCAACTGTGCTTTGTTGTAACTGAGCCCAAATTACTTTTTACAGTTAGTTTGTTTTTTTTTTTTCACCAGGTAAGGTATTTTGCATTTTGGAGATTGTATATTTTAATATGCTGCTTTAACATGTGGCCTTGGCTTTCAGTCTCTGTTGTTGATAAGTCAATAATACACATGCAAGTTAATATTTCTATGGAAAATAAGAAAAAAATCCTATTTTGATTTTTTAAAAATTTAAATACTGTTTAAAAAGAAATAATCACTAAAGAGGATTAGATATGTGTTCTGGCAACAGTTAATTCCATGGGGGGCATTTTTTATTTGGTTACAACCATTCCATATTACTTTAAACTACAAAGAACTATAAATAATGCTGGTTAAAATTATATCTGTCTATTTTAATAATAATAATAGTAACAAAAATGGTGTGGTACCAGATGACAATTGTTGTATGTGTGCCCTGGGGAAAATGCAATGCACACTAAGCATGTCCTGTGCAGCCCTCTCTTTTTTCTGTGTCCTATATCTCATTTTAAAATCCACTTATTTTAAATCCTCACATTGACATTCCTTTTCAAACTTCCACTCCCTTTATCAGAAGTTAATGTTTGGGAGTGGAATTAATTAAAATAGCTTATTTACATTAATATATTGTTTTTGCTGTTTTAAATAATATCCAAAAGTGACTACACAGTTTGTATTTTAATTGGGTTGCCACACGTCAACAGTTTTTTACACAACTTTGCACAATTAGGAAACAGATTTTACTGTCCACCTGAGAAGAACCAACTTTTTACATCCACGTCAATCTAAACAAACTCCCAATGGAATTACTACTAATAATAATTAACCAAGAAATAGCATCCACTATTATTTATTAAGCAGAACATGCAACTACATTAATATTAGTCATAACAACTAATATATCTACCTGTGATTCAGTGTACTGGACATTGTTTTAGGTGTGTTACATGTACTAACTTATTTAATCCTCACAATTGTCTACTACAGTTTTTATTATTAGTCTCTATTCTGTTAAGTTTTTTTTTTTTTTAATATATGAGGAAATTCAAGCACAAAACACTTAGGCAGCTTGTCCAAAGGTATACACTAAGTTCAGAGTCAAGTTTCTCACCCAGGCAGTCCGGCTCCAGAGGCTCTGCTCTTAAATAATGTACCATGTAGATTCACACATTCTAGTTTAATGTAAATAAACTAGAGGCCTGGTGCACAAAATTTGTGCACTGGGGGAGAGGGGTACTTCAGCCCAGCCTGCGCCCTCTCACAGTCCAGGACCCCTCTGGGGATGTTTTCCTGCCGGTTTAGGCCCACTCCCTATCCCCTGAGAGGTCCCAGACTGCGAGAGGGATGTCTGGTTGCTGGCTTAAGCCCACTCCTCCTAAGCCAGCAGTCAGACATCCCTCTCGCATTCTGGGACCCCTTGCTCCTTACTGCTCAGCTCACTACTTCTTAGTGCTGCTGCAGAGATGGGAGAGGCTCCCACCACTGCTGCTGAGCTTGCCAGCCATGAGCCCGGATTCTGGCTAAGTGGTGCTCCCCCTGTGGGAGCGCATTGACATCTGGGGGCAGCTCCTGCATTGAGCGTTGGCCCCCTAGTGTTCAGTGCGCATTATAGCGACTGGTTGTTCTGGTCGTTCCAGGGTAATGGTCGCTTAGGCTTTTATTATATAGATTTGTAGGGGGGAAATACCGTGTCGGCTGGTGAGTGTATTTTTGCCAGTAATAACCATAGGTTTATTCCTTTGTAGAATTATCTTAAAGGCTGCCAAGGGTTAATTCCTCATTGAAACTCTGTTAAAGGATTTCTTCACACAGTGGAGTCCCTGATGGGTGATGCAAGGTTCATTCCTTCAGTCACGCCTTGAACAACACTTATTGAGCATCTATTATGTCTTTGATGCTACCTTATATGCTATGGACTAAAGATTTCTTGTGACCCTAGATGGGTAGAGAATAGAGATGATACAAATAAATGGGTATAACATGTATATAGTGTAATGAAATATTACATACAACCATTTTGACCCCATTGGTGTTTTAAATTCAGAAGGGTAAAATTGTGCATAAATGGCAAGCTTACAGAATTGCTGGTTCTGTACATAGCTACTCCCTTTGTTCTGTGAAACAGATGCTAAGTTCTCAACCACTGAGAACTGTGGAACCAGCCTTGCCCACTGAAACTGGCTAATGCATAGCCAAGGCAGCTGGGAAAAACAAACCAAAACACTTTTTAAAGTAAGGCCAAAACTGGTTCTGCAGTGAACAACAGAGCAAAACTGGGGCCAGAATACTAAAGTATAGTGAAGTTGCATGAAAGGACATCAAAGGAAACAAGGCAAGCTTACTCAAGAGAACAGCCTGAGCACTTTAAAGCTGGGATGGTGTGTATCTTGTTCTCAGGAAGCTGATGAGCAATCTTTGCACATATATGGGGCCAAGAGCTGTAATGTTGCCTCTTTGTACAAAGTGGTGACTGCATTATTGGATGTGGAGCAAAGTGCTAACTCAAAGAAAATAACTGGTACTCTAATACATGATTTAATGGTCTCACCTGTGTCGTTTTATTGTAATTACTTTACTTATATTTCAGAAATACCAAGAGGTGTTTTTAACAGAAAAGTGTAAATAGCACAGAATGTATTATGTAAGTAAAATTCAGTGTGGGAAAGAACAGACACCCCGCCCCCCCACACACACACCATTTTTTTTGGTCATCTGACAACGAACATCTGCACCTTCATACTTTATGTAATTTTCCACCCTAGTAACTACTCACATTAGCTAGGGGGACATAATTGTCCAAGATTTGTGTTCGTCTGGGTAATTTAGTGTAAAAAATGTTAGGTTAAGCAGACTAAAAGATATAATTTTATTGGATAGTTTACCAGTTAATCGCTTTGTTTCACGATGGGAACAAACTGGCATTCTGTGCAAAAGGATATGTATGTATAAGTGCATTTCTTCAAATCATATAACACATAAGAATGAGAAATGTCACATACTCAACACAGGAAAACTGAAAAAAATCCACTCTTCAATTAATGAAAATTTTAAGTAAAGTTTAAGTTTTATAATTTGTCTTATGAAACTTAAATAACCAGTGGATATTGACTAAATGTATATTTGGCAGAAGTTTTTAAAATGGAAAATACTTAACACATTCTCACATCATTCATACTTAGCAAATTGGTTTATTCTGAATCTTTTTACCTTCACACAGTAAAATTTTAGTCATATTAGTAATGGCATTAATTATTGCTGTTTTTAAACTTCTCTTGAGCAAATGATAAAATTTGAACTGCATATTTATTTTCTTATTTATTTTATGAAAACGAACGTTTATCAGGATACAGAAGTTAAAGTAATTTTCTTCTGATACTTTCCAGGGATAGACTAAGATTTTCCATTAAAGAATGTGTTAGCAAGTATCTTTGCTACAATAAAGAATAAAACATTTGCTTAAAGGATCACTGTGATCCTTGAAAATAGTAAAGATGGTAGGGATATTTAAATTGTGTAATTTCTGTTGTTGTAGCTTTCATGAACATGTGTAGCATCAGAGCTGAAGTAAGTGGTAGTGAGTGGATAAATGGAAAGAACTTGGCTGTGCAATATGATATATCTAGGTTAGGCCCACCCTGCCATAATTGTACTAGCTACAATTCCTTAGCTAAAATGCCTAATTTAGAAAATAAACATAAAGATGAGTACACCTGCAAGGATTGTTTTAGGGGTTAATTGGACTATTTTGTTCATTCTATTTATTGCTTTCATGTAATAATTAATTATTAATGTTTAATCCTCATGCATGGATATTTTTCCCATGGATTTCTAGAGAGAGTGGGAGGGAGGGGGGAGTGGGGGACGGGTGAGAGAAATGTTGATGTGATAGAGATGCTTTGGTTGGATCCCACATGCGTCCCCACAGGGGCTGAGAAACCTGCAACCAAGGTACATGCCCTTGACTGGGAATCCCCTTCAGTCTATGGGCCAACACTCTAACCTCTGAACAAAACCAGCCAGGGCTGTTTGGTTCATTCTAAAATGTCTATGTCTCTCCTTCCTGTGAAAGAAGCAATGCAGAACCCAGGTATGCAAAGCTAAAGAAGATGCTGAAGCTTAGTGAATATACCAAGATGGAAATGAGACCCAATATTAAATCAATTCAGTCCTAAACTAATTAGATGAGTGTAGGGGAGGAACATTCTTTTTCCTACTATCCATCTAGATTCTCCAGCTGGGTCCCTGTAAGTTGGATTGACAAAAGAAAGATTAATTTAATATAAGTTTTATATGACATGGGAGGCATCATAAGAAATTGAAGAACCAAGAGCAGTTAAATCTGAGCATTTTTATACTAGATTAGTGAAGAGTGGAAAGTCTTGGAAAGCCATGATAGAGCAAAGTGTATGAAGTGAGAACAGTAAACGGGAGAGGAGAGAGGAGGGAAATTAGCAAGCCTGTTTGTTCTGATTCCTCCTGGTGGCCCTTCTTCTACAGAGATGATGATGTTCCTTTCCTCCAGGACCAGGGAGGGCACCCCTCACATGAGGGTCTTATGACTTGTTTCAGGGGTGAAGGACAAGGTCAGAAAAACTGCCTGCTATTTCTCAAATTCCTCAGCTTAATATCAAAGTGCTGTATTTTGGGGTAGTGTATCCTGAACTCTGTCATAGAGATATTCAGCATCCAACATTGTTGTGTACCCACTATGTGCCAGATACAGTTTAATAAGGGTGAGTAGAGGGAGAAATATATAACTGATAAAAAAAAGGATGAGTTTTGGGCCTGTCTGCTATACACACTGAGTGTGGTATAAGCCTACCCATCATGACTTTTTTTTTTTCTGTCTAAACCTGTTATGTCAGAAAGTCATAGAATGGTAACACCATAAACTACTTTTTTAACCATTTTATTTTGCAAACATATGTTTCTGTGAAAAGTTTAAACATTTATCAAAATCTAAGTATATTTATGATAATGGACTTTTTCATCACTTTTTAAAAATATATTTTTATTGATTTCAGAGAGGAAAGGAGGAAGAGAGAAAGAAACATCCATCTATATATATAAAAGCCTAAGCAACTGGCCAACTGGCCGACCAGCCAACTATGATGCACACTGACCACCGGGGGCTGATGCTCAATGCAGAAACCAAAAGTACAGGCATGGAAACATGGAACAGACTGATGAATCTCAGAGGGAAGGGAATAGAGGGGAGGGCAGGAAGAGATTAACCAAAGATCTCATATGCATACTAGAGGCCAGTGCATGGATTCATGCACTGGTGGGGTCCCTCAGCCTGGCCTGCGGGGATTGGGCTGAAACATGCTCTCATACATCCCCCAAGGGGTCCCAGATTGCGAGAGGGCATAGGCCAGGCCTAGGGACCCTATGGGTGCACGAATCCATGCACTGGGCCTCTAGTCAATGATAAGAGAGAATCAATGATCAGCTGTCTCCTTATTTGGGGATGGAGCCCGCAACCTGGGCATATGCCCTGACCAGGAACTGAACTGTGATCTCCTGATTCATAGGTCCATATTCACCCACCTAGCCAGGCTGGCCCGGCAATCACACTTTTAGATAATAGCTTAATTGCATCATTTTAAGAAACAAATATGAGTAGAGTGAATAAACACCTATATGCTGATGTAAGAAAGTTAAACTAAATTTGTTTACTAAACTTTCCCTTTCTTAAATAACAAACTCAATTTAAAAATTCAGTATCGGAATAACAATACATTCTTCCTATGGTGTTATACTGATTTAGTAGTAAGGCACTGATTTTAGAATTTAACTGATATAGTTTGTATACTGGTTTTTGTACTTCTATATCTTTTAGCCTTTTCACTAATAAAGTTGGGATAATAATAGTATGTATTGAACATATAATTCTGACAGGAATTAATGAAATTAATGTTTAACAAATCCTTAACTCAATTCCTAGCATAGCATACTCAATAAATGTTTTTTTTTTAAACATACACACACACACCTTATAATTAATAACTATTGACTAAGTGTTAAGTATTAGTGCAATTTGATTACTATTGTATGTTACTATGATGATGTACTTTGGGAATTTCTAATGTGAAGTGTAATTCTTGTCCTTAGGCTTTTAACAGAACATAAGTTAAAAGTATGTGTTTTGACATCAGACTGGCTTGAGATGGAATCCTGGTTTCTCCATATTCTAAGCAAAATATCAGTTTATCCTTCTGTACAGTAGTGAAAACGCTTCATCAACCTGGTGAAAATGAAATGAGATTCACTTCTTAGCATAAAGCCTTCCACAGATTAAATGCCAGACTATTAGTTATTTGTAGCAGAGCAATAAAAAATAATCACATGTATAGTTATGTAATGTAGAAAATAGGTAGTATTTGGTACAATGCATGCTTTTTTCTTATGAAAACAATGTGGGTTCACTATATAACAAATCACTACTTACAGAGGAGAAGATTAAAATCATTTATACTCTTACTACTCAGGATATAATAACAGTTTGTTTTCTCTTTTTGCCTCTGCTATATATATATGTGTGTTTATAAAATTAAAAACATATTTCACATTGGTCTTTCCCCAAAGTATATTATTAAGAATTTTATTTTAAAAATATGTCAATGATGTTCCTCAAATAATTTATAAAAAGTGGTGAAATAAATTTGGCATAGTCAGTGTGTTTGAAAAATTCTCAGGCAACTAAGTTATATGGGTTTCTTCACTATAGGACTTCCTGATACTTTTAACTTTCCAAAGGGTGGCTACAATGAGTAGAGCTGTCTGAAATAACTATCTCACTGTGCTTTTTAAGAAAATGCATAATTAAGGTTATTTTGACAGAGTGTTTTATATAACATAGTTTTGGAAACTCTATCAAACCAATTTTATGTGCCTTGGTTTTGTCTAATATTTTATCTTCAGTTTTTTTCCTACTTTATATTAAAAAGACCATTGTTTTTAATGCCTGTGTAAAACTTTTAATAGGGAAAATTTGCATCCTTATTAAAATAGACACCTAATGACAAGGGACACTTTATAATGAGTAATGTAGGTATTGAAAGTTTGAAATTCAAAAAGAACAAGAAAAAATTAACCTAAAACATGGCCAGAAATAGTGCAGAGAAGGCCAAGGGAGGGGACGGGAGCAGGGTGGAGGGAGTCAATGGGCAGAGAAATGGGACATCTGAAATACTTTCAACAATAAAGATAAATAAAAAACATATATAATTTAAAAAAAAATCTGTCTCTCTCTCTCTCTCTCTCTCTCTCTCTCTCTCTCTATATATATATATATATATATATATATATATATATGTAAATAAAATTTAGGTAGGTACATATCAACCAGAGTGAAGGGCTGCTGAAGAAAAGAACTGTGTCAAAAGATATCATGGCTGAAGCCATTTCTATGTTCCTGTAGGACAAATTATTTCAAATAATTTCATAATGGCCTATCACTCTGAAGCAGACTGTTCTTTCCTATATAAATGATAGATTTGCTGCATGCATTTTTCTTCTCTTTAAGTTCATTTTGAAAGGATAATTTATAACAAAATTATCTCAACTAAGAAGTTGCAAAGAGGGGACAGAAAAATTTATTCAGGAAGGCATTTTAATCAAAGAGATATTTGTTAGACATGTGATTAAAAGTGTAGTAGGCCAACCCATTCAGATAATAACTTTTTTCCCTTTGAACTCTTGTCCAAGGCTTTAGAAATGAGTTATGAAGGTAAATAAATAAAAATCAATAGGAGTTCTGTTTTTATTATTTCAATGGGAATTTCTGCACAGTCGAAAGCAACTTGCTGCAAGTTCAGCAGTTGATTAAGTTTAACCTTGATCCTGAGCCAGCAAGATTGGCTTACTTTCTATCAGCAAGGGATGTAAATTTACTCAGACAGATTTTAATTGGCATTTATACAACATGTACACACAGATGCTGAATTCATTGAGAAATCCTGAGTGCCATCTGTTTAACTAGCTTTGCCCTCTATTATAGTACATGATAAAATGAGCCTGGATCTCCTTGGCTTGCTTATATCTTACACTATCCACCATTCCCATGACTACCTTGTTAGTGTGATACTGTGATAGAAATAAATGCTTACTATAGTAATCTAAAAATATATGTTATACATCTTTATTGGGACAATTTAAGGCATTTTTCTCCTAATCTTTCCCTTAGTAAAAAGAACCATCTTCATGAAGTGGCTTTTTCTACATTTAAAAAACAATTTTTAGTTTATTATTTGTAAAACTGAGATGAATATTTGTAGAATTAGAAGTACTTTTGATCAAATGCCAACTTAATTTCATAATAAATATAATGTTCCTAATTTTTTAAATTGTTACTGGAGGGCTTGGAGAGAGGGAGAGAGAGGGGGGGAGAGAGACAGAAAGAGAGAGAAACATCAATTGGTTGCCCTCTGCATGTGCCTGACCAGGGATCAAACCAGCAACCTTTTGGTGCACAGGATGACACTCAACCAACTCAGTCACTCTGACCAGGCTAATGTTCCTAAATTTTTTAAAAAATTACTTTTAAATAGTTATTTTAACCCCGTTGTTAAGTTTATTGTATCTGTATATGTAATCTAAATATTTGATTCAACTCATTTCCACATTAAAGTCATTTACCTTCCCTGCAAGACTTATAGTAGGTAACAACAATATCCCATTATGATCTCATGTACATACCTGGAAGGTAGGTCTGAAATTATCGTATCAATATTAATAGGGAAATGCTCCTCTTTAAACCATGGAGTTCCTTGTTTTATATAAATATTGATGATAGAAACACTGGTCTAAAATACACATTGGAAAAAATATAAAGTATACATTGATTCATTGATGAGGGTTAAGATTGGAATCAAATTACAACTATACTTTTCTTGGAATATTAAGTCTTTTATTTTTTTTAAGAAAAATCACCTAAACTATCCAATTATTATTATTTTTTTTACTATTTCTACTAAAGTAAGTATTCAGTCTTAAGAGAATATCACTTGTTTAACTGTCACAATGACAGAATGAGCCATTTATTTTATCATTAGAGGCCTTATATCTCTGTGACAGGCAGAGATTATGATGATATTGTCTTCAACCTAAATTCATGAGTCTAAGAATGAAATTTCTAAGCTTGAAAGGTTTTCAAAACTGAAAGTAAAATAAAAGATGTAGTATCAAATTTAAATGGCTGTTTCAGGAATAGATATAGTCAATGCTTAATACAGTAATATTATTTAGTGTATTAATATAATTCTTTTCTAAGTATTGGGTTTCTGGGGCTGGCACAGGGGGAAATCTATGACATAAACAACCCCTCCACAGTGAACCATCTTGAAGAAATCTTGTCATTTTCAAGGACTTTCCATTTAAAGCCCCAGTTAGAGCTGTTTCAGAAATACACTCAATTTCATCTCTCTCTCTTTCTCTCTTAAATTAAATGCTCTTTGTTATCTTGGGAATCTGTTCTAGTTGTCAGTAAATAATGACAAATTACTTAGCCTTGCTGAACTCAGTTTTCCTATCTGTAAAATGAAGGAGTCTTCGACTAAAAAGATTTCTTAGTTTCTTCTAACTAAAACATTCCGTTCGTCAAAAAGAAAACACACACACAAAAAACAACAACATATAAAATAAGCTCATAGAATGTAGATTTGGCTAGCCTATCTTTTATTTCTCTCATTCCTCCACCAAGAGGATAAAACCCTGGTAAACGAATGCACCCAATATGAAAGCACTTAAATGTATTAGAAAAGTCTAGAGGACTTTAAGGAAGAGAACGACAACTACCTTATATAAGAAAAGGCTAATTGCAAATCGACTGAAAGGCAGCATGACCAGGTCCCTATGATGCACACTGGCCACCAGGGAGCAGATGCTCAAAGCAGGAGCTGACCCCTGGTGGTCAGTGCACTCCCCCTGTGGGAGAAGCCCTGAGCCTGTCTGACTGCCGCTTTGGCCCGCTCCCTGCTTTCAGTTGGACATCCCCCGAGGGCGCCCGGACTGCGAGAGGGTGCAAGCTGAGCTGAGGGACCCCCTTGACTGCACAAATTTCATGTACCAGGCCTCTAGTACAGTCACAATAGAGGACGTTAACACCTCACTGGCTTCCCTGGATAGATTTTCCAGATAAAAATTTAACAAGGAAATAGTGTCTCTATAGGACACACTGGATCATATGGATTTAATTGACATTTACAGAACATTTCATCACAAAGCTGCAAAATATACATTCTTCTCAAATGTACATGGATCATTCACAAAGATAGATAACATATTAGGGAACAAAAGAAGTCTCTAAAAGTTCAAGAAGATTGAAATCATATTAAGCACCTACCAAATCATAATGGAATGAAATTAGATATCAACTACAGTAAAAACATTGAAAAACATTCAAACCTATAGAGGCTATCTGGCATGTTATTAAACAATGAATGGGTTACCAATGAGATCAAAAAAGAAATCAAAAACTTCCTGGAAACAAATGAAAATGAATACACAACAACCCAAAATCTCTGTGATACAGCTAAAGCAGTCCTGAGAGGGAAGTTCATAGCACAATAGGCCTACTTCAAAAAAACAACAACAACAACAAAAAAAAAACCAAGAAAAATTAATAATTAACTATTAAATCCTACAACTTACAGAATTAGAGAACAACAAGAAAAGCCAAGAGTAAGTGAAAGGAAGGAAATAATAAAAACATAAGTATAGAAATAAATGACAAAGACTAAAAAGAATAAAAAATTAAAAAATCAATGAAACCAAGAACTGGTTCTTTGAGAAGATAAGATTGAAGGACCATTAGCCATACTCATCAAGAAACAAAGAGAGAGGACAAGAAAAATGAGAAATGAAAGCTGAGAAATAACCACTGATACCACAGAAATACACAGGATTGTAAGTAACTGCTATGAACTACTATATGTCAACAAGCTGGACAATGTGGATGAAATGAACAAATTCCTAGAAAAATACAATCTCCCAAAACTCAATCAGGAAGAATCAAAAAACCTGGATAGACCCATAACAACTGAGGAAACAGAAGCATTAATCAAAAAAAATCCCAGCAAACAAAAATCCTGGTCCAGAGGATTCACATAGGAGTTTTACTAAACATTCAAAAAACATCTAAAACCTATACTCCTCAAACTATTCCAAAAAAGTCCAAGAGGAAGGAACACTTCCAAACTCTTTTAAATATATACATACTAGAGGCCTGGTGCAAAAAATCGTGCATGGGTAGGGTCCAGCTGGCCCACCCCGATGGGGGCCCGATCGGGGCCTGGCTGGCAGAGTGGGGGCTGCAATCATCCAGCCGACTCACCCCCGGTTAAAAGGGTGATCAGGGGTGGGGATGGCTGGGGGGAGGGGCTGTGGGTGGTTGGGTGGGCCAATTGGCGCCCTGATCGGGCTGATTGCCTGCCACTGTGTGCGTCATAGTGACTAGTCATTCTGGTACTTCCGTATTCCAGTCACTTGGCTTTTATATATATAATAGAGGCCCGGTGCACGAAATTCGTGCACGGGGTGTGACGGGTTTCCCTCAGCCCAGCCTGCACCCTCTCCAATCTGGGACCCCTCGAGGGATGTCTGACTGCCCGTTTAGGCCCGATCCTACTGGGCAGTCGGACATCCCTCTCACAGTCCAGGACTGCTGACTCCCAACTGCTCACCTGCCTGCCTTCCTGATTGCCCCTAACCACTTCTGCCTGCCAGCCTGATCAACCCCTAACCATTCCCCTGCCAGCCTGATTGATGCTTAACCAGTCCCCTGCCAGCCTGTTTGCCCCTAACTGCCCTTCCCCGCAGGCCTGATCACCCCTAACTGCTCTCCCCTGAAAGCCTGTCCCCCCCCGCAACTGCTCTCCCCTGCAGGCCTGTGTCCCCCGCAACTGCCCTTCCCTGCAGGCCCAGTCGCCCCAACTTCCCTCCTCTGCCAGCCTGGTCACCCCAACGGCCCTCCTCTGCAGGCTTGATCGCCCCCAACTGCCCTCCCTTGCAGGCCTGGTCCCTCCTAACTGCTCTCCCCTGCTGGCCATCTTGTGGTGGCCATCTTGTGTCCACATGGGGGCAGTCATCTTGTGTGTTGGAGTGATGGTCAATTTGCATATTATTCTTTTAGTAGATAGGATAGAGGCCTGGTGCATGGGTGGTGGCGAGCTGGTTTGCCCTGAAGGGTGTCCCGAATCAGGGTGGGGGTTCCCTTGGGGTGTGGGGCGGCCTGGGCAAGGGGCCTGTGGTGGTTTGCAGGCTGGCCACGCCCCCGGGCAAGCCAAGCAGAGGCCCTGGGATCTGGGATTTATTCATCTTCTACAATTGAAACTTTGTAGCCTGGAGCAGAGCCAAGCCTTCTGCTCACTCTGTGGAGGCAGCCATTTCTGTTGGGATTTACTTACCTTCTAAAATTGAAACTTTGTAGCATTGAGTGGAGGCCTGGGCCAGCAAGGGCAGTCGGAAAGCTTGGCTTCCTCAATTGCCGGGGAAACCGAATCCTCCCTCTGGCTGTCTCTGTGGCCACAGCCATCTTGGTTGGGTTTATTTGCATATTTGCTCCTGATTGGCTGGTGGGCATGGCTTATGGATGTAGGGTGTGGCGGAGGTATGGTCAATTTGCATATTACTCTTTTATTAGCTGGGATATATATAAATATATAAAATTTCAGAGAGGAAGGGAGAGGGAGAGGGAGAGAGAAACTCAATGACGAGAATCATTGACAGGCTGCCTCCTACATATCTCCTACTGGGGATTGAGCCTACAACCCTGGCATGTGCCCTTGACCGCAATCAGACCTGGGACCCTTTAGTCCCCAGGCTTATGCTCTAACTGAGCCAAACTAACTAGGGCCCAAGCTCATTTTATGAGGCCAGCATTATCCTAATTACAAAACCAGATAAAGACACTACAAAGGAAGAGAATTACTGGCCAATATCTCTGATGAACACAGATACTAAAGTCCTCAGCAAAATATTAGTAAATTAGATCCAGCAATATATTAAAAAGATCACACACCATGACCAAGTGATATTTTTTTTCCAGGGATTCAAGGCTGGTACAATATTCAAAAATCAATAAACAAATTGAAATACAAAAATCACAAGACCATATCAATAGATAGAGAAAAAACATTTGACAAGATCCAACAGCGCTTTTGATAAAAGCTATTAGCAAAGTGGGAATAGAGGGATCATATCTCAACATAATAAAGGCCACATATGACAAACCTACAGTGAACATCATACTCAGTGGACAAAAACTAAAACCATTTCACCTAACAACTAACAAGATGGGTATGTCCACTTTCACCACTTTTATTCAACACTAGAGGCCCGGTGCATGGATTCATGCACCAGTGGGGTTCCTCAACCTGGCCTGCCTGGATCAGTCCTAAACTGGCTCTCTGACATCCCCCGAATGGCCCTGGATTGCAAGAGGGTGGGTGGTTCTCAGGTGACGCACCCCAGAATTAGGCTCCCTCCTCTCTGGTTCCAGGTGCATCACTAGGGAACCACAGCTGCCAAGTCACCGCAGCTCGGCAGCTTCTGCATGGAGCATCTGCCCCCTGGTCTTCAGTGTGCATCATAG
The DNA here is from genome assembly GCA_026230045.1 of Corynorhinus townsendii. Taxonomy (NCBI): domain Eukaryota; kingdom Metazoa; phylum Chordata; class Mammalia; order Chiroptera; family Vespertilionidae; genus Corynorhinus; species Corynorhinus townsendii. The sequence continues at coordinate 98,592,306 of JAPDVU010000002.1, forward strand.
CTCCAGGTGGATGGTTAAACAGTCAGATGGTCGCTCAGGCTTTTATATATGTGTGTGTGTGTGTGTATATATATATATAGAGAGAGAGAGAGAGAGAGAGACAGAGAGACAGAGAGAGAGTGAGAGAGAGAACTGGAAGGCCTAGCAACAGCAATCAGATAAGTATAGAAAAATGAAAGACAATTGGAAAAGAAGAAGTAAAATTCTCATTATTTGGAGATTGCATGATATTGTACATAGAAAACTGTAAAGACTCCACCAAAAAACTACTAGATTTAATAAATGAATTTGGCAATGTAGCAGGATACAAAATTAACATCCACAGATCGATTGCATTTTTTAAATTAATTTCTTTATTGATTAAGGTATCACATATTTGTCCTCATCCCCCCATTCCTATCCCAAACCCCTCCCCAGGCACGCTCGCACCCCCCTGTTGTCCGTGACCACTGGTCAGGCTTATATGGATGCATACAAGTCCTTTGGTTGATCTCTCCCCCTTACCCCCACCCTCCCCTACCTTCCCTCTGAGGTTTGACTGTCTGATCAATGCTTCCTTGTCTCTGAGTCTGTTTTTGTTCATCAGTTTATGTTGTTCATTATTTCCCCTAGATGAGTGAGATCATGTGTCGATTGCATTTTTATACACCAATAATGAATTATCAGAAAAAGAAACTAAATGAACAATCCCATTTATCATTGCAACAAATATTAAGGTCCTTAGGAATAAAACTTAACCAAAGAGGTAAAACACTTGTACTTGGAAAACTACAGCACCTTGAAAAAATAGATAGGGGAAGTTATAAGCAAGTGGGAGAATATACCATGTTCATGAATTGGTAGAATTAACATCATCAAAATGCCCATACTACCCAAAGTAATTTATAGATTCAATTCAATCCCTACTAAAATACCAATGGCATGTTTCACAGATATAGAACAAATACACACACACACACACACAAACTATATGGGATAAAAAAAAAAAAACAAACCCAAATAGCCATAGCGATCTTGAGAAAGAACAAAGTTGGAGGGATCACAATACCAGATGTAAAGTTATACCACAAAACCACTGTAATCAAAACAGCCTAGTACTGGCACAGAAACAGGCATCTAGATCAATGGAACAGAACGGAGATACCAGAAATTTACTATTACACTCAGTCAATATTTGATAAAGGAGGCAAGAACATACAATGGAGTCAAGACAGTCTCTTCAATAAATGATGTTGGGAAAATCAGACAGATACATGCAAAATAATGAAACTAGACCACCAACTTACTCCATATAAAAGAATAAACTCAAAATGGATAAAGGACTTAAAATGTAAGTCATGAAACCATAAAAATCCTAGGAGAAATCATATGCAGCAAAATCTCAGATATCTCTCATATCAATATGTTCATGGATACATCTCCTAGGGCAAAAGAAACTAAGGAGAACATAAACAAATGGGACTGTAAAACAAAACAAAACAAGAAGTCCTCCTGCACTGAAAAATAAACCATCACCAAAATGAAAAGGGAGCCCACTGTATGGGAGAACATATTTGACAATGATATATCTGATAAAGGATTAATATCCAAAATATATAAGGAACTCATACAACTTATTAAAAGTAAGATAATAAATCCAATTAAAAGTGCCTAAATAGACACTTCTCCAAAGTAGACATACATATGGCCAAGATACATATGAGAAAATGCTCAAAGTCACTGATCATCAGAGAAATGTCAATAATGTTAAAATGACAATAAAGTATCACCTCACACCTATCAGAATGGCTACCAGCAACAAATCAACAAATGTCAAGTGCTGGCCAGGATGTGGAGAAAAGGGAACTCTAGTACATTGCTGGTGGGAATGCACATTGGTGCAGCCATTATGGAAAACAGTATAGAGTTTCCTGAGATAATTAAATATGGAACTGCCATTTTTCTCAGTGATCCCACTTCTAAGAATATATACTAAGAAACCTGAAACACCATTCAGAAAGAATTTATCCACCCCTATGTTCACAGCAGTGCAATTTACAATAGCTAAAGTCTGAAAACTGCCCCAAGTGCCTGCCTATCTATCTATCTATCTATCTATCTATCTATCTATCTATCTATATATATATAAAAGGCTAATATGCAAAGTGTCCCCTTGGGAGTTTGACCAGGAGACCGAGAGTTTGATTGCTCACTATGATGTGTGCTCACCACTAGGGGGCAGAGCGAAACATGGCAGGCAACCAGCAGCAATGATGGTGAGGGTGGTGAGGGAAGGAGGAGGCAGGGAGGTTGGAAATCTGATTGGCCCTCATCTCTGGTTAGGCCTAGGTACCCTATACATGCACAAATTTCATTCACTGGGCCTCTAGTCAGTAAACAAGTAGGTAAAAATGCAGTGATATATTTACTCCATGGAATATTATGCAGGAGTAAAAAAGAAGGATCTCTTACCCTTTGAGACAGCATGAGGACCAGGAGAGTATTATGCTACGTGAAATAAGTCAGTCAGAGAAAGTCAAGTATCACATCTCAGTCTTATGAACAAAATATATGATGACCAAAATAGATCCAGAGACATAAAAGCATGGAACAGACTGTGGAATCTCAGAGGGAAGGCAGGGGAGTGTGGGTGGGTAGGAAGAGATCATATATATGCATAATCCATGTACACAGATAATAGGGTGGTGATCACCAGGGGCGTGGGAGGGGAGTGGGCTAGAGGAGGTCAGTGGGGAAAAAGGGAGATATATGTAGTAATACTTTCAACAGTGAAGACTTACAATAAACAAACAAATAAATAAATAATCCTTTATATGACTCAAGTTTTTGCTCATTGCTTCACGATGTGTTTAAGTTCAGAACTTCATTTCTATTAAATCATAGGTCATTGTCAATTAAAAATAAAGTGAGTCCTTTTGCTACTTACCTAAAGATATATGTTAAAGAGTCAAGAAAGCATATTTAGATGTAGAAAAATGTTTTATAACTTTTTTTAACAGGAAAATATAACTTCCTTATTACTGATAAATATCCTCATTTTGAAAATAAATATAAATTTCAGTTTTGTAGTTTTTTAATGGAATTAAGTTTTTAAGTCAATTACGATTAAAGACAGAAACACAAAATTAACCTCATACCAAATATACTTTAAAAATCTTATAATTCACAATGTGAAAAATACTTAGTTTTCTCTTTAGGAAGTTTAAATGATACTGATTTTAAGTATCAAACTTCACTGAGTCCTTTAAAATTAAAATGTCACTAAGTGTGTTTCTTCTTTTTCCAAAATGAATTATCATTAATTGCAACTTAGATGTTACACTGTGAATAACAATTTTTGTATGCCCTTTCAATAGTTGATAAAGTATATATTATTAAATATTCATAGCTAAAGTTGTCATTTTAGTTTTAGTTCCAACTCTTAGTTAAAGAAATGTTGATATTGAGAGGGAACATGTATTTCATTTATGTCAAAGAACACAGCAAATATTTAACAAATAGGTTTATCAAAATATTTAAAATGTTGACAAGAGCTTTATGATAATCAGAGACTTGATTGACTAGTTCTAAACTACTTGGTCAATAAAAATAGTAACAAGTTCAGCACCTAGAAAATAAAAAAGATTTTAAAAATTGTCAAAAAATTAGGAGTTCCAGCTGCTCCTTAAGGAAAAATAAAACCTTATACATTTGTTGAATTTACAAGAAATGTTGCAGGTCCAAAGGGGATCTGTTAAAAAGAAAAGTAATCCAAGGATTGACAGCATTGTAGAGAAACTCAGAGGAGTCTTTGTATTTATTTAAGTTTTTTGAAGTTGCTAATGATTTTATAGTTCTTTAAGTTGGTTGTGGGATTTAAAAGCAAAACAAAACTGGTAGCTAACCTGGTACCAAGAGCCATTTGTCTCTCATTATAAGCAGAGATCTTAAAATCTCCAGAGAAAGCATTTGGCTCTTTTACTCATTAGACATCGTTTTTGCTTATTTGATTCTGTTTTGGTTATTTAAGATTATACTTTGATCCATTAGGTCTTAGATAGTTTACTGAACTCAATAAAGTTAATAGTTATATTTGGTGTGGATTATTTTTCTTTCAATTTTACAATCAATAATATAAAACATAGAATAATCAGGTTAAATTTATGAAATTTAACAAATTTAATTTAAGCCAATTAAATTCATGTTCATTTATGAGGTTCTATAGTGCTTTTTACATTGGCTGAATGGCAGAATGAGTTGCTAAATTCTTCAAGCTGATAACCAGACTCATGGGAGTGGGGGCTTTATTTAGGATAATGGTCTTCAAACCAGAATACCTGTACATTTCAAAGGTGTATGGGAGCATTCATTGTTCCTTTGCATTTTTCAGATTCTTACTATATATCACTTTTAAAGCTGGTGTGCCTGAAAATATCCTTGCTGTGGAATTCCCCTGTCCCATCTCTTTCCTTGTTTACCTTTCCTTTACTTTATAAACAAAGTTCATACTCTTTAGACATCCAGAATATTTATGCTGCAACTGCAGAGGTGTAAAAACCTAAAATATAGGAGCAGTTCCACAGTTTTTTACGAAACAGAAAGAGGTCATTTACCCAGAGCTGGTGGAACCAAACACTAGAGTGGAAGAATTGCAGTGGAGAAAGATGCTATTTTATTTTGAATGGCACCACCCAGGAGAATGGGAAGCTGATGCTCAGAAGCCCAAACTCCCTAATGGCCTATAGGTTACAGAGTCTATAGGGCAAAATCACAAAGCACCATGGGTTAGGGGTTCAGGGATGTACTGGGAGCTGATTGCTCAATGGGGAGGTAAGGATAATAAAACATCTCTTGAGGTCTTGAGGACAGCTCTGAAGTCTATTCCAGAGTCCCTCTGCCAAGTCTCATGGGAAAGTACCAAAGGCGGTGGTTCCTCCCTAGGGTTCAGGAGCTGAAACATAACTTAGGTCAAGATGTTATCTCTAGCCTGCCAGAGGTCCAGACCTTGTCAAGCTTGCTGTTTATCTGAGGAAAAGACTTGGGAGGGAGAGGGAGAGAAAAAGAGAGAGCGAGAGAGTGATTATTTCTAGAGCCAGGATTAGAAACTACATATTTTTTAAAACTTGATTTTAGGGGAAGAGAGAGAAATATCCATGCGAGAGAAATATCTACTGGGATGAAACCTACCACCTTTTGGTGCACAAGACAGTGCTCAACCAACTGAGCCACACTGGCCAGGGCTTAAACAAAATTTAATCAAAGTCATTAGGACCTTCAGTTTCAGGTTCCTTATTTCAAAGCCAAAAACTATATAGGCTGATCAACAAAGAGTAGCAGTAAACCCTTCAAGCATAAAATCATAGTTCATAAGGATAATTATAAGTGGGAATTGTAAATACAAGTTCAAAGAAAAAAAATGAGTAACAACATTTACAACTTAAAAAAGAATTTACTTATACATATATTTAAGTGGACCCTGGTGGCCATCAACTTAATGGTGGACTTTATTCATCAGATGTGCTTAGAAGGGGGACAACCATTTTATTTTGAATTTAATGTTTATGACATACCAGACACTTTTAATTTTGCAACCATATAAAATTTTAGTAAGAGAAAAGAACATGGTCTTTCAAATTATTGGAGGGGACACCAGTAAAGGGTTTGTGAGGACCAATGGATTAGGCCTTCTCTGGTACAATTAGCCAAAAACACATGAAATATTTTTAATATATAAAGGAGTTATGATTTTGTAAAATAATAAGTATAAAGTATTCTTTAGTTGTTCTGATCTAGAACCTTTGGGAGGCAACTTTGGCCAGAATTTCTTATCATTGCCTCATTGGCTGGGACTAGCCTCCTGGATTGCTGAGTCAAGGTATTTTGTATACAGTAAACTCGCCTGAAGTAACACTGAGGTACCGGTGTAGAACTGTGGAAGATGTGCTTTTTTGTAGCACGGAATCAGCCTCTATTCTAATCAGTTTTCATTTCCATTGTCTGAGATAAAAATAGATACAAACAAATAATATTCAGCAATGATTTATAATTAAAGATTAATATTTCTGATAAAACATTCTTACTGTTTTATCTTGTGCAATATTTTTTTTCTTTTGATTCTAATACTTCCTGAAGAGGCATAAATTTTATATTGCATAAAACAGTGTTACTGGTAAAGATAGGGTCATTAATAAAGTTATAAAATAATATGCTTTTCTATTAGTTTAATCCCTAGTACCTTTAGTCAGGCCTTGGTAGCATTTCTCCTGTGCTATTTAGACTTACTTTTTCCTATCACTTAAATATTCTTTTCATTTGGTGGGGGAATGTTATAATTGATCATCCTTTTTAAAAATTATTTTTTTTATTGATTTCAGAAAGGAAAGGAGAGGGAGATACAAACATCAATGATGAGAGGGAATCATTAATGGATTGGCTGCCTCCTGCATGCCCCACAGTGGGGAACAAGGCCACAACCCAGGCATATACCCTTACCGGGAATCGAACTGAGATCTCCTGATTCATAGGTCGACATTCAACCATTAAACCATGCCGGCCAAGCATAATTGACCATCTTAATTATGCTGCACAAAGGTACATTCGTGAGAATAGTTCTTACATTATTATTATGAATCCAATATCAGTTTTCTCTGGCCCTTCCCAATTGTCAAGGAGGTTTTCATGAGATCATTTTAAACTGTGAGGATTTTCCTCCCTTGAGACTGTTACCATTAGATTCCCAATAAAATATGTAAACTCCTTTTAGCCCTTGAGCCCTTGAGCCCTTGTCCTGTTCAGCTGCTGGCATCTTGGGTTTGAGAGGGTAAAGAAACACTTTATGTATAATTTTTCCAACCACCTTCCCCCCCCCCCCCAAGCAAGTATTTTAATTAGAGAACGTTCAAGTCTTCCTAGGCACTTCTAAATTATATGTGTTTATGAAAACAGTTATTTCAAGAGCTAGTCCTACTATGTCTAGTAACTGATTGTACAACCTTGAATCCTTTAGTTATTGGCTTCAAGTGCTCATTTGCAATTGGGGGTGCAAGTAGGGAGTTTGTACTTAGATTATATGTTATGATTTTATAAGTTATAGCAATGATTTGCAGCCTTTTTCATCTCATTGCACACATAAACTAATTACTAAAATCCTATGACACATCAAAAAGTAATTTTTTTCTGTGATCTGACAAAACAAATAGTTATATTTTTTTTCATTCACACCAGAGGGCTACTGTTGAATTAGCCATTTCCACTTTTTTTAAATTTGATAACTAGTGGCCTAGTGCGCAACATCGGGCATGGTAGGAGGCCCCCCCCCCCCCCCCCCCCCCGCTTCTGCTGAAGTCAGCGAAAAACGCAGTGCTGGCGGGAGGGAGCTGTGCTGCTTCGGCAGAAGGCGGGAGGCGGGTGTCTCAGGGGTGCTGATGGGTCATCGCTGGCGTGCTAATGTTGTGGGCACCCCTGGTGGGGTGGCGGGGGAAGAGATCAGGAGTCAGAGGTGCGGGCTGTGGCTACCCCTGAGGCTGGGTCTTCTTCCCATCCGGGCAGCCTCCCCGTCTCTCCAAGGGTGCAGGGGCTGCGGTAGGGTGTCTGTGCAGGGGAGTTGGAAGAGCTCCCCGTGGCTGCTTCCTCTTCCTTCTTTGCAGTCCAGACTCCTGTCAGGCACTCTTGGCTTCCTCCTCCCTGCCCCTCTGTGGCTCCCTGCAGCCCCCACCCCACTTGGCTCTCCCTGGCCACCCACCTGTCAGGAGGCTGCCCGGTACCCTGCTGCAGGCAGCATGATCCTGGGGCAGGGGGTGGGGATGTGGGGAACAGCTCCAATAAAGTTTAGTAAACCCCAGGTCAGCATAGGGATTTGGCTGCGGGCCGCAGGGGGAATCTGCCTGGTAGGGACAAAGTCGTGCTAGACCCAGAGTCCCAACCCACGGCCCCGCAAACCCCACCCACCCTGTGAAAGGTGGTGATGTGACGGTGTCCTGGATAATTTGCATATTCCTCATAATATATATATGGGGAGAGATGTCAGTGCCCCTGGCTAAATAGTCAGGTACTGCATGTTTAAAAAAAATTTTTTGCAGCACACTGGTTGAAGATTGATGAGCTAAAATAATATAGGCCTATTTTAAGGCATTATTTTAAATGTGAGGAATGAAGAACTCCTCCACATATTAGTTTCATGTTATGGAGAAAGCTGTGATGGTTATAGGCACCCTAGACACCAGAGTTGTTTTTTGTCAGTCTTGTAGGATAGAATTCAAATGAGTGACAGCAGCACTGTAGTAAAGCAAATTTATTAAACAATATACATGCAAAAAAGTGAAACTAGACCACCTTCTTACATCTCACACAAGAATAAACTCAAGTGGATTAAAGACTTAAATGTTAGACTCTAAACCATAAAAAAATCCTAGAAGAAAATAGAAACAGTAAAATCACTGACATTTCTTGGTAGAAATATATTTTTCCTGATATATCTCCTTAGGCAAGGGCAACAAAGGAAAAAATAAACAAATGGGACTACATCAAACTAAAGAGTTTTTTTTGCATAGCAAAGGAAACACCATCAACAAAATGTGAAGATAAACTACAGAAAGGGAGAACATATTTGCTAATGATAAATCTGATAAATGGTTGATATCCAAAGTTTATAAAGAACTTATAAAACTCAACACCAAAAAAATCCAATTGAAAAATGGGCAAAAGTTCTGAATAGACACTTTTTCAAGGAGGATATACAGATGGTCAATAGCCATATGAAAGGATGCCCAATGTCACTCAATCAAGGAAATGCAAATTAAAACCACAAAGAGGTATCACCTCACACCTGTCAGAATCACTATCATCAATAAATCAACAAACAGGAGTGTTGGTGTGGATGTGGAGAAAAGGGAACTGTTGTATACCGTTGGTGGGCATGCAGATTGGTGCAGCCGCTGTTTAAACAGCATGGAGTCGCTTCAAAAAAATTAAAAATGAAACTGCCTTATGACCCAGTGTTTCCTCTTTGGAAATTTATCAAAAGAAACCCAAAATACTAATTTGAAAGAATATATGTACCCCTATGTTCATTGCAGCATTATTTACAATAACCAAGATCTGGAAGCAGCCCAAGTGTCCATCAGTAGATGATTGGATAAAAAGCTGTGGTACATTTACACAATAGAATACTACTCTCCTGTAAAAAGAAAGAAAATTTTATGCTTTGCGACCTGGAGAACATTATGCTAAGTGAAACAAGCCAGTCAGAGAAAGACAAATACCATATGATTTCACTCATATGGGGAATTTAATGAAGAAACTGAACTACCAAGCCAAACAGATGGAGAGCAGATAGACAGCTTGTGGATAGCAGGGGTGGGGCTAAGGGGGAAAGGGTTGAGCAAAAAAATAAAAAAATAAGAGAGAATGAGAACTCGTGGACAACAATGTGGTGATTTTGGGAGGTGAAGGAGGAAGGGTGGAGATTGTAGAGGGCATAGAAGGGATAAAAGGTGATGGAATAAATTAAATTAAAAAAATAAATGAAAGCAAAAAGAAAAACAGGAAGAAGCAAGGCAAGCAAATTTATCAAAATACATCTGGCATAAAGTGCAGATGGGCTCTCAGCTAATCTGAGTGTGAGCCTGGTGGGAGTTCAAGGGTTTTTATACTTTTCTGTCTGCAGGTTCAAGGTTCCTCTGTCAGATATCTTGGGCACTGACTAGATTTCCAGGTCCTTGTTTTACTCTATTGTGGCTTTTCTTGGGATGTTTGTACATCCACCTGCTTATCTTGGCAAGTCCTAAGATGGCTGACTTTTTTGTTTAGTGAGTGAGATAAAACTCCTCTTGTGTCCTTCCCCCTTCTTCTCTCCTTAGCAGTTCCATGGTTATTTAAGCTATGTACTCTCTGGTTAGAGAGGGGAGGCATTAGCCATTTGCTCTCAAGTGTCCTTGGTTGGGGAAGATAGTCTTGCTGAAACTGGCTGCAAGCTGCCCAAACTGTGTGACCTTGTTTAATTTTCTTGTCTTAGTTTCACTATTCTACTTGCCCAGTAATTTTCCTAGCTTCTTACTCTCTTGTTACAAGTGTATTTTTAAATGTGCCACAGCGAAGTTGTTTTATACCGCCAAGGTGATGCTCAGGTCTGACAATCTCGCTCCTAGGGGCCAATGGGGTTCAGTACTAAAAGTGCAGGCTTTGGTATCCAGCTGAATTCAGTTCCAAATCCCAATTTATCAATTACTAGCTGCATAGAATAAAGCTTTAGGAGCTAGGGACATTTATTTAAACTTTCCTTTGTAGGTGATATTTCTGCAGGACAGCCCCACCGTGGGGAAGTGAAACAGTACGGCTTTTATCTATTTTGTAATTGATTACAAAGCACTCTGTGACAAATGGGGGGGAAGGGGGGAAGAGACAAACACACACACACCCACAAACAAACAACAAACCCTGAAATAAGTCCTTTAAAAGCAGAGATCTGTCTTATCTTATTAGCCACCACCTCCTAACACAATACCTAGTGCTTTTACTGAATGAATAAATTCTTATGAATTGTGTGATCCAGCATTTTCCAGGGAACAGGATTATGCTGTGGAGAGTTTGCAAACCTCTGACAATGTGACCCCTCTGATTATTTTAATTATGTAATGGCATTTAACATGCCATTGATTCTCTTATACTTAAATAGTAGACTAAGCTTAATCTATGACAGTCCTGAGAAATACCCTATAATGTTTTGAGTTGTTTTTATTGTCCAAACTCAATGACTGAGTGAATTTTTATTATAATTTGCTGCTAACTTATTAGTGGTCATATATGTGTGTATATATGTGTGTGTGTGTGTGTGTGTGTTTGTATATATCACACATACCCATTAATCATATTTGTTTTTATATAATAAAAATATATTAGTTTTGTTTCAATTTTTCAGTCAATTAAAATTATATGATGTGCACAGACTAAATAAAATTTGTCATCCCAAAAATATAATGCAGATTAATTGATCAAAGGTTATCAGTTAGCAATTAAGATTTGAATATAGTAGTGTAAGGTCTAAACAGGTTAAATACTAAGGGGCAGAATTTGAAACCATATTTTTTTGATGAATAAAATGGTTTTCAGAGTATCCTTATACTCTCAAATCATGCCATATATATGTTTTCCTATTATTCCTCATGGGAGGATTCATTTGTATATTGCCTATCTACCCTCCTATACCTCAAAAATACCATGTTCAATTATTCAAATTAAAAAAAAAACACACACACAAAAAATCCCTGGGTATCATTATTGATATCTTTCTTTCTGTCAATTCAGCCTTTCAAGACATCATTTTGATTTTGACTCCAATACACATGTCTACTCTGTCTCCCTTTGCCCCAAATCGTTGTCATCATTACCAGTATGAAATCCTGATCAGTTTCCCTTTAATTACTGCAGTAGCCTTCTAATTGGACTCTTCACTTCCATTCTTGTGTCTCTTTTCCATTTCATTCAAAGAACAACTATAATGAATATTTAAATATGATAATTCCATCCTGAGACAGCTGTGCTTAATAGCCACTGAAGTGGCTTCCCATGGGAATTAAAATTAAAGGTGACCCTTGATCATGGCTGCTGTATCTAGCAGATCTGGCCCCTTACCCCTGCCAACCTCCTGCTGTAAGGCTGTCAACCTGTCCCACTACACAGGGTTCAAGTCTTTTCAAGTCCATTTTTACTGTACCATCTTTTTCTTCAACCTGAGTGATTTCCTCTGCCTACAGTGCACTTTTCCAGTGTTCAGGCTTCAGCTTAACTGTTATCCTTTTAGCGTTCCTTCACCACCCATCTAAAGTATGTTCTTCCTTAGTTTCTTACACACATCCTCTGCATTTCCTTAGGGCACACATTGCAATTATAGTCGTATATTTACATGTGGGACTGAGTATTGTCTGTTTCCTCCCCTATGCAGTGAGCACTGTGAGTATAGGATTCGTGCCAGTTTTAGTACTGTCTCATATATAATACCTAGCACACAGAAGGTGTATTATAAACATTGACTATGTCTTGGGCATTGTTCTGGACGCAGGCTATGTAGAGTGATAAAGGCAAGCACCTTGCTTTCACGGTGCTGGCATTTTCATATAAAAAGCCAGACAACGAATTAATAAGTGTATTCCTTTGATCAAGGACTCTCTTGGTTCAGGGCGCTAAGCAGAAGATTATATTTTATAAAAGAGTACATGTGTGTCTTGCCCCAACCAGGGACCCTGCCTCAGATAGCCTCATCTGTCTGTGTTTTCTTAACCTGCCAGGCTACTCCCAAGTGTGACTTTTGCTCTGGCGCTTGGAAACCCTCATCAATGCCATTCTTTGTCCTCCTTTCCATTTGTACTGGCAGCTGAGAAATTTGGCAATTCCTCACAGTGACTAATAGTAATACTTCTTTGCAGATGTAATGCTTCATATAAATGGCAAGTCCTGTACAAACACTAAATAATTAGCCTTCATAATAACCCTAGCAAGATATAATGTAAAACATTCTGTTTTGAATGGAAATAACTGAGTCATTGGGAATGTATCTATTAAAATCACAGCATAGTGGAAGGATGTGTGTTGTGATTCTTAAACTCCTGGTTTTTTTTTTACTCCTAAATAATAACACATCATAACATAAAATGGTGTTTTATGAATGCTGCACTTTTTCATTAATAAATTTATTTAATTTATAGTTTAGTTTAAAGTGTGTATAATGCAAACATGCATTAAGCTACTAACATCTTTAAGTTAGAACATATGATGTGAACAACTCAACTTACTTTGGCAGTACATTTTTTTTTATGATCTCCCAGACTTCAGGTCTGCTGGATATTAACTATATACAGTATATGTTGATCTTTATTGACATACACCTTTCTCTGGAATACATTACATATTATAACTGAAATCTAGTATGTCAAGCTTACTTTCTCTTTGTCTTGATAACTTAGTACCATTGTAATGAACACTTAGCAGTATCTTGTACAAGTGTTGCTGATTCCTGAAGTGAAATTATGAACCCATAACTGACTGCAGATAGCCAAGGAGGCTTTTCATAGGAAGTGCCCTTATTGGTGTTAATGTTTATGTAAAATGGGAATGTGGTTTAAGCTTGGACCCAATCTGGAGGTAATTCTAACATTTAAAAGACCAGGAATAGCCCAGCCGGCGTGGCTCAGTGGATGAGCGTCTACCTATGAACCAGGAGGTCACGGGTTCGATTCCCGGTCAGGGCACATGCCCCATTTGCGGGCTCAATCCCCAGTGGGGATGTGCAGGAGGCATCCAGTCCATGATTGTCTCTCATCATGGATGTTTCTATCTCCTTCTCTCTCTCCCTTCCTCTCGTTGAAGTCAATAAAAATACATTAAAAAATAAAAGACCAGGAATTAAGTGTATATATTTTTTTGAAAGCCAGCAAATAAATTGTTATTAATTACTTTTATTCTGGCAATAGCTTCTCCCTCTATTTGCAATGTTCCACACTATTCATTCATGTTACTGTTGACTAATGTCTGACATCCTTCCATAATATATAACTTTTTAGAATATATAATATTTTGAAGAAAAAAAAAGTACTACTTTCCTAGGATAGGGAATAAGAGGTTTGTGACATCTTCAAAGCTCTAGTAATTAGTGCTTCTGCTAGCATATTTTCTCCTAAGATCTTACCCGCAGCATAATTTAATGTTTAAAAATAAAGTTGCATGCTATAAAAAGCATAAATAGGAGATGACATGATTATTGAAGAGCATTTATAGATATATTGTGTCAGATTTTAAAAATTAAATATGTATTTTTAAGAAATGGTCATGGTTAATTCCTAACTTTATACAGAATTGATGTTTGCATGCATCATTTTAAAAATCAAATTCCTTAGCTTTAGATGAAGATTGTATAAAAGGATAATATCTGATGAAATATTATTTTACATATCACTTTAGTTTGCCTCTTCAACAAGTTAAGGTATATTTCTGTGTAATCACCCTTTTGGTAGGAATGTTTTTAAAAGTTTGGAATTATTATTAAATTTTAAGAAATGGTAAAGAATTTGAACACATTTGTATCCCGGATAACACTTTGCTCTTCTGGATAATGCTGTGAGCTTACAATGTAGGAACGTAAATAGTTATAGAAGCCTTTATGACACACTTTTGTATCTTGCTCCCAAAACTTAACACAAAACAACCCACAGTAAACCCTGCTGTATTGCCATTTTGTGATAGGGTAAAGATAGTTACTTGACAGATGTCGAAATTTATGTAAACTTCACTTCAGGGAAAACAGCAAAGTTGTAGCATGATCCCAGGCGTGTACCGAAGTACATGTTCGGTACAGATGCACTGCATGAAAGGATGGTGGTTATTTTGAAATCAGATAGCATCTATTTATGTCAGCACAGGCATTAAATGTCATAGATGTGAGTAATTTTCTACTCAAAACTAAAGACTGAGTACGTGATCAATAATTTGGACAGTGGCCCATTGTAACAAAGTTAAGCTGTTACTGAGCATCTCTAATTTCGTTGTCTTTGAGAATATATTTCATTTATTTCTTTCCTATAATATCCCCTATTTTTAAAGAATCTCCTGGATTTTTTTTCTTTTACAATTTGGCAGGTTATTATTATTTGCTGCAAGGTTTCATGGACAAAGTAGTTTTTTAATAGAAAAATCAATAAAAACCCAGTAGTGCTTATTATCTTCTGTTTTTCCCCAGATACTTGCTACTGATTAAAATGCCCATATTTATTTTAGTCATTGTGTTGCTAAAGTAAAGGAGAATCTTTAAGAAGAATTAGCATGACATACATTATCAGAATGAAGAGTTGTAATTCTTAACATGCCCATGAAAATGTGAAGTGGCCTCTTCCAATGTGGAAAAATCTGTGGAAGCACAAGGATGCAGACTGTGCTCAGAGATAAGCAGTTGACCATCAGAATGGAAATTTCTCACTGACCTTCTTTTCCAGTGGGAAGAGGCTGATATATTAATTATATCACCTATTTAGAATTGTGAACATTGTCTTGCTAAGACCAGATAGGTGGCTACATTTGTAGAGAAGAGTCCTTGATGGACTGGAGATCCGTGGTCTAACTCTACTGCTAAATATTTACAAATTCCTCATTCATAAAATGAAATGAATAAACTCACTTTATCATAACCTAGATGCTTGGCATGGTTCTGTATGTAGTAGTAGAGGTTCAATAAACATTGGCCATTGCTAGCATTTTTATCATATTGTTATCATTACTATCATTACTACTTATGTAATGTGTTCCTCTCCCCTCTGAGGAGCCTGAGATTCCTAATTTCCAAAAGAAAAAGATTGTATCACATATCCCTCTGGCCCCTGACTGCATTGGGATTCTGTGTTTCATGAAGCCGAAGGCATTGTAGTTTACAGATGTTCACCACATGATTAGGGAACAAAATTAATTTTAGGAACACTTGAGCCTTATCAATATTGAATAATTAGGAGACTATAGTGCACTGAAGTACAGCCACAGAATGCTGAGCCTCCTGCAATAATGGAGTGGATTTGTTGGAAATATAATGGATTATATAGGAGAATTGCTTCTTACAGTAAAATGGTGATGTGTGTGTGTGTGTGTGTGTGTGTATACTTTTTAAAAAGCAATTCATTAGAAATCAGGATACCTACATTTTCTTTTGGTCTCTTCCTGACAAATAACACTATCTAGTAATGTTTCTTGGAACTCAGTTGCCTCTGTTTCTTGGGATGGATTAGATGTTGTCAAAGATCTCTACCTGTTTAATAACTTATGTTTCATTCCGTTCTAAAACTTTCCATAGTGTTTTTAAAGAGTGTTACAAACATTGAAGTCTCCATTATACTTGGAATAATCTAACATTTTTCACTTTGCCTCCTTTCTTCTCAATATTACCCAAATAAATTTCAAAGTCGCCACTCAATTTTAGAATCCTTTTTTGCAAACATATTTACATATTCTGAGAATTGTATTAAATTGATATTTTTTAGAAACACAAATGATTATATGTTTTGTTTAAAGTTATACTTTTTATTACCAATTTTAATAATTTTTAATTTATTTTTTTTAATCCTCACTGAGGATATGTTTTTATTGATTTGAAAGAGAAAAAGGGGGGAGGGAGAGAAACATCATTGACTGGTTCCACCTGCACCTGTTCCTCCCCTGGATCAAAACCGAAACCTAGGATGTTCCTTGACCTGGAATCAAACCTGCAATGATTCGCTTACAGGGCTACCTTCCAACCACTGAGCCACACTAGCCAGGACAATTGACCAATTTTTTAGGCAAAAGTTTCCAGGAGCCCAGCTGGTGTTGTGCAGTGGTGGAGCCTCAGCCTATGAACCAGGAGGTCATGGTTTGATTCCGGGTGAGGGCATATGCCTGGCTGTGGGCTTCAGTCCACAGTGGGGGGGCGTGTGGGAAGCAGCTCCCTGAAATCAATAAATATATATATATATATTTTTAAAAAGCTTCCAGGAAATTAAAAGATTCATTGAAGCTTATTATGCTTCTTCAAATTTAACAGAATAAAAAACATTAGGAATGAGCCAATTTACTGTACAAACCTGTAAATATGAAACAATTACATAAATATGGAAGCCATATTAGAGTGAACTATGGTTTGTTTTATCACCATTTTAGGTGGTATCTGCTTGGACACATTATAGATGTTATTTGCTCTGTTTCAAATTTTATTAAATCCTTATTTCAAAAATGAGTTCCAAATTTTAAATTATCATACTATTCATACCATTTCATATTAGCATAATATATGCTTTGATTAATAGGGATGTTAGAGAAGAAAAGGAAAGGCTTTTTCCAAAAAGGGTCCATATTTAAGAATACTTAACAGATTTCACTGGTCTTTCTGCCAAGCTGCTGCCAATCATTTGAATTCATTTTTTTAAATATATTTTTATTGATTTCAGAGAGAAGGGAAGAGGGAGAGAGAAATAAACACATAAATGATGACAGGGAATCATTGATGGGCTGCCTCCTGTATGCCCCCCACTGAGGATTGAGCCTGCAACCTGGGCATGTGCCCTGACCAGGAATGGAACCCTGAGCCTGGTTCACAGGTCAAGGCTCAACCACCAAGCTACATCAGCCGGGATGAATTCAATTTTTAATTACATAAATACACACATGAATTAATAAAATTGGATAATTTAACTGAAAGTTCATATCATTTTATAACGTGATATATACTATTTTCCTCCAAATATGTTCAGGACAAGTTTAAGGAAGAAAGGTTGCTTTTATAGAAGAGGGGGGAAAATCTTAAATTCACGACTATGCAGGGTTGCCTTTAGCCATAGGCAATACTAGAGTTTTATGCTTTACAGCTGCAAAAATAATTACATGAACGTTATCTAAGCAACCATCTTTAATGGATTACATTTTATTAGCTTTACATTATATACTGAAAAACTCAAATAACATAGGTAATCAAAAAGAAATTTTGATTTATCTGACTTAATATTTTGATATTTGATATTTTTGAAAGACATTTTATTATTAATTGGTTTATTTGAGATCTGATCTCAATTTGTAAAGAAGACATAGTGTTACCATTGGTTTTAACTTTTCCATTGCCCTTGAAAAATGCAAAAATAAAATACTTTTCAAGTAAAAATAAATAATTTGCAAAAGTATTTTACTTTTGCATTTTTCAAGGGCCTTAGAATGTTTCAACGGTGATATCTTAAGTTAATAATGTGATATAGCAAAGAAACACACTGTTTATAAAAGTAAATTCATTTGTTTTTTTACATAAACCTTAGGTTTTATTTGTTGTACATTTGTAACACCTAATTGTAATATAAATTTATAAATAGTGAAAGTCTTCCTACTTCCTGCCTTTCCTTGCAGGCCAGGTTGCCCCCAACTTCCCTCCTCTGCCGGATTAGTCACCCCTAACAGCCCTTCCCTGCAGGCTTGATCGCTCCCAACTGCCCTCCCTTGTAGGCCTGGTTCCTCCCAACTGCCCTCCCCTGCTGGCCATCTTATGGTTGCCATCTTGTGTCCACATGGGGGCAGAATCTTTGACCACATGGGGGCAGCCATCTTGTGTTGGAGTGATGGTCAATTTGCATATTACTCTTTATTAGATAGGATGTTCAGCATTGAAGTTAGAATTACTAGTGCAGTGCAGTCATATTTCCTGTTCTTCCTTTTACTTTTCTTTCAAAAAACAAGCATGTAAGTTGTCTCTTTGAAGTAGTACTTTCCCAGTGTTCACATGGTCATAGTGTACCCAAGTTTTCTCAATATACAACAAAAGTGCTTTTGTCTGAGTGGATGGTAAGGCTTAATCAGATTATGCACATACTTAGTTGGTATAGCAGTGGTCGGCAAACCTCGGCTCATGAGCCACATATGGCTTTTTGTCCCTTTGAGTGTGGCTCTTCCACAAAACAAAATAGCCTGGGAGAGTCTATTTTGAAGAAGTGGCATTAGAAGAAGTTTAAGTTTAAAAAATTTGGCTCTCAAAAGAAATTTCAATCATTGTACTGTTGATATTTGGCTCTGTTGACTAATGAGTTTGCTGACCACTGGTATAGAGGATGGAAAAGTAGAGAATTCCAAGAGAAAAATATACAATTTTGTTGGCCTCTAAGTTTGTTCAAGTGACTTTTGAAATAATGGTTTCAGCCCAAGTTTTCCACAGTATTGTACATTTTCCATAAAAGTATTTTTAAATGCCATTGGGTGGAAAGATACCCATTCCAGTACAAAATTATAGTATTAAATATTCAATTTAACAGATTTTAATAGATTTTAAAATGCGTCACTTCAAATCTGTGCATTTAACATAATGACAAATATTTTAAGTAATACCTCAAATTAGATTTTTAAAATTATTCAGATTTTATTGTACACTGGGGGATAATGGAGTAGGAGAAAGATACTAACATTTTCAGACTTTGTGTTGAGGAATATATCTCCCTGCCTACTTTGTAAATAGGGAGAGATTGTATTCAAGATTACCTACCTACTAAACAACAGAGTTATGGTATAATACTAACTGATGCCAAATAATTCATGATTTATTTTTTCTTTATTTCATTATTTTTTGTTTGTTTGTTTAATCCTCACCTGAGGATATGTTTAGAGAGAGGAAGGAAAGGGGGAGAGAGAATATAAATGTGAGAGAGAAACATCCATCAGTTTCTCCCTCCCATACATGCCCCAACTGGGACTGGAACCTGCATCCCAGTTATGTGCCCTGACCTAGAATCGAACCCACAACTTTTTAGTGTACGGGATAATGCTCCAACCAACTGAGCCACCTAGCCAGGGCCTGACTTCTTTATGTTAATAAGATATACACAGGAAAATTTTATTCTGTGAACTATTTTTGAAATACATATTTGGTTTATTTTCCACATTTTATTTCAACAGATACTAAGTGAATAATACTGCTTATTTTATGGTATGTTAATATTACATTACTAGTCTAGTAATAAATTGTTTCTTCCTCTAAGATATAGGATTAATAATGTAAATGGGTTAATAAACTCTCTCACCCTGAACAGATTTAAGAATTAAAGAATATTTACCCCCCCTCCAAAACAAAAACACCCTCAAAACCATTAAATACAGAACATATAAAGTGACATTGTTGGTAGCAGTACAATTATCATAATTGGTACCTTCTAACACTTGCCCTCACTCAGTGCTAATGGAAAAAAACCACAGTATTTTGAAGGTACTCACTTTGTAAATATGTCTGAAGTTGTTATAATGAGCATATTTAAATTGTAAAGGTGATATATTCTTATACATTAATTTGAGATAGTTTTAAAATATCCCAATTAAATGAATATTTGGAAGTATATTTATTTTTGCTTTTATATTTTCTTTTTTAATTTTTTTTCTTTATTGATTAAAGTATTATATATGTGTCCTTATCCCCCCATTGTCCCCCCACCCCCCACCCACTCATGCCCTGGTGTCTGTGTCCATTGGTTAAGCTTATATGCATGCATACAAGTCCATTGGTTGATATCCCCCTTTCGCCCCCACCTTCCCCTGGTTTACATGTGTATACAATTCATTTAATAATAGGAAGCATATCCGAATGTGTTGTCTAAGTATTAGTAAAAGGAGAATTCCGTTGTATTCATTAGCACATGGATGAGAAAATGCAGTCAGAGAAGAAAGCAAATTAATGATAAACCAAATCCAAACTGGGAGGGAACTAAGCAGCAAAATACTCTTTCACATTGGTCTATGAAGAAATATCCAGTTGTGCCTGCTGTGTATGCATAAGCTCTGAGGTCTTCATTAAATTGCATATGTCTGTAAGTAGGTATAGATGCTCCAAGATGCATGGAGATAGCTACCTGTAGTAGCTTATTATAATAAATGTCTCTTTTGCTGAACTGCAGTGATAAGGACTGGAAATCTACTATTGCCTATAACGAGTTACTCTTGCCCTGCAGTACTACGGGATGACTTCAGACAAAATCCTTCCGATGTCATGGTGGCAGTGGGGGAGCCCGCAGTGATGGAGTGCCAGCCGCCACGAGGCCATCCTGAGCCCACCATTTCTTGGAAGAAAGATGGCTCTCCACTGGACGACAAAGATGAAAGGATAACTGTGAGTATTGAGTTCATCAGTGGGGTCACCTCCAGAGCTCGCCGTATATATCTCCACCAAAGAAAAAGAGAAAAGTGAAGGTTTTTTTGTGTTTTTTTTTTTAAATAATAGGTTGCAGTATCTCCCATTTTTATGTCACTTAGTTTGAAGATTAGTAAAAGAAAAATATAATTTATGTGTTAATGTTTAAAAGTTAACTAATGCATAGTTTTATGTATGACTTACTTATTATCATAACTCAGGGTATATCACATTTCCATGTGTTACAATAAAAGTTCTTTTTAAAAATATCAGGTCATAGAGTGTTTTCAGTAGGCTTCCTAAAAGTCACTTCAGGATTTTTTCTGTTTTTGCTTTTTAAATTGCTTTTCTGTCTATAGAATAGTTCAGTCTTGTTTCTGAACAATAAAATCTCATCTGAATGATGCCTAGTGATGTATTTACTCATTCCAAAATAAAATCATGTGACTAGATTATTGGATTTAAAATTCTGTTGTGATATAAGCAGAATAAATCTGTAGTAAGTAATGATGCACTTTCCTCTGTCCATCAGTGATTCTCTGTGACTTCTTTTTCTTTGCATTTTTGTATTGTGAGAGGTATTTACTAAGCCACCTAAACAAACCAGCTCTTGTTGACCCTATGATCCTACAGTATTTCCCTTTGGCATTTTCTTTGTTCTGCACATGCTCTCTGCCATTGTGAAGTCATTGGTCAAGTTACCCTGGAGAATCTGTGTGCTATACTTGTAGAAGAACAAGGTTATAACACAGACCACATACTCCTAAGAAATGCTTGCACTATTTATTTACAGATTAGCATGAAAATAAAGTAGTGAAGAAAGTAGAGGGGTTTATGGTAGACAAAGTTTTATGGACCTTGAAAGAAAATCAAGCGTTTTTTCTGTACTGAACTGAATAAAAATTAGTATCTCAAAGGGTTTTTATAATTTGAGGAATTGGGGTAAGAACAGCTTAGCTCTACTTTTAAGCATTCTTTTATAGTTCTACAAAGTGAACTATATGTGGAAACATTGGTTTTGGGAAATGAAGTCAAGAACACAGGGGAATGGAACGAAAGCTTCTCTTATTACTGTTAACAGATTCCTTTAGATTTATGCACAATCAAGATAATATTTTTCTTGAAAACATATTTTAAGTCATTTAATGATAATTACCTATAACTTTCATTTCTCTAACCTAATGATTCTTAACACACTAAAACCATTATCTTTCTCCTTCATGTTTTTCCTGGTGACCAATTTGTGTTTAATACAAATTAATGATAAAAATTTCGGCATTGGAATCCAGATGGTATGGCTCAGTGGTTGAACATTGAGCCAGGAACCAAGAGGCCACTGATTCGATTCCCTGTCAGGGCACATGCCCGGGTTGTGGGCTCGATCCCCTGTCGGGGGAATGCAGGAGACAGCTGATTGATGATGTTTCTATGTCTTCTTCTCCCTTTTCTCTCTCTCTCTAAAAAAAAAAAAAAAAAATCAATAAAATAAAAAAAAAATTTCAGCATTGGTGATGCAGCATTGAAACAGCTCCCAATGAGTGCCCTTCTGGAGTTTATATTCTGTGACTGAGTATACAGGTAAAACGAAAGTAGATGGTATAACATATGGTACATTAGACTATAGTAAGTTCTATAAACAATAAAGTAGTGTAGGGCTAGACAGATAGGATTGGGAAGAATCTCAGTGTTTAATTGGATGACCAGAGAATGCTTCACATAAAGACCAATAAAAAAATTGAAGGAGGGAACTTTCCAGGTATCTGGGAAAGTATTCTAAGTGGAACAAACTATAAGGTTAAAGACCCTATTGCAGGGCATACCTAACAGATTGAAAAAGGAGCAAAGCGGATGGTGTGCAGTGAGGAAAGTTGAGATTTGGAGCAGATGGCATCAGGGATAACAACAAACCAGACTGTGTAGTACCTTACAGTCCTTGCAAATAGTTTGGCTTTTCTCCCAAGAGACATGTAAAGCATCGAGGGGTTTTGGCAGGATCCACGGAAGAGTGATAATGGCAGAAGTAGGGAGACAAGTTGGGAGCATTTTCGGTTATCTTGGCAAAAGGGAAATGTGATCTGGATCAGTCTCCTAGGAGGGGAAGGAGAGCAGTGGTTAGAGCCTGGATCTGCTGTGAAGCAACAGCTTTCAGAATCTAACAGATTGGACGTGGCTTGTTAGGAAAAAAGAGTCAAGGATTATCTTTATGCATTGGTCCGAGCAGCAGAAAAGATAGAGATGCTGTTAACTGAGATGTCATTAATTATAGTAAAAGAAGATTCGGGGTAGAAGTTATCAAGAGCTCAGTTTCAGACATTGTAATTTTGAAATTCTTATTAGATATCCACAAATGTCAAATAGGCAGTGGAAACGTGAGTCAGAAATTCAGAGTTGAGGTTGAGGCTGGAGAAAAAATTGTGTTGTGGTGAATATAACGAGTACTTATTTACATGCATGCAATCCTCCCTCCCTTCTGGGCCGATGAAAGCCTTCGCTTCCCAGTTTCCTTGCTGTAGGGCAGACCACTCTGACTAGTTCAGCTCCATTGGCTGTGAGTGGAAATTAAATATATTAAATACTGTGAGGGAGCCTCTAGCACGCTCTTTTGTAGCCTCCAGAGAGTCCACATGTTCCAGGTATTGGAGCTACAGCAGGAAAGCCACCCAAAGAGCCTGGGCCCCAGAGTCATGTGTCCCAGAACTTTCCACTCCACATCTGGCTCCCATGATGGACATGGGAAATAAATCTTTCTTGTATTAAGTCACAGAGTAGTTCTTACCATGGACTAATGTAGCTCATTTTGAGGAATATGGGAGTCATCAGCATGTACATATTATTGAAAAATGGGAGAATGGAATTCACCAGAAAGCTTTTGTGGGTGTGTGTGTTTTATTTAGTATCTGCATTTTTTGTGACGTTAACAGTTTAAAACTGCTCTAGTAAATTTCTTTAAAATAAAAAATCTTGAAATATCCTTTTGTATCATATACTGAATTTGAATAAATGTTATGGTTTATGCACTAATGTTTAAATTATTATAGGATCTTTATTTGCCTTTTGTGGTCTAGAGGGTGCTATCCTGTCAACACCAGTATCAGTTCCTCCACATATTAGTAGTTTTAGAGTCAATTTTAAAAACCACCACCAATCAGGAATAAAACAATTTAAAGTAGCAATATAACCTATGACTATGAAATGATGCCAAGATGTTAATGTCTAAATAATTTTAAAATCGTTTAAATGATGCCAAAATGATGATTCATGATATTGTTCCATATGCTAGGAAGTTGTAACATCTGAAACTTACTATTTCTAAGACCATCTGTGTGTTTTGTATAAATTATGACTGTTAAACTGATAAAACACTAGAGGTAATATGCACATTTACATATGCAGGGAAATTAATAGATTAAAATTCAGCAGTTTGGGTTTAAAAGGATAGTCTTTATTTATAATATAATTGTTTTTGTTTTATTTCCTTCCTTAGGCAAAGTTAAAACTAATCAAAGCAAACTCTTAAAGTACAAACAGAATACCCAATATTATTTCCATTTTTTAAAATTGAAAGTAAATTCTTAAGATATGTTAGTTATTAGATATTTTATGTGAGTCTTCTTTCCTATGGTTTGCTTTCAAATGATTGTTTTCATCTCTGTTGTTCACATACTTTGCCGAATGTGCTGAGTACAGACGAACAGGAGATTAAAGTCCATAATATCCTTATGAAAGGCAAGTGAAGATTGCATGGTTATTGCTACAGTTTTGGTTATAGGAATTTCTGGAGGTCTTTAATGTGGTGGCTTTCTTTGTTGAAAATTTAAAGTACGACTCTCCCAGCTGTGAGAACAAAGACACACCCTATAAAAAAGGGGAAAGATGTAATTGAATTGTAGCTGCACCTGTATTTTTTTATGTTAAGTCATTTTTTTTTTACATTGACCTGGATTCTGAGCCAAATTTTAGATCTATGGTGATTACAAACCAGGAATATATATACATAGCATTTTCTTATTTTCCTACCTGAAGAAGAATCTTTTAGAACTCTGCTGGCACATATTCCTGAGAATAATTTGGAGGAGGCCTTAGATGATGTTTATCTTTTTTTCTAAATGTAAGTATTTATATTTAGAGTTAGAATTAGAAGTAGTTTGTTTAACTGGCAGGCTGGATTAAATAGATTTATTTCATGTGACTTAGTCATAACCAATATGATTAATAAATGAAATTTTCTCAGAAAGATGTATCAGAGGACCAAAGACTTCTTTTTTATATAAAATATTCAGATATACCTTACAAAAGTGATATACTTATCTTATTATATTACATTTTGGGAATATTGTACTGACCTTATTTTGTAAGGTTGTCAAAATGAGACTATTGAAAAGAAAAGTAATACCAGATATTGAAAAAAAATTTCATGTTCAAAAATAAAACCTAACATTGTCCTTGAATTAATGAGAAAGGTAAATACAGTTGAAAGTTGACATCACAAATACTTTCCTATACTATAAAAGGCCTTAATTATGTAAAAGGATTATGTTGAATAAAACCTGACAAATAGACCCCAAAGGCCCAATAAAAGTTTCAGTATGATTTTCAGATTTCTGAATGGAATGAAAAGTCATTGGTAATGAAGGAAGAGAAATTTGCTGATACCAAAACATTGTGAAAAGGTGTTCAATTTATTTTCAAATTTGCAACTTACTTTATATTTGTTGACCTGGGTGATTTTAGTATTGTTATCTTAGTGGAAAGTTAAGTGTGTTATAAATCAGCACCATTTTTGGAATCACACATAATTGCACAAAGTCTGAGGCATCAGTTTTCCAGAGCTTTCCACTGGGTCTCTGAGATGAACATCCTTCAGGAATGGCATGCATAGAGATGGAAGGAAATATAGCCAACTTTTCATAGAGAATAATTTATAAATAAAACTTATTTAATTACTTATAAGCATAAGAACAAATGTATTCATAACTTAAAATATTAAGCTACCCAATAGTACCTAAAACAATAGCAACTATATGGTTTACATCAACATATTATAAATTAGGATAGCAAATTGATACCATAATTTTAATAAAACAAATGATTCTTGTATGTATTTATATATGAGATCTGATGAATTATGGCTAACAATTAGAACTTTATATTTGGTTTAGTAAATAAATATGTATAGAAACAATACTAATTTCTCAATACCTGGAACATAGTAAATATGCTGTAAATGTTTATGAAATGTTGCAAGTTCTTCTGGTTAAATCTACTATGAAAACAAGTAGAAAAATAACCACTCCATTTTTTCTGAGATATTTCAAACCAATGTGTCAAAACTCAATAAGCCATTTTTTCCCCATTATGGCATACTTATATCAGTCTTGTGGAGAAGATAAAGAAGATGATTATGATGATGACAACTGACGACAATGATGGTGGGATGATGGTGATTGGTGATAGTGAACACTTAATGTAGCACTTGCTATGCATCAGATCCTATTCTAAGTGCTTTATATATATTAACCCATTTAATTCTGACAACTCTGTCAGAGAAATGCTAAAATTTCACTAATGTAGTGGTTAACTCCAAATTGGAGGGACAATTATGGGGGAAACTGGCTTTTGTTCCCTGATAACATTTCCTATAGGGTCCTATAGATTTTGCTTCATACATAGGGACTCTGATTTGCTATCAATGCAAATTTCAAATCAGAATGACAGAAACTCTTAGTTCCTACCGTGAAATATTAATGTCTTTAAGTTTACAAGAGTCTGAATACTTTAGTTCACATAGTGGAGTATGGTGGTCTTTAAACTAAGTTTGGCATATTTGAGAATTAGTCCATATTATGTCCAGTAGTGAAAAGTATAACAATATAAAAGATCTATAAAATTAGAGGTTTAGTAGTTTCACAAAAGATGGCATAGAAATGGTCAAGTTTGACCAAAGATTATAGTTCAGATAAACTAAAATTATTTATTCTGGACTCTAGAAATCTTACATTAAAATATATTAAAAGATTAAAGAGGATGATAATAGGTCACCATGTGGCATTTAGGGAAAGAGGATTTATATTAAAAAGAATGTTATAAATCAGTCAATTAATCAACTGAATGTTAAGTATCCAAATTGCAGATTAGCCAGGTTTAATATCATCAGTTGTACACATTTCAAAAGTTATTGCTGAAAAATTAAGGAATTAAGAGAAATTGTATAATAATGGGAAACTGAGTTAAAGAAAATATGATTGGCCCTGTCTGGGTAGTTCAGTTGGTTAGATCATTGTCCTGATGCACCAAGGTTGGGGGTTTGATCCCGGTCATGGTATGTATAAGAACCAGAGACATAAAAGCATGAACAGACTGTTGAACCTCAGAGGGAAGGCAGGGGATGGTGGGTGGGAAGAGATCAACCAATGAACTCCTGTGCATATATGTATAACCTGTGCTCACAGACAATGGGCTAGTGAATGATTGGGGATGGGGGAGGGAAAAGGTTGGAAGAAGTTAATGGGGAGAAAAGGAGGACCTTTGTAATACTTTCAACAAAAAAAAGATATAAAATGAAATGAAAGCTGCTAGTTAAAAAAAGAATCAACCAATGAATGCATGAACAATTGGGACAACAAATTGAACTTTCTCATTCTCTCTGTCTCTCACTTTCCTTTCCTCTCTTTATCTCTCTCTCTCTAAAATCAGTAAAAAAATAAAACATTATTGATATAGTGGCTTGGCAATTTTATATAGATACAGTAAAATACAGTTAAACACTAACACAGTGCCCAGCCAACATGGCTCAGTAGATGAGCGTCGACCCATGAACCAGATCATAGTTCCATTCCAGGAGGTCATGGTTCTATTCCCGGTCAGGGTACATGCCTGGCCTGTGGGCTCGATCCCCAGTGTGGGGCGTGCAAGAGGCAGCCAATCAATAATTCTCATCATTGATGTTTCTATCTCACTCTCCCTCTCCCTTCCTCTTGGAAATAAATAAAAAATATCTTACCTAATAACAGACAAACATTTAAGTTGACCTTACCTCTGCTACGCCCACAGCCAACCAGAGGAGTATGCAAATTAACCCAACAAAGATGGAAGTTAATTTGCATACATACCTGGGTCCCAGGAACATCCTTGGCACCCAGGTCACTCTGAGCTGGCCATCGGAGGGGTGGGGGCCACCTGCCCAAACCGAAAGCCTTGAGCTAAGGCTTTCGGCTTGGGCAGGGGCCGAGCCTGTGATCAGAGGGAAGGAGAAAAGATCAATGGAAACATATCCTCAGTTGAGGATAAAAAAAAAGAAAGAAAGAAATATCATATTCTATGAAAGACACATCTTGAAATGCCTAAAGAAAGTTGTCATTTTTTCATGGTGAAGGGACTAGAGTCCGTGTTGATGAAAATACCTTGGCGGCTGCGGTGGCTGGCAGTGGCTACAGCAGTGGGGTGATGGGGCTGGCGCCTTCCCCTGATCAGCCTGGTCGCCTCCCACAAAGGGAGGCCAGACTGGGGAGTGGGCCTAAGCCGTCAGTAGGACATCCCCGATGGCTCTCAGTATGTGAGAGG
Organism: Corynorhinus townsendii; assembly: GCA_026230045.1. Lineage (NCBI taxonomy): Eukaryota > Metazoa > Chordata > Mammalia > Chiroptera > Vespertilionidae > Corynorhinus > Corynorhinus townsendii. The sequence continues at coordinate 98,620,495 of JAPDVU010000002.1, forward strand.
GGGCAGGCTGGGCTGAGAGACCCCTCCCCAGTGCACAAATTTCGTGCACTGGGCCCCTAGTCTTTAAAAAAACACACAAACTAACACAGTAACAATACAGTGTAAATAGTGACATCTATCTGAACTCAATTCTTAAATTTTAGAGTTATTTTCTTCATAATACACTTTGAGGGTCATTTATCATGTTCTAGAGGCCCAGTGCACAGATTTGTCCAAGAATGGGGTCACTCGGCCTGGTCTGTGAAGATCAGGCCGAAACCAGCTCTCTGACATCCCCCAAGGGGTCCCGGATTGCAAGAGGTTGGTTCTTGGGTGACGCAACCCCGAATCAGGCTCCCTTCTCTCTGGTTACAGGTGCATCACCTGAGAACCGCAGCTGCCAAATCACCACACCTCAGCATCTCCTGTGTTGAGCATCTGCCCCCTGGTGGTCAGTGCACGTCATAGCTACCAGTCAGATGGTCACTTAGGCTTTTATATATATATATATACTAGAGGCCCAGTGCACGGAATTCGTGCACGGGGTGGGGGGGAGTATCCCTCAGCCCTGCACCCTCTCCAGTCTGGGACCCCTTGAGGGATGTCCGACTGCCAGTGGGATCGGGCCTCAATGGGCAGTTAGACATCCCTCTCACAATCCAGGACTGCTAGCTCCCAACTGCTCGCATGCTTGCCTTCCTAATTGCCTCTAACTGCTTCTGCCTTCCAGCCTGATCACCCCCTAACCACTCCCCTGCCAGCCTGATTGATGCCTAACTGCTCCCCTGCCAGCCTGTTTGCCCCTAACTGTCCTCCCCTGCAGGCCTGGTACCCCCAACTGCTCTCCCCTGCAGGCCTGGTCCCCCCCAACTGCCCTTCCCTGCAGACCCAGTCACTCCCAACTTCCCTCTTCTGCCAGCTGGGTCACCCCTAACTGCCCTCCCCAGCAGGCTTGGTCCCTCCTAACTGCCCTCCCCTGCTGGCCATCTTGTGTCCACACGAGGGCAGGATCTTTGACCACATGGGGGCAGCCATCTTGTATGTTGGAGTGATGGTCAATTTACATATTACTCTTTTACTAGATAGGATAGAGGCCTGGTGCATGGGTGGGGTCCGTCTGGTTTGCCCTGAAGGGTGTCCTGGATCAGGGTGGGGCTACCCTTGGGGTGTGGGGCGGCCTGGGCAAGGGGCCTGTGGTGGTTTGCACGCTGGCCACGCTCCCCGGTGACCCTAGCAGAGGCCCTGGGATCTGGGATTTATTTATCTTCTACAATTGAAATTTTGTAGCCTGGAGTGGAGCCAAGCCTTCTGCTGGCTCCCTGGTGGCAGCCATTTCTGTTGGGATTTATGTATCTTCTATACTTGAAACTTTGTAGCCTTAAGCGGAGGCCTGGGCCGGCCAGAGTGTGTGGAAAGCTTGGCTTCCTCCATCGCCGGGGAAACCTAAGCCTCTCTCCTGCTTTCTCTGTGGCCACAACCATCTTGGTTGGGGTTAATTTGCATACTCACTCCTGATTGGCTAGTGGGTGTGGCTTGAGGGTGTAGTGGTGTGATGGTTAATTTGCATATTACCCTTTTATTAGATAAGATAGATTTTATTTTAGTGTTTAATAGAAGAGCTTAAAAGACATATTTTCATGTTTGAAATTCTTACATGCTTTATTTATCCTCTGTGTATGTGGCTTTTTGACATAAACATTTTTTAATGACTTGTGTTTTTCCTTGTTATAAGCTGTGTCTTGAATTTTTTATTATTTTTCATACCTGTCCTCAACAGAGCATGCTACAAATATTCTATGTGTCTTAACAGATTTTGTTTATGGTTTACTTAATCAAAAAGAATAACTTGGTGATGGGAAAATAATTTTATTGTTTAACATTCTTTGAGATGTGTGCAAAAAATTTTACAGCATTAATGTGCTTTAACATGATGAGCCAGCATATTTAGTAGCTTTTTCTTTAGGTTTTTACTTAGATGGGATGATCAGCCATCCGCTTTGCTGGGAACTACCCTGTGTTAGCACTGAAAATCCTTAGTTCTGGGAAAAACCCTGGGTTCGGGCAAACTGGGACAGTTGGTCACCCTAAACCTGGATAGTTTAAATGAATTGTCTTACATATGAATGCGAAATCACATTCATACAAGGTAAGGAAAAAGTAGTTAAATAGGACAGTTTTAAGTATGCAATTTCTGTCATAAGCAAGTTAAGGATGAGAAAATCATTAGTGAATCTAGGAGAAAAATGCAGTTATATATAAAAAAATAATTTAACACTTCCTATTCCCATGCTAAAGAGGTACAATTGTTAAAATGCTACATCATCAGTTCTTATTCCAGTACTTTTCTCTTTTCTGCATGTCTTTATAGGTTTCTTTGATTGCCCTTGTTGATGTGATGTTTTGGTATATAGCAGCTGATTCACATCCCACCCAAATCCCCAGTGTCCTCCAGATCCTTTGCAAATTTGGCATTCAGCCCTCTTCTTGCCAATGGCTTCCTTTCGCCAAAATTCCCACATGTCTCCTTCCTAAGCCATCTGCTCCTCCTCCCTTCCTTCGATTAGTGGTTTCCTCTGGTTTTCCAATTTCTTTCATTGTTCGCTGCCTGCTGCTTCCTTTACCTCTGTCCTCCCCAAGAGGAAATGAACATACTTAATGCAGCTGATGTCATAGAGCCCCTTTTCCCTGAGAAGTTAAATTTGTGTTCCTGCAAAATTCATATGTAGTTCCGTTGTACAAAGGTCAAAGGAAACTGGTGTAGTGAACCAGAATTTTTTTCCATCTTACATGAAGTAATACACATTATATATATTAGCCTTTTTAAGAAATAAAAATGTTAGCCAGTATTTAAATTTAAGTTAAATCAGTATAAATCTATAATCTAATCACAGGACTGAAGAATTGAGTTAAAAAGTAAATGTATGGCCTATCGTCCTTCATTATCAAATTTTATGATGGAAACATATTAAATATTGATTCTGGATTAGCATACTAAAATAGAATCATAGGCATTTCAAGAACACTTTATAACTTCAGATTTCAATATCTATTAAATTCATGACCTAATGGACATTTTGATCTCTAAAAATTCCATTGTTTCCATTTGTGAGATGAATTGTCTGATCATTCTTATATCGGCTCATGGTTTCATTGTAGGGATCCAGTTAGAAATACATGTTAACTGTCATTGTAAATGGTAGCAAACTCTATTAAGTAATGGGTATTCTGGTTCTGATGGCTGTTTGTATACTTGCCTGAACTCTGGATATATTTAGTCATCAAAACAATAATGGAAAAGGAAAATAAACTGTTTATGTGATAAAAATTTCAACTTTCCCAAATAAACAAAAAGGCCATATAAATGTACATTGAAAGAGATCAGCATTTATGTATCTTGTAGTTTTATCTATAGCTCATAAGCAACTGTGATAAAATTTTCAGTGTTTCAGAATTGCCATGAGTGTTTACTGTTAATGAATATTATGAGTAAATAAAGTAGTTAGACTAATACTAATATTAATAAACCAAGTTGAGACCTATGTACAATTTACCAAAGATGCAATAATCAACTGGAAATTCTACAAGAGAATGAAACCCTAATGCCCTAAGGCAGCCACTATGTCTGATAAATCGACTTTTCTCCCAGTTATATACAGTTCTTAGAGTCACTGAGAAATGTTGTGATTCAGATGAGGTACACTGGTTGAGAAAGTTTGGTTTATCTTCCTAAGAAACATCCTGAAACTTTCCAAAAACTTGTAATTCTGTTCAAATAATTACGCACACTCATCATATTTGGACACTGAAACTAGAAAAAAAGAAAACCTTGTGAAGTCTAAGCACTCCTTTGAAAGGATTATAATAAACTAAAGCCTTCTCAATTCTAGAAAAGACATTAGTTTAGATGACAATATGATTATAAACATAATTCCAGTGAGTATTTGGTTGTTTCTCTAACTTTTCATTATTTGAGTTACATGTGCATTTAAAAGCTTGGATGCCAAGAGATTTAAGTACCAAATTATTAGAGTCTTTCAATATGCTATTCCCTCTGCGTGGAATGTTCTGACCATTACCCCCGTAGTCTGACTCATTCGTTTTTCAAGTTCCAACTTAAAAGACAACTTGTTCAGAGGAGCCTTCTACAGAACCCCGCTGTGCATACCCACACTAGATTTATCTTCATGTTATCTGTTCCTTTTCCTTTCCCTAAGTATTTTTCTTTTAAGCTGTTGTAACTTTTCACTTATAAATTACTCATCTAATATACATAAGGCATGTAAAAGCCAACTGTATTCCCTGTGTCTGTCTTATTGAATGAAATATAAATCGGAAATGTAAAGTTGCTACTCTGAACATACATTATTTCATTTCCATATATACACTTATATATTTGTTTTCTCATTCACCCATAAAATTAAAAGGTGGTATTATCCTCACAATTTTTTTTTCAAAAGCATGTCTTTTCATTGGCTTAATAGTACGAGAAGGAAACTATATCACACAAGTTAATTATGTGAGTAAATATTTTTGTGTAAGTGTGACTTACAGGTACAGAATCTTAAGAGGTGGAGCTACCCTGAGAGATTGTGAATATGCAAGCCCCTTCATTTTTAAGAAGAACAGGATAGACAGGGAAGTTGATGACTTAATGGATCTGTGCTGTGAATCCGCTGAAGGAGCCACACCTCTCAGGGCCATTCTTCTTCCTGGTCTGATTCTTCCCATGACAAACTAGAACTGATCAACCTTCTGAAACATTTAAATCTGATTAAAACATGTCCTAACAAAAACATTCCATGGGTAAAGTGTATTACTGGATTCATTTCATACAACTTTGCCACTTGTTTCATGTTCTCAATTCAGTATTTTCTATCTTGGGACCAGTGTAGAAGACAGTATTTTCATTAAATAGGGTTTAACAGCTTCATTGGCTTATGTATCCACTGGGTACAAACTTGACCTAATGTAAACTTGGTTAGTAATTCTGAGCATAATTTTGCTTTACAAAGTATGTTTTAAAGAACATATCTAAGTTCATCTGAAGTAATTGTCTATCTTAGGTTGCCTCAGAGTTTCATTCTAAAATAAAAATCAGTTACAGCAATTTAGGTAGTAAGGTAAGCTTAACTTATGGTCATCTGGGAAAAGTCTCTTATTCTGAAACTCTTTTGTGAAACTGCACTAACAACTACACCTTGGTCAAGTCCTTAAATTTTTGAAAATATTAAGATAATATCTTTCCTGACTATTTATTAGGATTATTATGTGAATCAAATCAGAGCAGTGAGAATGTTTTGAGGACTATTAATGACAGCCTCATTATAAGCTATTATTTTAAGGATTCCTGTCTTGATTACTAGTTAATGTTTATTTTACATTGATAGTAATAATTTGGAAAGATGAGAGACCAGAGATTTTTAACTTCAGAATTAAAAAGAACCATTTTGAATTAGATATATAGTGGACAAAACTAACAAAAACAGGATAAACAATACTGATAAAACTGATATATATATAACCTGTTTTGATCATTTTTAAAGTGTATATCAAATATAGGAGTTTTCTTCTGTATGATACATACCTTTATGGAGCTTTATAATTTTAGTCTGCATGTCCATTTTTGCCTGAATTCCTTGAGACACCTAGTTGCAATTTCTACTAAAGTCCTTACAACTTTGTGTAAACTGTAAACGGACTCAAGTACTCCAGAGAGGGTACAAGAATGTTTGGATGCAGAGATAAGGCTAAATCTTTTCTAGTTCAACAAATGATTTTTGGCACTTTAGGAAACAATATACTAAACATTTTTAGAGTTTCCTCTAAGTAATGTAAAAAACTTCAGTATGAGTAAAAGTCCTAACATATGTAAAACATCAGAATAATCTTATACAGTTTTGGTAAAGTATAATGTTGGTGTTTTATTCTGTTTTGTGTTGTCTCTTAATTGTCAGTAGTCTTAAATCTTTTGAGTTGATTCTGGCCTTTGATTTTTATTTACCAAATAGATTTTCTCTAAAACAGTTTTGAATATATCCCCCCCAAATCTAGTCCCACCAAATGCTAGTTTCAGCCAAAGCAACATTAGACTATAGAGGAATGCCTAGCAGATCTGCCTAAGCAGCCTTCCATGTGGAATCCCACCAGCTCCTGAAATTCACTGAGCCAAAACCTGATGTCGGTGTATGCTGCTGTTTAGGATCCATGATCCTTCAGTCAGAGCAGACTTCCGGAAAGTTGAAAGAGTCTCGGAAATTTGAGTAATCAACCAAAAAAGGTGCACCTCATAATTAAGGTTTTCAATACACTCTCTTGACTAATGAGTTTGCCGACCACTGCAGTATACCAACCAGAAGTATTATAACTAGAAAATGAACACATGTGATCAGATGCCAAAGCCTGTAGGAATTTCAGATTCTGACATAGAAAGCACACTTACAAATATTATTTTCACCTATTTTTTTCCTTATAATATGTGTTCTCTAAGCAGCTGTGTTTCTTCACTTTCCAAGCAATTTGATTTAGTTGTTCAGGCCACTAAATTTATCCAACTCGCAAAGGACTAGTGGAATTTTACTACTGTCTGGGAACACTTTGTTTAATTATAGGTTAAAGTAGTTTGCCAAATTAAAGGTACAATCTTTTGTGATTTCAAGGATGGTATTCTAACCAGTTTATTTAAGTGTTCAATTAATTACAGATGAAATGTTTCTCTAAAGATACAGTTTTAAATTTTATCTCAAAACATTGCTTATAAATTTACCTGTAATTTAGAAAATATCTGAGAAAATTATATCAAAATATTTTTGGTAAATTCTCTGTTTTTAAAAAGTTTACTTTTCGAATTGCTTGTAATGTTTGTGTTTGCTCTTGATGGCCCAGGTATTTTTTCTGTCTACCACAGGCAGAATGAATGGTAATTGTAAAAAAAATAAATAAATAATCGTAGATTCAAAAATGCACTTGATTGTGCAAGGCATTCTTTCTTTAAAACATGGCCCAAAATGCAGAAATCAAAGAAATGATTTTCAGCCTTTACATTTAAGTTATTTTAAATCTGAGTACGACGTTGAAGGGGGGTGGAATTTTCATTTCATTATTTACAATTGGGTAAGATTGACTTTATCCATCTCTTCATCTTGTCCATATTGTCACTTTATTTAGATGCTTTCTCAAAGAATAATCCCAAATCTTATGCTGAGGGTGATGTCTTGTCTAATCTAAGGCAGATTCTGTATTTTGTTTAAAAGCTAGTTGCTTTAAAGTACTAATTGGTAGTATTGGTAACATCTGACCATTTCAATTTTTATCTTTTTAAACCCAAAGAATTTGATATGATAAATTGTACACTTGTACAATAATCTGCTGTGCATTAACAAAATTACTAACAGATGGCACCAGTTTCTCTTCTGAAATCCTAAAAGTCTAGGTGATCACAAAGCTTTAAAGGCTGATCACGCAAGAAATAGGCTTGTTCTGAAGGCACCTTTACCAGCATCTTCTTGTATGGGAAAATTTTAAGAGCCCTTGAACTTGATCTGTATAATACTGGTTGAAAATAATGGATATTTGTCTCCTTGAGTGGATAAAGTATAATTTACCAAGGAATCCATTATTTCTTACTTCTCTGCCTTTTAACATTCACAGAGTCACTCGTCCCTTACCTAGATGTAACACATCGCCATATTGCCCTATGCATCATGCTCATATAAAAGATTTCCCGATTTTTATTAGGGAAGCTTGTAAATATTCTGTTTAAATTTTAAACATGCCATGGTAATAAGTGCATGTTTATATGGGAAGAGTCATTCCTCTGTATAGGAACTAATGTAAGAATTTACCTAATTACATTTCTCCTAAAAATAACACATGTGCATGGGAAATGTAAACTTGCACATTCTGCCCTCACTGGATGGACTAGTAACAATTAGGTTGGATGTCCAAACCAGTCAGGCTTATGCCCCAGGGATGGAAGGAGAGCCATCCATGGACCTCGGGGAGGTTCACCAACAGCACCTCTTTCTTCCCCAAGCCTTGGGTCTGGGCTCAATAGCTATACATTGACAAAATGTTGCTAATTTGTAGTTTGTGAAGTGAGAAGCAAAGCCAATGTGAGCTCCAGTTTTCTATCCAAAAGAAAGTGCTATATATAAGCTTTACTTTGGGTCTCTATAGAAGAAGTGCCAGTCCATTAAGTGATCTGGTGAAAGTTTCTGATATTTTCTGAGCGTTAGTTTTCCCATCCTAGAATAGGAAACTACATCTCTCCTTGTGGGATTTATAAAAGTGAAAGATGGCTTGTGCAGCCATGTCACTTATAAAGCACAGGTTGATGCAGGTGCTTCTCATTAATTAAATCAATAGTCCTCCACATTGTGTTTACATGTTAGTACATTTATGAAATTTACCACACATTCACTGACATATTTTTATTTGTGGAGAAAACTATCAAATGCGTTTTATACTTAGGACATACTGTTTAATGTTTTTGCAATTGTTATATCCTTTAAAACTTCTATTGAAAACGTTAGAGAATTTAAATGTATTTATTAATTTGGCATGAAGTCATCAGAATTTGAATTTGTCTTCTACAAGGAAATATAAAATAGTATACTCCTAACAAATTATAAAATACCAAGCCTTTTTCTGAAGAGATAATGACTGAAATCAAAGAATCCCATACACTGCATCTAGTTTCTCAAACCTTAAAAAATCTTAGTGTGCTTTCTGTCAGCATTGTGCTGCATATTAGATATGACAAGTTCTTTGCCATCATAGAATTTATATTCTGTGCAGAAGAAAGGCAAGAACAAAGATCAAGCTTTCTTTTTAATTGACTTTATCTTGTTCCTTAATTTTTCCACTGACTGACATGACTTCCTCAGAATATTTTCCACCACTTAATCCTGGAACCTCCTAATTAGGTTTGTTTGCAAGCAACCTAGGATTCATGAAATTCTGATTTTAAACTGAAAGTTCAAACAATATAACTCACAGACTTAAGGCTAGAGGAATTCAAAATACTGAACCATTGTGACTGAGAAAGACTATTTCAAATAAAAATTTTCACAGATAACTATAGAAATAAGGCAGCAGGGTACATTTTTAAAAGCCTCACCTGAGGACATATTGGGGAGGAGAGAGAGAGAGAGAGAGAGAAAGAAGAACATTGACCCTTCCATTTGCTTCTGGACTGGGGATTGAACCTGTGACCCAGGTATTTGCCCTGACTGAGAATAGAACCAGCAACCTTGCAATGCACAGGACAATGCTCAACCAACTGAGCCATTCAGACAGTGCTGCACTTGTTTGTTTTTTGTCCATAACTTAATCGTGAGTTCTTAGAAAATAGTGAGAAATGCATGTGGATAATTCTGAAGTTTAATGTAACCCAAAAAGAGCTTGTTTAAAGCTCTAGCACAGACTTTTCTTCTCAATATTGTATTCTCTTTCTCATGTGTAAATTATCCTACTTGCTTTCTCTTAGGAAGTATATAGATATAGTAGAGGCCCAGTGCACAAAATTTGTGCACTGGGGGTGGGGGGTTCTTCCTCAGCCCAGCCTGCACCCTCTCCAATCTGGGACCCCTCGGGGGATGTTCGACTGCCGGTTTAGGCCCGACCCTGCGGGATTGGGCCTAAACCGGCAGTCAGACATCCCTCTCACCATCTGGGACTGCTGGCTCCTAACCACTCACCTGCCTGGCTGCCTGATTGCCTTTAACCACTCTGCCTGCCAGCCTGATAGCCCCTAACCACTCCCCTGCCAGCCTGATTGACACCTAACTGCTCCCCTGCTGGCCCAATGACCCCCAACTGCCCTCCCCTGCAGGCCCAGATGCCCCCAACTGCCCTCCCCTGCAGGCCCGGATGCCCCCAACTGCCCTCCCCTGCAGGCCTGGTCACCCCCAATTGCCCTCCCCTGCAGGTCCAGTTGCCCCCAACTGCCCTCCCCTGCCAGCCATCTTGTGACAATGTGGGGGTGGCCATCTTGTGATGCGAGGGTGTGAGGGTGAATTTGCATATTACCTCTTTATTATATAGGATTGAAGTGGTGGGAAGAGGGATGGTATTATTTTATTGTGTGTCATCCCTTAGAAAATGAAGCACACATTTGCCAAATAACTGAGCTAGGTTCTGGCACAGTCTTGTAATCAATAAAAACTATTGAGTAACTGGTCATATGGATATTGTCTCTGACCCTGGTCTGATGAGCCTTGATTCTGATTAATCAATTAAGCTTTTCACTTACAAGTTTCTTCTTGCTCTCCTTTAATTCTCTGGGATTAAAATAGCAAAGATTGGGAATGTATCTACTCTTACTTGTATAGAATTGTAATAAGTGCTATTAAATGTTTTATTGATTTTTTTGCAAATTAAAAATGCTTCCATAAAGTGATTATCCTTTCCTAATTTCCTTACTTGGTTTCCATAAATTCATTCTGAATCTATAAATCTCTTGCATATTCAACCTTGATTTGACTTTGTCTGTTTTGGTTATATGTCTTCTTCAGAATATAAGTGAATTTAAATTTTAAGAATAACAAATTATCACAATGTCTGGAAAAGGTATTAACTTAGCAAGGCATTTGGTAGTGAGAGAAATTCTCACACTGGACCAAAATTATAGAGAAGAACTAAACATAAAAATCCGTCGAGAGAAAAGGGGATTTACTGTTTGAAAAGTATTTTCAGCTGGTGTACTTGTAACCCCAAAGAGCCAAGTGTTTGAAAATGAGATTTTCTCCTCTCAAATACTATGAGCATTTATCATCTTTATTTCTTGAGTATAGTCATAATTCCTCTGTAGGTTTTTATTTCAAGCTGTCCTAACAGTGACTGTATGTAAATTCAGAATTATAGCCAGATGGTTGGAGGAGGTGATAAAAAGCAAGCCTAGTTTTGTAGGAAATGAAAATGGCCCATAAGACTTTGCTTTTACCTTTAAAACAGCAGGACATTGTTTCATGAGACCTGTGAAGGAACTAATACATTAACTTTAATAGCTATGAGTTAAATTAAGTTTTCATATGCATGGAGAGTACTACCATGTTATACCCAGAATTTTCACAGAAATAAAGAGCAATCAACTTTCTTACTTTGAGGAGCTAGGTAGCAAAGGCTATTTCCTTCCAAAACCATTCTTTATGTTGCTTCCCATTTATAGGATTCCCTTTTGGGCTCTGATCTTAATGACTTTGGGAACCAGACACCTGGGGAATCAGCAGAAAGCCTTCACTGTTTGCTCCCCATTTTACCAGCACTCAGGCTCTGCTCCTGGTTTGGAATAAGATAAAGAGGGCTTTCTCAGTTGATTGCTTTGGCTACATAAACCTGACTGGCTCCACAAAATGGGTGTTCAGGAGAAAATGCCAAATCCATGTCTTCATATGGACACTGAGCCACACTTAAGCAAAATAGGCATGTTTTAAGTAGACTGTGTTTCTTTCTTTTATTCCTTTGCTAAAATTAGGATTCCTGGAAAGGTCCTCTGGTGATATAAACTAGATAGAAAGGTGGTAATTTATAGTTCCACAGAGAAAATCATCCTCTCCCTTTAACTTTACTATGTCTCTCTGTAGGGTGGCTCCCACTTACCTGCAATTAGCAACACAGCTCTTCCCCATGTAGTCTATAATCAAATTAGCCTACATGTGCTTCTGCAGCAGCAAACAGCCAACTACCGATTTACACGTTGCTATAAGGAACAAATGCAGAGTTTTGCAGAACTAGAAATAACAGAGAAGGGCAGCAGTTGTCGTCCTAGGCCGCAATTCTCCCGGGCCCCAGTTCTCAGTCGGCAGCCCCCCAAGCTGTGTCCAGAGCCATGTATCCCCACGGGGATAACTGCTATTTCTGCCAGAGTCTCTTGTTGCTTCTCTCTGACGATCAGGTGTGTTTAAACTCCTGGCTGAAATCATGTTGGTTTTTAAATGGTATTGTAAAGCATACCAGCAAACAAATGAAATTGGATCATGTTCTCTTGTATGCATGGAGCCCAAGCAAAATGGGACACCATTATAGAGATCCTAATGGCCTATTTTTTCTCTCAATTCCACTCCTAAGAGGACAGTTGAAAGATCTATAACAAGTAATGGTTGTCTTCTTGTAATGCCACTTCTTTCAATGTCACCACGAAAAATGTAGAATGGTCATTTAATTGCTTTCAATTTGTCATTTTCATATTTTCTTTGAAATGAATATTTATTACCCAAAAATTCTTTTGCTATATAAGTTTTGTGTGTTTTTTTTGCAAATTCCAAGAACACTATTTACACTTTAAGTGTAGAGGAAATGAGTTTTGCATAAGAATGGACATATTAAATGAATTAGTAACATCCAGTGAAAACGCTTTACAATGTCATTAAAATCTGACTGAATCAATATAATTTTTAAATCTATAGTTAAAAATGTAAATATTAGCATATAATCTGTGTTTCTTAGTTTAATCCTTTGGGGTACAGCTGCTCAGTTTGTGTCACAAGTCCACATTGAGCTAGTCATAAGTGCATGGCAGCTTTGCCTAACAGCCTTTGGATGGCAGCATGAAGGCAGATAATATCTAATCAAAAGAATGAGTGGATAGTAGTTAAAATAATTTATTCTCCCCTTCTTCCGCTTTCTCTTCTTTCTCCTCCTCATCCACTTCCATCTCTCTCAATTTAAGTTCTCTGTGAATTAGAATGAAATAACAATAGGGAGAAGTGAAAAACTTTTAAAAAATCATTGTGATTATAGCCTTTATGAAAAGTAGAAAGAATAATAAACTTTGTTATCCGTGAAGAAGAAAGGTGATTTGGCTGAGTTTGGTTTATTGTTTATATATTTATCTAAAATAAAATTTATGTTTGAGACTTAAGCATGAAATCCTGAGGTAATGGATATCTGTATCATTTTTTATATTTTTATTTATGGGTTTTTAGGAAGAGAGAGAAACAGAAAAACATCGGTTTGTTGTTCCACTTATTTGTGCATTCATTGGTTGATTCTTGTATGTGCCTGACCAGGGATCAAATATGCAGCAACCTTGGTGTATTGGGACAACACTGTATCCAACTGACCTGCCCGGCTAGGCCATGATATCATTTTTAAAAACATTATTTTTGTGTTACAAGATTAGTACAAATAAATAGAATAAATAAAAATTAATTTTTGAAAGTTGTTCTAAAAATAGTACTAGAGTAATAGATATAGATTGTTTTATAGCACTGATTTTTGATAATGAAAATTTGTCAAAAATTTAAATCTCTGTAATCTCTATCTGATTTACAACTACATTAAAATTTAAGGCCTGCCTGAATTGTGGGCTTTATCCCCAGTGTTGGGCATGCAGGAGGCAGCCAATCAATGATTCTCTCTCTTCATTGATGTTTCTCTCTCTCTCCCTCTCCCTTCCTCTCTGAAATCAATAAAAATATATTTTTTAAAAATGTAGGTTCCAAAGAGAGAAACAACAACAAAATTATGAATGTGTACATTCAGAAATATAAAGTTTCTCATGATATGAAGCCATAATTACTAAAAACATGAAATTATTTTATTCTAGACATGGCTTCTCTGTTAAGTATCCATATTGAATTACTTACCTGAAGATGTGAGCAAGAAATATTGCCAAATAAGAGAGAGTGTAATTTCTTTGCTATTGTGTAAGGTTTGAATTATATGAATTCTGTTTTACTTGGTTATATATTTTTAAATTGCTACGAGGTGTGTATTTTATTCAATCCTTTGTCTATCATTTATACAATATAATTACACCCCCCCATGATTCTGCTTAATTTAGAATGCAATAAAGCATGATTGTTTTAAAAGATACTATGGTGTATGTAAGAAGGTATGCTTTAATCTGACTTGTTTACAATGAAGACAGATACTACTTTTGTAGCCAAGTTGCAAAGGAATGGGTATTGTTCCACTTTCTCTGTCTGCTCAAATAACTATTTCTTTTTTGGTTTATTGCTGTTGTTGAATTCATGCTAAATTTTAAAGAAATAAAAGCTGTTGTTGTGACTCTTCTTTGCATGCCTCTGTTGAAAGGAGTCCTTAGGGACCATCTAAAACTGTCCTGCAGTTTATTTCAACAAGGAGAATGTCTGGGGGCTGTGATGGGCCATCTGGGTACCTGCATCTCATTGTCATTAGGAAGTCTTAAACCTATGAAAAGCACTTCTCCGGCAGTTTACAACAGTTTGATAGCTGTTCTGTAGGTCAAAGATCCAGCAGAATTGACAGAATCATTCTGAAGAGATATTCTGGCCAAAAGACTTAGTAGTGCGTTGTTTAAAGATGATACACTAGTGACTAGGCTGTAATTCAAAACCTCTCATCTCATTTACTTTGAAAAATAGTAGGAGAAAGTGGTAAATAATCAAGTTTTTCAGAAAAAAATAATTTCTAAACCCTGGTACTCTAAAAATGTTACTCATCATGTTAACTCTGTTTATCAAACAGTGTTATTGTAAATGAATATTTCTGAGCCTTTAATCTTCTAGAAAATTTATATGATGACACTAATGTGTCATTATATTTATTTAAACATATTTCTCCTTTAGCATTCTAAATCAGTATTTTTCTAATTCATTGTTATGATGTTTTAAAAAATACTATTTTGCCCGGGCAGCATGGCTCAGTGGTTGAGTGTTCACCTATGAACCTGGAGGTCACGGTTCGATTCCCTGTAAGGGCACATGCCTGGGTTGCAGGCTCAATGTCCAGTGTGGGACGTGCAGGAGGCAGCCAATCAATTATTCTCTCTCATTATTGAAGGTTCTCAATCTCTCTCCCTCTCCCTTCCTCTTTGAAATCAATAAAAAATTATAAAATAAAAAAAATAGTATTTCTAGTAAGGAACTCAGATTTTGAATGTAAACGTCTATTAAAGGAATAAGATAAATTATATGACAGTTTGATGGTTGGCAATTTGAAATCATCTTTGAAGTCCTTAATATAATTAGTGGTTTCGTTTTTGGTCTGCTGAATTCAAGTCACATTAGGTTAATGTAATTAAAAGCAGAAAAGATTTTGTGTAGCCAAACTAGTTAATTATCCCCAGTGGTTTCCTATGTTAACCTAGAGGTGGATGGACAGCATTGTGGGGGTGATACCTGAAAAAAAAAAAATTCCTGTGTAACAGATACTGCAAATCAACTGACTTGCTTTAGGGTAGAAATGAAGACATACCAAGGAGTTCATTTGAAGTTCACCTTTATTTCTGATTTTAAATTCTGATTGCAGTGTGAAGTGCATACTCCATAGAATAAGCAGACAAAAAGCTTACCTAATTTACTGTTGTAAAGAAGACATGCTTGTTTGTGTGCAAAGAAAAAGAAGTTTTGTTTCTTTATTCTGGAAATAAGAATTCTGATTGTACTTTTTTCATGCTTAACAGAAATATAAAATGATTCTCTTCGTTTTTTGTTGAAAAGCTACATCTTGTACCTAATTTTTCTGCATTATCTTGTTACTGAGTAAACAACTCAGTAACGGAGATGAAAGCATCTGGAAAGAGATTTTCAACTGCTTCAGAAAAGCCTTTTAAGTAAGAGAGAATGAGAGAATACTTTTTACCCCTAAGGAAAAAAATAATTTAGAAGTTCTTAAATGGAAATGCTAACATATAAGAATCCTATATATCAAATACATATTTTGAGGTATTCCATACATATTTTGGGGTTGGGGGAAGGGGGAAATAATGTGTAAAGTTGTTTGAAACTTTAAAAAATTTTACCACTTTTTTCTCCTTTGTCCTCTTTGTCTCCTTCCCCAAAAGGAGCAGGACCACTGGGATCTTTTTTGTTTTATTTTCATCAAGTATGTAGATTGCTGATGCCCCCCTTCAAGCACTGTCTAGAGCTTATGGAAATGTGGGCTTCTAATGTGGTTACCGCTGTGGGCTGGTAAGGTATATATGGTAATGAGAAAGTAGAACCTCTGCTTTGGATTTTTGACATAAGCTAGATGCCAGCATATTGTCTGAAGGCTTAACAAATTCTTCTTCTCCACACCCGGGATTATGTTAATTGAAGCAGTGTGGCTGTAATGCAGTGTTTAACACTGTGTCTGTTCATTATACAAACTCGTTTTTGATAGGTTTACAATTTGGCTGTCAAACCCAGCTGCAGGAAGAGACCTGCCAAGAAATAGTTCTTAGCTTGTTTTTTGTGCTGTTTTTACATTTGTAGTGTTTTGTATGTGTTAAACATATTTTTCTTTTCTATGTGAAGAGAGGAAATATCAAATTTTGTTTTACAGAGGAGGCACTAAGATTTAGAATGTATGAAGCCACTACCAATGTTTTTATATAGCAACATAAAATGTGATTGTTAGTAGTATCTACTTCTTGGAAGCTGATATGTTATATTTGATCAGAATTATAGTACTATTTTTTTCTGTTCTTTTCTTTATTGAAAATGTAGTCCACATTTGTGACTGAAGACAATAGAATTATGGCTCTTGGTTAGCTTTGATTCAATTTAGCCATTGGCATAAAGCCAAATCAGTTTGAATTTATAAAAATTAAAACTGTCATTTTCATCCATTTTTTAAAATTTATTTCTCTGTTTGCCATATTTATTTTTTCCTATCGCTTTTGTTAAATTCTGTCTCTGTCATCTCTGGGACTATAAATTTTTCTCAGGTTTGCTGACACTGTTTAGTCTTCCACTTAAGCTGTAACATCTACTTTGGGATCCTTAGCCATTATTGCCAGTGAGTATACAGTGGAATGTACCATTTTATAAGAAAGTGTCTTACTGATGAGGTTGAAGTTGTATGCAGATAATTATACCAATCTGGACAGTCTAGACAATGAGTTCCCAAGTAAACACTTATTCTGTTACTTAAATTTAAGCCCTCCTTACTTTCCTCATTTTAATCCAGCATTTATTCTTAGGCCAGAGCCTAGTCTTTAGGACAAAGTTTTTTAGCCTTGGGTTTATTTATATTTTGGGTGTGATAATTCTTCATGGTGATGGACTCCTCAGTGCAATGTAGGCTATTTAGTAGCCTCCCTGGCCTGCACCAAGTGTCAATACTTACCCCCTTCCAGTAGTGACACCCAAAAATATCATTGCCAAAACTCTCCTGGGAGAGGGAGAGTCATTTTCCCAAAGAGTCAGTGTTTTGTTTTGTTTTTAAGTTTTGGGTATATATTTTTATTGATTTTAGGGAGAGGGATAGAGAGATAGAAACATCAATGAGAATCATTGATTGGTTGCTTCCTGCATGCCCCCTGCTGGGAATGGACCCACAACCCAGTCATGTGCCCTGACCCAGAATTGAACCATGATCTCCTGGTTCCTGGGCCAAGGCTCACCCATTAAGCCACAACTGGCCTGGCCAGTCACTGTTTTGGGGGAAATAAGAGAAACAAATTTAGCTTCAGAATTACATGTTTCTAAAGTTTTGCTCTATTGATTTAAATACACATTTTTCTGACAAAACCTATGGAAAATGTGTTAGTAATCCTATCTAATAAAATAATATGCAAATTGACCATCACTCCAACACACAAGATGGCTGCCCCCGTGTGGTCAAAGATGGTTGCCCCCATGTAAACATAAGATAGCCGTGACAAGATGGCCAGCAGAGAAGGGCATTTGGGAGGGATCAGGCCTGCAAGGCAGGACAGTTGGGGGCGATCAAGCCTGCAGAGGAGGGCAGTCAGGGGTGACCAGGCCTGCAGGGGAGGGCAGTTAGGGGCAAATAGACTGGCAGGGGAGTAGTTAGGGGGTGATCAGGCTGGCAGGCAGAAGTTGTTAGGGGCAATCAGGAAGGCAGGCAGGCAAGCAGTTGGGAGCCAGCAGTCCTGGATTGTGAGAGGGTGCAGACTGGGCTGAGGGACACATGCTTCCATGCACGAATTTCGTGCACCAGGCCTCTAGTAACTTTAATAAAAAGCTTCTGGATGTAGCCAAACAAAAGTATTATTTTTATTAAACAAATGTCTCTTAAATTATTAAATTAATAATTATAATGATAATAATGTACAGATATTTTTTAAGTGCTTTAGATTATTAATCTCATGCAATCCTCATAACAGCCTTGGAAATGTGTATTAATGGTATCTCCATTTTAAAGATGGAAAACAGTGGTACAGAAGAGTTTATACCTTGCCTAAAGTATAGTACGAGGCATCTGACTCCAGGGCCCATGCTCACTTTGTTTTGCTATGTGATTGTATCTATTTTTGATCAATTTGAAAGATTATTTGGGATTTTAAAATCTTTAAAATAATTTTTGCTATATATTTAGATTTTGAATTTGATTTCAACCTAGATAATGTTGGTGAAAAATAGCTTGAGTAGAAAACCAAAGATGAAATTAATTGACTTCATTTAGCCATAATGATTAATATCTATGCTGGTTTACAAGAAAAAATGTACTTTTCATATTAAAAATATTTTCTAAGTTTAATATTTTTTCAGAACTCAAATAGTTATATTATTTTTTCCACTTATATACAACTTCTATATTAATGAACACAGTTGTGACAAATGTTTGCTTTTAGTCATACTATAATGTTATGGGGAAAAAAAGCTTCTCAAGATACCCCTTACTCATTTTTTAAAAAATTATGTAGAAAAAAATTGTCATGCTGGCTCATCCTGACCACCAGGAGGCAGATGCTCCGACCGGGAGGTTAGCTTGCTGCTGGAGTCCGGCCCAATCAGGGACTGAGCAAGATGGGTTGGGCCCATGGGTTGGGCCCATGGGTTGGGCCCACCCTGGAGCCCTCCCCTGGTCCCTCCCTAGCCCCATAGTGTACAGGTGGGGTCCCTCAGCCTGGCCTGTGCCCTCTTGCAACCTGGGACCCCTCGGGAGATGTCAGAGAGCTGATTTCGGAAGGCCACTCCCCTTGGGAGGGCGCCAGACACAGGGCTCATGGCTGGCAAGTTCTGCTGCAGCAGTGCGAGCTTCTCCCAATCGGGACTGATTGGATGTGAGCCCACAGCAGGAACAATGGGGCCGGGATGAGCAGGAGTGGCAGGTAGGAGCTACAGGCGGCATTGGACTGTGGGTTTCGGCCCGATCCCTGCAGGCCACCCAGAGGGACCCCGCCCGAGCACGGATTCGTGCACTTGGCCTCTAATATGTATATAACCCATGAACACAGTCAATAGTGTAGTGAAGGCCTAGGGTGGGTAGCAGGAGTGGGGTGGAGGGGTTCAATGAGCAACAAAAGGTGATATCTGTGATACCTTGAACAATAAAGATAAATTGAAAAAAAAAAAAAAAACACACCATAAAATAAAAATAAAAGGAACTGCAAAATTGTCATTCTCCAGATCTTGCTTCCTAGCATGTCATCAGTTTGGCTTAACTAACCTCTTATAGAAATTTAAAAATATAATAAAAAAAATAAATAATAGAATTTGTCACCTTTTTCTGGAATGATTTTGTTTCCTCAAGATTTTGGAAATGTTTATATGAGTCTTTCAAAATATATACATGGTGAAAGATTACAATGAATCTTCTTAAAAAGATCTTGATGCTATGGTACTCAAATTTCCTGTACCTCAAGAACTCAACGTTTATTCAACTGAAATTGCGAGCTCTGGGGCTGTGCATTTCTTGTTATTTCTTGTGCATCTCATATAGCCAAAATCACATATCTTAAGTAAAATCTTAGCTCTCTTCCAACTTTCTGTGTGACATTGGGCAAATCACTTTCCTTTGACAAATATTTACTAGGCATTGTGACAGGTCCCAGCGCAATAAAGAGGAATCAGATATGCTTCTCTGCCTCAGAGCTCACAGCCAGGGAGGACATTTGACAGTTGAAAGCATAACTAAAACATACTGTGTTGGTGGGCATAGGGGAGGTATGTGGAAGGAGGAGTTATACTTTTCTGAGCTGCTCATTCCTTAAGTGATAAATGAATTATGATACTTTCCCCTCAGTCTCACAGCAGATTTATACTAAAGACCAACGTTTTAATGATATCTCACACAAAAGCAACTTATTAAAATATAAGATGGTTAGCACTATGACCCAATAGCCTTAAAGCTGGGTATACATTTAAGAATCTCACTTTGAGACCTTTTAAGGAGATGATGCCCATGTGAGAGAAGATATAGCTATCAGTAAAATATGAGGTCACATCCCATTAATTGCTACAAACCTTTATAGAAATGTTTCATTTGATACCAGACTAGCTTTTGTCTACAAAAAGCAGGTGGCATCCCACAAAAAATGTTTTGATAGACTACTTTTGCAGGCATTACTCTCTGAATGTGGAACAGAGTCATGAAAAAAAAATGCAGAGGGAAGTCCCTGGATGGTTTTTATAATGGTACTTAGGAACTCATGATCATTTTCTAAGAAACAAGACTGAAAACAATGTCAAGTTCTAAAGCCACAGGAATTAAAATAACTCTGTTAATATTTGGTTTGTCTAATACATAATTTCTAATTTGGGTTGAAATAAGGCAATTTAGGTATTCCAAAATAGTAAAGTAGTAGTTTCAGTAAACTCCTAGTGCATGATGAGAAATAATTCTGTCTGAATGGTTTCCTACTACCTCCAACACTCTCTTTGTTCTTTCTTTATTTCTTCCCTTCTCTGTTTAATTGATACACAACACAGAATAACTCTGAGGCCAAAACCTCTATGAATAAACATTTGCAAGTTATCCCTGACAAAACCTTTCTGAGGTTCAGAGCATTATAGATATTCCTGGGTAATTGAAACACAGCTCCCACCAAAAGGATATTGAATTAAGTAAAGATAGTTCAGTTTCCGCATCCCAATCTTAATTCATGTTAGCTGAAGCCTACTTATTGTACTGGAAATCTGCTTACATTTGTAATGAATTCTTCTTCAAATAATTAAATGTTCAAGAGTGTACCAGAATGACTTTCCAGATGATTTATTGGTATCTCTTCAGCCTTCACTTCCTAAGTCCCCAAGAAACTGCTTGGGCAGCAGCAATTTCTTTGTTTTTTAGGATGTCAGGTTCTCTAATGTTTTGGCAATTAAGAAATATTCCTTCAAAGCAATTTTAGCAAATTACGTAATTAGAGACATTTTTATTTCCACATATTATAATACTAGAGTATGCTTGTTTAAAATCACATATAGCTAATATGCATGTCCATATTAATTGTAGTCAGAAGATATTAGAAATTTCCTTTTTCCTAACTAAGTTATTCATACAATCTTTTGGTTTTCATTTAACTACATAATATGAAAGAATTTGGCCTGTTCAGAAATACAAATTTCTAGTTATATAGAATAATAACTCTACAAGAAATGTAGACAAGTAGAAATGTTTTGTGTCTTTTTATAATGTACCTTTGGAGTACATTCTATTTAAAGTTACTCCTATAACTATAACAAATACTACGCACTGGCTTTTTTTTTATATAATTAAGCTTTGCTTATGTGCTTAGACAGTAGACTTCACTTAGGAAAACCTCTGTTACGTAAATATAGCAAACGTGATTTTAACTGCATGCATGTGACACTTTTTTTAAAGATACGAGGAGGAAAACTCATGATTACTTACACCCGCAAGAGCGATGCTGGAAAGTATGTGTGTGTCGGCACCAACATGGTTGGGGAACGTGAGAGTGAAGTGGCGGAGCTGACTGTGCTAGGTAAGTGGGATCCTATCTCATCGGCCCCCTGTGAAGCTTCTCCCTCAGTATTATTTAGGATATTTATACAAGGGAGAAAGAAATGACCTTTCTTAAGAAGCTTAACCAACATTGTGGGGGTGGGAAGAGGAGAGAAGGAATCAGCAAAGCTTGCTGCCCAAGACATCATAGGCAAGACAAGGGGGCAAAACTAGGAGGGAACACCAAACCTGGGGAGGAGCTTCGAGAAGTAAGAAACTGTATGTAATAAATTTCTAAATAAGATTTTAAATTCTAAGTCTGTTCTGACTAAACATATAAAATAGTTTTAGTTTATATTTATTTCTTTTTTGAGAAGGCTTTTTCTAATTTTAGAGAGACCATCATTTGTGAAGAGACCCAGTAACTTGGCAGTCACTGTGGATGACAGTGCGGAGTTTAAATGCGAGGCCCGAGGTGACCCTGTGCCTACAGTGCGGTGGAGGAAAGATGACGGGGAACTGCCCAAATCCAGGTAAGATCAGAATGTAAGGATGTGATTAGTCTGCTCCGACAGTCTCTGGTGTTCATCAGAACATGATTCACATGCGTGTCATTAGCATCTTTGACTCCAGGCTTCTGGATCTGGGGCA
Source organism: Corynorhinus townsendii (assembly GCA_026230045.1). Taxonomy (NCBI): domain Eukaryota; kingdom Metazoa; phylum Chordata; class Mammalia; order Chiroptera; family Vespertilionidae; genus Corynorhinus; species Corynorhinus townsendii. Next base: position 98,642,686 of record JAPDVU010000002.1, read on the forward strand.
AGACACGGCACTAGAGATCATTAGAATAAGGAGGCTTCCATACTTTCTCTGAGGATTGCAGACAAGAACTGTACATTCATGACCCTGGCTGCCCAGGGAACTTTTTAAAATCCAATATTCCTTACACAGGTTTCTCTTCTGTTCAACCAGACCACAGTTAATAGTTATTTCTTGTATGGGAGTTGGTGGGGTAAGGAAGGGAGGTACAGCATTAATAGTATAGCTGTGAACCAATTAAAAAGCAGGCTTCCTTTTTCTTAGCTACAGCATCACCAGGGAACAGAAGAGGAGGTCAAAATTTCCTGATATCTGTCAAGTCCTGAAATTGGCTAGGAGCAGCAATAGGTTCACAGCCTAAAGGAATGAGGCAGCAAAATGAAGCTTTCAGGCATTGACTTTAGGTTTTGGATACCAGTGTGCGTATTCTTTCAATAAGCATGCATCGAACCCCCTGCTACATTGGGGGTTAGAGTAGTGGTTTAGACATACTTTCTGCTCTCAAGAGCTTGCAGAAGGAAACAAGTCTGGATAGATATAGGATAATCCACAAACCCTTTGGTCCCATAAAGGCAGGCATTTGGGAGCAGTAAACTAGAAGAGACTTCTGAAAGGGAAGTGACATGTAAGCAATTATGTAAATGTGATAAGCACCAAAGAGGAGAAGAGTATTCCAGGATGTGACATCACAGCATACATGCAAAGCTAAGAAAGAACATTACATGTTCTGAATGGTGGGAAGTTTAGCATAGCTATGGCATAGGACATGTGGCAGGAAGTTAAGGGCTATTAGGTTAGAAATACTGAGGCCAGATTAGCAGAGGCTTGTATTAATAGGCTAAACAATTTTGAATCATATTACGTGCACACTGATGACCCAAGAAGAATACTATGAACAGGATTCCTTTTTAGAGAGAATAAATTTTTTGGACTATGGATATTACAAGTATGTGAGGAGATACCAGTGTCAGGGTCACCATTGTTGTTGTCCCTGTAACATGATGTAAATTGTCTGAATGGGGAGATGAGAGGGAGGTAGGGGTCCATAGTGGCAAGAAATTTCTGAAACTCAATTGATGAATTGGATGATTTTGTTAGTTATAGGGAACTGGTGAAGAAAGATGGGTAGATTGTGTTAGGAAAAGGAATTTGTTTATGTGTCAGAAAATACTAGGTGCCTGTGGGGTATGATGTGTAATTTTTATCAGCAGGGATTATGAATTTGGAGCTTAGATGAAATAAGAATTGGAAATATTTGGGTGGTCAATGAATATATAAACTGTAGTAGATAATATAACTTAGGGATATTATGTAGAGTGAAAGAGGGCTAAAGTGGAACTTCAAGGGAAACCCAACATTTAATGGGTAGGAAGATGAGGCAAGGCAAATGAACTCTAGAATGAGATTGTCTGAGTTCAGTTATCAACTCTGCCGCTAAACTAGCTGAGACCAACACCACCCAGGTCACCTTGCCCCCGCTGCCTCGCTTTCTTTTCTCATCTGTACAATGGAAATGCATAATACTTCATACAATGGTCATAAGAATTTTAAAAGATAAAATTTATAAATTACTTTACATCTGGCATATATAAATTGAATGGTCACTATCTTTTAATTGTAGTATGAGTACAGTAGCTTGAGGGAACAAACAAGTTCCAACTTTAAAAAAGTATATATTTTTGAAAAGTAGTTCAGTATTTTAGCCCACATAAATTTAAAAACGAGCTCTTTTCGCCTGGCTAGTGTTACTCAGTGGTTGAGCATCTACCCATGAACTAGGAGGTCACGGTTTGATTCCCAGTCAGGGCATATGACCAGGTTGCATGCTTGATCCCCAGTAGGGACTGTGCAGGGGGCAGCCAAGGGATGATTCTCTCTCATAATTGATGTTTCTATCTCTCTCCTCCTCTCCCTTCCTCTTTCTGAAATCAATAAAACATTTAAAATATAAATAAAAACAAGCTATTTTTTCTGTGTGTGCTTACTTAGAGGAATAGTGCATTTTAACTATTGTTTTAAATTTCCTGAAGCAAATGTTATGTGTGATTTGATGCTTAGATATATGTTATTTGTAATGATGAGATCTTTCAATAGAAGGTCACTTAATTGTGCTTTCTTTTGTTCTGTCACTAGATATGAAATCAGAGATGATCATACCTTGAAAATCCGAAAGGTGATGGCTGGTGACATGGGGTCATATACTTGTGTTGCAGAAAATATGGTTGGAAAAGCTGAAGCATCAGCTACTTTGACTGTCCAAGGTAAGGTTTGGGGAACAGTTTGTTGTGGTTGTTTTATAATCATAAATATAATTTAATACTTAAAGAAAACACCATTTAATAAAGTACTCTATATTAAATATAGGCTTTAAATAGTGCTAGAAATATTTTACTTCAAACATTTTAAAGAAATTGTTATTTTGCCCATTGGAAGTCTATGTGCATTTGTTATAAGAAGTTAAGTTAAATTTTCAAAATTAGGAAGCGTTCTGTCTTGGTCAAAGAAAGGAGGAGAATGTGCTGTAATCTCTGGGTCTTCAACCATAGAGCCCTTCTAATCTCTTAATTAAATGACAGCTGTTACCAAACCTTTGCATGCTACAAATCGCGCATTCCTTCAGGTCATGCACTTTGAAGGATCTGTACAGCGTGGAACACAAAAAGGAGAGGATTCAGATCCCCTCAAGAATGTAAGGTCATCCACGTGTAGGGACTTTTGTAGTCTTTTTCTGTGCATACGCTGCCTGTGATATAACAATGCTCAATAAATACTTGGTGAATTAATTGCATTTGTACTCTGCTAATTTTGATAAAGATGTATTATTTGGGGTGATTTATTATGATTTATTATTATATTCTATGGCTATAAGTTTTTGAATGTCAGAGTCTTATCTTAAACTGATGTGCAGAAATGGGTCTGTCACCATTATATCATAATCCAGATGTTTTTCATTCTCATGATCCCTTTTCTCCTTTCTCCATGATGTCATAGGATTATTTCTTACTATGTCTCATCTGAGAATTTTTCTCATTTTTTTCCATTTTAGAGTGGATACGTTGGTTATTGTTGCATTTGAGAGACAATGACCTTTAAAAAACATTTTATTGGTGAAAAAACTTCCCTATTCTGATAAGTACATAGAGTAATCAGGAATCTTGGCCATAAACCACTTAGCTTGTTTCTTGATCTGACATCAGCTACACTTGGTGCTGTCATCTTTTCTGAGCACTGTCTCCTTTAAGGCTATTATGAAGAAAAAGGTGGCTTTTGAGGGAGTCATTCTACTGTGGGCTTTCTACAAAAGAGCCTTGGGGGCTTTTTACAGTTTAAAAAAGAATAAAGACTATTTCCTTCCTGTCTTCAAAGCCATTATGTCCCACTTTGGGATTTTTAGCTGAACCTCATAAAAACAAAAGAAAAAAAAAAGGAAGTATCAAGAACAAACGTTGAATTTCTAAGACCTAGACTACTTCTCGTTAATCTAAGTTAGACTTGAACTCCATGTAAGGCTAAAACTGTAAGAAAAGAAACCCCTTTACATTTAGAGAAAACATAAATTTAAGAGATGTCAAATCCAAGTTCAAAAGCCTCCCAGAGGAAGTGAAAGTAGCCCAGAATGAATACAAGGCATGAACAGGTGTGTCTATCTCCAGGCAATTGTGACAGGAAGGTTGATTGTCTACTCTATCACATTACTCAGAGATGTAGTGTTTCACTTTATGTTTTAAAGTCCTTTACCTTGGGAGCCTGCTACTTTTATAAATAATAGCCATTCTGCTGTATCTACAGTAGACATTGAAATCAAAATAGTTATTTTCCTTCAATTTTAAACTCAATTTCAAAGCTAATTCAGCCTTAAGTTTTCCATAAGGAATTTTTGCTTCCTACACTTGCATTTCAATGGAAATTGGTTACAAATGATCAAATCCAGAAACTATTTGAGGAATTTTGTTCTTATTTCAACTGCATTGAGTTTTCTATATACTTAAGACAGAGTATTGTTAAGAAGGTAATTGATTCAAATATTAAAATACGCATATTAACATCACTGTTAAAATATCTTTAACAGCTAGAGTAATGTACACAATACATCAAAGAAAGCAATATGATTCCCAACTGTAAAAGGTACTAAGGATGGGGGAGGGGAGAATCAGGAAACTTTTTAAAGGAAACTTGAGAAGTTATATCTTTTTTCCTTCATTTTGGAGTGATTGTAGAAATACACTAGGTACTAAAGGAAACTAATCAGAAATGAATTTGATAGCAGGAAACAATTATAATAAGAAATTCAGTAGTGGAGCTTTTGATATCTGTGTTTTATTTGTGGTTCATTTTTAGAAAGGAATATTGGAATCAGTATGGGATTATAAATAATCTTCCTTTCCCTCACTTCTCATACAATGAATATTTAATTTGAGTGTTGATGTTGGACAACAAAACCCTGTTCTCCAGATAGAAGTTATAGAAAAAAAAAAAAAGTCTCTTAAGTAAAGGTGACTGTGATTTTCACCTTTAGTAAAAACATGATTAGTTCCAACATTTAAAAAATAACTTAATTTGAGCCCTAGCTTGTGTGGCTCAGTTGGTTGGGTGTCATTCAGTGTATGGAAAGGTTTGCTGGAGGCTCTATCCCCAGTCCAGGGCAAGGCAGCCAATCAGTGTTTTCCTCTCATATCAATGTTTCTCTCTCTCTCTCTCTCTCTCTCTCTCTCTCTCTCTCTCTCTCTCTCTCTCTCCCCCCCCCTTCCTTTCTTTCAAAGAATCAATGGGAAAATCTTAAAAATAACTTAATTTGAGAATTACTTCCCTTTTTATTTCCTTTTCTTATTGGTATTTCAGTTCTGCTTTTCTGGAAACTACCTACATATATTTTCTTAAAATATGCCTGCCTTAAATAGTTCTTATTTAATTCTAAGTATTTTTTGTTGTTGTTGTTTTTCTACTTGTGTACTATTCAAAATGCTTAGCATGGTACTGAGAATCTAGTGGGCACTTTATCTAATAAGTACTTGTTACAAGTGAAATGACTATGGACTTGAACCTTCTACTTGAGTGGTAGAAATATCCCAAGGAATAGAAATATTATATAGGAAATTCAAGCAGTTTCTAGGGGGCTCTGATCCTGAGCACCAACAGTAGGTTCATTTGGGTCAAATTTGAATAAATGGCATCTATGATAGCTGCCTGGTGGTCTGTGTTTAAAAGGGAGCAAATAAAACCTAGGACTAGGGAGAGTTTCCTAAACACATCTGAAGTTTGTTTTCTGAACTTAAATACTAAACTCATCTGAAGCTTGTTAAATATACAGATTATCTGCCTGCTTCTGGAGCACCTGATTTAGAAGATCTGAAATGGGGTGCAGACATTTTTAATTATATTTTTAGATAAGCAAGTTATGAATCCCTGGATTGAAGAGTTATCTGATGAACCTAATAGAAAGAATAAAGGGAGTTAAAACATTTCTTTAGAGTTTTGTAATTAGTTTCAAAGTGTGTTACAAAGAAGTGTGCAACTAAGGGCCATAGGCATTGGAGTCAGACAGAATTTAGTTGAATCTGCGGTCATGTCATTTACCAATTGTGTGACCTACAAAAGGTGATTTAAACTTCCTGAGCCTCAGTTTCCCCATGCATAAAATGAGTATAGTAATGAAACATCACAGCATTTTTATAAGAATTAAATTAAAATATATATGTAAAAATTTTAACATATCTGTTACAAAGTTTTATAAATAAAGAGGATTATATTCATACTAGAGGCCCGGTGCACAAATTCGTGCACAGGTGGGGTCCTTTGGGGTGGCCTTTGGGGATCGGGCCCCATCTCTTACCCCCAGCCTCATAGCCCTGCAGCCCTGCCTGGAACCCCACCATGGCCTGGAACCTCCCGCTCATCTGCTCCACCATTCCACTGTGGTCCCACTCTCATTGGGGTCCATCGGGGCCGGCACCACCTCTACTGCTGCCTGCTGCCAGCGCCATGTCCCCAACATCCTCCATGTTCTGCGCCTGCCCCTGGTGGTCAGCACATGTCATAATGAGTGGCTGAATGCCAGGTCAAACAATTTGCATATTAGGCTTTTGTTATATAGGACTAGAGGCCCAGCGCAAAAAATTTGTGCACTGGCGGGGGTGTCCCTCAACCCAGCCTGCACCCCTCTCCAATCGGGGGATGTCCCTGGGATAGGGCCTAAACCGGCAGTTGGGCATCCCTCTCACAATTCTGGACTGCTGGCTCCCAACTGCTTGCCTGCCTGCCTGCCTGATTGCCCCTAACCATTCCCCTGCCAGCCTGATCACCCCCTAACCACTCCTCTGCCAACCTGATCACCCCCAAACCACTCCCCTGCCAGCCTGATCACCCCCAACTGCCCTCCCCTGCCAGCCTAGTCACCCCCAACTGCCCTCCCCTGCTGGCCTGATCACCCACAACTTCCCTCCCCTGACAGCCATCTGTGGCGGCCATCTTGTGACCACATGGGGGTGGCCATCTTGTGTGAGGGTGTGATGGTCAATTTGAATATTACCTCTTTATTAGATAGGATTAGTGTTATTATTGATAGCTTTATTGCTTAATTTGAATAATTATTGGTTATTTTTTGTAAGGAAAATAGTAATGTTCAGATAATTCTAGACAGGTAATTTTTCTCTGCTATTGTAACTGAGAAATCTTAAATGAGAACATAGTAATGATCATTTATTATGTAACATTAACTAAAACTTTTCTAATATAAAATATTAGTTTTCATTAAAAACCGCCTTATTATATTTTATAGTAAATGCATTGGATTTTGTTAGTGCCATCAAAACTCATGCTAGATTTATGCTGAAGTTTTGCAAGGTAACTACATAAATTAATGAAAATTATGACCATTGGGAACAGAAATGATTTAAAAAATTACATTTTATGTGCAATGCAGTGTTTTTGTTATGGAAAAATGTTCAGCAGCAGGTATTTGATCCCTATTCTGGTTCTCTTAACTCTTGAGAGTGACTGTTTTCTAATTGTTTGGATTCTCAGCAGTTCAGGTTATCTTTCTATAAATTAGGAGTGTTTCCTGGTAATTAATTTTGATACTAGGAGCAGATATTCTCAAAAAGTGCTCTTCTTCATGACTACTTGGAAGCTACAATTAAGCTGTCAGTAAAATATGAGTTCACATCTCATTAACAACAAGTCACTTTAGCCCTAAAATCTACACCACATACGTATCTCACAAAGCATTGTTTGTATTGCTTTTCCTTGGGAGATAGAATCCAAAAGCCAATGAGTAAAATAAAAATATTAATTATTTATAATGCAGAAGATTTTATTTTACCTGAAAAAAAAGAGTAAATTATGGTAATATTTGACACTATTAGGAAGCTTCTGATTAAAAATGCATCCAGGCCTCTGTTAATGCTTAGTCAATAAAAGGAACATCCAGATTCCTTTAATTTGCATGTCAATTTTGGTGTGTCATTGAAACTGTCAGAGGAGACTCAAAAGCTGTGCAGTAACTTGACCTATTAAAAAAATAATACTTGTTATATGACCAATAAAAAATGGTGAAGTAATGCTGTTCAGAATAATTACAACAGAGCAAGTCTTTCTGCTTAACTCCCTGTTAATTAGAAAATTAATTTAACCCGCATGTGATGTTCTGTTATTTCCTGGAAAAGTCAAAGGTTTATTACCTATAATTTTAAACCATCAATGCTGTTGTATTTATATTTAGTGTGTATCCTGATTTTTCCTCCATAGGTATAACATCTACCCACCGCTTCAAGAATTCTCTCTGTAAAATTAAAATACACAATCAGACATCTTTTTAAAGACATGTCACCTCAGTTTTGCTTTATTTCATTGTAATATTTGCACTTTAATGTCTCATTTTGACAGGTGTTGGGAGTGCTGGCTCTGTCTTGGTAGGAAAGAATTATCCTCTGAACTAGTGTTTCATATTGCATAATGTTCCATCTCTTACAGAAAATATATAGACTGTGGTATTTATAACCATTTTATAGGTTGTGACATGCCTATAAAATATAAAATCTAACCAGAACAAAATAGATGCATAGAGGTGCCCTGCCAGGGTTTTAAACAGTGTGCCACTAACAGTGTTAAAATTCATGCCTTTGCTTGGTGCTCCAAGAATTGTAGCAGGTTTGTTTTATTTTTACTGTCTTAATCTAAACCTGTTAGACCTTTATTAAATGCTTGCCACGTGGGACTTGGGGTTCTTCTTGGAATCACATGATAGCTCACTTAAATTTGTTACTTGTTTTTATTTTTATTTTTTAATCAAATTCATGGTTAATTTAAAAAGTGAGTGAGTTTTTTTGTGCGGGTTTTTTGTGTTTTGTTTTGTTTTTTCTTTGGCTGCCGGTAGCCTTTAAGAAAAGCATAATGGATGTAGGTTCAAAACAATTAAAAGGAAAATATAGGAAGAAAAATAATTTTATTTACTATAGTATTAGTAAAAAATCCTTTAAACTAGTAATTATTTACTTATTATGACAATCATTTGTATAGCATTTTAAATGATTCCATTTTTGAGGAGTGATACTGTATCGCAAAATAAACATAGCAGATAAGGCCACATACAGTTGAAACTACATTTCAAGTTTGCCGTCTGTCTCTAAGATTTCCTGTGCCTCTTTGCTTCAGTGATACTCATTGCTTAAACAAGGCAAACTAGATGGCATTATTAATCCTTCCATTCTCTTTGCAATTTTACAGATAAAGCAGCTCTTATTACTGTTAAAATTTCATTTCCAGAGTAAATTTGTGTCTCTCTCTCACCAGAGTGATCATGTTCCCACCGCATGCCTGTCACAGGAAACCAAACTGAAAACTGACTTCCATATACCAGTCATTTCCCAAGCAATCACATATTATCTTCACTGCATTGAAACATTAAGAAAATCCGATCCCATTTTTGTCTGTCTCTCTTTCAATAGGAACTAAAAGACATTTAGTACTCCCGTTTCCCCATAGCCTGGAGTGCCGGGCCAGTCAGACATTGGAAGCTGGACATTTAGATCTTACTTCACACCCCACTGCACTGCTCTGCAGGCCTCTCATGGGGACCAGTGATTCTTTGTAGCTCAAGAAACAGTTGCTTTTATGCCCTTTAAGCAACTGCTCTGTGAAAAGAAAAGGCAGATGTCAAGCATCTCTGAACCAGGTGATTTTCTGCTCCTAGACAAGTAGGATTTCTGTGCAGTCCCAGCTCTTTTCTCCTAAGTGCTTCATTTTTCTTCCCTTAATGTGAAATAACTCCATTCTCTCAATTTCTTCACCTATTTTAAGTCTAAACTTATAAAATATGATAACATGAGGGATGTCACTATCTCTTTAAATGTTATTATAGGCATATAATAAGGAATGTTCCAATGAATGATCCAAAGAAAGTGCATTGTCTTCTGTTTGAAGAGTTGTTATTTTCCCATCAGTATTTATGTCTATGTACAGTGAAAGAACAGAGCCTTCCTCATTAGGATTGATTAGCCACTGACAGCTTCTGGAAGGCTGAGCCTTACTGTAAAGTCTGAGATTGATATGAGACCAGGGAGACACCATGGTAGAAAAAAAAGACTCCTGTCTTTGGCTGACTTAATTACTACTAATGGAATGTTTTCTAGAGCAGAGCCTTTCTCCTTGCTGCTAGTGAACCTCATGCTTCACACAAGAAATAACTTGGGGACTGAAGTTTATTATTGACTCCTATGAGATGTCCCAATAAACTGGGAACTGCACAGGAGTTAGAACTTTCAGTGAAGCAAGAAACAGCTATCAAGGGTCAGGCTAAGCTTTTAAATTTCTACTAACTCAGAATGTGATTATTTACTCACAGGAAATAATAGTGATGCAGTGAAAATGGGAGGAGACTGTGCATAAGAGCTGAAGTGTATCATGTTCTACATGCAGTTGAAGGCAGTGTAACTGCAGATGTTCATCAGTAGATCGCTTGGGTGATGCAGGGCCAACCTTTGCTCACTTATTTCTTATAGAGGTCTGGTGCACAAAAATTGTGCACTGGGGGAGGGGGGGCAGTCCCTCAGCCCGGCCTGCTCCCGCTCCCAGTCCGTAACACCTCGGGGGATGTGCACCTGCCGGCTTAGGATGTCCACCTAAGCCAGCAGTCAGACATCCCTCTCACACTCTGGGGCTCTCAAAGTCCGGGACACCTCGCTCCTTACCGCCCACCTGTAGCCAAGGCGGGAGAGGCTCCCGCCACCGTCACTATGCTTGCTGCGCTCACCAGCCATGAACCCAGCTTCTGGCTAAGCGGCGCTCCCACTGTAGGAGTGCACTGATCATGAGGGGGCAGCTCCTGCGTGGGGTCGGGGAGGGACACAGAGTTTGGCCAGCTGGGGAGGGACCATGGGAGGGCCCTAGGATGTCTGGCCTGTCTCACTCAATCCCGATCAGCTGGACCCCAGCAGCAAGCTAACCTACCAGTTGGAACATCTGCCCCCTGGTGGTCTGTGCACGTGATAGCAACTGGCCGACTGGTTGACTGCCCCCTGGTGGTCAGTGCACGTCATAGTGAGCAGTTGAGTGACCTTAGCATATCATTAGCATATTATACTTTGATTGGTTGAATGGCCGACTGGATGATCGGACACTTAGCATATTAGGCTTTTATTATATAGGATTATTGCTCTAATTCAGGCCTCTATCCTCTCTCTAACAGTGAAATGGTTAACCTCTAACCAGTTCCTTTCCTCCATCTTGGCACATGGACTCCATTCTCCATACAACATGTTTATCAACCTAAAATACAAATCTAGGTAGTTACATTAATTTTATCCCCAACCCCCCAAAATTTTCATGGTTCCCATCTCTCCAAGATAACATCCAAAATGCTTAATAGTGCTCTGTCGCCTACCTCTTCTCTCCTGCGATGCCTCCCTTCAGTCTAGGATCACTATATTGTTTACATATTTTTCATATACATGTTATGTAGCTTACCTCTGAGCTTTTCCTTATGTTGGTCCCTTGGTCTCAAATGTCCTGGCCCATCTTCTACTTGCTTCTTATTCCCATCCTTGGACTTAGATCAAGTAAGAATCCTTCAAGAAGCTTTGCAGACACTCCCCACACTGGTACGTGTTAGGAATTTCTCCATTCATGTACCCATTGGATACTATTACCACCCTTACTGCATTTTAATGTCTACCACACCTGACTGGAAGGAAGGGATGGAGGAAAGGAGCGAGGGAGGAAGAGAGAGAAAGAGAGAGAGAGAAAGAGAGATGAGGATTGAATCCGCAATCTTTTTTTTTTTGGTATACTGAATGATAGTCCAACCAACTGAGCCACCTGGCCAGGGGAGATTTATTTATTTATTTATTTATTTAGTAGCTCATTAATGTAGAGTTTGGTGATTGTTTTACTTTTCTGCAAAGATTATTTCTGTGTCTCTTTGATATTGAGATCTATCTGTCTTTGAAAGTTACCCCTCAATATTTCTTTGGAAAATGTTTTAAAAGAGAAATATTTCCCCCTCCTCTGTGGCTGCTCTTTGCAAAGATTCGGTAAAACCAAATCTATAGTCTTTTTCTGGCAGACACACTTGGATTCAAATGCTGAATGTCTAGTTATTTAATTTCTGGTTTTCAGTTTTTTCTCAACATAAAATGTGTGAAAATGTCTAGCTTATAAATTTGTTTTGAGGATTAAATGAGCTACTACATATGACATTTTTAGCACATTATTTGAAGCATTGAAACACTTAATAAAAGTACAAGCAATAACGATAGAAAGAGAGAGGAGGTGACTTCAGTAGTGCGTCTTTGTATGTGTCTGAATGAGGACTTCATGTCCCTTCAGTGTTCTTATCACTAGCTGTAGAAAAGGATTAGGCTCTGAGTTGTGTGTGCCCCTCCCACAGTATTTTGCATAGGCATACAATAAATACTTTTCAATAAACAATGACTCTCAAGGCTTCTGCAACTGTGGTAGATGGTTATTCTAGTTGCCTCAGACAACAGTAGATAATTGAACTATATTACATGAAATCTGCATTTAGTTAAAAATAGTTTTTGTTTGTGTTGATTATGTTTACATGATGCACATACATACATATGCATTTGAGACCCAAATAATGAGGGTTTTTTGTTGTTGAACAGGTCCATAATTAACATGATTTCCTTTAACCTCTAAACATAATTAATATCCCTCCTGATATGTTCACTGCTGGTAAATTTCCTGATAGAATCAATAATATTGAATCCCTTCCCTGCTCTTTGAATAAATATAATTCATATATTGGAACAATTGAATTAATTGGAGATAAAAATAATTTGGATAGATGGTCCCCAGTAATACCTTCCATGTAACTTAAAACTTTAATAGTCTTAAAAATGGATCAGAAGGCATAACCCACGAAAATAAACATGTGTCTGTGCCTTTGACTGTTTATTAAGATGTGAAGTAACAACTGTGAAGATAAGCAAACCACACGGATCACTAAATAACTATTTCGGAATGTAAAATTAAAATTTAGATAAAACTAAAACAATATAGGTTGTTTTCCAATACCAGTAGTAGGAGGTAAAATTTAATAAACATGCATTCAAAACAAACTATGGGGGAAAGAAGGCACATTTTATAAATTTGTGGTTTCTGTACATAGGGCTTGCTATGTTCAGCTTCCTATCAGCATATGAGATCTTTGCGTAAGAGTCATATGACTTTTTAGAGCTTGTATGATATCTAGGCATAAAAGAAGTAACGAGAGAGAAAGCTGGGCTTTCAGTTCTGTGTTTCCTTTCTTTGATGTAGACTTCATTTAAATCATTTGTTGGAACAGTTTCCTTAAATTGCTGATTTTGGAAAAGCTGGCAGTATAATAGTTCATTGTTTCTGACCATTAATGTGGTTATTTGAGTCAAAGCCAAAACTAACTGTGTCAAGGGGCCTTTTTTGCAGGTTCAATTTGGGTTTACTACAATACAAGGTCCTGCTTAAGAACTGTGAGTTCATCAGCATTTTGATGAAACACATATTGTAAGTTCCCAAAAGCTTTACTAGATGACTTTAAGAACCTTCATATGTATGTGACATTTGTGCCAGGCTCTGACAAGATGGAGTAGACTGGTTCTTTGGAGAATGATTCTTCATGACATGTGGCTATAATCTACAGAGGCCCGTGGTGCTATAGTAAATAGTGCTTCAGAGGTTGGGAGGTATTTACCTTTATATATATGATATTTTACAAATTATAATTATATACTTTTATATGTAAGTATATTCATATATAATTATAATGTATATTTATGTATCATAATACACACACATCACAGTGTTGTATTTATTTGCTACCTCCTGGTGTATGTATTGCTACTTTGTTTTCATTATTGACAGTTTTACAGATGTCTCCCATTCCCCCCCTGACCTCCTATACCCAGCCCCCGCCCACCCCAGACCTTCCCCACACTATTGTCTATGCCCATGGGCTATGAATATATGCATATATGTTCTTTGGTGAATCTCTTTCCATCCCCCATCCTGCTCTCTGAGATCTTTCAACCTGTTCCTTGCATTCATGCCTCTGGACCTATTTTGTTCATCCCTTTATTGTAACTTTTAACACTCAAGAGTCTTATTCAAAAAGCCTGCCTTATAGAATTTGTTGTAGATTGTTTTTGTTGTTGCTGCTGCAATTGTTTATTTTCTATTTTAAATAATGATTTTTTAAAAAAATATTAGTAGCTGATTTGAAGGGCTGAGGAGAAAAAAGATTTGTGGTTGTAAAAAGAAAACCCAAGGAGACAGTGTGTGTGTGGAGACTTAAAGAATCAGTGTTGCCAAGCTGAGCTCTTTGTGAGCAGGCTGAAAGTGAAATGCCATCAGCCAAGAGCTTTAATGAAGTCCCACTGCAGAATTTAACAAGAGAATGATTTGTGAGAATGGCTCCCTTTCCTAACTGTTCTGATCCAGGGGCATAAATAGGATGCTGAGCTCCACTCCTGCTGGTTTTTTTATGCTATTTCATTTGATTGAGACTCAGCAGCATTATGGCCTATGATTCTCTTCCTTTTTTTCTGTAGGAAGGACAAAGTAAAGAACTTCTTGTTTTCTTATAGCCTTTCAGAAATAGCCGTTTTAACCCTAATGACTGTTGAAGATGTGACATTATCTTAGATTTCTTTCATACACTCATAAAGGTTTTTGGTTGCTTTCAGTTATTTCAAACAAACTGATGTAAATCTTAAAAATTATTCAAAGGAAAGGCATTCACCATATGGCCTTCCTACAGAGAATTTGAAGCACTCTCTTAATGTGTGTGCCAAGCAAGTGCTTGAAGAAATAAGTAGAGCAGTCAGCTATAAGAAATAATTGATACATAAGATGACTCTGACAAATAATGACACTGCACCACACCAGTAAATAGCACACAATTATTTTCTGAGCTTTACTGTGATTTATTCATCTACCTAACAGAGGGTAAGGCTTTCTTGGACCAGTGCTATAGATATATGACTTAGCAACTGTCTTTAGCAACCCACATGCTCAAATAATTGCATCAATGTGGAAATAGAAATATGTTATTCAGTGGTGTGTATCTATACAATCTGAATATTCAGTATGAGAATGAAATTTAGAAAAGTAAATTGTTTTTTTCCCCTCTAGACATTGACAAGTAGCTCATTTTAAAACATTAGATTCATTGCTAACAATCTCATGTAACTTAGAATTATTTTATAATGTTGTGTATCATTTAATTTAAAAATAATTTTATCTTATTTCACATTACTATATTCTATTTTATCTAGAATTGTTAGGACATAGTGATTGAAATAATTCATTGTTTAGAAGAGAATTGTTAGGACACAGTGATTGAGATAATAATCATAAAGCAAATCATCATAAAGCAAATTTTTTTGTAAAACCAACTATTTGCCATTAAGGACATCTTTTTTTCCTATAGGGAAAGAAAAGATATAGGTTTAGGTTTTTGGCTTCCTAAATTGATTTAGGGAATATTACCATTCGAATTGTGTTACTGACATTCTGTCAGGTGGCAGACAAATTGTCATAGACTGCTAGATAGTTGTGTTTTAATCTCTTCAGGAGGTAAACAATTCAGTTGCATCATTTACTAACTGCTTTTTGGTAAAGACACATTTTTAGGAGCAGACATAAAAGAGGAAGAATATTAACTTTTTCTGAGTACCAATGATATGCCAGATATTGTGCAGGGCACTTTTTATATCTTTGAGGGAATTATTATTTGTTAGTATTCTGTTAAACCTTAGGCTGAATAGATCATCTACAGTGAGGTTTCTCAGTCCTGGCACTATTGATATTTTGGGCTGGGTCACCCTTTGTTTGGGGAGCCATCTTGTGCATTGTGGGATACTTATCAGCATCCCTGGCCTCTGTGTACTAGATGCTAGTAGCACCACCCCCCTTCAGATGTGACAACCAGAATTATCTCCAGAGCTATTGATCTACAGATCTACAGAATAATCTAAGATTTCAGTGGAGGGGAAAAGTTCATAGTATTTTATGGACCCATTAAATATATTTTAAAAATGTCATCTTAATTACTCTATTTTTATGTCTAAAAAGGAAAAAGACAGAATGACAGGCTTTTATGTTAAACTTAATCTTTTCCCAAAAAAGAAATCATATCTTAGTATTCAAATAGTCTTAAGGTTTTTAATTATTAGAGATATTATCATTCATCAGTATGTATGAATATAATTGCTCTAGCTTCACAGTAACTGGGTTTTTGTCAGTTCAAATGTAGATAGCTTCACTGCTTGAAAATATAAGTGTTCCTCTGTTTTAATAAAAATGTGTTTCAATCCCCCTCCTCCCCCAATCATGTAACTTAACTACTTTTACTCTATTCATATTCTTCTGGAATTTGATGTTTACATAGCAAGTCTGTCATATTGTTAATTGAGCTCTGTATTCAAAACTGCATGAAAATAAAAAAAAGTCACATCAATTTAAGGATCCCTTATTATTTAGCTACTAATAATGGAAACTAATATCAATGAACTAGCAGAAGAATCCCTGTGTCAAGGAGATTTCATTTGTAGTCCATTCAAGAAAATTGCTGTTCTCTGATATTTACTGTTAGGGTGGGTTTTACCATAGATAATTTGATTAACTGTGATCTTCTATAGAGTCTTTTTAGGAGTTTTAAAATATTTAAATTATTTTAGATACAAATAATGTGCAAATCTCTTGTCATTACATTTTTTAAAATCCATCTTTATTGTTGAATGTATTACAAATGCCCTTTGCTTATGTGTGTGTGCTTTTTCCCATTGATCCCTCTAGCCTGCCCCTGCCCCTGCCCCTTCCAGACCTTTACCACTCTTTTGTTGGTGTCCATGGGTTATGCAGAGCTACACTAATAAAAGAGTAAGATGCAATTGACCGTACCTTTGCGACGCCAACCAGCCAATAAGGAGTGAGTATGCAAATTAACCCAACACAGATGGAAGGTTAATTTGCATACTCAGGTGCCAAGCGGCCGGGGGCAGGGCGGGACGCAAGCGTTCCGCACCGCACCAGCCACTCCAGGCCTCTGGGCAGTGTGGGAACGTGGAAAGGTGGCTCCAGGCTAGAGCCAAAGGGCGCTCGGGCCAGAGCTAAGGCAGTGCCAGCAGCCAGGGGAAGGAAGGCCCATTCTTGCATGAATCTTTGTGCATCGGGCCTCTAGTATGCATATAAGTTCCCAAGTTAATCAATCCCCACCCAACCCCCGCTTCCTTCTGAAATTCCAGTCTGTTCAATGCTTCTATGTCTCTGGATCTATTTTGTTCATTAGATTCCACATATGAGTGAGATCATATGAATCTTGTCTTTCTCTGACTGGCTTATTTCCCTTAACGTAATACTCTCCAGGTCCATCCATGCTGTTGGGAATGAGTTATTTCTTTTTTATTGCTATGTAGTATTCTATTGTGTAAATGTACCACAGCTTTTTTATCCAGTCATCTGGGCTGTTTCCAAGTCATAGCTATTGTAAATTATGGTGCTTATGAACATAGGGGTCCATATATTCTTTCTGATTGCTGTTTCAGGTTTCTTAGCATAAGAATTATGATCACTAGGTCAAATGGGAGTTCCATTTTTAATTTTTTGAGGAAACTCCATACAGTGGCTGCACCAGTCTGCATTCCCACCTGCAGTGTACTAAGGTTCCATTTTCTCCACATCATCGCCAGAACTCTTTTTTTTTTTGATAGCCATTCTGACAGGTGTGAGGTGATATCTCATTGTGATTTTAACTTGATTTTCTCTAATAATTAGTGACTCTGAGCATTTTTTTATGTCTCTTGGCCTTAGGTCTGTCCCCTTTGGAGAAGTGTCTAATTTGGTCCTTTGCCCATTTTTTAATTGGATTTTTTGTCTTCTTTTTGTTAAGTTGTATGAGTTACTTATATATTTTAGATATTACACCTTTATCAGATGTATCATTGGAAAATATGTTTTCCCACACAGTGTGCTCTCTTTTCTTTTTGTTGATGGTTTCTTTTGCTGTACAGAACATCTTATTTTAATGCAGTCCCATTTATTTATTTTCTCCTTAGTTTCCTTTGCTGTAGGAGATGTATCCGTAAACATATCGCAATGATAGATGTGAGATTTTGCTACCTCTGTTTTCTTCTAAGATTTTTATGGTTTTACATTCTATATTTAAGGCTTTTATACATTTTGAATTTATTCTTGTGTGTGTTGTAAGTTGGTGGTCTAGTTTTATTTTTTTTTGCACATATCCGTCCAATTTTCCGAATACCATTTATTGAAAAGACTGTCTCTGCTCCATTGTATGCTCTTGCCTCCTTCGTCAATGGTTAATTGAGCATAATGGCTTGGGTTAATTTCTGGGTTCTCTGTTCTGTTCCATTGATCTATATGCCTGTTCTTGTGCCAGTACCAGACTGTTTTGATTACAGTTGCTTTGTAGTATAACTTGATATCTGATATTGTAATCCCTCCAACTTTGTTCCTCTTTCTCAGGATTGTTGTGGCTGTTTGAGGCCTTTTTTTTTTTTTTTTTTATTCCAGATGAATTTTTGGAGAGTTTGTACTAGATCTTTGAAATATGCCATTGGTAGTTTAATGGGGATTGCATTGAATCTATAGATTGTTTTGGGTAGTATGGACATTATAATGATGTTCATTTTACCATTCCATGAACATGGTATATTCTTCCACTTGTTTATATCTTCTAATATCTCTTCTATCTCTTTTTTCAACATCCTGTAGTTTTCCAAGTATAGGTCTTTTACCTCCTTTAGGTAATATTACCTTAAGCTGATGAAGTACTTCAGACACGTAGCTCATATGATAAATCCAGAAAATAAGTTTATTCTTAAGTATCTTAATTTTTTGTTGCAATGGTGAATGGGATTTCTTTTTTTCATTTTTCTTTTTGAGAGTTTGTTATTGGTGTATAAAAATGCCATCAATTTCTGACTGTTAATTTTGTATCCTGCTACATTGCTGGATTCATTTATTAAATCTAGTAATTTTTTTTTGGTGGAGTCCTTATCGCTTTCTTTGTGCAATATCATGTCATCTTTGAATAATGACTGTTTTACTTCCTTCTTTCCAATTGGGATGCCTTTTATATTGTCTTCTTGTCTGATTGCTATGGCTAGGATTTCCAGTACTAGCCTATCTAAAAAAAAAAAAAGAGAGAAAGTAATATGCAAATTGACCATACCTCCGCCACACCCATCCACCAATCAGGAGTGGGTATGCAAATTAACCCAACCAAGATGGCTGCTGCCATGGAGCGAGCAGGAGGCTTGGGTTTCCCCAAAAATGGAGGAAGCCAAGCTTTCCACACACCCTGGCCAGCCTAGGCCTCCACTCAAGCCTACAAACTTTAAATTATAGAAGATAAATAAATCCCAACAAAAGTGGCTGTGGCCACAGAGCAAGCAGGAGGCTTGGCTCCACTCCAGGCTACGAAGTTTCAATTGTAGAAGATAAATAAATCCCAGATCCCAGGGCCTCCGCTTGGGTAACTGGGGGCATGGCCAGCCTGCAAAACAACACAGTCCCCTTGCCCAGGCTGCCCCTTTCCCCAAGGGAACCCCCACCCTGATCCGGGACATCCTTCAGGGCAAACCAGCTGGCCCCCACCCGTGCATCAGGCCTCTATCCTATGTAATAAAAGAGTAATATGCAAATTGATCATCACTCCAACACACAAGATTGCTGCCCCCATGTGGTCAAAGATGGATGCCTCCATGTGGAGACAAGTTGGCCAGCAGGGGAGGGCAGTTGGGAGGGATCAGGCCTGCAGGGGAAGGCAGTTAGGAGTGACCAGGCCTGCAGGGGAGGGCAGTTAGGGGCAAACAGGCTGGCAGGGGAGCAGTTAGGCATTAATCAGGCTGGCAGGGGAGTGGGTAGGGGGTTATCAGGCTGGCAGGCAGAAGTGGTTAGGGGTAATCAGGCAGGCAGGCAGGCGAGGAGTTGGGAGCCAGCAGTCCTGGATTGTGAGAGGGATGTCCGACTGCCCTCAAAGGGTCCCAGATTGGATGTAGAGAGTGCAGTGTGGGCTGTGGGATACACACCCCCATGCAAGAATTTTGTGCATTGGGTCTCTAGTATAACATAATAGGGAAGTCTCTATTCAAGTTGCAGAAAGGTTGAGTTTAATCTTGATTCTTTCACCTTTTATCAGAGTGACTCTAAGCAATTAATCTAACTTCTGTAAACCTTAATTTGCTCAGATATAAATGATATTAACAGCACTTACTGTTATACTGTTTATAAAAAAACAAATTTAAAGCATGAATAAGGCTCTCCCACTCCATCTGACTGGCAAAAATAAAAAAGTTTAATATTACATTTGGTGGTGAGAATATGGTGACACTTATACATTGTTTAGGGGAGTGTAAACTGGTATAACTACCACAGAAAACAGTTTGGTAATATCTACCAGAATTACAAATGCACATAAAAACCTTTGACCAGCACTTCCTCTACCTGGAGGAAGATTGAACAGATGTACTTGTAAATGAACAAATTGACACCTGTATGGGCATACTTATAACAGTACTGTCATAGGTAAGACAAGAGTGGAAACAACCTAAATTTCCCTCTGTAAGGGGCTGCTGTGATGGACTCATGCAATCAAATATCATGCTGTAATAAAGAACAAGGACACATTTGTGTAATCAAATGGGAGACTGTCCAGTGTAGAACAGGGTGAAAAGTCAGGGGATGGAAAGTGCCTAACACACATACATGTTTGCTTGTATAATTACAGAAATGCTCAAGGAAAACACTTAAGAAAATGGAAGCATTAATTTCCTTTAAAGCTGGTATTTCCTGGTGAAATTTTTCTAAGAATTTCCTAAGTGGTCAGGAGACATTTTCCTATATAGCCTTTTAATTTTTTTTATAATACTGTGAATGTATAACTTAAAGAAAATAAATCAATATAAACTATAGACACAGACAACAGTAGCATAATTCCCAGAGAAAACGGGGACCCTAAAGGTACAAGAGAGTATGGGGGGATATATGATAATGGAAGGAGACTTCACTTGGGGTGGTAAATACACAATACAATATACAGATGATGTATTATAGAATTGCATCCCTGAAACCTATAATTTTATTAACCAATGTCATTCCAATGAATTCAATAAAAAATAAAGATGAAAAAATGTATAAATATGAAGTTTCTAGAGTACTGATGAATATAATCATGAAATACATATTAGAGCTGATTTAAAATGTCAACTTAATTATATTCTTCACTAAAATAAATATATCTTGAGGATGTTTTAAATTAGCTGTTTAAAATTCTAAATACTACAAATTTTATATTATATAAGCAGTTTTAAACAATAGAATTGAGCTTACTACAAATGATAAAGGCACATCTTTTAGCCCATGAAGTCCTACCAGCTAGGTCTGTTTTCATTTACATTTCTAATAAAGGCATTAAAATATTTGCTAATTTAAAATATGGACTTATGCAAAGAATGTGATTAGAAGAAAAAGTTTTCCATATACAAATGTGAATTTCTCATGAGTTGGTTTTTGAGCAAGCTGTTTTCTGTGGTAGATCATATGTGCTATTTAAGCCTCCCTCAAACATTATTAGATTTTGAAGAAGACATGACAATCCTGAACATGCTTTAGAATTACTTATTTATAGTTCAGTTTTGCTTATAGTTCTGAGTTTCGAATAAGTTTGGATGAATTGAGAACAAATAGAGACTCCTTTTCCTATTTGACATATGCTTATGGCTCACGCTGCATTAGCCTTTTTCGCAATAAACTGTGCATCTAGGTTCCTCACTCTTATCAGATATTCTAATATATTCTACTATAACCTTTCATCTTGTTCTCCCCTATACTTTGGTAATAATAGCTTCTCTTCTTTCTCTGGATTTTAATTTCTTAGACATAAAACTTTAGGCCATGCCATATAATAAAAAGCATAATATGCAAATTAACCAAATGGTAGAACTACTGGTCATCAGGGGGCCAGGGTCACTGAGGAGGCTGCACCAGGCCAGCCAAGGCACTGCCAGTTGGACATCCCCTGAGGGCTCCCAGACTGCGAGAGCGCACAAGCCGGGCTGAGGGACTTCCCCGAGTGCACAAATTTTGTGCCCCGGGCCTCTAGTCCTATATAATAAAAGCCTAATATGTAAATCGATGGAAGGGCAGAATGACAGTTTACTATGATGTGCACTGACCACCAGGGGGCAGACGTTCAATGCAGGAACTACCCCCTAGTGGTCAGTGAGCTCCCACAGGGGGAGCACTGCTCAGCCAGAACCCGGGCTCATGGCAGTGCTAAGGAGAAGTGAGCAGGTGGGCAGTAAAGAGCAAGGTCCTGGACTACCAGAGGGCGCAGGCCAGGCTGAGGGACCCCACCCTCCCAGTGCACAAATTTTGTGCACCGGGCCTCTAGTGTTGAATAAGAGTGGTGAAAGCATGTATCCCTGTCTTTTTCCTAATGTTAGGGGAAATGGTTTTAGTTTTTGCCCATTGAGAAAACATGACCCATATATATTTTGTCATTACATTTAAAAATAATTGTATGGCCAAAACCAACAGTGAAAAAAATCTCAACATATTGTATAACTTGTAACTATAAACTCAAATTGCCATTAAATTTACAAAATTTAGTTTTCAATGTATAAACACCACAACCTTAGTCATAATGTTGTGTCAATTATGTGAATATTTTACTTTCCTGAAATATTTCTGTTATCTTCTGGATTTATCATATGAGCCATATGTTTGAAGTACTTCATCAGTTTAACATAATATTAACTAAAAAGAATATTTTTGAGGGCATTTCCATATAGAATACACATTTGTATATACATAATCATGGGAAAATATTGGAAGCAGAGTTATATATAGCCATTCTTCTCATTTGATTCTGAATTTCCAAACTCTTAAAATCATAGCCTAGAAAGCACTTTGAGTCAACTGCTCTATTCCTTTACCAGATGGGGTTATAGCTAAGCTGTTGTTGCCAAGTGGATATAAATCCCATTTTTAAAGACCTCTGGAGACATCACAGTTGGCAACCAATCCATGGTTCAGTGACCTTTACTGTTAACTGCTTCTCTTCTATACTTTGCCTAAGTCATTTGTGCTATTATTTAGGCCCATTATCTTCTTGTCTGGCCTAAGTAGTTATCAAGATTGGCTGCTCCCTGAATTTATAGACCTAACTTGAAGACTCAAGTATCTATCCAGCTAACTTATTTTCTCAGACCAAAAATGTCTCTTTCTCCAGCTTCTGAATATTTTTTTCAAACATTTATAATCTGTCCGACTTCTGTCTCCTGAATATTACCAACAGAAAAAAAATGAGTATTTTCTTTCTCCCTGCCCCCCCCTTCTTTTCTTCCTTGCTCTCTTTCTTCATTCCATTTTTACCTCCTTTCTCTCTTAACTTATCCTATTTATAACTGAAGATTATTGTCTGAACCGTGTATATTCTTAGAAAGAAGATTTCAAAGTAACTAAATAACCCATAACATTCAAAAGAGAAAGTATTTTATACCAAGTGTAGATGTATGTGTTTGAGAGAGAGAGAGAGAAAGGCTAAAATCTTCCAAACTTTTAAACAGTTTTTTGGGGAAAAAAACATTATTAGTCAAGTATATAATATTTGTATTATTTCTAACTATCTTTAATGAAAGCTATTCTTTTTTCCTTTTATATGCAGAAAGAAACAAGTTTTATAGTCATATAATTTATGTCTTATATAAATATATGTGTGAGTGTATATATATATACTAGATGTTTGATGCACAAAATTCGTGCATGGGTGGGTCCCTAGGCCTGGCCAGTGATCAGGGCCCATCTGTGAGGTGACCAGCAGGGCCAGCGGGGGACCCTGCTGGCACCTGCCTTGGCCAGTCTGGGGCCTGTGGGCTGGGGGCAGCTCCTGCGTGAGTGTCTGCTCCCCTGGTGGTCAGTGCACGTCAACCTAGTGACCGGTTGTTCCACCAGTCGTTCAGACGTTGGGTCGATTTAGACTTTCAATGATTCACCCATTCCCCACAAGAAAATATAATCTAGGTAAAACAGTATGCTTTCTACAAATTCAGCCTTGCAGCAAGTCCTCTAACCCTTCACCTAATTACTGGAGATCTGTCCCTGGAGATGGATTGTAATCTGCATAATGTTGCTATGTTTAAAAAATTAAATAGCACCTTTAACCCTGGCTAGTGTGGCCGATTTGGTTGTAGTATCATCCTGTATACCAAAGGGTGGCAGGTTCCATTCGCTGTCAGGGCACATGCCCTGGCAGATTTGATCCCTGGTTATGGAACCTATAGGAGGCAAACGATTGATGTTTCTCTCGCACATCAATGTTTCTCTCTTTCTCTCTCTCTCTCTAAAACCGATAGTAAAAAAAATAAAGGCTTTAAAAAATAAATAACACATTTTTAATCTCTTAAAATATATTTGCAATATTTACCTTAAAAATAATTTTTGTTAAGGTATTATTTGTTATCATGTTTCAAAAGAGTATTCTTTTCTTCAGTTTAAGTATTTTGATTAAAATGGATCCACCCTTAAGAATGATTGTGTTAATTGTTTTTGTTTCATTAAAAGGGGAACTTTTCAAGAGGCTTTAAGTCTGTGTTCTTCCCACCTGTTAGTTTTCCATGTCTTTTTAAACAATAGCTAAATATTCTTAAAAGGTTTTTAATATCATGAAGAATTTAAAAATAGTTTTTATATGCAAGTGGCAATAATTTTAGGTTAAACGGTTTATGACAACTTAAATGTAAAATCAACTATATTTTTTGTTCTATTGCGTATATAGTTCTCCTGAACAGATTAACCAGTTGAAACATTTGTACAGAGACTTAGATTTAGTCAAGAGTTCTGGAAGGCAGTCTTTGGTTAGTCATCTGTGACCTTGAGAAAGTTATTTAACGAGTTAGGTTCTCTGTTTCTCCTACAAAAGGGATGGGGACAGACTGATCTGATAAGTTTGTAAGGTCACTTCTAGCACTAACATTTTAGCGTTTTATTTTTTTTATTAGAGATAGACAGGTTTTTCCTCTTTCTGTGGGGGGAAAAGGGAGTTGGAATAGAGGTGTCACCAGCCTTTAAAGCAGAAAAAGTTTTTGAGAAGAGTTCTCAGGAGGATAAGAAAAAAGCCACCCATAAATCACAAACATCCTATATAATAAAAGGCTAATATGCAAATCGACTGAACAGCAGAACAACTGGACACTGTGATGCGCAGTGACCACCGGGGCAGATGCTCAACGCAGGAGCTGCCCCCTGGTGGACTGTGCGCTTCCACAGGGGAGTGCTGCTCAGCCAGAAGCCCTGAGCCAGGCAGCACTAAGGATGTCCAACTGTGACTCTGCTTTTCTCTGATTGTTTCTGGACGTACCTAATTGGACAATAATGGGCATTAACTATTGTAGAGAAGTTTCCAACTCTGTATGGAAAGAAAATCCTAACTCTTGAGAGAAACAATGAGAAAAATTTAAAGACAATTCTACCATTTAGTTTTTAGAAAAGACAGTTTGGGATGATAATTTCCTTTAAATGAGTAAAATGATTTTATGTGGAGGATATTGATGCATTTATTTGTTTACTGAAATTAGAACAAATGAAAAGGGGATTAAATTGTGACAGGTTTTCATTTGGATAAGAGGAATCATTTCCTGAGAATAATGGTTGCTGAAAGTTAAAATGATCATTCAGCATAGGGTCCTCTCAAAAACTTACGTTTTAGAAGCTTCTATGTTAGATATTGTTCTTAGATAATTTTTAGTGTCCTTAAGAGACTATGAAATATTTTCCAATTATTGTCATTGGCATGATATGCAAATGGTTGTCTTGAAATGTTTTTTATATATATATATATATATATATATATATATATATATATATATAATTTTTTTATTAATTCCAGAGAAGAAGGGAGAGGGGCAGAAAGATAGAAACATCAATGATGAGAGAAAATCGTTGATCGGCTGCCTGCTGCATGCCCCACACTGGGGATTGAGCCTGCAACCTGGACATATTCCCTGACTCGGAAATCCAATTGTGACCTCCTGGTTCATAGATCAAAGCTCAACCACTGAGCCAAGCCAGTCAGGCAAATTCTTAAACACATTAAGATCCAACGCCTATGACTTAATTGCTGGTAAACCTATATGCGAGGAAAATCACTTATTTAATTTTAAATGAGCTGCCTTCCAGTAAGTTTCTTATTTCTAACATGTTGGATATTTTTGAAATGTTTAAGGAATTTTAAATTACTGAAAACATACTAGAAAACATTTAGGAATCATTCCACTTATCCCTCAATTTTAAATAAGCTTGATTTGTAAAAGCATAATTAGATCAAATATATTTTCACAGATTACCCCAAAATATGATTCTGTAACTTTTTGGGATTTTTTTTAAAGCAAAATTCTGTTGCTACAGTTTGTCAGGTTCTCTCACATAGTTTCCAAGTATTCCTTCTTGTCATTTAAGAGACATCATTTTTGGGGTTTCAAGAAGTGTAACCAAGTCTGCTTTACTTTGTGTTTTCAAATCTGGATAGCATAGGTCAGTGGTCGGCAAACCGCAGCTTGTGAGCCACATGTGGCTCTTTGGCCCCTTGAGTGTGGCTCTTCCACACAATACCACGGCCTGAGCGAGTCTATTTTGAAGAAGTGGTGTTAGAATAAGTTTAAGTTTAAAAAATTTGGCTCTCAAAAGAAATTTCAATCGTTGTACTGTTGATATTTGGCTCTGTTGATTAATGAGTTTGCCGACCACTGGCATAGGTGATTCTATTGTGAACATTATGTTTGAGTAAATGAGGAAGATTTTCCCTTTTCTTGCCTGAGTGAATGAAATAGTGTGCTTAAAGTATTTTTCTTTCAAGTGAAAAATAATGACAAGTTCTTTCATTCACATTGATGGTAAAGTGTGAGTTAATATGTATTTCTGAGTTACCTTTCATTTTTGTGTATGTGGTAACAATAGGTAAGAGAACTTTTATCTCTTTTAAAACTTTATCATTTCACAGCAGCAGTGCTTGGCATAGTTCATTTACTTAAACTACAGGAATGTATATTAAGTCTCTTTAATTTGAACTTGCTGAAATGGGATTTATTAATCTGAATAAAATGTATTGTGATTATCTACTGGGATTTTATGAAAAAGTTCTGCATTTGACAGTAGAAATTGCCATTGCTTCTAAAAGACTGAAACAAAACGATCATTTTCCAGTATTTAAAATATGTATTACTTGATATGTTAAAATGCCTGATGTTTCATCATTGAAAACAGATAATATGATTATGACTTTATTAGCTAGTGTTATAAAATTTTCTGTGTTTTCATGATGTGTTCACTTTTTTTGTGTCTTTTCAATTAAAAATATGCAATAATTTAAATGTAACACCTTTTAATAGCCTTGATTCTCAACCTGTGATCATGAGCCAACATCACCTGGGTGATATTTAGAAACACAAAATGTCAGGCCACACTCCTGACCTATAGAAACATAATCTGTATTTTAAGCAGATTTTAGGGTGATTTTGTATGCTAATTCAAGTATGAGAAGCACAGTTTAATAGAATATTATTGGCAGAATAAACCTTTACAAAATAATCTGATGGTGGAGTTATAGTATTTAATGCTTCTTTATCTTTGATTAAGATGTTTGTCTACATAATATTATCAATTAATATTTATAGTGTTTTTTAAAAAAACTCTTTATACATATAGTTACCTAATCATGTCATCTAGTAAAAAAGTATAAAGTCATTGAAAAATGTTTTATAATTTTATAGCTGTCATCCACTGTAGCTCTGTCATCTAATCATTGAAGAGAAGATCCATTTCTAATTTTCTTAAATTATTCATGATTACTCTTAAAATGCTAACAAAATATACTCATTCATAGACAGTATGAACCATGCATCCAAATATTAATGTGTTCTTTTTTTTATTTTAAAGGAAAATCATTGTTAAGTCAAATCGTATTACTTTTTCTGTTTCGTTTCTATTTCTTTATTTTTATTTATTCCATGTTTTCTTTTTTTTTCGTTTTAGTTGTGTCTGGTAAGTTGACATTTTATTGGCCATCTTCTAATCATCGTGTCACTGTGACTGGAACTTCTCTTCCCCTTTCCATCCATACCCTTCCATGTCCTTCAACCAATCAGCCTCCATGTTTCACTTGTCATTGGCCACAAAGACAGACTGCACAGAATAAAGTCTGCAGGAAGTATGGGTAACTGACAAAGAGTAAAGGTAATGGGTTGCTAACTTTATATCTTATTAAATTATGTGTGATGGGAGTCCTTTTATTTTTTCTCTCCTGAGTGATAAAATACATGATAGACTGTGTCTTGGTTGAATTAATGTTTCAATTTATATCTCATAAGATAAACAAACCAAAATAGGTGCCCAGAAAACAATTTGGACTTTTTTGTTCAAAATATGTTTATGTATTCATGTTTGTCTATCTGAGATTTTATAACTGTGTTCAATAATAGTCATTAAAAGTCCTATTGGTGAATAACCTTGCAATTCAAGCTGTTTGCAATCATTTTCATATCTATGTTTCAAATTGACTACATTTTGTATAGGAAATAACTATACGATGTGTCCAAAATTTATTAAAGTTTGCTTTGGTAAACATTTGTTCTCATATAAATAGTCATTCGGTTTCTAATTACTGTCATGGTCAGTACATTGGGGAAGGTCCATTCACTCTTTAAAGGGATGCAGGAATGCCATTTTTGGAGAATTTTGTATGCATATGCTGAGTGTTATGCCAGAAAATAATTTTGACCCTAAAAATATCTCCCTATTTTTTCTTTCAGTTAAAAAGCTGCACAAGTTTTATAAAGGTGTCACTTCATATTAATACAGATAGGTTGGATTGTTCAATAAGGGTGATACAATAATAGGCTATTTGAAAAAAATAGCTTTCTCTATACAACTTTATATACAAAAATATAGATGATTAAAACTTAAACATAAGAATAAATAAAGACAGAAGTACAGGATGAGAATGGAGTTGAATGTTTATATATTATGTATTATATAACCTACATTATATAATATTATTGATAGAATAACAATAACATCTAACCAGATTAAAATGATTTAACAAATGTGAAACTATATCTACAACATATCTGAGAAGTAGATAAAATCTTAGTCTATAAATAGTTCTTAGAAATAAAAAAGATAAGCATAGAACACAATCTACAACAATAGGATCTCAACAACAAGGCAATATGAAAATAAGTGCTTAATGAAATTGACATAAAAATGCTAATTAAGAGGAGATTTCAAGTTCAGTTTGGCTGAGATGTTAATGCGTGGTGACTTGTGAGGTTTTTGAGGAAAGTGCCCTATTAGAGAAAGTGTGAGTTTAAATTATTTTGAATATGATTGAGAAGGATGTTAATCTCACCACTATTTTTAATAGTGAAAATTGAAAACAATCCAAATTAAAAACTAATGGATTGGTTAAATAATTTAAGGTAATTTGTATATGGATTATTAAATAGTCATTAAAATGAATTGCATGTGAATACAACATGGTCAGATTTGCATGGTTGAATTATAGGTTGTTTTACTTCTTTCCTTTGCTTGTCTAATTTTCTAAATTTTCAATACTAACCATAGGTAACATAGTACCATGATTATTTATTTTTAATTATAGCCAGTTTAAATGTTATAGCCTTGAAAAATATTTTCACATTTTATTATAAACATCAAGTAGATGCATATTATGAATGGCCTTCTCAGTCTAAATGGATAGCTGATTAAAATGGATTCATAGGTGTATTTAATTCATTTAAATTATTTTTAGAGATATATTTACATCTGATGCTTACCATACAGGGGTGGGCAAAAGTAGGTTTACAGTTGAATGGAAAATAATACAATAATTAATAAATAATAATATAAGATTAAACTGTTTCATGTACTAACTATAAACCTATTCTTGCCAACCCCTGTACATTTTTTGTTATATTTCTAAGACATATCTTGTGGCTGATGTCACTGTTGATGTTGGCTCAACAATACACCTATAAAATGTAGTAAATTCATTTCCAGTCGAATATCCTGTGTGGAAGGATTGCTGTAGGATAAATGTAGTTAGCATAAGGGTTTGCATCCCTTGTTCCCAAGCAGGTCTTTGAGGTTGGAGGAGAGCTGGCATTTTATGAAAGAAACGTGGATTCTGGCACACGTTATTAGACATGCTTCTGAGAATAGGAAAAAGACCACCCGAAGTTTTTACTTGTCTAAGTGGTTAAAATATTTATATTTTCCTACCCCAATTCCCTGCATATTGGAAAGTTATATTCTCCCATTCACTTAATTAATCATTTGGTGTTTTTTATTGAAACAAATTAAAGTCTCTTCTGGCTTTAGTTTATTATCCAGTCAGTCCTTTTAGTTTTTCCTCTGATATCTACATCAATCAATCACTCCAACCCTTAACGAAAGA
Source organism: Corynorhinus townsendii (assembly GCA_026230045.1). NCBI lineage: Eukaryota > Metazoa > Chordata > Mammalia > Chiroptera > Vespertilionidae > Corynorhinus > Corynorhinus townsendii. Next base: position 98,672,651 of record JAPDVU010000002.1, read on the forward strand.
ATCCAATGCTCCTGTATGAATGTGTATGGAGGAAAATCCCCAAGCGATGATGTCCATGCTTATTATACCTGGATAATGATAGTGTTTGCTAAATTCATGAGTAAACCATTCAATTACAATCAGAGTTTTAAAAAATTATAAGCTAGAACTTGAGCGTTACCAAACTGAACCTAAACTATATCTTCTGACTTCGTATTTTCTTCCCTATAAGTTACAAAACATTTGAAGGCACTTGACCTGATTTTTCGGTTGTCCTATAATTTTCTAGTCAAATGGTATAATTTCTACTAAACCTCAATTAAAAATAAAAAGGGAATATAGAAGAAGTTAGGAGATGTAATTGCTTTCTTCAGTTTTGCCATCATGCTAGCTTCAGCTTAGTTCTTTTACATATTCCTTTTTTCTAAAGAGTTATATCAATTATTATGTATATACACTTATAAAATTTATACATGGAATATGTTATAAACATTTGTGTGTGTGTGTGTATCTTAGATTAATTAACCAGAAATATTTAGCTAGAGGAAAATACCCTTTCAAGTCTCCACCTTCATTAACAAATAAATAATGTTCTTGTGAGCAGAGTGGAAACATTTGTAGAAATAATCTGAATATCATTTTTATAGAGGTAACCTAAGTGACTGACGTAACTAAAAGAACTTCTAAGGAAAATGTTAGAAACAATGAAACAGTCTTAAGAAGTGGATTAGAAGAACCCTACCCTATATAAACTGTTAAATGCCTGGCTTGAAACACTCCCTTCAATTTGAACTGAGAGGAGAGGAGAATAATTAGGTGTTTCAGACAGTTGATAAGAAATGAATGTGAAAAGTGTAAACAGAAGGTAGAAAGACTTACATTCAGTGCACATTTTTCCAAGCATAGAGCACAGTCCAAACAAGCATTCCTCCCCCACCCCCCGAAGGAGTGACTCCATCAGCACACCTAATGTTTTCAGCTGCCATTGGTCTCGATGTAACTGAGACAATTTTCTGACAGTCTATTTACCGCTGGATGAAGTGGCCATTTAAGTCTATATAAATCAAACAGTTTGGACAAAGCTGGCAGTATTTATAGTGTCAAGATGAGCAGATGTTTCAAATTTGCCCTCATTTCCATATATACTCTGTTTGAACATGCCCTTGCCTATGTAAATGAAGGAGGAATTGGACTCTACTCTTGCTTTAAATGCATTTCTATTTAAGTAATTGGACTAAGGATTTTAAAGGGTTATAATTTGCATGGTAGCATTTCAGGAGCTTTTGAGTTAAAGCAATCTTAGGACCTGCCTACATCAGGAGGTTCTTGTGTGTATAATTACAGTCCATTCACCTTTAAGCAGCTCTAAATGAGAAAAGATAGTTATTCAATCAAATTTCAGGATTACTTAGAATGAATGTAAGGGGTCAAATTGTAGCTCTAGAACTCTTTTTAATATGGAGGTTAACCTTAGAAGGTCAGGTAATAAAAAAATGAAAAAAACCCACACACACCAACATCTCTTCACAAAACAACTCTATTGCATTCTATAAATGTACTACAATTAAGCATCAATTGAATTAAGGATGAAAATTTGCACATTACGGATTACAGTACTTAACAAGTTTTATAAGATCATGACAGCATTTGGGATATTAGCAGATTTTTCAATTAGGACAATAGCTACATGCTTTTAATTCAGTGTAATTTGTTTCATCTCCTTTAGAACCTCCACATTTCGTTGTGAAGCCCCGGGACCAGGTTGTGGCCTTGGGGCGAACTGTAACTTTGCAGTGTGAAGCAACTGGAAATCCTCAACCAGCTATTTTTTGGAGGAGAGAGGGGAGTCAGGTATGGGTTTGGTCTATTATTTCAATCAGCAAAAATAGGTGCCAGGCATATATATGTATAAATATGTGTGTGTGTATATATATATAACATATTATTTAGTCATATAGCTGTCACTTTAAGAAATTGTGAAATCTCAGTGTCATAGAAATTTTTGCATTGAGAGAGAAGACAAAATTTTCTTCATTGTTTTAATTCTCAAAACAGTTTTCCTGCCTGATACACAAGGTGGTATATAGAATAGTAATTGTTTTATTATATAAAATTTACTTTTCTTTCCAATTCAGCAACATTAAAAAATGTTCTTCTCAACATAATTAGTTATAATTTCTATTATGCAAATATCTATAATTATATGTTAAATGAGATTTATACACATTTAAAACAGCAATGATAATTATTTAGTGCAATATCTCTGAAAGCACCAGCAATTAGAAGTGTCTTGTTCACTTCTTTTATATATCAATTAAAATTTTATCAAATAGTATGAAATTTTCTTTAACATAGATATCATACTAAATATAGCTCAGTATATTCTAATTCTTAGAAAATGATACTATGTGATCAGCATTTACTATCAAATTATACTATCTAAACATTTTATAAACCATAATTTTCTATATACCCTGAAACTATGATATAGAGATGTATGCCCTTACAAACTCTTAAGTTAACTATTGGACTTCAGCTTAATGAAAAGGAAATTTTGAAACAATTTCACTTTTAAAATAATAGGAAACTTTAAAATAAAAGTGTTTTTTCAAATTTTCTTTATTGATTAAGGTATCACATATTTGTCCTCATCCCCCCATTCCCATCCCAAACCCCTCCCCACGCATGCCCCCACCCCCCTGTTGTCCGTGACCACTGGTTAGGCGTATATGCATGCACACAAGTCCTTTGGTTGATCTCTCCCCCTTACCCCCACCCTCCCCTACCTTCCCTCTGAGGTTTGACAGTCTGATTGATGCTTCCCTGTCTCCGGGTCTGTTTTTGTTCATCAGTTTATGTTGCTCATCATTTCCCCTAGATGAGTGAAATCATGTGATACTAGAAATACACTTATAAGAACCGAAAATGAGACAAGCAATAATGGTTATGCTGAGAGGCAAATGCATCAGTCTGTAGTGAGTTTCTTTCTGGGACAACAGTTCTTTGAGTCCCAATTTCAATGTCAAACAGTTCCTTGTGTGTACATGTCAGCAAGATATTTCAGTTCTGGATGGTGGACAAATGGTGGTAATGCAGGTCCACCCCTCTCTGGTTTGGTCCTGGGCAACCTGCAGCGATGCACAGCTGCTGACTGCTAGTATGGCAAGGCGTCCTCAGCGTCTTCCATCTCTGGACTGTTTCTCTTCTGTCTTCATGGATGGAGGAGTCCTGTCAATTCCTCTCTGTTGCAGGAATCCACATGGTCTTGGAGTTGTTTTCTGAAAATATACAAACATATTCTCGACCAAAAGTTAATAAAAGAATCTTTTCCCTAAATTTGACTTGGGATCCTTTTTCATTTTTTTGCCCAAATGATTTTTCTTTGGCTTGTTTTGACACCATGTGTGTTTTTCATGGGTGTCTTGCTGTTAGCATTACAAATGAAAGTTAATTTTTTAAAGTAAAAATTTTCTAGATGTAATTTACTTATAGGATATTTTTCCTTACATGATATTCTTCTACTATCCCCCCTTTTTTCATTTAAATATTAGGAGGCTTTTGGAAATTTTATAATGTAGTCTTGATAGCTTTTAAATTTTAATTTTTTGCACTAAAATATGACTGCTTTAGGTTCATTACATGTTACGCAATTTTACCATGAGATGAACTACCAATGAAAATTTTAATTAACACTTTATGAACAGCTTTTTGTCCAGTACCATTAATTTTTCTAAGATATTCGCTTATTTCACTTAGCCAATTTAAATTAGTCTGAGAACTTGACTACTATTTTATTGTCAAATTTAATACTCTAACAACAATCTTATTTTACCATGTAAATATTAGTGGAAAGGATTATTTGCCTTCTTGAGTAGGCCCTGAGCATTCCTGGTGCTAGGTTGGATTTAGATATCAAAAAAAAAAAAAAACCACTTCCCCACACCATGGGTACAAGACAACTCAAACAAGTCTTGTTGCAGTGAGAAGGCAGCTGCTGTCGGCCAAGTCTCTCTCTGTTACCTGGGTCCCGATTTGAGCTGGACATGGGAAGCAAAGCAGCCATGGGGGCAGGAGACCTCTCTCAGAAGGATGAGGGTTCAGGCCCCTTGGAGGGTGAGGGTCTGTGCCACATCTCTGTTGACCCCCAAGTTCTCTCCTGATGGCCCCTCTGCAACTGTGCCTGTCTTAGGTTGTTCCTTCCCTGAGGAATCTTACCCATCTCTGGCTAACCAGCCATCCTCCGGGGCCAAGCAGGGTGATGTGAGGTTCAGTTCTGTCTCCTTGGTAGCCTATGCCCCCATGGCCTCCATGCCCAGCACCTGCCATGGGATCCCCTCACCTGCTGGTGGGGTCCCCACACTGATACATATCTTGGGAAATAATTTTTAAAGTATAACTCTTTTATTCTTACCTCTTAATAGCTTGCCTTCAATAAAGGGAAATTTTTCCCTTTTGTTTCTGATACTTATAAAAAAGTGTTCTCATTCATTTTTAATGCATATATATATATTTCTAACCTCTTTCACTCTTTCATTTTTTGCTGAAATCACTCATGGGTGTGTTGTTTCATGGTCTTGCTCATACTGTGCTAAATAACAGAGAAGTAGTTACCTCACTGTACTCAATAATCTTCTGTAGGCAGTAACATCAAGTTTACCATTGTTTGTCCTTTGGTAAGCAAATATTAACTTGATTATGGTTAAGTAGGACATCATTAGAGTTCTAATAACTTGGTTGATTCTAACACATTCCATTAGGCCTCTAAAGACTAAATTTGCTGACAGACAAGAAAAAACAAAATATTTTAGTACAACAGGAAGAACTGGAAGTGTATTATATAAGAAAATTTGTGTAACAATACTAGTAAATCTACTAGTTCCTTCTGGAACTTCCACTAGAATTTCTTAATAAAGTAACATTTAAATAATTCATTTAATTATGTAAATAAACTATTCCTTAAGATATTTAAACTTTACATCAAATTGCAAGATAATTTTAATTTGTTTTTGTTTGGTTTAATGATACAATTTACTTTTTTTTATTGATGTTTTGAGAGAGGAAGAGGGAGGTAGGGAGAGAGAGAAACAATAATATGGGAGTAAACATTAATTGGCTGCCTCACATATTTCCTCTACTGGGGACTGAACCTGCAACTCAGGCATGTGCCCTGACTGGGAATGGAACCAACAACCCTTTGGTATATGGGATGACACTCAACCAACTGAGCCACACCAGCCAGGGCAATATACCTTACTTTTAAGATATTTTTTATTGGAGATATATCATGGAATAGTAGTTAAGTCTCTATGAATTGATGTATATTAAAAGGCAACTAAACTTTGAAAAAGGAGTAACTTTCTTTTGTTAGAAGAAATATTGATATATTTTACTTCATGAGAGAAACAATAAAATGATATATTATTTTGCATAAAATAGACACTCCCTCTGACAAACATTATGTTTCAATTCATAGTAGAAATTTCTACCACAAAAATAACATCACATTTTGTCTCTATTTTGTTTTTACGATAAATTTGCAGAAATAAAGTGCCATTATGAATTCCAACATTCATTATGTGGTCACCTTTTAGCAAGATAAAAAAGAAATTATTAACAATTTTAAAGAGGCTACTGAACTTTTATAATGGAAGGCTAGCAGAGATATTTGTTATGGTGCTAACATGATGTTCTTAAACTTTACTTGTCAGAATATGCTGAAATTTTCATTTTGTTTATATAATAAAAAACTGTGTCTATAATCCTAATAGACATATATATGAAATAACTTTTGACTCTGCCTTGGTTGAATATGTAAAACTTTTAACTCTAATGATACCTAATATCCTCTTATATCTAGTATTGTTGGAAACTGATAATTATAAAAGCATATATCAATATTTAAAATTTGTAATAATCCTTTTTAAGATTAGATCATTAAACTTCGTGTATTTGTGTGTGTATGAATGTGCACATCTACATATGTGAGCATGCGATAAAGGAATATTTAGCTTACGAGTGTGTATATATATGTGTGTGTGTGTGTGTGTGTGTGTGTGTGGTTTGTGTGTTTGTATGCGTTATATATATATATATATATGCAAATTATTGGAACACAACAATTAACCTATGGTTATTCTTCCCCCTCCCCAAATTATGGGTTCTAGAATCTACTGTTTTCATATCAGCCACCACAGTCATCCAGCCGTTTTTCAGTCTCCCAGACTGGTGACCTCACTATTACTAATGTCCAGCGATCTGATGTTGGTTATTATATCTGCCAGACTTTAAATGTTGCCGGAAGTATCATCACAAAAGCATATTTGGAAGTTACCGATGGTAAAGTAGAGCATTTTATTTCAAAATATCCAAGTTTCGCTTAGTGTCTAATGGGAATGTCAGTAAAAGTATTTATTTTAAACTTTGTGTCCTTACAGCAATGTTGGTCTAAATCTAAAGAGGATATTAATACAATGATAAAGTCTAAAATTAACCTTAATATAAATTTCTAGCACTGTCAGATTCATAAAAGCATGGCAGTTATACAAAGAAAAAAATTGTACTGAATAGCTTTACATAGGAATGTTGCCAAGTTTGGGAAAAAATATATAATTTTTAAAATCTCTTTTAATCTATCCTTTCTCTTTCCTCCAGTTAAGGAGATAAGTGAATTATTGTAAAATTCAACGCACAACTCGTGATAATGAACATTTTTTCTTAAATGATGTGATTTTCATCCTGTTTATTAACTTCCCTAAACATGATCAATTAATGGCAAATACATTATAATGACACAGTGATGGAGATAATCTCCAAACCATTAGATGGATAATCCTATATAATAAAAGGCTAATATGCAAATTGTCCCCTTGACCAGGAATTCCACCAGGAATTAGACCAGGGGGTGGGGCCAGCCCGCCAACCGCCTGCAGCCTCTACCCCTGGCTGGCCCCACCTCTCTAGTAATAGTAATAACTTGAAAAAAGAAAAGTATACAAGTAAGTATATAAAAATATATGTATATGTATGTATGACTTTTGTTGGTGTGTAGTATTCCATTGTATAAATAGCTCACAATTTATTTCTATATTCTTCTATTGATGGATTGTTTTCAGTTTAGGGCTTTTATTAATAAAGCTAACAATACCTGTGCAATTCTATTGGTGGTCATATGAACTCAGTTCTCTTGGTTTGCCTTTTGGTGGATTCATGTAGTCATTTCTCTACTTTTACTCTTTCTCATAGTATATGTATTATAAATACTTCTTTCTATTGATACTTTTAATGATGATTTCAGGGCTTAAATAACAAATTTTAATAAGTACCAATGTAATATTTTTTATTTTATACTTGGTGCTTTTACTTTCCTATCCTACCTTGAGAATGTTCTCCTAAGTCTTTTTCCTGATGCTTTATTCTCTATACTTTTAAAATTTAATATTTAATCCATCTTAAATTAATTTGTGTGTATAGTATAAAATAAGGGAAAAATTCATTTTCCCCCTATATAGACATTAACTGTTGCAATATCATTTTTTGAAAAGACTGTCCTTTCCCCACTGAATCACAGTGGGGTCTTAATCATAATTCAATGAACATCAATTCGTGGCCTACTTCTATTCTCTCTATTCTGTTCCATTGATCACTTTATGACCGTATATATGGTCTTAATAAATGTAGCTTTAGCCGAAGCCGGTTTGGCTCAGTGGATAGAGTGTCATCCTGCGACTGAAGGGTCCCAGGTCGATTCTGGTCAAGGACATGTACCTTGGTTGTGGGCACATCCCCAGTAGGGGGTGTGCAGGAGGCAGCTGATCGATGTTTCTCTCTCATCGATGTTTCTAACTCTCTATCCCTCTCCCTTCCTCTCTGTAAAAAATCAATAAAATATATTTTAAAAATTAAATAAATTAACAAATGTAGCTTTATAGTATGTTTTACAAACTGGTAGTGTAAGTCTCCAACTTTGTTTTCTTGTTTGGGGTTGGCTATTATAGGTCCTCTGCATTTTCCCATAAGCTTTAAAAACAACTTTTGACATTTCTCTCCATACACTCACACATATCCTAAACAAACAAAGAAATCTGAGTTTTAAATAATTTTCATTCCACTTAAATTGTGGAACAACTTAAGGGAAATTAACATTTTAATAATCTGAGTCATTTAAATTAGGGAAATGGCATATTCCATTTATATCTCTCAATTTGTATAGATCTTTAAATCTCTCCATGATGTTTTATATTTTAGGATGGACATCTTGCACATATTTTGGCAGATTTATACCTTAATGTTTTATGACTTTTTATGTGATTGTATATATAGATATTAAATTTCATTATGCTATTGTTTAAAGTAAGATGTACCATTGACTTTGTATATTAATTCTGTATCCAGCAACTTTACTAAATCCACTCATTATTTCTAATTGTTTATAGGTAGATTATTTTGAAATGTCTATGAGCAAAATGTGTCAACTATCAAGAAAATCAATTTTACTTCTTTCCAATATTTATATATTTTATACCTTTTATTTCTTTTACTTGTTGTGCATGGTGTGTGACCACCAATATAATTAGTAGAATTGGTGAGAGTAGATATATTCTTTTAATCTTAACTTCAAGGGAAAATTATTTACTATTTTATCAATAAGTAGTTAGGATTTTATAAGTATCCTGAAATTAATAAAAAGAGTCTGAAATAATTTAATACCTTAATTTTATTATTTTGTTTTCCAGTACACTCAGGATAAAGTTTATATTCCTTAATATGCTTTACAATTTGTAATCTCACCTTTATAAGCTTATACTTATACTGTGTTGTGTTTGCTGTGTTTTTCCTTTGTTTTAACACTTATGTGCATGCTGTTTCTACTGACTTGAAATTTTAATTCCTTCAAAAAGCATTCCTTAACTCCTCAAATATGGGTACAATGACTGCACCCCTGCTATCATCTATCTATCTATCTATCTATCTATCTATCTATCTATCTATCTACTATCTATCTATCTATCATCTATCTATCATCTATCACCACATTCTATACTTTCCCTGTTTATTTTTCTGTAATCTTCATTAGACACTAAGTTCCTTGAGAGCAGTGCCTATGTTTACCTAATTAAGTTAATTATATTCCCATAACCTCCAAAGTATGACACATGATAGAGATTGAGTAGATATTTTTTGCATGAATGGAAGAAGCAAAGAAGAAAGAAATAGAGACAATCCAAGATGGCGGCGTAGGTAAACACCTAAACTGCTGCCTCCCGCAACAATTTCAAAAATACAACTAAAAGAAAAAACGTCTATCACCCAGAACCACGGGAAAGCTGGCTGAGTGGAAGTTCTACAACTAGAAGGAAAGAGAAAAGAGCATTGAAGACATGCACGAGCGCTGAAAAGCTGAGGTACGGAGGCACGTGATCCGGGCTGGCGGCAGGCATTGCTTTTTTCAACCCGAAGGGAGACAAGCCCCCGATTACTCTGAAATACAGTTTCTGGGGAGACGCAGGGGACCCAAACTCCTACGGGGAGAAGCTGGATTGTCCGCTACCGGGTCGGAAAGTGAGGGGGGCCTGCTTGCAGAGCTGCGCGCAGGAATAATTGTTTACGGCACTGGGGGGGGGACTGCCGACAGGGACTCAGAGCCTGCTAACTAGCAGCCATTGCTGTTTGCCACGCCCTAGCCTAGTGAAACCCTGAGATCCTGCCCTGCACAACCTACAAACCCACCCAAGCTCTAAGCAGCGGCTTTTGCATAAGAAAGCCCTGCCCTATCGCAGCTTAACCTAGCAAACTTGCAGCCCGGGTCAGACAGCTCCAAAACCTCCAAACCCCAAGCAAAGAGGAGAAAACTGAGCCCTCACTATAGCTCCTGCTGGGTGGCCTCAGACAGTAGCTGACCTGCACCCCATTGGAGATCCAGAAGCCAGTGTACCTAGTGGTCAGTGTGAGACACCAGATTTCAACTCCTCACATCCATAAGTGACACATTCAAGAGGCAGACTCAGTGAGCACCAAAGCCCCACTGAAACAAGTCGTGCCCCATAAGCGTGTCTTCAGCGCAGCAGTTCTTCCATTATAGACACAGGGAGTGCTCACAGCTAATTGTCCTGGAGGTCAATTCCTCCCAGTGTACCAACGGCAATTAATGCTTAACTACACCAAGACTTTGCACTCAGCCCACAAAGGGGTGTACCAAGAGCATCCACCTCATGTAATTGAGGAGGCTGAGCTACTGCCCCCTATAGATCACCCACCACACAAAGCTACTCCATCAACACAGGGAAGCAGCCAAAATGTGGAGACAAAGAAACATGTCACGAATGAAAGAAACAGAGGAAAGCAAACTACTGGATGACATAGAGTTAGAACCACATTTATAAGGTTACTCAAGAATCTTCTTAAAACCGCTGAGAAACTTGATGAGACCTTCAAGGAGCTTAATGAGAATGCCAAAAAAATGGAAAAGGATCAGTCAGAAATGAAGCATACACTGTCTGAAATAAAGAATATATAGAAACTCAACTGTAGATCAACGTACCCCAAGAATCAAACCAAAGATCTGAAATATGTGGAAACAAAACACATCCAACCAGAAAAACAAAAAGAAAAAAGAATCCAAAAATATGAAGATAGTGTAAGGAGCCTCTGGGACAACTTTAAGCGAACCAACATCCGAATTTTTGGGGTGCCAGAAGAAGGGAGAGAGCAAAATATTGAAAACCTATTAGAAGAAATAATGACAGAAAACTTTCCCTACCTGGTGAAAGAAATAGACTTACAAGTTCAGGAAGCACACAGAACCCATACAAGAGGAATCCAAAGAGGACCACACCAAGACACATCATAATTAAAATGCCAAGGGCAAAAGACAAAGAGAGAATATTAAAAGCAGCAAGAGAAAAACAGTTAATTACCTACAAGGGAGTACCCATACGACTGTCAGCTGATTTCTCAACAGAAACTATTCAGGCCAGAAGGGAGTGGCAAGAAATATTCAAAGTGATGAACAGCAAGAACCTACAACCAAGATTACTCTACCCAGCAAAGCTATCATTCAGAGTTGAAGGTCAGATAAAGAGCTTCACAGATAAGAAAAAGCTAAAGGAGTTCATCGCCACGAAACCAGGATTACATGAAATGCTGAAGGGTATTCTTTAAGAAGAAGAAGAAGAAGAAAAAGGTAAAGATAAAAATTATGAACAACAAAATGACATCAAATACATACCTACCAACAAGTGAATCTAAAAATCAAGTGAATAAAAAATCTGAAGAACAGAATGGACTGGTGAATATAATAGAATCAGAGACATAGAAAGGGAGTGGACTGATGATTCTCAGGGGAAGCAAGTGTGAGGGGTACGGGAAGAGATTGGACAAAAATCTTACTCCTATGGATGAAGACAGTGGCGGGGGGTAAGGTCATGGGGTGGGGTGGGGAATCAGGTGGAGGGGAGCTATGGGGGAAAAAAAGGAGGAATACCTGTAATAATCTGAACAATAAAGATTTATTTAAAAAAATAAAAAAAATTTAAAAAAAAAGAAGAAAGAAATAAACATCTAGCTATTGGTTAAGTCAGATTCAAAATTAGGATTGTGTCATTTAAAATTCTGAACTCCCACCACTGTTTTGATACATATAATATACTAGTGACCCGGTGCACAGATTTGTGCACATTGAAAGGAAATTAATTAGAAAGTGGCCAGCAGGGCAGGCCTTCGAGAGATGGGCTAGACATGCCTGGGAGCCAACCTCCGGTGGTCCCTCCCAGCCTTCTGTGGAGTGAATGGGGCCCCTCCAGCAGGTGGGGTCCCTTGGCCTGGCCTGCGGGGATCGGGCCAAAACCGGCTCTCCAAAATCCCCTGTGGGGTCCCAGAGTATGAAAGGGAACTCTGCAAAGTTGCTGTCATACAGGGTGTGTATCGCAAACGCAAGTGTTCAGTAAACCAGATTTGGCGCAAATAGTACCCCTGCAATAACATAACCATGGCCGAAGGTGGAATTGCATGGCCCTGTGAGAAACTGGGCTCCCTCCCCTCTGGTTTCGGGGTGTGTCACCTGAGAACTGTTGCTGCCACATCACTGCAGCTTGGTAGCTCCTGCGTTGAGCGTCTGCTCCTGGTGGTCAGTGTGCATCATAGCAACCAGTCGAACACTTAGCATATTTGCCTTATATATATATAGACTAGAGGCCTGGTGCATGAAACTCAGGCATAGGTGGTGGGTCCCCTCAGCTCAGACTCACCCTCTTCAATCCAACACCCCTCGGGGGATGTCCGACTGCCAGTTTAGGCCTGATCCCTCTCAAAATCCTGGACCACTGGCTCCTAATCGCTCACCTGCCTGGGCGCCCCTCACTGCCCCCACCCTGCCAGCCTGATTGCCTCCAAATACCCCCCACCAGGCTGGTCGCCCCTCACTGCCCCCTCTGTCAGCCTGGTTGCCTTTCACTGCCCCCGCCCCCCCAGCCTGGTCACCCCCACTTCCCCCCCTGCTGGCCTGGTTGCCCCACAAAGCCTACTATTTGGTCGTTTGGTCATCCCTCACTGCCCCCCCACCCCAGGCTGGTCGCCCCTCACTGCCCCCCCCTGCTGGCCTGATCACCTCCAACTGCCCCCCACCGGGCTGGTTGCCCCTCACCGCCCCCTCTGTCAGCCTGGTTGCCTTTCACTGCCCCCCCCCCCCAGCCTGGTCACCCCCACTTCCCCCCCTGCTGGCCTGGTTGCCCCACAAAGCCTACTATTTGGTCGTTTGGTCATCCCTCACTGCCCCCCCTGCCAGCCTGGTTGTTCCACACAGCCTGCTGTTTGGTCGACTGGTTGTTTCGATCGTCACGGTCACTCCCTTTTTATATATATATAGATGTATTGGCTCAAATAAGTTAGAATAACCTAAAAAGTTTTTCTTTAATTTCTTACATTAACTACAGATATTAAATGATGATTGTGAAGCCCATGCAATGAATTTGGCAAAGGTCAATGTAATCAATATGCAGGAAAAAAATATAGCATAGAATTGCACATACATTTATAATTTCAACTCTATAAAGCAACTTGCATATACAGGTATACATGAAAAAAGGCCAAAAAAAACTATGGTAACATAGCTTTAAGTATCTCTTATTAGTCTCATAATTAATAATTTGAAAGCAAAGCTTCCTATGTGCCATCTGGCATGGCATTATCATGAATTCTTATATTAGTGAAAATAGATCAGAGATAGCAACTTTTGCTAAACTAAGGCAAAAACAAAACTCTAAATCTGTGGATTTGTGATTTATCCCTAGTAAGAATTCACTCCTACCACTCCTGTTTCACTTTAAAATCCCTGGAAAGATATAAGGTGATTTTGTGTTTGTCATAGTAATATTGTATTTTTAGTTTAGTTTTCTTTATTTTGGAGTTCATTGATTCTGTACAAACCTATGGACTCATTCTTCATAAGTAAGCTATAATTATCTTGAGTGCTTGCAATATCAGTATTTATATACTACCAAGTCAAGTCAAGAGCATAGGCTAGTAGACAGAATACTTTCTGAATACTATTTGACTTTAGCTTTTTTAATTTCTTTATTTACTGTTTGCAAAACACTAAGGCAATGGCAGAGTAAAACATAAGGTGCAGAAAATGGAGTAGCCACTGCCCTTGTAATGTTGCTTTCTCTGTACTTGTGGCCTACTGCAAGTAGCATTTGACTCAGGAAAATAGAAATTCATATCACCAATTTAATTAAAATATTTCTTCTCTTTATTACTAGAATATAAGAAAATATAGTAGGTATTAAATTATGTAAGTAATTTAAAATCTTTTGCATTTAACACTCAAAAGTTATTAATATACAGTGGAAAGTGGGTTAACTTTAATTTTAAAAAGTGAGATTTGCCCATTAATATTTAATTTGGACAAATCACTTGAACTTTGTAAGTTTCAGTTCCCCAATTCCTAAATGGCATAATTTTTTATAGCCTAAATTATGGATTTGTGAGATATGTTTGCAAACTGAGCAATTGTGACATACTATAACTGATATTTTTTAGTGTATAAATGTGAACTTTTCATATTTAAACCAGTCAGTGTTTGCTTGGTATTTTGTATTATTATTCACTTAAAATATTTTATAGATACATTTATATGTATTGATATTGTCTTCATGATCATTATTTTTGAGGTGAGAAAATACTAACCCAGTGATATGCCCTCATTTTTTAGGGTCTTTAAATCTTTCATTGAATGTAGGGAAAAGATAGGTAAACTTTTATAAACTCTGCTGTGACCGGGTTACATCACCTGGCACACTGCTTATGCCAACACTGTTGCCACTCTACGGATAATAAAAAGTTGCAGTTATTCAGTGCTTCCTTTGTGCTGTGCACAAAGCTAAGGACTTCTCACATATCAACAAGTTCAAATGTGACACCCTCTCATTTTACAGATGAGGAAAAGGAGGCTGAGAAAAGGTATGCCCACGTCATATAGATAACAAACAACAGAACTGAGACTTAAAACAACATTTTGCAGTCCAAGTGGTAGCCACTTGCCATGTGAGGCTGTTTAAATTAGAATTTAAATTGCTTAAAATGAAATAAAATTACACACCCAGGTCTTCAGTCACACTAGCCATACTCAGGTGCTCAGTAGCCAATTGAACTCTTGCTTCTGTATTGGGTGGCAGAGATAAGGCATTTTTTCATGTTACAGAGCTTCATCTTCTAACTCCAAAGTCTATGCACTTACTCACTTTGTTAAAAGTTATTTCTGTTCTTTTAAACTTTCTATTGTATCAGCCTGATAATTCATTCTAATAATCTCAATGTAAAATATTAGAACCTTAATTTGAGGTTTACTAGTAGCTCATGAATCCTAAGTAAGTTTTGACTCATAAATGGACTGCCCTCTTCCTTTGAGTAAATTTAAATATTTCATCAGTATTTTATTCTAATCTGTGACAACAAAATGTTTCAATTTTTTTCTATAAAAAATGTGAAATTGCTTTATTGAAAGCATTTAGCTCTGATTTGATATTCCTTTTTTACAGAAAATTTTAGTGGTAATGTGACAGTTCATATATGGCTAGCTTTCTGCAATTAGCAAAGCACTTTCACATCTACTATTCCATTTAATCTTCATAGCTCTCCTCTGAGATAGTTAGAACAAGTATTATTATCCTCAAATATTATTATATTTACAGATTTTAAAAAAAAGAGGCTTTGAGAATTTAAGGAACTTGCCCAAAAGCATATGACAGATGGTAGAACTGATAATGGACCCTACTCCTCTTTTCTCCCTTTATTTTTGTAAACTGCCCAGTGCAAACCAGGAAAAAATAAATGTCACAGAAATAGCATCATTAAACTTTATTGGAATGGGGTAAGGAGGTGCAGATGCTCAATATGCAAATATCAAAAAAACTGTAAAGATATGGAATATTGACTTAATCATTGAATTGTTTCTAAATTTAACAAGACTACTAAACATAAACCACTCCATAACTTATTAATTCTAATCAGTTATAAAGAAGTGCTCTGTTACAAATTTAATTAATTCCTGGAAATAATATTCACTTATTCTTATAATCAGTAGAACACATTTGGCAGAGTCTTATAAAAATCCAAATGCAATAAAACACGTTCATTCTTTTTTCGTACTTATCAGGAGGTGCCTCTGATTTGACTTTAGCCAATCTCAACAGATAAAGTAGGAAAGATTAAATAATTCCAAGCAAAGGAATTATTGGCTTATATTTTTCATCCATGGAATATCTGAAACACTCCTGCCAAGTTTTAAACTCCAGCCTTCTAATCCACCACCTCTGCTATTAACAAATTCCACACCAGTAACCAATGATTAAAGGTAATTGGAAGGATGGAGTAACAATTCACAGTTGCTGGCTTCACTCCTTTGATTTCTTGTTTTTATTTCAGTTTGAATGCACAAAACTAATAATCATTGCATTATAAATGAGGAACAAATTGAAGTATGACCCCAGCTTGTGAAAATCTTTGGTTCAGAAAACTTGGAACATGACACATCCAGCTTTACAAATCGTTGCATCCAAAATTTAGTTGCTCTGGAAACGAGTTTCTGCTAATTAGGCAATTTTGTAAAATTGTCTTCTGTATATTTGTAACTTCTGCAGTTTTTAAACTAATATTTAGAATTTTAAAGCTTAATAAGGACAAATTTTATTAAGCAATTTTTAATTCTTTGTTTATTTAAAAATATCTATGTTGCTAAATTGCCTAGGGGATGAGAACATCTTTCTATTGCAAAGTTTATTCCAGTTCCACTACAGTGTTTTAGATATTTCACTAAACTAATTTCTTTATTATCTCAGGTAATGTTTTTAGGTTTTTGATATGATAATAATACTTTCACTTATATATTATAAAAATGGCTACCTCTGTTTCCTTCTATACTCTATTAAAACTGTTGAAATAATAGAATTGGCAAAAGTGTTTACCCATTCCTATAATCTCAATATGGAAATTTGATATTGCCTAGGACAGGACATCAGCTTGAGTTATATGTTTGGATTAGCCTACCAACAACATAGTTGGGAAGTTTTCCATTTTCTCTGATTTCATTAGGATTGGGAAATTTTTACCCACGTGTTATTTTAATAGAAAGAATTCCAAGATGAAGGAAGGTCAACCATATTGATTTATAAATTATGAAAATCCAAATGCCTTTTTGAATCCAAAACTGTCAAATATGCTGGTATGATATAATCATTTTTTTCTATGTGACACAAAACAATTATCAAATATCAAGTTGGCTTTGGTTCATTTATGAAAATTTCTCTCGTAAGTTTTTTGGGGGTAAATGTTTGTTCTGTTATTGTTGTCTTTATTTTTTACACATTTTAAAGTTTAAAAAGTACAGCATTCCACTTCTCATCACTGTACATCTACTTCACTACCCACAATCCTTAATTAGTCCCTGAAATCTTAAGTTAAGTAGGATCCTTAACAATGTAGCAAACTCAGTCAGTTGGTCATTTGAAAGGAATACATTTTATCTCATTTTAATATTCTGAATCAGTGAATCATACAAATGCATTCTGAATAATGCATGTCCTACTTTAATTACTTGTTTAATTACTTGTTTCAAAGCCTAGAGCAACTGCTGTTCCTTCCGTGATTAGAAAATTGCTTGCAGTTGCAGAAATATATTTCCTGTTGTTTCTTCCGGCAGTGATTGCAGACCGACCTCCCCCAGTCATTCGACAAGGTCCTGTGAATCAGACGGTAGCAGTGGATGGCACCTTAGCGCTCAGCTGTGTGGCCACAGGCAGTCCAGTGCCCACAGTTCTGTGGAGAAAGGATGGGGTTCTTGTTTCAACCCAAGACTCTCGAATTAAACAGCTTGAGACTGGAGTTCTGCAGATCCGATATGCGAAGGTAACTTGAAATGACACCCTGGGTTTCCCATTTTGTTTCACTTTGTTTTTGCCTCCAGCAACTAGTGTTGAAGTCTCAAGTTTTAGAATTAATGAAATGCTAAATAACACTATTAATATACTTTAAATTGGATGCTTTATTCTTTCAGACATTCCACTGTGTATATTTAAGATGATTTGACTCATAATTTAGCCCATGGCAAGTAATTTAAGGTTTTAGATGGAGGAGAAAAAAGTATTTTTGAGACCTATTGAGGAAAATAAATGAGAATTTGTGGGAGAAAAATACTCTCTAAGTAGTGGTATGAAGCAGTCATTCATTCCATAAAGCATTTTTTCAAAGATACTTTCCAGAACCATTTTACATGCAATGTACTTGAACAATTCTCCTATTGTGAATATTTGGTTCAGCATTTTGCAATTACCGAATGCTATATATGCAAACAGAAACAATAAAGCAATGTACACACTGAGTGTACATTTAAATCAGAGTGCTAAATGGTAAAAAGCCCACAGGTGGGAACAATTTAAAGATTTACTTTCCCAGGGCATCACATCCATACCTGTTCTTTCAGGGCTGTGTTGTTTTGACTTTTCTTTTTCTTTTTAGGTCAAGTTCAGACAAGCTCATGAGGCATATGAAAGATTAGCCTAGTCAGCAATAAACACAAATTTCAATTGCTTTATTGCCTACTGTGGGTGGCTTCTTTGGAGTTTTAGATCTGCATTAACAGTTCAGTTTATGTGCTCCAAAAGTGAAAATGTTGTACTTCTTTGTGAAAAATATTGTGACTTTGTTATTGTAATCGCTGGAGCAAGATGACAGCATTCTTGCTTTATCAAACATTACCTGAAGATAGGGTAATTACATTAAGCAGAGGCATGGGGTGCATCATGCTGCTGAGGAATTTAAAATCGAACATGTGAGCTGCATTCCAGCATTTAGTCTTCAGAAGTGAGTGAGAGTGTTCATTTCAGCTAGGGTTTGGGTTTGGCTTCACACTTATTAAACTGCCTTAAATTATAGGTTTTTAAACCTGTGGGAAAGGATTAAATAAGAACAACTCATTTTATATCCATCCTTTTTTCATAAATATCTATCTCAGATAACAATATAATTGTAACTCTGATAAAATATGAAATAAGAATAGTAATTGACTAAACTTCATCAGCCTCATTATGTGACTTACTAAATATCTATAATAATAGAAGCATAATATGCTAATTAGACTGGACAGCCAAACAACCTTCCAGACAAACTTCCAGACAAACTTCCAGACGAAGCCAGGACTGCGAGGGTCAAGGCAAGCTGCCACGGCTACAAGGCCCGAGCCCCTTGCATGAATTTCATGCATCGCATTGGGCTTCTAGTCTATAATAATGAAAGCGTAATATGCTAATTAGACCAGAAATCCTTCCGGATGTCCTTCCAGACGACCTTCTGGATGAAGCTGGGACTGTGAGGGAAGCCCGGGTCCCGGGTGCCAGAGGGAAGCCCGTGCTGGCAGCCGTGGGAAAGAAGGCCTACTCTTGCACAAATTTCGTGACAGGGCCTCTAGTAAAGATAAGATTTAGTAATCAAGATTAACCCTTTGGATTATTTATTGTCACTGATTCTGTAAAAAGTATTAACTCAATTATTTTTATTATATAACCAGGATAACTATATAAAATATATTATGTCTACAATATTTTCCTTCACATTCAATAAAAATGTAATCAATTAAGAGGTAGTTTTCAGTTAGTGAATTTTAATGCAGTTATCCATATTCATGGGCCATATACAAACCCTATAATTGGTTTTCCAGCCTTCTGAGCTCTTGATTGTTCCAAATATTTATTTTCCATCTGTCTTCTCAGCTGGGTGACACTGGTCGGTACACCTGCATTGCAACCACCCCCAGTGGTGAAGCAACATGGAGTGCTTATATTGAAGTCCAAGGTAAGTTAGATACTATTTTACCTTAAAATAAAGCTTCAGATGCAGTTGTTTACTGATTGATAAATAGATAAAGTAGATCCTGATGCCTGGGTGGGTGGATAGGTGATCTGCATTTGTTTATGTACTTATCTGTACATGTGCAAACATCTTCTGTCTTTTTCCCCTTTGTTAGAATTTGGAGTTCCAGTTCAGCCTCCAAGACCCACCGACCCAAATTTAATCCCTAGTGCCCCCTCCAAACCTGAAGTTATAGATGTCAGTAGAAATACAGTAACATTGTCATGGCAACCAAACTTGAATTCAGGGGCAACTCCAACATCTTATATTCTAGAAGCCTTCAGGTAGAGTGAAAATGATGTTTCTTAGTTGTCCTTTCTTGTGAGTTACCACTAAATATGTAAGTTCTAACTCATGTCTCTCTCCTTAGCCATGCATCTGGTAGCAGTTGGCAGACTGTAGCAGAGAATGTGAAAACAGAAACATTTGCCATTAAAGGACTCAAACCTAATGCAATTTACCTTTTCCTTGTGAGGGCAGCTAATGCATATGGAATTAGTGATCCAAGCCAGATATCAGATCCAGTGAAAACACAAGGTAAAGGTTGATTTACTCTACCTGTGACACCTACTTTTCTTTATACTACATGCTAGGACTAGGTATATAACGTAGTTCTGTTGTCCAAGTTGCCCAATCAACTTTTAACACACAAACACAATATCTGCAAACTATTATTTTCTGGACAAAGCATTTCAAAATAAAATTATTAACAGAGATGTTTCTGATCTTAAAAAATTACAAATCTAATGAGACAAAAATATTGTGTTCGAGACACAAAACTGAATAAAAATGTTATATGTGAAGATAAAATATTAATCTTATAATACTTGTATTTAAAATTGAGTAAATTTTACAAGTGATCCTTTCTGCAAATCATGCAAATTTAAGAGATATTTGGAAGATAAGCTTGACTGATTTTTTGTTTGTTTGTTTGTTTGTATTTCCCTTTATTTTTTTTCCCATCACCATTTATCTCCTCTATGTCCCCTTCTACCTGCATCCCCACCAACGCCCCCTATCACCACACTGCTGCCCATGTCCATGAACTTTTTTTTACTTTTAAAAAAAATTTGCTCAATCCCTTTACAGCCTGGAGAGTGTCTGCTCGCTCTCTATGATTCTGCCTCTGTTTTCCTTCACAGTTCAGTTTGTTCATCAGATTCCACATATGAGTGAAGTCATATGGTACTTGTCTTTCTCTGACTGGTTTATTTCACTTAGCAAAATGTTCTCAGGTCGATCCATGCAGTCACAAAGGGTAAAATTTTCTTCCTTTTTATGATCAAGTAGCATTACATTGTGTCAATGTACCACAGCTTTCTGGACACAATGCTGTTTATTGTCTCCTATGAATAGGAATTATTTTTAGTTTTCAATGGTCACATTATCCCCAGTCCCCCTCTCACCTTATTATTATAATACTTTAATAAGAGTAAATTTGTGTATTAATAAAAGAGATGAATGTCAATCATCCTGTACCTTTTTTGGAACATACTTTCATTGCAATTAAAATATGGTTGCTCTTATGTTAATAAAGAAGGGTACTTTTAGATTATAGTGACTAGAAATGCAAAATTCTTTTCTCAACATACAGAGGAATCATAATGTCTTTATGTAACTTATTTAGAGTGGTAGAAACAAGCAGTACACAGAAGTACTGAAACACTTCAACTACTTTTTTCCTGGTTTGGGAGAGGGTCTGCCAGCATGCTGCATGTTTTCTCCAGTGAGTATATAAACAATCTTTTTGGAAGGACTTTTTGTTTCAGAATTCACAGCGAAAGCAAACCAAGTTGTAGAACATGCCCACGTCTGTCTCTTGCTGTGTGAATTCAACACAGCCAGATGCCTATATTTGCTATCATGAGTCACCTCAACAGGAGCTTTCATATTCTAGAGCTGCCTAAAGGCATTTTGGGGTTTTCAATGTTAAATATGCATTTGTAAAGCATGAAGAAACTATGCAGCTGTACAGTGAGTTCTTAGTTCTGACCCCAGTACAGTGGTCTCTACCTAACAGACTCCAAGTGGAGTTTTGATTGACAATGATATAAATGCTTTTGTAATACATTATCTTTATTTGTAAATATGTAAATAGTTAACATTTATCTGAATATGTTTTTTAAAATGTTAATCAACATACCTTTGTACGTGAATAGCTATGTCAAGAGGAGGACTAGACATAAAGCAAAAAAGGCATATAATTTTGAAATCAAAGAACTTTTAGTCTCAGCTCTTTAACCTACCAGCTACATGGCCCTGTGCAAGTTAGTCCTGATCTTCAGTTTCCTCTCCTATATAATGAGGCTAAAAATACCTACGCCACAGAATTGAACAAGGATCAAATCCATGAATCAATGTATGATTATACAAGACTCAGTTTTTTATTTTATTTTATGCCATTACACTTTGTAATTGGACTTGTATTTCTTTCACTGTTTGGACTAAAAAGAAAATTGGTTCATGAAATTTACAAATATAAAAAATGAGAAAGCTAGCTAGTGTGCTGAATTAGAGAATCAGTTCAATGTATGCTGGCAGACTTAAATGATGGGACAGCACTAACAAGTGGAGCGAATTTAAAAGTCTGGTGCTTGACTTTAGATTTTAAAAATTAGTTGTGGAAGGACAGGCTGAGGACTTGGGACTTAAAGGGAGTTCTTGTGAGTATGTGAGAGGGTGGTGGGGGACAGGCCGATTTCAGTGTTTGAAGTCAATTAAAACACCTATCCGAGCCAACTGAGTCATGTAGTCGCCAAATGAATAAATGTAGTCTTAGCTGGCATTAGCGGAATTATGTCTGGATCAAGTAATCTCCCCTTTCAGTCTGAGCAGGTCAGATCACGAATGGAGTAAGTGTTCCTTTCTGAGCACCACATGTTCAGGTAGACTTTTAAGAGGAGAGTCTTGGTGGGTCTGCATGAAGGATAAACATCACATATGTGAAAAGAAATCCAAGCATCTTGGATTTAACCCTCAAAATTATAACGTTAGATAAGGCATGATGTTTTTTCATTACATTTAGAGAGATTATCATGTGAAAAATATATGCTTATTCTAACTTCAGACAATAAAACAGGACCAATGAGTTGGGAGTAAAATTGGGAAAAATTTCAATGTGTAATTCTCAGAATGCTTTTGAGATACAATGAAGCCCAGCTGAGGGTCACGCTAATATTTTCTATAGCAGGAATCTGGGGAAGAACATGGAAACATATAACTGGGGGGTGCAGAACATGTAAGCAGGAAGGTAAGAGCCAAGGATAGAGTGAATTCAGAAAAGACTATGGAAATTGATTCATAGGAGCAAGCATAATTTCTGTAACCATTTCTGCGAAAATGTCATTCCCAGTTGTTAGTGCTGGTCCATCATTTAAGTCAAAAGTAAGTGCTGCAAAAATAGAGGGCACGATTTCCAGTTCAGGGGTCAGGTAGATCCTTGACACAGTTGGAGTTACAGCCACATCACAGGACAATCAAAATGTTTTCCCAAAGACAAAATTTGACAATGCGAGGAAGATGAGATGAGTAGCTAGCAAGTAGGGGTGGTGGTGGTGGTCATTGCTGGGGGAGGGTAGCTGTTGCCATGTTTGTGCTATTCTTCATCTTCACATCCTGTCCACACAGGATTTATGATCCTTATTTTTTAAGGAATATGTACACAAACACCGGATATGCAGAATAGATATGGTATAGATGATAAGAAATCTTAATTGTACATAACAAAGTGGGCCTGGATATTCTCCCCTCAGAGAGTGTGTATGTTCCCCTATTGTGGAAGGAGTTGGATAGAATCATATTGGAGATTTCCTCCAACTGTAATTCTGAATATTGGGAAAGACCATTTATATTATAATATATTTCTT
The DNA here is from genome assembly GCA_026230045.1 of Corynorhinus townsendii. Classification (NCBI taxonomy): domain Eukaryota; kingdom Metazoa; phylum Chordata; class Mammalia; order Chiroptera; family Vespertilionidae; genus Corynorhinus; species Corynorhinus townsendii. Next base: position 98,695,891 of record JAPDVU010000002.1, read on the forward strand.
CCAAGTGGCAGAGGAGAACAATAACAATAATGGATCAATTTGTGAACTTCTCAATATTACCTTGTTAGACAATATTTTCCATTTTTTTCCTCTATTGGGAAATTTTCTAAAATAATATTCTAGACTGCTGTTGTCAAAATGGTTACACTAGGCAGGAAATTTAGTCATTTCCAATAAGGTATTAATTGACAAGTTTATCTCAAACTAGAGAAATTGAGGATTGCAATTAAACATAGTAGTTACACCCTTTAAACGGTTTTATGTACCTGTTTAAAGATACTTCCTAAAAGGCAGAAGGATCCCTGAGAATGGAGCTTACATATGGGAGAATATGTTCAGATGCTGAAATAATGTCCTTCCCATACACTAAATCATTTTAACTCAACCAATGTTTAATGAGCATACTCTGTATGTAGAGATCCCTGCAGTCAAAGAAAGGACTTTGCATGCCTTACCAAATGCAGTCCTCAGAAGCGGCTCATCAACGTCACCTTAACATGTGAAGTAGATATGTGAAGTCCAAAAATCTAAGCAGTGGTAGGTAACTGTAAAGTTGTTGAGTTGGGATGCAAGCTCAAGTCTGTCTTATTCCAAGTAATTTAGTCTTACCCTGGAGATTGGAGAGGGCTGACATTACAGAAGCAAATGAGACAGTCGGGAATGAAATATGCCTGAGATGGAAAACTGACAACCAAGTGCTTTCTATCCATAGGCTGTGATCATAGGTAGCCTGAGGACCAGTTTTAGCCAAAGACATTCTAAGGTAGGATAAAGTATGAAAAACAGAAATCATATCAGTTATTTTTCTAAATTTATAGTCCCAGTAAATGTGCTGCTATGAACATAGGGGTACATACATTCTTTCTGACTGATGTTTAGGGTCTCTTAGGATATATTCCTAGAAGTGGAATCATGGGGTCAAATGGGAATTTCATTTTTAATTTTTTGAGGAAACTCCCCACTGTTTTCCATGGTGGGAAGGACCATTTATTCAAGGTATTATTTATCAGAATGTTGGACAGGGCTTGGTCAGTCTTCTCTCCCATCTGCCTGTCTTCCCTGGACTCCTGCGAGTCCAGGGAAAAAAGATACTCACTAGTTTCGTTTTACATCCATGTTTTTCCTTCTATACAGTAAGTTCTTTGAAAGTATTTAATCATTCAGAAAACTAAAAATGCTGTGTCTGTTCTTTATGGATGGCAAGTAATCTAGAATATATGTGCTACATACAATATTCTCTGGAGGATTCTGGATGCAAAACAAAATTTTGTTTTCTCCTCTTTTTCACCAGTGTTCTCTTTAACTATTATAAACTAAGCAAACCATCTGTATTTAGAACATCTCTATAGAAATGGCTATTTTATTTAATAATAACTTTATTAAGTTTAACAAAACCTTTCCTTCAAGCCATTTTGCTCAATTAAAATTTGACGAAGGAGGCAAGAACATGCAATGGAGTAAGGAGAGTCTCTTCAATAAATGTTGTGGGGAAATAGGACAGGTACATGCAGAAAAATGAAACTAGACCACCAATTTACACTATACACAATAGTAAACTCAAATGAATAAAAGACTTAAATGTAAGACGTGAAACCATAAAAATCTTAGGGAAAGCCATAGGCATCAAAATCTCAGGCATCTCACATATCAATATGTTTATGGATACACCTCCCAAAGCAAAGGAAACAAAAGAGAAAATAAATAAGTAGGACTACATCAAAATAAAAAACTTCTGCACAGCAAAAGAAATCATCAACAAAATGATAACGGAGCCCACTGCATAGGAAAACATATTTGCCAATGATATGTCCAATAAGGGGTTAATTTCCAAAATATACAGGGAACTCATACAACTTACCAAAAGAGAGACAACCCAATTTAAAAATGGGCAAAGGACCTAAGTAGACACTTCTCCAAAGAGGACAGACCAAAGGTCAAGAGACATTAAAAAATTCTCAGTCACATTTAATCATCTGAAAGATGCAAATTAAAAGGACACTGAGGTATCACCTCACACCTGTCAGATGGCTATCATCAATGAAGGACAAATGTTGGCAAGGATGTGGAGAAAAGGCAACCATAGTGCACTGCTGGTGGGAATGCAGACCAGTGCAGCCACTGTAGAAAACAGTATGGTATTTTCTCAAAAAATTAAAAATGGAACTCCCATTTGATCCAGTGATCCCACTCCTAGAAATATATTCTAAGAAACCTGAGATACCTATCAGAAAGGATATATGCACCCCTATGTTCATAGCAGCATAATTTACAATAACTAAGATTTGGAAACAGCTCAAGTGCCCTTCAGCAAATGAGTGGATAGAAAGACAGTGGTACATTTACACAATGGAATAGTATGCAGCAATAAACAAAACAACTCTTACCATTTGCAACAGTATGGATGGACCTGGATAGTATTATGCTTAGGGAAATAAGCCAGTTACAGGAGTCACTCATGTGGAATCTAATGAACAAACTAGATCCAGAGACATAGAAGCATTGAACAGACTGTTGTACCTCAGAGGAAAGGCAAGGGAAGGTGGGTGGGTAGGAAGAGATTAACCAAAGAACTTGTATGCGTATATGCATAACCCATGGTCACTGACAATAGGGTGATGAAAGCCTGGGGTGGGGGGAAGGAGGTGGGCTAGAAGAGCTCAATGGGGGGAAAAAGGGACATATGCTAATACTTTCAACAATAAAGATTAAAAAAACAATGCTTTCTTGTTGGGAAAAATGCAGCATAAATGAACACTATTTTTTACTATGTTCTTGGTCTCCTTTCTAAAATGTCAGTGTACTTCAGATTAAAAACTTGTTGTTAAACCTTCTTTGCAGTGGCACTATAATTAAACTAAACCAAACCATCATCAGTTAAATATAAGTACCGTTTCTCATCAGATTTATGCTACTCTGCTCTATTCTACCCTATTCTACTCTACCCTATCCTATTCTGTCCTGTCCCATCCTATCCTATCCTATCCTATCCTATCCTATCCTATCCTATCCTATCCTATCCTATCCTATCCTATCCTATCCTATCCTATATTTTACTGGAGGCTTCTGTATCCCTCCATCATAGCCACTAACTTAATCACCTAATTTGGGAGACATCCAGGTTCTTCTTATAAGATGTAAGGTGTCTAACTTCTTTTTTGTGCTTGCTTTTCGCTTATTATCTCCATTCTTTACATTACCCACCCATGGTGTTGCAATTTCAGGATATTTCTTTCTTGCATAGTTAAGGTCACTACAGAAGTTTATAACAAACTGAGTGGGGATTGCACTAACTAGGCTGCTCAATTTCAGAGAAAACAAGCTTACCTGGTAAGAGGAGCTCTGAAATACTGCTGCTTGCCACTGTTATCTTTGCCTACCTACATCTATATCTATCATCTATGTACCTCCCTATCCTCCTAACAAAAAGGTCACTTTGTTCCTATTTTATTCTGTATCACAGGTTGGCTTCCCGGTCACAATGATTCTTCTTTTCTGCGAGTTGAAATGAATGAGAGGATTGTTTCACCGCGTTTTCACTCAAGTCAGTAACATTGTGTAAGATCTGACACAGTATTCTTGGGTTTTTGCAGATGTTCCCCCAACAAGTCAGGGGGTGGATCACAAGCAGGTCCAGAGAGAACTGGGAGATGTTGTACTGCACCTCCATAACCCAACCATCCTCTCTTCCTCTTCAATCGAAGTTCACTGGACAGTGAGTAGTTGTTGCTGCAGTATTTGGTCATGGTTTTAATATGCAGGAGACCTCTGGGAAATTATTATGTGAAAAAAATATGATAGTTAAATTATACACACACACACACACACACACACACACACACACACACCCACCCAAAGTCTGTAATGACCGGCCGAAGGCTCGACCGAACATCGGAAGTCAGTTCTGCAGTCAGTGCTGGGTTGCCGTGTTGACCCAGCACTGACTGCCGAGGGGACTGTGGATCAGGCCCGGAGAGAGGCCTGAAGAGAGAGGCAGGGTCTGATCTGCAGCCTCCGTGGCAGCTGTTGATCAGCAGTTGCTTCTCTCTTTCTCTCTGGGCTTCGCCAGCAGCCGCACCTCTGTTTCTCTCCAGGCCTCCACAGGGGCTTCTGATCAGCCCTGCCTCTCCGATCAGGCCCAGAGATAGGCCCAGAGACACTGACTGGCATAGAAACCGATCAATCAGAACCAAATCTGGGTGAAATGTTAGGAGCCAATGGCTGCCTAGGAGGTGGAGTTTTTGATGCTGACTGGCATAGAAACTGACCAATCAAGGAAGGGCAGTTGGGGGCGAGATCAGGCTGGCAGGGGAGGGCAGTTAGGGTCATCAGGCAGGCAGGCAGAGGTAGTTAGGGGCGATCAAGCAGGCAGGCAGAGAGGTTAGGGGCAATCAGGCAGGCAGGCAGCAGAGGGGTTAGGGCAATCAGGCAAGCAGAGGCAGTTAGGGGTGGTCAGGCAGGCAGGCAGGCATGTGAGCAGTTAGAAGCCAGCGGTCCCAGATTACAAGAGTGATGTCCGACTGCCCACAGGGATCGGGCCTAAACCAGCAGTCAGACATACCCCGGGTCTCATTCACAGCCTCTGTGGCAGCTGTTGATCAGCCATTGCCTCTCTCTTTCTCTCTGGGCTTCACCAGCAGCCACCCCTCTGTTTCTCTCCAGGCCTCCACAGGGGCTTTTGATCAGCCCTGCCTCTCTGATCAGGCCCAGAGATAGGCCCAGAGACACTGATTGGCATAGGAACTGACCAATCAGAACTAAATCTGGGTGAAGGCTGGGCTGAGGGAACCCCCCCTCCATACACGAATTTCGTGCACCGGGCCTCTAGTGTGTGTGTGTGTGTGTGTGTGTGTGTGTGTGTGTGTGTGTGTGTGTGTGTGTGTGTTGTTCACTCCACCAATAACTTTATAATGTAATCTTTTTATGATGGCATCTGTAGACTGGCTTTAAACAGAGAAAAGTTTATTTTTGTGTATATTATCTATTATGATGCAATAATGGACTTTATTAGTTTTAGAGGGAAGACACAGAGTATTAATCATGAAGATAAAACTTGTGATAGGATGATCACATTTTTTAACTTATAAATAGTTCTACATTAAGCAGTAATTAGGCTTTAAAAATTAGAAAGTGGATAAGCACATTTTTTCCTTATCTCCCTGAACACTGAGAAACATCTTTCCAGATATTGTCACAGAAGTTCTTTGATGACTTACTTACATTTCTGCATGAAACATCAACATTAATACCTAATTTATATATTAAGGTGAAAAATGAAAGACATTACAAAAGATAGTGATCTGTTTTTAGTTTTCTGCATTGTGTATATTTGAAAACCACAGAATGAAGTCCAATATAATCATTTATATATTTTTACATTTACTTTTAATAATCTTCTAATAAACCAACAGAAATATATTAATGATTACATTTTTATTTGTCATTTTAATAGGTGGACCAACAGTCTCAGTATATTCAAGGATATAAAATTCTTTATCGGCCATCTGGAGCCAACCATGGGGAATCGGAGTGGTTAGTTTTTGAAGTGAGAATGCCAACCAAAAATAGTGTCGTTATCCCTGATCTCAAAAAGGGAGTCAACTATGAAATTAAGGCTCGTCCTTTTTTTAATGAATTTCAAGGAGCAGACAGTGAAATTAAATTTGCTAAAACCCTGGAAGAAGGTAAATATAATGAAGTGTGTGATTTCTATGTGTTGCACAGTACATTTGTTAGGCTTTTATTAACATGATTGAAAAATTTTTATGTTAGTAGTGACATTATTAACTTTCTTTTAATATTGAACATTATATTTTGCTAATAGAATTTGTTTAATTAGGACGATTATAAATTGCTTTAATAGAGGCCTATAGAAAAATGTGCAAATGTGGAACATTTTATTGCTTAATGATATATTTGACCGTTCAGAAATAAAATTCACATTTAAAGATGGAAATGTTTTCAATTTGCTTGCCTTTGCATTATTTGCCATTCATTTATTAAATGTTATCTTGAGTAATGACTTGTAAATAAGGTGAGTAATGTCTTGGTTTGCCCAGGACTTTCCAGGGTTAGCATTTTATACTTATGACTCATGTCCCTGGGAACCCTTCAGTTCTAGACAAACTGGTATGATTGGCCACCCTATAACTGGAAATTAAAAATTAATATTTAAATAAAGGTCAAAGGTTACATGTCACAACTATTCTTCAGAACACTTCCTAAAATGTCTTTATTACTTTGAATATAAATTATAGAATACAGTTAATATCATGGATGACACATTCATCTTCATTCCTTTTAAACTCTTTTATAGAGAACATGAGACTAAGGTAGCAGGATAAAAAAATAGAGATTTCCCTTGGAATTTTTGTGGAGATAATCTCTGTAATGCTGGTTATGAAACATTCAGAGTAATAATGCATTAGTAATATTGAGAAATACTTAGTTTGGGATGAGATGCCTCTTTAAAACATATGCATATATTGATATAAATTTTATATAGTTATTATTTGACTGTACATTTTAAGTTCCTGTTTTTAATGTCCTCTAATGCCACTGATAATATATTCACTTTTTGAAACAATTTAATAGCACCCAGTGCACCACCTCAAAGTGTAACTGTATCAAAGAATGATGGAAATGGAACTGCAATTCTTGTTAGTTGGCAGCCTCCTCCAGAAGACACGCAAAATGGAATGGTCCAAGAGTACAAGGTAATCCCTACATAGTAATTTAATGATGGACATCCCTCTTCCCCTACAAAGAAAAGGAAAAGAAACCTTGGTTACATTGTGCATGGATATTTGGCGCCATCTGCTGGTGTTCATACAGTATGTAAAAATTGTTTAAAAACATTTTCCTGTTTATTCAGTAATTGTGGAATACTAATTTTTAAACTATGTGAAAAACATTAATTTAAAAGAGAGGATCTACTTCATCGCATAATATTTACGTTGATGTAATACCACATGAACAGCCAATGAAATGCTATTTTTTTTTGTCCTAAAAATAACTTAAATATATATTGTATAGGTTGCCCTATAGAATTGGCTGTGGGTTCACATTCTATCAAATATGGTCTATTTTTTTTTTTAGTCTGTATGCTTGAAAGCTTAGAACTTTGGAACTAAAATAAATATTTACTGTACATGAGAATCATTTTTATCTGTAATCATTGTTTCGGTTTCTAAGCAATATTTCATGTCTCAGAGGAAATTCAAATATAAATTTCTGTATGTTTAAATGAATTTTTTAATGTGATATAGTGTCAAGGGATTTAATCTAATGATTCTGAATAATTACATTTTCCTGTGAAGTTATCCTCTCTACTCACTGCATTTAGAGAGTTTTATATAAAATCATCTTGTGAAAATATATAGTAAGCATACCAAGGAAGAATAAAAACTAAGTTAGGAACATGGCATTTATCCTATCAATGAATCTGTTTTGTATTATGGGATAGTTAAATGAGTTACCATAAATGAATTAGAATCAAGACAATCACAATAGAAAATATATTTATGTGTATTTCTTCAACACTTCTGTAAACACACTACATACTAGAAAATATTTTAAAGTAGAAAAAATTTATTTCTCTAGACCCTGCTTAAAATTTCTATGATGGCTGAGTATTTTTCTAATGACTAGTAGATTATCCCATATCTAAATATTTTATCCTGTACCTATTGATATGAAACTGATGTTAAGAAGGTAAACACATTTACTTCTACAGGTAATTGCATGCTAACATCAGAGTCACTGTAGCTTATTTTTTAAATATAGATGCCTGGCTACCATGCTCAGAAATTCTGATTCAGTAGGCCTAATAGGGCCCTTGCATGTATATCTTGGTAGACCTTTCTGAGTGTTTATGCTGTGTGCCCTTGGTTAAGGCCCAAATAAAGACAACAAATGTTCTTTGGAGTAGCAAATGATTTGCACAATAACCATATATACTGAGCTTAATTTTAGGTATAATATTTTATTTTTAAATTATTTTTTAAAAATATAAACTGAAAATTTGTGTACACATTTAAAGGGGCAACTTTCCCAAAGTATTTAAAATGTTTAAATACATAAATGCAAATGCTGGATGATGGTAGGTAAGTTGTTGTTTTTTCTCAAGACTTTTTGCAAGGAACTTCTTTTTTGGCAAGTGATTTCTTAAATATTTTAAATTAGATCTTCTAGGTAATTGTATCATTAAAATATAACAGTCTCGACAGTTTCAAGTGCCTTCTTGTGAGTTTCAAGGTTATTTTAATACCGGGAGTGTCAGGATTCTATAGTTCATTCTAGAAAAATAAACTGTTATGAAGACTTTTAAGGATTTAAAATGAGGTGATGTCTCAGCTCTCCAGCAAAATTGTGTAATGTAGGCATTTTCCCCCTAAGAGTCAGAACTCATTTCTCTCCTGAAGAAATTCGAAAGAGTGGATTTCACTTAACTTCACGGTCAATTTAAAATAATAAAATGCCTTTCTGAAGCTGATTGACTGGTACAAAATCGGTCTGTGGCTTTGGTTCAGCTGCCTAATGTAATTGGGGGGAAAAATCACAAAAGACTCTTTATTCCCAAATGGTCAGATCCTGGTATAGATTCTGACCATTCGCTGGTGTTATGCATTGAAGCTATATTAAAATAATATTAACTTTCAAAGATAAAGTAAAGGTTAGTGCCCTAGTGATAGAGGACACTGATATTCTTAGATTTATTTTAAATCCCATTTCCTATTAGACAATAGGCTACTTGAAGCTAATCCCACATCTTGCTTCATAAAGAACATAGGGCATGTTTTACTACTTCATAGATCATTTTCTTATGGAAACTGAGTTCATGTGCTATCATGCACCATACCCATATCTTTGGACATTGCCAAAGATTACCCTATGAATAAGTAATCATTTAGTGTGAAATTTAAATTAAGAATTATAGTCTAGAGCAGAAATCTTTATTTCCTGAAAATAATTTCCTATAACAAATGCCATTATCAAAGTTAATGAGATATATAATAATTTTCTTATAAGAAAATTTTTCTTTCATGTCAGATGTTATTCTTTATAATCCAATATTTTACCAAAGACAAATTGATATTCACATTAACTACAAGATCAGTGTGCTAATTTTCTCTCATTGTTAATAGTACAATGTATCATAGGCTGAGTAAAATCCTGGGATGATTCTTCTTATGTTCACTTATGTTCAGTGTGTGTGTGTGTGTGTGTGTGTGTGTGTGTGTGTATGTATAAAATTCTCACCTGAGGATATGTTTTTATTATTTAAGAGAGGTAGAGAAAGAGAAATATCAATCAGTTGCTTCCCATGCATGCCCCAGCCAGGGATGTTGCTTCCCATGTATGCCCTAACCAGGGATTGAACCCTCAACCTTTTGGTGTACAAGACAATGCTCAACCAACTGAGCCACTCAGCCAGGGCTAGTTATATTTTAATAGCTATACTTATGTAAGGTAAGCTCTATCTCTTTTTAAACCACTGCTTCTTGGTTTTGTTTTTGGTTATTTAGAAAAGGCGATAGCACCAGGTAATTATATCCCAGAGAACTGTGGAAGCAAAGTGCTAGACTTGGAGTTTCTTCCTCATCTTTATTTTGTGATATCTGGTAATCTAGTATCACACCTAGCCCACAGTAGGAGTGCAAATGCTGCATGGTAGTAGATAAGTTATTGTTCTTTATCGAGATGTGCACAGCTTTTTGCTAGGAACTTTTTTTTCCCTGGCAAATGATTTCTTGTTGTTTATTAAAAAAAACACACAACACATTATCATAGCAACTAGTTTCTTCAAGCAAAAATTTGTAGACTCACTTTATCACATGATCTCACTCATATGTGGACTCTCATGAACAAAATAAATTATGATCAAAATAGATCCAGAGATATAGGAACATGGGACAGACTGTCGAATTTTAGAGGGAAGGTCGGGGTGAGTGGGAAAAGATCAACCAAAGAACTTGTATGCGTAAAGCATAACCTGTGGATACAGACAATAGGGTGGTGAAGGCTTGGGGTGGGTGGTGGGGGCGTGCTAGAAGGGGTCTATGGTGAGGAAAGGGGGGATATATATGTAATTCTTTCAACAATAAAAATATTTATAAAAACGGCTTAAAGGAAAACAATGTATTTGAGAAAGTTTAAAAAGGTCTTGAAGATTCTACTAACACTAGGTTTGCCTAGAAGAGTCTTTTGAGAACTAGATCCTAGGCAAAATAGACTTCTGAAATTCCCCGAATTAGGTTCATGGTAGATCTGAACTCTGACTAGATCTAAAACCACAACACTATGTTGATCTTTGCATTAATTTAAAGAATTTACTAGATTAACATTCATTGTGTTCTTCTCACAGGTTTGGTGTTTGGGCAATGAAACTCGTTACCATATAAACAAAACGGTGGATGGTTCCACATTTTCTGTGGTCATTCCCTCTCTGGTCCCCGGGATCCGGTACAGTGTGGAGGTGGCAGCCAGCACAGGAGCTGGGCCAGGGGTGAAGAGTGAGCCACAGTTTATCCAACTAGGTAAGTGCTGGTTAGAGTGTATATCACTCTTCCCTTTGGCCTCTTCTTCTTTTTACTTATTTATTTATTTTTATGTAGGAGAGCCACCATTGTAAGTTGAATAGAATGTGGAATATGGCAACGCAGCTACAATATAATGGCGTTCGATTTAATATATAGGACAACTAACCTTAAATTTATCCAAGCTCACATTAAATGATTTTCCAAGCAAAACACTATCAGTATTCAGTATGATCCTAATCCTGCCCTATAACTTTTCTCATCTAGTCAAAATATACAATTAATTGAGCACCAAAGCTACCTCAGCAAACAAGACACAATGTACACCTTCATGGAAATTGCAGTTGTTTGGATTAAAATAAAACAAACTTCCATGTAAAGCTTATACTAGGTATTAGAAGTTTATAGCATTATGCAATTTATATTTACCATTTTTGTCTATTTAAAATTATGATTGCTTTTTATAACAAAATGTAGATTGAGATGCCAGAGTACATCGGAATATGTTTATATGCTAATTATTTATCAAGTTAAATGCATGCTTTAAAAGTTAGATGAATAGGAAAAAAACTGACAGAATCCTTCATTACAAAAATTCACTATAGAAAATGTGGCATGCACATAAGATACAAATTAGGAAGTGGTTACCAATGTAATCTAAAACAAACATCAAAAACAGCCATAAAATACTATTGCAAATGGAAAGGGAAGAGGAGAGGGTCAGATATTAAGAGGCGACATTTAAATTGTGAAAGATGCCGAGAAGTATATGTCAACTTTGTGTTAAATTGTTCCAGATCAGAAGTTAGGCATTAGTAATATTTTGTTAGTTGCTAAATTATGAAAAAGGATTAGATATATAAATCTTTATACTTAACAGATAAGTACATGGTATTTTTACATGTTGATAATATTGATGATGTCCTAGAAATTATTTCTAAACAAAATTAAGAAACATTTGGCTTTGAATAAACTTTAATGCTGAACATAAGGAACTTTCCATTTGCTTTGGAGAGTTATTAATGTTCCATTGTTAAGACAATGCTAGCTGCTGTAACAGACACACTTGCAGAATTGTGGTTGCATAATACAATGAAGTCCACCTGAAGCCAAAGGCCATCCCAAACATACATGGCTGAGGAGGCTTCCAAGGTTGACCCTGGGTGAGCAGAAAGGAAGTATTGAAACACAGTTTGTGGGAGGGTTCAATGGTGCAAGTCTGGAGATGGTGCCCACGGCTGCTGCCCAAAACTCAGCCACGTGATTCCAAAAAGATGAATGGGAACATCACAAAAAAATAAAAATAAATAAATCACTGGCTAGGGCACTACCTCTCAACAATTCTAGTCTATGGGGGTCCCATTCACACCTTTAGTGGATGGCTTGCTGTCTGCCACAGCCATGGGCCAGAATTTGCCTTTTGGATTGCCTTTTTTTTAATGTCTTTATTGATTAAGGTATCACATATTTGTCCTCATCCCCCCATTCTCATCCCAAGCCCCTCCCCACACATGCCCCTACCCCCTTATTGTCCGTGACCACTGGTTAGGCTTTATGCATGCATACAAGTCCTTTGGTTGCCTTTTACACTTTGCACATTTGAAAACAGTGCTGATACATAAAACTTTTATGTGAAAATAGCTTCATGATGTATTTCTGGTTCATTTATTGCAAAATTACAGTGTTATGTAAGATATGAGGGAAAACAGTTCAAATATGGACTTTTTTACTCAAACAGTTGCCCGGATTTGTGAAATATCAGTATTAACTTATTAAAATTGAAGTTATAAGTTACATTGCGATAACCCTATACATTGTTGATGTCATTTACCTATTTTGATAACATATGACTTGTAGTCCTGAGTTTTCAAAGATGAATTGGAATTTTATTTTTAAGATTTAAATCATAGGATTTAAGGGACAAATTGTTTGCTTGAAATTGTAAATGTGCTCGCTCCAGGTTTTTTCCGAATCTCAGTATAGCCTCAGCTGCCGTGAGACAAAGACTGAGAGGGAGAGCGGCTGTTTTAATCCACTGGTCACACCGCATGGTATTCTGTTAAGCCCATCTGGCTGCCTGCGTGGAACCTCTCCTGGCTGTCTCCGTTAAACCCGCAGCTACCTGCCTTCACCTCGCACCAATAGCCATGGAATTCACAAGCCCAGCACACACAAAGGGTGTGTTAGGATAAAGAGTAGGTCTGCTTGGAGAACTTTCAGAAGATGAAGTGCTCTTAGGGTAACCATAGATAAAAGGGTCTGGAACATGAAATAAAACGTTCAGTCAACAAACAGTTGAAGGCAGGTAACTGCTTGTGAAAATAGGTTTTTCAGCCTTGACCCTCCATAGAATAAAATCTGAAATTCTGTTCAAGAGAGAAAAATAAATAAAAACCACACACACGTAAGTAGCAATTTAGCCATTTTACATAGAAGCCGCTTCTATTTTCCAAAGGCTGTTTTTCTTATTCATTGAATGCTGCTTCGTTTTCCGACCGTATCTGATTGGAATGCAATATCATGTAATAAGGAAAGGTACTCTGTAGGATGTATTTTTCTGTTGGAGAAATGGTACTCAGATATGGTGAGTTATACCAATTATTTTTCTGAACAACAAAAATTGAGGGATGGAACAAATGTTTCTATTTTAAAGCAGGCTGTAATAGCAGAAGATTTTCAGAGTCAAATGATATAACAATCATAAGAAAGCCCCATCATAAAGAAGCAGGCAAACACCTTGTTGCTTCGCCAGGTGTTGTGGGGGAAGAACATTCACACTGCAGACAGAGGGGGGACTATTCCCACTGGCCGCAGTCGGTGCCAGCAGAGCAGGGCGTTGCTTTGATGACAGAGCAACAGCTTCCGGTTTTCTGCAGAATCTGGACGGCTCCGTGTGCCAGTGAAACGGTGGGCTCGAAAAATTAATATCTTAGTAGGTTTAAACATAAATAGAAAATAAGTAAATTTTAATAGCCATAAATTTCATCAATTTTTAATTTTTTAATCAAAATAGCTGTCAGAAAACATAAGCCTATTTGATTTATAAAACATGATCATTCTTGTCCATATTTAGTGTTTCTATATCTATTCCTTGTGGTGGTGATTATTTCAAAAGAAATATTATTTTTAGTTTGTTCAGTGGTAGCATTATCTTCATTTATCATTGCTTTTTAATAATCCTGAATTTTATAGGCCCCTTCTGAACATAGGTTCATATAATGTGTTTCTAAGACAGTTAAGAGTCAGAATATAGTCTGTGTGGGGATGTGGGGTGTGGGAGTGTCTGGGTGGCGATGGGAGAGATGGAAGACACAGCATGTATTTTTTTTTTTCAATATCTACCTTAAACAGGAAATAAAATGTAATTACTTACCTTTTTTAGAACATATAATTGAGGGTTCCTATGAAAGTCTGAGAAAGTATATCTTTTTTTATACTTACCTATTGGGGACCCCTTATTTGTATACTTGCGAAGAGTATTTCATTTTTTACAATTGTACTTTTGTGTTTACCTCAGCACTTTCCTATGAAACTTAATCTAAGCAATGAGCTACAGAGTTTTCTGGAGTAAAAAAAAAAATGGAAATTGTGTGCCATTGCCTTTTTTTTTTTAAATAAATTCCATAAAACTATATCATATTTGTTTTGAATTAAAATAAATAAAACAAATATAGTTTTGCTGAAAACCTCATGAACTATTTTAACTAAAAATGCTGGTGTTGCACATTTAGAAACGGAAGCTATTGTCCAAAAATTAACAAAATAATGATGGCAGTTTTATATTATGTAAGTTATGAGTTCATTATCTTATTGAGTTTTAAACCCAAATTAATCTGAAAATGGCTTTTCAGATTCTCATGGCAACCCAGTGTCACCTGAGGACCAGGTGAGCCTTGCTCAGCAGATCTCTGACGTGGTGAAGCAGCCAGCGTTCATCGCGGGCCTCGGGGCGGCCTGCTGGGTCATCCTCATGGTCTTCAGCATCTGGCTCTACCGGCACCGCAAGAAGAGAAATGGGCTGACCAGTACCTATGCGGGTATCAGGAAAGGTACTAGCTTTCCTAAGTTTTTTATATTTTACTGTGTTGACATAACTCTTGTCTTAATATGTGACTGCAAATTATGTATGTATATATATCCTTATTAAATCATTTTAATACATACAGATTTTCAATAGTGCTTTTATTTTATCCTGATGTATGCATGTTAACTCCTGTTGAGCAGCAATGCTGCATATAGGGCTAATCAGTTCCAGGCCCAGTTCACGTAAAATATATTTCTCCTAGGTAGGTCTGCCTGGGTGTTCTCCCATCCCCTGGTTCTCTTAGGGAATGACATTTTTGCTTTATATTCTCAAGGAAACGTTTTAATCTCCTTGCCACAGAAGTTATAAATACAAGCTTTGAACGGTCTCACACAGCTTTAAGGTGGTGTTGTTTCCTTTGTGAAGCTAAAGAGGTTACTTGTAAAATCATTATTTTTATGGTTGCTTCTGATTATTTATAAAATAGTCATTTCTTGTGAATATGAAATATGTGACTGAATGAGGTCCTTCAGGTTGCAGAGAGAGGAGGTGTAGTACTTTTTCATTGTTATATTTAAAGTTGCAGATTTAACTGTGTATACCCTGTTAATAAGTGAGGGTGATTTTGTTACAAACATGTTTACAGTTTTAGAAGATCAAGTTTACTTGCCTGCTATTGTTTATAATTTTGAGGATGAATCATATATGTGGCACAGACACCTTTGCCACATATCCTTAAATTCTGCAGATTGAGAACTTATGTTTTATTCTCTGAGGAGATTTGATAACGCTGTCGGACATAGAATTCTCCCCCACCCCCAAATATATTCGTCAGCTCTGGGCCTCAGACATGGGCTATGGCGGGGATGACTCCAGGTCCCAGTTCTCAGGGATGGGGCCAATTTATGTCTTCAGTACAACTAAATTTTTATAGTGCTCCTGTTGCTCTGAAAATGGCCCTGGCTTGGATGACAAATTATACATTCACCCTATGTTTAGGGCCTTTACTTAATTTAAGACCACACTTTTGCTTTGCCGCAATGCAAATTTAAAGAGAATTACCAAAGACACATTCCTTCCCCTACCATCACAACCTTAAAAAAATAAAATAAAATGTCTGCATATTTCCTAGGTGATCATTTCCTACATGTGTTGGCCAAGTCATTTCTCTGACCAATTAAATGGCCAAGTAAGAATTTGCAGTGCTAGTTAGAATGTCCCTATCCACTTATAAACAGTCTGGAAGAGCAGTCTGAGATGTTGGCAAGAAAGAGTCAGCAAGAATGCATCTCCCACCCTGTAAAGTGCATCAACATGCGTCTTGCCTAGGGCTGCACAGCAATCTCATCATGTACATACCTTTGCCTTGGCATTATCATCCCCAAGTGTTTTCTGGATATGTGTGCATGCTAGAGATGAAGCAAAATGTCAGTATCCCTTTTATGAAATGGAAAAAATGAGGGCTTAGCTGTTACCACAAGGAGCACTGGTGCTCATTTCTGTACAAAGTAGAACAATATCAGACACATGTGTTACCATAAAAAGCCTGCGACTGAAAACAATGCAGAGAAGGGTTTGCAGTGTCTGCATTGTAGAGCCGGGAGAAGGAGCAGAGTGTTGTGTGTGTGTGGCGGGGGTGGGGGTGGGGGGTGATACCTGATTTGAATGAGGAAACGTGACTAATTAACATATATATGTAGAGTCTCTTGAATTCTCCAGGAATCCTGTATTTCTTATTGCAATAGAGTGCTATAGGTGTGTAGTTACAGCAATTGAATGTTTTGTATTGTCTTGAAATCTAAATAGGTGACATGAAAAGCTTTCTTCCTGAAATGTTTCTTTTCCTGTACTAATGTTCTTTATGCATGCTGGCAAATGCCTATATGCTCTTTCTGCAAAACCTATTAAACTAATGTCATTGTCCTTTTAACTAGCAGAACTCATAGAACATAATTACAAATGTAATTGGTGAGCATTTGATTCTGCTTTCCTCATTTTGCCTTGTCGGCACTTTTTCATAATTCTATTTCTATGCAATTAAAAAAAGGTGCCTCCTGAAATCTTAAACTATCTATGTCAGAAACAATGCTGGTAATTATACGAAGAAAGGAAGTGAAGTATTTTAAAGAAATAAATGTAAAAGAGCCTATTGGTTTATAAACCATCAATTCAGAGTGTGACTGGAAAATAGGGAGCTCTTCCACCCTCCCCCGCCCCCCTCCACACGCACACATACATTTATCTGTAGGCATTTCTTCTGCTGTAACACTCAGTACCCATCCAAATTCATATTGTGCCATCACTGGGCAAAAAGAATGTACTATGTTATTGGGAGCTTTGAGAATTAAGTTGTTCTTTGGTGAATATGTTGTTAAAATTTCACTTATAGACCAACCTCTTTACATCTCTTCTTCAATTCCTTAAACCAGGCTAGCAGTTAGCTAGGCATACTAACAAGGACCTTTCATATTTTCCCTATGTCCTTGTGATAGCAAATTAATGTTCAGGCACTCTATTCTTGCTTGAATAGCTTTACTTTATAATGTACCTTTTGTTTTGATTTTTAATGGAGACTTGCTACTATGGCTCTGAATTTTTTATTGTAGTTAAATTACATTGACTCTCTGACAAGACCAATCTGAAAGGAAACAATAGATTCTTAAAACAGGGGTTATCATGCTTCAGATGAAGGCCAGTGTATAAATTGGGTTCATAGCATTGAGGTTTTTGTTTTCATTCTTTCTAGTATGCCCAGTGATAGAATGATTTGGTAAGAAGTGACAGTTGTAAAGAAGGGTGTAGCATTCCAGTTTGCATCCCCAAATGCTCTAATCCTAAAGTCAATTGCTTGGAGATGTTCCAATGTGAAGTGGACAATACATTTTTGGCAGCTTTTTGATCCACAATAGCTAACCAATATTATAGTTTGTGTATTTAAGGATTTCGTAAGTATTTCAGGCATTATTGATTAGATTAAGATTTATAGCTGCAGAGAGCGAAGGTTTTCAGAGGGGTGTTATTGTTCTATTGTTTAGCTTCCAGAGTGTGGCATTAAAAAATAAATGCTCAGCTTACTCCTAGAAAGCTTCTAAACACAAACTAAAATAGGAAAATTAAAGTTTAAAACTCCCCATTTCTTCTGTCTATTCACATATTTCAATGATAAATATGTAGCATGACACTGTTTATATAACAAGGTGTCAGGCATTACTTTGCATTGGAAATAGTTCAATTTTAATGGTTCTCTTTATTCCAGTTCTTCCTTTCTTCTATTCTTTCTATCTTCCTTCCTCCCTTCCTCCTCCCTCCCTTCTTCCTTCCCTCCCTCCCTCCCTCCCTTTATTCCTTCCTTCCTTTTGTGCTTTCTTTCTCTCTTCTCCCCTCACTCTTTGTCTCTGTCTCTTAATGATGAATACTTAAGAGCCTATTAGTCCACTTTAATAAGCATTTACTTTCAGATTTCTAGATAAGGTTGAAGTGAGAACCCATCATGCTTGTTTAAGAATCCATCATCCACTGTTTGGAAATGATTTATAGTAGAGGGGTCCTGTTTGTACTAAAGCCATGAGCTGAATCTGTTACCAAATGCAGGGTCATTCACAGGCTAACCCAGCACAATTCCCCTCCGTGCTAGAATGCCAGACACTTCAAAATGGTACCTATAGAGACAAGTTCTCTCTTTAACCTCAGATTCTGTTTTGTTCATATATCAGAATGTCAGAGCTGCTGGCTTAGTTATTTACATTTGTCTTATGTTCAGCTGTCTGCTTGATTTATACTAATGTGATATGTTCCCTTTCTCTCTTCAGCTTAATAACTGGTTTATATTTTGTTTTGATTTTCAGTCCCGTCTTTTACCTTCACACCAACAGGTATATATTTGCACTTACCCTCCTCCTTTCCTTTGTTAGTTCAGCATGTGTTGTACTATTGTGTTTCTGTTTTTATTTCATTTTCTGCAGTAAGTTGGGGGAGAGGCCTTAAATGGAATATAATACTTCATTTACTCATGTCAGGCATGCATTTAAAGTAGAAATGGTTGGTGTTGCTTTTCATGCATTTAATGCAGTTATTTATTCATATTGCACACTGCACATTAGCCTTGTATGCATGTGTTTCATTAGATAGACACACTGTAGCTACCCTCGGCATGATTTAACATGTTAATGATCTTATTATTTCATACTTGGCAATACATTTTTTCCTTAACTTAAGCTTTCAGGTTTTCCAACAAAAATGTCTTTCCCTTTCATTTCTCTGTCCATAGAATCAACATTCTTGAAGGTAACCAAAATATCCAGCACACCTGAGGATAAAACTTTTCATTTTCCCTAAGTCAGAATCCTGATGTTCTGTTTTCTTCTATTTCTTTCAAAGTGGGTCCTCCACTCTCACATCACCTCCAGTGAAAAAGATGTACCTGGAGCCTTGCCTCCTCATTGCTAATCCAGTTACTGTAATCACTGGAAGCAGTTATCTCTCCTCTGCAGACTCCCGGTTTGGAGTTCTTCTAGGTAGCAGAATTTGGCAGCTTTTAGAAACACATTTTTTTCTTAGAAAATGTGTCTGTAGCTACAGAAAAGCTAATCTCCTTAACCATTTGCCTATGTGCGAATCTTGTTTTGTTGTGGCTAGATTTTTATACCCATAATTTATTAAGCTGAGAATCCTTTCAAGAGCATTAAAATATATGTTTGCTATATATACATGCCTGATAAAAATATAATGAGAAGAGCTTCTAGAAGCCACAATAAGGAAAACATTGCATTAATTGATAGTCATAGCGTGGCCTATATACATCTTTGTGTGTGGAGAGAGAGAAGGGTTATTTAAACACTTCTCTTTGTCTTACTGTTACTCATACTTCTGGGAAAATAGCCTAATAGGGATTTCCCCCTCAATTTAAGATTTCACTTAAATAAATTTATTCCATGATATGATATAATAATAAAATGAAAATATAAATCTATGGGAATCCGACTATACAAATGTATGACAGTGGTATTTAATAAGAGTGTACTGACTTTTGCTTAGTTCTCAACCTTGTGCATATATTGATAAGAATAACTTATATTTAATTCTATACAATGTTTTAAAAAATACTACTACTTAAATCACAAATCTGCTAATTCCTATGATGATTTTTGTGTTGTTTCTAAGTAGAATGTGAGAATGCATTCCATTTTAGAAAGATGCTCCTAAATGTATTAGCTTTTTATATACAAATATAAACATGTCTATTAATTTTTCTTTCTTTTTTTTTTTTTGGTAACATTCTAGTAACTTATCAGAGAGGAGGCGAAGCTGTGAGCAGTGGAGGGAGGTAACTATCTTGCTTGTTTTGTAGATACTAAGAGAAATTCCAGATATTTCTTCTTGTCTCCCTTAATGACATCGCTATCTTTGCTTAAAAGAGTTAAATTAAAGGTGAAATCTGTTCAAATCTTTCAGAAATACTCCACTCCGCTGTGCTGTGATACCAGATAGTTTACACACAAGTGCAGTTCCTGATTAGAGCTGTTGCATCAAAGTCAGTGACCACCAGAGGGAGAACTTGAACCGGGAAAGACAGACTTGCTGATTTAGCAGATGATTAAAAGGACTTCAAGTAATCAAGTGATGGCATTTATGAAGATTAAAAAATATAACTAGTTAACAGATACTATCAAACAAAAAGTGTTCATTTAAAACCTGCTGAAAACAGCATTTGCTCATAAGTTGTAGGTTATGTTTGTTTTTTGTTCTTGTTATGAATTCAGCCTGGTTCAGCTGTCCATTTGCAGGGAAATATAGTGAAATAAAAGAAGAAATCTAGGTAGCTTATTAACACAGAACTTTCTTTTCTATAATAAAAATGAACCTCCATCCTATGTATATGAAATTTTTGTTATTATTCAGTGAACTTTAATATATTCACAGGGATATTACAAATTGAGGTGAGAGGTGGCTTAAAGGGGATGAAATAATATATAAGTTATATGAGCCATACTTCAGGATTTCCTACAATAAGATTATTTCTTTTTCAAAAGCAGTGACATCTTGCTTAAGGTGTAAGAAAAAAATCTTCCAACAAAAACCATTTTATGATTCAAGTTTAATTAATTTATTGGTTGCCGTGTTCTGTACAGGTGGGTAATGTGACTGCTCCTGGAAAAGAAAAAAATGAGTAAGATATTGCTCCTGAAATTGAGGAATGTATGTCTGATACAAAACCACTGAATTCGTACATGACAAAGTGATTTAAATGAAAATGTTGAACCTTTAACCAACGCAGTACAAATACAGCAGCAAGCACTGCTAGCTACTGCTGCAGCTTCCTGTTTGCATACCTGTGAAACAAAGCCAGCCACTGGAAGATCCAAAAGCGAGGGAGGCCTTCATAAAGAAGAAATCTACTCGATTCAGGACTTAAACCAGGGCATGTTTTTGCATCTAGAGGATTTTCATCTAAATCATAGCCCAGACATTCATGAAACAGCCTCTGGCATAAGAACATTCTCTCATGAGTAAATCTGGAATGCCTGACTATATAACTACCTCTCTACCTGTGTATATTTATGACTTCAGTTTTCTCATTAATCAAAGCATATTAAAGTGCTTATTGAGCAGCTTCTATATTCTCTGCACTAGCCCCTGCATGAGCACAGCCACAAGCAACGCACACACATGCACACACATGTACAATGTAAGTCTGGTTTCTGCTGTAAAGGAATTAGCAACCTAAATAGACCAAGTTATCAAATCAGAATAATGGCAGGAGCCCATAGCTACCAAATGCTTGTTTCTGTGGCAGGGCTGAAAATTTACAGTTCCTGAAATATTTTTCTATTTGGAAAGCTCACTAATAACCATGAAAATTAACCTTTTAAATCTAAAAATAGAATAGCAGTAAAACTGGTTTATTTCAAATACCAAACAGAAATCAGCTTTATACCACATGAAATGAAAAGAGATGCTAAAATGTTACAGAGAGAGCAGCTAAAAAATACATTACAGTCAGTGCTCAAAATGACAGTTTTATGTACACATGCACACAATTTGAAATTTATTAATCAAACATTTATTGACTACCAAACATGTAACTTGGCACTGTTCTAGTCACCTGAGATATATCAGTAAACAAAGTCAGTAAAGATACCTGTCTATGTGCACCTAAGTTTGGTGGGGGAGATAGAAGATAAATAATAAACATTTTAAAAATCAACTTTATGATACAGTAGGTCCTCGGGTTACCTGGGAGATCCATTCCTACGGTGCGACGTAACATGGTTTTCGCCAAAAGTCAGAACCCACCTACATAAGCACCTACCCCACTCACATGGAGCACGTACACAGCAGTAATGAAGTGAAACACTAAGAAACATTTAAAAGAGAGAGAACAATTCCTGACCTTTACTTGTGGTAAATAAATAATAAAAAACATAAAGCACATATGTATATACGTCAAAATGATGGAACTTTTTTTTTTTTATATAAATAAATGGGAGATGGTGACCACGAAATGACCTACGTCTAGTCTGACGTGACCTGAGGACTGCCTGTATTAGCAGTTGAGTGATATGGGAAAAATAGAACAGCATAAAGAGGATCAGGAGGACATTAGGAAGAGGTCTTATTTTCTAGACATTGTGAGTGTGTGAGTGTGAGTGTGTATCAGTGTGAGTGTGTGTGTGTAAGTATGTGTGTGAGTGTGTATGGTAAGAGAATGAGGAGTGAACCAAACTCCTGCACTCATTTCTCTCATGTCCATTCCTTAAACCCTGCTTCCCTCAGGCAACTCAGACTCCAGGAGCCCTCACTGAGCCTCCTGCCTCATCTGCTTAGTGACACCTAAGTCAAAATGTTCCAGTCATGCTCTCCCCTGCATCCGTTACTGCTTTTAGTTGAGCCTAAGTTTTACCCCCTTTACTATCACTATTTTGTTTCCCTCCAAGCACTTCTTCTTTCTTGCCTAATCTATTACAAAAGCTCTCAGCAGTCCTGCTTTCATCTATCTCAACTTGGCCTATTTCCTGTGAATTCCCTTTGCCCTTTTGGAGCCAGAATATTTTGAGATGCATATGATCATGTCTCTCAGTGGCTGAAGTATTATTGATCTTTGAAATATAATCATCAAAAACTATTTAAAAAGGGAAGGAATGTGTGAGTTATTGAAAAAAAATGAATGTCAGAAGACCTAAGTTCAATCGACTTCAAAGAAAATATGGGGTGCTGGACATTTTCCTCCAATAAAGGAGAAGGTTTAGCTAAAAATCACTTCCAGTTTTCAATATTGTGAATTTAGCTCTTCCTGGAGAAGGGTGAATGAGGATTGTGGTACGTAAAGAGACCTCTTCTCAGCTTGAAAAAGGAGAGGACTTGTGATGTAACTCAGGGGGAGATACTGGAATATTAAGTACTGTTCCTATTCATCCGCTTCCTTACTTCAAACATCTCAGTCACCTCTTTAAAAAAAAAAACCTACTTAAGGCTAACCCACAGCATTAACCAGGAAAAAGCAAACAAAGTCTAAAAAAAAGATTTGGGAAGTCAGGCTAACCAGATGGAAAATGCCAACCCCACTTTTTTTTTTTTGCTAACGGAGTTGAGAAAGTGAGTTCAGGCTTGCTTCTCTCTAAAATATTGGCCACTCTTAGGAGGTCGGTCCTTCCCTTCTTCATGGCTTCAAACGTATTTCATATTATCAATGGAAAAAGGAGACAGTCTAAAGGCAACCCTTACCACTGGGCTCCTTCACCATTTTCCCCAGCGCCTGAACCATGTAGTATTTTATTTTGTGGTTATTGAGTTCAAGCAGGTATTTCTTTGTCTTGTTTTGATTTTGGTGAGTGATCAGCATACTTGGAGTAAAAGGAGCAGAGAAATTGAAGGTAACTGCCACATGATTACTTAAGTTCATTTCTCCTCTTTTCCTTTGTGACACAAATTTATCCCCCTAATATAAATTGTATGATAAATTTGTTTTTTGTAGGCCCTTGTGTCTTCCTTTCCCTGATAAATAATGTCTTTTTGAAAACAAGGAAGAAATAGGCAAAACTCAGAAATGTTAGCGTGAAAATATAACAGCTAACATTATATGACAATACATTGTATGGTACCATTTCAGGCACATATCAATCCCTATAACACATTGGGTTTGCTTCTGCTTCAGTTCTAATTGCTAGGTAGCTAGCTCTGTTTTATGCACACTAGACCATCTTAAATGCATAAAAATAGCCTGTGAGATTGTTAGTTTAAAAGGCCCTGTAACACCCTTATCAGAGTAGCTGCATATGACCTTGACTTCTCAAAGACCTCTGAAATATGCACATGGCATTTTCAGATTCATTATGAGCTAATAAGCACAGTTAACCTTCTTGCCTAAATAATTAGCATTCCAAACACCAGTCTAAACTAAAAACTAGGATTTGAGTTGTTAATCCTACTATCCATACATATGAAGAGTGCTTTCATCCTATGATGGTATCAAAACATTAACTTTAAAAGTGTTGTTCTGAGGGAATCAGAGTAGCATAAAAATATTGTCTATTCCTTTTGAAACATGTAAAACAGACTGGAAATTTCCCACTTGACCCATACTTTAAACATCCTGTAATATCTCTACTATGCCAAATATAGAGATTTATTTTTAATAACTTCTCTAGTGATAACACACATGGTTTAAGTTCAAGAGAAAATAAAATAAAGAAAGCAAAAGATTAATGGATGCAGAATTTCTATAACTAACATTTATTTCAAAGGCCCCAGATATCTGTGAAACAGCTTGCATTTAAATGTTTTAACTTTCTACAGTTTAGCAACATTGCCATTTAAAGCATGTTTTTATCAACAATTTTTATGGTAACTTTGTTCAGTTTTAACAGCTTTACTATGAATTTCAAGACTTCAGACATTTTCCTCACACTTCCTTTTATTAAGAATATATGAGGGCTTGAAGAAATTTCATCACTCTCCAATATATGTGCTTTTAGTATCCTAGATTAAAATGTAGGTTTTAGAGCCAGACTACTTGGGTTTGCATCCCAGCTCTAGCATTCCCTCACTTTGTATAACCAAATACAAATTTCTTAACCTGTCTCAGGAGTCTCAGTTTCCTCATCTGTAAAGTTTGAATAATAGTAACTTCCATGTAGAAAATTTTTAAGATTAAATGAGTTGATACATGTTAAGACCTTAGAACAATGCCTCACACATTGTAAGCAAAGAGTAAATACTCATTTTTATTACATATATACACATATATATTTACATATGGATAGATATATAAAGTCTAAATCCATATGCTTCATTTAAAGTGAATTATTCCTCATCCTAGTCAGTTTTGCTCAGTGGGTAGAACGTCGGTCTGCGGACCAAAGGGTCCCGGGTTTGACCAGTCAAGGGCACGTACCTGGGTTGCAGGCTCCTCCCTGGCCTGGGCCCTGGTCGGGGTGCATGCAAGAGGCAACCAATTGATGTGTTTCTCTCACATCGATGTTTCTCTGTCCCTCTCTAAAAAAATCAATGAAAAAAAATCCTTGTTGAGGAATAAAAATAAAATAAAATAAAGTGAATTATTCCTCAAATAATCATCCTTTGCATAATAAGTTTTCTCAGTTGACTGTGTCAGCATAGGAACCATGGAGAGGGGAATGTCAGGTTCTTGCTTCCAAGATAAATGAGAAGCATGTTTATTGCACTGAAACAAAGAAAATGAAACTATGAAGAAGGTCTTTGCAGAATTTGTAGTCCCAGTCTGTTTATTGTGGGTCTGACGGCGCATCTGCATCATCACCTCTGCTGAGTTAGCAAACACTGACAGTGTTGGGAAAGGATGTCATGAATGCCTTTCTGGGGCTCCAGTTTGCATCTCTGGCCCTGTTGGTCCAGGGCTCCCATTAATAATTGCTGATGTGCTTTGCATTCCCAACACATAATGAAAGAGGACTAACATCTGTTGTGCCAAAAAAACAAAAACAAAAACCACTAATGTTTCTTATAGTGGACCATCTTTGTTTTACCAGGTTTAATTCAATAGCTTTCCTTTGTTTATATAGGGATTTATGCATTTTACATGGTCCCCATCAGAAAATGTTGGCAAGCTTAAAAAACTGTGCACTGAAACACTGATGGGCTCTGCAAAATGTCACAGACCCCAGAATCACTATTTCTGAAACATCGCTGTGAAGAAAAATATGCACATGTTCTTACTGTGCAGGATCCATTGTCTAAGTGATGAGCTTGTTCCATTTTTCAAATTATGTTGTGGGAAGAATCATGACTTTTTTAAGGGGTCAAAAATGAGGAAATGCAAACTCTTAACTATAGCATTCTGTAAGCTACTAAAACACTAAAAAAATACATGTCTCTGTATTCTTAAGTTCCATGTTTTATTTTTAGTCAGTGACTAAAGATGGAGTAGAGCATTGCCAATTTACAAAGTTATGGTTATATAAACTGAGGCACATCACAGAATATTACATTGCAGTTTCCTTGTCTGTAAAATAAAAGGAATAATAATGTCATTCAGTATAGTTAACCAAATTATTTGTGAGAATAATGAAATAAATAATTCATTCAAATTCTGAATTAGAAATACTATTTGCTATTTATGTAACAGTTGCTTAATATGTTTTTTTTCTTTAGGCCAGGACTTCTCAACATCAGTGAGCCTGCTGCACAGCCCTGGCTGGCAGACACGTGGCCTAACACTGGTAATAATCACAATGACTGCTCCATCAATTGCTGCACAGCAGGCAGTGGGAACAGCGATAGCAACCTCACCACCTACAGTCGCCCAGGTTAGAGACCCAGAGACATCTTGATAAATTTCTTTTTTTTCCTTGATAAATTTCTTTCTCTCCCTAAGTTGGAAGGGAAAACTTGATCAACATTTTTGTGAAATTCTGAGAAGGCAGTCTAGCCTACTTACTTTTCCATCCCTACATCTCCACAATTTATTCTCCCACAAAAATGATTCCCAGTGATTGATGGAAGTATGGAGAATATAAACTCCAGAATAGAAATCAAATTAGGAAAACTGAAATTATGTAAAAGTGTTTATCTTCATAAAAATGTTTGCAGTTATAATTTTTAATTGTAATTAATTATTTTCAACATTTGGGGAATAAAACATGAAAATATGAGTAAGCCTATAGTTTGAGAGAACCAAATTCTTAACAGCAGTAATAATAATAGTAACAACTATGTAACAATAATAAAAATGTTTAATTAACTGAAATTTAATATCACAGTTTACAGTATAGAAGTAAATCCTGGTGACATAAGAAATATATATCTTTTGCAGATGTGTATGCATCTTTTATTTTGTGTTGTATGTTCTTGGTTCATAAATATATGCAAGTAAATTACTTTGCTAAAATTTTATGCTAAAATATGAATGTGTAGTACATAATATTTGAATGGATAAAAAATTATAAATGATTTTTATTTTAAAATACTTCAACATTCACAATATGGGAATATTAAAATAATTGTAAAGAATCAGAAGATATGACTATAGAAGTAAAATAATCCATAATCCATTGAATTAAGAAGAAGAAAACAGAACATGGCATTTAAGTAAAGATGATATATATGTTATATAAAGAGCAATCATAGTGTAATTTTTAACTCTGACCCGGAAAGAACTCCCAATAGATATGGATAGGAATGTAACATAACCCTGTGACCAAGTCCATGTTTTCCAAAGGTGCCCAGACAGGTGGATGCTCACATAATTATAAATAGAAGGAAGACCATGCTGAGCTCTATATAAGAAAAAAAATTATAATAGTCATTTAAATTTATATGTAAAGCTGTGTGGTCCAATATGGTAGCCTCTGGCTATAGGTGGCTATATTTAAATTTTAAAAATACAATTTAAAATGAAAAATTCTATTTTTTTAATCTTTATTGTTGAAAGTATTACGTATGGCCCCTTTTTTCTCACACTGACTCCTTATAGCCACCTCTGCACCCCACCCCCCGCACCCCACCCCAGGCCTTCACCACCTTATTGTCTGTGTCCGTGGGTTATGCATATATGCATACAAGTTATTTGGTTGATCTTTTCCCACCCACCCACCCCACCCCCGCCTTCCCTCTGAGGTTCAACTGTCTGATCTGTACTTCTATGTCTCTGGGTC
The DNA here is from genome assembly GCA_026230045.1 of Corynorhinus townsendii. NCBI lineage: Eukaryota > Metazoa > Chordata > Mammalia > Chiroptera > Vespertilionidae > Corynorhinus > Corynorhinus townsendii. The sequence goes on from JAPDVU010000002.1 coordinate 98,723,577, forward strand.
TATTTTGTTCATCATTTTATTTTGTTCATTAGATTCCACATATCATGTGATACTTGTCTTTCTCTGACTGGTTTATTTAACTTAGCATAATACTCTCCAGGTCTCTCCATGCTGTCTCAAAGGGTAAGAATTCCTTCTTTTTTACTGCTGCATAGTATTCTATGGTATAAATGTACCACAGCTTTTTTATCCACTCATCGACTGATGGGCACTTGGGCTGTTTCCAGATATTAGCTACTGTAAATTGTGCTGCTATGAACATAAGGGTGCATATATTCTTTCTGATTGGTGTTTCTGGTTTCTTAGGATATATTCCTAGAAGTCAGATCACTGAGTCAAATGGCAATTCCATTTTTAATTTTTTGAGGAAACTCCATACTGTTCTCCACAGTGGCTGCACCAGTCTGCATTACTCCCAGCAGTGTACTAGGGTTCCCTATTCTCCACATCCTCTCCAGCACTTCTCATTTTTGACTTGTTGATGGTAGCCATCCTGACAGATGTGAGGTGATACCTCATTGTCCTTTTAATTTGCATCTTTCTCATGACCAGTGACTTTGAGCATTTTTTCATATGTCTCTTGACCATCTGAAGGTCTGCTTTGGTGCAGTGTCTATTTAGGTCCTTTGCCCATTTTTTAATTGGATTGCTTGTCTTTCTTTTGTTAAGTTGTATGAATTCCTTATATATTTTGGATATTAACCCTTTATTAGATGTATCATTGCCAAATATGTTCTCCCATACAGTGAGCTCCCTTTTCATTTTGTTGATTATTTCTTTTGCTGTGCAGAAACTTCTTATTTTGATGTAGTCTCATTTATTTATTTTCTCCTTAGTTTCCTTTGCCCTAGGAGATGAATCTGAAAACATGTTGCTATGAGAGATGTCTGAGATTTTTCTGCCTATGGTTTCTTTTAAGATTTTTATGGTTTCACATCCTACATTTTAGTCTTTTATCCATTTTGATTTAATTTTTGTGTATGGTGTAAATTGGTGGTCTAGTTACATTATTTTTGCACATATCTGCCTAATTTTTCCAGCACCATTTATTGAAGAGATTGCTCTTGCCTTTGTCAAATATTAATTGAGCGTAATGGCTTGGGTCAATTTCTGGGGTCTCTATTCTGTTCTAATGATCTATATGCCTTTTCCTGTGCCAGTACCAGGCTGTTTTGATTACAGTGGCTTTGTAGTATAACTTGATATCTGGTATTGTTATCTCTCCAATTTTATTCTTTCTCCAGATTGCTTTGGCTATTTAGGGTCTTTCTTTGTTCCATATAATTTTTTGAAGTTTTTGCTCCATACTTGTGAAATATGCCATTGGTTCTTTAATAGGGAATGCATTGAATCTATAGATTGCTTTGGGTAATATGGACATTTTAACGATGTTAAGTCTATCAATCCATGAACCGTTATATTCTTCCACTTGTTTATGTCTTCCTCTATCTCTTTTTTCAATGTCCTGTGGTTTTCTGAGTATAAATCTTTTACCTCCTCAGATAAATTTATTCCTAAGTATCTTAATCTTTTTGTTGCTGTGATAAATGAGAGTGTTTAGTTTCTCTTTCTGAGAATTCATTATTGGTGTATAAAATGCCATCGATTACTGGGTATTAGTTTTGTATCCTGCTACATTGCCAAATTCCTTTATTAAATCTAGTAGTTTTTTTATGGAGTCTTTAAGGTTTTCTGTGTACAATATCATGTCATCTGCAAATAATGAGAGTTTTACTTCCTCCTTTCCAATTTGGATGCCTTTTATGTTTTCTTCTTGTCTGATCGCCGTGACTAGGACTTCCAGTACTGTGTTGAATAAGAGTGGTGAAAGCAGGCATCCCTGTCTTTTTCCTGTTCTTAGGGGAAATTGTTTTAGTTTTTGCCCATTGAGTATGATGTTGACTGTAGGTTTGTCATATATGGCTTGTATTATGTGGAGGTCTGATCATATTTAAGTTTGCATCTTTAATATCAACCATGTTCATTTATCATTTTTTAAGATATCCAGTCTTCAAGGTGACCCACTTTGCTGAGAGTGTTCATGAAAAATGGGTGTTGAATTTTGTCGAATGCTTTTTCTGCATCTATTGATATGATCATGTTATTTTTGTCTTTTGATTTGTTTATGTAATGTATCACATTTATTGATTTGCAAATATTGTACCAGCTTTGCATCCCTGGAATAAATCCCACTTGGTCATGGTGTCTGATCTTTTAATATATTTCTGTATCAGATTTGCTGAAGTTCTTCATTCTTACCAGCCACAATCAAGTGCTCAGTTGCCACATGTGGCTAGTGGCTACTGTATTCACAATGCAGAACAGAATATGCCAATTATCTCTAGCACTCAGTTAGAAAGACCGGGGAAGAGAAATGATGTTGCCAAATCTGTGTGGCCTTGAATAATATTCATTAACCACTATTCAACAAAGTTTAATACCTAGAAATTAAAAATTAGAATTGCTGAAGGCCAGATGAATAAAATATTTCTGCTCCTTGATTATTTATTATTGAAATGACAAGCAGTCAAACTTAGTATAAGGGAAGTTGCAATTTTCCTTAAGATGATATTTAAGTTTGCATCTTTAATATCAACCATGTTCATTTATCATTTTTTAAGCTATCCAATCTTCAAGGTGACCTATTAATATTGGTGCCACTAGGAACTGCATGAATAACATAACGGTATTTTTATCATTGTAGCTTCACTCATTTTTTAAAAATTTTAAAATGTTTAATTTTAAATTATGATTTGACTTTCTCCTACTTTTTAAATATTTTAATAGCAGGCTTTAAATATTTCTATGTAAATACATCAGTTATTTCATTCTCAAATATTTCAATGAAGGAAAAATTAAAGGGAAATTGAGATAGTAGACATAATAGATATTATTTCATATTTTATTTTATTAAATTACCCCAGTTACTTATGATTCCTTTTGCCATCAATATTGTCATTCTTGTGATCTCTGTTCTGTCCCATTGATCTATCTTCCTATTCTTATGCCAGTAGCAGGCTGTTTTGATTATAGTGGCTTTGTAGTATAACTTGATATCCGGTATTGTGGTCCCTCCAACTTTGTAAAACCATGAAAAAAAAATGATTAGTATCTTTCCCTGACAATGATTATCCTATGTGAGCAAGAGAATAACTAATAAAATTTCCTGAGCACTATATACTATCAGTCCTTTGTTCCTCATATCTTTTGAGCAGAGGTACTTTCTAAAATACTTAAATCTCATGTTCTTTGATAGGGGACCAGAGTTGTTTTTTTTCTTTGTTTGGATTCTGAACTTATACACTTTGTTGTATTGCTTCAATAGCTAACCGGTAGCTTCAAGTAGTTCAATCACTACAGACTAGAAAATTTTAATTTGACACATAAAGATATTCATGTATGTAGAATTTGGGTGGAATTTCTCTTAATAGGGTTGTTAAAGAAAAGTTATATTAAATTGGGAAAATTATTTACTATATAGCACTAGCGGAACAAATTCCATGTGTCCTCTCTTATTTCCTCAAATTTTAATTGTTTTCTTTAGAAAGCACATGTAAATACTTGGCCCTTTCCTTCTATCTTATTTGAGCCTATTTGTTCTTGACATAACAATTTTACTGTGACTCGCAAAGCTACTTACAAAGAAATTTAAAACGAATAACCATGGAGAATGACTTTTTCCTTTTCCTCTTCGTTGCACATAGCTGATTGTATAGCAAATTATAACAACCAACTGGATAACAAACAAACAAATCTGATGCTCCCTGAGTCAACTGTTTATGGTGATGTGGACCTTAGTAACAAAATCAATGAGATGAAAACCTTCAATAGCCCAAATCTGAAGGATGGGCGTTTTGTCAATCCATCAGGGCAGCCCACTCCTTATGCCACCACCCAGCTCATCCAGTCAAACCTCAGCAACAACATGAACAATGGCAGTGGGGACTCCGGCGAGAAGCACTGGAAGCCGCCTGGGCAGCAGAAGCAGGAAGTGGCACCAATTCAGTATAACATCATGGAGCAAAACAAACTGAACAAAGGTGAAGAGCTTTGCCTTCATTCCCATTCTTTTCTGTATCGGTACCCTTAACCCTTCTGCCCTACATGCGGAAACTCATCCGGCACTAGCAAGTGAACCCTTTCCTTTGTCACTAACGTATTCTTATTTCTTTGGTTTAAAAATGTCCAGTGTCAAAGAGTTAGTTAGCACAACAATAACCTTGGAAATTGATTTTAAAATAAATATAAGTATGTTTGAATGGTTTTGAGGTTAATTTAAATTTAATCGTAGGTGAGGGATTGCTTAGGACAGACGATCTTTTATTCATAAGGCAGATGTACAACCGTCACAATACCTCACATTTTAAATAAATAGACTATTCCATTTTTCCAGTCAAGGATGGAAGATAATTGCTTCTATATGGTCATATAAATGAATGGCACTTTTATATCAAACTGAAGAAAAATAATTAAATTGAACTGGAGAAGTGGTTCATTTTGCTGTCTCTCTCTCACCTCATGCGGTTACTGTATGATTGTAGAACCTAAGTTTCTTTGGTTGACCTGATTGAAGTCTGTCAGGATAGAACCTAAAATAAATTGAGTTTAGTGTTAACTTGTCGCAGCAGAATGGTATTTTATGGCCAGAGGGAAATGTTTCTCTATTGTAATATGTGTGAGTTTGAAGAGACTGGTATTTGATTTCTTTGTAGTCCTTCAGGCTACTGCTTTAAAAACATGATTTGTAAAGTTATGTCATAAAAAAAAGTGATTGCTCTCATTTGAATAGATCAGGCAATTTTGTATGAGTGTCCAGGTAAAAGATACATTTTATTGTAGATAATTAGAGATATAGACTTATTTTTCTTTAGCCTTGAGTTGGGACCTCTTTTTTAAAAAATAGAACAGATTACAGTTACAGATTAACAACAGCTTAAACCTACTATTTTGTTTGATTAAGTTAGTATTATATGTTCTAATTTAATAATACACATCTTGCTTTTTTTCTAAGTTTAATAAAACACCTGATTGGCATAATAACCCAATTCAATAAATATTTCTTAAGACTCTTGCACAAGTTCATGACAAAGGCTGACAAAGATGAATAAGACTGTTCTGCAATCATAGAGTTTGTAGTAAGGATTCAAACTATTGTTTCAGTATTCCTCCATAGTACATGGCTTTACTGTGGACTGTGGAAAGGCCTGACAGCCCTCTGTACAAATATTTCAGAGCTCTGATTTATTGTTTATACTGCTTGTAAACAGACTTGGTATGTGAAACTATAATAAAGATGCTGGCATGCAACTAGACTGACAGATTATTACTCATTACATTCTAGTGGTGAGTTTATCATTTGGACTGTTTGCTCTGCCTTTGTGGCAGATTGAAATACTTTGCTTTCTTATCATGGATCTATTTTTATTAGATATAATCTTGCTGACAAGTTTCCATTTTATTTTTTATTTTACTTATTTTTTATGATTTAAAAACATGATATTTCCTGATTTCTTATTGTTAAAATGACTTTGTTACTCTATTTATAAAGGTAAGAAGTTAAGCAAATCTGATTTCTGGCAAACCTGATTTACAAATAATTTAAAGAGAAGAAATAGTCTCTCAAAGGATTTGTTCACATCTATGTTTAGTCTAATTCATGTGAAAAAATGATGCAAATAATTTGTATTTTATAAATCATTTTTAAAAATTATTTTAAATTGAATTTATTGGGGTGATATTGGTTAATACATAAGGTTTCAGGTATATAATTCTATAATAGATCATCTGTATATTGTATCATGTGTTTACCACCCCAAGTCAAGTCTCCTTATAAATCTTAAAGGAGACATGTTTAAAAGTCTTTATTTTTTCTTGACTTTTCCTCTAGAACATTTACACATGTCTTAGCAAGTGATCAACATGAGGGTTTAAAAAGCCTAATTGTTGTTAAATGATTGAGGCACCAAAAAGAAAATAAATGTTTAATTGTTTTCATCCAAAATGTCTAGATTATCGAGCAAATGACACAATTCCTCCAACTATCCCATACAACCAATCATATGACCAGAATACAGGAGGATCCTACAATAGTTCTGACCGGGGCAGTAGTACATCTGGTAAGTAAGGGGAAAGAAAGAGAAAGTCAGCATTTCTTTTCAAAAGATGTTGCATTCTAAGATTATGAATTGAATGCTAATGAACTGAAGTGTATATATGACATGTCTGTAACTTCATATAATTTTAATCTTTCAGATATGGGTCTTGTCTCTGTAATTTGAAGAACTATCTATTCACAAAACCATTTTATGTTCTATTTGCTAACAAAGATGAGGATCTTATTTTCCTCCTTGTTGAGGAGCTTTAAGAAAGCCAGAAGCAAGAAGTAGTCTTTAAAGGCTGTTACACCTTCCCCAATTCCAAGCCAAAATATAATTTAAAAATTTTGCATATATAGTTAATCTTCTAATGTTACCATTTGAAGGCACATAAAATTTTGACACTTGAGAATCAAAAACCTCTGCGACAATATTGTGAGATCTAGGTACAATAGAAACTTGCCTCAGTTTATAAACTCTCTACTCCCTCAATTCTTGCAGTAAAACCTCATTAAGCAACCTCCCAACTTAAGTCTGCAAGTACCTCAGAAATCACATTGATGCCTCTTCCCTGTGGTGTTTGTGCTGTCGCAGCTGTTTGCCAGCTGTTTTCCTGATAGGGCCTGCAGATGGGAGTTTTCTAGTACTTAAGTCCTATTTTTCTAATTAAAGGCCGTTCATTATTAGAACTAACATGTGACAAGTCATACCACAATGAGAACACAACCAATTGATCTTGACTCTACTATGTTTCCCCAGGACAGGGTAGAAATATCACTTCTGAACATCTGGACTAAAATTGTTGTGAGGTGCTTTTAGCCAAGTGTTTCCACCTCTCTTTTATAATGAATACTAGAGACCCGGTGCACAAAATTCATGCACGGTGGAGGGGGGTTTCCCCTCAGCCTGGCCTGCACCCTCTCACAATCTGGGATCCCTCGGGGAACGTCTGACTGTTGGTTAAGGTCCTATCCCTATAGTCAGACGTCCGGCAGTTGGACATCCCTCTTGCAATCCAGGACCGCTCACCCTTAACCGCTCACCTGCCTGCCTGTTCACTCCTAACTGCTCACCTGCCTGCCTGCTCAGTGCACATCATAACAACTGGTCGTTCTGGTCAGTCTGGTTGTTCCACCATAATAGTCACTTAGGTTTTTATAAATATATATAGTATTTGCATTTTCCCATCTTTCCTTGATTAAGGAATGGAGATTGGGTATTTTTCTAACCTGTGTTCTCATATTTGAATTAAAGAAGCTAAGAAATAGCTCTTTATATTTTATATCTATTTTTATTCTACCATGTGTTGTTTTTTTAACAATTAAAAACTTATCAAATTACTTTTTTTCCTTTTTAAAGTAAGTAAACCCTGAATTAACAGAAAATTTTCAAAGATCTACTCTTGTGAAAACTAAAAAATATGTTAATATTGATATCTCATGCCATTTTATCTTTGAATTGTTAGCCACTTAGGAAATTATAACTTAATGGGGAAATACGAATCTGGGTTATTAACATTCAATTGACTATCTCCATCCCTCAGCTTCAATATCTAGATTCTGATGTTCTGCTGCTATTTATTACTAGGTATTCTATGAACATTTGATGAATAGATACAAAAATGTCAAATCTGGTGATAATTCGGGGAGAGAAGGAAGCAAGCAAATGAAGTGTAAGAGAGATTTTTGTTGTGATGTTAGGTCTGAGGACACAGATGGCGTTGTTACAGTAGATATGTGCCAGTAAATCAAGAGGAAAGCATTGAGTATAGTCAATTCCACAGTACGTGCTCAGCCATTCCAACACAGGCCAAGTGAGTGCAGGAAGAGGGAACAGAGACAATCATAATTTATTAGTGATAGCCTGTCCCTGGGCCCATACTTGGTGCAGTAACATACCAGTGCAAGAATGTCTGGCTTAACAAACACTGAGATTTGACTGAAAATTCCCAGGTGAAAAATAAATAAATAATGCTCATATGACCTGTTTCAGACCCCATGTAACTCGGAGCTGTTTCAAAGGGGTTTTAAAAATTAAGTTCAACACAATTCACAGAATTTGAGGGATGATATGTGGAAAACAATTAAAGAATCATTGTTTATAATTTATATAAGAATCTAAAATGTATCTTATTGGAGGGAGAGGATAAAGACCATATTATCTCAAAATAACTTTTGACCCAAGTTATTTTAAAATGAATACTCTAAAATGTTCAACTACCTATGTTTAAGGAATATGCCAAATCTAAAATATGAACACTGGGGCACATGAATAATTGAGCTATTTCCAATTTCTAAGAATGTGCAAGAAACAGCATTTTACTCAAAGCCATAAACTTATAGAAACAATGGCTAAATATACTTCTTTCCCTTTTTAAAAATAATTTTGTGCTTCTTTTGTTGCTAGTTATATTCGTTCTTTCAGCAGTTATTTTCATCTGTACCTGCTTTTCTGACAAAAACTAGTAATTCCATTGTGCCTAAATCATTTCAATGGGCAAGTACAAATTATATATATTCAGTGATTTAGTGCAACAGTGGAACATTAATAGATTGTATCTGTGTCATATTGTATTTAAAGTTCCAGTAATTAAATATTAAAAAGGAATTTCAGAAAGTATGTCTACAGATCATTTGTTTTAGATAATAATCCATAGTGCAATTAATTGCTGTAAAAAGATTGCTATTAATGATATGACTTGTAAATTTCATTTATGGTTTTATTGCTTTTTTGCTATTTATTTTGCAGTTAAATTGTACATCTTTGATTGTACAGTTCTGTTCAAAATTATGAAGAGAAGTGTGTTTTTCTCTATATATATGAATTATAATAAGATCATATTTACAGAAAATAATTAACCCAAAGATAATAGAAAATTTTTAGAGGCCAGAAATAAAAGACTGAATTTCATTTATTTTCAAGGGAGTCAAGGGCACAAGAAAGGGACACGAACACCCAAAGTACCAAAACAAGGTGGCATGAACTGGGCAGATCTGCTTCCTCCACCCCCGGCACATCCTCCTCCTCATAGCAACAGCGAAGAGTTCAGTATTTCTGTGGATGAAAGGTAAGAAGAATTTTTCAGAACAGATGTAAGTGGAATATGTGACTTCTTAAGCCCATATTCACTAATTGTTAAACTAGATCACCAAGGCGAGCTGATTCCTAAGGTCCAGAAACACTTGTCTCTGAATAAAACAGTATCACGATAGGTCAGTAGGACTTATAAACCCTCCTCAGTGCTGCCAAAAAAGAGGAACATGTGCCTTGGAGACTTCTTTTGGAGCTAAGAATCATAAATATAAACACAAACATATATATATATACAATTTACATTATATACATACAATTTACATACTGTATAATGAGATCAGATATATATTATTATAATATATATATATATATATGATTTCATGGTTTTCAAATATCAGAACTTTTGTTGTACATTTCTGAATTTTCATAAAGTAATGATGTGGATTTGTGTCTTACCCACAGCATCCTGAAAACTGTCCGTTATTATATCACATTATGCTGAAAACTATAGAAATTTAAATTGACTGAATTGTCTCTCACAAGGATGTAACAAGTATACATAATACATATGACAGCAGTTAGAAAGTTAGTGTGCTTCATCCACACTCCAGATTCTGTCAAACTGGACATGGTACCTCCCAACAAAACAAAGCAGCTGCTTCACTAATCTGATCAGTAGAGAAGAACTCACTGGATGTAGGGAACTAACAACAACCCAAAGACACCCTACAGAATCTACCTGAAAATGCAGTCTTTTTAGTGACTATCATAGAAGTGCATTATTCTTTCATTGCACACACTCACATACTAGTTTTATAGTTCCAACTATTCTGGGAAACAAAGTCTCTGTAGTTTTATTTTCCAATCACTTAATTATAGAATACTGACCCATTGCTCCCCAGCTGAAATGCAGGGTTAGGTTCCTGCAAGCCTCTGCTCACATTTTTGTTAAATGATCCAAACCTAAACAACTTATTGTTTTATGTGTGTTTTTGTTTAAAGACATCATATATAGTATATATTTTTGATTCACTAACATTGAACTTACAGCCAACAGCACTGTCATTCCTAAAAAAAAAAAGGTCATCTAATACGTTTTTTCATTAAGACACATCACAGTCTTTTTATCCTTAGGAACACTAGCCAGCACTTAAGTAATATACTTGGGGCCATTTTAAACAGGGTAGTCACCAATATAAAGCAAATACAGAGAGAACAATGTGGCACTATATAGACCATGAAAAGGACACCTACTTACAGTATGATCACAGAAACGAGGAGGCAGATTGTCACCTTGTTTGCACTCTGCTAGTGATGTGGTCATCAGGTGACTCCTATTTTTTTACCTCCCGGCACAAGTCTGTTGACTGATTGTGAACGAGCCACAAGTATTGACTTTGGGGTTACATATAAATTTTAGCGAGGAGGCAAATTTGCAGATATGGCATCTGCAAATAATGATGTTTGACTGCACTTTTTAAAAAAAATGTATTTTATTGATTTTTTACAGAGAGGAAGGGAGAGGGATAGTTGGAAACACTGATGAGAGAGAAACATTGATCAGCTGTCTCCTGCACACCTCCTACTGGGGATGTGCCTGCAACCAAGGTACATGCCTTTGACCTGAATCGAACCTGGGACCCTTCAGTCTGCAGGCCGACGTTCTATCCACTGAGCCAAAACAGTTAGGGCATTGACTGTATTTTTAAAGATTCATTTTCTAGACCATGATAGTGACTTTAATTGATATTTTAATCCTAAAAAAATAAAACTAAAAATAACAAGAACTGAAATGAGCTCTATCCAGTTTGGCTCAGTGGATAGAGTGTCGGCCTGCGGACTGAAGGGTCCCAGGTTCGATTCCAGTCAAAGGCATGTACCGTGGTTGCAGGCACATCCCCAGTAGGGAGTGTGCAGGAGGCAGCTGACTGATGTTTCTAACTCTCTATCCCTCTCCCTTCCTCTCTGTAAAAAATCAATAAAATATATATTTTTAAAAAGAACCGAAATGAAATAAGTGGATACAGTATAAAACAAAAGTAGACACTTCTGTGCTTCAACTGAGTCTAACTGGGAAGAATGAAGGTTTCCAGGGCTCCTGGCTTTTGTTCTTGACCTTGACAAATGAGAAGGTTCTCAATCAAGAGAAGGGGTATTATGGACATGAGGACCACACAGCAATGTGGAGTCCTGGAGAACTAACATGAAACACCTGGTAGAAAGTGAAAGGAAGCTTGGAAGGCAAATGTAAGCCAGATATCATGAATGTCTTGTATGCACTTATATTTTATTCTCTAGACAATGAGAATCATTTATTACTTCAGAGTAAATGAATGACCAGGGAGTGATGTGTCTTATAATAAAGTAATTTGGGAAGCAGTGTGAGAATGAAGAAAGATTGACTGGAGGCCAGGACATGGATTAAAAAGTTATTGCAGTAGCACATACAGCAGATTTAAAAAGAGGAGTAGCTTCTAAAGAATTTTTAGAAATAGACTATAGGTGAACTGGGGATACTTTGAGATAGAAGAAAGAGAAATAATTCAAAGAGACTGCAAGATTTCTAGTGTTATTTGTTGACACAGGAAACATCATGGTAGATTAGTTAAGTAAAAGAAGATACAAAGAAATCATGTTACATGAACCTCAACTTTCCTGAGCTCAGGGAAACAAGGCAGATGGTGAAAAATGAACTAGAGAAAGGAGTAACAAGAGCACAGTTTGTATAATGCAGTAAGTCACTGCCATTCTAAGCAGTAACCATATGCATTGGGGCAGGAGACAAGCGAAAGGCATGAATGCTTTTCAGATCCATCTAGAGCTTCCACATTCTCTATGAGAAGAGTAGTGGGCATTTTATTGGTTAATATTTTATTTATTGTGTTTTTCTTTCATCATCCTAAGTAAAAGTCAATGACTGCATTTTGTGCTCAACTAAAGAAGGAGTGAGCAATTATAATTTTAGTGGAAAAATTAGTTGTTTTGGATTAAATGAGTTGGTCTCTAATATATTTCCCTTTCAAAGAATTTTCAAGAGTATTTTTTTCAGAGTTTAGCATATCATTTTTGTGTCACATGCAAGAACATCCTTGAGTTGTCCTTTAGAGATCATGTTGAATGGGAGGGAGAGAACATATCAGACTCATTTTAGAAGTACTAAGTTTAACCACATTAAATAGATTTTTCTTTTATTGCATGACTTCTCAGAGCCTATAATAGGCCAATGTAAATTGTAATCTCTCAAAGAAAAATTCTTAGATGTTACATATATAATATATAATGTATATTTTATAACATATAATGTACATATAGCAATTCGCAAATCTATGTGATGGTGAACCATTTTTTTTTAACAATACCTCCTTAATGTGGCCCAGAATATTCAGATTGAAGAAACAGTTCAAGGCTGATATTCCATTAACTACACAATTAGTTTATTTGAATAACCTGAAGTAATTCTAAGTATCCTTATATGTTTTAGCTATGACCAGGAAATGCCATGTCCAGTGCCACCAGCAAGGATGTATTTACAGCAAAATGAACTAGACGAGGAGGAAGATGAACGAGGCCCCACTCCCCCTATCCGAGGAGCAGCGTCTTCTCCGGCCGCTGTGTCTTACAGCCACCAGTCCACAGCCACCCTGACCCCGTCTCCACAGGAGGAGCTCCAGCCTATGCTACAGGACTGCCCTGAGGAGACTGGCCACCTGCAGCACCAGCCCGACAGGAGGTGCGTGCTCACTAGCTTTTTTTGCTCATATCATGCAATTTTCACTCCTAAGAAGCATTTATAGAATGCTATTACATGAAGTTATTTTCATGTCATGTGAGCCTTTTTTCCAGTATCATCACTCAGGAAGCCCTGGTAATTAACATATCAAGTATTATTGTCGACCAGAACATTAAATTAATTGGTCCCAGTGAACTTGCAACCATAAAATAATGTGCATCAATACTAACCCACTTATGATAATTGCATTTATAAACACATGGTGAATATGTAGTAAATATATGGGTTACTAATCTTGTAATGTTTTATAGACGGTGGCTATTTTTGTATCTTAGTTTTCCTTATGCATTTGGTCTGTGGAAAATAGATTTTCTCCTGTCTTTTTAAATTAAATCTACAGGATGATTTGTTTCCTAATGTTGCAGAAGAATGAGTTTGGTATATTCATTTTGTGTTGACATTAAGTTGGAGTCGTTTTTTGTCCTGGTTACTAAGTAATTTGTGTGTGTGTACATGTTAGATTTTTTTTAAACCAATATATTCAACATTGCAAACCAATACATTTCCATTATATACACATACTTCACTTGTCATTTCTACCACATAAAACTGTTACTGCATCATCTGAGTTCTTCTCCTAGAGTTGATGATTTTGTTTGTATTATTTTATTGCCCTTGACACAGTATATTATACATATTGCTTCCTATATTCCTAATGTCATTTGAAATTGAGTATATTATTTCCCTCAGAAGATCTCCCTTCACTGTCCTTGAATGAATAACAAATTCTGGCTTATGCTGCTTGAATTTTGTCAATTGAAACAGAACTTGCAATGTTTATGAACTATTCTATTAGTAAGAGGTTATTACCAAATTCAAATCACATATTTTATAAAATAGAAAAAGTAGCTAAACTTTTTCTGCTATGTGACAAAAGGGGAAGCTGGATTGTCATACATTTAAATTTAATATTATTAACCCATGGAACTTCATGAAAATTGAGAACAAATAAGGCATCTCTTTTCCTTATTAAGGTCACAAACCATCTCTGCCTCTCTTATTCAAAACAAATGAGAGGCTAATAGATGCTTTTAGCTATGAAATACCATAGCATTCGTCTTTCCTTCTCTCCAATTACCTTTCCTCGCCATTCCCTTCTGTGTTACAATTGATACCCCATAACTTCTTAGCAAGCTTCTTCCTTTCTGTCCCTTATGTCATTCTCTCCACCTCGCTCAAAACAATACAAAATTGGTTTCCCTTCATCTATCTTGACTTCGCAGCCTTTTCCTCTTTATCCAATCCATCTTTCTCTTCATTGTTAACTACTTCCAGTTATCATGTTCTTCTTCCCTTCTATACCTTAGGATTGTGTAATCAATTCTGTCTAACTAATCCTATTCATACTCAGCCCATTGCATTCTGCTGCCATCAGTCTACTGAATGTAACCTCCTACTGATCAACCTAAAGGCTTCTCAGATGTTATCAAACTTAAGCTCTCTTCAGTGATGGCAATTTTATGTATGTGAAGTATCTGAAGCAGGGTAACTATTCAACACATATAAGTTCCCTACTGCCCTTACCCTTATGTTATCACTCCATCACTAGTTTCTACTATTACTTACATTCTGATGGCTTTCAAATTTATTTAGCCAGCCCAATTCTTCTTATTGAGCACCACTGTGATATTTTCTTCCTTTCTTGCTTTGTTTTTTCATTATTTAATTAAGTATAGTTGCTACATAATATTCTATTGGTTATATTAGTTTCCTTTATTAATATATTTTATTGAGTTCAGAGAGGAAGAGAGATATAGAAACCTCAGTGATGAGAGATAATCATTGATATGCTACCTTCCTCCTACTGGGGATTGAGCCTGCAACCCAGACATGTGCCCTGACTGGGATTAGAACTATGACCTCCTGGTTCATAGGTCGATGCTCAACCACTGAGCCAGGCCAGCCAGGATGTTTATATTAGTTTCACGTGTACAATATAGTCATTCAACATTTCTATACTTTACACTGTGATTACTCCACTAATTCTAGTAGTAATCCCTCACTGTGCAACCCTATCGCAATATTAGTGAGCACTGTAATGTTTTCACTTGGATATCTCTGACTGCACGTACCTAAAACCAAAGTTTTTCTTTGCATTTAATATTTTAAATGTGTTCTTTCTCCTCTTTTGTGACTATGAATGATCAATCCTTATTTATCTGACCAACATATTAAAAATAAAATAGCCAAAATCGCAAAATCACACACAAACTTCATTTTTAAATCAGCTTAATTATCCCACTGTTTACTTTTTTATGCTGTCTTCTTACCATTCCTCAAATTAAATTAGTGGCCAGTCCCTTCAGTTCTACTCCAAAATATATCTTAATTTTGTTCCTTTGTTAACATTCTTACAGAACCTAGGCCACGCCCTCAGTGTGTGTGTGTGTGTGTGTGTGTGTGTGTGTGTGTGTATGTATCTCCTTTGAAACACTGTCATATCTTTGAACTATCTTCACTTTTCTTCTCTCTCTCCTTCTTTGTCCACACTCCATGTCTTCCTTTGCACACAGGTCTGGTAACATTACTCCCCATTCAGAGCTAAGTCTTATTGTTTAGCCCAGTATTCAAAACTTTACACAATCCTTCCCTCTTTATTTCCTTCCACCCTTCCAATTCCTGCACACATACACCTTTCTAACTAGTCTGTTTGAAATTCCTTGAATTTGTCTTAAATTCACCAACATCCAGGTGAGCAATGCTACTCCCCGGCCAACAGAGGGCTGCTCTGGAGCTAGCAGGAAGGACAAGCCACTTTTGCCTCACACGGCCATTACCAAGTGGTCAACTTGCTTAGTGTCCTCACTAAGGGCATGTGTCTTGCACATGCTGTTTCTTTGATTGCCTGGCAAGCCCTTCTCTTCTTTCTAAGCCCTTTTTAAATATACCTCTCTGTGAAACCTTCCTCTGATTGCCTGGCAGAATGAACCAGTCCTTTTCTGTATTCTTACACTGGTCTGTTCACAGTTCTGCTATCACACTAATCAGATTCCAGGTTGCTTTAGCATTTGCTATTTGTATCTCTGTTTCCCTGTTTAAGTTAAAAGCTCTTTGACAGAAGATCTAATGTTTTATTCCTGTCATTAAGTTCCACGAAGCTTTCTTCAGTAACTATTTGATTAATGGAATCTGATACTTCAGGAGAATTTGGAGTTGACCTACCCCTGTTGTTTTAGGGGGATGGATACTCGTATGAACTCCATGTGGACATGTGTAATTGGGAAATGCACTTAAAATTCTGTTTAACTAAATTCAGCCTTTTAAAAAAAAGTATGATTTTTAGTCTAGAAAGGTATTAAGAAATTTATTTCCAGGATTGTTACTGGAAATAACACAGGACACTACTAAAAAGTAGATGAAAGCCTATTACAAATACTATTACCATTCTTTTATGCTGAAAGTATAATCTACATGGTTACTATAGAAATTTTTGAAAATGAAGTTATACAAAATGAAAATATAAAAATACTAATGCTCTATGTAGTCAGAAATAATCACTGTTAAGACCTCTGTAAAGAGTTTTTTTTCATTTTTCTACATACTCATTGCTTTGATCTTGTGATATGCCATTATTTTATAAGCTACTTTTTTCAGTAAACGGTGTATTTTTCCATGTAATAACTTTTTCTTTAGATATGCAGTTTAAACAAATGTGCACTGTAATTTATTTAAAGTTTCTTAATGTTGGACAGCTAAGTCAGGCCTACTTCTCCAATGCTATATATACAATGCTGCAATTCCCACATCCAGGTAAACTCTAGGGTCTCTTCTCAAAGGCATGACCTCTCTGGAGACCTGCCCCTCATTAGATGACTTCTGTTTCCCATCACCTGCCACTCCTCTACTGATGAACTCATTAAAAATGCATGCTATTTCTCTACAGATTTCATTCTAGAGCATCAGACCCATATTCCAAGTTCTCGTTATGACACATTTTTAGTACTTAAACATCACTCAGAGCGATACGTGTATCTCCAGTGATGGAGGCACTTTCCTAACTCTGACAGCCATTTTCTCTTGCCTATAACTCTGTAATGATCTGTCTGTGGCTTGTTGCCTAGCCCTGCCCCTTCCCTTCCTCAATCGAATATTCCTGCTGCAGACTGTACAGAGGTGTTTTCTAAAATACAACACTGATCAAGTCTCTCCATTTCTTAATATAAATCACATCAGTTATATATGTCCTTAATAAATCTCTCAGTAGCTTTCCATTTCCCTAAGAGTAAAGGCAAGATTCCTTAACATAGTAATCACAGCCCTTTGTGATGTGACCTGTGTACCTTCTCATCCTTATCCATTGCCACTCCCTTCCTCACTCTTCCCATTGGTTGCTTCACTCTTGTTTCTTGCACTTCCTGGAATGGCCAGTATTCTCTTCCACCTTGAGGTCTTTCCTCATGCTGTGCCATCTTCCTGGGACACATTATCCCCTCTCTTTTTTGGAGCTAACACTTGCATATCCTTTAGATCTAAGATTAAGTGGCAGATACTCTCCACAGAATATTTCTCTGATGTCCCACCTCTGAGATAGGACCAATTCTATGTGTTTGTACAATACCCTAGATAACATCTGTCATGGAGGTTAATGAATACTGTATTATCATTGCATATTTAATTAATTGTTTGTCTCCTCCACTGGACTGTAAGTCCATCCAGGCAAGGAACATACCTATTTAGCTGAATTTCTAACATTGTCTCACTTCTGCCACATTCTATTGGTCAGAGAAGCCACAGGGTCCATCCAGATTCAGCAGTATAGAACTAAAATCCCTCTCTTTTTTCTTTAATTCTTTATTGTTGAAATATTACATATGTCTCCTTTTCCCCCCATTGACCTCTCCCCGTCTGCTCCCACTCCCCATCACAGGCCCTTACCCCCTACTGTGTTCATTGGTTATGCTTATATGCATGCATATAAGTCCTTTGGTTCATCTCTTACCCACCTTCCTCCCCACCCTCCCCTGCCTTCCCTCTGAGGTTTGACAGTGGTCTGTTCTGTTTCTCTGGATCTATTTTTCATTCGTCAGTTTATGTTGTTCATTATATTCCACAAATGAGTGAGCTCATGTGATACTTACCTTTCTCTGACTGGCTTATTTCACCTAGCAATAATGCTCTCCAGGTTCATCCATGCTGTTGTACATGGTAAGAGTTCTTTCTTTTTTATAGTAGTGTAGTATTCCGTTGTGTATATATACCATAGTTCCCTAATCCACTCATCTGCTGATGGGCACTTAGGCTGTTTCCAAATCTTAGCTGTTGTAAATTTTGCTGCTTTGAACATAGAAGTGCATATATCCTTTCTGATTGGTGTTTCTAGTTTCTTGGGATATATTCCTAGAAGTGGGATTACTGGGTCAAATGGGTATTCCGGTTTTAATTTTTTGAGGAAATTTCATCCTGTTTCCCACTAGTGACTGCACCAATCTGCATTCCTTCCAGCAGTGCATGAGGGTTGCTTTTTCTCCACTTGTTTGTTGATTTGTTGATGATAGCCATTCTGACAGGTGTGAGATGGTACTGCATTGTCTTTTTGATTTGCATCTCTCAGATGATTAGTGACTTGGAGCATTTTTTTCATATGTCTCTTGGCCTTCTGTGTGTCCACTTTCAAGAAGTGTCTATTTAGGTCCCTTGCCCATTTTTTGATTGGATTGTTTATCTTCCTTTTGTTAGGTTCTCATCCCAGAAGATCATTGGGATGTTTATTAAGGACATATATAAATAATGTGGTTTATATTAAGAAATTATGGAACTAAAACCATTATATTACTGTAATATTTAATTAGATAAATACTTCAGGCACATTACTATGGATATTGAAATTTTGCCATTCTAATGACCTTGTAGGACATTCCATTTTTGTCTAAAACTAGATAAACTAGCTGACCAAAATAATAGGAATCTCATCCCTCTTTCAGACAATAACTGTGAAAATAATATAATTAAACTTATTTACATATGTTGTTTCAAAAATTATCTGGTCCCCCTGAGTTTATTGTAATTGATATTTAGTAAAAAAAATTACATTGAAAAGCAAAAGTAATATTTATTTATGGAATAGGAAATTTACTGATATTTTATTAATATGGACAAATGGAATATGATACAGTTGCAAAGGAAAAATGGAAGAAGACTACAGCAAAGTAAATGTCATATTTATTTACAAACCAGGTAATGGTTTATTGTACAAAGTATTGAAGCAACAACAGTTTCAGAAAAAGCCTCAAAAGTATGCATTTCCCCCCTTTGTCCTATACCCGGTAAATGGTATGTGGTGAACTATATAAACACCTGCTTTCAGAAATTAAAGTAATTGTCTCCTTCTTTTCTTAAACATGTTTATGAAGGCATCATTTTTGCAGGAGCCTAGAGTGTTGCGATCCACAGTCGTATACTTGTACATTATTTCAGAGATGCCGAAACCCCTCGGGGGGTGGGGTAGGGGTGGAATCTAGAGGATTGAGGGTCATTTGTGGCAAGTCCCATTTGAATGCAGCATCCTGAAATGGCTTTTTGTTTTCAAATAGAATATATTACATATTTCAAACTATACATGTTTATCACACATCCCGTGGGCTTGCCTTATTTACAGATGATTTGCACAGGATGGTAATAGTTAAAGGCCAGCCCTTGTTTAACATAAAGATGTTTTTACTCTATAGAATGTGAATTACCCAAATACAACAATGCTGGCATCATTTCACAGTGAAGTTGGATCTTCTACATCGTTTTATTGATGGTCAAAATAGTCTCTTTTGTGCTAAAATGTCTTACATGTCTTTTAAAAAAGAGGTTTCTTGTGGTATTTGTGTGTGCATGCTGACAAAGAACTGTAAATTAACATTTAAGGATGGTATTTTATTGCAATTTAAATTAAACAAAGGTTTTCCTCTTATGTGTATAACACACTCCATATTGAAACTATTATCCATTTAATCTTTTAAATAACTTCAACTTTAGCTCATTTAATTTTCTTCTAGTGCCACACACAGATGCATTAGAAACCACCCACAAATAAAAAATAACACGTTATACTTAAGAACTCTGAGTCTATATATAAAAATAGTATACATATAATGACATGTATATATATCTATGTAAATATATAAGTATGTGTCCATATATATGTAATATATATATTTTAAATTTGATACATACTAGTTGTGGGAACTTTGTCAAGGTCCTTAATTCCTCTGAATTTTAATATCCTCATCTATAAAATGATGGTAAAAGAAGTAGTTTGGCAAGTTGTCATGAGAATTAAATGAGTTAACATTGTAAAATATACAGTACTTAGTTACAAAGTAGGTGCTCAATAAATAAGTTAATTATAGTATTTTAATCCTTTATTGTTAATGCTTTTACATTTGTCTTAATAAAACATATTTGTCGAAGTATCTCACTTTATTGGGATAAAAAGGTAAAAATGATTTTCTTTGAACAATTGCCATCCCAACTTAAAAACTGTTCCGTATTGAACTTCCCTTTTTCTCTCTCTAGTAGGTCCCTTTGTTAGGTCTTGACTAGATCTTATATTGTGGTTTGTATGCTTTCTTTTTTTTTAATACACATTTCTTGTTTATTATTTTTAAGTGTA
The DNA here is from genome assembly GCA_026230045.1 of Corynorhinus townsendii. Lineage (NCBI taxonomy): Eukaryota > Metazoa > Chordata > Mammalia > Chiroptera > Vespertilionidae > Corynorhinus > Corynorhinus townsendii. The sequence goes on from JAPDVU010000002.1 coordinate 98,744,095, forward strand.
TTTTTATTGATTTCAGAGAGGAAGGGAAAGGGAGAGCGAGATAGAAACATCAATGACGAGACAGAAGCATAGATCAGCTGCCTCATGCACGACCCCAATGGGGGTAGAGCCCTCAACCGAGGCATGTGCCCTGACTGGGAATTGAACTGTGACCTTCTGGTTTATAGGTCGATGCTCAACCGCTGAGCCCCACTGGCCAAGCTCATAGCCTTTTTAAAAAACAGAATAAAATCTAAAGGAAATTGTGTCATATGTTGAATGTATCAACTTTTAATCCCGAAAATTCTACTCTCTATAGTCAAAATTAATTGCTCTACCTAAAATGAGAGGAGTGGCAATGAAAGAAATGGAAAGGAACATGTTTATATGTTTATGGAACAGTCTGCTTCAGGACTGATGTCTGTTGTCTTTGGTTATAATAAGCTATCAATAATTATCCAATATGCTTTAGGACAAATACACAGACATCACTGTCAAAATAAGCATTACTTCCCCTTTTTTAATTGAACCTAACCATATGCTAAAGCATGAGGACTAAAGCATGAGGAGACTTATAGATAGCTGAGTGTATTTCTATTAAACTTTAATCAAAACGTAGTCCAGCTTGGCCCTGGCTAGTGTGGCTTATTTGGTTGGAGCATTGTCCTGTACACCTAAAGATTACAGGTTCAATTCTAGTCAGGGCACATACCCAGGTTGTGGGTTTGATCCCTGGTCTGCGGAGTGTGTAGGCAACCAATCGATGTTTTTCTCTCCCTCCCTCTCCCTTCCTCTCTCTTTAAAATCAATAAAAACATACCTTCAGGTGAGCATTAAAAAAAATAAAAACAAAAACATAGTTCAGCTTGGTTAAAAATGACTGGTTTTGAGGTAAATTTCTCTTTTTTTCCTCATTTAAAAAGGCATCCTTCATTTCATTGCTTTTATGTGTTTTCTTAAGTCATCTTTGATATATTGTTATAATAAAATACACTCATTTTTTGGTGTACATTTCAACATTTCAAAACAAATTTACAGACATCTGTGCAGGCCAATCAAAGTACAAAATAAAAAGTACCCTTGTATCCCATCCCAATCAATCTTTTCTCCATTGACCCAACTCCAAAAGCCAGGAAAGCACTGATGTACTTTTGAAACCGGAAAGTTGGTGTTGGTGCTGCCTATCACTACCAGAACCAGTAAATAGAGTCAGGGATTGAATCTTTATGGGTGCTTTATTCTAATGGCCAGTGAACTGAGAAGGCAGGTTATGTATCCTAAAGACGATCTTACATCTAATCTTAAGCCAACCTTTTATTTATTTATTTTTATTTTTAAAAGTCTTAATTATTGAAAGTATTACATATGTCCCCTTTTTCCCTCCATTGACCGCTTCTAGCCTACCTCCACCCCCGACCCCAGGCCTTCACCACCCTATTGTCTATATCCATGGGGTATGCTTATATGCATATAAGTTCTTTGTTTGGCTTCTTCCCACCCACCCAATTGATGTAAATTTCTTACTACTCAAAACTTAGATATACTCTAATTTCCAGGTGTTTTGTTGTTGTTGTTTGTTTTTTGTGGGTTTTTTTCTGAACAAATTAGATCCACAGAAGCAAAGATTAAATAGGTATACTTGTGAGTTTCTTGGTTAATACATCCTTTTGGGAACTGAGCCATACCTGTTTGTCTTCCTGCAGACGTCAGCCTGTGAGCCCCCCGCCACCTCCACGGCCGATTTCCCCACCGCACACCTATGGCTACATTTCAGGCCCCCTGGTCTCAGATATGGATACGGATGCGCCAGAAGAGGAGGAAGACGAAGCCGACATGGAAGTGGCAAAGATGCAGACCAGAAGGCTTTTGCTACGTGGGCTTGAGCAGACCCCTGCCTCCAGTGTTGGGGACCTGGAGAGCTCTGTCACTGGGTCCATGATCAATGGCTGGGGCTCAGCCTCAGAGGAGGACAACATTTCCAGTGGACGCTCCAGTGTTAGCTCTTCTGATGGCTCCTTTTTCACCGATGCTGACTTTGCCCAGGCGGTGGCGGCCGCTGCAGAGTATGCTGGTCTGAAAGTGGCACGACGTCAAATGCAGGATGCCGCAGGTAAGCCATACACTTCACCACCCAATGTGCAGATACCAGTGGTTGGTCATCTCCTGTAATATCCTATGGAAATGCCCTCTTACTACTGTTCTTTTTTCCTGCCTAAGGAAGCGAAGGTCCAAGAATATGACATAGCTCGATTCTTTTTCTTGACAAGGATTTTTAAATCTTCCCCCCCCCCCATTAAATAAATCATATATAATGTGAGTGAAGCTACCTTGGAAGTTATTAATTGAATGAGGTTTGTATTATAGGGCTTTTATTAAGGTGTAAAAAGTCATCAAAAAATTCTTATCCCATTTAAGTAGAAATTCTCTAAGAGAACTAGATTAATATCCGGGAGGGAAACTCTACCATTGGAGATGGGGCTATTTCTCTTTCACCCCCATTCTCTTCATTCTCAATTAGAGTATTAATTTAATTGGAAAGATATAAAGATCTTTATAATAGACATACATTTTCAAGCATAAATATGCCCCATATTTAAAGTAAATATTATTAAATCTAATAATTTTCAAGTTAAACCAGCAATCATATATATTTTTCCTTTTCATTGCCAGTAGCCTGTTTTTAATTACCATATGTCCATTCTGGTGTTTTAACCTATTTTTGTTTATCTCCTACTCCAACCCTATTTAAAAAGTAAATAGTTACTAAAATAAAATAATTTAAATCATACATTTGTCACATGATTTTTTAATAGAATGGGATATATACATATACACATTCATATACATGTTGTGTGTATTTCTGGTAGTTAAGAGTAAAATAATATGGTCAGCAAGAAAGAGAACGACTATCACAACAAATCAAGAATTGCTATTTTGTCGTTTTACTTTTCATTGGTAATTTTCTATGTTCTCTTCATATATTGAATTGGTCATTAATTTTTATCAGTGTAGAATATATTCAAAGAAAATTTAACTCACATTACAAAGTTATTTCTATATATTATTTATCAGAAATATGTTGCAGAAAAACATGTCTAATATCTTTCAACCTATTCTAGTAGAATGTGTATTTATTCCAACCAGGCCTATATGCAACCAAAATTCCTCCCCCCATCCCAGTAACTGCTCAATGCAATAAGATACAAACCTGCCTATCTTTTCTAATACATATATAATATTCTAATTTTATATGTAGCCTTTTTTTAATCTTCTATGAAAAATAAAGTTAAACATCTCAAACTACTGCTTTCATATTGCATTAAGGGTGTGTTTCAGTTCATTAAATCAATGAAACATAGAAATATGTTAAAAATTCATCGTATTCAAGTTGAAAAGATCTATGCCTTAGGATCTATAGCAGTGGATGGCCTTATTTAAAATAATGGGTTTATTCACAGCCCTAATTCTCCCTTTTCATGGATATGTAACTTTAATTGTAATAGTCTCCATCATAGCTAAAGAGAGTTTGGTTTAATATTTTATTGTAATTTAGTGGCACTCCTGGTTTTAGTTTGGCTCATAATTATAATGAACTAAACATGCACTGGCATCTGCCTATTAAAATGTTCTTTTCAGGAAAGGGTGCTGCATATCATATGAGTTAAGTTAATGTGAATGAATGATCCTATCACATTGCTTCTCACTTGGCCGCATTCACGTCTTACTAGTATTTATATGCTTCATTTAGCACCTTTAAATATGTTGATTTCACTATATGTGGATTCTCCTATTTATAGTCAAAAAACATGTTTAGATCTGTTGGAAGTTTCTTATGTACAACAAAAAGTTCTGGATTTGTGTCTTTGAAATTTATAGAAACCAAAATAGTGAGGGTCAAATACAGGGCCAATAGATGTCCATTGCCATGATGGATTAAAAATGTGTGTGCGGTGCACTGTTATGCAACATCTCTGAAAAACAGCCAGAGACTATGAGAGCACTCACCTGCACCTTATCTGATTAGCAAGGTCAGTTATCCCTGGTACCTGTGAATATTGTCTCTCCAAAGCCAAATAAAGACATACCTCATTTTATTGTGGTTCCATGTATTGCTGCTCTTCACTGATGTGTGTTTTACAAACTGAAGGCAAGGCCCGCCACCAGCAAAAAGATTGACAACTCCTTTTATTGTGATGTTTGCTTAATTATGGTGGCCTGGAATGAAACTTGCAGTATCTCTGAGGTATACCTGTAATCAAAACCCACCTCTGCCACCACCGAGAAAAATAAAAGTCTCAAGGGGGGTCATTTGAAGTATCCAGAACCTGCAAGTTTCTATCTTGCAATAAAAAAGAAGTGTGAGTATTTTTGGTAGGTCTAAATATGTGAGTTAGCTTAATACCAGGCCTCTTTAAGAGAAGATACTGGAGAATATATTAAGATAGTGGCACTCTACCTTCAAAGAATAATAAACATATTTAATTAAAATAGAAGATTTAATTAGTACTGTTCATTCTGGCTATTCCTTAAGAAAGCAACATTGAGTATTTTATGCAAATTTTTAATTAATATATATTTAACAATAATTTTAGTGCAGATTGTTGCAAAAATAATTGGAATGTTTTTTCTTTAATAAATAGGTACCATAAATTTTAATAGGATAAAAGTACTGTGGGGGAAAAAAAAACAGCCTGAAAATGCCTTTAAAGTATTTTTCCCAATGGACAGTGCAAGCAGAGTATCAGAAATCTTATTATTTGCTAAAATTGTTTAGTAAAGCTTTTTTAGAAGTTAGGGATGTTTCTAGTTTTCATGATTATTATTATTACAATTTATTGATGAGCTTGGCTCTGATTTCGTTCTCTCAGGCCGCCGACACTTCCATGCATCCCAGTGCCCTCGGCCCACAAGTCCTGTTTCTACAGACAGCAACATGAGCACTGCTGTGATGCAGAAGACCAGACCAGCCAAGAAACCAAAACACCAGCCAGGACATCTGCGCAGAGAAGCCTACACAGATGGTAAGTCCATTGAAATGATGAAAACATCTATGAATCTCGCACATTTATCTGGTTCTTCATGACTAGAAAACACATCTACTAACATTAGAAATTACATTAAGTATTCATTAACAGTAAGCCTTATAATACTAACAGGAATGATCGCCTTCCGTATCTTGTCAGGCCTCTCTGGTCCTTGAAGTTTTCTGATAAGCTGGTAAACAATGTATACTTTTAATATTTTTTTAAAGCTATCAGGCAAGTAGACATCAATGTAGTTGAAATAATGGTATAGTATAAAATTTCACAGATTCATTGATAAATCTTCCAAAATGTCCTCATTTTTTTCCCCATGTGGAATTTTGCATTCTAATAGAAGACAATTAACTCATATGAATATTCATCTAACTATGGTGTTACCAACAGTTATGTTGTTCACCAAGAGGCAAAGAGAATCATCTTTCTTCATGCCTTTACAGACAGTTCTGACTCTCACTGAAGAGTTAAGGCTTGTATTCACAAGGGAGCTCAGGAGAATAATGCAAACATTGGGATGTTGTCTAAAGAAAGTCTTTAATGAAAGTGCCTCAGGTGGCCCAGCGTTTATTAAATTGCCACCTTCTTGTTTTCTAAAACAACCCCAAGGGCTTTGTTGGAAATTCATGTAAGATAAATTCTCCCAGACTCACCCATCTTGTCAAGTTTGCTAAATTTGCTCAAGGGGCGGGAGAAGAAGGGTGTCACAGCATTCCCTACCTCCGGGTCCTCTCCCACCGCAATCTGATTAGTACTTTCATTACCAGTCAGCAATTTTTCAAAAGGGCATCATTTGCCATTATCATATGAAAGCCTAATATTATAGATATTTATCCAAGGTTACAAGCAGGGTTTTCTGAGGCACTTCTCCCTGTGATTCCTGCCACTTGACAGAAAAATTTAATACAAAGCTCACAGCATGATGAGCCCAAGTAATTTTGCAATGAGTGGCTGTCCATGCTATTATCTCTAATTTACTCAGAGTATTTTCTCTTACTAGCATCTATCTGATATTAGACTGCATTAAATACTGGCAGGACATGGCACACCTGGGCCTCCTGGCTTCTGCCCAGGACTCTTTTGTCAGTGAAGCTGTGCTGCCAGAATATTATCTGATTTTTGAAGGGTTATTACAGTGGCTTTGTGCGTGTTTGTCCCTGTGAAGGGACAGCGCTAGGTATAAATCGCCAAACTCTATCAGCACTTTTACATTTATGGCACCCCTCTAATGGCATTTTGCAAGTTTTATAGCTGTTGTATTAGTTTTATTATCTAGAAGAGAGATGCCCCTAACTGAAAATTGGGTCAAACATCAAACCTTGATGTAAACACATCAAAGTTGAATTCATAAGGGAGGAAATCTGGCCTAGAGCTGTGTGTAGCTCTTTCTGCCTCTTATTTATACTTGTTTGAGAGGCTTTTGGCATTGAATGATGGTTTTTGAAAATACTTTAAGTAATGTAATGCCAACTTAAAGGGCATAGCATAAATTTATAGTTACAAATTGCACTGTGCTTGAAAATTGTGATCTATATGTATTGTCCCACATTCTGTAGTACTTATTTCAGCATATTTAATAAATTTAAATTCTTACTAATCCCAGAATAATAGCTGTTAAAGTGAACAATGAAGCACCCAAATTTTCTTCAAGTCTATTTTAGAAGTAACAACGAAATAATTGAAATATTTGTAAAGCCAAAAAGTTAATTTAAAATAATTTTGGATTTCTATTTGTTTATTTCTTAAAGTAATTATGTAAAATTATCATAGTATATGTTATAATGTAGAAGTTGATATTTAGTTTTTCAAAGTCACAAAAACAGACAAAATGGAAATATGACTAAAGCTACTTTTTAAATTTTAGCTTTCACTTCCTTTCAGCATTTTGATAACCGAGTATTTTTTAGTTATATTTATTGTCCTAACAATAGACTTTTTATGTGAACTCTTATCTTTAATTCTGGGTGCTTTCTAATTTGGTAAAGGCAAAAATAACATTGCTATGTGTTATTTTATGTATACCACATAATGCATGTTGATTGACTAATATTATGTAAATGCATATTCTTCTTAATGCACCAAATATAAGAAATGCACATATTCCTAATAACAGTGGTTATTGAAACAATGGACATTGAAACAAAAGGAATTTTCTCGGAAATTATTTTATCAAATTACTATACTGCATTTTCTGAAAAAAATACTCAGACTATTTCATGAAGAAACTGACAGACACAATTTGAACAACTATAAAAAAAAAAAAGAGGGTGGGGGCCTACCTAGTGTGGCTCAGTGGTTGGGTGTTGACCTATGAACCAGGAGGTGACAGTTCGATTCCCAGTCAGGGCACATGCCCAGGTTGTGAGCTCCGGTTCCCAGTGGAAGGCATGCAGGAGGAAGCTGATCAATGATTCTCTCTCATCATTGATGTTTGTCTCTCCCTCTCCCTTCCTCTCTGAAATGAATAAAAATATATTTTTAAAAGAGAGAAAAAGGGGAGGGGAATATAATTGAAAGAGCTACAAATTGTTAAAATCTGAATTAAATCTATTAGCAAAACATGGAGGGTATATTTTTTAATTTTTGCTTTTTAATAATTAAGTATATATTAACTATGATGGATGAGTTTGATATTGTCAATAGACTTTTTATGTGAACTCTTTTCAGAATATGATGTATCCGTCTTGAGACTGTAACATCTTTGCTTTGAAAATTTTGTTTAAATTACAAATTTTTTACAGAATTTTTGTAAACTGCATAAAGAAGAATAAAGTGTGGCTATGTCTGATATGATGAAGAGTAATTTGTAATGATTTTTGTCAGTTAGCTCTGTTGGACTTTTAGCCTTGGTGTTTTTTTGTTTGTTTGTTTTTTTTAATAAATCTTTATTCAGATTATTACAATTGTTTCTCCTTTTTCCCCCCATAGCACCCCTCTACCCAGTTCCCACCCCACCTTCTGCCCTTACCGCCCCCATTGTCCTCATCCATAGGTGTATGATTTTTGTCCAGTCTCTTCCTGCACCCCTCCATACCCCTTTCCCCCTGAAAATTATCAGTCCACTCCCTTTCTATGCCCCTGATTCTATTATATTCACCAGATTATTCTGTTCCTCAGGTTTTTAATTCACTTGATTATTAGGTTCACTTGTTGATAAATATGTATTTGTTGTTCATAATTTTTATCTTTACTTTTTTCTTCTTTCTCTTCTTAAAGAATACCTTTCAGCATTTCATATAAAATACTGGTTTGGTGATGATGAACTCCTTTAGCTTTTTCTTATCTGTGAAGCTCTTTATCTGACTTTCAATTCTGAATGTTAGCTTTGCTGGGTAGAGTAATCTTGATTGTAGGTTCATGCTATTCATCACTTTGAATATTTCTTGCCACTCCCGTCTGGCCTGCATAGTTTCTGTTGAGAAATCAGCTGACAATCGTATGGGTGCTTCCTTGTAGGTAATTAACTGTTTTTCTCTTGCTGCTTTTAAGACTCTCTCTTTGTCTTTTGCTCTTGGCATTTTAATTATGATGTGTCTTGGTGTAGTCCTCTTTGGATTCCTTTTGTTTGGGGTTCTGTGTGCTTCCTGGACTTGTAAGTCTATTTCTTTCACCAGGTGGGGGAAGCTTTCTGTCATTATTTCTTCAAATAGGTTTTCAGTATCTTGCTCTCTCTTTTCTTCTGGCACCCCGATAATTCTGATGTTGGTATGCTTGAAGTTGTCCCAGAGGCTTCTTACACTATCTTCAACTTTTTGGATTTTTTTTTCTTTTTGCTTTTTCGCTTGAGTGTTTTTTGCTTCTTTGTATTTCAATTTTTTGACTTGATTCTTGTGTTCCTCTAGTCTGTTGTTGGGTCTCTGTATAATATTTTTTATTTCAGTCAGTGTATGTTTAATTTCTAGTTGGTCCTTTTTCATATCTTCGAGGGTCTCGTTATATTTATTGGCCTTTTCTAGGATATTCTTGAAAAGCCTTATAACCGTGGTTTTGAATTCTGTATCCAGTCGTTTGTTTTCCTCCATTTCTTTCGTTTGTGATCTGTTTCTTTGTCACCGCATTTTCACTGCTTCCCTGAGTTGGTAGGGTAGCTTTGTGTGCTAGGTTTCCTGTATGGCCCAGTGGGTCAGCTTCCCCAGTTAACCTGAGGTGGACACTCTTGGTGCACCCCTTTGTGGACTGTGTTTACAGCTTTGTTGTGGTTAAGTCTTGATTGTTGTTGGTGTCACTGGGAGGAATTGACCTCCAGGCCAGTTGGCTGTGAGGATCAGCTGTGTCTACACTGGGAGAAGTTCGGTGCTGGAGACAGCCTTATAGGATTAGACTTGCCAAATTGCAAAAGCCTCTGTGCTCAGCTTGGATGGGGTGGAGTCTCAGGGTGGAGTAGATAGTCTTGGCTTCCTGTAAGCCCTGCCCTTTCGTGCGCGCGCCTCCAGACCTCTGCCTTCCCCGCCTCCCGAGCCTCCGCCTGAGAGTCCAGATTTCCCCCCCACAAAAGCGTGGGTCCCCAGGGGCTCACCTGAAACTGGGGTTCAGTGCAGTCAGGAGCTTCCGACTCCCTTCTGCTAGGGAAAGCCTGTGGCAACCTCCAGCTGTCTTTGTGTACACTGGCGCGCAAGGCTCCAGACCCCTGCCCACCAGGGCTCCCCCTGGTCTCCCCTGGGTCTCCGAGTCACCGAGTGCCTTTCTCTCTACCTAACAGTCCAGACTCCCCCTGTATGAGCTTGGGTCCACGGGGTTTCGCCCGGAACTGGGGTTCAGTGCAGTCAGAACTGGGGTTCAGTGCAGTCGGGGGCTTCCTTCCCCCTCCCACCAGAGAAAATCAGCCAGGCTCTCAGCCGCCCTTCCTCTCTGCGCGCACAAAGACCCTTTGCCATACCTCAACCCTTTGCCATTCCTCCAATTCTCCATGAGCTTTTCTCTTTCCTTCTAGTTGTAGAATTTCCACTCATCCAGCTTTTCTGTGGTTCTGGATGGTGTCCGTTCTGTCTTTTAGTTGTAGTTTTGAAATTGTTGTGCGAGTCAGCAGTTTAGGTGCTTACCTATGCCGCCATCTTGGTTTCTCTCTAGACCCATTCTAGCCTTGGTTTTTAGGACTGCCATACGAAGTACCATAAACTAGATGGCTTAAACAACAGAAATTTATTTCCTCAGAGCTCTGGAGGCTAAAAGTCCAAGATCAAGGTGTTGGCAGGGTTTGTTTCTGAGGTCTCTCTTTTTGGCTCATAAATGACCATCTTCTCCCTATGTCTTTACTTTTTCTTTCCTCAATGTATGTATGTGTCCTAATATCTTCTTATAAGGAAACCAGTCAGAGTGGAATAGTGCCCACCTAAGGATCTCGCTTTACTTTCATTACCTCTTTCAAGACCCTAAATCCAAATAGTTTCATTCTGAGATATGGAGGTTAGGACTTCAACAGAGGAATTTTGAGGAGACACAATTTAGCCCCTGATTGGTGACACTGTGACCATACCTTGCTCATAGCTCCTAGATAGAACCCAGTGCAAAGCCAAGTGCTCCATGCTGTAGTCACAGTGATAGGCATAATCTAACTATTCATTTCAAATTTGCCTCTTTCAAGGTTAATCCAGATGAAGGGTAGGATGAAAATATATGAATATTTATCAGTCAGCATCCTATCAAGTTAAAACCAAGCATAAGTGCATTTCTAGGACTTTCTAATAGATTCTTCCCACCCCCTCTTTTCAACCCTTTCCAATGCATTTGCATATTTGATTTTAAAACCAAATCTACATTATTTCTCTAGCCCTACTTTTCATAAATTATAAATTCACCACCCTCTTTGGAATAACATTATTTTGACTTGATTTATTATTAATTACAAGGTCTTGGGGCTTTAGGCAGTTAAGTAAATAGAGTGCTGGTCTCCATAGCAAGTTAATGCAGTAGAATTGTCTGCATGTGCATGCTCCTACATACTACTTTACATGCATCATACTGGTATTTGGAGAGTCTTGTGTAAAGAATAGTCTTTACTTCTTTATATAAAGAGCCTAGACATATATATAACATGTTCATGATCCATTTGTTAAATCCAGTTTGAGCTATTAGTGGTATGAATTGGATGAAAGTACTATTTATCACTACATCAAATACAGAATTGTTTATATTATGATAATCCCTGATTTGATTCTAATTATTATTACACCTAAAAATAATTTATTTGATAATCTATTTATATAAGAAATAAAAACTCCCAGCAAATCCCTATAATCATTAATTTGATACAGTAGTAATTATGTACAGGAAGTTAGAACTTTTAAAATAACCATTCTCTCTCTCTCTCTCTTTTTTTTTTTTACCTTTTTTATAGATAGCATCTATATAGAGCATCTTGTAATAGATTTTGTCTTGAGAGTCATATATTACTAAGATTTTTAACAGTATTAATCATCAGTTTTGATATCTATTAAGCCCAGACATTTTTTGACTTGATGATACTGGCATTCATCAGTATCCTGATATCTGTTTGCAATCCAGTTTAAGTGTATAGAAAGCAGATAGTATAGAAATGAGACTGTAAGCACTCTTCCCTGTGCTTCCAGATGTGCTCAGAGTTAGACTTTCTCCTCTTCCTGTTTCAAGTTACAGTCTCAGTCTGAACTCTAGGACTCAGTGGTGTTGGGTTTCTTAGCTTTAAGCAACATGGTATAGTCTTTCTTTGAACACTCTCTCTTTAGTTATTTTTGATAAACAAGTAACAGATGTGGCGGGCTCTTTAATGATATTACATCTTTTTTAAGTACTATTTTTTAAATTTATTTTTTAAGTAGTAAAGGAGGAAAGTCATGCACTAGTGACAATGGCAATATATGTCGTAAGACTAAAATCATTTGAATTTCTAGAGTCTGGGGAAAATTAGTGCTATTGGCTGTACTTTGGCCACCATTTTAGATAAAACTTTGAGGCCATTCTATATGAAAAAATAAAAGAACATGGTAAGCCATGAAAACTAAAAACAACAAAATAAGTAAAAGTTTTAATAATGGAGTCCTGAGTAAAACAGCTGGTAATAAGATGGTACTTCAAGTTTTTTGTTTTCAAAGACCATTACTATGATTTTGAATTTCTTAGCTTTAGCACATAATATTAAAAGAAAACTAATTTCAAAAAAATTTAAATCTACCTACGGGACAAAATAAGGGTTAATTTATTTTTAAATAATATAAGAATGAGAAACACTAGGTTAAAATGGATGGTTCCTTGGACCCTTAATTTGCTATTGTATTAAGAATTTTCAATACACAATTTTAATATTCAATAGCTTCTCATGCTGGTATATGTAAATGATAGTCAGTAGATCATTGTCAGGAATACTAAAATATCTGGAAACAACCTAAATATTTCTCTGTAGGGATTGACTAAATAAATAATAATATATTCATTAAATAGAGCATTATATGAACTTTAAAAAAAAGAAATACTGCTGTATGTACATATGGGGAAATGTATACAGCTACACAATCAGGTAAAAGAGGTACAATTCTATTGTTAATGAGAAAGAAAGGCTGTGTATTTGATTTTGGTACTTGGTCAGTGGGCAGACATCCACTGTGTTGTATATAATCCCATCACTTCAGAAGTGAAAGGTACTCCCTGATGTTTTTTGACTTGGCAGCCTGTTTTATGTGAATAAATATTTTCTGGAATGATCTATAAAAAACTATTCAAACATTATTTCTGCATAATCATATTGAGTGTTTGAAATGGAGGTTGGGAGGTTTGAGGAGGTCATACTTTTAAGATCTTACAGACTTTTAAGTTTTTTACCATGTAAATATGTGGGTTTTTTTGTTTAAAATTTTAAAGTTAATTTTATAATGCTAAACATTTAATAGATGTTTTATAAATGTTTTAGTTGATTTATTCTATCACATATCTAAATGTAAAAACATTATCATTTCTAAAGTCATGAGTTTAAAAAGGACATAACTATGCTGATAATTCCCAGATCTCTGTATCTCTAGTTTTGGCCTCTCTTGAAATTCAGATTTTGTTGGACATCTCTATCTGTATACTTCAAAGGTTTCTCCTACTCACTTTTCTAAAACTGAACTTACATTCTGGCCGGCATGGCTTCAGTGGTTGAGCATCGACCTATGAACCAGGAGGTTAATGATTAAATTCCTGGTCAGGGCACATGCCTGGGTTGCAGGCTCAATCCCCAATGGGGGGTATGCAGCAGGCGGCCAATCAATGATTTTCTCTCATCATTGATGTTTCTCTCCCTCTCTCTTCCTCTCTGAAATCAATAAAAAATATTTTTAAAATAATATATATATAAAGACTAATATGCTAAGTGTCCGACCATCTGACCGGTCGCTATGACATACACTGACCACCAGGGGGCAGACGCTCAATGCAGGAGCTGCGGAACTGCAGTGACTTGGCAGCAGCGGTTCTCAGGTGACGCACCCTGAAACCAGAGAGGAGGGAGCATGGTTCCTTGCAGGATCGCACGATTCCAACTTCGGCTGTGGGTTATGTTGTTGGGGCACTGTCAGTCCCAAATCTGGTTTACCGCACACTTGGGTTTGCGTTCCATACCCTGTAAGACAGCAACTTTGCAAGTGCCCTCTTGCACTCTGGGACCCCTCGGGGGATGTTGGAGAGCTGGTTTCTGCCTGATCCCCACAGGCTAGGCCAAGGGACCCCACATGCCAGAGGGACCCTGCTCACTCTGCAGACGCTGGGGAGGGACTGCTGGAGGTTGGTTCCAGGGCGTGTCTAGCCCATCCCGCCCAGTCCTGCCCCGCTGGCCACCTTCTAATTAATTTCCTTTCAATGTGCACGAATCCGTGCACCAGGCCACTAGTAACAAAATAAAATAAAATTGAACTTACAGTGTTTCTTCATAAAACATCGCTTCCTCATCCCTGCATTATTTATCTTCAGTGATGTTTCTCTCATCCACCTAGTCAACTATGACAAAAACCCTAAAAGTCATTTAGGTTCTTTCCTTCCCCTTTCCTACTGTATTTGGTTGATTATGAAATAATATTGACTTTCCTTCCTCAATCTCTGTCAAAAACATTTAAGCAGCCATCTGAATAACCACTAATATAATTCTATCCCTTGTCATTATTTTTATGAACTATTACAAACAACCTAATGGTCTCCTGGATTCAAAATCCATCATCCACACTATAGCCAAAAAAACCTAAAACTAGAATCTCTTCATATTCTTCTACTAAGTTACCAACTATCATAAAGATACATATTTCTCCACCCTAGAGTATACATAAGAGTTATTTTAAAAGATAGTGCCACTTAAATAAATTTTCTAAATTTCAAACTTTATGCCTAATTTTATACTTAAGTATCTTTTAATTGTATTTATAATATAAGAAATTGAATTATATACAATTCTCTATTATATATAATAACATATAGCTATAACTATAGATAGATGAAATGATTCTATATTTATTCCAGTGATTATCTGATTTAAAAACTATTGTTCCATATACAAAGTTAAGAGATTCCCATCAATGAATGGTAGATTATAAATATGTGATAGAATGAAACAGTATAAAGAACACTGAGTCAGAAATTAAGAATCTGAGGGCATTAGTCCTGGTCTGGTCACAGCTACCTTTGAGGTTGGAAAATAATTTAAGGTCCATGTTGTTGAGTTTCCCTGTTCAAAATAAGAAAGGATTTAGGCTAGATTAGAGACAGCAAATATGCCTCAACTCAAGTGCCAACTTCAATCAGTTTGAAGTGGTTGTCTGAAGGAGTAAGGGTATGTATCTGGAATCAGCAACATCGTGCTGAAATCAATTAGGAAGATCTGTAGTGGTTGGGAGGTTGGGGAGATTACAGCATTTATGCCTATATTTATTATACTAAGACTAGATAATCTGTAAGCTTCAGCTCTGTGAATCAATATTTCTGTGCTAGATAAAAAGTACATTAAAATTGTTGTTCTTCTTATTCCTTGGTTGCCTTTAGTTGTTCTAATCCCAGATGAATGTGATTCCAATGATATTTCTAATATTTGCTTATTTTATAAATGGCAGACTTTTACAGTATTTTAAACATTTCATTTTAGATCTTCCACCTCCTCCTGTGCCACCACCTGCTATAAAGTCACCCACTGTCCAATCCAAGGCACAGCTGGAAGTACGACCTGTCATGGTGCCAAAACTTCCTTGTATAGAAGCAAGAACAGACAGATCATCAGATAGAAAAGGAGGCAATTATAAGGGGAGGGAAGTATTGGATGGAAGACAAGTTGCTGAAATGCGAACAAATCCAAGTGAACCCAGAGAAGCACAGGAACAGCAAAATGATGGGAAAGGACGTGGAAACAAGGCAGCAAAACGGGACCTTCCACCAGCAAAGACTCATCTCATCCAAGGTACTGATTTATTTAAGCACCAAGTAAACATAGATTAAACATATATTTGCAAGGTATGCTGTTAGGTTCTCTAAGGCCGTATGAAAAGCAGTAAGATTTAGAAATTTGCTCTCTAATGGAGGAGATACACATATACCCAAATAATATTTTACAATTTATTCTAATACATTATACAAGACTTCCTTAGACGCCACTTGAGTTGTATTTCAAAAAAAGAAAACATGATTTCCACAGATTAAATAGGGAGAAGGGAAGAGCAAATAAAGGAAAGAGTTAGAAAAAATTATGGAAGTGTGAAGTTGAATGTTTAGTGACTACTCCTTTCCAGTTTGGCTGGAGAATAGGATATTTGGGGCTAGGGACACATGGTAAAAGATAAAACTAGAAAGGTGGCTGAGCCAGATTGAGAAGGCCAGGAATACTCTGCTAAAGAGTGGGATTTATGATAGAGGCAGCATTGAGCCAACAAATAATTTTGAGCAATAAAATATATAATCAGATTTGTATTTTAGAAAAATAATTGGCAGCACATTATAGTTAAGGCAGAGACTAGAATTAGGTAAATGAAAGTATCAGAAAATTGAAAATAATCTAGATATAAAATATGAAAGTACTGAGTTAAATCAGTTGTGCAATAAAGAGGAGCAAACAGCCTACATAGGTATTTCAGAGATAGGCCCAATAGAACTTGGTGACTAATTGAATACAGAAAAATAAAATAAAATAATGGAGTAAAAACAAAAGTTACTCAAGTGTTAATTAGATAGCCTGTTAGATTAGTGGAACATAATTGTGTTAAGCAATATAGACAAAACAGGGAAAATCATAGATGTGATGGGGAAAATAATTTCAGTTTTGAATAGAGTAAGATGCTGTCAAGAATGCAGATATGGAAAAAAATTAATAAGAATTTAGAGAACTAAGTTTAAAGATCAGGCGAAAGGTTACAACTAGAGAGAGGATGTTAGAACTATCACAAAGGTAAAAATTGCATGAATTACAAAGGCCAAATTATCAACAGTGATATACTGGTTAATGTATAGTAATTGATTTTCTAGAAAAAAACAGCAAAACCCTAATTTGTAGCCATATGCTTCTTTTGTGTAATTACTCCCAAAATGGCTGGTTTCAAGCTACTTATATGAAGTCATTGGATGTGAAGTTGGAAAGAGATGGACACAATATACTCAGTGAGGATGTGCACACCAGTAGTCAGGGATGATCATATTTAAAGATTAGGCACAGGAACAAAATTCTGTGATGCAAACTGAGAAAGACCCACTCAGATATAAAATAACTAAGGTATCCAAACTAGAGAGAATACTATCCTAGAAAGAGTGGAGGAGGAAATTTTAAGATAGGAAGAAATATGAAATGCCACAAAAATAAAAGTGGAATGTGAATGGTGGGCCACGGTGCAGGTAGGGGAGAATACAAAGATTTTGCAACACGTTGTTTATATGTAATATTCAAAAGAACTATTTTTAGTGAAGTAGTCAGAATAAAACACAGACTGCAGGGGTGTGAAAGTGAATGGAAACTGTGGAAGGGAGATGGTGAGCACAGGCTCTTTTTAGAAGGTTGGGGAGAGAGAAAAAAAGGTAGCAAAAGGGTTTGGCAGGAAGGCAGAATCTGTGAGGATGTTTTAGGAAAAGGTATGTGAGCATTATTATAGACTAAGAAGAAAAAAAAACATTTTAGAGGAAGAGATACAAGAAAAGGAAGGTCATTAATGAAGGAGTCAGGAAAAAGTGATAGGGAAATGAATCTTAAAAAGCTTAAAAGGGTACTTTACTGCTCTCTTTTCATTGTTATATTTTGGTGAGATCAGACATCAATATGTTGTTCTAGTTTTGTTTTTTTGAGGCACCTGGCCATTAGCAACTTCCTTCCATATGGAGGACAGTTTCACTTTGTTCTGTGACAGAAACCTGAACTCTTGACCTAGGGCCAGACTTGGCAGTGAAGTGATGAGTGAAGCTGTGCATTTCAGACAGATGTGTCTATTGCATGTTCACAGAGTACTTGGTGACATCACCGCAGTATCAGTTTAAGAGACTTACCTTATTTTTTTCAGTTAAGCCAAAGATTATCTGAATTTTTGACTCATGGTAACTATACTCCAAGTGATGATTCATAAATGAAATGTCATGGTCTAAATTATTAGATTTGTATCTTTCCTGAAAGCATGGACAAATGCTGCTCATAAACAAGCTCCCTCCCAAGTAGTTGGGTTTCTTCAGGAAATAATTGTATAAACCCAGAAAGAACTTAGTGTATGCAGAATTAGAACAAAGGACTAAGTTATTTTTATCAATCTTCACAAATTCAATTAAGTTGTCCTCTGTCTTATAAAAATATTTCTAATGAAAGAACTAACACTGGAACAATCACTCTACAAATAAGGAAGCCTATTTCCATGGAAATCACTGTTATACATGACCAGTTATTATTTTATGTCTTGCTTTCCCAAAGCCTTATTTGAACCATAGACCTGTGTGTGTCATTAAATTAATATGTCTATGCATTGCTATAATTTTCACCTTCTTACTCAATTTACATTATTTATAATGAAAGAGGCACCCTGATTTACATGTGTAACAAATGATTGCTTTTAATTAAAGAGAGTGGAATGTCTGGTCTTTTGGCGGACATTTACTCAATTGGTTCAATTTATTTTTACCTATATCCAACATCAACTGTGTTATTAAACATCATACTAGTCCTGAAATTTATATATAAGCATGAACCTTGACCTCAAGGATCTTATTATCAGAGAGGGAGACATGTAACCTATAGATTCACAGATGTATTCATAATTGGTATAATGTTCATGTTGCCATGATACTTGATAGTCCAGAGAGGGGACAATTATCCCAACCTTTTGGGAAATGTAAAGAAAAACTTCTTGATCTTTCCTGGTAGAAATGACACATAAGCTGAGTGTTCAGGATGGGTGGAATTTAGCGTCGGTGAGAAGAGTGGGTAGAGTGTTCAGGCAGAGGAAGTCAGCATGAAAAGCTTTGAGGTACACTGGCCAGGTGGCTCAGTTGGTTGGAACATCATCCTGTATGCTAGAAGGTTGCAGATTCAATTCCCGGTCAGGGCTCATACCTGGGTTGTGGGTTCAATCCCAGGTCAGGACAGCCAATCAATGTGCCTCTCTCACATCTCTCTCTCCCTTCCCCCCTCTCTCTAAAATCAATAAAAACACATCCTTGGGCAAAAGAAAATACAAAAAAAAAAAAAAAGAGAGAGAGAGAAAAGCTTTGAGGTACATTGAGGTGACTATAAGAAATTCAGTATCACTAGATAGTAAAGATGAAGCTCTTTGAGGTAAATCTAAGCTTAAGTAATAGAGATCCTGTAGTTCTTGTAAGAAAATGGTGGCTTAATGAAGATAGTTTAGAGCAGTGATTCTCAACCTTTCTTATGCAGTGACCCTTTAATACAGTTCCTATGTTGTGGTGACCCCCAACCATAAAATTATTTTCGCTGCTACTTCTTAACTGTAATTTTGCTACTGTTATGAATCGTAATGTAAATATCTGTGTTTTCCGATGGTCTTAGGCTCTACAGCAGCAGTTCTCAACCTGTGGGTCGTGACACACAGGTTGAGAACTGCTAGCAGGGTCACCTAAGACCATCGGAAAACACAGATATTTATATTACAATTCCTGTAATATCTTACTGATGACCTGTTATATGTCAAGCTGGTAGTATATCAGTACAAAATCAGTTAAAAATAAGCACTCTCATGACAGTTATAATCCAGAAGAGGTTATAGTCTGTGAGAATGGATGAAATCATCCAGAGTGGGAATATGTATATGAACAAATACTGGGCTAAAAGTAGAAACGTGCAGGGCATCAATATCTAAGAGGCACTGCATAAGAAGAACCCACAGAATTCTGGCCAAGAAGGAAGGAAGACCATAAACTAAAGAGTAGTAATGTTTTAAATTGATAGTGATTTCCAGATTAAAGCCAGAGAAGACTAGAGATAGGACTGAAGCATGGTTAGCATTATCAAAGTCAACAGTGAATTTTCTGTTTCATTGTGGTAATGTGGGCATGAGTAGATTTCCCTGGAATACAGCTTGAATGTAAGTTTTATCTACCAATAGAGTTCAAGTTACTTTTCAAGATGCTTTGCTGAGCAGTAAGGAAAAATGTATTAATTAACGTAGCGCACAAGCTTAAGGGGAAAGTTTTTAGCAAGAGAAGGATTTTATCATATTGTAGTTTGTCAAAAAACTAAAGTCAACAGAGATAAAAAGGTTGCTGAATAGGAGACAAAAGGTGAAAGTTATAGGAGACCAAGTGCTATGAAGTTAACTTGCAGAAGAAGTTGGTCCTCGTGGACTGTGAAACCTCAGTGAGTCAGAAGTCTGTTTCGGGAGTGAAAGTTGTGATGAATAGAATGGAAGGGGAAAGGTGACATTAAGGAGCAAAAAACAGGCTCCATAAGTACATGGTTTGGCTTTCACCAGAAGAGAAAGTTTTTACACAATGCTTCAGAGCTGGTGTTAGTGAGCTACAGACAAGCCGTCCTCCTTTCTGTGGAGAGAACTTTGGTGAAAACCATATTTCATTCATACAATGCGGACAACTGAGGAGGTACTTGGGGAAGGAAAACAAAACTACATGTAGAGGAGTTGTTTTTTATGTGTTTGGTGTCCAAAGGGTAGAGTGGACAGGCTTTGGACGAAGTGAGTGGTTGGAGGATGAATCAACAGAACTAGAAACAGATTTAAAGGAGTATGGAGATAGACATTCAGGAGACGTCAGTTAACTGGAGTGGCTTGTTTTTTGAAGCTAGCAGCAATGGGAGGCTTCTGAGATCAGGATTCCACCATGTAAATGTGATGTTGAAATGGAGCTTGATATCTTGGGAAGTGAACCTGAGCTTGGCTCTGTTTTGGTAGTTAGAGGAGACTGGGCTTCGTTTCTATTAAGTGCCCTAGAATAATTCTTCAGAGTTTACATAGGGATTTTACCATCTCTTCTGTTTTCACATGAATACTAAAATCTTAACGGGTATTTTTAGAAAAATGAAAACTAAAGCCTGAAATAACCCGAAATCACATAGCGAAGGATAGAACTGGAAACCAAATTTGACTCCAGGTTTGGTTTACTTCATTAAAGATATTCTCAAGTGATTTTGAGGTGGACAAAAGCTTTTGAGTGGAATCCAGACCCTACTAAGAAAACAGCAAGATTTGTTATTTTCATTTACAAAATCGGGTGCTGACTTATTCGTTATCTTACCTAATAACAGAGAAACATGTAAATTGACCATACCTCCACTCCGCCCACAGCCAATTAGAGTGAGTATGCAAATTAACCTTAAAAAAGATGGCGGTTCATTTGCATACATACCTGGGTCCCAGGAACCTCCTCAGCACCCAGGTCACTCCCAGCTGGTCATTGGGCAGAGGCTTTAGGCTTGGGAAGGGGCCAAGCCTGGGATCAGAGGTGCTGGGGGGGAAAAGGGGGGTCCCCTTCCCAAGGCTAAAGCCTGGGGTGGAGGCTTTAGGCTTGGGCAGGGGCCGAGCCTGGGATTGGAGGGAAGGGGAAAAAATCAATGGAAACATATCTTCAGGTGAGGATAAAAAGAAAAACAAAGAAAGAAATGTCATATCCTATGAAAGACACATCTTGAAAATGCTTAAAGAAAGTTGTCGTTTTTTCATGGTGAAGGGACTGGAGTCCGTGTTGATGGAAATACCTTGGCAGCAGTGGTGTGATGGGGCTGGTGCCTTCCCCTAATCAGCCTGGTCACCTCCCGCAAAGGAGAGTGGGCCTAAGCCATCAGTAGGACTTCCCCTGAGGGCTTCCAGTATGTGAGAGGGGGCAGGCTGGACTGAGGGACTCCTCCCCAGTGCACTAATTTCATGCACCAGGCCTCTAGTTGTTATAAAATGTTTTTAGTTATTCCTCAAAAACATTGATACTTTCTCATTTAGGATTATAGACATGAGTGATACATTATAGAATGAAAATGTACAATGGTATTAATATACACTTGTTAAATTTCATTATACAGAAGATATTCTACCTTACTGTAGACCTACTTTTCCGACATCCAATAATCCCAGAGATCCTAGTTCTTCAAGCTCAATGTCATCAAGGGGATCAGGAAGCAGACAAAGAGAACAAGCAAATGTAGGTCGAAGAAATATTGCAGAAATGCAAGTTCTTGGAGGATATGAAAGAGGAGAAGATAATAATGAAGAATTAGAGGTATCTATAACTTTTTTTCATTTCTCAACATTAAACTAGTTATTAAGTTATATCAGCCTTAAAGTCAAGAGAATCTATCAGTCTATAGAAATGTTATTTTTTATCACAAACCCTAATAGCAGTGATGCCAGAAACTGTAATTCTGAAAAAATAATTATTTTCTTGAAATGTATTCCAAAATTTTAAATGGTATAATAGTTTCCTTTTAGATCTAGCATTCATATTCATACAGGTATTCAGATAAGAAATTTTCATGGCAAGCATGTTCTTAGGAAATAAGAACTATTGATCTAAAAATAATTATAATTCATAGTATTATAGTAAGTTATAAAAACCCATATGATGTGAGTGAGGGTATTCTGCCTGTGTTATCTGCCACCCTAGTGATCACTGGGCTCAATCTAGCTGACTTGGCCCACTATCTTTCACCTTCTGTCCTGACACTGACTTTTTCAGTCAGTGGAAGAGAACATTTCTTGAGTCAAAGATAAACTTCTTTGTTGGAATCTATAAATAGATATCAGACAGAGTTGGCAATAAATCTTACAATATTTAAAATCACCTTCCGTTTTAAGATTGTGTTTTCTCCATTTTATAAGAAAGCAAGTTGAGGACAAATTTATTTTTTTGCAGATATAGTTGACCCTTGAACAACAGGGTAGTTAGGGACTTCAAACCCCTCCTGCCCATGCAGTCAAAAAATGCATGTATAACTTTTGATTCCCTCAGAACTTAGCTACTAATAGCCTATTGTTGATTGGAGGCCTTACCAATAACATGGATAGTCAATTAACTCATATTTTGTATGCCATATCTATTATAAATTAGACTTTTAGAATGAATTAAGCTGTAGAAAACAAAATGTTATTAAGAAAATCATAAGGAAGAGAAAATACATATACAGTATTTATTGGAAAAAAAATCTATAAATAGACCCACACAGTTCATACCTGTGTTGTTCAAGGGTCAACTGTATAATCACAAGTATATTGTTAAAGGAGTGTTAAACTGTAACTTGTAAAATACAAAATTAAAAATTGTAAGTAATTATATCTGATTAAATTTCTCATCATGCACAATGTAGTTGGATTTTGAGATTTAGAACAAGAATACTTTCCTCCTGCAAATGCTGTTATAGAAGCTGCTATTCAAGTGTTGTGTTGTTGTTTTGTTTTTTAAAGAAGAGACCTTTTGTGGGATGAATAGAGATGAGTATATAGATGACTCCAATACTTAAAACCAGTAAAAGTTGAGCTATAATGCTGAATTGGGACAGGAGGAATAGAGAACTCAGCCTACTATTGCTCCTCTCTCCCCAGCACCACACCCGCAACACAGACACACTCTGTGGAACACAGTTGGTACTTGTTACGGAACTATTGGGTTTGCTTTCAAAACCAATTAAAGTTGACAAATGAATCGGTTGCCATGAGCTCTTTCCAATGTATGCTAGTGAAAGAACGAAAACCCATAAGAATAAAAACATGTAAATATAAGATAATACTCTAAGATTTATTTTCAAACTTAAAAATAACTTCTCTCTTACAGGAAACTGAAAGCTGAAGACAACCAGAGAGGCTTGTGAGATCTAATGTGAAAATTGTCACTCAAGATGCCTCATGTCTGATGACATATGACTCCAGATAACATGTTCAGTGCAATCAGAGTGTACAAATTGTCGTTTTTATTCCTCTTACTGGAATACCATTTTTAAAATTTTACTGGGGTTTTATTGTTGTTGTTCGATCCCTATCCCTATGAGGAGCCACCCCTCTTCCTCTCACTGTTGGAACAAACCATTACACTTACTTCCAGCAAGGGAAGTGTTTGAATTCCTGCTTTGGTCATCAGCCAGCAAAAGGGAACAGAATAGTTCTTTTGCATTTTGCCCCTGAGATATGGCATTGCACTGCTTATATACCAAGCCAATTTATAACAAAATATTGATCAAAGATACAAAATTGATTAATCAACCTCATGCCAAGGGCTCTGAAGATATAGTCTTCTATAACCAACTGCTAATGCAAAGTAAAACATACTTCATTGTAACATGATTTTAAAATCAGTCTTTCATACCACCCTTTCCGAGGAGAAAATAAAAATATAGCAAATGCAGAACAACCACAATTAATTTGAATGGGGTAGAAACATTGTAAATATATACTCTTTGCAAACCCTGATGATACTTTTTTTTCACTTCATTTCAATCACTGAAGTATATTCTTATTGGAAATGTTCATCTTTTCGATAAGTAGGGGGAAGCCAGTTGGATCTCTGGTTGTCTAGTCATTGTCATAAGTAAGCCTAGCAAAAACCTTACTCTATTTTTCAGTCAAAAACCAATTAAAATGCATATTACAAACAAATGGATGTTTTTAATGACCAATTGAATAAGAACATCCCTATCTTAACTGGCCTAAATTTCTTCTGGTAGTGTCAGTTCAACTTTCAGAAGTGCCACTTAAGGAAGTCTGATTTTTGTTTTTGTAATGCACTGTTTTTTAAACTTTTTTTTTTTTTTTTGGTTTTAAAAGCACAATCACTAAACTTTATTTGTAAACCATTGTAACTATTAACCTTTTTGTCTTATTGAAAAAAAATGTTGAGAAACGTTTTTAACCTGTTTTGTTAATGCTCTATGTTTGTATTTGGAATATTTGAATGATGACAGATGGTGAAGTAACGTGCGTACTTTATTGTGGGCCATAAACCCAGTGGTTCTTACTTTTCCTGGACTTAAGGAAAAAGAGATTTAAGTTTGTTGTGGCCAATGTTGAAACTTACAAGATTTCCTTATAAGCTCAAATAGAGGCGTTATGTACTTTGATTTGCCAAATAATGCTCTCCGACTGTAGATTTTTATGATCCTTTTTTGTCATTATATAAATTCTATTGACTTTATAATTGGTGCTATTTGAAGAAAAAAATGTACACTTATTCCTACACAGGTATCAGGCCTGACCCACTGGAAAACAAAGCCAAACAAAATGGAACCACAAAAAAAAGCTGGTATTCACCAAAAACTAAATGTGTTCACTTAGATAATTTAAAAGTTACATAGAAAGGGTGTGCAGTACTAAGGGAACAATCCATGTGATTAATGTTTTCATTATGTTCATGTAAGAAGCCTCTTATTTTTAGCCATAATTTTGCATACTGAAAATCCAGTAATCAAAAAAGTAATTTTGTCACATTATTTATTAAAAATGTTCTCAAATACATCATTCTTTCTTGTGTTGATTTCTTTTTTTCATTGTGTGATCAAATTATTCCATTTAATCACAAGGTGTGCTGTCTTAACATTTCACTACTGTATTATCAGACCGTTAAACATTCTGTTTTATGAACAACCAGGTTTTTGTTTTTTTATGGTAAAGAAAAATGCTCCTTTTTTCCACTGAAATTAAAGATGTAAGATGAATGAAAACCTAAAAGTCATTTGATCAGAGAGGAAGGTTTTAATATTAATGTTGTACTGAAATACTTTTGTATGTGTATCTGAATTTCAGTTAACCTATTTCTAAAATAGGATTTGACTGTGATAACTCAGATTTGTGAAGTTTGGGCCATTTGTTTTCTGTCAACAAGTAAATTATATAACTACAAAATATTTATCAGTAACTATCTGCTTTCTTGTTACAAATTCATGTGACATTTTAACAGTGCAGTACTTATCACATTATTGTTCATTAAAGTCAGCCTATTCAAGTATTCACCTTTGGGTGCTTGAGATGGGCATCATGTCTTGGAAGTGCCAAGAGCAATAGAATCTAGTGAACATTTTTTTCCTATGGACATATACATTGGTAATTTTTGTGTTGATCCCAATTTGAAAATGTAGGAAATTTTTTTAAAGGGGGATTTAATCTGAAATATAATTTCACAGGAATGAAGTAATCACCAGCATCTACTTAGAAATGAATAGACCTATCAGTAAAAAAATCAGCTTTCAAGTTATTTCAAGTAAAAAATTGGTGGGACATGTTTAATGACCTAATTTTTCTGTTTGCCTTGATGAGTTGAACATATATAAGTTATTCTCTCTCTTTATTTATAGTATGTGTTATGCATAAAAATTATGTACATCAGAGGGCCTGGTTTTGAGTCTGTTTTGTCACAAGCTATGTTTCCTTGGACATGTTACTTGACCTCTAAGTCTCAGGTACTTCACCTGTAAATTTAATGATACCTACCTCATGGAGCTAATGTCATGATTTAGTGCATTAATGTATATGATATGGACTCTGTAAACCTCCCAAACAATACAAAATATTGTATTCATGGACTGAAATTATTGTACACATATTATACTCACTTCACACATAGTTTGTTCCCAAAAACTTGCAAAGGGGTTGTTTTTTCTTTAAGTCAAAGAATAAGTGTGGTAAAAGGATGGGGGTGGTTCCATTTCAGGTGAGTAAAAGTCATTGTGAAATACCTAATCATAGAATAAATTCTTGCTGTTTTTGTTTGTTTTTTGCTTTTGAATTCCTGAGGGCTGTACAATGGGTGATGATATGGCACTTTGAAAACCTATTTTACCATTCAGGTGTGCAAGCATGTCACTTGACATCTCAGTAACTGGGCTTAGTGTCATATCGGACTTCCTTGGTCATTTCTGACATAGTCTGTGGTTTCTCCTCACTTCCCTTTTTACAGGTTGCTGTCTAAATTAGTTGTGGGGTATGGGTGGCAGGGGCTTCTGGCATTATGGTTATTGTCCAAGTTTCCAATGGTCTCCCTTTGTTAGAATATTTATTCTGCACCCTCCTCTCCCCAACTCCAATGCCCCTTATTATCCCTTGATCCTCTCTTGATACTTCTGAGCCCTTAGGTGTGTTGGGTGTAAGAAGTGGCCATGGGAGTTTTGTACGCTCTTCTGTGCCTTGCTGGAGCTC
Organism: Corynorhinus townsendii; assembly: GCA_026230045.1. Lineage (NCBI taxonomy): Eukaryota > Metazoa > Chordata > Mammalia > Chiroptera > Vespertilionidae > Corynorhinus > Corynorhinus townsendii. The sequence goes on from JAPDVU010000002.1 coordinate 98,770,637, forward strand.
TGGAGACTTGGGTGTGGGGCCCTTCTTCAGGACGTCACAAGAAACCACTACGTCTTCTAAACTGCTTGTCACAATTGGGCTGTATTTGGGTTGTGGGAGGGGATGGTTGCTGCTCCTAGTTTTTAGATGATGATGATGATACATACCTTACAAGGTTGTTGGAATTAAATAAGTTGATATACATAAAGTAGGTAGTACATGCTCAATATTTATAGGGGGATACTCACCGCTTCTCTGGTGTTGAAATGGAAAGTGCTGCATAGGTTGCTTTACTTTCAGATTCCCCAAGCCCTGCATGATGAGAAGGTGAGGGGACACAAGAATCAAACCTCAGTGACACACTCACTGTACTTAATTCCCCAATCTTACATTTAATTCTTCCCAGTGAGATGGAGAAGGAGGGAGAGAGACTGGGAAAGAAAGGAGGTAGAGAGCAATGCAAAAATGGGCATTTTTCTTACTTTCCAGTCTTTGGTTTGCAAGACCTTAACTCTTGAAACAGCCTTCATTCTGCTACAGATTTCAAAAACCTATTTTGAAACCCAAAAGAAGTGTTGAATTGCTTTTCTGTAGTAACCATCCCTTTCCATTTGTCTGGGAACCATGTGAGGGCAGTACATGTAGAAAGCCCTCTCAGTTGCCTGAAGTGGGCGGGATAGCAGGTGCAAGGTCTTAATATTTCAAAATATGATCTTGTTACAAAAGGATATGATTTTTAAAAACAGGTTAATTTTTAAAAACAACTTTTGTAATCTAGTTTTCTCAAATTATAGTTTTCTCAGCATATTTTAAGAGAATTTATAACAGAGAAATTTAAATGTTGAAAAATGGGTTTGGCAGCAGACTAAGCTGAATATTGAACATAGAGTGTATAGATCACTTTATATAAAAAGTTTTAGGGAGGTTTCCTCTAAAAAATATGGGCATTGACTTATTTTGAAAAAAGACTCTGTAGCAATACTCTCAACCAAGAACCTTAAGGACCTTCCGGGTTCGGATCCCTAAGCTCAGCTTTACTTGGTACCAATGCTAAAATTTGTTTTTTCATATGTGAACATACTCCACCTGCAAAGTCCAGTGTCCTTTCACTAAGACCACATTTTGTCTGTAACACACCAAATGACTATCATTGCTACCCTAAGCATGTAATTTTATCAGCATTTTTAATATTGTTACTCCCTCATTTTTATAAAAGGACAAAACATGAAATACTCAAATAACACGACAAAGACAGATGCCAACACTGGCAAAATTGAACAGTTTGCCTAACACCTATGTGTCAGCTGTAAAGTTCTGAATGTAGTGGTTTAAAGAAATTACTATGCACTTATAAAACACGTGTAATACATGGGAATATAATGCAAGAAATTAGACATCTTGAGCTTAAAAATAAAAGATATGCTCACATTAGGAATACAAATATGTATTTTGAATTATTAAATTATTTTGAATTATTAAATTGACTTTTTAATCAAATCCTGAACCGTTTTTAGATATTTCTTTCAAAGGTTGCTTGAGAAAGCAAATACTGATTTATTTTTCAAAAGGTAGATAAAATCCTTCATTACCAAAATTTCTTGTCATTCATAAATGAGACTGATTGATTAGTCTTAGAGCACTAGTAAAGTAGTTTAGAAAGTTACATTCTTTGTATTTCTCTGTCTTTCCCTTATTCCATTTTGAATGCTAGTGAGAGGGAAGACAGTTAACCGGTGTTGACCTTAAACTAGCCAGATACCCCAAACTAGCCAGATATTCCTCCAGAAAAATGGGTTTATTTGAGAAAAACAAAGAGTTGCAATTTGGGACATGCCTTTTAATGGTGAACCACAAAGAAGTCCAGAGAACAGAGGAAAGGAATGTGCTTTGATAGAAGAAAGGGGAGTTCAGAGGGGCTATTGTAAACAAATAATCCTTTGGAGGAAACGGATTTTGAAGTGTAGTGGCTTTTCATTGGCTAAACTGTAACAGCCTTCCTTTGGCTGAGTGGTTGCCAAGGGAGGAGAAACTATTCTTCCTGCAGAAATAGTAGAATAGAAAAACATCTTTTTGTCGGAGATGAGAAGTATATCTCTTCCTCTACAGTGTAATTGATGATGAGTGGTAGGTTGCAAGAGCTCTCCCTACAGGCACTCCCAATTCCAATTTAAAAGAGGTTTCTTTCTTTTAAAAAGAATATTTTTTTATTTTTAATCACAGTTGATGTACACTATTAGTTTCAGGTGTACAGCCCAGTGATTAGACATTTATCGAATGTATGAAGTCATCACCCCAATAAACCTAACATACATCTGGCACTATACATAGTTATCCCGATATTGACTGTAGTCCATATAATTTACATCCCTGTGACTATCAATTTGTGATTATCAATCCCTTCACATTTTTCACCCATTAAATGAGGTTTCTATTTATAAATGTTCACACAGGTATTAAAAAATTGTTTTCAAATATACTTTTTCTCCAGAGGCACTAAACCAGTTTCTCAAAGTGATGTCTATGGATATTTGTCTTCTGGTTATAAATGTTGATTTCTGATTTTTGTCCCAATCTTTCTGTATCAGAGTCCCAATAGAGAAAGGCTTAATTTACGTTTTGGAAACAATCTCAGGTAACTTTAGGTTTAAAAAATTGAAAACCATTACCTCAACAAATCAAATACAATTTTATTGCAATCTGTAAATGAAAGTGGAAAGAATCTTATAGTCAGAAGTATTTTCAACCTCTTTCAGCCATGCAGTGATTCTGATGTAGTTTTCATTGCCTGATGTTAAAAAAACACACATGTCTGATACAGAGTGAGCATGTGTCAAACTTCATTTACCTCATTAATAAGGGAATCAGTAAGACAATAAAGAAACTTTGAAGAACACCCGTGGAAGAAATGTAAATATGATATGATTACTAAGTTTGTTAACTTTCCATATAACCATGCATGACATTAGTACATCTATTGAGCTAGGGCAGTGGTTGGCACACTGCGGCTCGCTAGCCGCGGTTTGCAGCTCTGTTGATTAATGAGTTTGCTGACCACTGGGATAGGGGCTTAATCATAAGGAACAACAACAGCCTGTAATTATTGGAATCGAGAGTCTAGGTCAGTGGTCGGCAAACTCAGTCAACAGAGCGGCAAACCGCGGCCCGCGAGCCGCGGTTTGCTGATCACTGAGTTAGTCATAGCACCTACCTTTTTCTTCAAACTAAAGAAAAAAAAAATCACTGTCCTTCAGAGCTACCTGAAATCTGAATCTTTGTCATTTGCAATTAATCAAAGATATACTTTGATAATTTACATTTCCCCCAAAAGAATTTGATGAGAGTAAAACAGTGACAGTTTTGTCTATGGTTCCCCAGAGGCAGAGTCTTAGACAAACAATGGGGTGCAAACAGTTTTGGAGGTAATCCCAGGAAATGGGTGTAGGAGTAGGAGGGGAATGAGAAAAGATATTACAGGTCCTTCACCCTAGGGTAGGTAAAGATGCCTCCAGAGAGGACTCTGCTGGCTCCTCCGAGAAGCATGCAGAATGCCTCCTTCACTGAAGAACAGGTGCCTAGAACATTGTTAGTTTGCTCCTGGTTCCCCATTGGTTGCAGGTTGCTAGTGGGCAAGGGTGGAGTGGGGGAAGCAGGTGGTTTATCTTCCAAGCACTAGTGAGCAACCAAGGGAGAGTAGCAGACCCTGAGGCTGAAAGTGGACATGCATATAGCAGGTGTTTGAGATGAGAAAATGCAATGATGAGATGAGCCTGGGCTCACAGGAAACTGTCTGCCACCAGAGTCCTCGAAGTCATATGCTACAAACAGTATTATTGTGAAATGTTTTAACCTGCTATCAAAGTCAAACAATTAACCCTTTTCCAAATGTAGGGTACATTTTCTTTCATATTGCGCACGTATGAATTTCAACATGGGTATTTGTAATATTTTCAAATTGGTGGATTTCTTATCAATTATCAATTGTTGGTACTACTATGGGTGTTCAGTTTCACTGCTGTTTAACTTATTCTGAAAATGTTTACACGATTAGTATTGAAACACTAGAAGAGTAAAGGTATGGAAACAGCAGTGAGACATGAGTTGGATTGTTAGGATAACCAAAATTGTACATTTTCTAGCAAAACAATGCATTTTATGGTACCTAACCAAAGAAAGAAAATTATTGACAGCAATTAAAGTTGTGTCTTATAATACACACACAGAGCAAATGAATGAAGGCAAAATCACCAAATCTCACATAAGAATATAAAAGAATTTCAAAGTTGAGGATGATGTAACCCATTTATGTCTCCCATAAAACTATCATTGATGCATTGTATTGTATCCTAACTAGGATTGAAAGCATTTTCACAGTGGCACATAAAATAAAGCTATTATAGTAAAAGAAATCTTACATTTAATGAACTATTACAACACTTATGCAAACCCATTGCCTTAAATAAACTGGACTCAAAATATTTACATACATTCGATATATTTTTTTTCATTCAGATCTTTGGCATAATCAGTAACTCCACTTATGAAGGCTGAGTTAGATTTTAAGGTTTTAGAAATTCTTCTTCCATTTGGGAAAAGCTCTGAGCTCTCCAACTTTAAGTAAGGCAGAGCTTTTGGTGCCTCTTAAGTGACCCCTGTAACCTGCTCTGCTGCAGGAAGTAACAAAAGCAACCTGAACAACTAGGGTTTCTGTGCCTGCCCTGCACCTTCGGGATCTCCTGCACTTTGGAGTGCCTTCTTTAAACTTTTTAAATCCTCCTCCAGGCTCCTCATTCTGCCCAGGGCCAGCAGTGCTGTTGGGGCCTAGTGCCAGGACCGATGTGAAGTTGGTACTCAAGGAGCTCCAGAATGCATCAGACTAGTATCTACGGGAACCTCGGGGGGCCCTGAGCTGACCACCTGGTTCCAGGAGGGCAGCCTAATTAGTGAATTGCTCACACTGGTTGGCACATTTAGTGAGTTTGTGTTGTCAAAACGGTGCTGATATGCCTGACTAAGGCTGTTTATACAAGCAAGGGCCCTGCACAAGTATTTGCCCTGGCTGTCACAGTAGGCAAGCCCTGAAGCATAGGAAAAAGGCGTATTTTAAAACCTGTCTAATAAAAAACTGAGTTTTTATGTGGAATGCCTATTTAATAGACTACTGTAAGCATTTCACAATTTGAGAGTTTAGCTATTATATATGCAAGCTCTTCTACATGTTCTCTGTAAAGATGATGTGCACAACATCTTTAAAGTGTCTCTTCATTTTGTGTGTAACAGTGAGCATTTACATGTGTTGCTGAGATTTAGCCACTAGTCATAATATTCAATGTCTAGAATTTTTAAAGAATCCGTTGTTAATGCTTTTTTATTTAACTTCTGTTTTCAAACCTATAAGACAAATTTATGCAACATGTCAGTAAAAGCTTGTAGAATGAAAAGCATTTGAAAGAGCTACCATGGGGTATACCATAGGAAGTAAATTATCCTATATAATAGAGATAATATGCAAATTGACCATCACACCCTTGAACACAAGATGGCCATGCCCATGTCATCACAAGATGGCCACCCCCATGTCATCACAAGATGGCTGCCACAAAATGGCCAGCAGGGGAGGGGAGTTGGGGGCAATTGGGATGGCAGGGCAGCAGTTAGGCACTGATCAGGCTGGCAGAGAAGTGATTAGGGGTTGATCAGGTTGGCAGGCAGAAGCAGTTAGGGACAGTCAGGCAGGTAGGAAGGCGAGTGGTTAGCAGCCAGCAGTCCCAGATTATGAGAGGGATGTCTGACTGCCGATTTAGGCCCAATCCTAAACCGGCAGTTAGACATCCCCTGAGGGGACCCACATTGAAGAGCGTGCAGTCTTGGGCTGAGGGACACCCCTCCCCCAGTGCACGAATTTTGTGTACCAGGCCTCTAGTGACTAAATAACAGAAAATAATGAGTAATTTACTGTGTACCATCTATGATTTAAATCTGTATTACATTGAATTTTTACCAAAATTGGTTTGAAATGTCTAGGTTTAATTTCTTTTGACAGATAAGGCAACCAAGATTTTGAAATTTGCTGAAATACTCCATAAGGTGATATAAACAGAGTGTAGATATGAATCCAGCTTTAAATCTAGTGCTCTTTTTAGAAATTAAAACTACCCCTTGGAAATGAGATCTCAGTTAATAAAATTTATAAACAATACCCAACTCCTTTCTTAAATTAGTTATAACTGAAATGGAAAATAACAAAAGGTGTCTGTGTTGGAAGTAGGGAAGATGGATGGATGCTAAAGGTGCTGCTACCACCAAATATTTTTAAAGCTCCTCTATCTTTAATTAATATATAAATATTAATATATTGCTTAGGTTTCCAAGGATAACTTTTAAAAATAAAAAATATAAATTATCATTTCCATCACCTAATCACATAACTATGTTTGTGTGTGTGTGTGTTAACACTCCCAATAGTAAAGGAATTTAACATATTGCTTTAAAGATAATTTACCCTTCCAAGAATATGTACCTTTGTTTTATCAGAAGGACTTGAGAAGTTTGCTCAAGGTCATACAACACTGCCTTTTAAGTCAGAATTTTCAGTTGCTTTGCCTAATGTAGCCATCCCTTTGCTACCACTTCTGCCTCTCTCTGGGGAAGAGGAACCTTTTGGAGAAGTTTTAACATTTTTTAAAAATCTGTCTCTTTAAAATGGGCTAAGACATTTATAATAAGTAATATCTTACCATTTTGAATGCTTGAATACTTTGGGGAAAAAGAAATCAAGAAAAGTAATAAATTACTTAGATTGATAATGTACCTATGCATGGGATTAGCATATATTCCGAAGCTAATATATTTTATCTGGATGATTTACTATCAACAATTGTTAATTAAGCCTCACGTGTTTCAAGTATGCATAATTAAATGATCATTTTGAATAAACTTAATTTCTTATCCTGCTATATAATATGATGACAAAATATGACTACTGGACTAGAAAAAAAAAGTCACCCTCTATAAGGTAACCAAAAGATTTTGATTAAGTTACTAATAAATGTTTATTTTGTCTCCCTAACCTGATTTGAATCTAGGCATTCACTTATTAATTCAGCAGTCTATTGAGCATCTACTATGTTTGAAGAAAAAAAAAGGGATGAACTCCAGAAAGCTCACAATGTAATGGAAGGCAGACACAAGCACAAAAGAGTGTGAATCAGGGATAGAAGTATTTACATGGTGTTCAAGTTAGTCCAGGCTACTATAACAAAAATATCTGAACTGAGTGGCTTATAAGCAAAGAAATTTATTTCTCACAGTTCCAGAAGCTGGGAAGTCTAAGAACTAGTGCCTGCAGATTAGGTCTATGGTGAGAGCCTGCTTCCTGGCTCACATACAGCCATCTTTTTGCTGCATCTTCGTATGTCAGAAGAGAAAAGGGAGGTTGCTGATGTCTTTTTTTAGGAGGCACTAATCCCATTATGAGGCTCCACCTTTATGACTTAATCACCTCCAAAAGGTTCCCCTCTTAATACCAATACACGGAGGGTTAGGTTTCAACATATAAATCTGTGAAGGGCACAAATATTCATACTATAATTCATGACAATAAAGGAGCTTGTTGAAACTCTAAACGGGAATTGAAGAAATGTTTTGTCTGGGTTATGAAGTTGAAAGGAAGTCACCCACTCATTTATAAAATATAAAGTTTAGGTTTTCTCAAAATTGTAATCTACTTAAAAAATACAGATTGAATACATTTAGGCCACCAAATCAGAATTATGTTTGAGAACTGTGCTTTGGATTATTTGGGTTGTTTTGTTTTGGACCAGTTTCCATCAATCTCCAACTAAAATAATTTTAGAATCACACACATTTAAATAATTAATAAAAATATTAAAGGATTAACTGATTAAAATGTTAAGAGGATTTGGGATTAAATTGTTTTGTTCATTTAATTTCTCTCTTTCATATAGACAGAGTATCTTTAATGATGCTTCTAAACTCAAGTTATATACATAAAACACATAAAATCCAACTCAATGTGGCAATGCAATGAAAATAAATTATGACATAACATCATTGAAAAATGTACAATAGCGCTCTGAGCAGACATGCTTCAATTAAGGATCCAAATCCATTTGTCTGTGCATCTCTTTGCTCTGCTTTGCTCCACATGTTGCTTTTTTTCTCCAGCTGTTACCAAGATGGCTGTAACAGACAAAGATTAAAGCCACACATGTTAATATCCAGAGGCCAAGAGACAAAGGCAAGAAGATTCAATACTCTCCAAAAGTGCATCGCAGTGATCTAACTTGTTACACATGCTCCCTCTAGAACCAGTCCTGTGCCCAGATCAATATCATGTGCCATTTGGCTTTACCCTGGGTTTCCTTAGACTTCTCAGGTGTGCCACAGGAGGGTAGTGATATTAGCCCTGAAGTACGTGGACTGTTTATTAAAGAATGGATAATGGAACACACCCAGCACATTCTTATACATTTAGCAATTAGTACGTGCTCTCGCTTTAGCCTTTATACATAATTTATGTGGTGATTTAAAAAAATGACTACAAATTCTATGATACTTCTCTCACCAGGAGGCAAAGTCTATGACTCACACCCTTTGAATTACTGAAAGATTTTGACTGCTTCAACCAATAAAGAAAGGTTATTGATTTTTGAGGGTATGTCATTAAAGTCCACACAGCTCCCTCTTGATTCTTAGAACATTTGCTCTGCAGAAGCTGGCTCTTGGAATTCAATTGCTATGCTGTAAAAAGCCTAGCCACCTACAAATGTCTTGTGTAGGTCACCAGTCACAGCTGAGTCCAGCTGAGGATTCCAAACCTCAGCCATTTGAATCACCTGAGCCACTCACAAATTCCCAGATTTTATAGAGCAGCTGTGAAGACATCCTGAGATAAACCCTCCCAGCTGTACTTTGAATTTCTGACCCACATCATCCATGAGTATAGTAAAATTGATGTTACCTAATGCCAGTACGTTCAAGGTGGTTTGTTACACAGCAGTATATAACCGGGACTGCTTAAATGTCTTTAGTGAGTAGGAAATCCATAAACTTGGAAGCAGAAAAAAAGATCTGAAATTAAAAGGAGTTGCCAGGCATTTAAGCAATAACATATGTTTTGAGAGGGAAGAATGATGTTTTTGAAATAAGATGACAATAAACAAAAACCCTGTACTATACGTTTGTCTAATATCACCTTTAATCATCCTAGTAGTACATCATTTAGTACATCTGCTGCCCCTAACGTTAAGATCAAGTCACTGGTTCTCAGGTTTTACTTCAAAAACCAGGACTGTGAGGGTCCTTCCCTGTGATGGCATGTGCTAGAGAAGCTATATGGATTTGTGAATAAAATTCTGAAATCCAGGCAATAGCTCTTCTGCTAATAATCAATCATTCACTTAGATCATAACAATAATTATTGCTCTTGCTTTCTCTTCCTACTTTTCATCTTTTTGTTTATTCCTTATTTGTAGTTTCACCAAGGCAAGGAAGATTAATGGAAACAGAAATTTAAAAAAATGTACTAAGTTTTCACTCCCTTTAGTAGGAATAATGGCTTAATAGGGAAAATATAAATTAAAATAGTATAGCATATTTCCTTGCTTCTTTACAATTTTATGGAATTTTGCAGATTATAATGCATTTTTAGTATATTTTAAAGTATAATCTTCACTAAAGCAACAGCAAATGAAGGCAGAGGGGATAGAGGAGGATGACTGTGACTAGGTGGTAGTTGAGTGGCCAGAGCTGCCAGCACCAGGGATTATCAGACAAGCTCTCATTCAGGTTCTCTGCCACCTGATTTTCTAATATCAGAATATAATGATGAATTCGGGTTGCGGTGACATTGGAGCTTAGCAGAAGTTTAACTGAGCCTCTGGGTTCCGCACCAGAAGCCTATGTCGATGCGGACTTTCTAGGAACCTGCTCGAAACAAGAAACGTTCTTATGTTCATTGTCAAGGAAATAGGTCATGTTCGTGGTTTTTTGTTGTTGTTGTTTTTTTTACTGGATTCCATGGAGCTTCCAGAATTAGTAACATGTTGACCTAAAAATAGTTCACTGTCAATAACCTTTAGTAATTGAACTAACATCTCCAGCCCTGATTTCCCAAATTCCCACAGTCCTATTTTCCTCTGTCATTAGACTTTTGTCGATAATGTCTTTGGTCCACACCAAAGAACTCTCATGACCTTCTAATGAGAGGGAACAGGTGTCTTCAATACAGCAGCAAGAATGATCCTTTTAAAATCATTTTGATCTTTTCTCCCCTTCAAAGCTTCCCTGGCTTCTTATCAGTCATAGATAAAAAACATGCAACCTGAGCCCTCCTCCCCCTTACCTCAATTTATTACAATTGGCCTCTAATTGCATGGCCTCCTTGCTGCTCCAAAATAAATCTGGTCAACTCCCACTTCTGGATATTTGCATGGACATTGCCTGAGTTCTTTTAAGATCTTTGTGACCCACTCCCTTACTTCAAGTCTTAGTTTTCTAAAGAAGACCTTTTTAAACACCCTATTTAAAATTGCACCTCACTCACACCTACACCCACACCTTTTTGCAGAAAAAAAGAAAGGAACTTATTTTTTGGCTATGGCTCAAGCATTTACCTTTTTTTGTGAAACCCTAGTTGGCGGTTTGTGACTTACAGACTTAGGTTTCAGTTTGCGACACTAGACCACCCTGGCATTATAGCCACCTCAGTCTAATGGCCTCCTTTCTTAATTAATTTAACAGTGCTATATCCACAACACCTGGAACAGTGACTGTGCAGCATATGGAAGGCATTCAGAAATTACTTTTGAATTAATGAGTGAAATTGTCCATTGTGATAATTAACATTTCTTCTGTAGTTATTAGGTTCTAGACATAATGCTATTTCATATGTATTCTTGTTTAATCCTGCCAACAATCCTATGAACTGGCACAATTTAGCATATGTTATAAATGGGGAGAGAGATGTAGGGAGGTTCAGGGTCATTCTAGGTCACAGCAATAGGGTGTAGCAGAAAGGATTTACAGCAAGACAGTCTGTCTATGTGGCTCATGCTTTCAAATGCTACTCTATACATGGCCTTTTGCTTAACATTTTCTCAGTCTCTTAAAAATGATAATATTCCACATTTCATGTATTTAAAAGAACTGTACTTCTCTTGAACTTGTTTAACTCTCATCCACTTTTGAAAGTAAATCACTTTTAATTTTAATATGATTGTGGGCAAAGATGATGATAGGTGATTCCAATTATCTCTCTCAATATTTGGAAACATGTCAGCCTGATATTAGCAATGTTTCTTAAGTAAGAAACTCCAAATAGAGAGAAGCAATCATCTTTCATTTGGTGGCCAAGGTGTAAGAGGCAGTTTATACTCAGCCTGTGTGTTGGGGCCCCTAGTTTGGGCATCAATTGCTGGAGCCCCTCGTTCGGGCGTCAATTGCCGGGGTTCTTTTTCCCAGCCTTACAAAGGATTCAGCATTCTGGAGAAAGGGCTGGGCATAGATGATTAAGAAGCAGTCCGTGAACGAAAGACATTTTTGAAAGGCACTGGGGGTCAGAGGAGCTTCCAACTGAAGGAGCTAGAAGGCTCTACCTTGACCAAGGACCCGTGCTTTTATTAAACACAATTTGTCCCAAGGCAAGGTGGAAATATATACTTCAAAGGGTACCGTATCAAAGGATATACAGAAACATTGTCAGTTTGGAGAATAGCCTACAGCTGTTCAGGTGTTTGGCCAACAGGAGGCAATAAAATGCCCTGAGCTGTCTGGCAACTAACAATCATCCTACTCAGGTTTGGGGGAAATGCTTTGTAGCCATTTCCAACAGGTGAACTACATGTGACTCAACCTTGTTGAGCTCCCCAAGCTTCACCAACCTTTTGGTAAAACTCTTATAATTAATACATGCTGGAATTGGTTCTTGGCACCTGTGTGGCTCAGTGGTTGAGTGTCAACCTATGAACTAGGAGATCATGGTTCAATTCCCAGTGAGGGCATATGCCCTGGTTGTGGACTGGATCCCCACAGGAAACAGCCAATCAATGATTATCTTTCATCATTGATGTTTCTATCTCTCTCTCCCTGTCCTTTCCTCTCTGAAATCAATAATATATATATTTTAAGAAGAAGAAAGTTTACTAGATTTACTGGGATTACATTTTTGCATGATGAGTCTAAAACCATAAAAAAATAAAGTTAGATTATAAAATAATTCTCAGCCATTAAAAGGTAAAAAAAACCCACAAATTTTTATTAATATTTCTACTTTTCCTCCATGCTTATATTCTAAAATTCTTTTAACGGGAGCGATAATATTATAGAGCTAGAGGCCTGGTGCATGAATTTGTACATGGGTGGGCTCCCAAGGGTTGCGGGGGATGCAATTGCCCTTCTGGGCAGTCACTGGGGCGCCCTTCCCAGCCTGGGATCCAGATCCATCCCACTAACATTTTCACTGGTTGTCAGGAGCCACCTGGAGCCGCTTTTATATCGTTTCTTCCTTGCAGAGCATCTAGGGAGGGGAAGCAGCCTTGGTGCCCGAAGCCAACTTCCAGGAGGCTGGCAGCACTGTCAGGATCATGCTGGCGGTGCTGGTCCGTCAGTGTCTGGCCCATTCTCCAGAGATTGGACCTGCAGGACTACTGAGGGAGTGAGTGGCTGCTGCCAGGCTGGTGGGCCGCCTGGACAGGTTGGTCAGCTGAACAACGCTCCCCCTGTGGGAGCGCACTGACCACCATGGGCAGCTCCTGCGTTGAGTGTGTGACCCCTGGTGCTCAGCGAGCATCATAGCATCAGCCATTCTGGTCATTTGTTCGGTCGCTTAGACTTTTATGTGTATAGGTAAGTCAAATAAGTGAATGAGAGCCTGTATTTCTACAAAAAGATAAATATAGAAATTTTATATAATAACTCACTCCTAATACCTTTCTCTGTATTTTTTCTAACCATGAGAATTAGGTTTTATAATCAAGTTGTGACTTAAGCTTCATATATTGATACAAAATAAAGTTCTTTCACACTTGCTTCTTATAAAAGCTGGCCCTGCTACTTCAAAAGAAAAATTGTAAAGAAATTTTTATTTAATCCTTCCTATTCTCCTTTAACATAATTGCCAACAATTTTACTGAATGGCAGAATAATTCATCCTGCTGAAACTCAACTCAATGGCAAATTGGCTAAAAATCAAAAAGCTTAGTTACTTAATGTTACAAAAATGAAAATTCTTTTTACAGTATACTTTCTTATGGAGCATTTTAAAATCCCAAATTTATTTTGAAAATATGGCAAGTAACATAAGTGGAAGCTACACTGACACTCTCCCAGGACCAAACTGGAAATACAACTAAAATAAAGAAAAATAACCCAGAAAAATCAACTGAACACTAGCCCGAGAGAACCCTATAAATAAGGAAGGAAAATGGAGACCATATAGAGTAGAAAGGAAAAGTAGAGATGTAAAACAGATGGCTGGACTCCCATACACAGCAGCTGAGGTTCTGCCAGGATATTTCACCTTTGGGGAATTCCTTTTGAGAACTCTGGGGTCTAAACCCCAAGCTGAGCTCCCCAGCAAGAGCAGCAGAACTGAGAAGGTGCCCACATAGCATCTGGCTGTGAAAAGCAGCAGGATTGCTATCTGCCAGGGAGACATGGCTGGCAGTGCAGGAACCCTCTTAAAGAGCCAAAGCACAAAATTCCACTCTGTACAGCCACTCAACTTGGGCTCTTGCAGAAGGAGGGAAGAGTGGATGGAAACTTCTGAAAACAGAAGCCATAATTGGGGGATCTAGGGTTGGATCTAGAAATGGAGTCATCCCAGTTTCCTGTGCTGTCAGTCCCTCATGCTGCAACAGAAGCCTTTCTCCAGAAAAACTATTTTTTCCAAGCAGTTTGTGCCCGGGGAGAAGGCAGTTGCCCCACACTTTTGGAAGACCTCTTGCCTCACCCTGTGATCAATAGCCTGAGGTTAATCAAGTCTGAGTGTAAATGGGACAACAGGCATAGGTGGGTCACTGAAGGCTTTGAGTCTTTGCCTGATCTAAAACCAGTCTTAAAGCTAGGAAAAGCAGACCCTATTTCGCATCTTGGTCCTTTATAAAGGCACCCAGCCCCAGCAGAGTCATAAACTGTGGATTGCTAATAGCATCAAAGAGGGTAATCAGGGCCAGTCACAAACAGATTCTGACAGTTTCCTGCACTACAGATTGGTAGACATAGCAGATCTACCTAATATATAGATGCAAAACCAAACAGGTAGACAAAAGGGGGAGACAAAAATAAATAAATAAATAAGTAAGTAAGTAAAGCCTCAAATGAAAGAACAAGAGAACCCAAAGGGAGACAAAAGCTCCCTACTGTTCTGAACTCCAGTTTCCAGCGAGACTCTGGGGACCCAGAATCCTACAGGGGGAAGCGGGATTGTCTGCCATCAGGTCGGAAAGTGAGGGTAGCTTTCTTGCAGAAGTGCACACAGGAATCATTGTTTACTCACTGGGGTGCGGGACTCAGGGACATGGAAACACGGGGATGTGGAAACGTGGAGACACAGAGACAGCTGACTGGCAGCCATCGCTGTTTGCCACGCCCTAGTGATTCCCTGAGACCCCACCCCGCCTAATTTACAAACCCACCCAAACTGTGCGCAGTGGCTTTTGCATATAAATGGCCTGCCCTATCACAGCTTAACCTAACAAAATGCAGCTCTGCTCAGACAGCTCAAAAACTTCCAAACCCGAAGCAAAAAGGAGGAATCTGCAGATCTCGTTATAGCTCCTGCTGGGTGGCCTCAGACAGTAGCTGACCTGCACCCCATTGAAGATCTAGGAGCCAGTGTACCTAGTGGTCAGTGTGAGATGACACCAGATTTCAACTCCTCACATCCATAAGCGACACATTCAAGAGGCAGACTCAGTGAGCACCAAAGCCCCACTGAAACAAGTACTGCCTCATAAGGGTGTCTCCAGCACAGTAGTTCTTCCATTAGAGACACAGTGGGCCTTCACAGCCAATTGTCCTGGAGGTCAATTCCTCCCAGTGTACCAACAGCAATCAAGGCTTAACTACAATAAGACTGTGCACTCAGCCCACAAAGGGGAGCACCAAGAGTGTCCACCTCAGGTGATTGGGGAGGCTGAACCACTGGGCCCTATAGGTCACCTACCACAGAAAACCACTCCATCAACACAGGGAAGCAGCCAAAATGCGGAGATAAAGAAACATGCCACAAGTGAAAGAAATGGAGGAAAGCAAACTACTGGACATAGAGTTTAAAACCACAGTTATAAGGTTACTCAATAATCTTCTAAAAACCTCTGAGGAACTTAGTGAGACCTTTAAGGATCTTAATGAGAATGCCAAAAAAATAGAAAAGGACCAGTCAGAAATTAACCATACACTGTCTGAAATAAAGACTATACAGAAATTCAACAGTAGACCAAAGGACCCCAAGAATCAAACCAAAGATTCGAAATATGAGGAAACAAAAAAACCCAAGCAGGAAAACAAAAAGAAAAAAGAATCCAAAAATATGAAGATAGTGTAAAGAGCCTCTGAGACAACTTTAAGTGTACCAACATCCAAATTATGGGGGTGCCAGAAGAAGAGAGAGAGCAAAATATTGAAAACCTATTAGAAAAAATAATGACAGAAAACTTTCCCTACCTAGCAAAAGAAATAACTTACAAGTCCAGGAAGTGCAGAGAACCCCAAACAAGAGGAATCCAAAGAGGGCCACACCAAGACACATCATAATTAAAATGCCAAGAGCAAAAGACAAAGAGAGAATCTTGAAAGCAGCAAGAGAAAAACAGTTATTTACCTACAAGGGAATACCCATACGACTATGCAGGCCAGAAGGGAGTGGCAAGAAATATTCAAAGTGATGAACAGCAAGAACCTATAACCAAGATTACTCTACCCAGCAAAGCTATCATTCAGAATTGAAGGTCTGACAAAGAGCTTCACAGACAAGAAAAAGCTAAAGGAGTTCATCACCACTAAACCAGGATTATATGAAATGCTGAAGGGTATTCTTTAAGAAGAGAAAGAAGAAGAAAAAAGTAAAGATAAAAATTATGAACAACAAAGTTGACAACAAATATATACTTATCAACAAGTGAATCTAAAAATAAAGTGAATAAAAAAGCTGATGAACAGAATAAACTGGTGAATATAATAGAATCAAGGGCATAGAAAGGGAGTGGACTGATAATTCTCTGGGGGAAGGGTGTGTGAGCGGTCTGGGAAGAGAGTGGACAAAAATCTTACACCTATGGATGAAGACAGTGGCGGGGGGTAAGGGCATGGAGTGGGTTGGGGAATCAGGTGGAGGGGAGCTATGGCAGGGAAAAAGAGGAACAATTGTAATAATCTGAACAATAAAGATTTATTTAAAAAAAAAAAAACCACCCATTTATATGCTCTGTGTAAGAGACACACAGGAGACCAAAAGACTAATACAAATGAGAGTGAAGGGATGGAAAAAATATTCTTGACAACTGGAAACAGAAAAAAAAGCAATCTTCATATCTGACAAAATGGACTTTAAAATGAAGGCCTCATACCTGGCCGGCATGGATCAGTGGTTGAGCATCAACCTGTGAACCAGGGGGTCATGGTTTGATTACTGGTCAGTCCCATGCCTGGGTGGCGGGCTCAATCCCCAGAGTGGGGTGTGCAGAGGGCAGCCAATCAATGATTCTCTCTCATCATGTATGTTTCTATCTCTCTCTCCCCTTTCCTTCCTCTCTGAAATAATATATATATATATTAAATAAATAAATAATAAAGGCCATCACAAGAGACAACAAAGGTCACTAAAGGGATCTATCCAACAAGAGGATATAACCCTGGTAAACATATACATACAGCCAATATAGGAGAACCTAACTATGTAAAAAATCTTCTAGAGGGCTTTAAGGGAGAAATCAATAGCAATACAGTCATAGTAGGAGACTTCTGCACTCTACTGACTTCACAGGATAGATCTTCCAGAAAAAAAATTAACAAGGAAACAGAGATTCTAAATGACACACTGGATTTAATTGACATTTATAGTACATTTCACCCCAAAGATGCAGAAAATATTTTTATCAAGAGTACCTGGGTCATTCTCAAAGATAGACCACATGTTAGGACACAAAACAAGTCTCTACAAGTTAATAAAGATTGAAATCCTATCAAGCATCTTCTCAGATCACAATGGAATAAAATTACAAGTCAAATACAGTAAGACCACAAAAATATTGAAACACATGGAGGATAAATATCATGTTAGTAAACAATGAATGGGTTAACAATGAGATCAAGAAATAAATAAAAAACTTCCTGGAAACAAATGAAAATGAACACACATCAACCCCAAATTGATCGGACACAGCAAAAGCAATCCTGAGAGGGAAGTTCATAAGACGAGAAAAATTAATAATAAACTATTAAACCCTACAACTTAAAAAATTAGAGAGACAACAACAAGAAAAGCCCAAAGTAGAAAAAAGGAAACAATAAATTTTAGGGCAAAAATTAATGACATAGAGGCAAAAATGAAAAAATCAATAAAACCAAGAGCTGGTTGTTTGTAAAGATAAATAAGATTTATGAACCATTATCCAGACTCATCACAAAAACAAATTAAAAGACAAAAATCACATGATCATATCAATAGATGCAGAAAAAGCACTTGACAAAATCCAACACCCATTTTTTATAAAAACTCTCACCAAAGTTGAATAGCAGGATCATATCTCAACATAATTAAGGCCATATATAACAAACCTACAGTGTACATTATACCCAATGGTAAAAACCTAAAACAATTTCCCCTAAGAAAGATAGGGATGTACACTTTCACCACTCTTATTTAAGAAGTCCTATCCGTAATGATCAGACATGAAAAAAAAAACATGGAAGGCATCCACATTGGAAAGGAGGAAGTAAAACTGTCATTATTCTCAGATGTCTTGATATTGTACATAGAAAACCCTAAAGTCTGCACCAAAAAACTACTAGATTTAGTAAATGTATTTGGCAATATAGCAGGATACAACATTAATACCCAGAAATTGATGGCATTTCCATATACCAATAATGAATTCTCAGAAAGAGAAACTAAATGAAACAATCCCATATACCATAGCAACAAAAAAATTAAGATGCTTAGGAATAAACTTAACCAAGGAGGTAAAAGACTTGTACTTGGAAAACTACAGGATGTTAAAAAAAGAGATAGAGGAAGATAAAAAAAAGTGGAAGAATATATACCGTGTTCATGGATTGGTAGAATTAATATCATTAAAATGTTAACCAAAGCAATATATAGGTTCAATGCAATCCCTATTAACAAACCAATGGCATATTTCACAGATCTAGAACAAACATTCCAGCAATTTATATGGAACAACAACAACAAAAAAAGACCCCAAATAGTGGCAGAAATCTTGAGAAAGAAGAACAAAGTTGGAGGAATCACAATACCAGATATCAAGTTACACTGCAAAGCCACTGTAATCAAAACAGACTGGTACTGGCACAAGAATAGGCGTTATAGATCAAAGGAACAGAACAGAGCCCTCAGAAATTGACCCAGGCCATTAAGCTTAATTAGTATTTGACAAAGGATGCAGGAACATACAGTGGAGTCCAAACTATCTCTTCAATAAGTGGTGTTGGGAAAATTAGACAGGTATATGCAAAAAATGAAACTAGACCACCAACTTACACAGTATAAGAATAAACTCAAAATGGATAAAAAGTTTAAATGTAAGTCATGAAAACATAAAAATCCTAGAAAAAAATCATAGGCAGCAAAATCTCAGACATCTTATCTAATAATGTTTACAGATAAATCTCCTAGCAGTGGTCGGCAAACTCATTAGTCAACAGAGCCAAATATCAACAGTACAATGATTGAAATTTCTTTTGAGAGCCAAATTTTTTAAACTTTAACTTCTTCTAACACCACTTCTTCAAAATAGACTTGCCCAGGCTGTGGTATTTTGTGGAAGAGCCACACTCAAGGGGCCAAAGAGCCGCATGTGGCTCTTGAGCCGCAGTTTGCCGACCAATGTCCTAGGGTAAGGGAGACTAAGGAGAATATAAACAAATCAGATTACATCAAAATAAAAAACTTCTGCACATCAAAAGAAAACATCAATAAAATGAAAAGGGAGCCCACTGCATAGGAGAACATATTTGGCAATGATACATCTGATAAATGTTACTATCCAAAATATATAAGGAACTCATACAACTTAAGAAAAGAAGGCAAATAATCCAATTAAAAATGGGCAAAGGACCTAAATAGACACTTCTCCAAAGCAGACCTTCAGATGGCCAAGAGACATATTTTAAAAAATCCTCAAAATCACTGATCACCAGAAAGATGCAAATTAAAATGACAATGAACTATCACCTTACACCTGTCAGTATGGCTACCATCAACAAATCAACAAATGACAAGTGCTGGTGAGGATGTGGGAAAAAGGGAATCCTAGTACACTACTGGTGGGAATGCAGACTGGTGCAGCCATTATGAAAAATACTATGGCGTTCCCTCAAAAAAATTAAGTATCGAACTGGCAGAACTGCCATTTGACCCAGTGATCCTACTTCTGGAATATATCCTAAGAGACCCGGAACGCTAATTAGAAAGAAAGTATGCACCCCTATGTTCATAGCAGCTAATTTACAATAGCTAATATCTGGAAACAGCCCCAGTTGCCCATCAGTAGATGAGTGGATAAAAAAGTAGTGGTACATTTATACCACGGAATACTAAGCAGCAGTAAAAAAGGATTTCTTGCCCTTTGAGAGGTCCTGGAGAGTCATGCCAAGTGAAATAACCCAGTCAGAGAAAGACAAGTATCACATGATCTCACTGATATGCGGAATCTAATGAACAAAATCAATTGATGAACAAAATAGATCCAGAGATGTAGAAGCGTGGAACAGACTGTGGAATCTCTGAGGGAAGGTGGAGGTGGGTATGTGGCTTAGAAGAAATAAATCAAAGAACTTATCTGCATATATGTGTAACCCATGGACACAAACAATAGGGTTGTGAAGGCCCAGAGTGGGAGACAGGAGTGGGCTTAAAGGGGTCAATGATGGAAAAAAAGGGACATATATAATACTTTCAACAATAAAGATTTAATTTAAAAACGAAAAAAAAATACATGTACAATGTAAATGTTAAGAAATATAATTTTAAAAGAAAAACTTTGACTTTTGGGTTATACTAGTAACAGTACTCAATTTATTAAGAAGGACTTTTTCTACTACCAGTCCTCTCATTATCTTTCTTTCAGATTCAAGGAATGGCAAGATCAATTGGTTGATTGTTGCATTGATTGCCAATAATTATTTATAAAGTGGCTACTCTTCAAAATGTGTTGTGCTCACCACAAATGTAGATCTAAAAAAAATGATAAAGTTCCCTGATCCATGTTGTGAAAGCAAAACTAATTATCATATAAGAAAACACTGGATACTGCTGTACCGCTTGCTAAATCACGTGCTAAAGACAATTTCAGGGTATGCTGGACTTGTGATTAAAGACGGCTACTTTAAAACACATTTATCCCTAACCTTCCCATAAATCCCCACCAAAATAAAAGTAAGAGGGACAGAAAACACACACACACACACACACACACACACACATATATATCTATCTACCTATACATCATCTTCACAGGGCAAAGGATAGGAGAGAGACGAGGGCCAACAACAGATCTCAAGCAGTTCTGTAAACCCAGAGAGCAGATGAGAAACATGGAGAGATACATGCAAAAAATGAAGCTAGACCACCAACTTACACATGTTCATATGTAAGAAATATGGAGCCTATATGATCTCAGAGAGAAACCAACAGGATACAACATAGTGCACAATAATATGTACACAGAAAACTTAAAAAAAAAGAGGAAATGTCATAATCATTAATAACCATTAATTACAGTAAACTTTATAAAAATTGTATAAGAAAACAGAATGTTCCAGTTTACCATGACTCATATATGAACAATATGGCCATTGTTGAAATAAAGTATTCATTTAAAAATTTCATCTAAACAGAAAATGAATGGAGAAAGAAGTGTGTATGTTTAGGGAGTGGTGGATGTGAGAGAACTAAACTCTCTTTTTCATAAGACAAAATAAATATATTTGAATTATGAAAGGTAAAAATATATAAACATACAATTTAAAATATGGACATTAATGTAAAAAAAAACTATAGTGGGACTTGCATGGGTAGGGGTGAGTATGAGTACTGAATTTTGTTGTGTTTATAGCCCTAGAACATCATTCAAGCATTAGAACATTGTACATTTAATCATTGGAATAAAAAGTAGGGAAAAGATTAATAAAGACAAGTTTTTCAGTACCATTATGTAAAAAATAAGTTTAAAGGGAAAAGTATTAAAAATTCCAGTTCAGCTACAAAAATATTCTGGTTTAGATACCATCTAGCTAAGGGAGGCAATGTGGAGTGATGGGAATGAGTGATTCATGTGATCTCTGATACCCAGATTCCATTGTGGGAATTGGATTTGCTACTTGGCTTCTTTTGTGTAAAGTATGCAATGATAAATATACTACATATGATTATAAAGTATTAATTTGATAGTAACTAAAATAACTAACATGGTATCTGGTATATTGTTTGATGTTTAAAATGTATGAAATACTTTTAAAAGAATTCACGGTCTGGCTGAGCCTATTGTTAAACTGTTCAGAGTGTCTTCTTAGAACTAATTTTTCAAACAAATAATTAATGTTATCTCTGTTTAAGTCAAACAGCAATGATATTCCAAGTTTTTTAATTAATTTTTTATCTGTTATCCTTTATAGCCTCTTACCACCACATTTAATACCTCTAAAACTTTTTAAAAATCAATTTCTTTTGACCTCAAAATACTTCCTATAGTGATAATGGGTTTCACACAGTTTTAATGTTAACTTTGAGCATGGTAGATCTAAAACCAAGAGTTATGACCAGGTGTTTTGTGGCAAATTTTAATGTTATTTTTATGAACTTTTGTGACCCCCCCAAAAAAAAGTTCCTGGGAAAACATTACATTTTAAAGCAGTGGTTCTCAAGCAGTATATCTTCATAACTGTAATTTTGCTACTGTTATGAATCGTAATGTAAATATCTGTGTTTTCCGATGGTCTTAGGCTCTACAGCAGCCGTTTTCAACCTATGGGACCGCTAGCAGGGTCGCCTAAGACCATCGGAAAACACAGATATTTACATTACTATTCATAACAGTAGCAAAATTACAGTTAATGAAGTAGCAACGAAAATAATTTTATGGTTGGGGGTCACCACAACATGAGGAACTGTATTAAAGGGTCGCGGCATTAGAAAGGTTGAGAACCACTGTAGGGTCATCCTAAATTACTAAATATTTCAATGAACTTTAGCTAGTGGAAAGAAGGAACAATGGACGACAAAGATGAATAGAAAACCCAAATGCAGTGTGTGAAAAATTTGTGGAACTAAAGGTCAATGGGTGAAATACAAAGGTGATCAAAGGCTAAAAAGTCCTGTGACAAAGAAAGAACAAGAAGCCAAATGTTAATCATTACACCACAGACCCATAAGCACTTGATATTGCAGTACGCTGCCAAGGTCAACTAATTTCTCCAGGAAGCTTGTTTAGTCCTGTCTTTATTTTATAGGAGATAGTGCCAAACACGATCATTTCCAAACACCAAATTGACAGAAAAAGAAAATATTTTACTTAGCTATCACTGAAAATACGTAGAACAGAGCCACTCAACCCAGATTGAGAGGAGCTATTCGAAATGAATGAATGCATGTGATTCTCCATGTTTCCTCATATTCTACATTGTAATGTGGGGGTCTGCTATACTAGTATTTGTCTCGAAGACTTCCTCTATTCTTTGCCTGATCTTCCCTCTTATCACCCTCATTTAGGTATTTTTAGGTTGATTTTGGGGGGGTCCATCTTCTTCAAGATATAAGTCTGTTGAATTTTTAATTTAGAAAAACTAAAACACACCAGAGTCCATGCCAGATTACCACCACTCACAGTAGTTCACAGACCTTTTCTTGTGAATTATGATTCTATTCTTTACTTTTAATAACATATTTTAACATGTCTAAAACACTTCATCACTGGTCTTGTTTAACTCGATACTGAAGTAACATACCTAAAGGGTCAAAATCAGCAAGAAGCCAGGCAGTGTGATCTCATGTGTTTTTTATCTGAAATCAAATTTCTGTGGTGACATTTGATAGTGAGCAACTTTTTATATATGTTTATTTGCCATCTGTTTATCTTCTTCCATGAGGTGTCTTTAATATCTTTGGTCCATTTCTTTTTATTTTTATTCAGCTTGTTTGTTTTCTTGTTGCTGAGTTGTTACAGATCTTTTATAGTTTGGATAAAAGTTCTCTATCAGATGTGTCTTTTGCCATGTTGACCCAGTCTGTTTTTTCTTCCCATTCTCTTCACAGTGTCTTCTGAAGAGTAAACTTTTTCAGTCAGCACCATACATGAAGTCATCTAGGTTTTCTTCTATGTTATATTCTAGGAGTTCTAGTTTTGCATTTCACATTTCTCTGTTATCAATTTTGAGTAAATATTTGTAAGAGGCCTGAGGTCAGTGTCTAGGTTTTTTTTTTTTTTTGCAGGTGGATGTCCAGTTGTTCTAACACCATTTGCTCCAAATGAATTGCATTTACTTTTTTATCAAATATCAGTTAATATTTATGTGGGTCTATTTATGACCTCTCCATTCTATTCCATTGATCTATTTGCTTATTCTTTCACCAATGCCACATTGTCTTCATTACTGGAGCTTTATAGTAAAGCAGGTACTATCATCCCTCCAGTCTCTTGCATTTGCCCATGTTCCCTCCTCAGGCATATGACCCATGACTCTGCACACCCACATGCAATGGGCTTATGGATGCAGCTAGGAACACAAAGCCAGTGTGATCCTGGATTGGACTGTGAAGACATAGAATAGAAACTCGGGGCCACAGCTTTAGTCCTAGCTCTGCTAAAAGCAACCTGGGACTTCTTGCTTGGCAGGATGAAGAGAAATGGGACCTTGGAAACTCAGGTATTTAACTCCACACAAATAAGTGCTACTCATTCTCCTGTGTGAGTCTCAGAAAATTATTTTTCTTGTGACATCGCAAGTAACCCGTATCCTGCACCTCTTCCTCCAATTTCTTCACCTTGAAATATTTAGCATTCCAAGGTGCCATATTTTGGAGTGTGTCCTGAACCCCATCACTACTTAGTATATAAACAGAGCTCTGTAAAGGGCAGTTTTACTCTTACAGGAAGATTTACACTAATCTCGTAGGAGATGCCTCTATAAATCAGAATAAAGATTTGTTAACCTATTATGGGATATAGTTGACAAACCCTTTGGTCTGTTGTCCTCTCACATTAAGAATATCACATAGCAATTGTAATCAGAAAGCTAGAAGAGTTAGTTCTATGAGTAAAATTTTGGACATTAATTTTCAAGCAAAGATAAGTCTGCCTAGAGTCACTCTGCTTTTGGCAATGGTTCTGCCAATTCTCTCACTTTTTTCTTTATTTACCAACTATTGGTAGAGACC
The DNA here is from genome assembly GCA_026230045.1 of Corynorhinus townsendii. Taxonomy (NCBI): domain Eukaryota; kingdom Metazoa; phylum Chordata; class Mammalia; order Chiroptera; family Vespertilionidae; genus Corynorhinus; species Corynorhinus townsendii. The sequence continues at coordinate 98,795,247 of JAPDVU010000002.1, forward strand.
TTTCTTTAGAAATGTCAGTAAATTTGATTAGCCTGCTTAAGACTGAAGCCATTTTGCCTCTTTGGGGTTACTTTGCATATACCTACTCATATGATCTGAATTGCTTATAAACTTTAGTTCTCCCAGGATAATCTTATTTTCAGGTTCTTATTCACACCCCTCCTATCACTTACTCTACACACTTCCAGGTGCTCTGTAAAATGTAAATGTTTAAGCCGTTGTAATTTAAATGAAAATGACTGAATGCCTCAATTGCCTTACCTTTATCTAATTTCCCAATTTTCTACAGAATAATGTCTAAATTCCTCAGTTTTCACTTAAGTCTCTTTAACCACAACTGTTATAATAATCCAATTTTATTTTCCACCACTTCCTAATAAGAAATCTAAGCTCCAGCCCTAGCTGGTTTGGCTTAGTGGATAGAGCATCAGCCTATGGACCAAAAGGTGCTAGGTTCCATTCGGTCAAGGGCACGTACCCTGGTTGCAGGCTCCTCCTTGGCCCAGGCCCTGGTCGGGCACGTGCAGGAGGCAACCAATCGATGTGTTTCTGTCACATCAATATTTCTCTGTCTCTTCCACTCTTTCTAAAAAAATCAATGAAAAAATATCCTCAGGTGAGGATGAAAAAAAAACACAAAAAGATATCAAGGCTCCTGAAGATCAAGGAACATGCAATAGTTCCTTATTACCATGCTTGCCTCCCCTTCATCATTCCTCCCAGCTAACCAACTAATCTTTCCTTTCTCAGAACTCTTAGATACTTATTGTTTGTCAATTATTTTCAAAGCTTATTCACTATGGTTCTATACTATTACTATTGTCTATTTTTACCTACCATTTTTTTCCAGAAAAAGGAATTAAGTTTAGTTTCAATTTCTGTTCCATTTGCCCCAGAGTTGAGTACAAGAATAATATACCATTGTGCGTACTCAATAAATACTTAACAGGGAATTAAGGCTTTCAGAGATGGGAACATGGTCTCATTCCTAGAAAACACTGTTATTTCCACTTTTTAAAGATATTTAAAATAAATTTCCTAAAATAAAAGCAAAGCATTGTTTTGACAAACAATCTGAATTTTTTTTTTTTTAATTTCAAGTAGCTGGGCTTTATTTTAAAGAAAATATTTGCATTTCATTTTCTAGAGTCACACTCAGAAAATTGAAAATAAGACACATTTTAGGGGTGACTTGTTAAGAAAAATGCTTCACTGCTCTGAATCATTTTGGCCTAAAGAGCTTTGAGGATAAATGGATTAAGTGAGCTTTGAGAGGGCCCCACTGCAGAGAGGACAGCAAGTGCAGGCTGCTCTGTTAGGATCTTGGAGGACTCTGAGTCAGGCAATCAGCTGGGGAGATTATGTATACCTGGGCTTTCCAGAGGCCTGAGATTCAGCATTTTAAGTGTTTTCTCAGGTGATTCTGAAAGGATTTTAGAGACAGGAGAGGCAGATTAGGGGAAGGGGATCCATGGGATAGGAATGCATACATGATGGGCAGAGATAGCTCCAAGCCCACAGTTTACAAGAATGTTACAATACAAGATAATGAGAAGAGGGGGGAACTGGGTGAGCTTTGAAACTTTGAAATTGATACCATACAGGGAAACAGGGGAAAGTGACCAGTTAGGAAAGCATGGGGGACATAAAATAAGGAAGGGTGCAATTAGAAAGGGTCATGAAGTGATGAAAAGCTGCCAGCATTTATAAACCCATAGACAGAGACTTACAGGACTAGGTTTTTCCCATTTTAGAGAAACAGAGCAGGTTTTCTCCACTTGGGAACCCCTCCCCAGTGGGGTTTCTCTTTGGGGACCCCTTCCCAGGGATAGTTTGTATATATTTACAATAAACTTCCACATTTATTTTTTTATTTTTAAAAATATTTTTATTGTTTAAAATATTACATATATTAGTACATATATCTCCTTTTTTCCCCCCATTGATCTTCCCCCAGCCTCTCCTACCCCCTGTCGCATGCCCTCATCCCACCCCCCAGTGTCTTCTGTCCATTGGTGTGCTTATATGCATGCATACAAGTCCTTTGGTTGATCTATTTCCCTCCCTCCCCAACACTCCTCAGCCTCCCCACTGTAATTTACAGTCTGTTCAAAGCTTTACTGCCTCTATCTATCTTTTTATTCATCATGTTATAATACTCTTTATTTTCCATAAATGAGTGAGATCATGTGGTATTTTCCTTTCATTGCCTGGCTTATTTCATTTAACATAATGCTCTCCGGGTCCATCCATACTGCTGCAAATGGTAAGAATCCATTTTTTTTTTATAACAATGTAGTATTCCATTGTGTAGATGTACCATAGTTTTCTAATCCACTCATCTGCTAATGGGCACTTAGGCTGCTTCCAAATCTTAGCTATGGTGAATTGTGCTGCTATGAAGATAGGAGTGCATATATCCTTTCTGATTGGTGTTTCTAGTTTCTTGGGATATATTCCTAGAGGTGGGATTACTGGGTCAAATAGGAGCTCCATCTTTAGTTTTTTGAGGAAAGTCCATACTGTTCTCCACAGTGGCTGCACCAGTCTGCATTCCCACAAGCAGTGCACGAGGGTTCCTTTTTCTCCTCATCCTCACCAGCACTTGTCTATTGTTGATTTGTTGATGGTTGCCATTCTAACAGGTGTGAGATGGTACCGCATTGTTGTTTTGATTTGCATCTCTCAGATAATTAGTGACTTTGAGCATGTTTTCATATGTCTCTTGGCCTTCCTTCTGTCTTCTTTTGAAAAGATTCTATTTAAGTCCATTGCCCAATTTTTTATTGGATCATTTATCTTCCTTTTATTAAGTTGTATAAGTTCCCTATAGATGTTGGAGATTAAACCTTTATCAGTGATAACATTTGCAAATATCTTCTCCCATGGGCTTTCTTGTTGTTTTGTTGATGGTTTCTTTTGCTGTGCAAAAGCTTTTTATTTTGATGTAGTCCTATTTGTTTATTTTCTCTTTAGCTTCCATTGCCCTAGGAGCGGTATCAGTGAAGAAATTGCTTCGACATATGTTTGAGATTTCTCTGTTTGTGGATTCCTCTAGTATTTTTATGGTTTCCTGTCTTATGTTTAAGTCCTGTATCCATTTTGAGTAAATTTTTGTGTATGGTGTAAATTGGTGGTCTAGTTTCAGTTTTTTGCATGTATCTGTCCAATTTTTCCAACACCATTTATTGAAGAGGCTGCCTGACTCCATTGTATGCTCATGCCTCCTTTGTCAAATATTAATTGAGCGTAGTGATTTGGGTCGATTTCTGGGTTCCTATTCTATTCCATTGGTCTATATGTCTGTTCTTGTGCCAGTACCAGACAGTTTTGAGAACAGTGGCTTTGTAATTATAGCTTGAAATCTGGTATTGAAATCCCACCTATTTTGTTCTTCATTCTCAGGATTGCTGTGGTTATTCGGGTTTTTTTTAAAATTCCAGATGAATTTTTGGACAGTTCTTTCTAGGTCTGTGAAATATGCCATTGGTATTTTAATGAGGAGTGCATTGCATCTATAGATTGCTTTAGGTAATATGGACATTTTAATGATGTTGATTCTCCCAATCCATGAACATGGTATGTTCTTCCATCTGTTTATATCTTCCTCTATCTCTTTTTTCAGTGTCCTGTAGTTTTCCACGTATAGGTCTTTTACCTTCTTAGTTAAGTTTATTCCTAGGTATCTTAAAATTTTGTTGCAATGGTAAATGGGATTGCTTTTTTAGTCTCTCTTTCTGTAAGTTCACTATTGGTGTATAGAAATGCCATATATTTCTTGGCGTTAATTTTGTATCCTGCTACATTGCTGAATTCATTTATTAAGTCTAATAATTTTTTGATGGAGTCTTTCAGGTTTTTTATGTACAATATCATGTCATCTGCAAATAAGGACAGTTTTACTTCTTCTTTTCCAATTTGGATGCCTTTTATTTCTTCTTCTTGTCTAATTGCAATGGCTAATACTTCCAGTACTATGTCAAACAGGAGTGGTGAGAGTGGGCATCCCTGTCTTGTTCCTGTTCCCAGGGGAAATGGTTTTAGTTTATTCCCATTGAGTATGATTTTAGCTGTGGGTTTATCATATATGGCTTTTATTATGTTGAGGTATGATCCTTCTATTCCCATCTTGTTGAGATTTTTTTATCAAGAAAGGGTGTTGGATATTGTCAAATGCCTTTTCTGCATCAATTGATATAACTATGTGATTTTTATCTCTCAATTTGCTTATATGATGTATCACTTTTATTGATTTGTGCATAATGTACCTTCCTTGCATTCCTAGGATAAATCCTACTTGGTCATGGTGTATGATCTTTTTGGTGTACTGCTGGATCTTATTTGCTAGAATTTCATTGAGGATTTTGGCATCTATGTTCATGAGGGATATTGGCCTATAATTCTCTCTCATTGTGTTGTCTTTATCTGGTTTTGGTATTAGAGTGATGCTGGCTTCATAGAAGGAGCCTGGAAGTATTCCTTCCTCTTGAACTTTTTTGAATAGTCTGAGGAGGATAGGTTCTAGTTCTTCCTTGAATGTTTAGTAAAACTCCCCTGTGAAGCCATCTGGCCCTGGGCTTTTATTTGCTGGAAGCTTTTTGATGACTGTTTCAATTTCTTCCATTGGCCAATTGAGATGTTTATATTTTTCCTGATTGAGTTTTAGAAGGCCATTTATTATTGGCCAATTGAGATGTTTATATTCTTCCTGATTGAGTTTTAGAAGGTTATATTTTTCTAGGAATATGTCCATGTCCTCCAGGTTGTTCAGTTTGTTGGAATAGAGTTGTCCATAGTATTTTTTAACAATCCTTTGTATTTTGGTGGGGTCTGTTGTTATTTCACCTCTTTCATTTCTGATTTTGTTTATTTGGGTCCTCTCTCTTTGCTTCTTGGTGAGCCTGGTCAGAGGCTCATCAATCTTGTTTATCCTTTCAAAGAACCAGCTCTTGGTTTTGTTGATCTTTTGTATTGTTTTTTTTATCTCTATGTCATTTATCTCTGCTCTGAACTTTATTATTTCCTTCCTTCTGCTTACACTGGGCTTTTCTTGTTGCTCTCTTTCTAACTCTTTGAGTTGCAGGGTTAGGTAATTTATTACCATTGTTTCTTGTTTTTTGCTGTAGGCTTGTAGACCTATGAACTTCCCTCTCAAGACTGCTTTTGTTGTGTTCCATAGATATTGGATTCTTGTGTTTTCATTGTCATTTGTTGCCATGATGTTTTTTATTCCTTCTTTGATATCTCTGGTAATCCAGTCATTGTTTAATAGCATGCTGTTTAGTCTCCATGTGTTTGATTTTTTTTGGATTTTTTTTATTGTAGTTGATTTCCACTTTTATGCCACTGTGATCTGAGAAGATGCTTGATCTGATTTCTATCTTTTTGAATTTGAAGAGATTTTGCCTATGACCCAACATATGGTCTGTCTTTGAAAATGACCCATGTGCACTTAAGAATGTATATTCTGTGGCTTTGGTGTGAAATATTTGGAATATGTCAATTAATTCCATCTGGTCTAGTGAATCATTTAGGATTGATGTTTCTTTGCTGATTTTTTTGTTTAGAGGATTTGTCCAATGGTGATAGTGGGATATTAAATTCTCCTACTATGATTGTATTGCTGTCATTCTCTCCCTTGATATCCTCCAGGAGTTTTTTTTTTTTTTTTTTTTTTTTTTTTTTTTTTTATGTATTTGGGTGCTCCTGTATTGGGTGTGTATATGTTTACCAGAGTTATTTTTTTGTTGTTGTTGGATTGCTCCTTTTAGTATTATGAAGTGACCTTCCTTATCTATTGTTATGTCCTTCACTTTGAGATCTAATTTGTCAGATATAAGTATTGCTACCCCAGCTTCTTTGCTTCATTTCCATTTGCCTTAAAAACCTTTTTCCATCCCTTCACCCTCAGTCTGTATGCATCTTTTTTTTCTGAGGTGGGTTTCTTGTAGACAGCAGATATATGGGTCGTGTTTTCTTACCCAATCCATTACACTATGACTTTTGATTGGGGCATTTAATCCATTTACATTTAAAGTTATTATTGGAGAGGAATCCAAGATGGCGGCGTAGGTAAACACCTAAATTGCTGCCTCCCACAACAATTTAAACTGCAACTAAAAGACAAAACGTCTATCACCCAGAACCACAGGAAAGCTGGCTGAGTGGAAGTTCTACAACTAGAAGGAAAGAGAAAAGAGCTTTGAGACGTGCACGAGCGCTGAAAAGCTGAGGTACGGAGGCACGTGATCCGGGCTGGCGGCGGGCGACTGGGTGCGTTGCTTTTTTCAACCCGAATGGAGACAAGCCCCCGATTACTCTGAAATCCAGTCTCTGGGGAGACGCGGGGGACCCAAACTCCTACAGGGAGAAGGTGGACTGTCTGCCAGCGAGAGTGGCTTGCTTGCAGAGCTGCGCGCAGGAATAATTGTTTACGGCACTGGGGCACAGGACTCCAGGACGCAGTCGGAGACACAGAGCCGGCTTACTAGCAGCCATTGCTGTTTGCCACGCCCTAACCTAGTGACGCCCTGAGACCCCGCCCCACACAACCTACAAACCCACCCAAGCTCCAAGCAGCTCAATTAGCATAAGAAAGCCTGCCCTATCGCAGCTTAACCTAGAAAACTTGCAGCCCGGGTCAGACAGCTCCAAAACCTCCAAACCCCAAGCAAAGAGGAGAAAACTGCAGCTCTCACTGTAGCTCCTGCTGAGTGGCCTCAGACAGTAGCTGACCTGCACCCCATTGGAGATCCAGAAGCCAGTGTACCTAGTGGTCAGTGTGAGACACCAGATTTCAACTCCTCACATCCATAAGTGACACATTCAAGAGGCAGACTCAGTGAGCACCAAAGCCCCACTGAAACAAGTCCTGCCCCATAAGCGTGTCTTCAGCACAGCACTTCTTCCATTATAGACACAGGGAGTGCTCACAGCTAATTGGCCTGGAGGTCAATTCCCCCCAGCGTACCAACAGCAATTCAGGCTTAACTACACGAAGACTTTGCACTCAGCCCACAAAGGGGTGTACCAAGAGCGTCCACATCAGGAGATTGGGGAGGCTGAGCTACTGCCCCCTATAGGTCACCTACCACACAAAGCCACTCCATCAACACAGGGAAGCAGCCAAAATGCAGAAACAAAGAAACATGTCACGAATGAAAGAAACGGAGGAAAGCAAACTACTGGATGACATAGAGTTCAGAATCACATTTATAAGGTTACTCAAGAATCTTCTAAAAACTGCCGAGAAACTTGATGACACTTCTGAGGAGCTTAGTGAGACCTTCAAGGACCTTAATGAGAATGCCAAAAAAATGGAAAAGGATCAGTCAGAAATGAAGCATACACTGTCTGAAATAAAGAATATACAGAAACTCAACTGTAGATCAACATACCCCAAGAATCAAACCAAAGATCTGAAATATGTGGAAACAAAAAACATCCAACCAGAAAAACAAAAAGAAAAAAGAATCCAGAAATATGAAGATAATGTAAGGAGCCTCTGGGACAACTTTAAGCGAAACAACATCCGAATTTTTGGGGTGCCAGAAGAAGGGAGAGAGCAAAATATTGAAAACCTATTAGAAGAAATAATGACAGAAAACTTTCCCTACCTGGTGAAAGAAATAGACTTACAAGTTCAGGAAGCGCACAGAACCCCATACAAGAGGAACCCAAAGAGGACCACACCAAGACACATCATAATTAAAATGCCAAGGGCAAAAGACAAAGAGAGAATATTAAAAGCAGCAAGAGAAAAACAGTTAATTACCTACAAGGGAGTAGCCATACGACTGTCAGCTGATTTCTCGGCAGAAACTATGCAGGCCAGAAGGGAGTGGCAAGAAATATTCAAAGTGATGAACAGCAAGAACCTACAACCAAGATTACTCTACCCAGCAAAGCTATCATTCAGAGTTGAAGGTCAGATAAAGAGCTTCACAGACAAGAAAAAGCTAAAGGAGTTCATCGCCACCAAACCAGGATTACATGAAATGCTGAAGGGTACTCTTTAAGAAGAAGAAGAAGAAGAAAAAGGTAAAGATAAAAATTATGAACAACAAAATGACATCAAATACATACCTTCCAACAAGTGAATCTAAAAATCAAGTGAATAAAAAATCTGAAGAACAGAATGGACTGGTGAATATAATAGAATCAGGGACACAGAAAGGGAGTAGACTGACGATTCTCAGGGGAAGCAAGTGTGAGGGGTGCGGGAAGAGATTGGACAAAAATCTTACTCCTATGGATGAAGGCAGTGGTCGGGGGTAAGGGCATGGGGTGGGGTGGGGAATCAGGTGGAGGGGAGCTATGGGGGGAAAAAAGTGGAACACCTGTAATAATCTGAACAATAAAGATTTAATTAAGAAAAAAAAATAAAGTTATTATTGATAGGTACTTATTTGTCACCATTTTTATTCTTTATCCCTGTGTTCCTTCTTCGTTTCCTTTTTCTTTTTTTTTACAGCAGACCCTTTAGCATTTCTTGCGTTGCTGGTTTGGTGGTAATAAATTGCCTTAGTCCTTTTTTGTCTGTGAAGCTCCTGATTTCACCTTCAGTTTTGATTGATAGCCTTGCTGGGTACAGTATTCTTGAATTCATGCCCTTCTTTTGCATGACTTTGTATATTTCATTCCATTCCCTTCTGGCCTGATGAGTTTCTGTTGAGAAATCAGTCGCTAGTCTGATGTGGGTTCCTTCGTAGGTAACTTTCTGTCTCTCTCTGGCCACTTTTAAGATTCTTACTTTGTCATTGGTGTTTGCAAATTTAATTATAATGTGCCTTGGTATTGGTCTTTTGGGGTTCATTTTGCTTGGGGCTCTGAGCTTCTTGGATTTGTGTGGGTTTTTTCTTCCCTATATCAGAGAAGTTTTCTGTCATTATTTTTTCAAACAGGTTTTCTATTCCTTGCTCAGTTTCCTCTCCTTCTGGAACCCTTATTATGTGGATGTTGTTTGAAACAAAAACAAAACAAACAAAAAAAGAATAAGCAAAACAATCTCACAAACAAGCATAAAAAATCGATATAATCAACATTCAATCAAACAACAACAAAAGGACAGAGAGAAAAACAATTTTTTGGATAGTGAAGACAGAGATGAGAGAGGTATGTATGGACTTGGAGCAGGGGATTGGAAATTAGATATAAAAGTAGGTTGAAATTTTAACAGGGGTTAATAAGAATAGGGAAAATCTAAAATAGGAAAAGGGTAAGAGAAACAGGACAAGAAAAGGGAAAAGTTAGGAAGAGAGTGATGGCATAAAGGTAAAGTTGAGATAAAGTAAAATGATGCTAAAAGGAAGATGAAAATAGAATATAGAACACTAATCCCAAAGTAGAATAAAGAGAAAATAAAATGATATTATAAAAAAAGGTAAATAGTAGTAGTAATAATACTGATTGAAAATAAAAATGTAATAAATTAAAAGGTAAAATAAAGTGAGGGAAAAAGAAAAAATTAGTTTCTTAAGTAAAAGATGAAAGAAATAAAAAAATAATAATGTGCAGTAGTGAAGGCCATTCACTTCCTCTACTGTTCTGTTTGGCATGCCTGTTTCCTAGTTAGGACAATATTGCAGTTCCCTGCAGTCCACTGCTCCTCAGTGTTTTAAGCCAGTCCTGATTTTTAAGCAGGCAGTGTGTCTTAATTTCTTGTATTCCTTTATTTGTGTTTACACAAGTGTCAATTTGTGATTCAACCCCTGGGTGGCAGTGTCTCTGGATTGACCTTCAGGTCTATAGGTCCTCTCTAGCCAGTGCTTAGATCCTGCTTTCCCTGTGGCATTCAATACCATTTTGTGGGAGTGGGTTGCTCCAGAGCTTGTTCTCTGATGGTTATTCCCTGCTCTGATCCACAGGTTCCAGAAAGACAACTTTCCCCTGCAGTCTCTTAGGGTGTACCCAATTGGTTGATTCTATGTATTGGGCTTAGTAATCAGAAGCAAGGATTTAAAGGTGAAAAAGAAAAAACAAAATCAAAACAAAACAAAACAAAGAGCCAGCGTAAGTGTGCAAACTCCGGAGTTACATGCAAGTCTCTTCAGTCTTTTTTCCCCCTTAGGTCTAAGCAGCCAGCAACCTTTTAAAATTTTTAGGCTGTCCTTTTGCGTCAGATCAAAATGGGTTGCTTTTTAGAGTTCCTTTCTGTTAGCAGCTCTGAGGACCCCCTTCCACATTCACGGATCATGCCAGCCCCAACAGCCATGGATTTTTCTAGGTGCAGACTTCCCCGGGTCCTCCAGCTCCTGCAGTGCATGTGTTTCTCTCTCCTGTTGGGTTCAGAGACCTCACCTTATCCTAGGCAGTTGGGGGGAACCAGGCCTGCACGGGAGGGAAGTTGGGAGGGAACAGGCCTGCAGGGGAGGGCAGTTGGGGAAAACCAGGCCTGCAGGGAAGGGAAGTTAGGCGGGGCAGGGGGAGACAAGGCCTGCAGTGGAGGACAGTTGGGAGAGAAAAGGCCTGCAGGGGAAGGCAGTTGGGGGAGACCAGGCCTGCAGGGAAGGGAAGTTAGGGGCGGGGAGACAAGGCCTGCAGTGGAGGACAGTTGGGAGAGACAAGGCCTGCAGGGGAGGGCAGTTGGGGGGGGGTCAGGCCTGCAGGGGAGAGCAGGTGGGGGGACCAGGCCTGCAGGGGAGGGCAGCTGGGAGAGACCAGGCCTTCAGGGGAGGACAGTTGTGGGCAATCAGGCCAGCAGGGAGGGCAGTTATGGGTGACCGGGCCAGCAAAGGAGGACTGTTGGGGGGACCAGGCCTGCATGGGACGGCAGTTGGGGAGATCAGGCCTGCAGGGTAGAGCAGTTGGGGAGATCAGGCCTGCAGGGTAGAGCAGTTGGGGGGGGGGGGGAACAGGCCTGCAGGGGAGGGCAGTTGAGGGGGAACCCAGGTCTGCAGGGGAGGGCAGTTGGGGGGTCAGGCTTGCAGAGGAGAGTAGTTGGGGGGACCAGGCCAGCAGGGGAGGGTAGTTGGGAGCCAGCAGTCCTGGATTGTGAGAGGGATGTCTGACCGCCTGTTTAGTCCTGATCCCAGTGGTCCCAGATTGGAGAGGGTACAGACTGGGCTAAGTGACACCCATGCATGAATTTCTAAATAATATAAATTGAAGAATAGAATTATGAGCAGATCCACAGAAAGATTAATCAATCACCCAGGTTTTTTGGTAGGTTAGGACCAGTTATAGCATCAGCTTATGAAGAAGTTTATAGCCATTAAATGAAGAAAATAAGATGCCATAACATGGGTGTTAATGAAGGACTTCACCTTCAGCTGCATAACAGATTATATAACTTTATGAATTTACATCCCTAACACTTCCCTTTCCCCAGGCTCCCAGAGATATTATGAGAGAAAGAAGAGAGGATATTTATATATTACTGTGGGCCATATATGTGACTATGGTCAAAGATACAGCTTTTAGGGTGAATACTTGAAAAATCTTCTAGAAAATTTAATTTTAAGTCATGTTTTCAAGGATGTGGGAAGTAGAGATTGATAAAACATGAATGAAGTATATCCAGATGGAATGAATTGAAAAGATCTATGTAAAGAATAGTAACAGAAAATAAATTAATTTAAATAAAAAGAAAGGACTTTTTCTGGGTATAATGAGAAATTACTCTGTTACGATTGAGGTGGGAACTGATTTTGGGGTAAAGCCTGATTTAATAGGCTAAGCAAGACCAATGGCTAGAATAAATTTTTTAGTTAAAATAAAGGCCAACTGTCATAATGTAGAAAGTTCACTAGCTGTACACCGAACCTATTTCCACAATGAAACCACATTTTCAGCCTCCTCTGCAGTTAGGTGTTGTGAAGGGACTGAATTTGGGCCAGCAGAAGGAGAAAAGAAGTGATATGTGTCCCTTCCATGTCTGGCCTGCAAAACGTTCTCTGTGAGATCATCCATGCTCTTCCCTTGGCTGCCTGTTGTATAGTGATGCTCAGAATGGTCTTGAAAGTAAAATGTTGAAGATTATCCAATACCTGAGGCCTGAATCCATGGATGAAATGATTGTGTGAAGCTGACACCTCCTCTCATAACAAGAAACACAAAGCATTGGACTGTATATGAACAAAAACAAATCTTCTATAGTGTGTTTAGTCATAGGAATTATAAGTGTATGTTATAGGGAGGTAGCTAGCTTAACTAATACACACAATAGAATACATTACATGTCCATTCTTTAGCATAAAATAAATATTTAGAAGTGTGATATGCTTGAAGATACACAGAAAAAGGGAAATGGGATAAAGAGTAGAATTTTCAATTAATTAGTTAATTTTTATAGGAGAGCTTTCTATAAAGGTATCTGCTGGAAGCCGATCATAGTTTTAATAATAGAGAGCTATGGACAGGGAATTCAGGGGGCTGGTCAACCTTAATTGCTCTAAAGAGTCAAAACTAATTACTAGATATTGGTAGTTGAAGAAGCCCCCACCTGTTAGTCCTAAATTCACTGATTGGTCTTTTATTGGAGTTTCCTGCCTAGGGGATATGGCTGTATCCATGTAATTTTAATCTTAATAAAAGGGATGGTAAAGTCAGAGTGAGCAGTAGTTCTACCACTAGAGTTGGACTACCGCCTGCCCCTCCCCCTCTTTCCCCAAATGAATACTTTTCTAGTCTCTTTTTCATTTGTTTGCGGCCTTCTCCAGTACCCGAACCCTGAACCGGAACCCTGAATCATGCGGGATGTGAAAGGGGTTTCCACAGGTATCTACATGTTTTTATCTATTTCTTCAACTTAATTGCTTAATGTTAAAAAATGAGTAGATTTTGACATTGAACTTGGTTTGGTAATTTCTCTCAATTAGTGACAAATTGCATCACTACCATTGGTTTCCCCTTCAAGAGGATGTGAGTTCCCATGATGAGATGAATGGCAATGGACTTTGGTGGAGAAGGTCAGTGTCCTGAATAGTTAAAGATGAAAGGAAATGGGTAAGCATAGGCTAGTTAATGGACAGAGACACGTTGAAGAAAGAAAGAACTGAAGTGGTAGCATGTTAACCCAAACAGTAAAGGGAACAAAATGAAGTGCCATAAATGGAGCTGAGCCTAATCCACAATTATTTTGTACCTGGAGGCGTTAGAGGATTGAGGACCATCAAGCAAAAAAAAAAGGAAGTCCCTGGATCCCAATGATTGGTGTCTTAGACTAATGCTTGTCAAACTTCTTTACATGTTGGCATGCACAGAAGATATACTATGTGTAGTTGGGGAGATGAGTATATTGGTTACTAGCTGGAAAGAACAGGCTAGTGGCTCATGCCCTAGGGAGAGCTTTGGTGCCTAAATGACCCCATGGAGAAAAGCCTCCTGCTGACCAGAATCATTAGCTTTCAACTGTTACATAAGCAAGAAATAAACTACTAAATAAACTAAAAGTGTACATGTATAAAACATCAATGAATGTTGGGTCTTGTTACAGGTTCCAACAGCATCTTAACTAAAACACACCTTAAGAACTAAAATGATCATTCTTTCACCCCACCTGTAACACATTCACAGCAAATGGCGTGTCCCAGTTGGAAAGCTCTGCCTTAGATCACCCAGGTCATTCATTAAATAAATGGATGTGATAAGAGCATGCGGAATGGTCTTCCTTTACTTTATATTAAGTGCTTCTAGTTAAGGGGGCATATTTTATGGAAGAGAAGAAAACTAACATTTATTAAATGCCTGTTATTAGAACCATGGTACTTATTATTAGCACTACCCTAAGATGACTCATGTAATTTTATGTAAAAATAAAAGCCTAACCTTCTGATATCATGCCTACCCATTTCCCCAAGTTTCACTTAGTCCATCTCTATCAATACACAATCCAGAAGGATTACTCTTGTCTCAGGGCATATTGATTATGTTATTTTAATTAAAACTATCAGAAAATGCAACCTGACAGTAATAATAATAAATAGGAGATCCATTTAACTTCATAGTCCAAATTCAGGTATTTTGGGCTTTCTGAACCAAGGCTTCAAAAATATACCCATTTTTCAGTTCTGCTTTCCCAAGTTTGGCCCATTTCTAAGCCTTCTTGTAATACTGCCTGTCTAATTTTATATCATTTTAACTCAGAATGCATCAAAGGAATGTCCACCACTCTGGTTGCTCACACAAAAGTCCCATTATTGGCTCTTATTGATCTTTTCAATTTGGGCCATGTGTCAATCTCTGAACCAGTCACTTTGGCAAAAGCATGCAAAGCACCAATTAGCTTAGTATCAGTTGTCTGAGACCATCCTGGAGCTTTGGGTGGATTCAACATATGATCTAAGAATGAGAAAGGAAGAAAAGTTACCTTGAAGGTTGTGGTTTCCCTGAAAACAAAGTACAGAAATTTTTTTTCCAATGCAATCTCTTGCTTCCCATCTTTCATCTCAGAATATTCTGAGTTTCCCACAGCTGAGATAAGTATTCACTTCCCTACCTTGCTATCTAGACCTTTTCTTTTATAATTCTTTTTCTTGACCATTTGATGTTATAAAATCAAATGTCCAAATTGCCTTTCTTTCCAATAAAAAATATTCTAATAGGAAGAGCTTTGTGCTCCTCTTCCCTCAAAGAAATTCATTTAAAAAAATTGACTCATATTTAATGTACAAGGAACAACTGCAATGACTATGTATAACATTCAAGGGCAAATGCTACACAGAAATACAAAATTGGTAAAGAAATTTTAGAAATCTGAAGAGGATGTGTTGTTTACTAGAGTAAAGGGGATTATAGGGAACAGGATTAAACAAAGCATAAAGACATAATAACAAGCTCTGACCCCCCACTGATTAACCTGGTGACCTTGAGAAATCTTGTTGAGCCTTTTCAAACACTATAATGAGTGTTGTACTAGCTGCACAGTACTATGATGATGATAAAAATTTTATAGGTTATATGTGAGGTCTTCTAATATGATAGATAAATGTTAATTAGCATTGAATAATATTTATGTCAGCAAACCACTATTAATATATGCTCTCAATCAGCTTTGCCTATTTATTCAAAATAGTTCTTTTGAACTGGATAACTTGCCAGGAAGTGGTCTGGGTTGTGGGAACTTAGAGATGCATAAGACTGTTCCTTAGCCTTCAAAGAGTTCTTAGTTTTGTGGTAGACAAAGACATATAAACAAACACTAATAATACAGTGATTCATGCAACAATAGATACACTCACAGTGTTATGGAAGCAGTGTTGAGAGTACATTTTTTTTTTTGGCCAGGTTATAGAAAAATTAATCACTAGTATATAGATACCATAATATTATAATAGTTGAACTGGACTTCATCATAAGATTTTTGGGAATAATACAGAACTTACTATAACAAATTAAGAGAGAAAGGTGGTTAATTTGTAAGAAAGAGTTGAAATCTGAAGAATGTTTTTGGCATCTGTTTATAAGACAGAGATGGAACACAGAAGTACAAGCTAGACATTCTCAAGGTTTCTATGTGATTTAGATCTCTCTTGAGCACATATTCAATGGACAAAACTATATTAAAAAATGACTTGTAGAACATGGTGATTATTAAAATTGCATAAAGTAGTGTGATTTGTTAAAATAACATATGTTAAGTAACACTTCTGGGTATCAGCATGGGATGGTCAGCCATGTTTCAACAAAGACTGAAAAGGAAAGTGAAATACGGAAGTTTTTTACTCATGGGTCCTAGAGCAGGTACATAGTGTGCCTGGAGGGGCTACCCCGGCAAGTCAAGACAGGGTGCAGGCAGAGAGAGGGAAGGGGGGCTTTAGGCAAAGGGGAGGAAAAAAGACCTTGGATACAGTACTTTGGAGTTCTTAGGCTAAGGCTGATTGGTTACTTTAAATAAAAAAGAGCTGCATTTCGGTCAATTTGTGGGGGGAGAGGGGAGGAGAATCTTATCTAAGAGTTACACAAGGAGAAGGCCCTTGGAGGTGGGGGAGAATGCTTTTCACAAGAGTGGTTAAGGAGTCATATCAGGAACTTACATTAGTAGGGCTTGCATCCCTGGGGGTGCTTGTGTCACTTTAAGGCCCCTGCAGGCCACTAGGCCACACAAAATGTACCGGGGCAGCAACATTGTGGAGTAGTTTAGTTAAACTCTCAAGAAGAAAGTGTAAAAATAGGGCATGGTATAGGCCATGATGCCCTGGATGATGGGGGAAGTTAGAACAGGATGTTCCCTATGATTTGGGAGAGAACAATGGAACATATTTAAATCTCAATGAAATTGGAGCTCAAGTAAAATAATTAAAACAAAACAAAAAGGGAGGCAAGCATAGCCCTTGATGCTCTCACTGTGCATCTATCTTCACTCTTCAGCTAAATCTGACCCCAAAATGTCTAATCCAGGGAAAGAAGTTGCTGCAGAAATGTGGCAGAACTTTTCTTTTATGGAATGGTAGCTCAACAGTTAGGAGATCATCTATCATAAAGGGCCCATTGATTTTTTAAGAAATGATGGAATTTGTATATTTTTTTCTGATTTCTGTCAAAATTCTGTGGATAAAAAGGGGGCATTATAATAAATCTAACCTAATGTAACATCACAGGGTGACCTGATCATAAATCCCCAACCCAATAAGTTATGGTGGGTAGTCACACCCCAGGCATATAACTTCTTTAGTAAAAGTTTTATCTTTTATTTAAGCAAACCCTGTTCACTGTTTTTATGCATTTGAAGTGCTTCTTTTTCAGCCCCCTTCAAGTGTAACCAAAATCTTGTTAACTATCCTGTAATCCAATCCCTGCCTTGTTTTCTCCAACCTTCATGTAATCTCTCTTACATTCCCTCCTTAATTCCAACTATATAAGAGAAACTGCACAATTGTCAGTTTCAGGATCTTTTGAGATCTTGCTTCACAGCAACGTTGTCAGTTTGGTTCAAATAAACTTATAACAATTCTCTATAGTACTTACATTGACAATTCATATATATATTTAAATTTAGGTTTATCTCAATAGAACAGGAGCATAATTAAATATATTTGTATAATATTTGCATGTAAAATGCACAATTATAGGAGAGAACATTTAGAAAATAATAAATGAAAGTATGTGTAGGGAAAATCTTTCAAGCTGATCATAGCTATTCCACCAGTGTCTGCACAGACCTTTTAGTCCATGCCTCAACCAATGGAAAGCCAGATAAATGTCACAAATATTGCATTGTAGTTGCAGACCTTTTGTAATGTTTCCCATGCCTCACATTCATTTATTTAAGTAACCAGATAATTTTAAATAATTATTTTGTGTTTCATGGCTAGCAATAGGTTATTTTGACCTAGTGATTTTCTGCAGCCCACCAATTTTTGTTTGTTTGTTTGTTAATTATAAGGAAAACAATCATATTCATTCCATATCTTTTTTTTGTCATTCTTTCCTTCATGAGGCAATTCCCCTTTTCTTTCTTACTAGACCTCCAACTCCATGCCACAAACCACAAACATTAATTGCCCCTTGTCTCTGATTAATTGTTTGCTTTGTTATTCAGGCATTCCATCAACATGAATCATTAAGAATGCCTTAACAATTTCCTCCCTGTGTTTAATCTACTTATTAAATGTGCTTACAATTATTCTTCTCCTTTCATCATACTACCAGTTTATTGCATTTGACTTTACTGATTTATGGTTTCTTTCTCAAGGGCTTCTTCCACTTCAAGCTCTGTTGAATTAAATTCTTTCAGATATAATCAACTTGTTCATACATTGGAACTTTATTGAATAACTCTAAGTTAGGATGGAGTTACTGAAAATGTGTACTGTAAAACACCTTTCTGATATTTTTCTGAATGCCTGTTGTTTCATTAGAGATACAATGAATTGTTTTAAAAGAGAATTAAAGTGTATTAGGTACATACATCAAGCTGCTAAAACATATGTCAATAGCAGAGTGTGGCTAAAGGTTTTCAGGGCAGAAACTTAGAAGGCTGGGGTTCCACTGCTTTAAAGCAGTATTTCTCAAACTTTACTGTACAAGTAAGTCATGTGGTAACCTTGTTAAAATACAAATTCTGATTTAGAAGGTCTAGGGTGGGCCTCAAGATTCTGCTTTTCTGGTTGTCTCCTAGGTGATAGTCTGTGAAACATGCTTTATATAGAAAGACTTTAAAGCTGTGGGTCTAAATTCTGACTACACATTAAAAGCATATGAAGAGCTTGTAGAAAAATAGAGGAGGAGGACAGGGGGGAAAAAAAGGTCATATCCCCAAACAGATAAACCTGTAACTCTGGGGGTGGAGTCTGGACATAGGTCTGGCTTTTCAGCTGACAAGAATATGTACTTAAGGTTGAGAACCTTGTTCTTAAGGTTGTGAACTTGCTGAAAGTCTGCCCTATAATTAAATGGAGTGCTGAAATATTAAATATATATGTGTATGTATAGCTTATATAAATCTCAGTTATAATAATAATGATGACAATAATAACAACAATAATAATGTCAACAGTTATGGAGCATTCTTTTGTTAACACAGGATAAATATTCTCTATAGATCATTTCATTTAGGCCTAAAAAGCTCTAAAAGCCAATATTTATAATCTTCATAATTGTTATTGTTAGTAGCTTCGTTATTCTATAGATGGTAAACTGAAGCTTGACAATGATGAACTAACTCTTAGGTAGTCCTTCCAAAATTAAAGATTTTACTCAAAGCCTTTGTACATTTCTTTGGAGAGAGAGATTCAACTTTAGTGTCAGTTTTAATAATGGAACCATCAAAGTAGGAGGAGCTTGCTTCCTTCAAGTCTTAAAGAGAGAGAGAGAGAGAGAGAGAGAGAGAGAGAGAGATTTTATAGGTCTTAGAAATGTTCACTATTCATGGGAAGTATCATCTTGGAATCGTACATTAACTTTCCTATGCAAACACATTCCCAGAGTTTCACAAGCTAATTAATATCAAATAGGTTTCTTTCAATTTGCCCTTAATCAACACATCACCTGGTTCTCATCAATGGTTTATTAGCTGTTTCTTTTTGTTTCATAATTCCACACTACACAATAACTCAGGATTCAGAACCAGATAATTATTTTGATACATTTTATTTAGATTTGCTTTTTTCCTCATGCCCCTCCTCCAAATATTTATTTGTAATCAATCTGACAAACAGATTTGTCTTTTACCACCAAGATGACAATTGAATAAAGACAAAATTATGCTATGATAAATACCTTGTAGTGAGTTGAATGGTGGCCTCCAGAGATTTGTCCATGATCTGAACCTGTGAATATTAAACTTATTTGGAAAAAGGTCTTTGCAGATATAATTAAGTTAAGGATTTTGAGATGAAGGAATTTTCCTGAATTATATGGGTGGGTCCTTAACCCAATGATAAGTGGAGACACAAAGGGGAGATCTCACAGACATTAGAGGAGACTGTGATGTGAAGATAGAGGCAGAGATTGAAGTATTGTGATCCCAACCCAAAGAAGAGCCAGAAATGCTAGAACAGACACTGGAAGCTGGAGTAGGCAAGGAAAGTTACCCTCTAGAACCTACAGAGAACGTGTGGTCCTGCCTACATCTTGATTTTTAACTTTTCTTCAAAATTGTGAGAGAATTAATTTCTGTTGTTTTAAACCACCCAATTGGTGGTTATTTGTTTTGGTCAACCACAGGAAAGTAATACACACCTACATGAGCATCTTGGAAAACCACATTACGTAAATTACCAGTACTTGTTAGCCCTACTATGTACTAGAAAATAAATAAATATATTAAGAGAAAGTGAAGATAATCTGGCACAGCAATGATAAAGCTATTGCAATGATATAATTCACAGATATCTTAAAAAATGTTATGTATGAATATGTTAAGTCATCTATATTTTATACTGGCACAAAATTCCATCAATATAGTTACAGGACTTCATTTCTTGAAGATTTTCATAAATGACATAGATTAGCACCCTGCTGGCATTACTAAACCAACTGCTGAAAGATAAGATCTCTCTCTCTCTCTCTCTCTCTATATATATATATATATATATATATATATTCCTAAGCAACTGTTTTACAGTTCAACTGTTTGACCGGTAGCTATGATGCACACTGACCACCAGGGGGCAGATGCTCAACACACAGGCATGGAAACATGGAACAGACTGATGAATCTCAGAGGGAAGGGGGCTAGGGGGAGAGGAGGAAGAGATTAACCAAAGATCTTACATGCATACTAGAGGCATGCACCAGTGAGGTCCCTCCTCCTGGCCTGCGGGGATTGGGCTGAAACCAGCAGTCTGACATCCCCCAAGGGGTCCCAGATTGCAGGAGGGTGCGGGCCAGGAGGAGGGACCCCACCAGGACATGAATCCTTGCACCGAGCCTCTAGTAGTATAATAAAAGAACAGAACGTTGAACTGTAGGACACTAGAGTCCTAGCATTGAGTTGGCTACTTAATAGCTGTGTGATTTGGGGCAAGGTAGTTAAGCCAAGTCTCCTTCTCAGCATAGACTTGATAAAATCTAATGTGGGAGAGGGCATTTCTAACATGAGCTTCTGTTTGTGATAATGAACCATCATTTTTGAATAGGACACCTTTTGTTTGACTTTGGGCATTGGTGGCCAACTTAGTTCTCACAGCTTTTGTTAGTTTTTATCTGAGTGTGAGATTCTTAGCTTTGATTGGATTTGTTATCAACCAGCTCTGAACTACATTACCATGTCCTCCTGGCACAGATGCGAATTTTTTGAGGAAAGGAGAAAATATTACATCTGATTAACAACAAAATGAAACCATCTGAAATTCAATTTGATTTCTTAAAAAATTAAACATAACCAAAATAATTAGAACCAAAAATTATTCAAACATGAATGAAGTTTTTTAAGATAAGCAGCAGCAAAACAACTAAGGGAACAATAGAAATCTCCTATTCAGAAGATTGCCTATCATGTTTGCAATAAAAACCACCAAACAAATCTCTAGTTAATGCACGCACGCACACGCGCGCGCGCGCGCGCGCGCACACACACACACACACACACACATTTGCAGGGCATAAACAATAGAGACATGGAGAGAAAGGTTAAATTAGACTTAAGATGCAAGATGCCTAATCACAGAAGGTCTCCATCCTAAATGTGCTATTTCCATAACTAAGTGCCAAGAGAAAGGCACTTTCTTTGTATTTGTCCTTTTGCTCTGTGTGAATTGTATGATTTTAGGTTTCCCCCTTTTTGTTGTAAGGTAACAGATAAATATCATGAGTTCCTCAGGCCTTCGGAATGTAATTTAACGTTTTGTGGCTTCTATCCTGATTAGGCATTGATAAATATTTAGTACAGGGCCCTGCACTAGTCCGC
Source organism: Corynorhinus townsendii (assembly GCA_026230045.1). NCBI lineage: Eukaryota > Metazoa > Chordata > Mammalia > Chiroptera > Vespertilionidae > Corynorhinus > Corynorhinus townsendii. Next base: position 98,816,536 of record JAPDVU010000002.1, read on the forward strand.
TGGGGTAGCATAACAAAATACCACATCCTGTGGGATTTAAACAACAGAAATTCATTTTCTCACAGTTGTGCAGATTGGAAGTTTAACGTCAAGGTGTCTTCTGGTATATGTTTAGCCTCTCCTATTCTTGGCTTGCACATGGCCACCTCTTTGCTTTGTCCTCACATGGCCTTTCCTCTGTGTATGCAAACTCTTAGTGTGTTTCTCTCTTCTTTCAAGGATACCAGTTTTATTGCATTAAGACCCCTCCCTCCCAAGGCATCATTTAACCTTAATTACCTCCTTAAAGCCCCTATCTCCAAATATAGTCACATTGGGGGTTAGGGCTTTAGCATATGAATTTAGGGGAACACACTTCAGTCCATAACTGGCCAGATGATAACTATTTTCAGCTTGGAGCTCACAAGGTCTCTGTTGTAATAACTCAACTCTCCCACTACACTGAAAAAATCACTCATATCTAACACACAAACAAATTTGTGTGGCTCTATTCCAAAACACATCATTTATGGAAAAGAAAATGTAAATATTATACAATTTGCATGTCATAAAATATTATTCTTTTGATTATATTGCTACCATTTTAAAACGTAAAAAACATTCTTAGTTTTCAAGCCATACAAAAAAGTGGGTGACTAGATTTGGCTCAAAGGCCACAGATTGTAAATCTCTCATCTTCGTCATACTGGTAATTCATAACATTATCTGGTCATGGCCCTCCAAGATTTGTTTAGTTGATAAAATGAAAACAAGTGAGAGCACTGACCTGTGGTCATCATTAAGGCACTCTATCCTTAATGGCAGGAAGGAAGAGGGCATGCCTCAGTTTCCTGAATGTTCCACACAATTCAATTTGGATTAACAGTTTCAAATGCCCAGTGGGAAGTGACAAATATCCACTTTTATGTTCTGAGCTCTTTATGATTTTGTAATTTTAGCTCTTTATGAAGTGATCATTGTAGGTAAAACAGGAGAGACTAGGAAAGTCCAAAATAATTTTTTTTTTTTTTAAGTTTAGAATCTCTTAAAGGAGGCTAATCAGATATGCTTCTCTTTAGGTAATTTTACTGCATAGAAAAAGATTTTTCAGGGCTTTTCATAAATGCTAAAATCAAGTCTCAGGAGTGTATTTTAGTGTATTCTATTTTTATCTTGTGTCCCTGGTTACATTTTCACACATGGCAATATATATATATATATATATATATATATATATATATATATATATATATATTCATTCTACAGGAACAAGGGCTTGTAGGAAAGATAAGTGATCATTATTCATTGGTTGTATTATTGAGTCATATGAAAAATGAATTTTAAAATTATTTGGAAAATTATAAAGCAACATATTTTCTGATATTTTTGGTATAATGGCCTTTTTAAGCATTTCCAAACATTATTATTCAGCCTCAATTACAATAAATGAAGTAAAAAATAACAACTGCTTTAGATTTTTAAACAATTACTCTGATATTAGGTTCTACTTGTATTCCTGTATTAGATTTTAAGGCCCTAAGATTCCCCCCAAATATGTATCATACCAAGAAAAGGAGAAACAAAATAGGTTTATTTGTCTCAAGATAGTAGGATTGTCTTGACATGCACCAACTTTGGAAATTACTCTTTTACTTCCCCCCCCCTCCCCCGCCCCGAGAAATGTAGCAGGAACCTTGGGCAGAGGAGGACAGAGTTCTAACAATATGTGGTTACATTAATTAAAATAGTGTATCACTTTGGAAATGCACATGGAGCAAATGACTAGCCAGTGCAGATTACAGTATGGAATGTGTTTAATCTGCTTAATTTTAGGAAGGGAAGCTGTTACTTATGAGACCAAATAATCATTTCAAATGGGCTTTAATAAGAGTAATCCTAGCCTAGCTAGTGTGGCTCAATGGTCACAGCTCAATTTCCAGTCAGGGCACATGCCCAGGTTGCAGGCACAATCCCTAGTAGGGGGTATGCAGGAGGCATGATTCTCTCTCATCACTGATGTTTCTCCCTCTCTCCCTCTCTCTTTCCCTCTCTCTCTGAAATCAATAACAACATATCTTCTTAAAAAAGTAATCCTAGATGAGTAAAATCTCAAACAAAAATATTCTGAATTTCACAAATGTCTTCATGGTGACATAGGTCATAGTGATATTTTTGTATTTAACCCAGTTTTTCATTAACTGGAAAGAAAGGGAAGGCTGAATATTACAGGCATGCTCAGTGAGGTATGGGTGACAAAGGGAAGAAGATTACCTGTCAGTCACACCTGAAAGATCGTCATTGGCTAAGGTGGGCGTAGCCACTGTAAAGGCGGGAAATCTGAGACCCTGGACATAGGGGTTCTCACTCTTGCTCTCTTAGGACTCCTGTTGCAAGGGGTGTGCTCAGGGCCATGTGAACCCCACACACATTGGACTGATGGATTGCAACTAGTCTGATGTTGTGCTGGACTCAACTCCTCTGGACATTGGCTTTGCTTTTAGCTCTGCTGGATCCCCAGCTGCACATCTTCCAGGATGGGCTTAAGGGAAATGGGACATTTTTGAAAACCAGGGATGTAATTCTATGCAAATATAGCTTTTTGCCACATCTTATCCTCCTGTGGGGCCTCCGGAAATGAACCTTACTCCCATTGGCAACCGACAATTGGCAACTCTCTGATAACAGAATGGCAACCATGAAAGGATAAACAGAGAGAATGGACTTGTGGTACACATCCTCTTGCAGCTTTTACCAGCCCTGGAAAGGCTAAACAGCAAGGCTGGAGCAGCTCCTGCCCCTATCTGGCCTGCAGGGAAGGATGAAAACCTGGCCTGGATTCCCTGGATTCTGGTGAGATAAAACCTCCCCCTCTCTAAACTGGGGATATTGTCACCCATTTATCTCTTTCTCTCTTGTCCTGGTCCATTTCCTTGTCTCAGCCCTGCACTGAGCCGGGGTCACAGAAGCCTGTGGTGTGGGCTGGAAGGGGCCGGCTACAGAAGAGGCCTTCACAGATGGCCCCAGAGGCTCTGGAGTGATCACTCTGGGGGTCTGGTGGGGAAGGGTGGCTCCCACCTTCTCTAAGTCCTGGGGAGGGACCAACAACCCATGTAGCCACAGAGCTTGCAGCTAGCATCTCCCCCCCCCCCGCCCCCATTCTCTTCCTCATTTACAAAACTCCCCACCTCTCTGCTGTGGCCTGCATTTCAAAGGGTTTATCTTCTCCCTGTTCCCACCCTGCACAACTCAGACTGCAGCTTGGGAAAACCCCAGGGCAATAGGCAAATGGCTTCCAGTGCACTCTTTACTGCCTTAAAATTTACTCAGGGGACTTGAAACCCCAAGTGCCCCAGGCCTGTTTAGGCCCAAGAGGGGCCACCAAACCCCACCCCCTAGCCTAGGACTTAAGGTGGCTTTCAGACCAGTGAAGCACCAAGCCAAGGTGCCCAGCAGCTCCACCACCAACCCCCATGGTACACAGGATGAGGACTCTGCCTCCCTCACCCCTCCCTTCACTGGGATGACATGCTTGCAAGCAACTGAGATTCCCCCAGGATGCTGCCTAGGAATATTCCCCTTCAACCACAACCCAGCAGGGCTGGGGCATAGGACCTCCTGGATATATGCTGGGGAAGCGGGGAGAATCTACAGGAAATGGTAAACCAGTTCTACTAGCTGGGATGGCCCTGCCCTCTCTGGGCTGGTTGATAAGGGTAGGAAGCACAATGTTACTATTCTACCAGGTTGCTTGAGTGTGACATTGTCATTGTAGCCACTCTGGCAACCATCTTTCTTAGGGGCAGAAGTCCAACCTCTGGTGACCATCTTACTTGGGATATCTATATATATATATAAAGCCAGTGACTGTAACGCCATAACAACCAGAACAACCAGTCAACTGGCCTGATCTGGGAGTGGGGCCACTGGCCAACCTCTCTCGGCCTCTCCCCCTGGCTGACCTCGCCCCTGATCAGCCTCTCCCACTCCTATGGGGGACAAGGTGGCTGGCCAACACCACCCCCCCCCCAACCCTCTTCCCAGTCTGCCCCACCCCTGATTGGCCCGCCCCACCCCAATGGACCCACAGCCCTCCCCATGGCTGGCCTTGCCCCTGATCACCTCCCTTACCCCAATAAGGGGCAGGGCTGGCCAGCCTGCGGCCCCTTACCCCAGCCGGCCCAGCCCTGATCGGGCCCAACCTGGGTGGGCTGGCCAGCTGACCAACCTCCCACCATCTCCTCCTCCCGGTAGGTCCGCCCTGATCCTCCCGGACTGGCTGGCGGGACCCCACCAGTGCATGAATTCATGCCCTGGGCCTCTAGTAAGTTATAGAAAGACAATGGGGCTAAACTGCTGCAAGTGTTTTTAATATGATGATTATTAATTTCATACAAATATTTGGCCTGTCAATTAATGCTTTCTCCACAGGTATAGCTAATAGGAAAAAAGCTTCAAATGTACAGGTGCTCAGATAAATGGAAGACTTTTGTTACCTAATCTTGGAAAGTGACTGGAAATAGAATATAAACCCAAACTCAGGGCATTAAATTCTATCCAATCAAACTAACAGTAAATACTCATTCCTTCCTGAAGGGAAATTGTCTCAGGCTACTTAGCCTTGTAAGGGACCAAGGCTGTTAGGAGCAACTTAAAAGAGCCAGACTTTTTCAACCCAAGGCAGACACAGGGATAAAAGCCTCCAGTAATGCCAGAGGCCATCACATGCTTCCATTGGAGTTAAGGCCCCACAGCTGGAAAATTATATTACTGTTTCAGGGAGAGTCTCTATCTTGGAGATAGGAAGGGACTTCGGACTTCGAGGGAATGTAAATTCCCCTAGGAGGCTTAGGTTGGAAACTCAGGAGGATAGACAGCAGTAATGCCTCCCTCAACTTTTAGTTTTTTTGTCCCTGAGATCAACAGTAATGCAATTTCCATTCCTTGAGAATGCCCACTCTGACATGGAATTTTATTCTGGTTTGGTCAAAAGGAACTGCCTGCCTTTGTAATGCTAATATCTGTTCTGAAGTAATCTTATGTGAGTCATCTATTGGAACACAGATTCTGAGAAATAGATCTTATCTAAGCCTAAGCTACCTAAGCCAATCAATCAATTTAATTCAGTTCACCTGTGAGTTGCTAGATCAGTGAATTTTACTGTATACCTGTCTCCATGGAAGCATATCTCTTGAAATGTCAGTGTTTTTGCCAAAAAAGAAGCCTGTGTTTCTTCCCCTGCTAGCCTGGAATGTATTTGCCCACCTAGGGAATGCTAATTACTCACTTTTAGCTTTTTCTCCCTAACTTACCTCTTCACTAGAGGCCCAGTGCACAAAATTTGTGCACTGGAGGGGGGGGTGTCCCTTAGCCCAGCCTGTACCCTCTCCAATCTGGGACCCCATGGGGGATGTCTGACTGCCGGTTTAGGACAACCCTAAACCGGCAGTCGGACATCCCTCTCACAATCCGGGATTGCTGGCTCCCAACCGCTCGCCTGCCTGCTTGCCTGATTGCCCCTAACTGCTTCTGCCTGCCAGCCTGATCACCCCCTAACCACTCCCCTGCCAGCCTGATCGATGCCTAATTACTCCTCTGCCAGCCTGATTGCCCCCAACTGCCCTCCCCTGCTAGCCTGATCACCCCTAACTGCCTCTGCCTGCCTCATCACCCCTAACTGCCCTCCCCTGCTGGCCTGATCTTGCCCCCAATGGCTCTCCCCTGCCGACCTGATCTCGCCCCTAACTGCCCTCCCCTGCCAGCCTGATCACCCCTAATGGCCTCTGCCTTGGCCCCCACCAAGATTGCTTTGTCCAGAAGGAAGTTGGACATCCAGAAGATGGCCAGTTGACCCAGTCTAATTAGCATATTACCCTTTTAGTAGTATAGGTAGATTATATAAGATAGGATTGCTTAAATGAGGGGAGTTGAAAGCCTTTTTCAGCAGGAAGAGATGCTCTTCACAGACAAAAATACATAATCCTTTATGTATTTGGACTGATAGCCAGCCATATCCACTATACTGCCAAACCAGTCATTAAAAAATTGAACTGCTTTCTTGCACCTTACACCAAACAGCTGTTGCCCTAAAAACCCCTCCTCAGCCTTCACAGTTCACCCAGATTAGGTTCTGATAGGTTCGTTTCTATGCCAGTCAATGTCAAAAGCTCAGCCTTTTAGGCAGCCATTGGTTCCTGGCACTTCACCCAGATTATGTTCTGATTGGTTGGTTTCAATGCCAGTCACTGTCAAAAGCTCTGCCTCCTAGGCAGCCATTGGCTCCTGGCACTTCATCCAGATTTGGTTCTGATTGGTTGGTTTCTGTGCCAGTCAGCATCTCAGGGCCTATCTCAGGGCCTGATCAAAGAGGCGGGGCTGATTAGCAGCCCCCACAGAGTTCTGGAGAGAAACAGAGGCATGGCTGCTGGCAAAGCAGGGAGAGAAAGAGAGAGGCAAGGGCTGATCCACAGCTGCCACAGAGGCTGTGGATCAGACCCTGCCTCTCTCTCTGAAGGCCTCTCTCCAGACCTGATCCGAAGCCCCCTCAGCAGTCAGTGCTGGGTCTGGGCACCACAGCAACCCAGCACTGACTTTTGCTCTGGTTGAGCCTTCAGTGGTAATGGTCATTATGACCTTGGCTCTTTATTATATAGATAATTTAGCCATTCTTAATGAGTCATGGCAATGCATTTCTTTGCATAAATCCAATAAGACCAGTTCGAAACTATGTGGTCTTATTGACTAAGACTTTTTCTGGAATTCCATGTCTAAGAGAGACATGCCTAGATTGTGAATGTTACCAGAAAGCCTTAAGGAATTGAGACTGAGTCTCAAGCTGATAAAGCCAATCAAAGGCCTCCTGCAAGGTGGGGGAGGGTGGGTGGGTGAGAAGAGATCTACCAAAGAACTTGTATGCATATATGCATAACCAATGGACACATAGGGTGGTGAAGGCATGGGATAGGGGATGGGGGGATGGACTGGAAGAGGTCAATGGGAGAAAAAAGGGGACATATATAATGCTTTCAACAATAAAGTTGTGTGTGTTTTTAAAGCCACCTGCAAAAAATGGCCTGATCATGTGGTTCATGACAATCTTTAGAGGGAAGGAATAAAGATTGGCAGGAAATGAACTTTATGACACCTTTGAGGATCTCAAGGACTTGACCCAAACCTACAAGTGTTCTGGGTACAGCCTATAGCAACCATAGCTTTGCCTTCTCTGCCCTGAGGGGCTGACTGCTGACTAAAGGTCAATATAAAGAGTCTTTATGAATGAATGGGATTCTAGCAAAGCAAGTTTGAGAAAGTCTATGCAATATATTTAATCATTTATTGTTCTTGTTATGTTTATGCAAATAATCAAGCCAAACTAAAACTGAAATTAATACAGTCTCTTTAATCATAAGAGTAATCTTAGGGAGAAAAAAAAACATGTTTCAATGAAAACCAAAATGTCCAAATGATGGTATTGAACTCCAGTGCAATTAATTGTCTTCAAAGTTTTGTTTTTAAGGCTGTGTCTGTATATGCTCTACAGACCTCAGCTCCTGATACCATCACCAGAGATGTTCTAACTACAGACAGTCTTTCAGGCTATCATTACTTGCTTTTATTCTAACAAAAGCCTTGCATTTTAAAATCTCTATTAACTGGTTTATGATTTTATTCATGCAGCAACGTTTATGTTTTGTTTGCTTATGTTTTCATAGAATGTATGCCTATGTCCTTGCTTACCTGATGGCTTGTATACACAATAGAGGCTTCACTATAGAAGTCATACGCATAACTGTTTCCTGTAATGAGACTTAACAGTGGACTTACAGTTGAGTCAATGAAACATGGATGGTCTACCAGCTTCACTTGAATCTGCTTTCCCTTTTCTGCCCAAATAGGTCAGAAAGGCTCAGTTTCTCATGGGGGAAATCTTGGAATATTTCCTTTAGCTTAATTTAGATTCATTATGGTGGACAAAGGGGCTTCAGACAGATGCAACACATCTGCTTTCAGGGAAGCCATTTCTCCAACCTAATTGGGGATACTGTAAGTTAATCTTTCCCTTTATCACAAGGATTTTTTACCTCTTACTATACCTTTAGTTATTCTATTTCTCCTCACTTTTGAAATGTGCCTTTTAACCTTCTTGTCAAGTTTGTAATTTCTAAAATACAACAAGGACACCATCTTGTTCAATATGTCACCCTTCTGAACATCACTCATGTCACCTCCCAGGGACATCAGCCTGACATAGACTTCACAGAATCCCTCTTCCCTGCAAAGACTCCTTTCCCTATTTGCTCCCCCCTCCCTCTGTCAGACTGGGTGAGCCTTTGACCCTTGGGATAGGCTGATCTACACCCCTCGATAGCAGGAAGCAGTTACAAGAAAATGGAAATCTTTCCATTTCTTCTTTGTAACATTATCAGAGGTTCCTTTTTTCTCAGGGTGGAATTATATCCTTGTACTTAACTCAGTTATTAATTAACTGGAAAGGAACAAAGGGAAGGCCAAATATCACAGACATGCTCAGGGAGGTCTAGGTGACATAGGGAAGATGATTATCTGTCAGTCTCACTTGGGGTCAGGTCATTGGCCAAGATGAGCACGGCCACTGCAAGGGCAGAAAATCTGAGATACATAAGCTATTGAGCAAAGGGTCCCTCTCTTGAATTTTTTTGATCTCTTGGGACTCTTGTTGGAGGGGGTGTGCTCTTATACTCCTGCATTTGTTAACATGGCTCATGGCAGTGTGGACCTGACACACACTGGACTGATGGGTTGCAACTAGCATACTGCTGTGGACTCATTTCTACCATGGAACAGAAACTGTGAACACTGGCTTTGCTTTTAGCTCTGCTGCATCACTAGCAGCACGTCGTCTGGTACTGGTTTAAGGGAAATGGAACTTTTGAAATCTGGTATGTAATCCCATGCAATTAAATCTTTATACCATATCTCATCCTCCTTGGAGACCCCTGGGAATGCTTATTCCAGCTGCATGTCAAGAATCCCATTCCCACTAGTCATTAAAAAACTTAATCAAACCTAAGTCAAATTAAAAAGTTCACTTCCTGCACTATTGCTTGATACCTTGCTACACTGGTAAATATGTTGCAATCTGCCAGATCTATAAATCAACCTCATTGAATGACAACCTCATTTATTTCTGGAATTAATCATTTCATATGATTATTCTTCTGTCTTAAGATGGAGAAATGACTGTCCTATTCACTGTCCTATTTCAGGTATCTTCCTATGCATGTTTTTATTATTTGTAAAATTGACAGGCCCACTTGTGATTTCTTACAATGGACCAAGTCTTATGCTGCCACTTAGTAAAGCACATTATAGCCTATATGGATGTCAGGGTGGGGATGGAAAGTGAGGGAGAGTTACTTATATTATAAAATTTGAATCATTGCTTACTATTAATAAAGCATTTACTATTAAAATAAGGTCATCCTTGGTTGAAACTGTTACAGGTGTTGATTTAAAAAAGCATGCTTCGTGCTATGACCAGTAAATGGTTCTGGATATTTAGAACTAGTCATATTCCCTGAGCTAGGAACCAACAAATGAATAACCACATACAAAATGAGAGTTGTTAAACCAGAGGAATGAGCAAATTGCTACAAAAAACTCAGAAGAGGGAGCAGATGGAGGATTAAAAATGGTGGCAGAGTAAGTAGATATTACACTGACACTCTTCCAGGACTAAACTGGAATTAAAACTAAAGTACAAAAATACCATCCTGAATAATCAACTGAAGACTAGCTGGAGAGAACCATGAAAACCAAGGAAGGAAAATGGAGGCTACATAGGGACTGGTAGGAAGGACAGAGGCATGAAAGGGCTGGCTTACCTCTTACTAGACCTTTAGTTATTGCAAGTTTCCTCACTTTTGAACTATGCCTTTTAAACTTCTTGTCAAGTTTGTAATTTCTAAAATACAACAAGGATACCAGTTATCTGGGCACCCACCTATAGCAGTTCCAGTTCCAGAGAGATCTCAGCTGTGGGGGTTTGCCACTAAGAACTCTGGGGTCTAAACCACAAGCTGAGCACCCCAGCTAAGAGCAGCAGAACTGAGAAAGGTGCCCACAAAGCATCTGTCTGTGAAAAGCAGCAGGGTTGTTGGCTGGCAGGGAAAGACAGCTGGAAATGTAGGCACTCTGTTAAAGGGCCAATGCACACAATTTTAGGTGCAGCCACTCACCTTGGCTCCAGCAGAGGGAGGGCATAGTGGACTGGAATTGTGTGAGCAGAAGCCAGGGTTGGGGGCACTGGCAGCAGAGCTCAGAAGACAGATACCATGGTTTCCTCTGCTGATTCATTCCCTCAGACTGTGGAGGACATCTTTCTCAGACAGACCTTTACCTGCCAGGCAGCTTTTTCCTGGGGAAGAGAGTTACTCCACCCTGATAAACAAAAACAAAAACAAACAAACAAAAACCCTTGCATCACTCTGCGGAGTTTCTGAGGTCCATTAAGAGACTGAGATAACAATTAGCCTCCAGGCAGAAACAATAGCCCCACCTTCTTGGTAAACCTCTTCACAGAACTCTGGACAATTGCCTGAGAACTATTCAAGACTGAATCCAATCAGTCTGCAGGCAGAGGTAGGACACTGGAGGCTTTGAGACTTTGCCAAATCGAATTAGTCAAAAATAGCATTTCACACTATCATACACTAGGGATTAGGAGGCATAGCAGATCCACCAAATACAAATTCATCAACCCAAACGGGAAAGCAAAATGGAGAGACAAAAAAAAAATCTCAAGTTAAAGAACAAGAGAATTCCCCACAAGAAGAGCTAAATTAAATGCAGATAAGAAATTATCAAGCATAGAGTTCAGAAAATGATGGCAAAGCAGGAAGGTGTGGTGTATTATGAGCTTCTAAAACCAGGTGAAACCATTAATACTGATTGCTATCGACAACAAATAATCAATTTGAAGGACACTTTGATTATAAAACGACCAGAATGGGCCAGAAGACATGGCAAAGTAATTTTGCTTCATGATGCACACCATCACACACTTCAAAACCAGTTAAAGACATGTTAAAAGATCTTACCTGGGAAGTATTAACCCACCTGTCGTATTCACCAGACCTTGCTCCTTCAGATTACCACTTGTTCTAATCAATGGCACATGCACTTTCTGAGCAGTGGAAAACTGGGTCTCTGAATGGTTTGCCTCAAAACAAGAAAAGTTCTATTGGGACGGTATCCACAAATTACCTGAAAGATGGGGGAAGTGTGTAGCTAGCGATGGACATTACTTTGAATAAAGCACTTTTGTTGTGTATCTTAAAATTATTGTGTTTTCTTGATTACAAAATTGCCATTAGTAACTGGTACACTTAGTAAATGGCACACTGGACTGGATGGGTTTAATTAACATTTATAGGACATTTCACCCAAAGCTGCAGAATATACATTCTTCTCAAGAGCACATGAGTCATTCTCAAAGATAGGCTACATAACAAGTTTCTACAAGTTCAAGAAGACTGAAATTGTATCAAGCATCTTCTTAGGTCACAATGGAATGAAATCAGAAATCAACTACTGTAAAAACACTCAAAACATTCAAACACATGGAGGCTAAGTAGCACATTATTAAACCATGACTAGGTTACCATTTGAGATCAAGAAAGAAATAAAAACTTCCTGTAAACAAATGAAAATGAACACACATCAACCCAAAATTGATGGGACACAACAAAAGCAGTCCTGAAAGGGAAGTTCATAGCACTACAGGCCTACCTCAAAAAAACAACAAACATTAATAATAAACTATTTAACCTTACAACTTAAAAAAATTAGAAAAAAGAACAAAAAGAAAAAACCCAGAGTAAGTGGAAAGAAGGAAATAATAAAGATTAGAGCTGATTGTTAAAAAAGATTAAAAAAATATTGATGAACTACTTATCAGATACATCAAGAAACAAAGAGAGATGACCCAAATAAATAAAATCAGAAACACCTTAGAAGTAACAACTGACACCACAGAAATACAAAGGATTGTAAGAAAATACTACGAAAAATTCTATGCCAACCAGCTAGACAATGTGGATGAAATGGATAAATTCCTAGAAAAATACAGTCTTCCAAAACTGAATCAGAAAGACTCAGAAAACTTTAATAGGTCAGTATCAACTGATGAAATAAGACAATAATAAAAAACTCCAAGCAAACAAAAGACCATGCCTGGGTGGCTTCACAGGGGAATTTTACCAAACATTCAAAGAACAACTAACACCTATACTTTTCCAAGTATCTCAAAAAATCCAAGAGGAAAGAACACTGTCAATCTCTTTTTATGAAACCAGCATTATTCTAATTCCAACTTCAGATAAAGACTCTACAAAGAATGAGAATTACAGGCCAATGTCCCTGATGTACACAGATGCTAAAATCCTCAACAAAATATTAGCAAATTGGATCCAACAATCTATTAAAAAGGTCATATACCATGACCAAGTAGATTTAGTCTATGGATGCAAGGCTGATAGAATATTCCCAAATCAATAAATATGAGACAAAATCACATGATCATATCAATAGATGCAGAAAAATCATTTGATGGCATCCAAAACCAATTTTTGATAAAAACTCTCACCAAAGTAAGAATATAGGGATCATATTTCAATATTATAAAGGCCACATATGACAAACCTACAATGTACTAGTACAGTGGTAGGCAAACTCATTAGTCAACAGAGCGGCAAACCGCGGCTCATGAGCCACAGTTTGCTGACCACTGTACTAGTACATTATACTCAATGGGCAAAAACTAAAACCATTTCCCCTAAGAACAGGAACAAGACAGGAATGTCCGCTTTAACTGCTCTTATTCAGTAAGTCTGAGCCACAGTGCTCAGACAAGAAGAAAACATAAAAGGCATCTGCATTGAAATGAAGAAGTAAAACTGTCATTATTTTCAGATGACAAGATTTTGTCAATAGAAAACTCTAAAGACTCCACCAAAAAACTATTAGATTTAGTAAATGAATTTTGCAATATAGCTGGATACAAAATTAATACCCAGAAATTGATGGAATTTTTATACACCAATAGTGAATTCTCAGAAGGAGAAACTAAATAAGCAATCCCATTTACCACTGCAACAAAAAAATTAAGATACTTAGGAATAAATTTAATCAAGGAGATAAAAGACTTGTACTTGGAAATAGCAGTCGCCAACCTTTAGGACCTCATGGACCACTGGTTGGTGACCGCTGCTCCAAAGGTTTCCTTAAACCAATGGTCACCAATCTTTCAGACCTCATGGACTGCCAGTGGTCCAGGGACCACTGGTTGGTGACCCCTGCTCGGAAAACTACAGGACATTGAAAAAAAGAGATAGAGGAAGATAATAACAAGTGGAAGAATATACCGTGTTCATGGATTGGTAGAATTAACATCATTAAAATGTTCATACTGACCAAAGAAATCTACAGATTCAATGCAATCCCTATTAACAAACAAATGGCATATTTCACAGATCTAGAACAAACACTCCAATAATTTATGTGGAACCAAAATGATGCCAAATAGCTGCAGCAATCTTGAGAAAGAAGAACAAAGTTGGAGGGATCATAATACCAGATATCAAGTTATACTACAAAGCCACTGTAATCAAAACAGCCTGGTACCGGCACAGTAACAGGCATATAGATCAATGGAACATAACAGAGACCCCAAAAATTAATCTAATTGTGCTCAATTAACATTTGACAATGGATGCAAAAACATATAGTAGACTCAAAACAGTCTCTTCAATAAATGGCTGGGGAAATTTGGACAGATACATGCAAAAAAAGAAACTAGACCACCAACTTACTCAATACAAGAATAAACTAAAAATGGATAAAAGACTTAAATGTAAGTCATGAAACCATGAAAAATCTTTGAGAAACCATAGGCAGCAAAATCTCAGACATCTCTTGTAGCAATGTGCTTACCCATGCATCTCCTAGAGCAAATGAAACTAAGGAGAAAATAATCAACTGGGACTACATTAAAAAAAAACAAACAAAAAACTGCACAGCGAAAGAAACCATCAACAAAATGTAAAGGGAGCCCACTGCATTGGAGAACATACTTAGTCATGATACATCTGATGAAGGGTTAATAACCAAAATATATAAGGAACACACAGAACACATACAATTTAACAAAAGGGAGACAAACAATCAAAATAAAAAATGGGCAAAGGACCTAAATAGACACTTCTCCAAAGTGGACATACGACATGACCAAGACACATATGAAAAAATGCTGAAATTCACTGATCATCAGAGAGATGCAAATTAAATGGACAATGATGTATCACCTCACACTTGTCAGAATGGCTACCACCAACAAATAAACATGACAAGTGCTGGCAAGGATGTGGTGAAAAGGGATCTCTAGTACACTGCTGGTGGGAATGCAGACTGGTGCAGCCACTGTGTAAAATAGTATGGAGTTTCCTCAAAAAATTAAAAATGGAGCTCCCATTTCACCCAGTGATCCCACTTCTAGGAATATATCCTAAGAAACTAGAAACACCAATCAGAAAGAATATATATATTCCTATGTTCATACCAGCACAATAACTAATTTACAATAGTTAATATCTGGAAACAGCCCAAATTCTCATCAGTAGATGAGTGGATAAAAGAGCAATGGTACATTTACATCATGGAATACCATGCAGCAATAAAAAAGAAGGATCTCTTACCCTTTGAGACAGCATGGAGGGTCCTGGAAAGTATTATGCAAAGTGAAATAAGCCAGTCAGAGAAAGACAAGTATCACATGATCTCACTCATATGTAGAATCTAATGAACAAACAAACTGATGAACAAAATAGATCCAGAGACATAGAAGCATAGAACAAACTGTGGAATCTCAGAGGGAAGGCAGGGGAGGATGGGTGAGTAGGAAGAGATCAACCAAAGAACGTGTATGCATATATGGATAACCCATAGACACAGATAATAGGGTGGTGAAGGCCTGGGGTGAGAAGCAGGGGTAGAATAGAAGTAGTCAATGGGGGACATATATAATACTTTCAATAATAAAGATTTAACTTAAGAAATAAAAGAAAGGGTGTGCCTTTTTCTGTAGAGAATTTTTAAGTCATAATAAAATGAGTAGCTGTTAAAACAACAACAACAACAAAACAATGAGGAGTGAACACATGACCTGAGGGTTGCCTGTGGGCTCATGTCTGGGATAAGCCTTAAGAAAATAGCAGACTTTTCTAGGGGTAGAATAGAATAGATTGGGGTGTGGTACGAAAATGGCAGAAGCAGAATTCCTTGTAGAGAAATGCTGGGTTAACTCTCAGAAACAGAAACATACACAGAGTGTTGTGAAATGGTTAAGTGTTCTGAAATTGAATATGAGAGAAAAGTAATATGGGTGTCTGTTGAAGATGAACGGTTAGTTAGATAGCTCATGGTCAGATCATGAAAGCCTGAAATATCAGCTAAAGAATTTGGACTTTATCCTCTGAAAAACAGCATGGCTTTAGGTAGTGGAATCAGGAAAGCTACATTGTCAGATTTGCCTTTCTTTTTTGCTTTGTTTCTAGTCTCTTGCCTTGGACACCCAGCACCCTCACTGTACCTCTTTTGGCTTCCTATGGCTGGTACCTGCATACTACTCTGTCAGCCACTTTTCTGATGGGCCCTTAATTTCCACATCTCTACATTAATTTTTTTCTTAGCTATGGTGTTGAAAAGCAAATTTATATTAAGCGTGGCAAATAGATTTGACTTCCACATCAAATATTGCACATTAGTAGTGATTTAGTGGGGCCTAGTTTTGGAGGACACTTGTGTTTAGGATTAGCAACAAAAATTCCATGTTCCATTATAAGTGACTGGTATGCTGGTAAGAAAGGGACAAGACCTCCTAGAGGATAATAGCTGGCTTTGGCTCATTTTTGTACAATCTCTTGAAGATAGTTACATTAAAATATACATATTTCCCAAACTTCAGTCAGTCATATAACACTCCCACAATTTTTGCTCTTTTCAAGCATCATATATGCAATTTTTAACTTAATTGTCTATTTTATTGTTTAAATAAATGTATTACACAGAAAATAGTGGATATACTTAGCATAATGCTTTTGAGGCATGACTGTTAAAGACAAATGGCACCAGATCTTAGGTCTCAGTCCTTGAATTTGGCTAAGAAAAGAATTTAAAGCCAAGGAACTCAAAAACAATTAATTTTTTTTTGTGTTTTTTTTTTTTTAGAAAGTTACAGGGTTAGGAGAAGTGCACAGTGGAATAAGTGAGTCAGCTGGGCTGTATGGACTCAGAAAAAAAGTTACAGAGGCAAAAGAAGGGCCCTTGGAGCTTAAGAGAAGGAAAGCCAAGGTACATGCCTTGAGTGCAAGGGGGAGGAAAGGCATGGCCTTTGACTTGAGGGCCTTTATCTGCTTTCCAAGAGCAGGGACCTAGGGTAGGTCCCAGGGGAGGATCTAAACAGAATATCCATCAGCTTTCCAGGTGTGTCCTTTCAGGGTCGTGGTCTCCACTGTTTGGTCATTGTTGCTAGTCCTGATGTCAGCCATGGTATTCCCTCGCCTGGCCTTGTTGCTGTTCTGGACCTGGAGCTGAAACACAACTGATGCCTAGATGTTATCTCCACTTTGACCAGAACTTTGACTCTGTGGTCAACATATCTGAGGCTTTGTTGCTAAGATTATTTGATGTGCTGAGGGCTTAATGCTTAAGGGATTGCTCATGCAAAGACTTCTATGGTAGTTGTATGAGGCTATTCTCTGGCCCTCCTTGTTTCTAAGGGCATCTACCACATGGCTAGCAACATACTAGGATGAGGTCCTTGCTCTCCCAGGTTTACCTGTTGCTAGGTCCCAGAGCTTTCTGCCTGGCTGACCTTCAGTACCTGGCCTATTGGTCATACTCTGCTCATGCCTATCTAACTACCTACTATATCACATCCATGTTGTTACATGAACCATTATTTCATTCATTTTTGTTGTTGGATAATATTCTATTACATGAATATGTAATCTCAATAGGAATCCTATTTCCCTGCATCCTCATGAATTCTCTTTGTTTCTAATGAAGCAAATCTAGTAGATATGTAGTGGTATCTTATTATGGTTAAAATTTTCATTTCATTAATGAGTAATTATATTGTGGATCTTTTCATGGGATTATTAGCTATTCATATATATCATTCATTGAAATGTATATTCAATTATTTTGCTCATTTATAAATTAATTTCTATATTTTTATGTTATTGAATGTTAAATTATTTATATAGTCTGTATACAAATTCTTTATCAGATCTGTGTTTTTTCAATAGTTTTTATAGGTAGTTACTTGTCTTTATTTTTTTAATTTTGATGAAGTCCATATTTTTAATTTTTTCTTCTTTAGGTTATATATTTGTTGTCATATTCACAAATATTTGCCTAACATGAAGTCACAAAACTTTTTAAGTTTTCTTCTAGAAGTTTTATAGTTTTTTCTTTTACTGTAAATAATTATATACTGAGTTAATATTTATGCATGAGGTGAAGAGGAAAAATGAACTCTGACTCTTATTGATACCAATTTTCTGTTCCGGTTCAAGTTCTTTGTCTCACAAAATTGAAGAATGAGTTCACAAAGAGATGAGCAAAAGCAAAGTTTTGTTACATGCTGGGTACTAATTCCAGCAGGTCATAAATGCAAGAAGTCCTCAAAAGGTTAATGGGCTTCTATATTCAGCAGGGCTGAATCATATTACCTGCTGCTGGAATAGCTGAAAGCATTTCCCCAAACTTGAAAATCTGCATATATTATTGCCTGCTACTGGAATAGCCAAAGGCAGTTCCCCCAACCTGACAATGCCTACTGTACACCAAACCTTACCTTTGATATGTATATCTGCTTTGCTTTAGGGCAATTTGTGTTAATAAAAAGCTAGGGGTCCAGAGATTCAGGGAACTTGGTTACTATAGCTAAGTCTCCTCAAAATGCCTTCCATGAATTTATATTTCATGTCTAGTCTCTTTATTAATTTATTCACAGCCCCTTTTCCAGATTCCTGAACCCTTCTAGATGCTGAGAAACACCCCAGCAATTACAGAAAAGCTCCCTGCTGCAGGGAGGGGCACATGAACAGGTTGCTGCAGAAGCTTCTTTGTCTAGGGGTTAATATGTGCCCTGCTAACTATGCATTGGTTGGTCTGAAAAATTCAGCCCTAGAAATATCCATACATTTTAAACTTCAGAGTTCCTGCTCATTTTCTCCACCCTGTGTGTCCAGACCATGACCAGGGCCCTTTGTTCTTGGGATTTTACATGGGACAGAGTGTGAAATATGAACTGGTTCCTGCTCACAACAGCAGGGTTCACCTTCATTTCCCCTTTACATTTCTCTCCCTATAGGTCCTTCCCTAACTGCCTACCTGCTTCTGACTCCTCATTATCTCACACCATGCTTAAATATAAAATAATTTTAAACTTTAAAGAACAAACAACAATCTGAGGAGAATTCGATTTTTAAAAATAAATTGTCTTTTCTGCATTTAATTGCCCTGTGTTGAAATAAATTGAACATAAATGTGTTTATTCCTAGTCTTTAAATTCTGTTCTACTGATACATATGTCTATCCTCATGCTACTATCACACAGTCTTGATTGGTATACTGTAGCTTTTTAGTAAGTTTTGTAACTGTGTTGTGTGAGCTTCAAATTTGTTATTTTTCAAAAATGAGTTCTTCTAAAATTGCATGGATTCCTATATCAATTTTAGAATCAGCTTATCAATTTGTAAATAAGACACAGTCATGTGCCAATTAATGACAAGGATATGTTTTCATAAATGTGTCTTTAGGCAATTTTCATCATTGTGCAAACATCATAAAATGCACTTACAAACCTAGATGGTATAGCCTACTACACACCTAGCATATATGGTATAGACTATTGCTCCTAGACTACAAGCTTGTATCAAACATAACTGTACAAAACAACACAAGATTTAAATCAAGCAAAAGAAAATGATGCAATCAAGAAATGTGGAAAATATAAGATATATGAGGTTGCTGCCTCCTAACACAGCATATAATTTTATGGCAATTTTTTTCTATAAATAGAAAGAGTACACTCCAAAACAATGGTAAAAAGTATAGTATAGTAAATACATTAACAAGTAATATAGTCATTTATTGTCATCATCAAGTATTATGTACTGTACATAGTGTATGTGGTACACTTTTATATTACTGGCAGGGCAGTATGCTTGTTTACACCAGCATCACCACAACCACCTGAGCAATACACTGTTCTACAATCTCAGAGCACTTATTGCCTAGTAACAATGACTGCATTGTCTATCCATCTCCTCCCGCCCACAATTCCTGGCCACCCCTGATCCTATCACTCTCTCCATCATTTTAGCTTTTCCAGAATGTCATAAAGTTGGGGTCATCTTATCTAATAAAGAGGTAATATACAAATTGACCATCACTCCAACACACAAGATGGCTGCCCCCATATGGACACAAGATGGCTGCCACAAGATGGCCAGCAGGGGATGGCAGTTGGGAGGGACCAAGCCTCCAAGAGAGGGCAGTTGGGGGCGACCAGGCCTGCAGGGCAGGACAGTTAGGGGAAACTAGGCTGGCAGGGGAGGGCAGTTAGGGGTGACCAGACCAACAGGGCAGGGCAGTTAGGGGCAATCATGCTGGCAGGGGAGCAGTTAGGCGTTGATCAGGCTGGAAGGGGAGTGGTTAGGGGGTGATCAGGCAGGCAGGCAGGCGAGCAGTTGGGAGCCAGCTGTCCTGGATTGTGAGAGGGATCCCAGATTGGAGAAGGTGCAGGCTGGACTGAGGGACACCCCACCCACAGTGCACGAATTTCATGCACTGGGCCTTTAGTACTGTATATAATCTTTTCAGACTGGCTTCTTTTACTTAAAAATATGTGTTTAAGGTTTCCCATGTCCTTTTGATGCTTCATAGCTCTTAAAAAAAAAAAAAACACACTGAATATTATTCTATTGTCTGGAGAAAGCAAAAATTATATAGCCATTTACCTTCAAAAGGATTGGTTCTTTCCAAGTTTTTGCAATTATTAATAAAGTTGCTATAAATATTCATGTGCAGGCTTTTGTGAACATAAGTTTCAACTCCCTTGAATAAATACCAAGGAGCACAATTGCTGGATTGTATGGTAAGAGTATGTTTAGTTTTATAAAAACAGCCAATTTGTCTTCCTAAATGGCTATCCTATTTTGAATTTCCACCAGCAAGGAATGAGAGTTCCTATTGCTTCCTGTCCTCACCAGCATTTGGTGTTTTTATTAATTTTATTTCTTAGTCTGGATTCATAGGGTTAGCTTCTATATCTACATGTCTTCATCGCTAGCCAATTTTTAGTCAGAGGTTGTGCTCAACTACTTTGACTCAGTCAGCCTTCCATCTTCTGCCAATGAGTCTGTGTGTGGGCTGGAAAGTATGATTTTCTGCCCCCTTCCCCCCAACCAGGCCTTCCCTGTGGTGTGAACAGATTCCCAGGCACTTAAGACTGTGTAGAGAGTTTGGGCTCTTTCAGGTTTCCTCTGCATATGCATACAGCCTTCCAGTCCACCAGGGATATGTGGACAGCCTATCTAGCCCTGCTATAGTTCTTTCATTTTCAGGATTTCCATGTTAAATTTATATGAAAGCACTGGTTCCTACTGACCTTAACCAAGTACAAAACCTTTAGCTTCAAGAGCTATGAGTTGTTCTCATTAGTATATGACCAAGTTTTCTTCCTTTACTGACAAGACTCCTTGATTTTTCTCTGGTTGATTCAAATCAAATTAGCCCTCTTCAGAGGCAACCTCCTGGTTTTAGGTCAGCCCTACCCTTTTGGAGCTACAGCATCATCTGTGCTGAGGGAGTATGGCAGCAGCCGCAGGCAAGAAAGTCATAGACTCTCACTGTTCTTTTCCAAAGTTTAGATACATTTATATGAATGAATATTTATCATCAATCAGCTGACTCCTGTATGCCCCCCGCACTAGGGAGCGAGCCCAAAACGTGGGCATGTGCTCTGACTGGGAATCAAACCATGACCTCCTGGCTCATAGGTCAACACTCAACCAGTGAGTCACTCTGGCCAGGCTCCATTGATTTTTTTTAGAGATAGTGGAAGGGAGTGATGAGGGGGCCAGAAAGAGACAGAGAGAGAAACTTGGAAGTGAGAGACATATGCATTTGTTGTCTCCCTTAAGTGCCTCCACCAGGATCGGGGATCTAACCGCAACTGAGTTACGTGCTCTTGACCAGGAATGGAGCCCATGACCCTTTGGTCCATAGGCTAATACTCTCACCACTGGACCAAACCGACCAAGGCAGAGTTTTAAAAAATGTTTATTTACATTTTTAACTATAGTTGACATATTATATTAGTTTCAGGTATAAAACACAATGATTTAACATGCATATACCTTAGGAAATGATTGCTGCAATAAGTATAAACATCTGTCACTATAATTATGATATTGACTATATTCCCTATGCTGTGCAGGCTCTGCCCCCATGATTTAATAACCTCCCCAAACCCCCACCTTTTAATACTGTTACATTGAAGGTTAGGTTTCAACACACGAATTTTAAAAGGAGACACTCAGGCCATAGCCGCCAGGTGTTATCTGGTGAAGCCCACCTTTCTGATGTCCTCTCATCACCAGTCTCCTTTCAGCTTTGGAAATTGGCCAAGCTTTTCTTCACCTCAGAGCCTTTGCACTTGCTGTTCCAACTACTGAAATATTTTCTACCTCTTTAACACATACCTGGCCACCTTGCAGTCTTCATGAGTCAGCTTCAGTGTCACCTTTTCAAAAAGTTTCTCTCCCTAGCCTCATACAATTTAGTATTATCTATGCTCCGACCATTATTTTCTTATATATCACCTGGGTCATTTCTTTCATGATAATTATTAAAACTGGTAATTACATTGTTTATTTGTGTATTATTTATTACTACAACCTCTAATCAATGGTCTCTATGAAGAAAAATACTGTGTATATTACTCACCACCAAATCTCCAATTTTTTTAAACAGTGCCTGGCATATAGTAGAAACCTTTTGCCCCACTATCCCCTTAAGAAATTAAGTGAAAGAAGCCCTGGCCTGATCGCTCAGTTGGTTATAGTGTCATCCCAATACGTCAAGGCTGCAGGTTCCATCCTGGGTCAGGGCACATACAAGAATCAAGCAGTGAATGCATAAATAAGTGGAATAACACATTGATGTTTCTCTCTCTCCCTAAAATCAATCAATATTAATTGCACTTTTTGAGAAATATTAGATAAGGAGATCAGCAAATACTTCTGATAAAATTAATAACTTGAATAAGTAGAAACACAATTGTTTTCAGTGTTTTTCCTTGTATTTTCTGATAACAAATACACTGTTTAATAAACTGGTTTCAGATATTCATTTTGTACAATAGGTATTAAATCAGGATAGTTTATAAAAGAACTTCAAAATAAGAAAATGGAAGCATATATTGTGCTTTGCTTCTTATTCCCTTATTTAAGCTGGGTGACTAATAATTTAGTTTGAATATTCACTTAAAAATAGAGATAATATAGGCATTGTATCCTGTATACATTGTTTTAAACTCAAGAGACTCATAAAATGAATCCCATTTTTTCCAAAGAAAATACATTTATTTTACATATTACATGTGAGAAAGGATTATTTCATGTTATCCACCTTCTGGAAAACAAAAGCATAATAGCTATATCTCTGCAAGTCTGCATTCATGGTAAATCTGTTCTTTTGTTTTAAAGAAAGTTTAGTTTTAAAGACAGTTTACCTCTTGTCTCTTGAAAAACTTTCCACCTAAATATTTTTTCTCTTTTTTATTTTATTTTTCCCCATCACCATTTATCCCTCCACCACCTTCTACCTCCCGTGCCCGCCCCCCGCCCCCAATCACCAACCACACTGTTGTCCACATCCATGAGCTCTTTCTCTTTTTTATTCCCTAATCTCTCCAGCCTCCAGCCCCCCTCCTCCAAATGCTATCAGTCTGCTCTCTGAGTCTTCTACCTATACATTTTTTAAATCTTGGTTTCTAAGGAGAAAAAATATGAAGCTGCAAGTTAGTGACTACTAATTCATTTAATCTATAAATCAGTAGGAACAGAAAAATAATACATATCATTTCTAGAGCTTAAAACTTCCATAAATAAAAATTTCATTTTCTAGTACTGACAACATGAGTTTCTACTGTGCTGGTGAGTCCTCATCATGTCACTTGCTCTTTATGACTAAAGTAAATATTAAAGCCCACATCCTTTATAGATCTGCAGTGGTCCTCTTTTCTGTTCAGCTTTTGAAATGAAATAAGGGTTCAATAAAATGGTGCACTACGAGTCTTTTGTTCAGCTGCATCCAGTATATCTTTCTATGTGTACAACATATTCATTTCTTCTAAATGTTTTATTGACCTTGGTGCCTGGAGTGATGAGGAAAAAAAAGAGTAGAAGGTGAGGTGCTGACATATTCACAGAGGGATTAAGAAAGTATCATGTTTATTGGGCACCGTTATTAAGAATAATATTTAAGGAGATTGGATTTTTTTGTTTGTTTGTTTTGCATTGTCACAACTAGGATAGGATTGGCTAGGGTCTGAAAACATTCAGGCATTTTCACCAAGACACATAATTAAAGTTTAAGACACCTAGTCTTGGGTATTTAATTCCATCCAGTCTCTCTTCTGAAATCTGAACCAGGATTCAATCTAGGCTTATATTTTGTGTCATTTTAAATCACTATTATATATTGCAGTAACAACCATGCAAATTAATACATTCATAGATGTTCAGGACATTCAATAAAGCCTTTGAGGATAAAATAAAATGGCCTAGATCTCCCCTTTTCTTAAAATTTCCATTGCATTGTTCAAGAGAAGAAAAAGCTGCATTTATTTCTAACTGACAAGGTTCTGTGTGTTCTTATAGTGAAATAGAAAACTACAGTTAATTTCAGGAAAGAGAGAGATTTGGTAGGGCAATGGCAGATGTATTCCCAGGACTTTTTCTGTAATAGAAGACAGAAATTTGACTCAACAAACTTAATCATGAAATATAAGTTACTGGTACATTAAATTTGGTAGTTGAAAAATTGGCTGACTTCAGATAAACTGAGAGCTAGGATCTAAACAAGGTTAACTTTCACTCACTTCAATTTTTTTAAATAAATTTTTATTGATTTCAGAGAGGAAAGAGGAGAGAGAAAGAGAAAGAGAGAGAGAAAGAGAGAAACATTAATGATGAGAGAGAGGGAATCATTGATTGTCTGCCCCCCACTGGGGACAGAGCCCACAATATGGGCATGTGCTCTGACTGGGAATCGAACCATGATCTCTTGGTTCATAGGCTGACACATGACCACTAAGCTATACTGGCCAGGCTCCCTTATTTCTTTATTCAGCTTCTATTGGTCCATTGGTCTCTTTCTTTCCATCTGCAGATGAGCACTCATGATATGGTGAAGCTGACTATCTGGAGACATCTAGTCTTCCTCTACTTATTTTATGACTCAAAAGAAAAAGCTTTGTCCTCATCAAATCATTCATCCCCAAGCTTTTTATTGTATACTTATTACATGCCAGACCTCTCATGGAGATTATATTCTACTGGGAAGAGACAGAAAGTAAACAGATAAAACAGATAGAGATAACCATGTGCTCCAATCCTCTTTCTTCTTTCTCTGGAAAAATAACTTTAGCTACTACCAGATGATCTTTGAGAGTCTTTCCAAACAACAGATATCACTTGACTTTTATTTCTTATGTTACAACCCAAGCCATTGATGGCTTTGAAGATGAAGTGGGACCATGTGTCAAAAATATGGACAGCCTCTAAAAACTGAAAAGGGCAGAGAACAGATACTCCCCTGGAGCCTCCAGAAGGAATGCAGCCTTGTTGCCACCTTGACTTTAGCTTTGTAATACACATTTAAGACTTCTCATCTCCAGGACTATTAGGTAATAAATTTTGTTTTGTTTGAACCCACTAAGTTTGCAGTCATTTATTACAGGAGCAATAGGAAACTGATACGCCCTCTATGTGCCACCACTGCCGGCACTGTGTGCGTCTCCTCCCATTCATGCCTTCTCCTTCCTTCTCATGTCTTCCCTTTGTCTTTTACTTTTATGGAAATGTGTGTGTGTGTGTGTGTGTGTGTGTGTGTGTGTGTGTGTGTGTGTGTATTTTCCCCATGAGACTCAGTCACTCTAATTGTACTCTGCCCTTCCCTATACTGAATCTGTGGACCTAAGGGAAAGTAATTCTTATCAATCCCAGACACATCATGTAGGGATTAATGATGAACATTAGCTATTTTTGTTAATGTGGTTTTTTTTCTTGCTTCCAATTTTACCTACCTCTAGTGGGAAAGCCTTCTGTTTTCCTATGGCTTTAAAAAAGTATGTTTTTATTTTGTCTAATATCATTCATTCAGAAAATATTTATTATCTAATACATGCAAGGCCTAATGTTATGTATCACTATAGATAACTGTATAAGAAATTAGATTGCAGAGCTGATAGAAGAAGCATGGTCCTATAACATCTGAACCTAATTGATAGGTTCTAAGAAACAAAATCTATGCAATAGTATATCGGTTTTGAAAGCATTTGTTGTAAATAGTTATTATTTAGTAATATTTTAAATAAAAGTAATATGGCAGTGATTTCCCTATTGTCCCAAATTGTTTGGGACTATCTACACAAATTAAATTCCAGTTTTGTTGCATCTTTTAAAGAAACAAATTTATTGCCTTCTAGGCTTCCCTAAGTGAAAAGAAAAAAAAATCAATACAAAGAAATAGTTTTATTCTTTTGCTGGCATCCTGGTTGCCTTGAAAATGCTTACATATTATAAAATCTCATATGCACTGCTTTTAAATCTTAGTAAAGCAGCGATTACATTATTGACTTTTTATAAATTCCAGAAGTCTGTGTGTTTTTTCCTCGCTACACATAATGAAAGACAAACCTATCTCTGAATGATCAAGCAAAGGGGACATTCTGGAGCATGTACTATCCCTTTATTCATACCTTCCCCCCCCCCCCTTCAGTTCCCTAAAAGCAAGCTTTAAGTCTTGTTTTAGATCAGCTTTACTATAAAACATTTGGCTCCCGCCTGTGGTTCAAAGCTGTTCTTTGAACAGCTTGAAATCATTAGAGAGGGAGTGGTGGCAAAAGTGGAACTTCAAAGACCTTGCCCAACTGAAACAATATGCTACCCTCAGAGCTAACAAATCAACAGGGAAGATGCTGCAAGCAAGGTCAGAGCTTACCATAAGGTCATTGACTTTTTCAAGGTTGTAGAGACTCATTTGCTGGCCAACAACAATGACTCAACCGGGCATAGCTAGGAGGAAAAAATTGAAATATCATCTGTTCTGAAGATGTCACTTATGGTTCAGTTAAGTAAGAAAATGTCTAGGAAAAATGGAGTGATTTGATTGTCTGATGAGCATTGAATCTTGCCTGCAATCAACTCCATTCAGGCTCTAAACTTTAAAGTCTTGAATGAGTCTGATTGCAGTCTTAGTGCAAAACATCCTTTCCCTATTAATTAACAACATAAATATATATTTCCAAGATTGGCATTTCCTGAGCCCAATAAGAAAATTGTTCTACTTGACCAGTGTCCATTTTTGAGAGATTTGATAATATGTCTCCTCTAATTCCCTGTATTTTTGGCAAGTGATGAAACAGTCATTATGTGCATGGGCTCTAATATCAGATTGCCTGAGTTTACATAACAAATTTGCCACAAAAAGTGCAATTTTGGCCAATTAATTGGGGAGTGCCTCCTTTTCCTCTGTAAAGTAGAGCTGGCTTTAACTGTTGTTTAACTAGCCACTTCTTAGTTGTGAGGATTAAATGAAATAATTAATACCTCTGTAAAACAATTGGAAAAATACTTGTCACATAATAGATGCTCAATTAATATTAGCCATTTGTACTAGTCAGCTGTCTCTACAGAAACAGAATTGATAGAATGTGTGTATATACAGAAATTTATCATGAAGAATTGGCTCACACAATTGTGAAGACTTGCTAAGCTCAAAGTCTACAGGGTAGGGCTGAAGGCTGGAGACCCAGGAAATAGTTGTAGTTCAAGTCTAAAGACAGGCCTCTGATACAATTCCTTCTTGCTCAGGGGAGGTCAGGCTTGGTTGTAGTAAGACCTTCAAGTGTTTGTATGAAATCTTTATTCCCACACACATTATGGAGGATGTTATAGTCTGAATATTTGTCTTCCCAAAATTAATTTGTTGAAATTCTAATCCCTATTGTGACGTTATTAGGAGGTGGGACCTTTGAGAGATGACTAGGTCTTTGAAGGTGGAGCCTTTGTGAATGGGAGTAGTACCCTCATAAGAAGAGACCATTTCCTCATTCTGCTCTCTGCCATGTGAGGATGCAGCACACTGAGAAGTTGGCAGGTTGCAATCCAGAACCCCACCGTACTGGTGCCCTGATCTCAAATTCCTAGCCTCCAAAACAATAAGAAATAAATTTCTGTTGTTTATAAGTCACCCAGTCTATGGTATTGTGTTATAGCCACTTGATGTGACTAAAACAGAGCATAATTTCCTTACTCAAAGTCTAGTAATTTCAATGTTAATCATATTTAAAAAACACAGAAATATTCAGAAAACTGTTTGACCAAATATCTGGGCATTGTGGCCCAGGCAAGTTGACACATAAAATTAGCCATCACACTATTGTTATCAATATATGATCTCAATCTCAATGAATAGTCTCAATCTGAATAAAATAATAGGAGAATAAGTAAGCTTTACAGAGAGGACCTAAACTCTGCCCAGGTTCCACCTGTCCTGGCTTGAGAGCTCAGTCATGAGCATCTGAGCAACAGAAAAGTCAGTTTCACTGAAATGAATTCCATAACTTTCAACACTACCTGGGGGTATAATAGACACACAATTGTTAAGTATATCATACTAGATGATAATAAACTTTTCACTCCTGTCAAATCAGAGTTCTATGAGATTTTTCCTTTCTTTCTATTAGATACAATTTTTCTGCCATTGCCTCTCATAAATGGTAAGGCAGGTGGACAGAAATATTTCTGAAAGGGTGTTTTTGAAATGTGTATGATTTTCTGAAACAAATGGAGAGGGCCCTTAAATTTCTTTTTTAGTTCTCTTTATCTTTAGCATATCAACCTGAAGATTTCCCCTATCTGTAAACATTTTCCACTGCCTAACTTTTGATTAAAGTGTTCATTTCAACAATTTTTTTCAGAGAATTAATCTATTCCCATAGCTTCAATGCTAGGTGGCATAGTTAATCACATCCTTTGATCCTGGCAAGCATTGGAGTAGGGAAACACTGACCCACCCCACTCCTCAGAAGACCTTACATTTTGGGGTAACCTCCTTAAATTTTTCTAAATCTCTCTTTCCAGTAACTGGGCCAGCTGGAGGGCAACAATACCTTCTGAGCGAAGTACCGCAAGCTGAGACAAGAACCAGTGTGGGCCCTGGTCCCTGTTTCTCTTCTTTGGATGATCTTTGACTTTTTACCCTCATGGCTGAGCATTGACCCATGAACCAGGAGGTTATGATTCAATTTCTGGTCAGGGCACATGCCCGGGTTGCAAGCTTGATCCCACCCAGGGGGCATGCAGGAAGCAGTCAGTCAATGATTCTCTCTCGTCATTGATGTTTCCATCTCTCTCTCTCTCTTTCTCTCTTTATCTCTGAAAACAATTTAAAAAAAAGAACTCTAGGAATTGAGACTATGGGGTGATCCAGGGCTCTATAGATTGGCCCTAATTATGAAAGAATGGCCTAGTAAAAAGATTGCTTCCCTGCAGGGTATTTGTTGCCAGACCAGCACATGATTGGGCTCTTAGAATGATGTGCTGACATAAATTTTTGGTGACTCAAATTTTTTATATAGGGCCCCCCCCCCTCAAACTTACCAGGAAGGGCCCTGCATACAATAACCCTCATGGTGGTCATCTATATATACAAAAGCCTAAGCGACTGGCTGACCAGCCAGTCGGCTGACCAGTAGCTATGATGCGCAATGACCACTAGGGGGCAGATGCTCAATGGAGGAGTTGCTGAGCTGCAGTGACTTGGCAGCTGTGGTTTTGGGGTGCCACACCTGGAACCAGAGAGGAGGGAGCCGGATTCCAGGGTGCATCACTAGAGAATGCCCTCTCACAATCTGGGACCCCTCGGGGGATATGGGAAAGCCAGTTTCCACCCAATACCCGCAGGCCAGGCCAAGGGACCCCACCGGTGCACAAATCCATGCACGAATCCGTGCACTGGGCCTCTAGTAAAAATATAAAATTAGATCAGCAGAAGTATTTCTACAGAAGTGAGTATTTTTATCCACTCTTATTGGAAACATATATTGATACAGGTTTTAGAGGAAGGTAAATTGCTGGTATCTGCCAACATTTTAAATATATATTATATGACACAAAAATAAAACTTCTACAAATTAATTTTATAGTCTCTTAAGTGTGCAAAGATTCATGTTCATGAATAGTGATCGGAGTATTAATTACAGTAGCATGAAGTTGGAAACCATCAATTGAAAAAGTTACATAAAATTTTAGATATACACTATAGAATATTAGGCATTCATTGGGAATGAGGCAGGTTATATAAACTGACATAGTAAACATTTGAATTCACAGTTTCAAATAAATAAGAAAACACAGATTGCTAAACCTTTGAAAAAATACTCAGGTAAATGATTACATGGTTAATTCCAGCAAGTCTGATTAGAGCTAGACAGTTAAGAAAAACTTTACAAAATGTTTCTATCCTTTCTTTCTTATAATAAACAAAAGCATTCAGAAGAGGTAGCATGAGGGGTCCCAGATTGTGAGAGGGCATTCTCTAGTGATGCACCCCGGAATCAGGCTCCCTCCTCTCTGGTTCCAGAGAGTATTTGCATTTTGTAAAATGAGATAATATTATCTATCTCATAGCATTGCTGTAAGGTTCAAATGTGTTATTATATGAAAAGTACTAGTACTTAGAATAGTTCCTGTCATATTGGAAACACTGGATAACCATAATGTATTGATTATTTCTAGTAATTGATTATGATTATTATGTTATTACTAGAGGCCCGGTGCATGAAATTCGTGCACGGGGGGTGGGGGGGAGGGATGGTGTCCCTCAGCCCAGCCTGCATACTCTCCAATCTGGGACCCCTGGAGGGATGTCCGACTGCCTGTTTAGGCCTGATCCCAGTAGGATAGGGCCTAAACGGGCAGTCGGACATCCCTCTCACAATCCAGGACTGCTGGCTCCCAATTGCTCGCCTGCCTGCCTTCCTGATTGCCCCTAACCGCTTCTGCCTGCCAGCCTGATCACCCCCTAACCACTCCCCTGCCAGCCTGATTGATGCCTAACTGCTTCCCTGCCAGCCTGTTTGCCCCTAACTGCCCTTCCCTGCAGGCCTGGTCCCCCGCAACTCCTCTCCCCTGCAGGCCTGGGTCCCCCCAAACTGCCCTACCCTGCAGGCCCAGTTGCCCCCGACTTCCCTCCTTTGGTCACCCTTAACTGCCCTCCCCTTCAGACTTGATCGCCCCCAACTGCCCTCCCTTGCAGGCCATCTTGTGGCAGCCATCTTGTGTCCACATGGGGGCAGAATCTTTGACCACACGGGGGCAGCCATCTTGTGTGTTGGAGTGACAGTCATTTGCATATTACTCTTTTATTAGATAGGATAGTGGCCTGATGCACAGGTGGGGGCCAGCTGGTTTGCCCTGAAGGGTGTCCTGGATCAGGGTGGGGGTTCCCTTGGGGCATGGGGTGGCCTGGGTGAAGGGTCTGTGGTGGTTTGCAGGCTGGCCATGCCACCCAGTGACCCAAGTGGAGAGCCTGGTTTCTGGTATTTATTTATCTTCTATAATTGAAACTTTGTAGCCTTGAGTGGAGGCCTGGACCGGCCAGGGCAGGAGGAAAGCTTGGTTTCCTCCATTGCCGGGGAAACCCAAACCTCTTGCTCGCTCTGTGGCCGCAGCCATTTTGGTTGGGATCAATTTGCATACTCACTCCTGATTGGCTGGTGGACATGGCTTGTGGGTGTAGCAGAGTGGTGGTTAATTTGCATATTACTCTTTTATTAAATAGGATTATGAATAGTTGGTAAGGAAACAACCCTTATTTGTTTTCATGTCTGTCTTTCCTATTAGGCCACAAATACCCAAAGCTAAAAACCCTAACATTATTACTGAAACTGCCACAGTGATTGTTCAATAAACAATCATTAACTGAATAAGTGAATGTTCTGCTGTCTCTTTGTATCCCAGACACAGTACCTCCTCGAACCTGGTTCAGATCACAGCCTCAGAGTGAAAAACTTCATAATCAAAAAGATGAACAGTTTGGGGAAGAGTGTATTCTGTTCCCATGTGGATGGCTGGGCATCTGAGCAGCATGTGAAGTTCTTGTCTTCTATAAGCTACTCAAACCTTCTCTTTTCCAACAGACACCTCATCTTGTTTATTCAACCTCCTAAGCAGAGCTCAGTGCTGTGGTGGGGTGGAAAATTCGGCAACAGTGATACAGGCCCAGGCAGTGAAACATCATTAAAGTACACCCAATTATGAACATCTCCTTTCTTCACCTGGGATTGGTTTAGGCATGGGCCTGTAGCGCGTTCCTTCTCAGTCAGTAGATAGTGGTGGGTAGTCGCTATCTTTTGACCACAGTTTAGCTAACATGTTGAAATCAGCAGAACTAATAATCAACAAAAACTGCATACCTGATGAATTTTTGTTGACCTTTTGAATCGCACAATCCAGACATAATTTTCTCTTAAGACTTCTATTTATAGGAGATTTTAAGTATTCCTTATTTATGTTGCCTGGAGGAATTTTTTGTTTGTATGCTTTTTAGCAAGCAGGAAAATTACTATTAACAACATGGTAGACCAAGGAAGAAAGACATGCTGATCAACCAGGACATGTTATTGTCATTAAAAAGAATTACTAGTTTCCTGGCAGCAAGTTGTTGGGATATTATATTAAAACTACAATGATAGCCCTGTAATCATTTTTTCTATTGATACTGCCTCTTACAGGTTGGTGAGTCAAACATAACTATTTGTTCCAGGAAAGAATTTAGAATAGAGAGCACAAAACTGCTGCTTGAGAGAAAGGCATTTTTTATATTATACATTTATTTGTTTACTAGGGGCCCAGTGCACAAATTTGTGCACCTTGAAAGGAACTGTGGGCTGCGAGGCTGCAGTAGGCACAGGGGTGCGTCTCAGCCCATCCTCCATGCCCCCACCCGGCCCCTCCCATCATGGCCCTGGTTCCCTGTCTGCTGGTAACCCTGCTCCCACTGCCGCCACCGCCACTCCCACATGCTGACAGCATGGGCCCCACTTGCACCCGCTGATGGTGCGGAGTGATTGGGGCCAGCGCCAGCAGAGGGTGTGAGTGGCAGCTGCTGCCCTATCAGCCCTCAGGAGCAGGGGGAGGTGGAGAAGCCCTCAGGAGCATCGGGGCCGGCAGGTGCCACTCGCACCTGCTGATGGTGTTGAGCAATTGGGGCCGGCGCTGGGCACTGGCAGCAGGTGTGAATGGTGGTTCTGGAAGCAGGCACGAGCGAGGCTGATGCCAACAGCAGGTGCAAGCGCTGAGCGGGACCTCAGTGTGCGGGAGCAAAGAATTTTCAGTAACCACTAGAGGATCTCCCCCCCCCCCCCCCGCCCGATGACAGCAACCAGCGCCATGCCTTGGTCTGGTGCCCCCACTCACCTGCTCCACCATCCCGCCACGGCCGACGCCCACCATGTTCCACACTCTGCCACTTGCTGCCAATGCCCGCCATATTCTGTACATGCCCCCTGGTGGTCAGTGTTCGGTTGTTTGGTTGTTCCACCATTCAGTCTATTTGCATATTAGCCTTTTATTATATAGGATTTTACAATAAACTAAAATCAAATTAGTTTTGTCATTTTCTTTTGTGTCTGTGTTGCTTTGCCCTGATCATCAGGTCGCCTCCTGCCCCTGAGGGCTCCCAGACTGTGAGAGGGGAAGGCCGGGCTGAGGGACCTCCCCTCCAGTGTATGAATTTTCATGCACCGGGCCTTTAGTTTATATATATTTATATTGAACCTTGACCTCCTGGTTCATTGGTTGATGCTCAACCACTGAACCATATCGGCCTGGCAGCAAACATCTTTTTTTAAAATTTCTTTATTGATTAAGGCATTACATAAGTGTCCTCATCCCTCTATTAACCCCCCAACAATCCCCCCACTCATGCCCTCACCCCCCTGGTGTTCGTGTCCATTGCATACGAGTCCTTTGGTTGATCACTCCTCCTTTCCCCCACCCTCCCCTATCTTCCCTCTGAGGTTTGGCAGTCTGAGCAATGCTTCTCTGTCTCTGGATCTGTCCCTGTTCATCAGTTTATGTTGTTCATTATATTCCACAAATGAGTGAGATCATGTGATATTTATCTTTCTCTGACTGGCTTATTTCACTTAGCATAATGCTCTCCAGTTCCATCCATGCTGTTGCAAATGGAAAGAACTCCTTTTTTACTGCAGTGTAGTATTCCATTGTGCAGATGTACCACTGTTTTTTAATCCACTCATCTGCTGATGGGCACTTAGGATGTTTCCAAATCCTAGCTATGGTGAATTGTGCTGCTATGAACATAGGGGTGCATATATCCTTTCTGATTGGTGTTTCTAGTTTCCTGGGATATGTTCCTAGAAGTGGGATCACTGGGTCAAATGGGAGTTCCATTTTTAGTTTTTGAGGAAACTCCATACTGTTCTCCACAGTGGCTGCACCAGTCTGCATTTCCACCAGCAGTGCACGAGGGTTCCTTTTTCTCCACATCCTCGCCAACACTTGTCATTTGTTGATTTGTTAATGATAGCCATTCTGACAGGTGTGAGATGATACGACTTGGTTGTTTTGATTTGCATCTCTCGGATAATTAGTGACGTTGAGCATGTTTTCATATGTCACTTGGCCTTCCTTCTGTCCTCCTTCGAAAAGTGTCTATTTAGGTCCTTTGCCCATTTTTTGATTGGGTTATTTATCTTCCTTTTGTTAAGTTGTATGAGGTCCCTGTAAATGTTGGAGATTAAACCCTTATTGGTGATGACATTGGCAAATATATTCTCCCATACAGAGGGCTTTCTTGTTGTTTTGTTGATGGTTTCTTTTGCTATGCAAAAGCTTTTTATTTTGATGTAGGCCCATGTGTTTATTTTCTCTTTAATTTCCATTTGCCCTAGGAGCAGTATCAGTGAAGAAGTTCCTTCAGCATATGTCTGAGATTTTGCTGCCTGTGGATTCCTCTAGTATTTTTATGGTTTCCCATCTTATGTTTAAGTCCTGTATCCATTTTGAGTTTATTTTTGTGTATGGTATAAGTTGGTGGTCTAGTTTATTTCTGTTTTTTTTTTTTTTTGCATGTATCTGTCCAATTTTCCGAACACCATTTGTTGAAGAGACTGTCTTGACTCCATTTTATGTTCATGCCTCCTTTGTCAAATATTAATTAGGCATAGTGGTTTGGGTCGATTTTTCAATTCTCTATTCTATTGCATTGATCTATATTTTTGTTCTTGTGCCAGTACCAGGCTGTTTTAAGAACAGTGGCTTTGTGCCCTCACTGGTGTGGCTCAGTGGATAGAGCGTCAGCCTGCGGACTCAAAGGTCCCAGGTTCGATTCCGGTCAAGGGCATGTACCTTGGTTGTGGGCACATCCCCAGTAGGAGGTGTGCAGGAGGCAGCTGATCGATGTTTCTCTTTCATCAATGTTTCTAACTCTCTCTCTCTCTTCCTCTCTGTAAAAACAAAAAAATCAATAAAAAAAAAAGAACAGTGGCTTTGTAAGCTTGATATCTGGTATTGAGATCCCACCTACTTTGTTCTTCTTTCTCATGATTGCTGCAGCTATTCGAGGTCATTTTTTATTCCAGAAGAATTTTTGGAAAGTTCCTTGTAGGTCTGTGAGATATGCCATTGGTATTTTAATGGGGAGTGCATTGAATCTATAGATTGCTTTGGGTAATATGGACATCTGAATGATGGTGATTATACCAATCCATGAACACAGTATGTTCTTCCATCTGTTTACGTCTTCCTCTATCTCTTTTTTCAGTGTCCTGTAGTTTTCCATGTATAGGTCTTTTACCTCCTTAGTTAAGTTTATTCCTAGGTATCTTAATTTTTTTGATGCAATGGTAAATGGGATTGCTTTTTTAGTCTCTCTTTCTATAAGTTCACTATTGGTGTAAAGAAATGCCATAGATTTCTTGGCATTAATTTTGTATCCTGCTACATTGCCAAATTCATTTATTAAGTGTAATAATTTTTTGATGGAGTCTTTAGAGTTTTCTATGTACAATATCATGTCACCTGTGAATAAGGACAGTTTTACTTCTTCTTTTCCAATTTGGATGCCTTTTATTTCTTCTTTTTGTCTGATTGCAATGGCTAGTAATTCCAGTACTATGTTGAACAGGAGTGGTGAGAGTACCATCCCTGTCTTATTCCTGTTCTTAGGGGAAATGGTTTTAGTTTTTGCCCATTGAGTATGATGTTGGCTGTGGGTTTTTCATATACGGCTTTTATTATGTTGAGGTATGAACCTTCTATTCCCATCTTGGTGAGAGTTTTTATAAAGAAGGAGTGTTGGATTTTGTCAGATGCTTTTTCTGTGTCAATTGAAATGATTATGTGATTTTTATCTCTCAATTGGTTTATGTGTTGTATCACGTTTATTGATTTGCAGATATTGTATCATCCTTGCATCCCTGGGATAAATCCTACTTGGTCATAGTGTATGATCTTCCTGATGTATTGCTGGATCCGATTTGCTAGAATTTTGTTGAGGATTTTGAGGGATATTGGCCTGTAATTCTCTTTCATTGTGTTGTCTTTATCTGGCTTTGGTATTAGGGTGATGCTGGCCTCATAGAATCAGCTTGGAAGTGTTCCTTCCTCTTGAATTTTTTGGAATAGTCTGAGGAGGTTCGGTTTTAGTTCTTCCTTGAATCTTTGGCATAACTCCCCTGTGAAGCCATCTGGCCCTGGGGTTTTGTT
The DNA here is from genome assembly GCA_026230045.1 of Corynorhinus townsendii. NCBI lineage: Eukaryota > Metazoa > Chordata > Mammalia > Chiroptera > Vespertilionidae > Corynorhinus > Corynorhinus townsendii. The sequence goes on from JAPDVU010000002.1 coordinate 98,852,646, forward strand.
TGCTGGAAGCTTTTTGATGACTGCTTCAATTTCATCTATAGTTATTGGCCTATTGAGAGTTTTAGAATCTTCCGGATTGAGTTTTGGAAGGTTGTATTTTTCTAGGAATATGTCCGTTTCCTCCAGGTTGTCTAGTTTGTTGGAGTAAAATTGTTTGTAGTATTTTTTAATGATCCTTTGTATTTCTGTGGGGTCTGTTGTTATTTTGTCTCTCTCATTTCTGATTTTGTTTATTTGAGTCCTCTCTCTTTGCTTCTTGGTGAGCCTGGCTAGAGGTTCATCAATCTTGTTTATCCTTTCAAAGAACCAGCTCTTGGTTTCATTGATCTTTTGTATTCTTTTCTTGGTCTCTATGTCATTTATTTATGCTCTGATCTTTATTATATCCTTCCTTCTGCTCACTGTGGGCTTTTCTTGTTGCTCTCTTTCTAATTCTTTGAGTTGTAGAGTTAGATGATTTACTGCTATTTTTTCTTGTTTTTTGAGGTAGGCCTGTAGAGTTATAAACTTCCCTCTCAGGACTGCTTTCATTGTGTCCCATAGATTTTGGATTGTTGTGTTTTTATTGTCATTAGTTTCCAGGATGCTTTTAATTCCTTCTTTGATATCTCTGGTAACCCAGTCATTATTTAATAGCATGCTATTCAGCTTCCAAGTGTTTGAGATTTTTGGATTGTTTTTATTGTAGTTCATTTCTAATTTTATGGCATTGTGGTCTGAGAAGATGCTTGGTATGATTTCAATATTCTTGAATTTGGGGAGACTTTGCTTTTGACCCAATATGTGGTCTATTTTTGGAAATGTCCCGTGTGCACTTGAGAAGAATGTATATTCTGTGGCTTTGGGATACAATGTTCTGAAGATGTCAGTTAAATCCATCTGATCTAGTGAGTGTCATTTAGGATTGCTGTGTCTTTGCTGATTTTTTGTTTACAGGATTTACCCAGTGATGTCAGTGGTGTATTAAAGTCCCCTACTATGATTTTATTGTTGTCGACCTCTCCTTTGGTATCTTCCAGGAATTTTGTTATGTATTTGGGTGCTCCTGCATTTGGTGCATATATATTTATCAGGGTTATATCTTGTTGCCGTATCGATCCCTTTAGTATTATGAAGGGGCCTTCCTTATCCCTTGTTGTGGCCTTCACTTTGAGGTCTATTTTGTCAGATATAAGTATTGCTACCCCAGCTTTTTTTTTTTTTTATTTCCATTTGCCTGAAAGATATTTTTCCATCCCTTCACTTTCAGTCTGTGCGAGTCCCTTGTTTTGAGGTGGGTCTCTTGTAGACAGCATGTATATGGGTCATGTTTTTTTTTATCCATTCAGCCACTTGATGTCTTTTGATTGGAGCATTTAGTTCATTTTTGTTTACAGTTATTACTGAAAGGTACTTGTTTGTTGTCATATCTATTTTTGTGTCTGTGTTCCTTCTTACCTTTTTATTTATTTATTTATTTTTTACAGTGTTCCCTTTAGCATTTCTTGCATTGCTGGTTTGGTGGTTATAAACTCCCTTACAGGCAAAGAAGCATTGAACAGACTGTCAAACTACATTGGGAATACAGGGGAGGTTGGGCGAGGGGGGCTGTAAGAGGCTAACCGAAGGACTTGTACGCATGCATATAAGCACAACCAATGGATAGAAGACACTGGGGGCAGGGGGAGGGCGGGCAGGTGAAGGCATGTACTGGGGTGTAGGAGAGGTCAGGGGAAGGTCAATGGGGGGAAAAAAAGGAGACATATGTACTACTATTTGTAATACTTAAAACAATAAAAAAAATTTAAAAAAAGAAATTAAATTATTGATAGGTGACTCAGGGACTGATAGGCCAGAATTAATACAATTTTTATGGGGAGAAAACTTGTTCGACCTCAAGATACTTAATGAGCCCATGAATTTACATCATTTCTATGTAGGATTGATCGTGTTAATGGGTCAGTCCTTTGTCTTCCTGAAAGATCCTCTAACTTCACCATTCAGGTTTTTGCTTTAGAGAAAATGCACATGAAAACAAGCTTACTTGTAATAGGCAAGTCTATTAACCCTTGTTATCATCTCTGAAAATAAATTGTGATAAATGAAAAAAAAAATAAAATAAAATAAACTCCCTTAGCCTTTTCTTATTTGCGAAGCTCCTGATTTCCCCTTTATTTTGATTGATAGTCTTACTGGATAGAGTATTCTTGGATTCAGTCCTTTGCTTTGCAACACTTTATATATCTCCTTCCATTCCCTTCTAGCTTGATGTGTTTCTGTTGAGAAATCATTTGATAATCTGATGGGGGATCCTTTGTAGGTAACCCTCTGTCTCTCTCTTGCCACCTTTAAGATTCTCTCTTTGTTATTAATATTTGCCATTGAAATTATGACATGTCTTGGTGTGGGTCTTTTGGGGTTGATCCTGCTTGGGACTCTCTGTACTTGTGTAACTTTTTTCTTCCCCATATCCGGGAAGTTTTCTGTCATTATTTCTTCAAATAGATTTTCTAATCCTTGCTACTCTTCTTGTCCTTCTGGCAGCCCTATTATACGTATGTTACTTTGTTTCATGTTGTCCCAAAGCTCCCATAGGCTTTGCTCCTGCTTTTTAATTTTTTTCTCCAGTTGCTGTTCAGATTGGACTTGTTTCTGTACCTGATCTTCTAACTCACTAATTCGGGCCTCTGCTTCTTCTAGTCTACTGTTGAAACTTCCCATGGTATTTTTGATTGCAGCTATGTCACTTTTCATTTCTTCCTGATTCATGCATAGGTTGTTGATTTTTTCATCCATCCGATGGATGAATTCCACGACCATTACTCTGAATTCTTTTTCGGTCATGTTGCATGCTTCAATTTCACTAATTTCCTTTCTTGGCGACTCTTCATTTTCTTTCCTCTGGGGATTGTGCTGTCTCCCCGTTCTGACTATCACCAGAAGGTTCAAACTTCGAGTTGCGTGGACTTGGGTCGTGTGCCATGGGAGTTTCGCACCACCTGAGTGTCACTGAAGTGCTCCGACACTAGGCCATGTGGCTGCCGTGGATTGGTGGGAACCAGGCTCGCCTAGGGTCAGCGTTACCAGCGTTCAGTGTGGTCTTGTGTGCACACCTAGAATCATGGACCCCACCTGCACTGCACTGTTGGCGTGTGCAGAAAATGAGTCCCCTAGCACATGCCAGGAGTCAGAGTTTCCCTGTGTCTGCACCAAGAATCAAGTATCAGAGTCTCTGCTGCCTCGTGTGGCTTCTCGCTGAGAATCAGGGTCCCCATGTGCACATGCACCAAGAATTGGAGTCACTGGCTCTTAGTGTGAATGCGCTCTGAGTCAGGGATCCCAGGCTTACACGGTAAGAAACAGAGTCAAGTCAGTGGTGCACAGTGCTGCCTCTTGTTGGGAGAATCTGGGTCCCGGTCACCATAGGAGACTGGGTTGCACAGTAGCACTGTGTGGACCGGAGGTCTGCTTCTGTGTTGTGGAAAACAGAATTCCATACGCACTTGCCCAGAATTGAAGTCAGATGGCACTGCAGCCCTATTTGGGCTTCAGGTTTGGTCGCCCGAATGCATTGCAGGGAGCAGATTCCAGTCTCTGTGTTCAAATTCCCATAGCAGAGCTGCGGTCTGTGCGTGTGCTCCCAAACTCAAATTCCCATAGGGGTGCTGCCGCTGGAGCGAGGGGCAGGTCTATCAGTTACTATGGCGCTATCTGCGATCCTGTGGGGAGGGGAATAGGCTCTTTGACTCACAGAAATCTGAGACCGGAAAGTCTGGATTCTTGTTGTCTGTTAGTCTGAAGCTGTGGCCGCAGTTCTCTGTCCCCAGTGGTTGCAGGGTCCTGGTTTGCATCTAAGATGCAACTGGGTGGTGCTGAGGCCAGGATCCTAGTCTCAAGCAGCTCTGTTTCTCAAGATGGCGTGGTCTCTGTGCTTGCACTGGCCACCCAGAAGTGTCTGCTTTGTGTGTGGGCCTCTGGTGTCTAAGACTACCCGGTTCGGCAGCCCCTAGGAGGATCTGCAGAATCTAACTGTCCCTAGCTCATACACACACACACCATACATGTCTACACTCTCCTCTATGGTTCCCTCACTGTCTCCCTCCCTACCTTCCTGCCGATGGCCATCTTCTGTCTTACCTGTCATTTTTTAATTTAGGTGATTTTTTTTCTTCTATGGTCAAACTTTCTATTAGTCTGATCTTGAGCAATAACTGCAATTCCCTTGTTATGTTGAGGATGATGAATTACAAAGTAATGAAATATGTGGAGATATTCCTTCTTAATAAACACATTCTAATGTGCAAATAGTTTGTGTGTTTTTCTCTCTAATACTTTGCTTGGTGGCTTTAGGCTTTGTAGGTAAAGCATAGTTTATAAAAACATCTTGTTTTTATATTAAAAAGATACCCAAGCATTTATCATTGTTAAATCCTTAAAGTAGGTTACAACAAAGCAGTATGAATTTACCTTATATAAATATATGTAAATAGATACCAGAGTATATTTACATCAGAATAATTATATTTATAAAGTTTTATCTAACATCTATTTTAATATAAGTGATATTTATATTTTCTTAATACTTGTGCTTATTCTTTTTTTAATTAATTAATTATTTTTTTATTTTTTATTGTTTGAAGTATTACAAATAGTAGTACATATGTCTCCCTTTTTCCCCTATTGACCTCCCCCCAGCCTCCCCTACTCCCCAGTGTATGCCTTCACCTGCCCCCCCCCCCAGTGTCTTGTATCCATTGGTTATGCTTATATGGACGCATACAAATCCTTCGGTTGATCTCTTACAGCCCCCCCACCCCCCGCCCAACCTCCCCTGTCTTCCTGCTGTAGTTTGACAGTCTGTTCAATGCTTCTTTGCCTCTATATCTAGAAAATTTTTACTTTACAAAATTTTCATTTGTAATGCTAACAGCAAGACACCCATGAAAAACACACATGGTGTCTAAATAAGACAAAGGAAAACCGTTTGGGCAAAAATAAAAAGGATCCCAAATCAATTATATAGGAAAGATTCCTTTATTAACTTTTGGTCGAGAATATGTTTGTATATTTTCAGAAAACAACTCCAAGACCATGTGGATTCCTGCAACAGAGAGGATTGACAGGTCTGCTCCAACCACGAAGACAAGAGGAAAAACAGCCCAGAGATGGAAGACGCTGATGACACCTTGCCACGCTAGCAGTCAGCAGCTGTGCACCACTGCAGGTTGCCTAGGACCAAACCAGAGAGGGTCGGACCTGCATTGCCACCATGTGCCCACCATCCAGATATCATTGCTGACATGTACACATAAGGAACTGTTTGACATTGAAATGGGGACTCAGAACTGTTGGACATTGAAATTGGGACTCAAACATTTTTTTTGTTACTATATGTTTATTTCTAGTCTGCAGAGGCAAAATTTTTTAAAGGAAAGAAATGGGGGAAAATTGTTTTTATTCTTAAAAACTTTCAAAAATGAACATGTAAATCCTGTTATCTTTTTGGGAGACGGAAACCATTTTAAGAGTAGAAAATGTCATTTGGAAAAAAATAGTGTGATATTTCTTATGACCAGGATTGAATAATGATACTCTTTGTAACATCTAGAGATTGATATTCATACATAAGGATAGCATCTCTTAACCTAGACTTCTACTGCCCTTCAGAGAGAAATGTGGAATGGGCAGCATTCATTTCCAACAAATATGTTGCATGTTCTCGGGCTTAACCTCAGTTCTCAGTGGCAAGCTATTACTCTACTTCTTTCTCTCCTCTTCTCTTAAGAAAATTTATATTGGAATGCAAGAAAGGAGAATGGCCACATTTTAGAAATTATATGAGCTCTATTTTCTCATGACTATTTTCAAGGTTGGTATTATATTATTAGTGACAAATAGACACTGCCTCTTTATTATTATTATTTTAATCCTCACCCAAGGATATTTTTCCATTGATTCTCAGAGGGAGTGGAAAGGAAGGAGAGGGGGAGACAGAGAGAGAAGGGAGAGAGGGAAACATCAATATGAGAGAGACACATCGATTGGTTGTCTCCCGCATATGCCCTGAACGGAGCGGGGATGGAACCTGCAACCCAGGTATGGAAGCTGCAAACCAGGTAAGTGCCCTTGACCAGAATCAAAGCTGAGACCCTTGGGTCAGCAGTTCAATGCTCTAACCACTGAGCCATGCCGATAATAGCTATGTTGCCTTTTTAGACTCGCTCAGTGGAGATCTGGATGAGGAAAAAAGTTCTAAGACAGTGTTGCTCAAATTCACATATACCTTAGTTACCTGGGTGAGCATCTAAGTTCCAGATTTTTAGTCAGTATGTCTTAGGTGGGGTCTGAAATCCTGAATTTTTCACAAGCTTCCAGGTAATGTCAATGTTGTTGATTGTGTAACAAAGGATTAAGGTAGACACTCAGGTATAGTAAACAGAGAGGCAAGTGAAGCACCGTGCCCATACCAATAGTGAACTCAGAGAGGCAATATGCACTTGAATTCAATAAAAGCCTCATGGAGTGTCCCAGGTAAAGGGAGCTTTTAGTGTCCAGTGGGAAGTTGCCATTCAGCGCTAACAGTCACAGTCATGGCATTTCTTTAACAAACATGTAGAGCTTGTCACATGCTGGACATTATTCTGTGAACTTCCAGATATTAATTTATTTAAGTCTCTTAGCAGCCCGAAAGGTAGGTTCTATTATTTTTATTCTTGCCATTATTTTACTGGTTCAGAAACTAAAGAACATCACAGCTCCTGAATGAGCATGCTTGGATTGTACGCCGGCAGAAGGCTCCACACTCCTCCACTTAAGCACAAAGTCATGTTACTTCTCTGATCCAGATAGCTGCTGTCAGAAGCACTGACCTAGTGAATTAACCAAAAGAGTGGGGGATGGAGTTGTTCTTGGATTCATCCGGTCTGCTTGTAAGGAAAAAGGCTGAGGGACTATATAGGACTGAGGTCCATTCCTTCTAGGCTGTGGTTTAGAGATTCTTGCCATATGGCTTCTGTATCTTGGAACCAAGATAGGCCTAAACGCGCGCGCGCACACACACACACGTGTGTAAAACTCTGAAAGTTGGTATGGGGACTGGATAGTAGGGATTAATTGGCAAATATCTGGGAAAGATAAAGGGTTAATTTCTCAGAATCTTTGTAAAATAGCATCTCATCAAAATTTTATAGCATCTCCCTGACAGAGATTGAAAGCTTTTGTCACTAGCCTTAGGTTGCAAAATAAGTCAAGGTCAAATTTAGTGCACCCTCAGGACTGTCAGTTTTAGATCTAGCTTCTTTTAAACCTTATTTCAGTTCCTGTGAAGAATCATTAGAATATTCAAACCTAAAGATCCCTGCTGTTAACTGCTCTCCATTAAAATTACCATAATAACTGGGACAAAGAAGCACATATATAATAATGCTCATATGCACTTCAGATTGTCCCCACCTAATTAATGACTAATTCTGAGGCTCAAGTAGTGGGAGCTGGAGGATATTTTCGAGATGATGTGTCAGACTTCAAAGCAAACTCCGACTCTGACACAGCAGGCTGCAGTAGGTCCAGCAGGACAGCTGCCTGGGGGCAATGGTCCTCAAGTCCCGGTAGAAGGGAGGAAATTTGCATTCATACTGTGTTTGTTTATGGCTAAACTTTAGTTCTTAAGTGCTCACTAGTATTCCCATGAACTCTGGATAATGGAAGATGAAAGTGAATTTGAGGGAACCAAAGGGAAGAAAAACAATGCCCAGGCCCCTCCTAGTAGACCATTTTTTCCGGACTCTTCAGATCAGTATCTGGTCATAACAGTGTGTTTAGAAGTTGCCATTTCTGTTGGTTTTAGACTAACTTTTGCCACATTTTGATCTCTGTTTTCTTGGAGCCTATTCTGTGACTAAATGTGCCGCCTGTTGTCTCTACACTTGCTACATTGGCTCAGCTCTCTAATAGGGCTCTCTCGCTTTGATTGGCAGTTACAGGGGATGGGCGATGTTTCAGGTCAGTGCTGCCAGAGACTGTAAAGGCTGACATGGTGACGATTTATTATTTCTGATGACTAATTATAAGGAGGTTTGTGTTTCATGGGTATTTTGATGGGTGTTCTTTGTAGAGCTATCACCTTTTCCCAAATACTTCAATACTTCAACCTTTGTCAACAACTAAAATATATTACCTTTCTCTGTGGGTTAAGGGAGATAAGGAAGCAGAAATTGTTTATATGGTCAATTTCATGATTTCCTAGAGAGAAATTATGAAGGTTTAGGAGGGAGATGACTGATCTCAAGATTTGAAAGATTAAGACTAGACTCAAAGAAAAGTGTAGTAGGCATTAGTAAGTGCTTATTTGGAGGAAATTGATAGAAAGCATACATCCTAAGAATGCAATGTGATTGTTTTATCTTGATTTGTTAAATACCTCAAAATATCATATGCCTGGAATTTAACATTGTCTAAAAGGCTCATATAACAAATTTATCTCCTTAAACACTGGATTGTTTTTTAAAAAATGGAATGTATTTAGGTCTACTTACCAAAAAAAAAAAAAAAAAATAGGTGTATTGCTAACCAGCCTAAATTATGTGTAAAATTTATAGGAAAAAAAATGGCTTAAATGAAGTGTAATAATTATTTAATTTGATTAGCAGATTTTTAAAAATGGAAAATTTTAATAGTTTTTGTTGAAGCAATAAATAACTACAAAGTCTTATGGTTATAATAATACATACAGGGTGTCCCAAAAAATGTATACACACTTAAAAAGCTGATAGCTAAATTTTGAAATGTATTTTAATAAACACTGCCTTCAAATTATTAAAAGTGTTTTTGTACATTATTTTGGACATCCTATATGTATTAGTCAGACAAGTTTCAGGAAAATGGTGGGTTAACTATGCCACTGCTAGACTCACTGGCCTTTTAAAATTTTATTTTCATTTATTTATTAATTAAATTTATTGGGATGACATTGGTGAACATATAAGTTTGCAGGTGTGGGTTTCTGTGTTACCACTGGCCTTGATAGGCCTGGGCAGCCTGAACAGTGGCCTTCATCCCAGGCCTTAGAGAGAGGGAACAGCCACTCCCTGGCCATGTTGTGTTTCACAGCAAATGGCAGAAGCTCAAGATAAAGCCAAACCACAAAAGTACATTTAAAGTTTCTGCTTGAAAATGATGTAAGTCCATGGGTACTCATGTCTCATGGGCCAAAGTCATGTGACCAAACCTAAACAAAGCCAGTGAGTGGCCAAGCAAATTCCAGTTATAAGGAAGTATAATAAAGTCAGGAATAAAATGAATAATTGTGAATAATTAGTACCATCTAGCACAATGACTCCACACTTTGAGGTAGAAAAAGTTTAGAAATAAAACAACGGGAAAAAATTGAGGGCAGTAACATAAATGGGATGGCTGTGAGGGAGATTTATTTAGTCTGTAAGTTCTGTGAATACTTGTGCTTTCTAGACAGTTTTGAATGACTCAGAAACTCAACTTAGGGTTCTCCAGCACCTGATAGATCCTCTTTGCCCTACACCTGCAAAAATTTGTAGTAAAAGATATTTGGAGAATAAAAATTACACTTAACTCATCACTTATTAAGAGTCAGGCTTTGTGCCATTCTGGCTGTGGAGGTCAGTTGGTTAGAGCATTGCCAAATAGGCCAAAGTTGTGGGTTTGATCCGGGGTCAGGGAACATATAAGAATCAACCACTGACTGCATAAATCAGTGGAACAACAAATTGATGTTCCTGTCTCTTCCCTCTACCCTTTCTCTCTCTCTATCTTAAATCAATTAAAAAAATAAAGAGTTAGGCTTTGTGTTGAAATCCATGAAACTGTTGAAGTCATCATGGATTCTCTTTCTACATGGAACTCACGCTAAAAAAAGAACAACCTTATTTATTGGCAGTTCACCTACTTCCTAAGCCCTGCAGTTAGCTTTCAGTGAATAGCAGATCAGTCTTTCTGATCTTATCAGACTGAACATTTTGACTAGACTGAAAATCTCGTTAATTGGTATTTCTCAGTACTTAACTACACTAACTCTGCTGTTACCAGTAAATTGTACTAGTATGAGACTATGCCTTATTTACACTCTTAACTGCCTTTCAAATTGGTTTTATCCACCACTAAGTTGTAAGTGACTGAATTCACCTAGTTTACTGTAGCATCCCAGCATTAAGCTGAAGTCTAGACTTTAAGTGTTGCTCAATAAATGTTTGTTGAAGCGTGTTGTATATTATAAAAAGAAATACAGTCACATGCTGCTTAACAATGGGGATGCATTCTGAGAAATGCATTGTTAGGCAATTTTGTCATGTACCACTTAATGGCAGGTTACATTCTGAGCAATGTGTTGTTAGGTGATTTTGTCCTTGTGTGAACATCATACAGTACATTTACACAAACCTCAACGGTATAGTCTACTACACAGCTAGGCTATAACATGCTGTACAGGAATGTTCCTAGGCTAGAAGCCTGTACAGCATATTACTGTATAAAACAAAACAAGATTAAATAAAGCACAACAGAAAATTATGGAATCAAGAGACATGGTAAACATGAGATGTATGAAGCTGCTGCCAGGGTAACACAGCTTACTGTTTTACAGCAAATTTTCTTTTTATAGGTAGAAATAGTATACTCTAAAATAATGATAAATATAGTATAGCAAATACATAAACCAGTAACATAGTTGTTTATCGTGAATCAAGTATTATATATCTATGTCTATATAAAAAGGTAATATGCAAATTAGCCTGGTTGCTGTAACAGTCACGACCAGCTCAGGAGGAGGTTTCACGTGCAAATGGGCAGGAGGAAGGGACTTCTTGCGTTGTGAGGCACATCATGGGTGGTGCAGCCCCAGAGTAGAGAGGCAGGGGGGCATGCCCAAGCCACTGCTGCCACTCTGCCACAGCAGGTTTGGGAGCAGGAACAGAGAGACAGGAGGCATACCCAGGCTACCACCACCCGGCCCCAGCAGGCCCACCTCTGAGCATGAGCTGCAGAGGGAACACCTTTTCTGACCGCTCATTGGCTAAGCTCCCAGTATGCCACTCATAGTGTTCTTGGTAACTTGGGTAATAAGGATCAGGAAGGTGATATAGGGTTTTTCCACCTCACTCCTGGAGGAAAAAACGAAGGCCCACTACTGGAGGGGCTAAAAAATGTCATATCCTGCCCTAGCCAGTTTGGCTCAGTGGATAGAGCCTCAGCCCCCAGACTGCAGGGTCCGGGTTCAATTTTGATAAAGGGCATGTACCTAGGTTGCAGGCTCCTCCCTGGCTGGGGCCCAGGTCAAGGCTCATGCAAGAGGCAACCAATCGAAGTGTCCCTCTAACATTGATATTTCTCTCTGTCTTTCCCTCTTTCTTCCATGCTCTCTAAAATTCAATGGAAAAATATTCTCAGGTGAGGATAAAAAAAGAAAGAAGGAAAGAAATGTCATATCCCATGAAAGAGACATCTTGAAAATGCTTAAAGAAAGTTGTTATTTTTTCGTGGTGAAGGGACTGGAGTCTGTGTTGATAAAAACACCTTGGTGGCTGGCAGTGGCAACAGCAGCAGCGTGGTGGGGTGGCACCTTCCTCTGATCAGCCTGCAGAGAACATCCCCTGAGGGGTCCCAGACTGTGAGAGGGGGCAGGCTGGGCTGAGGACCCCCCACCCCGCCCCAGTGCATGAATTTCGTGCACCAGGCCTGTAGTTATACATAATTGTATGTGCTACACTTTTACATGACTGGCAGCACAGTAGGTTTGTTTACACCAGCATCACCACAAACAGCTCACCACCATTTAGTATTACAACATCATTAGGCACTAGGAATTTTTTAGCTTCTTATGGCACCATTGTTGTATGTCCATTCTGTCATTGACTGGACCTCAGATATGTGGGGCATGATTGTGTGGAGGATGATATGGAGATTGTAGAGGTCAGCTATGAAATATCCAAAATCTACAGCTGAAAAGCACTAGATTTAGAAAGAGAAATGTGTCTTCTCCACAGAAAGAGAGATTAAGAATGAATATTAAGAATTTCTGATAGAGAGATGATGGAAACTTGGATTTACTAAGGTTGAGGTGTCGACAGAAGGGCCCTGACATTTACAATGAGTCAGCCTCTTGCATTTTCCTACAGCTAAACTCTCAAGGCTTTTTAGAGAATCATCAGCAAATGAAAATGTTTATTTTATATCCTTAATCAAGAACACAATTTCCACACTGTCCTCTTTGCTAAGTTCAAAATAATCAGTTTAATAAAAATATGAATAACTAAGTTCATTATTCCCAGGTAACATGCAGCCCACCACCCACCCCCCTCGGCCCCCAACTCCTCTTTTTCTCTTCTTAACCCTGTTTTTATCTTTTTTTTCCTTGACTGAGTCCCTCACATGTGAGTAAATAATTTGTATGCAAATTACTTATGCAGCCTGCAGAATCACTCACTAAATGTCTTTGAGCTATTCTTGGATAATCTGAGAAGGGTGAGTGAGTAGTTGTGATTTCTGAGACTTCACTACGGGAAGTCTCAGATTGAAGAGGCTATAATGTAGGCCTGGCCAGACAGTGAATGCCTTTGTATAGGTAAGTCTAGAAAATTTGGAAATTATCCTATAATCTATATAGAAAAAATGGAAGCATAGTTAACTAGTTAATTAATTAATTAAGTCAGTATCTATTTGCTGAGCACCCATATATTACCAAACATGTGCTAAGCAATGATGAGCCACATATGCCTGATGTCTGTTGTCCAGAGGCTAAAAGCTAGTGTGGGGATAGACAATCAAAAAGCATACAACTAAATAACTAAATATTTGTTACAAACCATGGTATGGGTTTTGTGAAGGAAAAGCACTCCTTTATTATCTCATACACATAAATCCAGAAGAAAAGAAATTCCAACATTCAGCAGCCTATTTTAGGTGTGATTTAAGCACTCAGATTATTTCCCTATTTCTTATTGAACCTTCTCAATTGCAGGATTTGCCTTCAAGATTGTCTCCTCATGGATGGAGAGCAATACTAGTTCTTAGTACTGTATCAGCACACAACCTCCAGAGGAGAGAAGATGTCCCTTTCTTCTTTACCGTTTTTAAGAGGGATACGTTTGCCAGAAGCACTCTGGCTGAGTCTTTCTAGTAGCTAATAACCAAAATTGTGCCAAATATGCATTCCAAATCATTGGTGAGGGTTAAGGAAATATCTTGATTGGTACCTGTGTTGTCTAATAATGTAGCCATTAGTCACATGTGGCTATTTAAATTTAAATTAAATACAATAAAAAAAATCAGTGCATCATTTGCTCCAGGAACAATTCAAATGCTTTAGAGTCACAGGTGGTCAGTGGAAACAGTATTGAGCCAAACCAGCTAGGACACTTAAAATATTTTTGACTTTTGCTTTCTGTTTGTTTATTGTCTAGGCAACATGAATAGAGCAAATTGCAAAAAGTTAAAAGCAAATATTCCAAATCAAGCAAATACTCCAACTTCTTAATTTGTTAATTAATTGTAGACAGGTGTATGTGTGTGTGTGTGTGTGTGTACATTTGAGGCAGAACTGAAGATGAGTATTTTTTGTAAGTGCATTATGAAAATATTTTCATTCACATGAGGGCTTTGTGTGGCTAATTGTGTAGGAGTTATGAATCTATATGTTGTCTTCACAAATATTTTATGAGGATGGTACCTCAGAGAAGGGATTAGGTTAGGTATTTGTTGCATAAAATATTAAACCTATTTTTATTACTACACTCAGGTCAATATTATTTACAGATAGTTTACTGCTTGCAGATAAAAAGTATCTATATCTATATGAAAGTTATAGAGCCTTCTATTTTGTGATATAATTTTAAAAGAATATTTAAAAAGAGAATGGTAGTAAATTGCTGATTCCTTATCAGGACAAATCAATTTTAAAAGTTGATTAATAAAAGGTACAGGATAAGCCCGGTTGGTGTGGTTGAGTCTCAACCTATGAACCAGAGGTCACGGTTTGATTCTGGTCAGGGCACATGCCCATGTTTCAGGGTCGATCCCCAGTATGGGGCATGCAGGAGGCAGTCAATCAATGGTTCTCTCTCACCATTGATGTTTCTGTCTCTCTCCCTTTCCCTTCTTCTCTGAAATCAATAAAATATATATATATATATTTTTAAAAAGTATAGGCTCAGTTATATGAATCAATCTAACAAAATTTGAGAAGTAAGATACCCAATTTTCATCACACACTAGGGGGAAAATAATAGGACCTAACTGAACCATCAGCTACTGTTTTGTGCTATGATGAGATCTGAGTACAGGGTTCAACAGCCACATGATTGCAGCAGGGGCTGGTAGTATGTATGAATGCTGGGAGACTATCTACATAAAAAGCTTAGTGGAAAGACAACTTTTTTCTAGAAATAAAGAGTAGTGATGATTCCCCTTACCCCAATCTAGTTGACCACAGAAACAACCTTTTCAATAAAAGCAACGTTTTGGTGGTCTTTTCAGAAGACAGAATACTTTTTACCAGTATAGCTACTGATCTAAAACAAATTATTCTAGTATTTTGAATTTTTTTTCAATTATAAATTTCATCTGTTTCACATGAATTTTTATATAGCACAGCTTTGGCTAATAGGTGTATGTATATTTCGAATAGTGTATGCAAGTGCGCTTTTTACATTTGTATGTTTCATGTATTACGTATGGGTATATACATTTTTTAAAATTTCAAAATTTCCTAGTGAAATCGCCAGCTTCTTTCCCTGCCAAATAGTCTTTGTTAGGCTTCACTTACTGCTCTGCTCACACTGATTTGTGAGCCAATCCAAAGTCACAGCTATTGCTTTATACAACATATGTCTGTGAAGGTCTCTCACTGCACATGTCAAGACAACGCTCTTGAGCATATGTGAGTTATTTATCATCAAACAGATTTCATAGTAACAGGTGCATCCATGGGACCCAAATATATAAAAGACTAATTTCCTTTATTCTCTTAAAAGGCAGTGACTAAAAGTGATAAGATAATGGCTGGAATCCTAGACAACTAAAAGCTTCCAGCAGATGTAGCTCTTGAAGCTTTTACCAAACACTGGGAAAGCATAATGCAGTCATTGCAGGCAAATGGGGAAGATGACTGGAAGATATTAATAAACTCAAGCTTCTTTCTTAGAACAATGGAATGTTTATACCTGAAAGCACCCTTAGAGGTGCTCTCATTCAACCCCCTTATTTATTGAGGCCAAAAATAGGATGGATGGTTGGCCTAAACTCAGAAGGTGTTCCTACACGATCCAGGTGTGAACAACAACCAAACCAGGGCTCTTTGATCCTGTCACCAGTCCACCTTTCTATAAAACACAGCAAACATCTTGTGTTGTTTCTTTTAATCTATTAACTTAGTAATGTCTTGAATATAGCTTTCTCCACCCTCCATTTATATTTATTACTCTCTTTTATTTCTTACTCCAAATTTGTGAAATGCTCTTTGTGTTTGTATGAAGAAAATGTAAACTACACTGCAAAGAATGATTTGAAAATAATATTAGCAGGCAGAAATTCTGTGCTGTGTATGTCACACCTGCCATGTAATAGTATTTTCTGCCAGCAGCATCCATATGATCACTTGACACAGAATTAAAAACCAGCAGCTCTGAGAGCAAGGCTGTGCGGCCCCGACCCGGCCCTCATTACCGGTGGCTGAGCTCAAGTACACTCACTTACAGTGAGTGCAAGAATCAGCTCTGAACCTGGCCACTCCGCTGTGTTGTGTCACTTGCTCAGACCATGCATGACAAATCCTCAAATGCATTTGGTGACATTTAGAGAGCACTGTGGACTCTGCCAATATGCCTAGCAATCAGAGTGTGCATGACAAATTATGAAACACATACTGTGAAAATTATGGACCCTGTCACGGTGCCAATCTGCTGCTGAAAACCTACTGCTGCTAGAAGTAATGTTGGCATAAATTTGTTGCTAAATTCAATCGTATTTCTAATTCAGTAATGGATTGATCTTAATAGTGAGTTGCTGTACCTGTTTCGGTTTCAAAGAGGTACCAGGGGAGCTAATGACCTCAGCCGCTATTGTAGGTATCAGAGGAATGGAATACTTCCCTCACTTTTCTCTATCGATGGCTCTTACCTACCTTTTTGTATCACACAGGGTTGACGCACAGGCCCAGATTGTTCCTTGTAGACCACTATATTGTAAGAGGTGCACTAAAACTTTGTGGTTAATTACAACCTTAATTCAGAGAATCCTCACCCGGAAGTACTTGCCTAAAGAGCCAAGAGCAGCAGGAGAATCTGAAGTGGAGTAGGAGCAGCTCCAACGAGCTCCCCTGGAGAAGCGGGCAGTTAGAACCTGGACAAGTTAGTGTTGACACTCAGTGAATCATCCCATCAGGTCATTAAATGACAGGCACTGGGAAAGCTTCTGCACAAACCCACAACCACAGACTAACAGCAGCAACAACAACAAATCCCAGCAATTTAGAGAAAGGAAAAGAATATAGGAGCTAGATTTTCATAAAACGTAGTCAAGGACACCATCCCATGGCCTGATAGAAATGTGAGTCTAATGATTTCTGTATTTAGAGTGTATACTTTCTAAAGGTCATTTTTACTGACTTATATAGAAAAATGATGTAATAATATTTAAATGTGAAATGTAACTAGTGTGATATTGAGTTTATGTTTACAAAGCCGAGGGCTATATCTTTTTTGTGCATTTTGTTTTAACTTTATAATTGCAGCTTTAATTTTATTTCCTTACTTTTGGTTGGATTAGTCCACATTTATAAGAAATGTAGTATGCTTACAGTGATATCATGATGGTTTCTATTTTTGAACAGTTATCATTAGTAAAACAGACTTCAAATCATGTTGAGTATTACATGAATTAAAATAATAATCATGACATTTACTCTTATCACATGAAAAAAAAGTTAAATAGTGCTCCCAAAAGTAAGTTTATTTATATCAGATTTGTGGGAGTATATATTTGTCCCGTTTCTTTAATTTTTTTTTATTTTCTTGGATTAGATCATCAGTTTTATTTAGCTGTTGTACTTGCTTATGAAATCTACCTACAGTTTAGAATCACGTTAATTATGTGTTGATTATTGAAAAATAATTGATAATAATTATGATTAAAACTCTTTTTCCCCCTATTAAATTAACTTCCTACTGAAATCATGGGGTCTTCAAAGGCACATTAACATTTTTAACTGTTTTTGTACCAAAAAAATAAAAGTGAAAGCTCTTATGTAAGAGATTTGGCAAAATCTAACTACTCCTGGATCTGAGGCTACCACCAGATGCATATGGCTTGTTGCAAATAATATGGAAGGAAACAACAAAAAAAGAGGGATGGAAGAAGTGTTTCCAGGACTTTTACTGCACGGTGCATGCTGCGGCTCTGATGTTTAGCTTCTGTCAATGCCAGAAGTCTTGAGAATGAAGCCAAGATATGCACCTTTACTCAGGGCTCCTTTCCTTCGACGAAAAGAGAATTTGACAAGGCAACTACCAGCCAGGCTCTTCCAGACTTCAAGGAGTCTGTCTGAATTGTCAGTTAGCAACTCTTCTTTCAAATGATATAGACAAGAAATCCCTAAATTGAAGAAAGCTGGAGCAAGGATTTAGAAATAAGCATGATCTTACATCTAGGAAACAGTGCTAGAAATAGTGAGGTAGTTGCGCTTAGCAATTTGAACATTAATTCTCCCAAATATGAAAGCATATTTTGGCCAAAAAGAGAGTCCAGGAGGCTGACCAGTGCCAAAGAGAAAAATGGCAGCACTCCCTCCATCTATGTCTCTGATTATAAAACAGCAGGAGAGATAATTAGGGGAGCATACACGTTCTGCTCTGAGGCATATGTCAGGCTCAATACTGAGAACAGATTTACGCATTGCCGAGGATGCCAAGTACTTCTTCCTGTGACTTCTCCAACAGTGAGGTGCTGGGCTCGTGCGGCTGGCAGTTTTGCAAAAAACTGTAGTGGTGAGTGACACAGATGGTGTGGAGAGTCTGACATTGCATATTATTTACCAATCAGAAAATGACTCAGTTATTTTATTATGCAGACACCATTATGAAGGACCACCTGTACCATGTGTGCTGCCTGCGTGTGGGTGACAGCAGGAAGAGCGCATATGCCCATTGAAAAAATAAACTATTTTGCTTATATATGTTATATGTTTGTGTAGTTTTAGCACCTCCTTTATTCATATTAGGTTTGTGAGCATTCAGTACCATTTCTCCTCCCATGAGGACTCTGCCCAATGTCTGCACAGTACTTGAACTTTATGAGAACGCCATGCTTTAGAGATTAGACAAGGAAATCACTTTACAATGTAACATTTTGATATTTCAGAAACTATATCTGGAAAATGGGATCCAAGAAGGGGAGCCTTACACTAACTTCTGTTAATACAAATGGCATTGATAGCGTCCTCGTGGGAGGAGAAATGTACAATGTGTAAACCATAACCTCAATTCAGGTAGTGAACCTATTCCTTATCCCCAAAAGTATCCCAGTGTTTAGACCATGTCCATTTAATATGATTTTGTATATGGTTAGCTTTTAAATTTATTATTTTGCTGTTTGCTTTTAATTTGTTCCATTCCCATTTTGTTCTCCCCCCGCCCCTTTTCTGGATTCTCTTGTATTGTGTATTTCTTTCTCTTTTGAACAGTGTATATTTTATTATTCCAATGTATCTCCTTGTCAATTTATTAGCTATAATTCTTTGTTTTGCTATTTTGGTGGTTGTTACTTGACTTGTAATGTGTATCTTTAACTTTTCACAGTATTTCTTCACAGAATAGATGTCACTTCATATAAGATATGAAAAAGGAGACATATGTAAAACTTTAGACCAAAAAAAAAAAAGTTTTGAGAACTTTGTCCTGGCCAGTGTGTTCAGTGGACAGAACATCAGCCCATGCACCAAAGGGTCAGGGTTCAATTCCCTGTCAAGGGCATGTACCTGAGTTGCCCGTTTGATCTCCGGCCTGGTCAGGGCATATACAGGAAGCAACCAATCGAAGTGTCTATCTCACATAGATGTTTCTTTCTTTGTCTCTCTCTCTGTCTCTCCCTCCCTCCCTCTCTCCCTTCCACTCTCTCTAAGAATCTATGAAAAAAAATAACCTTAGGTGAGGATTAAAAAAAGAACTTCATAATAATTTACTTCTATTTCTTCCCTATCAACATCTGTTCCATTATTGTAAAAAAATTTAGTTCTATAGATGTTATAATCTTCACATTATGTTACATTTTGTTTATAGTCAGTTATTGTTTAAAGGTATTTAAATAATAAGAAAAAATATTATCTATTTATTCACAAAGATATCATAGTTGTTCATTCCTTTGTATAGATTCATATTTCCATCTGGGATAATTATCCTTCTGCCAGAGGATGTCCTTTAACATTTCTTGTAATTGTCTGCTGACAATGAATTGTTTCAGCTTTTCTGCATTTAAGATTATCTTTATTTGGTCTCTCTTCTTTGAAAGATATTTTTTTCTGAGTATAGAATTCTAAACCGACAATATGTTTTTAGTACTTTAAAGTTGTTGCCCTACTATCTTCTGGCTTACATACTTTTTTGTTTGTTTTTCAATCCTCACTGAGGATATTTTTCCATTGGTTTTTAAAGAGAGTGAAGAGTGAGGGAAAGACAGAGAGAAATATCAATGTGAGAGAAATACATCTATTGGTTGCCTCCTGCCCAGGACAGGGTGGAGCCTGCAACCAAGGTAGGTGCCTTTGACCAGAATCGAACCTGGGACCCTTCAGTCCACAGGCTGACGCTCTATCCACAGAGCCAAACTGGCTAGGGCTTACATAATTTTTAATGATAAAGCAATAGTCCTTCCTTTTTTCCTATGCATGTAATGTGTCTTTTTGTTTTGCTACTTTTATGATTTTCTCTTTATTATTGATTTTGATCAATTTGATTATGATGTGCCTATTGTGCTCTTACTACCATTTCTTGTGATTGGGGTTTTTTGAGCTTCTTGGATTGTGGGTTTATTGTTTTCATCAAATTTTGAATAATTATTTATTCAAACATTTTGTCTGTCCTCCTGTATTCTTTTTATGGGTTACAATTACATGCATATTAGGATGCTTGCAGTTGTCTCACATGAGACTGATGCACTTAAAAATCTTTTTCTCTGCTTTATTTTGCATATTTCCTAATGTTATGTGTTCAAGTTCATTAATCTTACAACTTGTCTGTATTATTATTTGTGTCCAGCATTTTTTCACATCAGACTTTGTAGTTTTCATCTCTAGAAGTTTGATATAAGTGCTGTTTATATATTCTGTGCCTCTCCCTAACTTTGAGAACATGAAATCTGATTATAGTAATTTCTAATTTCCCTGTCTCCTAGTTATTACACGTGTCTTTTCTGGCTCAGTTTTGATTAATTGGTTATTCTCTTTATGTGTTGTATTTCCCTGCTTCCTTGAATGCTTGGTAATATTTGATTAGATGTAAGACATTGTGAAATGTATTTTGTTGGGGGATTGATGTTTTTGTATTCCTATATTCTTAAGCTCTGTTTTAAAGTGCAGTTAAGTATGTAGGCAATAATTTCATCCTTTCAAATTTTGCTTTTTTTACTTTTAGGCATTCTAGAGCAGTGATTAATATGAAGTTAATTTCCCCACTTTTGAGGAAAGATATTCTAGAATACTCAACTCCATGAATTATTAGTTATTTTAGAGTGGACAATGGCTTTCCCACTATTTGCAGCCCTGTATGATCTCTGGTCACTGTTCCCTCTGTGTTTTTGAGTTGTTTTTACCCCAAACTTATATAGTGTCTTCTCATGCATAACTGATCAATACACTGCTGAAAACTGGAAAGGGACTCTGCCGATCTCTGGGATTGTTTTTATGTGAGATCCTCCTGCATCCAGCACCGTCAGGCCCTGCATAATGACATATTGTTTAATTTCAGTCTGCATATACTTACTAATGCAGGGTGGGACAAAAGTAGGTTTATAGTTGTGAATATGGGAAACATAGTTTATTCTTGTATTATTAGTTATTAATTATTGTATTATTTTCCATGAGAACAACTGTAAACCTACTTTGACCCCACCCTGTATATCCTGTAGATATTTATGTTTCAGCACATACAAATCTATGTTTCCTTTTTCTTTTTTTTATGCTCACTGAGGATATTTTTTCCATTGATTTCTAGAGAGTGGAAGGGAGGGAGAAGGGGGAGAAAGAGAAAGAGAGAGAGGAACATCCATGTGAGAGAAACACATCGATTGGTTGCCTCCCTCACATGCCCTACCGGGGCTGGGGAACCTGCAACTGATGTACATGCCCTTGACCGGGAATCAAACCCTTGACCCTTTGGTCTGTGGGGCCAATGCCCTAACCACTGGGCAACCGGTCTGGACTATGTTTCCTTTTCAATGGCAGCATCTTATTTCGTGAAAGAATATACAACTTGTTAACTTATAATAAGTTATGGTACCTTTTTAATCCATACAGAGTCTTTATGACTTTTTCCTGATCTTTTAGTATATTTAATTTGAAACTTATAGCTGTACAAATAGGTAATTCACAAGTTCTAATCTTTTAGCCTCCTGAACATAGTGTCAGCTAATGGGATTAAGGTGAAAAATATTTTTGGTTTCCAATTTCAAAGTCTTTGTAAAAATTAAGATCTGACTTTTTAACTTTAAATTTCTGTTACTTTCCTTTAGAAAAAGTCCACTCAAGAGACTGTTTTGGAAATTCCTTTACAAGTGCCATGACTGCCAATGTTTGTTTTAGCATGTCTGTTGCCATATGTAGTACATATGGATGCACAGGGGTTTAGGAAAAGGGGAGGGGTTTGTTTGTGAATAGCTGAGACACCACATTCATATAAAAGTAATCCATGGGCTGTAAACATATATGCATATATTTTCTGTTATACATAAAAATACATTATGTGTATATATTATATATATGATATTTAATAAGGTGATAATTTCAATTTTTTATATTTTCAATTACTTTTTAAAAAACTGAAACTAATATTTCAACAAATAAAATTACTTATAATTTAAAAAAAATTTTGAACATATATTTTTTCTAGAGCCATTAATATTAGGGGAAAAAATACATTGTTCACTTACTCACCTTTGTTTACTTGGGATTAGGCAGAATGTTTGAACATACAGTAAGTCTAAAAAAAGTATTTGTTAAAAGAATGAAAAAATACATGAATTTCAGAGTTTTAATAGGGAAAATTTACTAACAAAGTTAGCAATATGTGTTAAGTGACTGGCCATCTTCAAAAGTTCATCATAATTTCAGATTTTTGTATAATGACATCTGTATCAACACAATTAAGTCATTCATTAAAATATAACCCTTGCCCTAGCTGTTTTAGCTCAATGGATAGAGCATTAGTCCATGCACATAAGGGTCCCAGGTTCAATTCCAGTCAAGGGCACATACCTTAGTTGCAGGTTCCCTGACCCTGGTTGGGTGTGTGCAGGAGGCAACCAATTGCTGTGTCTGTCTCATATCAATGCTTCTCTCTGTCTCTCCCTCTCCCTTCCACTCTATGTAAAAATCAATAGAAAAATATCCTTGTGTGGGGATTAACAACAACAACAAATATTATCTATATATATATAAGGTTAAGTGTCCATCCTTCCCTCCAAAAAGTAGCTATGGCGTGCACTGACCAGCAGGGGGCAGACGCTCAATACAGGAGCTGCCATGATGTGCACTGGCCATCTAATATATAAAGGCCAGGGTTGTAACAACCAATCACAAGGGAAGGCTGACCAACCCGGAAGTCTTCAGTCAGCCCTGGGTTGCTGGGGTGACCCAGCACTGATTGCCCAGCTGTAATCTGGTTACCCAGTACTGACTTGCCAGGGGGCTGAGACCCAGAGAGAGAGGCAGGGTCTTATCCACAGCCTGTGGCAGCTATTGATCAGTACTTGCCTCTCTCTCTCCCTCTTTCTTTCTGAGCTTAGCCAGCAGCTGGGCTTTTCTTTCTCTCCCTGCCTCTGTGGGGCTGCTGTTAAGCCCCTCCTCTCTGATCAGGCCCAGAGATAAGCCTGGAGATGCTGATTGGCATAGGAACTGACAAATCAGAACCAAATGTTGGTGCTGTGAAGAACCAATGGCTGTCTAGGAGGTGGAGCTTTTGATGCTGACTGGAATAGGAACCGACCATCAGAACCAAATCTGGGTGCTGTGGGGAACCAGTGGCTGCCTAGCAGGTGGAGCTTTTGATGCTGACTGGCATAGAAACCTACTAATTAGAACTAAATTGGCCAGCAGAGGAGGGCAGTTGGAAGCTAGATCAGGCCTACTGGGGAGGGCAGTTGGGGGCGAGATCAGGCCAGCAGTGGAGGGATTTTGGGGGCAACCAGGCTGGGAGGGGAGGGCAGTTGGGGGCATGATCAGGCCAGCAGACAGGTGAGCAGTTAAGAGCCAGCAGGCCCAGATTGAGAGAGGGATGTCCGACTGTAGGTTTAGGCAGTCGGACATCCCCCAAGGGGTCCCCAATTGGAGAGGGTGCAGGCTGACCTGAGGGGACTCCCCCTCCATGCACGAATTTCATGCACCGGGCCTCTAATCTATAATAATAAGAGCATAAAAGCCTAATTAGACCAGATGTCCTTGTGGATGTCCTTCCGGATGACCTTACAGATAGCCTTATGGACAAAGCTGGGGCTGTGAGGGAAGCCCAGGACCCAGGTGCCTGCCAGTGGCCAGAGGGCAACCTGGGTCCTGGGTGCCAGAGGGAAGCTGGTGCCAGCAGCCGGGGAAAGGAAGGCCTACTCTTGTATGAATTTTGTGCATCAGGCCTCTAGTTTAAAAATAAATGGCACCACAGACCTGGCGCCAACAAACCAACACTTGGTTTCCCACAAGTGGGACACAGACCCCGTCACCAACCTGGAGTGACACTCCACCAAAATGCAGCCAATGATGTCAAGACCCCAAGTGCAAAATGCAGCTCACAGCTCAGCCCAGCCCTAAAAGGGGTGCTGTGGGCACTGGGTAATGATGTCACATAGCAAAACCTGGCTTCCTCTCCCTAGCGACTAGCCTCCTTGGAATTTCTTCAGAAACACAACTTTCTTAATAGCTAGATGCCAAATGTTTGTGAAGTGTTTTCCCATGCCTCATTTCATTTGATCCTCACAGAAGTCCTGGGGTAGGTAGATAGGAGACTCAGTAGAATCCTATTTTCATTAGCAAGACAATGGAGATTTAGAAAATTTAGAAACTTGACCTGACTAAGTAAGAAATGGTGAAACTTGACAATGACTTCAGATTTTCTCACTGTGCAGAATATAGTCAAGTACTGCTAGAGTTAAATATTTTATCCTGTTTTCTCTCTGTGTGATCTATAATAATAATATGCTTTGTGTTGATATTTACTGCTGTGTTGCTGACAATTACCTGAAAGAGAAGTTGGGGTGCTTCACTGGGCTGGAAAAAGTTTAGATAAATCAGAAAGCAAGTCTAATTAAGCAAGTTTATCTATATACATAAAAGGCTAAGTTGACTTGTGCATGTGTGATACATATAAAGCTCTCGCTGGTGCCAATCACACACATGTGTTCCGATCTATCATTATCGATCATGAATTTGGTTGACACTTCTATTATAGATAAAGGGCGAATAGCGGTATTAAAATATTTCCTCTAGCCCTAACTGGTTTGGCTCAGTGGATAGAGTGTCGGCCTGCGGACTGAAAGGTCCCAGGTTCGATTCTGGTCAAGCACATGTACCTTGGTTGTGGATACTTCCCTAGTAGGAGGTGTGCAGGAGGCAGCTGATCAATGTTTCTCTCTCATCGATGTTTCTAACTCTCCATACCTCTTCCTTCCTCTCTGTAAAAAATCAATAAAAATATATTAAAAAATATCTCCTCTAATTAATTTCCTTTCAATGTGCACAAATCCATGCACCTGGACACTAATATATATCCTAGAGGCCCAGTGCACGAAATTCATGCACTGGGGCGGGGTGTCCTTCAGCCCAGCCTGCACACTCTCCAATCTGGGACCCCTTAGGCCTAAACTGGCAGTCACACATCCCTCTCACAATATGGGATTGCTGGCTCCCAACCTCTTGCCTGCCTGCCTGCCTGATTGCCCCTAATTGCTTCTGCCTGCCAGCCTGATCATTACCTAACTATTCCCCTACCATCACCCCCAACTGCCCTTCCCTGATGGCCCTGTTGCCCCCCAAGTGCCCTCCCCTGCTGGCCTGGTCGCACCTAACTGCCCTCCCCTGCTGGCCTGGTTGCCCCCAACTGCCCTCTCCTTCAGGTCAGCCCTGGGTGGCTGGGAAGCCACTATCCAAGGCTTGCCTAAGCCTCGGGCTGACCCTGGGTGGCTGGGAGGCTGAGGGAAGTGGGGGACTCTGGAGGCAGGCGAGTGGAGTGGCTGGGCCCGCCTGGGGGCTGGTCCAACCATGCTATGTGCCTGCTGCCCCAGCAGGGCTTAGGGGACTGGGTACTGCCATCTTGTGGCTGTGGGAGCCACCATCTTTGAGGGTGTGACAGTCAATTAGCATATTCACTCCTTAATGGCTGTGGGTGCCGCATCTTTGTGAGGGTGTGATGGTCAATTGTTGGAAACCTATCATTGTTTTAATAATAGAGAGCTGTGGACAGGGAATTTGGAGGGCTCATCAACCTTAATTGCTCTAAAGGGTCAGAGCTAATTACTAGATATTGGTAGTTGAAGAAGCCCCCACCTGTTAGTCCTAAATTCACTGATTGGCTTTTTATTGGAGTTTCCTGCCTAGGGGATATGGGTGTATCCTATACTTTTAATCTTAATAAAAGGGATGGAAAAGCCAGAGCGAGGAGTAGTCCTCCCACTAGAGTTGGACTACAGCCTGGGCCCCATTTCCCAAATTAATGCTTTTCTAAGTCTCTTCTCATTTGTGTGTGGCCTTCTCCAGAACCCAAACCCTGAATTGGAACCCTGAATCACACAGGACATGAAAGGGGTTTCCACAGTCAATTAGCATATTTTCTCTTTATTAGATAGGATATATATACTAGAGGCTGGGTGCATGAAATTTGTGGCTGGGGCATTCCCGCAGCCCAGCCTGCACCCTCTCCAATCCAGGATACCTTGTGGGATGTCCAGTTGCCGCTTTAGGCCCAATCCCAGGGATCAGGACTAAGTTGGCAGTCAGACATCCCTCTCACAACCCGGGACTGCTGGCTCCTAACCATTCACCTGCCTGCCTGCCTGAATGCCCCTAACTGCTTCTGCCTGCCAGCCTGATTGCCCCCTAACTGCTCCCCTGCCATCCTGATCGCACCCTAACCACTCCCCTGCTGGCCCTATTGTCCCCAACTCCCCTCCTCTGCTTGCTCGATTGCCCCCAACTGCCCTCCCCTGCCGGCCTAATAACCTGCAACTTCCCTTTGGTGGCCATCTTGTGGTGGCCATCTTGTGATGACATTGGGGCGGCCATCTTGTGACAACATGTGGGGGGCCATCTTGTGATAACATGTCGGGGGCCATCTTGTGATGACATGAGGATGTGAGGGTGCAAGGGATATATATATATATATATGTATATATATATATACATATATATACACACACACACACACACACACACACACACAGACATACATATCCCTTGCCCTTGCCATAAGGATCTAAGCCCTATGAGGACACAGATGTTTTGTTTTGTTCACTACTATATCTACTGCATGCATAATAGTGAATAACATATAGTACATGCTCAATAAATATTTTAATTAATAATTTTGAACATGTTTTAAAGAAAAATATAAAATATCTTATATAACTACATCAATTATAAAGTTTAATCAACATATATAATTAGGATTTTATGCTCATATATACACAATAAAATACTTTGATAAAAGAGACTTAATACCACTATGGTTTTTGGTAGGTTGAATTCATCCATGCACTAAATATTGGTTATTATTTATTCTAGTTGATAAACAATGAGAGGTCCTGATCAAAGTGATACCTCCCACCCCCTAAAATAGCCCTCTAATCCAATAAGGGCAATAAGAAACCAGAACTTCAATGAGAATCTGAGGAAACAAAAAAATTGTCACTTTTTTAAAAAGATTGCTGGCAGAGATTTTTTTTTTATTCCTGGGATAGTATTGAAAAATATGAGGAGAGGATATTGAAGTATGGCACTACTATTGCCATTAAAAAAAAAAAAATCTATCAGGGGGAGTGCCTAGGACTTTTGGGGAGAGACATCTTATAGAGCCTATAGATAAGGCAAAATTATGAAAAGCAATATTGAGACTCAGGATTTATTCTATGGTAACATTATAAGTGAATAAAAGACTTGTGCTGCTGTAATTGTGGTGCAAAATAATGGCTCAGACCTAAAATCCACCTATGTGAACCTATTTTTCCTGACTGCACATCTTCCTGGTGCAGAAGCATATTTTATTGATCTATGCCACACCTGTGGCTATACAAACTTCAAAGTGGGTGGTTATCCACTTTGATAGACATTGGCAAAACATCCTTATTGTAACTTTCTTTGAAAATATAACAGTGTGTTCCCTAAAATAAATTTAAGTGAGCTTTTCTAATCTGTAATTTCAATATTAACCCTATCTAATGAAAGGGTAATATGCAAATTAACTATCACTCCATCACAAAGATGGCGATGTCCATAGCCACAAGAGGGCAGCGCCCAGTTGTTTCAGCCCTGCCCGAGTCCCCCAGTCCCAAGGTGGGGGGGGGGGGGAGGGGACAGCCACTGAGATCGGGCAGCGTGAGAGGCCTGGCAGAATGCCTCTGGGAGTGGAGAGCCTCTGGGCAGTGGGTGCAGAGCAGCCAGGCCCGGTAGAGAGCTAATGGTGCACAAATTGGGTTTCTGTGGCCCCACTTGCCCAGAGGCAGGGCATGGGGGTGGCACTCCAGACCTCGGGGCCATGCCGCAGCATGTCGGCCACGCCGGGCAGGACTCCAAGACTCAGACTGGAGGGGCAGAGCCTGGAACTGTGGGAAGGAGTGCAGGCACCGGCCCTGTGGGTAGGGGTGTGGCCTTGGCCCATCCCAGAGATTGCCGGAGGGGTAAACTCAGGCACAGGAATTACTAGAGTTAAAAGCAGGGACATGGGCACAAGGGATAGACGCAAGTCAGCAGAATGAGGCTGAATACCAATAGAGAGGAGGGGCCATGGAGTAGTGTATGCAAGGATGTACCCTGAACATGAGGGCGTGCCTGGCCCATAGGGTGTAGCTTTGCTACCTTCAGAGGCGTTGCAAAGATAGTCCTGCTAGAAGGAGGTTTGAATCCAGGCGGAGGGCAGGGGTGGGGCCAAGTTACCTGGCAGGCGCTGGGGCTGTGGAAGAGGTTCTGAGCAAAGCTGAGGTGCCCTTAGGGGGCGTGTCCAGGGCGTGGCTTAAGGCATTGTTGGGCGGATGGGGGCGTAATGTGAATAAGCAAAATGATGTGACCAGCGTGAGGGGCGTAGCAAGGTGTAAGGGGGCATAGCCAAGATGGCCACCCACATGAACCTCATCCCAGTAGCAAATGCAGGGGTTTGTGCTCAGAGCATTCAGGTAAGGTCCCATGGTGCGTGGGAGTCCCGGGTCTTACGTGATCTCACGATGGGCTACTAGTTTTCTGATAAATTAGGAAGATAAAAGTCAGTTTCTTGAGCAGCAGCAGGAGGTAAAATTCCATTTGATAGAGTGCCTTTATGTCAGGATTGCTCATCACAGCCCTATGTGCAAGTGGTGCTACCCCTGCTTTGGAATGAGTGAAAGGATGCAGAAAGGTTCTAAAGTTAGCCTTTTGAAAGCCAGCATTTGAATATAAAATTAACATCATAATTTACATTTATAAATTTCTTATACCCTCTTTTAAACAGAATGAATGTAGACACAGGGTTTTTAAAGAAATGTTATTTTTAAATTTGTTTTTTACATTTACAGCAAAACTGATATTTTTGGTGTACAGTTCTATGAAATTTAATACATATATAGATTTGGGTAACCAGCACCTTAGACAGGAAAGTTCTATCATCCTCCAAAACTCTCGTACTATTCCTAGTTTATACCCTTCCTCATCCATAACCCATGGCAACTACTCATCTGCTCAACATCACTATGTCTTTTGAAAATGATGTATAAATGGAATTATACAGACACCCACTTCATTTTTTTCTGTTCTATCAATATTATTTCCTTTCTTCTGCTTGCTTTGGGCTTACTTTCTCCATCTCTTTCTAGTTTTTTTAAGTGGGAGTTTAGGTTATTAATTTGAGACATTTTTCTTTTGTAATAGAAGCATTTGATTTAAAAAAATATTTTTCTGTACAAATTATTTTAGCCACACCATACAAATTTTGATGTGTTGCATTTTTAATTCAAAATATTTTCTAATTTCCCTTGAGACTTCCTTTTTTACATATGATTTAATGGTGTGTGTTTTTTTAATGTCTAAGTTTTTTTCTGTATCTTTTGTTATTGATTTTAAATTTAATTCCATTTAAGGTTTAAGAACATACTTTGACATAACTTCTTTTAAGTTTGTTCAGGTTTGTGGGAACCACACCAGTGTGCCTGGATAGTCAAGGCCAATGGACGCACAGAGGTTTTGTTGTCAATACAGTAAAATATAGCCAAGGCCGCTCTGAGCTGGAGCCAAATCAGGGTGCCCAAGACCAAGATACCATGATAGGGGGCAAGGACACATGATACACTGTACCCTTCTGTAACCCAAATGATTGCTGTCACTGTTGGCAACTAGCCTTCTTTGTCTCTAGAGTAACATACAGGTTACTGACCAGGAGTCTGCTAGAGCGAGCAGGCAGCTGGGCTGAGTAGAGGCTAGAGAGGGCTCAGGGAAGAGAGGCGGTAGGCACAGAGAATGTAGTTCCTATGTGTGCAGGAGAGGCTAGAAAGCTCAGACGGAGCTGAGAGCTGGTACTGCCATGATGTAAGGCTAAGAGCTCATAGAGAACTCAGATATAGCTGCCATGTTAACCAGCCAGTGTGCTGTGCAGGGTGACAGGAAAAGCTACTGAGCCAGAGAGGCTGAGGTTGTAGCTCTAAGGTTGTGCCGCGACTATGTAAGGTGGTGAGTTCAGAGGCAGCGTGCAGGTGCTCGCTAATGGCTGTGGGTACAGAGACTGATGCTGGTTTGTGGGAAAGATGTATATGTTAACCAGCCGGTGTCTGGCTGCTTGCCTGTATGGACTTTGCTATGAAGAATTGTCTTGTCTGATGGCTATATGGCCACTGGCTTCTGCAATACTCATTCTTATGCACCCACAACCTCTCATGGCTCCTCCGTCTAAGGCCGGCATCCTAAGAGATCCAGTCCCAGGCAGAGAGGCTTGGACCTGACACTTGTAACTAGTAAGCAGAGGATAAAAGGAGAACTTCAACTTTAAGTTCCCAACAGATAGTACACTGGGCAAGGTTCGAGAAGGAACCAGCTCTGGCGTAGTAGGGAAGGATGTAGAAGAACACATGAACTTAAGGCAACTCAGAGCAGCAGTGCTCAGCAGTGCTCTGCTGTCTCTGACAAGGTTTGTTTTACAGTACACCTCAGGATATTACTTATTATGGTGAATGTTACATCTGCACTGGAAAATAACATGCATTTTCCATGCATCAAGCTAGTACTAGAGCTTCTCTTAGTGCTCTCTCTGTGCCAATGTCTACTTCTGGTTTTTGTTTTGTTTGTTTTTGCTGCCTTGAATCCAAGCTTGAAGATATTGAAGGGGAGGGGTGAAGGAAAGGTATATTTACTAATGATTTGGTGGTACTTTAATTCCCTTCTACTGAAATTTCCCTGTTATTATTTACTTTTCAGAGTCTTCAAATGTCTGCTTCATGCATTCTTTCCAAATTTTATTTCTGCAGTCATTAGGAGAGAATGGGTAAAATATGCTTACTTTATCTTACCTACTAAGAGTTATTGAGTTAAATTTTAATTATCAGTTTCATCAATCTCACATGCCTTATTTTAGGTGAATACTTTGTAAAAAAGAATCTTTTATGTATTCAATTAAATATTTATTTAGCACCTTCTACATACTGGCATTGCTTTAGGCATTGAGGATGTACCAATGAACAGACCAGAAAGATCCTTGCCCACACTGCATTTACATTCTAATGGGAGGAGGTAGACAATATACAGGCAAAACTATGTAACATGTCAGATGATGATAAATGCAATAAAGGAAATAATGAGAAGGCTGGTCATTTGAAGTGCAGTGGGAAGAGGCATTGCAATTTTACAAAGGATCTTGAGGAAAGTGTCAGCTAAAGGGGGATATTTGAATGAAGAAAGAGATTAATATTTGATTGTGCACATTGTGGTCACCATCTTTGAAAGCTGAATTTGAAACAGATAAACTTGAGGATATTGTGTGTATACACACACACACACACACACACACACACACACATATATATAATAGAGGCCCAATGCATGAAATCCATGCAAGAGTAGGCCTTCCTCCCCCTGGCTCCCGGTACCCGGGACCTGGGCTTCCCTCACAGAGGAAGGCCCCGCCCACCCACCGCAGCCCACTGGTCGTTGGCGGCCTGGTCCTTCCTCTTTGGGGCAGTCATGGAGCCCCTGGATTGGTCACCCTGCTGGCTGGTTGTCTGGGCCTCCCTCTGCAGGGTGATCATGAGGTGATGGCCAGGCCTCTGACCAATTGCATTGCATCCCCCTTGGCTGGCCTGGCACCAGTGGGTGTCATAGCATGGTCACAGATTGTCGTCGTTCCACTGTTTGGCTGTTCAGTCCATTTGCATATTATGCTTTTATTATATAGGATATTTATGTCCAACTAAAGAATTTAGTTACCTCAATCATGGATGCTTTAGTTTTTTATAGTTAAATTATTTCTGAATTGCCCTGGCCAGGTAGCTCAGTTGGTTAGAGCATCATTCCAATACACCAAGGTTTTGGGTTCAGTCCCTGGTCAGGGCACATACAAGAAAAAAAAAATGTATGCACAAATCAATGTCTCTCTCTCTCTCCCCCCTTCCTTTTTCTCTCTCTAAAAAACATAATAATTTCTGAATAAATATATAAAATGTAAAGACTTTATTAAATGGAATTAAATTGTTAGTTATATGCCAAACAAATCAATTTTAAACTTAAATTAGACAAAGGTAATCTTGATAGTGTGGAAAACTAAGTTGAGTTGCCACAAATTATGCAAAATAGGCTGGTCTCTGCTGGATTAGTAAACTTTTATGTTTTAACATGGACAAGGCATTTTTTTTCTCTAACTAAATTCAGTAGTTTTCATTGAAGTTGTGAGATTGGTTTGTCTATATAAATTAACAGGGGGAAATCAGTGAATTAACTTATAGTAATTTTAAAATAGCTTCTTTGCTTTTCAAATGCTGAAGCACACCTCCAATATCAATACTGAATGTGAATTCCAAACAGAGTTTAATTGCTTGAGTATCTTACCTCATGCTTTGTCAGGAGTGGTGAAAGCAATATGGACAAACTAGGGCAAAGTCAGCTACCACTAACTTAGGAAAAATGCCATGTCCAGATGTTGCCCTCTCAGTTGCCATGTCATCATAATTGACTCGCTGGGGAATCTCAGTTTGAGC
The DNA here is from genome assembly GCA_026230045.1 of Corynorhinus townsendii. Classification (NCBI taxonomy): domain Eukaryota; kingdom Metazoa; phylum Chordata; class Mammalia; order Chiroptera; family Vespertilionidae; genus Corynorhinus; species Corynorhinus townsendii. Next base: position 98,885,256 of record JAPDVU010000002.1, read on the forward strand.
AGCTCAGTTTGAGTAACTGATGACAGAGGTTGGCGCAGTGTTTGTGTATATGGAAGTCTTGAGAGTAAGAGGTTATACAAAGGCCAAAAGTCATTACTCCTAAGGGCCAGTGGAAATTACATCTTGGTTATCAGCTTTTAGCTTTAGTACAATTAAATGTATATTTTGAAATATGAAAGCACCTGAGACTTATGAACTAATAAGCAATAATTCCTTCAAAAACAAAATAGAGAAGGCTAATATAAATACATATATGTATTTGAAAATACACATAATATTTTAAGTATACTTAAGTATGTTGTCTAAGAATAGTGATATCTTTTCTGGAGGCTCACATAATATTTAACATTTTCAGTGCTGTGCCAAATAAATGGGTTGCTTTTGGATATTCTAATGTTCTCCTTTTGTTTTTGAATACAGGTTGAAATATATATTTTTTGTTAAAACGTTAGTCTACCATCAAATCCTTTATCTTACTCTAAATAAATTCTCAGCTAAAGAGAAACATATTGCTAAATTTCTATACAGCAATGACAAAATCTACACCTAGAGATTTCTCTTTTCTACATAAACCACAAATTTTCAAATGGACTTGGCTTAAATCTGAAATAGTCACCTGTTCAGAGAAAGTGTTCAACAAATAGGTTGGCATTATTACTGAAATTAAATAATAGTATTTAAGAGTTTTAATTTTATTGAGTATACATATAGAAAATAATAATTTCATATTCAATTGGATTTGTATACCTAAACTTGATGTACAAATGCTGACTTCTTAATATTTTTTTTACATTTAAAAATAACTTAGTAATTTTATAACAGAAAAAGAAAAGAGATGAATACCTGGACTTCTGTCAAATAGCATCTTGTATCTTACCTCAGTAATTAAAGTGAGCCATTCTTAAAGCATCATTTAAATTTTTATAAGGTTTTATCTGGATAATCTGGTGTTACCTTGGAGAAATAGTCTAATGTGAAATGAAGATATGAAGAAAGGAAAACAAATCCATAGAAAGGTATGAAGTTATAAAAGTCATAGAGAATCTACCTAAGGAAAAAAGGCTCATAATCAGAGGATAATACAGTAGTTTGCTTTCAAAAGATTGATCTAAATTAAAGTGAATGTTAAGAAGCTGTTGACAGAGAGAATCCAAGATGGCGGCGTAGGTAAACACCTAAACTGCTGCCTCCTACAACAATTTAAACTGCAACTAAAAGACAAAACGTCTATCACCCAGAACCACGGGAAAGCTGGCTGAGTGGAAGTTCTACAACTAGAAGGAAAGAGAAAAGAGCATTGAGACGTGCACGAGCGCTGAAAAGCTGAGGTGCGGAGGCGCGTGATCCGGGCTGGCTGCGGGCGACTGGGTGCGTTGCTTTTTTCAACCCCAATGGAGACAAGCCCCCGATTACTCTGAAATCCAGTCTCTGGGGAGACGCGGGGGACCCAAACTCCTACGGGGAGAAGCTGGACTGTCTGCCAGAGAGGGTGGCTTGCTTGCAGAGCTGCGCGCAGGAATAATTGTTTACGGCACTGGGGCACGGGACTCACAGATGCCCTTGGAGACTCAGAGCCGGCTAACTAGCAGCCATTGCTGTTTGCCACGCCCTAACCTAGTGACACCCTGAGGCCCCGCCCTACAAACCCACCCAAGCTCCAAGCAGCTCAATTAGCATCCTAACCTAGCAAACTTGCAGCCTGGGTCAGACAGCCCCAAAACCTCCAAACCCCAAGCAAAGAGGAGAAAACTGCAGCTCTCACTGTAGCTCCTGCTGAGTGGCCTCAGACAGTAGCTGACCTGCACCCCATTGGAGATCCAGAAGCCAGTGTACCTAGTGGTCAGTGTGAGACACCAGATTTCAACTCCTCACATCCATAAGTGACACATTCAAGAGGCAGACTCAGTGAGCACCAAAGCCTCACTGAAACAAGTCCTACCCCATAAGGGTGTCTTCAGCGCAGCAGTTCTTCCATTATAGACACAGGGAGTGCTCACAGCTAATTGGCCTGGAGGTCAATTCCTCCCAGCGTAACAACAGCAATTAAGGCTTAACTGCACCAAGACTTTGCACTCAGCCCACAAAGGGGTGTACCAAGAGCGTCCACATCAGGAGATTGGGGAGGCTGAGCTACTGCCCCCTATAGGTCACCTACCACACAAAGCCACTCCATCAACACAGGGAAGCAGCCAAAATGCAGAAACAAAGAAACATGTCACGAATGAAAGAAACGGAGGAAAGCAAACTACTGGATGACATAGAGTTCAGAACCACATGTATAAGGTTACTCAAGAATCTTCTAAAAACCGCTGAGAAACTTGATAACACTTCTGAGGAGCTTAGTGAGACCTTCAAGGACCTTAATGAGAATGCCAAAAAAATGGAAAAGGACCAGTCAGAAATGAAGCATACACTGTCTAAAATAAATATACAGAAACTCAACTGTAGATCAACGTACCCCAAGAATCAAACCAAAGATCTGAAATATGTGGAAACAAAAAACATCCAACCAGAAAAACAAAAAGAAAAAAGAATCCAAAAATATGAAGATAGTGTAAGGAGCCTCTGGGACAACTTCAAGCAAACCAACATCCGAATTTTTGGGGTGCCAGAAGAAGGGAGAGAGCAAAATATTGAAAACCTATTAGAAGAAATAATGACAGAAAACTTCCCCTACCTGGTGAAAGAAATAGACTTACAAGGTCAGGAAGTGCACAGAACCCCATACAAGAGGAATCCAAAGAGGACCACACCAAGACACATCATAATTAAAATGCCAAGGGCAAAAGACAAAGAGAGAATATTAAAAGCAGCAAGAGAAAAACAGTTAATTACCTACAAGGGAGTACCCATACGACTGTCAGCTGATTTCTCAACAGAAACTATGCAGGCCAGAAGAGAGTGGCAAGAAATATTCAAAGTGATGAACAGCAAGAACCTACAACCAAGATTACTCTACCCAGCAAAGCTATCATTCAGAGTTGAAGGTCAGATAAAGAGCTTCACAGACAAGAGAAAGCTAAAGGAGTTCATCACCACCAAACCAGGATTACACGAAATGCTGAAGGGTATCCTTTAAGAAGAGGAAGAAGAAAAAGATAAAGACAAAAATTATGAACAACAAAATGACATCAAACACATACCTACCAACAAGTGAATCTAAAAATCAAGTGAATAAAAAATCTGAAGAACAGAATGGACTGGTGAATATAATAGAATCAGGGACATAGAAAGGGAGTGAACTGACGATTCTCAGGGGAAGCAGGTGTGAGGGGTGCGAGAAGAGATTGGACAAAAATCTTACTCCTATGGATGAAGACAGTGGCGGGGGGTAAGGGCATGGGGTGGGGTGGGGAATCAGGTGGAGGGGAGCTATGGGGAAAAATAAAAGAGGAACACCTGTAATAATCTGAACAATAAAGATTTATTAAAAAAAGCAAACAAACAAACAAAAAAAAACAAACAAAAAAAAGAAGCTGTTGATAAAAATTGATTTTTTTTTTTACTCTGAACTCTCTTAGGTAATTTTCATCCTGTGATAACACACACACACACACACACACACACAATGCTTGATACTGTAAGAATTTAAATAAAGTTATTTACAGCTAGTTACAAACTGTTTGCATGGTTATAATTAGGTTCTTTTGGAAACAGTTATATGGTTAATTTCTATATTTACACCCAATAAAGAAAAACATCAGATAATATTATTTAATTTCAGTAATGATACCAACGTATTTGTGAGACACTTTCTCTAGGATAGATGAATATTTCATATTCAGTTAAAATATTCACAATAGAATATCAATTATATGAAATGAAATGTAACCATCTATTATTTGACAAATATATTTATATAAGACAAAAATGATAAGCTTTTTTCTCAGATGTGTGTCATAAGGATTATTTTGACGCACATATTTTCTAAGTTGGAACCTTCAATCACATATTTTCAATCACATATTTTCTAAGTTGGAACCTTCTTAATTAACATCGAGAATGTATCTATTTTGTTACTTAAGTGTTTCTTAATAAACATTGTTATGACTGGTTTATTAACTGCAATTACCAGTAGTGAAGGTATTAAGTCAAAATAAAAAAGAAAATTTTTAATGTTTCATTTTTTAAAATTTAGTATGAATAAACAAGAGTAAACAAATACTAGTAATAGCAAATTCTTTAGAAAATATTAACAATAATATAAAATGTAATATTTGGCATAGTACCTCACCTTATGGGTAATTGAAACATAATTGTTACATTAAAAATATGTGTACATAATGTTGAGTTTTTAAGAAATTATAACATTGAGAAAATGTTCAACTATTTATTACAGTTTTCAACATTAGTAATCCCCACTTCCAGTAATTCCCACTCAGTGTTTTTCCTTTGTTTTTGAAATTTTCCTTCACAGTCTATAACTTTCTTTTATATAATGTTGCTTAATATTTTCAAACTACAGTATGAAATTCACTAATAAGTCATAGGGAATTTTTTAAACTTCATAACTACAGAACAGAAAATATTAAAGTGCCATGCATGTATTATTCTAGGAATAAGTTTCATCAAAAGACTTGCTTCAATTATGCGTACGGGGTTGCAAGGAAACGGAATTTCTTACCATAGTTTTGATAAAATATTACTGAAAAGCTACTGGACTGGGTGAAAGGTAACTGAAGACTACTGTATATAAACTTTGTTATTTATTCCAGTGGTTTATTTACTGTATTTTATCTATATTTTGAAATATACACAATGAATATAACCAAGTGTCCCACTCTCAGTGTTGCAATCAAGACTTCACTGATTATTGATGAATTGCCCATAAGAATGAATGAGAGATGAAGTCTTGGACTTAATCATTTTACTGTCAGAGACCTATGTATCAATCAGTGGTGAAAAGCATCCTTGAGAGAAGAAGCTGACTATTACTTAATTAGCATTGGAATATTACAGGACGGATTTTCATTTCATAACCATATTTCAAGTGAATTATGAAACGAAACAGAAGTCAAAGATGTAATACAGGCTGTAGATACTGCAAAATTAAGATGGACTTGGTCATATATAACAGACTTAACTGAACTAGGTTCCTGTGAATTTGCAAAAAATTCCCTGAGCACAGAGAGACTCAGAGCATGATTTTCTAGTAAAATCTTATACTAGAGGCCCACTGCATGAAATTCGTGCACGGGGGTGTGTGTCCCTCAGCCTGGCCTGCACCCTCTTCAATTTGGGACCCCTTGGGGGATGTATGACTGCAAGATCGGGCCTAAAATGGTAGTTGGACATCCCTCTCACTATCCGGGACTGCTGGCTCCTAACCGTTTGCCTGCCTGCCAGTCTGATCACCCCCTAAACGCTCCCCTGCCAGCCTGATTGACACCTAATTGCTCCTGTGCCAGCCTGATAGCCCCCAACTTCCCACCCCTGTTGGGACCTGCCTTCTCCACACAAGGCGGCGGAGATGCTGGGACCAGCCTCCTCCATGCCACATGGAGCCATGGGAACCCCAGGTCTCACCATGGGGAGTGGCCACCAGGCCCCACCTCTTCTGTGCATGTGTCTATCTTGTGGTGGCCATCTTGTGGGGGCCATCTTGTGATGACATCTTACACAAGGGCGCTAGGACAACCTAGGCTTTTATTAGTATAGACTAGAGTCTCGGTGCATAAAATTTGTGCACTGGGGGCGGGTGTCCCTCAGCCAAGCCTGCACCCTCTCCAATCTGGGACCCCTCGGGGGATGTCCGACTGCCGGTTTAGGCCTGATACTGCAGGGATTGGACCTAAACTGGCAGTTGGACATCCTTCTCAAAAGCCGGGACCACTGGACCCTAATCACTTCCCGCTGGCTGGATTGATGCCTAACAGCTCCCCTGCTCACCCGATCATCCCCAACTGCCTTCCCCTGCCGGCCATCTTGTGGTGGCCATCTTGTGACAACTTTGTGTGAGGGTGTGATGCCACCTAGGCTTTTCTTATATAGGATATGCTACAATATTTGACATTACACTAAAAAAATGTGACATTAAGCTCAGATTACTTTGTGATACGAAAATAAGCTGGTAGTTATAAGCTGACAGACACACTTATACCAATTTCATATATTGGGATATTTGTGGCAGAATTGTTTAGAAGAGGGGATGTGAAACAGGCACTGGAAAAGAAATTTGGTTCCTGCCCAATACCATTAAACCCTTAGATTATACTACTTTTCATAATACATCCATACATACTTTAATGGTTGTTTCCCTAAGTTGGTATTTTACTTCATTCCTTTTTTTATTCCTCATTTTTTGTTTTTCAATTTTTTAACACTAAGCTGGGAGAATATTTTAGCTGGGTTTGGAAAGACTTGAGGGATCATTACCAAGTATCAGAGTTGACTCTATAGTGGACATGGTAAAATGTCATGCAGATCTCCTTCAATAAGCATTCTTAGGGTGGTGCACTTTATGCACTTCTCTCATTAAGGAGAGAGCATAAAGACCCAACCATACTAGCACAACTTAGGACAACTCTAAAGGGCTCCAGTACTCTTTGTAGGGTTGGTCAAATCTGTCATTGGGCTGTCATCATACTCAACTTGTACTCTGACACTCTTGCTTCTTCACTCTCATTCCCAGAGGTTTATATAGTATCCCTAAACATCTTGTACATTAAATGTTATCATAATTTTTGTTTTCCAGGGAACTCAGCCTGCAATGATACAAATTCTGTGTCCAACAGTCTTTGAAATGTGTGAGTATATCCCTTTCCCCAATATGGTTACTTGCTCTGTAAAATAGGTTTGGGAAAATAACTACTGTATACAGGATCCTTCTCGGGGACAGGTCTGTTTCATTCAGTGAGTCTTGGTCTGAAAATGCTCAGATCTGAATATTAGAAAAAGAATATGAATTTTTAATGGGAAGGCTTTCCTTAGCCTTCTGACCTATACATGAATTCCTATGTTTGTACAAATTGAACAAACATTTATTTGGCATCCTAGGTTTCTTTAGTCCTATTAATCATCCCATACAATCTGTAGGTCAGGCGCCCATGACTGTCACTGCAACCTTATCTCTCATGAAGATCATTGCACACACCTGACTTTTTCAACTAAGTGCACCACTTGGCTTTTAGTATGCTGAGGACCGATCAAGCCACTTGAGCCTAGTTTTATAAAAGCATCTCATACGGTTAGTTTTGCCCTACAAAGCATCACAGCAACTGAGTTTTTTGGTGATTCTGGTGCCCATCTCACCAGAGCACTCTTTATTATTTTGGTTAACAGTGTCCTCTGGTGCCAACCAGGAAAAATAATCATCTGGTTGCAAAAATGAGAGTGTTTCTCTATCCTGCCAGGAATTTCTGCTGGTTTTCACACTTAGCCTTTAATTGGTTATTAATCACTCTCAATCTTATTGTCTTTATTCAGTGCATTGATTAACCCAAAAAATAATTCTCTAAGGTCATTGTTCTTATAATTACTCTTCTTTCTAGCTCTTCTTAAACACCCAAGGCATTGAGCCAACAATCCTTTCCTTGCCACTGGTATTAATCCCCAGTTAATTACTGGTGAAACTTTTAATAATTTTAATTTTAATCATGTATAATTTTGCATGCCAGATAATCTCAGCGCTCCACCTGAGTGAAGATGTCTTCATAATAGCGGGAATGTGGGTGATTTATCACCAAAATCCTCTTTTAGTGTTTGCTTCTTGGTTCTATTTTATGAGACCAGTTGTTGCTGGTCAGGTTCCCAAGGAAACATTCTCTGAGACTCTAAGACTGGTACGCAGGTGGCTTCTCAGGGGATTCCTCTGGAACAGCATCTGTGAAGGACTGTATATTAAAAATCCAGTTTTCTGCCCTATCTGGTGTAGCTGAGTTGGTTGAACATCATCCTGTGTGCACTGAAAAGTTCCAGGTTTGATTTCAGTCAGGGCACACGCTCAGGGTGTGGGTTTGGTTCCTGTTTGGGGTGCTTGCGGGAGAAAACTGATCAAAGTTTCTCTCTAACATTGATATGTCTCTTCCTCCTCCCCCTCTCGTTGAAATTAATAAAAACACAATTTTGCTTTCCTTTGATTGTTTTGACCCACTTATTTTTGGCATTTTCCTTCTCAAGAGCTACAAAGGGCTTTTTCTTGTTCTCTTTTTAAGACAGACTGAATAATAGAAATATTTCATACAATTTTTATAGAGAATTTAATACTTATGTCAGAGTAACAGAGGTCTAGAGCCTTTCTCAGTTAGTGGTTATTTCATCTTTACTGTATTGGTACATAGATCTACAGAGTCAAATCAATCTTGTTGGGGGTTGGAGCTGTTTGAACATATTGGGTTAAGACTCAAGCTCCCATGGTTTCTGATGGTGGTGTTAGGGGCTGGTGGGGAATAAAAAAGACATTGTATTTGACCGGGGTCCAGAAGTCAGAGGACAAGACAGTACTGAGAAATCTTCAGTGGGGCCTGAGACAACTGGGCAATCCTGGGAAATGAAGTTACCCTCTAGCTATGGCATCTAAATTTCTTTTTCTGACCTTTCCACTTTCTTGTAATATATTTTGGACACTTTTTCTTCCAGATTTATCTGCTTCTCCTTTTTTCTTTGCTCCCAGTAGGCCTCTCCATTTATCTCTATGCAGGTGTAAAGCAATCTCAGCCATCTGCACTCAGTAGCTATTTCCCCTCCAAGCCCTAATCCCTAACCACTCTGTTTCTTTGTTTGCCCTTCACTTTCTTCTTTTAATTTTCATGACTTTATTTCAGACAATTTTCTCTGGCTCTGTTCTGGCTTTCTCTTAAAATGCAGATGCTGGCATGGCCCTTCAGTGACACATCTTCAGGATATGCCCTACCTGCCGGCCCTGTCTGGGCCTTTTGAACACTGTCTCAGGTGGGCTCACAGAAGTCCTTAGTGCTTTTTATTAGAGCAACGGGATCAGCCATCTCAGTTCTGGAATAAGTGGATATGCATATGATGTGCATTTTAATAGCGGAGGAGAAAATTTTTTCAAAGTCTATTGAACAGTTATCAAAGATGAAATGAAGGTATATGTTTTGAGGGTCAGGAAAACCTTAGTTGTGCTACTGATTTGGAATGATAGGTGTAGTGTTAACATTTAGTTAAACATAGCACCTGTGCTAATCTAGTTCAACATTAGTATTTGTGATAATAGGAATGATAATATCAATGTTTGATGCCCTAACAATAGTTATAATAGCATTGTATTAATTTATTACAAACATGAATTACAAAAAAAAATCATTTTCAAGCATCTGCCGCAAAAGACTATGAGAGTGTTGTGGAAAGTAAACAGAAAAGAGAAAAAAAATCAAAGTATCATTTTAACACTTCCTTGTTTCTCTATTCCTTTAAAGAATGCTGCTTAGACTCATACTAATGAGACAAATAGGGCCAGCTGACATGTCACTGTGGACCTAATGCTACCCAGTGAACATGGCAAACTTGCACCAGGGAGAGGATGCTACAAGCAGAAGAGACAATAGGCACACACATTAGGAAACAAAGGGGGCACTTCAGCAGCACATACATCTCTGCATGTTAGGCTGGCTTGTGCAATCCCCCATGACTGCATCTAAAAGACCCGTGAAAATGGAATGGCTCAAGGGTATTATGTTGAAACTACAATAGGCTGCCTCTGCCTTTTGCCTTAGCAGAGCAGGCCACTTTTGGCAGCATAAAGGAACAATAAATCGTATGCATGCACATTTGTGTGTGTATTTGTGTGTGCAGGCGAAAGAGAGTGAAATAAATCTACTGAAATGTAGATAGAGCACTTTTAATATTTTATTTTCAACAATCGTCTCTTTGTTTGTAAGACTGTATTGCTGGTGGACCATTCTCATATTTTATTAAAATAATTTTAAACTTTAAAAAATTGGTTATAGTTTTGATAAATTATTTCAATATGTGGCTTTCAAATTGAGTTCCACCTAGCTGTACTGTTCCTAAAACTGAGTCCTGGCTAGTCATAGGGGTCCTAAGATGTTCTTCAGGGAGTGACTGGCCTGTCACAAATAAGTAATGATTTTTGCAGGAACCCATAAAATAAGTTCTAGAAACATCTCCACTGAGGACACAAATGCTGAGAGGCCCATGGCTAACTGGAAGTAGAACCAGAACTCAAAGTGCATTTTTTTTGTCTTCAACTATTGCATTGTCTTTTCTGTGCAACTTTTGTTCCTGGAATAACAATAATAACTAAAGTCTAAAGTAATTTCTAGTTTCCATAGCTAGTTCGTTATGTTATCCTATGCACTTAAAAAATGTTCTGCCACCTTGCAACCATTTTTCTACTCTGTCATATTTTTTAAAATATAAAGAACTTGTGTTTCACGTAAACCAACTGACATGCTGATGATAAACAAAAGCAAGAGCTGAGCCAGGTTTCCGTACTCTGAAAGCCGTGTTCCTCCACCATGTCAAACAGCTGATCTTGGTGTGAAGGTTTAATTATTAGAAAAGTAGTGAAATAATTCTAAAGTGTGTAAATGTGTGTTTTAAAAAATAAATTGCATGTGAACACAAATGCTTAAAATCTGGAAGTGATTAAACTTTAATTCTGAAGCCCTTAAGCGCATACAGAAGACAGGCTAATAGAATTTTGCGTGACAATATATAAAATAACTTTGCAACCATCTGAACAGCTCAAGAGACTGATGTTCTTTTATTTGTCTTAGTTAGATTTAATTTTATTGCATAAGTCACACTGTGTCATTTATTTTTTTATATTAAAAATTTTTGCCTTACATCTTATTACACTTCTGTCCCCAGGATATATTGTTAGGTTTTATCATTCAAAGTACAGCCTTTTTAGTTATTTGCAAGTGTCTCAACTTTTTAAAAAAATTAAAGTGTGGTTGACATACAATACTATATTAGTTTCAGGAGTACAACATAGTCATTTTTACATTTATATACTTTGCAACATGATCACCATAAGTATAGTAACCATCTCAACATGGAAAGATATTACAATATCATTGGCTATATTTCCTGTGCTGTACATTACATCCCCATGACTTATTTGTTTTACAACTGGAAGTTTGTACCACTTATTACCCTTTACATTTTTGCCAATTCCTCCACCTCCCTCTTCTTTGGTGACCATTCGTTTGTTCTGTTATTTATGAATTTGCGTCTGTTTTGTTTGTTTTGTTTTTTATAGATTGCACATATAAGTGAGAGAATATAGTATTTGTTTTTCTTGTCTGACATTTCATTTAGCATAATACTCTCTAGGTCCCTCCAACTTGCCACAAGTGGTAAAATTTATTTTGTTTTTATTGCTGAGTAACATTCCTTTGTATATGTGTGCCACATCTTTATGCTTTCACCTGTCAAAGGACATCTAGGTCGATTTCATATCTTGGCTGTAGTAAATATGCTGGAATAAACATAGGGGTGCATATATCATCTTAAATTTGTTTTCTTCAGATAAGTAACCAGAAGTGGAATTTCCAAGTCTTATGGTAGTTGTATTTTTTATTTTTTGGAGGAATTTTTTCACTGCTTTCCACAGTGGCTGCACCAATTTACAATTCCACCAATAAAGCATGAGACTTCCCTTTTCTCCACATCCTCATTAACACTTTTTTTTATTGACTTTAATAATAGCCATTCTGACAGGTGTGAGGTGATACTCATTGTGGTTTTGATTTGCCTTTCCCTAATGATTAGTGACTGAGCATCTTTTCATGTGTCAGTTGGTCATCTATATGTCTTTGGAAAAATGTCTGTTGATGTCCCCTACCCATTTTTGGTAATCCTCACCCAAGGATATTTTTCCATTGAGTTTTAGAATGAGTGGAAGAGAAGGAGAAAGACAGAGAGAGAGAAACATCAATGTGACAGAGACACATCAATTGGTTGCCTCCCTCCCACCCCCGCCCCCCTGGCATGCTGGGGATCAAGCCTGCAATCAAGGTATGTGCCCCTGACCATTATTTAACCCTGGACCCTGTAGTCCACCGGAGAACACTCTATCCACTGAACCGAACCAGCTAGGGCCCCTTACCCATTTTTAAATCAGATTGTTTGTTTTTTATCATGTTGAGTTATATGAGTTTTAAAAATATATTTTAGGTATTAACACTTTACTGAACATATCATTTGTAAATTATCTTTTCCCATTCAGTGGGTGGTTGTCTTTTCATTTTGTTGATTGTTTCTTTCTCTGTACAAAAGCTTTTTAGTTTGATGTATTCCCATTTGTTTATTTTGCCTTTGTTGCTTTTGTCTGGGACAACATGCCCAATAAATATTGCTAAACACAATGTCAGAGTTTTCTGCCATATTTTCTTCTAGGAGTTTTATAGTTTCAGGTCTTATATTTAAATCTTTAATCCATTTTGTTTATTTTTTTTACACGGTATAAGGAAGTGTTCCAGTTTTCTTTTTCTGCATGTATCTGTACCATTTTCTCATCACCATTTATTTGAAAGACTTTCATTTTCCCATTGTGTATTTTTGCCTAATTTTCATAGATTAATTGATTGTATAAGTGTGGTTTCATTTGTTGGCTTTCTATTCTGTTCCATTCATTGATGTATGTGCCTGTTTTAGTGCCAGTATCATACTGCTTTGATTTCTATAGCTTTGTAGCATAGTTTAAAATCAGGGAACATGATACTTTCAACTTTGTTTTTCTCTTTCAAAATTGCTTTAGCTTTTAGGGGTCTTTTATGGTCCCACATAAATTTTAGGATTATTTGTTCTAGTTTTGAGAAAAATCCCATTGCTATTTTGGTAGGAATTGCATTAAAGCTATAAACTTCTTTGGGTAGTATGAACATTTTAATAATGGTATATGCTTTCATTTATTTGTATCTTCTTTAATTTATTTCTTGAATGTCTTATAGTTTTCAGAATACAGGTCTTTTACCTGCTCGGTTAAATTTATTTTTAGGTACTTATTAATATACAGAAATCTGTTGTGTCCCTATACACTAATAACTAATAACAAATTATCAGGAAGATAAATTTAGAAAATAATTCGATTTAAAATTTAATCAAAAAGAACAAATATTGCCTTTTCAAATACATATAGCTCTCTCTTTCTATTTCTGTCTCTTTTCAATGCAAGTGAAAAAAGGCAATGTTATGGTGCAAAACAAGCAGCACTTTTCAAAATACTTTAAAACAAAATTGTCCTCTCAATAACAGAACAGGGTCATTTCATTAAAAACTAGGTTTTCAATAGAAGAACAACAGAAAATTAATTTATTTTGATTAACTTCCAACAATAAGCATTCAACATCAAAGAAATGAATAATTGTAGTTATTTGCCTGGTGCTTCCTAATGGTAGAATGTAAAATAAAAGATCACTTAGGGAGTTCTAAAGTTACCTAATCATAGCTCAGCTTCTGAGTCCCATTTTTGCCCACAACTTCTATTAACATCTTCTGAAACAAAAGTCCAAAAAAGAGTTGTTTGGTTCTGTGTTAGCTTTGCTGATTAGTATATGTATGTGTGTGTATATAATATATATATATATATATATATGTATATAATATATATATATATATATATCAGCAAAGCTAACACAGAACCATATAACATTTCATATATATATATATATACATATATATATATGAAATGTTATAAAGGATAATTTGATTAATTTTGTTCATTCTGTAGACGCTAATAATTCTCAAATTTTAAGCATGTTTTTGGCCAAAAAATGATATAGATTAAATTCCCTGATACATAAATTATTTTGACTATTTATATCAATACTAAGCAATTTCAATAATTAATAATTAGCTGGGAGATTTTAAAATGGAGGAAGGGGTAACGTTTCTCCTTTTGTTATATCCAGTGTCTCAGAGAAAAAGGTACTCACCCAACTCTATTACTAACTCCTTTTTTTTTTTTTTGGATTTCCTGATTGCCTCAGACACCTTGCATTCTCTCTCTGTCCAACACCATCAGGGCTGAGCCAGCAGTAAAGGAGGTCTGGAGCTCTCTCTTATTCAATTGAAAATGTTTCTTTGTCCACACACTCAGAATGCCTTAATGCACTTGTGTTACCCCTCAAGTCAGTATCATCTAATTTCCACATTACTTCAAACCCACTATGTCTTTTCCAGTGTCACAGGCTTCAAATTATTTCAATACATTCCTTTCTTTGTCCTGTTGTTACAAAGTTTAAGGAATCCCTTAGAACTTTGAGTTTCTATCACTGCCACATAATACGGTAGGTACTCAAAGTCAAATGTTGTATAACACAAATTCTAAGACTTAAGGAGCCATTTAGCCGGTAAAAAGACATGTAAATAAGTCAGTACAATGCAGTGCCACAAAAGGTGTACACTCAGTATGAGGGGAGCCTGAAAGAACAGAGTGTTGGCCACTGTCTGACAGAAGGAAAGGTTGGAGGTAGCCAGGAAACTGACCAAGGAGCTGATATCAGCAAGTCTTAAGTAGTGCACTGGTATTTGCCAAGATTTGAGAGTGGAGAGTGAGACAATCTAGGTGAAGTGAGCATTAGAATTAAAGACAGAGGGGAAAGAAAGAACAGTCTGTTGGATAGGAGTCTTCAATGTCATACTGATGGATGTGTACTTTTTCCTGTAAGTATGTAATATAGATTTTAATTGTGAATAAAGTAAATTATTTTATTTTAAAAAGGTCACAAAGCTACACAGAAGACAAATTAGGGGCAGGTAAATGAAAAGTAAAGGAAACCAGTTAAGAGAGAATGTCAGAGTAAAGTGAATATTATGAGGGCGTGAACTGAAGTTGTAATACTAGGAAAGGAAAGGCAATAATATACATTGCTAAGGTGATGACATGACTAATTTTCAAAAGAGTTGGTGGGATGATAGTCATGTTCATGGGAATGACCAAAAGACAATCAAATATCTGTCTTCTCTGTGATTGCTTTGGGAAGATGTATACTATTGGGGTCGGGAGCAGTTGGAATCACACCAGGGAGGAACTGTAAATGTATTGTCAATAATGTCAACCAGACCCACATTGAAGTACCCAATATTGAATTGATTTTCTATTTAGCACTTTGTCTCTTGTTCTTCAAAAAAGCGTATTGGAGTTTTTCTTCAAACTCCTCCAACGTCTGACTGATCTCTGTTCCTCAGGGTCATTTAGAACAATCAAGGCAGCCAAGACCACATTGCTGAGGTAGGGAAGTGGTTTTTAGTGCCACTTGGGGGAAAATGAGAATGCATTATAAACTGGAAACACGCTTTTAAAAGGAGTCTATTCCATAAGACTCTACATCTGAAAAAATTCTAATTGCAATATTTGAAGCAAGTTTCACTTTAGAAAATTATCAGAATATTGTACTTACTAGAAACAGTTAATTGGAGAAGGTATCATTTATCATATCACACTCATTATTTGCATAAAAATAATTGAAGTAACATAGGGAAGACAAAAAACCCTCAACTAGTTGCTCTCATAAAAAATAAATGCATGCATTCTCCTATGATCATAGATATAGGTCCACTTTAGTGCTTGACTCATGAGTCAGAATATTATAACTGTTTCACTGATCCAAAGCATCTCAACATATTATGAAAATGATTTTTTAAAGTAGGATAATTGTCCCTGATGTATAAAATGATGAAGATACCATCCTGGCCTGTGTGGCTCAGCTGGTTGGCGTTGTACCATGCACCAAAAGATTACTCAATTCCAGTCAGGGCACATGTTAGAGCTGCAGGTTCTCTTCTCCCTTCCCCTCTCTCTAAAATCAATAAACAATTTTAAAAAAGAATGAAGATATCATTCTTTTAATTGATTGGTAATCTTATATGCAATATAGCATCCCAAATGACATTTCAATATCTAAAATTGTGATTTAAAAAAAAATCAGTTATTGATTCAGAAAGCAGTTCATTTAGATACTTTCACTAAACATGAAGAGTATTTTTCTAGTAATAGATTACTTAACTACAAATGCTCTGTCCAATACAGTAATGATAAATTAAATTGTACAATACAGAGAGAGAAATGGTGGCCAAATAGGCAGACCTGTCATGCACCTTGTCCCAGGGACAGACTGGAAATATAACTAAAGTAGAGAACATTTACCTCTGTTAATGTAAAAACAAAACAAAACACTGAAACCTGTAAAGAATTTTGTGAGTTTATTTGAGCCAAACTGTGGACATATGTTGGGAAGCAGAACCTCAATGAATTGAGATAATGCTCTGGAGAATGGCTGGTTACATCTGTATTTACACATTGCAATCAAAGGAAAGGGACGTAGGTGAGTTACATGAAATCCATTGGTGATAGATTAAGGAGGTGGGATAAAGCAAAGCTGGGAAACGTCTGGGATAGGGTGAAAAGTAAAATGGTGGACGTATGCCTCTTTTACAGAGATGAATATAGGATAGTTTTACATAATTAATAGTTGACAATTAACTTGATAACAACAACAGTGAGGGCATGTCCTGATGCCATTTGTTGTGCCCTGAGGGATCTGGAAAAAAAGGGAAGTTGCTAGTTACCCATACATTTCGCAGATATGTTATCTTAGAGGCAAAAAGACAAATGGGTTCAGTAAAGAGCTAAGTTGATCTTTGTCAGGGAAAAAACTGGCCTAGGACATGACTACCCACTATAAGCTGTTTGTAGTTAAATATTTAATTTTCAGACCAACTTTCCTGGTTATTTTAGGGCTCTGATTTTGCAAGACTGCCATGCAGGCCTCTACTGAGCTTGTCAGATTAGCAAGTGGCCCCTTTTGTCCACACCTGGAATTACCACTGAGGTCCAGCTGAGGAGACGTATCAAGGAAGGACACAAAACACCTGGAAACTGGTAGGAAAGGCGAGGTCGAAAGAGGAGCTGATCCAGCTTCCAGTGGTGGCAGGCTAGTGGGCCGAGAGGAAGGAGGGAACTCTCCACTATGGGAGAGTCTGTTCCCTCAAAAGGTAGAGGGCCAGAGCCCAGGCTGGGCTCCACAGCCTTGAGCAACAGAGCCGAGACCCCGCAGCCCCCATAGCATCCAACCAGGAAAGGTTGCAGGGCTGCTGGCTGCAGTGGAGCCTGGAGCCTATATACCAGAGGTGGTGGGAGAAAAAGTGACAGTTTCATTTTTTAAAAAATTTCTTTATTGATTAAGGTATTACATATGTGTCCTTATTCCCCCATTACCCCCTCACCTCTAATTCATACCCCCACCCCCCTGTTGTCTGTGTCCATTGATTAGGCTTATATGCATGCATATAAGTCCTTTGGTTGATCTCTTCCCCTGACCCCCACCATCCCCTACCTTCCCTCTGAGGTTTAACATCCTGAATGATGTTTCTCTGTCTCTGGATCTATTTTTGTTCATCAGTTTATGTTGTTCAGTATATTCCACAAATGAGTGAGATCATGTGATATTTATCTTTCTCTGCTTGGCTTATTTCACTTAGCATAATGCTCTTCATCTCCATCCATGTTGTTGCAAATGATAAGAACTCCTTCTTTTTTATTGCAGCATAGAATTCCATTGTGTAGATGTACCACAGTTTTTTAATCCACTCATCTGCTGATGGGCACTTAGGCTGTTTCCAAATCTTAGCTATGGTGAATTGTGCTGCTATGAACATAGGGGTGCATATATCCTTTCTGAGTCGTGTTTCTAGTTTCTTGGGATATATTCCTAGAAGTGGGATCACTGGGTAAAATGAGAGTTCCATTTTTAGTTTTTTGAGGAAACTCCATACTGTTCTCCACAGTGGCTGCACCAGTCTGCATTCCCACCGGCTGTGCACGAGGGTTCCTTTTTCTCCGAATCCTCGCCAGCACTTGTCATTTGTTGATTTGTTGATAATAGCCAGTCTGACAGGTGTGAGATGGTACCACATTGTTGTTTTCATTTGCATCTCTTTAATGATTAGTGATTTTGAGCAGGTTTTCATATATCTCTAGGCCTTCCTTCTGTATCCTTTCGAAAGTGTCTATTTAGATCAGTTGCCCATTTTTTGATTGGGCTGTTTATCTTCTTTTTGTTAAGCTGCATGAGTTCCCTGTAAATGTTGGAGATTAAACCCTTATCGTTGACATCATTGGCAAATATGTTCTTCCATGCAGTGGGCTTTCTTGTTGTTTTGTTGATGGTCTCCTTTGCTGTGCAAAAGTTTTTATATTTTGATGTAGTCCCATTTGTTTATTTTCTCTTTGGTTTCCATTGCCCTAGGAGCAGCATCGGTGAAGAAATTGCTTCGGCATATGTCAGAGATTTTTCTGCCTGTGGATTCCTCTAGTATTTTTAAGGTTTCTCTTCATATGTTTAAGTCCTGTATCCATTTTGAGTTTATATTTGTGTATGGTGTAAATTGGCGGTCTAGTTTCGTTTTTTTTTTTTTTTTTGCATGTATCTGTCCAATTTTCCCAACACCATTTATTGAAGAGACTGTCTTGACTCCATTGTATGTTCATGCCTCCTTTGTCAAATATTAATTGAGTATAGTGATTTGGGTCGATTTCTGGGTTCTCTATTCTATTCCATTGATCTATATGTCTGTTCTTATGCCAGTACCAGACAGTTTTGAGAACAGTGGATTTGTAAAAGAGCTTGAAATCTGGTATTGAGATCCCACCTACTTTGTTCTTCTTTCTCAGGATTGCTGTGGCTATTCGGGGTCTTTTTTTATTCCAGATGAATTTTTGGAGAGTTCTTTATAGGTCTGTGAAATATGCCATTGGTATTTTAATTGAGAGTGCATTGAATCTATACATTGCTTTGGGTAGTATGGACATTTTAATGATGTTGATTGTACCAATCCATAAACATGGTATGTTCTTCCATCTGTTTACGTCTTCCTCTACCTCTTTTTTTTCAGTGCCCTATAGTTTTCTGCATATACGTCTTTTACCTCCTTAGTTAAGTTTATTCCTAGGTATCTTAAATTTTTGTTGCGATGGTAAATGGGATTGCTTTTTTAGTCTCTCTTTCTGTAAGTTCATTACTGGTGTATAGAAATGCCATATATTTCTTGGCGTTAATTTTGTATCCTGCTACATTGCTGAATTCATTTATTAAGTCTATTAGTTTTTTGATGGAGTCTTTTAGGTTTTTTATGTACAATATTATGTCATCTGCAAATAAGGACAGTTTTACTTCTTCTTTTCCAATTTGGATGCCTTTTATTTCTTCTTCTTGTCTAATTGCAATGGCTAATTCTTCCAGTACTATGTCGAACAGGAGTGGTGAGAGTGGGCATCCCTGTCTTGTTCCTGTTCTTAGGGGAAATGGTTTTAGTTTTTGCCCATTGAGTATGATGTTGGCTGTGGGTTTATCATATACACCTTTTATTATGTTGAGGTATGATCCTTCTATTCCCACCTTGTTGAGAGTTTTTATCAAGAAAGGGTGTTGAATATTGTCAAATGCTTTTTCTGCATCAATTGATATGACTATGTGGTTTTTATCTCTCAATTTGTTTATATGATGTATCACGTTTATTGATTTGTGGATATTGTACCATCCTTGCATTCCTGGGATAAATCATACTTGGTCATTGTGTATGATTTTTCTGATGTAGTGCTGGATTTGCTTTGCTAGAATTTTGTTGAGGATTTTGGCTTCTATATTCATGAGGGATATTGGCCTGTAATTCTCTCTCATTGTGTTGTATTTATCTGGTTTTGGTATCAGGGTGATACTGGCTTCATAGTAGGAGCTTGGAAGTGTTCCTTCCTCTTGAATTTTTTGGAATAGTCTGAGGAGGATCGGTTTTAGTTCTTCCTTGAATGTTTCATAAAACTTTCCTGTGAAGCCGTCTGGCCCTGGGGTTTTGTTTGCTGGAAGCTTTTTGATGACTGCTTCAATTTCTTACATAGTTATTGGCCTATTGAGATGTTTATATTCTTCCTGATTGAGTTTTGGAAGGTTATATTTTTCTAGGATTATGTCCATTTCCTCCAGGTGGTCCAGTTTGTTGGAATAGAGTTGTTCATAGTATTTTTTAACAATCCTTTGTATTTTGTTGTTATTTCATCTCTTTCATTTTTGATTTTGTTTATTTGGGTCTTCTCTGTTTGCTTCTTGGTGAGCCTGGCTAGAGGTTCATCAATCTTCTTTATTCTTTCAAAGAACCAGCTCTTGGTTTTGTTGATCTTTTGTATTTTTTTTTTTTTTGGTCTCAATGTTGTTTATCTCTGCTCTAATCTTTATTATTTCCTTCCTTCTGCTTACACTGGGCTTTTCTTGTTGCTCTCTTTCTAACTTTTTGAGTTGCAGGGTTACGTAATTTATTACCATTGTTTCTTGTTTTTTGCTGTAGGCTTGTAGAGCTATGAACTTCCCTCTGAAGACTGCTTTTGCTGTGTCCCATAGATTTTGGATTGTTGTGTTTTCATTGTCATTGTTGCCATGATGTTTTTTGTTTCTTCCTTGATCTCCTTGGTAATCCAGTCATTGTTTAATAGCATGCTGTTTAGTCTCCATGTGTTTGATTTTTTTGGATTTTTTTTATTGTAGTTGATTTCCAGTTTTATGCCTCTGTGATCTGAGAAGATGCTTGATATGATTCCTGACTTCTTGAATTTGAAGAGACTTTGCCTATGACACAACATATGGTCTATCTTTGAAAATGGCCCATGTGCACTTGAGAAGAATGTATATTCTGTGGTTTTAGGGTGAAATGTTCTGAAGATGTCAATTAATTCCATCTGGTCTAGTGAGTCTTATAGGAGTGATGTTTCTTTGCTGATTTTTTGTTTAGATGATTTGTCCAATGGTGATAGCGGGGTATTAAAGTCTCCTTCTATGATTAGATTACTGTCAATCTCTCCTTTGATATCCTCCATGAGTTTTTTTATGTATTTGCGTGCTCCTGTATTGGGTGCATATATGTTTACCAGAGTTATTTTTTCTTGTTGGATTTCTCCCTTTAGTATTATGAAGTGGCCTTCCTTATCTCTTGTAATGTCCTTCACTTTGATATATAATTCATCAGATATAAGTGTTGCTATCCCAGCTTTTTTTTCATTTCCATTTGCCTGAAAAATCTTTTTCCATCCCTTCACCCTCAGTCTGTGCGTGTCTTTTTTTTCTGAGGTGGGTTTCTTGTAGGCAGCAGATATATGGGTCATGTTTTCTTATCCAATCTGTTACCCTATGACTTTTGATTGGGGCATTTAATCCTTTTAGATTTAAGTTATTATTCATAGGTACTTATTTCTTGTTTTTATTCTTTACCCCTGTGTTCCTTCTTCACTTCCTATTTCTTTTCTTTCTTTCTTTTCTTTTTTTTTTTTTACAGCAGACCCTTTAGCATTTCTTGCATTGCTGGTTTGGTGGTAATAAATGCCTTAGTCCTTTTTGTCTGTGAAGCTCCTGATTTCACCTTCAACTTTGATTGATAGCCTTGCTGGTTACAGTATTCTTGGATTCAGACCTTCCTTTGCATGACTGTATATTTCATTCCATTGCCTTCTGGCCTGATGAGTTTCTGTTGAAAAATCAGTCGCTAGCCTGATGGGGGTTCCTCTGTAGGTAACTTTCTGTCTCTCTCTGGACACTTTTAAGATTCTTACTTTGTCATTGGTGTTTGCCAATTTAATTATAATGTGCCTTGGTGTTGGTCTTTTGGGGTTCATTTTGGTCGGGATTCTGTGAGCTTCTTGGATTTGTGTGGGTTTTTTCTTCCCTATATCAGGGAAGTTTTCTGTCATTATTTTTTCAAACAGGTTTTCTATTCCTTGCTCAGTTTCCTCTCCTTCTCGAACCCCTATTATGTGGATGTTGCTTTGTTTTGTGTTGTCCCAAAGTTCCCTTAGGATCTCCTCCTACTTTTTAATTTTTTTCTAGAAGCTGCTCTACGTGGGTATTTTTTCCTACTTTACCACTGATGTGGTCCTCTGCTTCTTCTAGTCTACTCTTAATGCTTTCTATTGAGGTCTTTACAGCCGCAATGTCATTCTTCATTTCTTCTTGGTTCTTCTTCATTTCCTCTCGGTTCTTACTCATATTGTTGAATTTGTCTTCCATTCTTTTCAGCCACCTTATGACCATTTCTCTTAATTCTTTCTCTGACAGGCTGCTTGCCTCCATTTCGTTTACTTCCTTTTCTGGTGATGCCTCCTTTTCTTTCATATGCAGGCTATTTGTTTGTTTGTTTTTTTTTTTTTGTCTCCCCATGGTCTCTCTGCTCTGGGTGTCTGGTTGTGTATTTCTCTCTCTCCTGTGTTGATTTAAAGGAATAAAATACAACACAACAAGGTACAACACACAAGGCCCTGAACAGAAATGCATTCACAATATTAATAACCCCAAATAAAGGTGACCACCAGAGAAAGGCATATTAGGGGATAGGAGAGAAAGAAGAAGAGAAGAAAAAAAAAAAAGAAAGGAGTGCCAAAATGAAATTGGGAAAAGGAAAAAAAAGTAAGAGAGAAAACAAAGAGAATAAGAAAGAAAAGGGAACAAACTATATATGGGGAGAAAACTCCAATAGAACAGCCACTAATCCCAGCAAATGCCAGCAACAAGTACCTGGAGATGAATACAAACTACAAACAACAACTGATATCAAGTGAGGCGAGGGAAAACAGAAGCAAAAAACAAACAAAAAACAAAGCAAACAAAAAAACCTACAACAAAATAAAATAAGCAAAACAATCTTACAAAGAATCATAAAAAAAATCGATATAATCAACAATCAAGCAAACAACAAAAGGACAGAGAGAAAAACAATTTTTTGGATAATGAATACAGAGAAGAGAGATGTGTGTATGAACTCGGAGCAGGGATTTGAAATTATATATAGAAGTAGGATGAAATTTTAACAGGGGTAAAAAGAAAGAATAGGGAAAATCTAAAGCAGGAAAAGGGTAAGAGAAACAGGACAACAAAAAGGGAAAAGTTAGGAAGAGAATGAAGGCATAAAGGTAGAGTTGATATAGAGTAGAATGATGCTAAAGGAAAGCTGAAAATAGAATGTAGAACACTAATCTCAAAGTCAAATAAAGAGAAAATAAAATTACACTTTTTAAAAAAACAGTTAAAAATAGTAGTAGTAATAATACTGATTGAAAATAAAAATGTAATAATTAAAAAGATAAAACCAAGTGAGGAAAAAAGAAAATAATTAGTTTCTTAAGTAAAAGATGAAAAAAAATAAAAAATAAAATGTGCAGTAGTGAAGGTCATTTCTCTATTGTTCTGTTTGGCATGCCTGTTTCCCAGTCAGGACAGTTTTGCAGTTCCCTGCATTCCACTGCTCCTCAGTGTTGTAAGACAGTCCTGATTTTTAAGCAGGCAGTGTGTCTTACTTTCTTGTATTCCTTTATTTGTGATTACACAAGAGTCAATTTGTGATTCGGCCCCTGGGTGGCAGTGTTTCTGGATTGACCTCCAGGTCTATATGTCCTCTATAGCCTGTGCTTAGATCCTGTTTTCCTCATGGCACTCAATACCAGTTTGTGGGAGTGGGCTGCCTCAGAGCTGGTTCTCTGACGGTCACTCCCGTCTCTGATCCCCAGGATCCAGAAAAACAACTTTTCCCTGCAGTCTTCTAGGGTGTCCCCAACTGTGTGATCCTATGTATTGGGCTCAGTAATCAGAAGCAAGGATTCAAAGAGGAAAAATGCAAGTGTGCGAACTCCGGGGCTGCGCAGAAGCCTGTGCAGTCCCATTTTCCATTATGTGTCTAAGCAGCCGACACACTCCCAAAATTTTTAGGCTGTCCTTCTGCATCAGATCATAATGGGTTGGTTTTTAGAGATCCCCTCTGTTAGCAACTCTGAGGACCCCCTTCCACATTCACGGATCATGCCAGCCCCAACAACCACGGATTTTTCTAGGTGCAGACTTCCCCAGGTCCTGCAGCTTCTGCAGTGCACACATTTCTCTGTCCTGCTGGGACCAGAGACCTCACCTTATCCCAGGCGAAATCTGACCTTTCAATGGTGGCATATAGAGCTCATCTGAATCCATGTGTTTGTGTCAGTTGGGGACCGTTGCTCTGGGGTTCACAGCTGTTCGGTGGGTGCTGCACTTGTAGATTTTCAGGCTTCCGATAACATCCACTTTCCCTTTCAAGATGGCGCGGTCTCTGTGTCCGAGCTGGTGGCTCCAGGAGGGAACCCAGCAGCAGTGGGGGCTGCCTGGTCACGGAAGCCCCGTCCAGCAGTCCCCCACATTCTCCTGGAGTATAGCTGTCCCTTAACTCACCAACAGACACTCTCCCTGTGTGACCCTCAGCTGTTCTTTCTATCTGCTCCGGGACAAGGCTCGGGACACATCTGTCTATTCTGCCGCCATTTTTTTCTCCACAGTTTCATTTTTTGTTTTTGTATTTTTTTCCCCTTTATACTGAGAGCCAAGGAGTTTTCATTTGCAACTACTTACTGAAGGCTTTGGTGCAGGGAGGGAGATGTGGACTCTAGGTGCCTCGGAGAGGCTGGGGTGGGAAGCATAGTGGGGAGACTTGGTGGATCAGCAGCAGCCAGGAGCATTTGGTTGTAGTCCCACAAACTAAAATGGCCATTTTTCCTGAGAGGAGCTAGCCACACCTACCTGCCAGAGGGCAGGTAAAGGGGAAAAACCCTAGGTAATACAGCCTGACACACCCTCAGATGCTCTGCATGCCACCCCCTGCATTTTGAGCTTTTCAGAGGAAGTTTAAACAGTCTCAAAAAGTCTACAGTGACTGGATTGGGGGAGAGGCTGTGCACCCCAATATCCTGGAAACCAGACTGATATTTTCCTTACATGAGAGAACTAATGAAAACTCCCAGTTTCCAGCTGACCCCATTGGTCTCTGTACAAGGATCTCTGCCCAGGCAAGGGCAGAATAATATTCTGGGCCACTCATGGAAGAATAATTCTGGGAAAGGGAAACACACCCATCACATTCCCTGAAAGCTAAGCAGCACCTCCCCCACCTAAAGCCCTTTTATAAACAGACTTTTGAGTCATTAAGATTGACAGCTGCATAACAGGCAAAGGCAGGCAGAGGTAGAGCCCAGAGAAACAGGGGAAGTGTGCTGACCCAGTCCCGGGCCCTGTGCTGCTAACAAACTTACTTTAGAGGGCAGATTGGCCCCTCCTGCTTGCCGCCAAGTCCTGTGGAGACAGACACAAATGGTGAATCAGTGGATGACTTGGAGCCAAAAGCCAAAAGCCAATTCCTGACAGTGGTAGCAACTAAGTACCCTGAAATGGCAGACAGAACAGAAGAGTGGGATCCAATGCCAGCTCCTATGGGACATTAAACTTGGCTGAAACAAACACCACTTCACTTTTTTTTTTCTTTTTCTTTTTTTTCCCTTGTTTTTCTTTACTTTTTTTCCCTCACTTTTCTTTCTATTTTCCTTTTTGAGTTTTTCTCTTTCCTTTATTTTTTCTTTTTAAATTTATCTTCTTTATCTATGTGCTTTATTGATTTGTTTTTATTCTAGTCTGTTGTTTCGTTCATACATCTAAATTTCCTCCTCAATTTTTTATTTCTTTCATTATTCATTTTTCCTCTTTTCTTTCTATTTTCTTTTTCTCCTGCTTTCTCATTTTTTTTTCTGTTTCTTATTTTAGATCTATCTGATTTCTCCTCTATTTTCCTTTTCAAATTTTTTTGTTGTTTCTTCCTCCTTTATTATAAACCCTTTTCCTTCCCCTGTCCCTCTGATTCTTAATTCTTATCTTCTTTATTTCAGATCTGCATGTACATATTTTGCCCCCCTTTTCTTTTTTTTTATTTGTGCTTTTTTTTGTTTGTTTTATTTTCTCCTTGTATGTTTTCCTTTCTTATTTTCTATCATTGTTCTCCTTTCTTTCTCTTAATTCTCTCTTCTCTAGTGGTTTCTTTTGTTGGTGCTTGTGTACATTTTTGTTTTGTCTCTTCTCTTTCATGTTTTGTATTGTTGTATTTTGTTCTTTTTCAGCACTTCCACAACAGTTCCTAAGATGTGGTTAAGGGTGAGCCACATAGTCAGCCAGAGGGGAGAGTTCATCCACGAATTCACGACCCAACTGTAATAGGAGAATCTAAATAACATAGGTAAGGGGCTATCCTAGAGCACACAGCTATCAAGATCAAAGAGGCTGCACCACTGTGTCCCACAAATCACCTACTACATAAGACCACCCCACAAAATCTGGGAGGAATAGCAGTTTAATCTAATACATAGAAACAAATTAAAATGGACAACAAAAATTGGGAGACAAAGAAAATAAATGAAAGAAAAAGAGGAATTGCCAGAAATTGAACTAAATGAAATGGAGGCAAGCAAATTGTCAGATAAAGAATTCAGAGTAATGGTAATAAGGGTGCTCAAACAATTCACTGAGAACAAAAAGCAACTGAAAGTGTATTATAAAGAAATTAATGGACTATTAAATTATGGACTATTAAGGGACTTACTGACAGCTACACCAACATGAAAAGAGAGGTTGAACAAATAAATAAGAATTAATTGGAAATGAGCAACGATATAGCTGAAATGAAGAACATCCTGGAAGGATTCAACAGTAGACTAGAACAAGCTGAGGACTGAATCAGTGAATTACAAGACAAGGTAGGAAAAAACACCCATTCAGAGCAGCTAACAGAAAAAAAAAATTAAAAAGCAGTAGAAGAGTTTAAGGGAGCTCTGGAACAACATGAAACATAATAACATTCATATCATTGGGGTACCAGAAAGAGAAGAATCCAAGAAAGAAAGAGAGAACCTATTTGGAGAAATAACGGCAGAACTTTTCCTAACCTGTTGAAAGAAAAAGTTACTCAAGTCCAGGAAACACAGAGAGTCCCAGCCAAGATGAACCCTAAATGACCTCCACTTAGACATATATTAATGAAAATGGCAAACATTAAAACAAATAAAGAATCCTAAAGGCTGTAAAAGAGAGACAGAAAGTTACCTACAAGGATGTCCCATTAGAGTGTCAGCTGACTTCTCAATAGAAATACTTCAGGCCAGAAGGGAATAGCATGAAGTAAAAACCAAGGGACTGAACTCAAGATTACTCTTTCCAGCAAGGCTATAACTCAAAATTAAAGGTGAAAGAAAGAGCTTTGCAGACAAAAGGAGGCTAAAAGAGTTTAGCACCACTAAATCAGAACTGCAAGAAATGCTAAAGGGACTGGTATAAGAATAAGAAATAGAAAGAGAAGAACACAGGCATAAAGAACAAGAATGGCAATAATTAAGTACCTATCCATAATAACCTTAAATGAAAATGGCTTAAATACTCCAATCAAAAGATATAGAGTAGCTGAATGGATAAGAAAACATGTCCCATATATATACTGTCTACAAGAGATCCACCACAGAACAAAGGATTCACATAGATTGAAAGTGAAGGGATTGAAAAAATTTCCCAGTCAAATTGAAATGAAAAAAACAACAAACAAGCAAAAAACTAGGGTAGCAATTCTCATATCTGACAAAATAAACCTCAAAGTGAAGGCCATAACAGATAAGGAAGTCCACTTCACAATACTAAAGAGATCAATACAATTAGAAGATATAACTGGTAAACATATATGCACCCAATACAGGAGCATCCAAATATATAAAAAAATTTCTGGAGGATATGAAGGGAGAGATCAACACTAATACATTCATAATAGGGAACTTTAACACCCCACTGACATATATCTTCTGAATATATCTTCTAAACAAAAAAATCAACAAGGAAACAGCTAAAATCAACTGAATATATCTTCTAAACAAAAAAATCAACAAGGAAACAGCTAAAATCAACTGAATATATCTTCTAAACAAAAAAATCAACAAGGAAACAGCTATCCTAAATGACACACCAGATCAGATGGAATTAATTAACATTCACAGAATATACATTCTTCTCAAGTGCACATGGGATATTTTCAATGATAGACCACATACTAGGACACAAGTCACTACAAGTTCAAGAAGATTGAAACCTCATCAAGCATCTTCTCAGATCACAATGACATGAAATAAAAATGCAAATACAATAAAAGCACTCAAAAATATTCAAACAGACAAAAGATAAATACCATATTTTTAACAATAAATGGGTTATCAAACAGATCAAAGAAGAAAAAAAAATCTTGGAAACAAATGAAAATGAACACTCAGTAACCAAAATCTATGAGACACAGTGAGAGCAATCCTGAGAGGAAAGTTCATAGCACTACAGGCTTACCTCTAAAAAAAAGAAAAACTTTTCAGAAAATATCTAACCCTACAACTTAAAGAATTAGAAAAAGAACAAGAAAAGCCCAGAGTAAGTAGAAGGAAGGAAACAATAAATATCAGAGTAGAAATAAGTGACAGAGACTAAAACAAAATAAAACAAAACAAACAAACAAAAGATCAATAAAACCAAGAGCTTGTTTGAAAAGATAAACAAGAATGATGAACCTCTATCCAGGCTCATGAAGAAACAACAGAGAGGACTCAAATAAACAAAATTAGAAATTAAAGAGATAAAGTAAAAATTGAACCCACATAAATATAAAGGATCATAAAAAATACTATGACCAACTATATTCCAACAAACTGGACAACGTGACTGAAATTAACATATTCCTGGAAAAATACAATTGTCTATAACTCAATCAGGAATAATCAGAAAACTTGAATAGCCATTTTCACTGATGAAATTGAAGGAGCAATGAAAAATCTTTCAACAAACAAAAGCCCTGCTCCAGATGACTTCAGAGCAGAGTTTTACCAAACATTCAAAGAAGAACTAACACTTATCCTCTACAAACTATCCCAAAAAATTCAAGAGGAAGCTATACTTCCAAGCTTTTTATGTGAGGCCAGCATTACCCTAATTCCAAAGTCAGATAAAAACACTACAATGAAAGAGAATTATAGGTCAATATCCCAGATGAACATAGATGCTAAAATCTTCAGCAAAATATTAGCAAATAGGATACAGCAATATATTAAAAAGATTATACACCATGATCAAGTGGGATTTATTTCAGGGATGCAAAGCTGGTACAATTTAGCAAATCAATAAATGTGATACATCATATAAACAGATTACAAGAAAAAAATCACATGATCATATCAATTGATGAAGAAAAAACATTTGACAAAATCCAACACTTTTTTTTTTATAAAAACTCTCAACAAAGTGGGAAGACAGAGGCTACTTCAACATAATAAAAGCCATATATGATAAACCTACAGCCAACATCATACTCAATGGGCAAAAACTAAAACTATTTCTCCTTAGACAAGGAGGAAGACAGGGATGTCCACTCTCATTACTCTTATTCAACATAGTACTGGAAGTCCTAGCCATAGCCATCAGACAAGAAGAAAAAATAAAAGGCATCTAAATTTGAAAGGAAGAAGTAGAACTGTCATTATTTGCAGATTACATGATATTGTACATAGAAAACCCTAAAGACTTCATCAAAAAACTACTAGATTTAATAAATGAATTTGACAATATAGCAGGATACAAAATTAACACCCAGAAATCTATGGCATTTTTATACATCAATAATGAATTCTCAGAAAAAGAAACTAAAAAACAAAAAAAAATCCCATTTGCATTGCAACAAAAAATTAAGATACTTAGGATAAACTTAACCAAGGAGTTAAAAGACCTGTACTCTAAAAACTGCAGGACGTTCAAAAAAGTGATAGAGTAAGATATAAACTAGTGATAGAGTAAGATATAAACCTTGTTCATGGATTTGTAGAATCAACATCATTAAAATGTCCATACTACTCAAAGCAATCTATAGATTCAATGCAATCACAATTAAAACACCAATGGCATTTTTCACAGATCTAGAACAAATACTCCAAAATTTTATGCAGAATAAAAAAAGAACCCAAGAGCTGCAGCAATTTGAGAAAGAAGAACAAAGTTGAAGGAATCATAATACCAGATATCAAGTTATATTACAAAGCCAATTTACTCAAAACAGTGTGATACTGGCACAAGAACAGGCATATTGATCAATAAAACAGAACAGAGAACCCAGAAATTGATCCAATCCATTATGCTCAATTAATATTTGACAAACCAGGCAAGAACATAGAGTGGAGTCCAAGCAGTCTCTTCAATAAATGGTGCTGGGAAAATTAGATACATACAAAAAATAAAAATAAAAAATGACACTAGACCACCACCTTACATCAGACACAAGAATAAACTCAGCCCTAACCGTTTTTGGCTCAGTGAATATAGCGTCTGCCTGTGGACAGAAGGGTCCGAGGTTTGATTCTGCTCAAGGGCAGGTACCTTGTTTGTGGGCACATCCCCAGGAGGGGGTGTGCAGAAGGCAGCTGACGGATGTTTCCCTCTCATTGATGTTTCTAACTCTCTATCCCTCTCCCTTCCTCTCTGTAAAAAATCAATAAAATATATTAAAAAATAAACTCAAAAAGGCTAAAAGACTTAAATGTACTATAAGTCATGAAACCATAGAAATCCTGGAAGAAACCATTGGCAGCAAAATCTCAGACATCTTTTATAGCAATATGTTTACCAATATATCTGTGAGTGTAAAGGAAACTAAGGAGAAAATAAACAAATGGGACTACACCAAAATAAAATGCTTCTGCACAGCAAAAGAAACCATCAACAAAATAACAAGAAGGCCCACTGCATGGGAGAACAGTTTTCAATGATATATCCAATAAGGGGTTAATTTCTAAAATATACATGGAACTCATACAACTTAACAAAAGGAAGATAAACAATACAATTTAAAAGTGGGCAAAGGACCTAAATAGACACTTCTACAAAGGGGACATACAGAAGGCCAAGAGACAAATGAAAAAAATGCTCAAAGTCACTAATCATCTGTGAGATGCAAGTCAAAATGACAATGAGTTATCATCTCACACTTGTCAGAATGGCTATCATTAACAAATCAACAAATGACAGTGCTGGTGAGGATGTGGAGAAAAGGAAACCCTAGTACACTTCTGGTGGGAATGCAGACTGGTGCAGCGACTATGGAAAACAGTATGGAGTTTCCTCAAAAAACTAAAAATAGAACTGCCATTTGACCCAGTTATCCCACTTCTAGGAATTTATCCTAAGTCAGAAGTGCCAATCAGAAAGGATATATGCACCCCTATGTTCATAGCAGCACAATTTACAAGAGCTAAGATTTGGAAATATCTCAACTGTCCACCAGCAAATGAGTGGATAAAAATAGCTGTGGTACACAATGGAATACTACCCAGCCGTAAAAAAATAAAGGAAAGAACTCTTACCATTTGCAACGGCATGGATGGACCTGGAGAGCATTATGCTAAGCAAAATAAACCAGGCAAAGAAAGTCAAATATCTTAATGATATCACTCATATGTGTAATTTAATGAACAAAATAAACTGATGAACAAAATAGATCAAATCATAGAAGCATGAAACAGAATGTTGAACCTCAGAGGCAAGGCAGGGGAGGGTGGGTGGGAAGAAATCAACCAAATACTTGTATGCATATACATATGCATAACCCATTGACGCTGACAATAGGGTGGTGAAAGCCTCAGGTAGGGAGTGGCCTAGAAGAGGTCAATGGGGGAAAAGAGGGGCATATGTAATACTATCAACAAGAAAAATTAAAACAACAACAACATCAAAACAAACAAACAAAAATTAAACAGGTACCAATTGTAATGATCTATTTTTAAAAATAAAGGAAGAGAGAATACTTCCCAAGTCATTTAAAGATGGGCAATATCAGGTATTAACCAAGTACCAAGCCAGGCAAAGAGATTATAAGAAAACTACAGGCCAGTATTCATCATGAATATAGATATTAAAATCCTTAATCAGCCTTGATTAGAAAATCAAATCGAGCAACATGTAGAAATATTTATGCACTATGAACAAATGAGTTTTATCTCAGGAATGCAAGTTTGTTTAAAATCCAAAATCAATTAATGTAATATACCATTTCATAGAATA
Source organism: Corynorhinus townsendii (assembly GCA_026230045.1). NCBI lineage: Eukaryota > Metazoa > Chordata > Mammalia > Chiroptera > Vespertilionidae > Corynorhinus > Corynorhinus townsendii. The sequence continues at coordinate 98,917,124 of JAPDVU010000002.1, forward strand.
AATAGGAGAAACCATATGATCACCATACTAGTAATACACATTGAAAAATATTTTACAAAATCAAATAACTTGACAAAAAACATGACAAAAAACAAAAAACAAAACAAAACAAAAACTCAGCAAGCTAGGAATAGAAGGGGACTTCTTTAACTTAGCAGACAACATCTACAAAAATCCTACAACTAACATCTTACTCAGTGGTAAAAGACTAAATGCTTTCTCCTCAAGATCAGGAGAAAGGCAAGGATGTCTACTCTCATCACTTTCATTTCACATTGTATTGGTGGTCATAGCTAATATCATAAAGCAATAAAGTGAAATTAAAGGTGTACAGATTAGAAAAGAAGTAGTAAAGCCTGGCCAGCAAGGCTTATTGTCCAGGTATGAACCAAGAGGTCATGGTTCAAAGGTCATGGTTTGATTCCCGGCTGCCTGGGTTGTGGGCTTAATCCCCAATGGGGGGTGTGCAAGAGGTGGCCAATCAATTATTCTCTCTCATCACTGATGTTTCTATCTCTCTTTTCCTCTACCTTCTTCTCTGAAATCAATTAAATATAGTATTTTTTAAAAGAAAGTAGTAAAAATATCATTATTTGCATATAAAATGGCCTTCAATTTCAGAAAATTCTCAGGAATCAACAAAAGGTACTAAAACAATTGAGTGAGTTTAGCAAGGCTGCTGGATACCTAATCAATATACAAAAATTAATTGTATTTCTATAAATTAGTATCAGACATTGGGAAAATAAAAACATTTAAATATCCATTCACAATAATCAGCAAGAATAAAATACTTAGGAAAAGATTTAACAAAAGAAGTGCAAGCCTGTACACTGAAAACTACATAACACTGCTGAGAGGAATTAAATATCTAAATAAATAAAGACATATATCATGTTCATACATTTGATGATTCAATATTGTTAAGATGGCAATTCTAGAAATTGGTCTATAAATTCAAAGCAATCCTTACCAAAATCCCAGGACATTTTGTAGAAAATGACAAGCTGATCTTAAAGAATTGCCAAAACAATTTTGAGAAAGAAAAAAAAAAATTCTTAGGATTTACACTACCTGATTTCCAAACTTATATAGCTTTAGTAATCAAGTCTGTTACTGGCGTAAAAATAGACATACAGCTCCATGAACAAAATAGAATTCAGAAATAGATCATTGCACACAGTAGTGTGTTGGAGCTGGCATATGCTAGCTCACAGAGCCATTTGTTAAAACTTCAGTAGCTTGAAGTCAGCCATGTACATATCAAAATTAGACCACAGATCAGGACTCTCCTTTTCCAGAGAGCCAGTTGTTAAACATTTACCATCATACCACTGCTCACATATACGATTGACTTATTTTTTACAAAGGTGCTAAGTTAGTTAAGTCAATGGTGGAAAGGATAGTCTTTTCAACAAATGGTGCTAGAGAAACTGGATAGCCATATGAAAAGAAGATGAATCTCAGCCATGAACTTACAACATTCACAAAAATTACAGTCACAGGTCACTTAACAAGGATATATTCTGAGAAATCATCATTAGGCAGTTTCATTATTTTCCGAACATCATAAAGTGTACTTACTCAAACCTAGATGGTATAGCTACCACCATAATTACATGTGCTATACTTTTATAGGATTGTCAGGATAGTAAGTTTGTTTACACCAGCATCACCACAAACTCATGAGTAATGCATTGTACTACAACATTACCACAGCTACAGCATTAATACAACGACAATGTTACTTGGCAATAGGAATTTTTCAAGTTTCCCTATAATTTCATGGGACCACCATCATATATGGGGTCCATTGTTGACGAAACATCATTATGAAGTGCATTACAGTAATTAAAATGGACTATAGACCTACATGTAAACCCTGAAACCAGAACAACTTCCAAAAGAAGACATAGAAGAAAATCTTTGTTACATTGGAGTAGGCAAGATTTCTTAGATATGACACAAAAAATAAAAATAGTAAAAGAAAATAATAATAAATTCAAGTTCATCAAAATTAACATTTTTAGTCTTCAAATATACCACTAAAACAAGGAAAAGAGAACCCATATTCTAACAGAAAATATTTGCAAAGCATATATCTTATAAAGGATTTATATCAGAATATATTAAGATCTCTTAAAACTCAATAAGAGACCAAAAACCCAATTTTAAAATGGGAAAAATATCAATATATATTTTACTAAAGAATAGATACAAATGATAAGTAAGCACATGTAAAGATGGTGAGTACTACTAGTCATTAGAAAAGTACAAATTAAAGCCACAGTGAGATACTACCACATAATCACTAAAATGGTCAAGATAAAGAACATTGATAACACTAAATGCTGGCACAAACGTGGATCAACTGAATCTCTCAAACATCGCTGATGGGCATGTAAGATGGTACAGTTACTTTGGAAAAACAAACACACACATTTTAAAGTTAACCTCATACACCTACAATATGACCTAGCAATTCTACTATGAAGTATCAAAGAGAAATGGAAGCATACACCTACATCTTGTACATAAATGTTAATAACAGCATTATTCATGGTAGCCAAAAAGCTGGAAATAACCCAAATGTTCATGAATTAACAAATGAATAAACAAAATGTGTTAATCCACATAATAAAACAGTGCTCAGCAGTAAAAAGAAATGAACCAATATGGAGGAATCTTAAAAATATCATGCTGAATGAGAGAAGCCAGACAGAAAACACTGAATGTTATATGGTTGTATTTACAGGAAATTGCCAGAAAAGACGAACTGTAGAAACAGAAAGATCAGTAGTTGCTAGGCCTGGGGAGGGAGGGAGGCCTGGTTGTAACTGAGTGTATAAATGGCAGCATTCTAAAACCATCTTTCAGGGATGGTTGCACCACTGTTTAAATTTACTAAATCTCATAAAACCATACATTTAAAAAGGGGTGAATTTTGTGTTATGTAAATTATAACTCAAAAAAGCTGTGTAAAAAGCCCAAAAAGTTGTACAATAAAAAATACAATCATGATATCATTATAATCTCAACTGAAAATATAAAATCATAAAATGAAGTTATATTTCAGGACAAATCACATTGATTTTTCAATTTACTAAGAAGTTGTTTAAATAAGTAAAATTTAACTCTAATTTCTATTCAATGTTATATACAAATAACCTACTCTAAAGATAATTTTTATTAAGTCAATATAAATGCCAAATTTTAATAAGATATATGAGAGCAATCTGGCTGATTCTGTTTAATGAGTTGTTTTATGTTGATTGTGTTTCCTATGAGCTCAAAGACTCACAACATAAAAATATTTTTAATGTACATCAAGCTACAAGTTTATTTTTCTCATTTTAATTCTAGCATATGTAAAAATTATTTTGGAAGGGATCACAGTTTTCTTGACTGAAACAAGGGCAGCTTAAAACAATGTTTTATGACTTGAAAGAAAAACATTGTCAAACTTTGCTGTGTGTGGTTTTTTTTTTAATCGCATTAAAATTAACATGACTTAGGTCAACAAAAGAGTAGCAAATGAGATGAGAGAGTGCACATAACAGATGAAAGAGGAGGAGGAGAATTAATGACATCGTTATTTGTGAAAAAGAAAACCACAGAGAGAATAAAATAAAGAATAAGAGAGGGAGAAGAAATTGAAAAGATGCGCAAAAACAGAAAGGTAAGCAAGTCAAAGAAAAGAGAGTGGATGAGAAAGGAGTGATCACCAAGCACTAGGTGGGCACTTTATACAAATAGCTGAGTTTCTCAAATGTTTTGTGAGGTTGATAATATTACTGTCAGAGAGTTTAAGAAGTCTTCCAAAACCAAAAAGCTGTTGGTGGTGGAGGTGGGATTAGAATCCATCTGTCTCTCTCAGTCCAGTTCTTCCCTCAACATTCCTCTGACTCTTTAAGAGAAGGGTGAGAAAAGTGACCAAAAATAAAAGAAAGAGAAGAAACAATGACCCTACAGAGAGAAAGAAAGAAAATTGAATAGGATTATGCACATTTTCTGGAGTTCTAGTTAAAATATTTAAGATTTTTATGACAGACTTTCTACAATTTAGTGAGATATCATCAAAGATAATCTTGAAACATTTTAGCTGACATCAACTTAGATCTTATTAGAAGATGGGATCTTGAAAGGTATTTTAGTTTTTGCTAATTGTATTCCCTAACTCTACCCCACCCCCCCCACACACATTACAAAACGCTTTTCTAGGCATTCACCTGAGAATTCAGAAATTGAGAGGGTTTAAAAAATAACCATTTGTAGTATAGAATGGTCTATACATTATATACACAACTTTATAAAATTTTTCTGTGAATTATTTAAGGTTAAACATTGTTACACTGATTTTAGAGAAAAATAAAACCGAGAGAATAACCCCACATTGAATTCTATAGTGGAAGCAGAATTTAAAGCCAGGGCAGTCTGATGTCAAAAATATGGCTTTTTCCCTCTGTTCTGTTTCCAGCACATTACCTCTGTTGTTTTTCTCGTCTTGTCTCAGGTAAATAGGAACAACAACAAGACAAAAAAACTGCAATTATTTTAAGTTTCTTGTTTTCATAAAGTAAAAATCACAAATGGTAATATCATACTGCACTCTTAGAGACAAAGAGTAATTTGCAGAGCTTAAGAGGAGACAGAGAGCTGACTTTTGTCACTGTTTTCCCCACCACCAAGGATGTATCTTGTCTGCCTGGTAAGTTAGAACCAACAATAAAAGAAAGTGTGGACTCAGCCCTTACTTTCAGTGATGACAAATGGAAGGTGAGCAAAGTGTGACTTGGGGCTTGTCACAGTGGTTTAAAAAACAAGTAGGGGGAATTTTATTTTAAGTCTTTGTATGCAACATGTGCAAGCACCTGCTTTTAGAACTTCATGCACCTTTTTTCCCCTCCTTATTTTTACCACCTATTCTCTTGGGCAGCTCTTCTGAAAGGAAGTAGGGCTTCTCAGGAGAGGCTGAGAGCGGAATAATAGTGCTTTCCTTAAACCTGCAGAAGTCCATGCCATGGGGTAGGAAACTGGATTCTTCATTGTCTTTCTACTGTCATTGTCCTATCTTTAATCATGGAATAGGGTATTTCTGAAATAATAATTGGGTAAAAAGATAAAAAACTCCTGGATACGGACAACAGTATGATGACTGTGGGATGGAGGGGTGAGTGAAGGTGGAAGAGTGTACATGGGATGGAAATATAATAAAATAAAATAAAGGGAAGAATTTTAAAAATTGGATCATCCCCTAAGTAATTCAAACATATAACATTCCCTTTAATTTCAAACATATAACATACCCTTTCAATTCTATTTGAAGCATCCCCATTTGAATTTTGCAGGAAATGTAACAGAGCTAATAAGATGCAGCCTTAAGTGTTGAATTTGTAACTTCAGTGCAAATACTGAACAATCAGAAGAAGTTTCTCTGTTGAATTGAAACAGATTATGGAAAATTAATGCTTTTCTTCCATCAGTCCGTGAAAATAACTCAACATTTATAGTCAAGATCTAAGATCTAGTACAAGCCCATGCTTTTCTAGTTATATAATCTCTCAACTTCTCTTTCCTCATACTTAAAATGGGAAAAATAAAACCTACCTTCCAAATCAGGTAGTATATTTTTAGTACTGTGAAACTTTAAGCATTGTACGAATGAAATCTAATATCATTACCCCATAACTTATGGGTTATTATTTGGCCAAATATTAAAGGCTACTATTTCCCTAAATATCAAAGAATACTGCAACCTGAACACCCAGGACAACTGCAAACCTATTCCTAAATCCCTACTTTACTAAAAATGAAAATTTACTACAACAAAGGCAAGAGTGTTTTGTGAGGGCATAAAAGAAAAAAATTAGATTTTTTTAAATTTTATTTTTTTTTCTCACCATGTTCTTTGGTGATAAATTTTATCCATGTGTAACAATTCAGGTGCACCTCAGAATAAAATAATTTGGATTTAAAATTTACTTGATTTTGCCACTGTCTCTTAAAAAGCTATGTGCACCATTTAAAAATAGCCCCACTTTCTACCAAGTTTAATGGATTTCAATGCTGCATTTTGCAGCCTGTGATACCAGGAAGGTGAACTGACAGCTTTGCCATGGAAGAGAGACGTGCTGAGAGCAGTATGAATAATGTCCCCTTGAGATGCTGATGGATAGATGGTGGGGAGCTGAGGATCACTCATAATTATTAATCATGTGTGATAATGTGACTGATGGTTATTACTTCATACTCTGGGTGGCTAGCAAATGCTGCCAGTTCAATAAAATAATTTTAACTTCCTATTCATGGTGGTCATTTTTCTTGTGTCTCCTTTCCTCCTTTGGTATTCTTCAATTAAGGAGGAATAGGTCTTCCTTTCATTTCACTGTAAGTGACCCATGATTGGAGTTCACTGGGGGAAAAACAAAAAACATGACCATGCTGTTCCGAGCTTGTCTATTCCTGTGGGTGAGGGGGCCCTGCGAGGCTGGCAGTAACCATGAGAAGAAGTGGGAAGTCCATCCCCCTCCTCCAGACTCTCCACCTGTGTCCCATAGTCTTATTGCTAAGGAGGGGTAAAGAAATACAAATTTGCCTTTTTTCCTGGACAATAAGTACATCCAGATATTTCTGTTCATATTTGATGTAGAGAAATCCCTCTGGAAGTGAAAAAGAACTTCTAAATGTGGAGCAGACCATATGGTTTGCTATTTGAAGCATCCCCATTTGAATTTTGCAGGAAATGTAACAGAGCTAATAAGATGCGGCCTTAAGTGTTGAATGTTCTGGACTAAAGATATTTTAAAAATAATTTAAGCCCTAACTGGTTTGGCTCAGTGGATAGAGCATCGGAGTGTGGACTCAAGGGTCCCAGGTTTGATTCCTGTCAAGGGCATGTACCTTGGTTTCGGGCAAAACATCCCCAGTAGGGAGTGTGAAGGAGGAAGCTGACTGATGTTTCTCTCTCATTGATGTTTCTAACTCTCTATCCCTCTCCCTTCCTCTCAGTAAAACATCAATAAAATATATGGTAAAACACACACACACACACACACACACACACACACACACACACATACACCACACACACACACACAAAACAAAACAAAACACAACACCCAACTTAGGGCCTTGAAGATTCCCAGGAATTCTAGGCTGCAGGGGATATTACTTAGCCTTTGCTGAGCTGTGTTACCTTTTAGAATTATTAAAAAGAATCCTGATGAAAATGACTGTTGTTTAGTTGAAATGGGGAAACATTACTAAAACCATTTTATCTATGGATGAAATGTGGTATGTGCATGGGTAGATATTTTGGGCTGATGTTAAGCTAAAGCATATTTAAGGCCAGAATGTTATTGTTATATGTTTGTATAGCTATACTCAAAATATTAGAATTTTGTTACATATACACACAAATCATTGAAAGCACTTCTTATGAAAACTAAAATGGGAAAAAACCACTGAATGTGGATATAATACCATAATACATTTGCTCATAAATAGTCATTTTGGTAACTGATGTCAAATTCAAATGACACCCCATCCCTAATTTACTGTAACTGTGAATCAGGAATTTCAGATATTTTAAATGGGACTATCAAATAATGTCACCCATCTTTATGTGCGGGTAAAGAATAATCATTTTGATTGTAAAAGCTTCCAGGCACTGACAGCAAGAGATTAACTAAAACAGTATTTCAGTCCCTGCTGTAATAGTGAGTACATAGTTTTAAATATATTATTAATCCAACAAAATATTTTCATACTAAGCCATTTGGATCCATCAGTATCCCCATTGTAATTGATGGATTACTGCATTACCATTTAATTTAGTTTTGTTTTAAAGGCATAATGCTCACTATCATTTCAGTTAATTGTATAAACCAAATATGGAGAGAAATTGCTCCAGGAAAATGAGTAATATAGACAAGGGTTCTTGCTGTTAAAATAATTATTATGAATTGTTACTTAAAATGTTCTCCAGATAGAAGTACTTACACTCTCACCTTTACCTTCAATGTAGCTCAGAAAAAGAAATGGAGAAAGAAAATTCAATTAATTGTCATTTTTCAGGGTTACCTCTCCATTAAAATATCAATTATAAGATAGCAGGTCTGTTTTTGGCTTTAGTTTTCCTCTAAGAACAATTTTCAAATGCAAAACCAACTCTGCTCAGGGGAAGAATTACTGGAAATCAATTGCAATTTCATTTGTGATACATTAAATGTACCCCCCGCCACACACACACACACATCATTTCTGCTTAATTATACCACACTCAAATAATTTGTTAAATATCATTGTGTCAGAGTCTATATATGGAAGTGAGTGATATCAAACTATATAATTGTGTGATTTTAGAAAAATGACAGAAAATTTTTCCTTTGATGAAAATTGCTTGAATTTGAAACTCATGAAGTTCATAGTAAATTGCTCAAATATAATTTAAATGAGTCTTTTAAAAATAACCTTTTATTTGAGAACATTTTAGATTTATAGAATTATTGTGGAGACAGTAGAGAGTTTCTGTATACATACTAGTAAGACTCAGTTTCTTCTTATTAACATCCTACATTAGTATGGTATATTTGTCACAATTACTGAATGAATATTGATATATTATTAAATTCCATACTTAGTTCAGATTTCCTCAGTTTTCCCCTAATGCCTCTTTTCTGTCCTAGGATCCCATCCAGAATTCCACACTACATTTAAAGTCATGTCTACTTAGGGTCCTGTTGATTGTGACAATTTCTCAGACTTGCCTTGTTTTCAATAATGTCAACACAAGTTTTTAAGAGTACTGGTCTGGTGCTTTGTAGAGTGTCCCTTACTTGGGCTTTTCCTGATGTTTTTGTCATCAGTAAACTGGGCTTATAAGTTTTGGGGAAGAAGATTACAGAAGTACAGTGCCATTCTCCACATCTTTTCAAAGGTACGTATATCAACATGATATCACTTTTGATGTTAACTTTGATCATCTGGTTCTGTTCATTTTGTCCAGTTTTTTCACCATAAATTTACTCTTATTCTTTTTCTTCTTTCCCATATTTTACTCTTTAGAAGAAAGGAATCATAAGCAGCCCTCACTAAGGGGGTGGGAAGTTGTGCTCCCTCTCCTTGAGGAAAGAGTAGCTATATAAATGATTTGGAATTCATTAATTCTGCACTGGAAAGTTGTCTCTTCTTCCTATTAATCTTCTTATTTAGTAGTTTATTTATTGCAGTACAGACTCATGGATATTTATTTTACACCTTGAGATATAACCCAATACTCCTTCCTCCCATCCTACGTTCCTTCCCTCCCTGTCTCTCTCTTAACGTCACTGCTGTTTTTCTTTCTTTCTGTCACTGAAATTTTTCCACATTTGGCCTTGGGGAGCTTTTCCAGTTGGCACATATATCCATTTTATGTATCCCATTATTGTGTGGGCTTTTTTGTTTGTTTTTGTCTTGCACTTCTTTACTTTCTGGAACTATAAGATGCTCAGGGTTCTTCTTGTACATTTCCTGCCCACTTATAGAATCAGACATGTCTTCATGGAGTCCTTGGTTTCTTGTATTGGAGAATGGCATTAGAAGCTAAGCTCTGAGTGCTAAGTCTGCTGGAAAGGTCTTTTTATTTTTTAGCTTTTTCCCCCTCCATGAACATTTTTGATAAGATAACTTGAGAAGTTTATTTGTATTTAATCAATAAAAATTGAAAATACAATGGGTTTTAAAATATAAATATAGATATTTTAAAATATGAACAAAAATAAAATGACTTTTTAGAGTTGCCTAAACATAGCATACCAATTTCTGAAATTTGTTTTGGTCTTTGAGAATAAGCAATTCATGCTGAGCTGGATCAACAGAGGGTGGATGTTTCAAAGTTGGGAACTACTATAAACTTTGTCTGGGATTTGAAAGCACTTGCAAAAATGTGTCAAACTATAGACATAATCCTTCTGCTAAGGGTTAAATAAACTATTTATCTAGAGAATGTCTCATTTCTAAACATTAAAAAAATGTATCGATTGATTTTAGAGAGAGAGAAAGGGAGAGCAAGAGAGGCAGATAGAGATCATTTCTATATTCAAACATCTTATGGACAATAAATTATTCTGAGATTTAGCAACTGTCTTGCCACAGACAGAAAAAAAAAATTGTCTACTGACTACCATTAGGATGCTGAAATGCTTTCTCCTCCAATTGTGAAGTGACAATTTAAATACATTTGTGCACACAAAAAGTAAAATGTGATCTTTCCTATATATAATAGATTTGTGAGGACTTTAACTCTCTTCCGTTATTCAGTAAGTGTTCAAGGAGCACCCAATGGGCCAGTCCCTCTGATCTTTAGTAGCTCGGATAAACTTTAGAAATGATTTATGAAGTAGTAGATGGTCAAGAAGAGTACAGTGGGTGGTCATGGAAGGGGGAGAAGTTATATATAAACTTGCATATATATTGAACAAAGCTCTGAAATATCTAGAATTTTATGGGTTTCTATTTCAGCTGGTAGGTATGTGAGTTGTTACACAGAGTTGATCCTTTTCAGCACTGCACTGGGATCATGCCAAGATGGTTGACTAATATACTGAATAATGCCATATTTTTACTATCTGTATTTTATCACTAATACTCAATAATTACTACAATAGTCCTATTAAAATTTCAGCAATATTAAATGCAATGTTCCTGGCTTTATATATAATATAGATTTCATACCTAAAACAAGGTCACATGTCTGATATTTGTTTAAAGGTAAGGAAAGGCATGTTGTGAGAGGATAGTTACCTTACCAAATATCATGTAGAGAGCAAGGAACAAGGTTTGTTTTTAATGTAAGAAGTTCTGATTTATGTTCCTAATTGCTAGACTCTACCACTCATTAGAAATTATTCAATTTGGAGACATAAATCTATTTATAGTTACAGTGAAAATTTGTCTGAATACGTATAAAAAGCCTCATCAGTCTATATTAAGATGTATAGTATATTGTTATGAAAGAACTATACAGATACTGTGTATACCCTCCCCCATACACACACTTAAATATACAGAAAGAGGAAGAAGATGGAATAAAATTAATTTCCTATTAAATTAATAATTTAACAATTAGCATTTGGAGATTTTATTAACTGCTGATACAAATTTCAAAGTGTAAATTTCACTATGGTTGTTATGATTTTCCCTTATCACTATTAAAAACTCAGAGAGAAAAGAAAAAAAGGCAGACTAATGTAGATGAGAAATTACTCATGTTGCAGAAACATTGTTCATTTGCTTCTGGCATAAGTTGAGGGAAGAGACCATATATTTATGTCACAACATAATGGCATACTGTAGGCTATTTCTATATGCCTTTGCATTGCAGACTAATTTGTCAATTGTTGGGAAATTCAGCATCTACCACATCCGAATAAATATAGATTTCTTTCTCAATTGACGGTAAATACATTGCAGCTGCTCCAAGGCAGGCAGCAGATAGACAGAGGCACTAAGTGTAGTAAAATCAGGCACTCTGAAGAGGGTGTATTGGAATGTGTTAGAAAATGAGACCAGAGTCTGGGGTTGTCTCATCATCCTCACTATGATTCTTGCCTTGGCTAGTGTGGTTTCTTGAGTTGTGGGAAGGTAATTAGGACCAGGATGACTCATCCCAAACAAGGAGCTGAAGAAATCAGGCCTGGGTGTCAGTAACTTTGTGGTCTAATTAGCTTTGTTTTGATCTGTCTCCATTCTTTTTGGAAGAAGATGGGAGATAAATAAATAAATAAGTGCAGAATACAAACTCTGATCCTCAGTCATCTTTGATCCATTTCATAATGAACACTGGCCATTCATCTCAAAAATGTGAAAAAAAAGAAAAAGAAATGCTAAGCAATAAGTATTTTCAAAAGAGAAAGAAAAAAAAGTGCTAGCCTTAGAATAACGGGGTTCTAGAATTTATATTCAAATAAAAAGTACAGCAGTATAAAATAAATTAATTTGGGGAGATTCAAGAATTTTAAACACCAAATTGAAAAACTAATGCATATGTAGCACAGTGTTTTTCAACTTGTGACAAGACCGGCAGCATCAGCAGTACTTTGGAACCTGTTAAAAATGCAAATTTTCAATTCCCAACCAAAATTTACCAAACCTGAAACTCTGAGGATGGACTCCAGCAATCTATATTTCAAAGTTCTCCAGGTGATTCTATATGATAATCAAAGTTATGTTAACTAAAGTTTTTGAAAGTAGAGTAAGACTTTGGATTTAATGGAAAGAAATAACTAAAAAAGAACTTTGGTGTGAACTGCGGACCCCAGATTGAGTTCCTTATAGACATTATTATCACTCATCTGGATTTCTTTATCAAACAAATTTTTTGTCCAACATATTGGGTATATTGGGGGAAAATAACCTTCTAGCTACTCAGAAGTGATTTCAGGACAGTTTTCCTGATAGTTCTTGACAGTCTCAGATTTGCAAAAGATGTCATAGTGATCCAGATAGAAATGTAAAATACCTCAGAATTGACCTTTCTAACTCAACACCCCTGAGGTGAAGGATTCAGGCACCTGGAGCATGTGGGCAATGTCTGATGGGATAATTCTAATAGAATTTAATTCAATAAACTACTATTAAAGTGTGATTGTAACTATGTCAATGAAGTTGATGTGGAAAATATATGTATAAGCCATGACTCCTGATCTGAAATTGCTTACCATTTTTATTTATATTAAGAAAATCTTGGAAAAATATATTTTTTACTAGCAGAAATTTGCATATCTATAAATTATTCCATGCTCCCATTTTGTGCTAGCAGCCTCTAAAATCAGGACTCAAATTATTTTGGATATCCAGCTCAGATAAATGCACATAATGATGAATGCTCTCTAATGAATCCTATCGTGAATCCAACATTATGACTTTCTTATGGCCATTTCTTAATTGTTGAGACACAAAATTTAGTGGTAAGTAAAAGAATCAAATAAGGATCTGTTTCTTATATGGGAGAAAAAAATGAGTTTAGCATGAAGGAATAAAATATCCCATATCCTTATATAAAAAGCAAGAGATAGCCCTGGCGAGTTTGGCTCATTGCATAGAGCGTCGGCCTGTCAACCTAAAGGTCCTGGTCAAGGGCACATGCATCTGTTGCAGGCTCCTCCAGGGCCCAAGCCCTGGCTGGAGCTTGTGAAGGAGGCAACGAATTAATGTGTTTATCTCACATCCATATTTCTCTCTGTCTTTCCCTCTATCTTCCACTCTCTCTAAAAATTAATGGAAAAATATCCTTGGGTGAGAATTTAAAAATAAAACAAAACAAAAACAGGAGATAGTTGGGATACCCAGAAGAAAAAGCAGGAGATAGTTGGGAGACCTAGAAGTGGAAATGAAATAGTAAAATTTTGAAATAGCAATGACCACCTTTTCAAAAGGGGGAAGTAAAGCAGATTGAGACAGTGCATAAATAACTAGAAAATACTTACAATGCTGACAAAAGTATAGCTTAAACAGTTGTTAGGTCTAAGGAAATTGGAATATAAATGTAGACAACAATACAGTATCTGGAAAATAAAAATAATTAATTTTATCAGACACACAAAATAATCTGTGATGCCAGAACTAAAATAGAACATCTTATAATGAATTAATTAAAACTCTAGTTGTAAGGATTAGAAATAATTAATGAGAAATGGGCTAACGTAAATTTGGAATCTAGTAAGCAAACTGGGAATTAAATATTTTTGCAGAACACATATTTAAGTGGTCAGGCATCATTACTGTGATTTACATGGCAAACTTCAAAGTAGAAATGAGGTCCACTGCTGTTTTGAGGAACCAGGAAACCTAAGAAAGTATGTTGGTGAAGAGAAAAATGTAGGGCTTCTATTTAAAGGTAGTATCAACAATTTATTTTTAAATGAAGATCTGTGGTATTAATTATAGGTTTGTGGTTAGTTTAATTATTTACAAGTTTCATATTTATAATATGGGAAAATGCAACATGGGAAATTTTTTGTTAAGGAACAATGTGCTTCCTCTACCCAATTCTCTTAAGATTATTCAATAAATAATCTATAGGATTAAAAACACTTCTGACAAATTGATTGCAAAATTCATATGAAAGAGTTAACATGTATGGAGAGTCAGGATGTAAATCACCATAGTAAAATGAAATAACTTGCCCATTCTATCAATATAAATGTGTAGAGATCTGGATAAAATTGAGAAGTCTAACCCCTATTTTGTAAAACTACTGTTTGGAATTCTCTGCTATTTTTTAGACAGCCTCTTATTCTAAAAAAAATAAAATAAAATAGAATGACTCTGCTTTCCAGGCTGCTTTAGCCTGCTTGAGTAATGAGGAAGGTAAACTTAGCTGTCTGATCTTGTAGGCCCATAATCTCAAAGCCATGCCAGGTGTATTTTTTAATTGGATAGAATTGTGTTGTTTTCAAGGCCAGCAGCGAGATAACCACTAAGCGTACATAGGGCTGGCTCTTTAATAAAAAGGGAAGTTCTGCTTCTAGCTTTCCTTAGAATTTAAATTCATTTTCTCTAAGCCCACCTCGGTGAATAAAGTGTGACTCCAACTCTCTGGGCATTGCTTGATTTATTCTGGTTCTCTGTAACAAAATAGCACTAGAACTTCATTTGAATACTTGTTAATCTTGAAAACATAAAAGGAAAGCAATATCTAGGTGCCAAATACAAAGAAAATAATCAGCAAATTGAAAACCAGAGTATAAATGCATGAGCTGATGCTTCTATCGCTTGGTTGTAGGCAGTATATAGTAAGAAAAAGGAAGTATTGTCTTGGGAACCAACTGGCTTTGGTTTTACTTCCTAAATGAGGACAAGAAACAAGGTATTGGAGCACTATACGAGGGAAATCAAAGACCCCTGCATAAACCAGAACCCCAGAAGGGCTGCACATTATGTGAAATGTGAGTTACAAAAAATAAAATGCCTGCAAGTATAGAAAGAAAGTTTTGAGGAAAACATTTCTCTAAACTTATTTTAACATAAGAAGTGATTCCAAGTAGTTGGCATGTGTAAATAGCTGGAAAACACAAATGCAAAATTACTTTTGAAGGTATGGTCTTACCCCAGGTTAAACAAGAAACATCATTTAAATCCCCACTGAAGATAAGGTGATAATTCAAAATCACAGAGCACATGGGGAAATAGGAGAATGTAGGTGATGAAAGGTCACATAAAACTATAAAATAAATATATCTATTTATATAAATGAATCCCCATTTAAATAGCAAGGTAGGATCTTTAAAGTGAAATGTAAACATAAGAATTAAAAATATAATATAAGAGAGGAATCCAAGATGGTGGCGTAGGTAAACACCTAAACTGCTGCCTCGCACAATAATTTCAAAACTGCAACTAAAAGACAAAACGTCTATCACCCAGAACCACGGGAAAGCTGGCTCAGTGGAAGTTCTACAACTAGAAGGAAAGAGAAAAGAGCATTGAGACGTGCACAAGCGCTGAAAAGCTGAGGTACGGAGGTGCGGGATCTGGGCTGGCGGCAGGTATTGCTTTTTTCAACCCAAAGGGAGACAAGCCCCCAATTACTCTGAAATACAGTTTCTGGGGAGATGCGGGGGACCCAAACTCCTACGGGGAGAAGCTGGACTGTCTGCCATTGGGTTGGAAAGTGAGGGGGGCCTGTTTGCAGAGCTGCGGGCAAGAATAATTGTTTACTGCACTGGGGCACGGGACTAAGTTGGAGACACAGAGCTGGCTAACTAGCAGCCATCGCTGTTTGCCACGCCCTAGCCTAGTGATGCCCTGAGACCCCACCCCACACAACCTACAAACCCACCCAAGCTCCAAGAAGCAGCTTTAGCATAAGAAAGGCCTGCCCTATCGCAGCTTAACCTAACAAACTTGCAGCCCAGATCAGACAGCTCCAAAACCTCCAAACCCCAAGCAACGACGAGAAAACTGTAGCTCTCGCTGTAGCTCCTGCTGGGTGGACTCAGACAATAGCTGACCTGCAGCCCATTGGAGATCCAGAAGCCAATATACCTAGTGGTCAGTGTGAGAAACCAGATTTCAACTCCTCACATCCATAAGTGACACATTCAAGAGGCAGACTCAGCGAGCACCAAAGCCCCACTGAAACAAGTCCTACACCATAAGCGTGTCTCCAGCACAGCAGTTCTTATAGACACAGCGAGTCCTCACAGCCAATTGGCCTGGAGGTCAATTTCTCCCAGTGTACCAACAGCAATTAAGGCTTAACTACACCAAGACTTTGCACTCAGCCCACAAAGGGGTGTACTAAGAGCGTCCACATCAGGTGATTGGGGAGGCTGAGCTACTGCCCCCTATAGGTCACCCTACCACACAAAGCCACTCCATCAACACAGGGAAGCAGCCAAAATGTGGAAACAAAGAAACATGTCACAAATGAAAGAAACGGAGGAAAGCAAACTACTGGACGACATAGAGTTCAGAACCACATGTATAAGGTTACTCAAGAATCTTCTAAAAACCGCCGAGAAACTTGATGACACTTCTGAGGAGCTTAGTGAGACCTTCAAGGACCTTAATGAGAATGCCAAAAAAATGGAAAAGGACCAGTCAGAAATGAAGCATACACTGTCTAAAATAAAGAATATACAGAAACTCAACTGTAGATCAACGTACCCCAAGAATCAAACCAAAGATCTGAAATATGAGGAAACAAAAACCCCCAACCAGAAAAACAAAAAGAAAAAAGAATCCAAAAATATGAAGATAGTGTAAGGAGCCTCTGGGACAACTTCAAGCGTACCAACATCCGAATTTTTGGGGTGCCAGAAGAAGAGAGAGCAAAATACTGAAAACCTATTAGAAGAAATAATGACAGAAAACTTCCCCCACCTGGTGAAAGAAATAGACTTACAAGTCCAGGAAGTGCACAGAACCCCATACAAGAGGAATCCAAAGAGGACCACACCAAGACACATCATAATTAAAATGCCAAGGGCAAAAGACAAAGAGAGAATCTTGAAAGCAGCAAAAGAAAAACGGTTAGTTACCTACAAGGGAGTACCCATACGACTGTCAGCTGATTTCTCATCAGAAACTATGCAAGCCAGAAGGGAGTGGCAAGAAATATTCAAAGTGATGAACAGCAAGAACCTACAACCAAGATTACTCTACCCAGCAAAGCTATCATTTAGAATTGAAGGTCAGATAAAGAGCTTCACAGACAAGAACAAGCTAAAGGAGTTCATCGCCACAAAACCAG
The DNA here is from genome assembly GCA_026230045.1 of Corynorhinus townsendii. Taxonomy (NCBI): domain Eukaryota; kingdom Metazoa; phylum Chordata; class Mammalia; order Chiroptera; family Vespertilionidae; genus Corynorhinus; species Corynorhinus townsendii. The sequence continues at coordinate 98,934,363 of JAPDVU010000002.1, forward strand.
GATTACATGAAATGCTGAAGGGTATTCTTTAAGAAGAGGAAGAAGAAGAAAAAGGTAAAGATAAAAATTATGAACAACAAAATGACATCAAATACATACCTACCAACAAGTGAATCTAAAAATCAAGTAAATAAAAAATCTGAAGAACAGAATGGACTGGTGAATAAAATAGAATCAGGGACATAGAAAGGGAGTGGACTAACAATTCTCAGGGGAAGTGGGTATGAGTGGTGCAGGAAGAGATTGGACAAAAATCTTACTCCTATGGATGAATACAGTGGCAGGGGGTAAGGGCATGGGGTAGGGTGGGGTGGGGAATCAGGTGGAGGGGAGCTATAGGGGGAAAACAAAAAGAAGAACACCTGTAATCTGAACAATAAAGATTTATTTTTAAAAATATATAATATAAGACATATAAATGTGAAAAAATCCAGATAATTTTTTAAGTAGACATTATAGGACTTGTAATATGTATGAATGATTTTCTTATGGTCTTGTTATCAGAGAATTACATGGATTGCCCTTCTTGGTTGCCAGTGGGAATGGGTTCTTGGGGCACTACTGGAATAAGAATTTCTAGAAGCTCCCAAGGGAAGATGAGATGTGGTAGAAAGCTTTATTTGCATGGAATTACATCATTCAGTTTTCAAAGTCCCATTTCCCTTAAACCAGTCCTGGAAAAGGTCAGCTGAGGAATCAGTGGAGCTAAAAGCAAAACCAATGTCCAGAGTTTCTCTTCCATGGTGGAGCTGAGTCTGCCAGAACATCAGGCTATTTGTAGTCCATTCGTCCAGTGTGTATGGTCCATATGGCCATAAGCCATGTAGGAAAATGCAGGTCCATGAGAATACACCCCTTGCAAAAGGAGTCCCAAAAGAGCAAGAAAGAACAAAAGGAGGAACTCCTTTGTTCAGGAGCTGATTCATCTCAGATTTCAAGCACTTGCAGTGGCCATGCCCATTCTGGCTAATTACCCAATCCCAGGTGTGACTGACAGACAAATATCTTTCCTCTGTCAACAGTTAATTAATAACCAGGTTAATTACAATGATATTAGTCTCACCCCTTATTTAAATAAAGGGATAGAAGAAAGAACAAGCATCTGAATGAAAAAGTAACTTCTCACACTATTGACTAATTGCTGCCATAACGAGTAACGAAAAAAAATTTTTTTTTCTTTCTCTATAACTGACAGATTTTTTTTTTTTTTGTAGAAACAATATTAAAATGTTTGAAATTGTGATTAGATTCTTAGGCTAATTCAAGTCTAGGTTAACTTAAAATATAGTCAAATGTTATATGTTCAAATCCTATAAAGTTTTGTACCTTTTTTTTAGTTCAATGAAATTTAAGATAAATACGGATATATGATAATTGAGATGACCTTTCGCATGTTATATCTATTAAATATGGGAAAAATTGGCAGATTTTCAAAAGAATCCAATATAATTTCTAGAAAGGAAAAACATAAGCAACACAAAGTTAAACAATTTCATAGAGGTCTTGTACAGCAAATTAGACACAGTTGAAGAGATAATTAATGAATAAAAAGTGAGAGCTCAGAGAATTTCCCAGAAAGTAATGAAAAGAGATGAGCAGATGATTAATGTGACAGAGGAGTTGAGAAATGTGGAAAATAGAATAAGGAGATCAAAATATGTCAAATAGATATTACAAAAGAAGAGAATACAAATGTACTATATAAATATATACTATGTTTTGCAAAATTGGAAATAAATAAAGACATAGAATAGTTGTTAAACTGTAATTTATGTGAAGTGATATAGGATGCATATACAATTGGAAATGTATAAATTACCTTTAAAGGAATGCTCAAGATACCCAAGACACTGGTGGGAGTGGTTGACTGTGAGGAGGAGGCCTGTGAATTGGGAATAGGAGAGAAATTTTCACTTTTATATGTATTATAATGTTATTTATCTATACAAATTATTTCTTTCTATAAAATATTTTTTCAGTGTTAAAAATCCATGAGAACTAAAGCAAAATGAGGATAAGAAGATAAGATAAAGCTAGTGATAAAGTTACATAAAATATGCATTGTTTTTTCTAGTGATGAATAATTTGGTTGTAATATTTTATTATTCATTACAAAGAGAAAAAGACAAATATTTATATGATTCAAAATTTCAAAGACAAAGGCAGATTAATAGTTCTGAAGAAGAATAGCTGTTGTGTGCTAAAATGATAAAGAGATCTCCTGCAGATCCTCAAAACTCTGGAAAATTCAATTATTAAATATATCTGTATCTCTCTGTAAGGTTATCAGAAAATTGTCAGTGCCAGCACCAGAGATCTAAATATACAAATGTACAAATGATTCTTTCTTCTCAATGGAAGTGGTTTACAAACTGACACCCTTTTTCCTCTTGACTACAGCAAGACTTTCTAGGTGATATGAGATCATAGATAGTTTGTTTTAATGAAACACATTTCCAGTCTTCAATTGCCATACACAATTTATCCTAAAACAGAGATCTTCCTGAGAACAATCTTGCTGTCCACAGGTTGCCCTTTCCCAACACTCCTTTCACAATTATTCTTGCCCATTTTTCTCACCCAACCTGGATAGTATTTTGCATATTCCCCAGGTACAAAATCTCCAAGGTTATAAACAAAGGGACGTTTCAAGATTGCATAGCTTCTGAGAGTGACTTCCCTGAGAACAAAGCCAAAAGGGCTTCATTAAGAAATTTTGAAGGGGGCTGTATCTTATTTCAACCAGGTAATTTATATTTTCAATAGAAATTCTGATGTAGATGATAGTTTTGCTTTGTTTTTTAATATGTCTTTATTCATTACAGAGAGAAGAAGGGAGAGGGAGAGAGGTATAGACACATCAATGATAAGAATCCCTGATTGGCTGCCTCTTGCATGCCTCCTACTGAGAAACAAACCCTGACCTCTTGGCTCATTGTTCAACACTCAACCACTGAGACCCACTGGAAGGGCAATGATGGGTTTTATTGAAAGAAATCCTTTTGTCATTTGGTTTACAATATATACCAGGCTAGAAATGTATCTTTTGAAACTGGTAAACAATTAGTAAAACTCTTTTGGTGGTACTGTAGAAATATAAAACAGGTGTATAGTTTTCCAACAACATAACCTATATTTTATATTATAAATAGTGTATAATATACATATTATAAGGAGTAAATACATTTTAAAAACTTATTTGGATATACATGAATAAAATGTATGGTTACCATTGCTATGGAATTAAACTTCATCTCCTTGATATGATAACCAAGTTTTATAATCTAGTCAAAACCCCCTTTCTCAACATGCTGTTTCCACCATTTCCTTCTTCCCTTACACCTGAAGTCAGTGGCCGGCAAACGGCGGCTCGCGAACCACATGCGGTTTGCTGCTCTGTTGACTAATGAGTTTGCCGACCACTGGACTAGACTAAATGTTACCGTGTAGTTGGAAGCTGTGAGGATTAGGCAATTGTGGCATATTGTGTGCTAAGAGGTAAAGTATATGATAGTGGTCGGCAAACTCAGTCAAGAGAGCGGTTTGCCAACCACTGCCCTAAGCTCTTAGCTGCTTGGAAAGATTTGCTCTCACATAATAAATTATGTTTTTATAGTCCTTAATTCCTCACACTCATTATTTTCACTGCCTTGAAAGTACTTATTTTTTCTTCTTTTTACCACTGTGCCTCTCCAAAGTCTTCCCTGAAACTGGAGTGGTTCCTCTTTCCACTGTTCTCTTACAGTCAGTGTAAGGACTCCTACTGTGCTTGGTTTCACAAGACAATCATTTCTCTCTTCATCAATGCAGTTCCAAGAGGGCAGGAATGTGCCTCTCTTCATATATTCAGTGCTGTAACTACCCCCATCATGCCAATACAGAACTGTAAACAGAAACATGAGAAAGCCGCAATTTCTCATTCCTGTAATTTTTCTCCTTTCAAGATAGCACACTGACAGGTTGATGAACATGTTTGCTTAATTTTTCATACACAAACACATGCAATTATGTTAATCATCATCATTTTATCTCTTTCTTTACAGTATCTATACCATTGTTTCTTTTTTTAATTTACAGCTCATAGAATGTAGAATAATGGTAACAATACAAGACACTTGTTTGTGACTTGAATGAGACTCTAGTGATTCACCCATTTATAATAATATCTATAATCAGTCCTAATTTATACTGCTTGTGTTAAGAATATTTTCTATTCCCAGTTTGTCAACACAAATGCCAGAAATATTTGGATGTTATCAAAAGACTTTTTGTCATTTATTTTTATGACTATATGACATTTTTCCCCTTTAATTAACAATGTGATGAAGAAAAACAGTTCTTATTGTTAAACCATGTTTGCATTTATGGAACAAACTTTATTGTTTGTGTTGTACATGGGGATTGTTAGCTATTATTTTATATAATTGATAGTATTTTTCTATGTTTATAAGTTAACAATGACTGCGTTTTAATTTTCTTTTGTTTTCTTAGTATTTAGCAGAAGTAGTGTTCAATAAATATTCCTGAGTAAATGAGTAAAGAGATGCTAGCATCTGGTTATATATATATATATATATGTTATATATATATGTATGTATGTATATATATATTGAGTGGCCAGATTATTATGCATTCAGAGATCATAATAATCTGGCCACTCAGTATGTGTGTGTGTGTGTGTGTGTGTGTGTATGATTTCAAAGAGGAAGGGAGAAGGAGAGAGAGACAGAAATATCAATGATGAGTGAGAATCATTGACCAGCTGCCTCCTGCATGCCACACACTGGGGATCAAACCGTGACTTCCTGGTTCATAGGTCAATGCTTAACCACTGAGCCATGCAGGCTGCAAGCATCTGCTATTTTTATTTGTACATAATATTTCATTCGCTACATTTACTATACTCTCATCCATGTCTATCTTCATTTGTTCATACACTCATTCATTGATTCAGCAAATATTTACTAGCAGCCTATTATGTGCCAAGTCCTCTGCTAGGAGCTTGCTATATACTGTGTATAATCACATTGACTTGGTCCTTGTGGAACTTTGTCTAGTATCTACACCACCATAAAGATCGTAATGGCCTAAAGAAGTCTGTATTTCAATGTTATTTTAAGCTCCTAGGAAACAGAGGCTATGTTTATTTCAGTAGAAAGTAATAAATCAAGTACAGTGCTAAATTACACACAAGAATGTTTTACTAGAATGCCAAATTGGCATATAGGAATTTCAATGTTATCTTCTTGCTATACTCAACATTATAGCTTTCTAAGAGGATAGTGTCCAATATGAGGCTCCTTGTGGAGTTTAATAAACTTTGTGTAGGATTCGTAAATGAAAGAGCTGGAAAATTATACTTACGAAGAGAAATTAGAGGAATTGAAATGATTCTGCCTTTAAAATAAGAGGTTAAGACCAGTTTCAAAATAATCCTACAGAATTTATTCAAAAAATTGATCAGCTCTTCTACTAGTAAATCTCTACTGAGGACTAAATTCTACCAAGCAAACATGAGTTCAGCAAAGTATTTTATTTATTTCATTCAGATTACAAAAATTTACTGATGGTGAGACTAGTTTAACTTGGAAATAAGATATCCAAAAAATGTAGAAGAAGCAAAAGTGAGATAACAACTACAATGTCCCAGATAGTTTAATTGTCTTTGTAAGGTAATACCTAGTATTGACCAAATATGGCTCAAGTGTTTTTCTAGGTCAATAATAATATATGAATATATTAATAACAATAATTTAATATTTATTGAGCATCTACAGTTATAAGTTCTATCTCTACATATTTTCTCTCTTGATGTTGCCTACTATTATTAATAGCATGGATGTCCATATATCCTGGATTCCTTTGAACAACCTAAATTTATATCTGTATCTCCAGAGTAAAATTATTATTAGCATTATCTACCATTCACAAAAGTGTCTCTGTTTCGAAAATAAATTATATGGTTACCCTAGTTAATATCAATTTTTTCACATAGTATCTAAACCATGTAGAGGTTAAATAATGCCTCAAAGTCATAATGTAGTAATTGGAAAGCAGTGAATTTATGATTAAATGGGTGCATATTCATGACCTACTTTGAGGACTCTAAAAATAAAGAACAAGACATAGTACTTGACCTCCTTCAATCTATTAATTTAACCACACTATATCTATGCTTGGGTATGACATATGCAATTCTGGACATAAATAGTAAGAAAGCCATACAACTCAAATGAGATAAAGTAATTTTTAAACTACATTTTAAATTTTGTGGTTAATGCATTAGCATCTGTATATGAAGATACAATTCTCTCAGTCTTCCAAGGACACACTCTTTCAGTAAATCTTAAAAGTGAGTAGTAACTAAGGATGGTGTTAAAAATTGAAGTAAAAAGGGTCTTTGAAGAGAAATGTAAGAAAGGTAACCTTCAAAATGTGGGGAAATAGATTATGTAGCAGAAAGAACAGCATCAGTAGCAAAAGTTGAGCAAGTGACCAATGGAATTGGAGTAGATGATAAAACTCACAGGATAAAAAGTAACTTTCTTACAGTATGTCTTTAAGTAATATTCCTTCCTTCCTTTTAAAATAGGGAAACAGAAATTCTGTATATAAGAGGCAAATGAACTTCTATAAAGGGTATGTTTATTTAATTATCTGGAGGCCACTTGCTATCTACCTAACCAGCCTCCTTTGTCCCCAACTCCTAACTGAATGCAATCGCAGAATTAATAATAAATAAGAACAAAGGGATGTGTTTTTTTTTAATTTTTTGTTTTTAAAATATGTTTTCATTGATTTTTGAGAGAGGAAGGGAGAGGGAGAGAGAGATGGAAACAGCAATGATTAAAAAAATCATTTATTGGCTGCCTCCTGCACGTCTTCTACTAAGGATCAAGCCCACAACCTAGGCATGTGTCCTGACCAGGAATTGAACCATGACCTGCTGGTTCATGGGTCAATGTTCAACCACTGAGCCACACTAGCTAGGCCAAATGATGTTCTCATGAAGACATTTGTTGGCATTCTAGTATTTATTGGATGGTTTGCTGTTCACTAGTCCTGACTCCTGAATTGGTAAAGTGTGAAATATTATTTCCAGAAACCATATCTTTTCATGATAGACCCTGAATTGAAATAGGAAACCTAATATTTATTTGTACATTGTTTTGCCCCCTTGTTTTCTCTCTCACTGAACACTTTATATACAATTACCATGTTATAGGCATCAAATTATATTCAAAGTGAGGATTCAAAGATACAATAAAAAGATGTATATTTTTTTCAAGGAGTTCACAGTCAAATCAGGGAAACATATATGTGAACGAAAATGATTATTTTGAAAATACAAGTGAAAATACTTTTTTTTAAGTTGTGGAACAATTGAGCTACCCAGTCAGTGCTGAAATATTAAATATTATTTAAATGCATTATGCTACACTTTATAGGTAAGAAGAATGATGTATGTATATGTATATTAAAATTAGACTATATAACCACATAAAATTTCATTTTTTAAATATGACTTTTTCCTTAATTCAAGCTAGCTTTGTCCACTTTAATAGCACCATGACATACTGCAAGCCATTTCCTCAATTATTAAGCCCTTAGGACATAAAAAAAGAAAATTGTGGAATATTTAAAATAAATTTAAACATAGGACATATTATGTATCTATCAAATATATTCTGAAATAAGAAAGACCAAATGTTAACTTGGGGGAGGGAGGGCTGAGCCACCTTTATGAGCAACTAAGTGAACTCTCTATGAAATAAATAATATAATTGAAAATTCAAAGAGAAATGACTGTTAGAATATCTGAAAAATTCTCCTTTAAAATATTATATTTATAAAAAGTACCATTGCAATGACAAAGAAATACAAGTGGAAGTTTTAGAAGCCAGAGCTTATAGACAGACCAAGGCCAATGAAAATGCTATCATCATTCTCCTCTTTAACAATTGAGCACTGCAGTTGAGACATGACATATTAGGCAGGACTCATCAGTTCTTAGCATTACTTGAACACTGCAGCTAGTCAAAATAATGCTAACTGTTAGATTGTATGTTAATCAGACTTTCATAGATGGTATATCAGCATTGCTGAACAGACAAACTATGCTAAACATCTCACTTCTATCTGTCTCTCTCAGACTTTGAGCTTCTCAACAGGTATTTTTGTATGTTATTCACCTCTGTGATTCTCAGCCCAAGAGATTGGCTGGCATATGTGCTTTGCAAAATTAAAGCTAGATGAGAAGTGGTATAAAGAACCAAAATGATTTTTCTCTAGTACGGCCAGGGCATGACTATGTATATATCTACACTAATAAAAGAGAAAGATGCAAATTGACCTATTTCCACAATGACCACCAGCCAATCAGGAGTGAGTATGCAAATTAACTCAACAAAGATGGCGGGTTAACTTGCATACACAGGCATGGCACGAAGACTGGAGACTGAAGGCTCCACTGTGGCCCTGGTCCCGGGTGCTGGAAGAAAACCGGTGCTGGCAGCCAGGGGAAGGAAGGCCTATTGCACAAATCTTCATGCAATGGGCCTCTAGCTTAAAAATATTTCTTTTAGGTTTACATTTATTTTAATGGCTTTACTTTTCATCTTCAATTTGTTTTACATTTTAAACTACGTGCGTAAAATAAATTTTCTTTTTGCAGATTATAATCATATGAATAGATAGTATTTTATTATAGCTATTACTTTTATATCTGATTTAATTCAATGCTATATGGAATTCAACACTTGAAAAGATTGGAAAATTGACCTACACACATTTTATATGAAACAAAATCTAGATATGGGGCATTTTCTAAATGGGGCATTACAAGTTATACCATGATATTGTAAGATAGGTACCTTATATTTTCAAGCTACTGTGGGGCTACTAATGAATCAGGGGGAAAAGTGTGATTGGATGTTTAAAACTTCTAGTAAAAGATCTGCTTTGATTCATATCATTGCAGAGAAAATCATTCCATAGTGTATATGGCATTGTATAGAAATTGAGCAGAATTCAATTTACAAAGGTATGTATATTTTATTAAGTAAAAAAAAAGGGGGCCTTTTAGCATTTTATAACCTCTCCTGCTTCTCACTATGATGCTGCTGAAGACGTTTGAGCCACTTATTCATGACATAATTCAAATATTTCATACGTATCACCATCAGAAACTCCTTGGAGTTCTTTCTGCTCTAGACTGTGCAGTGGTGTCCAGCAGACCAGCACCAGTCTTGGAAATGCACTGGCAATAGGGTAGCCTCTAGCCATGTGTGGCTACTGAGGGTTTGAAATATGGCTAATGCAATTAAGGACTCTAATTTATACTTTTATTTTAATTTAAATAGTTACACATGGCTAGTGGCTAATATATTGAACAGTGCAGCAGCACAGGTGAAAGTACCTCTCATATTTTTGACCTTTGACCCCTGAACAAAATTAAAGTCAAATTAAAATAATACCTATGTATAAAATAAGAAAAAATATATAGCTAAGCACAAAGCACTCACCATTCATAAGACATGTATGATAAGAAAAATCTCTTATTTTCTAATTTCCAAAATAGGCTTAGAAAAAATAATTGAGTCTAAATTTCACTAGTGCATCTCTGAGCAACATGCTACCCCTCAAACCTTTAATAAGAGTTGCTGCATACACATTGCTTACTACAGAGCAATACAGTCTCAGAGGGAAGGGGGTGGGGGTGGGAAGAGATTAACTAAAGATCTTATATGCGTATATACATTACCTATGGACACAGACAATAGGGTGGTGAAGGCCTGGGGCAGGATGGGAACAGGGTAGAGGGGTATAATGGGGGGCAAAGGGGGAACCTGTAGTACTCTCAACATTAAAGATTAAAAAACAAATAATAATAATAATAATAATAATAATAACATAATTAAATAAAACAAATTGCTTACTTAAAAAAAATAACAAAGTCGTCCTAGGAATGGACAATTAATTGGGTTTATGTGCATCACACATTCTCTAATCTAGAAAAAGTACAAATTACTGTTCAAGTTGTTCATAAACAGTTCAGACAGAGAATGTTAAATTCATCATTGAATACAATTTTTATATGGAAAAAAATAGATTTTTCTTTGATGACAAAGAGAAGGACTGTCACCTGGTCCTGATTCTGTTTGCAGTTATCTAATCCTAGATATTGTTTCACTAACGACAGCTATTTGTCTTGTAGTGTGATTGTAAACAATAATGTAAAATCACAAAATTTCTTCCCACTGCCTACCAGAATGGCTCGTTCGTCATGAGTAGTCATGATGAGTTTTGTCATCTTATGGGAGCTGTGCATCTAGGTTGTTAGGGACAGTTTCTGCATGTAACAAGAGCCATAGCACCTATGTGAAGGCCAGGAGCCAAGCAGTAATACTTGACTGGGCACTAAGTAGCCAGAGCAAACCTACTTGCTGGGATAGACATGACCTGGTGAAGCAGATGAGGCTACAGGACATTTATGATGACAAGCATCCATAAGTTGTAAGGCAGACAAGAAATAACATAGAATGGTAGACAGGAACTGATTTGTGGTGAAGGTTAATGTGAGATGATGGAGGTGGCAGAGGTGATGGCATATGAGCAGGATCAGGTCTGCCCAAACATGCTGGCAAGTATTTGGCATCTAGAATATCTATCAGTAAGTAATAGATGGCAGTGCAGAGGAAGGTAGGACTGTTGTGCTAAAAGGAATGAACTGAAATGGTCACCTGAAGTTTGGTGGAACAAGGCTTTCATACCTAAAACAAAAGGGCAGGATCAGCCCAGGACTAGCAGTCCAATTGCTGTGCTGCTAAAACTGGCTGTGCTCATTTAGTTATCACCTTCTGTCTAAAATAAGATTTGGTTCTCAAGATGTGGCCTGGGGGAATTTGCAGATAATGATCAATTTGCTTCAGCTAAGTTAAGAAGGCCTTAGAGGCTGGGCAATAGGCAAGGTCTGGCATACCCAGCTGAACATGATTATTCTTTCCTCTAAATTCGTATCAAGATCCTCACCTATGACGAACCTGTGGACTTTGCATTAATAGTCTTTAAAACTTATTTACAAAGGAAGTAGCAAATCCTTTTTGTTATTTTATGTACAATTTGAATTCAACTAACCAAAACTTACGGAAAGAGTACAAAGAATTCTTGTGCACCCAGCTTTTCCAAATATTAATATTTTATGTAAACATAGGAAAGTTATCAAAACCAGGAAATTAATATTGATAAAATACTGTTAGCTATTCTACAGACCTTATCTGAATCCATGTTCTCAAAAAAGTCCTATTTTGGTCCAATAAATATCATATGGAGGTCACATATTGCATTTAGATGTCACTTTAGCCTCCTCAGATTTGACACATCTACAATAGTAAAAGAAAAAGATGCAAATTGACCATCCCTCTGCTACACCCACCAGCCAATCAGGAGCAAGTATGCAAATTAACCCAACAAAGATGGCGGCAGCCACAGAGCTGGAGCCAGTAGGACACTTGGGTTGCCCTTGGCGATGGAGGAAGCCAAGCTTCCTACCTGCCCTGGCCACCACTGAAGGAGTGGCTGGGGGCCTGGGTCACCAGGGGTGACCCCAGGCTTCCAGCCCAGCCTGGCTTGCACTCAAGGAGGGGTGATAATGGCCCTCAGCCCCTTACCCAGGCTGGCCACACCCCCATGGGGTGAGGGTCCCCACTGGGGGGCTTGGCCAGCCTGCAAACATCCATCAGCCCCTCACTCAGGGTGACCAGGCACCCCAATGGGGACCCCCACCCTGAAGGGGGTGTGGTCAGCCTGAAAAAGACCCTTAGCCCCTCACTCAGGCTGGCCACAACCCCCCAGCAGGGACCCTCACCTCATGGGGGCATGGCTGGCCTACAAACCACCACAGGCCCCTCGCCCAGGCTGCCCCATGCCCCAAGGGAACCCCCACCCTAATACAGGACACCCTTCAGGGCAAACCAGCCAACCCCCACCCATGCACCAGGCCTCTATCTATACTAATAAAAGGGTAATATGCTATTTAGACTGGGAGATCTTCTGGATGTTCTTCTGTACAAAGCCATGGTGGCAGGGCTGAGGTAGAAGTGGTTAGAGGCCAAGAGGGTAGGGCAGTTGTGGGTGATCAGGCCAGGATGGGACGGCAGTTGTGGGTGAGCAGACCAGCCGGGGAGCCAGTTGAGAGCAAGCAGGCCATCAGTGGGGGTCAGTTGGGGGTGATCAGGACAGCAGGGGGGCAGTTGGAGTCAAGCAGGCCGGCAGGGAAGGTGTTGGGGGTGAACACACTGGCACAGGGGGCAGTTGGGGGCAAGCAGGCCAGCAGGCAGAGTGGTTAGGGGCAATCAGGCAGGCAGGCAGGTGAGCAGTTAGGAGCCAGCAGTCCCGGATTGTGAGAGGGATGTCCAACTGCAGGTTTAGTCCCAATCTCTGTAAACCTGCAGTAGGACATCCTTCGAGGGGTCCCAGATTGAAGAGGGTGCAGGCTGGGCTTAGGGACACTGTCCCATGCACAAATTTCATGCACTGGGCCACTAATCCTATCTAATAAAAGAGAAACATGCAAATTGACCTACCTTCGCTACACCCACAAGCCCACACCCACCAGTCACGCCCACCAGTCAATCAGGAGCAAGTATGTAAATTAATCCAACCAAGATGGCGGTTAATTTGCATATCCAGGCGCAGAGCAAAGACTGATGACAGCGTAGAAGGAAGCCAAGAGCTGCAGAAGGGAGCGAAGCTGCAGAGAAGCAAGCAAGTGGGGCTGGGGAGAAGGGAGGGAAGCAGACCGCCGCAGGAAGCCCTATTGCAGGAATTTTCCTGCAATGGGCCTCTAGTATTTATTTATATTTATCTATATTATTCTAAGTGTTACAGTCAATTACAATTAATATTTATTTTCAGTATTTATCCTGCTCAATTTGATCCACATTTGGTTATTAGAAATTGATTTATTCTCATTTCCATGTTCTTTTGATATACTCTCATAGTTTTCTGACAATTTTTCTATTTTCTAGTACTACAAGACTTCAGAAAACAAACTTAAAATGCACTTTTTCAATTTTTATAATGAAATTATTGAACATTCCAAATATAATGTACATGAGCTGTGTCTACATGAATAAAAAATATCAGGCTAAAGAAAAAACAGTCTTGATTAATTTTTGCATTAATGTCATTTACTTAGTTAAAATTAATAATTGAAAATAAAATTTCATTGTATCAGGAAATATATCTAATGTTTTTATGCTCACTTTGTCATTCTCAAATCATTCTACTTTAAAAATACTTTAAAATAAAAAATCAGTATATGTGATGCTGAAATAATATTTATACAAAGAGGGCACTCAACATGACCTGCAAATTTATGTCAAAAGTAGTCTATAGAGATGTTGCTGCCTACCAGCTAGCCTAACTAGATATACATCATTTGTTTACTGTCTCTATATATGTACAATTTTTCAATGAGTTATTGATGAGCTTATAACTCAGGAGTGGTAGAGCAAAACAAAGTTAGAAAATCATGATGAAAGGTCATCAATAACTTTGTGAATATATTCACAGCCTGCCAATTGAATATATTGTTTATGCAACACTGGTTTCAATACATATTGTGTCATTATATGTGGATAGGTGGAGATTTATTTCACTTGATTTGGAGGAATGTGTTTCAAACAATTTTTCTGACCTCCAAGATGACTGGCAATTCTACTTCCAAACATAATTACCAACTTCACATAGAATAATTCAATATCCCAGTTATGAATCACTTTTCTCTGTTATATCATTGTGTTACCTTGATATTTACAATGTTTTTATTAGGTTGTGTGTGTGCATGTGTAAGAGCACAGGTGTGTCTTGTGTGTGTGTGTGTGTGTGTGTGTGTGTGTGTGTGTGTAGGAGTTGGAAACCAATATAGTGTTATCAGCTTCTATATTCACAGCAAAGACTATTTTGGCAGCAACTACCATTTTTTATTATTTTGCAAAAAAGGACATCTTAATATTAAAATGTAGAAAAAATTATCTCAGAATCCTAAATTTTCCTTTGAATTCAATACTTTTCAGGTTTGTGACAACCCCACTTTATTATTCTTATTTTCCATTTCACCAAGGACTGCTGAACAAGAGACATAAATGAAATATTTCTGATAGCAATCACAACACTGGAAAATAAGCAATATATAATAGCAATGGTATGCTATTGCTAAACTATTAACCCTTTAGAGAATAGCTGGATAGCTCATTTTGCAGGAAGCATCTCTTCACGTACTTCTACTTTTCTTGTGGATACATTTATTTTTAAAAATTTTATTTTCCCATTACAGTCTGCATCCCACATTATTTTGCATTAGTTTCAGGTGTACTGCATGGTGGTTATGTTTTTGGAGGGGAGTATGCCTTTTCTCCCCCATTTGCTTGTGAAGGTGAGCTTCTTGGGGTACTGCTGGAATAAGCATTTTTCGAAGCCCTCATGGGAAGATGGGATAGAGTAGAAAGCTTTATTTCTGTGGAATTATACCTCTGGGTTTCCAAAGTCCCATTTCCCTTGGTCCAGTCATAGAAGAATTATAACTGGGGTTTTAGTAGAGTTAAAATCAGAGCCAGAGTCCAGAGTTTCCATTCTATATTTGCATTGCACAATACAACATCAGGCTAGCTGCAGTCCATTAGCCCATTGTGTGGTGTCCTCATGGCTGTGGGTCATATGGGCAAATATAAGGAAGCAAAGATGAGCCAAAAGCACATAAGCAACAAGAGTTCCAAGAGCACCCAATGGAATGAACTCCTTTGTTTAGGGGATTGTTTATTCCCAAATGTTTGTGAGTTTGCAGTGGCCATGCCCATTCTGGCCATGCATCTCTGTCTCCAGGTGTAATTGATTGGCAAGTACCTTCTCTAGTCAGCCCAATTTTACTGGGCATATATCTGTTTCCCCTTTGTTGGATCCCTCAGGAGTGTGAAACTGCAGCTTCTTGGTGAAGTTGCCCCAATGACATGCTTATAATGTCTGACTTCCCCTTTATTCCTTTCCTATTTTTAATAATTAGCTAATTACAGTGGTATCATTAGACAATTACATTCTTTACAAAGTGTTCCCCCTGTTATTTCAAGTACTTACTGGCACCATATATAGTTATTATAATACTAGAGGTCCGGTGCATGAATTTGTGCATGGGTGGGGTCCCTCAGCCTGACAGGCAATCAGGGGTGATCAGGGGGGCCAACCTGCTGGGAGGAGGGACCATAGGAAGTAGGCCTCAGCAGCAAGCTAACCAACAGATGATTCCGCAAGGAATCAGGCTCCCTCCTCCCTCCTGTCTGGGTGTGGGGTGTGGGTGAACAAGATTCGAGGCTGTCAGGGTCCCAGCAGCAAGCTAACCAATGGCCGATTCCATGAGGAATCAGGCTCCCTCCCCACTCCTGTCTGGGTCTGGGGTGCAGGTGAACCAGATCTGGGGCTGTCAGAGCCCCAGCAGTAAGGTCTGGGTCAGTGTGTGTCATAGCTACCAGCCGGTCATCCGGTTGTTCTGCTCATTTAGTTGTAAGGGTCACTTAGGCTTTTATATATATAGATAGTTTACTATGTTCCCTATGCTGTACTTTATATCCCTATGACTATGTTGCAACTACAAATTAGTACTTCTTAATCCCTTCACATTTTTTTCAAACACAGTTTCATTAAAATTATTTTTCACCAGTTTCAGATGTGTAGGCAAGGGCCTGGAAAACCATGCACTCTACAGAGTGGTTCCCCACTGCCCCAAACACCCACTTGCTCTCATATTCAATTGCCTTGACATTATTGACTCTATTCTTCATGGTACAATCCATATCTCTCTGGTATTTTGCAACTACTAATTCATACTTCTTAATCTATTCACCTTTTATAACTAGCCTTCTGACTCCCTCCTCTCTGACAGCTGTCAGTCTGTTCTCTGTATCTATGAGTCTGTTTTTGTTTTGCTTATTTATTTTGTTTATTAGATTCCACATAAATTATAAGTGAAATCACACAGTATTTGTCTTTCTCTGATTTCACTTAGCATAATACCCTCTGGGTCCATCCATGCAGTCTCCAAAGGTAAGATTTCCTTCTTTTTAGTGGCTGCATATATTCTATTGTGTAACTGTGCCACAGCTTTTTATTTTATTTATTTATATATTTTTTAAAAATTCCCTTTTCTACTTATAGGCACTTGATTTCTTGCAAATCTTGGCCCTTCACCTTTTTTTTTTTTTACTTTAAATATTTTTTATTTTTAAATTATAGTTGACTTTCAATATTATATTAGTTTCAGATACACAATTCAGTGATTGGATATTATATAATTTACTAAGTGATAACCCCAATAAATCTGGTACTTATCGGACATCATATATAGTTATTACAATATTATTTACTACATTTCCTATACTATATTTGACATTCCCATAACTGTTCTGTAACTACCAATTTGTACTTCCTAACCCCTTCACATTTTTCACTCATTCCCCTCCAATCTGACAACCATCAAAATGTTATCTGTATTTATGAGTCTATTTGTGCTATGCTTGTTTATTTATTTTGTTGCTTAGATTTTACATGTAAGTGAAATTATATGACATTTGTCTTGCTCTGTTTGACTTATTTCAGTCAGCACCAGACCTTCTAGGTCCATTCATATTGTTGCAGAGGGCAATATTTCATTCTTTATTATGGCTGAGTCATTCCATCACATATATGCACCACTTCTTTTTTATCCATTCATCCATTCATAGACACTTAGGTAACTTCCATATCTTGGTTATTGTAAATAATGATGCAATGAACATATGGATGTATATGTCTTTCAAGTTTAGTGTTTAGGTTTCTTCTGCTAAATACCCAGAAGTGAAAGTGCTGGGTCCTTCTTTGTCTCTTGTTATATAGCTTTAGTGTTATTTTTTTTTCTGGTACAACTATTGCTACCCCAGCCTTTCTCATTTTATTGTTTGTTTTCATTTTCATAAAGTATCCATCCCTTTACTTTCAGTCTGGGTATGTCTTTCTATCTGAAATTAGTTTTATATAGACAGCATATGTAAGGGTCTTATTTTTTTTTTTATTCATTCAACAGCCTCCATATGTCTTTTTTGTTGTTGTTAATCCTCATCCAAGGATATTTTTTCCATTGATTTTTAGAAAGAATGTAAGAGAGGGCGAGAGACAGAGAGACATAAACATTGATGTGAGAGTGACACATTGATTAGTTGCCTCCTGCACATGCTTGACCAGAGCCAGGGATTGAGCCTGCAGCCAAGGTATGTGCCCTTGACTAGAATGAAATTCAAGACCCTTCAGCCTGAAAGATGATGCTCTAACTACTGATCCAGACTGCCTACAGCCTCATATGTCTTTTAATTGCAATATTTAATTAATTTGCCTTTAAAGTAATTATTGATAGATATCTATTTACTAGAATTTTATTATTCATACTAGAGGCCCAGTGCATGAAATTTGTGCATGGGGTGTGTGTATGTGTGTGTCCTTCAGCCCAGCCTACACCCTCTCCAAACGAGGACCCCTCGAGGGATGTCCAACTGCCCGGGCAGTCGGACATCCTTCTCACAATCCAGGACTGCTGGCTCCCAACCGCTCACCTGCCTGCCTGCCTGATTGCCCCTAACCTCTTCTGCCTGCCAGCCTGATCACCCCCTCACCATTCCCCTGCTAGCCTGATCAACACCTAACTGCTCCCCTGCTGGCCCAATTGCCCCCAACTGCCCTCCCCTGCCAGCCCAATCACCCCCAACTTCCCTCCCCTGCAGGCCTGGGTCCCCCCCAACTGTCCTCCCTGCAGGGTTGGTACCCCCAAACTGCCCTTCCCTGCTGGCCTGACTGCCCACAACTGCCCTCCTCTGCTGGTCATCTTGTGGTGGCCATCTTGTGTCCACATGAGGGTGGCCATCTTTGACCACATGGGGACGGCCATCTTGTGTGTTGGAGTGATGGTCAATTTGCATATTACCTCTTTATTATATAGGATTTTTCTTCTCGTCCTTCTCATCCTACTTGTCCCTCTTCTCCTCCTCCTCCTCCTCCTTCTTCTTCATTTCCTTCTTCTTCTTAAAAAAGACCCTTTAACATTTCTTGTAATACTGATTTGATGATAAACTCCTTTAGCTTTTTCTTGTCTGTGAAGCTCTTTATCTGACCTTCAATTCTAAATGATAGCTTTGCTGGGTAGAGTAATCTTGGTTGTAGGTTCTTGCTATTCATCACTTTGAATATTTCTTGCCACTCCCTTCTGGCCTCCATAGTTTCTGTTGAGAAATCAGCTGACAGTCGTATGGGTACTCCCTTGTAGGTAATTAACTGTTTTTCTTTTGCTGCTTTTAATATTCTCTTTGTCTTTTGCCCTTGGCATTTTAATTATGATGTGTCTTAGAGTGGTCCTCTTTGCATTCCTTCTATTTGGGGTTCTCTATACTTCCTGAACTTGTAAGTCTATTTCTTTCACCAGGTAGGGGAAGTTTTCTGTCATTATTTTATCAAATAGGTTTTCAATATCTTGCTCTCTCTCTTCTTCTGACACCCCCATAATTCTGATGTTGGTACACTTGAAGTTGTCCCAGAGGCTCTTTACACTATCTTCACATTTTTGGATTCATTTTTCTTTTTGCTTTTCCGGTTGGGTGTTTTTTGCTTCTTCGTATTTCAAATCTTTGACTTGATTCTTGGGATCCTCTAGTCTACAGTTGGATCTCTGTATGTTATTCTTTATTTCAGTCAGTGTATGCTTAATTTCCAGTTGGTCCTTTCTTATGTCCTCGAGGGTCTCACTAAATTTATTGGTGGTTTCTAGAAGATTCTTGAATAACCTTATAACCGTTGTTTTGAACTCTATATCCAGTCTTTTGGTTTCCTCCATTTCTGTCATTTGTGACCTGTTTTCTTTGTCTCTGCATTTTGGCTGCTTCCCTGAGTTGATAGAGTGTCTTTGTGTGCTAGGTGTCCTATAGGGCCCAGTGGCTCAGCCTCCCCAATTGCCTGAGGTAGACCCTCTTCTTGCACCCTTTTGTGGGCTGTGTGCACAGTCTTGTTGTAGTTAAGCCTTGATTGTTGTTGGTATCACTGGAAGGAATTGACCTCCAAGCCTATTGGCTGTGAGGATCAGTTGTGTCTATGATGGGAGAACTTCTGTGCTGGAGACAACCTTATGGGGCAAGACTTGCTTCAGTGAGGCTTTGGTGCTCACTGAGTCTGCCCCCTGAGTGTGTCCTTTATGGATCCGAAGCATTGTAATCTGGATGGTCCCACTCTGACCACTGGGTGCACTGGCTCTTGGATCTCCAAGGAGGTGCAAATTTAGCCTCTGCCTGAGGCCACCCAGCAGGAGCTATGGAGAGATCTGTAGATTCCTCTTCTTTGTTTGGGGTTTGGAGGTGCCCAGATGAGGCCCAGCTGTGAAGCAATGCAAGCTGCTATGGAGCCTTGGGCCTTCTTTTGGGAGTTCTGGGGCTCTCTGACTCAGCTGCAGTTTGTTAGGTAATTTTAGATTGCAAAAGGCCTGGCCATTCATATGCAAAAGCCTCTGTGCACAGCTGGGGTGGGGTTGTAAATTGGGTGGGGCGGGGTCTCAGGGAATCAACACGGTGGAGCTAACAACAATGGCTGACCATCAGCCCTGCCCTAAGAGGCCCCCGGGTTTCAGTGTCCCGCAGTAATCACTGCAAGCACCTCTGAAAGCCACCCTCATGTTCTGGCCTGATGCCAGACAGTCCAATTTCTCCCCATATGAGTTTGGTTCCCCAGAGTCTCATATGGAACTGGAGTTCAGAGCAGCCGGGAGCCTGTATCTCCCTCCCAATTGAAAAAAACAACAGAGTACTCCTTTGCCAGCCCCTTTCTGAGTGTGCGTGAGCCTCCATACCTTCGCACTTCACTTGCACCTCCTTCGAGTCTCAGTGTGCTTTTCTCTTTCCTTCTAGTTGGAGAATTTCCACTCAGCCAGCCTTCCCATGGTTCTGGATAATGTCCGTTTTGTCTTTTAGTTGTAGTTTTGAAGTGGTTGTGCGAGGCAGCAAGTTCAGGTGTTTACCTATGTTGCCATCTGGGTTTCTCCTGATTAGAACTCTTAGGAAAGGTGAAGTCTTGATTTCAAGTTGAGGATTATATAAACTTGTAGGTTTCTGGAAGCTTTATAGACTAAATTTAAAGTTAGCATGCTTTGCTTTTTCACTTGATACAACAATGCATATTAATAAATGTCCCCTATTGGAGTTACACATGATCCTTGGTCATGGGCATCTGTTGATGGTGATGGTGACTTGCTCTATATCCTGTCCTATGAATTTAATCTCCTCTGACTGAATGCTCATAAGCTGACTCTGTTGGAAAGCCCACAACTTCTAAAATCACTATGGTTAGTGACCACCAACAATTCAATCACTGCTTACTACTCCTTATGCAAAAGATAATGGACAGATGAGTGTTATTAACATTGAAGCAAAGGAGCTATTTCTCATCTAGATCTAATTTGTGACAGGTAGCCAAAATTACATGCAGTTTCCTTCTCTCCAGATTCTGTTACAAGGGACATGACAAATGGAGCTTCACTCTGGGAGATCCTTCACTTAGAAAATCATAGCCATTGAGCCATGTCTGCAGTTGACATTGTTTGTTGGCATTATTTAGAAATAGACTACATGCCATGCTGCTTTTGAGCAAGACAATGTCAGAATACTTTCAGCTCCGATTTATAGAAAATCTATCTCGGATTAAATTAAGAAAAGGAAATGTATGGTTTATAAAACTGAAAGAGATTAGAATAGCTCTAATTTCAGGCACAGCTGGAACCAGAGTTCAAATAACTGATCAGAAACTGTTTTTTGTTTGTTTTTGTTATGTACTGTGTAGTGTTAACAGTAATTGATTCATTGGGGTACAGCCTGTTATTTTCCCCAACTATTTCCAAAAAACATGTTCCAGTGGCTTGGATTTGATGACATACTTCGTCCAAGAACTAGAGTGATTGGGAATGTGATGGACTGCCTAGCAAGGCTTGATTCACATTCTCTACTTTTGGAGCTAGAATTGAAACATTAGTTAACTACTGGGATTAAAAATGTAAATTATGTCAGTTTCCAGAGAAATTATATTTATTAATTTAAGGAGTAGGATGGATAGATACAGATGGCATAAGTAGCAGATATTCAGAAGGAAGTAGAACAGTCAGGTACACTTATAAATGAGAGTGATTGGACAATAACTATGAAATGGGGAAAATAAATTTGACGTTTTATGTTCTTTTTAAGTTTGCATCAGTGGAAAATTATTAGTATGGCGGGATACCTGTTTTCTTGACTTTAAGTAAAGTAATAAGTGAAAAGTAACCTTGTCCTTGGCAAATTCAAAATAAAGGAAACTTGTTTTTGAAATTATTTAAACTAATTTTTCTAAAGTTCATGCTCAGATATACACCACTCAATTCCTTCTTAAATCTTCTTCCAAGGATTCTATGATTCTACCAGTTATTCAATCTATGTATTCATTTTAAGGCTATTATTTATGAGGCACAAAGGTAGGTGCTATTTGAGATACAGTATATAAAATGTGACTTTTGCCTTCCAGGTGTTTACAATTTCATTACATTTTCAGTGCTGTAGAAGGACTAACTAAGAAAAAAGTCAACAGATGCTTGGAATTGCTTTTTGTCACTCTTTGGACTTCTTCATGTGAGCTAATTTGATGCCAATAAAAGACTGATATAAAACTAAATGATTTGAGTGCTCCATTTAGAATTTCCAGACCATGTGAGCAACCATCCACACAGCCTCAATACCAGAGAAAATTTCACATTCTGTAAGAATGTACCAGAAGCTTACACATGAAATATCATAAAATTGTAGGGATCTGAATAATTAGCTTTCCAAAACACAAATGCTTTCAACACAGGATATGTCATCAGTCTCCACAATAAAAAAGTTAATGATTAAATTATGTTCTTCCACTTCAAACTTACTTTTTAGATCTTTATTCTATTTCAAAATTTCCATGAGCATGTTGTGCTTGTAAGAAGTTGACTTCATCACTAAAACTTTCATGTTCACTTCATCCACTTTCATTCCCAAGGTCTTAAACTTTCAGTTACTCCCTATAATTACTTCTCCCAGTCACACCTGTCATTAAACATCTCAGAAAAGCCCATGCAAAATCACATTTGAAGGGTAGAACAAAAAAAAGTGAAGCTTTGAATGGAATTGCTCCTGTTAGTTTATTGGGAAAATATTGAGTTTTTCCTTACAGAACCATTATTGACCTATCTGGGACCTCAAATAACAAGGCAAGAATCTAAGTTACAAGAATTCTATTTTATGTGCAGATTTATACATATATTTTGTTAAAAGCTTTCAAAAATCTTGAGGAAAGCAGAAGAAAAAATAAACAAAAATATTCTTACATTTATGTTGCCAAATACTTCTTGCCAGGTAAAGTTTTAAAAGATCTCAAAATACCACTTATTCTCTAGCCACTGGCCACTATTGTTGAATATAACAGAATTTTAGATGTATTTCTAGACCATAAAAAAGCCCTAAACAAGCACTTTAATCTCAGGCCCTTGAGCAAATATTTATGGTCATTTTCACCCCAAGTACTTATAACTCAACTGACAAAACAACCTGTTATATACAGAAACCTGCTGACAATAAACCTGGTGATAGTTGTCAGGGTGAGTGGTACTTGGTCTAGGTTCTCTGCTTATATGTGATGGTCAGGATTAGAGGAGTAGATGTGATATGGCCATCATTGATTTTCATACATTTACCAAATATACAGACCATTTCCCAGGATAATGCAGTGCTCTCAGTCAATTTCCAGGCTTTCACAGCTATACTGAGCTTATGAATGGATGTTAATTTGATGGCAACTTTTGTATTGAAAACTCAGAAAACAGTTAATATATGGGAATTCATATTTGGAGGTTAACTTTTTTAAGGTTCTTTAGTACACATTTTTTCCACTTTCCTATAACATTGGATTAGCCCTGCTTGTGTAAATATTAATTGTCACAATATGACACCAAAAATCACTAGCTAAATGTGTAGGTTATAAATCTAGATCATTTTCAATATGAATGTCTAAAATATTAGGGCTGATAGAATAGTTTCAACAAAGACTAAATCAGACAAACAAGTAGAAGGAGAGAGAGAGAAAGAGAGAGAGAGAGAGAGAGAGAGAGAGAGAGAGAGAGAGAGAGAGACCTGTAGTTGTATTAATAAATATTTTAGTTATAAATGATGCTTGTCATTATTTTGGAGATATGAGGGACTCAGGGGGCTCTTGTTGAACCAAATCTCTTTTTAGTAAAGATGTATCTATCCTTTTCAACCTTTTTGTTTGACAACAATTTTATACTTGCCCTTACCTTACATCATGTGAAAAAAATGTCTTTCTCAACTTTATGTAATTACAATTAAATTTTGCTTTATGTTTTCATCAAATGCTTAATTCATGTGAATTCTAAGATTGTTAGGATTCTATGAAAATAATATAATATAAAAAAACATAAAATTGCACATATGAAACATTTGGTATAGTAATCATATCAACTCATATTAGGTTTCTTCTGAAACTAAGTATGAACCAAAGAGCTATGGTGCTCAGCTGCTAGCTTTCTCTATTCATCTGGCACATATTAGTGATACATACACTGCTGTATGATGGCATATTGGTTTCACAAATGAATCATTTTTGTCCCAGCCTCCATCACTGCATTGAATGCAACCATTATGTACCCAGTTGCTTAAGCCTGAAATGTGAGAGTTGACCTTGACTCTGCTTTTTCCTCACTTCCCCACATCTGGCATATCAACAAATCCAGCTGTTCCTTTATTCAGGGTCCCTGAAGGAAGCAGAATTCATCCAAAAGGGTTCAAATAAAAATAAATAAATAAAAGGATTACTTACAGTGATGTGAGAAGAATTAAGGGACAAACAGGGAATGGTGAGGCAATCAGGACTAACAACCACAGGAAGCCATAAATGTCCCAGGGACTAAAGGAATAAAGGGAGAATCAGGATTGTTATCAGAATCAGGAAGACCTGAGAAGGTGGAGTGGAGCCTTTATGGAAGAAATGACACTCATGAAGAAATGCAGGCATTCTCAGAGATACAAGCTTGAAGCTGGAAATGAGTAGTGTGTGGGGATGCAAAGTTCCTTCACATTTTTCAATTTCCTACTGGCATCTCCTGTTGGCAAACTCAGCCAGAAGAATACTGGAAAGAAAGCTTGGGTAACTCAGTCAGCATGCTCAGTCTCCTGCCTTCAGGATACAGCAAAGAAGAATGAAAAGCTTTGAGAGATCCATAGGACAAATTGAGATAATAAACAGCATGTTTTACCTGAAACATATATTCAGAATCAGTCCTCTTTTTTCATCTCACTAAATTACCCTACTCTAAGCCACTATCACTTCTCACCTGGCCCATTTCAGCAGATCTCAGGTACTCATTCTATAGCCATGTAAGCCTATTTCCCAACATCAGAGCAATCTTTTAAACAATAAAATAATAAACTTCTGCTTAAAGCTCTTACATAGCCTTGGTCAGTGTGGCTCAGTGGTTTAGAGCATTGTCAGAAGCACTGAAGGGTCACAGATTCAATTCCTGGTCAGGGCACATATCCAGGTTGCAGGTTCGATCCTCGGTCAGGGCATGTACATGAGGTAACAGATGGTTGTTTCTCACATCAATGTTTCTCTCCCTCTCTAAAATCAGTGAAAACATATCCTCAGATGAGGATTTAAAAAAAAAAGAAGAAGAAGAACCCTTTAATAGCACTGCATCACGCTTGGAATAAAACCCAACTTCCTTAGCGTATGGTGGACACAAAGCATAGGGTTGAAAGACAACAGGGTGACAGGAATCATCATTCTTTTTCTGAGGCTTTTTACAGTACTCATGGTAGCTATACTACATTTTCCCTCTTAATTCCATTACTATTTGTCATAGCCACAGTTCTTTTTTTTTTATTGTTTGAAGTATTACAAATAGTAGTACATATGTTTCCTTTTTTTCCCCCCCATTGAGCTCCCCCCGGCCCTTCCCCTACCCCCCAGTACATGCCTTCACCTGCCCCCCCCTCCCCCCCCCAGTGTCTTGTATCCATTGGTTATGCTTACATGCATGCGTACAAGTCCTTTGGTTGATCTCTTACAGCCCCCCCCGCAACCTCCCCTGCCTTCCTGCTGTAGTTTGACAGTCTGTTCAATGCTTCTTTGCTTCTGTATCTATTTTTCCCCCCATTTCTTTCCTTTAAAAAATCTTGCCTCTGCAGACTAGAAATAAACATATAATAACAAAAAATGTTTGAGTCCCAATTTCAATGTCCAACAGTTCTGAGTCCCCGTTTCAATGTCAAACAGTTCCTTATGTGTACATGTCAGCAATGATATCTGGATGATAGCCACAGTTCTTAACTAGGCTACCTATTTACTCACACAGGAATGAAAGTAATGAAGGTCAGATATTTCCTTGCATGATAAGGGGATAAAAAATACCTTTTATCATTTAAATGTTTTATTTATTTATTTATTTATTTAATCTTTATTGTTGAGAGTATTGCAGATATCCCTATTTTTCACCCAATTGCCCTCCTCAACCTGGAACCTGCACCACCCCAGGTCTTCACCACCCTGTGTCCATAGGTTATGCCTATATGCATATAAGATCTTTGTTTAATCTCTTCCCTCCCTCCCACACTCCTTCCCTCTGAGAATCATCAGTCCATTCCTTTTCCATGCCTCTGATTCTATTTTATTCACCAGTGTATTCTGTTCATTAGATTTCTTGTTCATTTATTTTGATTGTTAGATTCAATTGTTGATAGGTAAGTATTTATTGCCTTTTTATTGTTCATATTTTTTAACTTTCTTTTTCCTCCTCTTCTTAAAGAGTACCCTTCAACATTTCATGTAACACTGAATTGGTGGTGATAAACTCCTTTAGTTTTTTCTTGAATGTGAAGCTTTTAATCTGACCTTCTAAATGATAATTTTGCTGGGTAAAGTAGTCTTGGTTGTAGGTCCTTGCTATTCATCACCTTGAATATTTCTGGCCACTCTCTTCTGGCCTGTGTAGTTTCTGTTGAGAAATCAGCTGACAGTCATAAGGTCACTTCCTCGTTGGTAAAATAATAGCTTTTCTCTTGCTGCTTTTAATATTCTCTTTGTCTTAGCCCTTGGAATTTTAATCATGATGTGTTTTGGTGTAGTCTTTTTGACTTCTTGTTTGAGACTCTCTGTGCTTCCTGGACTTGCAGTCCAGACACAATGCTGGCCCTGCGGCGGGGGGCTGTCTGGCAGGCACCTTATAGACATCAAATCACTGCCACCAAGCCCCCCCCCCTACACACTTGCAAGTAGTATGGTCCAAGGGGGCGAATCCTGAGGTGCGGCTCCCATGGCAGCTGATGCACACCATGCCAGGTAGGGAAGTTGGACCAGAGAGCCCAAGCCCCCGGGTACCTGAGCTGCAGGGTGTTGTGGGCCAGGGCCCTGAAGAGGCCCCAGGACAAACATCTTCCCAGAAGCTGTGTGGAAGGAGGGGAGGAGCCTCTGGCTAGAGGCTGGGGTGAGGGGTGCTGGCATCTTTGCATGCTGGGCTGAGGGACACGCCCCTCTCCCACACCCCGTGCACGAATTTCATGCACCGGGCCTCTAGTATGCAGATAAGATCTTTGTTTAATTCCTTCCCATCCCACCACCACCTTCCCTTAGAATCATTAGTCTGTTCCATTTCCATGCCTCGGATTCTCTTTTATTCACCAGTTTATTCTACCCATTAGATTTCTTATTCATTTATTTTGATTTTTAGGTTCAGTAGTTGATAGATATGTATTTATTGTTCATATTTTTTATTTATTTTTTCACTCTTCTTCCTCTTCTTAAAGAATACCCTTCAACATTTCATGTAATACTGATTTGATGGTGATGAACCTCTTTAGGTTTTTCTTGTATGTGAAGCTCTTTATCTGACCTTCAATTCTGAATGATAGCTTTGCTGGGTAGAATAATCTTGTTTGTAGGTCCTTGCTATTCATCATTTTGAATGTTTCTTGCCACTCCCTTGTGGCCTGTGTAGTTTCTGTTGAGAAATAAGTTGACAGTTGTGTGGGCACTCTCTTGTAGGTAAATAACTGTTTTTTTCTTGCTGCTTTTAAGATTCTCTTATTGTCTTTAGCCTTTGGCATTTTAATTATGATGTATCTTGGTGTGGTCCTCTTTGACTTCCTCTTGTTTGGGACTCTCTGTGCTTCCCGGACTTATAAGTCTATTTCTTTCACCAGGTAGGGGAAGTTTACTGTCATTATTTCTTTAAATAGGTTTTCAATATCCTGCTCTCTCTCTTCTGGCATGCCCTCAATGTGAATGTTGGTACACTTGAAGTTGTCCCAGATCCTCCTTTCACTATCTTCATATTTCTGGATTATTTTTTATTTTTGCTCTTCTGATTAGCTGTTTTAACTTCCTCATATTTCAAGTCATTGATTTGATTCTCAAAATCCTCTACTGTACTGTTGAATCCCTGTATATTATTCTTTTTTTCAGTCAGTGTTTGCTTAATTTCTGATTGGTCCTTTTCCATATTTTTGACATTCTCACTAAGATCCTTGAAAGTATTACTAAATTCCTTTGAGGTCTCAAGAAGATTCTTCAGTAACCTTATAACTGTGGTTTTGAAATCTATATCCAGTAGTTTGCTTTCTTCCATTTGTGACATGTTTCTTTGTCTCTGCATTTTGACTGCTTCCCTGTGTTTATTTCTATGTATCAGGTAGAGCTGTCATGTCTCCTTGAGTTGATAGAGTGGCCTTGTGTAGTAGGTGTATTATAGGACCCAGAGGCTTAACTTCCCCAGTCACCTGAGCTGGGAGCTTTAGGCGCACCCCTTTGTGGGCTGTGTGCACAGTCTTGTTGTGGTTGAGACTTGATTGCTGTTGGTGTCACTGGGAGGAATTGACCTCCAGGCCAATTGGCTGTGAGGACCAGCCGCGACCACAGTGGGAGCGCTGCTGTGCATGAGACACCCCTATGGAGCAGGACTTGCTTCAGTGGGGCTTTGGCACTCAGTGAGTCTGCCCCTTGAGTGTGTTGCTTATGGATGTGCAGAGTTGTAATCTGGTACGATCTGACACTGACCAATGGGTCTCCAGGGAGGTTCAAAGTCAGCCACCGGATGGGACCACCTGGTAGGAGCTACAGAGAGATCTGCAGATTCCTCCTATTTGTATCATGTTTGGAAGTGCCCAGGCAAGGCTCAGCTGTGAAGCAAGGCAGGCTGATGCTAGTGCCAGGTCTTGGGTCTTTTATTGATAAGTTTGGAGCTCCCTGACCCAGCTGTAGCTTGTTTTAGAGGTTTTAGCAATGGATTTGATTTGAAAGTCTGAAGCCTGAGTAAAGACTGGCCATTCATATGCAGAGCCACTGCCCACAGGCTGAGAGAGCTACAAATTAGATGGGGTGATGTCTCAGGAATCACCTGGGTGAAGCAAACAGAAATGGCTGCCAATCAGTCCTGTGCCCAGGGTGGTCCCAGTAGTTTGCTTTCTTCCATTTGTGATATGTTTCTTTGTCTCTGCATTTTGGCTGCTTCCCTGTGTTTATTTCTATGTATCAGGTAGAGCTGTTATGTCTCCTTGAGTTGATAGAGTGGCCTTGTGTAGTAGGTGTACTATAGGGAGTATCAGCCAGCCTGCCAGGCTTCAGACTTTCAAATCAAATCCATTGCTAAAATCTCTCAAACAAGCTATAGCTGGGTCAGGGAGCTCCAAACTTATCAATAAAAGGCCCAAGACCTGGCACTAGCATCAGCACAGGAACAATGACCCCTGCCAGCATCTCTGTCTGGGAGACATAATATTATGCCTCCCGAGTTTCTGCCCTGATGTCAGACAATCCAGTTACTCCTTGTATGTGTCTGGGTCCCCTTAGAGCCTTGCCCTGACACTGGAACTCAGAGGAAGTAGGACCTTGTAAGTTCATTTCATGTGCCAGCCCTTTAAAAGGACCATCTGTGTCTCTAGCAACCTCTGTGACACTGAGCCCCAATCCCACTGGGTTTTGCAACCTGTAGTTATGGGGACTTCTTTTCCAAGCTCTGTGAGCCTGGGGCTGTGACCCGTTGCTCCTTATGGGCAGCCTCTACAGAGGTGATCTCCCTCATGTTTAAAAAGGTGGCACATGTGGGTGGTGTTCAGCACTCTTACCCCTCCTACCAATTTCAATCTGCTTTCTTCTTTACTTCTCTACTTGTAGGACTTCCATTCAGCCAGCTTTCAGGTGGTTCTGGATGATGGTTGTTCTGTATTTTAGTTGTAATTTTGATGTGGTTGTGGGAGACAGTGAGTATAAGTGTTTACCTATGCCACCATCTTGGTTCTTTTAAATGTTTTATTTGAAAGGTTTAAAATGGAAGTTCATTTTTTTTCTTCTTTTCCTTTCCATTATTTTACCTATCATCCTCTCCTTTCAAATATCATGGAGCCACATGAGAAGGTAATACCTGGTATATAGGTTTTCACAGGCTTTTCATAAAATTATAAAGTATGAGATTTGAAATATAATTGAGAAAACTGTTGGCCCAACTCTTTATATCAAGGGGGAAAAAGAAGCTTAGCTGTATAAATGGATCTGTTTCATGTAAATAGAGCTAGAAAATGATAGATTCTGTTTTATAATTCAGTTCCTTCAGCTCCCAAGTCAGTTTTCCAATAAATACATGGGCTTGCTTTATAGTTTACAATATATTTCTTGTATCTAACAGTATTTAAATTTTATAAAGTGGTGTCTTCTCAATGTTTGTTTGAATTCTTTAGTGCTGACTTTAAAAGTAATATCATAAATAAAATACTTCTCTTTTGCTTTTATCAAATACATCCCAGATATTTAAAAAAATTATTTGGTCACCAGAAAAGCAATGCTAACAATACTGACTACTGTTTGGAAAAGTCAGGGAGGAGATTCATTTCCTCGCTATTATGTTTGTCAGTACTGTGACAACTAATACACTTCTGGGTTTCAGACTCCTTGTGGCCATGTGCACTGATGCTTCCCATAGCAAACAGCTTGTAAGAGTCTGCTGTTGTTACAATGAGTTTTTATCAATGTCAGTACAAATTTTGTCTTTAACTTTATTGGTGTTTGTCATGGTGGATGCATACATATTAACAATAGTGAACGGATTTTATTTGAAAGCAATATTCAGTTTTATTTTAAGTGAAGACATTCTTGTGATTTATTTAAACTTTCCTCAGTACAATCAGAACAATAGAACTGTTTTTAGAATATAATAAAATACTGACTTCTAATAATTAATATCTCCAATAAGGATTTTTTTTTTCCTTTTTCAAATGTTTTACTTTTTCCACTCAGTGCTGATGTTTTTTTGTTTGTTTTTTAAATTCTAGCCCTAACCGGTTTGGCTCAATGGATAGAGTGTCAGCCTGCAGACCGAAGGGTCCCAGGTTCAATTCCGGTCAAGGGCATGTACCTTGGAGGTGTGCAGGAGGCAGCTGATGGATGTTTCTCTCTCATCGATGTTTCTAACTCTCTATCCCTCTCCCTTCCTCTCTGTAAAAAATCAATAAAATATATTTAAAAAATTCTATATCATGTCATATTTGCCATAGAATGCTTTTGATTCTCATCCACAACTTTTCATGGAACAAGCACTTGCTAATTATCTATTATGTATAAATCACTGTGCTAAGAAACAGAATTATAAAGATAAATAGGCCATGGTTCATGTACTCAAGGAACTAATATAACAGAAAATTAAAATAATATTATGAAAAATGAATGGCATTTGATTTACTCATTTCTTCAACTGTAATCTATGAAACAGTCATGGTAAGCTCCCTAGTTTCTAGGCTTACAAAAATGAACCGAATGCAGTCTCTGTCTTTAATCGCTTCTATTGGGACAACAGACACACAGAGATTAATATAATGTATTATTATGAATATGCATAAGTATAAAGATATGTGAATGGTGTTATGGGTGCATAGAGAATTCAGACTTCTTGCTCAAGGAATGCTTTCTGGATGAGATGTTACCTATGTGGTAGAATACAGTTATAAAGTTATAAAGTTAGAAATTTCACTAAATATGGTGCACATGTGATTAATACAGTGTAAATAGTAATACAGAGAATGGTAAGGGATAAGATCAGAGAGTAAAGCAGGGCCAGATTTTGAAAGACTTTTAATGTCATGTCAGAGAGATTGACATTTATTCTTTGGTGAAAAAATAATAAAATTTTTTAATGGATAAGCAGTACAACTATATTTGCATTTTGATAAGTCATTTTTCTAGTACGTTAGGCATTAACTTTTCTTGGTACAAGATACAAAGAGAGCTGAATTACAAGGTTGAAACATTACAGTGGGCCAGTGATGGCTATAGGCTGAATGAAGACAGTAGAGTGTTTACCACCCCAAGTCAAGTTTGATTTTAGACTAAGACTATAACTTTCAGGAGGGCAGGTAAAAATCTAATTTGTTAATAACCATATATATAGTGACAAGCACAATTTATGGACTGTTGTAGTTATTTAGAATATTTATTAAGTTAATATACAACAAAATAAATATAAAAATGCATTTGAAATATTTATTTAACATATTTACTAGTATATTCATATATGGATCTGAAACTTAGAAAGAAAGAAGCAATTTGATATATGAATGTGTAACATAGAATGAAGTAACATAGAATGGGCTATATTTCTACTGGGAGCCATTAACGTATAAGTGGCAATTGAAATGAAGAGAATGGATGGTACCAGAGAGTGTGATGGTGATATGAATAGAACCTTAGGAAATGACAAAAGTAATTATAGATTGAGCAGAAAAGCAGTAATTTTTACACATATATAAGGAAACTGTCCTGGAAATCCAGAAGAATTTTCACATATCTGTTCAATCAAATGTACACTGTGTGGGATAATGAGTAGGCTATCTTTGAAAGTACTGATAGAAGTTATATGATGTGGGAAAGAGCTGGAATTTAATTAAAAGTTAGTATATGGACCAAATAGACTAAGAAAACAATTTATTTTGTTCCATGATCTGTAGTGGAAATATTTAAAGGGGAAAAATAAGAGATTTTATAAAAGGAAAGGAAGTATCTTAATATATAAAGAACCAGGATCCATCACAACCTAAAATGACCAGAGGGATGACTGAACAGCAGGATCCATTGATCAGGGGACGGCTAACGGGGAACCACAGTCCCTCAGGCACTGATGAATCCATGACAGCAGCAACTGGTGAGCAGGCGTGAGGAAGGCGGACTGCTTGGTCCCTCCTCCTGGCCCTTAGACTCCAATCAATTGGTGGCAGAAGCGGGGCAGAACTGGGGACTAGCTCCCTTAGCAGTCTTGCAGGTTCAATCTCCAGAGGACAGGCCAGGCACCAATGGACCAGCGCTGCTGGCACGATCCTGACAGCACTGCCGGCCTCCTGGAACTCGGTCTCGGGCACTGCACCCGCTTCCCCTCCCTAGACGCTCCACAAGGAAGAAAGGATACCACCAGCAGTGCCAGGGGCAACCAGTGGTTACTGCTTTCCCTGTGTTTTCTCCAGGTCACTCGAGCTGGGCCCCGCCTGCCCCGATCCAGATGAAGGGTGAATACTGTACACAAAGGAGATGTGAGTAGATAGTACACAGGCAATTAATTTCAAAAGATTTTGGGCCAATCGTTTTCCTCATTGGTCTGCTGGTTTGTTCCTAAGTATTTCCTCAACAACCTCACAGAAGGAGCAGATATTAATAGGAATAGTCCATTCAGGCTAATGAAAGCCATTAAAATTAATTTTGTTTGGAGATTAACTGGGGAATTTGGGATTCCCATTGAGACCATTGATGCACGCCGGGGAGTCACCCAGCGGAGCCCCCGAAGGACTGCTGCTGGGGCTGTGACACAGGGGCGGCCCCGCCCCGCAGGCCCAGCGCCGGCTCTGAGGGCTCCAGCGCTCTCACTGCTCAGCTCATCTTCGCAGCTGCACCTCCAGCCCCTTCAGGTTGTGAGAGGAGACTAAGAGGGTGTGAACCGTGAAGGCCAAACTGGGAGGCACGTTCACAAGAAGGCGGACCCAGCCGTCCTTTTCATGATGTGGTTTGTGAACCATTAAATGTGTCCCCTTAAAATATGTCCTCAGGGCGTGCCCAGTGTCAGGGAGCCCACGGGGAGCGGGGCCCTTAGATGTGAGCATTCTGTGCGTTTGGGGGTCTCCTGAGGGTGTACGTCCCCTGGAGGGTGAACCCCAGGCTTCAGGGAGACCTCAGAACATTGTTTGAACTTACAGCTCTCACAATGTGTGAAGGCACGAAGACCGGCCGTGACATTTGCATCCCGTCCCCAGGTGTTACAGGGCGACACGCAAAGCTGAAAGGGTGGAATTGCGATGGCGCCTCAGCTGACTGAGGCGGGAGGGTGCCCTGAATCCTGGGCCTCTGTGATGGCGGGAGTCCTCGCACGGGCCGAGGGAGGCAGAAGGAGGACCTGAGGAAGTGGGAGGGGCTCGGCTGTGCTTGCTGGAGGAGGAGGCTGGACGCGGAGCCAGTGGTTCTCCCAAACCCCTGGGCAGAGATGCACCTGCCACGCCCGGTGCCGCTGCCGTGTCCCCACCGACAGAACTGCAAGTCCATCAGTGTGTGCTGCTGTCAGCCCAGTGTGTGGTCCTTCATTATAGGAGGATGGAAACTGGCCTCCAGGGAGATGGGGTCAGAGGCTCTGTGGCCAGTGAGTGAGCAAGTAGAGAGTAAGTGGCAGGGTGGGCCAGCACTTCAGAAAACGAGGTGCACTCAGGAATACACGGTGGGGACACTAATTGGTGCAGGAACAAGGGAGCTGGGCAGGCAGCCAGCGGTGCTGCACGAGAGGGGAGGTGGTGGCAGAGGGCAGCAGGGGCAGTAAAACCCCCGTGGACTCAGCTAACAGTAGGCCTGGGTCTCACAGGTCCTGTGGTCAGAGTGGGGCAGCTTAGTGGACCCTCTGCTCCAGCTCTCACATGCTGTGTGAGGCTGTGGCGTGCGGGAGCCTTCTGGCCCACACTCACCAGGACTCTGGCAGGACCCCTCCTGGGGGCTGTCTGACTAGAGGCCCAGCTGCTTGCTGGCTGTGAACAGAGACCCCCTGAGATCCTAAAGGCCACCACGGCTCCTTGGCACAGCTTCTCCAGTCCCCAAGGGGGTCTCCCTCCGTGGCTGCCACGATGGAGCTGGACAGGCCCCAGGGAGCTGCAGGGGCCACATCCCAGTTCCCTGGCTGGGCTGTTAAAAGCAGCCATGACCTCTCCCACACTCAAGGGGAAACATTCACATGAGGCAGGACACCAGGAAGCGGGGCCACTGGCATCTGCCCACCACGGACACCAGTCACCCTGGACCCCATCACAGTGTTGCCTGGATCCTAAATGTTGGGAAACGTGTGACTCCTGCCAACTGTTTGTCCAAGGAGATGACAGGTCCATTCTCCATGGTCCCCATGGGCAGTTGTCAGATCTCCCAGGAGGCCTTGCAGAGGCCATCTTGCTGGGGGGCCTAGAGACTCAGACCTTTTTGTCAATATGAAATGGTTCAAGTCTAGTATGTCAGACACAGATTCCACTGTAAGAAATGTACAAATGAGCCCTAGCCGGTTTGACTCAGTGGATAGAGCATTGCCCTGCAGACTGAAAGGTCCCAGGTTCGATTCTGGTCCAGGGCATGTACCTTGGTTGTGGGCACATCCACAGTAGGAGGTGTGCAGGAGGCAGCTGATTGATGTTTCTCTCTTATTGATGTTTCTAACTCTCTATTTCTCTCCCTTCCTCTCTGTAAAAAAAATCAATAAAATATATTTTAAAAAAAAAGAAATGTACAAATGAACAAAACAAAACAAATCTGACAGTCAGATAATCCACTGTGGTGTCTGCAGTGTCTCCTTGGAGGGACCCTCGGGGGTTGTTGGCAGAAATTCTGTCACCTGGAAATCCACAGATAGAGTGCTCAGGGCTAGAGAAAGCTCTGGAGATGTTTGCCGAATGAGTGAGTGACAATATAGTCCCCAATTTCTTTAATAGAGGGAAGATGTTAGGCCTTACCACGCAGCCTCTGTTATGATGCATTAACATCATCCTATATAATAAAAGCCTAATATGCTAAGTGTCCAGTTGTTCAGTCAGCCATTCAACCAATCAAAGCATGATATGCTAATGATATGCTAAGGATGCTCAACTGCTTGCTATGACATGCACTGACCACCAGGGGGCAGATGCTCCAACTGGTAAATTAGTTTGCTGCTGGGGTCTGGCCCATCGGGACTGAGCGACATGGGCTGGACAAGCCCTGGAGCACTCCCATGGTCCCTCCCCAGCTGGCCAATCTCCTGTGTCCCTCCCCAGCCCTGATTGTGCACTGGTGGGGTCTCTCAATCTGGCCTGCAACCTCTTGCAATCTGGGATCCCTCAGGGGATGTCAGAGAGCCAGTTTTGGCCTGACAGCAGAACGATGTGACATGCACTGACCACCAGGGAGCAGATGCTCAATGCAGAAGCTGCTCCCTGGTGGTCAGTATGTTCCCACAGGGGGAGCACTGTTCAGCCAGAAGCTGGGCTCATGGCTAGTGAGCACAGTGGCAGTAGTGGGGGCCTCTCCTGCCTGCACGGCAGTGTTAAGGATGTCCGACTGACGGCTTTGGATGTCCCACGGGGAGCGGGCCTAAGCTGTCAGCCGGACATTCCCTGAAGGCTCTTAGACTGTGAGGGACCTCACCCCCAGTACACGGATTTCATGCACTGGGTCTTTAGTATAAAATAATAAAAATGAGAATATGGTATCTGTAATAATAAAAGCGTAATATGCTAATTACAGCAGAAAGCCAAATGACCTTCCAGATGTCTTTCCAGATGAAGCTGCAGTGGCAAGAGCAGAAGCAGAGGCAGTTAGGGGTGATCAGGCAGGCAGGCGAGCAGTTACGGGTGATCAGGCAGGCAGTGAGTGGTTAAGGGTGATCAGGCAGGCAGGCAGGAGCCAGTGGTCCCAGATTGCGAGAGGGATGTCCAACTGCTGGTTTAGGTCTGATTTCATGGGACAGTCAGACATCCCCCAAGGAATCCCGGATTGTGAGAGGGTGCCGGCCAGGCTGAGGTACCCACCCCCCACCTCATGCATGAATTACATGCATCAGGCCTCTAGTTTTAATATAATAGATGAGATAGAAAGTGCCCTTTCAGTTATTATTTAAAGGAGATAGAAAATGCCTTTTCAGTTATTATTTAAAGGAGATAGAAAATGCCTTTTCAGTTATTATTTAAAGAAGGAATAGCAATTATTCAAGAAGCCACTAAGTTTTTATAGAAGGAGTGGCATGTATAAAGGCAGAAGAGAGAAGGGACTATAATAAGAATAGTCAGATAGTTGGTGTGATTCAGTTGTGACTGAAACTTGTGAGAGTGCTGTGTATAGTATAAGGCAAGTGTACCTTTGTGTGCACACTAGTAGATGTGTGTGTGCCAGTCGCTATGAAGATGATGCTCAAATTTAAAAATTATAATGGGGAAGTTGTGAAGTATTTGGGCTACCAGTCCAAGGCATTCCTATTTAGTGTATAGAATATAGGGAGACTAATGTAATATACTCAAAACTGTATATAAGAAAGATAACATTGGGAGCAGTTTACAGCATGAAATGAAGTAAACGAAGGGGAGTAAATAAAGCAAGCAAGGACCAGTCAGGAATTACTATAATACATCAGGGAAGAGAGGAAAGACCCTGAAAGAAAGATGTGGCTTAACATACTTAGCTGTGTGATTCAATTGTTAGGAAGGTTGAAGTGACCCAATATTTTTTACTTTGGAACGTGAGTTAATGGTGATTATTTTAAGTGAGCTTAAGCATGATGGGTCTATAGCATATTAGGAAGTTGGACAAAGAATTCTGAAGCTAAATACAAGGATGAGTTTGAGAGAATGTATGTTTGAAAATCATTTGAGGACAAACAGTAGGAATGATGGGTAAAGGGAAGATCTTTAAAACAAAAGTATAAAAGTAAAAACAGGACCATGGACAGAACCCGGGGTAGCATTTCAGACATGACCCAGAAAATTTTGGAACATGGCTGCTGACAGCACTAGAGTGAGAGAGTGTGAGTAAGTGAGGGAGTGAGAGGGCAGGAGAGGGCGGGAGAGAGAGAGAAAACTTGGGGCAGGCAGTTCGGGGCTCTCCTGGCCAAAGAGCCTCTGCTACTACCACAGGCACTCCCCAGGCTGAGCTCTGGCTTGTAGACCATGCCATCTTGAAGGGTTTACAAGGTCCTCCTTGGGAGGAGGTGGCGGAGCAGCAGCAGCACCCAGACTAGCCACAGCCAGGACCTAAACCCATGGGAAGCCCTGTCCCGACCCAATGGGTGCCCTCAAGCACAATCCTCGGTCCATGGACTTAAGCAAACAGTAGGAGCAGCAGAGAGAGCCTGAGCACACCTGCCACAGACAACTCCTGGCCCTTCACCTAAGGGAACAGCAGCCGGACCTCTCACGTTTGCAGCTGACGGCTTCAGACCACAAGGAGCCTCTGCTACCACCACAGCCACTCCCCTGGCTGGGCTCTGGCTTGATACTGTGCCAAAGCTTTACAATGTCCTCCTTGGAAGGAGGCTTTGGGGAGAGGCGGTGGCTAGGAATCCTCGCCACCATCTGGACTCACTCTGCCCTAGTCCCCATGTGCCCACAGAGGTCACAATGCAGACCAGCAAGCCTGCAACAGACACCTTAGGGGCTTCTGTGTGCCTGGCATGCACCCAACCTGAACCTGTGCACCCAACGGGACCCAGCCTGGACACTGTGCCAGCACCGTGTGACTACCACTGACCTGTCAGGGCTCTTGCCCCTGCCATGTCCTCAACTACTGCCACCGCTACTGTGCTGCCACTGCCACCCTAGAGCCCAGCTGCTTGGATCCACCACCAGGGCTCGGGGAAAGGAACTGTGCGGAAGGCCTGCAGGTAGATGCAGCCTCCCCTGATCTGGGCCTATTGAACTGAGGACCTGAGGAGACTGAAGAGGCTGCAGATCTGTAGGTAAGATGGGAGGGTCTGGGACTGAGAGAGGAGGCTCCGAGGGCACTCACTGTGGAGACTGCAGAGTGGGTGCAGCAATGGGAGCCTGGGGCTGAAGTCCCTGGATAGAGTAGCACTAGCACCCTCCATCCTGCAGCCTAGGAAGCTCCTTTGAAAAGTGGGAAGGGCCACTCAGTGGAGCTCAGGGTCAGCTATACCAGGGAGGTCTGAAGGACACACTTAACATTGAATCTGGGGGGCCTTCTATTTCTTGTAGTAACTCATGCAGGTAAGTAGAAAGGGGGCTGGACAGTAGGTCCAGGAAGGAGATCAGCCTGCCTACCTGGAATGCAGGGGAGGTCCCCCTCTTGTCCACCAGCAAAATAGCTGCTTCTGACCTCACCTACAGTGACCTGAGGCAAGGGAGAGCACCCCTGGGAGGAAATCTATGCCCCTGTAGGTGACAGAGAGGAGGTGCCAGCAAACCAGACAGAGCTGAGGCACTAAAAGGAGAGGAAAGGCCTGCCCCACACCCCTTTTCTACAAGCTACTGGCGGCACCATCGCCAACACAAGTCTGATCAAACCACCTGGCCAAGACCAGGATACCCCCACAGAGCCCTGCTCTATGGGGGAAGGGAGTACAGCTTAGAACAGGGACAATCAAGAAATGAGACTCAAGGCAGACTCATCTTGTGGGCTAAGGAGTTCCTGCCCACAAGACTGCTAGGGGCTTTAAGCCCTTGGACCTCAGTCAGGTTGCCCAGGGCTGAAAGGGAGAGTAACCCACATTGACCTGCATCAGAGAAGCTTCCTGGGGGCTCAGGAAAGACACACCAAGTGACCAGATTCAACAACATAGGAGCAAAATTCAGTGAGCTCCACAAATAGCTGACCCAAAAGTTTTCCAGTGAATGAGTGTGTGTGTGAGTGTGTGTGTGTGTGTTGGTTGGTTTGTGTGTGTGAGTGGATGTTTTGTTTTTTGTTGTTTGTTGCCCCCCTTTTTTTTCTTCTCTTTTTTCTTGCATATCTCTAATTTCTCTCTTTCCTTTGATTCTATTCTAATTTTGCCTATTCTTATTGTTATTAATTTTCCTTATCTTATTTTGTTTTTCTATTTTTTCTCATTTTTTTCCATTTTACTTTTTCTGTCTTTATCTTATATCCATTATTACTACATTATAAATTCATTATTATTATTTCACTTATTTTATGTTTCCTTTTCTTTTTTTCTCCTATACTAATTTAGTTGTTTTTAATCTTTTGCTAATATGCTGTGATAAATAACCTTGTCCAAACTTCATTCATATCTGTGCTAGTATACCTAGAGGTAGATATTGCTAAGTCAAAGGATATGTAAATGCATTTTGATTGATAGTGCTACAAGGCTTGATTCCCCTATTCTCTACCTAGATTTTAGAGTGTGTTATTCCTTTACACTCCTTCCTATTGCCTACAAGGCCTATACTCTGACCTCTTTTGCCATACTTTTTTCCTGAAATATTATGCTTCAGCTCTTTTCTGCCTTATGGCCTTCACATAAGATGTTTCCTTTGCTTATTATAGCCCCCACTCTACTCCATATCACTACACAGCTGTCCCCCTTTGCTCTTTAGGTCTCTGTTCATGTATCTCCTCCACAGAGAAAAGTGGAGGCATCTAGTGATTGCTTCACCCCTATTGACTGGATGAATAAACAAATTAGGAATAACAGACTCCATCATAGGAGCATGTATTGTGTATGTCAAGCATATAATTACTTAGTAAAAAAAATCTTAAATTATCATTAACTAGATGCCTGGTGCACAAAATCTGTGCACTCAGGGGGCGGTCTTAAAGCCTGACCTGTGCCCTCTCACAGTCCAGGAGCCCTCAGGGGATGTCCGACTGCTGCAGAGGTGACCCGCCTCTGCCACTGCACTTGCCAGCCATGAGTCCAGCTTCTGGCTGAGCTGCATTCCCCCTGTGGGAGCGCGCTGACCACCAGGGGGCAGCTCCTGCATTGAGTGCCTGCCCCCTGGTGGTCAGTGTTCATCATAGCGACCGGTTGTTCTACTGTTTGGTCGATTTGCATATTAGCCTTTTATTATATAGGAGAATAGTATATAGAGGAATTTAATAAATGTTTGATGTCCTATGTATTAGTGATTTAGGTATCTGTCAATCATTGCAATTGTCATAGGATATACTTTGTTGGGTCAGTGAAATCTAAAAACTCATTTTAAAAGTAAAATTCAAAAAAAAGTAAAATTCACTTGGCAATATCTCATACTATAGTATAAAATTATTGCTACCTTTTAATTAACTCATTAAAAAATAAACATAAATCTTAAAAAGAATTCATGAAACACACAAAAAAGTTGATGTCATGTTTGTTTTTAATATTCACCAAAATAAAAGAATTATTTGGTTTATCTCAAAATAAAATTAAAAAATATTTATGGTACATAGTAGAATAAGATATGATCATGAAATTTTTAACAAAACATATAGTATACTAGGTAAACTATACTATAGTTGCTTTTTAAAAGGAAGCGTAAGTTTTTCTAAAAATTGTGAGTACTGTCAGCTATGGCACTTACTGAGCAGTAAGTTTTTTCCCCTAAAATCAATGGCCATGAAAGGGTCATCCATGACATGACAAGGAACTACGTTTAGCCTCTAAAGAAATGAAAGCAGCCATGAAGAACTTCTAGTGTCACAAGTTCAGGATGGATTTGACAAAGGAACTTCTCTGGAGAAATATAATTTTTGAAATATTGACCTTCTAAGAAGAAACTAGTTGAGGGACAAGTGGAAGAGAATAAAATATTGGGGTTTGGCACTTCCATAAATGAGATGATGTCTATAGAAAAAAGTGAAAAGATTAAATATAAGACCTGAATTTCCCAGATTTCAACTTGTAGTTGTTTAAATTTTCTCACACATAATTTTACATTTAAAACAAAAATACCATAATAATTAGAGATAAAGGTTTTATAGATTCATGATCCTATCCAATAAATGCCTGTTGTGAGAAACATTTCTAGTGAAGCAGTGCTTAACTTACACAAAGTAAAATGTTAAATGTAGATAATCACTTATATCATTTAAACCAAAACATAAGTTTGCCTCTGTTACCTAGGTTTTTTAGCTGACATAGTTTTTGCTTAAATTATTCATTTTAATTGCAGCAATTCTCCATGTCTTTTTACATTTATAGACAGTTTTGGGTTCACAGAAATTGTTTGGTCTGCTTATCATTCTGTCACACAGCTGTGCTCTGAACACCCCAAAAATTTTAAAATTCTTGAGTGAAATGGTGTGAGTTCATCTCAAATGCACTCAGTGGGGAGCAAAAGAATTAGGAGAAAGTATGGAAAATTACTTAGCTGGTCCTTTCAATTATTGATGAGATGGCAGAATAATCCAGAAAGAGACTGCCTGCCTCCCACAGCAATGTATTCTCTGACTAATTCAAAGGAGTTAATATCAGAGTGTGCTTGGATACAATAGATTGCATAAAAAATCTGCAAAAAGATCTTATTAACAAAAGAAGAACACATAAAAAAAAAACTGATATGCACAATAGCTAGAAGACATGATGACTCCTCAAGCAATGTAGCCTCAATGAAGATATTAAAGTCAAATGCAAGCTCCCCCAAGATGAAAGGTGGAATACTGAAGTAAAGACAGGTGCTTTGCAAAAGGAGGGGAAATATCTAACAGAGCAGCCTAAGGTGGGGAAAACTGGAAACTGACAGCATGTATAAGAAATTTGTTGACATATATTTGGAAACAGATAAAGAATTATGAAGAGCATAAGTACATTCTTGGACATTTCTGTACTGCAGATCACCAGAGCCTTAACAAAAAGAGATGAGGAAATGTTATTATAGATTGGCAAGGCTGTAGCAAGGCACGTTCTTTGATCTTGGCAGGATTTTAATTGCTTCGCATGCAACTATGTTCAAACGAAGGAAGAGAACATATTTTGAGAGCTAGTTCAAGGATTGCTTTCTGATACACTTCATTGAACAGCTTAGGTGGTTAGAGGCTATTTTGGACAATAGCCTAGAAATGGCTCTGTGTAGGATAAATAAAGCTGAAATAGAAGAAAGTTGCTATCTCACACTATAATCACAATAACCTTCATTTTAAAATACTCGTGAGGTCAGGAAAGAAATACATTACTGGAGAAGCTACAAAATCTTAATTAGAAGAATGTCTGAAATGTTTGGATAAATTTTGATTATACTCTTAATAGAAATGAATAGCAACAGTAGAGCTGTGTTCTGCTTTAGAGCTCAAAGCTCCTGTGTGTGTGTGTGTGTGTGTGTGTGTGTGTGTGTGTGTGTGTGTATGTGTGTGCGCGTGCGCATGCACACATGTGTGCACTCATGCATAAAGGTCTGAGCAAATAAAATGAACAAAGAGTTTTTGTGGGTTGCTATGTCTTTCAGAACTCCCTTCTTAAAAGATGAGCTAAGGCGTGATATGACAAGACATGACAAGAACAAGAGCCAGACCATTGTGACTTCTTGACAAAGTGCTTGTGTACTATTCTTTTCTTTTTGGATTCATGATCTTGCACTATAAGTCTGGAACAGGGTAGTGTTTGGGCATCAGGATTCTCCATAAAAGGTCTGTTTTTGTCCTGTGATTGTCTCCAGGTCTAAAGGTACCTTGAGAAAGCAAATCTGTTGGAACCCATCTTGAGTCTCCCAACTTAGGACATTTTTTAAAAAGTACTCTTGAGTTTTGTGGCTTTGTGTAGATGTTGTTTAACAATATTTGTTTTTATTTTTCATTCAAATATATCCATGGTGTGTCCAATTTTTTGAAATACAAGCTTGTGGGCTATTTTTTAAAGTTATTTCTACATCTCTCCAGAAGTGTATAAGGTTCCCATGAACTAGATCGATTGTTTCTTTCTACTGTCCATCAGAGACAAAGGGAGGTCTCACAAATGCTTATGATAATTCCAGCACCTGGATGAAAGCATACAGATATGTTTCCTAGTAAATT
This sequence comes from Corynorhinus townsendii, assembly GCA_026230045.1. Taxonomy (NCBI): domain Eukaryota; kingdom Metazoa; phylum Chordata; class Mammalia; order Chiroptera; family Vespertilionidae; genus Corynorhinus; species Corynorhinus townsendii. Next base: position 98,977,443 of record JAPDVU010000002.1, read on the forward strand.
TCTTTAATATCAAGAATAAACTACTGGTTAAAATTCCCCCCCCCCCGCCCAAATTCCAGTCCTGTTTGCATCACAATTCACATTGAGATGAATACGGGAAAAATCAGCCAGCCGTCTGTGGATTTCCTATTTATCATGCCAAACACCCAGATACTAGTACATAGAGAAAAGTGAATGCTGAGGGACTTTTCCACTTCATCTTGAATGTTTGCTTTGGAACCTTTAGTGGTTTTCTTGGCTTCCTGTTCCCTCTATAAAGCATCATCTCCAGTAACCTCTTCCAATTGAGACATTTCTCTAAAAGTCCCAAATTCTCTGGCTTTGAACTTCACTGCATTTTCTGCTGTCTCTGATTGCTATCTTCCACTAAGATTCTTTATAACTCTACAGCTTCTTCAGCTTAACATAGCTTCTCATGTCATTCTCTTCAAGATTTCACTCCTTGGACTGTTTCTTGTACTTCCTGCACTGCACTTTTATCACCCATCTGATTTCAGCACCAATATGTCAACTTAACCAGGAGCTTGAAGCCTTGCTTCACAGGGACGGGTATTTGCTTTTCTACTGACAGAGCTGTGTGGAGGGCAATGTAATTTGAAAAGGATAGTTGGTTTTTTCAATGCAAGAACTGTCTCTGCTCTCCAGCAAGAGCTCTCTATACAGCAGATTGAACAAGGGTCCAGGTCCCAGCCTTAGGTTGTTGATGGATGGATGATGACCCTGAAGGGGAGAGCAACTCAATGTAATCAGCCTCCCCCACCAACACTAGGGTAAAATGATGGACTACCCCCTTTCCGCGGCCACCATCAATATACACATCATTCACCTTTCCCTGCTGTGACTTCTTTTTCACTGTGCCTTATGATTTTTCTTTTTCAACAACGGTCCTGAAAAGCATTCCAAGTAGGAGTGTATCAGTGCAATTGGTGACTTCATGTGAAGATACTAGAGTAGGGTGGTTTCAATTCAGCTTCATTATACGGGAAATAGGCACCTGGAGTTAAAGGAAGTGGTTACCTATCTCTCCAGCTTGCTGAGACATTCAGGATGTAGGATGTAGAACTGAAGATTCAAAATCTGAAATTTCTCTCTGAACCAGTCTTGCTCCCAACTGCCACCACTGCAGTCTCAGCATATCAAAATCCATGGAATGGTCTACAGCCTCCAGTATATTCTCTTTGTCTAATTCATCTTCCATATTGCAGATAAAGTGCAAATTTACTAGTAAACATATAACATTCCTTCTCTACACTGTTAAATTTCTCCTTAGAGCATTCAGATAAACATCTTAAGGGGAGAGTTAAAGTTTTTCTTCTTCTAATTTATGTCTACTTCTTTTATCTTATACCCCTCTCTTAGCACCTAATTTACTTAGGATAATGAGTCCTTTGTTTCCCTAAACTCACCTCTATTCTTCCTGGAACTTTCTGTGTCATTTGTCCCCATGCAATACAAATCACACACATATACATAACACACAAGGATACATATGGTTTATCATACTAATTACTAGTTGCTAAAATGGCACCTCCAGGAATCCATTTCTTATCTCACAGTCTGATTTTAGGCTCATCCATTGTATTACTTGTTCATTTGTTTTCATGATATTATGTAATCAGGGACTTATTTCTATCTCACATCAGACTGTGAGTTTCTTGAGGGCAAAGACTGTGTCTTAATTAACTTCATATCATTATGGCTGGGCAGGGTGTTGTGAATAGCAGGCATCATCTTTTGAATGAAACTTGGCAAGGTGGAGTTTTCTCTCAGCGCTCCTCATTTTGGGGGTGAGGTGTTAAGCATATTCTGGGGTCCTGGCTCACATTTAGCCCAGCTAACAGAAGAGGGCCTTTGCAAAAACAAACAAACAAACAAACAAAAAACGAAGGCGGTATTGTTACCATAATACTGAAAACAGATGCCTTGTTAGGATCTGAGGAGGGACTTAAAGGCCAAAGCAAACAATTTTTTTGCATTCCCTCTTGGTTCAATGTTTATATTTGATGATATGACAGTAATATTTTCTTTCTGATAACTGTATTTGCCTATCCTTTTTACAGTTAAGAGTACTGACAAGAGGATAAAAAATTATGGCTAAAAGAATCAGCATGCTAGCAGCCAGGAAAGTTCCGAGAATGTGGCTCAAGTGTGAGTTTCCATTTTGGTAGATCGGATTCCAGACAGAGAGGAAAGTGTATCATGAAGTTGGTCGATCTGTTTTTTGCTATAAAAATAAAATGGCAGGTCAAGTGTTTTATCATTAAAAGTAAGAGATAACAAAAACTAACATTCAAATGTGGACTTAAAATTTAACTAGAGAAATTACTTCTGGGAAATGTAAGGTAAACATTTTTAAATCATATCACAGTATATATGTTAAGTAAAAAACACCAGGATATGAACACAAAATTTCAAATATGCTACAATATGAAATTTATGAATCTATTTGTAAGAAAATATGATATGCTAATAGTGGTCTCTACCAGTGTGATTTCCTACATTTATAAAATCTTTAAAAGGAACATTTCTTATCCTTTCAATTGGGAAAAATGTCTTTTAATTTTTTGTTAATTTCCTGGTGGTTTTCACAGAAATATGGACTAGAATAAATCCTTGAGCACATCTGAGAACATTTGCGAGGGTGATGGGGTGCCTTGGTGTCAGGAAATTTGCAGCACTCCTCTTGTGAGCAGTCCAAATTAATGACATTTGACTTAATCCTGCTTTTGAATGGTTACTTTTGATCATAGTCAAGAGCATATATTTCACAGTGTCAATCCCAAAACTTGTTTGATAATGTTTACTGACAATTACAGGCTTAGCTAAGAAGTAACAACAGGGAGTAAAGCAGTCTTTGAATAAAGTTGGCCTCAAAATGAACAACAGTAGGGGACTGATTGGCTCAGTTTTATTTAACATTTTTAAGCCTGATCTTTGACATTTTCATTAGTGTGCAGAAATAGCACATTGATGCAATTCTCAGGTGGCTCACAGAAAAAAAAAAAAAAAAAGCTAAATATACCAGAAACAACTACATTATTTAGAAAAATCCCCAATGTTTAAAAATGGAGCTATACATGGACAAAGTTTAGGACGTGACCAACTGTAAAGTTTGGCAGTATCCCCCCCTCCCCTGCCCATTTTTTAGGAGAGAAAAATGTATTTATGAAAATCAACCATGCTGTTGTCAAAATTTTGCAGATTTATTGGATTTATGGCTATGTTTTATGCAGATAAGGAACTATGAATATTTAGTGACATATTGGGGCAAGTTTTATTCTTTTTTTCTCAACTTATTTTTGAAAAGGTGTATGGTAGTAGTAAGAAATATTCCAACACCTTACCCATCAATTATAAAGAATAAACTAAAAAGGAAAAACAAGAATTAACCAGTATATCACATCCAAGCAATTGTATATGCTAATACATAATACTATATAAAGACTGGAAATAGAGACTTTTTTTTTTTCTGAATTTTCATCAGGTTATATTCTTGCTACTTTGACTTTCCCTGACCTACCACTTTGATTCTCAAATGAGAATGAAACATCACCTAGGTGATGTGACAGTATTCAGGGAGTAGTAATGTAAGGTCACAGACTGAAGATGTGATATTTTCTAAAATATCTATTGTTAAGATATTAACAATATCATACTATTAACAGAGATATTAAATTATTTAAGAACAATCTAAACATATGGTGATGGGAGAAGACTTGACTTTGGGTGGTGGGCACATAGTGCAATATGCAGATCTGTAACATAGAAACCCATACCTGAAACCTATATGATCACATTAACCAATGTCACCCCAATAAATTTAATTTAAATAAGGGAAAAAGAGAATGATCTGTTGTTTAAGTGAGAGCTTGATAACCCTCTCTGGTCACTGAAGCCTCTGTGAGAAAATGAATTTGAGGTTCAAATAGCAGAGCTGTTACTGAACATTAATAATTAAAAAATCTGTTCCTAAAATGAGAATTGCCTGTACAGAGTTCATTTCTTACTTCAATTATTCACTAATTTAGCAATCTATATTGAGCCAAACATTTTCAATTTATTATAGAAACTAAGTTTAGTGACCTCCCATTATTCTTGGAACCTGGAGGTCTTTTATTTTATTTTCCATCACCATTTATCCCCCCTATGTCCTCTCCCGCACCCACTCCCAATCACCACACTATTGTCTATGTCCATGAATTCTTTCTCTTTATTTCTTTTTTGCTCAGTGCCTCCACATGCCCCCCCTCCGCCCCCACCAGAGCTGTCTGACTGCTCTTATCCATGAGTTTGTTTCCATTTTTCTTGGTAATGTTGCTAAGAATCTAACCTCAAACCTTTCATTTAAAGATGAGGCGTTAAAGCTCAGAGATGTTGAGTAACTTAAGACTACTAAGGAGAGTAAATTTTTCTAGCCAGAATTTGAATCTAGAAAGTTACTCAACATCTCTGAGCTTTAATTCCTCATCTTAATGAAAGGATTATGGTTAGACTCTTAGCAACAATACTTGCCATGATAAGAGCATACAAATACTAGCTGTTATTTTTCAAAGATTTTTTTTGATAGTGTGAAAACAAAATCCTTAAAATTCAAGTAATTTCAATTACTGCCTGTTACTTTTATTAATCTCATATTGTTTGTGTGTGGGCACATATATGTGGAAGAAAAAATTAAATGTGTATATGGAAAATGGGACAGTCATGATACAATGACAAGAAAATGGATTTAAAGGTTAAAGGCCAAAAGTCCCTGAAGCCATCAGTCCTCCATACTGCAAGATTGAAAAGACAAACAGGTTAGGGAAGTTCATCAACTGAGAAATTGAAACACAGTATATATCTGGTGAAATGCTTTCTCTAGATTTCAGAAACACATCAGCTGGAACACTCTATTCAATATCAGAGAAAATGTGCATGATTGTACACTGTTATTATAGATTGGCTATGTATCAGTAGACTTAAGAACAGCAGAATGAGATAATGCTGATAATACAATGTGGACTGATTATTTAAACAGATATTATTTTGTATTAATGTTTATAAATTAAGGCAATGCTGTTGCCTAATTGAAAAATTTTTTAACTAATTTGAAAACTCAGTAATGTATTGTCAGCATTTCATACCAAAGGTATAATTGGTTTAAGGGGCAATCCTAACAACTTTTAATTAATTCTTTGAAAATCTTAAAACAGAAGAAAGAGCATAAAATAATGCTATAGATGGGTTCTATGACCCTCATTTCATTCAAAACCATGTTTTAAAAGGAAACCTATATGTGCAGTACTTCTAAACTTCAACTAAAGATAGTTTTAATGACCAAAAATTCTTAAAGTTGAAATAGAAAAAGAAGTCAGTCTATTCCTTATCACTGAACTGCTTTGAGAATAAAGTCTCAAAAATCAACATGAATTGAGCAAGCTCCAATTCTCAAGAGAACTTGTGAAGGGATAAAGAATGATGATCTCAAATTCTCTTAAGAATGAGTAATGAAAGGATATTTAACTCAAGTTCATAATATATTCATCTTCTTCAAGGAAATAGTAGAACCTTTCTCTTAAAAGCCAGTGCTCATACATTCACATAACTATGCCCCACCAGAGGTAATGCCACTTATTAGACAATAAAAAAGAGTGCAAATAATTTAGGGCATTTTAAATTTAAATACTCAGTTTGGGAGAGGATATTGACTTGCACAACATAAATTGAAGATCGAATAAAGTGAGACACACACACACATGATCCTCAGAATGATTTTTTTTCCTATGAAATTTTAGTGTAGAATTTTGACACATAAAGAGGATTTCTTTTATATAAAATACTATTTATATATACTGCTTCTTCAAAATCTGATTGTAGCTTGGGAATGTTGCATCTGTACCAGCTATATTGTTTTCAATACTCTCACCATCTTCAATAATCTTAGACCCATTAGCAAGGAGCAAGGGTGAGAGAAAAGAATATCCTATGCCAGTGAAGCTGGCTTCAGGCAGGCTCAACACAAATTGTGTATGAAGTTAAACACTTTGCCATAAGGTATGTGTGTTACTAGAAAGAAGGATCAGGTAGCTGGTCTGCATTGCTTATATTTATTCATGTTAAAGAACTGCACTCTGCTTCGCTCCAAAAAATAGATTTAGTGACTTTTGGTCTAAATTACATGACTTACTTGGTCAGATTAGCAGTTGTTACCTTTAAAAAGTGAGAAAAAGATGCAGAATATGGAGTGATTTCATTGCACCATGGGAGTTTAGGTGTATTTAGAAGACAGAGTGTCTTCTTGGAAAGTAATATAACAGAAGGAATTTAAACATCTGGGGAACATCATGAAGTCATCAAACACCTGGTATAGGAATAGGATGCTGTTCTGAGACCATCTGTTTCCAAAGTTGGCCATGAATCAGTCATGTCTGTCCATACCTGGTTCTGCACCAGAATTCATGCTACTAAAAATGCTTTAACTTTTTTTCCCCCAAAAAAATACCCACACATATTGGCCAATAATGTAAAGCAAACAGTTTGGAACAGAAGTGTTCAATATAAAAATTGCTTCATCTTTTGTTTTATGCTTCACTTTTAACACCAGAAATTTACTTGTGTAGTACTAAGGGATAATTTCAGAACAAATCTTTTGACTTTCTGTGAAAGCATTGGCTTTCATTCTGCATTATCTGAAGCTGCAGATAAGTAGATAAATAATGGAATATATGTTAATTTAGGTAATGAAGGAGAGCCTAGAAAAAGGAGGTGGTAAGTGAAATACTTGGGGCTAAGAATAAAATAAAGCCAAGTTCCCAATTTCAGAAGATTGACTCGACATTAAAATATTTATTAGAGGAAAACAATATTGAACTTTCATCACATATCAAAAGGGGAGCTGCACTGCTTACTTGAATTTTTCTTTACATAAGTTAAATGTTAAATTACAATAATAACATAGTATAAACCATGCAAAATACCATTCTAACTTCTATTCCAAAATGAGTTAGAACTATCTTTTTTGCTTCTATTGATCCATGAAAATATTTTTTTTTCAGAGCTCTTTTTCTAAACAAAAAAGCTAGTGAAACTACTGTATCTGCATTTTTTGTATTGTTTTTTTAAATTGTTTTAAGTATTACAAATAGTAGTACATATGTCTCCTTTTTTTCCCCCCATTGATCTCCCCCCTACCTCCCCTACCCCCCCAGGACATGCCTTCACTTGCCCACCCTCCCCGCCGCCCCAGTGTCTTGTATCCATTGGTTGTGCTTATATGCATGCGTACAAGTCCTTCGGTTGGTCTCTTACAGCCCCCCTCGCCCAACCTCCCCTGTCTTCCCAATGTAGTTTGACAGTCTGTTCAATGCTTCTTTGCCTCTGTATCTTTTTCCCACCATTTCTTTCCTTTAAAAAGTTTTGCCTTTGCAGACTAGAAATAAACATATAATAACAAAACAAGACAAAACAAAAAAGTGTTTGAGTCCCAATTTCAATGTCCAATAGTTCTGAGTCCCCGTTTCAATGTCTAACAGTTTCTTATGTGTACATGTCAGCAATGATATCTGGATGGTGGGCACATGTTGGCAATGCAGGTCCGATCCTCTCTGGTTTGGTCCTAGGTAACCTGCAGCGGTGCACAGCTGCTGACTACTCGTGTGGCAAGGCATCTTCCATCTCTGGATTGTAGCCTTGTGGGGGCTGGTACCATGGATCTGTCTCACACCCAATTGTGTGAGCTGGGCCCTCACTGGAGAGGAAACCCGAGTTCCATCTCTGGATTGTTTTTTCCTCTTGTCTTCGTGGTTGGAGCACAGCTGTCAATTCCTCTCTGTTGCAGGAATCCATCTGGTCGGGGTTGTTCTCTGAAAATATACAAATATATTCTCGACCACAAGTTAATAAAGGAATCTTTTCTATATAATTGATTTGGGATCCTTTTTATTTTTGTTCAAACGATTTTCCTTTGTCTTATTTAGACACCATGTGTGTTTTTAATGGCCGTCTTGCTGTTAGCATTGCAAATGAAACTTAATTTGGTAAAGTAAAAATTTTTTAGATGTAATTTACTTATAGGATATTTTTCCTTACATGATATTGCCCCACTATCCCCCCCCTTTTTTTTTATTAATGGAGGTTTTTGTAAATTTTATAATGCAGTCTTGATAACTTTAAATTTAAATATTTAAATATTCATTTATTTATTTATTTATTTATTTATTTATTTATTTTGCCCACACATATGACTGCTTTAGGTTCATTGCATATTCAGGAATTTTACCATGAGATGAACTACCAATAGAAATTTTAGTTATTACTTTAAGAACAGCTTTTTGTCCAGTACAATTAACTTTACTTGAATATTCACTTATTTCAATTAGCCTATTTAAAATTAATCTGAAAACTCGATTACTATTTTACTGTCAAATTTAATACTCTACCAACAATCTTAGTTTACCCTGTAAATATTAGTGGGAAGGAGTATTTGCATTCTTGAGTGGGCCCTGAGCATTCCAGATGCTAGGCTGAATTTAGATATAGGGCAACTGCTGTCAGCCAAGTCTCTTGTCTGTTACCTGGGTCCCGATCTGAGCTGGGCCAAGTCTCTGTCTGTCACCTGTATCTCGATGTGAGCTGGGCCAGGTCTCTTTCTGTTGCCTGGGTCCCGATCTGGGCTGGGTGTGGGAAGTGCGAAGCAGCCATGGGGGCAGGAGACCTCCTTCAGAAGGGGTGAGGGTTCAAGCCCCTGCAATATTGGGGGGGTGAGGGTCTGTGCCCCACTTCTGTTGCCCCCCCCAAGTTCTCTCCTGATGGCCCCTCTGTGACTGTACCTGTCTTAGGTTGTTCCTTCCTTGAGGAATCTTACCCCTCTCTGGCTAACCAGCCATCCTCAGGGGCCAAGCAGGGTGGTGTGAGGTTCAGTTCTGTCTCCTTGGTAGCCTATGCCCCCGTGGCCTCCACACCCAGCACCTGCCTTGGGAACCCCTGGCCTGCTGGCAGGGTCCCGGTGCTGATCACATATCTCGGGGAACTCGGGTTTCCTCTCCAGTGAGGGCCCAGCTCACACAATTGGGTGTGAGACAGATCCATGGTACCAGCCCCCACAAGGCTTCAAGCCCAGCATGAACAGAAAGCTCAGGTAACAGCTGAGGGCAATTAGATTGTGAGAAGAGGGTCCCTCTTGGCACAAAAGGCAAGAGGGGCCAATATAGGATGCTCAAGTGCCTTCCCAGTGCCTTCATTCCTTCTGCAAGGGATTAAATCCTTTCATGTCCTTTTTTTTTTTTTAATTGCTGCCAACCCTTCAAAGAATTAGTTTGTAAGTTTGTTTGGGATAATTGTAAAATATGCTGTTGTAAAATATCTAAAATTATAATGACATTGTAGAATAATATCATGTAAGGATATTCTTTGCCCTAGGGCCTGGCAATTCCATTTTGAACTGGCTGTCAATTTCTTTTTGTAGCTTTATATAAACTTTGTCAGGGAGGCAAAAACACAAATTACTTACTTTAGTTCAAGAGGCCAAATATATTGACTTTCAATTACAATCCTTATGACTTTTGAAGGAAACTTCTCTTTGTTTCCTTCCAAAATAATTTTCAGTCTACAGAGAGTTTCATTTAAAAATTTTTGTCATATGAAACAATTTCTCTTAAGGCTATGGTGACCACTAGTATTGATTAGATTTAGTATTTTATTTTTATTTTATAATTTTTTAATTAATTTTTTTAATTTTTATTTTTTACATGTGTCCTTATTTCTCCATAACCCCCAATCCCCACTTATGCCCCGCCCCCTTGTTGTCTGTGTCCATTGATTAGGTTCATATGCATGCATACAAGTCCATTGGTTGATCTCTCCACCTTACCCCCACCCTCCCCTACCTTACCTGAGGTATGATGTTCTGATCGACGTTTCTCAGCCTCTGGATCTGTTCTTGTTCATCAGTCTATGCCGTTCATTATATTCCACAAAGGAGCGAAATCATGTGATATTTATCTTTCTCTGCCTGGCTTATTTCACTCAACATAATATTCTCCATCTCCATCCATATTGTTGCAAATGGTAGGAACTCCTTCTTTTTTACCGCAGCATAGTATTCCATTGTATAGATATACCACAGTTTTTTAATCCATTCATCTGCTGATGGGCATTTAGGTTGTTTCCAAATCTTGGCTATGGTGAATTGTGCTGCTATGAACATAGGGGTGCATATTTCCTTTCTGATGCATGTTTCTAGATTCTTGGGATATATTCCTAGAAGTGGGATCACTGGGTCAAATGGGAGTTCCATTTTTAGTTTTTTGAGGAAGCTCTGTACTGTTCTCCACAGTGGCTGCACAAGCCTGCATTCCCACTAGCAGTGCAAAAGAGTTCCTTTTTCTCCACATCCTCGCCAACACTTGTTGTTTGTTGATTTGTTGATAAAAGCCATTCTGACAGTTGTGAGATGGTACCTCATTGTTGTTTTGATTTGCATCTCTCTGATGATTAGTGAGTGTGAGCAGGTTTTCATATGTCTCTTGGCCTGCCTTCTGTCTTCTTTCGAAAAGTGTCTATTTACATCAGTTGCCCATTTTCTGATTGGGTTGTTTATCTTCTTTTTGTTAAGTTGTATGAGTTCCCTGTATATGTTGGAGATTAAACCCTTATCATTGATATCATTGGCAAATATGTTCTCCCATGCAGTGGGCTTTCTTATTGTTTTATTGATGGTTTTCTTTGCTGTGCAAAAGCTTTTTATTTTGATGTAGTCTCATTTGTTTATTTTCTCTTTAGCTTCCATTGCCCTAGGAGTAGTATCAGTGAAGAAGTTCTTTTGGCATATGTCTGAGATTTTGTTGCCTGTGGATTCCTCTAGTATTTTCATGGTTTCCCGTCTTATGTTTAAGTCCTTTATCCATTTTGAGTTTATTTTTGTGTATGGTGTAAGTTGGTGATCTAGCTTCATTCTTTTGCATGTATCTGTCCAATTTTCCCAACACCATTTGTTGAAGAGACTGTCTGGACTCCACTGAATGTTCGTGCCTCCTTTGTCAAATATTAATTGAGCGTAATGATTTGGGTCAATTTCTGGGTTCTCTATTCTATTCCATTGATTTATATGTCTGTTCTTGTGCCAGTACCAGGCTGTTTTAAGAACAGTAGCTTTGTAATACAGCTTGATATCTGGTATTGAGATCCCACCTACTTTGTTCTTCTTTCTCAGGATTGCTGTAGCTATTCGGGTTCTTTTTTTATTCCAGGTAAATTTTTGGAAAGTTTGTTCTACGTCTGTGAAATATGTTGTTGGTATTTTAATGGGAAGTGCATTGAATTTATAGATTGTTTTGGGTAGTATGGACATTTTGATGATGTTGATTCTCCCAATCCATGAACATGGAATGTTCTTCCATCTGTTTATGTCTTCCTCTATCTCTTTTTTCAGTGTCGTGTAGTTTTCTATGTATAGGTCTTTTACTTCTTTAGTTAAGTTTATTCCTAAGTATCTTAATTTTTTTGGTGTGATGGTAAATGGGATTGCTTTTTTAGTCTCTCTTTCTGTAAGTTCATTATTGGTGTATAGAAATGCCATAGATTTCTTGGCATTAATTTTGTATCCTGCTACATTACTGAATTCAGTTATTAAGTCTAATAATTTTTTATAGAGTCTTTAGGGTTTTCTATGTACAGTATCATGTCATCTGTGAATAAGGACAGTTTTACTTCTTCTTTTCCAATTTGGATGCCTTTTATTTCTTCTTCTTGTCTGATAGCAATGGCTGGTAATTCCAGCACTATATTAAACAGGAGTGGTGAGAGTGGACATCCCTGTCTTGTTCCTGTTCTTAGGGGAAATGGTTTTAGTTTTTGCCCATTGAGTATGATGTTGGCTGTGGGTTTGTTGTATATGGCTTTTATTATGTTCAGGTATGATCCTTCTATTCCCACCTTGCTGAGAGTTTTTATCAAGAAAGGGTGTTGGATTTTGTCAAATGCTATTTCTGCATCAATTGATATGACTATGTGATTTTTATCTCTCAATTTGTTTATGTGATGTATCACGTTTATTGATTTGCGAATATTGTACCATCCTTGCATCCCTGGGATAAATCCCACTTGGTCATGGTGTATAATCTTTCTGATGTACTGCTGGATTCGATTTGCTAGAATTTTGTTGAGGATTTTGGCATCTATGTTCATGAGGGATATTGGCCTGTAATTCTCTTTCATTGTGTTGTCTTTATCTGGTTTTGGTATTAGGGTGATGCTGGCCTCATAGAAGGAGCTTGGAAGTGTTCCTTCTTCTTGAATTTTCTGGAATAGTCTGAGGAGGATAGGTTTTAGTTCTTCCTTGAATGTTTGGTAAAACTCCCCTGTGAAGCCATCTGGCCCTGGGCTTTTGTTCACTGGAAGCTTTTTGATGACTGCTTCAATTTCTTCCATAGTTATCAGCCTATTGAGATTCTTAGAATCTTCCTGAGTGAGTTTTGGAAGGTTGTATTTTTCTAGGAATGTGTCCATTTCCTCCAGATTGTGTAGTTTGTTAGAATAGAGTTGTTCATAGTATTTTTTAACAATCCTTTGTATTTCTGTGGGGTCTGTTGTTATTTCACCTCTTTCATTTCTGATTTTGTTTATTTGGGTCCTCTCTCTTTGCTTCTTGGTGAGCCTGGCTAGAGGTTCATCAATCTTGTTTATCCTTTCAAAGAACCAGCTCTTGGTTTTGTTGATCCTGTGTATTGTTTTTTTGGTCTCTATGTCATTCATTTCTGCTCTGACCTTTATTATGTCCTTCCTTCTGCTCACTGTGGGCTTTTCTTGTTGCTCTCTTTCTAATTCTTTGGGTTGTTGAGTTAGAAGATTTATTACCATTTTTTCTTGTTTTTTGAGGTAGGCCTGTAGAGCTATAAACTTTCCTCTCAAGACTGCTTTCATTGTGTCCCATAGCATTTGCATTGTTGTGTTTTTATTGTCATTATTCTCCAGGATGTTTTTAATTTCTTCTTTGATCTCGTTGATCACCCAATCACTGTTTAATAGCATGCTATTCAGTTTCCACGTGTTTGAATTTTTTGGAATGTTTTTATTATAGTTTATTTCTAATATTATGCCATTGTGGTCTGAGAAAATGCTTGATATGATTTCAATCTTTTTGAATTTATGGAGGCTTTGTTTGTGACCCAATATGTGGTCTATTTTTGTAAATGTCCCATGGGCACTTGAGAAGAACGTATATTCCAAGGCTTTGGGGTGAAATGCTCTGAAGATGTCAATTAGGTCCATCTGATCTAGTGTGTCATTTAGAATTGCTATTTCTTTGCTGATTTTTGTCTAGAGGATCTATCCAGTGATGTAAGTGGTGTATTAAAGTCTCCTACTATGATTGTATTGTTGTTGATCTCTCCCTTGATCTCTTCCAGGAGTTTTTTTATGTATTTGGGTGCTCCTGCGTTGGGTGCATATATGTTTACCAGAGTTATATCTTCTTGTTGAATTGCTCCCTTTAGTATTATGTAGTGGCCTTCCTAATCTCTTGTCATGGCCTTTACTTTGAGGTCTATTTTATCAGATATAAGTATTGCTACCCCAGCTTTTTTCTCATTTCCATTTGCCTGAAAAATATTTTTCCATCCCTTCACTCTCAGTCTGTGTGAATCCTTTGCTCTGAGGTGGGTCTCTTGTAGACAGCAAATATATGGGTCATGTTTTCTTATCCATTCAGCTACCCTATGTCTTTTGATTGGTGCATTTAATCCATTTACGTTTAATGTTATTATTGACAAGTACATGTTTGTTGTCATATTTTTCCCCTTAGTGTTTGTGTTTCTTTTTGCCTTTCTCTTTCTTCTTTTTACAGCAGTCCCTTTAGCATTTCTTGTATTGCTGGCTTGGTAGTGATAAACTCTCTTAACCCTTTTTTGTCTGTGAAGCTCCTGATTCCACCTTCAATTTTGAATGATAACCTTGCTGGGTATAGTATTCTTGGATTCAGTTCCTTGCTTTGCATCACTTTGTATATTTCATTCCATTCCCTTCTGGCCTGGTGTGTTTCTGTTGAGAAATCAGTTGCTATTCTAATAGGAGATCCCTTGTAGGTAACTTTCTGTCTCTCTCTGGCAGCCTTTAAGATTCTTACTTTGTCATTAGTATTCGCCAATTTAATTATGATGTGTCTTGGTGTCGGTCTTTTGGGGTTCAACTTGTTTGGGACTCTGTGTACTTCTTGGACTTGCATAGTTTTTTTCTTGCCAATATAAGGGAAGTTTTCTGTCATTATTTCTTCAAACAGGTTTTCTATTCCTTGCTTCTCTTCCTCACCTTCTGGTATCCCTATTATTCTAATATTGTTTCACTTTGTGTTGTCCCAAAGCTCCCTTAGGCTCTCCTCTTGCTTTTTAAGTCTTCTTTCCATTTGCTGCTGTGTTTTCCTACCTTGTCTTCTAGTTCGCTGATGCGGTCCTCAGCCTCTTCTAGTCTACTCTTTAAGCCTTCCAATGTGTTCTTTATTGCAGCTATGTCGTTCTTCATCTCCTCTTGGTTTCTTTTCATGTTGGTGACATGTTCATTCAGCTCCTTATATTTCTCATTGAGTTGTGTGTATTTGTCATTGAGTTGTGTGTATTTGTCATCCATCCGTTTAAACATTCTTATAATCATTACTCTGAATTCTCTCTCTGTTAAGCTGCTAGCCTCAATTTCATTTAACTCCCTTTCTGGTGATTCCTCTTTTTCTTTCCTTTGGGTATTGCTTTTTTGTCTCCCCATGTTTTCCTGAAATGTTTTAATTGTAGATCCAATTGCTTCGCTACCCAGGTTCTTTTGGTGATGGTGCTACTGGTGAAATCTTTCTGTTCTCCTGGGCTTGGTTATCTAGTGTAGCTCCCTACTTGAGCTATTTGGGTTCTCTTGATGTAGGCCTGCAAGCTTGAGAGGCACAACTGCAGTGCCTAGAAGTCAGCTGCTATGGAGGGGAGTGTCCCAATTTTTGCTGACTTGCACCCTTAATTGAAATCACGTGTGCCCAGTGGGGCCTCACAGTGGCACCAAGGAACCGTCTGTCTGGGTGATGTTGCTCAGGGGGCTACACTTTGGAAAGGGGTAACTGTGTTGCCCAGATTTCTGTAGTTGTGGGGTGGGCAGACTCAACTTTTGCTGCTGTGTCTGTGGTGGGTAGGCGCCTTCTCCAGGTGGCGGCTCACAGGAGCACTGGTGGTAAGTTTGCCAGCGAGGTACACTGAAGCACTCTGGAGGGCCCTGGCAGTGTAGCCGCATAATTGAGGTGCTTAGCTTCTAAAGATTTCTCTTTAGAGTAGATCCTATGGCCTCAGGGAGTATTCAGATTCCATGGTGTTAATCAGGGTGGAATCTGGGTGTGGCTATATTGGTTGCCTGGAGACTGGGGGGAGGGGCTATCTCTCAGAAGAAAATGGATTCTGTGGGCTTAGATATGACTCAGCACCAGACTTGCTACCACTTCTCCTGGGCCGTCAGTCCGTTGCCCACTCTGCCCAGATTCCACAACTCTACCCCTTCTCCCGCACTTCTGTCACAGGTAAGTGCCTGTCTCCAAAAGGTCCCACGAACTAGGTTCAGTGGGGAAAGGTGCAGGCCCCAGCGCGAGGAAGGACCACGTCTCTGCCAGTTCCTCTCTTGCCGGCACTCCGTGGTCCGGCAGCTCTTAAAGGCTGCCTTTGAGCTCAGATCCCAAATCCAGACTCTATGGTCTAAAATCCTTCAGACCTTGCCTGTCCTCAGGGACGTGGCTTGGCACTGTGTAGTTTCTCCCTGACCTTCTGGACACAGAGGTCCGGGAGATTCTACTGCCTAGATCTTTGATTTTACCTTTATCCGGGGGATCCCTGCTCTTCCCAGCTGCAAACTGTCTCACCAGCTGTGCCTCCTTCGCCAATTCGGGCTGGATTCCGCTCATCTCAGCTGCCTCCTCTATTTGCTCCGGGACAAGGCTCAGGACACATCCTTCTATTCCACCGCCATTTTGTCTCTTTTTGTGTATCTGCATTTTTTTCAAGCTAGTTTTTAGCTTCATGTTGAGCCTTGGTTAAAATGACCTGTTCTTTTTCTTAAGCAAAGTGTTGCAATTAATGCCACTGAACACTTCTTTTTTGCCTTGTAATTTGAAGTATGTGTTTTTTGTTTTTACTGTATAATCTCCTTTTACCTGTATCTATTTTCTTAGACTTCAGAGCTATTGCCTTTACATGCTTTTTTTTTATCAGCTTTTTTGAGGTATAATAAATGCATACAAGATATATATATATATATATATATATATATATATATATATATATATTACTTACACTGTACACCTTGGTGTTTTGATATATCTGTATACTGTGAAGTGGTCAGCACAATCAAGATAATTAACATATTTATTGCCTCATGAAGTTACCATTTTCTTTTCCTTTTTTTAAATAGACATTTTCTATTGACCATACACAGCTCTATGTAAGGTGCAGAGAGAAAGAAAAACTAGAAGACATGACTGAGAATAAGTGGACTGTGAGAAAGAAGCAACACAAGGGAACACATCCGAAGTTATGGGAGGTGCAAGTTTCACTGTGGGGAGGATGCAGGTGGACTAGTAGGATGGGCCTTTGAAGCAGTAGATTTGTGAAATTCTCAGATTGCAAAGGAGTTTGCAGACAGCTGGATGACAGGAGATGGAAACACCATACTTAGAATACCACTTGGAAAATACTTGTAGTAAAACAAATTAAAGATGGAACTATAGCTCAAATGTGAAACTGGACTTTTGATGAAAGTTAATAGACAATAGCAAAATTCCAAGTGTGTTTGCTTCCCTGGACATCCCCTCTGACATTCTTTTTTGTAACGTTTTTCCTTTTAAATCCTATTTACTGAACATTTGTCTTCTATGAGGTTTGTTTTTATTCATTTTACATTTCTATATATTTGCATGTATAATTTGATATAAATATATCAACTTAATAATGAATCAATGCTGATTTTGTTAGCATGTTCTTTTAAAATCTATTCTTATTATGCCTGTCACTCCCTTATTCATTCTTACCTTATTTTCCCATATCACGATACTCATACATAACCCATGTTAACAAACTATTGCTGATGTTGCATTTCTCTCAGGCTCATATAACCATACACAAACCTGTGTAGGTACAATACAGTTTGGGGTCATTATTATTTTAAAAGGAATGATACAGTCTTGCTTTACTGCTCCCCTGCCCCCAATCAATATTAGTAGAAATGCTTCCAAATCAACTAGTAAAGCTTAAACTCATTTTTGTTTGTTTTTGTCAGCAAAAAGTTCCATAACATCAATGCACAAAAATTTACTTCTTTTCCAGGTTGGTAACCATTCATCTTCTTTCTTTCTGCATTTTGTACTTAGCAATAGTGCTGCATTGTGCAGACCTTTTCTAGACATCCTTACACACCTGTACTTTCATTTCTCTAGGACAGAAATCCAGGAGCTAGATCCTGGTGATTCATTTTAACAGCTATTATAAAATCGCTCTCTAAAATGACTATACTAATTCACTTTTTTTTTTCTAGCAATGTGAAGACTATTACTTTCCCCACATTCTAGTCAGCAATAGGTAGAATTATTTTTTTGTTTCAATTTTACCAGTGGATGAGAATAAAGTAATAATTTATATTCATATTTGTTCTGTTCCTCCTGAATATCACAACTGCTATAAGTATATTAAAGCAGTAAACAAAAGACACAGGGCGTGTTTTAATGGAGCTTATATTCTAGGAGGGAGACACAAATAATAAACAGATAAAAAAGCAAATATATGTCAGATAATGTTAAGTGCTATGAAGAAAAAATTAGTCAAGTTAGGGAAATAGAGATTGGTAACCATACTATTAATCTCATTGTTACTTCATTTGTAAATCATTAACTCTTAATAAGCTTGATATCTTTTCATACATTTATTGACTTTTGGTTTTAGTCATCCATGAATTACTAAACTCTTTATATTTTATAGGTATTAGTCTTGTGCCATTGCATTAAAGTTATTCCCCTAAGTTTGTTTGTCTGTCTTTTGACTTTATGATCTCCTGTGACAAGTTTTATGCCATCAAAAGTTTCTTTCTTTTAAAGCTTTTTGTTTGCCAGTCTTATTTGAGCATATATTTTTCTACCATGATATTGCAAAACTGGACCCTAGTCTTTCTCCTGGTATTTCTAAAAAATAATAAAAAGTCTTAAAACATTTTAAATCAAGGTGATCTAGATTATTAGAAATAGAAATATCAGTGTTGACTAAAAATATTAAAATGTCTCATAAAGAAAGTGAAACCCAGTGCTAATTTCTGAAGAAAGATTAGAATTTGAATGGGTAAAGATAAGTTACATTTTTAAATTTTGAGTCATGCCTGAGAAGATGTAATATATATATATATAACTTAGTCTTACAAAGATGGATCACTAAAATTCCATGTAATTAGTGATATGAAAATTTAAGTCCCTTATTAAGGTAGAAAATAACATGATTACTACACACTTACAAATAAATAGGATATCAACTATTTCATAATACATGAATAATTATGAATACAACAAAAGTACAGCCATCATTAAGCATTGATTATCTTGAGGTAGCACATTATTTTTCTAATTCTAATCAATAGAATTATTCCACCCACCTAATAGAAAGTTCTCTACCTTACATTCTTGGATGTGTTTTCCAGACTATTTTAAAAGATACCAGTGGTGTGTTATTCAAAATCTTCTCTAGGAAGTTACTCTAGCAATACTACAAGTTATGGAGAAATGTTTGCATCTGTTACAAAATCTGAAATATAAGCCTTTTCTGAAATCAGGAGATAAAATTTTCTTAAGAAAAAGAAAATTTAAACTGTGAATTTCTCTTTTTTCCCTCTCTAAATGTTTCCATTTTAAGTAAAGCCATTCTAAATATGACTAAGACATTTTTTCCACCATGTTTCTATTTCCAGCATGACTAGCTTCCATAATGCATAACTCATCATAATAAAAGTGGTTTCATACTGTCATCTTCATAAAGGAAGAATAACATGTGTATTTGTCCCACAAATGGGTATTCATAGTCATATAAAAGACTAAATTGGCTTTCACAATACATTACTTTTTTCTGCCTTTGCCATGTACAGTATATGTCATAGCCCCTTGTATTGCATATCACTTTAAATTTCAAAGAATTTTGGGTATTGTATGCAACGACATTTAGATCATTATAGATTAATAGGGCTGCTGTCATTTTTTAAAATAAATTTCTAATTATTTTGCTTTTCATTTTTTAAAAATGCTGGTGTATGGTTAGAATATGGCTTTCAATATCATGTAGCTAAGTGGTACATACACATGCGAACATACGTGTACTTTAATTTTGTAGGATTAAGTTATTCAACCTTAGCACATTTCTGTAGCTTTGTTATTAGTTCACAGAAAATAATGCAAACTGCAGCATATTTGAGATAACTCTGTTTGTATAAACCTAAATCTCAATGAATTTTATTTTCTGCCTTATTGCATGCAATTTGCTTCTTCTCCTATATATTTTTTCACATCATTACTCCTTTTCAAGTTTAATCCATTAAGTGTTTTTGTAGGATTTTCTTTTAGTGTAATAGCCTTACACATTCAGAATACAAATTGCATACCACACCCATTTTTCTTACCAACTGCTGTGCGTTTAAAACTTGTTTACATGCCACTACTGCTTTTTAGATGAATCAGGTATGTCACTAGACTAGGTATATAACTAACTAGGCTATTTAATGATTTCAGAGTCCCCTAAATATAAGGTCCATTTTTTTTTTTTAGCTTGAGATAATTGGGAAAGTTAATTCCTATACAGAAGAGAAACTCCAAATTTTGGCTTATCTGATCCTAGATAATTATATTATTATTCACTATTAGATAAGATAGTTCTGAAAACAGAACAAACATTTTGTTAAGGGCAGCATTCAGGTGACTTCTCCAAAGCTCCTGAGTTCCAACTTTAAGATAAATAATTTGTAAATGCAACTTTAGTGTCGTCCTGTAATTCCTATCTTTATTTTAAGAACTCTTCTTAGTTGCAGTCTCTATTTTATTAAAAAACTATAATACATTACTTTTTAAAATTTTACATTGACTCAATGCTGCTGTAAGTTGGGTAAATCCAATGTACAGTGTATTTCACACTTTACTAACCTTGAGAAGATTAGCGCAAATTAAGTTTCACATTAACCAGCCTAAAGCCATGAGCAGAAAAGTAGGCTCGAGGGTATTTGGTTAATTGTGCTAAAAATATATTCATGCTATTTGTGTAGAGCATAAATGTAGTAAAATATTTCTTTAAATAAAATACTTTGAGTTTAATTTTTCCTGCTTGCTCATTCATTTGTAGATATGAATAATAATGACTATTTTGTTCTTTTGGAAATCTGGTAAGTTATTGCTCACCAAGCTGCCATCCTTTTATTTATTTATTTTTGTAAGTATTGAGAGAGAGATATTTGGTAAAATTAGTTTTCTTTATTTTTTCAGTTCAGGTTCTTTATTACTTCATTAATTTTTAACCATTCAGTATGGACATAGACTCAGAAATAATGAGAAGGCAAAAGGCGAATTCCAATGTAACCCTGAGGTTTGGGGCGGGGGGGAGGGGGGGCTAGCAATCTGAATCTGTGCAGTAACTTAATGTACATTCATTGATAACCTATAAGTCACTGGCCCTTTCCTCCACAATCTGGTCTTGCAAGACCTGTTACCTAAATGCTCACATTTTACAGAGGCCATAAACCATGAACAATACACAACCCCCGGAGGGGGTTATCAGCACTGGCACTAGGCCAAGCCCTTAGATATGATTTCAAGACCCCCATCCCAACCCACGGGGCTTTTTGGCCCACGAAAGGTCCAGAAGTCCCCATCCATATTTAAGGGGCAAAGAAACTAAAAGGGGATAAAAGAAGGGCTTCCACCATATTGGTTTGCTCAGACTATGGAGGCAACTCCTCTGAGATGGCCGGCGTAATAAAGCTGTGTAACTCTGTTTCTCTAAGTGTCGCTTGGGTTTCTTCAGTCTTCTATAACAATGAAGGAAAATTATAATTAGAGCAATAATATGTATATGAATTATAAAGACTTGAGGTGCAAAATCATTCCACTTTTATTTGTTCCATCTTTTAAACTTAATGATGAAAAGAAAGTATTATTACTTACTTGTATAAATAGACATGCATTTCTCTAAGGATTGCACTGAGAAGGATTTCATGAGATTTTGAAGGGGATCAATGACTCACAATATTCTCATGTAAAATGTTAGATGCTTTTAGATGCTATGGTAGATTTTAAGGAGTTTGCAAAATACTTGGATTCTCAAGATCAGTCTGGGATAATTGCCAGCTCTTCATAAGCTTAATAGGTGATTTTCCAAAATATCCTAAAATATTTATCAGTGTGGCACCCTGAAGTTTTACTTCATTTTTCTCTTGCTTGAATTTTATCAATGACTATGTAGAAAACAATATAAACAATGGTTAAAGACATTGCAAAGTTTTAAGCCTAAATATCACCATATTCTATTATTCAATATCATGTTGAATTATATATAGCTTGTTATTTTCTTGCTACTCACATTTGCTGAATAGACCATTAGCCATGAAAATTTGCCCTCTCTATTATTTTGCTTCTTTTTGTTGGTTTAACAAGTTTGTGATATGGATAATGCTACCCTTTGGCATATTCTATCTTGTATTATTTAATTTCGGATTTGAATTGTTAATACGTCTTGATTATTACAAGCTCTAACTCATTGGATTCCATTTCTGAGCTGGGAAGTAGAAACCCACTCAGTAAAAGGGAAATCAGTGGTCCATTTGAATGTTAATTGCTAGACAAGTTCTGTATATTGTATCAAAACAGCATAAACATGGTCATCAGGGGAGTTTGGGAAAACCATTAAAATGCTCCCCAGGAGGTTGAGCTCATTAGAACCTACACTGATAGCCAACAAAGAAGGAAAACAGTTGCTTCGCTGGACTGGTTCCTTATTTTGCATGTGTAATCCATATACTCTCTAAGTGTGAGTCAGGTAAGTGTTCTGTATTCCAATGAGAAAGATTAAAACATTTTTTCTTAGGCATTTTAAAGTTTAAAATCTGAAGTCAGGACAAAGGATGCTTCAGTAAAAAGAGAGAATACTGTACAGAGTGAAAGCTGATTAAGGTTGTATGAAATAGGTTTCTTTCATAGAAAAAGAAAATTACTATTCTACATTTTACACCGAAGAATTTTCTTAAAAACAACAACAAAAAACAAAGGTGGAAGTTATTAACAAAGCACTTCTTTTCACTATCTTTTATCTATTACATACTTAAGTATAAATATCCATTTACCTCATCTGGATTGCCTCATGCAGTTTTAACCAAGAGTTGATTTGAACATTTGACTAATACCTCTAGAAAGTTATTACAGTCATTAAATGTTTTAGCTGGCACATAAAGTAAAATCTTGATTCAAGGGAAAGGAACAGGCATGACATTGGACAGAAGCAATACTATCACCAAGCCAAATTCTTCTTGACTCTCAGTTGCATTTTAAATTTTATTCAATGCTAATTTAAATTTATATTATCAGTGTAACTTAATTAAATCTGTACCAGTTTTTCCAGCATACAATCTATATTGTTACTATCAGTTCCTTCAATCAGTAGCTTTTAAAGTTTGTGTGCATCAGGTTACCTGGCATTCTACCTGGAATTACCTGGAAGATTCCCAGTGCCCCTGGGAATCTTCATGTTTAATAAACACTATGGGTAATCATGATATAACTAGGATTACATTATTTCAAATAAAGAGCACTAATTAAATGGTGTCATATACATTTATTTTCAGTGAATTCATTTTATTGTGCTTCACTGGGAGATTTGGATGATATATTATTGGAACTACTTATCTTTTAAAAAACAACAAAGAGAACAGAATGTTTTCTAATGTTTATGGCATTTTTGACTCAAATGACTATATCTTCTCACTTGAATTAGATTTCACCTGATTTTAGGTTTTTTTTTTTTTTTATAGATGATCTTTGTCATATCACATAGTTTTAATGATCATATCATATAATTTGATATAATATCATGTTATTTTCTAACATATCCCAAAAGGAGCATTATGGATATTGTGTAATAAAAATGTTTATTTGGAATTTGTCCCCAGTTCTTGGCACAGAACCCTTGGAATTTTCTGAGTGAGAGGAGTATCTTTTATCATTCATAAGCAACCTCTCTTGATCACAGTTGAGTTTATATTAAAGGTAAAGACATAGGATAGGTGTCTTAGATAGCTTCAGGATGGGGCTGATCAGTAGGAAGAAAAAGTAATTAGAGAGTTGGAACTTTCAGGTCCAGCTACTGACTTCTAAGAAAGGGAAGGTGGGGGTAGAGATTGCATCTAAAAATATTTATGAATAATAAGACTTTAATAATAAGCTTTCATATTGAGAAAGTGCTGGAAGGGTGACATGCCCAGAGAGGATATGCATGCTCCACATAAGCCCACTTCAGACAAATGCCCTAATATCTCTTCCATTTGGCCATTCTTGAGTTATGTCCCTTTATGTAAATCAGTAAAATGTTTCCCTGAGTTCTGTGAGTCATTATAACAAATTATCAAACCTGAAGTGAGGGTTATTGGAACCCCCAATTTACAGCCACATAATCAGAGTACAGATTACTACCTGGGACTCATAATTAGTACATGAAGTGTGGAAGTCTTGTGAGACTGAGCCCTTAATCTGTGTGCAGTGGTCACTACATGAGCCTCGTGTATATTTATTGTCTGACTCACATGTGTTAGAGCATAATTTGGAGGACTGGTGAAGAGCAGCCAGAGGTATGTTTACAGAAAGAAAGAAAAAGCTGCCTAGAAAAGTAGAAATTCATCCTAGGGAAACAGAGGGTCAAGAAGGGCAAGGCTGGTTGAAGGATTATAGGCAAATATTGAACACCAAAGAGAGGAATGCTCCTGAGCACGGTTTGTGTCCAGAGATGATTACAGAGCTAGATCTGGGTATGTCCCACACAAACCCTCAGGTTAGGGAGCTGAAACAAACTGAAAAGTGGCTGTTAGAAGAGCTATTTTATAATTGCTGTGAGACATAGGTATTGGCAGTATTGATGCTAATTGTGTTAGCAGCACAATTGGGGCATGACACTGGTAGTGATCACTATTTAAATGACAGCAACAATATTGGTAACAACATTGGTGACCATGGCATTGGGAAAGTTGTAAACACTGGCAATACCAACATGTTGGCTGGGTGCCTTCCCGGTCCTGCACCTTGGAGGATGATATAGAACATGAGGGAGAAGGAAGGGTCAAGGATGATTTCCAGGTTTCTTTCTTTCATAAATGGTTGTGCAATTTTCTCAAACAGAGATCTTGGATAAGAAGCAATTTAAAGGATAGTAAAATTTCATTTTTGGACATATTGAACTTGAGCTGCTGTTTTATATACAAGTTGCAATGAATATATGTGTGTGATGTTCAGAAAGAGGGATCATATTCCACTTTGGAAGTCATCAGTAACTGAAGATATGAAAAGTGGTTGAAATAATCCAGGGAGAAAATGTATAATGCTGAGAGAGAAGGGGGGGCGGTTAGAACAGAAAATTACAGAGCAATAATATTTAATATCTGTCTTCTTGGGTAAAGTAAATCAGGGGTGGGTTTGAAGCATGAAAGTACTGACTAAGTTGATTGAGGATAAATCATAAAAGTCAATCCAGACAAAATATATAGCATATGAAAAATGCAGAGATTAGCCCAGCCAGTGTTGCTCAGTGGTTGAGCATTGACCCATGAACCAGGAAGTCCCAGTTCAATTCCTGGCCAGGGCACAATGCCAAAGTTGTGGGCTCAATTCCCAGTGTAGGGTGTGCAGGAGGCAGCTGGTCAGTGATTCTTTCTCATCACTGATGTTTCTGTCTCTATTCCTCTCCCTTCCTCTGTAAAATCAATAAAAATTTACATATTTAAAAAATGCAGATATTTAGTGACCTGTTGTGATGCATTTAAAGAACCAAAGGAAGTTCAGTATTGTGGTAGAGTATGATGACTGAAGTAGGAGGAGATGAGGCAGGAGACTTAGGCTGAGACCTGATCACAAAATGCTTTATGCAGCATGTGCAAGAACATATGAAAATGGAGACCATTATAGAGGTTTTAAGCAAGACATGGATATAATCAGATTTGTATATTTAGAAGATTACTTTTTTGGCTTAATTAAGGAAACACTAAAAGGCTTAGGCTAGGTAGGGAGAGCAGTTAGGAAGACATTTTGATAGCTCAGGAAAACCCTGGCAGAGGTCTAAAAGTGTAAGTGAAGGTGGCAATGGATAAGGGACAATGCAGAGCTCAAAAGAAAAGGATGGCTCTAATACTAATCATGTCTTTATTTAGATACTAGAGGCCCAGTGCCCAAAATTCGTGCATGGGGAGGGGGGTAGTTTCTCAGCCCAGCCTGCACCCTCTTCAATCAGGATCCCCTTGGGGGATTTAGGCCTGATCCCACAGGGACTGCTGCCTCCCAACCACTCACCTGCCTGCCTGCCTGATCGCCCCTAACCACCTTGCCTGCTGGCCTGATCCCCCTAACTGCTCTTCCCTGTTGGCTTGATACCCCTACCCACCTCTGCCTTGGCCCCACCACCATGGCTTTGTCCAGAAGGATGTCCAGAATGTCATCCAGAAGATGTCTGGTCTAATTAGCATATTACCCTTTTATTAGTATAGATTAGTATAGATTTGGTGTTTTCTTCATTATGAATTTAATAATGTTTGATTTAAAAAAATTTTCACTAAGTATTATTTATGTTTAGAAGAAGAAGAAAAAGAAAAGAGTTATTGAGAATGATCCAGTTTCTAGCTTAGGAGAATGAGCAAATTGGATTGCCCTAAAATAGAAATATAGAACGAAGAGGAACTTTTAGAAAGTAGATGAAATATGATGATTGTATGAATATGATATGAAGCTACTCAGATATCAGTTGGCTTGATATGTGCTTCCTCAAGATAACTTAAAGCATCAGAGCAGAATAGATTGCTTAGGGGAAAGGTGTGGGTAAAGAAGAACTGAAAGCCACTTAAAAGTGATTCTGTTGAGTGCCCACCCAGGAACTGAGAGGTCACCCATTGGATTCCAGGTCAGAGCACATACCCAGGTTGTGGTCTCAATACCCAGTAGGGGATGTGCAGGAGGCAGCTGATGGATGATGTTTCTCTTTCAACAATGTTTCTATCTCTCTATCCCTCTCCATTCCTCTTTCTAAAAATGAATAAAGAAAAAATATTTTTAAAAAGTGATTCTGTTCCACAACATATAAATTAGGTTCAAATTTGATTATGCAAAAATAATTTTGTGGGGCTTTCTTAACAGATTCAGGGATAGGAATAAGCCTGGACCAGAAGGAAAATTGATAATTGAAGACAGAGACTCAAACATCATCAGGGATATTTATCTCTATTTGGTATTTTTTAACTATTCCTCTATACATATCTTTTCCCTCTCTCTTTCTCTCTCTCTCTCTCTCTCTCTCTCTCTCTCTCTCTCTCTCTCTCTCTCTCTCTCTCCCCTCACTCCCTTCATTATTTTCTCTCCATTTTGTTGATCCATGTGAGTATGATGATTCTGGAGACTTTCAATATCAGTTCCAGTCCTAAAAATTCCAGGAAAACTTCTGATTGGTCTAGTTTCAGTTATCTCTCCTCTGCAACATTTTCAGGTGGTAGGACAGAATCATAATCTGGAAAATGTTTGTCCCATGCATAACAATGTGAATCTTGGAACTAAATTTTTAGAAACTTGTGTGTGTACTTGTATGTGCTTCAGGTGAGAATGGAAAGGAAAACATTTAACCAAAAAGGAAAATCAAACATAACATTCTGCCAAGTAAAAAAATATTATTTAATTGGATGAAGAAAAACATATAAAATATATGAAAGTCAAAAATATTGAGAAGAAAAGTTTAAAACGATAGTGAGAAAGAAAGCATTATGATGGGCAAAAGAGAAGAGAACTTTACAAAGGTGAATGAAACAATAGATAATTGATAATAGATAATACCCTTAGAGCCAAATACACATTTGCTCTAAGACACATTGCAAAATAGGCAATTTGTGGTCATGGTACAATAATAATAGCAAAAAACTAATGAGATCAAACAAATGATCCCAATCATGTGTATTGTACCTTAATAATAATATCTTCTTGTTTCCTAATGTCACACTATAGCTCCCAATGCTTAGAGTGTGTGTATTGAAGCTCATAGCCTTCTTTCTCTTCTTTATACCATCTACACACACACACACACACACACACACACACACACACACACACACACACACACACACACACATACACACACAAATTATTGACTTAGGTCTAGACAATGATGCCTGGGGTGAGAGCTTTCAACAGCTGAGACTACAAATTAAAAACTACTATATTCAACTGTCATGTTCTATTTCATGGTTTCTTAGGCTCAACACTATTGACATTTGGGGCTGGATAATTATTTTGGTAGGAGGTTTGACTATTCATTGTAGGATTTAGCAGCATCCCTGGCCTTTACAAGTGACTTGATGCCAGAAGCAACCCCAATCCCAGTTGTGGCAAGTATGTCTTCACACATTGTCATAGGTCACAGGGCAGGGTAGGTGTACAGAAGGGAACAAAGTTGCCCTCCATGAGAACACTGCTGTATTTAGATTCACTTCCTTTAAATCATTCTCTTGCATTCTCCTGGAAGATGTCTTTCCTCTGTGTTCTTTGTCTTTTCAAATGTCTATTGGTAAACATCCCAGACTACTTCCTGTGTGAGAAGAGCACTTCCACTAGACTACATTTTCCTAGAAAAGCATGGGCCCACTAGTGAGCTATTGAAAAAATAACCTTCTTTCATTAGATTGCTTCTTTCTTTGCATCTCTTTGTTCCTTCTACCATCTATTGTTTTGAGGATAACATGAGTAATTTATGTCAATACACAAACTCTCCTTAGCAAATAATAAGCAACTCAATTTATCCACATAAATATTTAAGACTCTCTGCACCTAGAATGTACATGTATAAGCATAGGGTAGGTGTTCAATCTGTTCAGGCTAGACAAAAGTCCATGAGGCTCAATCCAGCTCATGTCCACCAGAAATTTCATAAAAATTTTGCATCCAAAGTATGAAAAAATAAACTATGTGTGGTCTTCACCTTGAGGGTATACATGTCCAAAATTGTGGTATTTTTAGGTATGTGTTAGGAGGATAAAGAGTCAAATAATTATGTGATATTTTATTAATCAGCATCCATGTCCATTCTCACCTTTTTCTTTCCCATCTCAGTGAAAAGGAATTCCCCTCCTATATTTGATTTATTTTGTCATATGCTTATTCCTCCTCTCAGTCCTCATTAGTCAGGTGTCACTTTACAGTTGCTTTCCTTGAGCACAGCACAAGCCCATATACCACCTTCTTCTCCTCAGCTTTCTCTGCTATTCATACAAGCATTTTGAGATTGAATAAAATTATTATAAATTTAGATTATAATTTTAAATTTGTATAGACAAAAAAGAAAAACATTTGTCAACTTTAGAAAATTATATATATATATATATACACACACACACACACACACACACACACAGACACACACACACTAATAAAATATGCAAATTGATCAGAACACCCTCACAGTAACAACCAAACAGTAGGCTGCATGGGGCAACAAGGCTGGCAGGAGAGTTAGTGAGGGATGACCAAACGACTGAATAGAAGGCTGCATGGAGTGACCAGGCTGGCATGGGGGGGCAGTGAGGGGCAACCAGGCTGGCAGAGGGGGGCAGTGAGGGGAGACCATGCCAGTAGGGGGGGCAGTTGAGGGTGACCAGGACAGCATGGAGACAGTTGGAGGGGACCAGGCCAGTGTGTGTGTGGGGATTTGGGGGTGACCAGGCTGGCGGGGGGGCAGTTGTGGGCAACCAGGCTGGCAGGGGGGGCAATAAGGGGAGACTAGGCTGGCAGGGAGGGGCAGTTAGGGGCAACCAGGCTGGCAGTGGGGGCAGTTAGGCGTGATCAGGCCAGCAGGGAGAGGTAGTTAGGGGTGATCAGGCTAGCAGGCAGGTTAGCAGTTAGGAGCCAGCAGTCCTGGATTGTGAGAGGGATGTCTGAATGCTGGTTTAGGCCTGATTCCTAAAGGCCTAAATTGGCAGTTGGACATCCCCCTAGGGGTCCTGGATTGCAGAGGGTGCAGGCTGGCCTGAGGGGACCCCCCCCATGCACAAATTTTGTGCACTGGGCCTCTAGTATGTGTGTGTGTGTGCATGTATCTACACTAATTAAAGAGAAACATGCAAATTGACCATACCTCTGCTACGCCCACAAGCCAATCAAGAGCAAATATGCAAATTAACCCAACCAAGATGGCGGTTAATTTGCATATCCAGGCACAGAGGGAAGACTGAAGACAGCATAGAAGGAAGCCAAACATTGCAGAAGGGAACAAAGCTGTGGAGAAGCAAGTGGAGGGGCGGAGATGGGAGGGAAGCAGGCAGGGCTGTGGAGATGGGAGAGAAGCAGGCGGGGCAGTGAGACGGCTACAGGAAGCCCTATTCTTGCAGGAATCTTCCTGCAACGGGACTATAAATATTATTGATATATATATTATTGTTTTCAGAGACGAAGGGAGAGGGAGAGAGAGATTGAAACATCAATGATGAGAGAGAATCATCCATTGGTTGCCTCCTGCACATCCCCCTACTGGAGATCAAGCCTGCAACCCAGGCATGTGTCCTCACTGTAATCGAACCATAACCTCCTGGTGCATAGGTCGAGGCTCAACCACCAAACAACATCAGCTGGGCTAGAACATTTTTTTAATAGAAAATAACTTATTACCCATCCCACCACTGATTAAAACATACCATTATCAGAGACAGTACTCGAGGCCCTCTACAATGACCATGCTTTATCAGAAATATAAAAATATCTGCATTTAGCTCTAGCCGATTTGGCTCAGTGAATAGAGCATCGGCCTGCAGACCGAAGGATCCCAGGTTTGATTCCGGTCAAGGGCACATATCTTGGTTGCAGGCTCCTTCCCAGCCCAGGCCCTGGTCAGGGCATGTGCAGGAGGCACCCAATCATGTTACTCTCACACTGATATTTCTCTCTGTCTTTCACTCTCTCTAAAATCAATGCAAAAATACCCTCGAGTGAGGATTAAAAATAAATAAATAAATAAATATCTGCATCCTTTATGAACACCCTTTAAGTGCCAAGTGGCTTATCTATATGCTAATTTATTTAATCTTCACAATTATCTTATCAGGTATATTTTATTATCACCAATTATTAGATGAAAAAGTGCTTATGAAACCAACTCAAATCTCACTACTTGTAAATTCTAGATATGATTTGGGTTCAAACACAATATGATTCCATATATATTTTCTTATTCACCATGCTATGCAGCACACAATAAACAGCAAAAATGTATGATGAATTATTAACTCCTTAACATACATGTGCTTGTGTATATAATTAACTTTCCTTTGTGTTTTATGAAATATTGGCATAATTCTCATGAAATGTTTTGAAACCTTATAATATGGACGTGAATTACAGTAGCTTAAAATATAAGATCATCCATCCTGAAAGTAAATGAGAACATTTTGCACAAATGCCCCATACAATATTATTATAAAAACAGGTAAGTGGCATATGCACATGCATGCAAGAAATTAGGTTGTCTATAAACATTACACACATATCACTTCTACATGAATATTCTCAATTTTCTATTCCACTGAGCTTTCTGAAAGGGTGATGACCAAGTTGCATACTTTTAGATGGTTTTATATATGATATGTTATTTATCACACTGAAAACCATCACTTTCCTCAGTATAAAACTTATCTGATTGGGGGGAAATGTGATAAAGAAAATGTAACTTTAGAGGCTACCCCAGTACTAATGACTTTTTCTGATAGGCCTCTTCTGAGGACAGTAAATTGAGGACAAGTAAAATTTTGCCAGAAGTGTATACCTGGATTTCTTACTCTCTTTAATTCATTACCTGAATTACTTTAATGAAAAATATAGATATCTTAATTGACCTTTTACTTTCAGAGAAAATGACAAAGCATTATATATTTATAAATCTGCCAGTATTTAGAAATAGTAGATGAAAGCATCCATTTTATTTTTTTTTTATTTTTTTTTATTTTTATTTTTTTCTTAATTAAATCTTTATTGTTCAGATTATTACAGGTGTTCCACTTTTTTTCCCCCCATAGCTCCCCTCCACCTGATTCCCCACCCCACCCCATGCCCTTACCCCCCGCCACTGTCTTCATCCATAGGAGTAAGATTTTTGTCCAATCTCTTCCCACACCCCTCACACTTGCTTCCCCTGAGAATCGTCAGTCCACTCCTTTTCTATGTCCCTGATTCTATTATATTCACCAGTCCATTCTGTTCTTCAGATTTTTTATCCACTTGATTTTTAGATTCACTTGTTGGTAGGTATGTATTTGATGTCATTTTGTTGTTCATAATTTTTATCTTTACCTTTTTCTTCTTCTTCTTCTTCTTAAAGAATACCCTTCAGCATTTCATGTAATCCTGGTTTGGTGGCGATGAACTCCTTTAGCTTTTTCTTGTCTGTGAAGCTCTTTATCTGACCTTCAACTCTGAATGATAGCTTTGCTGGGTAGAGTAATCTTGGTTGTAGGTTCTTGCTGTTCATCACTTTGAATATTTCTTGCCACTCCCTTCTGGCCTGCATAGTTTCTGCCGAGAAATCAGCTGACAGTCGTATGGGTACTCCCTTGTAGGTAATTAACTGTTTTTCTCTTGCTGCTTTTAATATTCTCTCTTTGTCTTTTGCCCTTGGCATTTTAATTATGATGTGTCTTGGTGTGGTCCTCTTTGGGTTCCTCTTGTATGGGGTTCTGTGCACTTCCTGAACTTGTAAGTCTATTTCTTTCACCAGGTAGGGAAAGTTTTCTGTCATTATTTCTTCTAATAGGTTTTCAATATTTTGCTCTCTCCCTTCTTCTGGCACCCCAAAAATTCGGATGTTGTTTCGCTTAAAGTTGTCCCAGAGGCTCCTTACATTATCTTCATATTTTTGGATTCTTTTTTCTTTTTGTTTTTCTGGTTGGATGTTTTTTCTTTCCACATATTTCAGATCTTTGGTTTGATTCTTGGGGTATGTTGATCTACAGTTGAGTTTCTGTATATTCTTTATTTCAGACAGTGTATGCTTCATTTCTGACTGGTCCTTTTCCATTTTTTTGGCATTCTCATTAAGGTCCTTGAAGGTCTCACTAAGCTCCTCAGAAGTGTCATCAAGTTTCTCGGCGGTTTTTAGAAGATTCTTGAGTAACCTTATAAATGTGATTCTGAACTCTATGTCATCCAGTAGTTTGTTTTCCTCCGTTTCTTTCATTCGTGACATGTTTCTTTGTTTCTGCATTTTGGCTGCTTCCCTGTGTTGATGGAGTGGCTTTGTGTGGTAGGTGACCTATAGGGGGCAGTAGCTCAGCCTCCCCAATCCCCTGATATGGATGCTCTTGGTACACCCCTTTGTGGGCTGAGTGCAAAGTCTTGGTGTAGTTAAGCCTGAATTGCTGTTGGTACACTGGGAGGAATTGACCTCCAGGCCAATTAGCTGTGAGCACTCCCTGTGTCTATAATGGAAGAAGTGCTGCGCTGAAGACACACTTATGGGGCAGGACTTGTTTCAGTGGGGCTTTGGTGCTCACTGAGTCTGCCTCTTGAATGTGTCACTTATGGATGTGAGGAGTTGAAATCTGGTGTCTCACACTGACCACTAGGTACACTGGCTTCTGGATCTCCAATGGGGTGCAGGTCAGCTACTGTCTGAGGCCACTCAGCAGGAGCTACAGTGAGAGCTGCAGTTTTCTCCTCTTTGCTTGGGGTTTGGAGGTTTTGGAGCTGTCTGACCCGGGCTGCAAGTTTTCTAGGTTAAGCTGCGATAGGGCAGGCTTTCTTATGCTAATTGAGCTGCTTGGAGCTTGGGTGGGTTTGTAGGTTGTGTGGGGCGGGGTCTCAGGGCGTCACTAGGTTAGGGCGTGGCAAACAGCAATGGCTGCTAGTAAGCCGGCTCTGTGTCTCCGACTGCGTCCTGGAGTCCTGTGCCCCAGTGCCGTAAACAATTATTCCTGCGCGCAGCTCTGCAAGCAAGCCACTCTCGCTGGCAGACAGTCCACCTTCTCCCTGTAGGAGTTTGGGTCCCCCGCGTCTCCCCAGAGACTGGATTTCAGAGTAATCGGGGGCTTGTCTCCATTCGGGTTGAAAAAAGCAACGCACCCAGTCGCCCGCCGCCAGCCCGGATCACGCGCCTCCGTACCTCAGCTTTTCAGCGCTCCTGCACGTCTCAATGCTCTTTTCTCTTTCCTTCTAGTTGTAGAACTTCCACTCAGCCAGCTTGCCCGTGGTTCTGGGTGATAGACGTTTTGTCTTTTAGTTGCAGTTTAAATTGTTGTGGGAGGCAGCAGTTTAGGTGTTTACCTATGCCGCCATCTTGGATTCCCCGAAAGCATCCATTTTAAAAAAATAAAGGATATTACAGCTAGTCACCAGTAATATACATTGGCATGAGGAAGAATATTCCAAATACAGCTCAGATAATTTTTCTTGAGTGTCTACTCAGTATCACAGTAGGTGGTATGTGATACTTTATAAGACAAACAACAACAAAAAAGCCTCAGATCCTGTTTTTTAAAAAATATATTTTATTGATTTTTTACAGAGAGGAAGGGAGAGGGATAGTTAGAAACATCAATGAGAGAGAATCATCAATCAGCCGCCTCCTGCACAGGTGCCCGCAGCCCTTGACCGGAATCGAACCTGGGACCCTTCAGTCCACAGGCCGATGTTCTATCCACTGAGCCAAATCGGCCAGGGCTCAGATTCTACTTTTAATGTCATTGTAATCTGGTTGGGAAGAGATTCATTGTATATTACACAGCTAATACTACAAAGGGGAGAAAATGTGTGCAACAGCCTTTACTGCACAGAAGAGGAATGTTTAAATTCTCTTGGTACATTTTTGATAGGTTTAAGGAGAAGGTTGTACTGGAACTCAATGGCTAATACCGAGTAGAGAGAGATATTATATTCATTTTAAGTATAATTTGTTGTGACTTTGCAAAAGCTCTTTGAGCCACGCTGAGTTTTAAAGCCTTAAATCAAGATCCTGCCAGGATGATATGTTTCTTGCAAGAATGATAACCTACAGATAAGGTAAAATGAAATTTAGTTGGATTTTGAAATAACTTGGGATAACTTTAGCAATGGAAATGTCAATCAAAGGCCCTTAAGTCAAGGCTAAATCCAAACTTGTGTTTGGCTCCTAAAACTGGATACTTTGGTTTTTATTGCTTCTATTATATTTATACATTTTCAACTTTAAATGTAAAAATGAAAACCAGAAGCCTGGAGTGAACAAATATCAGGGGCCCAGTACATCAGAAATTTAATTGGAAGTAAGAAAAAGGAGATTGGTTCTAAATCCACATCATTTGTACCTTGTAAATCTAATCTTGGCACTAAGAGCTCTAATGTTTTATCTCTTGTTTTGTTTGTTTGTGTGTTTGTTTGCTTGCTTTTCTTGTGGAGTTGATTCTGGAGATGGTTCTGGGTAGTTTTGGAGAGTCACCGAGGAGAAACAACAAACACATTCTTTGAGTAGTCATATTTCATATGGAAACATTACTTCTGGCCATTAGATTCTAATGTATTCTATACTAATAAAAGTATCTAGAAAGTGGATTATACCTCTTATTTCAACTAACAGATGTAACTGGCTTTTCTCTCAGTGTGAGAGAAATAGGGAATTTTCTACTGTTATAATACTACACTAGTGAGAAGTAGTTTTGATATATGTCATGGCCTTGACAAGAAGACTTACACTATAAACAAGACTAAAATAAAATCTGAGGGTTATATAACTTTAGATTATTACTTTCTAAACCAACAGCATCAGCTTCTACTGTGTAGCAAAATATTTATCAATCCCCTCTGCTGCAGAAACTGCTAATTGTTTTTCATTATCCATTCTCTCCTTCCTTTTGGTAATAAAATACCCTGAATTTTAAAGGGGTGCATGGATGCCTAACACATATTACTTTTCCTGGTCTCCCTTGCAGTTAGTTATGGCTGTACGACTGTGCTCCGGTCACTGAGATATAAGCAGCAGTGATGTGTGTATGCAACTGTGTTGGTTATGTCTTTCAAAGAGGAAAACGTTCACCTTCACTGCTTTCATTTTCCCCTTTTTGAAGGCTGGGATAGAAAAGTGATGCTAACCAATCAACTTGAACTAGGCAGACTAGTAAATATCAAGAATACCACTGAGAATGGCATCTTAAGAATAGTCTTGAAACACCTCATTAAGCTGAGTCACTTACCTGCCCTGAACACCTGTCTATCTCAAAAGTATTAAGTGACAGAGAAACCTTTCTTTTTTTTTTTGGGGGGGGGGAGCGGGTTTACATAACATAAAATGAACCATTTTAAAGTGTCAGTTCAGTGGCATTTAACACACACTGTTGTGCACCCACTACCTCTATCTAGTTGCAAAACATTTTAATCGGCAACAACCAATCTGCTTTCAGCTTATCAGCACCTTGCTTACCCATTCTACATATTTCATACATGACCTTTTGTGTCTGAATTATCTCACTGAGTATAATGTTTTTGAGGTTTATCCACATTATGGCATGTACTTTATTTCTTTTTATGAGTCATTTGTGTGTGTGTGTGTGTGCGTGTGTACTACATTGTGTTTATTCATTTCATCTATTGGTGGGCATTTGACTTGTCTTTCAAGTTTTTGCTATTATTAATAGTGCTACAATGAACTTTCCTGTACAAGTGTTTGTTTGAATACCTATTTTGAATTCTTTTGGGTATATACTTAGAAGTGAAATTGCTGGGTCGTATGGTAATTCTAAACTTAGTTTTTGAGAAACTGCCAACTGTTTTCCACAACGTTGACTCTCATTTTTTAAATCTCTGGATTAACTGTATCCTGATCATTACACTTACTCAATGGTGGGTATTGCTGTTGTAAACAATGAACGCCCATCTCTTAGTGAATACACAGAATAAGAGCGGTTACAGAAAGATGACCAATATTTCCACAGAACAGATTTGAGAAGAAAATATAGGTAAGTTAGTCGTATAGTGAGAACATTATTTAGGTAGGATAGTGAAAATACCAAATTGCATAAAAGGAAGTTAAAGATTATGAAATAGAGTAATCCGCAAATTTGAGGGGGTCTTAAAATACAGGTAGAATATAAGGGATTTGATGCAGATGATGGGAAAGCTAATATCTGTTCTTGAGTAAAGAAGAAGCAAGATGTTAAGCGTGCTTTCAGAAAACTGATACTAAGATAGTATATGCTTTAAAGAAGGAGAGACTTGGAATTGGTTAGAGTAACACATATCAGGAAAGGTCAAACTGTGTGTGTGTGTGTGTGTGTGTGTGTGTGTGTGTGTGTGTGTGTGTGTGTCTGGTTCGTGGTCGTTTTAAGAAATATCAAATGTAATCTTTTGTTCATTCAATATAAATTTAGAATGTTAACTATGTCCTACAGTTAATAAATAGATACTCATTATTACTTTCTATAATTGAGGGAATTGAGGCACTGAGAATTTAAGGAATGTGCTATAGGTCACACAGCTAGCAAGTGGGAGATCTAACTGAATAAGATGAATAAGGTGTCTTCTGTACTAGTGTGCAAGTTCTGCTTCAAATATATTTCACACAAATGGTTTTTGTCATCATAAATTCTAATAGAATATATTCATCCTTGCTTTTGAGCTTCACAAATAGGTATTTTGTGTGTGTGTGTGTGTGTGTGTGTGTGTGTGTGTGTGTGTGTGTGTGTGTTCAGGACAAAGCGACAGTGAGGGATGTTCTAACATAAGATTTTTTAAAAATATATATTTTATTGATTTTTTTACAGAGAGGAAGGGAGATAGAGAGTTAGAAACATCAATGAGAGAGAAACATCGATCAGCTGCCTCCTGCACGCCCCCTACTGGGGATGTGCCCGCAACCCAAGTACATGTCCTTGACTGGAATCGAACCAGGGACCTTTCAGTCCGCAGGCTGACGCTCTATCCACTGAGCCAAACCGGTTTTGGCCTAACATAAGATTTAACAGCACTGTAGACTGGCTATTTTTTTTAATCGGAAATTGAGGTTCTATAAGGATTTTCTTTATGTCTGTAAAAATTATTTTGTCAGGAGACAATGCCTGAATCTAATTGCTGCCTGAAGACCCCTCAACAGTTGATTTCCTTTCTTCCTGCTAATTATTAAAAAGGATAATTACAACTTCTGACTAACAAGTGAAGAAGAGGCCACGGCCATTCTAAGTGTCATTTTTTCTCTCTAAAAATTACAGAACAGGCCTAAATATTTATAGCTTTTATAAAACCTATAAAACTGATCCAAACAAAAAATTATCAAAATTGCCAGGACCAAGACTATAGATATGAATATAATATAGATCTGAATGTTATATTATTATCAAACCCTTGGCTTTGAAGTTCCACTTAGCTGCATACCAAGTCTAGGAGCTGTGTCTATGTCAACTAAAAGGCAATAGAATAAAAATGTGGGTGTCAAAGAGAACTAATAGTCTGTCAAAGCCAACTCAATTAAGTGAGAGTGTGGATTCTAAAGTAATAAATAGGCTGGATTTGAATTTCAGCTCTGCCACTTATTAGCACATAATCTTGGACAAATTATTTAAATACTCACTGCCTAATTTTCCTTGTCTGTAAAATGGAAAATATAGCATATCTACCTAATGGGGTTGAAGTAAGGATGAAATGAGTCACTATGTGTAAACAGAGGTTTAATAACATCCACACATGATTCTACTGTGCAATGCTCCCTGTTTATTGCTATTCACTCATCCCAATCCCCTTTAAGAAGCTCTCTCTCCTCTCTCTCTCTCTCTCTCTCTCTCTCTCTCTCTCTCTCTCTCTAAGAAGCTCTCTCTCCCTCTCTCTCTCTCTCTCTCTCTCTCTCTTTAAGAAGCTCTCTCTCTCTCTCTCTCTCTCTTTCTCTAAGAAGTTCTCTCTCCTTCTCTCTCTCTCTCTTTAAGAAGCTCTCTCTCCCTCTCTCTCTCTCTCTCTCTCTTTAAGAAGCTCTCTCTCTCTCTCTCTCTCTCTCTTTCTCTAAGAAGTTCTCTCTCCTTCTCTCTCTCTCTCTCTCTCTCTCTCTCTCTTTAAGAAGCTCTCTCTCCTTCTCTCTCTCACACACACATGCACACGCACACAAACAAGAATCTCCCCCATCTTTAGCCTCTAATCACAGAAAAACTTATTGAAAGAATAATAGACCAGATAGTTTCTGTCCTCGTGAAGCTTAATTCTAGGTAGGGGAAAAAAAAGACAGGTAGGCAAAATAATGCAAACTTTGGTTAGTACTGTGACACTGATAATAAGCTTTAGATAGAATAGTTAAGAATGGCTAATTTTGTGACAACTAAGGGAGATGAGATTCAGAGCTTTGGTGGAAACTCTGGTCTTTCATAGATAAAAGGACAGTTCTTCTGTTGTAACTACAGTGAGGGGGAAAAAAAGAAGGAAGATAATATAGGTGAATTTATTGCTTTGATTTCAGAAAAGTAAACAATTCCATATTAATGGCTGCCATATTTAATGCTGAATTAAAAGATTAATGACTATATAGAAGAGTGTGTGAGGTGAGAAAGAAAAAAGGGCTTTCTTTAGCCTTTGCCAAATATCTCTACACTTTCTTCTATTCAGAGTGGGTCACTTCCATTCTGTGTATCAGAATCTCATATCTAAATTATCATCCTACTTAATTCTGAGCACATTTTGGCAAACAATAAAGGAAGTACAATCACAAGAGCTGCTAATAACGTTCTTGTTACTCAGATTTAACAACCATTAAATTGTTTGGCATTGTGCTATGGAGAGAGATGGGTGGTCTTTGATGAATGTTTACACCCATACAAATAACTCAATTGTGACTTTCCAAAACTGAAAGCTTTTTCAAGGCTTTGTACATTTATACAAGAGTGCAGCCTTTGTTTGCTGTAAGTTAATAGCTTTAGCAAACAAGTAGCCAAGATGGTTTTTGAATAGAAGGTGACCCTTGAAGCCAAGTCACCTTGCTCAGCATATCAAGATGGAAATAACTAATTATGTGTGGGCACGATAGAACAACTGTTGCTATTTTGTGCACTGGAAATATAATGCTCTAGGGACATAATACTCCTTGATTGAAATTGGGATAATGATAACCACTTCCTTTTGTGATATCTCCAAAGATACAATTTTTTTTCTGCATAGGTCCAGACACTTGCCTACTAACACATAGTAAAAGATTATAATTATAATCTTATAATAATTGCCATAAAATGGAATTGGCATATTCTAAGAGCTCTTTGAGAACTATATAGTGCTCTATAAAAATGCAGAGAAAAAAATGACCTAGTCCTTCTATATTACATTATATTATCTCTGCCCTGTTCTATATGCTGTTGAACTTGTTTTATAATCTAGTAGTGCTATCATTATTTGCCTTCTAGGTAAGGATGAGAAAAACTCTGAAAAATACTACATGTTTTCAGGGATGGTGGTGTTGTTTGCTTTATTCAAATTGGACCTTTTATTAATATAAAAAGTCTAAAATGAATTTCTAAAATATTACTTTCTTAATTTTTCCCACCCCACCTCTTTATTTAGAAAATAAATATTATAACATTTAAAAATATATAGTAATCAGGTTAAATTAAAAGCTATGTACAATAATCAGTTAATGTGATCAATAATTATAATTACATTCACATACTAATACACTTTTCAGTTTACAACATGTTTTTACAGCCCCATTTTGAAATAAGGAAATTCAGGGAAGATAATAAATTAACCAATATCATCCAAATGAAATTAACCAATATCCAAATGAAAAAGATTTTTAATACAGATTGTGTAAGTCCTAGTTCTATATTTGGTCCATGCTGCCTGTTTCTTTTTATAATTTTTATAAAATCAGATATTCCTGATTTTATGACTTTTATGTCAGATAATTAATTTAATAACATCCTATAAAGTAAACCGATTTATTAAATTTTCAGTATATGTGAGTTTATATGTATAATTAAAATTAAAATGCAATTAAAAATGAGAAGAATTCTATTGCCAGTCAATTTGTAGTGTTGCATATTTGTTTGCTCTCAGGTAACAGAGCAGTAACACAAATGATGATAGCATTACACTTCATCAAATTATAAAGCAAGACATTCCTAGGACCATGTTAATAGCCATCATGAGATTTTGCAGACATTGTCAGGATCTATTACTCCCTCCTTTACATGTTTCTTTTGTTTGATTTCTTTACATTTGTTCATATATCTTATATTACAGTACTTGATGTACAACACTTACTTGGTAGATTTTAAGTTGCTTGGGATCTATACGGCAAGAAGCAAGCCAGTCTAAACTCTAAATCAAATGGCTGAAATGAATTAGAGTTAGATGTGCTGCTACTGGCTTATGTTTTTTACTCTTGGGGAGAAATAGGAGTAATGACACCTAGACAATGTATAATTCATCCTATCCTTTTGGTCATTCAACAAATATTTACAGAGTTCCTATTACATGCCAGGGACTGTGCCAGGTATTTGATATATGAAAATGAACAAAAGAGACATGACCTTTGCCCCATGAATCTCAGAGGGATACTCAGCCAATAAACAAGTACACCTACACCCACAAATCGTGCCTTGCAGAGAGCAAGACTTCTGTGAGATGAATTAATATAACACAGTTTATGTTCAAATGTTTGGTCTGGGAATCCAGACTGGAATTTTACCAGGCACATGCCATCAACTGTGTGCTAAAAACATAACCCTTAACTCTTCTAGCCATACTTGAGTTTCTCTTGTTTTGTAGCATGTGAGAAAAATGGATACAGTATTTGGAAATGTTCATAACAACTTAAGCAATAACCAGCCAATAATATGATAGACATATTTTCCCAAAATTTAGATATTTAAAATAGAATCAATGAAATAATAAAATTAATAATCTGAAAGAAGCAAAACTGCTGATGGAGATTTCTCAAAATGAGACCAATTCATCTTGGGTAAAATTTCAAGTTGCTAAATTGTTATTCAATTTTTTACATGTAAAAATGTAATTTATTATTTAATGTGTTTATTTTTGTTATTTTCCCTTTAGCTCATCTCAGCTTCTTCTCTGAAAATTAGTGTTACGGTTACAATTTTATGTCAGCTGGACTAAGCCAGGAGATTTTGCCAAACATTATTTGGACAAAGATTATTCTAGGTATGTCTGTGAGGGCTTTTCCGGATGAGATTAACATTTGAGTCAGTAGACTGAGTAAAGCAGGCTGTGCTCCCTAGTGCCAGTGGCCCATCCTATCAATTTAAGCCTTAAATAAAACAAAAAGACTGAGTAAAGGGAGAATTTCTGCCTTACTGTAGGAGATGGAAGATTGTTCTTCTTTGGTCTTTGGACTTGGACTGGAAGTAAAATATTGACTCTTGTTAGTTCTTGAGACTTTTGGCTTTTGAACTGGAACCAAATTAGAACTAAGTGATCATGCTACCCAACAGTACCAAGTGGAGAAAATGTCACAGGCGAAAAAGGAAGAGAATAAGAGAATGAAATATTGAAATTGGAAAGTGTGAGAAGTCTAACTATTCCGGAAGATTAATGAAGAATGAAGAACCTTTGAATTCCATATTGTTAGCCAATATTGCAAAACTCATTTGTTCATAGAAATATTTCACAAATAACATATTGAAGGAAAACCACATATGGGATAATATGCATGTTTGTATTACAAAAGACAGCAAAAAATGATCATTAGAACTAATTACTTACTCTGAGAAATAAAAATTTTATTTTATATAAAACTGGAGGCCTGGTTCATGAAATCATGAACAGGTGGGGTCCAGCCAGCCCACTCTGATGGGGACCCATTGGTCTGGACTGGCAGGGAGGAGGGGCCACAGGCAGTTGCCTGGCCAGCCCCACCCCCAATCAGGGTGTTGGGGGCCAATCAGGGGTGGGGACAGCCAGGGTCTGGCGGGCGGGGGGGGGGGGGATGTTGATCAGGGCCTGGATCAGATTGAATGGCTGCCTCAGTGCACATCATAGCTACCAGTCATTCTGGTTGTTCCACTGTTCCAGTTGCTGGGCTTTTATATATATAGATAAACTCTAAATATCAACAATATTTTTGAAATATTAAAATGCATAATATAAGCAGTTATAACCAAATAGGCAATGTGATATATAACAATTAATAAGACATTGCTGCTTTGGCCTTCAGAGCAGAGATTTCATACTTAAAATGATTTCCTATGCAATTTCCTAATGTTTTCTACACTAGAAAACCATTCTCCAAAATCAATTATAGCATGATAATAGTCATTTTCTAACACATATACTTTACATGTAAGAAGAAAAATATTAATTTTTTTCCCATGAAGCACATATTAATGTATCACAAAAACAAATTATCCCGCCAAGAAATCTGGGAATGAGAGATTTTAAAGCAGCAGTTGCCAACCAGTGGTCCACAGACCACTGGTGGTCCATGAGGTCTGAAAGGTTGGCAACTGCTGCTTTAAAGAGTTTAATGCAGTGACTGTGTTTCAGAAGGATAGGAGGCAGATGAGGCTTAAGCCTTTGGAGATTAGTTAGAAAATAGTTGGGGAATTAAAAACAAAAATAAGAAACACACACACAAAACCAGAATAAGCATCTGATTTCTCTGTTATTCAAATTTTAAAATTTTAAAATATAATTTATTATTTGGAGCATTGAAAATAAGGAAAATACATAGATTATAGAAATACTAACAAGTTAGAATATGTATGATTTAATAATCAATTGTATATGGTAATAAGAGCAAAGAACCAAGAAAAATTACCCTATGTTTCTGTGTTGGAAGATGGATTGTGTTGTGTTGGCATGTGTGTTTTTTATTTTTGTTGTTGTTGCTGTTTTTTTGTTGTTTTTTGGGAGGTGAGTGAGAAAAGGAGGAAAAATAAACACAATTACAGTCTAAGAAGCTTATGGGATGTCTGAGAAATAGTGAATGTGCAGTAAATGTTTATTAAATGTATGATTTTTTTTTTTTTTTTGTTAAGTGCCAATAGATTCAGGAATTGAGTTAGAACCGTAGGTTTCGGAATCATGAACACTCAGATTGAAGCTAAAGTCATGAGGATAAGTGGTTGATAATATAAAAGTGGTATATACTTTGTATTTAGTGTATAAGATGCCTGATGTGTTTGACAATGTAAATTAAGACTTTAAACCAAAGAGTTTTGGTGAAGTGATGAAAGTAGACTTCAGATTGCAGTTGAATGGGGAGTGGGTAAATAGAAAGGAGGAGGCACTGACAAGAATGTTGACCTGCATTTCTCAAAATATTCTTCCAGTTTCTCATGCTGAGATTGTGATTTAGTTTGTTTGGTAAAGCACTGGGACTCAATGTGTCTCACGGTGTGATTTATACTGGTGCATTTTTATCAGCAGTGGTATAACTAATCTTAGCTAAAGCTCTAATACTATTTTTGAATGAAAAATATTACAGAGGTAATTTTAAAATGATTTACTTGTTTTGTTAATTAAAATGTTTTAATTGCCTCTACAATATCTTTTTTTACTTTATCACATTCAAAATGCTCTTTTGAATAATAGAAAGAGCCCATGCAATAAGGATTATGTATGGGCTGACTTGTGCTGAGCCTGGAAAAAGCATTAAAAGCTACCTGAAACATTGACAATGAATGTTTAAGAAATGTAAGTTGAGAGGAGAACCAAGATGGTGGTGGAGCTAAATGCCTGTACTCACTGCCTCCCACAACCACATCAAAATTACAACTAAAATACAGAACAAGCATCATCCAGAACCACCTGAAAGCAAGTCCTACAATTAGAGAAGTAAAGAAAAAGTACATTGGTACTGGTAGGAGGGGCAGAGGTGCAGACTAGGCTGGACTGGCACCCACATATGCCACCTTTTTAGTCTGGGAGAAGATCTTCTCTGAGGAGGCCTCCCTCCATGAGGAGTAAGGGGCCTCAGTCCCAAACCAGACCCACAGCCTGGCTCCCAGAGCTGGGAAGGAAAGTCCCCATAACTACAGGCTATAAAAACCAGTGGGGATTGGGGCTCAGCGACACAGAGGCTATTGGAGACATAGCGGATCCTCTTAAAGGGCCAGCATATGAACTGAACTTACACAGTCCCACTGCCTCTGAGCTCCAGCACCAGATTGAAGCTCTGGGGGACCCAGACACATACGAGGAGGAACTGGATTGTCTGGCATCAGCACAGGAACTGAGGGTCAACTTTCTCCCACACCGAGGTCCTTGCAGGGGTCATTGTTCCTATGCTGGGGCCTCCCTAGTCCCAGGGCTGACTGGCAACCATTTCTGTTTGCTCCAGCCTGGTGATTCCCTGAGACTCTGTCCCATCCAATTTGCAGCTCCACTGAACCAGCGGCTTTTGCTTATGACTGGACTCTTCTTGTTCAGGCTTCACACTTTGCTAAAATTTTTCAAACAAGCTACAGCTGGGTCAGGGAGCTCCAAACCTATCAATAAAAGGCCTGGCACTAGCATCAGCTGGCACTAGCATCAGCCTGCCTTGCTTTACAGCTGGGCCTTGCCTGGCACTAGCATCAGCCTGCCTTGCTTCACAGCTGGGCCTTGCCTGGGCACTTCCAAACATGATACAAATAGGAGGAATCTGCAGATCTCTCTGTAGCTCCTGCCAGGTGGCCCCAGCCAGTGGCTGACTTTGCACCTCCCTGGAGACCCATTGGTTAGTGTCAGATCGTACCAGATTACAACTCTGCACATCCATAAGCAA
This sequence comes from Corynorhinus townsendii, assembly GCA_026230045.1. Classification (NCBI taxonomy): domain Eukaryota; kingdom Metazoa; phylum Chordata; class Mammalia; order Chiroptera; family Vespertilionidae; genus Corynorhinus; species Corynorhinus townsendii. Next base: position 99,022,373 of record JAPDVU010000002.1, read on the forward strand.
CACACTCAAGGTGCAGACTCACTGAGCGCCAAAGCCCCACTGAAGCAAGTCCTGCTCCATAGGGGTGTCTCATGCATAGCAGCTCTCCTACTGTGGTCACAGCTGGTCCTCACAGCCAATTGGCCTGGAGGTCAATTCCTCCCAGTGACACCAACAGCAATCAAGTCTCAACCACAACAAGACTGTGCACACAGCCCACAAAGGGGTGCGCCTAAAGCTCCCAGCTCAGGTGACTGGGGAAGTTAAGCCTCTGGGTCCTATAATACACCTACTACACAAGGCCACTCTATCAACTCAAGGAGACATGACAGCTCTACCTGATACATAGAAATAAACACAGGGAAGCAGTCAAAATGCAGAGACAAAGAAACATGTCACAAATGGAAGAAAGCAAACTACTGGATATAGATTTCAAAACCACAGTTATAAGGTTACTGAAGAATCTTCTTGAGACCTCAAAGGAATTTAGTAATACTTTCAAGGATCTTAGTGAGAATGTCAAAAATATGGAAAAGGACCAATCAGAAATTAAGCAAACACTGACTGAAAAAAAGAATAATATACAGGGATTCAACAGTACAGTAGAGGATTTTGAGAATCAAATCAATGACTTGAAATATGAGGAAGTTAAAACAGCTAATCAGAAGAGCAAAAATAAAAAATAATCCAGAAATATGAAGATAGTGAAAGGAGGATCTGGGACAACTTCAAGTGTACCAACATTCACATTGAGGGCATGTCAGAAGAAGAGAGAGAGCAGGATATTGAAAACCTATTTAAAGAAATAATGACAGAAAACTTCCCCTACCTGGTGAAAGAAATAGACTTACAAGTCCAGGAAGCACAGAGAGTCCCAAACAAGAGGAAGTCAAAGAGGACCACACCAAGATACATCATAATTAAAATGCCAAAGGCTAAAGACAATAAGAGAATCTTTAAAGCAGCAAGAAAAAAACAGTTATTTACCTACAAGAGAGTGCCCACACAACTGTCAACTTATTTCTCAACAGAAACTACACAGGCCACAAGGGAGTAGCAAGAAACATTCAAAATGATGAATAGCAAGGACCTACTAACAAGATTATTCTACCCAGCAAAGATATCATTCAGAATTGAAGGTCAGATAAAGAGCTTCACATACAAGAAAAACCTAAAGAGGTTCATCACCATCAAATCAGTATTACATGAAATGTTGAAGGGTATTCTTTAAGAAGAGGAAGAAGAAGAGTGAAAAAAAAAATAAAAAATATGAACAATATATACATATCTATCAACAACTGAACCTAAAATTCAAAATAAATGAATAAGAAATCTAATGAGTAGAATAAACTGGTGAATAAAAGAGAATCAGAGGCATGGAAATGGAACAGACTAATGATTCTGAGGGAAGGGGTGGTGGGACGAGAAGGAATTAAACAAAGATCTTATCTGCATACTAGAGGCCTGGTGCATGAAATTGGTGCACGGGGGTGTGGGAGAGGGGCATGTCCCTCAGCCTGGCGTGCAAAGATGCCAGCATCCCTCACCCCAGCCTCTAGCCAGAGGCTCCTCCCCTCCTTCCACACAGCCTCTGGGAAGACGCTTGTCCTGGGGCCTCTTCAGGGCCCTGGCCCACAACACCCTGCAGCTCAGGTACCCAGGGGCTTGGGCTCTCAGGTCCGGCTTCCCCACCTGGCATGGTGTGCATCAGCTGCCATGGGAGCCGCACCTCAGGATTCGCCCCCTTGGACCATACTGCTTGCAAGTGTGTAGGGGGAGCTCGGTGGCAGTGATTTGATGTCTATAAGGTGCCTGCCAGACAGCCCCCAGGCGTGGCACCAGCATTGTGTCTGGACTGCAGGCAAGGAGCTTCTATTTTGCGACTGGGGCTGCTGGGCTGCGACTGGGGGGTGCAGGCGGAGGATCCCGGCACCCATAGAGCTCTGTCAGCATCAGGAACTGGAAATATCCATTTTTCTGGGTCCTCCCTTCCTTCCGCGCGGTCGGGGTACGGACGCTGGGCTTGAGTCCCCACAGGCCCCTTCCCTCCCTCTGTGCAGTCGTGGCGCAGAAGCTGAGCCCAGTCCTCTGGCCAGAGGCCCCGCCCCTCCCTCCATGTCCAAGGAGCAGATGTTGGGCTCCCATTGCTGGTGCGACGCTGCTATGGGCGCCACCATTTTTGTCACGGAGTGACAGTTTATTTACATATTACTCTTTTATTAGATAGGATATATGCATTACCTATGGGCAGAGAAAATAGGGTCTGAAGGCCTGGGGTGAGTGGGAACTGGGTGGAGGTGGGCAATGGGAGGGAAAAAAGAGGGACATCTATAATACTCTCAATAACAAAGATTTAAAAAAATAAATTAAAAAAAAAGAAATGTAAGTTGAGGACAGGTGGATGGGTAGCCATGTACAGGCAAACATTGTTCTCCACTAGCAAGATAAAGTAGGCGATAAGAATGAACATTTTTGCTGATAAGTAAAAACCTTAGTTATGGAAATTCAACAAATAAATGCTTTAATATATAAAATATATTTTCCATTCCTAATTTAATAAAATCAAAATATGTGATACATGCTGAATATAATATATTTATTTAAAATTTATGTAATAAATACTAATGATTTGTATTTTTAAAGTTTTTTAAAAATAAGCATTATTTTCATTGAAAATTTTTAATATTAAATTATTTCTTTAATAAGTCATATCAATGTATAATCCACTTACAAAATTATGTGCCAGAGTGTTTAAATGTGAGCTTTTGTAATGAATGCTTTTTAAAAATAACTGAAATAAAGCTTTGTTCTTACTGGGAAGCACAAGGGTTTGAGGAAATACCACCTAAGAAAAGAGCTTGCCCTAACCGATTTGGCTCAGTGGATAGAGCGTTGGCCTGCAGATGCTCTATCTGATCAAGGGCATGTACCAGGTTCGATTCTGGTCAAGGGCATGTACCTTGGTTGCAGGCACATCCCCAGTAGGAGGTGTGCAGGAGACAGCTGATCAATGTTTCTCTCTCATCGATGTTTCTAACTCTCTATCCCTCTCCCTTCCTCTCTGTAAAAAAAAAAAAAAAAAAAAAAAAAAAAATCAATAAAATATATTTTTAAAAAAAAAGAAAGAAAAGAGCTGCTGGAAAAATAACAGTAAAATGTTGGAATAATTTGTAGGTAAATGTGACTGTCTTCACATTTATTAGTCAGGGCACAGGGAACCTGTGAGAAAGAGTAATAGGAAGTAAAACTTCTTACAACCCTTCCTCTAAATTGGCTTGGCATAGTGACAGAAGTTTTAGAGAAAATAAATAAAAGAAGGAAAGAAAAAAAAGGTAAAAGGGAACTGATGAGATTCAGAACATGCTACACCAACATATGGAGCCTGGGCATATTGCATGTATGTAGCTGAAGGAGTTTTCTTGGAAGCAGGTGCAGGAAGGACCCCTGTCCTCTTCTTTCTCCCCTAAAGTAGGTTTTAAGATTCTCATGTAGGAGATGCCAAGAAAAATCCCAGGAGACTTTTTTGAGAGGCAAAAGAGAGTTTTATTTCTATACGTTTGCAAACCAAGGAGATGCAATCATTGGCATAAACCAAAAGTATGCTCCAAAGAGAGACTTGGGACAGAGTTTTTAAAGAAAAAAACAACAAAGAACTGATCTTTAAGGAAATTGGTTGACAAAGAAAGCCAAGCCACAGTACACACTGCACTTTTCTTACTGGCTTGGGAAAAGGGGCTTTTCAGGTATTATTAACTTAGGCTCAGAAGTGGGATCAGGAGACTCAGGCAATGGTTGGTGTCATAGGCATGGTAAGCAGAGGGGGCCAGATCACAGGAATGGACCAACACCCCAATTCACCCAGGAGCCTGCAAGACAAACTGCTGAAACAAGTTCTGTGGTTAAATGAACAATGCAGGGAGCGTAGTTTATCACATAGACAGAGTCAGAGTTCAAACTGCCAAAGTGCTTAGTCATTCTCCTGTGGGTGGAAATTAGGAGTTTCCATGGGATCACGAGAAAAGCATTTCAAAGATCCATACAGGGGAGATTGTGATGTGGTGACAAGGTGATTTATTTGTTGTAGCTGCCAATGTTCCATCTCACTCCAACCCACCATGGAAAAGTCCAATCGTGTCTTCGGCAACGCCAACATAAAAGCCAATGTCCAGAGTTTCTGCTTCATATTAAAGCTTAGTCCTGTGGAGCCCACACAACCTGCTATTGTTATGCCCAGATTTCGTGATCCCCAAAGACCACCAGGGAGCTGAGTCCGATGCAATAGCAAAGAGCCTTTATTCGAGCTAGCTAGAGCTCTGTCCCACACGCACACACCGGCACAGCGGCAAGGTGGAGAGAGAGAGAGAGAGTGAGCTTCAACAAGACATAGGTTTTAAAGGGGTCTGGGGCAGGGGAAGGGGTGGACCCCTGAGCTGGCTGATCCCAATTGGTTGGGTGAGGGCTAGGGTCTGGTTACACAAAGACAGGATGTGGTCAGCATACTTTTGGCCTTAGGTTAGTTCCCCTTGCATCCCCATTGGCTGATTTAAGGGTGGACTGGGTAACTGTTGTAACTGGCATGTTCTGTAGTTTTTCTTGGAGAAGGGAGCATGTCGGGGACACAGTACAAAATGGAGTCAGCCCTGCTCTGCCCTTTCACTATGAGCTCCAAGACCCACATGGTCATGTGCTCCCAGGAAAGACAGTGTGTCATTGAAAAGGTGAGTGTGTGTGTGTGTGAGAGAGAGAAAGAGAGAGAGAGAAAGAGAGAGAGAGAGAGAGAGGGAGAGAGAGAGAACAATCTCCTGGGGTTATAACCAGGAGCTTTTATAAAAATAACCAATCAACTTCCTAAGTTTTCCAAGGCTTGCGGCTAGCATTGGGGTCCACCTCCCAGCCAACAATCTTTTCCCCAGATTAGACTGACAGTCCTCTATGCTTAGTACCTCCCCTTGTGCCATCTTGACTTAATTGTGCATGTCCTTATCTCCCATGGCACCCCTGCATACAATCTGGTGCTGGAGGAGGAAAGAGAGGGGTCCCAATTCCCTTGAAGAAACAATGCTGTGATTCCCTAGGGTGTGAAGCTGTGGCTTTCTGATGAAGCACACAGGCCTCTGCTTCCCACCTGAGTATGCTGAATGATGTTTGACCCCCCTCCTTGCTTCCTTTGCCATTAATAATTAGCTAAGTATGGTAACATTTTAAGCAAGGACAGAGATTAAATTGCAGAAAGGTCTATATATTTGGTCACCAAATTATAATATTAAAACACTCAAAGATGTCCTCTCTATACCCAGAAGATATGAGCATCCTTACCTTCAAAGACAGAGGGACAGTAGAAAAATTCCAATGAATAAGCCTTGCTAATTTCCTTCAGTTTGTAGAAGATGGTGGGAACAGCACTAGATGTCTGACCGGTGGGGTCAGACCAAACATGGGTTTGGCAACCTTGGTACTTGGATTCTTGCTAGGAAAGAAATCAGGGCAAGAACCAAGCCGTAAGAGAACATTTGTTGGGTAAATTACAGAGGTAGAAAAAATAATTGCTAGAAGAAATGGGCTTAGAAAACAAGCTATGGAGGTAAAGGAAGGGCCCATGGAGCTTGGGAGTGAGGAAGCTAATGGTAATGTGGCCGGTGTGGGGTTGGTTGATGAAAGGGGAAAGGAAGAAAAAGAAAAGGCACAGGCATGCTCCTGGGAAGGAGAGCACACTGGGACCTCCTTCCTAGGAGTTGTAAGGGTGGAGATTCCAGGGGAGGTCCCAGGGAAAGATCTTAATAGAATATTCAGTAGCTTTGTCCATTCAGGGTTGTGATCTCCACTGAGTGATTGGCCCACACCAAGGGTCATTATTCAATGCAGCTGGTCCTGAGGCTGACTTTGTTATTTATCTGGGCCTGGAGCTGAAATACAACTTGAGTCATAGATGTTATCGCTAGGGAGGAAAGGTTAGGGAGTATAAACCTCATGACCAACGATATGCTAGGGGAGGAAAAACAAGGTCCCACCCTAGTATTGATTGTCCATTGCTGGGCACCTGGGGCTTTCCACCCTGATGCGCTTCTGTCCCTGGCCCATCATCCTTGCTCTGCTCACGTCTGTGTAACTGCCTACAGCAATTTGACTTCCTAAGCTCATACACGTTATAACATTTCCCCACAACTTGCCACTTTTCATCAAACTTACTGAAATAAGAATTTTTAGGGTGGAATAAGCAGGTTTAAGGAATTTTTTAAATTAAGAGCGTCCATGGAAAAAGCACAGGGCTTACAGAGCTGCAAAAGGGTACATTTCCATAAGACAAGGGAGTTGGGAGAGGCAGCAGTTACATTTCCATAAGATAAGGAAACTGAGAGTAGCAAAAGGTACACATTTACAAAATAAAGGAAGGCAGCCCCTCATTCAAAGAGGGAGGAAGAAGAGCCCAGAAGCAATAGGAGAACAATGAGGGAGGAGGGCTTCACACATCTCAAGTGAGGCTTGACCTTTGAGCTCAGGAGTTACTGCAGTGACAAAATCAAAAGGGAATAGTGACCAATCAGAGGGGATATCAAGGCACAAAAAATTGCAGCCTTTATAAACCATGGAAAAAGGAATTCCATGGGACTCTTTCCCCCTTCCCATGTGAGAGTCTGTGCTTGTTCTTCAATACATTTCTGCCTTTGATAACCATCTTCCATCTGTAATTTCATTCTTAGACTCCAATGAGGAAGCCATCCTGCCCAGGGCAACACTGTGTGTTCCAGTCCAAATATCCCGTATCACTACTATAAAAACTCTCAGGCTTAACAGTTTCCTGGGGTCTTCATTTCTAATGAAGGCTTCTATGTCATTTAAAACTTTGTATCAAATTAATTTGTATTTTTTTTCCTGTTAATCTGTCTTTTGTCAGTATAATTTACAGGGGTCAAATCAGAAAACATGGAAATGTGGAGGACAAATGATATATTTTTTTCCTGCCCTATAGAAAGAAAACACAGCTAATAGTAATAAGAAAAAAGGGCTTGGAAATAAATATTTTTTTAAAAAGTAAAACAAATAAAACAGAATATAACACTCCAAAAACATGCCATTTTGGCATAAGGATTACTTTGAGCTAAAGATAATTGAGGAACAGCAGATGAAGGAAAAGTTCCAAAGCACAGCATAAGTTTCATTTTTGTAAAGAAAATTTACATTAAAATGGAAATTGTCATTTGTAGAGATGTTTCTTTCTCCCTAGCAGGAATAGGATGGTTCTTAACAACTCTTATCTATGGAGAAGACATTCAGTGAATCTGCACATGAAACCTTGCTAAACAAAACTTGTTTTCCACCTCTCCTCCAGAAGCTCCAAATCCCTTTTCCTTTCTCTAGACTCTTCTTCGCATTCTTTCCCCCATTGAAATATATATATATACGCCCAGTGACCATTACGGCGGAACAACCATAACGACTAGTTGCTATGATGTGCACTGACCACCAAGGGGCAGACGCTCCATGCAGGAGCTGCCCCCTGGTGGTCAGTGCGCTCCCACAGTGGGAGCGCTGCTCAGCACAGAAGCCGGGCTCATGGCTGGCGAGCGCAGCAGTGGTGGCAGGAGCCTCTCCTGCCTCCCCAGCAGCACTAAGGAGCCGCAAGCCAAGAAGTAAGGAGGGAGCAGGCAGGCGGTTAGGAGCAAGGGGTCCCTGATTTCGAGAAGCCGCAGGCGGGGCTGAGGAACACCACCATCCTGCCCACCCATGCACGAATTTTGTGCACTGGGCCTCTAGTAATATATAAAACTCCCAATTATTGAGTCTCACTTCTTTGTGAACTCCTGTACCTATCTCCAGAATTATTTTTTTCTCTTATTAGTCTGTTATTTTTTTACATATTTTTTTCTTTATTGATTAAGGTATGTGTCCTTATCACCCCATTGCCCTCCCATCCCCCACTCATGCCCTCACCCTCCTGTTGTCTGTGTCCATTGGTTAGGCCTATATGCATGCATACAAGACCTTTCGTTGATCTCTCCCCTTACCCCTCCCCTCCCCTACCTTCCCTCTGAGGTTTGATGGTCAGATCGATGCTTTCTTTTTGTCAGTTTAATTCACAGCACTCCCAGCCACTGAACTAGGGAGGTGTGTGTGTGTGTGTGTGTGTGGGCGGGGGGCAGGGGGCAAGAGGGAGTTTTCCTCCTCTATAGATATTGTTAAGGTGAGTCTTATGGATGAAAAAGGGCCACATGCTAAACTGACTAACTAGGGAAGGCCTTTGTGGTGGCCCTGTAAAATCAGAGGCCTAAAGTAATCACAAAGGATGGTCTGAAATTAAAACCTTTTAATTAGAAAACAGTTTATAGTGGGTAGTCATGTCCTAGGCCAGTATCTTCCCTGACAAAGATCAACTTCTATCTTTACTGAGCCTATTGTCTTTTTTCATCTAAGATAACATACTGTGGAATGTCAGAGTAACTAGTAACTTTCCTTCTTCCAGACACCTCAGGGCACAACAAAGGACACCAGGGAACTTACCACAGAGTCCCTCATTGTTATTGTTATCCAGGTTTAGGGAATTTTTAGAATTGGGGTCCATGGAAAAAACATAGGGCTACCGATTGGGAGAAGGTACATTTCCATAAGACAAGGAAGCCAGGTGCAGTCACATTTCCATAAGACAATGAAGCAGCAACAGGTATATTTCCATAAGACAAGGGAACTGGAAGTAGCCAAAATAGGTCTATATTTACAAAATAAAGAAGGAAGAAAGCCCAGAAGGAATAGGAGGACAATGAGGGAGGAGGGCCTCAGGAGTCACTATAGTAACCAATTTGAAAGGGAATATTGACCAGTCAGAGGGGATATCAGGACACAGGAACTGCAGCCTTTATAAACCATGGAAACAGGAAGTCGGTGGGACCCTTTCCCCCTCCCCATGTGGGATCCCATTTGGTGGGAACAAGTCTGTACTTGTTCTTCAATAAATCTCCACCGTTGCTATACCACCTACTGTCTGTGGATTCATTGTTTGACTCTGGCAGACGAAGAATCCGAGATCCAATCCAAAAATTCCCTATCATATGTATGCCCAGTAAAGTCTGGGTGACATAGGGAAGATACTTGTATATCAGCTATACCTGGGAACAGGTCATTGGCCAGGATAGATATGGCACAGCAAGGGTGCAAAGTCTGAGATATTTAAGCTCCTAAAAGAAAGGGGTTCTCTCTTGCACACTGGGCTCCTGGCTCTCTTGTTGCAGGGCATGTGCTCCCTTGAATTCACCCTCATGGCTCATAGCCATGTAGACCCTACATAATGCACTAAAAGATTGTGACTAGCTTGATGCTATACCAGACTCAGCTCCACCATAGAATGGAAACTCTGGATACTGGCTTTGCTTCTAGATCAGCTGAATCCCAGCTACACATCCTCAAGAACTGTTTTAAAGGAAATGGGACTTTGAAAACCCAGGGATATAAATCCACACAAATAAAGCTCCCTACCACATCTCATCCTCCTGTGGGGGCCTCCAGTAATGCTTATCCAGTGGTTCCCCAAGAACTCCACTCCCACTAGCAATGGAGAAAGACCACCTATGCATTTCTCTGATAACAATTGTTATTATTCATTCTCACTTGTGGTGAATTATCTATATTTTTGTCTATTTAAGATATGTTTATTATGATCTTGTTAGCCCTTTAATGGTGAAATACTTATTTTCCAATACTATTAGGAAATTTATTAAACCTCTGTATTAAATATTTTAAATACATTTTACTTTAAACAGGAAATTGTACCTATAAATACAATGTTAAACAGAAGATCAACTAAAACCTTAAGAAGTTCCCTCTCTGGCATGGAATATATTGTTTGATGGCATTCTTAGCTTTTTATTCAATTGATTTAGCCTAATAGATACTTGACATGTTTTTATATTTATTTCTTTTCAGCAAAAGCTTCATTGAACCAATTGCTTCTTTTTTCTTCTTATACCCTGAAATCCTATCTAATAGAGAGGGAATATGCTAATTGACTGTAACACCCTCGCAAGATGGCAGTACCCACAACCACAAGATGGTGATACCCATTCCCCTCAGTCCTGCCTCATCCAGCCAGAGTCCCCCAGTCCCCTCAGCCCTGCCTCACCCAGTCCCCACAACATCTAGCCTCATCCAGCCTCAGTCCCTTAGTCCCCTCAGCCCTGCAGGGGAAGGCAGTTAGGGCAATCATGCTGGCAGGGGAGCAGTTAGTCATCAATCAGGCTGGCAGGGAAGTGGTTAGGGGGCTATCAGGCAGTAAGGCAGGTGAGTGGTTAGGAGCCAGCAGTCCCTGATTGTGAGAGGGATGTCCTACTGACTGCCAGTTTAGGCCCAATCCCTATGGGTCGGACATCCCCCGAGGGGTCCCAGATTGGAGAGGGTGCAGGCTGTGCTGAGGGACACCAACCCCCATGCACAAATTTTGTGCACTGGGCCTCTAGTATAACTATAAAGGCATTAGGTTGGCAGAAGACTGTTAATTGCCCAGCATTAGTGTAGGTATGGACCAAAAGGGGAAGCACACTAAACCTGACAATCTCAAGGGGAGCCTGCATAATAACCCCGTAGTCTGAAATTAGAACTCTTTTTTTTGTTTTTCCTGACTAAAAGCAGTTCATGGCAGATAGTCATGTCCTAGGGCAGTAGCTTTTCCTAAAAAAGGTCAATATTCACCTTAATTGAGCCTATCTTTTTTATTTTTGCATCTAGGATAACAAATCTGATAAACATGCATTTGCAATAACAAAGTAATTCCCCTTTTTTCAGGACCCAGGCACCACACCGGAACAGAGACCACAACCCACCTCATTGTTATTGTTATCAAGTTCATTATTGACTGTTAACTATTCTATACCCACCTATGTAAAATGTGTCTATAATTTTACTTTTTATCCAATCCCAGAGGTTCCACCCTTCAACCCCCACCCTACACCCAATCCACTCCCACCACCACTTTGCTTCCTCTCACCTCCCTAATCTATCACCAATGGATTTCATGTAACCCACTTACAACTTTTCTTTTGATTGTAATGTATAAGGTACAAAATGGCCATTTTCTGGAGCATTTTCTCAATCTGTTGAGGTTTTTCTTCTTAGTCACTATCATCAGTTTGGCTCAAATAAACTCATAAAAATTCTCTTATGTGTTTGAATATTTCTTACATGGACATAGGGGAGGAAAAATAATTTTCTCTCTACTTTTCTGAGTTATTGGCTGAGGCCCTGTAATAAAAAACAGATTAACAAGAGAAAATAGAAATATATTAACATATAAATCTCAGGTACATGTGGGAGATGCATGGGGGAGGAACAAACTTCCCTCTACCCTCAAGGTTCTTCTGGCTGCTTTAATAATAAACTAGACATCAGGCAGATTAGCAAGAGAAAATAACCAAATTTAGTACATGCACATGTATGGGAGCTACAGTGACCCCCACATGTATAAGATGTTGAGATATAGAAAAGGGGGATAGAGGTATAAAAGATGTCCTGAGCTAGGTTAAGGTAATGTTCCTTGAGGCTTCAAAGGGTCATTGAAGGATGATAAGAAGAACCCATGTTTAGTAAGTAAAAGTGTGACTTGACATGTCTTAAAGTTTATCTTTTATGGGCAAGGTCTCTGATTAAAATTATTCTGGGCAGTTAGGGGTGGGTGCAGAAGTTTCCCCAGAGCCAATGGCTAATGTTGCCTTTAGCTCAAAATAATCTGCAAAGCACAAAGACACATCTTAGGTTGACTACTTCTGAACCCTTATAATACCCAAGGAAAATTAGTAACTCTCAGATGGACCAATCCATCACCTTAAAACCCATCTTCATCTAAGGACAAAAGAAAGTTAGGGGTATAGTTATGAGATATTACAAAAAAACAAAACAAAACAAAAAGCATAGTAAATAAGAGTAAGGTTTGTTATTAGATTTATTTAAGTGGGTGCCCTCTCCATTGGTTAGATATTTTTATGATTTAGTCATCCTTTATTAGTTGGAACAAAGAGAAGATGCCCTTACATATGGAGATCTCTGTCAGGCACATTCTTGCATCCCATCATGCTCTTCTTGGGGCTCTCACCCTCCCTGAGATTATTCTGTTATTCTCATTACTAGAGGCCCAGTCCATGAAAATTCATGCACTCAGGGGGGTCCCTCAGTCCAGCCTGTACCCTCCTGCAGTTGGGAGAACCTCAGGGGTTGTCTGACTGACAGCCCCAGTCTGGCCTCCCTCTGTGGGAGATGACTGGGCAGGCTGATCAGGGGACGGAGCTGGCCAGCAAGCAGCAGGCCCTGCCCTCCACTGCATCAGCTGCTGCCACTGCCGGTGGCCTCCCTCTGCAGGAGGAGGTGACAGGGCAGGCCGATCAGGGGATGGCAATGGCCGGTTAGCAGCCGGCCCTGCCCCCTACCCTCAATTGCCCCTCTGACACCACTGGTTGCCACCGCCCCCTGATCGCAGTTCCCTCCCTCTGCCCCCTGGCATGTGCCTTGGCTGGCCTGGCACCACCTGCTTGCTGGCCCCACCCCTGGCTGATGGGTCATTATGCTGTTTGGTCGATTTGCATATTATGCTTTTATTATATAGGATAGGTCTCATAATTAATGACTTTTGTCTTTCTGTAAACTACCTCACCCAGTTTCCAGGGGACTGCCTATACCTGGCCCGCACCTGCACCTGGTCCAACTGGTTACCCTGACTGACCCTTACAAGAGACATAAATATCCCACTTCTCCTACTCTGCCCTGCTGATGCTATTTTGGTCTCAGCCCTTCTTCTAGAAGATGTAACAAATTTATAATTCTTTACCCCTTTTGGTCTCATGCCTTCCTCCTTCAACAACCCTAACATTTGGTGCCAAAACCCGAGAGGGTTCCACGGGGAAGGGGAGCCATTGCCCTGATTTCTGTCACCCTGAGCTTGCTACTTGGAGAGCAGTAGGCAGTGACAAGTGGACCTGGGCTTCCCTCCAAATCCTACTCTGGTGACATGATTGCTGGCCTTGATTAGGCCTCCCTGCCTTGCAGGCTCTCTGGAACCAGCCAAGAAGGACACCAGATTGGGGACCTCTCCTTCCCATTTCTGACCTGGCACTGGACACTGGCTCATTTCATCTCTGGTAAGTGACAATTGGGTCACCACCCCCCCTCCAGGTTTCTGACTTGCCATCTTAGACAAAAGACCTAGTGCCAGGCCAGAAATCCTCTCCAGTCCTGCCTTGGCCCTGGGACTAGGACCCACAGTCTCCCTTATATTAGGGGACACCTGTCACATGGATTAGCCTGTCCTCCTCTCTCCAGAGCCTGACTAAAAGGTGGGGATGCTCTCTCTCTAGTCTAGCTCACTGGATGTCCCTTTGCTGCTGACCTCCTCTTCCTAATTTACACCATGGAAATTCTTTTTCTGTTCCCCCCAAAAAAATTCCTCTGGGGTGTATCCTCCATAACCTTAACAACTCAGTCTTTTCATGGAGGTCTGGCCAAAGCACCTTATCTTCTACTAGAGGCCCAATGCATGAAATCTGTGCATGGCGGGGGGGGGGGGGTGTCCCTCAGCCCGGCCTGCACCCTTTCCAATCTGTGACCCCTCAGGAGATGATCTTGCCCCCAATGCCCTCCCCTGTCAGCCTGGTAGCCCCCAAATGCCCTCCCCTTCAGGTCTGGTCACCCCCAACTGTCCTTCCCTGCCAGCCTGATCTCACCTGCAACTGCCCTCCCCTGTCAGTCTGACCTCACCCCTAAGTGCCTCTGCCTCAGTCCCCACCACCATGGCTTTGTCTGGAAGGAAGTCAGACATCTGGAAGATGGCTGGTTGGTGCCGGCCAGTTCGCTCCCAACTGCCCACCCCTGCCGGTCTGGTAGTCCCCAACTGCCCCTCCTGCTGGCCTATCGCCCCCAACTGCCCTCCCCTGCTGGTCTGATTGCCCCTAACTGCCTCTGCCTCAGCCCCACCACCATGACTTTGTCCGGAAGGACGTCTGGAAGGTCTCCAAGAAGGTGTCCCAGTCTGATTAGTATATTACCCTTTTATTAGTATACATTGTAATACTGCCTGTCCACAATATAAATTAGACAATGATTTACATTGGCCCTAGAATGGAACTTTCTATTTTAACATTCTCTAAGACTTAGACAATTTCTGTCACCACAATGGGAAGTGGTCAGAGATCCCCTATGTCCAGGCCTTATTCACACTTGTAATTGTGCTTCTCTGTGTCAAACCTGCTCTACCTAGCAACTCCCACTTCTCTACTTAAAACCCCCTTTGGCCAACCTCAGACCTTTACACCCAAGGCTTTTGATCCATCCTTCCCTGATTGTCAGGTCCTTCAACCCTTCTGATCACTTGATTCTCCCTTCCTCTCCAGGTTCCAGGAACCCATCTCCTTATGCCCCTCCAACTGCCCCCCTTTTTTTCCACCCCCTCAATCTCCTTACCAAGCCCCCCTCTTACTCATTCCTAGACAGCCCAGCCTCCAACTCCTGTCGTCCCCCTCTAAGAGGTAGCCGGGGCCAAAGGTATTATCCCGGCACACATCCTATTTTCCATGTCTGACCTCACACAGATTGAGAGGCATATTGGGTCTTTCTCCACCAACCCTACCATATTTATTAAGGAATTTGAGTACCTGACCCAGTCCTATGACCTGACCTGGCACGAAATCTATGTCATCCTGTCCTCCTCTTTAACCCCAGAGGAGAAGGAGCGTGTATGGCTAAAGGCACAGGACCATGCTAATGCCCTCCACAGACCGGACATGGCAGCCAACCCTGTAGGCACTGGTGCAGTCCCCCAAACTGACCCAAGATGGGACTATCAGATCAATTCTCCAGGGTGCCAGTTCCATAGCCATATCAACCATCTGTCTCATTGCCAGACTCAAAAAGACTTCACTCAAGGCAGTCAACTATAACAAACTTAATTAAATCACTCAGGGACCTTATGAAAACCCAGCTCTCTTCCTCTCCCACCTCATGGAGGCCTTATAGAAATTTACCATCTTGGACCCCACCCTTCCCAGAGGGAACCCTTATTCCCAACATCTGTTTTATATCCCAATCAGCTTCTGACAGGCTGAAAACTTTAAAAAAAAAATAGACACAGGTCCATAAACCCCTCAAAAAGACTTCATTAACATGGCTTTTAACAAAAGAGATGAGGAGATCCAAACCTAAAATCAAAGGCAAAATCAGGCCAAGGCTGAGGCCTTCCAGCTCCTA
The DNA here is from genome assembly GCA_026230045.1 of Corynorhinus townsendii. Taxonomy (NCBI): domain Eukaryota; kingdom Metazoa; phylum Chordata; class Mammalia; order Chiroptera; family Vespertilionidae; genus Corynorhinus; species Corynorhinus townsendii. The sequence goes on from JAPDVU010000002.1 coordinate 99,037,562, forward strand.
GCCACCACTCTCATGAACCCGAAATGAAGTGTCAGACCTCCAAACAAGGGTAAGTCAGTAGCTAAGCTTCCTCCAGGCCCATGCTTCAAATGCAACAAGGACACTGGGCCAAGTCCTGCCCAAATTGGAGACCTCCACCTGGGCCCTGCCCAAGGTGTGGAAGGGAAGGCCACTGGAAATCAAATTGTAATCTGGCCCCTCCAGGTCAGACCTCAGCCAGTCCAGCAAGCCCACCCTCTTGATTCAGTTTGGAGCTCCCAGACTTCCTGGGACTGGCCACAGAAGACTGAAGCTGCCCAGGCCCTGACAAGGCCCCATAGATTTACAGCACTAGGACAGAGCCTTGGGTAATAATTGTGGTGGAAGGTAAGCTGATCATTTAATTGACACTGGGGCCACTTATTCTGCCCTTTCCGAATTCACTGGGACCCTTGTCCCCTCCTCAGTCTCTATTATGGGGGTTGATGGACTAGTCTCACAGCCATTAGCCACCTCACCTCTGCTCTGCATCCTACTAGACACCCCCTTTATCCACTTTTTTGTAGTTCTACCTCTGTGCCCAACCCCCATCATAGGGAGGGATATTCTCTCCAAGTTTCATGCCTCTATCACCCTAATTTCCCTTAACCCTTATCCCACTGTCAGCCTTGGCCTTTCTCCTTCTCCTGACATCTCCACCCCCTCTATTGCAACCCATCACCAACCCATTTCCATCTATCTCAAAGACCCTAATACTGACCCTTGCAAATCTCAATATCCAATCTCATTAGAAAAATAGAAGGGCCTCCAGCCCATCATGAACAGACTTTGATTGTCCATCCTCCTAAACATCACCAGTTCTCCCTACAGTACCCCCATTCTTCCTGTCTGAGAAGCAGACAGCTCATATCACCTAGTCCAGGATCTTTGCATCATCAACCAAGCTGTCCTCCCCATACATCCAGTAGTCCCCAAAACTTACACCCTCCTCTATTTGATCCCAGCTACCACCACCAACTACACCATCCTAGACCTCAAGGATGCCCTTTTCTCTATTTCCCTTGCAAAAGACTCCTAAGACCTATTTGCTTTCACATGGACAGACCCTGATTCCAATATATCACAGCAAATAACCAAGGATTTAGGGACAGTCCTCCAGGCATCTTACAACACCGGGACACCGAAGCCCAAGTGGATAGGCCCACACCAGGTACTCCTGAGCACTCCTGACAGCAGCCAAACTACAGGGATATCCATCCTGGGTCCACTCCTCCAAGCTGAAGAGAGTCCTCATACCTCAGGCTCCACTGCCAATCAGCTTATATTGGAGCATCAGACTCAGACCAACTTGTCTCAAACTTACAAAAATTCCTGAGGAACCATGATCCCCAGATCCTTACCATAATCCCCTATGAGCTAGTCTTCCCCCATTGCCCCTCACTGTCCTGTTTGTGCTGGTTCCTGTCTCTCAGCCCCCACTCAAGCCAGCCTCTTCCCTACCCAACAACCAAGAACAATTCTATGATCTTATTCTATCCTTACTCAAATAAGTCTTTTCTCCTTTTAGCTCCAGTACTGATACACAGTTACTGACTTTATTGTGGTATTGTTATCTTCAGGGAGATTTCATCTGAGACCAAATAACCTCTTGGCTAGAAGTCAACTCTGGGGATTAACAACTAGAATTTAATCTGGGAAGCCCCTTTCTCACCCTTTATTCTGTCTGACAGTATTCCTCTTGATATCCCTTGTCATTTTTGCTTTTAATGTGCCATTACCTTATAACATCTGTTTGGAATTATACCCATCACTGTTAGAGTCTACAATGACTGCCGCGCCCGCCCTCCCCCCCCCCCCCCCCCCGCAAACATTCTCCTCCTTTTGTTGTGTATGCAGGTCTACTCCATACATCCTAAACATCTTCTAAGTCCTCACTATTTTGTCAGAACCCTCAACTTAAAACATCACCTCCTCAATATTACCAACCCCACTCTTGCACGGGACAGCTGGCTCTGCCTTCCCTTCTCATAAACTAACTATATGGCAGCCCCCCATCTCCTTACACACATAGGCCAACTTCAGTCTGTCCTTCCACTATAAGATACATGGAGGGCCTCTGTTGCAACTCATGTGCCTCGATGAACTTTATAAGTTCCAAATCACAGACAAGAAATGACAAGAGGAACACTCACAGGCAGAGTGGTTCAGTTACTCCAGTTATATTTAAACAACATAACTGAACATTCATCCAACAAAGTCTCCATCTTAGGACCAGTTACAACCAACACTTTCCTAGCATATCAGGCACCTGTTTGCATCAACAGAACACTCCCTGCAGGAAAGGTTTTAGGACATCTTGATCAATGCTTATGCAACTTTACTCTCAACCTTAAGCCTTCTTCCAACTGAGATAACTATTTTGTCACTCAAACAGCACCTTTTCTGAAACCAGTTTGATTCTCAGCCTGGTCCACCATCTCAGCAACATTCCCAACTACCTATATCTCTCAGTTCTATTTAAGTCAACCTATTTCCCATGGTAGAGTTGCAATTCACAATTGCAATCTAACTACTGCCAACTCCCCTCCCATGCTCTCACACATTCTGAATTTTGGGTGGAGATAGAGAAATATATATATATATATATATATATATATATATATATATATATATATATATGCGCCACCATGGTGGGGGCCAAGGCAGAGGCGGTTAAGAGCGATCAGGCCAGCAAGGGAGAGTGGTTAGGGGCGATCAGGCCAGCAGGGGAGCTGTTAGGAGCATCAGGCAGGCAGGCAGAGGCTGTTAAGGGAGATCAGGCAGGCAGAGGGGTTAGGGGCGATCAGGCAGGCAGGCAAAGGCAGTTAAGGGCAATCAGGCAGGCAGGCAAAGGCAGTTAAGGGCAATTAGGCAGGCAGGCAGAGGGGTTAGGGGAGATCAGGCAGGTAGGCAGGTGAGCGGTTAGGAGCCAGGGGTCCTGGATTGTGAGAGGGATGTCTGATGGCCGGTTTAGGCCCAATGGGAGAGGGTGTCCCAGAATGGAGAGGGTGCAGGCCTGGCTGAGGGACACCCCTCCTCTCCCCTGCATGAATGTTGTGCATCAGGCCTCTAGTATATATATATATTTGAGAACACCACCAGTAGGGCTACACAGGTCAATCCCAAAGGCCCTTTTCAGCCCCTTACAGGGACAACCTTGGCTGGAACTTTCTCTGTTTGGGAAAATGAAAACAACAAGGTCACTCACCTCTTCACCCCTGAAAACACTCTGCATAGGAAATCAGGGAATCTTCTTTCTGCGGCACCAATACCTATGTCTGTCTCCCAGCCAACTGGACTGGGTACTGCATCCTAATCTATCTCACCCTCAAAATAGACATTGCCCCTGTCACTATTTACTCTCAGACTAGGAGGGGCATTGCCCTCCTTTCCCTCTTGCCAGCTTAGGAATAGCTACAGGCCTAGGCACTGGGAGAGTGGGGACTGGCAATCTCTCTTTCCCACTATCAGAGCCTATCAAAAGACCTTGCAGATAGCTTAGAGGAAATTGCCCAATGTATTGCTGCGGTACAGGACCAGTTAGATTAACTGGCAGCAGTTACTTTCCAAAATTGGCGAGGACTGGACCTCCTCATACCTGAGAAAGGGGGGCTATGCCACCTGGCTACAGAATTTTAACTTGACCTCCTGGCTTTTATCTCTAGTTGGATCCCTCATAATGCTCTTCCTGGCACTCATCTTTGGCCTGTGCATCCTAAGAGCCCTTTCTTCCTTCCTCCAAAACCACCTTCAGGCAATTACCAGTAGAACCATAGGGGAAATGATGCTATTCCAGGCCTACAGCAGATATCATCCTCTCCCTCAATCATCAGCTAATTAGGGACATCTCTATACTCCACCTAAGCATGGCGAAGCTACAGAAGAATGAGATCGTCATCCCTCATTAATCCCAGCTTGCAGGAACCTCAGCATATAGGAACCCCAGCTTACAAGAAAAAAACAAAAGAGAGAGGCTGGAATGTTAGTTAGGCACATTCTTGCTCTCCATTATGCTCTGCTTGGGGCTCTTGCCCCTCCTGGCAATTGTCCTGTTATTCTCATTATAAGTCTCATGATTAATGGCCTTCAGTTTCCAGTAAACCACCTCACCCAGTTTTCAGTGGATCGCCTTCACCCGGCCCCATCTGTACCTGGTCTGACCAGTTCGGATTGACCCTTACAAGATACATAAACATCTCACTCCCCCTACTCTGCCCTGCTGATGCCATTTTTCTTGCAGATGTAATATTAAATTTATAATTCTTCATCCCTTTTGTCCTCGTGAGTTCCTCCTTTGGTGACCCTAACCATCTTTCTATATGTAAATTACTCTTATAGAAGGGTGACTTTTATTCTGTTTTCATATTCTCCTATGTCTGCAGTTTCTCAAAAAATTTAGCTTGTTATAAAGAAAAAATAAGCTAAAAAATGGAGTCACTTTCGTTCAGCCTCACCAAGATTTAATACTTAACCTAATTGCAGTTTCAGCCTCTCTAGGAATGAAATTTTAAACCAATCAGCCTGAAATTTCCTGATCAAAACTAGTAAGATAACCTGCTTGATAAGACTATATCTGCTACCCTTCCCCCAAAGAAAGGTGACCCCTGAAACAATCCTTTATTTTCTTTTGCTAATAACTTTCTTGTCCTGCCAAAGGTTTGCCTAGGAAGACCTTCCATTTTGCACAAATTCTCAGAGCACCTCTTTGTTTTCTAGAAGGGATGCTACCCATTTCATGAATCACTAGATAAAGCCAAGTAGATCTTTAGTTTTACTAGGTTGAATTTTTGTTCTTTAACAAGTTCAAAATAATCCTTATACCAAAGAGGTATATTTTGGAGTGGCATAGCCTGCTGTTTATCATTAGTTTGGGAGGGGAAAAATCCATTAGTAAAATATTCTTCTACTCTCTAGTCTTCCACACTTTCTGCTTGGGAGCGGGAGAGGGACATAAAGCTTACTCATGCTATTTTGAATTAAATTAAAAATAAATAAACCCAAACACACCTCTTTAGGAAAAATATAACAAGTTGACAAGCTACAGCTATTGTACGTACTAGTCAAGTAGTACCGGAAATAATCACAGCACATAATGTTTAGATAAACTACTTAGGCACAATGAGGTGTCATAAAAGAGACAAGTCAGCTCAGAATTTGATTACTGCAAAGAAAGAGTTAGAAAACAATTTCGTCTTATAGTATTTGTTATGGCTGACTTACTGTAGTGGGTGTGTCTGTATGTGTGTTTTTGTATGCGTAAGTTTGAGTTTGTAGATTTAATTCTGGGTGACAATGTATGGTAGCAAAATAAGGTAACTAACAACTGTATATAATTCAGTTCTTTGGAGTTCATAGCTTGGCATGTTTTAAATAGTACAAGCATATGAGCTTAGTTATGTTTAGCATTGGGATGGGGAAAAACAATAGCAAACAAAATTAAGCTAAATATTTTTCCACTTTAGAGACTGAAACTATTGTGAGACCTGTGGGATAACCAGCAAAAGATTAGAACAATTATTCTCTGTCGTTGTAAGGCCTTTATATACCTGTGGTTAGAAGAGGTCAAGTTCCCATAAGGAAGTCATTTGTCCACTTTCACAAAAACTGGACTTCCAGCAAGTGATGGAAGTCCTTTTAAATTAAGTACAATTTCAATGAATTGGTGCAACTTGAAATCAATGACTGACCATGAACAATAAAGAGTTCAAAGGCCCGGAGCAAGATTGAAACCATTCGGAAACCAAACCTCTCAAGTGAAGAAGAGAAAGGGAAATAAATTTTCTGTGGATTGTAAGTGCAGAGCTGAGAGTTTCATAGTTTTAAGGATTCTCTTTTATTAAAAGATATAACCCCACAATATTAAAGGATTTGGGGTAGTTTGGTCAGGAGCATTCATTCTTTCCACAGAATGAATGGCTTGTGCCAAGTCACATGCCCAAGTGGCCAGATGTGACAGGTAGAGTTCCATGTGTTTAAATGGTAGCACTTGCAGGCACCAGTCAATGACTGGACTAATGGCTCTTGGAGGATGTCATCTAAACCAACTGAATGGTTGTTCTTGTCCTGCTGTGAAAAGACTCATCTTATTATTCACTTGTTGGGATGCCATGTCATGAATCTAAAACAGGAACTGTCTGTTCTTATCACCTGCCTTATCCTAAATAAACAGCTACTTTGAAGCCAAGTTACATTGATCTATATACATAGTCATTAATTTTTTTTCAAATTTAAATATGATTTTTATGTATTAGATAAACTTCAATAATAATTTCTTATTCATTAATATTCTGAAAATTTTACTGATACTGAATACCAAATTGTCTTTCATTTTAGAGAAAGCAAACCATTATATTGCTATTGTAGAAATACCTGAAATATTACTAATTTTTACATCAATTATTAAAAATAAAGTTGTAAGACTTTAAAAAACCCTGACATGCCTGGTTGGTGTTGCTCAGTGGTTAAGTATCAACCTATGAACCAGGAGGTCACAGTTTGATTCCCCGTCAGGGACATGCCCAAGTTGCAGGCTCAATCCCCGATAGAGGGCTTGCAGGAGGCAACCAACTGATGTTTCTCTCTCATGGATGTTTCTATCTCTCTATCCCTCTCTCATCCTCTCTAAAATCAATAAAAGACAAATTAAAAAAAAAATAAAGAACACTGACATTTTCAGGTTAGTGACAAATTTTTCATGTAAAATACTTTTTATAATACAATCAGAAATTCACATAAAATGTTTGGATCACTTTTCTTCTTTTCTTTCCCCTTTCCATTAGCCTTTCAGAGTGCTATTGATTGAAAAAGATAATTCCTATACAAATATTGTGCTCACTTGGTAATTAAGGAAAATGTAATACACATTGATTTCTTGCCTAAATTTCCAAACAATGTCACTGACAAAGTATGATTTAATATTAGAATCTCTGAATTTTTACTTATGAGAAGAATCTCTGTCTTTTTACTTATGAGACCACATTTCAGTGACAGATAGTTAATTTCTTTTTTCATCTTGGTTTTTAATTAACTCTTTAATTCTAAAGAGATAAGTGACTTTTATAATCAGAGAGTCTCATTCTTAAGAAGATTGTTTTAACTAATTTCATCTCCTTAATCTATTTTTGTGAATCTTCACACTTGGGGTTCAGAACAAGTATAGACATTTCTCTTTGTTATAATGTTTCTTCTGAATTTTGCTAGTGCCAGGAAATCATCTATATTCTACAAAAACAGCTAGACATTTTTGACATAGCTTTTGAACATTCCTTGCGATACAGGAAAATTGGACTGGAAACACACGGTGTTCCCCTGGGCAGGATGGTTTCCCGGGTTCTTTGTTGGAGTCAAAGGATGAAACCACAGACAGAGGATGGTATAGCAAAGGTGGACATTTATTGAGAAACAAGCACAGACTCCTGCGTGGGGAAGGGGAATAGTCCCACTGAGTTCCTTTTCCCAGTGCTTTATAAAGGCTGCAGTTTTTTGTGCCTTGATATCCCCTCTAATTGGTCACTATTCCCCTTTGATTTGGTCACTACAGCAACTCCTGAGCTTAAGTCTCACATGAAGTACCTGAGGTTCCCTCCTTCTTCTCCCTTATTGTTCTCCTATTCCCTCTGAGACTTTTTTCCTCCCTCTTATTTTGTAAATGTGTACCTTTTGCTACTCTCAACTCCCTTGTCTTATGGAAATGTAACCTTTGCAGCTCTGTAGCCCTGTGCTTTTTCCATGGAATTCTTAATTTCTAAAATTTTCTAAGCCTGCCTATTTCACCCCTAAAAACTCCTTTCATTTGTCTCTCCTTATTTTTAATGGAATGTTTTTTCTTCCCTGAAAATGATTAAGACTTAGTTGCACACAGCTTCCTCACTGCCATAGATACTAGTAGACTTAGTATTTTGAATATTTACACACGCTTGAATGTATATAAAAAATTATTGCTTATAAACATCACATGTGTGAAGCTCATACCTTGTGCTTTTATTATCTGACTAGAGGCCCGGTGCATGAAAATTCATGCACTGGAGGGGAGATCCCTCAGCCTGGCCTGCCCCCTCTCACAGTCTAGAGTGAAAGGTGACCCAGCAATCAGGGGAGGGCAACACAACCATCACACCTCTGCTGCTGCCACAGCTGGTAGTACAAGACACGGCCAGCCCTGGTTACCTGAGCCTCGGGCGGCCCTAGGTAGCTGAGCAGCCTCAGTCTGAGGCTTGCCTGTGCCTTGGACTGGCCCTTGGCGGCTGGGAGGCTGAGGAGACTGGGGGAATCTGGAGGCAAGCACGCGGAGCGGCAGGACCTGACTGGGGATGGGCCCGGCTGTTCCATGCATCTGCCACCTTGGCGGGGCTGAGGGGACTGGGCGCCAACATCTTGTGGATGTGGGTGCCGCCATCTTTGAGGGCATGGAAGTCAATTAGCATATTCCCTCTTTATTAGATAGGACTAGAGGCCCAGTGCACAAAATTTGTGCACGGGTAGGATCCCTATGCCTGGTTGGTGATCAGGACTGATCTGTGGGGTGACCGGTGGGGCAATTGGGGAACCTGTTGGCACCCATGTTGGCCAGCCTGGTGCCGCTTGCTCTCTGTGCACCCCCTACCCCCCCCCCCAGCCGCTGCTGCCAGTCACCTCCCTCTGTGGGAGGCGATTGGAGGGATGATGGAGGGGCCTGCTGGCACCTGCCTTGGTTGGCCTGGGGCCTGCAGTCTGGGGCAACTCCTGCACTGAACATCTGCCCCCTGGTGGTCAGTGTGCATCATAGCAACTGGTTGTTCCACCGGTCGTCCGCTGTTTGGTCGATTTGCATTTTAGGCTTTTATTATATAGGATTAAGATATATAAATGCCATTCCAGCCAGCTTTGGAAAGTTTCAAAAATATTTCTAAGATCATGATTTAGTGATTGCTTTCTCAAAATAAGATAAAATCTCCCCTTTGCTTACCCTGTGTGTAGAGGGAATGTCATTACAAAAACTTCATTAATATGTAAATTGCAGCATTTTGATTAACACTTGCAGACCTCTTTTGTTAAGAAAAAAAAAGACAGAAGGAAATAACCAGATTGCAGTAATTTACATAATAAAAAATCAATGGCAGCAATTCCACCAAGTAGAGAACCTAAAGAAGGCTAGAATGTCTTCTTCAAAAAGCTTAATGAAGTATTAGGATCACAAAGTACAAAAGAAGAGGAAATATTTTTCTTTTAGCTGACAAACTTTTTTTTTCTTTTTGGAAAATTACAGGTAGTGCAGATTACATTAAGATGATAGGAATGAACATGTAGCCAACAATGCCAACACATACATTTAAATTTTTTTTTTCAAATCTATCAATGATCATTATTGTGTAGCGATTTAAATATAAAATACAAGCATCAATTCATGAAGTTGATTTGGATAAAGACATGATAGCCTAGGAAGAGACTTCAATTTGTTGTGGATATAACCAAATCATGCTCATTTAAGTGATCAAAAATTATGTCTCAATTTTATGTGAGAAATTTGAAAACACTAATTTTTGGTACCTTGTAACCCAAGGGGCATTTTATGACTAGGTCATCTAAACAGAGAAAGCCAAATATAAAACCTGAAACAATATTCTGAATATTTATTTACAGGAGTGAATTATGAGGAGACAAAGGGAAGTTAGGTAGTCAATAACTGGGACCAGTGCTGGGGGTTGGGGGGGTAGGGAGGTGAAATCAGGAACCAGCTAGGTGGAGTTACTAAGGCACCTTAATTGGGTGGGGAAGGAAGGGTGTGGGCCAGAGGCATGGACTTTACAGTGTTTGAATGTTGCTAAGACAGGCAGCTTGCAGATAAGGTATATAAACCAATTCCAAGGATGTTGCTAAATCAAAATTCTGAAAAGACCAATCAGGAACTAACAAACATTTACACTAATAAAAGAGAAAGATACAAATTGACCATACCTTTGCAACGCCCACCAGCCAATCAGGAGTGAGTATGCAAATTAACTCAACAAAGATGCAGGTACCCAGTGGCTGGGGGCAAGGCGGGACACTTGTGTTGTCGCCATGGCTATGACGCAGGCATTCTGCACCGCCCCAGCCGCTTAGGGCCTCTGGGCAGCGTGGGAAGGTGGGGCCAGAGCCAAAAGAGGCGGCTCTGGGGCTGGAGTGGAAAGGCGGTGCCCGCAGCCAGGAAAAGGAAGGTCCATTCTTGCATGAATCTTCAGGCATCGGGTTTCTAGTACATACAAAAAAGTACTCACTTCCTCCTCTCTTCTCTTGGGCACACAATGGGACATTTGTTCCTATGGAGGGGGAGCACATCCCATTGCCCATGTGGCTTATGGCCATGTGGACCTCCACAAATGGACTAATAGACTTCAGTGAATGCTAAACTACTCCTGACTGTAACATGGAAAGGAAGCTCTGGACACTGGCCTGCTCCTGGAACCCAAGCTGCATTTTTCCAGGACTGGCTTCTATCAGTAAAGTTTGGTTCCACTAACCGTTTTTTGTCCGTGACTTCATTTCTCAATTTCATGAGAAAATGACCTGGATTCAATACCCCACATTTTGGTTTCAGTTAGTTAGATATTAACAAAAAGGAAGGGAGAAAATGGAACCTTTTTGAGGTTATCAGTTGGGACCTAGGTTCATTTTGATATCCAAAATATCTGTCTGGGTCTGAGTTCATTGTCTCCTAAAAATAAAAGAATGACTTCACAGACAGAGATGAGCGAAAGCAGTTTTATTAGGGAAAAGCTACATACTGCAGGGAGGGGATGCAAGAGAGTTGCTGGGGCAGTTCCTTTGTCTAGGGTTTAATATGTGCCCTGCTAACTTCCCATTGGTTGGTTCAAAAAATTCAGCCCACTCAAGATCCATACATTTTAAACTTTAGGTTTCTACTCATTTTCCCTGCCCTGTGTGTTCAGCTCAGGATCAGTGCCCTTTGTTCTTGTGATTTTACATGGGAAACGGTGTGACTGAAAAACTGGTTTCTGTTCAAGCCCGCAGGGTTCAGCTGTACCTTCCCTTCACATTCCTCTCCCATTGTCCCACCCTCAACTACCTAGCCACTCCTAACTCCTCAGTTTTGTCAATGCAGAAAAGATTTTAAGGTCAATGAAAATGAAAGTAAAGCAAAATGGGCTTTATTGAAGATAACTCCAAATGAGGAGTGGGCCAGTTGAGAGAGAGGAGAGAGAGAGAGAGAGAGTGAGAGAGAGAGTGGCCATGGTGTTTTAGCTCACTGGGAAGTCAGAGAAAAGGTGGGCTTGGAGACAGGTTCAGGGGGTTGGCCTAGGATGAGCTGCAGCTGCCCATTTCTTCTCTGGTTGCAAGTCTCATGAGGTCCCTTAGAGGTTGGGGACACTTGTCTGTGGGGGAAGTGGAGAGGAAAGGGAATGGCATGGGCATGCTCCTTGAAGGTAGAGTGTGCAAGAGAGAGCATGGCCCCAAACTTATGGGTTTAAAGGAGAGATTTTCTGGATGGAGACTTTCATTTATATTCAAGGATGATTGACAGAAACTATCTTTCTTCTGGGCATGCCCTTACTCATAATGCATATAGAAAAACCCATGGTGGGGAGTCAAAACCAAAATGCAAATCCTATATAATAAGAGAGGAATATGCTAAATATTCGTTATACCATGAGGCGTAATGACTGACCACGTAAGGACTGGATCATGGATCTGCAAGAGAGTGGGGCAGTCAACTACAAGCAGGCAGCAGAGAGCTACCAGAGGGGGCAGGGCAGCAAGCTATGAGAGGGGATGGGAGGAGCTACAGGAGGGTGGCAGCGACATACTGGTGCACAGATTCATGCACAGGTTTTTTATAATTAGTCCAGGGCCCAAGTAAGGTCACATTGAGGTCATGTTGTTTTCTTCTGAGTTTGTGCCAAGAAGTGACTGGCTCTGAACCTGCCTGTTGGCAGTCTGCTGGGCTGCCCATAGAGAGGCAGTCTGAAGGCAATGTTGGTCTGACTCCTGTTCAGGACAGGCCCCATCCCAGCCATTCATGTTTAACTTCCTACCTAACAGAACCAGACATCTGATTAAGCCAGATTAACTAGGAAAGGGCAGCTTCACAATAATTCTAGGCATTGGAGTAGGTAGGAAAGAGGATTTTCAGTAAATTCCTCTGGGTTAGGGGGAGGCAGGGTAGGGGAGACAGCAAAGAGAGGGAAATTCACTGTTTCCTTTCACTGAGTGCATGGACAGTAGAAGCTAAGATGGTGATCAAAAGGGGAAGGAGACTAGCCTGGGAAAATCGGAGGAAAAGATTGGATAGGATAAGGGCTTAAAACCCCAAGAGATCAAGGAAGGGAATTGGGTTGGAGCAGAGCATTAGCACAGCCCTCGGAAGAGCCTAGAAAGAGATTGGATAGTTTGAAAGAAAGACTGTTCTTCTTCAAACCCAAGAAAGTATATGGAAGCTTAGCAAGGACCTCGATGCAGCCACTATAGCCTGCTGCTCTCTGTCTCTCTGAGAGTGTACTATCTCTTTTCACTCTAATAAATCTTCCCATTATTGCTTTAAAAACTCCCATCTGATACCAGAGAAGCATCCTATTTCCAGACCATGTTTGGGCAGATCTGCCCTGGTCCTGGCCCTCCTTCGGTAACACTTTGACAAAAAAGAATTGTTCTTGGAAATATATAGGTGGCACTGTGTATGAAAAATAGTTTTTCTCTACTTATCTTGAGTTCATCTTTTGGGGCCCTGTAAATTAGACTAAAGCCATATTAACAAGCAAAATACATTAATAATAGAAAAACAAAATAAAAAAGTCTCTTAATATGTGCATCTCAAATATACATGGGAGTACTCAATGATGAGTACCTCAAAGCGGGCTTATACAGCATCTTAACAAACAAATAATAGATTTTCAGAGAAGCCATAAGACAAAGGAAAGGACTTTGAGTTTCTAAGGGTTAAATTGTAGGAAAACTAATGAAATATAAGGCCTAGTTAATAAAGTTTATTATATGGATTCCTCTAGTACAGCAATTTTCAACCAATGTGCCACAAGAATTTTTAAAACATGCAATACCAGGAGCACTGACCTCTTTTCCCTTAGATTGTCAAGTAAAAAAAAAAAGTTACAACAGCCAAACACAATAGCCGTCTGATGTCAATAATCAAAATTATACATTTTTTTTTGTCGGATAGGCAAGAAATATATCTTTTGGTGTGCCATAGAATTTTAGGAATTAGTTTTTGTGTGCCATGTGATGAAAAAGGTTGAAACTCGCTGCTCTGGTGCAGTCTTTGGGCTGGTAAAGGTCTAGAGTTATCTCCAATGACTAACTTTTCCCTTCGTGGTAGAGAGAGCAGGGGTGGATACCTTTACAAAGTTATGTCCTCCTTTTAGGCAAAGAGTCTTTTAATATACACTTCTTCTCAATTGCTTGCAGTTCAAAATAATCCTTATTCCAAAATGGCATTTTTTATTTTTTTTTGTGGGTGGAATATTCTGCCACCCTATAGCAGAAATGGGACAACTAAGTGGATTTTTCAAGTTATTGCTTTTTTCCCTCCACTCCACTTATTAGTTAAATACATCTCCACATTTAGTTGATGTACATCAAACAAAAATTCAAGATTATGGTATGCTGCTATATAGAAGTATAAAAGAAAAATATTTAAAATTTTTAAAATGATTTTGTTCCAGAAGAAATTTGATAGCAGAAACTATCAACAAAATAAAAAACAGTGAGGTAGCAGGGAGGATTTGTTACTCAGGCTGTCTTCTAGCTGAATCTAGCAAGTCAGGAACCATACTTGGAGATAATAATTTGTTGTTCAAAGGAGTTCAAGAATTGCCCTTAATAGCTGAATGTTACCTAAAAGGGAGGCAATTCTGGTTTCAATGCTTTATCTTTCTGTATTGTTCTTGTCTTTAGTGTCATAGCAATTAGGTTAGCACTAGAGAAACCTATTAATCATTTCTGTAACTGCTAAATTGCATAAGTATGTCTATCTGGAATGTGGGGTGAAAATAGAAGATTAATGAGTTGACCTTAGTTTGATGTGGTAATCCAAGAACTAAATATCTGGCATCTGTCTTGTTCTGCAGAGTTGATAATATAAAATTTATTCTTTCTAAATTCTACATTAATATCAAGTAGCAGATAGGGTGGGGGATTGATTCAGAAATAGGAAAATAAAGAAAGATAAATGGAACATTGAACCAAGGAACATCCAATCAAGAGTGAAATATTTTTAGGTATAGACTTAATGTGTTATAAGAATGTCAAATATTGATTCCTTCCATATTCACTGAGGCAATTTTGATGAGCCTTCCCCCACCTTCATGTGATACTTGCAGGGAGATCACTTGGATTCTGAGTCTTTATTAGCCCTACTCAGGTGCAACTGGCAGAGTTCAAAATCTACTTTGGGTATTCAACTTTCAAACATGTTTAATATTTATTTTGCACCCTTGGTCTCCCAGTTCTAATGACTGTGGCTGGATCTGATGTATTTTACAGCACCAAAAAAAATTCCAACCCCAGTTAGAAAATTGTTCAAAAAAGGAGGGGGAAAAGAAAAGTTTCACAGACAGAAGACACTAAACTAATTTATTATAGTTGGAATTATTGATATTATTTTGAGTGTATCTCCCCATATATGTATAGATATTTTTTAAAGTATATAGTCTTGGAGCAATTTTCTTTGATGTAATTTGACAGGATTCACACCTATCCCCCCAACTTACCCCCCAAGCTGGCTATCATAGAATTCTATCATAGATTTTCAATTATAGGAATTCTATTATAATGTAACTAAAGCAATTATTGGTGTAATATCTAAGAATAACAACAACATCTTTTTATTTTCTTGAACCAAAGAGATATTCTAGTTTATTGGAAAAATAGTTCATATGAAGTAGTGCACTCATGGGGAACTTAATATAGATTAAACAATTTTTTTTTTTTTAAAGAAAGAAAACCTGCAGAAAGGTTTGTGGTTTAGTGAAACCCTCAGACCATTTACTAACATTTTTGACATCTTAGCTGTAATAAAACTTTGAGAAATGTTTTGTTCAGAGGAAATTACTCACAGCATTAAAAAAAAAAAGATGAGAAGAAAGAAAAGATAAAAAGAAAAACAAGGGTCTACCACTTCCAGCCACCTAAGGTCTTCTACATAAATCAAATATGACTGCAACCACATGATGGAAAGGTGTAATGTGAATATGAATTTTATTTTTAAATTTTTAGGATACATAAAGTTGGATGATCCATTTGCATATTTCTACACAATCAAAGGGAAGAAGACAAATAAATTAAAATACTTATAATAGCTAACTCTAAGAGTCTAAAAAAACCCTAAAATTGTTATTTTTCCTGGATGTTGAAATAGTTCTCTGATATTTATATTTGTGGCAGAATTAATTGGATATGTATTTCTGTTCTAAACTTCAGCTTGTATATTTAAGCACAAAAGTCATGACATTTATGATGATTAAGTACAGAGTGAATATGTAAGAAACAGTGCTAACATTCTGCTCTACATTGTTGCAGAAAAATTGTATATTCCTTTGGGAGCATAAGCTCTTGATATATTTGGAGAATTAAAAGACCAAGTTATGATTTTACTTTTATCATGTGCAAAGTTCAAGCTACAGATTATTACATGCATCAAATACCAACTAACATTTTCCATTGTAACATAGCTAGTAGGTAACATCTAAAATTTGAATCCAGGTTTCTCTAACACCAAAGTTTCTCACCCTAACTTCTGCATCTACACTGTCCATCAGTAACACTCACAAGGGAATGATTAGAGGAAAGAAATTCATCCCTTTCCTCTTCTCAACCCCTTGCTACATTCTCAAGGTCTTAAATTTAGGAAGCTGTTGAAGATGGGAGATTTTGTAATATCTTTGGAATTGATTTGTAATTTGCAGTTATGTTTGTTTTCAGATTAATTGATTCATTTAATAATTGTATAAAATAGATTGCTAGCAAGTGATTTGGTCATGACACTGATCTGTTCTATAAAGCACATATTTCTCAAATGCAGGATAAAAAGCTATCACCAACATTTTCTTAGTACTTACTTTATACCTGTTGTAGATTATAGAAAGGCCCATACAGTTTAAATAGTAGAATACAATAGGAATATGCATTACTAGAAGTATAAATAAATGACATGTGCTAATTTAACTGGCATTTTAGCAAGGGACAAGGAACAATCTATGGGGAAAATTTTCTTAGAGATGGACCCTGAAGTGTGGGTATGCCAGTAATAGGTGGGAAGCACAGAAACATGATTATAAGGAGCAGGAACAGCAATAGTGAGTAAGACAAGAGGATGTTTAGGTCATGAACCCTTTTTAGAATTCACCTGATAATAGATACTAGTAAACACTAGTTTCTAGCAGGGCAATAATAAAATGAGAGCCATGTGTAAGAATATTCTAGTAACTTTGTATGGGGTGTATTGCTATAAGAAGAGAAATGTCAAAGAAACTAGCATACTGATTTAGAACTCAAAGTCTGCATCCAGAATATTATCCTAAACAAGTTTCTCATCTAGGAAGCAAATAATTGTTGCAAACTTTAAAAAATAAATTATATCTTATAATTTTAATGATAGCTAACTATTATAAAGATAATTGTAACAATACAACTATCAATGTGTACACAGTGCATGCCTTCTATTTTTGTGATTTTAATATTCTTAATAATAAGCATATATTTAGGATCTTAGAACATTCCAAAAGAGGAGGAAGAGGCTGTGTTCATTATGGATTTATTATAACATAGTTATATCAGTAAAACAAGAAATACTTTGTGATTAATTTATTAGTATATATTAGTTTTTAAATATGGAATAATTATACTCAAGTACTGAATAGAAAAAAACAACAACACTGCAATATTCACATGAACAAAAAATATATAAAGTTTTTTATCTTAAATAATGTCTATAAAAATGATTTAAAAAAACCCACAAAAATCCCTGAGTATTAACTTTAGGTATAGAAATATACATTCCTTCACTGAATTGTTGAACTATTCTGACCTGGGAAAGAGAGTAATAGAGTAACGTTGTGTTAAAAAAATGGAGTCAGCTAATGAATTTTCAGTAACTCTCTGATTTATATGTCTAATAACCAGCCTAGCAATTTATAGTCTCTATCACTAAATCTCAAAACACAATTTGCTGCAGCCATAAGCAATTTGTTTGGTGTAAATGGCCTTTAATCCCATTGATGATTGATTAATCTATAAATCACCAAAACAGCCACAAAAGTCTGAAAAAATAATGCGCTGGCTTTCTTTTTTTTTTTAAATTAAATTCTGTTATTACCAATAAAAAAAATAGGTCAACTTTCCAAACATCCCAGATAAAAATGCCATTTAGTAAAATATGAGTACTCTAGTTATTATTATTACTAAATCATTTTTAAATAAACTCAGCAAAACACATAGGGTCATTTGAGGGTTTGGGGATACTTGAAGGCAATTTAATTTAATTTACTTGAAAATCCAATACAAGTGTGTTTGATTAGCTAGGCCATAAAAATATTCATCTTATTTCTTCTCTTTAAGAAAGTTTACTGGTCATTTTGGTAGATAAAACTATTTTTGAGAATATAAAACACAAAGTAGGATATTCATTTAGAAATATAAAAAATGGCCATTTGTACAGGTGTGGGCAAAAGTAGGTTTAGAGTTGTGAGTATGAAAAACAGAGTAAAAAAAAGCTATTATAATAATCATAACCTGCATATCTTTTTCCACACGAATAACTGTAAACCTACTTTTGCCCAACCTATATATTTAATGACACCATGTAATGACAACTCATTTTACTACATTTAGAGAGAGAAGGCAACTGAAAACACAATATGACTAAAGTGGAAAAAGTACAGATTTGAATGACAATTTTTTTTCTTAGAAATGGAAAGCAGAAAGTTAGACACCTAATATGGCATTTTCTCATGATTTTGATTAATGAGCTTGTTGGTAAGGACTGTTATTAGAGGATTGACCATAGTAACCTATATTCATCAACTTTCTATATGTGTTTGAAAGTCCCATAATCTTGTTAGTATCTTACCTAGGGTAATTTGCATATCCCTTCTCCTTTTGTACTCCAATATGGAACTGGATGAGGAATGTTTCCAACCTTACTCAACTTAAGAAAAAACACACATATATTTTTGTGAAACATGACTTGCTCAATTTTTGTCAGTTCCCATGATCAAAGCCAATTGTTTGCCATCATCTTTGTTTCTCCCTATGAAGGTGGCCTCAAGTTGACATTGGACTTTCAGTGATACTTGAAACCTGGTCAGTTTGGTTATAATACTTTTTCCCTTATGCTGAAAGCAAGTTGAAACAAATTAGATTGTATTGCTTCCTGTTGGAACATTTTAAAATACTCAGATGTCAAATGAGAAAAATTGATTTTTATAGAGTTCTGGCCTTGGTTGCTTTTTGTTGAATCCTGAATAACGTGACAGGAATCTTTTAGGGATTGTTCTTGGCATAGTAAAGGTCAGATATTCAGCTAAAATAAATACTT
Organism: Corynorhinus townsendii; assembly: GCA_026230045.1. Taxonomy (NCBI): domain Eukaryota; kingdom Metazoa; phylum Chordata; class Mammalia; order Chiroptera; family Vespertilionidae; genus Corynorhinus; species Corynorhinus townsendii. The sequence goes on from JAPDVU010000002.1 coordinate 99,056,103, forward strand.
GCGAGAGTTATAAGTGCCATTAAGAACTTGGATTCAAAAGAAATGCTGAAGTTTGACTTGAATAAGGGGAAAAAAGAGAGGATTTAATTGTTATGGTTGCTGAAGTTGGCAGATATAATTGTTTTCTCAGGTACAATTTCTTTACTATCTGTAGGTTGCTAGTGCAAGAGAGGGAAGAGGAGGGAAAGAAAAGTGTTGTCCCTTCCTCACCCCCATCATTCACCCCCTGCCAAGAGAAAAATATCTAAAACATCAGGCCATGGACTCTGGTGGGGGCATGGAGAATCTGAAGACCTTTAGGAGCTTTCATATTTACCTCCTCTTCTCTCCCCTCCCATCCCCTCCTCTCCCTTCCTCTCCTCTCCTATCCCTTGGCTCTCTCCCCATAGTTGGCAAAGTATATTTTATCATGTAATTATTAACTGGTTTCTTGTCTCTTTACGTGTTTTTTAAAACAATAAATAAATAAATTATTTTCAAGAATGTGGTGAGAGATTTTTGACAAGGCAATGAGCAAAGTGACAAGATAGAAAAGTTTTTTCACACCCTCCCCCCCTTTTTTTGGCCTGCAGAACCAAGATGCTGGATCCTTTGTGAATATTTGAGGTTGGCTGGCAGAACATTTTATCAAGGATGCCAAACCAGTGTAAAGACCTAGTCCATAACCTCTAATCTTACAGACATGAACTCTATTATTTCCCATTAAAATTAGGGGTTACCAATTGTAGCAGATGTCCTTAATAGACACGTCTTTATTACTGGGGAACAGTAGGTAAATGAAAATTGAAGCTTTATTTTAAGTTTCAGTTCATGAAGATACAAAGCTCCATAGCTGGATCTGGCATTTCAAGCCTAAATTATAGAAGTCTTTATATAATTTGCATTAATTGATACATCAGCAATTTTTCCAAATGACTAAGTATGAAATAGTGGGAACCAAAAACAATTGAATCCTAGATTCTCTAAGCAAACTACAATATTTGACATCCTCTAATTCATAGAGACTGTATAGTACATTTCAATAGCAAGAATATCTTAATTAACTGTTAAAAGAACAGGGCTGAGGGTGGAAATCTTCCAATAGACCTATAATGAAAGCAAGCTGATGGATGAATAACTTGATATAAAAGAGCTTTATGACTATGTGTTATTGCAGATGTTTGAATATTTTAAAATAGAAAGATTAAGATGATCTCTACATGTAGGATAGTTCAGCTACAAACACACAAAATAGAAATGAGAGACAAAGACACTTTGCTAAAGTTGTTGAAATTAGATATGTAACTATGAAATTGTCCCATTGACATACTTAACAAAATTTAAATACATTGATATTATATATTACCTGGATAAAATTCTGTTTACCTCCATTGTCACTTACAATGCTTAAAAAACTGCTTTAAAAAATACTTGACAGTAGAATTAACTTTATTACAGTATCTATGTATAGGTAGGTAGAACATTGAAGGAGATGGAAGTGTTTAGTGCTTAGGAACAAAAAGTAATGCTTTTTATTTTTATTTTTGGAGGGGTGTGGTGAAGAAGGGAACTTTATTCAGCTCGATTGTGATACAGCTCATCTGTAAGGTGGCCCTGGGGCCAGGTACCTCTCCCACTAGACAGCTCTGCTATGCAGCTCAGTGGTCTGCTCCACTCTGCTGCGGCCAGACATCTTTGGAGTTTCAACTCACTGGGGAAACTGAGTGTTAAGTCTTTAGTGGAAAGGGAAAGTGTGCTCCAGAAGAAATGGTTTTTAAATACATAGATTTATTTTTATCTCATATTGATGGCTTACTGAGAAAAAGATGCCATGTTTTTAACATCTGTTTCATTAGTAACAGTATTCCTAGGATATTTAATATAACCAGGAAGATAGCATGCACAGATTAAAAATGTTTTGCCAGTTCTACAAATGGCAAGGACAATTCGGGGTCAATCTGGAGAAAGTGTGTTCACTACATACCAGTGGAAATGTCTGACAGTAAAACCACAGTAGGAATCACAGGGAGGCTTGGTTCATGTGGCATAGTGGTTGAACATTGACCCATGAACCAGGAGGTCAGGGTTTGATTCCCAATCAGGGCACATGCCTGAGTTGTGAGCTCCATCCCCAGTAGAAGCCATGCAGGAGGCAGCCAATCAATGATTCTTTCTTATCATTGATGTTTCTCTCTCTCTCTCTCCCTCTTCTTTCCTCTCTCTGAAATCAATAAGAACATATTTTTAAAAAATCACAGGGGGATTTCCAATCCATCATGTTCTAGCACTTAAGAAGCTTGGGCCCTAACCAGTTTGGCTCAGTGGATAGAGCGTCAGCCTGAAGACTGAAGGGTCCCAGGTTTGATTCCAGTCAAGGGCATGTACCTTGATTGTGGGCACATCCCCAGTAGGGGGTGTGCAGGAGGCAGCTGATTGATGTTTCTCTCTCATTGATGTTTCTAACACTCTATCCCTCTCTCTTCCTCTCTGTAAAAAAAAAAATCAATAAACTATATTTTAAAAAAAGAAGCTTGGAAGTTGTCACTCTGTTTGAACAAGTAAACAGCTAAACAGAGAAATCAACAACTCTTCTTGGATCCACCAGATAAGTGATATAACAGAGCAAATCACTCTCCCCCAAATTGTAAAGACTGACAGTCAAATACAGAGAATCACAACTTACCAGAGCAGAGACCTCTGTGAGAACCAGTGGCAGATTAGAAAAATCTGAATAGTGTTTGATAAATTGCAAAGGTTCAGTGTGGACAAGTCTAGAGATAACATCTCTTCTCCTGTTGTTGCAAATGACAGTATTTCATCCTTTCTTATGGCTGAATAGTATTCCATTGTATATATGTACCACATCTTCTTTATCCAGTCCTCTATCATGGGACACATTTTTGTTTTCATGTCTTGGCCACCATCAATAATGCTGCAATGAACATAGGGATGCATATATCTTTAAGAATACATGCTTTTGAGTTCTTTGAATACATATCAGAAAAGGGATTGCTGAGTCTTATGGTAGCTCTATTCTTAATTTTTTGAGGATTCACCAGACTGCTTTCCATAGCGGTTGTACCAGACTACATTCCCACTCATATGTGGGATATAAACTGAAACTTGTGAACACAAACAACAGTGTGGTGGTTGCTAGAGAGAAAGAGGTGAGGGTATGAGGGGATCCTAATATATGGTGATGGGAAAAGATTTGACTTTGGGTGGTGGGCACACAGTACAATTATATAGATTTTGTAACATAGAAACTCACACCTGAAACCTACATAATCATATTAACCAATGTAAAAAAAAACAACAACAACAAAAAACAATAAGGCCTGCGCTCAAGAGAAACTATTTTACCAAAGCCTAAACTATTGGGCATAAGGCCCTATCCAATGTGGACAGATAACAGCCAAATATCTGACATGAATAAAACAAAATAGCAGACAAAGGGAGAATTTGCCCTTTGTGCCTGACTGCTTAATCAGGTACTTCAGTTTTTTCCTGAATTCAGAATGAGATTTGAGCCCTCAGCATGCCTGGGTATTAAGCCTTCAGACTCAGACTGAACTATACTACTAGCTTCTTTTTGTCTCCAATTTACATAGGCAGGTCATAGAATTTCCTCCATAATTGTGTGAGCCAATTCCTCATAGTAAATCTTTTTCTTTCTTTCTATCTATCTATCTATCTATCTATCTATCTATCTATCTATCTATCATCTATCTATATATCATCTACCTATTCTGTTTCTCTGAGAAGCCCTGATTAATACATAGGCATAATGGGAATACCAAAGGGAGAAGGAAAAGAGAAGAGAATGGAGGAAATATTAAAAGTAGCAATGACAGAGAATTTCCCCAAATTAATGTCAGATGGCAGAAACTAAACCACACATCCATGTGATTCAGAGAACAACAAACAAGATAAATGCAAAAACAAACAAACAAACAAAACAACCTGTGCCCAGGCACACCATATCAAATTAAAAACAAAAAGCAAACATTAAGAAAAAGTCTTGAGAGAAGCTAGAGTAGGAAAACTCCTTACCTACAGAGGAACAAATATAATATTTACATCATACTTACCATCAGAAACCATGCAAGCAGGAAGAAAATGGAGAGAAATAGTTAAAGTTTTAAAAAAGAAAACCCACTCACCTATAATTCTGTATATTGAGAAATTATCTTTCAAAAGTGAAGAAGAAATATAGACTGTGTTAGATGAATAAAAGTTGAGGGAATTTATTGTCAGTAGGTCTGCCTTGCAAAAAATCTTAAAAGAAGGTCTTCACTAAGGAAGAAAATGATATAGATTAGAAAATCAGATCTATTTAAAGAAAAGAAGCAGTGAAGGTAAAATAAAAACTTTTATTTTTTATTCCTTATTGACCTAATAGATAACAGCTTATTAAAATAATAAAAACAATATTTGATTATATGTGGATATAAAAACATATACACTTAGATATAAGTGAAATGAGAGACAGCAGTGATATAAGAGATAGGACAGTAGATCTGGATCATTTTGTTATTATAAACTAGAGGCCCAGTGCATGAAAATTCATGAACTGGCTGGGTTGGGTCCCTCAGCCCAGCCTGCCCCCTCTCATAGTCTGGACGCTCTCAGGGGCAGGAGACGACCCAGAGATTGGGGGAAGGCAATGCCCCCATCATAGCTCTGCTGCTGCCACTGCTGGCAGCACAAACCTTGGCCAGCCGTGGTTACCTGAGCCTCGGGCTGGCCCTGGGAGGCGGGGCAGCCACCATCAGAGGTTTACCTATGCTTCAGATGGCCCTCCTTTCCTGAGCCTCAGTCAGTGAGGGGTGCAGGAGGACCTGAGGCCCCTATTGGGGCTGACAAGACTCCAGCAGCAGGTGTGTGTAGCAGCTGGTCCCACCCTTGCTGTGAATGCCACCATCTTATGACTGTGTGATGTTCAATTTGCATATTACCTCTTTATAATATAGGATGCTCACACTATTTGTGAGGCAGTATAGTGTTATTTGATAGTGGATTTGGATTAATTATACATGTATATTACTATTTCTAGGGCAATGAATTTTAAAAAATTGTAAATGTTCAACTTATACTAAGAAAGAAGAAAAATGGATTACTTAGAATGTTCAATTAAAACCACAAAAGGTATAAAAGAGTAAAATATAAAATAGCAACAAAGAACAATGCAACAAATAGAAACAGTAACAACTATGGCATATATTAATCCAAATTATCAATAATCACATTAAACATTAATGATACAATTGCACAATTAGAAGATAGAGAATGTCAGAGTGGATTAAAAAAACAAGACCCAACTACATATTGTGCACACAAAACTCTTTTTAAGTATAAAGACATATATAGTTTAAAAGTAAATGGATGGAGAAAGATATAACCTGTTATCACTAATAAAAAAAAATTGTGTAAGTAGCTATATTAGTTTCAGACAACTGACTCCAGAGCACAGAAAGTTATTGGGGATAAAGAGGGGCATTGCTTACTGACAAAGGAGTCAATTCTCCAAGAAAATATAACTATCTTTAATGTCTATACATCTAAAAACAAAGCATCAAAATATGTGAAGCAATAACTCATAGAACAAAAAATATATGACTCCACTATTATGGTTGAAGATTTCAACACCCTTCTATTAGAAATGGACAGATCCAGCAGACAGAGAAATCACTAAGATATAGTTGAATTCAACAACATAATCAATCAACTGGATATAATTGACATTGACCTCTATAAACTATTTCATCCAATGAAAACAGATTACATATTCCTCTCAAGGTCATATGGATATTTACTATCATAGACCTCATTTTGTGCCATAAAACACACCTTAATAAATTTAAAAGAACAGATGTCATATGTTGTCTGCTCTCTGGTCACTATAAAGTTGAACTAAATATCAATAACAGAAAGATAGATGAATAATTCTAACATACTTGGAAATTAAACAACACCTTCCTTTAAAAAACACTTCAAAATAACAGTAGAATTATCTTGAACTAATTGAAACTAAAAATACAACTTATCAAAATTTGTGGGATGCAGTGAAAGCAGTACTTAGAGGGAAATTTATAGCATTGAATGCAGATATTTGAAAAGAAAGAAAAACTAAAAGCAAAAATGTGAGCTTTTTATTTTATTTTATTGTTTTATTTAAATTTTTTATTGTTTCAAGTATTACATAAGTCTCCTTTTTCCCCCATTGACAACTTCCCAGCCACCACCGCACCCCCCCCCCCCCCCCCCCCGCCCAGCACATGCACTCACCTGCCTCCGACCCCACACACACATCTGTGTCCATTAGTTATACTCATATGCATGCATACAAGTCCTTTGGTTGATCTCTTACCCCCTCATCCAGCTTTCCCTCATAGGTTGGACTGTCTGTTTGATGCTTCTTTGACTCTGGTTTTATTTTTGTTCATCAGTTTATGTTGTACATTATATTCCACAAATGAGTGAGATCATGTGATATTTATCTTTCTCTTACTGGCTTATTTCACTTAGCATAATGCTCTCCAGTTCCATCCATGCTGTTGCAAGTGGTAAGAATTCCTTCATTTTTAGTGCAGCATAGTATTCCATTGTGCAGATGCACCACTGTTTTCTAACCCACTCATCTGCTGATGGGCACTTAGGCTGTTTCCAAATCTTAGCTATGGTAAATTGTACTGCTATGAACATGGGGGTGCATAAATCCTTTCTGATTGGTGTTTCTGTTTTCCTGGGATATATTCCTAGAAGTGGGATTACTGGGTCAAATGGGAGTTCCATTTTTTTTTTTTTTTTGAGGAAACGCCATACTGTTTCCCATAGTACCAGTCTGCATTCCCACCAGCAGTGCATGAGGGTTCCTTTTTCTCCACATTCTCTCCAGCACTTATTATATGTTGATTTGTTGATGATAGCCATTCTGACAGGTGTGAGATGGCACCTCATTGTCATTTTGATTTGCATCTCTTGGATGATTAGTGACTTTGAGCATATTTTCATATATCTCTTGGTCTTCTGCATGTCCTCTTTTGAAAAGTGTCTATTTAGGTCCTTTGCCCATTTTTTGATTGGATTGTTTATCATCTTTTTGTTAAGTTGTATGAGTTCCCTATAAATTTTGGAGATTAAACCTTTATGGGAGATAACATTGGTGAATATGTTCTCCAATGCAGTGGGATTTCTTGTTGTTTTGTTGATGGTTTCCTTTGTTGTGCAGAAGTTTATTAGTTGATATAGTCCTGTTTGTTTATTTTTTCCTTTGTTTCCCTTGCCCTAGGAGATGTGTCAGCAAATATATTGCATGAGAGCTATCTGAGATTTTGTTGCCTATGGCTTCCTCTAAGATTTTTATGGTTTCATGACTTGTATTTAAGTATTTTATCCATTTTGAGTTTATTTTTGTGTATGTTGTAAATTGGTGGTCCAGTTTCAAATTTTTTGCATATATCCCTCCAATTTTTCCAACACCATTTATTAAAGAGGCCATCTTGACTCTATTGTATTCTCTTGCCTCCTTTGTCAAATATTAATAGAGCATAATGGTTTGGGTTGCTTTCTAGGGTCTCTGTTCTGTTTCATTGATCTATATGGCTGTTCTTGTGCCAGTACAAGGCTGTTTTGATTACAATGGCTTTGTTGTATAGCTTGATATCTGTTATTGTGCTTCTTCCAACTTTGTTCTTTCTCAAGATTGCTGCAACTATTCTGGGTTTTTTTTTTTTGTTCCATACACATTTTTGAAGTGGCTGTTCTAGATCTGTGAAATGTGCTCTTGGTATTTTAATGGGAAGTGCATTGAATCTATAGATTGCTTGGGTAGTATGGACACTTTAATAATGTTGATTCTACCAATCCAGGAATTTGGTCTGTTTTCCAATCTTTTATATCTTCCTTTATCTGTTTTTTTTTTTTCAAAGTCCTGTAGTTTTCTGAGTACATGTCTTTTACCTCCTTGGTTGTTTATTTCTAAGTATCTTATTTTTTGTTGTTGTTACAATGGCAAATGGGATATATATATATATATATATATATATATATATATATTCTCTTTCTGAGAGTTCATTATTGGTGCATAAAAATGCCATTGAAGGCTAGCTGGTTTGGCTCAGTGGATAGAGCATTGGCCCACTGACTAAAGGGTCCTGGGTTTCAATTCTAGTCAAGCACATGTACCTTGGTTTCAGGCTCCATCCCTAACCCTGGTCAGGACATGTGCGAGAGGCAGCAAATCAATGTATCTCTCTCACATCAGTGTTTCTCTCTCTGTGTAACTCCCCTTCCCTTCCACTCTCTCTAAAAAAAAAAATTAAAATAATTAACTAATTAATTAATGGGAAAAATATTCTCAGGGGAGGATTAACAAAAATTAAATTATAAAAATAAAATGCTGTCAATTTCTGGATAATTTTGTATCCTGCTATATTGCCAAATTCATTTATTAAATCTAGTAGTTATTTGGTGGAGTCTTTATGGTTTTCTAGGTACAATATCGTGTAATCTGAAAATAATAACAGTTTTATTTCCTCCTTTCCAATTTGATGTCTTTCATTTTTCTTCTTGTTTGATCATTGTGGCTACAACTTCTAGCACTATCTATATATACAAAAGCCTAAGTGACCGAATGACTGAATGACCAGTCAACTGGTCACTATGACACACACTGACCACCAGAGGGCAAATGCTCAATGCAAGAGCTGCCCCCTGGTGGTCAGTGTGCTCCCACAGTGGAAGCACCACTCAGCTGACCTACGGGTGGGCTCAAAACTGGCAAGTGCCTCCATGGCAGTGCTGCCAAGTGGTGGCGGCAGCAGGCTCAGTGGGGCCAGGATGAGTGGGAGTACAGTCCTGAGCCCAGACTCGGGTTCCTCACCAACCGCCTGCCACTTTATGCACTATTACATCTCCCGAGTGGTCCTGAATTACGAAAGGGCACAGCTCATGCTGAGGGAATCCACTATGAATCCATGTACCCGGCCTCTAGTTGTTGAATAAGAATGGTGAAAGTGGACATCCCTGTCTTTTTCCTGTTCTTAGGAGAAATTGTTTTAGTTTTTGCTCATTGAATATGATGTTAGCTATACGTTTGTCACATATGGCATTTATTATTTTGAGGTATGATCCCTCTATTCCCACTTTGCTAAGAGTTTTTTTTTTTTTTTATCAAAACAGGTGTTGGATTTTGTTGAGTGCTTTTTTTGCACCTATTGATATGATCATGTAATTTCTGTCTTTCAATTTGTTTAATGTGATGTATCACATTTTATTGATTTACAAATATTGTTCAAGCTTTGTATCCCTGGAATAAATCCCACTTGTTCATGATGTATGATCTTTTTGATATATTGTTGGATTTGATTTTCTAATAATTTGTTGAGGATTTTAGCATCTATATTAATCAGGGATATGAGCCTGTAATTCTCTTTCTTTGTAGTGTCTTTATCAGATTTTGGAATTAGGATAATGCTGGCCTTGTAAAAAGAGCTTGAAAGTATTCTTTCTTCTTGGAATAATTATAGTAAGTTAGCTGTTAGTTCTTTGAATGTTTGGTAAAACTTCCCTGTGAAGCATTCTGGACTAGGGCTTTTGTTTGCTGGAAGTTTTTTGATTACTGCTTCTATTTCATCAGTAGTTATTGTCCTATTAAGGTTTTCTGATTCTTCCTGATTGAGTTTTGGAAGATTTTATTTTTTTCTAGGAATATGTCCATTTCACCCAGGTTGTCCAGCTTGTTGGAATAGAGTTGTTCATATATATTTTTATGATCCTTTGTATTTCTGTGGTGTCAGTTATTACTTAACCTCTTTCCTTTCTGATTTTATTTATTTGGGTCCTCTCTCTTTGTTTCCTGGTGAGTCTGGCTAAAGGTTCATCAATCTTGTTTATCTTTGCAAAGAACCAGCTCTTGGTTTTATTGATCTTTTTATTTTTTATTTTTTGTCTCTATGTCATTTATTTACACTCTGATCTTTATTATTTCCTTCCTTCTACTTACTCTGGATTTTTCTTGTTGTTCTCTTTATAATTATTTAAGTTGTAGTGTTAGATAGTATATTAGAAGTTTTCCTTGTTTTTTGTGGTAGACCTGTAATGCTATGAACTTCCCTTTCTGGACTGCTTGCATTGTGTACCATAGATTTGAGGTTGTTGTGTGTTCATTTTCATTTTTTTTTCTGGGAATTTTTTTTTATTTCTGCCTTGATCTCTTTGGTAATCCATTCATTGTTTATTAACATGCTATTTATCCTCCATGTGTTGGAATGTTTTTGAGTGTTTTATTGTAGTTGATTTCTAATTTCCTGCCATTGTGATTGGGAAGATACTTGATATGATTTGGATCTTCTTGACCTGTAGAGACTTAGTTTGTGTCCCAACATGTGGTCTTTCTTTGAGAATGACCCATGTGCACATTCCATAGCTCTGTAAATGTCAATTAATTCCATTTGATCTAGTGTGTGATTTTTTTGTACATGACACCATTTTTCCTATTATTTGGGGGAAAATACATTTAAAAGAAATGATTAAAAAAATTTGGTCTCTTATAAAACTTCACAGAAAAGAATATAAGTGTAATTTATCTGCTTACTTGTCCTATATAATAAAAAGGTAATATGCAAATTAACCCTAAGGGCATAATGACCGGGAATATAGGTTACTATGACGTGCACTGACCACCAGGGGGCAGTCACTCAATGCAGGAGCTGCCCCCTGGTGCTCAGTGTGCTCCCACAGGGAAAGCTCCACTCAGCCACAAGCTGGGCTGACAGTTGAGCAGCGGCGATGGTGGGAGTCTCATCTCCTTGCCAGCTCTAAGGCTGTTCTATGGTGGGTTAGGCCCATTCCCCACAAGAAGCGGGCCTAAACAGTCAGTGGGACATCCCCCAAAGGATCCCTGGCTGCCAGAGAGATGTCTGACTGCAAGAGGGTGCAGGCTGGGCTGAGGGACCCCGGCAAGTGCACAAATTTTCATGCACTGGGCCTCTAGTTTATTCATAAGAATTTTTTTTTCTAATTATAGAAAACAATACCTTCTCATGTCATGATTGTTATTTTTTCATGAGATTGATGATTGCATAAAAAATACAGTCTGTGAATCATTGAAATTACTAAAGTAGGAGTAGTTTTGCAGTTATAAGGGTAGCAGTTTGCACATCAAGGCACAAATTATAGTCAAAGAAATAGCTAAATTGAGACCTATTTATTTCTCTCTATATATATTTTAAAATTCCATCCTATTGCAATACTGATTCTATTCTAACTTGGATGTGTATTCTGTTTTATGAGGAAAAGAAAAAAGAAGAAAGAAAAAGTTAACATGCAGTTCACTGGGCAATATATAATACCTTTCTAGGGAAATCCAAAATTGCCTTCCTGACTGAATAACCCCCTATTTCTCCTAATAAATATTGTCTTTCTATATCTGCTTGTATTTTCTAGTAAGATGCATTTACATTTAATATTTTTTTCAGTTAAGTAATCAATTAATTTGCTCAAAATAACAGAATGAACAGCACTTGCATTTATATTAACCTCTAATCTTCTGACCAACATAGATGCCATTCTTCTATATTTTCTCAGTCAATTGTTCCTTGTGCATACCACAAATTTGTTGTTTATGAAGAACAAAATTCCTCCATTCTCTGCCATTTAATTCCTATCGTTAAACTTCATCCAATCCTCTTGAAAGTAGTCCCTGTCATCACTTTGTATTTACTAGTTTCCGCCCTCTTTTTTCAGCTTTTAAAAATTTTATCACATTGCTATACATCATATACTATATTTAATGTCTGTTTTCCACAACTAAATAGTGATCCTTTGGATTTCAGACCTATACTTTTTTATCTCTATATCCCTTTTACATAGTAGAGTGCTAGTAAAATAGTAGGTGCTGATGAACCTATGTTATAGAACCCTTTTATTATGTTGAATTAGTGAAACCTACAAAATAGAATAACTTTAAAGTGCTCTACATTTGCTAACAATATGTTGTATAAAAACAAGCCCTGGCCCACTCTCTGGGATTCCAATTTAGACATTGTAAGTCAGAGTGCATTGCCCATATCTATATTTAGCCCATAGACATGCTGGTGCACATTAAGTCTGGAGAAATACTGGTCTATGTGTTTGTTTTCAACATATCTTACAATATTATGAATATGTTTTTCTTAATGACTTTAATCTTATAAATGTTATAATAAGCCCCAACCGCTTTGGCTGAGTGGATAGAGCTTTGGCCTCGAACTCAAGGGTCCCAGGTTCGATTCTGGTCAAGGGCATGTACCTTGGGTTGCAGGCACATTCCCAGTAGGGGGTGTGCAGGAGGCAGCTGATTGACATTTCTCTCTCATCAATATTTCTAACTCTCTCTCCCTCTCCCTTCCTCTCTGTAAAAAGTCAATAAAATGTGTTTAAAAAATAAAATGAATGTTATAGTAAAATGCTAATTATTTGTCAACCTCTTTAATTTGATAAGACCATTATTAATTTCAGCAATTTGGTTCCTCAAAACACTAATTTGCAGTCTGGGAACATTATTGATTTTAATAAGTATGTTCTTTTTTTCTACCTAATCATTTAAAAATATTTAAAAAGTAGATTACTCCCAATTTCAATGTCCAACAGTTCTGAGTCCCCATTTCAATGTCTAACAGTTCCTTATGTGTACATGTCAGCAATGATATCTGGATGGTGGGCACATGGTGGCAATGCAGGTCCGACCCTCTCTGGTTTGGTCCTAGGTAACCTGCAGCAGTGCACAGCTGCTGACTGCTCGCGTGGCAAGGTGTTGTCAGCATCTTCCATCTCTGGACTGTTTTTTCCTCTTGTCTTTGTGGTTGGAGCACACCTGTCAATTCCTTTGTTTTGTTTTGTTATTATATGTTTATTTCTAGTCTACAAAGGCAAAACTTTTTAAAGGAAATAAATGGTGGGAAAAAGATACAGAGGCAAAGAAGCATTGAACAGACTGTCAAACTACATCGGGAAGACAGGGGAGGTTGGGTGAGGGGGGCTGTAAGAGACCAACCGAAGGACTTGTACGCATGCATATAAGCACAACCAATGGATACAAGACACTGGGGCGGGGAGGAGGGCAGGCAGGTGAAGGCATGTACTGGGGGGTAGTGGAGGTCGGGGGGAGGTTAATGGGGGAAAAAAAAGGAGACATATGTATTACTATTTGTAATACTTAAAACGATAAAAAAATAATTAAAAAAAAAGTAGATTACTAGCTAATGTACTGTGGAGCAACCCAGACTTTTAATTGTTCTCTACTAGGGACAGAACTGTCCCCTAGGGGTGTTGAGGGTTGTCATAAGTTTGGAGAGCAGCTGGTATTTAGTAAACAAGGGTCAGTGATGATAAATTCCTGCTATGTTGGGACAGTTTTGTGGAATAAAGGCTTATTCTAACCCAAATACCAATAGCACTACTTTGAGAAACAATATTAGAATCCATTTAAATGAGAAAGAGGAAATGATGATTTGATATGCCAACAGAAATGGACTAAGGAATCTAATAAAAAAGCCACTGCTGTTTTTGTTAAACTCTGCATGTGCCCTTAGCAAAAGAACTATCCTATATAATACAAAGGTAATATGCAAATTGACCCTCACGACCTCACACAAGATGGCCACCCCCATGTGGTCAAAGGTGGCCGCCATGATGGGAGGGTAGTGGGAGGTCAGGTCTGCAGGGGAAGGTGGTTAGGGGCAACCAGGCCAGCAGAGGAGGGCAGTTAGGGGGAACCAGGCCTCCAGGGGAGGGCAGTTGGGGGCAACCAGGCTGGCAGGTGAGGGCAGTTAGGGGTAATTGGGCCAGCAGGGGAGCAGTTATGCATCAATCAGGCTGGCAGGGGAGTGGTTAGGGGGTGATCAGGCTGGCAGGCAGGCAAATGGTTGGGAGCCAGTAGTCCTGGATTGTGAAAGGGATGTCCGACTGCTGGTCGGACATCTCCTAAGGTGTCCCAAATTGGAGAGGGTGCAGGCTGGGCTGCGGGACACTCCCCACCCCTGCCAGTGCACAAATTTTGTGCACTGGGTCTCTAGTTAAAAAAATATGAGTGGTCTCCTGCTTTTCTGTATTCACTCATAAGAATCTTAGAGTAATTTTATTTCTGAAACTAGAGGCTCAGTGCATGAAATTCATGCATGGGGGTGGGGGTCCCCTCAGCCCAGCCTGAACCCTCTCTAATCCGGAACCCCTCAGGGGATGTCCAACTGCCGTCAGACATCCCTCTCACAATCTGGAACCACTGGCTCCTAAATGCTCACCTGCCTGCCTGCCTGATCACCCCTAACTGAACCCCTGCTGGCCTAGTCACCCCCAACTGCCCCCCCCTCACCATCCTGGTCGCCCCTAATTGCTCTCCTTGCCAGCCTGGTTGCCCCTTACTGCCCCCCCTTCTTGCCTAGTCACTCCCAATGGCCCCTCCTGCCAGCCTAGTCGCCCCCAACTGCCCCCCCCACCGGCCTGGTCACCCCTAACTGCTCCCCTTGCTGGCCTGGTCACCCCCTACTGCACCACCTGCTGGCCCGGTTGCCCCCAACTGTCCCCCTCCACTGGCCTGGTCGCCCCTAAATGTCCCCCCTACTGGCCTGGTCACCTCTTACTGACCCCCCACCAGCCTGGTCGCCCCACACAGCCTGCTGCTTGGTGGTTTGGTCACTCCTCACTGACCCCCTTGCCAGCCTGGTTACCCCATGCAGCCTGCTGCTCAGTCATTTGGTTGCCCCTCAAAAACCTCCCTGCTGGCCTGGTGGCCCCACACAGCCTACTGCTGTCATTTGGTCACCCCTCAAAAACCTCCCTGCCGACCTGGTCGCCCCACACTTTTTGTTTGGTTGTCCATTCAGTTGCGATGGTCGTTAGGTTTTGATATATCTAGATGGGCTTTTCTCTGACTGTATCTCATATCCATTGCCAGCCCACAGATACTGTGCCAAGTTTTTCCATGTATTATCTCATTTCCTCCTCATCACAATATTCCTAATATGCAGGTGACTAAATCAAGACCAAAGAGACTATTATTTGTATTGATTTTAGAAGGTGAAATTCTTTGCCTAAGTTCACATAGCTTGTGTATAGGAGAACTAGAATTAAATGTCCAAATCTATCTAACTGAGCAGCCAGTAAGTGTAGGTTTCAGGGAGGCAAACCACACACACACACACATACACACACACTCACTCACCAAAAACAAAACAAAACAAACAGCTCTGGTCAAATGAACAGGAAAGAAGGTAACTTGAAGGAGGTGTAGCATTCATTTGAAGCCTATAAAATCAGTCACAGAATTTGTACTTGAACCAGCAAGACCAAGGTCATGTCTTTGGTAGTAAACTTGCTCTCACTGGGCAGTCATCACCACTACAGCTGATACCACTGCTGTGGGGCAGACACTTATCAGCTCACAGCTGTTTTCTCAACTCTGCCACCACTCTTCTTTCTCCTGGTGACTTTGCTCTATTCAGAATTTAGCACCACAAGGATATATATCCAGTCTGCTGACCCAATGTCCTCAAGTTCCCAGAATAAGAGGGGAAGGGTTGAATACCCCCATTCTTCAACCTTAAATTTATTTAAGTCTCTGACAGGAGCTTTCTTGCCCCTGATATGGCATTTTCCCCCAAGAAAAGGTGTTGGAATCCTGGTGCTCTTCACATCCTAAGCAATGCAGTAGTGCTGGGTTAGTTATAGACACATGCATTACATTTATACTTTTCACCATTATTTACAGGTGCCCCGGTAGATTTTCAATGCATGTAAATATGCAAGCAGGACCCTATGTAAGACTAGGTTGTATTCTATATTTTTTTTTGGCAGAAATAGGTTTAGAACAAAAAGTAGACAATAAGCAGTACATCATGCAGGTCAATTCACAAATATCTATTCAATTTTAATGCAATGTTTATTTCAACATTTTTGCATGAGATGCTTTACAGTTACAAATGTTCTTTTCATATATTATTTTAGTTAGGCAGTTTAAACCTTATTGCCTCATGACCCATTTGCACTCTATAAAAATATCAAGGACCTCAAAAAGCTTATGTTTATAGTCTATAGTTATCACTATTAACCGTTATAAATTTAAATTGAGAGATTTAAAAATGTGTATTACGTTATTCAAAAGAAACAGTAGTAAACTCATTATATATTTAAATTTTAAGAACACTTTGAATACTTCAAAACAAAAAAAAATAATTCCTGAGAAAAGTGGCATTTTAAAAAAATATTTTGGAAAATATTTAATATCTCACTTAATAAAATACATTATTCTGGATTATCATATCTGCTTCTGTACTTAACCTGTTGTGATATTGAAACAGGAATTTTGGGGGTAAAATAGGACAGGTTTAGGAAATATTAGAAATTTTGGAAATCAAGGGGACCATGGAGGAAGCACAGGGCTGCAGAGCAGCAGAAGGTATATTTCCATAGGACGGGGGAGCTGGAAAGCTGCAACAGGTGCATTTCCATAGGATGAGGGAGCTGGGAACAGCAAAAGGCCTATATTTACAAAATAAAGGGAAGGAAGCCCTTCATTCAGAAGGAGAGGAAGAAAGCCCAAAGGGAATAGGAAAACAATAAGGAAGGAGGGGGGAGAACCTCACACGTGCCATGTGAGGTTCCACCTTTGAGCCCAGGAGTTACTATAGTAACCAGTCTCAGGGAATAGTGACCAATCAGAGGGGATATCAAGGCACCAGGATCTGCAGCCTATATAAGCCATAGGGAAAGGGAACCCAGTGGGACCCCTTTCCCTCTCCCTACTTGGGAGTCCGTCCTGTGGGACTCTGTCCTCTCCCCATGTGGGAGTCTGTACTTGTTCTTCAATAAATTTCCACCTTTGCTATACCACTTTCTGTCCGTGGATTCATTCTTTGATTCTGGCGGACAAAGAATCCAGGTTCCAGTCCAAAAATTCGCTATCAATATCATGTGTCCCAGAGTTTCTGAAAAAATCTAATATACACTTATGAGAAAATGTGAGTAAAAAAGACAAATAACATCTTATTATCATTATTATCAAAATAGTTGTAATCTCATGGAGCTCCTAAATGGTGTGGGGAACCATCAAGTGTTCCTGGACCACACTTTGGAAGCTAAAGTTTTAGATGAACAGTTATGATGAGAGGATTGTAGACATTATTATTTCAAGTTTGTAGAATGAAAGCATAGTAAGTTTTTAAATGCCCTATATTTATATACTATTGTTTAATTTTCAAAGAAATTTCATGTACAGTTTTCTTCCTGTGTTATACTAATACTGTTAAGTAGATGAGAAATAGTATTATTCCTATTTTACCAATGAAGAAAAATAAAAGTACAAAAATTTAAAATGTTCCCAATATTAGTTAGCTATTAACTACACAAGTAGAAATCAGAACCAGACATTTGGCTCTTGATTCAGGATATTTTCTACACAACACACTAAAACTGTGAATGGTATTTCAAATATATCCAAGAATAATTCTTAACTGATTCTATGGGAGAGTGTAAGTTCCAGTAGAATCTACATGAGATTTTGTGATAGTGATAATGGGACAGTGGTAGTGATCGCTCCCTCAAAAGGAAATGGGATTGGTGTAGCCACTATGGAAAACAGTATGGAGTTCCCTCAAAAAATTCAACATGGAACTTCCATTTGACCCAATGATCCCATTCTGGGAATATATCCTAAAAAATCCAAAATACTAATCAGAAGGAATATATACACCCCTCTGTTCATAGCAGTGTTATTCACAACAGTTAAGATCTGAATTCAGACAAAGTGCCCATCAGTAGATGAATGGATAAAAAAGCTGTGGGACATTTACACTATGGGATACTACTCTGCTGTAAAAAAGAAGGATCTCTTATCCTTTGGGACAGCATAGATGGGCCTGGAAAATATTATGCTAAGTGCAATAAGCCAATTTGAGAAAGACAAATATCATATGATCTCACTTATTTGTGGAATCCAATGAACAAAATTAATTGACCAACACAATAAGACCTGAAGCATGGAGCCATGGAACAGACTGATATACCTCAATGTGGGTTTGGGGGGATGAGAACAGATAAACCAAATAACTTATATACTTACATTCATAGCCCATGGACATGGGCAATAGGTGTTGATGATCTGGGGGTGGTGATGGGTAGGGGCTAGGAGGAGGGGGGTAAAGAAGGGGAAATGGGAGATATCTGTAATATTGGTGAAGCAGGAATATTAGGGGGAGATAGGCAGGCTTAGGGATTTTTTAGAATTGGGGTCCATGGAAAAGCGTGGGGCTGCAGACTGGGAGAAGGTACATTTCCATAATACAAGGAAGCCAGGTGCAGTTACATTTCTGTAAGACAAGGAAGCAGCAACAGGTATATTTCCAGGAGACAAGGGAACTGGAAGTAGCCATGAAAGGTCTATGTTTACAAAATAAAGAGAAGAAAGCCCTTCATTCAGAAGGAGAAGAAGAAAGCCCAAAGGGAATAGGAAAACAATAAGGAAGGAGGGGAGAGAACCTCACGTGTCCCATGTGAGGTTCAACCTTTGAACACAGGAGTTACTATAGTAACTAATTCTAAGGGGATAGTGACCATTCAGAGGGGATATCAGGCACCAGGATCTGCAGCCTATATAAGCCATAAGGAAAAGAACCCAGGGGGACTCTTCCCCCTCCCTACTTGGAAATCTGTACTTGTTCTTCAAAAAATCTCCACCTTTGCTATACCACTTTCTGTCCTTGGATTCATTCTTCGATTCCGGCGGACAAAGAATCTGGGTTCCAGTCCAAAAATTCGGTATCACTATCAACAATAAAAAGTATTCTATCTAATAAAAGAGTAATATGCAAATTGACCATCACTCCAACACACAAGATGGCTTCCCCCATGTAATGAAAGATGACTGCCCCCATGTGGACACAAGATGGCCACCACAAGATGGCCAACAGGAGAGGGCAGTTAGGGGCAAACAGGCTGGCAGGGGAGCAGTTAGGCATCAATCAGGCTGTCAGGGGAGTGGTTAGGGGGTGATCAGGCTGGCAGGCAGAAGCAGTTAAGGGCAATCAGGAAGGCAGGCAGATGAGCAGTTGGGAACCAGCAGTCCTGGATTGTGTGTGAGAGGGATGTCTGACTGCCCGTTTAGGCCTGATCCTAAATGGGCAGTTGTATATCCCTCGAGGGGTCCCAGATTGGAGAGGGTATAGGCTGGGCTGAGGGACACCACACCCCCCCCCCGCCCCAGTCCCCGAATTTCGTGCACCGGGTTTCTAGTGTTTTTATAAAAGGGAATGGGAATCCTGGAATTGGGAGCCCATACTGGGTAAGTTGGTGCCTTGTTTGTGGTGTGAGGCTATCCTTTTAAGGACTTTGTTAATTCTTTAACAAAGTTACAGTACCATCACCTTCCTGTTGTTCGGAATAGGAAACAAAACAGTAGGCTTTGAAAGTCTTTAGACTTAGAGTCCTCTGACATATTCTACAATTGGTTCCTCTTAATCATTTGAAAATTGGGAAGTGATGATATTTCCTCATAAAAAGGAAAAGTAAGCTTCAAGGCAAAGATTGCTGCTCTTATTTACCATTGGATTACCAGGTCCTGGAGTTCAAACCAATAGGTATTTGTTTCATAATGATAAACAATAGTCTATTCATTTTCATCTATGGAAGGAGAGTAAATGTGATTTAACTTCTCTAGCCAACCCAACTGCTGAGTATGAAATTTGTCAATTAGAGGGCTGTTTGAACCTGCTGTGAGCTAAGCCACACCCACTTTACTCTGAATGGCTTCACAAAAGGTGGACCCCAGGATAATTAACAATTCTGTTGACACCTAATTGGTTTCAAGTGGTTTTCATACACCTACAGAGAGTGAATAGGCTGCCCCTTTCCTTTTCTTATAAAACACAGGTTTTATTCACATGAATTAACTAAATGTAAAAGTGAAAGTTAATGAAGATTAGAGTCACTTCTCCACCCTTAGGAATATGCCTGAAACACTCAGTGGGTGGGCAACAGAATGTAGCATCTGAACTTCTGGATTGATTCATTTACCAGTAGTGGTGTGTGTGTGTGTGTGTGTGTGTGTGTGTGTGTGTGTGTGTGTGTGTGTGTGTGTGTGTGATGCTTGTGTGTAATATACCCTTGGTGCAATGTTGTATTTCAGGTGATATTAAGGGTTTCTATTATAGACTGTATTATTCTCACAATCTTGCCCATATTATTAGATGCTAAAAATCTATAAACAAATAAAAAACGTGTAATAAAATGGCTTAAATCTGTAAAACAAAAATCTTATATTTGACATTAAAGAAGGCAAGCTCTATAGGAAGATTTTCTATGAAATTCTATTAGCACAGTAAAAATATCTCCTAGGAGGAGAGTCTGAGAATTATTCCATGAAAGGAAGACAGAAAAAAACAAAACAATCCCATGAAAATTGTTTTTAAATATTAAAGACTCTCCCCATTTAGTATGCCTAAAAACAGAATTTGTATTTGTAAAGAATATTTATTGTGAGATAAAATAATTCCCACATTTTAGGTAGTCAGCTTCATGTTAAGTTATTATTTTAGGTTATTATTTAAAAATATCTTGATTGATTTTTAGAGAGAGAGGAAGGAAAAGGGAGTGTTAACATAACACTTGGGGGGACCAGGCCTAAAGCAGATGGCAGTTAGGGGTGACCAGGCCTGCAGGGGAGGGCAGTTAGGGGCAAACAGGCTGGCAGGGGAGCAGTTAGGCATCAATCAGGCTGTCAGGGGAGTGGTTAGGGGGTGATCAGGCTGGCAGGCAGAAGTGGTTAGGGGCAATCAGGAAGGCAGGCAGATGAGCAGTTGGGAGCCAGCAGTCCTGGATTGTGAGAGGGATGTCCGACTGCAATCCAACTGTGCTAATAGAATTTTTACTGTGCTAATAGAATTTCAAACGGGCAGTCGGACATCCCTCGAGGTGTCCCAGATTGGATCCCCCCCCTCCCCGCGTACACAAATTTCATGCACAGTGCCTCTAGTTATCATGATAAAAATGAAGGGATTTGTGGTATCTGTCCTATAGCCCAGGCACATTAAGTTGTGCCCCAAGAGTCCAGAAAAAGGAAAATTACAAGTTAGCAAGACATTTCAAGGGTATGTTATCATAGATGCAAAAAGACAGATAGTTCAGTTAAGGTAAAGGTTGACCTTGTCAGTGAAGATACTAGCCTAGGATATCCACCATAACTACCCACCATAACTGCTTTTTGTTAAAATTTAATTTCAGACCATCCTTTGTGGTTACTTTAGGTCTCTGACTTTGCAAGTCCGCCATGCAGACCTTCCCTGAGTATTACATATGTCCCAATTTAACCCCCTTGAACCCTTCTAGCCAGCCCCCACTCGCCAGGCCTTCACCAACCTATTGTCTGTGTCTGTGGGTTATGCATATATGCATACAGGTTCTTTGGCTGATCTCTTCCTACTCACACATCATCCTCCACCTTCTCTCAAAGATTCCCCAGTCTGTTCTATGCTGCTATATCTCTGGATCTATTTTGTTCATAGCTTATTTTGTTCATTAGATTTCACATATGAGTGAGATCATGTGATACTTGTCTTTTTCTGACTTATTTCACTTAGCATAATACTCTCTAGGTCCCTCCATACTATCTCAAAGGGTAAGAGATCCTTCTTTTTTACTGCTGCATAGTATTCCATGGTGTAAAATGTACCACTGCTTTTTTATCCACTCATCTACTGATGGGCACTTGGGCTGTTTCCAGATTTTAGCAATTGCAAATTGTGCTGCTACAAACATAGGGGTGCATACATTCTTTCTGATTGGTGTTTCAGGTTATTTGGGATATATTCCTAGAAGTGGGGTCTGCCAAATGGCAGTTCCATATTTAGTTTTTTGAGGAAACTCTATACTGTTTTCCAGAATGATTGTACCAGTCTGCATTTCACCAGCAGTGTACTAGGGTTTCCTTTTCTCCACATCCTTGCCAGCACTTGTCATTTATTGATTTGTTGATGGTAGCCATTCTGACAGGTGTGAGGTGATTCTTCATTGCTGTTTTAATTTGCATCTCTCTGAAGATCAGTGACTGAGCATTTTTTCATATGTATCAACCATCTGAAGGTCTGCTTTGGGGAAATGTCTATTTAGGTCCTTTGCCCATTTTTTTAATTGGATTGTTTGTCTTCCTGTTGTTAAGTTGTATGAATTCCTTATTTATTTTGGATATTAACCCTTTGTTAGATGTATCATTGCCAAATATGTTCTTCCATACAGTAGGCTCCTTTTCATTTTGTTGATAGTTTCTTTTGTTGTGCAGAAGCTTTTTATTTGATGTAGTCCCATTTGTTTATTTTCTCCTTAGTTTCCTTTGCCCTAGGAGATGTATCTGTACATACATTACTATGAGAAATGTCTGAGATTTTGATGCCTATGGCTTCTCCTAGGGTTTTTATGGTGTCATGACCTACATTTAAGTCTTTTGTCCATTTTGAGTTTATTGTTTTGTACATTGCAAGTTAGTGGCCTTGTTTCATTTTTTTTGCATGTACCTGCCAATTTTCCCAACAGCATTTATTGAAGAGACTGTCTATGTTCTTGCCTCCTTTGTCAAATATTAATTGAGCATAGTGGCTTGGATAGATTTCTGGGGTTTCTAATCTATTCCATTGATTTATATGCCTGTTATTGTGCCAGTACCAGGATGTTTTGAGTACAGTGGCTTTGTAGTATAACTTGATATCTGGTATTGTAATCCCTCCAACTTTGTTCTTTTTTCTCAAGATTACGACAGCTATTCTGGGTCTTTTTTGGCTCCATATAAACTTTTGGAGTATTTGTTTTAGATCTGTGAAATATGCTGTTGGTATTTTGATAGGTATTGCATTGAATCTATAGACTGCTTTGGATAGTATGGACATTTTTGATAGGTATTGCATTGAATCTATAGATTGCTTTGTTCCATGAAAAAGGTATACTCTTCTACTAGTATATAGCTTCCTCTATATCTTTATTCAAAACTATAGGACTGTAGTTTTATGAGTACAAGATTTTTTACCTCCTTGGTTAAGCTTACTTCTAAGTATCTTAATTATTTTGTTGCAATGGTAAATGGGATTATTTGTTTAGTGTCTCTTTCTGAGAATTTATTATTAGAGTATAAAAATGCCAATGATTTCTGGGTATTAATTTTGTATCTTTCTACACTGCCAAAATCACTTATTAATTCTAGTAATTTTTTGGTGAAGTCTTTAGGGTTTTCTATGTACAATATCATGTCATCTGTGAATAGTGACAGTTTTATTCCCTCCTTTCCAATTTGGATGCCTTTTATTTTTTCTTGTTTGATCACTATGGCTTGGACTTCCAGTATTCTATTGAATAAGGGGGTCTGAGCAGATATATTAGTCTTGTTCCTGTTCTTTGGGGAAATGGTTTTAGTTTTTGCCTATTGAATATAATGTTTGCTGTACGTTTGTCATCTATGGACTTTATTATGCTGATATATGATCTCTCTACTTTCACTTTGCTGAGAGTTGTTATCAAAAAGGGTGTTGCATTTTGTGAAATGCTTTTTCTGTATCTATTGATATGATTATGTGATTTTTGTCTTTATTTTTTTAATTTATTTATTTTATTTATTTATTTTTTTAATAAATCTTTATTCAGATTATTACAATTGTTTCTCCTCCCCCCCCCCATAGCTCCCCTCCACCCGGTTCCCACCCCACCTTCTGCCCTTACCTCCCCCGCACTGTCCTCATCCATAGGTGTACAATTTTTGTCCAGTCTCTTCCTACACCCCCCCATACCCATTTCCCCCTGAGAATTATCAGTCCACTCCCTTTCTATGCCCCTAATTCTATTATATTCACAAGTTTATTCTGTTCCTCAGGCTTTTAATTCACTTGATTTTTAGGTTCACTTGTTGATAGATATGTATTTGTTATTCATAATTTTTATCTTGACTTTTTTCTTCTTCCTCTTCTTAAAGAATACCTTTCAGCATTTCATATAATACTGGTTTGGTGGTGATGAACTCCTTTAGCTTTTTCTTATCTGTGAAGCTCTTTATCTGCCCTTCAATTCTGAATGATAGCTTTGCTGAGTAGAATAATCTTCTTTGTAGGTTCTTGCTATTCATCACTTTGTAGATTTCTTGCCACTCCTGTCTGGCCTGCATAGTTTCTGTTGAGAAAACAGCTGACAATTGTATGGGTGCTCCCTTGTAGGTAATTAACTGTTTTTCTCTTGCTGCTTTTAATATTCTATCTTTGTCTTTTGCTCTTGGCATTTTAATTATGATGTGTCGTGGTGTGGTCCTCTTTGGATTCCTTTTGTTTGGGGTTCTGTGTACTTCCTGGACTTGTAAATCAATTTCTTTCACCAGGTAGGGGAAGTTTTCTGTCATTATTTCTTCAAATAGGTTTTCAGTATTTTGCTCTCTCTCTTCTTCTGGCACCCCCATAATTCTATGTTGGTACACTTGAAGTTGTCCCAGAGGCTTCTTACACTACCTTCAACTTTTTGGATTTTTTTTTTTTGCTTTTTGCTTTTTCGGTTAAGTGTTTTTTGCTTCTTTGTATTTCAATTCTTCGACTTGATTCATGCATTCCTCTAGTCTGTTGTTGGGTCTCTCTATAATATTTTTTATTTCAGTCAGTGTATGTTTAATTTCTAGTTGGTCCTTTTTCATATCTTCGAGGGTCTCATTATATTTATCGGCCTTTTCTAGGATATTCTTGAAAAGCCTTATAACCGTGGTTTTGAGTTCTATATCCAGTCGTTTGTTTTCCTCCATTTCTTTCATTTGTGATCTGTTTCTTTGTCGCCGCATTTTCACTGCTTCCCTGAGTTGGTAGGGTAGCTTTGTGTGCTACGTTTCCTATATGGCCCAGTGGATCGGCCTCCCAGTTACCTGAGGTGAACACTCTTGGTGCACCCCTTTGTGGACTGTGTGTAAAGCCTTGTTGTAGTTAAGTCTTGATTGTTGTTGGTATCACTGGGAGGAATTGACCTCCAGGCCAGTTGGCTGTGAGGATCAGCTGTGTCTACACTGGGAGAAGTTTGGTGCTGGAGACAGCCTTATAGGATTAGACTTGCCAAATTGCAAAAGCCTCTGTGCTCAGCTTGGATGGGATGGAGTCTCAGGGCGGAGCAGACAGTCTTGGCTTCCCATCAGCCCTGCCCTTGTATGCGCGCGCCTCCAAACCTCTGCCTTCCCCGGCTCCCGAGCCTCTGCCCGAGAGTCGAGATTCCCCCTGCAAGAGCGTGGGTCCCCAGGGGCTTGCCTGGAACTGGGGTTCAGTGCAGCCAGAACTAGGGCTCAGTGCAGTCAGGAGCTTCCTACTCCCTTCTGCTAGGGAAAGCCTGTGGCAACCTCCACAGCCTTTGCGCCACCTCCAGACCCCTGCCCTCCGGGGCTCCCCCGGGTCTCCCCTAGGTCTCGGAGTCTCCGAGTGTCTTTCTCTCTACCTGACAGTCCAGACTCCCCCTGTATGAGCCTGGGTCCATGGGGTTTCGCCCGATACTGGGGTTCAGTGCAGTCGGAACTGGGCTTCAGTGCAGGCAGGGGCTTTCTTCCTCTCCCACAAGAGAAAGTCAGCCAGGCTCTCAGCTGCCCTTCCCCTCTGTGCGCACAAAGACCCTTTGCCATACCTCAACCCTTTGCTGTTCCTCCAATTCTCCATGAGCTTTTCTCTTTCCTTCTAGTTATAGAATTTCCACTCAGCCAGCTTTCTTGTGGTTCTGGATGGTGTCCGTTCTGTCTTTTAGTTGTAATTTTGAAATTGTTGTGTGAGGCAACGGTTTAGGTGCTTACCTATGCCCCCATCTTTGTTTTCTCCTGATTTTTGTCTTTCAATTTGTTTATGTGATGGATCTCATTTATAGGTTTTGTGAATATTGTACCAGCCTTGCATCCCTGAAATAAATCCCACTTAGTCATGGTATATGAGCTTTTTAATATATTGCTGGATTCGATTTGCTAATATTTTGTTGAGGATTTTAGCATCTGTGTTCATCAGGAATATTGGCCTATAATTCTCTTTCTTTGTAGTATCTTTATCTGGTTTTGGAATTAGGATAATGCTGCTCTCATAAGAAGAGCTCTGAAGTGTTCGTTCCTCTTGGATATTTTGGAATAGTATAAGAGTATAGGTGTTAGTTGTTCCTGAAGGTTTGATAGAACTCTCCTGTGAAGCAATCTGGATGAGGGCTTTTTTTTTTTTTTTTTTGCTGGAAGCTTTTTATTTTTCCTGCTTCTATTTAATCAGTTGTTATTTGACTATTCAGGTTTTCTGATTCTTCCTTATTCTGTTTTGGGAGATTCTATTTTTCTGAAGTTCTCAGTCGGAACCCCCTGTAGCTCAGATATCCCTCTGGACCTTCAGGTGCTATCTGTGGGACCCCAGCCAGCCCTTTCATGCCTTGCCCTTCCTGCCAGTATCTATGTGATCTCTGCTTTCCATCCTTGTTTATCATTGTTCTCTCCAACTAGTCTTCAGTTGATTTTTCATGGTGGTTTTCTGTATTTTACTTGTATTTTCTGTATGGTCCTGGGAGAGTGTCTATGTAGCTTTCACTTACTACACTGCCATTTTTATCCCCCCCCCCCATGAACCCTTTTTAATTCAAACATTTTAATTTCAGAGCATCATATGTGGTTACTTTAGGTCTCTGAGTTTGTAAGGCCACCATGCAGGCCTCCTCTGAGCTTGTCAGGTTTAGTATGTGGCCCCTTTTAGTGCACATGTCCCTCTTTTGGTCATAAACCCAACCTATTGGTTGAATAAGAAGATCCCATGTTTCCAGAAGGTTCATTCCTAGGAAGCCTCAGTGTTAGCATTTGTCCTGCAGAACAGGATGTGCTGCCGGAATAGGGCAAGACCATAACCTTGGATTGAAGTCAAGGCCAAAATTTTAGCAAAAATGAAAAGTAGGTAAATGGGAGGCAGTCAGGTCTTATGGGCCTTTATTAAGAAAAACACTCTGGATCATTTCTAACCTAAACTACCATGACCCAGTGAGGAGTTAGTAGTGGCTGGGCAGTTAGGTAGAGGACTATGGGAGGGGAATGTAAAGGAGAGATGCAGCTGAACCTCATGAGCAGAAACCAGTTCATCAGCCACACCCTGTCCTATGTCAAGTCACAAGTACAAAAGGCCCTGAGCCCAGGCTCAACACACAGGGTGGGGGAAATGAGCAGGAATCCTGACATTTGAAATGTATGGATATTGCTAAGGCAGAATCCTTTGAAAGGACCAATGAAGAGCTAGCAAGGCATTTATCCACCTCTTGACAAAGAAGCTTCCCTATCAACCTGCTTGGGTCCCCTCTCTGCAGCAGGGAGCTTTTCTGTAATAAACCTTTACATTCACTCATGTCTTTTTCCATGAACTCATCCTTCAATATTGTGAGACAGTGCACTTGGACCCAAACAGAAATTCTAGGTATCGCCTAGTCTTGTTACCTGTCTCACTTTTCTATGTTTTGCATCTAGTATAACTATTAATTATAGTTCAAGGACTCATCATACACCTTTTCAGGTTTTATAATCTGACCATAAGATGAATTCCTATTACTATGGTCCATCTACTTCTCATTGGAAACACTATGCTGCTGTTATTTATCTGATTATCACTACTTGTATATTTGGAAGCTGTAACCATAAGTTTTAATCAGGGCCAAGCCTGTAAGAACATAATACTATAAATTACAATTACTATTTAATTCCAGAGGCCAGGAACACAGTAAGAGTTTCATAAGTAAAATTTCCTGAGTCTCAGCCATAGTTATAAAGGGCTATTTTATCTTTTTGTTTTCCATTTTATAGCCATTTCAGCTTCTACCTAAATTAATATAGTTAGTAGTCTTTGTTGGGTTAGGGGTAAGTACATTCCCATACTTAGGTTCTGGCATTTACTAGTATATATACAATTCCTTTCTTAAGTTTTTTTTTTTTTACTATCTTTCTACAACTTCCCTTTTTCTTAGTTTGTCTTTTTTGTTGTTGTTGTTTAGAAATAACCAACTTATTAGGACAAACTACTTTATTTTAATTTCTTTTAAATATATATACATCCCTTTCTTTCCTTTTGTACTTGCATTTCTTCTAAATTTCAAAAGAGAAAGCATAAAAAGAGATACAAAAGTTATTCTATATCAGTTATTAATAATTGGGCTATATACACAAGTTTGAGAGAAACAAAAACAAAACACCCAAGCATAATTATTATAATACTAGAGGCCCGGTGCATGAAATTTGTGCATGGGGGTTGGTCCCCTCAGCCCAGCCTGCACCCTCTCCACTGGGACCCCTAGGGGATGTCTGACTGCCGGTTTAGGCCCGATCTCTCAGGCCTAAACCCACAGTCGGACATCCCTTTTACAATCCTGGACCGCTGGCTCCTAATCATTTACCTGCCTGCCTGCCTGGTCGCCCCTAACTGTCCCCCATGACAGCCTGGTTGTCCCTAACTGCCCTACCTCCCAGCCTGGTCATGCCCAACTCCCCAACCCCCGCCGGCCTAGTTGCCCCTCACTTCCCCCCCGCCACCTCCGCCAGCCTAATCACACCCAACTGCTCCTCTTCCAGCCTGGTCACACCCAACTGCCCCCTCATCCCCTCATCACCCCCCCCCACACACACACTGGCCTGATCACCTCATGTAGCCTTCTGTTCAGTCATTTGGTTGTCCCTCACTAACCCCCCTGCCGGCCTGGTCACCCACACAGCCTGCTTGTTCAGTCATTTGGTTGTTTCTCACTAACCCCCCTGCCGGCCTGCTCATAGACAGCCATCTTGTGATGGTGTGAGCATCAATTTGTATATTATCTCTTTATTATATAGGATTAATATTAACAGACAGATAAAGACAAATAAATAAAGTTCAACATCAATTTGTATGTACACAGGCCTTGTCCAAGTCTTGGGATGTCTGTCTCTAATGTCAGCATCTTCTCATTCCCCAGAAGTCTTTGATCTCTGCTATAGGTGGAGGTAAGTGTCAGAGACAGGGGCAGATGTCCACTTAAAGTTAAGCCCCTGATAAGGTCCCTCCCAACAATACTGAAGAAAGTCTTTAATGTATTTGCCAATGGACTAAAATCTCCTGGTTGTAAGTTGGTGTCTTTGAAGTCTTTGTCTCCTGGGATTGCATTGTGAAATGAATGTTACTGATTTCTAAGAACCTATAAGCTGGTTAAGGAGCCTTTGATAATGCAGAATGTCTCCTTTAAGTTTTGCTTTTTTTTTTAAACAAAAAGATAAAAAATCAGCAGTATTTTGAACAAAGTCATAAGAATAATAATTATCCTCAGGTCATTCAGTCCCATAACCAATTTTTTTGTTTATCTTGATTATTTGCCACTATTTTTATGAATTCAGTTATTTTTTCAGAATTTTATAAGTCATCTAGTACTAGTTCAAACGTATGATCTGCTTAGAAACCTGTAATTTAGAGGAAGTCAGGGTCCTTGTCATGGATCTTCCTAAAGATGCAACATTTGCAAATGCATTAGAACAAGTATGTCAAATTCGCTGCCTCCGGGCCGCATGCGGCCCACAATGAATATTTTTTGCGGCCCAGCCAATATAAGGGTACGTAAGAAATGTTTTAATAAACATTTTGTAACTTAATTTTTACAATATCCTGTTATACATAATTATTAATAACGAACTACAACATTCACTGATGACTGATTTCTATAACCGTGTTGCATTCATTTCCTTTATGCGCCTTATACGCAGGTGCACCATTTAGCCGATTGCCACTTCATTAGTATTATTCTGACTTGTTTGGTGTGCGCAACAGGAAAGATTTCACTTTTGGAGAGTAAGAAAAAGAGGTTTATTTGTGTTACGCTTATTAATTTGTGCAGTTATTCAGTGTCTGGTAAGTTCATGTTCAAGAAAAAATGTTAATTTTTATTAAAATGTCCTATTATTTTATGTTAACGATTACTCATCTATTTCAGCCCTTTGTATTCAGCATGTCTCTATTGAAATAAACGTTTCTATGAAAACTGAAGCTTTTGTTTTTTTGTGGCCCATATAAACTTAAACCTTGTTTATTTGACTGTGGATATTAACCTAATTATAATGCAATTGATAAAAACAAAACCCAAAAATATCTTTGCTGTTCTGTAAGATATAATATTCCAAGATAACAATTTCTTGGTAAGTAGTAATTTTTACAAAATGACATAAAATAAGTATATAAAGCCCATATGTTTAGATTTAATACACAATTCTAATATGTAAAAAACAAGTAATATGCAAGATTTTAAAACACTGTAAATGGCTTATTAGAAGTTTGCACTGAGCATTGGAAACAATTCATAAACTCTAAATGTGTGAACCACAAACACCCAGAGTGAGGAGGCAAACCCCTATTTTGTAAAAACTACTGTTTGGAATTCTCTGCTGTTTTTTTAGACAGACTCTTATTCTAAGAAAACTTACTTGCTTTCTAACATGCTTTAGCCTGCTTGAATAATAAGGAAGATAAACTTAACTGTCTGACCTTGTAGGCCGCAGACTAGATATGCCCATACTCTCAATGCCATGCCAGGTGCATTTTTTAATTGGATAGAACTGTGTTGTTTTCAAGGCCAGCAGCAAGATAACCACCAAGTACACAAAGGGCTGTCTCTTTAATAAAAAGGGAAGTTCTGCTTGTAGCTGGGGCTTAGAATTTGAATTCATTTTCTCTAAGCCACCGCGGTAAATAAAGTGTGACTCCAAACTCTCCGGGATTGTTTGATTATTCCGGTTCTCTGCAACAAGACTACCACTGCTGGATGCCCCTGCAGGGAAACATCATTCTTGGCTTGTCTGGTGACATTGACAGGAAACGTATTACTCTGGAGCCCTCCCAGTTTGAACTTGGCTCTGGATCTTTGTAAGTTTCTCCCTAGAGTAGCCTGAAATCTCTAGAACATCAATTTTAATAAAAATATACAAATAGAACATAGTTATTATTTTTTTAGGAAAAGCTTTTCTATGAAATTTCAAGGTTATCAAAATAGGCTTTATTTGTCTTAAATTTCTCTTTTATAAGGAGAGAGAGCAAATCCTTGAGATATTCCAGGGGCATATTGGAATAACTAAAAGTCATTTCTTGGTTAAAAAAAGTCTCTCAAAATTTAAACTTTGGGAAGGTTGTCAAACATATTTAACCAAAATAACATGACATTAACTTTTTATAATCCCTGGTAAAACAATACACTTTATGGTAATAATTCTGAAAGATGTCAATCAAACTTATAACAGTTTTTATTTTTTTAAATTTTATTTTATTGTTTAAGGTATTACAAATACATATGTCTCCTTTTTTTCCCCATTGACCTCTCTCTAGCCTCCCCTACCCCCCCAGAACATGCCCTCATCCCCCATCCCAGTCTCTTGCGTCCATTGGTTGCCCTATATGCATGCACACAAGTCCTTCGGTTCATTTCTTACCCTCTCCCAACCCTCTCCTGACTTCCCGCTGTAGTCTGACAGACTGTTCAATGCTTCTTTGCTTCTGTATCTATTTTTGTTCATCAGTTTATAATGTTATTTATATTCCACCAATGAGTGAGATCATGTGGTATTAGTTTTTAATGTCAAATATTCTGTTCAGAATACAGGATTCTGCTTAATTTATATAAATATTTAATCTCTTTAGGCCAATAAAATATTACACCCTAGCAATGCTATCCAGAGGCAGAAAACACACCAATCATACTATACAGATGAACTCATTACATAAAGACCATACACATAAAAACAATACGCATAATCTGAATTACTGATTTTTGTAGAGAATGGATCCAGTTTGCTAATATTTTCTTGAGGATTTTAGCATCTATGTTAATCAGGAATATTGGCCTATAATTTTCATTCTTTGTAGTGTCTTTATCTTATTTTGGAATTAGGATAATTCTGGGCTCATAAAATAATCTTAGGAATCTTACTTCCTCTTGACTTTTTTGGAATAGTTTGAGAAGAATAGATGTTAGTTCTTCTTTGACTGTTTGGTAAAATACACCTGTGAAGTCATCAGGTCTGGAATTTAGTTTTTTGGGAGTTTTTAGATTACTGCTTCAATTTCATTAGTTGTAATAGATTAGAAATCTATTCAGATTTTCTGATTCTTCCTGATATAGTCTTGGAAGATTATATGTTTCAAGGAATGTATGTATTTGTTTTGTCCAGATTGTCCTATTAGTTGGCATATAGTTGTTTGTAATACTTCCTTTGATCCTTTGTATTTCTTTTTTCCTTGATAAGTCTGGTTAAAAAATTGTCAATCTTGTTTATCTTTTCACCGAACCAGCTCTTTGTTACATTGATTTTTGTATTTTTTTTTAGATTCTATTTCATTTATTTGTGCTTTGATCTTTGTTATTTTCTTTATTTTCATTATTTTGTGTATTGTTTGTTATTATTTTTCATGGTTTTAGGTGTAAAGTTAGATTGTGGATTTGACATTATTCTTGTTTATTGAGGTAGGTCTATAATGCTATGAATTTCCCTCTAAGAACTGCTTTTGCTGTGTCCCATAGATTTGGGGTTGTTGTGTTCTCATTTTTATTTGTTTCAAGGTATCTTTTGATTTCTTCATTGACTTCTTTGTTAACCCATTCATTGTTCAGTAATATATTATTTAGCCTCCATGTCTTTGTGTCTTTTTCAGTTTTTTTTATTGTAATTGATTTTTAGTTTCATATTATTATGGTCAGAGACAAGTCTGGATCTGATTTCAATTTTCTTAAATTCATTGAGACTTGTTTTGTGTTCTAACATGTGGTCTATCTCAGAAAATGTTCCAGGTGCACTTGAAGAGAATTTATATTCTGCTCCTTCAGAGTGAAATACTTCTAAGATAACAATTAAATCCATCTGGTTTTGTATGTCATTTTAGGCTGCTGTTTCCTTGCTGATTTTCTGTCTGGAAGATTTATTTACTGATGTCAATGGGTTCTATAATTTCTTGTTAATCATCTATTGGTTTCAGTGTTATAGAAAAATCAGAATTGTTTCCCAGTTGGTGTGGCTCAGTGGTTGAGTATCGACCCAGGAACCAAGAGATCGCAGCTTCATTCTCTATCAGAGCACATGCCCAGGTTGTGGGCCCAATCCCCAGTAGGGGTGTGCAAGAGGAAGACAATCATGATGTTCCTCTCTCATCAATGTTTCTCTGTACCTCCTTGCCTTTCTAAAAGATAAATAAAAAACATACTAAAAAAAGAAAATCAGAATTATTTAATCCAATAAATATGGATTATGTCATTTGCCATATGAATGGGAAAGATTAAAACTGATATTTTTGATGTGCCAAGAATTTGATGATGCCAATTCTTTTAATCTTTGGAACAACTCTATGAGGTAACAATAATAACACACACCATTTTGTGTGCATATACCATGTACTGCCATGGGCTAAGTACCTAATGCTCTGCAATTAATTTTCATAAAAATGCTCTGAAGGACATCCTGCTTTCATTTCCACTTTCTAGAGAAGGAACTAAGTCTCTGAGAAGTTACATAATCAGTCCACCCTATATAATAAAAGCCTAATATGCAAATCAACCAAGTGGCAGAACAACCGGTGGAACGACCAGTCGCTATGACATGCACTGACCACCAGAGGGAAGACTCTCAGTGCAGGAGCTGCCCCCAGCCCGCAGGCCCCAGGCCAGCCAAGGTGGGTGTCAGGAGAGGCCCCCCGATTGCCCCGCTGGTAACCCCACAGATTGGCCCTGATCACTGGCCAAGCATAGGGACCCTACCCATGCATGAATTTTGTGCACCCGGCCTCTAGTAGTCTTATAAGAGGCAAGGGGTAGGAGGAAGAGGATGCTGAAGCAGCATACCTGAATTTAAATTCAAGTTTGTCTGAGGGCAAATGGCATAATTTTTTGCATACATACTGCCTCCTTAGCTCCTAGCACCTGCACAAAGACTGATTTGCACTAACCAAACATAAATATTAGTGTAATAAGTAATCTCAAGAACCAGTATGGTGTAAAAAGAACATGGGGTTTAATGTCAAAAGCATTGGGTAAAAACCTTGCATCACTGCTTTTTAAGTAACTGACAATTTTATTTCATCATTTCTGCAACTTGATTTCCATTTCCCTAAAATGAACTTAACCAAAGATATATTATGAGCATTGAGGTCTATTTACAATGCTTAACCTAGTGCCTCTATATTCTGTAGTAGATACTCAATTGTAGTTTTCATTATCTATGTGTCTGAAGTGTCAAATGCCTTAAATATATGTTATATATCACCATAATTGTTAAGTACTTCTTATAGTTTATATTTTATTACTAGGGGCCCAGTGCATGAATTTGTGTATCTTGAAAGGAACTATGGGCCATGGTGGGCACAGAGGCGGGTCTCAGACCATCCTCTGCTCACAACCTCTGATGACACTGAGTGACTGGGACCGGTGCTAGGCACCAGCAGCGGGTGCAAACTGTGGCTCTGGTGCCAGCTGCGGGTGCAAGCGGGGCCAGCAACAGCAGTGGGTGCAAGCACCAGGCAGGACCGCAGTGCATGAGAGCAAAGAATTTTCAGTAACCACCAGAGGCTAGCCCCGATGACAGGTACCGGTGCCCTGCCTTGGTCTTGCTCCCCCACTCACCTGCTTCCCCATTGGGTGTGGCCTATGCCTGCCATGTTCTGCACTCTGCTGCCTGCTGCCGATGCCCGCCATGTTCCATGTGCCCCCTGGTGGTCAGCACAAGTCATAGCAACTGGTTGTTCGGTTGGTTGTTTGGCCGTTCAGTCTATTTGCATATTAGGGTTTTATATATATATAGATATCTTAGTCACTGAGTTTTTGTTCTAAAGTCTTATTTTCTATAACTATGGAGACATCAAACATTTTCATGGCTTCCATTATATAGCTGTTGAAATTTCTTTGTAAGTGCTTCCATATTTGATCTTAATTAATAAAATGTGATTCTGAAATTTTTAGAAAAGTTTATCAGATTTCATTAGACCCTTGTTAAATAAATCTTGTATTTTTTCATACTTGTCATTTAGTCCACTTAGTTCAGGGTCCTCAGGTCCAAGGACTTTCTTCCAGTGAAGCTGGAGATTACTAGAAGGATGGTCACAGGAAACCACAACTTGCAACTAGCAAGTAGAGAAAGGAGGGCACGGGGGATGGGAGACATTTGTAATACTATCAAATATATATATATATATATATATATATATATGTATATATATGTATATATATGAACAGAGAAGATGAAATATTTCTATGAATGAATTTAGTATAATTAGAATTAAAGTCAGACATACTTCTGAATGTGTATGTGTGTGTGTATATATATATATATATATATATATATATTTTTTTTTTAGAGCTGTTGAGACAAATTTCAATTTATAAAACTGATGCAGCAGATGAATTTCCAAGTAACAATGGTTGCATTAAGTTTTTAAAAGTAGAATTTATCTATTAAAAAATAATCAGTTTTATTTTGTAGTGTTTTGGCACTAGATTATTTTTCTTAGGTACCTTTTGTATTTAGGTACCTTAGGTATGTTTCTTTCTCATTTTGCTTATCCACTAGTTTTCTTTTAGAGAACAGGTGGATGTTATGGACATACCTGTTTTATTACGATATTTTTTTATCTACTTTAAAAGTTGAAGCATGTAGAAAAATATAAACTGGCATTTACCTAAATTCCCTACAAATAAGACCACAGAGCTCTGCAAGGATATTCTCAACACTCAATATAAATTATTATAAAAATTATTTTAAAGACATATAAAAAGGCATTATCTTTTATGGTATTTATTAATATGCAGTGATCATTTGAAGTAAATGTAAATACATAAATGCTAGCCATTAATCCTTTAATGCTTAAATTTTACTAATACAGATGTTTAAGGTTCTGTGATGTCACAAGAGTTCATACGTTATTATCAGAGAAAGTTTATTATGTAGAATAAAGTATAATATTAGTCCAGAATGAGAGAAGACATGCTTTCTTCTAAATGTCTGAAATTAAACTCTAGCTTCCTTTTCACCAAACTTTGGTTGTGCATATTGTGTTCTCAAAGATTCCTTTGGGTGATGATAAAATAATGGATTAAAAATATGTAATATTTTATAAAAGAGAAATTCCACCAATCCTTTGTATCAAAATTATACACTATATGTAGTATACATATACAGTATGAGGCGGGTCTCAGACCATGAGCATTGTGGTCTATTTACAATGCTTAACCTAGTGCCTCTATATTCAGTTACTTAAAAAGCAGTACACCATACTGGTTCATACATAATTGTAAGCATGTATACAATTACTTGGCCTCATATAAAAACTTTTACAGTCCAAGAAGTGGTTATTCACCATTTAAACTGTGTAGTTACTATAAGTCGTCTCTTCTAGGCTTGCTTTCATTTTTATATTCTCCCTTGTATAATGGTATCACCATTATGAGAATTCAAAGAATTCATTTCCATTTCCTCATTCTTGAAAATGGATCCTCATATCTACAACATAAAATTGTTCTGAGGATTAAATTGGACACTGTGTACAACATATTCAGGGCAATGCCTGTCATATAATAAGATACAATGAATAGTAGATTTTATCTTCTGTCCATCTACTACATTTTAAGGCATAATGCTATCATATTATTTTTTATTCAGAATATGTGAGAGACATTCTTTTTGCAATCTAAAAGTTTCCTTCTTTATAAAGATAAAAACATTGTGATTCTGTGCAGATGTATAGTAGCTTTTAAATAAGAGTGAATATTTTGGTAGGGCTTGGGAAGCAAGACATTAACTTGTGGGGATCTGATCAGCTCTTTACATTAAAATAGCAGCATCAGAAATAGCAACTGCTTTTCAGAATTGGACTAAGATGTGCTTCTTGCATTGTCAATTAAGACATATGCTATAGTAGCACAGCTTGTGTTATTTTTGCATTTTCTAAAAAAAATATATTTTCAAAAGTAGCATTTCATTAATATTTTAAAACTGGATTCTTGTTTCTCATGAAATCTAATTTTGCATTTCCACAAAGTTGTAATATTGGGAACATTGAAAATTAAATCCAAATTCTGGGAAATCAGTTATATCAGTACCAGTATCAGTAATGATATCTTGATTTAACTTCAGATCAGATATTATATAAGACAAATCAGGGATTGTATAATGGTATCAAGGTGGCTAATCATCATTATTAAATTGAGGGCAGATGAGTTAAGTGTGCGAAATGAATGTGTGGACTCATTCCAATTCTTTTGCGAAAGACCCTATAATTGGCATCAATTAGTCTTCTTCTTGGCAGTTTTAACAAACCATCTGAAATTTAATAAACAGAAACTGAAATGCAGTTGCAATGAAAGACTGTCATCTTGGACATTGATGGGAGTTGATTAGCAAATTGGCAGTTGGTATTCACTCTCCCTCGGCAAATATTGACTTAGTTGACTTAATGCTTTCCCTTCCTTTAACAGCATAAGGCTTCCTTTTTAGCTTTTTCAAAAATAGATTAAATTGTCCTAAATAAATATTCCTGTGACAGTGTTACTTTGGCTCCTTTGAATATGCACTGATATTAATGCATGTGCTACAGAGAAGTTAGGAAACCCCAGGTACCACTTGCTGCGTTGATGTCATACATATTAAACAAAACTATGACCTTAAACAGTTGATGCATTATTTCAAATGCTTAATTTATTTATGGGGAGTTGGGTTACTCGCTGAGAGATTCTGAAGAACATTTTCATTTTAAACGTACAACATTGTAAAATAGGAGATGGCAGCACCAAGTCTATGTTTTCAAACTTGACTAAGGTCCTTAAATTTAGCATTAAGGATATATACCTGTGCATGTTATCAGTTATAGAAGAATCTTAATATGGAGGTATGTAGAAAAATATTAAGGAAAATAGTAAGACAGCTCATCTGTCATGTTTTGTCATTTCATAATGTTAAGATAATTTAAAAATTTTTCTCTTTTGACTTAAATAAGTTTCTTTTAGTAAATGTATTTGTTTATGATTTTGTACATGTTTTATTTTAGTTACCTAAAAAATCTATTCTCTTTTTCTCTAGCAAGTACAAATGCTAATACCACATCGGTTAAAATTCATATTTAATATTCATTTTTAAAATATCTACTAAACAAAGTAATGAATACTGAAAAAAATATGGCACAATGTGAACTATTTTAGTATTCATCTAATTCACATACTTCTAATAAGTGGATAACATTTATCTAAGTCTATTTTACATATAGCATTTAGAGATGTATATTTATACTAACTATATTCTGGAAAATTCTTCAGTCTGCCCACTTGCCATTGCAGTGAGACCCAGGATTCAGAACATGGGAGCTGAAGTAGAGTTGAGAAGCTGCCTTTGCTCAATGGAGATAAGCCATTGCTCACTTGCACTTCGGCATGTAGTATAGAGACTCCAAACAAAATGGGGTTCATGTAAACTGGAAAGTAGGATAAAATGTGTTAAAACTTTATAGAGTGATGCAAATCTTCATGAAGCTTTTAGAGCGAAAACCTACATATCACTTGAAGTCATTTTATGACGCTTGAAAAAATGGGATGGGCCCACTCTCCTACTACTGTGAGAAGGGCCTCCCAAAATATATGTGATTTCTAGTGGTGTGCAATCACAAGCCCCCTCTGACTCTTTTACTTCCATCTGATCCTTCAGGCTGTTCTCACTTCTTTGCTCTGTCTGAATGCAGATGTGGTAGGTCACCTTTGCTTTGATTCAGCCCAAGTACTTGGCCATATCTTTAATCTCCCAAACTTTTTTTTTCTGGCATCTTATTCATTTCATTTATTTACTATAGGCCCAGTGCATGAATTCAGGCACATTGAAAAGAAATTAATTAGAAGAAATATTTTAATATCGCTATTCACCTTTTCTCTATAATAGAAGTGTCAATCACATTCATGATCAACAATGACAGATGGAAACACATGCCTGTGATTGATGCCCATGTGATTAGGGTATCATGCATGCAAGAGTCAACTTAGCCTTTTATAGATATAGAATAAACTTGCTTAATTAGACCTGCTTTCTGATTTAGCTAAACTTTTTCCACCCCAAGGAAGCACCCCAACTTCTCTTTCAGGCAATTGTCATCAACACAGCAGTAAATATCAACATAAAGCAGATTATTATTGTAGGTCACACAGGTAGAACAAAGGGTAAAATATTTAACTGCATCAGTGTTTGACTATATTCTGCACAGTGAGAAAACCTGAAGTCATTTTCAAGGTTCACCATTTCTTACTTCTTTTCAGTCAGGTCAAGTTTCTAAGCTTTCTAAGTCTCCGTTTTCTAGCTAATGAAAAGAAAATAGGATTCTCCTATCTACCTATTCCAGGACTTCTATAAGGATCAAATGAGATGAGGCATGAGAAAATGCTTCACAGACATTTGGTTAAAGTGTAAAATGTTTCCATGTAGCTATAAAGCAAGTCATGTTCCTGGGCTGAAGAAACTACAAAGAGGCTAGTCGCTAGGGAGAGGAAGCCGGGCATTGCTACGTAATGTCATTACCTGGCACCCACAGCCACCATTTCTGGGCTGGGCTGGGCTGGGCTGTGGGCCACATTTTGAGCCATGGGGTCTTCGCAGTGTTGGCTGCAATTTGGTGGGCTGTCGCTCCTGGGTGACGGTGGGGGCTATGTCCCACTTGGGGAAAGCCGAGTGTTGCTTTGTCAGTGCCAAGTCCATGGATCTATTTCTCTGTAAATGGCCAGTGCACATCATAGCAATCAGTCAGACAGTTGGACACTTAGCATATTAGCCTTTTATATATATATTTTAATATATATATATATTAATATATTTTTATTGATTACAGAGAAGAAGGGAGAGGGAGAGAAAGATAGAAACATCAATGATGAGAGGTAATCATCAACTGGCTGTCTTCTGCATGCTCCCCACTGGGGATCAAGCCTGCAACCTGAGCATGTGCCCTTGACTGGAATTGAACTCAGGACCCTTCAGTCAGCAGGTCGACACTCTATCCACTGAGCCAAACCAGCTAGGGCATGGCATCTTATCCATTTTAATTTGCTTGCCTCTCCCAGTGTGTATAGACATAGGCTCACTGTTTTGCTCTGCTAAACTAAGAGGTCTCCTCCAGGGTCATTGTTTCTCAGAGAAGAAACGAAAATGTTGATCTTTTTTTTTTCCTAATTTTTCTACTGATCACTGAAAATGGTACAAGAGAGAATTATAAGACAGTCTTACCTTCATGACTTTGGTTATAAATAGTGTTTTTGTTGTTTTGTTTCCAAAGATATCACATTGCTCTTCAGCAGTTTTATTGCCATACCACAGAGGTCAGATTTCATTATTATGGTAAGTTATCATCTCTGTTGAGAGCATAGCACCTTTTCAGACAATAAATTCAATGTTCCCTGCACTGTAGCTTCACTGAGGAGAACACACACACACACACACACACACACACAAATAGATGGCTCTTAGTAGCTTCTCCATGACAGAAGAAATCCAAGGACAACTATCTCTATGACTTCAACCAGAAGTGGATCATAGAATGAAATCTGGAAAAAATAATTCTGACCTTGCATGGAAAAAAAAAAATTCCTAGTGTCTTTACTATTTATCTAGAAGTTCTTAGGGTAGTCAGATTTTTACAGAAGTAAAGTATTCTAAAACCAAAGTATCCCAAACTAAATACAGTACTATTTACCCCTTTTCAGGATTTATCTCTGCAAACCCTTTTAAAAGCCCCTGCAATATTTGCAGACACCAGTTTCCTATTATGCCAGGACTTTCCTATTATGTCCTTAGCTAATAATGCTCAAGCATTTAGAAGGATTTTAGGAGAAAATTCTTAGAACTGAAAAACTGTTTATAATTAAATGAGTGAATTGTAATGGAGGCTATTCGGGGAGTAAGAAACACATTTTTGGACTAGAGCCCTATAGGCATTCATATCACGTCTATTTATATAAAACCCAAATCAGTGTCTTACTAAATATTACCATATATATTATATTATATTACATTAATTATATTATATTATCTAAATCTAATAACACAGGTTAATATATACATATAAAATTATGGAATTATTTTATCTGATAATATTTATAGAATCTTTAATACTGCTTGTCATTGTTTCACTTGTCTTTGGCCATCTTCATATCATGTTTCTCTCAGCAATTATTCTCAGCATTTCAACCTTTTCCTGAATCCCACCCACTTCAACTGATGATCCTGCCTTCTAGTCCATAGAAAAAACAGAGGACATAGGTATGCCTTCAATTAAATTCATGCTCACCACCTACCCAAATTTCCCAACAGCCTTTTTTTTTTCTTCAGAATCATTGAATGATTTAAAGAATCAGTCATAGAATGAGTTATTTTTCTTTCCATTCTCAGACAATTTTTCTATCCACCTGCCTCTTCATTCCATTTGCTCTCACTTTCTCCAGACTCTTCCTCACTCTATTATCTCTTGCTTCCCTTATAGCTTCAATGTCTCCTTATTTATGGTTTTCCTGCTTTTAACCTATATAAATCTGATAAACTCCTTCTATTCTAAAACTCAAGCCAAAGCAAAACAAATAAAAACTATCCCTTGAATTTATGTCCTCAGTCTACCATGTACCCCTTCTTTTTCTCATTCAAAAATTTTAATATAATTATCTTCTATCATAGGTTCCCTTACCATTGGATAAATGCACAACCAGGTCTGTCCTGTTTCTGTCTCTTAATTCTGCTTAATTCTGTTAGTGAGATTACTCTTCGATAGATTTTTGCTGATTTGCCTTTATCTTAAATTAAGCAATTGAAGAAATTGCTAGTCCATCAGGCACATCTCATGAAAAGCTTTGGATGCACTTGATCATGATTATAGCCTGGGAAGTACTGGGAACAAGTTGGCCACTGGTTCTCCATTTCCTGGAGTTTGTGTCATATGGAAATGGAGACACTGTTATTCCTCCAGGGCTAGTCCCCTTGGTTATATAGCCATGTCTTAGATCCACTGCTTTCTAATCTGCAGTTTTCATTCTCCACTTCCCCCTTCATAATCTGCTTAAGTCTCTTCTTTTGAAACCAGGCTTCTTGTCACTACTTGAGCCAATTAAGCAGAGACAGAGTTGAATAACATGAGCATTCTTTTATTTTCCAATATTGCCGACAGCGTGGAAGAGCAGCAGGTCATCCACAAATATCTGCTCTTCGCCAACTCTCCACCCTTCTCCCCCCCAACCCAAGCCAGCTGCTTATATCATGTAGAAGAACAAATATTACATGGGGAAATAGGGAAAACGAGTAAGAATTAGTATGCAAAAGGTAGAAAAATGGGTATAATGGTTACAGGCAATGGGGGCTTAGAGTTGCAAAGCGCAAGTGCCTCTGGGACTCCATTATTTCAGCAACAAGGCTGGTAATCTTTTCATGATGATAGGCGGTTCTCAGATAAGAAGAATGAACCTCATTTCAAGGTTAACTCCTAGGTCCTTGGGTTTATAACTCCTGCTTAGGTTAGAATGTGCTCTCTTTCATCAGAACTAAACAATCACAGAACTTGAATTATAGTCCTTATAACTTTAGCTAATCTCCACTATTCTATTTCCCCCTCTTGCCCCTAACACTTTGTCTCCATATCCTCTTGCTCTTCTCTCTAGAAATACTTCTCTTGTTCCTGTGGGGTCTTCTTCAGAAATCTGAGCTTCTTTTTTCCTGTTTCTGAATGCATTCCATTTCCTCTTTCTGCTTCATTCTCTCTCTTCTGCCTGCCTTTAAAGTTGTTATTTCTTCTGTCTGTCTTACTTAATATTTAATCAACAGGATTTTTTCCTCCCTGGAAGTCCTCTCTTCAGCAACTTTTGAGCCACTTTCCCTCTCTCTTTTTTTTAAATATATCAGAGAAGAAGGGAGAGGGAAAGAGAGATAGAAACATCAATGATGAGAAAGAAGCATTGATTGGCTGCCTCCTGCGTGTCCCCTAATGGGGATCAAGCCCGCAACCCAGGCGTGTGTGCTTGACTGGAATCGAACCTGGGACCCTTCAGTCCGCAGGCTGATGCTCTATCCACTGAGCCAAACCAGCTAGGGCCCTCTCTTTTTTTCTTGTGAGTTTTTCCCTCTGCTTTCTTTCTCA
The DNA here is from genome assembly GCA_026230045.1 of Corynorhinus townsendii. Taxonomy (NCBI): domain Eukaryota; kingdom Metazoa; phylum Chordata; class Mammalia; order Chiroptera; family Vespertilionidae; genus Corynorhinus; species Corynorhinus townsendii. Next base: position 99,099,221 of record JAPDVU010000002.1, read on the forward strand.
TTCCTTCTTGGCTGCCCTCCTTTCAGCTAGCAGTCTTGTGTCCCTGCAGAGGGCTTTGTGAAGTAGGGACAGGAAAATTGCATTGTCAGCATAGATAGCTAGTTATTAATATAAAGAAGAAAGCAAAATGGAATAAATAATAAGCTTAATAACCTGGGAAGCTGAAACAAGTATCAGTGTGCTGTGAAACTGGATGGAATAGTGTAAACAGTCTCATTCACAAACTTAGGGGTTTGCCACAAAGGAGACTTAATCCTCCAAACAAGAAAAGAAAGGAGCTCCTGCTGGTGTTGTGCAGTGGTTAGAGTGTCTGCCCACAGCCTGAAGGGTCACAGGTTCAATTCCTGGTCAAGGGCACCTGGGTTGCAAGTTCGAGCCCCAACCTCTCTCTCCTCTCTATCCTTTCCAGTCTCTTTAAAAATCAATGGAAAAAATATCATTGGGTGAGGATTAACAACAACAACAAAAGAGAACAGGGGTGTTGCTGGCCTAGTAGCAAGTTCCCAGAGGAGGAAGGAAGGGGAATTCCTCTGCTGAGCACATGTGCAGTAGAAACCAGATGACCATAATGGAATTTTTCCCCAGCCTGGGAAAAAACTAGAAAGGTAATTGGTTTGGATAGAGGTCATGGAACCCCAATAGATCCAAGAAAAAGATTTGCTGAAGCAAGGCTTGGGATAATTCAGAAAGTTGGGCTGGATAGTTTCAACGGTAGTTTGTTCTTTCCTGGTATATGAACCAAGAAAATACATGGAGGATTAATAGGAGCCTTGTAGCATGCTTCTAGAGCCTACCCATCCTCTATGTCCCTGAGCATATATTAATTCCCTTCAACCAAAATAAAATCTTTCTAGCACGTTTAAATGTCTCCACATGTGAGCCTTTGAAATTCTTTTCTCATGACACTGCAAAAGAACATGTTTTTTCACTGGTAACAATATGACCAGGCTGTGACCAAGATTGGAACTGTGGCTGTGGCTAGAACAGCAGGATTGTCTTTGGGTGACCAGTCTTGACTTTGGGTTTCTTTTGCCTTCATTAAAGCTACTCTGCCCTTTAGAAAGGGCTTATTGGCACCCAGGCAGTGTGGTTTAGTGGTTGAGCATTGACCTATGAACCAGGAGGTCATGGTTTGATTCCTGGTCAGGACACATGCCAAGGTTGTGGGCTTGATCCCCAATAGGGGCATGCAGGAGGCAACTAATCAATGATTCTCTCTCATCACTGATGTTTCTATTTCTACCTTTCCCTCTCCCTTCCTCTCTGAAATCAATAAAAACATATTTTAAAAAAATAAAAAGAACGGCTCACTGGCAATTTCTTTCTCTCAGTTTTCTTTCTCAGACAATGGATCTGACTTTTTGCAGGGAAGATACCTGGGGCTGAGGCCAGGCCTAAGGAGCTCATGGCCAGAAGAAAGCCAGGAGGAAGTTTATCTGGGTATGCCAGGCATTGAGGAAAAGACTTGGATAGAAGCCAGAGATGGGAGGGCCCAGGTGATTTACCTTTGGGATTAGGTAGGATTTAGTAGAGTCTATCTGATGCCAAATGTAATGCATGATGGAAGGGCACATATATTCTCTCTCTCTCTCTTTCAAATTCTCTTGCTCATGGAGTTCTCTGGTGCTGTTATAAATAATTTATTCACTTTTGTAGGACATAATATTAATATCGCTGTGAAATGCTGCATCTTTGGACAAGGCCCCTGTGCATTTATTTCTGGTTAGGAACCAATATGTGAACATCAGGAATATATTAAACCAAAGGAGGAATGTGTGGGGTCAAGGAGTCAGAAGTGATCCCGGGAAGGATTGCAGTGTTGCACAACAGCTGGTGATTTCTTCCTAATCCCTCCTGTTTGAAAATTAGCCTGAAGTATATTAAATGTTCTCGTGAAGTTTTTATGAGGACTGAAGCTCATGTATTTCTTAGTAAAGTGCCCAGCATATAGTAAAATGTTCAAAACTGTTACCTATTAATACTTTTTAAGGGTGTCATACTAATTACTGTGGGAAAACAGAAAATCTCAAATAGCATGAAAAATTATGGAAGTTTAATCATTTCTTACAGAAGAGGATTCATGGAAATATATTTCTTTACTTTTACTAAGATGGTAGTTGGAAGTTTATGGATTTTTTCCCCTAGGCTTTTATTACTGAAAATGAGATTTCAGAATCCACATCTATCACCAAATGACATCGTTTACTAGAGTTAGATCAAAAGGATGTGGCTTTGTTTCAAGAGGGTAGTTTGCGTTTCTGAGGCCTTCCATCTAACAAGTACCTTTACATTAAACCTGCCATGAGCTCAGGAATGAATTATACAGTTAAAATAATAACTGAACTTTAACTGAGTGCTGTGTTGACCTTTAAAAAATAACCCAGAACTTAAATAGATTTAAGATACATTTTTAATTTGCTTTTTTTCTCTTGCATTATGTTTTCCCTTTCTTTTTTGGGGTGCTTTTACACTACTGTTAGTAGATACTTGTGTAAATCAAAAGAGGAATGCATTAGAAGTTTGCTCTAGATTAAGTGTTCCTTCTTTCAGTGACAAGAAAGAAAAGCTATCATTCAAAAAAGTCTTTCTGGATTTTGTTTTCAGACGATTCCATTCCATTCAACAATGTGTGCTTGGGTCCTATGAAATGTCATGCACTGAACCTGGTGCTATTTAGCCTTTTTATTAAGTATGACATTAAAGAACTGGTTTGGATGCAATAAGCATGCTTATAACTTGGCAAATATTTGCTTTTTTGCCTTGTATGTAGCTTAAAACATAGTTACTGTTACTTATAAAATGGAGTACAAATTGAGTCCATATGGTTTTATACTGAAAATAAATGTATCATTTGCCTTTTATCTCAAGACATGGCAGTGGGCACTTAGTTATAAAATAAATAAATAACCCCATATTAAATATTAAACTATCATTTTTGCTTTTTGACTGCCTTAGAGCATTTATAGACTGAATCCTCCCAATAGTAAAACATTAACAATAGAAACCCTTGTTATTGAGATAATGGGTAGAGTATGGTGGAAGACACTGGCATATTCTATTTGTTTTTATTAAAAATGTATGTTATTTATTACTTGAATCTTTAAGGCCTTCCATTTGGTGAGAGCTATAAGTAGAGCAAATAAAACTCTAGAGTCCCAGGTAGCGCTGACTCTCAAAATTTTACAATTCATTTTTTATCTTCTTCTGGCCTGTAGAGCAGATCTGGGTTGAAGCCTAGAAAAGTGCACCACATAGTGTCCAGCTTCAGAGGGATCAGGCAGAGCAAAAAGAAACATGAGTATGTTTTAACACTGCGTCAGGTTAGAGGAGAAAGCAGTAGTTACCACATCTTTTATAAAGACTTTTAACAATTTTTTTAAATCTGTATACTGTTAGCATATACATCATACACCTGCTGTGACTAAACCATGAACACCAGGCAAAGGGAAGAACTCAACACCAAGTCTTTGGATGCTGATTGCAGTGCTACTATAAAAACTGATCATGTTAACTAGAAAACCTGCTAACTTAAGGCAAAATCTCAATTTCCATCCAGATTGGGAGTAAAATGCTGAGTGTGACCTAGAAGATAATCTGTCCAGTTTTGAAATGCACGTGTTTGGACGCCTATCAGGGAAGTAATAACTCTAAGTAATCAAGTAATGTAGATGTTTTGTTTTCCCAGCAGGGTAAACATGACCTTGTTTAGCAAGTTGGCTAAAAGCAGTTCTTACTTTACAAAAGGTTGAGGAATTTTATAAAGAAACACACACACACACACACACACACACACACACACACACACACACCAATTATAAAGTTCTTGACCAGGTAGTTTAGGAATTTTCAACTAAAGATATGAATAAACTCCCATCTCTTTACATGTTTTTCAATAAAGTTTGTTTGTTGCGTGCTCAAAACTTAACCACTAATACACTTTTATTCATTAACTTATCAATTGAAGCATATATCTACAAGGTCTGCAACATAGGTGTTAAGGCACAAAGTCTGGGGCCTCAATCTAAGTTCAGATCCCAGCTCTTTCATGTCTAGTTGTATGAACTTAACCGAATTTCTTAACCTCTCTGTGACCCAGGTTTCTTACATCTGAAACTAAGAAGCTCGTAGTATCTAACTTATACAAAAATTATATAAATGAATGATGCAGTGAGCACTCTGGTTAGTTATTATTAGTAACATGTGCTAGACATTAATTAGATGTAAGGCAAAATGGTTGACTTCCTAGAGATAACATTCTAATAGAGACACATTAAACAAACACTAGTAAAATGCAGGTTACGATAATTGCCCTAAAAAAAATTAAATGGGGATAAGGATATAATGTTTGTGTCATTGGGGTGGAGGAAAAGGTATGGGACTAGGTTATTTAGACTAGGGATTACAGGCCATTCTGGAAAAATAACATTTGAAAGAGACATAAATGGGGAAAGTAAGATTTGTAAATACTCAGGTAAGAATATTCTTTTATTTCTCCTTTGCCTGATTCTTGCCCACCTTATACAATATTTATTAAAGGATTGATTTATCAGTTGATTAATATCATAAATTGAGTAATGTTTCATAGGTTTCAATTGAATATGCACAAATTATATTAAAAAACTCAACAGAGGAGAGATGTGAACTTTTGTCACGTAATAATAATGGAGAACCAATACGTTATTGATACCACAGGCATAAAATCATTGAAACATATTAAGTAATATCTGTTTATAGAATTTCACCAAAAATTTACAGGAATTGTGAAGACACACTGATGGAAGGAGAACTCATTAGAGCTGGATGGTGACCCAGTTTCCATGAGAGGGACATGAGTTAAGAGTTTTATGTAGTAAAGTGTACTGGTCATGAGGACCTAGATTCTGTGAGTCTTAATTGTTGTGAAAATTAAGTAGAATTAAAATTGTGAAAGCATTTTACAAATTATAACCTGTTCTGTGTAGAAGTTATTTTTCAAAAAAGATGAAGATCAATTATTCTCACTTGTAAATGAAGGTTAAACAGCACTAGAAGCATTTTCATTTCATGCACCATTCAAGCTTAAGATAAATCATCATAATGCCCTGCAGGTGGAGAAAATGTATAGTTTTGTATAAAATGTAAAATAGATATCTCTTTTGTGTTACTTCTCTTGGCCAGAAAAAAAAATTACAAATCAAAGGAGTAGAATGCTCCCTATAATCATCCTCTTTCCTCCCTGAACTATTTTTGTTTTACTCCTAGATCCTAGATGAAGCTGTAACCATGTCAGGATATATTAGCCACTGAAATCTGAACAGAAGGGCAATTCCTAATCAAATTGGCACTAATTTCTCTCAGTACAAATTATCATCATTCACAGCAAATTTGCTTTCAATAAGCTGTGCCAACTTGAGGTATGGTTCTCAGCATTTTCCTCTCCACCCATCAATACAACAGATAAAATCATTTTTAATAGCTATGTCTCTCTCCCCCCTATTTATTCCAACTCTCTTCCTCTTAAAAGAACCATAAATGGACCTGTTTTTCTTTATAATATTTCTTATTGCAATAAATTTGGGTAAAATAAAAAGTTTAAAATGCATATTGAAAATATTGTGCTAATATTAAGAAATATGTTTGATTACTTATCTATTGGGTACATTTAATATTATTTTGACTAATGCTTTATATTCAAGAAGATGTATGTGTGTGTCAAACTACATATTTATGTTTCCAACTGTTATGCTACTTTATAGAAATTATGCAGACTTTCAGGTGTCATCATAATATTTATATATAGTCCTCTTATTCTTCATCATTTACAGTTGCAGTTTGCTGTGCCATCTGCTCAAAATATACATTTTGATAGGTTTATACTAGTGCCATCATTTAAATTGTTTGCCAAATCGCAAATATTGCTAAAATATTCCAGAAAGATAAAAACACTAGGCAATGGTCTATGGTTCTGCAATCTTATACTCCTCTGCATGTAATTACCTTTTGATGTTTTTTAGGTAAAGAGCCATAATGTGCAAACTTGTGGCTAGCAAGTTTTCATAATTATGGCTTTATTATTTCAGTTTTGTAGTATGAACCACAACAAGATAAAAGAGTTCATCTGAAAATAACCATCTTTACCAGTAAAAAGTATTAATTACAACATAAATAATGTCAGTGACAATATTGGAAAATTTCAGATTTAATTAAGAACACTACAAAAATAGAACTATCATAAAACTTGACATTTGGGCATTTTTAATTCTTGTGTGAGTTTTCCTACTTAAAAGGATCACATATAGAGAGTGTGAAAATGAACATGTCATTTGTTGAAAATATATTCTTCAAGTGTGTACCCAAGCTGAAGTGTAATATCCACTCACAATATGTTATAGTGACAAAATGTTTTCAACCATGGTTTCCACAGAGAAACATGTTCATTCCTTATGTATTGTTGCTTTCTAATTCCTTTTCCTTAGATATGATGAGAGTCTAAGCTTATCTAGATAAAACATAGTTCTTCAGACATATTTTGAAGAATTGTGCCTTCCGTATATTACTTATCTAGGTTCAATAATCTTGAGTCTTGGAAATAATCATAACCAGAAGAGTAGGATATATTATAAGCCCAGTGGAATCACAGAAGCAAAGCCTCATACTGCAGGGCAGTACTCTTCCTGCCAATAATAAGATCTTAATTGCTATAATTAAAAAAGGAGTTACTTTTTATTAAAAATTGAACCCCCCCATTGTCAAAATCCTTCTAGTATCTCTTTGCATAACATTCAGAAATTCATAGTGCCTAAGGATAATACAAAATGTAATTTTCCCTGGCTACTTGTAACTGTAAATACATGGTTTTCAGTGACAGTTTTAAACAATCAAATGGAGATATTATTTAGTAGGTTGAATAATAAAAGTCCCAAATAAAGATTAAGAAAAAGGAGAAATTGGAATATGACTGTATATTTAAAAAAATATCAGAATTTATTTTGCTTTTATTTCTAACAACAACACAATTTTAGCAAAACAAGAAAAAAAATATATATATTGTATGGCTGTCACCCCCAAAGCTCAGCATTCAATGGGAGCCATGCCAACAATTAAATGAATAACCAGCAGGATTCCCCAAACAAAGCCAATGAAGTGATGAAAAAAGTATCATCTGTGACATGGAATCTATGTCTTCATGATACAAAAGGGAATAAAATGGTGCATATGGATCCTGGTGATAGTCCTTAACTCTAAAATGTCTTGTATAATAATGAGTCAGCCTTGGAAAAAATAGGTGTTAACAGCCCAAACAAGTAGAAATAGATTATTAAGGTAGTTTATGTGTCTTCATCCAAATTCTGAAGTAGACATTGCTTTAGCTTAACATATTCAGCTCCTTTATGTTATCTTCCACTGGTAATTTATAACTCCTTCTTCATCTTTGCTTTGCACACAAAATAATTCCATTTTCAGGAGAAGAAGTAGCCATATTTCCCCAAAAATGACTTAAAAGAATCCTTTATATTTTCATCAGAACAAGGCAGAGCTTGTCCTGCTCTCCTTACCAGTTACTAGTAACCCTCCTGTATAAGAAGGCTTTTGGGCCTAGGGATGAGGAGAGACACATTTGAGTCTGGGTCACCTGCTTTGAAGGGAATGAACTGTTAAAAGCCTAAGTCTATAACTTCTCTGACCTCTATACTTTCAAACTCAGTTTTGGCTCCCTAGTACACATGAAAGCCAAACTCGTGAGACAGGTGCTGGTGAAAAAAGAAAGAGGTTTATTCAAGTGCTGGCATCTTGAAAAGATGGGGGCATTTTCCCAGTCCTCAAAACCCCACCTTAACATCTCAGTGCAGATATTTTTATTAAGAAGGATAAAGAAAGCAAAACAAAGAGATTGGGGGAAGGGACTATGGACTGAAAAGGCAGTGTCCTTGCTGGTCTCAATATGGATTTTCAAGGTCAGCATCCTTGAGTTGGCCATTTTGTTTGGATTCCTGTGTCGGGGGGCCTTGAGGTCAGGCAGCTCTTAAGGTTCAAAAAAGAAATGAAATTGCTAATTCTAGTAAAATCACTTTAAAAAGAAACTTTTAACATGTAAGCTAAAGTTTTGAGAGGAAAAATCAGATTAGAATAACAAAATGGGTTTAACATTTATTAAGATTAATATGGGTAGCTTCATATAAGTATAGTGTATTCATTCCCTATTACAAGAAGTTATGCTCCGAAAAATTCACTAAGCAAAATTAGAAAACCCTGAAAAAAGAGGAGACTAGACTCTTGACCTCAGACTGGATGCTTTTTGGGGTTGCAGTCTATAAGGTTGCCCAAATTATGGCAGAGAGAAACAGGGTGAAGAAATTCTTGAACAGGTTTGATAGCTCTCCTTGGAATTTAGGGATGTGTGCAAATTTAGAGAATGGTTCATATTTCTTACCAGGAGACTTCAAAGCTGAGAGGGTTTCAGGAAAAAAATTTCCCCATTTGTTTTTAACTTGTAGAGTACCAGGAAAGAAAAAAAAGCCTTTCCCATAGTATATGTCTTTCTTTTTAAAAAAAATTCTTTATTGTTTAAAGTATTACAAATGTCTCATTTTTCCCCATTGACCCTCTCCCCAGCCACTCCCACCCCCCAACACATGCTCTCAGCCCCCTACTGTCTGTGTCCATTGGTTATGCTTACATACATGCATACAAGTTCTTTGGTTGATCTCTTAAATCCCCCACATGCCCCCACCCTCCCCTGTCTTCTCTCTGAAATTTGATGGTCTGTTCCATGCTTCTATGTCTCTGGATCTATTTTTACTTATCACTTGATTTAGCTCATTAGATTCCACATATGATTGAGATCATTTGATACTTACCTTTTTCTAAATGGCTTATTTGGCTTAGCATAGTGCTCTCCATGTTCATCCTTGCTGTTACAGAGGGTAAGAGTTCTTTCTTTTTTTTACAGCAGCATAGTATTCCATTGTGTAGATGTACCACTGTTTTTTTTAACACACTCATCTGCTCATGGGAACTTAGGCTGTTTCCAAATCTTAGCTCCTGTAAATTGTGCTGCTATGAACATACGGATGCATATGTTCTTTCTTATTGGTGTTTCTGATTCCTTGGGATATATGCCTAGAAGTGGGATTACTGGGTCAAATAGGAGTTTCATTTTTAAATTTTTGAGGAAACACTATACTGTTTCCACTGTTGCTGCACCAGTCTGCATTCCCACAGTAGTGCATGGGGGTTTCTTTATCTCCACATCCTCGCCAGCACTTGTCATTTATTGATGATAGCCATTCTGACAGGTGTGAGATGGTACCTCATTGTCGTTTTAATTTGCATCTCTCAGATGATTGGTGAGTTTGAGCATGTTTCATATATCTCCTGGCCTTCTTATGTCTTCTTTCGAAAAGTGTCTATTTAGGTCCTTTGCCCATGTTTTTTTTTTATTGCATTGTTTATCTTCATTTTGTTAAGATGTATGAGTTCCCTGTAAATTTTGGAGATTAAACCCTAATCGGATATAACATTGGCAGATATGTTCTCCCATGCAGTGGACTTTCTTGTTTTTTTTTTTTTTTGCTGTGCAGAGCTTTTTATTTTGATGTGGTCCCATTTGTTTATTTTCTCCTTAGTTTCCATTGTCCTAGGACCTGTATTGGTAAAGATATTGCTACATCGTATGTCTGATATTGTGCTGCCTATGGATTCTTCTAATATTTTTTTATGATTTCACGTCTTACATTTAAGATTTTGAGTTTATTTTTGTGTATGGTGTAAGTTGGTGGTCTAGTTTCATTTTTTTGCATGTATCTGTCCAATTTTACCAAAACCATTTTTGAAGAGACCTTCTGGACTACATTGTGTGTTATTGCCTCCTTTGTCCATTATTAATTGGGCATAATGACTTGGATCGATTTCTGGGTTCTCTGTTCTGTTCTATTGATCTACCTCTCTGTTCCAGTGCCAGCACCAGGCAGTTTTGAGCACAGTGGCTTTGTAATATAACTTGACATCTGTTATTCTGATCCCTCCAACTCTGTTCTTTTTTCTCAGGATTGCTGCAGCTATTTGGGGTCTTTTTCTATTTCATATAAAATTTTGGAAAGTTTGTCCTAGGTCTGTGAACTATGCCATTGGTATTTTAATTGAGATTGCATTGAATATATAGATTGCTTTGGGTAGTATGGATACTTTTAATGATGTTGATAATACTAATTCCATGAACATGGTATATTCTTCTACTTCTTTATATCTTCCTATATCTCTTATTCAATGGTCTATAGTTTTTTGAGTACAAGTCCTTTACCTCCTTGGTTAAGTTTATTCCTAAGTATCTTAATTTTTTTTTTTGTTGCAGTGGTAAGTGGGATTAGTTTTTAGTTTCTCTTTCTGTGAGTTCATTAATTTTGGAGATTAAACCCTTATCGGATATAACATTGGCAATTATGTTCTCCCATTTTATGGTATAAAAATGCTATAGATTTCTGGGTGTTAATTTTATATCCTACTACATTGCTGAATTCATTAATTAAATTAAGTAATTTTTAGATGGTGTCTATATGTTTTTCTATGTATAATATCATGTCATCTATATATAATAACAGTAATAATTCTTTTGAAATTTGGATAACTTTTCATTCTTCTTCTTGTCTGATAGCAAGCCCTTCCAATACTATGTCAAACAGGGGTGGTTAAAGTGGGCATCCTTATCTTATTCCTGTTCTTTCAGAAAATGGTTTTAGTATTTTCCCATTGCGTATGATGTTGGCTGAAGGTTTAGTTTTGCCCATTGAATATGATGTTGCCTGTACGTTTGTCACATAAGGCTTTTATTATGTTGAGGTTGATCCCTCTATTCCCACTTTGCTGAAAATTTTTATCAAAAAAGGATATTGGATTTTGTCAAATGCTGTTTCTGCATCAATTGATATAATCATGTGGTTTTTGCCTTTCAATTTGTTTATTTGATACATCAAGTTTATTGATTTGAGAATATTGTACCAACCTTGCATCTCCAGAACAAATCTCGCTTGGTCATGGTATATGATCTTTTTAATGTACTGCTGGATCCGGTTTGCTAATTGTTGAGGATTTCAGCATTTATGTTCATCAGGGATATTGGCCAATAATTATTTCTCTGTGTAATGTCTTTATCTGGTTTTGGGATTAGTATAATGCTGGCTTCATAGAAATAGGTTGGAATTGTTCTTTCCTCTTGAATATTTTGGAATAGTCTGAGGAGGATCAGTGTTATTTCTCCTTTAAATGTTTGGTACAACTCTTCTGTGAAGCTTTCCATACCAGGGCTTTTGTTTGCTGGAAGGTTTATTTTTATTTTTATTACTGCTTCAATTTCATTGGTAGTGATCAGCCTATACAGGTATTGTGATTCTCCCTGATCGAGTTTTGGAAGATTGTATTTTTCTAGGAATATGTCCATTTCATCTAGGTTGTCCAGTTTGTTGGAATAGAGTTGTTCTTAGTATAATTTATACAATCCTTTGTATTTCTATGAGATCAGTTGTTTCTTCAGCTCTTTCATTTCTGATTTTGTTTATTTGGGTCCTCTCTCTTTGTTTCTTGGTAAGCCTGGCTAGAGGTTCATCAATCTTGTTTATCCTTACAAAGAATCAGCTCTTGGTTCTATTGATATTTTGTAGTTTTGTTTATTTGTTGGTTTGTTTTTGTCTCTATGTTATTTATTTCCACTCTGACCTTTATTCTTTCCTTCCTTCTGCTTACTTAGACTTTTCTTGTTGCTCTCTTTCTTGTTCTTTAAGTTGTAGGGTTAAATATTTTAATACCAATTTTTCTTGTTTTTTTTTTTTTTTTTTTTTGAGGTAATGCTATGAAGTTCCCTCTCAGGACTGCTTTCACTTTGTCCCATATTTTGGATTGTTATGTTTTCACTGTCATTTATTTTTTGGGTGTTTTTTTATTTCTTCTTTGATCTCTTTGGTAACCCATTCATTGCTTAATAGCATGCTATTTAGCCTTCATGTATTTGATTGTGGTTTTTCTTTTTTGTAGTTAATTTCTAATTTTGTGCCTTGTGATTGAGAAGACTGGTATGATTTCAATCTTCTTGAATTTGTAGAGACTTAACCTATGTCCTAATATGTGGTCTATCTTTGAAAATGTCTCATGTGCTCTTGAAAAGAACGTATATTTTGTAACTTTGGGGTGAAATATTCTGTAGATGTCAATTGTTCTCTATGATCTAGTGAGTCTTGTAATACTGCTGTTTATATGCTAATTTTTTGTCTAGAAGATTCATCAAGTGATGTCATAAAGTAGTAAAGTCCCCTACTATGATTGAATTGATGTCAATCTCTCCCTTGATATATTCTAGAAGGTTATTTTTTAAATGTATTTTGGGTACTCCTATATTGGATGCATATATTTTACCAGAGTTATAGCCTCTTGTTGAATCGATCACTTTAGAATTATGAAGTGGCCTTCCCTATCTCTTGTTATGGCCTTCATTTTGAGGTCTATTTTGGCAGATATAAATATTGCTACTCCAGGTTTTTTATTTTTATTTCATTTGCTTGAAAATAATTTTCCATCCCTTCACTATCAGTCTGTGCAAGTCCTTTGTTCAGAGGTTAATCTCTTGTAGACAGCATATATATGGGTCATGTTTTCCTATCCATTCAGCTACCCTATGTCTTTTGACTGGAGCATTTAATCCATTTACATTTGAGGTTATTATTGATAAGTACTTGTTTGTTTCCATATTTTATTTTTTGTGCCTGTGTTTCTTCTTCCCTTTATATATCTCCTTTTTACTGCCATCCCTTTAGCATTTCTTGAATTTCTGGTTTAGTGATAATAAACTCCCTTAGCCTTTTTCTTTGTCTGTGAAGCTTCTGAATTCACTTTTAGTTTTGATAGAGTATTCTTGGATTCAGTCCCTTGCTTTGCATCATTATGTATACTTAATTCCATTCCCTTTTGGCATGATGTGTTTTTGTTAAGAAATCAGTTGATAGTCTAGTGGAAGATCCCTTAGGTATCTTTCTGTCTCTTTCTTTCAGCCTTTAATATTCTTAGTTTGTTGTTGAAGTTTCCGATTTAATCACAATGCATCTTTGTGTGGTTGTTTTTGGGGTCATCTTGATTGGGACTCCCTTTGCTTCTTGTACTTGTGTGACTTTTTTTTTTTAAATAAATCTTTATTGTTCAGATTATTACAGGTGTTCCTCTTTTTTTTCCCCCATAGCTCCCCTCCACCTGATTCCCCAACCCACCCCATGCCCTTACCCCCCCACCACTGTCTTCATCCATAGGAGTAAGATTTTTGTCCAATCTCTTCCTGCACCCCTCACACCTGCTTCCCCTGAGAATCATCAGTCCACTCCCTTTCTATGTCCCTGATTCTATTATATTCACCAGTCCATTCTGTTCTTCAGATTTTTTATTTACTTGATTTTGAGATTCACTTGTTGGTAGGTATGTATTTGATGTCATTTTGTTGCTCATAATTTTTATCTTTACCTTTTTCTTCTTCTTCCTCTTCTTAAAGAATACCCTTCAGCATTTCATGTAATCCTGGTTTGGTGGCGATGAACTACTTTAGCTTTTTCTTATCTGTGAAGCTCTTTATCTGACCTTCAACTCTGAATGATAGCTTTGATGGGTAGAGTAATCTTGGTTGTAGGTTCTTGCTGTTCATCACTTTGAATATTTCTTGCCACTCCCTTCTCGCTTGCATAATTTCTGTTGAGAAATCAGCTGACAGTCATATGGGTACTCCCTTGTAGGTAATTAACTGTTTTTCTCTTGCTGCTTTTAATATTCTCTCTTTGTCTTTTGCCCTTGGCATTTTAATTATGATGTGTCTTGGTGTGGTCCTCTTTGGATTCCTCTTGTATGGGGTTCTGTGAGCTTCCTGAACTTGTAAGTCTATTTCTTTCACCAGGTAGGGAAAGTTTTCTGTCATTATTTCTTCTAATAGGTTTTCAATATTTTGCTCTCTCCCTTCTTCTGGCACCCCAAAAATTCGGATGTTGGTTCGCTTAAAGTTGTCCCAGAGGCTCCTTACACTATCTTCATATTTTTGGATTGTTTTTCCTTTTTGTTTTTCTGGTTGGATGTTTTTTGTTTCCACATATTTCAGATCTTTGGTTTGATTCTTGGGGTACGTTGATCTACAGTTGAGTTTCTGTATATTCTTTATTTCAGACAGTGTATGCTTCATTTCTGACTGATCCTTTTCCATTTTTTTGGCATTCTCATTAATATCCTTAAAGGTCTCATCAAGTTTCTTAGCGGTTTTAAGAAGATTCTTGAGTAACCTTATAAATGTGGTTCTGAACTCTACGTCATCCAGTAGTTTGCTTTCCTCTGTTTCTTTCATTCATGACATGTTTCTTTGTCTCCACATTTTGGCTGCTTCCCTGTGTTGATGGAGTAGCTTTGTGTGGTAGGTGATCTATAGGGGACAGTAGCTCAGGCTCCTCAATCACATGAGGTGGATGCTCTTGGTACTCCCCTTTGTGGGCTGAGTGCAAAGTCTTGGTGTAGTTAAGCCTTCATTGCTGTTGGTACGCTGGGAGGAATTTACCTCCAGGCCAATTAGCTGTGAGCACTTGCTGTGTCTATAATAGAAGAACTGCTGCACTGAAGACACGCTTATGGGGCAGGTCTTGTTTCAGTGGGGCTTTGGTGCTCACTGAGTCTGCCTCTTGAATGTGTCACTTACGAATGTGAGGAGTTGAAATCTGGTGTCTCACACTGACCACTAGGTACACTGGCTTCTGGATCTCCAATGGGGTGCAGGTCAGCTACTGTCTGACGCCACCCAGCAGGAGCTACAGTGAGAGCTACAGTTTTCTCCTCTTTGCTTGGGGTTTGGAGGTTTTGGAGCTGTCTGACCCAGGCTGCAAGTTTGCTAGGTTAAGCTGCGATAGGGCAGGCCTTTCTTCTGCTAAAACTGCTGCTTGGAGCTTGGGTGGGTTTGTAGGTTGTGCAGGGCGGGGTCTCAGGGTGTCACTAGGCTAGGGCGTGGAAAACAGCAATGGCTGCTAGTTAGCTGGCTCTGCGTCCCCGACCACATCCGTGAGTCCCGTGCCCCAGTGCAGTAAACAATTATGCCTGCGTGCAGCTCTGCAAGCAAGCCACTCTCACTGGCAGACCGTCCAGCTTCTCCCTGTAGGAGTTTGGGTCCCCTGTGTCTCCCCAGAGACTGGATTTCAGAGTAATTGGGGGCTTGTCTCCCCTTTGGGTTGAAAAAAGCAATACCTGCCGCCAGCCCAGATCACACGCCTCCGTACCTCAGCTTTTCAGTGCTTGTGCAAGTCTCAATGCTCTTTTCTCTTTCCTTCTAGTTGTAGAACTTCCACTCAGCCAGCTTTCCCGTGGTTCTGGGTGATAGAAGTTTTGTCTTTTAGTTGTAGTTTTAAATTGTTGTGCGAGGCAGCAGTTTAGGTGTTTACCTACGCCGCCATCTTGGATTCTCCTCCTTGTGTGACTTTTTTCTTCCCAAAGTCCAGTAAGTTTTTTTGTCATTATTTCTCCAAACAGGTTTTCTATTCCTTGCTCAGATTCCTCTCCTTATATCACCCCTATTATGCAGATGTTGTTTCGTTTTTTTGTCATCCCAGAACTCCTTTAGACTCTTTGATTTTTTATTTTTTTCTGGTTGCTCCTCTGATTGGGTGTTTTTCTACCTTGTCTTCTAACTCACTGATTCCATCCTCAACTTCTTCTAACCTACTTTATAAATCTTACCTTGGGTTCTCTATTGCTGTTATATAATTCTCCATTTCCTCTTGATTCTTATTCATGTTGGTGAAATTCTCATTCAGCTCCTTATAATTCTCTTTGATTTGCGTGTATTTGTCATTCAGACATTTGAGCATCCTTATAACCATTACTCTGAATTCTTTTTCTGACAAATTGCTTGCTTCCATTTTATTTAGTTCATTTTCTGGTGATTCCGCCTTTTCTTTCATTTGGAGGTTTGTTCTTTGTTTCCCATTTTTGCTGTTTCTTTGTAATTGTTCCTATGTATTAGATCCAACTGCAATGCCACCCAGAATTTTTGGGTTGATCTTATGTAGTAAATGTTTTATGGGTCCCAGGGTGAAGTTTCTTGGGTTTTGTGGGCTAGGCATTCTAGGGAGGCCCCATACTTGAGATGTTTGGGTTCTCCTAATGTAGTTGGGTCTTGAATATTATTGTCCCATTCGTGGATGAAGTCTTCTCTCAGGGTGTTTGATTATGTGACTCATTCCCTACTATGTCATCCCAACCGTTGTGGAGGCACTGATTGAACAACACAAAATACAACATGCTAAGACATGACACAAAAGGAAGACACCATAAAGGTACACAAGATACCGACAATCCCAATAAAGGTGACTACCAGAGAAAATAGAATTAGGAAAAAGAACAAGAATGTTATCAAGAAAAAAAGGAGAAAGAAAAAAAGAAACAAAATACTGTAGGAAGAAAACAAAATAAATTAAAAAAATAAATAAACCAAGAATCACAAACTAAAAACACCCCAGAAAAAAAGGGAGGGGAACAGAATCTGTATATGCAAAACTTAAACCGAGAAAATAAGGTTGAGGAATTGGATGAATAAGGGAAGGACCATGGTTTAGAATAGAGGAGGGAGAAAAGAAATGAGAAGACAAGAAGAAAAGATTTTAAAAAACAAGAAAAAAAAAAAGATTAAAAAAAATTTTGAAAAGGAGAGTAGAGGAGAGAGAATGAAGGCCTAAATTTAGGAAGTAAAACAAGTTAAAAAATTAGAAGAAAAGAACAAGAGAAGAGAACAAAAAAAATTGAGTAGTGAAGAGAAAGGAAAGAGAAGAAGAAATGGGGTAGGATCAGGGAAGAGGAAATTAGATATATGATAAATGAACAGAGATTAAGATAATACATCAGTAAAGCAAATAAAGAAGATCCATTTTTAAAAAGGGGAAAACAGAAAGGAAATAAAAAATACTAAAATGAGGAAAGGAGAAGAAAATGGGATTAAAGAAAGAGAAGTGAGGAAGAAAAAGGTGCAAAAAAGTAAAAAATAAAAATACAATAAAACAAGTTAAAATGAAAAATAAAAAATAAAAAGTGAAGTTAATTGTTGTCTGCTTCAGCCAAGTTTTTATGCTCTATGAGAGCTGGTTTAGGACCCCACTCTTCTGTTCTGTCTGCTAATTCTGGGCTTCCTGTTAGGTACTTAGGTGCTGGCCACTGTCAAGTACTGTCTTTTAGCACCCTACTTGAAGCTCCAAGTGATCTACATATCCTCTGCTTGTGTTTGTCTCCACAGGCCTTGGCTGCAAACTGGCAGGGCCAATCTGCCCTGTTTGTCTTTCTGCCAGCTGTCAATCTTAATCACTCAAGAGTCTGTTTCTGATAGGGATTTAAGTGGGGTTGGTGCTGTTTCACTTTCAGGAAGTAAGATGGGTGTTTTTTTCTGACCCTGCGCTACTCCTCCATGAATGGCCCAAAATATTACCCTGACCTTGTTTGGTCAGAGGTCCTTGTATGGAGACCAATGGGGTTATCTGGCAATCTGGAATTGTTATCAGTCTAGTTCCCAGAATAGTGGGGCGGACCATCCCCTTTACAAATCCAGTTACTGATGTCTCTTTGGGCCTATTCAGGTCCATGAACTTGGTCTCTGCCTTTGTTTCCTTTGTATAGCTCAAACTGCAGGCATAGTGTGGCAGGATGTATCACCTGTCTTAAGGCTACTCGGAGGGGCTAGCTCTTCTGGGAAGAAATGGACATTTAGATGTGGAAGCTTAATACTGTCCCAATGCAGGATTCCTGGTCATGTCTCCCTGCCCTGCTTACCTCCTGAGCCTCTTCTCAGGCCCCTCAAGTCTGTGCCTCTTTCCCTGCACCAAAGCCTCAGGTGCATGTTTTCAATTGAAAAGTCCTGTGTTCTGGGTTTAGCAAATAAAAGCAAGGATAAAAGAAAAGCAAAACATCCATGAAACTGCTAGTTTCTCTCCCACCAGCACCATGCTGCTCCGGCCGCCTTTCTCAGTGCAGCCTTTTTGTGGCTGTGGTCTTATGTCCAGATTCCCTGGCTGACAGCATCCCTGTGGCTTTTCCTTTCCACAGTTGGATGTCACGCCTATCACCAAAGGATGTGGCTTTGGTACAACGCAACTTTCTCCTCACCCTCTTGGCCCCCTGCCTGGCTGTCCCTCTCAAGCCCAGATCCCTGTTCCTACTGTTCTCCAGGAGTCCTTTGCCCTTCCTTGTTGTAAATTGTCTCCTCAGCTGTGTCTAATTTGTTAATTCTGATTTAGTTGTTTTTTTAGTCTGTCCCTGGGAAGAGGTGCATGGCATGTCTGCCTATTTGGCCACCATTTTCTCTCCTCCACACTATATTTTAAAAAGAACTTAAAAACTGTCATGTTTCTATAGGAAGGAGAACAGTGGATCAATGAAGAGGCAAATGTTTTTGAACTTTCTTGGTGACAACAGAATAAAGCAACATGCTATTGAGTGCTTCAGAGTTGGAACATTGTCAGGCAACACAGATGCAGTTACCATTCTCTGAGTGAGTACTCAGTTTTGAATGGGATTGAAGTCAAGGTGAAGCATCCCAAGAAAACCTCACACAGTCCACATAAGACCACCTTATTGGTAGATTGGTAGAAGCCATGATATGAGGACAAAAACAGAGCAAATGCAAGACCAGGAATGCTATCCCAATCCAGAAGGATGACCAGGAATGTAAGCAGACAGCTATATCTTATTATTTTTCTCCCTTAACCACCATCATCAACAGCAGAAGATTTAGGCCTCATAAAGTGAGAAATTGTTTTCATCTCAAAACTAGTCCAAGATAGACTGTCTACTGTAACCTAAAGGAGTGGGAGGAAGAACAAAATCAGGCCATACCCTATCTTCACTCTAATCTTCAACCATCAATGGTTCATTTTTATATATAGCATGCCCTTCTACATAAACTGTTGAACTGGATATATTAATATGTGTGTTTACTAGGAGTCAAGTACCATGCTAAGTTATTTACATTCATTTCATTCTTAAAATTTAACTAGAGGCCCGGTGCATGAAATTCGTGCATGGAGGGGGGTTCCTCAGCCCAGCCTGCACCCTCTCCTTTCTGGAACCCTTCGTGGGATGTCTGACTGCCGGTTTAGGCCCAATCACTCTCGCAATCCGGGATGACTGGCTCTTAACCACTTACCTACCTGCCTGCCTGATTGCCCCTAATCCCTCTGCCTGCCTGCCTGCCTGATCACCTCTTACCCGTCTGCCTGCCAGCCTGATTGCCTCTACCTTGCCCTGCTGCCTGCCTGATCTCCCCTAACCTCTCTGCCTGCCTGCCTGATCACCCCTAACTGCCTCTGTTTGCCTGCCTGATTGCTTCCAACTGCCTTCCCCTGCTGGCCTAATCTCACTGATAACTGCCCTCCCCTGCCAGGCTGATCTTACCCCAACTGCCCAAATCTGCCAGCCTGATCTTGCCCCCAACTGTCCTCCCCTGCCGACCTGAATGCCCCTAACTGCCTCTGCCTCGGCCATGGTTTTGTCCAGAAGGAAGTCAGACATCTGGAAGATGGCTGGTCGACTGGTCTAATTAGCATATTAACCTTTTATTGGTATAGATAGATTATATAGGATAGGTTTGCTTAAATGTCGGGGGGAGCCTTTTTCAGCAGAAGGAAATACTCTTGGCAGACAAAAACACATAATCCTTATATCTGGACTGATAGCCATCCATATGCACTATACTGCCAAACCGGTCATTAAAAAATTGAATTTTTATACCTTACACCAAGCAGCTGTTGCCCTTAAAACCTCTCCTCAGCCCCCACCTTGCATTCTGCCTTCAGTTCACCCAGAGTAGGTTTTGATTGGTCAGTTTCTATGCCAGTCAGCATCTCTGGGCCTATCTCCTGGCATGATCATAGAGGCGGGACTGATTAGCAGTCACCCCAGGCTGCTGGTGAGGGGGCTGAACTGCTGACCTCTGGGAGAGTGAGAGAGGCTTAGCTGCTGGTGAGGCCTGATCAGACCCTACTTCTCTCTCCAGGCCTCATCAGCAGCCACTGCCACTGCTGATTAGCCCTGCCTCTCTCTCTCTGAGAGGTCAGCAGTTCAGCCTGCTTGCCTGCTACACATGCAACCTGGCATTCGGTCGAGCCTTCAGTCATTTTGCATGTCATGGCCCTGGATCTTTATATATATAGATGAGGTAATTGATATTTGTATGTCCCTTTTAGAACTCAGTGAATTGTGTTGAAGCGAAGTTGTATTTGAACCCATATCTGTTTGATTTGTTCATTTCTAATGACTCCTCCATGGTTCCCCATTGCTCTTAGGTATAGGTTGTAAATCCCTATAAAGACACAGAGGGATTTTCATAATCAGTAATTTTCTCTATGACTCAACAAGTGCCTGCATCTTAATTTGCTTTTTTTTTTTTTTTTTAATTCTAACACTATGGTACAAATATTTAAAGTAAACTTAGGTACATTTTTTTTTATCATATGTAAAAAAGGAATACAGAATGTATGACAAGATAGGAAGAATAATTCTATTTTTTTTTGGGGGGGGAGCAGTCCTAGGTACATTTATGTATATATGTATGTATATATGTTTTTAAATCTTTATTGTTGAAAGTATCACATAGGTCCCCTGTTTCCCCCCATTAACCTATTCCAGCCTGCTCCCCTCCTCACCTAGGCTCTCATCACCCATTGTCTATGTCCATGGGTTATGCATCTATGTACACAAATTCATTGGTTGAGATGTTCCCACCCACTCTCTCCTGCATTCCCTCTGAGTTTCAACAGTCTATTCATGCTTCTATGTCTCTGGGTCCATTTTTATTCATCACTTTATTTGGTTTATTAGATTCCACATATGAGTAGGAGCATGTGATACCTACCTTTCTCTGACTAGCTTATTTGGCTTAGCATAATACTTTCTAGGTCCATCCATGTTGTTGCAAATGGTAAGAGTTCTTCCTTTTTTATTGCTGTGTAGTTTTCCATTGTATAAATGTAACATAGATTTTTTTTTTATCCACTCATCTGCTGATGGGCACTTAGGCTGTTTCCATATCTTAGCTATTGTAAATTATGCTGCTATGAAATGGGGGTGAGTATATTCTTTCTGATGAGTGTTGTGGGTTTCTTAGACTATATTTCTAAAAGTGGGATTACTGGGTCAAATGGGAGTTCCATTTTTAATTTTTTGAGGAAACTCCAAACTGTTGTCCACAGAGGCTTCACCAGGCTGCATTCCTACCAGCAATGTATTAGGGTTCCCTTTTCTCCACAACTTTGCCAACACATGCTTGTTGATTTGTTGATGATAGCCATTCTGACAGGTGTGAGGTGATATCTCATTGTCATTTTTATTTGCATCTCTCAGATGATTAGTGACTGAGAATTTTTTCATATGTCTCTTGGCCATGTTTATATTCCCTTTGGAGAAGTATCTATGTAGGTTCTTTGCCCATTTTTTAATTGGATTGTTTGTCTTCCTTTCATTAAGTTGTATGAGTTCCCTATATATTTTAAAGATTAACACCTTATCAAATGTGTCATTGGCAAATATGTTCTCCCATGTAGTGGGCTCTCTTGTTATTTTGATGATGTTTCTTTTGCTCTGAAGAAGCTTTCTTTTTGATGTAGTCCCATTTGTTTATTTTCCCCTTAGTTTCCATTGTCTTAGGATATGTTATGGTAAACATATTGCTATGAGAGATGTCTGGGATTTTGCTGCCCATGGTTTCTTCTACGACTTTTATGGATTCATCTCTCACATTCAAGTCTTTTATCCATTTTGAGTTTATTCTTGTGTGTGGTGTAATTTGGTGGACTAGTGTCACTGTTTTACATTTATCTGTCCAATTTTCTCAACATCATTTATTGAAGAGACTGTCTGGACTCCATTGTATGCTCTTGCCTTCTTTGTCAAGTATTAATTGAGCATAGTGACTTGAGTCAATTTCTATGTTCTCTATTCTGTTCCATTGAGATACTAGTAATATGCCTATTCATGTGCTAGTACCAGGCTCTTTTGAGCACAGTGGCTTTGTAGTATAACTTCATACCTGGTATTGCGATTCCTCTAACTTTGATCTTCTTTCTCAAGATAGCTGCTACTATTTGGGATCTTTTTTGGTTCCATATAACATTTTGGAGTATTTGTTTTAGGTCTGTGAAATATTCTATTGGTATT
Source organism: Corynorhinus townsendii (assembly GCA_026230045.1). Lineage (NCBI taxonomy): Eukaryota > Metazoa > Chordata > Mammalia > Chiroptera > Vespertilionidae > Corynorhinus > Corynorhinus townsendii. Next base: position 99,121,388 of record JAPDVU010000002.1, read on the forward strand.
TTAGTAGGGATTGCATTGAATCTATACATTTATTTGGGTAGTATGGATACTTTAATGATATTGATGCTACCAATCCATAAACAAGTTTTATTCTTGCACTTGTTTATATCTCCCTCTATCTTTTTTTTTTTCTCTCAACAGCCTATAGTTTTCAGAGTGCAGGGCTTTTACCTCATTGGTTAAGTTTATTCCCAAGTAAATTAAGTTTTTGTTGCAATTGTGAATGGGATAATTATTTTTAGTTTCCCCTTCGAGAGTTCATTATTGCTGTATAAAAATCTCATGGATTTTTAGGTGTTAATTTTGTTTCCTGCTATGTTTCCAAATTCATTTATTAAAAGTATTAGCTTTTTTTAATGGAGTATTTAAGGATTTTATATACAGTCTCATGTCATCTGTGAATAATGAGAATTTTATTTCCTCATTTTCAATTTGGATGCCTTTAACTCTTCTTGTCTGTTTACTATAGCTAGAATATCCAGTACTCTGTTGAACAAGAGTGGTGAAAGAGGCTATCCCTGTCTTGTTCCTGTTCTTAGGGGAAATGGCTTTAGTTTTTGCCCATTGAGTATGAAGTTGGCTGTGGGTTTGTCATACAAGGCTTTTATTATGTTGAGGTATGATTCCCTCTATTCCTATGTTGCTGTGAGTTTTTATCAAAAAAGGGTGTTGGATTTTGTTGAATATTTTTCCCCATCAATTGCTATGATCATGTGATTTTTGTCTTGCAGTCTGTTTATGTGCTGTATCACATTTATTGATTTGTCAATGTTGCACCAGCCTGGCATCCCCAGAGTAAATCCCCTCTCAGACCCCACTTGTTCATGGTGTATGATCTTTTTAATATATTGCTTGATCTGATTTGCTAAAATTTTGTTGATGATTTTAGTGTCTATGTTCATCAGTGATATTGGCCTGTAGTTCTTTTTTTTGTCATGTTTTTATCTGGTTTTGTAATTAGGGTAATGTTAGCCTCATAGAAAGAGCTTGAAAGTTTTCCTTCCTCTTAAATCTTTTGGAATAGTTTGAGGAAAATAAGTTTTGGTTCTTCTGTGCATATTTGGTAAAATTTCACTGTGAAACCATCCAGACCAGGACTGTTTACTGCAAGTGTCTTTTTTTTTTTTCTGCTTCAATTTCATTGGTAGTTATTGGCCTGTTCAAGTTTTCTGATTCTTCCTGATTAAATTTTGGAAGGTTGTATTTTTTAGGAATATGTCCATTTTGTCCATGTTGTCCCATTGGTTGGAATAAAGTCATTCATTGTATTTTTTAAAATGATCTTTTGTATTTTTGTGGGGTCAGTTATTCACTTCTTTTGTGTCTGATTTTGTTTATTTGGATCTTCTTGCTTTGTTTCCTGGTGAGTCTGGCTAGAGTTTCATCAACCTTGTTTAACCTTTCAAAGAACCAGCTGTTGGTTCTATTTATTTATTTATTTATTTATTTATTTATTTGGTCTCTATGTCATTTATTTCCAATCTGATCTTTATTTATTTCCTTCTGCTTACTCTGGGATTTTCTTCTTGCTCTCTTTCTAGTTCTTTAAGTTGTATTGTTTGATAATTTATTACCAGTTTTTCTTGTTTTTGAGGCAGGCCTCTAGTACTATGAACTGTGTCCCATATACTTTGGACTGCTTTCACTGTGTCCCATATATTTTGGATTGTTGTGTTTTCATTTCCATTTATTTCTCAGGTATTCTTAATTTCTTCTTTGATCTTTTTGGTAACCCATTCATTGTTTAATAGCATGCTATTTAGCCTCCATGTGTTTGATTGTTTTTGAGCATTTTTATTATAGCTGATTTCTAATTACATGCCATTGTGGTCAGAGAAGATGCTTGATAAGGTTTCAATCTTCTTGAATTCACTCTTAGCTTTTGTCCTATCATGTGGTCTATCTTTGAAAATGGCCCATGTGCACTTGAGAAGAATGTATATTCCATAGTGTTTGAGCGAAATATTCTGAAGATACCAGTTAGTTCCATCTATCTAGTGAGTCATTTAAGATTGCTTCTTCCTTGTTGATTTTTTTTGTTTAGAAGATCTATCCAGTGATGTCAGTATTAAAGTTTCCTACTATGATTGTATTGCTATGGATCTCTCTCTCCCTTGATATCCTCCTGAAATATATATATATATATATATATATATATATATATATATATTTGGATTCTCCTGTATTTGGTATATATATGTTTATCAGAGTTATTAACACTTGCATTGTTAAGTGGCTTTCCTTATGTCTTATTGTAGCCTTCACTTTGAGGTCTATTTTTCAGACATAAGTGTTGCTATCCCAGCTTTTGTTTAATTTCCATTTGCCTGGAAAATTTTTCCTATCCCTTCACTTTCAGTCTGTGTGATTCCTTTGTTTGGAGGTGGATCTCTTGTAGATAGCATATATATGTCATGTTTTCTTTTCCATTCTTACCTTATGTCTTTTGATTGGGGCATTTAATCCATTTACATTTAAGGTTATTATTGATAGGTACTTGTTTGTTGCCATTTTTATTCTTTATGCCTGTGTTTCTTTCTCCCTTTCTATTTCTTCTTTTTACAACAGTCCCTTTAACATTTCTTGTATTTCTGGTTTGCTGGTAATAACTCCCTTAGTCATTTTTTCTTTTTTTTATCTGCAAAGCTCCTGAATTCACCTTCAATTTTGAATGATAGCCTTCCTGGTTAGAGTATTCTTGGATTCAACTCCTTGCTTTTTATCACTTTGTGTACTTCATGCCATTCTCTTCTGGCCTGCTGTGTTTCTATGGAGAAATAAGTTGATGTTCTAATGGGAGATGTCTTGTAGGTAATTTTCTGTCTCTCTGGCAGCCTTTAAGATTTCTTCTTTGCCTTTTACATTTGCCAATTATATTACAATGTGTCTTGGTGTGGTCTTTAGGATTAATCTTGATTGGGACTCCTTGTGCTTACTGGACTTGTGTGATTTTTTTGTATTCCCAAAGTCAGAAGTTTTCTGTCATAATTTCTTTAAACAGGTTTTCTATTCCTTACTCATATTCCTCTCCTCTGGCACCCCCAGTATGTGGATTTTTCATTTCATGTTGTCCCAAAGCTTCCTTAAACACTCCTTCTGCTTTTTAATAGTTTTTTTTTTCCAGTAACTGCTCTACTTGGGTGTTTTTTGTTTGTTTGTTTGTTTGTTTTGTTTTTTCTAACTTGTCTTCTAACTTGGCCTTATAATTCTCATTGAGTTGCTTGTAGTTCTCATTCAGCTGTTTGAACATCCTTATAACCATTAATCTAATTCTTTCTCTCACTTGCCACCTACATTTAATTTAGTTCCTTTTCTGGTGATTCCTTCTTTTCTTTCACTTGGGTTTGTTTGTGTTTATTTATTTATTTTTTTTGTCTCCCCATTTTTGCTGTTCCCTATATTTTTTTCTATGTTTTAGATAAAACTGCTATGCCACTCAGAAATTTTGGGTTGGTCTTATGCAGATGTTTTGTGGGACCTAGTGGTGCAGTCTCCAGGTCTCTAAGGAGGCCCCCTACTTGAGATATTTGGGTTCTCTTGTTGTAGTTGTTTCTTGGATGTTTTTTCCATTTGTGGATGGAGTCTGCTTTCAGGGTATCTGATTATGTGGCTCACTCCCTACCACATTGTGCCAGCCATTGTGAAGGTGCTGACCAAACAGTACAAAATACAAGACAAGACATGACACAGAAGGAACAGAACAAGAATGTACACAAGACCTTTGTAGCTTCCCAAAAAGTGACCACCAGAAAAATGAGAATTAGGAGAGAGAGAAAAAAGGGCCAGAATGATAGAAAACAAAAAAAAAGAAAGAAAAAATATGGGAGAAAACACAACAAAACAAACAAATAAATAAGCCAAAAAGCATAAACAAAAACGCCCAGAAAAGGGGTGGGGGCAGAATCTGTAGATGCAGATCTTAAATTTAAAAAAAAAAAGGTTAAAGAATATGGAAAGGACCACAGTTTAGAATAAAGGAGAGAGAAAAGAATGGAAAAGACCAGAAAAATAATTTGCAAAGGAGAAAATAGAGGAGAGAGCAAATAGACATAAATTTAGGAAGTACAACAATTTAAAGAATTAGAGGAAGAAAAGAGAAAGAGAAAAGAGAAAAAAATGAGTAGTGAAAAAAAAAGAAAAAAGAAAGGGAAACTTAGTAGGAGCTGGGAAGAGGAAATTAGATATATAAACAAAATAACAGAGACTAGAATAATAACAAATCAATAAAGCAGGCATATAAAGAAGATCAATTTTTAAAAAAATGGAAAAAGAGATGAAAGAGAAAAACTGAAAAGGATAAAGGATAAGAAAAATGATAGGACAAAAAGAGAAGAGAGAAAGAAAAAGGTGCTGAAAAATAAATTAAAAAGTGGAGGTAAATGTTGTTCACTTCAGCTGAATTTTAATGCCTCATGGGAACTGGATTAGGACACAACTCTTCTGTTCTGTCTGCCAATTCTGGGCTTCCTACTAGTTACTTATGTGCTAACCATTGTTGGGCACTGTCTTTTGGCTTTTAGCACCCTGCTTGAAGCTCCACCTGACCCACTAGTCCACTGCTTGTGTCTGTCTCCACAGGTGTTGGCTGAAAGGATGAGGGTCCAATTTGCCCTCTTTGCCTATCAGCCAGCTGTCAATCTTAATCTCTCAAGATTCTGTTTCTGATAGGGCTTTAGGTGGGGTTGGCTCTGTATCACTTTCAGGGAATATGATGGGTGTTTTTCCCTGTCCCAGAGCTACTCCTCCATGAGTGTCCCAAAATAGTCCTCTGCCAGTGGCTGGGCAGAGATCATTGTGTGGGGACCCATGGGGTCATCTGGGACCCTGGAGTTTTTATCAGACTGGTTCCTAGAATCCTGGGGCTGATGGCCCCTCCTCCACTCTGGTCACTGAGGGCTCCTTGATATTGTTCAGACTTGTAAGCTTGACCTCTGCCTTTGTTTCCTCAGTAAAGCTCAAAATGCAGGGTGTGGCAGGCTCTATCACCTAGGGCAGGGTTTTTTTCCCTTTACCTGCCCTCTGGTCTTAGGAGCAGATAGCTTCTCCAAGGGAAAACAGTCATTTTGGTTTGGAAGCATATGAACAACCCAATGCAGGATTCCTGGCTACTGCTTTTCCAAGTCTCCCTGCACTGTTTCCCATCCCAGCACCTCAATTCCGTACCTCCCTTCCTGCGTCAATGCCTTGGATGTGTAGTTGCAAATTAAAACTCCAGTACTCCGGGTTTAGAGATTAAAATAAATAAATAAATAAAAAGGCAATGGAAACTGCGGCTCTCTCCCCCACTGACTCTGGTCTGCTTGGTTCAGACTCACTGCCGCCAGCCATCTTGCTACCTTTTCTAGTTGCTTGGATGATAGGGGCGTTGTGGGTCATGCCATCACAGGTCACGCCTCTGTAGGCAAGTGTGTGGAGCCCTGCCTGCGCTCCTGTAACAGTTCTACCTGTAGATCATCTCCCTTCTTTCCAGCCTTTCCACCTCTCACAACCTCGCCCTTCCTACCAGTCTCCAGGTGACCTCTGTTCTTCCTTGTTATAAGTCACCTCCTCAGCTGGACCACAGTTGGACATTCCAGGTGAATGTTCTCCAGTTGAATTTATTTCCATCCTGGCCCTGGAATGAGGTGCCAGACAGGTCTGCCTATTCGGACGCCATTTTCCCTCCCCCACAAATTGTTCCTTTTTAATCCTGTGATTATGCAAGATATTTTAGAGGTCAAGAAACATTTGTATGCTTAAAGACATCAGCACAGTTGAGAAAGGGACAAAGATAAAGTGTCATTAGAAACCATTAAGGATTATTAATTCTTTTTTTGGTTGAGATAATGGGATCCTCTTAGGAATCTAAATGAATATGCATGAAACATTTCAGGTTACGAGGGGAAAATTATCTGTTTTGGAAAGTTCTTACTCAAAATACAACCAAAATTAGTAATTTTTTTTAAATAATAAAAGGTTTATAATTTCACATTCTAACTTTTCATATTTATATTTATTCTATAATATGAGGTAAATAGTTTGATTTGAGCTTTTTTTGGTTCATGATTAAATTTCTTCTTCTGTTTAATTTTAAAAAAATCCATGTTTCAGGAAAAGTTCTTTTTAAATAATCTGAATCACATATCCTCAAACAAAAATGTATGAGCAGTTTTCAAAATAACAAGCATATATCATATACAGTCTTTTGATTTTCCTTTGTTTTAATATATATATTCAACCAGGTAGAAATTGTTGAAGCATAGATGATTTGCAAATTACTGACTATGATTTTTTAAATATATTTTTTATTGTCTAAAGTATTACATGTAGTAGTACATACATCTCCTTTTTTTCCCCTTTGACCTTCCCCCAGCCTCCTCTACCCCCTGTCACATGCCCTCATCCCACCCCCCCAGCCGGTGTCTTGTGTCCATTGGTGTGCTTATATGCATGCATACAAGTCCTTTGGTTGATCTCTTTCCCCCCTCCCCAACACTCCCCTGCTTTCCCACTGTAATTTGACAGTCTGTTCAGTGCTTTACTGCCTCTGTATTTATCTTTTTGTTTATCAAGTTATAATGTTCTTTATTTTCCATAAATGAGTGAGATCATGTGGTATTTCTCTTTCATTACCTGGCCTATTTCACTTAACACAGTGGTCGGCAAACTCATTAGTCAACAGAGCCAAATATCAACAGTACAACGATTGAAATTTCTTTTGAGGGCCAAATTTTTTAAACTTAAACTTCTTCTAACGCCACTTCTTCAAAATAGACTTGCCCAGGCAGTGGTATTTTGTGGAAGAGCCACACTCAAGGGGCCAAAGAGCCGCATGCGGTCACGAGCCACAGTTTGCCGACCACTGACTTAATATAATGCTCTCCAGGTCCATCCATGTTGCTGCAAAAGGCAAGAATTCCTTCATTTTATAGCAACATAGTATTCCATTGTGTAGTTGTACCATAGTTTTCTAATCCACTCATATGCTGATGGGCATTTGGGCTGTTTCCAAATCTTAGCTACGGTGAATTGTGCTGCTATGAACATAGGGTGCATATATCCTTTCTGATTGTTGTTTCTAGTTTCTTAGGATATATTCCTAGAAGTGGTATTACTGTGTCAAATGGGAGTTCTATTTTTAGTGTTTTGAGGAAACTCCATACTGTTGTCCACAGTAGCTGCACCAGTCTGCATTCCCACCAGCAGTGCACAAGGGTTCCTTTTTCTCCGCATCCTCACCAGCACTTGTCGTTTGTTTATTTGTTGATGATTGCCATTCTGACAGGTGTGAGATGGTACCGCATTGTCGTTTTGATTTGTATCTCTCAGATAATTTGTGACTTTGAGCATGTTTTAATATGTCTCTTGGTCATCCTTCTGTCTTCTTTCGAAAAGATTCTATTTAGGTCCATTGCCCAATTTTTTATTGGATCATTTATCTTCCTTTTATTAAGTTGTATAAGTTCCCTGTAGATGTTGAAGATTAAACCTTTATCAGTGATAACATTTGCAAATAGGTTCTCCCATACAGTAGGCTATCTTGTTGTTTTATTGATGGTTTCTTTTGCTGTACAAAAGCTTTTTTTATTTTGATGTAGTCCCATTTGTTTATTTTCTCTTTGGTTTCCATTGCACTAGGAGTGGTATCAGTGAAGAAATTGCTTCGGCATATGTCTGAGGTTTCTCTGCCTGTGGATTCCTCTAGTATTTTCATGGTTTCCTGTCTTAGGTTTAAGTCATGTATCCATTTTGAGTTTATTTTTGTTTATGGTGTAAGTTGGTGATCTAGTTTCATTTTTTTTGCATGTATCTGTCCAATTTTCCCAACACCATTTATTGAAGAGACTGTCTTGACTCCATTGTATGTTCATGCCTCCTTTGTCAAATATTAATTGAGCATAGTGGTTTGGATCGATATCTGGATTCTCTATTGTATTCCATTGGTCTATATGTCTGTTCTTGTGCTAGTACTAGGCTGTTTTGAGAACAGTGGCTTTGTAATACAGCTTGAAATCTGGTATTGAGATCCCACCTACTTTGTTCTTCTTCCTCAGGATGGCTATGGCTATTCGGGGTCTTTTTTTACTCCAGATGAAGTTTTGGAGAGTTCTTGCTAGGTCTGTGAAATATGCCGTTGGTATTTTAATGGGGAGTGCATTGAATCTATAGATTGCTTTGGGTAGTATGGACATTTTAATGATGTTGATTCTCCCAATCCATGAACATGGTATGTTCTTCCATCTGTTTATGTCTTCCTCTATCTCTTTTTTCAGTGTCCTGTAGTTTTCCGCATATAGGTCTTTTACCTCCTTAGTTAAGTTTATTTCTAGGTTATCTTAATTTTTTTTTTGGTGCAATGGTAAAAGGATTGCATTTTTAGTCTCTATTTCTGTAAGATCACTATTAGTGTATAGAAACGCCTTAGATTTCTTGGTGTTAATTCTGTATCCTGCTACATTGCCAAATTCACTTATTAAGTCTATTAATTTCTGATGGAAACTTTCAGTTTTTTTTATGTACAATAACATGTCATCTGCAAATAAGGACAGCTTTACTTCTTCTTTTCCAATTTGGATGCCTTTTATTTCTTCTTCTTGTCTAGTTGCAATAGTTAATACTTTCAGTACTATGTTGAACAGGAGTGGTGAGAGTGGGCATCCCTGTCTTGTTCCTGTTCTTAGGGGAAATGGTTTTAGTTTTTGCCCATTGAGTATGATGTTAACTGTGGGTTTATCATATATGTCTTTTATTATGTTGAGGTATGATCCTTCTATTCCCACCTTGTTGAGAGTTTTTATCAAGAAAGGGTGTTGGATTTTGTCAAATGCTTTTTCTGCATCAATTGATATGACTGTGATTTTTATCTCTCAAATTGTTTATATGATGTATCATGTTTATTGATTTGCAGATATAGTACCATCCTTGCATTCCTGGGATAAATCCTACTTGGTCATGGTGTATGATCTTTCTGATGTACTGCTGGATCTGATTTGCTAGAATTTTGTTGAGAATTTTGGCATCTATATTCATGAGGGATATTGGCCTGTAATTTTCTTTCATTGTGTTGTCTTTATCTGGTTTTGGTATTAGGGTGATGCTGGCTTCATAGAAGGAGCTTGGAAGTGTTCCTTCCTCTTCAATTTTTTGGAATAGTCTGAGGAGGATAGGTTTCAGTTCTTCATTGAATGTTTGGTAAAACTCCCCTGTGAAGCCATCTGGCCCCAGGCTTTTGTTTGCTGGAAGCTTTTTGACAACTGCTTCAATTTCTTCCATTGTTATTGGCCTATTGAGATGTTTAAATTCTTCCTGATTGAGTTTTGAAAGGTTATATTTTTTCTAGGAATATGTCCATTTCCTCCAGGTTGTCCAGTTTGTTGGAATAGTGTTGTTCATAGTATTTTTTAACAATCCTTTGTATTTCGGTGGGGTCTGTTGTTATTTCACCTCTTTCATTTCTGATTTTGTTTATTTGGGTCCTCTCTCTTTGCTTCTTGGTGAGCCTGGCTAGAGGTTCATTAATCTTGTTTATCCTTTCAAAGAACCAGCTCTTGGTTTTGTTGATCTTATGTATTGTTTTTTTTGGTCTCAATGTCATTTATCTCTGCTCTGATCTTTATTATTTCCTTCCTTCTTCTTACTGGGCTTTTCTTGTTGCTCTCCTTCTAAATCTTTGAGTTGTAGGGTTAGGTAATTTATTGCCATTGTTTTTTGTTTTTTGCTGTAGGCTTATAGAGCTATGAACTTCCCTCTCAAGACTGCTTTCACTGTGTCCCATAGATTTTGGATTGTTGTGTTTTCATTGTCATTTGTTGCCATGATGTTTTTTATTTCTTCTTTGATCTCTCTGGTAACCCAGTCATTGTTTAATAACATGTTGTTTAGTCTCCATGTGTTTGATTCTTTTGGATTATTTTTATTGTAGTTGATTTCCAGTTTTATGCCACTGTGATCTGAGAAGATTCTTGATATGATTTCTATCTTCTTGAATTTGTAGAGACTTTCCCTATGACCCAATATATGATCTATCTTTGAACATGACCCATGTGCACTTTAGAAGAATATATATTCTGTGGCTTTGGGATGAAATGTTCTGAAGATGTCAATTAATTCCATCTGGTCTAGTGAGTCATTTATGATTGATGTTTCTTTGCAGATTTTTTGTTTAGAGGATTTGTCCAATGGTTATAGTGGGGTATGAAAGTCTCCTACTACGATTGTATTTCTGTCAATCTCTCCCTTGATATCCTCCAGGAGGTTTTTTTTTTTTTATGTATTTGGGTGTTCCTGTATTGAGTGTGTATATGTTTACCAGAGTTATTTCTTCTTGTTGGATTGCTCCCTTTAGTATTATGAAGTGGCCTTCCTTATCTCTTGTTATGTCCTTCACTTTGAGATCTAATATGTCAGATATAAGTATTGCTACCCCAGCTTTTTTTTTTTCATTTCCATTTGCCTTAAAATTCTTTTTCCATCCCTTCACCCTCAGTCTGTGTGCGTCTTTTTTTCTGAGGTGGGTTTCTTGTAGACAGCAGATATATGGGTCGTGTTTTCTTATCCAATCCGTTAACCTTTGTCTTTTGATTGGGGCATTTAATCCATTTACATTTAAAGTGATTATTGATAGGTACTTACTTGTCACCATTTTTATTCTTTACCCCCGTGTTCCTTCTTTGCTTCCTATTTCTTTTTTTTACAGCAGACCTTTTAGCATTTCTTGCATCACTGGTTTGGTGGTAATAAATTCCCTTAGTCCTTTTTTTATCTGTGAAGTTCCTGATTTCACCTTCAATTTTGATTGATAGCCTTGCTAATTACAGTATTCTTGGATTCAGACCCTTTCTTTGCATGACTTTGTATATTTCATTCCATTCTCTTCTGGCCTGATGAGTTTCTGTTGAGAAAATGTCGCTAGTCTGATGGGGATTCCTTTGTAGGTAACTTTCTGTCTCTGTCTGGCCACTTTTAAGATTCTTACTTTGTTGTTGGTGTTTGCCAATTTAATTATAATGTGCCTTGGCATCGGTCTTTTGGGGTTCATTTTGGTTGGGACTCTGTGAGTTTCTTGGATTTGTGTGGGTTTTTTCTTCCTCATATCCAGGAAGTTTTCTGTCATTATTTCTTCAAATAGTTTTTCTATTCCTTGCTCAGTTTCCTCTCCTTCTGGAACCCCTATTATGTGGATGTTGCTTTGTTTTGTGTTGTCCTAAAGTTCCCTTAGGCTCTCCTCCTGCTTTTTAGTTTTTTTTTTTTCTAGAAGCTGCTCTACTTGGGTGTTTTTTCCTACCTTGTCTTCTAGCTCACTGATGTGGTCCTCTGCTTCTTCTAGTCTACTCTTGATGCTTTCTATTGAGTTATTTACAGCTGCGATGTCATTTTTATTTTCTTCTTGGTTCTTCTTCATTTCCTCTTGGTTCTTACACATATTGTCAAATTTGTCTTCCATTCTTTTCAGCCATCTTATGACCACTTCTCTGAATTCTTTCTCTGACAGGTTGCTTTCCTCCATTTCGTTTACTTCCTTTTCTGGTGATGCCTGCTTTTCTTTCATATATGGGCTGTTTCTTTGTCTCCCCATGGTCTCTCTTCTCTGGGTGTCTGGTTATATAGTTCTCTCTCTCCTTATCCCAGACAAAATCTGACCTTTCAGTGGTGGAATGTAGAGCTCCTCTGAATCGGCATGTTTGCACCAATTGGGGACTGGTGTTCTTGGGTTCGCAACTGTTTGGTGGGTACCTTGGTTGTAGATTCCCTGGGCTTTCCAGGTTCCCGACAAAATCCACTTTCCCCTTCATGATGGTGTGATCTCTGCATCCGAGCCAGTCGATCCGGGAGGGAACCCAGCAGCAGTGGGGGCTGCCGGATCAGGGAAGCCCTGTCCAGCAGTCCCCTACAGTCTCCTGGAGTATAACTGTCCCTCAACTCACCAACAAACACTCTCTGTGCAACCACACACTCTCCCTTTGTTTTCTCACTCACACACTATCTTGCAGTCTGCCTTCCCATTGGCAGCCATTTTCCTTTCTCCCCTGACTATGTTTTGAGCCCTAACCTATGCCAGATTCTTTGGCATAAGTAGATGACAGTCAGTTCAACAAATGGATAGTGATCACATAATTAGAGTGCAAACTGGTAAGTGTGGTAATGAGTCGTGCAGAGAGCTACGGACATGCAAACTTCAGCTGAATCAAATTGCCAAGATTTAACAAAACTCTGTTCTTTCTATTAATATAAAAGTAAGTAGTTTAATAGATTTAATAATTAGCCAAATCAGTTTATTTTTATTGAATAGAGAATTGTCTGTAAAAACCTCAATTCCTTTAAAAAATGTGTAAAAAACTTGAAAATAAACAATTGATTCCAAGTATTCCCTTAATTAACTTAGTGTTTTGGTCAGTCTGAATAACTTTCTGCTTAGTAGTTGACTGAAAATAGAAAGAAAGAATTCAAAGGTCTTATTGCCCTAAATAATGATGCTTAATATAGCAGATTCCAGATTATAGTGTGTGAGAGTGTGTGTGTGTTTGTTTGTGTGTAAAGACAATAATATCTATATCTGATCCAGGTATTCACTTTTATAAAATGCTATATTATTGCAGCTTATCTGAAAAATATTATTTATGTTACTATTAATTTTGAATTTCTGCACATTCATAAGTTGTGTAATTTGTAAAATAACTTTTCTTATCATACATCCTCACAGATTTGTTTTCTTAGGTCATTATTTAGGCTTTATCAGCATGATCTTTAATGGTAATTATTATATTCATGGGACAAAATCAACATTTTTCTTCCTTCCTTTATTGAACTTATTGGGGTGACATTGGTTAATAAAATCATATAGGTTTCAGGTGTGTAATTCTATAATACATCATCTGTATATTGTATTGTGCATTCACCAGTTGAGTCAAGTCTCCTACCATCACTGTTATTTCCCTTTCCCCTTTTCTACCTCCTCCTACCACCCTTTTTCTCTGGTAATCACCATACTGTTGTCGGTATATATGAGTTTTTATTTGTTTGTTTTTGGCTAATCCTTTCACCTTTTTCTCCCAGCTCCCCAGTCCCCTTTACCTCTGACAACTGTCAGCCTGTTTTCCATATCTGAGTCTTTTTAATTTGATTGTTTATTTTGTTTATTAGGTTACACATACAAGTGAAATCATACGGTATTTACCTGTCTTTTACTGCCTTATTTCAGTTAGTATAATACTCTCTAGGTCCATCCATGCTTTTGCAAATACTTTTTTTTCTCTTTTTGTAGTCACGTAGTATTTCATTGTATAAATTACCACAGCTTTTTTATTCATCCTTCTACTGATAGGTACTTGGGATGCTGCTTCCAAATCTTGGGTATTTCAAATAACACTGCAATAAACTTAGGGGTACATATATATACTTTGAATCAGTGTTTGTGGATTCTTCAGATATATTCTCAGAGGTCAAATTGCTGAGACATATGGCACTTTGTTTTCTAATTTTTTGAGGTAACTCCATACTGCTTTCAACAGTGGCTACACCAATATCCATTCCCACCAACAGCTGATTTATTGATGATAACCATGCTGACAGGTATAAGATGATGTCTCATTGTGTTTTTTCCCAATATAATGAAGAGTTTGTATTGTTGACACTATTACAAATGTCTCCCCCTCCTTTTGCCCACCTCCACCAGGCCATCCCTGGCCTTCAACACACTGTGGTCTTTGTCCATGGGCTATGCATATATATTCTTTGGCTATTAATTTGTATTACTCTGATGATTAGTGAGTGACATTGAGCATCTTTTCATATGTCCATTGGCCATCTGTATGTCCCCTTTAGAGAAGTGTCTATTCAGGTCCATTGTCCATTTTTAATTGTTGAGTTATGTATGTTCTTTATAAATTTTGCATATTAACTCCTATCAGATGTATCATTTGTGAATATATTCTCTCATTCAGTGGGCTTTTTCATTTTGTTGATAGTTTCCTTTTCTGTGCAAAACTTTTTGGGTTGATGTCCCCTTTATTTATTTTTTTCTTTTGTTTCGCTTGTCTGAGGATATATATCAGAAAAAAAATATTACTAAGAAAAATGTCTGAGGTTTTACTGACTATTTTTCTTCTATTATTTTTATAGTTTTGAGTCTGACTTTTTATCTATTTTGAGTTTATTCTTGTATATGGTATATGAAGGTGATCTAGCTTCATTTTTTTGCATGTATCTGTCCAATTTTCCAACACCATTGTATGTTCTTGGCTCCTTTTCTAAATATTAATTCACCATAAAGACATTTATTTCTGGGCTCTCTATTCTGTTCTGTTGATCTTTATATTTGTTTTTATTCTAGTACCATGCTGTATTGATTACTATGTTCTTGAAGTATAGTTTGATATAAGGTAGTATGATTCCTCCAAATTATTCTTCTTTCTCAAAATTGCTGTGGCTATCTGGGGTCTTTTGTGGTTCCATATAAATTTTTGGAATATTTTGTTCTAGTTTTGTGAAATATGTCATTGGTATCTTGATAGGAATTGCATTAAATTTATAGATTGCTTTGGGTAGTATAGACATTTTAATGATGTTGATTCTTCTAGTCCATAAAAATTGTATATGCTGCCACTTATTTGCATGCTCTTCAATTTCTTTCTTCAGTGTCTTATAATTTTCTGAGTACAGGTCTACATCTTTGTTAAGTTTCTTCCTAGGCATTTTTTATGTAATTATAATTGGAATTGTTTTCTTAGTGTCTTTTTCTGATAGTTCATTATTGCTATGCAAAAATGCAACTGATTTCTGAATGTTTATGTTGTATCCTGATCCTTTGCTGAATTCATTTATCAGTACTAGCATTTTTTTTATTTGGTGGGATCTTTGGGGTTCTCTACCTATAGTATCATGTTATCTGCTCAGGGATCCTGGTGGTTGTCCCTTCAGCTCTCTTCCTAGAGCCACAAACCAAGTCTCTTATGTGACTCTAGTTGGCTCTGCTCTCCCTCCATTTGCTGTGAATACAATTTTATGCATTGCCCCTTTAAGAGGGTAACATGTGTCTTTAGCAGACTCCTTTCTCTCCCTGGAAATCAGAATCCCCACTGATTTTCTTAGTTAGATGTTATGTGGGCACCTTTTCCTGGCTCTGTTGCTCTGCACTGTGGAGCCTAGTTTGGAGTTGAGGGAAACATTTGCAGCTGAGATATCCCTCTGGAATTTCAGCTGCCACCCACGGGAGTGGAGTCAGTCCTTTTTGCCTCTCTGCCCTTGCTGCCTGTCTTGATATGGCATCTTCTGTATATCTTTGGTTATAAGACTTCTTTGTAGCTATTTTCCAGTTGATTATTCAGGTAGATTGTTCTGTATTTTAATTGAAGTTCCAGTTTGGTCTGGAGGAGATGAGTGTATCATCCATCTAGTCCATTGCCATCTTCGATGCCCTAGCATTTTCTTTTTTTGAAAATAATAGACCTTTGCTTCCATGCATTTTGAATTGTTTCCTCAATAAAGATGCCTTTCTTGGTTTGGGGGATGTTTGAGTGAACCCTATAAGAGGATCAGAGAGGGCTGACAGTTAAATTGGAAAGATCTTTACTAGACTAAACTCACCAGTTTCTGCCCTCTAAGTTATCTGAAAATTGCAGGCATCCTACACTGTAAACAGCAATTCTACAGTGGGTTCAAATAAAATGAAATGTGAAGAGATGACATTTGGGCTGCTTTGCAGGAAATAAATGATGCAACTATGTTGGCTTCTGCTATCAGGATCCTAAGACCTTCAGAAAAGTCTCTGACCTTTGCTTTAGAACAATAGACAAAAAAGAACAATCCTATATAATAAAAAGGTTATATGAAAATCAACTGAACTGGGAACCATCAGAATACCCTTGGCCCCTCACTCCTGCCAGCCCCACCCATGGCCCCTCACCTCAGCCAGCTCGCCCCTAATGGCCCCATTAGGGTGGGCTGGCTGGACCCCACCAGTGCACGAATTTGTGCACTGGACCTCTAGTACTATATAATGGCAAAATTACTGGTAAGTATGCTAAAAATGAAAGTTCAGTGAAAATCAGTAAAAAAAAGATTAGAGTTTTCTAGGAGTGATGGAATTGGTTGTGATAATAACAACAGTAATATTGTTGATTACTGGTTACTTACTATGTGCCAGTCCAAAGCACTCTGCTAAGAATTTTACATGTGTTGTATCATTTAATTCTCATAACAATCTTTTATGATTGTTATTATTATTGTTCTTTAAATAATGGTAAAAAACAAACAAACAAACCCAAAAACTAGGTTGTAAGAGATTAAGTAACTTGTCCACAGTAATATTAATAATTCAGGTCAAAACTAGATTTAAAATCCAGGGTGGATTATAAAACCTGTGGTCTTACTCAATATTAGACAATAACAGGAGTTTGACTTAAAATTTAGGACCTAGATATAAAAACCTTCATTAAACAGGAAGTTCCAGTAAAAGGATTCAGTTTCCAGAAACCAAATTAGTGATTCACAACTGGAATGGTTTTAATCCCCTTCCAGAGAACATATAGCAATGTCTGAAGAGATTTTTAGTTGCCACAATTGAAAGGAGGTAATATTGGCATCTAGTAGGCTTAGGTTATGGATATTTCAATACACCCTACAACTCAGAGGACAGTAATCACAGCAAATAATTATCTACCCCAAAATGTCAAGTGCTGAAATGGAGTAATCTTTAACTGAAGTATCAGGGCCAATTGCGTATTTTGTGGGGTCCAGGACAAAATGAAAATGCAGGCATCAGGCCCAAAAGCAGAAATGGAATTTTTTTCATTTTTTTCATCCCCTAATTAATGTCATGTTTCCTTGGACAGGATTAGTGACTGAGCAACTGCAGATCCCCAGAGCCATCCAGGGCTCCACCATGAAACTGAGCCCTGACTTTGGCTCTCTATTTGCCCACCATAGGCTTTGCCAAGGGAGAAGGGTGGCATAGGTTGCTGGGAAGAGATGGGGGAGA
Organism: Corynorhinus townsendii; assembly: GCA_026230045.1. NCBI lineage: Eukaryota > Metazoa > Chordata > Mammalia > Chiroptera > Vespertilionidae > Corynorhinus > Corynorhinus townsendii. The sequence goes on from JAPDVU010000002.1 coordinate 99,138,342, forward strand.
AGGTAGCAGAGAACCCATCCTAAGAGGCAGAGAAGCATCAGTAGCCAGGTGCACAGTGAGTCAAGGCTCCAAGCCATTGAAGTGTACAGATATGCTTCAATTGTCCTATCAGACTTTACTAACAAAACATAAGTTCAAAGATGGTTATTCAAATTTTCAAGAAGGCTACCACACACCATTACACACCTGGCATGGGGTTCTCCTCTGAGTCCAGGTCCCTGTGTGTGACTGAATTGGTTCATCACCCATGAACTCAGCTCTATAGACTTATAATGACAATTGGAAGTGATGAAAGAGGTGACTGCATGGCTGGTGCAGAAATCTTAAGAGAGCAAATTTAAAGGATCATATAGGAATTGCTTTGTAAATCCAATGGTTTAGAAACCATAGCAGGAAATCAAAATTTGAGTGTCAAAGTTTGTCCTCATTAGGGACATTAGAGGATACCTTCAGAGAGCAGCAATCTCTTATAGTGGCCAAAGATCAATGGAGAGGAGAACAACAATAAAAAAGTTAAACAAGGCTGTTAACAAGGTAGGATAGAAGGCAGCAGTCCCTGGAATACATTTAGTGACCAGCTGTGAGTCTGAGCAAAGATAGTATAGATTCAGAATAGGTCAAGGCAGGAATGGAGGCTCTAGGAAGATCTAATTTGAAAGATGGTGCAGTGATGGCTTTATAAGCCTGGATAATAATATTTTGAGGCTGAACTGGGTCATTCCAGGATGCCATTGGAAGCAGGAAAAAGGGCAGAAGTATTTGATTTCTTTGGCTTGATTTGATGCTACTGTATATAAAATGTTAATGTTAGTCAGTAACATATTGTGATAGACACAATGATGACCTTTCCCCCAAATGCCCACACTTTGTGAATATGTTACCTTACATGGTGAAGGGGGTATTGCAGATGTGATTAAGGTAACAGTCATTGAAATCAAGAGATTATTCTGGATTATCCAGATGTGCCCAATCTGATCACATGAGTTCTTAAAAGTGGAGAACCTTTTTTGCTTGGCTACAGTGGCCAAAGAGATGCAAAGAGAGAAAGATTTGCCTTGCTGTTTCTGACTCTGAAGATGGAAGAAGGAGACATGAACCAAGGGATCAGGTTCCCTTAAAATTTAGAGAGTTCAAGGAATCAGATTCTCCCCTGGAATCTCCAGAAAATGCACAGCTCAGCTGACACAATGATTTTAACCCAATGGAACTATGTCAGACTTTTGCTCTACAGAACTCAAAGATAATAAATTTGTCTTGTTTATAGCCATTTAATTTGTTTCGGCAATAATAGGAAACTCATCCACACGTACTCAGCTTGCATGAGAACTGTGAGAACATATGGAATCATGGAATTAGAGCTGGGGTGATCATTGAGATAATTAAATTTAACACTCTCATCTTGTAAGAAACCTATTGTTTAAAGGAGGTCATCGGTGTGCCAAAGGTCACACAGCTGGATCCCTGTCAGCCAAATCCTTGCCCTTTCTACTATACTATGTATTTTCTGATTACAAGGTTCTTGGTCAGGAGAGCAAGCATAGATGTATATAAATGCAGAACTCGCATTATCAAGAGAAAAGCTATAAAAGTCAGGGAGAGCATAAAAAGAAATGAAGAAAGAAAAGAACCAAGCGAGAAGTAAATCTTATTGGTTCAAAGACCAGTTCCAGTTATAACTGGAAACACTTAAAACATAGCATGCAGGGGGAAAAAAGATGAATGGGCCCCTAGAAACAGTAAAGCATGAAAAATGATCAAATGAGACGGGAGGGAGAAGCCCTCGCCTGTGTTTCTGCACCATCTAAATCAGAGTAGCTTCCTTTTTGTAGTTGCTCCCAGAGTTAACGTCTCCTTGATAAACTAGGTGGTGAGTCTGCGAGGTGGCTGGTATTGTGGACCTGCGTATCTCATTAGTCCTGTGAAGGGCAACAGGGGAAGATGTACTTTCCTTCAGAGAAACAGTGCTGCCCTGGAAGTGTAATCTACCCCCCTCCCCCATGGCTGACCCCAAAATAGACCTTTTCCTCTAATACCAAGTCTCAAAGGAGAGCTGCCTTTCTCACAACATTCTTTATGAGCCTTCTCTTGGTTAGAAATTAAAGAAAAATATGTCAGATACAGAATCTAGGAACAAAGTATAAAACATGATTCTCATAGATTACTAATAGTGATAGCACCATTGGAAATACCCAGAAAAGAGCAAATTGTCAGGATTTAAAAGGTCACTGGTGTCTTCCATCATGTATGTCTTGCTCTTATTAGCTATTTAATTTCTTTTGTAGTGAAACACACCTGAAAAATCCAGTGGTAGACATTTTTTTCAGTGCAGATTCAGTATGAATAGAATGACATTCCTATCCATGCAATTGGTTTTCCACCTTATATGATTAAGCAGCCATAGCATTGGTATGAAGCAATGTATAGCATAAGTAGAAAAGTAATAAGAATTACTATGTTAGGTTATTTTGGTGACATATAATAATTGTGAAAGTCAATATGCAGACTTTTAAAATACAAAATATTTATCTTTGCACATTTCTATCTTGTCAGGTTCTCCCTCATTCAGGCACCTCATTTGCCCTATGCCCATGCCTTCCTTTTACTCTCTTTTGTAGCTTCTCTGTAAGGATGCTTCTCTAGATTTCCCCCATCCCACCCAAGGGTAGCAGCAGAGACCAGGTACTAGCAAAAACTGGTTCTGTAATTGCAATACAACATCTAGAAAAATCTGTGCCATCTACTTGGAGAATAAAAGCTTTCTTCTGAAGGGCCCACCCCCATTTTGCCCAACACCAAACACACCTATTCACAACCCAGAGCTTACACCTCTTATTGTGATGTTGTCAACTATTAGATGACAAGTGACTTATATAATCTCTATTGCATTCTAGGAATCAGATTTGATATATAAGTAAAAATCTTCCCTTTTCTTCCCCTAATCAGCTTCTCCCTAGATTTCTACTAACTCCTTTGTCTTAGGTTATCTGTGATGCAAGTATAGAAATGACATAAACTCTTATTCAAAGTTGTTTGTTTTTGCTCCTTTGGTAATTAATTATAGGTTCCCTATATATTGTTGAACTATGTGAAGATGTCTTTTATTATTATTACCCTTAATCAAAATGTGTGTTGTTTTTAAGTTGTAGTTTTGTTTTTAGATTCTAATTTACCTCTGAGATTGATTTTAGGACAGTGTATTTAATAAAGGTTAAAAATTGTTTAACTGTGTTTTCAAGGATTCAATTAATATTGTACTCTAAATTTGCTCTTCATATTTTCAGAAAGTGACTAAATCCATATCATTTAGTTATAGTATTTATCAGACACCATGTCTTTGTCTTAGTATAAGATAGAAACCTAGGTATAGAGAGCTTAATACATTTCTCCATGATAAAGTAGAATCATCCTTCAAATACATGTCCATCAGAATAGAAAGCTCGTGTACTTAACCATTTTACTACATAGCTCATAGTCATCCTTTATAAAAACTTAGGATCTTACCCTTAACATGTTTAGATATAACACATACATTTTGAAACAGGTACCAAAACAAGATAAATAGCCAAGAGTAAAGAAACAAAAAAGAATTGATAAAAGAGGAAAAATATATTTTTTATGATTTAAAGACAAATTCAGTTCAGATCCTTTCTCAAGTTTCACTCTTTCACTTGTTCATGTCCCTGATGAAGAGTTTATTAGGAGAAACTCTGCTGTCCCTGCTCAATGGGAAGGTTTCTCTGAGGTGCATCCGTTTTTCCAGGTCATTGCAGGTGCCAAGGTCAGTTCAGGAACCAAGTTTCAACACTCTTCCCTTACCCTTTCTTTAGGAATACAGTGTCAAAGAGAGTTCTCTCCCCTTACTATGATTTTGGAGCCAGGTAAATTCACTTACTACACACTAAAGGAAGCAAATGATTGCATTAAAAATAAAAACAGACAGGGGCGGGGAGGCACCATGGAATAAATTACTTAAAGCCCCTGTGGTGGTTAATTTTACATATCAACTTGACTGGCCACAGGGTGCCAGGATTAAACATTATTTCTGGGTGGGTTTGTGAGGGTGTTTCCAGATGAGATCAGCATTTGAATCAGTGGGCTCAGTAAAAGTAGATTGCCCTCCTCATTATAAGGGGACATCAACTAATCTACTAAGGTCCTGAATAGTAGTACCAAGGGCAGAGAAAGAGGTAATGAAAAATGTATTATATAAATATATATTATGAGGATTATATTATTATTACATTATTTTCCTAAATTTTAATATAAAATTAAGCATCACACTGGAAACAACGTAGGTGTCCATTGATATATAAATGAATAAAATGTGGAATAAAAGATATTACTCAGCAATAAATATGAATAAAATCTTGCCATTTGTGATAATATGGATGGACCAAGAGGGTATTATGCTACGTGAAATAAGTCAGAGAATGACCAACACGGTATGATTTTGCTTATACCTGAAATCTAAAAAACAAAGCAAATGAACAAACAACAAAAAAACAGTAATAGTCTCATAGAAACAGAGAACCAGCTGATAGTTGCTAAAGGCAGGGTTGGGGGATGCTGGGAAAGGGACATTGGGGGACAGGAGAATGGGTAAAAAAGTTAAGTGCCATGGAATTGAGTTTGATTCTTTACCCAACGTTTTCAGTGAAGCACTTTTGACCATGGGAGCAAAAACACCAAAACAAAACAACAACAACAACAAAAAGCCAACAGATAGGTTGCATGCAGCTTTCACCTGGTTTTCCCAATGGTGTCATTTGGCATAGCTATAGTACAATCACATCACGGCAGAAAGTTGTGCAAGCCACAACTTGCTCAAATTTCATCAGAAAAAAAATTAAGCATTACACTTACTAAAAGGAATGAAAGGTAAATTGATGATCAGGATACTCTGGCACAAACTACTTTTCAGAATTACAAAGTAGGCATGATTTGTGGGAGAGGAAACAAATATTTTCCTGAGGAAAATGCCCCTAAGTAATGATGGATTCTTTTTATAACTTCAATTACTTAGTAGCTCGCTTCAGGCTTCACATCTTTTTGGAAATCAGGAAACCTGAACTATATCGATGTATTGATCCAGCACTCGTCTTAGTAGCTATATTTAACATTTCCTTTCACGAGGAAGAAACTGTTTATATTTCTGCAGCATTTTGTGAATATATATATATATACTGTGAAAACCCTGGCTAAACAACTGCTTTCTGTTTAGAGATAGGAAATACGTTTTAACATGGGTTCAAAATGCCAAAGAGAAAGCTCTGAGTAAGAGTTCTCCAACAACACGTGTGCATTTTACATATTTATATTATAGTTTTTCTTTCACTTAAAGAAACAAGTATTCCTCTTGTAAATTCCTCCACTTAAAAATTAATTTAGAATCAAAATTTTTTTAAGGGAATACATTCTAATCTTGTTATTTTTTTATAAGAAAAATGAGAAATATATTTATCTACTCATCTTCAAATTATTAGACAAGTGACTATGATAAGGACTCAGTGTTAATTATCTTTTGGTCTTAAGTTGAGGAGGAATATAGGGGGCAACCTGGGGGTGGGGGCTAGCAATCTGAATCTGTGCCAGTGACCGGTATCCTGGTGTACGGTTCTTGTTAGCCTATAATTAAGTCACTTCCCCTTCCTTAGGCAATAGTCTGTTTTCCTGGGTGCTCCCAGTTTGCAGCAGCCATGGGTTGGGAATTTGGCAGCTTGGCCAGAGTGGGGGTCGCTGGTGCCACCCAGGCCAGGCATTTAGATACAATCCAACCTCCCCATTCTAACTGACTCAAGAGGGGCTGTGAAAACTCACCACAAAAGCCCAGTAGTTAGGAAACAAAAAAATTTAGGAATATATAAGGGGTGATCTCATTGTATTAGCTATTCAGGCTTTGGATCTTCAAATCCCCTGAACCAGTAAGCGCTGCTTTAAATAAAGGGTTTTTTCCTGAATCTCTGAGGACTGAGGACTCATGTATTTTCCAGTCGCTTGGTAAATTCTGCCACAAAGTCAGCCTTATTAGCACAGATCCTCTTTGAGAAACTATGAGTTTTATCTGTATCTGATACTGAATTACATGCTTCACATGTAACTGAGGCCTAGGACGAAAATTTCTTCAAGATTACACAGAAAGTAGAAAAGTTAGCAATTGCAGCCCAAGTACTAGATGGCTTTTCCAGCCATGCCTCACATATTAACTGATCACTCTGAGATTAACTTGCAGTTCCCAGGGAGTCTCTGATCAGTCTCCTATCTGACCGGGGATGTGGTCAAGAACCCTATTCAGAGATGGTTTGTTTTTCTCACAATATCACAAAATATTTGCTGTGCAAAAACAGGAGCTTGAACACCATATTTTCAACTAAGAATTTGATAATAATTAGAGTCCAAAAAGACAGAATACTGATTCTGATTAATCGATTTGAGCATATAAGGTGGCCTAGTACTGCAAACAATAACTGGCCAAATGTATTCAGATGAGGCTCATAAATAGGACCCTGAAGCCATGTTGCAAACACTGATTCTGCCACTGTCTAGCTCTTGCCTAATCTCTTTTGGAACTGAATATTGTTAGGTATTACTTAGAAATAATATTTATTTATGTAAAGTATAAAATGAGCACAAGTTTATTAACTGAAAATATGGGTAATTTAACTCATGCTCTTGAGCACTTCAAGTTCAACCCACTTATGTGTAATTTTCAAGTCAATTGGACCACAGCACAGTCCAAAAAGTTATCTCTACAGTTTTTTTCTTATCATATGTTCAAATTAACTGGATTTTTATATACTTATTTTTTTCATATTTAAGGTATCTATGTGTCAAATAATTAAGTATAGTTTTGATAACTGTCATGATCACAAATTCTATATGTCTACTGGGTAGTACACAGAGGGGTGGCTATATCTAATTCATCAGTCATCTAGATTTTAAAAATTGTCTCTCTTTAAAAAAATTCATACACACACACACACACACACACACACACACACACACACACACTGAGTGGCCAGATGATTATGACCACCTGACGTTTGTAGGCAAATTAGCCATACACTGCATCGTATGGGATATGGAAGCCAAAGGCCTGTTCGAACACCTTTGCTGTCTGCAGTTACCAAGATAAAACGTCTCCAGTTCACACAGGAACACAAGGATTGGAAAGTCGAGCATTGGAAAAAAGTCATGTGGTCCGATAAATCACATTTCCTGTTGCATCATGCAGATGGCAGTGAGAATTTCGCAGAAACAGCATAAAAGCATGCACCCCACATGCATGAGTACAACCCTTCAAGCTGGTGGGGGCAGTGTTATGGTTTGGGGCATGTTTTCCTGACATGATTTGGGTCCTTTAATTCGTGTGGAACAATGTCTGAATAGCACAACACACCTAAGTATCGTTACTGATCAAGTTCATCCTATCATGTTGATGGCGTATCCCAATGGAGATGGCTTCTTCCAACAAGTAAATGCGCCATGCCACGGTGCTCGTATTGTGCAGGAGTGGTTTCAAGAACATGAGGGAGACTTTACCTTGCTTAGGTGGCCCCCACAATCACCAGCTCTCAATCCAATTGAGCATTTGTGGGACAAAGTTAAAAGAGCCATCAGGCAGCTGGTTCCACAATCATCAAATCTCACAGAACTGGACAGTGTTGTTCATCAGTCATGGTGTCAGATTCCTCGCATCACCTTTCAACATCTCGTGGAGTCAATGCCAGGAAGAATCACCTCAGTATTGAAGGCAAAAGGCAGCCCATCGAAGTACTGATGGGGTGGTCATAATAATCTGGCCACTCAGTATATATATATATCTTACAATGAGGTACAGTAGTTCCCCCTTATTCAAGATTTTGCTTTCTGCAATTTTAGTTAACTGTAGTCAACCACAGTCTCAAAATATTAACTGGAAAATTATAGAATTAAATAAATTTGTTGAGTTTTAAATTGCATGCCATTTTGAGTAGTGTGATGAAATCTCTCACCATCCCTCTCTGTCTCACCTGAGACACGAATCATCCCTTTGCTCAGGGTACCCTTATTGCATGTCACCCGCAGCCCCTCAGTCACTTAGTAGAGATCTTGGTTATCAGTTTGACAGTCAAAGTATCAGTGTGATTGTGTCCAATGACGCTTATTTTACTTAATAATGGCTCCAAAGCATAAGGGGAATAGTGCTGGCAATTTGGATATGTCAAAGAGAAGCCTTAAAGTGTTTCCTCAAAGTGAAAAGTATGAGTGCACAGGGGAAATAAACATGTTATATTCAGGGTTTAGTATGATCCACAGTTTCAGGCATCCACTGGGAGTCTTGGAACATATCACCCACAGACAAGGGGCAATTGCCATGCAGTCAATTTATTGAAAACTATTGAACTGGTTGTTGTCTGTTTAGACACTTCTTTATTCTAACAATGGCAAGGTCAAATAAAATCAGTAGATAATAACATGAGGAATGTTATACTCATGATTTGAAAACCAAATTAACTTGCACCTATTGTAAATAATCTCATTGCTTGTCTCATTAAATAATTCTACATTTATGGGAGAAACACTGAAGGAAAAAACTTGGACGTATGTTGGTATTTTCATCACAGTCATTCATCAGCATAATGACTAACCAAAGACCCTTTGAAAAGAATATATCTGGCATTGCATAGATTCCAAAGCATTTACTTCTTGTGTAACACACTTTGAAAGGCATAAATATGAATGTTATGCTAATTTGTCTGCTTTTGACCTAGAGTTTATTTGAAATCCTAGAGGATTTTCAAGAGGCTATTGCTTCATTAAATTAACTTGCAAAGCAAAGCTAACTTCAGCCTTTTATTAGGATGAATTAATCTAAAAAAGTATTTGAAGAGTGAAGCAATACAAGGTCTTCAAAAAGTATAGCTCAATTTAAGCATTAGTTGTGAGTTGCAGTAATAGCTTAAAGCTAGAGTCAAGCAGTCCTTAATTTAATTCCTTACTTAACTTCTTACTAGCTGTGTGTCCTTCAGTATGTTATTTTCACTGTTTTAGTCCTGAGTATACTCAGTAGTAAATGTAAGTAAATGATAATACCTATCTCACTGATTGTTTTTAGGATTAATATAATAATTATTCAAAGATTTAAGAACAGTCTCTGCCACATAATAAGCACTCAATATATAGTTACTATTAACTATCTCTTAATAATAATTTTCGGAACCTGAATTCATAACAGGAATTGTGTAGAGCAAAATACAAACCATTATTCAATCGAAAAATTTTTCTCTATGAGCAATCATGATGTTTTAACAATTTGAGAACATGGTGGTTTTTTATAAGATTCTTTAAAATATTAAAAATATAAGCATTTTAAAATAAAATTTATCATTGACTTTCACTGAATGAGGTCCAGGATAAGTCCTGTAGGTAAGATAAGGTTTTTAACATCAGACACTTATGGACAAGTTTTGCAGAAAGGGGACATGTATAGACCATAACAATAAACATCACAAAACGATGAATAGCAAGTAATAATTAGAAAAAGAATAAGTGATAAGTGACAAAGAATTTGAGAGAAAATAAATCATTATAAACTCATGGAGATGCTTAAACCTTAAACTTACCTTTTAAGAAAGGATAGGAATTTAGTTTAGAGAATTTCAGAGAAATTAATAAAATTTAAATTTATACATGTATGGTTCAATAGGAGTAAGAAGATCAAAGATACGAATTTTATAATGTATTTGGGAAATTAAGAATGGATCTTTCATTTAGAACAGAGTTCTTTTAAAAATATATATATTTTTATTGATTTCAGAGACTAAAGGAGAGGGAGAGATAGAAACATCAATGATGAGAATCATTGATCAGCTGCCTCCTGCATGTCCCTTACTGGGGATTGAGACTGCAACCCAGGAACATGCCCCTGACAGGAATCGAACCTGGGACCCCCCAGTCCACAGCTCCATCCACTGAGCCAGACTGGCCAGGGCTAGAACAGAGTTCTTATAGGAGAGAAGGTGAACATCTTTTGGGGAGTTCTCAGATACTAGGAAAGGAATATAACTTGATATACTAAGCAATAGTGTTAATTAGCTAACTTATCTAAATTAAAACATATACTTAAGAAAACCATGGGAGATGTAAATACAGAGATATATACTTACATGTATCTTCCTTACAGATTTTTGGACTGGTTTGTCATCTATTGGAAATCACATAAATAAATTATACTATTGCATTGTCATCCAGCTATCAACTTTCCTTACATATGGCTATCTTTTTTTTCTGCCCTTCACCAATCTCTTTATTAGCTTCCATAACAAATTTATCATATAGAGAACATCATGGTGCTTTTAGTTTTACTTTACAGTACCTACAATTTCCTGAAAAGTTTCATTAGACATAATCTTCTTCCTTTTCTGTCACATCTCCATGTCGGAGGATAGATCTCTGTGTACTCCTCCTTCCCATACATGCACACACACACACACACACACACACACATGCACACGCACACGCACACACGCACACACACACACGCACATGCACACGCACACACATGCGCGTGCACACACACACACACAACTTGGCTCTGCTAGTTGCTTCTTCTTTGCTTCTTGTCTTTTCTGCTCTTCCTTTCCCAAAAACATCCATATTCTTTTCCCTTTTCAAACAGAAGTTTCCCTCTTCTCTAGGTCTGCAAGTGCCAGCCTGACCGAGAGGATGTCAGCTGCATTTTACAGTTTTCATAGCATTTTCTAAACAAAGGCTGCCTCTCTTCTCCTAAGATTGTTGCGTTTGTTACAAAAAATGCAAATATTTTCCCTGAATTAGTTTATAAATACAAACCAGCATTCAACTATCAAAATGGATAAGTGACAAGATAAAAATATTTATTAGAAGTTAAGTCAAAAACAGTTATGGAACAATTATAGATTACCCTTTTGGTAGAATACACATATACTCACAAAACATCTCACAGCAATTACAGCAAATACTAATTTATCATTATGAGAATGATATGAAGGGACTTTCTCTTATTACTCACACTCCTGAATTATGTTGAATTTTTATAATAGGCATATATTAATTTATGGTAGAAAATGACAATGTTTTCATTTGAAAAATAGATTACATATGAAAGATGAGACAGAGGGCCGGAGACCAGGACACAGGCTTTATTAGAGGAGAAGACCCTGCCGGGCTATCTTCCAGATGGAAAAGAGCACATGTGCCGGGGTGAAGGCGCCTTTTGAGGGGAGGAAAGGGAAGGGATGGGGCTTAGGGTACTCGGCACACGCTGATTGGTGGTTTCATATAAGGCACATAATTAGGGACTTAGGAATCGGGGGCTTAGGGTATTTGGCAGGTGCTGATTGGTGGTTCAATGTACAGTCCATATAAGGTGCCTGGTTAGGTGTTCAGGAATGTTCGGGCTGCAGGTGGAGTTTACGTCATTCTCTGTCCATCAGTTGGGGGAAGGGAGGGTCTATCAACATACATTAAATTTTTCAAGATGAATTTGACAAAGCACTTATATTTTGAGCAAATTATAAAAACATTCAATTTTATTAAGTATACTAGAGACCCAGTGCACAAAATTTGTGCATTTGGGGGGAGGGGCTGTCCTTCAGCCCAGTCTGTGCCCTCTCATAGTCCAGGAGCCCTTAGGAGAGTGGGCCTAAACTGGCAGTCGGACATCCTTAGCGCTGCTGTGGAGGCGGGAGAGGCTCCTGCCACCACCACTGTGCTCACCAGCTGTGAGCCCGGTTCAGGGCTTCTGGCTGAGTGGTGCTCCCCCTGTGGGAATGCACTGACCACCAGGGGCAGCTCCTGAGTTGAGCGTCTGCACCCTGGTAGTCAGTGTGCGTCATAGTGGCTGGTTGTTCCTCTGTTTGGTTGATTTGCATATTAGCTTTTTATTATATAGGATAATAAATACTGATCTCTTTAATAAATACTTAAATACATATTTGAATGTACTCTAAAAATGTACTCCATGCTACTCTAAAAATAAATATTCTTTCCCAATTTTATCAGTAAAGAAATAGAGATCCAGAGAATTTAAGGCACTTGTCCAAGGTCGCATAACTATTAAATAATAAAGCCAGGATTCAAATTGTTTTTGTTATTGATTTTTAACATTATACTTCTCTCTTATTTAAGAAAATTTACTCTGCTAGAAATGAAAGATATTTTAATGGATTTGGTAGCTGAGTGTATTTATTGTTTATGTACAGGAAAGTAGCATGACCAAGGAAGGTAGCGATCAATTTAAGGATTTTTAAGGTCTATGTAAATAATGTTGCATTTGATTTATTCAGTTTATTGTGACTCTTGATTAAGTCACTTCGAAAGCTCATCATGCTATATATACCATTGAACGACCCTCAAGGGAATTAATGCAACTAAATGTTACAGTAATTTTCCAATTTTCCTATTCTACATAAACCCAATGGACTATGCTAAGTATCCATGAAGAGTTAATTGGCATTATCAGGGTCTACTGTGTTGCACATAGTGCCCAGATGGTATTCTTATTAACACTGAATAAGTTGTTAAAGTGGAAATGTTAAGTATATCAAGAAAGCAGACCTTCACATCATATTGTTTTGTAAGAAATTTAAAAGTTTTTTAAGTGTTCAGAGAAAAAGTCATACAGGAGCTAGAGAAAAATATTTTTTTAAATGAAATTCACAGTTTTCTGCCAGCTGAGCTGAAGTTTAATGCAGGAATTCAGATCTAGTGGTGATGTGAAAGCAGAACACTGTCAAATTAGCTGTGTCAAAAATGCATTTAGTTTAATAAATATTCATTGAGTGATATGAGCCTAGCAATGTGTCAATTACTTAGTATAAAAACATAAATGAGGCATGGTTTTCCTCCTCAAGGAGATTACACAGGTTAGCAATTATAATGCACTGTGTATAATACATCATATCAGAGTCAGGAACTGTTCCACTGAGTATGTGACACATAATTTGTGGCCTAAATGTGACCTAGGATTTATTTTGTAAACAAGTCAGACTAATAGTTATGGCAGAGGAATACCTCAAGAAAGGAGGCATGAAGAAGCTTGACTCATCAAGAGAATGTCAAGAGTAGTTTAGAGGAGTGGTAGGGAATGAAGTTACTTGAGAACAAATTTATGAAGACCTTTGAGGGACATGCAAAAATTTTAAATTATGTCCAAAATAAACCCTTTCCTTCATTTTTATAAAACTGTCTCTACTATTTATCCAGATGACGAAGAAGGAAAAAAGTGAGACTCATTTTTGCCTTCACCCCAAATTGGCCCTATACTCATTGCCAAATTCCATCAACGATCCTACCTTCAGCAGGATTTCAAGATATTTTCTCAATTCTCATTGATAAGATCTTACATTAAGATATTATCTTCTTCTAGAAACTAAAATGAAACTACCCTTACAGTTTTTCTTTTTTCTCCAGCTTCTGGCCCTTGTGATCTGAGTTTATGAAATAAAGGAAAGGAGCCAGCAAGAAAAGAAAAGATGACACGATAGGGAAGAAAAAAAAAAGAATAAAAAAGTGAAGTAGCAGTAGATGAAATTTAGAACAGAGAGAGACAAATTTGTCTGATATGGAAGTTCCCTATTCTCTGAAATGACTGGAAAATAATACGTATGAGTTCAGAGATGCAGTCAGTTCTCTACAACATGACATGTACGTTCCTAAAAATCAGTGGATATATTTATTAGAGTTCTCCAGAGAAACAGAAGCAATAGGATGTATATCTATTTGTACTTTATCTCTATTTCTATTCCTATCTCTCTATCTAGAGAGGAGAGGAGAGAAGAGATAGATACTGGTTTATTTTAAGGTATTGGCTCAGAATAATGGAGGCTGGCAAGTCCAAATGCTGTAAGGCAGACTGGCAGCCAGAAACCCTAGGGAGAGTTGATGTCACAGCTCAAGTCCAAAGATGGTCTGAAGGCAGTTTTACCTCTTTTTCAGGGGACCTCAGCTTGTTTTCTTTTAAGATCTTCAATTGATTTATTAAGACCCACTATATTATAGAGGATAATCTGCTTTACTAAAAATCTACTGATTTAAATCCTAATCTTGTCTAAAAGATACTTTTACTGCAACATCCCGACTAGTGTTTGACCAAATATCTGGGACTATACTCTATCCAAGTTGACACAAAATTAGCCATCCCACAAGGCTATGCAAAGTCATACAATCAAAACCATAGAATTTAAGGAAAAACTGGGATTGAGAGGTTAACATTCAGAATTCATCAATGACACAAAAATATGTATACTTTTAATGGTTAAGAAATATATACATACTACAATAAATATGACACTTTACCTTAAAAACTGGTTTATTTGTGGAAGTGGATGTGGGAAGGGTTTCAGTTTGTGAGTCATTGTGAAGTGATGGAAGGTGGGTTAGCTAAAATTGCCCAGAAATTAGTAGTGCCAGATGTGGATGGGTGTTTTTATAACACACAGTGGGGAACTAAGCGGGTAGATGTTTGAGGTAGATCTTTGTAGGTGCGTTTTGGTTATTACTATGCTGCTCAGCTCACTTTGGTGCTGCTTTCTGTATTTAGCTAGTGGGTGGGATCAGAAATTATAAAATTTGAGTTATATTTAAATTGTGTCTTAATTTATTAATTGTATTGGAATAAATTCCCATTTGAAAAACAGAAAAAAGCTTTATTTAAATTTATGGTAAGGGATGGACGGATGGACAGAATTAGCAGAATTCATGTTATCATCAATGTTCTTTACAAAGAAGTATAATTCATCTGCTGAAAAGGAAAGTGGTGGGCAGGAGAAACCAAGAACATGTAGAGATCTGCATTAAACACATTAGGTGCTGAGTAGGTAGTAAGGATATATTGAATGAGAGTCAATGAATAAGCAAAGGAATGCTATGGTAAATGAAAATCAGAGTAATTTTTGCATGAGGCAGTAGAATTCTAAATTGGCTTTTTCTACCTGAGTTAAAAGAAAGATAGTTGCATTGATTCAAGGTGGGGAATCATGAATATCCTGGAAAGAGAAAGAGTTGGTACACTGTATGGATCCAGTTTGGACAAGAAAGAATGTAAACCTGGAAGAAGAATAACGAGAGAGAGAGAGAGAGAGAGAGAGAGAGAGAAGGAAGCAATGGAGAGAATATGGAATAAGAGGTGTCAAGACAACAGACATCCTAATGAGGACACAAGAAGATTGAGTGGAGATAAAAAGGACGGCAAGCTGAAAGAATTTGAATGTGTGGCCTAGGATAGCTAGGATTCATCTCACAGGCTTACTGTACATGTCAGTTATAGCTCTAAGACTAGTGTTAGACCCTCTGGTGGGAACCGTGGTTGCTAATGTAATTCCTGTGTCTTGGTCAGTATTGTCTGGGAGATTGGATGGCAGTAAGCTTGTGGTGGAAATACTCTAGCTGTGATGTGATGGGGGCAATTAGCATTTCCTATTTACCATGAGAGTACCACGAAAATCATAAGCAATCAAGTTTAGGTTAATATAACAAAGCACTTCCCATTACATTGAACTTGCATTGTGATGTATTGATACCATTAATAACCTGGTTATTATTAGTGGAAAGGGAGTAAAGGGGAGACTACATAATATAGGCATGCCATTTATACAGCTTTGCCAGAAAGCTACAATTTAACATTCTCTAAGTCTATTACCTGCAAGTCAATGGTAAAAAGGACTGGATGAAGGTGGTTTAGACACATGACCAGTAAGGTCTGAGTGACTTGGGAAGATGTTTACCTGTCAATCACACCTGGGAGAGTGTCAGTGGCCAGAATAGGTGTGACCACTGCCAGGGCACAAAATCTGAGCTGGATAACTCCTGAATAAAGAAGGTTCTCTCTCTTTCTCTCTTGCTGCTCATCCCTGACTGCTGGCTTGCAGGACTCTCACACTCTGCACTCGCCCACATTGCTCAGAGCCACGTGGACTCCATGTGGACTAATGGATTTTAACTAGCTTGATGCTACATAGGACCTGGCTCCACCATGGAATGCAGACTCTGGACACTGGCTTTGCTTTCAGCTCTGCTAAAGCCCCAACTGCACCTTTTTCAGGACTGGTTTAAAGACAATGTGACTTTGTAAGCCAAGGAATGTAACTTTATACAAATAAAAATCATCTATTCTCCCATGTGAGTCTTAGAAAATTATTTTCCTGAAGATATCACAAGAGTCCCACTCCCACTAGTCACAGGGAAACTCCACCCAGCCAATCCTCTGGCAGCAGTATGATATGCATTTGTCTTATAAGACCAGGGAACTCATTAGTGTTACTTTTGTTATTATTATTAATACTTACTAACAATTGGGTTAGAAGAAGTCAAATGATCTGATTTTTACATTTTGTGGTGTTATTAAATAGTTGGATCACAATCAATTCAATCATTCATATATTTTTATTTTTTCTTACACACACACACATATATATATGTGTGTATATATATGTATATACTACTAGGGGCCCAGTGCACAAATTTATGCACCTTGAAAGGAACTGTGGGCCATGAGGCTGTGTTGGGCACAAGGGAGGGTCTCAGCCCATCCTCTGTGCCCCCACCCAGCCCCTCCCACCACAGCCCCTGGTCCCCTGCAGCTGGCAGCCCTGTTCCTGCCACCACTGCTCCCATGCACTGACGGTGCCAGGCCCCACTCACACCTGCTAATGGCTTAGAGAGATTGGGGCTGTGCCAGCAGCGGGTGTGAATAGACCCGCGCTGTCAGCGAATGTGAGTAGTGGCTGCTGCCCTGATTGCCCCTCAGGAGCAGGGGGAGGTGGAGAAGCCCTCATGGTTGATCAGGGCCAGCAGCCACTGCTTGCACCTGCTGATGGCACTGAGTAATTGGGACCTGCTCTAGGCACCGGCAGTAGGTGTGAGCGGGGCCATTGCCGGCAGCAGGTGCAAGTGGTGGCTGCCAGCCCCAAGCGCTCCTCAGGAGCAGTGGAAATGCAGAAGCCCTGAGGAGTGATCAGGGCTGGCAGCTGCCACTCACACCCACTGATGATGCTGAGTGATTAGGACTGGCCTCGGGCGCTGGCAACAGGTGTGAGCGGGTCCAGTGCCAGCAGCAGGCGCAAGTGCCGGGTGGCACTGCAGCATGTGGGAGCAAAACATTTTCAGTAACCACCAGAGTCTTGCCCTTTTGGCAGTGACTGGTGCCCTGCCTTGGTCTGGTGCCCCCACTCACCTGTTCCACCATCCTGCCGCGGCCCACACCTGCCATGTTCCTCGCTCTACCACCTGCTGCCAATGCCTTCCATGTTCCCCCCATGCCCCCCATCATAGCAACAGGTTGTTAGGTTGTTTCGCCATTCGGTCTATTTGCATATTAGCCTTTTATTATATAGGATACTTTGGCGATTGGGGCATGATTTCTTTCATATGTAAAATAAAAATAGAGAATATTTTTTGATTTCTGCAGGTGAACTCAAGAGCTGCATTTAATGTCTGAAGGAGCATCTAGAATTATTAAACCTTGAGCAAGTTCCACTCCACTTTCCATAGCTTAGTTAGCATTGAGGATTTCCACCTGTGTAGTTGTTAGACCCCAGATTTTATTATAATGTTACTTTTTCAAATTGTGAAGTTTGAGAAATACCTCAAGTGCACTTTGCTAACACTGCCCGCAAACAACTATAGTTTTAGAATCATCTGGGATACTTGTTTAAAATACTGAATCCTGAGCCCTAGTCCAGGAAATCTTTATTTAGTGGATTTGGGTTAAGAAGCAGAATCTTTAGTTTTAATCAGATTGTAAAGATTCCAATGCATGTGGTCTGTGGGCCATCAGTTGAGAAACACCAGCCTGGGATGATCAATCTTAAAAGCTGATCAACTTAGTCTTATATCAGTTTGAGTGATACATTTTCATTCCATCAACTCATTTAACTGAAATACAAGTTAAGTCAGATGACACTGGTTATAAGAATAAGCATAACCTCATTATATGGCCTTAGATTAATATTTGAACTTTCTGATGTTCAATTGTTTGATCTATAAAATAGTAACTATATTTCCTCACTGTGTTATTTAAAGAAAGAACTATTAAAATATTACAAAACATGTTTTAAATGCAAACACTTAATGGCAGAATACTTTCAGTGTATTGTGGAAATGAAATAATTAGTATGAGGGGAATTGATTCAGTGTTATAGTAAAGTATGTATTTCTGCTCGACAAGGACTAGCTTCAATTCTGATATGATTTGATCTATTTTAATACTGAATATGCAACACTGGAAATAGGTCACAGCAGGAAGACAGATTAAGGCCATTTAAAGGAAAACAGTAACTGTAGAAACTATAAAAAATAAATTTGCAATTGCATTAAGAGAGCAGAGCTGTCTCCTTTTCTTTGTTTACTCAGTGGCCAGTATAATCACCCTAGATTTTATGTACATGAAGTTAACCCTTGAATCACCTGATGTCTTCTTCCACATTCTCAAAAAAAAAAAGTAGGTATTTTCCTGCTGGTTTTAATATTAGAACTAAGTGTGATCAAATACGAGGCCAAATGCTCCATAATTATTCAACTAAAATCATAATCGCCAGCAAGTATAATTTATTTATTTTTGTTTCAATTTTTAAAAATCCATATTGTTGAAAGTATTACGTAGGTAATACTTTTTCCCCCCATCAACTCTCCAGTCCACCCTGACACCCACCGCTGGATCTCACCACCTCACTTTCTATGTCCATGGGTTATGCATATATGCATACAAGGTCATTGCCTTCCCTCCAACCATCCTCCCCCACCTTCTCTCTGAGATTCCACGCTCTGTTCCATGCTTCCATGTCTCTGGGTCCACTCTGTTCATCAGTTTATTTTGTTAATTAGATTCTACATATCAGTGATATCATGTGATACTTGTCTTTCTCTGACTTATTTCACTTAGCATGATACTCTCTAGGTCCCTCCATGCTGTCTCAAAGGGCAATAGATCCTTCTTTATTACTGCTGCATAGGATTCCATGGCATAAATGTACCACAGCTTTTTTTTAACCACTCATCTACTGATGGGCACTTGGGCTGTTTCCAGTTTTCAGCTATTGTAAATTGTGCTGCTATGAACACAGGGGTGCATACATTCTTCCTGAATGGTGTTTCTAGTTCTTAGGATATATTCCTAGAAGTGGGATCACTGCTCAAATGGCAGTTCCATATTTATTTTTCTGAGGAAATTCCATACTGTTCTCCACAGTGGCTGCACCAGTCTGCATTCCCACCAGCAGTGCTAGAGGGTTCCCTTTTCACCACATCCTCGCCAGCACTTGTCATCTGCTTATTTGTTGATGGTGGCCCTTCTGACAAGTGTGAGGTGATACATCATTGTCCATTTAATTTGCATCTCTCTGATGAATTTGAGCATTTTTTTCATATGTCTCTTGGTCATGTGTATGTTCACTTTGGAGAAGTGTCTACTAAATCCTTTGCCCATTTGTTAATTGGATTGCTTGCCTTTCTTTTGTTAAGTTGTATGAGTTCTTTATATATTTTGGATATTAACCCTTTATCAGATGTATCATTGCCAAATATGTTCTCCCATACAGAGGGCTTCCTTTTAATTTTGTTAATAGTTTCTTTTGTTGTGCAGAAGCTTTTTATTTTGATGTAGTCCCATTTGTTTATTTTCTCCTTAGTTTACTTTGCCTTCGGAGATGTATCCATAAACATATTGCTATGAGAGATGTCTGAGATTTTGCTGTCTATGGTTTCTTCTATGATTTTTATGGTTTCACAACTTACATTTAGATATTTTATCCATTTTTAGTTTATTCTTGTGTATGGTGAAAATTGGTGGTCTGGTTTCATTTTCTTGCATGTATCTGTCCAATGTTTCCAGCACCATTTATTGAAGAGACTGTCTGAAATCCATTGTATGTACTTGCCTCCTTTGTCAAATATTAATTGAGCATAATGGCTTGGATCAGTTTCTGAGATCTCTGTTCTGTTCCATTGATATATATGTGCAACTACCAGATAGTATTGATTACGTTGGCTTTGTAGTATAATTTGATATCTGGTTTGTGATTACTCCCACTCTGTTTTTCTTTCTCAGGATTGCTGTGTCTCTTTGTGGCTTTTTGTGGTTCCATATAAATTTTTGGAGTATTTGATCTGGATCTATGACATATGCTGTTGGTATTTTAATAGGGATTGCAATGAATCTGCAGATTGCCTTGGGTAGTGTGGACATTTTAATGATGTTGATTCTACCAATCCATGAACACGGAATATTCTTCCGGTTGTTTATATCTTCTTCTATCCCTTTTTTCAATGTCCTGTAGTTTCTGAGTACAATTCTTTTACCTCCTTGGTTAAGTTTATTCCTAAGTATCTTAAATTTTTTTTGGTGCAATGGTAAATGGGATTTTTTTTTTTAAGTTTTTGTTTCTGAGAATTCATTATTGGTTTATAAAAAAGGCATTGATTTCTGAGTGTTGATTTTGTATCCTACTACATTGCCAAATTCATTTATTAAATCTAATAGTATTTAGGTCAAGTCTTTAGGATTTTCTATGTACAATATCATGTCATCTGCGAATAATGACAGTTTTGCTCTAACTGGTTTGGCTCAGTGGATAGAGCATCAGCCTGCAGACTGAAGGGTCTCAGGTTTGATACCAGTCAAGGGCATGTACCTTGGTTGCAGGTGCATCCCTGGTGGGGGGTGTGCGGGAGGCGGCTGGTCGATGTTTCTCTCTCACCAATGTTTCTGGCTCTCTGTCCCTCTCCCTTCCTCTCTGTAAAATATCAATAAAATATATTCTTTTAAAAAAGAATAATGACAGTTTTACTTCTTTCCAATATGGATGCCTTTTATTTCTTCTCCTTGTCTGATCACTGTGACTAGTACTTCCAGTAGTATGTTGAATAAGAGTGGCGAAAGCAGTCATCCTTGTCTTGTTCGGTTCTTAGGGGAAATGGTTTATTTTTTCCCATTGAATATGATGTTCGCTCTAGGTTTATCATATATGGCTTTTATCATGTTGAGACATGCTCCCTCTATTTCTACTTTGCTGAGAGTTTTTATCAAAAATGGGTGTTGGATTTTGTCAAATGCTTTTTCTGCATCTATTTATATAATCACATGATTTATGTCTTTCAATTTGTTTATGTGATATATCACGTTTATTGATTTGTGAATATTGTACCAGCCTTGCATCCCCAGAATAAATCCCACTTGATCATGATGTATGAACTTTTTAATATATTGCTGGATCTGATTTGCTAATTTTTTTGTTGAGGATTTTAGCATCTATGTTCACCAGGGATATTGGCCTGTAATTCTCTTTCTTTGTAGTGACTTTATCTGATTTTGGAATTAAGATAACACTGGCCTCATAAAAAGAGCTTGGAAGTGTTCCTTTCTCTTGGATTTTTGGAATAGATTGAGCAGAATAGGTATTAGTTCTTCTTGAATGTTTAGTAAAACTCCCCTGTGAAGCCATCTAGACCTAGGCTTTTGTTTCCTGAAAGTTTTTTTGTTTACTACTTCAATTTCATCAGTTGTTATTGGCCTATTCTGGTTTTCTGTTTCTTCCTGATTTAGTTTTGAGAGATTGTATTTTTCTAGGAATTTTTCCATTTCATCCACATTGTCCAACTTGTTGGCATATAGTTGTTCATAGTATTTTCTTAAAATCCTTACAATTCTTACAATCCTCTGTGTTGTCAGTAGTTACTTTTCCACTTTCATTTCTGATTTTATATATTTGTTACTAGATGAGTCTCACTATCAGTTCATCAATCTTGTTTATCTTTTCAAAGAACTAGCTCTTGGTTTCATTAATTTTATATATATATATATATATATATATATGGTTTAGTCTCCATGGAATATATATCTGCTCTAATCTTTACTATTTCCTTCTTTCTACTTACTTTGGGCTTTTCTTTTTGTTCTCTTTCTAGTTCTTTAAGTTGTAAGGTTAAATAATTTATTATTAATTTTTCTCGTTTTTTTTGATGTAAGCCTGTAGTGCTATGATCTTCCCTCTTAGGACTGCTTTTGCTGTGTCTCAGACACTTTTGGTTGTTGTGTGTTTATTTTCATTTGTTTATAGGAAGTTTTTTTTTATTTCTTTATTGATCTTGTTCATAACCCATTCATTGTTTAATAACATGCTATTTAGCCTCCATGTGTTAGAATGTTTTTGGGTGATTTTACTGTAGTTAATTTCTAATTTCATTCTACTGTGATCTAAAAAGATACTTGATATTATTTCAATCTTCTTGAACTTGTGGAGATTTGTTTTACATCTTTGTGAATGATCCATGTGCACTTGAAAAGAATATATATTGTGCAACTTTAGAGTGAAATGTTCTAGAAATGTCAACTAAATCCATCTGATCCAGGGTGTCCTTTGGAATCACTGTTTCCTTGCTAACTTTTTTGTCTGGAAGATCTATCATCTGAAGTCAATGGGGTGTTAAAGTCCCCTACTATGACTGTGTTGTTGTCAATCTCTTCCTTAAAGTCCTCTAGAAGTATTTTATATATTTAGTGCTCCTATATTGGGTGCATATATATTTACCAGGATTAAATCCTCTTGTTGGATTGATCCCTTGAGTATTATATAGTGGCTTTTGTTGTCTCTTGTGATGGCCTTCATTTTGAAGTCTATTTTGTCAGATATGAGTATTGCTACTGCAGCTTTTTTTTCTTTTCCATTTACATGGAAAATTTTTTTTCATCCCTTCAGTTTTACCCTGTGTGAGTCTTTTGTTCTGAGATGGGTCTCTTGTAGACAACATATAGTTGGTTCATGGTTTTGTAATCATTCAGTTACCCTATGTCTTTTGATTAGAGCATTTAATCCATTTAACTTTAAGGTTATTATTGGCTAGAGGCCTGGTGCACAAAATCTGTGCATAGGTAGGGTCCCTAGGCCTGGACAGCGATCAGGGTTGATCAGGGCCTTCCAGTTGCCAGCTGGGGCCTTCATTCATTCCATACCACCCCCTGGTGGTCAGCACATGTCATAGCGAGTGGTCGAACTCCCGGTTGGTTGAATTCCTGAGGGAACAATTTGCATATTAGGCTTTTACTGTATAGGATAGGTTCTTATTTATTACCATTTTAATTTTGTGTGTCTTGGTTCCTCTTTCTATTTCTTCTCATTACAACATTCCATTTAGCACATCTTATAATTCTGGCTTGGTGGTGATGTAGTCCTTTAGCCTTTTTTTTTTTTTCTTCTTTTTTTTGTCTGGGAAGCTCTTTATTTCACCATTTATTTTGGATGATAGCCTTGCTGGATATATTAATCTTGGTTTCAGATCATTTCTTTCCATTACATTGAGTACTTCATGCCATTCTCTTCTGGCCTATAGAGTTTCTGATGAGAAATCAAGTGTCAGCTTTATGGGAGCTCCTTTGTAGGTAACAGTTTGCTTTTCTCTTATGGCCTTCAAGATTCTCTCTTCGTATTTAATTTTTGGCATTTTAATTATGATGTATCTGGGTATGGGCCTGTTTGGGTTCTTCTTGCTTGGGACTCTCAGTGCCTCTGAACTTGTGTGAACTTCTCCTTTATCAGGTTAGGGGCATTTTCTGCCATTATTTCTTCAAACACTTTCTCTATCTTTTTCTCCTTTTCTGCCTCTCCTGGCAAACCTACTGTGTGAATATTGTTACATTTCTTGTTGCCACAGCTCCTTTGAGCTGTTCTCCTGCTTTTTAAATGTCTTTTCTTTTTGGTTCTCTGATTGAGTGATTTTTTTCTACCTTGTCTTCTAATTTACTGATCTGATCTCTAGCTTCCACTAATCCTCTGTGTATTCCTTTCACTGTGTTATTTATTCATGTTATGTCAATCTTCATATTTACTATATCTTTTATCATGCTGTTGAACATCTTTGCCATCATTCTTCTGAAATCTTTGTCTGATAAATTTCTTAACTGCATTTCATTTAGTTAGCTCTTCTGGAGAATTTCCTTGTTCTTTTATTTGGGGCTTGTTTTTTTTTTTGACTTCCCATTTTGGCTGCCTATTTTGATTTATGACTATGTAGATCTGCTATGCCTCCCAATCTCTAGTGCAGGACAGTGTCAAATGCTGTTTCTGACTTATTTGATCAGGCAAAGACTCAAAGCCTCCAGAGACCCACCTCTGCTTGTAGACTGATTATATTCAGACTTGAGTAGCCTCAGAGTATCACTAAAGGTAGGTCAGAGGTTTTCCAACAGGATGGGGCAATTCCTTCTGCCTGGAAGCTAATAGTTATTCTCAGTCTCTTAATGGGCCTCAGAAACTTCACAGGGTAGGGCATGGGGTTTTCTAACAGGATGGGGCAACTTCCTTTCCCCAGGCCCAAACTGCCTGGATAACAAAAGTCCACCTGAGAAAGTTGTCCTCTGCAACAGAAGGGAATGACTCAGAACAGGAAATTGTGGAGTCTACCTCCAGAGCTGTAACCCCAGAACCCCTGATCCTGGCTTCTGCTCACACAGCTCCAGTCCCCTTTGTTCCCCCTCAGCCAGAGCACAAGGTGATTGGCTCTACAGAAAATCTTTGTGTGTTGGGCCTTTAAGGGGTTGCCTGAATTTCTAGCCATTTCTCCCTGCCAGACAGCACACCTACTATTTTTCACAGTCAGATGTTATGTGTATACCTTTCTCAGTTCTGGTGCTTTCTTATGGGGGGCCCAACTTGCGGATTAGACCCAAGAGTTCTTGGTGGCAACCCCTCACAGCTGAGATATTTCTCTGGAACTTCAGCTGTTGTCTGTGGGAGTCCAGGCAGCCCTTTTGCATCTTCATGCCTCCTACCAATCTCTATGAGGTCTCCACTTTTTGTCCTCAGTGATCAGGGCTCTCTCCAGCAAGTCTTCCATTGATTGTTCAGGAAGTTTTTCTATATTTTAGTTTTAATTCCACTTTGGTCCTGGGGACATGTCCGTGCAGCATCCACTTACTCTGCTAACATTTCTTATCTTTCCCTGCAAGTATAATTTAGAAGATAGCTAAGAATTAAGACCAAAAAAAAAAAAAAATAGGGGGCAAAGAAGGCAAAACATGCAAATATGAGAAGATATATGTAAAGAAATATGGGAAAACATATAGTATTAATATTTTTGATGAATAAGTATTGAATTGTACTCATGAATTATGGGATTATGATATTTTAATAGTTCATTTTTTAGACATTGTATTGGAATTAACAGTTTCCTACCACACAGTTCATCTTTCACACCATCCCAGTCATACTGCTGTCTGTTTTTCATCTAATACACCCCTCAAGCTCTTGTCTATGGGTCCTTGAACTTGCTATTTCCTATCCTGGACCATTCTTCTCCCATATAACTGTGTGGTTCATTTTCATACTTTAATCAGACTCTCTATAATATCATAATGTTTTCCTGAAACAGATATACGGTGTTTTGTTCATAAATGCCTGCCTGCCTAGTATTCTGAGACTACCAGGGAGAGTTGAATCTATAAGGCTGAAGAATGTCACTCAATAGGGAATGAGAAATGATCCAAATACATCTAGATAAGTACTTGTGGTCAGCCCTATCACTCTGGAGGACTTTTCTAGAGTGTACATTAAGACCAGGTGAGATTTAAAAGATGTTTTCATGACGTGGCTAAATGTGCCCTGAATTAAGGTGGATTCTTAACAAAAAGTGTAAGGTATAGCTTGAATCAGCAAAAAGGGGCAAACACCACAGCTATAGCAGAAAGCAGTGTGGCTGTAGTTGTTGGGGTCCCTAAAACTGACATAAACAATGGCAATAATGATGACTTTGCCACCTTATGTAGGGATTTAAATGGACAAACAGTATCAAAAAGTTTATTTTTATTGAGCCAGGAGCAGTGCCAACTCAGTTCAAAACCACAGGTAAATGTTCCATGCTGTCTTACCCTGCTGGCACAGCTATAACAAAATACCACAAACTGGGTGGCTTATAAACAACATGAATTTATTTTCCACTGTTCAGGAAGCTGGAAGTCTGAGATCAGAATGGTCAAGGGGTGGGTCTTTTCTGCGCTGCAGACTTCTGGGTGTGTTCTCACATGGTGGAATGGTCTAGGGAGCTCTGTGGGATCTCAGAAGCTAATCCCATTAATAAGGGACCCAGCTCCACAATTTAAGCATCTCCGCAAACCTTCTAATACCTCTTAATACCCCCATATTGGACATTAGGATTTCAACATAAATTTTGGGAGAATACACATATTCAGATAACAGTACTTCCTTACTGGCACAGAGCTACTTTCTCCTCTCTTGATTTCTAAGCCAATTTAAGCTGCTTTAAGGAGAAAGAAAGTTGGCATAAGATCAAGGTTTCCCTGTCCCCAAGGGGAAATAAAGGCCATAATTATCTATTTTAATATGTTAAGGAACTTCCAGCAGGGCATGAACTTTTATGGTTCAGTTGGATACAAAAGCCAAAGTCACCAGGCTACCAGGTCCTGTGTGGGGAGCCCTGTTTTTCAGCTGTTGGTGAAGACTAAAGAGAGCTGTTAGTGGAGCCAATGGAGCCCATTCAGTTTGCAAATGTGGTTTCTCCTGCTGAGTGCATGTAATTCTCCCAATCTTCCCCTTGAAAAGCCACATGTAAGAAGTAGTAGTTGTACTTAAATATTGCTCCTCATCCCATTTAAGCCTTTTCCTGAATGGTCCAACAGAAGCTATATAGAATTCCAGGAGAAGAAAAGAAAATCAGAGCTTTGAACAAGGACATAAGAATAGCAAGGGTAACATGAAATGCAGAATGTTAACACAACACTTGTGCATGGACAGTTAAAGGGAACTGGGAGATTATGGTCAACTGAATTGAGTTGTTCCTCCTATAAACCAATCTATTCTAGACACAGTTATACACATAGCATGTTGCACAGACTGGTGGTGCTAGATATACTTACTTACTGTCTTGGATATCGACAATAAATCCTTTTCTATTTCATTGGCACTAAAGGATCAAGATCAGTTAACATTATTTTTAATGGATTTCATACTGAGCTTGGCCACTTAAAGGATTTAAGCAGGAAAGAAATATGAACAGGTAACTGAATAAAAAAGACTTTCAGTTAGATGGAAAATTCAGTGAAGAGACTGATGTAAATGTCCTGGAGGTTGATCTCTAGGCCACGAGAATAAATGTGTTTCAATTATGCATGGGCATATGAGCCATGTAAAAGTCCTCCCACAGGCAATGCAGCCCTGCCTTAGAACCCCCTCATATTTGCCTTCTTCAGGAAATATCCTCTGCTTGCTTCCTTATTCCTTATGCCTTTAACCCAAAATACACTATACCCTCTCCTCCAAGTTTCACTCTAAACCAAAAACATGGCCCCTCCTCCTCTTAATTTTTTTTTCCAGTTTGACTTAGATGATTTTTTCCCCAGACAAATGTTTTTGTTTTGTTGTCGTTGTTACTCACTCTCTGGTCTAGCTCACAATATTCATGTTTGCTCCTATAAAACTTTCTCTCTGGAAGTACAGTTAGACAAGAAAGAGAGGTGATGACATCAGAATTAAGGCAATAGAGGTAGGAAATGGAAATATGTGGGTGGTGAAGATGTTGTTTTAATGCTGATGTACTGAAACGGACAGACCACAGTGAGAAAACCTGAAAAGGGGGAGAAATAAAAGGGTATAAAAGGACTCACAGGATTCTAGGTCTAGTACCTGATACAACAGAGTGCCATTTTCTGAGATTGAGAATACAATGAATGAGCAGATTTGGGATGGAAAGAAGGAGATCATTAGTTTCATTTTGATCTGTAAGAATAGATAGGCTTACATAGTCTTCCCCTTTAGCTATAACTGTTCCGGTCATTGATGTACTAAACACCATACATTTTCTGCAAGAACACTGTTATTTTTAAGATATATAGAAAAATACTACAATAGTAACCCACTTGGGAAGACTATCCTTGACCCACTTTATTCTCAGAGCTTTGTTCTTTGAGGTAATCTGGATACGGGCCAGGGATCGAGTCTGCAACCGACTGGAATTGAATCCAGGACCTTTCAGTCTGCAGGCCAGATGCTCTATCCACTGAGCCAAACCAGCTAGGGCGGTATCTATTTCTTGAACTTGATGCAGCAAGGTTATCCAAAGATAAATTATTCATTACACCTTTTATTTTTCCAAAAGAACTTTATGTAGGGCAACAATCACCTCTTTAAAACAATAAGTCATAATGAGATATTTACTTGACTTTGACATCTTTGTAGTATATCTCCTTAGCATCCACAACACTGATCTAAACAAGGTTACTTGAAATAGTGAATAGCATTTATATAATTAAAGTTATTTTTCTATATCTTTTATCTCAATAAAATTGTATAACGATTTTAATAGAAAAACAAATAATGTGCTTTTAAATCAAGTTTACAGACTTTATTTAATAATTAAAATATTAGTAATACACTCAGTGTATTTATTCATATCTAAACTCTATATTTTATCCATAGGTCTATAATTCCTCTATTCTAAATAATCAATTATTCTTAAGGGCTCTCAATTCATTTTATGTGCTGTTTTGTATAGAGCAGTGTAGTATTTGGGGCAGTCTTTCTCCTCCATTGTCAGTGGTCTAAAATGTCCTTGAAAACAGGGACCCTAGTTAAGTTAATCAGGACTTTATTTAGTTGTAAGTGAAAGACAGAAATTCATCTCAAATTATTTTAATAAAGAGAAAAATAGAATAAGCAAGTTTTGTCTCAACTAAGGAGAAGTCCAAGGTGTATAAATTAGCTTCTGGTATGGCTAGGTTTCAGTGTTTGACAGATGATACCATTCAATATCTTTTAAAAAGTTTATCTTTATTATTGAAAGTATTACAGTTGTCCTTTTTATTCCCCATTGACCTCCCTCCTCCCCACTTCCATTCCATCCCCAGGCCTTCATCCCATTCTTGTATGTGTCAATTGGTTATGCATATATGCATATAAGTTCTTTGGTTGATCTCTTCCCTCCTCCACCCCCTCCTTTCCTTGGAGGACCCTCAGTCTGTTGCATGCTCCCATGACTCTGGATCTATTCTGTTTGTCAGTTTATTTTGTTCAATAGATTCCATTTATAAGTGAGATTATGTGATTCTTGTCTTTCTCTGACCGACTGATTTCACTTAGCATAATACTCTCCAGGTCCCTCCATGCTGTCTCAAAGAGTAAGAGATCCATTTTTTGTTTACTGCTGCATAGTATTCCATGGTGTAAATGTACCACACTATTTTTGTTTTTGCTATTCATCTACTGATGGGCACTTGGGCTGTTTGCAGATCTTAGCTACTGTAAATAATACTGCTATGAACACAGTGGTGCATCTGTTCTTTCTGATTAGTGTTCCAGGCTTCTTAGGATATCTACACTAATAAAAGAGAAACATGCAAATTAACCATCACTCTGCTATACCCATCAACCAATCAGGAGCAAGTATGCAAATTAACCCAACAAAGATGGAAGCAGCCAGGGAGTTGAAGCTTGGGTTGCCCCCAGCGATGGAGGAAGCCAAGCTTCCCGCCCACCCTGGCCAGCCCTGGCCTCCACTCAAGGCCACAAAGTTTCAATTTTAGAAGATAAATAAATCCCAGATACCTGCTTCCAGCCAGCCCTGGCCTCTGCTCAAGGAGGCACTGAAAATAAAAGAAAAAAAAAGAGAAAAAGCCCCTTATCCAGGCTGACCACACCCCTATGGGGTGAGGGTCCTCGCTATGGGGCTTGGTCAGCCAGCAAACAGCCATCAGCCCCTCACCCAGGTTGACCAGGCAACCCAGTGGGGACCCCCACCCTGAAGAGGGTGTGGCCAGCCTGAAAACAGCCCTCAGCCCCTCACCCAGGCTGGTCAGGCACCCCAGTGGGGACCCCCACCCTGAAGGGGGTGTGGCCAGCCTGAAAACGGCCCTCAGCCCCTCACCCTGGCTGGCCACACTCCCATGGAGTAAGAGTCCCCACTCGGGGGGCATGACCAGCCTGAAAGGAGCCACACACCCCCAGCGGGGACCCTCAACCCATAGGGGCATAGCCAGCCTGCAAACCACCACAGGCCCCTCGCCCAGGCCACCCTGTGCCATCCTGATCCTGGACACCCTTCAGGGCAAAGCAGCCAGCCCCAACCTGTGCACCAGGCCTCTATCTATACCGGTGGTCGGCAAACCATGGCTAGCGAGCCACATGCGGCTCATGAGCCGCGGTTTGCTGCTCTGTTGACTAATGAGTTTGCCGACCACTGGACTAGACTAAATGTTACTGTGTAGTTGGAAGCTGTGAGGATTAGGCAATTGTGGCATATTGTGTGCAGAGATAAAGGGTAATATATGACAGTGGTCAGCAAACTCATTAGTCAACAGAGTGGCAAACCGCGGCTCACAAGCTGCAGTTTGCCAACCACTGATCTATACTAATTAAAGGGTAATATACTAATTAGACTGGGAGACCTTCCAGGAGACCTTCTGGATGTTCTTCTGGACAAAGCCATGGTGGAAGGGCCGAGGTAGAGGTGGTTAGAGGCCAAGAGGGGATGGCAGTTGTGGGTGATCAGGCCGGTGGAGGGAGGGGGGCGTTGAGGGTGATCAGGCTGGCGGCGGCGGCAGTTGAGAGTAAGCAAACTGGCAGGGGGGCCAGTTGGGGGCAAGCAGGCCAGTGGGGAGGAGAGGTGGGGGTGAGCAGGCCAGCAGGAGGGGCAGTTGGTGATGAGCAGGCTGGCAGGGGGGCATTTGAGGGTGAGCAAACCAGTGGTGGGGGGAAGTTGGGGGCAATCAGGCTGGCAGAAAGAGTGGTTAGGGGCAATCAGGCAGGCAGGCAGCAGGCAGGTGAGCAGTTAGGAGCCAGCAGTCCCAGATTGAGAGAGGGATGTCCTTCAAGAGGTCCCAGATTGGAGAGGATGCAGGCTGGGCTAAGGAACACCCCACCCCCTGTGCACGAATTTTGTGCACCAGGCTTCTAGTATTCTGGCCCCAATTGGGGAGCATTTAGGACCATGTGTCTCAGGAGCCTGAGTATCTCTCACCTCTCTCTCTCTCTCTCTCTCTCTCTCTCTCTCTCTCTCTCTCTCTCTCTCTCTCTCTCTCTTCCCCTCCCTCCCTTCCATTCTCTCAAAAAATCAATGAAAAAAATATCTTCAGGTGAGAATTAACAGCAACAAAAAGTTGACACTACCTTTATTGGTACAAATCTGTTACTATAAAGGTGAGAGCAAGAGAGAAAATAATCTAGAAAGTTAATCAGAGAGCAAATATGGTGTTAGACTTTGCTCCATAGGAAATGTATTAGAAGTGACTATTCTTTACATATGTGATTTTGGTAATTCTGAACAAAGAGAAGGCAGAAGAAATAAAAATTAGATAGTAGTTGTAGTATGCCAAGCCAGAGGAGAAAAGGCCTGAGACAGAAAAGAGTCAGTAGAAATGAACAAGACAAAGATTAGGGGAATATTTATGGGAATAATTTGATAGGACTTATTGATTTCTTGGGCATGGGAAGTGAGGGGGAAAAAGAATCAAAATTTCTCCCAGATTACTTGTTAGGAGTATTGAATGTATATTGGAGGAATAACCAGGTAAAAATGATGAGATTGAGGCATTACAGACCTTCTATTATATGGTAGAACTATATATTCAACATGCTCTTGGATATATGAGTCTGAAACTCAGAGGATAAATTCAGTTGGAAATATATATTTGTGACAAAATTATGTAAAAAAATGAGTTTACTGAGGGAGAACCTATATCATGAGATAATGAGTAAAGCAGTGGACTAGGAAGAAAGAAATGCTACTGTTAAAAGAATGGGTAAAGTAATAAAAGTCTGCCAAAGAGAGAAAGTAAGAATAGTTAGAGAGAGAAAGAAAATCTAAAGAATGAAATATCAAACAACCATAGACTAGAAAACTTGAAGATTATGAGGCTAAACAATAAAGCATCAGCCCTGGCACCAAAGGGTTGCAGGTTTGATCCCCCACTGCTGTCAGGGCAGATGAAGGAGGAAACCAATCAGTGTGTTTCTCTCCTCTCTCTCTCTCTCTCTCTCTCTCTCTCTCTCTCTCTCTCTCTCTTTCTCTCTCTCTCTCTCTCCCTCCCTCCCTTGCTCCTCCTCACTCCCTCCCTCCCATTCTCAAAATGAATGGGAAAAATATACTCTGGTGAGGATTAACAAAAACACACAAAACCACACACACACAAAGGGAAGCAGAGTGATCCAGGAATTATAAGATAGGTGTGATGTTTCTAAGATCAGCAATCAGAAAACCCTGCTAGGCCTCCACTGAATTTGGATTGGAGAAAGAATGTATAGGGTTCCTCATCTCTAGAGCTGTGTGATTTTTTGAGAAAGTGCTTAGCTGCTGCCATAGTTGCAGTTTTGCCAGGAGGATAAAAAAGTGTGTGTGTGTGTGTGTGTGTGTGAGAGAGAGAGAGAGAGAGAGAGAGAGAGAGAGAGAGAGAGAGAGAGAGAGAGAGATTTCACAGTTCATACGATCAATTTGAGATCCAGTCTGAATAGGACTCTAGAGGAGAATAAAATGGAGGAAACAAAGCACTAGAGGTCTCTATGAGGTAGAAGTGTGGATGGAGGAACTCAGTTGGGGAGCAGAAATTCAAACGAATAGCGGTCAGGCAGTTGGCTATTTGAGTTTTAGAGTTCATGTTAAAACACCTCACTAGATGAAGGTGGCTTGGGAGATGGTTGATGGATGGAGAGAACAGTTGAGGCCACAGAACTGAAGTATATCTTAACATTTCAAGGTGAGTTTATCAGATCCTGTATGCATGGACTATACATATGTAAGGAAGGTGTGTGTTTGATGCTGTGCAATTATAACATTTGGAATGAGAAGGTCAAGATAGATTTTGTCATATCATAATTCCCATTTAAATTACTAAGTGATCTTGGGACTTTTTTTTAGATGCCAAATGCAAGGCACATTAAAAATTGTTTTTTATTTCCTGGCTGGTGTGTCTCAGTGGTTGAGCATCAATCTAGGAACCAGAAGGTCAAGGTCAATCCCAGTCAGGGCACATGCTCAGGTTGCCAGGGCAATCCCAAGTAGGTGGCATGCAGGAGGCAGCCAATCAATGATTCTCTCTCATCATTGATGTTTCTTTCTCTCTCTCCCACTTCTTTCCTCTCTGAAATTAATGAAAAAGATGTTTTAAAAATTATTTTTATTCAGACATAGATATTAATAGATTAACTCTAATGAATTATGGTACCATGGTATTTAAAATTATTTTATATAAAATCTTATATTAATAAAATACTTTTATCATTTATTTGCCATATACAATTCATATGTAATTTGTATTTTAGAGAAATTATATCATTTGTATGCAATTTTTAATTACCTACTCTACCCTTAACTTCATTTTTTGGTGAGTTATTTAAATAATTTTGTGAATGATATACATATCATTTATAAATACATGTAATCTTATATATAAGAAAACAAATTTGGCATTTAATAAAATTTCTGTCTTTATCTTCCATTAAAAGAAGATTAAGAGGCAAGAGCATACAATGGAGTGAAGACAGCCTCTTCAATAAATGGTGCTGGGAAAATTGGACAGATACATGCAAAAAAAATGAAACTAGACCACCAATTTACACCATACACAAGAATAAACTCACAATAGACAAAGGTCTTAAATGAAACAATAAAAATCCTAGAAGAAACCATAGGCAGCAAAATTTCAGACATCTCCCATAGCAATATATTTACAGATACATTTCTGAGGCCAAAGGAAACTAAAGAGAAAATAAACAAATGGTACTACATCAAAATGAAAAGCTTCTGCACAGCAAAAGAAACCATCACCAAACTTAAAAGGGAGCCCACTGAATGGGAGAACATGTATATTTGTCAATGATTCATCTGATAAAGGGTTAATATCCAAAATATATAAGGAACTCATACAACTTAAAAGGAAGACTAACAATACAATTTAAAATTGGGCAAAGACCCTAAATAGACACTTCTCCAAAGAGGACATACAGCTTGCCAAGAGACATGTGAAAAAATGCTTACATTCACTGATCATCAGAGAGATGTGAAAATGACAATGATATATCACCTCACACCTGTCAGAAGGGCTACCATCAACAAATCAACAAATGACAAGTACTGGTGAAGATGTGGAGAAAAGGGAACCCTAGTACATTTCTAGTGGGAATGCAAACTGGTGCAGCCATTATGGAAAACAGTATAGAGTTTTCTCAAAAAATTAAATATGAAACTGCCATTTGACCCAGTGATCTCACTTCCAGGAATATATCCTAAGAAACCCAAAACACCAATCAGAAAGAATGTATGCACCCCTATGTTCATAGAAGCACAATTCACAATAAATAAGATCTGGAAACAGTCCAAAAGCCCATCAGTAGACGATTGAATAAAAAAGCTGTGTTACATTTATACTATGGAACCCTATGCAGCAATAAAGAAAAGGATCTATTACCCTGTGAGACAGCATGGAGGTACCTGGAGGGTATCATTTTAAGTGAAATAAGCCCATCAGAGAAAGACTAGTATCACATGATCTCACTTGTATGTAGTATCTAATAAACAAAATAAACTGATGAACAGAGTGGATCCAGAGGCACGAAAGCATGGAACAGACTGAGGAATCTCAGAGGAAAAGCGTGGGAGTATAGGTGTGTGTAGTGATCAACCAAAGAACTTGTATGCATATATGCATAGTCCATGGACACAGACAATAGGCCTCGTGTGGGAGTGGGGCAGGCTAGAAGGGGTCAAGAGGGTAAAAGGGGACATATGTAATACTTTCAACAATAAAGATATTTTTAAAAGGAAGATTAAAAAAGTATTCTAATTTTATGGATTAAATAAAATAAAAGCTGCCAGTATAATCTCTGGTCTAAGAATAAGTATGGAATACTAATTGAAATAGAGAATTAATGGAATTTTTAATAATTAAATATATATCTTTAGCAAAAATTAATATAAGCAGCAGTTTTTCTATTATTTTGGATATTCTCTTTTCCAGCATGTATATTAATAGCCAACAGTGATATGAATACTGTGTCACTAGGTTAATAAACTCAGATGTTTGTCGAATAAGGAATTATTTCATCACTATGGATACTTGTGGAATTCAGGAATTTAACACAGCTCATATTTGTGCTGGAGGAATTTCATTACAGATATTTGAATAACCTATTCCAGTGGTATTTTAGGCACTATAGGTCAATGGGGGGGAAATGTAATACTTTAACACAATAAAGATTTAATTTAAAAATAATGTTTCTAGGTTTGTTAATGCTGATTTTGTGACTACTTTGCTTTTTTCACATGGCTTTGATTGGCCCATCCAAAAATGGTGCAGTTTAATCTTTTTGTGGTTATGCAAGGTGTTAATAAATAAGCCAAAAGGACCTTTACTGTGATTGTTTCTGTGAATTTTGTCACAATGTGATGGCATGTGAAAACATAGTAGCAGATTATTTTAAATTAATGGAAAGAGCTTTGGCTATACTTGGATGGACTTCTGGTTTTGTGTATGACTTTTCAAATTAACATTTGTCAAGTGGAGTATGGGGTGCTGGATGGTGAACCAATTCAACAACAGACCATAAGAGAAACTGAAGTAGAAAAGTTTATTACACACAGTGCTGAGAGGAAATATAAGCATACCTTGAATGGCCGCATGGGGAGGTAAAGTCAGAGTGCAGACAGAGAACACAGGACCTGGGACAAATGGTTTATTAGAATCAGTGGATGGATAGGTTTGGGGTCTCCAAAATTGGTCAATTTAAACCAAAAGTACAGACTTTTGTTCAGTTTCATGGTGGTCTTGTCTGACACGCACAAGGGGAAGGTGCAGGGAGGCAGGGAATCACAAGTGCTCTTGGGGAATTCCTATCAGGAATTTACATTTTCTTGCCACTCTGCAGATGTCTAGGGCATCGAGGGCATGTGATTGTGTAAGGAGGAAGTCAATTTTAAGTTCCTGCAGGCTGCTGGGCCAATTAAGACATATGCCATACCACCAACACCATGGACTACTTGAGCTAAACTCTGGCGCTTTGTTATTTCAGGGACATTGCTTACCTATTTGAGTAGCACTTTCTTCACATGTAAAATATGGATAATAACCTTTATCTCCTATTGTTATTGTGAAAGTTAAAAAAATATCTTTGTAAAGCACATACATATTAGTATAATATCTGACCCATAATAAGTTCTCAAAGTGCTCTGGAACTACACTTTACAATTTCTTAAATTTTTATGACTAGAAGCTTACATCAACATTTAAGCTTTCTAAAGGTGGCCAATAGTTTTTCTCCATTTCCCTTGATCGCTTAATGCATAATGAATTTGTCTTTGGGAGAAAGATTGTACTTTTGGGGGTGATAGAGGGCAAACACTGCTTTCTTTGTAGGTAAAGAAAAAAAATTCTAAAATTGAAAGTAAGAGAT
The DNA here is from genome assembly GCA_026230045.1 of Corynorhinus townsendii. NCBI lineage: Eukaryota > Metazoa > Chordata > Mammalia > Chiroptera > Vespertilionidae > Corynorhinus > Corynorhinus townsendii. The sequence continues at coordinate 99,174,737 of JAPDVU010000002.1, forward strand.
TCATGACAGACTTATTAGCTTTACTAGAGTAGCAAACAGCTCCAAATGTCAGCGTTTTTTTTTAGAGTCAATTTTATTTACACCCATGTTGCATGCAGGCTGGGCTCCACTCCAGACAACAGGACCACTGCTACTCCACTCCATGTATTTTCCTCTAAAACACAGACTTGTACTTTAAAGTGTTAATGTAGTAGGCATCACAGGTCTGTGTACAAGTGATTAGGGTCAGGATATTTTCTTCCTACATGGAAGAAGTGACAATATTTAAAGTTTATTGTAATCTGCCTTCTCATTCAGAAGAATTTATTTAATCTCCCTTGTGTACTCAAAACACATGTATACCTCTTCCAAAGAAGAATTCCCAAAAGATTCACCTAATCGCAACATCAAGCTCTAGTTCTAGGATCTCATGACATCTTCCACATCAAGTACTATGATATAGAATCCCATGATCCATAAAGACAAATCACTTACCTCCTCCTCCTCCTGTGAGAATAAACAAGCCATCTTTTCTGTCAAAGAACAGTTTAGACAGCTGCCATGTTGGCCACATGACTTGCAGCTCCCCTGAGTGCCGACATCTTGAAATGGCAAAGGCCAATCCCTCCCTTTGAATGAGCCAATTGTGAAAGATTGTGCGCCTGAGCTCCAATCAAGAGTGAGGGACAGGTCACGTGCATAAAGGATTACAAAGACAAGCAGACTGCCTGTTCTGTTTGTGTGTGCTTCCAGACCATGTGTGTGTGTACTCTTATACATAGAAGTAAAGATATTTGCCTTGCTGCCTGGCTCCTGAGTATGTTTTGTGTTCTACCAGGACCCCTGAATTTGGGGGCTCACCTTATTTCTTACACTCCCACTGCAACACCCATATTCAATGCTGGAGCCAAGAGAGGATAACTACATCAAGTACTCCCTTGATAGAGTAAGAATGGAAGGTTTGTAGCAGTCACTGATGAAAGGTCATTTGAAAAAAAAATCCCTCTGGGAAAACTTGCATGGAATACTTACCTTGATAGTGGCCATGTTTTTTGAATAGACCTAGTTATTTCAGCTGGGATTAGGACCCTAGGCCATTGACCTCCATGATGCTTGGTTGTAGCCTAGAGTAGTTTTTAATATTATTTTCCTTGATTACATCATAAAGTTGAGTAGAATATGTTCTCTATATAGATTGAGAAGTCATCTAAGACTACTTTTTGCCTGAAAAATTTAGGAACCAAAGATCATTTTACATTTAGATCAGTCACAAACTCTTCTTGTAGTGTTTCATTTTATCATTTGACTGCAGTTAGTTTTACATGCCAATGGCCAATCTACACTCCCTGGAGCATTTCTCTTCCTAAAGGTAAGTATAGGTATGTGTTCAACCTTCCCAGCTTCTGCAGGACCACATCCTTTCTCTTTGTGCTCCATCATTCTGTCTAACTGAAAGGACTTCATGGGAGCACCTTAATCCAATCAGAAGTTTTAATGAAACCTTTGAAGATTTCACCCTTGATTTGATCTGTGCACCAAAACTGCATTTAAATCAGCCTTTATTACTCAGAAGATGAATATTTGCCTCTTTCAATGAGTCTTAAAATAACCTAGATTCTCTTTTTTCACTTATACTCCTTCCTGAAAAATGGTGCATCTAAGAGCACATCTTTCTTGTCATGCTTTGTTCAGTGCAAATAAATAGCAACCAAGAGATATTAGCAATGGTAAATTTGGCAAAGTCTTTGTCTAAAGTCACAGATTTATTGCATATGTCAGTTGCCATCCAATTTGCTTTACCATTGCATAGAATGAGCTGTCATTTTTCCAGACTGCAATAACAGTTTTCTCAATACAGGCACCTAACCTCAAAGCCAAATGCACACAGTTTAGAGTTTTGTTATGTCCCCTATTTTTAGGTATCAAATTTTACATTAGGCAATTATCCTGAAACAACAATCCTCAAAACTCAGTGGCTTACAATAAAAAATATTTATTTTTTTATTCAAGTTCATTATAAGCTGACTGCTGAACTTTGTTTGCCGCTTAGCTCAGCTCAGCTCTGCTCTAGAGCCTAGGATGAAGGAGTCCCTTTATGTGGGACATTCCAGTTCTCATATCTGAAAGACCCCGAGAGCTTGTGGTAACTTGGATGCCTCTTCAAGCTTTTGCTGGAAAATAGATAACTCACCTCTGCTCATGTTCATTAAGCATGTCAATTGAACTAATCCCAATTCAGTGGAATGAGGAGGGATTCTCACACAGAAAAGAGGCAGGTGGATTTCTGCAAGCAATACAGAATCTGATTCATACACTAAGTTGATTTGTTCTATTTAATATTACTTAAAATTATTTTCATCATGGACAGAGTTGCTCTTCAGAATTTACTCAGTACCACATACAGCAGAGGCAAGGTGAAATAACAAGAACTAACAGTTATTATGTTCTCTAAATTCCAGAGCTATTCTAAGAAACTTATAAATATTATTTCACTGCTGAGTTAGGTAAGATTATACCTATTGTTTAGAAAAGATAACAAGCTCAGAGTGGTTTAGTAACTAACAAAGTTACTAAACCTGTGGTATAGCTAGTTAGAAGGAGACTCAGGATCTATACCAAGGTATGTTTTGACAACAGAAATTGTGCTTTTTAAACACTATATAACCAGGCCTATCAAAGTCACTCTCATCCAAAATAGGTTCCACTTGGTAAACCACTGTAGAAGTAACTATGAAATGGGAAATACTGATAATGCAGGCCATAACAACTAATGTTAAAAAGATAAGATGTGTCTACAAATCATGAAATAAAGAAGAAAATATGAGCAGTTTTTTTTTTGTCTGAATTAATAGGCTTTCATATCTACAGAGCCCCTACTATTTGAAAAATTGCAAATTAAAGTAGCCATAGCTATAAGTCCAAAACATCTGTAGATATCAGTATCATATTCAGACCAAGAAAGAAAAATAAAAGAAAGAAATTAAATGACTTAAGAATGATATTCAATAAAATTGGCAATTTTGTATATCTTTTTGGCCAGTTACTGCCTGCAGCATTTGTTTTACCTTTAATGTTTCTATTTCTTGATGAAAAGTAAATGTTTAATTAATAAAATAGCTGCTTTAAAGAGACAGGATAATCTCTTTCAATTTTTTATTCCTGGGAAAAAACTTGATAAATGGCATTTTCACTGCTCTCAATTTCTATTTGTATATTTCAGTCTATTCTAAGTGGAAGCAGGCACTTAAATGCACCATCAAATTGAAGATAAACCCTCAGGAAAAGACTGCTCATTTACATGCAGCCCATAGTGCTTTTTGTAAGAACATGTTTGACTTTGCACTTTTCCTTGATAGCAAATGGGAGCTCAATAAGTGTAGTGTGCAGAATTCAGTTGACAGCTTAAAAACCTTAATAGCATTTGGGTTATTTTTATGCTATATATTCCTAACAATGCAAATTTTATAGGCAAGTAAAATCTCTGGTATTTTAAAGAAATTCATTTGCATAATTTAATATTTCAAAAAAGTAGTTAATATGACACAACCAGAATATAGCAAAAACATTTAAAAAGAAATGGCCCACTTATTTAGTGCTCATCAAATTAAATTCAAGTAAAAATTGATTACTTTGAAATGTGTATGCTAAAGGTGAGAATAACATTTTTTGTAATAAAGAATTACTGACCTATTGGTTGAAAAATTAGTTAAGTATACTATAAGAAAATAAAAAGTGATGATATTTTCTTTGTTAAAGATGAACCTATAAACCATTTCATTTATAAAGTCAGAACGAAGAACAAATCTAAGTATAGGAAACAATTACAAATGAACTTCGGTTCTCTGTCGTGAAATATTTATGAGTAAGTCCAAGCTCTCTATAAATCCTAATCCTCATCCACAATATATGATCTAAAGACATCTAAGTAATTATCATATATATGATTGCATATGAATGTCTCTTCATTATCTTAATTGAAGCCAGACATCATTGCACAGCAGACATTTAAACCTGCCCATAAACACTGAAGTCAGTGGAAGTATGCTTGGAGTACCTGGAGGGCCATCATTGTATGCAGAAACCAAACTCAGTGCCCTTGTCAGTCTCATAATTTGCATCCAAATCATTTTGGGCAATGATCTTTGAATCCTTTTACATAAAAGTTGACTGTACCACATAATTATGTAATTCTTGGTTACCTGTGGAAAACAGCTACTCATTTTGAGAATAGTTGACTGATAGCTTTGGAGTGATCACTGGTAATTACAAAAGCAACTTTGTTTTTGAAGGCACTTTAATTTCTTTGTGAACTGGAAGTGAGGTTCTGGTGGCTTGTTTATAACTAATAAAATAGACTTTTGGACAACCTCTGGCAACTTTCATCAATTCTAATTTCCCTTTCTTCAGCTGCCTTTTATTATCCAAAGTTGCTGGTAGCACACGTAAATTTGAACACTTTCATTGTTTGGGTTTGCATAGATTGTCTTCTTGAAGGAACCACGGTATTCTACCTCAAGTTTATTTCAAACTTGTCAGCACAGTAAAATCCTGGCTCTCTTTGACTGAGTAAATGAACAATGATTGTGTTGTTTCTATGCTTGACCCCATAGAAGTGTGATGTAAATAAGTGTTTTGGACCATCTGAAGTAATTGCCATCAATGCATCCAGTTATCAACCTTGGGTTATAAAGGAAAAATGACTTTAGTATAATTAAGGCACTAAAAATGTTTGTTTCTTTTAAAACTCTTTTTTGAGATTAAAATAGTACAGAGATTATCTGTAACTCTTACCCAGTTTCGTTCAAAAATAACATCTTGCAAAATTATAGAACAATATCATAACCAGAATACTTACATTGACAAAATCTACCATTTTTAAAAAATTTCCTTGGTATTACCTGTGTTCACTTGTGTTTGTGTGTGTGCAGAAATACAAACACAATTGCATTTAGACTTATGCAACTTTATCACATATGTAGGTTTATGTATCCATCACCATAGTTAAAATACAGAACAGTTCCATCACCAGGATTCCTCTGGTTACTCTTTTAAAATGACATATCCCTTCTCTCTCCCCCATCCTTAAGCCTTGGCAATCACTAATCTCTTCTTTATTTCTATAACTGTGTCATTCCAGAACATAATATAAATGAAATTATAGAGTATGTAAACCTTTGGGGTTAGCTTTTTTTACTCATTATAATTTCCTGGGGATATATTGAAGTTGTTGCATTACCAGTATTTGGTTTCTTCACCAGAGGCCCAGTGTACAAAATTCATGTATGGGAAGGGTCCCTAGGGTTGATTGGGGCCTTCTGGCTGCTGGCCAGTGCCTCTCTTCATTCCACACTGCCCTCTGGTGGTCAGTAGACATCATAGCAAGCAATAGAACTCCTGGTCTTTTGGTCAAACTCCCATGAGGACACTTTGCATATTAGCCTTTTATATATATACTAGAGGCCCGATGCATGAAGATTCATGCAAGAATGGGCCTTCCTTCCCCTGGCTGCTGGCACTGCCTTCACTCAAGCTGGAGCTGCATTTCCACTCCAGCCAGGAGAGGCCTTTCTGCCTTCCCATACTGCCCAGAGGCCTGGAGCAGCTGAGGTGCTGTGGAACGCCTGAGTCATTGCCATGGCGATGATGCAAGCGTCCTGCCCCATCCCCGGCCACTTGGCACCTGTATGTGCAAATTAACCTGACATATTTGTTGGGTTAATTTGCATACTCACTGCTGATTGGTTAGTGGGCATCACGAAGGTACGGTCAATTTGCATCTTACTCTATTATTAGTGTAGATATATATACTAGAGGATGGTGCATGAAATTCATGCACAGGGAGTCCCCTCAGCCCAGCCTGGACCCTCTCCAATCTGGGACCTCTTGGGGGATGTGAGACTGCCGGTTTAGGCCCGATCCTGGGCCTAAACCGGCAGTCGGACATCCCTCTCACAATCCGGGACCGCTGGCTCCTAACTTCTCACCTGCGTGCTTGCCTGATTGCCCCTCACTGCCCCCCCTGCTGGCCTGGTCATCCCCAATAGCCTGCTGGTCAGTCGTTTGGTCACCCCTTGCCAATTCCCCTGCCAGCCTGTTCGCCCCATGCAGCCTGCTGTTCAGTTGTTACTGTGAGGGCGTCATGACCAATTTGCATATTACCCTTTTATTTGTATAGGTAGTATTCCACTGTATGGATGCACAACAGTTTGTTCAACCATTCACCTCTTGAGAAAATATGGAATCATTTCAGTTTGGGGCTATTATAGGTAGTACAGATTTTTGTGTGAACATAAACTTTCATTCCTTTAGGGCAGTGGTTGGCAAACTGCAGCTCACGAGCCACATGAGGCTTGCGAGCTGCAGTTTGCTGCTCTGTTGACTAATGAGTTTGCCTACCACTGACCTAGACTCTTGATTCCAATAATTATAGGCTATTGTTGTTCCTTGTGATTAATCCCCTATCCCAATGGTCAGCAAACTCATTAGTCGACAGAGCGACAAACTGTGGCTCACGAGCCGCATGTGGCTCCTGAGCTGCAGTTTGCTGACCACTGCTCTAGGGTAATGCCCAAGAATGAAATTGCTAAGTCAGATGGTGATTACATATTTAGTTTAAGAAACTGACATACTGTTTTCCAGAGTGACTCTACCATTTATGTATTCATGAAACAGTGTCTTTTATTCTACATCAGCATGTTGTATTGTGAACTGGTTTTCATTTTAGCCATTTAAGAGATATCTAATAACATCTCATTGTGGTTTTGATTTGCAATTCTCTAATGAATAATGATCTTGAACCTTTTTTCATGTGTTTATTTGCCATCTGTGTCTTTTTTTTCCTTCCTTCTTTCTTTTTTACTATTTAGTTTTAAGAGTCCTCTTCATATTAGTAGCTCATCTTTTCATTCTTATAGCAGTTTATTTTAAAGCAAAAGTACTTAATTTTGATGGAATCAGATTTGTCTTTTTTTGTTTCATTGTACTTTGGTTTCAAGTTTAAAAACAAGATAGCTAGCCCTAGATGGCAAATATTTTTTTTCTAAAAGTTTTAGAGTTTATATTTAGATCCATGATAAATATTGCGTTGCTTTTTGTTTAAGGTATAAGGTTAAGATTGATATATATGGAATATCAATTATTCCAGCATGATTTGTTAAAAAGCTATCCTTCCTCAATTAAATTGTGTCTATTCATAGGTCCTCTTTTCTGTTTTATTGATCTGTGTGTCTATCCCTCTCCAAAAATCACATTGTCTTGATTGCTATAGCTTTACAAGTAGGCCTTAATATCATTGGTAAAATGAATTCTCCCATTTTATACTTTTTTTAAATCAAGACTGTTTTAGTTATCCAAGCCATGTATCTTTCCACATAAATTTCAGAATAAGCATGTCTATGTCTATAACATGTCATAAATTATGTAACTTAACCTGTTTTAAGGAGATTGAATGAAAATATAAGTTAAAATTATTTGGGGAGAAATTGAAGGAATAAGGAATCGGAAAAGTGAATATGGGAGAGAAAGTTCTCTTTTGTTTATAAATCACTGATGACAAAAGACTTTTGTAATTAAGTAATGTGACTTAGTGTTAGGGATATAACAGAGCTCACTGGAAATATTGTAACTGTCACTATTATAATTCAACTATTTCATTCTTGTCATCTGCTTTAATTGTCTCATGAGTAACCCTTTTGGAAGTAGTCATAGAGATTGTCAATCTACCTGAAATCTATAAGCTTGGAACTGAAATACTTTTTATTTTTAAACAGTGCTTTATGTTCTTTTCTTTTATTTTTTAAGAAATAAGGCAAAAATAATCTTGCTGACAACACTAAGCTTTATTCATCCTAAATTAAAAGCATGCTGTGTATGATAGGGATGAAATCTGAATGATCAAACCTTTGCACCAAGTCATCTCTTAATTGTCATGTCATAGAATAATCTCTTGTCCTCAAGTATACACCTCAATTGTATCTTATCCTTATTATGTATTCTGCATAAACCTAGATTTTTATTTAACTTTTTTCATTTTAAAATATATTTTATTGTTGATAGTATTACAGATATCTCCCAATTTCCCCCTTTTTCCTCTCCTCCCAGGTTCTATCCCCACCCTCCCTCCCCTGCAGGTATTCAATTCCCTATTACATGTGCCCATTGGCTATACATATCTATCTATATCTATATCTATATCTATATCTATATCTATATCTATATCTATATCTATATCTATATCTATATCTATATCTATATCTATATCTATATCTATATCTATATCTATATCTATTATATATATCTATCTATATCTATCTATCTATATCTATATATATGTATACATATTATACATATACATATCCTATCTAATAAAGAGGGAATATGCTAATTGACCCTCACACTGTCGCAAAGATGGTGGCGCCCACAGCCAACAAGGAGGGGAATATGCTAATTGACTGCCCCGCCCTCAAAAACGGTGACGCCCACAGCCACAAGATGGTGGTGCCCAGTCCCTCAGCCCTGCCAGGGTGGCAGGATCACTAGCTCTGCATGCCTGCCTCCGGAGTCCCCCCTGTCCCCTCATCCCCCCAGACATCCAGGGCTGGCCCAAGGCACAGGCAAGCCTCTGATGGTGGCTGCCCAGCTGCCCAGGGCCAGCCCAAGTTACAAGCAAGCTTCGGATGGTGGCCCACTCTCACAGGGCTGCCCGAGGCTCAGGTAAGCAGGGCTGACTGAGGCTTATGTTGCTTCAGTGGCAACAGCAGAGGTGTGATGGGGGCGTCGCCTTCCCCCTGATTGCCAGGTCAACTCCCACCCATGAGGGCTCCTGGACTGTGAGAATCTGGGCTGAGGGGCTTCCCCTCCAGTACATGAATTTTCATGCACCAGGCCTCTAGTATACTAATAAAAGAGTAATATGCAAATTGGTCAGGATGCCCTCACAGTAACAACCGAACAGCAGGCTGCATGGGGTGACCAGGCCAGCAGGGGGGTTAGTGAGGGATGACCAAATGACTGAACAGCAGGCTGAGTGGGGCAACCAGGCAGGTAGGGGGGTTAGTGAGGGATGACCAAATGACTAAACAGTAGGCTGCGTGGGGTGATCAGTCCGGGGGTGGGGGCAGTGAGGGGCTACTAGGCCAGCAGAGGGCGGCAGTGAGGGGCAACCAGGCTGGTGGGGGGGAGTTGGGGGGCACAAGGCTGGCAGGGGGGCAGTGAAGGGCAACTAGGACAGTGAGGAGGAAGTTGGATATGATCAGGCTGACAGTGGGGCAGTTGGGGGCGACCAGGCTGGCAAGGGGGGGCAGTGAGGGGCAACCAGGCCAGCAGGGGGGGCAGTTAGGGGTGATCAGGCAGGCAGGCAGGTGAGCACTTAGGAGCCAGTGGTCTTGGATTGTGAGAGGGGTTCTGGATTGGAGAGGGTACACACTGGGCTGAGGGGACCCTCACCATGTGCAAATTTTGTGCACTGGGCCTCTAGTATATATATAAAAGGCTAAGTAACCAACCATCTGTCTATCAGACATCTGACTGACCAACTGGTATGCAACATGCATGCACAATACATATAAAGCTCTCACTGGCACCGATCGCACGCACGTTTTTTGATCTGTCATTGTAGACCATGAATTTGGTTGTTTTTGTTGACATTCTGAAGTTGAAAGAAAGTGACATCATTGACAGAATATGTCTGAAGACCAACTATTGGTACAATGTACCTCTGAAGCTGAAAGAAGCCAGCGTCATTGAGAGCATGTATACATTTTACTAATTTTATTTAATCTCTGACACGTCTATTATAGACAAAGGGCGAATAGTGATATTAAAATATTTCTTCTAATTAATTTCCTTTCAGTGTGCACTAATCCATGCACCAGGCCATTAGTAAGTGTATAAGTTCTGTGGTTTATCTCCCTTGTCCCCACAACCCCACATTGAGGTACGTCAATCTTTTCCATGCCTCCTTGCTTTGCGTCTTCTTTTGTTGATCAATTCATTTTGTTCATTAGATTCCACAAATAAGTGAATTCATGTGATATTTATCTTTCTCAGTTTGGTTTATTTCACTTAGCATAATATTCTCCAGGTCCATCCATGCTGTCCCAAAGGGTAATATTCCATAGTGCAAATGTCCCATAGCTTTTTTATCCATTCATCTACTGATGGTTACTTGGGCTGTTTCTAAATCTTAGCTGTTGTAAATAATGCTGCTATGAACAGGAGTGCATATACGATATTCTTTCTGATTGGTGTTTTGGGTTTTTAGGATATATTCCCAGAAGTAGGATCCGTGAGTCAAATGGAAATTCCATTTTTAATTTTTTGAGGAAAGTCCATACTGTTTTCCATAGTGGCTACACCAATCTGCATTCCCACCAGCAGTGAACTAGTGTTCCCTTTTCTCCACATCCTCATCAGCACTTGTTGTTTGTTGATTTTTTGATGAAAGCCATTCTGACAGGTGTGAAGTGATATCTCATTGTGGTTTTAATTTGCATTTCTCTGATGATTAGTGACGTTGAACATGTTGTCTTTGGAGAAAAGTCTAGTCAAGTCTTCTGCCAATTTTTAATTGGATTGTTTGTCTTCTTATTGTTGACTAGAGGCCCAGTGCACAAAATTTGTGCATGGGGGGGGCGTCCCTCAGCCTGGCCTGCACCCTCTCCAATCTGGGACCCCTTGGGGGATATCTTACTGCCAGTTTATTTCATCAAGCAGGCTGGCAGGGAGCACAGTGAGGGGCGGATTAGTGCACATTGAAAGAAAATTAATTAGAAGGAACATTTTAATATCGCTATTTCCCCTTTCTCTATAATAGACATGTCAGAGATTAAATAAAAAAAATAAACCAGCAGTTGGACAACCCTTTCACAATCTGGGACCACTGGCTCCTAACTGCTCACCTGCCTGCCTGCCTGATCACCCCTAACCACTCTCTCCTGCTGGCCTAATCACCCCTAACTGCTCTTCCCTGCTGGCCTGATTGCCCCTAACCACCTCTGCCTCGGCCCCTGCCACTGTAGCTTTTTGTCTGGAAGGACGTCTGGAAGAAGTCTCGTCTATCTTGCCTAATTAGCATATTATCCTTTTAATAGTATAGATTGTATAAGTAATTTATATATTTTGGATTAACCACTTATTAGTTCTATCATTGGCGAATATGTTCTCCCATTCAGTGGATTCCCTTTTCAATTTGATGGTGCTTTCTTTTGCTGTGCAGAAGTTTTTAATTTTGATGTAGTACCATTTGTTTAGTTTCTCTGTAGTTTCTTTTGCTCTTGGAGATGTACCAGTAAACATATTGCTGTGTGAGATGTTTGAGATTTTACTGCCTATGTTTTCTTCTAAGATTTTTATGGTTTGTGACTTACATTTAAGTCTTTATCCACCTTGAGTTTATTCTTATATATAGTGTAAGTTGATGGTCGAGTTTCAACTTTTTGCATGTTTTTGTCCAGTTTTCCCAGCACCATTAGTTGAAGAGACTGTCTTTATTCTATTGCATAGTTATGCCTCCTTTGTCAAATATTAATTGACCGTAATGGTGTGAATCAATTTCTGGGGTCTCTGTTCTCATCCATTGGTCTATATGCCTGTTCTTGTGCCAGTACCAGGCTGTTTTGGTTGTAATGACTTTGTAGTAGTTTGATAGCCAGTATTGCGATCCCTCCTAAGACTAGTGAAAATTACATCCTAGTTTTGTTCCTGTTCTTAAGGAAAACACTTTCAGTTTTTTCCCATTGAGTATTAGGTTTGTCATGTATGGCCTTTATTATGTTGAGGTATGATCCCTCTATTCCCACTTTTGCTGAGAGTTTTTATAAAAAAGGGTATTGGGTTTCATCAAATGCTTTTTCTGCATCTATTGTAATAGTCATGTGATTTCTGGCTTTCAATTCACTTATGTGATGTATTACATTTATTGATTTGTGAATATTGTACCAGTCTTGCATCCCTGAAATAGATTCTACTTGGATCACGGTATATGATATATTTAATATATTGTTTGATCTGAGATGCTAATATTTTGTTGAGGAATTTAGCATTTGTGTTCATTAGGAAGATTGGCCTGTAATACTCTTTCTTTGTAGTGTCTTTATCTGGTTTTGGAATTGGGATAATGCTGGCTTCATAAAACAAGCTTGGACATGTTCCTTCCCCTTGAATTGTTTGGAAAGTTTGAGGAGGATAAGTGTTAGTTCTTCTTTGAATGATTAGTAAAATTCCCCTATAAATCCATCCCAACATGGACTTTTGTTTGCTGGAAAATTTTAAATTACTCTTTCAATTTCATTGGTTGTTATTGGCTTATTCAGGTTTTCTGATTCTTCCTGATTGAGTTTTGGAAGATTGTATGTTTATAGGAATTTGTCCATTTCACCCAGATTGTCTAGTTTGTTGGCATATAGTTCATAGTATTTGCTTACAATCCTTTGTATTTTTGTGGTGTACATTGTTATATTACATCTTTCATTTCTGATTTTATTTATTTGGATCCTCTCCCTTTGTTTTTTGGTGAGTCAAGCTAGGGGTTCATCAATCTTGTTTATCTTTTCAAAGAACCAGCTGTTGGATTTATTGATTTTTTTTGTACTGTTTTTTAGTGTCTATGTCTTTATTTCTGTTCTGATCTTTATTATTTCCTTCCTTCTACTTCCTCTAGGCTTTTCTTCCTGTTCTCTTTCTAGTTCATTTAGATTTAGGGTTAGATAGTTTATTAGTCTTTTTTCTTATTTCTTGAGATAGGCCTGTAGAGCTATGAACTTCCCTCTCTGAACTGCTTTCACGATGTCCCATAGGTTTTGGGTAGTTGTGTTTAATTTAATTTTTTTCCAGAAAATTTATTTTTATTTTTTTGCTTGTTCATATTGTTAACCCATTCATTGTTTAATAACTTGAAATTTTGCTTCCATGTATCTGAGTGTTTTTGAGTTTTATCATTATCATTGATTTCTAACTTCCTGCCATTGTGATCTGAGAAGATGCTTGTTATTGTATCAATCTTCTTGAATTTCTATAGACTTGTTTTATGCCCTAACATGCAATCTATCCTTGACAATATTTCATGTGCCATGAGAAGAGTGTATTTTCTGTTGTTTTGGGGTAAAATATTCTGTAATTATTGGTTAGATCCATCTGATCTAGTGTGTCATTTAAGGCCTTTGTTTCCTTGTTGATTTTTTGCCTGGAAGATCTATCCAGTGATCTCAGTGAGGTGTTAAAGTCCTTCACTATAACTGTATTGCTGTCAATCTCTCCCTTAAAGTTCATCAAGAGTTTCTTAATGTATTTGGGTGCTCCTATATTGGGTGCACATACGGTATGTTTACCAGGGTTATATTTTCTTGTGAATCATTCCCTTTAGTATTATGTAGCAGCCTTCTTTGTCTCTTGTTATGGCCTTTGTTTTGAAGTCTGTTTTGTCTAATATGAGTATTGCTACCCCAACTTTTTTCTCCTTTCCATTTTAATGGAATATATTTTTCTATCTCTTCACTCTCAATCTGTGTATATCTTTTGTTCTGTGCTGGGTCTCTTTTAGATAGCATATTTATGGGTCATATTTTCTTACCCATTCAGTCGCCCTATGTCTTTTGACTGGATCACTTAATCCATTTACATTTAAGCTTATTATTGATAGGTATTTATTTATTGCTATTTTATTTTCTTTGAAGCTATGATCCCCTCTCTCTCCTTTTATTTTTCTTAGAACAGTCCCTTTAACATTTCTTTCATTGCTGGTTTGGTGGTAATGTGCTCCTTTAACCTTTTTTCTTTTTGTCTGGAAAGCTTCTTATTTCACCTTCACTTTTAAATGATAGCCTCGCTGGATTCAGTGGTCTTGGATTTAGGCCCTTGCTTTTCATTATTTTGAGGACTTCATGACACTCCCTTCTGGCCTGAAGTGTTTCTCTTGAGAAGTCAGTTGACATTCCAATGGGAACTCCTTTGAATGTAATTTCTTCTCTCTCTTGCTGCCTTTAAGATTCTTTCTTTGTTTTTAATATTTGCCATTTTTATTATGATGAGTCTAGGTGTGGGTCTCTTTGTGTTTATCTTGATTGGGACTATCTGTGCCTCCTGAAATTGTGACATTTTTCTTCACCAGGTTGGGGAAGTTTTCTGTCACTATTTCTTTACATGGGTTCTCTGTTCCTTGATCATCCTCTGCCCCTTCTGGCTTTCCTATAATGCAGATGTTGTTACATTTCATGTTGTCCCAGAGCTTCCTTAAGCTAAGTTCCTCTTTTTTTGTTATTTTTTTTGCTCTAATTGTATATTTATTTCTACCTTGTCTTCCAAATCATGGATTTAGTCCTCTGTTTCATCCAACCTACTTTTAATTCCTTCTAGTGTGTTCTTCATGTCAGATATATCATTTTTCATTTCTGTCTGGTTCTTGTTAATGGCTTCTATTTCCCTTTTCATGTTGTTGTAATTAGCACTAAGTTCTTTAAGCCTTTTTATAGCCATTGCTTTGAACTGTATGTTTGATAAGTTGCTTGCCTCCATTCATTTAGTTCTTTTTCTGGAGAGTCCTTCTTTTCTCTCATTTGGGTTTGTTTCTTTGTCTCCCCATTTCAGCTGTTGCTTTGTATTTGCTCCTATGTTTTAGATAGATCTACTATGCATCCTAGTCTTTGTGGGATGGTCTTATTAAAAATTGTTTTGAGAGGTCCAGTCATGTAGTGTCTTTGTTCACCTGAGCTGGATGCTCTAGAAATGCCCCTGTGTGCTTGTTAGGGCTCTCCTGTTATAATTTGGACTTGAGTGTTGATGTCTCTTTTGTGGAAGGGATCTCCCCTCCGACTTGCTGCCAGTTTGATTCAAACCCAATGTCCTCATGCCAGCAATCCAGTGGTTGGGGACTCCTTAGCCCTGAGGCTGGGTCTGCCTTGAGTCTCACACCTTAATTAACCTTTTACTGAGCTGTACTTCCTTCATCCATAGAGCTGATGAAGCACTTGTGGTCCCACGGGCTTTTGCCTTGGTGAGCAGTCTGGGATTATGTCCCTGGCAGGTACCAAAACTGCGGTTTCTACTTATTACTTCAGGAAAAGACTCAAAGCCTCCAGAGAACAGCTTCTGTCTACAGACTGAATGGATTCAATCTGGAATAGCCTCAAACAATCATCCATAGGTGGGGTGTGAAATATTGCTTCTGCCTGGAGGCTAATTATTATTCTTAGTCTCTTAATGGGACTCAGAAACCCCAGAGTGGTACAAGTGATTTTTAATAGGTCGGTCAACTGTCTTCCTCCCAGTAGGATAGCAAAGTTTTGTCTGAGAAAGATGACTTTCACAGACTGAGGGAGTAATTCAGCACAGAAACTGGGCTGTCTTCCTTTGGCACTCTAATCCCAACCCTGGCTTATGTTTGTACTGCTCCAGTCCACTATGCCCTCCTTCTGCTGGAGCCCTACGTGAGTGGCTGCTCTCAAAATATTGTGTGTTGGCCCTTTAAGAGGGTGCCTGCATTTCCATGGCAGACATCAACCTTGCTGTTTTTCACAGCGAGATATATGTGGGCACCTTTCTCAGTTTGGTTCTCTCTACTGGGGGTGGGGGAGGGCAGCTTGGTGATTAGACCCCAGAGTTCTCAGTGGCAACCCCCTACCACTGAGATATTTCTCCAGATGTTCAGCTGCTGTCTATAGAAGCCCTGTCAGCCATTTCATGATTCTACCCTTCCTCCTAGTCTCTAGGCTCCATTTCTGTCCGTGGTGTTATGCTGGTTTTCTCCAGCTAGTCCTCAGTTAATTTTCAGGGTGGTTCTTCTATATTTTAATTTTAATTCCAGTTTGGTCCTTGAGCATGTCTGTGAGCTTCCACTTACTCCACTGCCATTTTGATTCTCGCTAAAACAAGATTTTTAAAGCAGATACTTTATTTTATTTATTTATTTATTTATTTATTTATTTATTTATTTTATTGTTTAAAGTATTACAAATAGTAGTACATATGTCTCCTTTTTTCCCCCCATTGACCTCCCCCTGACCTCCCCTACCCCCCAGTACATGCCTTCACCTGCCTGCCCTCTCCTCCCGCCCAGTGTCTTATATCCATTGGTTGTGCTTATATGCATGCATACAAGTCCTTTGGTTGATCTCTTACAGCCCCCTTCGCCCAACCTCCCCTTCCTTCCCACTGTAGTTTGATAGTCTGTTCAATGCTTCTTTGCCTCTGTATCTATTTTGCCCCCATTTCTTTCTTTTAAAAAATTTTGCCTCTGCAGATTAGAAATAAACATATTATAACAAACAAAAAATGTTTGAGTCCCAATTTCAATGTCCAACAGTTCTGAGTCCCTGTTTCAATGTCTAACAGTTCCTTATGTGTACATGTCAGCAATGATATCTGGATGGTGGGCACATGGTGGCAATGCACATCCCACCCTCTCTGGTTTGGTCCTAGGCAACCTGCAGTGAAGCACAGCTGCTGACTGCTTGCATGGCAAGGCGTCATCAGCGTCTTCCATCTCTGGACTGTTTTTCCTCTTGTCTTTGTGGTTGGAGCACACCTGTCAATTCCTCTGTGTTGCAGGAACCCACATGGTCTTGGAGTTGTTTTCTGAAAATATAGAAATATATTCTCAAACAAAAGTTAATAAAGGAATCTTTTCTATATAATTGATTTGAGATCCTTTTTATTTTTGCCCAAATGATTTTCCTTTGACTTATTTAGACCCTATGTGTGTTTTTCATGGGTGTCTTGCTGTTAGCATTACAAATGAAAATTAACTTTGTAAAGTAAAAATTTTCTAGATGTAATTTACTTATAAGATATTTTTCCTTACATGATATTACCCTACTATCCCCCCATTTTTTTTTAATGGAGGCTTTTGTAAATTTTATAATGCAGTCTTGATAACTTTAAATTTAATTTTTTTTTTTTTGCCCAAAAATATGACTGCTGTAGGTTCATTGCATGTTCAGGAATTTTACCATGAGATGAACTACCAATAGAAATTTTAGTTATTACTTTAAGAACAGCTTTTTGTCCAGTACAATTAACTTTACTTGAATATTCACTTATTTCAATTAGCCTGTTTAAATTAATCTGAAAACTTGATTACTATTTTACTGTCAAATTTAATACTCTACCAACAATCTTAGTTTACCCTGTAAATATTAATGGGAAGGCTTATTTGCATTCTTGAGTAGGCCCTGAGCATTCCTGATGCTAGGCTGAATTTAGATATAGGGCAGCTGCTGTTGGCCAAGTCTCTTGTCTGTTACCTGGGTCCCAATCTGAGCTGGGCCAAGTCTCTTTCTGTTGCCTGGATCCTGATCTGAGCTGGGTGTGGGAAGCGCAAAGCAGCCATGGGGGCAGGAGACCTCCCTCAGAAGGGGCGAGGGTTCAAACCCCTGCAATGTTGGGGGGTGAGGGTCTCTGCCCCACTTCTGTTGCCCCCCAAGTTCTCTCCTGATGGCCCCTCTGCGACTGTGCCTGTCTTAGGTTGTTCCTTCCCTGAGGAATCTTACCCGTCTCTGGCTAACCAGCCATCCTCCGGGGCCAAGCAGGGTGATGCTAGGGGTCACCATAACCTTAAGAGAAATTGTTTTATGTGACAAAGATTTTTAAATGAAACTCTCTGTAGCCTGAAAATTATTTTGGAAGGAAACAAAGAGAAGTTTCCTTCAAAAGTCATAAGGATTGTAATTGAAAGTCAATGTACTTGGCCTCTTGAACTAAAGTAAGTAATTTGTGTTTTTGCCCCCCTGACAAAGTTTATATAAAGTTACAAAAAAAAAAAATTGACAGCCAGTTTGAAATGGAATTGCCATGGCCTAGAGCAAAGAATATCCTTACATGGTATTACTCTACAATGTCATTATAATTTTAGATATTTTATAACAGCGTATTTTACAATTATCCCAATCAAACTTACAAACTAATTCTTTGAATGGTTGGCAGCAATTTAGAAAAAAAAAAGGACATGAAGGGATTTAATCCTCTTCAGAAGGAATTAAGGCACTGGGAAGGCACTTGAGCATCCTATATTGGCCCCTCTTGCCCTTTGTGCCAAAAGGGACCCTTTTCTCACAATCCAATTGCCCTCAGCTGTTGTGTGCCTGAGCTTTCTGTTCATGCTGAGCTTGAAGCCTCGTGGTGGCTGGTACCATGCATCTGTCTCACACCCAATTGTGTGAGCTGGGCCCTCACTGGAGAAGAAACCCGAGTTCCCCGAGATATGTGATCAGCACTGGGACCCCGCCAGCAGTCCAGGGGATCCCAAGGTAGGTGCTGGGCGTGGAGGTCACGGGGGCATAGGCTACCAAGGAGACAGAACTGAACCTCACACTACCCTGCTTAAAGCAGATACTTTAAAAAAGGAATCCAGTATTGCAAGACTCAGGTTTCTGGGCTCTATGATATATTAATTGACTAAATACAAAATATAGTCAACCTACAACCTGTTTACTAACCTACATTGTTTCCTAAAAAATTGAGGAGAAATGAATTATAGTGGTGAAGCGATAAAAGAGAGTAACTTTGACCATCTAATAGCACCTAATCTAACTGAAATCTTGGTGGCCAACAGACAATCAAAAGTCAATTAGTCCATTGTGTGGAGTCCACAAAGCTGTGGGCCACGTGGGAGAGTGCAGAGTGTGAGAGCCCCACAGGCCAGGAGTCAGGAATGAGCAGCAAGAAAAAGAAAGAACTCCCTTTGTCCCAGAGTTTAGTATCTTAGATTTCCCATTCTTACAGTGGCTATACCTGTTCTGACCACGGACTCTTTCCCAGGTGTGACTGACAGGAAAGCACATTCCTACACTTCCCAGACTTTACACTTCCCAGTAGGGCATGCATCTATTGTCCAGTCCCTTCTCCCAGTGATCTGTGGTGAACAGACTTAGAATGTGTTAAATTGCAGCTTCCTGGTAAAGCTGTACAAATGGCATCCCTATATGATCTAGTCTCCCTTTTACTCCCTTCCTGTTAATAATAACCTGGTTATTAACAGTGTCAATACCATTATAAAATGAGTCTAAAGAAAAATGAGAAAAATTATATTTGTGGCAATGGAAATACTGGTCAGTCTGTACTTCTGAAGGACACACAATAATATAGACAATAATATATACTAAATATATATAATAAAATAATATAAGACAATAATATATAATAAAATGTTGACAGGACATTTTTGGTTATAAGTCACAGAAATCATGTTCAAAGTTGCACAAATAAAAATAAAATAAGGGAATTTCACAGGGATGAATCTGACCTCAAGCATAACAAGACTCAAGAAAATGTGTGTTAATCTTATATCTTTACTGTGGATGGTTTAACTCTTGTTTTGGGGATTTGAGGATGTTAACAGACTGAAAACCAAGGAAAGAGCTTTTTTCTTTCAATGTTCAAGTGAAAATCCAGAAAAGTTCTGATTAATCTTTCATGGTTCATTTTTGGACCATTGTCATGTCCAGGGTAATGTTATTCCTATAAATTAGAGGCAGGATTAAAAGTCAGAAAGAAAGTCATGGAGAGAGAATCTTGCAGAACTGATGAACAACAATTTCCACAGCCTAAAGCAAGTAACTTTAATTTTTTACTAAATAATTTTCAATCTGTCAAAAGATGCTAATTAGTTAAGTACCTTTTAAAATATGAAATGTTCTGCTTTTGATTATAAGCTTTGTTTGTCTTTGGAATGTGAATAAATCAGAAATTTAATATTTTTCCAGCTTTTGAAAACTCATTTTTGTTTATAGACAACGTCTTAATCTTAATCTCAAGAAGGCTTTTAAGAGCACATTTTGTTCGGGGCCTTTACTGAATCTATTGTTTCTCTAGACATTCTCATTCTTTTCTTTTTATGTCTCCTCTTTGCCTGTCTTCTTATGGATTTTCTTTTTTGAAAGATTTCACTCTACAAGGTCACTCAGTGATTTCAGAAGTCTGCAAGTGAAGAATTTAATTTTTCAAATGTAAATGGAATTTAGGACTAGCTTTGTAATTGGCTTATTTTGCTTCTGTTTTTTCTAACCACATCCTGACTCCATATGTTCCACACCATTTTAGGTGTTAGTGATGTCATGAACTACAAACTAAAATTTTGGCAGCAATACAAAGAAGGAGCTAAATCTCTAATATACCTTGAATCTATTTGCAATTACTGAACTAATATTTGGTAGGTGATATGAGATCTAAAATGATAAGATGTATTACTTAGAAATGGACTCAATTAACTTATAAATTACCTTTTGTTTTAAAAAATAAAAGGTGATGTGCATGTGGATTCTGATAATTCATGGTGGGAGTCAAAGTTAGCAGAATATTTGTCTTGCCTAGATGAGAGCGTCCATATTATGCTATTTGAGGTTCTTAGTTTTATTTTTAAAAGAAAAAAATACTTGAATGATCAAGCACATTATATAATTACTAGAGGCCTGGTGCACGACATTTGTGCACTGGGTAGGGGGAGTCCCTTAGCCTAGCCTGTGCCCTCTTGCAGTCTGGGACCCCTTGGGGGATGTCCAACTGCTGGCTTAGGCCCACTCCCCCATGTAGAGCAGAGGCGGGAGAAGTTCCTGCCATCACTGCTGTGCTCGCCAGCCATGAGCCCGGCTGCTGGCTGAGTGGTGCTCCCCCTGTGGGAGCACACTGACCACCAGGGGGCAGCTCCTGTGTTAAACATCTGCCTCTTGGTAGTCAGTGAGCATTTTAACGACTGGTCATTCTGCCATTCGGTCAATTTGCGTATTAGGATTTTATTATATAGGATGGTACTGTAAGAGAATATAATTAGAAATATACTTTGAACAACATAAAATGTTGAGTACAGATGTGTGCAAGGTTTCTTACATCAGAACTAAGAGCAGAAATATATATGGAGAGGATTGTAGCAGAAACCATGAAGTGTCTGTTTGAACAAAGACAATTACAAAGTCCCAGCCTAGGTGGCCAAGATCCTCATGTTAGCAATACTATTCAACCCAAGACAAATCAACACCATCATAAACCCTGGTCAAATAGGAAGGACGATGACAAAGGATAATACTTGCAACAATTAAAAGGCTGTCCAACATTGCTCTTCTAAAGGACAGTATTTCTGTTCCATGACTTAGATTATGTAGTTATTGATAACTAATGTCATCTAATGACATAATAAATACTACGTCATTAGAGGTCCTAATGTATGCCAGGATTTCAGTTTGAATAGCTTAACATTTTTCTTTTATAACTACTCTATATTGTAGGTATTAGCTGATTGATGAAAAACCTGAGTTTGTAAGTGATTAAGTTTCTAAGTGCTCATACATATCCATATATAACTCAGAGATGTTAAATTATAAGCCTAAGACTCTCTGATTTTAAAACTGAGACATTAAATATCAAACAACAGTTTTCATATTTTCAAGTCTTCATCAATGGCAAGCTTTACAATAATCACAGGTATTTCACATTCACAATACTTGAATTACCAAATAAAATCCTATTTGAAATATCCCTTCAAATTACAATTAGTCCAGTATCTCCTTACGCAAAATAGTGGAAGCTCTAAAGAGAAAGATGGCCGACATGCCAGAGAGGGTCAAAAGACAGCTGAATAAATGATCAGACAGCAACTCAGAACTGGCTGTGGTTTACCATTCAGCACCATTAGAATATGGGTTATCTCTTTCAAACACTTAATAGGATGTAAATTGCATATAAGATTTCTTTGCCTCAAAAAAAAAAAAAAAAAAAGCAGCCCAACAATGAGGTTTTGTACAAAAAGTAGACAGTGAGAATGTGATAAAAGAAATACTTTGACAGATCAGCTAAACATCACATACTACTGAAGGAAAAAGATTTAATGTATATACAATAGGTTTCAGTCTGGTGCTAATGGATCACAGTTGTGCATTAAGAAGTATCTAACCATATGATATTTTGATTTGTGATTGAGACATTTATGGAAGGAAGGAAGGAATATTGAATCTATGTGTTCCAATTTGGGGTGAAATTATTTGGTATCTGAATAGAAAAAGAAGTAGTAAAAAAATGAAATAAGACTTATTATCTAAAGATAGAAAATTAACAATACAAAATATGTAGACAAGGAGTAGCCCATTGTTCAATAATGAGAAGCAGCCTTCACATTAGGACATTCAAAAGGTCAGAAGGGGCCACTCCAGCTCTAAATATCTTGATTCACAAATAAGTGAACATAAAGGTTTAATAAAATAGTGAAACTATTCTACTGCAATATGTAACTGGATTATTATTAGCCTTGTTTTTCTTTCTTTAAAGAAAGGGAGATACAACTTGAGAAAATGTGGTAATTTACATTTATATTTGAAGGCTTCTTTCCAACATGACTCTCTCTTAAAGGCTCCCTTACCCTTTCACCAACAAAATAAACAAAAAAGAAAAAGTATTTGCTTTAGATTGAAGCAATCAATGCTGTGTCAGTTTTATTTTCATTGTATGAAAAGTGCTGGGTAGCAAGAATGGGGTTGCAAATTATATATCATAGTCAAAGCAACAATCTGCATTTTACATATACATGTATATATTTTTGTTTAAGCTTTTTGCTTATCCATTATTACAGAAAAAATACTTGCAGTGGAATTTAGTATTAATAATCACACTTGTAAGGGACTGGTCAAGTTAGGGCTTGATCTTATATTTCCATTTGATTGAACATTGAGAGTATTTTTCTTTCTTTTTTTTTTTTTTGACCACAAGAATGTTAGAAATATTTTATTTTTATGAGTAGCAATGAGATGATGGGCCAAGAAGGAGGGCAAGAAAGAAGTAAAGTAGAAATAATTATTGACTTTTTCAAATGCTTTGAAATATTGTTAAAAATCTATTTGCTTTAGTCTCATTTACAAAGGAAAAATCATCATAGAGGAATGACTCCCTTATGTGACAAATCATTGCCTAAAGCACTTTATCATATTTATTTTCAGTGTACTTATATTAATATTTCAACAGCAGCTATCTCTTAGAGGAAAATAAATCCAGTACTGAGCCCAAAACTTCACCATTAAGAAGTTGTGGAGAAGAGGAGGGACATGTAAATGAGACTGAGAAGAATTAGCTATTAAGAAAGTAGAAAAACCAGAAGAATGTAAGTTAAGTGAAAAAAAAAATGTTTGGAGGAAAAGTTCAATCAACTCTGTATAATACTACTAACAGGTAGGGTGACTATACCATTAACATCCAAACCAAATTCACTGAGAATTAAATTAGACTCTATTGATTATACTAGCGAAAATGTATAAACCAGAATTCTACTGGGTGGACAAATAAGAAGCGGTTTGGAGAAGTCACTTCTGAATTTAACAATATGATTTGTAATATTATTGAGAGCAGTGATAGTGGGTGTCAGGTGAACATGTGACTGAAGTTGGGTTAGGAGAGGAATAGAAAATCTAGAGACAAGAAATTGGGCAACACTTTGGAGAAATTATACTGAAATGGTGACTTAAGAAATCAAACTGCAGCTGTGAAGGAAGTGGGGGAAATAAAATATTTGTTATTTAAGATGGAAGAATTAATAGTATATTTGTGTGGTGGTTGATGATCCAATAGGAAAAGAAAAATTGATGATTATAAGAGAGAGAAGAGAACTGCTATGGCAAAGTCCTTGAGTAAACTGAAAGAGTTTGGGACATAGAGCACAAGTGAAGGGATTGATTTCAGATAGGAGGGATATATGGCCCATAGTAATAGAAGGAAAGACAGGTACATGGATATAGATACTGCTTGGTAATGAACATGGTGATATCAATTTGCAGGGATCCTGTTTTGCATGCCTTCTATTTTCTGAGTAATATAGAAAGTTATTGGCTGACAATAAGTATGGAAGAGAAAATGATTTAGGTTTGAAAAAGAAGGGAGAGATATAAAACAATTATTTAGGGAATAGAAGCCTTAATAAGCTAGAGTCATACAGCACTAAGTCCATACAAGATGTTCATCATCATGGATTTATAGAAACATCAATCAAGGTTGTTATTGAATTTTTCTACAGCCACATTGACACACAGACAAAAAAAGGTGAAAAATCGGTTGAGCCAACCAAGAAGGAAGAGGGAAAGGATCAAATAAGTACAGAGTGCATGCAAGAGATAGATCACAGAATTTTACCTGGTCAAAGAGAGCTGTGTATCCCTCTTACCAATGGCAAATGACAGTGAAAGTGTGATAGGTCGATTAGAGGTTTTTGTGTAGCTGAAAGATCCTCAGTATTGAAGTATTAGAGGATGTGAAGTCAAAGTGAAGGGATGGTGTTCAAACAGTAAGATTCATGAAATTGAGATTATAGCAAGATTGCAATCATTAGTAAAGAAAAGGTTAAGGTTATGACTATGTTTAAAAATTATTTATTGTTTAAAGTATTACATATGTCTCCTTTTTCCCCATTGACCTCTCCCCGACAACTTCCACTCCCCAGAACATGCCCTCATCCTCCTACTGTCTGTGTCCATGGTTGCTATATGCTTATATGCATGCATACAAGTCCTTTGTTTCATCTTTTACCCTCCTTTCCCCTACCTTCTTTCTGAGGTTGGTCATGTTTCTATGTCTCTGGATCTATTCTTGTTCATCAGTTTATGTTGCTCATTATATTTCCACAAAAGAGTGAGATCATGTGATACTTGTCAGACTCTGACTGGCTTATTTTGCTTAGCATAATAGTCTCCAGGTCCATCCATGCTATCTCAAAAGGTAAGAGATCCTTTTTTTTTTTCACAGCCACATGGTATTCCATGGTATAAATTTACCACAGCTTTTTTATCCATTCATCTACTGATGGGCACTTAGGCTGTTTCCAAATCCTAGCTATTGTAAATTGTGCTGCTATGAACATAGAGATACATATATCCTTTCTCACTGGTATTTCTGATTTCTCAGAATATATTCCTAGAAGTGGGATTACTGGGTCAAATAAGAGTTCCATTTTTAATTTTTTGAGGAAACTAGATACTGTTTTCCACAGAGGCGGCCCAGTCTGCATTGCCACCAACCTCGCCAACACTTGTGATTTGTTGATAATAACCATTTGACAGGTATGAGATGGTGCCTCATGGTCGTTTTGATTTACATCTCTCAGATGATTAGTGACTTTGAGCAAGTTTTCATGTCTCTTGGCCTTCTGTATATCCTCTTTAGAAAAGTGTCTATTGCGGTCCTTTGCCCATTTTTTGATTGGATTATATATCTTCCTTTTGTTACGGTGTATGAGTTCATTATAAATTTTGGAGATTAAACCCTTATATTTATATGGTTGGCAAATATGTTCTCCCATGCATTGGGCTCTCTTGTTGTTTTGTTGATGGTTTCTTTTGCAGTGCAGAAGCTTTTTATTTTAATGTAGTCCCATTTGTTCATTTTCTCCTTAGTTTCCATTGTCTTAGGAGCTGAATAGGTAAAGATATTGCTACGACATGTCTTATAATTTTCTGCCTAGTCTTCTAATAATTTTACGGTTTCCCATTTTACATTTAATTCCTTTATCCATTTTGATTTTATTTTTGTGTATGGTGTAAGTTAGTCTAGTTTTATTTTTTTGCATGTATCTGTCCAATTTTCCCAACAGACTTTATTGAGACTGCTTTGACTCCATTGTATGCTCTTGCCTCCTTTGTCAAATGTTAATTGAGCATGATGGCTTAGATCAATTTCTGGGTTCTCTGTTCTGTTCCATTTGTCTATATGTCTGTTCTTGTGCCAATACCATGCAGTTTTGATAACAATGGATTTGTAATATAGCTTGGTATCTGGTAGTGTGATCCCTCCTACTTTGTTCTTCTTTCTCAGTATTGCTGCTGATATTTGGGGTCTTTTTTTATTCCATATAAATTTTTAGAGAATTTGTTTTAGGTCTGTGAAATATGCCATTGGTATTTTAATGGGGACTGCATTGAATCTATAGATTTCTTGGGGTAGTATGGACATTTTAGTGATGTTGATTTTACCAATCCATGACCACAGTATATTCTTCCATTTGTTTATGTCTTCCTCTATCTCTTTTTACAATGTTCTGTATTTTTCTGAGTATGGTCTTTTACCTCCTTAGTTAAGTTTATTTCTAGGTATCTTAATTTTTTTGTTGCAATGGTAAATGGGATTGTTTACTTTTCTTTTAGTTTCTCTTTCTGTGAACTCATTATTGGTTTATAAAAAAGCCATAGATTCTGGGTGTTAATTTTGTATCCTACTTCATTGCAAAATTCACTTATTAAGTCTAATAGTTTCTTGATGGAGTCTTTAGTGTTTCCTATGTACAATATCATGTCATTTGCAAATAATAACAGTTTAACTTCTTCTTTTCCAATTTGGATGCCTTTTATTTCTTCTTCTTGTCTGATTGCTTTGGCTAGCACTTCCAGTACTATGTTGAACAGGAGGGGTGAAAGTGGGCATCCCTGTCTTGTTCTTGTTCTTAGGGGAAATGGTTTTAGTTTTTGTCCATTGAGTATGTAGTTGTCTGTAGGTTTGTCATATAAGGCTTTTATTATGTTGAGGTATGATTCCTCTATCCCCACTTTGTTGAGAGTTGTTATCAAGAAAGGGCATTGGGCCCTAACTGGTTTGGCTCAGTGGATAGAGCGTCGGCCTGTGGACTGAAGGGTCCCAGGTTCGATTCTGGTCAAGGGCTTGTACCTTGGTTGTAGGCACATCCCCAGTAGGGGGTGTGCAGGAGGCAGCTGATCGATGTTTCTCTCTCATCAATGTTTCTAGCTCTCTATCCCTCTTCCTTCCTCTCTAAAAAAAAATCAATAAAATATATTTAAAAAAAGAATGGGTTGTAATTAAAAGTCAATATATTTGGCCTCTTGAACTAAAGTAAGTAATTTGTGTTTTTGCCTCCCTGACAAAGTTTATATAAAGCTACAAAAAGAAACTGACAGCCAGTTCAAAATGGAATTGCCAGGGCCTAGGGCAAAGAATATCCTTACATGATATTATTCTACAATGTCATTATAATTTTAGATATTTTACAACAGCATATTTTACAATTATCCCAAACAAACTTACAAACTAATTCTTTGAATGGTGGGCAGCAATAATAATAAAAAAAAGGACATGAAAGTATTTAATCCCTTGCAGAAGGAATGAAGGCACTGGGAAGGCACTTGAGCATCCTCTATTGGCCCCTCTTGCCTTTTGTGCCAAGAGGGACACTCTTCTCACAATCCAATTGCCCTCAGCTGTTACCTGAGCTTTCTGTTCATGCTGAGCTTGAAGCCTCGTGGGGGCTGGTACCATGGATCTGTCTCACACCCAATTGTGTGAGCTGGGCCCTCACTGGAGAAGAAACCCAAGTTCCCCGAGATATGTGATCAGCATTGGGACCCTGCCAGCAGGCAGGTGCTGGGTGTGGAGGCCACGGGGCATAGGCTACCAAGGAGACAGAACTGAACCTCACACCACCCTGCTTGGCCCCAGAGGATGGCTGGTTAGCCAGAGACGGGTAAGATTCCTCAAGGAAGGAACAACCTAAGACAGACACAGTCACAGAGGGGCCATCAGGAGAGAACTTGGGGGGGCAACAGAAGTGGGGCAGAGACCCTCACCACCCCAACATTGCAGGGGCTTGAACTCTCGCCCCTTCTGAAGGAGGTCTCCTACCCCATGGCTGCTTTGTGCTTCCCACACCCAGCTCAGATCAGGACCCAGGCAACAGAAAGAGACTTGGCCCAGCTCACATCGAGATACAGGTGACAGACAGAGACTTGGCCCAGATCAGATCGGGACCCAGGTAACAGACAAAAGACTTGGCCAACAGCAGCTGCCCTATATCTAAATTCAGCCTAGCATCTGGAATGCTCAGGGCCCACTCAAGAATGCAAATAATCCTTCCCACTAATATTTACATGGTAAACTAAGATTGTTGGTAGAGTATTAAATTTGACAGTAAAATAGTAATCAATTTTTCAGATTAATTTAAATAGGCTAATTGAAATAAGTGAATATTCAAGTAAATTTAATTGTACTGGACAAAAAGCTGTTCTTAAAGTAATAACTAAAATTTCTATTGGTAGTTCATCTCATGGTAAAATTCCTGAACATGCAATGAACCTAAAGAAGTCATATTTTTGGGGAAAAAAATTTAAATTTAAAGTTATCAAGACTGCATTATAAAATTTACAAAAACCTCCATTAATAAAAAAAAAAGGGGGGGATAGTAGGGCAATATCATGTAAGGAAAAATATCCTATAAGTAAATTACATCTAGAAAATTTTTACTTTACAAAATTAATTTTCATTTGTAATGCTAACAGCAAGATGGCCATTAAAAACACACATGGTGTCTAAATAACACAAAGGAAAATCATTTGAACGAAAATAAAAAGGATCCGAAATCAATTTTATAGAAAAGATTCCTTTATTAACTTGTGGTCGAAAATATATTTGTATATTTTCAGAAAACAGCCCCAAGACCAGGTGGATTCCTGCAACAGAGAGGAATTGACAGGTGTGCTCCAACCACGAAGACAAGAGGAAAAAACAGTCCAGAGATGGAAGACACTGACAACGCCTTGCCATGGAGCAGTCAGCAGCTGTGCACCGCTGCAGGTTACCTAGGACCAAACCAGAGAGGGTTGGACCTGCATTGCCACCATGTGCCCACCATCCAGATATCATTGCTGACATGTACACATAAGGAACTGTTAAACATTGAAACGGGGACTCAGAACTGTTCGACATTGAAATTGGGACTCAAACATTTTTTGTTTTGTTTTGTTCTGTTATTATATGTTTATTTCTAGTCTGCTAAGGCAAAACTTTTTAAAGGAAAGAAATGGTGGGAAAAAGATACAGAGGCAAAGAAGCATTGAACAGACTGTCAAACTACATTGGGAAGACAGGGGAGGTTGGGCGAGGGGGGCTGTAAGAGACCAACCGAAGGACTTGTACGTATGCATATAAGCACAACCAATGGATACAAGACACTGGGGCGGGGGGGAGGGCGGGCAGGTGAAGGCATGTACTGGGGGGTAGGGGAGGTCGGGGGGAAGTCAATGGGGGAAAAAAAGGAGACATATGTACTACTATTTGTAATACTTAAAACAATAAAAAAAAGAAATGGAAAAAAAAGAATGGGTGTTGCATATTGTCAAATGTTTTTTCTGCATCAATTGCTATTATTATGTAATTTTTATCTCTCAGTTTGTTTATGTGATGATCACTTTTATTTATTTGTGGATATTGTATCAGCCTTGTATCCTGGGATTAAATTCCACTTGGTCATGGTGTATGATTTTTCTAATGTAATGCTGGATCCAATTTGCTAAAATTTTGTTGAGGATTTTCGCATCTGTGTTCATCAGAGATATTGACCTGTAATTATCTTTCTTTGTAGTGTCCTTATCTGGTTTTGATATTAGGGTAATGCTGGCTTGATAGAAAGGCTTCAAAGTGTGCCTTCCTCTTGAATTCTTTTGAATAGTTTGGGGAGGGTAGATTTTGTTTTTGCCTTTAATGTTTGGTAAAACTCCCCTGTGAGGCCTTTTTGACCAGAGCTTTTGTTTGTTGGAAGTTTTTTGATTATTGCTTCAATTTCATCAGTAGTTATTGGCCTACTCCGGTTTCTTTATTCTTCCTGATTGAGTTTTGGAAGCTTGTATTTTTGTAAGAATATGTCCATTTCATATATGGTGTCCAGTTTGTTGGAGTAGAGTTGTTCATAGTATTTTTTTTTTTTTTACAATCCTTTTTATTTCTGTGGGGTCAGTTTTCACTTCACCTCTTTCATTTCTGATTTTGTTTATTTGGTTCCTCTCCATTTGTTTCTTGGTGAGACTGGCTAGAGTTTCACCAATCTTGTTTATCCTTTCAATGCACTAGCTCTTGGTTTTATATATCTTTTGTATTCTTTTTTGGGTTTCTATGTCATATATTTCCACTCTGATCTTTATTATTTCCTTCCTTCTCTTTACTCTTGCTCTTCTTGTTGCTTTCTTTCTAATTCTTTAAGTTGTAGGGTTAGATAATTTATTACCATTGTTTCTTGTTTTTTGTTGTTGTTTTTTTAGGTAGGCCTGTATAGTTATGAACCTCCCTCTCATGACTGCTCTCACTGTGTCCCATAGATTTTGGACTGTTGTGTTTTCATTGTCATTTATTTCCAGGATTTAAAAAAAAATTTCTTCTTTGAGCTCTTTGGTAACCGAATCATTGTTTAATAACATGCTATTTAGTCTCCAAGTGTTTGATTTTTTTCATTGTTTTTATTGTAGTTGATTTCTAATTTTATGTC
The DNA here is from genome assembly GCA_026230045.1 of Corynorhinus townsendii. Lineage (NCBI taxonomy): Eukaryota > Metazoa > Chordata > Mammalia > Chiroptera > Vespertilionidae > Corynorhinus > Corynorhinus townsendii. Next base: position 99,204,927 of record JAPDVU010000002.1, read on the forward strand.
CTTGTGAATGGAGAAGATGCTTGATATGACTTCTACCTTCATGAATTTGAAGAGACTTTTCCTGTGTCCCAATATATGGTCTATCTTTGAAAATTACTTATGTGCACTTAAAAAGAATGCATATTCTGTAGCTTGGGGTGAAATGCTCTGATGATGTTAATCAATTCCATCTGATTGAGTGAGTCATTTAGGATTGCTATTTCTTAGAGGATTTTTTTGTTTACAGGATTTATCCAGTGGTGTCAATGGGGTATTAAAGTCCCCTACCATAATTGTATTGCTCTTGATCTCTCCCTTGATATCTTTCAGAAGATTATTTTGTGTTTTGTGTGTGTGTGTGTGTGTGTGTGTGTGTGTGTGTGTGTGTGTGTGTATTGTATTTGAGTGTTCCTGTATTGGGCACATATAGGTTTACTAGAGTTATATCATCTTCTTGTATTGATCCCTTTAGTATCATGAAGTGGCCTTCCTTATATCTTGTTATGGCCTTCACTTTGAGGTCTATTTTGTCAGATATAAGCACTGCTACCCCAGGTTTGTTTTCATCCCCATTTGCCTGAAAAAAATAATTTCCCCATCCCTTTACTATCAGTCTACATGATTCCTTTGTTCTAGGTGGGTCTCCTATAGACAGCAAATGCATGGGTCATGTGTTCCCATCTATTCAGCTACCCCATGTCTCCTGATAGGAGCACTTTCTATTTACTTTTAAAGTTATAATTGATAGGTACTTGTTTGTTGCCATTTTTATTCTTTATGCCTGTGTTCCTCCTCCCCTTTCTATTTCTTCTTTTTGTAGCAGTCCCTTTAGCATTTCTTGCATTGCTGGCTTCGTGGTAATGAACTCTCTTAGCCCTTTTTCTGTCTGTGATAACCTTTGTTGGTATAGTATTCTTGGATTCAGTCCCTTGCTTTGCATCACTTTGTATATTTCATTCCATTCCCTTCTGGCCTGATGTGTTTCTGTTGAGTAATCAGTTGATAGTATAATGGGAGATCCCTTATAGGTAACTTTCTGTCTCTCTCTGGCAGCCTTTAAGATTCTTACTTTGTCATTAATGTTTGCCAATTTAATTATGATGTGTTTTGGTGTTGGTCTTTTTGGGTTCATGTTCTTTAGGACTCTGTGCTTCTTGGACTTTTGTGAGTTTTTTTCTTTCAAATAGCAGGGAAATTTTCTGTCATTATTTTTCCAAACAGGTTTTCTATTCCTTGCTCAGTTTCCTTTCCTTCTGGCACCCTTATTATGCAGATGTTTCGTTTTGTGTTGTCCCAAAGCTCCCTTAGACTCTCACCTGCTTTTTAAGTTTTTTTTTTTTTTTTCTGTTGCTGCCCTGCTTGGGTGTTTCTTCTACCTTGTCTTCTAACTCACAGATGTAGTCCTCAGCTTCTTCTACTCTGTTGTTGATACTTTCCATTGTGATCTTTATTGCAGCAATGTTATTCTTCATTTATGGTGTATTCTTCTTCATTTCCTTTGAATTCTTACACATGTAGTTGAGTTTGTCATCTATCCTTTTCAGTGTCGTTATAACCATTGTCATTGCTCTGAATTCTTTCTCTAACAAATTGCTTGCCTCTATTTTATTTATTTCCTTTTCTGGTTATTCCTCCTTTTGTTTTGTATGGTTTTTTCTTTGTCTCCCCATGTTTGCTGTTTCTTTGTGGTTGTTTCTACATATTAGGTCTATTCTACCAAGATTAAAAAAAAATTTATATAGTAGATATTTTGTGGGACCCAGTGGTATACTCTCTCAGGTCCTCTGGGCTGGGTATTCTAGGCATGCTCCCTACTTTTGATATTTTGGTTGTCTTGGTGTAGTTGGGTCTTGAGTGTTATTGTCTCATTTGTGGTTGGATTCTCCTTTCAGGATGTCTGATTATGTGACTCACTCTTTACCACATTGGCCGAAAAGCACAAAATACAACTCAACAAGCCACTACACAGAGGGAACAAAACACAAATGTATTCATAACACTGATAACTCCAATAAAAGTGACCACCAGAGAAAAGAGAATTAAGAGAGAGAAAAAAGAGCAAAAGTAATATTGAGAAAAGGAAAAAACACCAGAGAGAAAAGAAAAAGAAAATATATATATGGGGAGAAAACACCACAAAACAAACAAATAAAACAAAAAATGCAAATAAGAAACACCCAGAAAATGGGGGGAGGCAGAATCTGTAGAGGCAGAGCTTATATACAGAAAGTAAGGTTAGGGAATTGAATGAATATGGGAAGGACCATGGTTCAGTATAGAGGAGGCAGGAAGATAATGAGTGGATAAAAAGAAAAAAAAATTAAAAATCAATCAATAAATAAAAATAAAAAACAATTTTTAAACTTTATGTATCTATTTATTCATCTATTTTTGGAAAAGGAGAATAAAGAAGAGAGCATATAGTCTTGAGTTTAGTGAGTGAAACTAATCAAATAATTAGGGGAAGAAGAGAGCAAGAGAGGAGAGAAAAAACAAAAGCTTAAAAATGGCTAGCGAAGAAAGAGAAAAGAAAAGTGTGGATGGACTTGGAGCAGGGGAGAAGAAATTATATATATGAGTAAGCCAACAATGACTATAATAATAACATGGCAATAAAGCCAATAAAAAGATCAACTTTTAACAAGGGATAAAAAGAAAGGAGAGAGAAAAACAAAAGTGGAGACAGGAGAAGAGAAAACAGAATGAAAAGGGGAAGTTAAGAAGAAAAGAATGAAAAAAGAAAAAATAATAATGTTAAAAAAATAGAATGAAGAAAAATAATACAAAAAATAAAAGACAAAAAACAATAAAGAAAAAAAATTTTTAAAAAAGTGAAGTGTTGTTCACTTCAGCCAAATTTTAATGCCCCATGGGGGCTGGTCCAAGACCCTACTCTTGCCATTTCTCAGTTTCCTGTTAGGTAGTCAGCACCGTGTTGTAGTTCTAAGCAATCCACATCTCCTCTGTGTCTGTTGCCACAGCCTTGGCTGCAAGCAGGTGGGACCAATCTGCCCTCTTTGCCTATCTGCCTGCTGTTAGTCTTAATCACTGAAGCATCTATTTCTGACATGGGCTTAGGTGGGGGTGTTGCTGTATTGCTTTCTGGGATTGAACAGCCCCTCCTCAGCCCAGTCCCAGAGGGCTCTTTGGAGCTATTCAGAGTATTTATTTCCTCTGCAAAGCTTGAGGCTGGGTGTGACTGCACTAGATTACCTGAGGCTGCTGAGAAGGACTGGCTCTTCAGGAGAAAAATAGCTGCTTAGGTTTGGAGGGTCCGGAATGTCTCAGTGCCAGATTCCTGGTCACCTCTCCCTGTCCTACTCCCCTCCACAGCCTCCACAAAACTGCTCCTGCACCTGCTCTGCAACCTCGGTGAGTGTTTGTAATTGAAAGGTCCTATGGACTGGGTTTAGCAAATAAAATCAAGGACAAAACAGAGGCAAAACAATGGTGCAACCATGAGTTTCTCTCCTGAGCACTGCATGGCTTGGGCAGCTCTTCAGTCTGTCTTTCTAGGTGCAGCCTTTTGTGGTTGTTGACTTAGATCTAGATTTCCCAGCCTCCAGCAGCCCTGTGGGCCTCCCTTCCACAGTCAGATGTTATGAGTGTCCCCAAAGGACACGGACTTGGTGCAGCACAGGTTCCTTCTGACCTTCTGACCCTCTCATCCCAGTGGTCGTGCACCTCTCTTCAGTCCAGATCCTCAACCCTACCATCCTCCAGGCATCCTATGCCCTTTCTGGCTGTGGAATGTCCCACCAATTGTGTCTAATTCACCACTTCCGATTGGATGTTATTCAATTTAGTTGTTCCTTCTACCTGCTCCATGAGAAGGGGCAGGACATGTCTGCCTACTCAGCCACCATTTTTAGTCTCAAGGGTATGACTATTAAAGTGAATGGTTGATATAGAGGGGTAGACAGGATCATTAAATGAATGAGGTTCATAAAACACAGAGGTCATTGTATTAAAATGATCACATATGTACATATTGAAATTACCAAGAGTTAAGACTTGAGTAGTATTGGAGAAACGAAGAAAAATAAACAGAAGGTACTTCAATGTAAGCAAAAGGGAAGTGTACTGGGTGTATGGGGAATTTTAGAGGAAGAAAGATCTATAAAAGAGGAACAAGAAAGCAATTTACATTACTTCCAAGCTCAGTGGTATAAGGATGGGAGAAAAATCAGTGGCCATTTGAGTAGACTGAGGGAAACTGATCCTCTTAATCAATAGTCACATTTTCATTAGAGCAAATAGGTAAATGAAATGTTCAGAGAAAAGATCAAGTTCAGAGAAGAAATTGCTGATAATAATTTGTGGATTCCAGAAGCCAATGAGGAAGGGTTGTAAAATGTATGAAGAATGAGAGAAAGGAACAGGAGTGAGGAAACAGATACAGAATCTTCTAAGGGGTAAAATATAAGAGAGGGGTGAGGGTGAGTTGAGACTCTGAGGGTTTCTGTGGTGAATGATGTAAATAACATGGCAAAGAATATTATTAAGGATTTTGAGATAGAAATATTATCATGGATTACTTGAGTGGGCCCTAAATGTAATCACATGGATCTTCACATGGGACTAAGGAGATTTCATGAAGACTCATGTAAAGTAGAAGGTGATATGAAGATGGAGACAGAAATTGCAGTGATCTGAGCATATGCCAAGGAATGCTGGTTGCTATCTGAAGCAGTAAGAATCAAGAATACATTTTTTTCCCTAGAGCCTCCAGAAGCAGTATGGCCCTGCTGACACCTTGATTTTTTCTCATGATGCTGATTTCAAACTTAAGGCCTCCAGAACTGTGAAAGAGTATATTTCTGTTGTTTTAAGACACCGAGGTTGTGGTAATTTGTTAGAGTAGCTACAGAAAACTGATACACTATGAATTCAAATTAGATCTCTGTGGCAAGATTATGAGTCTGATTTGGCTGCAGTTTTGCTCCCTAGTTTTCTCAAGTTGCATCTCTTAGGGTTGAAGATACAAAATGGCTCCTGTGTGCATGTCTTACTCCTGGCTTGGGGTAGGTGAAGGCTGGGACTGGCTGGGCATCTTTCATTCTTCAGGTTGCCTTCCACCTGGCTGGCGTAGATTTCCTAATAGCATGCTAGTCTTGTGGAAGCTGACTGTGGGCTTCCCCAAGAGTGAACATTCCATGAGGAATTGGAAGAAGGCTTATGATCAAGCTTTGGAAGTTACAGAAAAAATTTCCACCACACTTTATTGGTCAAGCACTAAGGCTAGCCAAATGGAAGTGGAATTAGATCCCACCTTTCAATGGGAAAAATGTGGAAAAAAATATGTAAAATTCTATCACAAGTATCAAAGAGAAGAAAATAAGACACATACTTAAGATATGTGAGCAATATGAGAAAATGGAATAAAATGACAGCATTTCTGAAGCAAATGGTAGATGTTTTCAGAAACATATTTGTGAATAGGAAGTTTAATTGAGTATCTTCAATGAAGATTGTCCACCTAAACCACAGTAGAGAGTATTACAATACAAACAATAGTTAATGGACCTAGTTCTTTTTTTTTTTTTTTTTGAGAATGTAAAATTTTACTTATTTACCAGATACTTGAGGAGTCAATTTATATGATTGGTTAATTATAAAATTTTATATCTATAAACTTTACTTTAAAATATGTTTTTATTTATTTCAGAGAGACAGGAAATATCAATGATGAGAGAGAATCATTGATTGGCTGCCTCCTGCATGCCCCCTGCTGGGGATCAAACCCATAACCCAATCATGTGCCCTGACAGGGAATGAAACCATCACCTCTGGTTCATGGTTCCACACTCAACCGCTGTTAAAAAAAGTTAACCTTATTTTATCTTTATGGGTCTGCTGAATGCCCATTTAGCTTGTCAAATAAAAGACAAGTGAGAGGACTTAGAAAAATGTTCAATGACTCAATCAAGACTACCACTCATGGGACCTCCTGGTATGCAAAACTAATGCATATGTGCCTGTGTGTACATGTTTGTGGGTGTGTAAGAGGTGGTGAAGTGGATCATGTTTGCATGTGTGGGTGAAAAAGGGGCATATGCTAACCTGACAAACTCAGGAAAGGACTGAATGGTGGTCTTGCACATTCAAAGACCTAAAGTAACCACAAAGGATGGTCTGAAATTAAAACTTTAACTAAAAGCAGTTACAGTGGGTAGTCACGTGTTAGTCCTGTATCTTCCCCGACAAAGGTCAATCTTTATCTTAACTGAGCTTATTGTCTTTTTGCATCTACAATAACATATTATTGGAATGTCAAAGTAATTTTCCTCTTTCTGGACCCCTCAAAGCACAGGTACCGCTCTGTGGAGACCACAAATCCCCTCATTGTTATTGAGTTAATTGTTGACTGTTAACTATCCTGTACTCACCTACATAAAAGAAGTATGTGTCTATCATTTTACTTTTTACTCAATCCCAGAGGTTCCCTACCTTCCCCCCACACACCCCTGTTTTGTTTTCTCCCGCCTCTCTAATCTATCACCAATGGATTTCACGTAACCCACTTATGTCTCCTCCTTTGATTGTAATGTATAAAACAAGGTAAAAAAACTGCCATTCTCCAGAGCATTATCTCAATATGTTGAGATTCTGCTTCCTGGCAATTGTGGACAGTTTGGCTCAAATAAACTCAAAAATTCTTTACAGGTTTGAATGTGTTTTTTTTTATTTTATGTTAACACATGGGAACATAACAGTTTTCTAGGAAAAAGGGCTCAGGATTCCACATTTCTCTTTATTGTTTTCATAATTATTGAAATCTCTCAAGGGGACTAGGATATCAGGAAAAAGCTATGAGCACTTTGAAATAAAATTAATTAATTAAAAAAAAAAGGTGAGTCTGGGCTGATGACCAGATGGCCAACATAGATGATGAAAGGCTTAAGGGACAATGAGGTAAGATTTTGTTGGCCTTCAGTGTGGCTGATTGTTGGAAGCTCCTCCAGACACAGCTGCCCAAGAGCAGTGCTTGTCCTTATCTGTGCAGAACCTTGGTTCACTGAAGAAGGCATGTAAATTTACAGACAGCTGCGAATGTCCAACAACCATAACCCCAAGGGAGTGGTAAGATCTTCCCTTCAAAGACTCCAAGCTATGTAGAAACTTAGGTGAGGCTCCACTGTAAAGAGATCTGAGACTCCTGGGTGAGCATCTTAAGAAGCAAGAGTCCTGACAGCTTTGGGGTGAAAGTTAAAAGACTCTGCATCTCTTATATTATACTAGAGGCCGGGTGCACAAAATTTGTGCACTTGGGGGGGGTCCCTCAGCCCGGCTTGCACCCTCTCACAGTCCAGGAGCCCTTGAGGGATGTCTGACTGCCATGAAGGTGGGAGAGGCTCCTGTCACTGCTGCTGTGCTCACCAGCCTTGAGCCCAGCTTCTGGCTGAGCAGTGCTTCCCCTGAGGGAGTGCACTGACCATCCAGGGGCAGTTCCTGCACTGAGCGTATGCCCCCTGGTGGTCAGTGTGCATCATAGCGACCAGTCAATTTGCATATTGGTCTTTTATTATATAGGACTAGAGGCCCGGTACATGAAATTTGTGCACTGGGGGAGGGTATCCCTCAGCCCAGCCAGCACCCTCTCACAATCTGGGACTGCTAGCTTCTAACCACTTCTGCCTACCAGCCTGATCACCCCCTAACCTCTCTCCTGCTGGCCTGATTGATGCCTAACTGTTCCCCTGCTGGCCCTATTGCCTCCAACTGCCCTCCCCTCCTGGTCTGATGGTCCCAACTGCCCTCCTTTGCCAGCCTGGTCACCCTGGTGGAAGCTGTGGGTGGGACCTGCCCCCCGGCAGGGTCACAGGAACTGCAGCGGCAGGTGTGTGGAGCAGCCGGCCCCGCCCCTGCTATGCATGTCGCCATCTTGTGACGGCATTATGGCGTGAGGGTTAATTTGCGTATTACCTCTTTCTTATATAGAATAACTCCCAGTGCTTTAGGAAAATGGAGATATGGGAGCATTAGAATACTAAAAAAAATTCCTTTTTAACATATAAGTGTTTTAGTATGTGGGACTCAGAATGATCAGTTTTATTGTTGTTGTTTTAAAGTTTAGTTTAGTCTCATGTAGCTAAGTGTAATTTAGTTTGGACAGGTTATCTCAGATTATCTTTTTGGCACCCAGTTTGTGGATAACTAATTACCAACACATGAGATGAGAGGGAGAGGGAGAGAAAGAGACTACAAATAATTTTCTTTTAGAATTATACAAAATAAATTATAGCTAAAATGTATGGGATTCTTTTTAAGCTGATATAAATGCTCTAAGAATGAATGTGGTCATGTTTGCATATATTTGTGAACATGCTAAAAACCATTTAAGTGTACACTTTAAATGGATGGATTGCATGGTACTCGAACTAATTCTCAATAAAGCTTTTTTAAAAACAAGAATTGTAAAGGAAAATATTTTTCACCATCTTTAAGCTTGATCTATAGCAGTACTATTTGAATAGTGTGTTTGAAAGAAAAAGTCAAAATTTCTTAATTTTTCTTTGTATTTCTGAGTTCTTAAATTATAGTTAAGGTCACATGATGAGAAAGTTGGTTGGTACTTCATTCTAAATTACTTTAAGGTGTTCTTGGAATATTTTCATTTAATTTAAAAATATATGTGAGTCTTACCTCTGAAAAACTTGAGTTTTTTTGTTTGTTTGTTTTGTTTTGTTTTTTCAGTTCTATGTCTTCTTTCCCTTCAGCTCTTAGCACAGATCTCAATAAATATCTATTAAATGACATATGGAAAACAAACCTTCAATATTTGATTGGTAGTTTGAAACTGCAATAATTGTTCTGACATAAACTCAAAAAACAATTAGCCCTAACCGGTTTGGCTCAGTGGATAGAGTGTCAGCTTGCGGACTGAAAGGTCCCAGGTTTGATTCCGGTCAAGGGCATGTACCTGGGTTGCGGGCACATCACCAGTAGGAGGTGTGCAGGAGGCAGCTGATCAATGTTTCTCTCTCATCGATGTTTCTAACTCTCTATCCCTCTCCCTTCTTCTCTGTAAAAAAGCAGTAAAATATATTAAAAAACAAAGAAACAACAACAAAAACCAATTAATGCAGTTGTACTCATAGACAACCAATGACAGAATAATATGTTGTGTTAAGGAAAAGTATGTTCTCATCAGTCAGTTCAGTTTCTGTGCTAGATTTTTAAAGTTACTTCAATGTATTCAGTGCACACTGAACTGACAATTACAAATATTTGAAATAAAGTCTCTCCTTTAACAAGTATGCATTCATGTTTGACTCCTCTGAATTTTGAATTAAAATAAAACTGATACCAACCTTAACCAAGACCACAATGTTGGTATTCCTTGAATGCAAATACCATAAATACTCATTCAGCTTTGCCTAAGAAAATGGAGCTGACATTTCTACATTATAAAAAGGGCTTCAAATGGAACAGAGCAATTCCCCCAGGCTTGAAAGTTTCAGACATTTGAATTCTCTATGCCCCTTCTCAAGATTATAGGATGTTCTCCTTATGCCCAGAATCATCTGACCAGGAGCCAAATAAACATCAGATTTGTTTAAGGGTCTAATTAGACCCTAGGGTTTATAGCTGATTTCATTTTACATTTTAGGGGCATTGATCCTGTTTCTCTGCTGAGACCTTCCCTCACTTATTCGTTTGTACCAGCTGAATGTGGACCCATTGATTTTTTATTCTGCACTTTAGTGTTGTTATTATTTGTCTCTGTAGATAATCCTAACAACATATTCTCCTGTACTCACTCCTTAAATCCTGTTGCCTAACTATAAGTACTTTGTATTTTGTACATGTGCTTTCTTTAGAGCATGGGAAGGAAATAGGAATATAGGATTATATCCTTGGCAAATCCCTTCACCAGCATTGTAATTTCTCTCCCCCTGATTTCTCCCTTATTTTCTCTCATTTGTGAGTTTCTCCTATGTACAAGCCACCACAGTCTCTAAAGTAGAACAAGGAGAATTTGCAGCATCCGAGTACTAAAGGAGTTTATGTTGGTTTGAGAAACAATAGAATACTACATAAAACCTACAGTTTAAGGACACCTAGGGAGGAAGAGAGGACAAAAAAAACAAGAACAAACTCATGATGGTGGACAAAGGAGGAGAACCTGCTAGATGATGAGGAAGTTTCCATGTTTCCGTTGGAATGCAAAGGGAATGTGACTCCTTTGAAGTTCCATGCCAAGAGTGGCAATCTCCATGCTATTTTCTGTCCTTACGGTTCATTTACCAGTATTTACATCTAATTTTAAATATTTACAACTAATTTTAAAAATTAAATAGTATACAAAAGCTTAAAATGAAATAAAAGGGTTCCCTATCTCTTTTTTTTAATATATTTTTTATTGTTGATAGTGTTACAGATATCTCCCATTTTCTCCCCCTTCCCTCCTCTCCTCCTAGCCCCTACCCACCACTGTATTGCCCATGTCCATGGACAATGCATATAAGTTATTTGATTTATTTTTTCTTGTCCCTTCAACACCCTAAGGTATGTCAGTCTGTTCCAGGCCTCCCTGCTTCAGGTCTTATTTTGTTGGTCAATCCCTTTTGTTCATTAGATTCCACAATAAGTGAGATCATGTGATATTCCTCTTTCTCAGTTTGGCTTATTTTACTTAGCATAACATTTTCCAGGTCCATCCATGCTGTCACAAAGGATAAGAAGATCCTTTTTTTTTTTTTTTACAGCTGTACAGTATTTCAGAGTGTAAATGTCCCACAGCATTTTATCCATTAATCCACTGATGGGCATTTGGGTTGTTTCCAAATCTTAGCTATTGTAAATAACACTGCTACTGATACCCCAAATGGCAAGCTCGAAATTTCCTCATGGGTTCTTGTCCTAAGCAGTTTGAAACACAGTGGCTGCATCAGTCTGCATTGCTGCCAGCAGTGTACGGAGGGTTTCTTTTTCTCCAAATTCTCCACAGCACTTGTCCTTTGTTGATTTGTTGATGGTAGCCATTCTGACAGGTGTGAGATGGTACCTCACTGTCATTTTGATTTGCATCTCTCAGATGATTAGTGACTGCGCATGTTTTCATATGTCTCTTGGCCTTCTGTATGTCCTCTTTAGAAAAGTGTCTATTTAGGTTCTTTGCCCATTTTTTGATTGGATTATCTTCCTTTTGTTAATTTGTATGAGTTCCCTATAAATTTTGGAGATTAAACCCTTATCAAATATATGGTTGGCAAATATGTTCTCCCATGCATTGGGCTCTCTTGTTGTTTTGTTGATGGTTTCCTTTGCTGTGCAGAAGCTTTTTATTTTGATGTAGTCCCATTTGTTTATTTTCTCTTAAATTTCCATTGTCCTAGGACAGTGGTTGAGCTACATGTGGCTTGTGAGCCGTGGTTTGCTGCTCTGTTGACTAATGAGTTTGCTGACCACTGGGATAGGGGCTTAATCACAAGGAGCGACAACAGCCTGTAATTATTGGAATCGAGAGTCTAGGTCAGTGGTCGGCAAACTCATTAGTCAACAGAGCGGCAAACCGCGGCTCGCAAGCTGCATGTAGCTCGTGAGCCACAGTTTGCCTACCAATGTCCTAGGAGATGTATCCATAAAGATATTGCTATGACCTACATTTGATATTTTGCTACCTGTGGATTCTTTTAAGATTTTTATGGTTTCCCATAATATATTTAAGACTTTTACCCATTTTGAGTTTGTTTTCACGTATGGTGTAAGTTGGTAATCTAGTTTTATTTTTATTTTATTTTTTGCATGTATCTGTCCAATTTTCCCAACAGCATTTATTGAAGAGACTGTCTTGACTCCATTGTATGCTCTTGCCCCCTTTGTCAAATATTACTTGAGCATAATGGCTTGGGTCAATTTCTGGGTTCTCTGCTATGTTCCATTGGTCTATATGTCTGTTCTTATGCAGGTACCAGGCAGTTTTGAGAGCAGTGGCTTTGTAATATAGTTTGATATCTGGTATTGTGATCCTCCTACTTTGTTTTTCTTTCTCAGTATTTCTGTGGCTGTGTTTTCTTTTATTCTATATAAATTTTTGAAGAGTTTGTTTTATGTCTGTGAGTACTGAGGCTGCAGTGCAGTTTTGTGGAGGCTAGAGAGAGACTGTGTAGAAGAGCATATCAGGGAGATTGTTTCTTTGTCTTTAACCTTTGCAATTTTAATCATGGTGAGTCTTTGCATTCATCTTGATTGGGACTCTCTGTGCCTCCTGAACTCGTGTGACATTTTCCTTCATCAGGTTGGGGAAGTTTTCTGTCATTATTTCTTTACATGGGTTCTCTGTTCCTTGCTCATCCTCTGCCCCTTCTGGTATTCCTGTAATGCAAATGTTGTTATGTTTCATGTTGTCCCAGAGCTCTCTTAAGCTATCTTCCTCTTTTTAAATTATTTGTTCAAGTTGCTGCTCTAATTGTGTATTTATTTCTACCCTTTCTTCCAAATCACTGATTCGTTCCTCTGCTTTATCCATTCTACTTCTAATCCCTTCCATTGTGTTCTTCATGTCAGATATATCATTCTTCTTTTCTGTCTGGCTCTTGTTAATAGCCTCTCTTTCCCTTTTCATGCTGTTATAATTAGCACTAAGTTCTTTAAGCATTTTTATAACCATGGCTTTCAACTCTATGTTTGATAGTTTGCTTGCCTCCATGTCACTTAATTCTTTTTCTGAAGTTTCCTTCTTTTCTCTCATTTGTGTTTTTTTTTCTTTGTCTCCCCATTTTAGTTGTCTCTTTGTTTTTGCTTTTATATATTAGATACAATTACTATGCCTCCCAGGCTTTGTGGGATGGCCTTATGTAAAAAAGTGCTTTGAGCGGTCCAGTGGTATAGTCTCTTCGTTCACCTGAGCTGGATGCTCTAGGAATGCCCCTGGTGTGATTGTTTGGGCTCTCCTATTATAAAATTTGGGACTTGACTGTTTTTGTCCCATTTATGGGAGGGATTTCCCCTCCAACTTGCTGCCAGTGATGTTGTTAACTCTGCAATGTTTGGGTACTCCTTAGCCCAGAGGCTGGGTCTGCCTTGAGTTTCACACCTTGGTTGACCCTGTTCTGAACTGTACTTCCTTCCCCCATGGAGCTGGTCCCACAAGTGTCAACTGTAGGCACTTTGGGTCCCACTGGTATTTGCCTTGCTAAGCAGTCTAGAATAGTATGTGTGGTAGGGACACAAGCTGCTATTTCTAATTACATCAGGCAAAGACTCATAGCCTACAGAGAACTGTCTTTGCCTGTAGAGTGATTGGATTAAGTCTGGAGTAGCCCCAATTAATCATCCATAGGTAGGTGAGAGATTTTCCAGCAGAGTGGGACATTGCTTCTGCCTGGAGGCTAATTGTTATTCCAAGTTTCTTAATGGACCTCAGGTTGGGGCAAGGGATTTTCCCCTAGGTCAACTGTCTTCCCCCCAGGCAAAATGGTATGATAGCAAAAGTTTGCCAGAGAAAGACGACCTTTGCAGTGTGAGGGAATGATTCAGCACAGGACACCAGTGTGGCTGCCTTCCAAGCTCTAATCCCAGATCCTCTAACCCTGACTTCTTCTCACACAGCTCCAGTCCACTCTGCCCTCCCTCTGCCAGAGTACATGTTGAGTGGCTACTCACAGAACTTTTTGTGTTGCATTTCTAGCCATCTCTCCCTGGAAGACAGTAACCCTGCTGTTTTTCACAGCCAGATGTATGTGAGCACCTTTCTCATCTGTGCTCTTTGCTAGGGGCCCAGCTTGGGGATTAGACCTTAGAGTTCTCAGGGGCAACCACCTGAAATATTTTTTGGAACTTCATCTGCTATGTGTGGGGACTCAGACATCACTTTCACACCTCTGCACTTTCTACCAGTCTCTATAACATCTCCTTTCCATCCTTGGGTATCAGGGTTCTCTCTAGCTGGTCCTAATTTGATTTTTTATCCTGGTTCTTTTGTATTTTATTTGTATTTCCAGTTTGGTTCTGGGAGCATGTCTGTGAGCTTCAATTTTTCCACAGCCATTTTTAATTCCCCAAAGTTTTTCCCTATGTCATCCATCACACCTAATGTTGCATTCTAGAGACAAACTTCTAAAAATATTTATTTAAATCAAAACAAATCACTATAAATAAATTTATCTTCCAATATTTATGGACTAAATTGTGTCCTCTCAAAATTCACATCTTAAACTCCTAACCCCCAAATATTACTGTATCTGGAGACAAGATCTTGCACCAGGCCTCTAGTAAATTTATATTGTTTAAGCCAACTAGTCTGTGTTATTTTGGTACGGTTGCCCTAGCAAACTAATACACATGTGGTTAACTATTCAATCACTACAAAATATTTGTGGAGAAAAGTAAAACTCTTTCTAATCCATGTCTCCTGGTTTCCTTCTAAAGGAAATGGTCTTGTCAGATAATTATACATTATTTAAAGGCAACTACTTCTACATGTTTTTATATTTGGCCATTTAGTAATCAAATTCATATCTCTAAATAGTATGATTCTGCAGTTTCTTGATTTAGCAATATTAGAGTTTTTATATTAATTTTCTGCTATAATTAATGAGGCCTGGTTTATTGCCCTTCTCACTCTTCTCTCCTCTCTTACCAAATAATTATATCAGCATTCCAAGTTCTTTCACCAATCCACTCTGATTTTAACCAACTTGATACTTGTTGCAGTTCTTTATTATTCATCATGGTATTGAAGGCATTGGTAGTTCCAATCTTCATTAAACTTTCTCATCCTGTTTTTATCTCCAAACTCTGACAGCTGTGTTGTGATATCATAGTTCAGTCTCCTATAATTTTCCCACAAGTTTATTCTAAAATTTGAAAACCAATAATCAATGTCCAGTTTACTATAAGACTGTATATAATGTTCACTGTAGAGGCAAATGCTGTGCTAAACTTATATTTCCTTTCCAAGAGGTTTGCATCAATTCAATTTGAATTAGAGAATAGATCCTCTATGAGTACCGTTAATCCGTTAATTAAGGGATTTATTACAGAAATTAGGATTAATATAACTGTTGGAGGAGCTAGGGAAGTAAGGTCTATAAACAGAAATAGGATAATCATAGAGAAGAATTCACCAGCCTCCCATGGTGGGCAAGGAAGCATAGCATGTGCAGCTTCCACAAAGGGTCATAAAGGTAAACTAGTGGAGCAATCTATGGAAGGGATTGCTTCTGCATTTTGTGGTGGGAGCAGAGCAGCTATAGGTCATGGGACTTAGAATCAGGGAGAAAAGATGAATTGGGACAGGAGAAAGTAAGATTAAAAATGTAAGACATTTCTTTTACTAGTTCCTTTCTTTTATTAATCCTCACCCAAAATTATTTTTTCCATTGATTCTGTAGAGAGAATGAAAGGGAGGGGGAAAGACAGAGAGGGAGAAATATTGATGTGGGAAAGATACATTGAATGATTCTCTCTTGCATGCGTCCCAACCGGGGCTAGAGATGGAGCCACAACCAAGGTACATACCCTTGACTAGAATTGAACCCGAGACCCCTCAGTCCTCAGGCTGACATTCTACTGAGCTGCCTTTCTTCTGAAGTCTAGTTATCCTTTGTTATCTACAATAATAAAAGCGTAATATGCTAATTAGACTGAACATCCTTCTGGACAACTTCCGGACAAAGCTGGCACTGCAAGGGAAGCCCGGGTCCCAGGTGCCAGAGGGAAGTCCTGGTCCCAAGAGCCAGAGGGAAGCCAATGCCAGCAGCCAGGGGAAAGAAGGCCTACTCTTGCAGGAATTTTGTGCATCGGGCCTCTAGTTTATTTATATTTAAGAATGAGGTTAGTTGAAAAGTGTAATGGGGCTCTATACACAAGAATAACACTTGTCAAATTACTTTGGGGTGAGTTGGTTAGCTACCACATATTCTTCTGAGTGACACTTAAATGCCAAGAAGCCAAGATAAAGACTGTTTGTAGTTGCCCTAATTCTACCCAGAAAGTTTGTTTAATTTATTTAGGAAAGAACACTATCATTTTTGGTTTACAGATAAGTGCCTATCTATTATATGAAAGATAGAGATTAGAGGAAATTATTCCCTGTGGAAATCTTCAACAATTTCAGTCCCATTTTTCACTTCTTCATACTATTCTGATATCATTGTCTTAAATCCTCCTTTTCTAGTGATATTACCTGGGCACAGGGACTCTCTCCTCTGTTATAACTCTCTCTACCTTTATGTCAAGAGTGCACTTCTTATTATTTGCTTCATCAACACTTGTCCAACTGTATTTAATATTTCAGAAACTTGTTGAAATCTTTCATCCTTTAATGCCTTAATTCCTGATCTTTGTTTGGTTTTAATAACATTTATAAGATTTTTTAGTATATTTTTATAAGACTATCATCGGAGAAAACATGTGTGTGTATTCTCCATTAGCCATGTAATTTCAAGATTTGTGGTAAAGATATCTTTGTGGCTCAACAAAATGTGACTAGGAGTTCCAACTGCAGCATAGGCTAAATGGCACAACTGAAATTTACAAGTATTTATTGAGAATGGTTATGTGGCATTTCATATAAATGTAAGAGATGAAAATATTAATAAAATATAATTTATATTATATACAGGACAATTTATCATTATGGAAGGGAGAAGAAAATGTAAACAAAGTAAAATGCAATAATACAGATTCTATGACAAAGTTGTAGAGTTAAGCCATGTTATTGAATGGAACTGATGGGTTTTACTTAAAAAAATAGTATTTCATGGAGGAGGTGACTATTAAGATAGAAATATTTATTAATTCAGATGAGCAAGCAAATAGATGGCTATAATGGGGGAAACATGTCACTCTGGCATACAAATTCCTTATATCTATTCTCAAACTGCCTCTGTAGTCTTCTTCCACAACTTCCTCTGATATGCTAACCAAAGCAGAAAAGACATTGTTCCTGAGAGTGGTGAAATAACATTTTTATTGAGCAGCTAAGTATGACTGGCTTATTTGTATCTACCCAAAATTGACAAGTTTCAACTAACTGGTTGAAGTTGTCCTATGCTCCAAATGATAATATATTTGCAAAACAGTACAAACATCTATCAATATAAATGAAGTTCACATAATCATGATAACTCATCAAGACTCAACCTACACTTGAAGAGGCATTATCACCGTAAGTCATGCCCGCTGACATTCCTCCACCACTATGTGATTGCTAGAAGTTAACCTATTTACCTATTTATTAGTTTTATTTTTTAAAACTCTTTGACTGAATATTTTGTTTAGTTTTTTTAAAAGACTAACATCAATGTTTTTTATAGATAAAGAAATTGAAGGATCATATATGTGAGAAAGCATAGCAGACTTTAAAATTCTTATAAAACCGGTTAAATATTTTTGACCTTTCACTTCCCAATTCTTAAGCTTTTTAAATTCATTCTTGAAATTAATCCCATGATTCTACCCATCATTCTTGCCCATCATTCAAAGCCAAACTCCTATGCTATTTCCTCACTGAAGCATTATGTGATCACCCCAGTCGAAATCCCTATAACTGCTATAAGGCTTTGCAATATCCTTAAGGAATTTAGGACAAATACTTTTCATTTAGTTTCTCATTTACTATTCTCATCCTCCGGGGCAGTTTTTAGATTCTTTGAGAAAGAAACATGTTGTGTACATTATGTTCTGTTCTTCTAGAGTTTTGTGCCCCAAAGCAATTAAGAGGTTCCTTGGAGATGCTGTGTTGCATTTGCAGGAAGCATCTAGCACTTGAAGGCCCAAGAGGCACTGAAAGTGCTAATGTAGTGCTTAGCATGTAGAAAATGCTCAATAAATATTAGCTGTCATTGTTATTATTAATTTGGCTTGTTCTCTATATAAAGTCACATGAAGAACCTCCTGACATAATATTTGACAAAGATTTTAAAGAAAGAACAACAAAATTAGTTCTTTATTTTTAAATTTGAGTGTCACTAGCTAGTTCTTATTCTTTTTTATTTCACTCTTTACTGTCAAAGTCTCCATGTTTTTCACTTCACTAGACTGGAAACTCCTTGAAAGGAAAGACCTGGACTTTTTTAGAAAATCATTTTATCTCCTACAATGCCTAGCATGCTTCTTTAAATACTATAGAAGAGAAACACATTTGTTTGCTTTTTAAAAGTGTAAGAAATGCATTTAGCATATACTGTCTTGTACCATTATTTATCTTGTGATTTGTCCTTGACTCAGAACAAAGGTGTTTAATGCTCTGCACACAGTAGGTTCTTGACTTCTTTATGAAGACAGCAGGCTTTTAGAGGTTTATTGGTGCCATTAAAATACAAATTGACCATAAATAGATGAAGTTGGGCTTTTTTTTTTCTTGAGTGAAATCTATGGGGTCTATGTGGAGGGCAATAAACCAAAGTCACTTGAAATAATACAAAAAAAATTCAAATGAAAAATACATTTGCATGGCTCAAATGATCCTTAATCAATGAGTCAAAAGGATGTGATTTTCCTGTCAGATGACATGTCAAAAAATAAAATGTTGGCAATGTTGACACTTTATAATTTGAATAAGCACAAGAGCATGATCCCAATTTCTATTTGAATATCTCACATATTCAAAAACTTTTTCATAGCTGGCCACTGGGATTTTCCTAGACATTCCAAAAGAGACTAACTCACTGCAATCAAGCCTATTGAATAGTTGCTCTTTGATTCTATCACGTAGAGATCAAAGTACTATCTAAGATTTGAGATTATTTTCGTTAAAAGGACAAAAATATTTTATATGTAATAAATATATTTATTTACAGTGACACTAGCATTACCGTTCCCCCTCTTCTTCAAAGGTAAACTTCCTTTAGTATATTTGGAAAGCAAGAGCCTTCTTTTTTTTTCTTTTTTTGCAAGAGCCTTTTGAATGCACATTTCTGACTTGCCACGTGGCAACCATTGCTCTCTGTAGGGTTCTCCCAGATATTTCCAGGTCCACTAGAGGCTATATATACCTTCTCTGCTGGAGATAAACTATGGAAACCTGTTTTAAATTTCCCAGTGGATGGGCAAAAACTGGAGTGACTCATACATGCCCTCACAGCCCTTCCTTGAAAATTCTCCACAGCACCCCCATACAAGGCTACACCAGTACACCAGACTTGACTGAGGAATTGGGAGTGGCTGAATGGAGTGACAATATAAAAGGTAAAGGTAATTGCACAGCATGTGGAAGTGATCATTTCAAATACACATATCCTAGATCTTAGCCTTCCCAGAGCCCACCCACTTCTGAGTGTGTCCTTTCTTCAAACCTCTACGTTATAAATACCCATTTCTTTCTTATAAGCTTTAAAGAAATACACAGGGGATGTTTTAACTCTAGGTTAATTCTTCTTTCTCCACATGAAAATCTCTGGAAAAAATAATCATCAGCAGTATATAACTAAAAGTCTAAGTTATTAATTCTAGAATACACAGACAGGACAGGGTGGGGTAAAGTGGTTTTTTAAAATAATGCTGTCCAGCATGAAATCCTGATTCCATTAATTTATTCCAGTCAGTGAAAGTGTTATTTAGCCCTCTTTATTCTTTCTGGTCATCTGGGACACACACACACACACACACACACACACACACACACACACAGAGAGAGAAAAACAGAAACCCAACTCTCCCAACAACAAAAAAATATTAAATCCCAGAGACAGTAAAATATAGATCTACATTAAAGATAATATTTTCCCTAAATCTCTTATATAAAACCCTAATATGCAAATAGACCAAATGACAGAACAACTGAACAACTGGTCGCTATGATGTGCACTGACCACCAAGGCATGGAACATGATGGGCATCAGCCAGGGCAGGAAGGTGGAGCAGGTGAGTGGGGGTGCCAGACCAAGGTGGGGCATGGGTCGCTGTCATTAGGGCGAGCCTCTGGTGGTTATTGAAAATCCTTTTCTCCCGCATGCTGCAGTCTGGCCCAGCACTCACACCAGTTGCAAGCGCTGGCCCTGCTCACACCCACTCTCAGTGCCAGTCCCACTTGCACCTGCAGCTGGTGCCAGAGCCACCGCTTACACCCTCTGCCGGAACCCAGCACCAGTCTCAATTCCTTTGATCCATCAGCGGGCGCAGCAATGGCTGCCAGCCCCAATTGCCCCTGAGGGCTTCTCCACCTCCTCATGCTCCTGAGGAGTGATCAGGGAAGCAGCCACTGCTCGCAACCACTGACAGCACTGGCCCTGCTTGCACCCACTGCTGGCACCAGCCCCAATCGCTCCACACTGTCAGCAGGTGAGACTGGGGCCGGCGTCGTCAGCAAGTGGGAGCGGCCTTGGCAGGAGTAGTGCTGCTGACAGATGGGGGACCTTGGGCTGCGGTGGGAGGGGCCAGTCGGCGGTAGGGAGGATGGGTCAAGACCCGCCCCTGTGCCTATGGTAGCCTCACAGCTCACAGTTTCTTTCAAGGTACAGGGATTCATGCACTGGGCCCTAGTACAATATAATATTCAAAGGCTCTTCCCACAGGAGGATAAAGCTTTTTATAATTTTTAAAGGTAGTGTTGTAGACACCTCCCTGCATTTTTGTTTGTTGGTTTGTTTGGTTGTTATCCTCCTGTTTCTAAACCATGCTTAGAAATTTATAAGTGCATAACATAAAAAGCTTAATGCTGTACTTTGCTTTCAATCATCAGGACCTTCTGGTTTTTGATATCTTCCTCTGGCTAAACAAAGATAAGTCCAAGGCTTTAAAATGACCACTTTTCTAAACTTAAAGCAGGGCCACACCCCAAAGCAGTGCCTTTTCTTCATTATTACTGTATAAGTAAATGGAAGATAATATGAAGAATTGTTATTCTCCTACTGAGGCCATCCCTGCTTTTGTGTATCTGTGTGTGTGTGTGTGTGTGTGTGTGTGTGTGTGTGTGTGTGTCTGGGGGCTTTGCACAGTCAGGAAGAAAATAAATAAAAATGTTTGTCTTAAATTATTGCTAATATTTACACCCACAAATTAATGATATAAAACATGAAATTATTTCTCATTAAAACTATATTCATTAGTTAAAACAAATAGACATGAATAGAAATATGCATACCAAATGTTTCTTTCCCTCCCCACACTATCTTCCTCTATGAGTTTATATAAAACTAATAATTTTAGGGAAAGACAGTAAATTGAATCTATAGTCTATATTGTTAGTAAATCCATTCTGGAAAAAAAGATCTATAAATATGGACAAAACTTGACAACATAAGTAAACAGGATCCTCACAATCTGTGTAACTGAAGTAATAGAACAATACTCTGGATTACTAATAAAGCTGTGGGAGTCAGGAAACAAAGCAGCATCAAGAGCATGGTGTTTTGGAGGGATATGCTTTATACAGTGAAATGCACAGATTTTAAGTGTGCAATTTGACAAAGAAGTATAGAAATCTCATATGTACAGTTAGATAAATTTTGAGAAATATATAGTCCATGTAACCGCCAACCCAACCAAAATTCAAGACATTTTCATTGAAAGGTAGTAGAATATGCCATACCCAAATATGCGTCTTCAGGATGGATATTGATTATTTTGAGTGGTGGGCACTTGAGAAGCAGCAGATGCAGGGAGAGGCTTTCTCTGAATGCGGTTTATCTGCCTAAAGACAGATCCTCCAAAAGGAACTCTATTGTCATAAATCCCTTCCCTGGGAGTTTCATTAACCAGGGAAAATGGACTCATCACAGGAGAGGAGACTAGAAGTCAATACCACACCCAGACAAATTGTCACAAACTCTCTTACCTCCTATCTGTTCTTCTAAGGGCCAATTCATCTTTCCTAAAAATCATTTACTCTTCCCTAAGAGGTCTATATCTCTTCTTCCCTTTCCTATTAAGATGGCATTTAAGCCTGAATTCTAAGTCGCTTCCGGGAGTTACGCATTTTTTCCGAGGTATTTTCCATGAGTACATAAGGTATACATGTTAAAAAAACTTGTGGGTTTTTGTTGTTGTTGTTGTTACTCTATCTTTTAATATAGGGGTCTCAGCTAAGAACCAAGAAGGATAGAGGGAAAATCATGTTTTCTCTCCTACATCATTATCACAGTAAGTTTGCTCTTACTGCTTTCTGGCCAATCCTGGTCTTCTCACCACCATTGTTCTGATTTCATCGTTACAGCTTAGTTTAAGAGCTTAAGTTTTTGAATTATCAAATCTAGGAGCAAATTTCACCTTCTGATACACTAGAATTAGAATAAGAAAGTTGCTTAGTCTTTGAGCCTTTTTAAAAATAACAGGAACACTGATATGTCTACATTACAAGTATTTGTGAAGATTAAATTTACTCACATATCTAAACTATTAGTAGAGTGTTTGGTAGACATACACTGCATAGGTAATGAGTAAAGCCGTCACTTTAGACAAATTAAAGAAAAAAAGGGTTAAGATGGAGTGCAATGTGACTCCTAGAATGTATGCTTTGTGGTAATGGGAATGGGAGAAAAGGAGGTAGCATTAGAATTTTATTATAACAATTTATGGTAAGAAATATCATAACATTTGCTATATATTATTCTAAGTGATTTGCACAATTGAATTCATTTAATTATCAGAAAATTTTGTAAAGGTACTATTATATTTGTTATTGTCATGCATGGAGAGATTAGGAATGTTTCCGAAGGCTACATATCTAGCAAGTGGTTAAGTTATGGCTCATACCTGGATAGTCTGCTTTAATGTGCTTTGAACCCCTATGCAATATTATTACTCAATTATAAATTACTTACAATTTTATGAAACCACCTTTCCTTTTAAGAATATTTATGTAGTTACACCACCTGTGGCTTTTGTTACCAGTGTAAACAATTAATTTACATGTGTTAACTTTTCTTTAACATTTGTGGGTCTCTTGAGCAGTAGTAGGTTAGGATGAATATATCATTTAATTAAAGGTACTAACTATCACCAATTAAGATTTTCCCATAGGTCCTAGCCGGTTTGGCTCAGCGGATAGAGCATTGGCCTGCGGACTGAAGGGTCCCAGGTTCGATTCTGGTCAAGGGCACATGCCTGGGTTGAGGGCTCAATCCCCAGTAGGGAGTGGCAGGAGGCAGCTGATCAATGATCCTCTCTCATTGACCTTTCTAACTCTCTCTCCCTCTCCCTTCTTCTCCGAGATCAATAAACATATAGTAAAAGAAAAAAAAAAAAGATGTTCCCTTAGGATATAAACATCTTTCCACTGGGATTTTGAGCACTTTGATTGGTTCCTTTAAAAATGTAAGAAATTAGTTGCTCTTAATTCATTTGATACTCTGTGATTTATTTAATAAATTAATATTTTTCCTGGGATATATGGCCAGTTTGCAATTTAAAGATTAGGTTCTCTAAAATCTTACCAGGTACTTTAAAAATAAGGAGAATATTAAGGTCATTGTTCTTTCCCTGTACCTTCAATTAGAGATATACCTAAAAGAAAGCACACAGATGGCTTAGGACCGTGGTCAGCAAACTGCAGCTTGCAAACCACATGCGGCTCTTTGGCCCCTTGAATGTGGCTCTTCCACAAAATACCACGGCCTGGGCAAGTCTATTTTGAAGAAGTGGCATTAGGAGAAGTTTAAGTTTAAAAAATTTGGCTCTCAAAAGAAATTTCAATTGTTGTACTGTTGATATTTGGCTCTGTTGACTAATGAGTTTGCCGACCACTGGCTTAGGATATTTACTAGTATTTTTTTAAAAATAAAATAAAAAGACACTCATATTACTGGTATGAAGTTTGATAATAATAATACCTTCCTTAACAATAATTTTCATCTTATAATATGACTAGAGGCCTGGTGCATGAAATTCATGCATGGGGTGGTGGGGGGATTAGTCTCTCAGCCTGGCCTGCACCCTCTCCACCTCTCCAATCCGGGACCCCTCAGCAGATGTCTGACTGCCTCTTGCAATCCTGGACACCTGGCTCCTAACCACTCACCTGCCTGCCTACCTGATCGCCCATAACCCCTCTGCCTACATGCCTGATTGCCCCTAATTGCTTCCCTACTGACCTTATTGCCCCTAACGGCTCCCCTGCTGGCCTGATTGCCCCTAACCACCTCTGCCTTGCCCCGCACCTGGGACCCAGGATTTGCTCCTCCAGCTGGTCACAGGCACCTAGGACCCAGGCCAGCTCCGCCAAGGCTAGCCACAGCTCCAGGTGCCCGGGTGGGTGGCTTCACACGGGCCACAGCTGTAGGTGCCCGGGACCATGGAGTGGGTGGCTTGGCTTGTCCCCTTCCTGGGATGCAGCTGCAGGTGCAGCCAGTGGCACCCAGGACCATGGGGAGGGCAGCTTGTCCCTTTCCCAGGCCACAGGCGCAGGCACAGCCACTGGTACCTGGGACCACAGGGTGGGCAGTTTGTCCTTCTCCTGGGATGGAGCCTGGCTGGTCCTCATTCCTCTCTCATGAGCTAATTTGTGCCTGGCTAGTCCCCATTCCTCTCTCCCCAGTGTTGAGTGTCTGAGCCGTTATGGTGTGATGGTGTGAGGGTGTGAGGGCATGAGGACCATTTGCATATTAGCAAATATAATCCTATATTAATAGTGATATTCTAAAATCCAGTCTTCAAGATAAGGTTGTAGATAAATATAATAAATATTTTTCTTTTCAGCTTTTACATATTTGATAAAGATTAATGATTGGCTAATTTGTCTACAAGTCATAATACATAGTGACAAGCTAAGACCAAAACTGGGCTTTCTAATTCTAAATCTGACAGGTTTCCACCCACCCAAGCATCAGGAGGAAGACTCAGATTTCCTTCCATTTTTTACTCAAATATAATTGTGTGTTTAGTTAAAACTTAGTAAGAGAGGATCCAAGATGGTGGCAGAGTAGGTGGAAATTATAACCACCTCCTCTCAGGAAAAAACTGGAATTACAATAAAATATAGAGCAATCAACCTGAATAACGAAATAAAAACTGGCTGTAGAAAGTCTTGTAACCAAGGATTTACAGAAGAAGCCACATGGAGACGTGTAGGAAGGGCAGAAACACAAAAAGGGCTGGCCCCACTCCCACGGGTAGTGGCTGAGATTCTGGAGGGAGATCTCAGCTGAAAATATTCTCTGTGAGGAGTAAGGGGTCTCAACCCCATGCCAGGATCCCTAGCCCAGAGCATCAGAGCCAAGAATAGGTGCCCACATAACATCTGGCTGTGAAAATAAGTGGGAATTCTGTTTACCAGGGGAGGTGGGAGGCTTCTAGTGACACAGGCACCCTCTTAAGAGTCTCATACTCTACTAACTGAGATAGCTGGGTGCCTAAGACACACAGGTGCCCTCTTAAAGGGTTGATACACAAAATTTTGTTGGCAGCCACTCAATCTGGGCTCAGGTGGGGGACAGGCAGAGCAGACTAAAATCCCATGAAGAGAGACTGGGGTTTGTGCTCTGGGAAGAGACCTGAAAGGACAACCACCAGAATATTTGTGCTAAGTTCCTCTTCAATACTGCCGACACCATTTTTCTTTTTTTTAATAATCCTTACCTGAATATATTTTGTCAATTGATTTTTTTTTTAGAGAGAGTGGAAGGGACGGAGGGGGAAGAAAGAGAGAAGGAAAGAAACATTGATGTGAGAGAGACACATCAATTGCTTGCCTTCCACATGTGACTGGGACCAAGGATAGAACCTGCAACCCAGGTATGTGCCCTTGATCAGGAATTGAATCTGCAGCCCTTCGGTGCATGGGCATGCAGACATCATCTATTTTGGGTGGAGCACTACCCTACATATGCATTAACCTGGGTGGAAACAATAGGTCCACACTTTGGACTCCCTGTAGTCCCATTCTGTGGAGCTCACACCCTGCTGAGGAGTCAGCTATCTAAGCCAGGGTGTAGAGGTTTGGGAGGATCAGGGGGTGTCAGTGACTGAGTTGTGTGGCTTTGGGGTGAGGCCTCACCATCATGAGAGATCCACTAGCCCCACTGTCCCAGTGGTTCTACCCTTCTAACTTCTGGTGGCTCTGCCCTGCTAAAGTCTGAGCAGAATCTGGGACAAACTGAGTGGTATGTCTTTAGGGTGGGGGGTCACTCCCAGTACACTCTCCCATGCCTGATCTGCACTGTCCCATCATGGGAGATCCACTAGCCTCATCCCTCCAACTCCTGGCAGGCCTGCTCTGCTGATATAGGTCTCCTGGCAGAATCTTGGATAGACTGAATTGTGTAGCACTAAGACCAGGGCCATTCTTTCCTTGCATGCCTGAGCAGTGCAGAGCCCTGCCTTCACACAATGAAATCTTGGTCTGTTAAACTCTGCTGGCCTCATCCTGACAACTTCCTGAGACCCCTGCTCCACCACAAATGTGACCACCCAGAGGGTGGCTGTTAGACTTGGTAAACTCTGGGACATTTGTTGAGTGACCTTAAACCTAGCATAGGCACCTAGTTTAAACTTGCAGCAATCTGGTGAATGCCCCTTGCCCCTACCTGGTGATTTGCTGAGAACCAATCTCATGCAACTCAAGTACCATCAGAGGCTCTTTCAGTGACTGAGTCTAACAAATAGTTGACAGGCCATGGAGGCAGATCTTGGGGGGCTGTGGGACTTTTGCTGGCCTGGTGCTGATAAAAGCTGCCCTTGGTGTGCAGCTTGGTCCTTTGTGTGCACATCCAGGGCCAGCAGAGACAGCCACAAACTGTGAATCACTTTGTAGCTCCAAACAGGTTGTCCAGGGATAGTCATAGTCAGTGTTTCACATTGGCCTGCACTACCTCCCAAGAGTCCCCAGAACCAACAAACAGAGTGGCCAGATTCAAACATCAGAGCAGGATCCAATAAGCTTCACAAGTGGCACATCCAAAGGGAGATCTTGGCAGGCATTAGAGTCTGCTGAAGTGAATTTCACCTCATGTGGTCAGCACCTGCACAGCAGCTTAGACACTGAGGTACTGGTTGATCCTCACATTCAACCACCTTAAAGATTGACAGCACACATGAACAGGTCAAGCGAAATACATTACAATAGGGAGGCCCACATAAAGCACATAAGAGGCATTCCTGGAGCACCCAGCTTAGGTGATCAAGGAGACTGCACCAATGGGTACCATAGACACTTACCAACACTTGGAGTCATAGCAGATGTGCCTAATACACAGAAACAAACACAGAAAGAGAGCCAAAATGGGCAAAGAAACATGTCCTAAATGAAAGGACAGGAGAAACCTCAAGAAAAAGAGCTAAGTGAAATGGAGGCAAGCAATTTAGAAGATATAGAGTTCAAAAATATGGTTATAAGGTTGCTCAAAGAACTAAGTGAGAACTTCTACAAAGAGGCAGCAAACAAAAAAGGACATAGAAACCATAAAAAAGTAGTCATTAGAAATGAATACATTAGAAGAAATAAATGTAGGTTGGATAAAGCAGAGGTTAGAATCAGTGATTTTGAAGACAAAGTAGCAGAAAACACTTAATCAGAGATCAGCAAAAAAAAAACAACATATATATATATATATATATATATATATATATATATATATTAAAAATGAGGATAGTTTAAGGGACCTTTGGGATAACATAAAGTGTAACAACATCGGCATCATAGGGGTACTAGAAGAAGAGAGAAGCCAAGAGATGGAGAATCTATTTAAAGAAATAATGAATAAAAACTTTTCTTAAGTGGTGAAGTAAAAAGAAACACAAATTCAGGAAATGCAAAATCCCAAACAAGATGAACCTATAGAGGCCCACATCATAATTAAAATGGCAAAGATTAAAGACAAAGAGATAATCTTAAATGCAGCACGAGTTATCCACAAGAGAGCTCCAAATGAAAAATTATAATAGTGTACAAGTAGATCATTGTGGCTTACATAAAGAAATTCAACATTCAATTTTGATGTTAGTGATCATGACCCCAGAATAAAACTTTTAATCTCAAAATATATACTTACTAGAGACCTGGTGCATGAATTCATGTGCTAGTGGGGTCTCTGGGCCTGGCCTGCGGGATTGGGCCAAAACTGGCTCTCCGACATTCCTTGAGGGGTCCTGGATTGCAAGAGGGCACAGACCAGGCTGAGGGACCCCACCGGTGCACGGTCAGGACTGGGGAGAGACGCAGGAGGTAGGCCAGCCGGGGAGGGACTGCGGGAGGGCTCCAGGGCATGTCCGGCCTGTCTTGCTCAGTCCTGATCAGTCAGATCCCAGCAGCAAGCTAACCTACCAGTCAGAGTGTCTGCTCCCTGGTGGTCAGTGTGCATCATAGCAACTGGTTGACAGGTCGACTATCTGCCCCCTGGTGGTCAGCTCACATCATAGTGAGTGGTTGAGCAGCCTTAACATATCATAGCATATTAGGCTTTGATTGGTTGAATGGATACTTAGCATATTAGGCTTTTATTATATAGGATTGGGAGCAATTATCCACCACTGGTTTTGAAGCCTATCAAAATATGCTACCCAAAGTATGCCACTTTGGCATAAGGGTTATTTTAATCTGAAAGTAAATGAAAATCAGCAGAGAAAGGAGAACTGCCTAAATAATAAAGTGTAAATTTTTCCTTTTGTATAGGAAATATGTATGAAAAAGGGCTCTATAATAAATCTGACTGAAAGTAACCTCACAGTGTGATCTGATCATAAAATTCCTAACTAGGCAGTTCATGGTGGGTAGTAACACCAAAGGCCTATTAAAGGGTTGATTTTTGCCATAAGCAAGCCCTGCCCATTGTTTCTGTGCATCTAGGCTAACACACCTTTGAAATGCCAAAGTAATCCTCTTTTTCAGACCCCTAGGAGGCCTCAGGGACCCTCAAGGGAACACATAATCTTGCTAACTGTCCTGTATCCAATATTAGAGATTTCCACACCTCACTTTCTCTCACCTTCATATAATCTTCCTTACAGTCCCTCCTTAATTCTAAATGTATAAAATGTCATTCTCCAAGTGCAAAAATGTCAATCTCTGGAGTATTTTCTCTTTGCTTCCAGGTGTGCTGTCTGCCTGACTCAAAAATCTTTTATCAGTGTTTTTTCCGCAGGTTTAGAATTCTTACTTTGACAGAAATTTACATTTATCAGAGTAATTATTTATGTATAGATGTCATGTCTCCTTACCAGGAAGAGAGCTACTCTTTGAGGCAACTTTAGTTACCCAGAGACTCTTATCTGCATAATAAGGCATTTTTTTATTTATTTACTACACATTTCTTCCTCTCACCTGCCCACAAACTGAATGCTCCACCCAGAATCCCAAAACCCCTTTACCTTTGTTTAAAACAAGATAAAATGATATAAAAACCTCATTCATCTAGCTGCCTCTTTGAGCCACCTTTTTTCTTTGTGAATTCCCTTTGCATACTTATGAAATTAAAACTTTTCTGTTGTTATTTCTTTTTTTTTTTTTTTATCAATTTGATTCACAGGCCCCAGTCATTGAACCTAGAAGGGTAAAGGAAAAAAGCTTTTTCCTCTCTGACAGGCCAAAGTTTTTATTTAATTAATAATGTTGCGTCTTAAAGCAGAAATATTGCATAGGTATATTTCCGTTTGAGCTGGCAAATTGTATAATTTAAGTGGAGGTAAACTCACACATATGTAAGGGAATGAGCAGTTTATAGTTCCTGCAAAATGCATAGCAATAAGTCTAGTAATCCTTAAAGTTTTTTCCACGTATTTGAAGCTTCCAAAATCATGCTTCTAATTTATGATGAATGTGAAGAATCTCAGATGCTATGTTTTGGCTATAAAGTTTTTTAATCATATAATTTATTTTTTAATTCATGTATTGTGATGATTTCTTTAATTCAAAATGTATATACACATTTTAGAGGTTCAGAATAAGCTATTCCAAGATGTATCTCAGTAGTATACACATTACTTTGAGCTAATGGCAATTTTAGCTCCAGGTTTCCATGAAAATTCTGCCCCTCCTTTTAGCTACTTAGAAACACTTGTATCAGGTGCCTTGCCCATAATATGAGATTATCACAGATAACCGTTTTCAACATATCTATTAGGGTAATACAAACATACTTACTAAATTTCTGTTCTTATCATCCTGCGATGACCCTTTGAAGCCCCCCAGGTGCATCACCTCATCCCTAGCTCAGGATGTCTTCTATACTTTAATCCCCCTTTCTATCACTGAACCTCTACTGCATGAGGGCTCTCTGACACTTATATATGTGAGGTCCTCATATATATGTATGTATTAAATTTGGTTATTTTCTCTTGATAATTGAGCTCATGTCTATTTGATTATTCGACCAGGCAGAAGAACATTGATGGTAGAAGAAAGTAAGTTCCTCCCCACTTTTGATATGTGTATGTGTATATTTGTGTACATGTATGTGTGTATTTCTCTTTTGGTTTCTGTACTTTATATACAGACAAGTCACCAGAGAAGACTATTATACAAAGAGAAGAAACCTGAAATATCAAGAATGCTTTTATAAAACAAAGATTTTTTTTAGAATTGTAAAGGATTTTTATGTTATTTTTAGAAATATCATTTAAAATTGTTTTATTGAGGTATAATTGATATACAGATAATCAAAACATACTTAATGTATACAATAATGAATTTGACAATATGATACAGCTTTGAATCCATTATCACAATCAAGTAGTAAACATATTTGTCATCTCTAAAAGTTCTTTTCCATTGCTTTTGTTTTTATTTTGCTTTATGGTAACCACCATTTTATTCTTTGAATTTATGAGTTTGACTATTTTAGAAACTTCATATAGGTAAAATCATGCAATATTTGTTTTTCATGACTAGGTTATTTCACTTAGAACAATATTGTCCATATTCATTCAGATTCGTGTTGTCACATTTAGTAAAATTTTCTTTATTTTTTAAGGCCTAATAATATTTAATAACATTTAATTGTATGCATATAACCATTTTCTTTACTTATTAATTTGTGCATAGGCATTTAGATTGTTTTCATATTTTGTGTACTGTAATAATGCTGCAATGAATGTAGGAGTGCAAATATGAGATTTGAGATCTGATGTCAATACTTTTGGATATATATTCAGAAGTAGGAATCCTGGGTGACATATTCATTCAATTTTTATTTTTTGAGGAGCCTCCATTCTGTTTTCCATTGTCACTGAACCATTTTACATTATAATAAACACTGTACAAGGATTCTAATTTCTCTTCATCCTTATCTACACTTGTATTTATTTATTTATTTATTATAATAGCCATTTTACAAAGTGTGAGGTAATATTTTATTGTGGTTTTGATTTGATTTTCCCCTGAAGATTAGTGATGCTGAGCAACTTTTCTTACACTTATTTGCCATTTGTATGTCTTCTTTGGATAAATATCTATTTAAGTCTTGCCTGGTTTTTAATGATTTTAAATTTTTTTTATATATGCTATTGAGTTATATAAATTTTTAAATATATTTTAGGTATTAACCCCTTATCAAAAATATAATTTGCAAATATTTTCTCCCATTTTATAGGGTGCCTTTTTATTCTATTCATAGTTTACTGTGCAGAAATTGTTTTTGTTTTTCCACTTGATATAATCCCACATGCCATAAAAATTTTTTTTTGCCATTGTTGATTGTGTTTTTGGTTTCATATCCAAGAAATCATTGCCAAAGCCAACTTCAAGAAGCTTTTCTCTTGTATTTTTCTAAGAGCTTTACAATTTCAGATCTTACAGTCCAGTCTTTATTTCATGTTAAGTTGATTTTGTGGGTGGTATAAGATGAGTCCAATTACATTATTTTGCAAGTGGATAGCTACCCAGGTTTTCCAACACCTGAATTATCTTTTCTCCATTGTGTATTTTCAGCACCTTTGTGGTACCAGTTGAGCACATATATGTGTTTTTACTTCTGAGTTCTCTATTCTGTTCTGTCTGTCTTTATGCCAGCACCATACAAAAGCAAAATTTAAAAACCAAAACAAAAAACTCCAGAAAGTTATATTATAGTTCCATAATTATAGTGCATATACACATTTAACCAGTTTTTCAAATTTACCTTGCATAAACACTGCATAATTCTATTAGACAGCAGTCAATTCTAAGAGGGGAAAAACACAATTTGCAACAAACATTTAAATTTGTAGATACTAAAAGAACAAAGCACAAGAAAATTTTTATTTTTATTTTAAAAATACTATGAGTCTACTAAGGTTTGATTAAATATGATTATGTAGTACGAATAAAATATTAATAAGTAGAAAATTCTCATCAGATCTTAAGCAAAAAATGCCCAATAGTGGCATAATCAATGATGATTATGCTATTTAGATTAAAAGATGGATGATTCCAAATGTAAAAATAGCAGTTACTTGAAAAAAATATGGAAAGAATGAAATGAAGAAAGGGAGAAGAAAAGGAAGAAATGAAGAAAGGAAGAAATAGAAAGAAGAAGAAAGAAAGAAAGAAAGAAAGAAAGAAAGAAAGAAAGAAAGAAAGAAAGAAAGTTTATGTCACTCATAGATCCTGCTGGGTTGAATAATATGAGTGATATGTTTGAAACTGAATTATGCACAATTTATACAATTCTCGGGTTCCTTAAGCTAGTTTTGGTTTTTGCACTCTCTTTTGTGGTTGTAAATTTTGTTTTCTTTTTCTTAGTACAATCCAAATCAACGTCTTCCACCCCTGTGAAAACCACGTTGAGACTTCATTCAGATGATTTATTTTATTAGATCAAAAAGAAACTTTTAGTTTAATCCAACTGGCTCACTGGCCCCCAAAGCATTCTGTAACCCCAGAGGGGTCCATGATAAAGAGCTGTTGTGGGATTAGTGTTTCCACTTTTTTCATAGCTCTTCTTTTTCCCAATTCTTCAGTAATTTTTAAAAACAAATTTGATTCTTTTCCTTGATCCCAAGAGGGTGTTAGTTACACATGATCTTGGCTACTTGTCCTTTCCAAATTTGCCACTTTATTCAAGCTTAATAAACCCAAAGAATTACGCCTGTATTGCTAGGAGCCTTTAAGAATACCAACATTTCAATTTCTGATTAACAGTTATTGGATATTTATCCTGTAGTATCTCATCTAATTTTACCATAATTATAAGAGGAAATGTATATTATCATCTTCACTTCATGAAGAAAAGGAGTCTGGGCAAGATAAAATAACTTTCCCAAGGCAACATGGTCATGAAAAATAGAGCCAAGATTCCACCCTGAGTAGTCTGATTGGAGACACTGTTTTTAAATCCCACAGTGTTTTTTCTTATAGCACTAAAGAAATAATAAGAGCAACAATAATAACAAAGCAAAAACATAATTTTCACATATAAAGAGCAAAACTATTTATTTACATTGCTCCATATAGGACTCCCATTATTATGTGAAGAATGTATTTTTTACCACCATTTTACAAATAACGAAAAGAATACCTTCAAAGTGATGCTGTGTAGTGTATACTTTCTAAGAAAACATTTAGGGTAAATAACATGGTGTCTTAGAAAATAACTATAGAGAGTGTAAGGGGAAAAACCTCTTTTTTCTCTTCCTGATCTCAGGTTCTCTGAAGGGGGGCCTATAAATTAATCTAACAAAAGACATATTTGTCAGCTTGCAGTCACTTTGGGGAGCTTTCTGGGAGTAATCTAAAACTGATCCCCATAGGCTGAGGGCAGGGAGAGAAAGACCATTCTAGATTGGTAGGTGGCACTTGTAATAAGCAAGAAAACTTACCAGTACTGATGAGTCTTGTCTTGGATGGTTGTTAATTGACTAGATCTCAGCACCCATCTGCCAAATCTTAAAAATGTATACAAAGGTCTGAATCCATTTCATTCACATACACCATGCAAATGGCCTCACAAAACTGCTCTCTCAAGGCCACATTCTTGGAACACTTCCACTGTGAGAATGGTAGGCAGAGCACACATTCCAAAGAAAAGGGTGACAAACCTCAGATTTCCCAGATCCACTTGAGGGTTAAGTAGCAGTCACTAATTTTGATTGCCTCTTCCAAAAAATTAATAATAATAATAATAATAATAATAATAGTAATAAACAACAATAATGATAAAACTCTATAAATGTATTACCTTGTGCATCTTATAGCACAGGAGTGTCCAATGATGAGTGAGTCAACAAGGTGGTTAGAATTTGGGGTTTATATGGCTAACTTAATAGGGAAAAGGGAGGGGGAGAAAAGGCACTTATAAAAAAAGGAAATAACTTTTTGGATAGATACATTGGCCCTTAGGAGACTGTATAGGAGAGATGATCCTTGTGACAATGTCTGTTTGGGTGTGGTGTAATTTTTCTGTTATAAAAGAAGATTATATTTGCTCCTTTTGGATTTGTACAGCTCAGAGTAAGGGTGGGCAAGACAAACTGTTCTTTTTCTATTCTGGAACCCAATTCCACTGGTGTCTGGGACCCAATTCCACTGGGATGCAGAGGGTATTCCCATACTTCCAACAATTATATGGACACCAACTGTCCTTATAACTCAACTCAATTCTGATGCCTGTCTACCTGGAGATAGCCTCCAATTCCACAGCTTAAGGCCTCTGTCTCACAAGACTGTTCCTCTCTCCACTTCCTATGTGAGTGTCAAGCCCAGGTTGTTAACTGAACTTCTGATTGACTATAAACCAGAGGTTCCCATGACCCTCCTCTTTGGGCTTGATTAATTTGCTATAGTAACTCATAGAACTCAAATTTGTTTGCTCACTAGATTACTGGATTATTAAAAAAGGATATAGTAACTTAGAAACAACAAGATGAAAGAGATGCATAGAGTAAGGTAATGTAGTGTGAAAATTAATAAACAGAAACATGTAAAATGGAGTCAGGATGCTGGAGAAAGAATTCTCAGGCATGTATGGTGCAATGCACACTACTGACCCCAACAGGAAGAGATGTACCTTACAGGTACAACAGGAAGTGATATTACTTTACTACCTCAACAGGAGGAAAAAATATGTTTCCTTGTTCAGTAAAAGCTCAGCCAATGGGAGACTGTTAGAATGCATCCGATGAAAAGCCACTGTGCTTTCAGGTTCATCCATTAGAATAGCAACTCACAGGTCTATAAAAGAGAGTTATTCTTTGTTTTTCTGGGATTGTTTGTGGTTTACCATCAGTCTGCAAGTGCTGAATTCTTCTGGATTCTTTGTTGTTCCCTAATAAACTGCTTTTGCTGGAGAAATGTCTGGCAGTCTTCTTAAAGATTAATAATGGGAATGGGAAGAGAATTTCTATGCCCTCTCAAAATATGCCATTCTTTCCCAATCTACAGTGTTCATCCACCCAAAAGTTTCTCCATACCCTGCCCTCTTATTTTTTAATGGAGACTATATTTTATAGGCATGATTAATTAACTCATTGATTATTGGCAAATAATTCAACTTCCAGCTTTTCTCTCCTCCCTGGAGCTCAGAGAGGTGGGAATAAGAGTTCAGACTCTCAAATCACAGGGTTCAATCCTCTGATGACCATCCTTATTTTACATTTTAATTGGAAAATTTAACCTGTTTATATTTAATATAACTACTTATAATTTGGGTTTAAGTCTTATTTTTTTTTGTTTCTTAATTGTCCCATATGCTATATCTATTGTGTTTTCTTCTCCCTATATGTTTTTGTCTTTTTGTGAATTAATTAAATGTTTTATTATTCCACTAGGGGCCTGGTGCACGAAAATCATGCAGGGTAGGGAGGGTGGTCCCTCAGTCTGGCATGCACCCTCTCCAATAAAGGACCCCTCGGGGGATGTCTGATTGTCAGTTTAGGCCCAATCCCACAGTCGGACATCTCTCTCACAATCTGGGACTGCTGGCTCCTAACTGCCCACCTGCCTGCCTGATCGCCCCTAACTGCCTCTGCCTGCTGGTCTGATTTCCCCTAACTGCTCCCCTGCTGGCCTGATTGCCCCTAACTGCCTCTGCCTAGACACCACCGTGGCTTTGTCTGGAAGGAGGACCGGATGACTGGAAGATGTCCAGTTGACCTGGTCTAATTATTATGTTACCCTTTTATTAGTATATATATTTTTTATTTCTGTATTGGATGTTGTTGGTGTCGCAAGTTATCCTTTTCTGGTGTATAAAAAAACAAAACAAGACAAAAAAGTCACCTACAGTGATTATAAGGTTCTAGTGGCTTAGACCTGCATGCTTCTCAGAATTTCCCTCTGCCAAAGGAAATCTACGTGGCTGAAAATGCCTGGAATATTCTCTAGTGCCCTTAGGGAAGTGGTAATCAATGACTCACTGAAATGGTAGGTTATGAAACCTGGTCCACTTGTTTAGAGATGAATAATTAATACTTAGGAATAGCCTGTGTGACCAAATTGACATTATAGTGCTCCCTAAACTTCATCTTTGCTTTGCTTTCTCCCCTGCTCTATCCTACTTTCCTTATTTCCTCACAAGTTTATTCTCAATTACTTTCTTAATAAATTACTTGCATGAAATTCTTGTCTCTACCTATCTTTTCCTCCCCCTGAACTTTTCCAGGGATTCCAACCTAAAACACACTACCAGGGTACTTATTAGTCAGATAGTCCTTTACTATTTTCCTAGTGGTTTCCTAATATTTACAATATTCATCCTTAATTTTTTAGATAAATTAATAATTTTAGACATTATTAACAATTTAACAATGAATTTATTAAATATTTTGCAATCTACTGGACAACGCATATAACTTAGAAACCCTAACTCCATTTGACCTTTTTATTCTTTGGTATTATTTTTGTCATGCACATTAATACTAAGTTTATTATTCAGATATATATCTTTATTGATATCATTTTGTTACTTGTTCTATTTGCTATTGAAAGAGACATGTCAAAATCTTCAAAACTTTTTTTCATAAAAATTTCCATCTCAGTTTATATTTCTATGACATCTGACCTAAGATAAACTTTGTTAGCCTGCCTGCAAATTGTTTTCATTATTTTTATGGCAATATTTTTTATTTAGTTCTCTCTGTATTTTTTCCAGTAATAAGTTAGACAGCTATTTCAACCAGTGTGCCACAAGAGTTTTTAAAATATGCACTATCTGGCTAGTCAGGGACATTGACTTCTTTCCCCTTAGATTGTCAAATAAAAGATGACGACAGCTAACACAACAATAGTTGTCCAGTATGAATGAATAAAAACTATACCTTTTTTTTGGGTCAGATTTAAAAAAAACATATTTTTTGGTGTACTGCAGGATTTTAGTAATTAGTTTATTTGTGCCATAATATGAAAAAGGTGGAAAATCATTGAGTTAGGACTATAGAACCTCAAACTTGCAGTTAAGACTCCAGAAGGTAGGATTTACTAATTTATCTATCTGATTGATTGATAGATACTATGTAGCCACAGCTTTACTTTGCAGGGGTAAATGTCCATGCTCATCAAAGGCACAGGTGGTCACATGCACTATAGAACAGGATAATGGATACTTTCTTGCTCTGGCATTCCCTATTCATGCCTCCACGTCCCATTGGCTGCAATCACTTTCAGCTGGGAATTGAAGTTGACTGGGAATTTTCTCCTCACTTTGCTTGAAAAACTAGTTGTCGATATGGGAATAAAGACAAAGGTCAAAGTTTGTCTTCATGTTATAGGTTGTTAGGCAGACATGAGCAGAGCAAGGGCAATGGCCCAGGTTACAGACACTCACAGGGCAGAAAGCCCAGGGTGCCTAGCAAGGGGCAAAACTGGGAAAACAAGAACCTTGCCCTAGATCTCTAATTCATCTTTCCTCCCCTAGCATATTGCTTGTCAGGCAGTTTGAGTCCCCTGACTTTTCATATTACTAGTCATATGGTATATATAACCCCCTGAAGTTTTTCTCCCTAAAGATAACTTAATCTAAGTCTCAGTTGTATTTCAGCTCGAGGCCCAGAAAAACAGAAAAACCAGACAAGTGATGCCTTGGCCACCTTAGGACAAGCTGCATTGACTAATGACCCCCTACCCTGGTGCTGACCAATTAATGGAGATCATGACCCTGAAAAAACTTACCTGGAAAGCTGATGAATATTCTATGGAGATCCTCCCCTGAGACCTCGCCTAACATTTCCACCTGCAAGAAAGATGTAAATATACACAGAATGAAGGAACCAGTGCACACTCTCCCAGGGGAGCACACCCATGCCATTCCCTTCCCCCTTCTCCCCTCTAAGGAACCCCACGAGACTTACAACCAGGGGAGCAGTGGGCAGCAGCAGCTTGTCCAAGGCTAACCCCCTAAACCAAGGTCCCCTTTCCTCTGACTTCTCAGTGAGCCAAAGCAGCCCAGCCTAGGCTCTCCTGTTGCTTCTACTATGCCCTCCCTTGTTTCACTGTCCTAAGCACATTTTTGCTGCAGCCAATAAATTCTTATTTACTTTGTTATACTTTGTCTTTTGATTGAAATCTTTCCATCAAGAAGACAAGAACTGAGGTCTCTTCATCTCCCCGATAACATTCATGCCAATTCAGTTTGCAAAGTGGCAAGTGCATTCTTAGGGTGCCCCATTTAATTTTTTGTTAGAAGAATCAGTGTGCTTTTTTGCAACAGGAGAATTCTATTTCAGAGAATTAGTAAGCATCTACCAAGGGCATTTAGGATAACCTACATTTTTCACCATTTACCAGAGTTGAAGAGAGCAGCTGTAACTACCTATCCAAGAAATATGATTAACATGTTGAGACCTCAGGGCAATTTGCTGAGCCTATTTTGGTGGGGTCATCCTATTCTGCAGTTATATTTCATCACCTCGCTCCTCCTGACATTTGAAACTGTAGAAAAGGGAAAAAATTCTGTCCAGACCTGGGTGCATATCGTAAAGAGTTCTGCTCTATTCCATTTTACAAAGAGTTCACTAAGAGTAGGAGGCCAAACTTATAAACATCACGCTGTTGTCAAAAAAACAAACACAAACATTTCTGAAAGCTAAGTCAGTATTAATTGTCTATAAGACACTAACTGTGGACAATGGAAATTATAAATTTAAAATTAAAAACATTAAGAAATAGTCTGAACTACTTGAGTTTTTATAAAATTATAAAACTAAAAGAATTTGGAAAAATATTTCTAGAAAAAATAAACAATGTTTGGAGACTTAAATTTTTAAAAAATTATTAATTTCAGAGAGGAAGAGAGAGGGAGAGAGAGATAGAAACATCAATAATGAGACAGAATCATTAATCGGCTGCCTCCTACAGGCCCCACACTGGGCATCAAGCCTGAAACCTGGGGATGTGCCTTGCCCAGGAATCAAACCAGGACCTCCTAGTTCATAGGTGGAGGCTCAACCACTGGTGTCAACCTGGCTGTTTGGAGGCTTTTAAATGTGTGGAGCAGAAGGAAGAATGAGGATAAAAATCTCATGAAAAAGAAATGATTTCTATATTAACTAATAATTGCATCCACTTTAGGTGCTGAGAGAGTTAATAAACATTAATGTGCATGTGTTATACTTTGAAATTCTTTTACTGTTTTTCCAATTGTTTTGCTCCTGATCTTGATGATATGTAATTTGATTTAAAAGGAGAAATAATCAGGTTGCTCTCTATGCCAAATTTGTTCTTATCTGGTTGCTATGACAATCTCCTTCTACAGTGGTTTTTTTTTTCCCCCCCTCATTTGTGGATTTATCTCTTTTTGATGTTATAAAAAGAGTTCTTCTCAGGAAGGAATTTGATTTCTTTATGCTTAAAGGATTTTTAAGAAATAAAAAAAATCTTCCATTTAAAGCCTCTGCATTCCAGGGTATCATGTCTTATTTAAGTTTTAAAATGAAAAAGTTAATATCTGTTATAAAAGAAGAATGAGGAAGTAGATCTTTTGTGGAGAATCTAAATTTTTTATTTCTTTCATATTGTATGGATTAATCATATTCTCTGTCATTGTTCCTTGCACATAAAGGTTTATTTTTTACTTGCTTTTTGTCTTATTATTTTGCCATAGATGATGTTAAACAATAAAGTACTATCCTAGATCTCTAATTCATCTCTAATTCTAAAGAAGAGAAGATTACTAGCCTGTAAGTTAGAAACCTAAATGCCTGTCCTGGCCATTAAAAAATCTGCCTTACTTTAGAAAAATCACCTGGTGCCCTGTGAGCTGTAACTTGTTTCCTTTTTAAAAATGGTTCTTAAACCATATAGCTCTTGCCCTTGTTTGAAAACAATGTTACTCTTTATGCAGTGTTGTTTTTTTGTTGAAGTATTGTTATCTACTTAAAGCATTTTTTTAAAGGAGCTCCTTTGCGTTTTCTATGAAATTGTCATGAATTAAGTCAACAAGTATGTATTGAGTTCATTTTTATTTACTGAGCACATGACCATGTTCTCCTAATGAAGTCAAGTCACATGGATTCTTCTAGGGAACATTAATCTGCACCGAGATATCACTAATGTGAAAAGAGAGGTGACTTTTGTTGATCTATTTAAAGCTGAAAAGGGTAATAATTAGATGGCAGAATGAGCTTGTTCTATTCAGGTATTTCCACAATTACTGCCCAGATGATTCACTCAGTGACACTGACGAGTCCAGTGATACAGAAACCTTAGCACACATCTAGGTCACCTGCAGGGTTTGTTGAAACATCGGACCCTCTCACTTTCTGATTCAGTGTGTCTGCTGTGTGGCTGGAGAATTACATTTCAAACAAGTTTCTAGGAAGTGCTTATGTGCTAGTCTTGATCCTATGACCACACATTGATGAGCACTGGGCTGGTGAATCCATAGACTTTTGTTGTTTGTTTTTGTTTTTTAGGTATTCCCAAACTGTAGCTAGGTATATAAAAATAAATGTAAGTTTAGGAAGCCATATATCTATCCCAGCATCACTTTGTTGCTGACATGGTTGTAGACTATATGGTATTTTTTGAATTAAGAAATAACTTTTCATTCTAGTGTCTGTTTTGAAAAGCAAACATGACTTAATGTTTGATTCCCAGGACTACATGGAATGAGGGAAAAAATAAATATAGTCCTATCTAGGTACATCCTACAAATATAAAAACATGAGATCTTACATAGAGCTTAATTATTAAGTTTTTAATAAGAAACAAACTCACTTAAGATGTTATATTCTCCTAGAAATGTGTTAGCATTTTATTATAATTGTTACTAGAGGCCTGGTGCACAAAATTCATCCACAAGAGGGAGATGTCTCTCAGCTCAGCCTGCACCCTCTCCAATTTGGGACCCCTTGAGGGATGTCCGACTGCCCGTTTGGGCCCGATCCTACCGGGATCGGGCCCAAACGGGCAGTC
Organism: Corynorhinus townsendii; assembly: GCA_026230045.1. Lineage (NCBI taxonomy): Eukaryota > Metazoa > Chordata > Mammalia > Chiroptera > Vespertilionidae > Corynorhinus > Corynorhinus townsendii. The sequence continues at coordinate 99,246,049 of JAPDVU010000002.1, forward strand.
GGACATCCCTCTCATAATCTAGGACTGCTGGCTCCCAACTGTTCATCTGCCTGTCTTCCTGATTGCCCCTAACTGCTTCTGCCTGCCAGCCTGACCACCTCCTAACCACTCCCCTGACAGCCTGATTGATGCCTAACTGCTCCCCTGCCAGCCTATTTGCCCCTAACTGCCCTCCCCTGGAGGCCTGGTCACCCCTAACTGCCCTCCCCTGCAAGTCTGGTCCCCCACAACTGCTCTCTCATGCAGGCCTGGTTTCCCCCCAACTGCCTTTCCCTGCAGGCCCAGTTGCCCCCAACTTCCCTCCTCTGCCAGCCTGGTCTCCCCTAACTGCCCTCCCCTGCAGACTTGATCATTCCCAACTGCCCTCCCTTGCAGGCCTGGTCGCTCCCAACTGCCCTCCCCTGCTGGCCATCTTGTGGCGGCCATCTTGTGTCCACAAGAGGGCAGCCATCTTGTGTATTGGGGTGATGGTCAATTTGCATATTACTCTTTTATTAGATAGGATAAAGGCCTGGTGCATGGGTGGGGTCTGGCTGGTTTGCCCTGAAGGGTGACCTGGATCAGGGAGGGGGTTCCCTTGAGGCATGGGACAGCTTGAGTGAGGGGCCTGTGGTGGTTTGCAGGCCAGCCATGCCCCCCGGTGACCCAAGCAGAGGCCCTGGTATCTGGGATTTATGTATCTTTTATAATTGAAACTTTGCAGCCTTGAGTGGAGGCCTGGGCCAGCCAGGGTGTGCAGGAAGCTTGGATTCCTCCATTGCTGGGGAAACCCAAGCCTCCTGCTCTCTCCATGGCTGCAGCCATCTTGGTTGGGTTAATTTGCATACTCACTACTGATTGACTAGTGGAGTGGCTTGTGGGTGTAGCAGAGTGATGTTAATTTGCATATTACTCTTTTATTAGCTAGGATGGGATTATTTTCCATACATAGATCAACATTTTTCTTCTTTTCTAATAATAAGATTGTTTTGTGTGTGTGTGTGTGTGTGTGTGTGTGTGTTCCTATAGTTGGCTTGCATAAAGATATGTTTTTCAACTTTGGATCATATATATAGCATTTAAGGTATGTATACACATACATATGGCATCTTTGGTATCTACATGTTCCCAGATATCTTGGCATTTGGCACTAAGCATCCTGATTGTTTGTATTTCTCTTTTCATTCATGTACTTGGGGTCTTTAGTCACCTGAAAGAACAAGTCTCTTTTTGTAATCCTTAGTGACTCATAAACACCAGTCAGAACAGGAAGAAATGTCAGATTTAATTTAGTCTGACTTTGAAAAGTTGCACAAAGAAAAGTGAGCTCAAAGATATGAAATGAATTTATGAAAATCACTTAAATGGAGTCTTATCTTGAACTACAAATCAGCTATTCTGACATACAGGCTAGTTCTTTCACTGCTGCTTTATAATGTTTATCTGATTTACTTTTGTCCTCAGATGACATCATGTTTTTCTCCCCTCTCCCTCTTGGTGGTCCACAGAAACAAAAATAAAGATCAGCTACCCCTAGCACATGGCTTGGGTAGTCGCTGTAGAAGGTGTGTATCTGACTTAAATGTCATACAGTGTGTACATAACCATGGGTGCGACTTAGAGACCTAACATCTCCCTTCAATAATTTGATCTATCTGAAATTAGCAACACTTATTTCACAAAAGCATGCTCACTCATATTTATACTACAATAAATTTATGTATAGTACCTCTGATTTACTTATCATCTGTGGTAGATTAGAATGGCAACAAATTATCCCCATATTGTGACTTTTAACTCTCCCATCAAAAAGTGGAATGTATTCTCTACCTTTTAAATCAGTTCTGGCATTGTGACTTGTTCTGGCCAATAGAATGTAGTGAAAGTGACACTATGCAAGTTATAAAGCTGGATCTCAAAAGACCTTGCATAGCCTGCAGGCAAACGGGCCAAACCTAACCTACTGGAGTACAGGAAGAGAGTTGAAACACCCAACTGATAGGCAGCCTTCCCCAGATAAGCCTTAGAATCAAAAATAATTTGTGTAAAAGCATGTGAATAAAAATGGTAACAATGCATGAAGATATACTTTAGTAGTTATTTATACCCTATACCTACAGTAGAGCAGAATTCCCTAAAAATAGCCTCTTAGTCACAATTTATCACTTATTTACTATGCTCCAGGTACTGGGATAAGCACAAATATATATTATCTTGATTAATTCTTAAAACAAACTTAAGAGAATCTTATGTGTAAATTGAGGTTTATAGAGATAACTTATAGGATGTCACATATGTACCAAATGATGTAATAATGATTTGAACATAATAATGATTTGAACATAGATCTTTCTGGTTCTAAAACTGTAGGCTAGATGACCAGTGAGGTCCATACTTTGCAAAACTTTATTTACTACAGATAATTAAACTGTTAAGCTCAAGAACAATATTCTAGCCCTAACTGGTTTGGCTCAGTGGATAGAGCGTTGGCCTGTGGACTGAAGGGTCCCAGGTTTGATTCTGGTCAAGGGCATGTACCCTGGTTGTGGGCACATCCCCAGTAGGGAGTGTGTAGGAAGCAGCTGATGGATGTTTCTAACTCTTTATTCCTCTGTCTTCCTCTCTGTAAAAAAATCAATAAAATATATTTTAAAAAAAGAACAATATTCTAGGATGGGTAACAGCTAAAGTAATTTTGTAGAAGATAATCAATAAAATTACTAGGTTTGTATTTTTATTTGTATATGTGTTTTCACAGTCTTTACTTGCTCTACATTTTTCATAGTAATTGTTTTAATTTTCCTTTGTTCATATACTGTGCCATCTGATATGTGACCTATATTTTTGGTAGTAGTTATTTCCTACTATCTTAATGAGTAGCTTGACATTGTGTTCCAAGATGGTAATAATGAGAGGGAAAAAGCTGGGTATACAATTGTTTATATAATCAATTCAATTGTACAAAAATGGCTCTGAATATTGACAAAGATTAAAATGGAGCAATCTTGGATCTTGGATGAGTTGGTACACTGTAACTCAGAGCATTCTCATTAAATTGTATTGCAATCGCGTGACATCCCGAGAGTCACTGCATTTAGAGATGGAAGTCTGAGCCCCACATTGCTGTGGTGATTAAATGTGTATGTATAAGTTGAGCTATAATATATATAGGTATAATATATATTAGCATATATACACACACCCTCGAACATACCTATTTATCTACTCCCATTGTCAGTATAAAATCAAACCATGAGAATCTGTTGTCCCTGCCTATTAAGTATCACAATGAATTGCACAATCTGGCACAATTAACTATTCTGTACAGGGCTTTCCTATTGTGGGAATAACAGGGTTGTGGCAGGTCAGGTTTCTGGAACATTGTCAGAGCCAGGACAGAAGGCTTTAACAATGCCTGCCGGTGCTGTGAACAAAGGCATATTGCATTCATACGGTGGTTTTCATCACAGGATATTGGTTAGCCTCCAAGGGCAATGCAGAGCTCCCATTCACAGCCTAGGAGAATGCTTCTCTTTTCAAAGTCAGCATGTGACTCACCTATATTCAACATCATATGGACCACCCTCCTATTTTAATCCCAGAAGGGCCAGAAAGTGATTTTTTTGTGTAACATCTCCAAACCCCCTTTGGCCACATAACAGTGAGAGACAGTTTTACATAATCACATCTGGAAGGGATTGTCAAATGTGCCATGTGACTGAGTCTAAAAGTGACTTTCATTTAGAAGGCTATTAGACAGTTCTTATTCAGTTGAGATAAGGACAAGCAGTGATGCAAGCCAAATGGAGCTATTTAAAGGGAGCATGCAGCTGATTCTTTGCAGAAGCTATATTTTTAGCAGGACAGCCCTTAGAAAACATGACTATTATTTTGACAAAATAGCCTCACTTTCTTTACAAGGATCTGCATGGAAGACTGACTGACTGAGTTATTAATTGAATCTTTTTTTAGATTTCTGATCTCTCCAAGGTTAGTTCTTCTAGGCAGCCAGTGCTCCTGTTTCTGATTCCTCCTCATCACATCCATTCCCCCCCACCTCAGAACTGTCTAAGTGTACTCTATGTATTGTGCTCATGTTGTGTAAAATGCAACCCGACAGGAATATTTAAAACTGCTCAGAGATGCACAGTAGGAACTGATGGGACTTCTGTGGGCTGTCTACAGCACAGTGCACATATCTTGGCTTTTTTATGCTCAGATTGTGCATAAAGCTGAGGGCTCAGGCATTGCAGGTGGCCTCCTGGTAGGTCCCTTCTGGCCATTTCAGTACAAACACAAGCGAACAAGAGCCCAGCAATGAGAAGGAGCACAAGTGCATAGGCTATTTGGCATTTCTGGGGTGTCCACACAGCTGCCTAGGCTCTGTTTCACAGGAAATTTCTTCATAAAAAACAAGCACGAAAAAACAAACAAACAAAAAAAACAAGCACGAACACAGGGAAATCTTAAATAAGAGGATAGACTCTGAAGGGTGCCAGTGTAAGAAGTTTTGAACAAAGGAAAATGAAACAATGCTCACCTTCAGAATCTAAATAACCTCTCGATTTTTTTAATTGAGTAAATTAAAAAGAAAGAAAAAAGTACTTCAGGTTAAAGAAAAGATGAACTTATGAGATGATGAATACTGAGAGCTTAAGTGAAAAGAGGAAGTTTGATTTGGTGCGCATGCATCTGAAATTACTGGTATATCCATAAAATGTTACCATTTTCAAAAAAATGGAGATACATTTATAAAACATTTATGCATAGTTCTCAGAAAGTTAATATTTAATGTGTACATTTAGTATATGTGTGTCTATTATTCATGGACATTTCATTGCCATGACATATATTGTTAAGGTTCTTTCTGTAATTCAAATAGAACCTTAGAATTTGTATAACAAAAATTGTAAACCTGATTCTATCAAGATTTATATGGATTTTGAATGAGTTATCTAACTTTTCTCAATATCAGTTTTCTCAAGGGTGGACAAAACTACCTTGGATATTCTTTCCAGCTTTAGGGTTGATAATTTATTGCAGTAAATGTTGGTATCCCTTCTGATACGTCCAAGCCAAATATTATCTGCTTTTCATTCTCACCTTTCCCCTTCAAATGATACATTTCTAATATGTCGGCAATGAAAAAAGATTTACAAAGTCAGTGCATGTCCAATAATAAAGCTAGGAAGAAAATAACAATGTGAATGTTCTATTAATGACATGTGAGTTGCACCTTATTCATATTAATTTATTTTATAAACATATCTGCAGATAAGATATTTTATGAACCCTGTATATTTTAGATAGATGTGTATTATTGTTATACTAGGGGCCCGGTGCATGAAATTAGTGCACTGGGGCGGGGGGATCCCCTCAGCCCAGCCTTCCCCCTCTCACATACTGGGAGCCCTCAAGGGATGTCCTACTGTGGCCTAAGCCGCAGTCTGGCCTCCCTTTGTGGGAGGCGACCAGGCTGATCAGGGAAAGGCACCAGCCCCATCACCCCGCTGCTGCAGGCACTGCCAGTCACCGCAGCCACCAAGGTGTTTTCATCAATGCGGACTCTGGTCCCTTCACCATGTAAAAATGACAACTTTCTTTAGGCATTTTCAAGATGTCTCTTTCATAGGATATGACATTTCTTTCTTACTTTTTTTTTATCCTCACCTGAGGATATGTTTCCATTGATTTTTAGAGAATGTAGAAGAGAAAGGGAAAGACAGAGAGAAACATCAAAGTGAGAGGAACACTTTGATTGGTTGCCTTCTACATGAGTCCTGACCTGGGCCCCAGCCAGGGAGGAGCCTGCAACCTAGGTACATGCTCTTGACCAGAATCGAACCAGACTCTGTGGTTGGCAAGCTTAGGCATTATCCACTGAGCCAAACCGGATATGACATTTCTTAGCCCTCCAGCAGCGGACCTTTGTTTTTTTCTCCAGGAGTGTGGTGGAAAAGCCCTAGATCACCTTTTTGGATTCTTATACCCAAGTTACTAATAATATTACCAGTGGCATACAGGGAGCTTAGCCAATGAGTTGTCAGAAAAGGTGTTTCCTCTATAGGTCACACCTATCTCCTCTGATCAACAGCTCCACCTCTGCCAAGGCCTAAAGCCTCCAACCTTGGGCAGGGGACCCCCAGCTCGCTCCGATTGACTGGCTCTACCCCCGGCCAAGGCCAGCAAGGGCAGGCAGAAAGCTTGGCTTCCTCCACTGCCAGGGAAACCCAAGCCTCCCTCCTGCTCTCCGTGGCTGCAGCAATCTTGGTTGGGTTTATTTGCATATTCGCTCCTGATTGGCTGGTGGTTGTAGTGGAGGTATGGTCAATTTGCATATTACTCTTTTATTAGATAGAATACTACATAACATATATTTCTCAATATAAAATACATTGATTTTTTATAGCAGTTTATTGTTAAATTTGCATACATATGATCAGAACTGATTTGGATTTATGATTTTTTAGAAATTTAAATAACTTAACTCTAAAAGATTAAATGTTTGAAAGAGCAGACCAGCTCTAAAGAGATGATGTTTATGCTTTTTTTTTTTTACTTTACATATATACTACATAAACCTAAGTATCGTTGCTGATCAAGTTCATCCTATCATGTTGATTCCAACAAGACAATGCGCCATGCCACGGTGCTCGTATTGTGCAGGAGTGGTTTCAAGATCATGAGGGAGACTTTACCTTGCTTAGGTGGCCCCCACAATCATCAGATCTCAATCTAATTGAGCATTTGTGGGACAAAGTTAAAAGAGCCATCAGGCAGCTGGTTCCACAACCATCAAATCTCACAGAATTGGACAGTGCTATTCATCAGGCATGGTGTCAGATTCCTCACATCACTTTCAACATCTTGTGGAGTCAATGCCAAGAAGAATCACCACAGTATTAAAGGCAAAAGGTGGCCCAACGAAGTACTGATGGGGTGGTCATAATAATCTGGCCACTCAGTGTATATGAAATAAATTTGCACAAGAGAAATTCAACTCTTAAATAATATTATTACCTGGCAAAATCTATAATAATAAAAGCAGTACATGCTAATTAGACCATATGTCTTTCCGGACATCCTTCCAGGTGACCTTTTGGATGAAGCCAGGGCTGTGAGGGAAGCATGGGTCCCAGGTGCCAGAGGGAAGCTGGTGCCGACATCCGGGGGAAGGCCTACTCTTGTTCGAATTTCATGCATCAGCTGCTAGTATATAAATAATCAAGAACCACCAAAATTCACATGCCATCAGTGAAAACAACATAATGCCATTACCATTCTCTGTTAAGATAAAAATGCCCTGTCTTGACCATTAGATTCAGGTTGTCTGCACACATCCTGGTTACTCACAACACAGTAGATTATTGCACACTGTTTCAAATTATTCCTCAATTTTTACAGTAGTTCACTTTTAAAAATACATGGTTATTTTTTTAAACTTTTTTTTTAGAAAAATTCAATTTTATAGATGTTTCTGGATAGGTGTATGGATAAATATTTACCATTATTATTAATATCTATATTTTGTTTCAATAATACTGCTTAGAGCTTAAGCTCATGAATTTGATTTTATCATCACATTTAGTGTAGGCCTTCATACAAAATGGATGCTAATAAATATTTCTGGTGAGAAAAATATTTTCCAAACTACTATCGTTTGACACCCGATGTTTTCTTTGCTTCTCATTTCCCCCCCACTTATATCTAGATAAGGCTAAAATGTGAATAACTAGTTCATTATGACTTATTCAAAGTTAGTTTAGAAATTTAGGTTAATTAAAATTTTAATAATGTGATAGGAGACAAAAGCTACATTGTAAATACCCAAAATGCATATGTATTTGAGAGACTCAGTCAATTTACAGAACTGTGACTCATATAATAGTTACAAAGCTCTTCTGGGAAAGCTGAAGCTGGAGATTAAAATGAAAAGTCTATCTACACTTAAGAAATGTTACAGCCTACAAGAGAAACAAGAAACGGTGGTGACTCACATTTTATTCTGTGTTCGTTCTTTCTTTAATAGAGAACATTATCATGATAGACATTCTTCATAAAATGAAGTGTTTCTAGTTTAACCATTTGAAAGAGATGTAGACATATGTATTAGATGCTGAACAAATGGAACTACTAAGTACTTTTTCTCCCCACAACCTTCAGAGGATAAATACCCAAGACTGATTTATTATCACATAAACACTGTCACAGATAACCCCATATTAGTTATACACATGGCAGAGAGAAAGAGGTGAAAGACGAATAGATAGCATTATATATTACATTCTTCACAGAGAAATAACAAATGCTCATTAGAGGTAAATAACCTATTGGCAAAGAATTAGTTCTTGAGATATTAGTTTATGTTTGTTTGTTTGTTTTCTTCTTGAAGCAATTAACTGGACATGGAAGGACTGGGCAGAACAGAAATAAGGAAGCTGCTTGAAATTCATTCCTTTTCCTGTTAAAGAGATTATGTGACATCTCCTGGCCTGGGAGGAAATATGAGGAATCTGTGGCTGGCAAGAGGAGAGATTTCTTGTGAAGTGTAAAGCAACTGGTGTTTAGACAGGTCTCACTAGTAGCAGAGATCCATGCCATAGTTGGTGACAGTCCGTAAGTCAGATGGCATGATCTTAGATGGCTGCACTGGGTATCATCATGGGCATGGTGCATTAGGAGGCAGAACCTTAAAAATAGTATTACTAGAATAAAAAATGTAAATGCCATAAGCATGGAAGTAGTAATCATATCCGTCATTTAGAGAAAAGTAAAAATGAAGTCATAGTCCCCTGAAGTTTGAAAGGAACTTAAAAGATGTCTAATCCCACTCACAACCATTGCAGAAATTCTCTTAGCATCCCAGATGGATAGTTACCCAGCACTTCTTTGATCACATTCAGGGATGGGGAATTTGGGAGTAAGAACAGCAAGCAACTGTGAAAGAGTTAACAAAATACACTCATGAACAGAGTGAATCCAGAGACATGAAAGCATGGAACAGAGTGCCGGGAAGGGTGGGTGAGTGGGAGATAATCAAGCAAAGAACTTGTATGCATATATGCATAACCCATGGACACAGATGATAGGGTGGTAAAAGCCTGGGGCTAGGGGGGATAGGGGTGTGGGGGTGGGCTGGCAGGGGTTGATGGGGAGGAGGAAGGGGGCATATGTAATACTTTTAACAATAAAGGTGAAAACAGACACATGATCATGTGTCCATTGCTTTAAAGAATCAGGGTGGGGCTCGTAATTTTGAATTAATTTGTACGTCACTTTTAGGTAATCCTGGCATTTCATTACCTGTAATAGAAAATACCTCAATAGACATTTTTCTCACTTTTATTCTCTAGTGAATATGGGAAAACACTATTTTTTGATACTGCACATGTATGTAATTGATTTAAGAACTACTATAACTGTGTAAAGAGGTTACTCTGTATCATTATTGATATAATCTTATGTTTGTCAGGTGAGTCCGGCTTGACAAGTGAAATAATTTATTGGTTATCAGACTTCCTATATAATTTGATTAAAGTCAGCCATTCAAATTAAAGACTGGAACTAAGAGGAGATTTACAATAAGTCTTCTGGGTTTGGAGGTGGTCACCAGTGAAATGGGGAGACCAAAGAGTATCTCAAAAAGATGAGAAAGTACCTCCCAGTTTCTGTGGATAGGCAGGCAGCTAGAAGAGAAGGAAATCAAGAAAAGTGTCTTGTGAAGTTGTAACAGACTTTCATGCCACAGGGTAACTGATGTTGGATCAGAGTTTGTACTTGGAAAATAAAGATGTAAGTTTTTAGTGATTTCTGGGATCAGCTGCTATTTCTTATTTGTTCACTGAGTTTCTAGGATTCCTTTCTATTAACTACAACATTAAAACAGTGTCAATCATTTCTACAAAAACCAAGAAGAAAACTTGATGCTTCAGCATTTGAATATTTTTCAATATTGATTTTTTTATTCATGTATAATTCATCTTTTTTTCCATTGTTGATAATTTTTTTCAGGCTTCAAAGTCTATTCCTTGATGTAGCATCACATAATAACATTAAGATGTAAAATTGTACCTCCTGTGGTACCTGTCAAAAGGTTATGTCCATGTGTCAGAAGATTGTAAACAGGTAATGTCATTTTTCATGGTTCAGATAATTTAAGGAATTCTTGATTACTGAACAAAATTATTCAGTGACAGTTTAATAACACCAAGTAAAATAGAACAAGTAATATGCTTAGCATAGTGCTTGACATAAGTACTAGATATTATACGATTATTTTTATTTTATTAATTATAAGAAAAATTACATGAGAAAATATTCACATATTTAACCAGAAAGCTACAACACATTTTCAGTTTTATTTTAGAAATTTTGAGAGTCATTGAGAATAATGACAAGAAATGGCCATTGTTCTGTGCGAGACAACTATATTATAATGTAAATTAATTAGCCACCATGAACTCTGGGTTCAATAGTTAATACCATCATCACTAAAAGCTGTGGGGACTTGGAAATGCATCCCAAAGCTACCCTGAGCCTGTTTCCTCACTTATATAATGGTGTGAAAGGGAACTAAGGAAATGCAAGAGTTCCATAAATATTACATAATTCAATCTCATTTACATATTACCTTAAATTTTATTATTTTTTAATTTTTCTTTATTTTCAAAAACTCTTTATTGTTGAACATAATACCTATGTTCCCCTTTCCCCCCATTTGACCCCTTCTATCCCACCTCTGTTCCCTCCCCTCGCCCCTCCCCGTGGTCCCAGGCCTTCACCACCCTTTTGTTTGTGTCCACGAGTTATGCATCTAGGCATACAAGTTATTTGGTTTATTTATTCCCATCCACCCACCTACCCACCCTTGCCTTAAATTTTAGAGTTGACAATAATGAGAAATAGACATTGAACTCTCATTAGTAGATCATCAAGCATGTTATTTTTAATTACCTTAGTAAAATGATCTAAATTAAAAATAGAGATTTGAATGTTAGTTCATAGCATTTAATAAATAAACTTAGACCAAAGAAAATATTTGATAAAAGCATCACTAAATAATTATGAAAGTCCTTAAGCTTCCTAAGCTCAAAACAGAAATTATCTTTTTCAGTGAAGGAAGCTGGTCTTCTGAACCAAGTGTTGGAGAGTTTCAGCAAACCCAGAAATAGTCAAGGGAAAGTATTGAAAATTGAAATAAGGCAGGAATACAGTTTCCAGATAAAATATAGAATACTAAGTCAAATTTTAATTTCAGACAAACAGCAATTTTTTAAATGTAAGCATGTCCCATATAATAATTGGAACATTCTAATAAAGTATTCGTGCATTGTGTCCCATGTAATATTGGAATATTATTATAGTAAAACATTATTTATTGATTATAGAAAATTCAAATTTAATTGGGTATCCTCGTTTTGTTTTGTGAAACCTGGCTACCCTTTGCAGGAGATACAGACACTGTGGGGGATTGTGGTATGTCCTCTTTCTGCTACACATTCAGGATCGAAGGATGGTCCTTAAAACACACTTTGGAAAAAACACACATATTGTTGTCTCAAGAGAAAGTTCAAAAGACAGCATTTGTAAAGCTAGAACTACAATATAATCTTTACTTTCAGGTCACAATAAAGACCTTGTTGTGCAAAATGCTACTCCATCCAGCCTATTGACTTCTATGCTTCATTTTCCCTTTGCATCTACCATTCATCTGTGTTAGATTTCCTAAAAGGCCAGCTTCTTGTTACTTGGATTCTACTTTTCCTTCAAGGCCACGCTTGCCCTTTTGCTCCTGGGATAGAATAAACATATAGTTATCATTTAAATCTAAACATTTTTTGAAAATAAAAATGGATCATATTAATTACTACATCTAGCATATAGGCAAACGTTAGAATTTTCCATTCAAATCAGCATACACGGTCATTCTAAATTATGAACAATTCCCCAACCTGTTCCCGTGGTGGCAATCTCACTCCACCACTGACTCTTTTTAGCACAAATATATTGTCATCTGGCATACATGGTCTTATAGTTCTAATGATCTTCTTTCATGTGAATATGTATCTCATTTCTCATTCAAATAGAGTGAAAAATTTTAATCAGAGACCAACTTACATAATTTGTAATTAAAGCTTTCTCAGAGAACCTTATAAAAAAGACACAGTGACTATTTGTTGACTGAAATATTTTTAAACCCAAAACTTACTTATGAATTTTAATAAATATAACAAAATGCATTATAATACAGCCATGCATATACCATGGTTTTGATCATGTCACATCAGTTGTCACAGTAAAAATTTGATATACATAGTCATACACCAAGAGTCCCGATTTTTAGTGTCAGTTTTTTAATGTATCACACAATGCAATAAACTAGTTTATACTATTTCCATTTAAGTATCTTTAGGGCTGTAATTCAGGTATGTTGTTCATATCATTAGTAAACAGTAGCTTGAAGTTTGGAGTTGATAACATATAGTGTGGATCCTATCTTGAGAAAAGATTGGCTAATATTATCTTTTTGATTTTTATTTATTTATTTATTATTATTATTTTTTAATGTTGATCATCATTAGCGATGAGGAAAATACAGTTAAGCTCAAGATCAGATACTACTACATGCCTATTGGAATGGTTAATGTAAAATGTAACAACACCAAGTGCTGGAGAGGATGCTGAGCAACTTAGACTTCACACATTGCTGGGAAGAATGTAAAATAGTACAACCATTCTGGAAAAATTTGGTAATTTCTTATAAAGCTGAATATAACTTACCAAATATCCCAATGATCATTACCTGCATATGTATTGTAGAGGAATAGACATTTACATTCACACAAAACCCTATATACAGATTGTATAGCATCATTATGATTTATATGAGCTGAAACCAGGAAACAATACAAATCTCTTTCACGAGTTTGAATGGCTAAACAAACTGGTATAGCTAGTGTATGTACTCACTAAAAAAAGAAAACTATTCTCAACTCAAATAATTAAGAGCAATTTGCCAAGTGACAAAAACACGAAATGCTTACATGGTCCCTATTAGTAAAACATTATAAATTTGTATAAATAAATACAGTTTATTTATATAAAATGTATAAAACCCAATCATAAAATGATTTCTATAACATTCATGAAATGACAAAATTAAACTGATGGAAAACAGGTCAAGTGTTTGCCAGAGGTAGGTTTAGATAGAGGATATGAGCCTAAAAAACGTTAGCATGGGGGAGCCTGTGGATAAAGCAATTTTCCATCGTGGTTGTGGTTATGTGGATCTATATAAGGTAATAAAGCTTAGAATTACAAACTTTAAAAAAATACATGTAAAATCTAATAGAATCTAAATAAGGTTAAGAGACTCATTAACAGTATACTACCAATGTCATTTTTCTGGATTCAATAAAAAAATGGTTTTATCAGATGTTTTTACTGGGAGTAGCTGGGTAAAGAATACTAGGAAAGTCTATGGACTGTTTTGCAATTTCTTGTAAATTAAAATAATTTCAAATTAAACATTTTATAAAAATAACTTTGAAGGTGGTTTTATAAAATATTTAGCCCTAGTTGGTTTGGCTCAGTGAATAGTCATCGGCCTGCGCTCTGAAGGGTCCCAGGTTCGATTCTGGCCAAGGGCACATGCCTGGGTTGCAGGCTCGATCCCCAGTAGGGGGTGTGCAGGAGGCAGCAGATCAATGATTACTTCTCATCATTGATGTTTCTATCTCTCTCTCTCCCTCTCCCTTCCTCCCTGAAATCAATAAAAATATTTTAAAAAGTTTTTGGCCATACTTATAAACTTGATTGGGTAAGTATAAATTTGTGGTATATTTATAAATTTAAAATAATGTTTCCTTTTAAACCATTTCTGTATGATAAATTTATAATTAAATTTAGAGCCAAAGAAAGGTGAGAGCTAATCATATAATATGAGGTCATAGAACACTCCATAGAATACTCCTGTGTTGCATTTAACAGTAAAAATTAATCAGGAATGAGGAAAGCACACTAGTTTTTATCAGGTGAATTATCTAATGTAAAATGAAGTTAGACTTATAACAGAGAACACTCAGCCCGGCTGGTGTTCTCAGTGGTTGAGTGTGGAACTATGAATCAGGCCATGGTTCGATTCCCATTGTTGTGCCGTCTCGATCCCAGGTAGGGGGTGCGCAGGAGGCAGCCGATCAATGATTCTTTCTCACCATTGATGTTTCTCTCCCTCTCTCTCTCCCTGTTCCTTCCTCTCTGAAATCAATGAAAAATATATTTAAAAGAAACGGAGCATGCTGAAGTTTGAGAACCATTGGTACAGATTCAAAATAAAACCACCACAGTTTGGTCTTTAAAAAACAAACAAAAAAACCCCACTCAAACATTATCCCTTTTCATAGTACTTCTTTCCTTTGTAAATTCTCTGACATTTGACTAAAAGTGCTGTAAATTTAGGATGTTCATAAAGCCTTAACTTCTATATAATTTTCAAACAAGGGATAGAATGTGTCAATGAAATTATGAAATATATGCAGTTCTCTTAAAGTTTGTCTCCAGTGTGAACTCTCTCAGTGAGGTCTTCTTTCTGGGTAGAGGCTTTCCCATGGTTACCACATTTGTTTGTTTTTTATTGTTTGTCTGTTTTTCATACTTCTACAAACTGATGAACACACTGATAATCTATGACAATCCCTGATAATAAAGTCTATCTTCCCACTGAAGGCTTTCCTTGTCTCTGTATTCACAGAATTTGTCTCAATATACACTTTTCATACTATATTGAAGCTAGAAAGCTTTGCTGAGACATATAATGAAGCTGGAAAGGCATCTTCACATTGGATGTATCAGAGTTTTTCCAACATGTTTTCACTGACAGAAAATGTGAGGTAAGGATCACTCAAGGCATTACCACAGTCACTGTCTTCACCAAGTTAATCTCCTGGGTAAATTCCTTCATCTCCTCAAGGCACACGTTTAACAGGCATTACCATGTTTGCATTCTGATCTGCTAGAAACACCGATGTTTAATGAGGCCGTGGTTGTCCCAGAAGGCATTCTACGGAAATTGCATTAATAGTTGTTCCGCATGACTTCACTGACAGGTAATGACCTGTGACTCTCCGTTAAAGGAATTTCCAACTTGAATGAATCTATCCATTTATCTTGTGTGCGTTTTCTGATGTTTAACAAGATGTGACAATTGGGAGAAGGCTTTCTCACATATGCTGCACTTGTAGGGTCTCTCTCCTGTGTGAGTTCTTTGGTGGACATTGAGGACTGACTTTGTGGCGAAGGCTTTCCCACATGCCTTGCACTCATAAGGTTTCTCTCCTGTGTGGCTTCTCTGATGGGTAATGAGACCATATCTGTGAGAATACTGTTTTCCACACTCACTACATACAAAGGGTGTCTTCCCCTATGACATCGCTCATGTTGTCTGAGGCTTATCTTCTGGCTGAAGGCCTTCCCACACGCATTGCATGCATAGGGTTTTTCTCCTGTGTGAGTTCGCTGATGTATAATGAGAGTGCACTTAGTGGTGAAGCCTTTCCCACATTCCTCACATATGTACAGTTTCTCTCCTGTATGAGTTCGCTGGTGTATAGTGAGCTTGCGCTTCACGGTGAAGCCTTTGCCACACTCGCTGCATATATAAGATTTTTCCCCTGTATGAGATCTTTGATGAACAATGAGATTACTCTTCACAGTAAAGTCTCTTCCACATTCATCACATACATAGGGTTTCTCTCCAGTGTGTGTTCGCTGATGTACAACAAGATAGTGCTGCATGGTGAAGCCTTTCCCACACTCACTGCATACGTAGGGTTTCTCCCCTGTGTGAGTTCGCTGATGCACAATTAGATTGCTCTTCACAGTGAAGCCTTTCCCACATTCGTTGCAAACATAAGGCTTCTCTCCACTATGTGTTCGCTGATGTGCAATCAGGTAGCGCTTCACGGTGAACCCTTTCCCACAGTCGTTGCATATATAGGATTTCTCTCCTGAATGGGTTTGCTGATGTCTGGTGAGACCAGGGTTCACAGGAGAGCCCTTTCTGCATTTGGTGGTTATATAGAGTTTGTCTCGTGTTTGCGTTTTCTGAGGTTGAGTGAGAATGACATTTCTGGAGGATTTCCATGAATCACACCCATGGCTTTTCTCTCCTGTATGCATGCCCCCATGGTTAATGAGCTGAGATGTCCTGATGCAGGCTTTCTCACCTTGGATGCAAGCTTGGGATTTCTCTATTTTATGAGTCTTCTGATGCTTAAAGACTTGTAATTCAGGTCTGATATGTTTTTCACTTTTAGGGATTTCTGTTCCAGTGTATAGCTGTTCATGAGTACCATGTAGAAAGCATTTCTCATCTCCATTAAACTCAATGGGGTTCTTGACTTCATATCTTTCCTTCTGGTTAGTTAAACTTGATTTCAAAGCTTTCCTATGTAATTCCAACATACGATTATGCATTATGGCTACATTTGTTCTGCTCAGATGAAAAGTATTTCTAAGTGCATTCCTTTCATTGCATTGTTGTATGCTCTTCAGAACTATTTGGTTGTGAGAATGCTCCTGCAGACAACTGTCAACGTTCCTGATTCCTGGACAGCTTCCAGTATAGATATCATCCTCTATTCGTGGTTCATCTCCTTGTTCCAACCTGGACAGAACATCTGGCTTGGCAGTGTGATACCTCAGTGAAACCAGATTGTTATAGTTCTCCAACATCACATCCCGATATAGGTCTTTCTGAGCAGGGTCCAGGAGCTGCCACTCCTCCCTGCTGAACTCCACAGCCACATCCTCCAATTTCAGCAATTCCTGGGCTCCCATCATTTTCTTCTGTGCTCAGGAAATACTGAGTTCCATGAATTCTATGTATGTTGTGTCCTCTGCATCTGCCATAAAGTCCTTAGAGTTAGAAATCTAGTTTTCCAGTTATTTGTCCCCAGAAATTATGGTATCCAAGCTGAAGAGCCTCCTTTTTCTTCCTTCATTCCTTTACTTGATGCCTCTTACTATTGGGGAGCCAGGACCTGTGGGCTTGGTTGTGGGCACAACCCCAGTAGGGGGTGTGCAAGAGGCAGCCGATCGATGTTTCTCTCTCATTGATGTTTCTAACTCTCCTTCTCCCTTCCTCTCTGATCCCG
Source organism: Corynorhinus townsendii (assembly GCA_026230045.1). Classification (NCBI taxonomy): domain Eukaryota; kingdom Metazoa; phylum Chordata; class Mammalia; order Chiroptera; family Vespertilionidae; genus Corynorhinus; species Corynorhinus townsendii. Next base: position 99,263,181 of record JAPDVU010000002.1, read on the forward strand.
AGACCCTCCGGACACCGCGGGCAGTGACAGAAGGCTGAGCCCAGGTCCGAAGCTACTTCCCATTCGCGGTTCCTAAGGACGCTCACCGGCAGGCACCAGGGAGTCCCGCGAGGACAGTCCAGCGATGCCGGACTTCCTCTCTTTTTGATTTTTAAACATTTTTAATACTAAGTTTTTCTTAAGGCATGCCTTTTGGAATTTGATAGTGTGTATATTTGCATATTTCTATTATTTCAGTAATAAATTTGAGAAAAGGAATAAAAAGTCTGATGAGAATTTTGGCATGTTCTCTTTGAATAGTTAGTGCAATTGCCATGAATTTGGCCAGGTGTAGCTAAATGATATTTCAGGCAAGAACTAAGAGAAAAGCTTTTTACACAGTAATTTCCTGGGCAAGCTTCATCAAAAAGAAAACTCATCAGAAGCCCTGCTGGGATTCTATCAGCAAGCATTTATTTGTGGTCACATGTACACCTGCTTACATGGTAATGATACACCCGTGAGTTAGGTCACTATGCCAATGCAAATTAGCTTTATTTTGAGTCTAATACTGGAATCTAACAGATATACTAACCAGACAATGAATTGCCACTAGATGGATAGAATAAACCAGAAAAATGTTTTTCTATAGCACTTGCCTGTTTCTCTTGGTGCTCTGGGTTGTAGATAACCATTTATGAAAATATTTTTTTTTGTTAGTTCATAGAAGTTAGATGAAGAGTCTGCAGCATATGACTTGCTCCATTGGTGAAGCAATATTGAGCAGTACAAGCATGCCATCTGCAATATAATTTTTTAACCAAGAGAGCTCATGTTGCTTAATTCAAACTTAAAATCAATTTAGCAAATATTTATAAAGGACCAACTCTGTGTAAGGCATTATTCTAAGTGCTAGAGATAAGGGAAGGGCATAAAAGATAAGTAGGAATACCACCTGATCCAAAAGGTTTCTGAAACTGTAATGGAGATGATGAGCACTCACTATTCTATGTGGCAAAGCACATAAAAGAGGCACAAATGGCCAGAGAAGAGGAAACACTGGATCCAAAGCCACTGTAATCAATAAAGGACTAACACAGGAGATGGCTTATTAAATAGTCTTAATGCTTAGTAAAATTTAAATATGTTCAAGTAAGTGAGGGGAGGGGGAGCCAGCTCTTTAATATGATGGGCCCAGCAAGAGTAAAGGAAAGAAAGTGGGAAAGAGGAAGGCGTCTTTGGGCAAAGAGCCAGGAATTTGTGTAGCTGGAGTGCTGGCTGGCTCTAAGGAAGCAGGGCAAAATAAGCCCCCAAAGGAAGAATTCATATGTTTAATTCTTACACGTCTTTTAAAGTCTGTTCCATGCAAGTCACCACCAGGTTGAGAAGTTAGGAATTTGTTCTGAAGGCAACAGGGTCTTCCTTAATAAGATTTTTTGAAAAAGGATTACATGATCACAATTTTTAAAATGTAACTCAAAATATACTTTGTAAAGGCCCTTTTCTAACTTAGACATATATCTTTTTCTGCTGGAAATATTATAGCTATGTTTACCTAAAGAGACATAAAACAGATGTATATCAGCCTTATCTGAATTTACTGAATATACAAAATATAATAGTTTCCTAGGGCTGCATAACAAAATACCACAAACTGGCTGCCTTAAAATGATAGAAATTTGTTCTCCCTCAGTGTGGAGCCTAGAAGTCCAAAATACAGGTGTTGGCAGGGTTGTTTCTTCTGATGCTCTGAGACAATCTGTTCAATGCTTTGCTACTGGCTTCTGGTGGTGGGTAGCAAGCCTTGGCATCCCTTGGCTTGCTATGCATCACTCCAATCTCTCCTTCTGTCTTCATATGGAATTGTCCTTTTGTGTCTGTGTCCAATTTTCCTCTTCTTATAGGGACTTCAATTAATTCCTATGAATGAATGCCCACCCTCATAATATCTTAACTTGATTAAAACTGTGAAGACCCTATTTTCAAATAAGGTCACATTCCCAAGTATTGAGGGTTAGGGCTTCAGAATAATTTGGGGGGTGGAGGGTACAATTCAATCCATAACAAGTGGTAGGTTTTAAAAATATATATACATCAAAAATTAATGCTTATTTTAAAACCTCAGTTCATATATACAATGTATACAATAGATATAATAATACTGTTTCATAAGATTGCTGTGAAGATGAAATTTAATGCCATGTGAAAGAACCTAGCATGGGGCAGTTTTAGCTGTGTGGTTGGTTCATGTAATATTACACTTTATTTAGCTACCTATTTCCAGAAGTACCTTCAGATAAATATTTCCATTGTGTTCTGTACAACTATCGGATTCTAAGTACTGGATCTCACCAGTTAAAAATACAGCTGTAAGTATTACGGAAATGGCCAGAAGAGGTACATGATTTAGAAAGAATATTTTTGGTTTTCCTATTTTCTTTAATCTTGAAGTATTCCATTAGAAATCAAATATATAGAAAACTTGCAAAGTTAGTCTCACCATTCTGTTTTCCTACTCAATAATAGTCCTAAAAATATTTATACCATAAGACAACATTGGATTTGGGCTAATTGCTGACTTAGATCAATCTGATTGCTTATGTTTTCTCATCTCTACTTTTCACCCTTTACTACTGGATGGCTGGGTTTTAATGGTCTGGATAATCTCCTGCACTTTCCACTTGTCTTTGACCTTTAGCTCCAGCACATGCAAAGTTACATTTAATGCAAGTACATCATCTGTCTGATTCCTCCAATCTTAAAAGGTAAATTCCCAAACCTCAGTTGAAGTATTTCTATTTTGTTATGCATTTTCAAGATAATTGTTCAAATTTCCACTTAATTTTTGTGTGCAGATATAATCATATGGACAAATGTGTGTTAATGGGACACCATCTTAGCTGTCAGTGAGTTGGGCATTCATAAGGGATGGTATATGGGACTTCTAGAATTTATAATCCTTTTCACTCTGTCATTAATTAAGAGTACCCCAGAGACAGATTGGGAGTGACCCAGGGTGAAGGGGTTAGAGGTTAAGCCTTTTAGCTTTGAGCCTCCAATTTGAATTTGATCTAAGATGGTAATAAACAAGAGCTACTGCTATTTGATATGAGCTTGGTGACCTGTGTGAAATGGATTAGTGACTCAGGCTCATCCTAGTGGACATAGTTGGAGTTTTGCAGAACTCAACAACCTAAAGAACATGGAAAGAAACTGACTTCATAAATATTTCCTTGCCCTGTTCAGATTGCTGTTCAGTAACATGGAAAAATAAAAGACCTTAGTATTCCCTATGTCCAGCTTGTAAAAAAAACTGTGGCAATAGAAGAGATCAGGGTGGGCTTCATAAAACCCAGACAGTGGGTCAAATGAGAATCAGGTGGTGGTTCTAAGAGAAATTTAATATCCTTGGTCTCTCTCTCTCTCTCTCTCTCTCTCTCTCTCTCTCTCTCTCTCTCTCTCTCTCTCTCTCTCTCTTCCTCTTTGGTTGTCTGTGTTTGTGGAGGAAACACTGATTATATTTGTCAAGTGTACACTCCCTAGCCTTCAAATGCAGCAGTAGCAGAAGGATGGAAAGATGCATGGCTGGAAAGAAAGAAAAGGAGTCATACTGTTAACCCTGGCAGGAAAAATAAAAATGTTGCAAGCATTAACAAAAAATATGATGAGCTGAATTGAAATAAGAGGAAAACGTTTATAACTAAACAGAAGAAGATTATTCAATACTTGGTTTACTCTAATTTTGTTGTTATGATTAATTTGAGGCCAATAGTAATTTTATCTACTTTAAAATATATATATGTATTAAGGAAGTTATGTTTTTTGGGTGTTGTTTGTTTGTTTTCTCCAAATAGATTGAACAGGGAGCCCAGGAAATTAAATGGAGGAAAGAAACATTCAAATGTCAATGTACTTAAATTTACTTATTTTTTAATGAAGATATGATTCATTAATATTACAGATATCTTACTGTTTTTAATACACCACAAGGGCAAAAAAAAAGATCATTTTTTTCTGAGTTGGGTTTGTGGGGTTTTGTGTGCTGTGAAGTTCCAGCTTTTATATAATCTAGTAGTAGAGCAGTCATGGTATTCTCCTCAGCATTTTTTATCTGAAAGAATTATTCAAAATAACATAATCAATCTGTGGTGTATGGCACCATGGATGTGAAGTCTAGGTAAGGTCTAATCACCAAAAAAACCTATATGTCTATTTTCTTGATTCCCTTTTTCTTTAAAATATTGTAACTTGGTTTTGCTCCCCTTTGTAACTCACCAAGACAAGTTATTTCATATTTTTTTCTGTGTGTGTGTGTGTGTGTGTGTGTGTGTGTTTGCAATTGCATTATGGTGGCACTTTTTTTTTCTAAAGTATGTTTTTATTGATGTTAGAGAGAGTAAGAGAGAGGGAGAGAATAATAGATACATTAATGATGTGATAGAATCATGGATATACTGCCTCCTGCATGCCCCCAACTGGGGACCGAGCCCGCAACCAGGACATATGCCTTGACCTGGAATTGAACCGTGACCTCCTGGTTCGTGGATCAATGCTCAACCACTGAACCACACCAGACAGGCTATGGTGCCATTTTAAGGAGCATGAATCTGAAATGTTTTACACTCTTCCTATGTCTTCCTTCCCCCATCTTCCTACACCACTCCTTCATTTCCTACTAGGGGATAGTTTCACATACGAAGCTAATACATGATTATAAATTAAATATGAAAGTTGAACTGTATTAATTTGTCTCTATTTGTTTTTGTCAAAGAACAGCTGTTCTCTAATTTCCATTTAACGACAAAATTCCAATGTTTTCTTATGAATTAAAGTCACATCAGTCAGTGACAGAGATATTTTAGGTAATGGAAATCTTATTTATTTTTTTTGCAATCTTGTGAGTTATTATTATGTATAAAAGTGGCATTTACCTTTTCCTTATTAAGTATGGTATCAAAATTTTAAAAAATAATTGCAATATGCTGTTATTTATTGGTTCTTATCAATATTTAAAAATTTAACTTGAACTAGTATTGTTATGATGTAGTTTTAGTTATTTTATTATGTATTATGTGCCATTGAGTTGGCCTTGACTCCTAGCAACTTTATGAATGAGTGATGTCCACAAAGTCCTATGTTCAATAGTACCATTTTGATAAAATGTTAGTTTTAAAGTTAACAAGTATCTGTGTATAAAATTACATCCATTAATTCTCTCATTAAGCTGCTATATTCCTTTAATGTGTGAATCTTGAGAATGTTTTAATATGTCACTAGTCTTAATATTTTAGGGGAGCATCTAGGAGCTGTTGAAATTTTAAATCTATTTTCAAAGAATCAGATAAACCAGATCTAGTATTATTTCCATTTTGTAAATGAGCATATTCTGATTTAGAGGCTCTAAGTAACTTGCCTGGGGCCCCAGCAAATATTGCCAGAATTGGGTTTCAGTGGAATTCAACTGGACTCAACACTAATTTTTTCACTGAATCTCAAAAGAGACTTTCTTCTAGTGACATCACATCCCATTTTCTTTTTTAAGTGCACTTTATTTGTAAACAAAATAATTAAGACATCACTGAAAATCACAATACTACACCTATTTACAGTATATTTTGAGATTGAAATAGTGAAATGCATTTTCCAACTAATTAAGTTAATCAGAAGTAATATTTTTCAATCAAATGTAATTTTGCTTCAATCTTTGTAGTTAGAAATTTTCTGAAATGTATTTGCTTGTTTCCTAGCCTTAAATCCTGTAATCAATTCAGGAAGTATTTACTAAGCACCTACTTTGCATTGTGTTCACATGTTGCATGGAAGTAGGGGTGCAACAGTATCCTGACTGTACTTAATTTTTTTCATCTGCAGATCTTCTGTATCTGATCAATAAATATAAGCATTATTTTCTTACCTACCGGTCAGGGTCATCATCAGAAGGGAGATAATATTTGTGAAATCCACCATGAATGTTATATAAATTATAGTTTTTGTAAGTCTATTGAGCATCTTTTTCCATTTTTTAAATGTTTTGGTTCTTCTTTCTAAACTATACTACTGCAAAAATAACCACACACACAAACTTTAAGCAATCCAAGGTTTTAAGTGAATAAATATTTATCATTTATTAATCACCAACCATGTTGCAAATATGGTACAGGCTAGTAGTCTCTATGTGGTTAAAACGGAGGTATGGAGAGTTCACACAGTAGCACACCAATAAATAAATCATTATCAAGTATGAAGACTCATCAAGGAAAAATGAGCTAATAACAATGTGATGATAACTAAGAGTAGATGGTCCAAACTGAGGAGGAGCTAACAGTTAATGAGACCTGAGGAGAGAGAAGGGAAGCACCTATTCAAAGAATTGGTGAAGAAATTGCAGGGCAAGGAAAGAACTTGTGCTGAAATTCTGAGACAGAGCTGAGCACAGCATGATGCAGGATAAAAGGAATGTCATCTGAGCTGGAGCAGAATTCAGGAGACTAAGAAAGGTATTCAAAAGAGTTACTGAATTGAAGCAGAAATGAACAGGTATGTTCATTCCAGTTATTTAAGATTTTTATTTCATTTTTACAACTAGATAGATGGAGAAGTGTTTAACTGAGACTTCAGAAGAATGCCCATAGCCTATAATTCCCTTATCTCATTGGAGAAGTGGCACCACAAACTAGTACACTTCTGCCTGCATTATTTTTTAAGGTAAAAATTAAATTCCTATGACTCGGTAAGCAACTATGTTTTTTTCTTAACTTCTGTTATGAAAATACAACATAAGAAAGCCAGTGTGATGTGATATCACTTATAGCACTATTTCCTACTAAAAAATTGCAAGAATAAACTCTATTTTATCCACCTATAGAAATCACTTCCATTAAAGCCTTAGTTTTAGCCAATAAAGATTAGCATAAATCCCTTTGGACTAGCTGTTAATGCCATTACATGAACCATTTAAGAGAAGTTTTAAATTTAATCTCTTCTCTGATTACCTGAATGTGTCTTTAAAAAATAATTGTCTTTTGGCCTCGTGGACACATACTACTTTTAGGTCAATAAAATTACTTTCTCTAGGCCTTACTTACTAAGAAAAATCTATCTTGGCATACATTGGATTGCCTCTTTAGCAATGAAGATAATTAACGGTTATATTTTGCAATGGGTTTCCAAAACTACAATCTCTAAGGACCTATATTTGTAACTGCACTTTCAATTGCCAATTAGATAAAGAGTATATCATGTAAATCCACAGAATTGTGCTCACAGCTACACTGTTGTCCCTTTGTAAATATGGTGTTCAAGAGGATTCTGTAGACTAAAGACAGTTTCAATTTGAGTTGGCCTATTTTAGAGTCATGATTTGACTGTAATATATGCTATCATCTACATTATAATTAATTATATTTTAATGAAATTTTCTAATATAGAAAATATTTGTAATAATTAAAATTTTACCTAAGAAATATAGGTGAAAAAACAAAAAAAATGAGGATAAAATTATTAAATACAATGATAGGTAAAATAAAAATTCATTAGTAGATCAAGAAAAATCTTGTAAGAAAGGTGAATTTATTCCAACCAGCATGGCTCAATGGTTGAGTGTCAACCTATGAATCAAGAGGTCACAGATCTATGCCCTGTCAGGGCATATGCCTGGATTGTAGGATCAATCCCCTGTGTGGGGTGTGCAGAGGCAGCTGATCAACTATTCTCTCTTATCATTGATGTTTCTATTTCTCTCTCCCTCTCCCTTTCTCTCTGAAATCAATAAAAATATATATATATTTAAAAACCCCCTATGTTCATAGCAGCACAATTCACCATAGCTAGGATTTGGAAACAGCCTAAATGCCCATCAGCAGATGAGTGGATTAAAAAACTATAGTACATCTACACAATGGAATACTAGGCTGCGGTAAAAATGAAGGAGTTCCTACCATTTGAAACAACATGGATGGAGATGGAGAGCATTATGCTAAGTGAAATAAGCCAGGCAGAGAAAGATAAATGTCATATGATCTCACTCATTTGTGGAATATAATGAATGGCATAGACTGATGAACAAGAACAGATCCAGAGGCTGAGAAACATCGATCAGAACATCATACCTCAGGTAAGGTAGAGGAGGGTGGGGCTAAGGTGGAGAGATCAACCAAGGGACTTGTGTGCATGCATATGAACCTAATCAATGGACACAGACAACAAGGAGGTGGGGCATAAGTGGGGGTTGGGGGGTTATGGGGGAATAAGGACACATATGTAAAAAATAAAAATTTAAAAAATTAAATTAAAAAAATATAAAATAAAAATAAAATATTAAATCTAATCCATACTAGTGGCCACCATAACCTTAAGAGAAATTGTTTCATGTGACAAAGATTTGTAAATGAAACTCTGTAGCTGGAAAATTATTTTGGAAGGAAACAAAGAGAAGTTTCCTTCAAAAGTCATAAGGATTGTAATTGAAAGTCAATATATTTGGCCTCTTGAACTAAAGTAAGTAATTTGTGCTTTTGCCTCCCTAACAAAGTTTATATAAAGTTACAAAAAGAAATTGACAGCCAGTTGGAAATGGAATTGCCATGGCCTAGAGCAAAGAATATTTTTACATGATATTATTCTACAATGTCATTATAATTTTAGATATTTTACAACAGTATATTGTACAATTATCCCAAACAAACTTACAAACTAATTCTTTGAATGTTTGGCAGAAATTTAAAAAAGGACATGAAAGGATTTAATCCCTTGCAGAAGGAATGAAGGCACTGGGAAGGCACTTGAGCATCCTATATTGGCCCCTCTTGACTTTTGTGCCAAGAGAGACCCTCTTCTCACATTCCAATTGCCCTCAGCTGTTGCCTGAGCTTTCTGTTCATGCTGAGCTTGAAGCCTTGTGGTGGCTGGTACCATGGATCTGTCTCTCACCCAATCATGTGAGCTGGGCCCTCACTGGAGAAGAAACCTGAGTTCCCCGAGATATGTGATCAGTGCTGGGACCCCACCAGCAGGCCAGGGGATCCCAAGGCAGGTGCTGAGCGTGGAGGCCACGGGTGCATAGGCTACCAAGGAGACAGAACTGAACTTCACATCACCCTGCTTGGCCCCGGAGGATGACTGGTTAGCCAGAGATGGGTAAGATTCCTCAGGGAAGGAACAACTTAAGACAGGCACAGTCGCAGAGGGGCCATCAGGAGAGAACTTGGGGGTCAACAGAAGTGGGGCACAGACCCTCACCACCCCAACCTTGCAGGGCCTGAACCCTCACCCCTTCTGAGGGAGGTCTCCTGCCCCCATGGCTGCTTAGCTTCCCATGCCCAGCTCAGATTGGGACACAGGTGACAGACAGAGACATGGCTCAGCTCAGATCAGGACCCAGGTAACAGAAAGAGACTTGGCCAACAGCAGCTGCCCTTTATCTAAATCCAGCCTAGCACCAGGAATGCTCAGGGCCTACTCAAGAATGCAAATAATCCTTTCCACTAATATTTACAGGGTAAACTAAGATTGTTGGTAGAGTATTAAATTTGACAGTAAAATAGTAATCAAGTTTTCAGATGAATTTAAATAGGCTAATTGAAATAAGTGAATATTTAAGAAAATTTAATTGTACTGGACAAAAAGCTGTTCTTAAAGTAATAACTAAAATTTCTATTGGTAGTTCATCTCATGGTAAAATTCCTGAACATGCAATGAACCTACAGCAGTCATATTTTTGGGCAAAAAAGTTAAAATTTAAAGTTATCAAGACTGCATTATAAAATTTACAAAAGCCTCCATTAATAAAAAAAATGGGGGGATAGTAGGGTAATATCATGTAAGGAAAAATATCCTATAAGTAAATTACATCTAGAAAGTTTTTACAAAATTAATTTTCATTTGTAATGCTAACAGCAAGACACCCATGAAAAACACACATGGTATCTAAATAAGACAAAGGAAAATAGTCTGGGCAAAAATAAAAAGGATCCCAAATCAATTATATAGAAAAGATTCCTTTATTAACTTGTGGTCAAGAATATGTTTGTATATTTTCAGAAAACAACTCCAAGACTATGTGGATTCCTGCAACAGAGAAGAATTGACAGGTCTGCTCCAACCATGAAGACAAGAGGAGAAACAGTCCAGAGATGGAAGACGCTGATGACGCCTTGCCATGCAAGCAGTCAGCAGCTGTGCTTTACTGCAGGTTGCCTAGGACCAAACCAGAGAGGGTTGGACCTGCATTGCCACCATGTGCCCACCATCCAGATATCATTGCTGACATGTACACATAAGGAACTGTTTGAAATTGAAACGGGGACTCAGAACTGTTGGACATTGAAATTGGGACTCAAACATTTTTTGTTGTTATATGTTTATTTCTAGTCTGCAGAGACAAGATTTTTTTAAAGGGAAGATATGGGAGAAAAATAGATTCAGAGACAAAGAAGTATTGAACAGACTGTCAAACTACAGCGGGAAGGCCGGGGAGGTTGGGGGGGGGGGGGGCGGGGGCTGTAAGAGATCAACCGAAGGACTTGTAGGCATGCATATAAGCATAATCAATGGATACAAGACACTGGGGGAGGGGGGCTGGTGAAGGTATGTACTGGGGGGTAGGGGAGGCCAGGGGGAGGTCAATGGGGGTAAAAAAAAAAAAGGAGACATATGTACTACTATTTGTAATACTTCAAACAATAAAAAAAAAAAACACACAAAAACAAAGGTAAAAAAGTTTTAGTTTTCTCTTTTATAAAGCATGCAATTTGAGGATTAACTAGACATGATAGAATTCACTATGCTTTCAATTTATTGCACGTAAGCATTTAAGTTCTGAGGTATCTGTTAGGTTTGATCAAATAATTGAATTGATACCCCTCCTCTGGGAACTGACCTTTAGGCCACTTCACAATAGACATTCCCTTTTGCTTAGACCACATTCCACTTGCTAAGACCATTATCTTTACCCTCCAGACCTTCCCAAGATCCAGACCTGCATGGAGAATTCTCTGCCCAGAAAAAGCCTGCCTAGAGACCTTTAAAAAGCTTTATAAATGTCTTTGGGGGCTGGCATCATTCATGGGCTCAGCCTATCTGGGTTTCCAGATGACCTAATAAATTTATAATCCCTTACCACTTTGGCCTTGTGTGTTCCTCCTTCAGGGACCTTTACATTTGGTGCTGAAACCCAGGAGGGTTCCTCGGGGAAGGGGAGCCATCACTCCAGTTTCAGTCACCCCAAGTTTGCTACTTGAAGAGCAGTAAGCGGTGGCAGATCGTCTTGGGTTTACCTTCAAATCCTACTTGGGATGACTGGATCACCAGCCTTGATTAGGCCTCCCTTCCTTATGGGCCCTCCCAAACCAGCCAAGGAGGATACTGGATCAGGAACTACTCCTTCTCCATTGCTGATGCTCCATCCACACTGGCCAATCTTCTCTAGGTGAGTGACATTCCACAATTTCCCTTGTCTTGAGTTTTCTGCCCACTCTCTCTAACTGACTAAAGTCTCTCATCTTAAAAATCTTAGAGCTAGGCCAAAAGAATCCTCAGCCAACTATCTTTGGGTATTTCTGGATTGGGGACATCCAGTCCAGAAGGTCACCCCCTAGTCTCTCATGGTGATTTGTTTAGCAGTGGGGACACCTGTCCTAATCCCTTGAACTTGAGTTCCAATACAGCTTTTGCTCCACCTAATACTTGCTCTTGGGCCGCCCAAAGTCTGCCCTGAGGGAGGTAGCAAGAACTGAGGGTATTGTCTGGGTACACATGCCATTTTCCACATCTGACCTTGCACAGATTGAGAGGCATCTCAGGTGCTTTTCCACCAACCCACCACATTTAATAGGGAATTTGAGTACCTGACTCAGTCCCAGGACCTGACCTGGCTCTACATCTAAGTCATCCATCCTCTTATCTAATCCCAGAGGAGAAGGGGCGCATCTGACCAGCAGCTCAGGACCATGGCAATGCTCTCCATAGATAGGATGCAGTAGCCTACCTGGTTGGTACTGACATGGTCCCCCAAACTGACCCAAGATGGGACTAAAGGGTCAATTCTTTAGGGCGCTGGATCCTTAGCCATATAATCACCTGTCTCATTGCTGGACTCAAAAAGGCTGCCCAATGATGACAAACTCAATAAAATCACTCAAAGCCCTGACAAAAACCCAGCTCTCTTCCTCTCCCACCTCACAGAGGCCTTACAGAAATTTACCACCTTATACCCCACCTGCCCAGAGGGAATCCTTATTCTGAACACCTGTTTTAATATCCCAATCAGCCCCAGGCATATGCCACAAACTTCAACAAATAGACACACATCAACAAACCCCTTAAAAAGGCCTCATTAACCTGGCCTTTAAGGTATTTAATAATAGAGACAAGAAGACGCAAATCCAAAAATAAAGGCGAGATTAGGCCAAGGCTGAGGCCCAGAAAGAGGCCTTCCAACTCTTAGCCACCACTCTTGTGAACCAAAAACGAAGTGCCGGTCCTCCAGCCAAGGATAAGTCAGAGGCTAAACTTCCTCCGGGCCTATGGTTCAAATGCAACAAGGAAGGACCCTGGGCCAAGTTCTGCCCAAATAGGAGACCCTGGCTTGGGCCCTGCACTTGGTGTGGGAGAGAAAGCCACTGGAAATCAGACTACAGTCTGGCCCCTCCAGGTATTCCAGCAAGGCTGCTCTCTGGATCCAGTTTGGAGCTCCAAGACCTCTTAGGACTGGCCACAGAAGACTAAAGCTGCCCAGACCCTGACAAGGCCCCACAGACTTATATCACCAGCCTGGTAAAGGTTATGGTGGCAGGTAAGCTGATCTCCTTTTGATTGACACTAGGGCCACCCATTCTGCACTCCTAGAATTCACTGAGGCCCTTGTCCCTCCTCAATCTCTATTATGAGGGTTTATGAACTAGTCTCACAGCCAGCCATTAGCCACCTCACCTCTACACTGATCTTACTAGATACCCCCTTTACCCACTCTTTTCTCGTTCTACTTCAGCACCCAACCAGAGCTACCACACATCCACTTACAAAGCCCAGTTTTCCCAAACCACAAGCACCTACCTCAGTTTCACTTTTATACCACAAAGTCAAGCCATTACCTTAGACCGTAAATGCCTTATCTCCTCCATGACTGTCTCCTCCTCTAGATAAAAAACACTCTCTTTTCCTGGGCACACTGGGTACTATTGCCTCTGGGTTCCCAACTTTAGTCTTCTTGAAAAGCCCTTTTATGATGGGATGAAGTGACCCCTCACTGAGCCTTTAGATCTCAAGGCCTGTATTTTCACCCCCTTTAATGCTCTGGAAACTGCTTTCACCTCAGAGCCTTGTCATTTCCCCTTCCCCAAGAACAACTTTCTCTACTGCAAAAGTGCAAAGGCTTACTTAACAGTTCTGTTACTATTAGGAGCTGAACTCATTATCACCCAAAACTTAATATGTTATCTCTAAGGAAAAATGTGGCAGTTTTATTTATTTTTTATGTTTTTTAATATATTTTATTGATTTTTTACAGAGAGGAAGAGAGAGAGATAGAGAGTTAGAAACATTGATCAGCTGCCTCCTGCATGCCCCTACTGGGGAGAGCTGCCTCCTGCATGCCCCCTACGGGGGATGTGCCCGCAACCCAGGTACATGCCTTTGACCAGAATCGAACCTGGGACCTTTCAGTCCGCAGACTGATGCTCTATCCACTGAGCCAAACCAGTTTCAGCAAATGTGGCAGTTTTAAATCCTAGCAGCTAGAGACTGCAATTCTAGAACAGGCTGCAGGGCCTGCTCCCTTCCCCCATCTGCCTTTTCTCCAGCCTCATATGCCTAATTGGTAACTTGAAGGCTATAGAGCATTGCTGGGTTAAATGATAAATATCTAAATGTTTTTAAATAACATAAAATACTGAAACATTGATTGCTAGACTAGTTTCAAATTCACCTGCTCTTAGCTTTTATTACAGATGGACTTTTATACATTGTTGAAGGTATATTTTAAGTGTGTGTTTACAGTGTGCTCCCTACTGCAAGGTACCACCAAAACCTGTTTTACTTGTGACTCAGTATCTCCCCAAGGACAGGCAGATTAGATCTCCTTCTTTCCCCACTTGTCAGGCTAAGGGTCAAATACCTGGACAAGACTGGAAAATTGACTTCACTCACATGTCCCTATTAAAAGAACCAAATATCTCTTAACCCTGGTAGATACCTTCTCAGTCTGAGTAGAAGCATTCCTCACTATATCTGAAAATTCCTCTGAGGTCACACAAGCTCTCATTCAGCATATCATTCCCAGATTCAGCCTATCCACCTCATTACAACCAATAATGGGCCTGCTTTTCATCTCAAATGACCCAACAGGTTTCCTCCACTCTGAACATCCAGTGGAACTTAAACCCGGCTACTGGCCTCAATCTTCAGGCAAGATAGAAAAGACAACTTCCTTAATTCTCACCTAACTAAAGTCTCGAAACTAAAGAACCTTAAATCACCCTCCTACCTCTAGCCCTTATGCATATTAGGACAACCACCACACACCCTCTTTTTTTAATTGCTTTGAACTCATCTATTGAAGACCCATCTTATTAGGAAACTTCCCTTCCACAGAGACCCCTCTAGGAGACTATGCCCCCATTTTAAATCTTCTCTGACAATTACTTAGAGAAAACTCTGATCAGGTCCTCTCTTGACCTTTTAAGGAGACATTCCCCCCTACTCCTCTATGGCCAGGAGTCTGGGTCCTTCTAAAGAATATCTATTAATAATTTACAGGCCTGATAGGCAGGCTGCCGTTGGGAAAGTTAGGTACTCCTAACTTTCCCAACGGCAGCTAAACTATTGGGGCATACTCCATGGTTCCACCTTTCCAGATTAAAACCCATCCCAGGAACACCTCCATCACATGAGCTGGAGTCCCTTAAGTAAAACAGCCACCAGATCAGGCCCACCAGGCTCTGCCTTACCCATATCCCAGCCCAGAAGAAGAGTACAAATGAGTGAATAGCCCTACACATGCCCCTTATGTACTAACTTTACAAACCCTGACTTCCCTGAAAGGCCACCTCCTCTCCCAATAGAAATCCTCTAGGTCCTAGTTACTGGCCCTTCTCCCTTTGCATCAGGATTCTCACCTCTCTATGGTACTCTCTTCTGCAGTGGACTTCAATTACCCATGAAATGAGATTTCCTTCTTTCTAGATCTTGAACATACCTTCCCCACCCCTCCTTGGGATAATCCTGGCCCTGGAAGTGGTGATTATCTCTCCCTCTCATTATATTCCTATCCTCTTATCTTACACCCATAAGAAACTCTCTCACCTCCACTCATCTCAAATGAACACAGCCTTACACATTCCCTCCTAAACCAGGCCAATGCAACCTTTGCCAAGAATTTCTGGCTCTGCCTTTCCCTCTCCTCTTCAGTATATACCACTATTCCTACACCAATCAGGAGATAGAATCAGGCAAAAATCATTATCCTATCTAATAAAAGAGTAATATGCAAATTGACCATCACTCCAACACACAAGATGGCTGCCCCCATGTGGACACAAGATGGCTGCCACAAAATAGCCAGCAAGGGAGGGCAGTTAGGGGTGACCAGGCTTGCAGGAGAGGGAATTTGGGGGTGACCAGGCCTGCAGGGGAGGGAAATTGGGGGCAACCAGGCCTGCAGGGGAGAGCAGTTGGGGGGAACCAGGCCTGCAAGGGAGGGCAGTTGGAGGCAATCAAGCCTTCAGGGGAGAGAAGTTAGGGGTGACCAGGCTGGCAGAGGAGGGCAGTAGGGGCAACCAGACCTTCAGGGAGTACAGTTGGGGAGAACCCAGGTCTGCAGGGGAGGGCAGTTGCAGGGAACCTGGGCCTGCAGGGGAGGGCAGTTAGGGGTGACCGGGTCAGCAGGGGAGGGCAGTGAGGGGTGACCAGGCTGGCAGGGGAGCAGTTAGGCATCAATCAGGCTGGCAGGGGAGTGGTTAGGGGGTGATCAGGCTGGCAGGCAGAAGCAATTAGGGGCAATCTGGAAGGCAGGCAGGCGAGCAATTGGGAGCCAGGAGTCCTGGATTGTGAGAGGGATGTCCCAGATTGGAGAGGGTGCAGGCTGGACTGAGGGACACACACCCCATGCACGAATTTAGTGCACTGGGCCTCAGTAACTTATAAAAAGGAAAAAGGAACTATATTTCTCAAAAAGGCAGACACCCTTCTAGGTAATTATCTTATAGCCCAGGCAAATCAAACCTCCCTTCTTTTCCATACTTACATTCAATCTCTTACTAAGGTAACTTCTTCCTCCATCTCAGTCACAGGTTCTGTCACTCTACACCCCCCACTAATTGCCTAAGCCCCTTTATACTTTACAAGGTCACAGGGCAAATAATAATAGGCCATCCCATCATCAGCTTGCAAGACCACAATTAACCTAGAACTACCAAATGGCCATTGGTCCCAATGGGTTGACTTATCAAGTCTCCCCAGAAGCCAATGGTTATTTCCCACAGCTGGTTCATTTTACTTCTTATCCAACCATCCAGGCCTGAGGCTTCAAATGCTCATTTACTCCTCTTTCACTTTACCTTGTATAAAAGCCCATTCTAGTGTTCCCATCCACTTTCACTGCAATAAAATCTCAACCACTCATCTGTCACCCCTTACAGTAGTGTCATGATGATTAGCCTCTTGGTTTGGAACTCAGAATCCAGAAAAGGAACCTCATACCCTTTAGTCTCCTCCCTACATCTTTCAGCTTGTCTCCATGATCAGGAATTTTTCTTCCTTTGTGGGGAAAACACATACATCTGCCTCCCAACCAACTGGACAGAAATCTATACTCTCATCTATCTCTCACCCAATGTATATGTAACCACCAATAATCAGTATTTTCCTCTTCTGGTAACCTATTATATCTGACACAAAAGGGCAGTCCAGATAATCCCTTTCCTCATAACCCTCAGCATCATAGCAAGGGGTCTAACCACTGCTCTATTATATTTTGAAAACCTGTCTCAAGACTTATATATAATAATGCCTAATGACATTGCCAAAAGTTTAGTTCCAATTCAGGATCAGATAAACTCACTACTGGCTGTCACCATCCAAAATTGAAAAGGACTAGACCTCTTAAGAGCAGAGAAAGGAGGTCTATATCTTTTCTTGGAAGAAGTATATTGTTTTTATGTCAATCAGTCTGGCCGAGTTAGGGATGCTGCCCAAAAACTAACACAGAGGGCTGCAAAGATCAGAGAATGTCAATCAAATTCATGAGACTACTGGCTAAAGGATATAAATTGGTATACCTGGCTACTTTCCTTCTTAGGATCATTAACATTCCTATTCCTCATCCACGTTTTTGGCCCATGTATTCTGTGCCATTTTTCGTCTTCCCTTAAGGATCTCTTTAGAGCTTTCACCAACCAGTCTCTTGGGGAAATCATGCTGCTGCAAACCCTCCCTCCAACCATGAGGAATCTATACAGTGTTCCAGCCAACTACAGTCAAAGTCCACGTCCCTGTGATCTCAGCGCCCTCCCCCCTCTCAGCAGGAAGTAACTACAGAAAATATGACCTTTGTCTTATTCCATAAAAAAAATGCTAGAATGTTAGGTTTGATCAAATAATTGAATCAATAGCTCTACCCTGGGAACTGACCTTAGGCAACTTCACAATGAACATTCCCTTTTTCTTAGATAACTTTCCATTTGCCAAGACCATCATCTCTCCCCTCCAAAGCTTCCCAGGATCCTGACCTGCACAGAGAATTCTTCACCCAGAAAAAGCCCATCTACAGTCCTTTAAAAACCTCAGACTCCTCCTCTTTGGGTGCTTACATCATTTTGGGGTTCAGCCCATCTGGTACTAATTTATAATCCCTTATCACTTTGGCTTTATGTATTCCTCTTTCAGCAATCCTAACAGTATCCATTAAATTATTTGAAAAAAACAAACAAACAAAAGAAAACAAAACTTTTGAGCGCATAGTATATGCTAGAGAGTAATCTAGAGACTGGGGTGGGGTTTAATATGAAATAACCTCATATCCTCAAAGAGTTGACAGATCAATACAAGAAAATATTATAGGTTTTATGATGGGAGCACATTAAAATTTATTGTTAAAAATAAAAATATAAGAAAATTAAATTCTTGTATGTATTTTTGACTCTTAAAAGCATTAGATAATTATTTCACATTGACTTCTTTTTATTGTTCTGATTGAATGTTTTCTGCTTTCTTATATTCCAAATGTAAGGATTTTATTTGATTCTCTACCTCACCTACTCGGTACTTGATTTCCTGTAATTCATTCTTCATTTTAGTTAGTGTATTCTTCATATATGACTGGTTCTCTTTTATGGTGTTTATTTCCTTATTTATGCTGTTGAAGTTCTCACTAAGTTCCTTGAGCATTCTTATAACCATTTCCTTTTAACTTTATATCTGGTAAATTGCTTGCTTCCATTTCATTTAGCCCTTTTTCTGCAGATTTCTCTTATTCTTTCATATGGGATCTATTTCTGTCTCCTCATTTTGGCTGCTTCTCTGTGTGTTTCTATGTATTAGGTAGAGTTGCTGCATCTCCCAATCTTGGTAGAGTAGCCTTATGTACTAGGTGTTCTGTATGGTCCAGTGGAGTACCCTACTGATCACTCAAGCTTGGTGCTCCAAGTACACCCCTATCTAGGCTGTGAACACTGTCCTGTTGTAGTTAAGTAATTTTTTCATTGGAACCTCACTGGGAGTGATTGATACCCTAGCTGATTAGCTGTGAGGAATGGCTGGTACTATAGCAAAAGAGTGGCTGGGTACAGGCAGAACCCACAGAGTAGGAAATGCTTCAGTCGAGCTTTGATGCCTTCCAAGTATGCCCTTTGAGTGTGCCACTCATGGAGGTGGTTGGATTATGGTCTGAAGCTGTTCTCTGGGTGCATTAGCTCTGGAACCTGCTTGGAGGCATAAGGTCAACCACCACCTTTGTCCCCCATGAGGCCATTGGGTATCAGAGCAATCTGAACATGGCAGCTACTTGTGCTGGGCTTGGAGGTGTCTAGGAGAGGCCATGCTGCAAACCAAGATAGGCTGCCATTAGTGCCATACCTGGGGCCACTTAGCAAGAGGTGTGAGGTATACCATGGACAGATGATGCTAGCTTGAGAAATTTTAGGAAAGGCCAAAGCATGAGCCAAGACAGACCATTTGTATGTAAAAGCCCCTGGAAATGGCTTAGATGGCTGGCAAGTTGGATGCGGTAAGGTCTCAAGGAATCATCAGGGTTGGGGCTAACTATGTTAACCAGGTTGATGAAGACTTAGATATGGCACCTGCCTGCCTGGCTCTGTGGCAGTTGGGCTCAGAAAAGGAACAATGGCCTCTGACAGTACTTCTGTCTGGATGAATGATGAACTTCCAGCCTTTGTGCTGAAGGCAGACAATTTAGTTCCACCCCTTATGCCCATCAAGCTGCTACCCCAGTATGAGAGCCTAGAGTGAGTGAGTCTAAGTAAGTCTGTCTGTGATCCTTTTCAGTGGAATATCTGGAATTTCAATAGTGCTCCCTCTCACTCAACTACAATCCCTGCTGGTTTTCACATCCAAAAAATATGGTGACATTACTTACTGGCCCTGGAACCTTACTTGGGGGGGGGGGGTTATGATGTGGGGTATGGACCATTGCTCCTTAGGGGGGACCTTCCCAACAAACCAAAATATCTCTCCCAATTTTTAACTGCCATACATGAATGTGAAACCTGCCCTGAGGCCCTGCATCTCCTACCAGTCTCCATGTGGCTTCTTCTTTATATCCTTAGTTGTAGGACTTCTGTTCAGCTAGGTTTTAGGCATTCTGAATGATAGTTGTATGGTAATTTAGTTGCAATTTTAATATGGTTGTGGGAGGTTCTTAGTGCTGAGTTTACCTAAGATTACTGCATTTGCCTACCACCACCATCTTGACCAGAACCCTGGGAAAAATATCCTATCTAATAAAAGAGTAATACACAAATTGACCATACCTCTGCTATACCCACAAGCTACACTCACCAGCCAATCAGGATTGAGTATGCAAATTAACCCAATCAAGATGTCTGTGGCCACAAAGCGAGCAGGAGTCTTGGGTTTCCCTGGCAATGGAGGAAGCCAAGCTTCCTGCACACCCTGGCCAGCCCAGGCCTCCACTCAAAGCTACAAAGTTTCAATTGTAGAAGATAAATAAATCCCAGATCCCAGGGCCTCTGCTTGGGTTACTGGGGGGCATGACCAGCCTGAAAACCACCACAGGCCTGTCACCCAGGCCACCCCACACCCCAAGGGAACCCCACCCTGATCCAGGACACCCTTCAGGGCAAACCAGCTGGCCCCCATCTGTGTACCAGACCTCTATCTTATCTAATAAAAGAGTAATATGCAAATTGACCATCACTCCAACACACAAGATGGCTGCCCTCATGTAGACACAAGATGGCCACCACAAGATGGCCAGCAAGGGAGGGCAGTTGGGAGGAACCAGGCCTGCAAGCGAGGGCAGTTGGGGGTGACCAGGCCTGCAGGGGAAGGCAGTTAGGGACAAACAGGCTGGCAGGGGAGCCGTTAGGCATCAATCAAGCTGGTAGGGGAGTGGTTAGGGGATGATTAGGCTTGCAGGCAGAAGCAGTTAGGGGCAATCAGGAAGGCAAGCAAGCGAGCAATGGGGAGCCAGCAATCCTGGATTGGTAGGATTGGGCCTAAATGGGCAGTTGGACATCCCTCGAGGGGTCCCAGATTGGAGAAGGTGAAGGCTGGGCTGAGGGATACACACCCTCATGCACAAATTTCTTGCACTGGGCCTCTATTTTTATATAATTGTAAAACAGGTTTTAATCTCCATATTGAATAGCACACATCTATTCTAAAAGATCTTCTGTAAACTCTTTTCATGAATTATACTCATTATACTTTAACATTTGCTTCTTATTGTTTAACTGGAGGCCTGGGCACAAAATTAGTACATGGAGTGGGATCTCTTCAGCCCACCCAGCACCCTCTCCATTCTGGGACCCCACAGGGGATGCCCAACTACCAGCTTGATCCCCGGAATCGGGCGTAAACTGGAAGTTGGATATCCCTCTCACAATCCGGGACCGCTGATTCCCAACTGCTCACCTGCTTGCCTGCCTGATGACCCCTAACTCCCCCCCCCCCGCCAGCCTTATCACCCCTAACTGCCTCTGCTTGCCAGCCTGGTCACCCCTTACTGCCCCCTGCCGGGCTGGTAGCCCCAACGGCCCCCCGCTGGCCTGGTCACCCCCAACTTCCCCCCCACCCGGCATGGTTGTCCCACAGAGTCTGCTGTTTGGTCATTTGGTCATCCCTCACTAACCCCCCTGCTGGCCTGGTCACCTCTCACTGCTACCCCTGCCAGCCTGGTCACCCCCAACTGCCCCCCCTGCTGGCTTGGTCATCTCCAACTGTCCCCTCTCCTGGCCTGGTCACTCCCAACTGCCCCCCCCCCCCACCGCTGCCAGCCTGGTCATCTCACATAGCCTGATGTTTAGTCATTTGGTTGTCCCTCACTAACCCCCTTGCCGGACTTATCACCCCACACAGCCTGCTGTTCAGTTCTCTGTCTGGTCATTTTAGTCATGATGACCCCTTGCTTTTTATATATTAGGATAATCTGTTAAATTAGATTTGTATGTGTTTAATACTTTTTAGCACTTTAGTAAAAAAATGTAGCAAAATACTATGGAGGGGAGAGAGATCAAATGGGAAAACAGGATGATATTTAGATTCTACCTTATTTATCATACTAAACCTGCAAACCAAAAATGGTTTAACAAGTCACTAAGAGAAAACAAGTATGGAATTCTGCAATAGAAATTTTATAATCACTTCCCTAAATATAACTACATCTTAATTGCCTAAGGAAAATTTTATGTCTATGAGAACCATTGTGGAAAACAAACCATTGTGATGAAGGAAACAAAGAGAAATTAAATTCAAATCAGAGTATTTGCTTAATGGCTTAAGCAGTTGCTAATGTTTATATATTACAAAGGGAATTTTAATGCTTAGCTAATGAATTTGTTGCTTTTTGAAAAGTCATGAACATTTCAATTCAATACTGCTCTACTAAACAGATATGCAAATATTGTTAAGGTGATTGTCTATTTTACAATAAGGTTAATTTTGGTAAAAAGCACATTAACTCTATAATCATAATAGGGCTAATCAAGACTGGGTTTGATAAAGAAAGCAACAGAGGTAAATGCTAAAGAAAAAAAGATAGCCAATTTGGATAATTTAGGCCAATGCAATAATTTTTGTTTTTAAATAAAAGGGTTGGATTATTTTGGCTTGATGTAAAGGGAAAAAAATGTATGATTTCTTTTCATTTACCTTCTTTTGCAGAAATAATTAAACATAACTGATGTTGTATTATTGTGGGCATAAAGATGGTAAGAAAATCTTGAAAGTAGATAGTTGCTATCTAGCTTATGCTGAATATATATTTTTCTAAAACTGTAATAAAATGCTAAGAATTATATTCACTTCAGTCCTCAATTTTTTCCATAAAATTATTACTATACCAAGGTATTTGAACATGCATGCATACAATATTCAGTGCACTATTTAGATGCTAAATTAAATGTTCATTTTTAACATTTCTTAATTTTTCTCAACAATTTTGAAATATTCTTTTAAAACAGGACATCATTGAATATAATTTTGGATATATACTATGTTTCAACCCTAGTCTTAGGTTTTTTAATCTGGAAGGGATCTCAGATCTTATATGGTGCTATTTGTTATGTTTTATGGGAGGGAACTGAGGCTCAGAAATGCTATGAAATTTGACCAGGGTCACATGGTTAACGTTAGGTATGATCAAATAATTGAATCAATATCCCATCCCTTAGGAACTGACTTTTACACCACTTCACAAAGGACATTCCTTTTCACTTAGATCACATTCCACTTGCTAAGACCATTATCCTTCCCCTCCTGACCTTTCCAGGATCCAGACTTTACTGAAGAATTCTCTGCCCCAAAACACCCTACCTAGAGTCCTTTAAAATCCCTGACTCCCTGTCCCCGCTGAGTGCTGGCACAATTTGGAGGTTCAGCACTTCTGATACCCAGATCTAATAAATGCATAATCCCTTACCACTTTGGCCTTATGCATTCCTCCTTCCATGATCCTAACTGTTAATTAAATAATTATTTTCTGGAAACATTATCCGTTTTACATTGTACAATGTAAAATCATACATGCATTCACAACTGACAAAACAAAGGCCTAAAATGATAGCTTGCCTTTGCCTACAAACTCTTTGCTGAAAGATGTGGAGATCAAACCTAAGTAGTTTTTGTTGTTGTTCTGTTGTTTGTTTGTTTTTAATGACTATCTTCCAGACTGGTTGAGTGCAAATTTTATTAATTTCATATAATTAAATTATCAGTCCAATCTTTTCCCTGAACTCCAGGCTTTTATTTCCAACTATCTACTTATCATCTCTACTTGTATTTTCACAGACATTTCAATATTATCATGTCCAAACTTAAGCTTATAATTTTTTCATTCAATTTGTTTTCCCATTTCCACTTCCCTGTTCTTCTCAGTTAATTGTACTATCATGTCCCCCAATCCTGTTGGGTAAGCCAGAAATTCTGCAATAATTAGATTCTCTCTTTACTCCCCTTCCATAGTCAGGCAATTTTAAACGTTCTATCTTTAAAATCTACTTGACCAAGTTGTTTTCTTCTATTGCCACTTGTCACAACCTCAGTCCAGAATATAGTCAAACCTCATTTCTCCAATGCCTCCCATCTAGAACAAACTTAGTTCCCTACCAAGTTGTTCACAGGAAAAAATGGCTTGTTTATTGAACCAACTTTTGGTTTTTGAACTGACAACCCTTTCATGCTGATACCTCAGCATGACAAAAAGAGTCTCTCAGGCAACAAACAAAGGAGAGAATGCTTTTGTTGCTGGGGAAATCAATGATTAGTGTAATTTTAAAACATAAAGAGACCATCAAGAGTGCTAATATTGCTAAGGATGTGAAAGAAACAATGATAATAGACAATTGAGGAGGTAGAAAAACTGTTGTTGACTTGGATAAATGAAAAGCATCCAGTAACAGTCAATTTGGAGGCAGGGATATATGAACAAGCAAAGGTGCCCCATACTGACCTGAAAGACATTCCTGGACCCAATGCTAAAAGTGATTTAAAGTTAGTAGTCAGTGGCTCAATTATTTTTAAAAAAGAAATGTTTATTATAGATTAAACAGTACATTAGGTTAAAACAGGAATTATTTGGAGGTCTGGAATGGAATAATTCAGTTTACATTTTTTCTAATAGGAAAAAATGATTCGTTTTTTGAATAAATTGCTTCTTGAACAGCCTTCCTGAAAGAAGGAAGTTTGAGGACCAAGTTTCTACTGTACTCTCAATTACCTGACTCCATTACCATCTTATCACAACCACCACTATGACATGCTTTCAATTCTCCACATAGCAGGCACAGACAATAACTGCTTAGATAATAAAGAAAATCAAGTGACTCCCTTACCATCTAACCATGAATAGTTATTCTTAAAATGACATTAAACTTCTTAGCATAGCCTATGAAAATTTACCTGACTTGACTGCAGTCCATCTTTTAACATTTTTCCCATCATTCATAATTTTCTAGGTATTCTGCCTTCTTTCAGTTTTTCAACACTAAAAGACTTTCTCACTTAGGGCCTGTGGCATTTCCTTTAGATTGTGGCACTCCTCCTTTTATTTTTCTCATGGCTCTGCTGAGGGGACATCTTCCATGGTAGGAATCAACTATGGTCCCAAATGATACTTGTCTCCTGGTGTTCATGGCCTCATTTTATCTCCCTCCCTTTTGGTAACTTTTCTTTCACACCTTTAGTAACATTAGCACTCTTGATGGCCTCTTTACATTTTAAAATTGTGCTAATAGAATATTTCAACCTAGAGGGATGTTACTTTCATCATTAGATTAACAAGATTCTGACTTCCATCTTGCTAGAGAACTTTCACCATTTCTGGCTTTGATAAAGAAAGTTGCCACATTGGCAAGTCCATGTGGCAAGGACCTTAGGCAGCCCATGACCAACAGCCATCTTACTGAAGTTCTCAGTTCAATAATCCAAATAGAACTGAATCTTGCCAGCAAACATAACTGAGCTAGGGACAGGATCCTGTCCCAGTCAAACTTCTAGAGACATTAGCCCAGAATACACCTTAATTATCATTTTAAGAGAAACTCCAAAGCAAAGGATCAAGCTAGGCTTATACAAGACTCCTGACAGAGAAAATAATAATAAATGCATGTTATTTTAAGCCACTAAACAGAAATATATAACCTATTGCATCTTCTCAAGGAAGAATTCAATGGCCTGCTCTAAAGCAAATCACTCTTTATCTCAATCACTCACTTAGTTGTAATATCACCTATTAAAAACTTGAATTAATTTATGTACTTATTTCTCTGCATACTTTATTTGGTTAGTATCCCCTACACAAATTTGAGGTCTCTGAGTAGAAATGAGATATGCATCATTGTATTATCTGTGATCCAGTTTTCTCTTTGCTCCTTTCTGGCCTGGGGTGCCTTTGAAGACTATGTGGCCATCAGGGCTATAGAATTATCATTCCATGATACTGGAAATTTTCTTCATATTCATCTTATTCTAGTTTGTGCTTGGTCTCTTGGGTAAACCTTTTCCTTCAGCACCATGTTCTGAAGAAAATATAGGCACAGTTAGGGATGGAAGTTGACTTACTTAAAGATATCATTTTTTCCCTTGTCTACACAAACAAGACAAGGTAGCTTAGTGTTATTTGATTAATTAATCAACATAGATAGTATGTCAATCTGGATATTCAAGTCTCAACAATTGCCTATTTCTAACTTGCAGATAATTATTTTTACTTGGTTAATCAAGATAATTACTTTACTTTTCACTTCACTTTGCTCTTGTAGACAGTCAGAAATTAGAAGAGCTAAAACTAGCTTGAACTTTTCAGGTAGTTAAGAGGGCTTCCACTTATATGCAGCTCCACAGAATATTAATTTTTATTCTTTTGAGAATACTTGCAACTTAAGTGTCTTAATAGTTTGTGTGAAGCAGCTGTCAAGATTATCTCATTCTACATTTTCAAAGCACAGTCTAATCATCATTATGCATTAAAGTCTTTGTTCACAATTATTCTAAAGGATTATGAACAAATTTATAGCTAAAGCTCAATAAAATATGTTGAAGTATTTGATTTATTTATAATTTTTCCAAAACATTATCTTTCCAATGTGGCTCTCTGGTGACATGTTGGTATATACATTATAAATATATATGTCTTACAAATAAAGATACATATCATATATACATATATATCTTACAAATATATATATATATTCCAAATGATAATCTCAGAATGTCAACAGCTTAATTAGACACAAACCATGTGATTTATGCTTTCATCATAAGAGAGAATGTTATGATTATATTTGTGTTTTGTTTTATAAGAAGATTCCTGAAAAAAACTATAATTGTAAAGTATTTTTAACTTTTTCAAGGTCATTGTCATTAATATTTCACAAAAGAAAATTGTAATTCTGAATTTCTTTATTGTTAGAATGCACCAGATAATAACTTCAAATACAGATGGCTTTTAAATAACGCAGGGGCTAGGGATGCCAATCCTCCTGCAGTCAAAAATCCATGTGTAAGTTTGACTCCCCCAAAATTTAACTAAAGTAAACCCTCAATTTTTTGTACATCAATTTAATGAACTTCAGATTTAATGGGCAAAATTTCCAGTCTGTTTGTCATATGTGAAAATTAACACCCTGTTTATTTTGAAATGGTTTTAACCAAGGGGTGCTTATAATTAAATTAACAGGTTATTTTTTGTTATTAATTAACTATAATTTTAACAGATTTTGGTGAATAATAAATAAATATTACCTATCTACAACTATAGTTTACATATTTAAATTCAAGAGTAACTGCTCATAAACAAGGTTGATTTTTTTGCATGTATCTGTCCAATTTTCCCAGCAGCATTTATTGAAGAGATTGTCTTGACTCCATTGTATGCTCTTGCCTCCTTTGTCAAATATTAATTGAGCGTGATGGCTTGAGTTGAACTCTGGGTTCTCTGTTCTGTTCCATTGATCTATCTGTCTGTTCCTATGCCAGTACCAGGCAGTTTTGAGAACAGTGGCTTTGTAGTATAGATCAATATTTGGTATTG
Organism: Corynorhinus townsendii; assembly: GCA_026230045.1. NCBI lineage: Eukaryota > Metazoa > Chordata > Mammalia > Chiroptera > Vespertilionidae > Corynorhinus > Corynorhinus townsendii. Next base: position 99,290,380 of record JAPDVU010000002.1, read on the forward strand.
TGATCCCTCCAATTTTGTTCTTCGTTCTCAAGATTTCTGCAGCTAGTAAGGGTCTTTTTTTAAAAATGAAACTAGACTACCAACTTACACCATACAAAAAAAAATCAAAAAAGGATAAAGACTTAAACGTAAGAAGGGAAACAATAAAAATCCTAGAAGAATCCATAGGCAGCAAAATAGCAGACATTTGTCGTAGCAATATCTTTACCGATACAGCTCCTAGGGCAATGGAAACTAAGGAGAAAATAACAAATGGGACTACATCAAAATAAAAAGATTCTGAATAGTTAAAGAAACCATCAACAAAACAACAAGAAAGCCCACTGTATGGGAGAATATATTTGCCAATGTTATCTCCCATAAGGGTTTAATCTCCAATATTTATAGGGAACTCATACAACTTAACAAAAGGAAGGTAAACAATCCAATCAATAAATGGGCAAAGGACCGAAATAGACTCTTTTTGAAAGAAGTCAGAAGGAAGGCTGAGAAACATATGAAAACATGCTCAAAGTCACTTATCATCCAAGAGATGCAAATCAAAACAACAATGAGGTACCATCTCACACCTGTCAGAATGACTATCATCAACAAATCAACAAACTTCAAGTGCTGGAGAAGATGTGAAGAAAAAGGAACCCTTGTGCACTGCTGGTGGGAATGCAGACTGGTGCAGCCACTGTGGAGAACAGTATGGAGTTTCCTCAAAAAACTAAAATTGGAACTTCCATTTGACCCAGTAATCCTACTTCTAGGAATATATCCCAAGAAAACAGAAACACCTATCAGAAAGGATATATGCACCCCTATGTTCATAGCAGCACAATTTCAAAGCTAAGATTTGGAAACAGCCTAAGTGCCCATCAGCAGATGAGTGGATTAGAAAACAGTGTTACATCTACCCAAAGGAATACAATGCTGCTGTAAAAAAGAAGGAATTCTTACCATTTGCAACAACAACATGGATGGAACTGGAGAGCATTATGCTAAGTAAAATAAGCCAGTCAGAGAAAGATAAATATCACATGATCTCACTCATTTGTGGAATATAATGAGCAACATAAACTGATGAACAAAAAATAGATCCAGAGTCATGGAAGCATCAATAGACTCTCCAACCTATGTTGGAAGGCTGGGGGTGAGGGGGTTGGAAGAGATCAATCAAAGGACTTGTATGCATACATATGAGCAAAACCAATGGACACAGACTGGGAGGGGAGCCGGGGGGGGCGGGGACAGGCATGTGCTGGGGAGTGGGGACAACCGGGGAGAGGTCAATAGCGGAAAAAGGAGACTTATGTAATACTTTAAACAATAAAGAATTTAAATGAAAAAGAAAAAACAAACAATGTTTATCAAACTGAGTCACATGAAGTAGTTGGTTCTCTTGTTGCTTGGCGTGACTTCCTGCAACAGTTTTAATGCTTGCCAGCCAATGTTCCCACATGTACTAAGCCACATCCCAGCTGTGTGCATTTGTTTACTCAAGGTGACTAGTGGTGAATGCACACATTTACTAGACCTATTCAGTATAAATTTAAAATTACAGTAATACACATATAAAAATATGTGAAATTAAACTTTTCATATATACTTAATTTTAATTATATGAACATGTCTACATAAGTAAAAACAGGTAAACTAATTTCTTGATTTTTTAACATATGCATTTGGAAAACCTCCTTTATTATATAATGACTTTCGGCTTTAACGAACACCCCCTCATCCAAATTAGCCCATTATATGGAGATTTTACTGTACTAATGCCTACTGTTGCCTGGAAGCCTTGCTAATAACACAAATAGTCAATTAACACATACTATGTATATTGTTAATATTGTATTAATATTGTTTTCTTTCTTACGACGAAGAAAGTTAGGAAAAATAAAATATTATTAAGAAAATCATAAGAAAGATAATATATATTTGCAGTATTTATTAAAAAAAAACCTCTGTGTAAGCATTCAAACCCATGTTGTTAAAGGCTCAATTGTAATTTATTTTTGCCACACTTTTTTCTTTCTTGCATTGTAATAAAGTAAATTCATTCAGAGTTTGAGAATATTTAAAAAAATAATTTCTCTTCATTAAGAAAAAATGTTCAACATAACTTTTAGGTCAACTACCAATTATATTACCAGTATGATATAGCTAATTTCCACCAAAGAGAGAAAAGGAAATTTGAGTCAACTTTGATTACTTTGTGGTACAACCTTTTGTGTACAATAAAATATTTGTTGCATACAATGCTGATAGAAGTACAGAACTTACACAGAGGCCTCTTTGATGTGTGGACAGTTAGGATAGTGATCAAAGTCTTTCTACTACATTCAAGTACTTTGTTGCCAATTGAAAAATGAAGTAGAAAATTGAGACCTAAAGTTTAGCTATTTGGGCTGAAATAATAGTAATAAAATGATTTTGCTTAGTGTAGTGATTTACTTGCTTTTAAGAATTTTTGTGTTTTTAAGTTCATTTCTTTTCTTTTTTCTTTTTTCTTTTATTTTAGTGTTTAGAGTACATCTCTTATTTACCTTGCTTAGTATAAGACATAACCAAATGTGGACATGACAATGACAATGACTTTCAGGCAGTCCTGTGAGCAAAGATTTCATAGTACCCTTTGACATGACAAATGAGGTAGGAAACAGAATATTTTTCTTCTCTACAGCTGAGATATTACTCCTCTGATGAAATGTTAATGATAAGTCATTGTTGAGCTCAAGTCTTTTAACATGTTAAAAATTTGCTCTTCAGATAGCTTATTGCATGATCTCTCAAGGGCAAATTAGAAATTTATTACTCAGTCTGATTGCTAAATTGATATATATGCTATACCAGATTTCACAATTCCCTGTCTTGTATATGCTCTAAGGCTCACTATAATTTTCCTTAGGGATTATATCTATAAAAGGCGGCATGCTTAAATTGTTATAGATTTATGTTCTAAACATTTTAGGATGAGTTAAATAAATATTTTTATTGCTTTGTTCATTATACTGTGAAACCACTATTTTTCCTCTCTTTTGGGTGTTGAGACTGAAGGAGATGGAAGGCATGAATAAGCAATCTCAAAGTGACCAATGTCTGAGAAAAGTATAATCCTTAATTTTCCCCTCTTGAAACTATCATTTTTTCTCATTTCATCGAAACAGAGCTGAAATCAATACTGTATAAATTAAATACCCCCTTTACTTTTCATAATGGTTATGCAGTTTATTCTTATGCTGTCTTGTTGTCCAGTTCTTCCAAGATACTTTCCTCCTATTTTTCATTTTGAAGTGTTTAGAACATAATGAAGCCCTCTGCATGGCTCCTGTCTTCAGAACACATTTCTATAGAACAAGCTTCAGCTGTGTGTTCTAATCTCCTTTGGTACAAATGGTCAGCAGGGCACATATTTTTGGCCTGATGCTTTATGTTTTGAACATTTTTATATAGCTGGAAAAGGCTAGACCCCCACGGAATCTTATCAAAACACTGCAGCATGCTCAAATGTATCATATTATTGGTATTAATAAGATGAAAAATTAACCACTACAATAGACACTGGGAAATATTTCAAATCACAGAGAGAGGCTGTCTTAAGGATGAAGCTAAAAGAAAATAGGACAGCAGGGAAATAGATCTGAGGAGGTTTTTAAAAGGATGAAAACCAAACAAAGCTTTGGTGAGTTATAGTTTCTTATAGGACTAAATTAATGTGTGAATGTGTGTAGTATGTCTGTGGGTTGGTATATGTAAAAGCAATAAAGGGACAATTGATTTGATAACTAAAATAACTCTTGGCTAGGAATATAATTCATAATCTAAGTGTTGTTTTTTCATTTGAGTTCTTTGTGAATTCTCTTAACTACCAATTTGTATATCTATTGGAGTTTCTGAACATAAGAAGCTATGTGAGAAGTTGTTTAATTAACTATAAATTAAGTTGACAGACATTTTAAATTAGAATATTATCTAAATAAAATCAATTAAATATTTAATATTTTTACTTTAAAAATTGCTTCTAGTTCTGGTCAGTGTAGTTCAGTTGGTTGGAGCATCATCCTGTATACCTAAAGATTTCAGGTTCAATTCCTGATTTGGGCACATAGGAGAGGCAGCTGATCAATGTTTCTCTCACTCTCTTTACCTTTCCTCTAACTCTAAAATCAACAAACATATCCTCAGATGAGGATTAAAAAAATTGCTTATAAAAAGTGCTTCACAGAAATATTATTTGTTTTTGGATTGACTTCCTTACATAGTCCATATTAATCAGGCAGTTGCCAAATCCATTTTATCTGTAGGTAAAAGCAAAGAGGAATTAAATATTTTTAGGAAATAAACTAAAATGACTAACAGGTGTGTTCTTTTACTTTAATGAGACTGAAATTGATTGAAGAACAATTTGAGATCTTTTAGTTCTCCTATTTGCCACCCATTGTGTGGGTGTTTATTGAGTAATCTGTACTACTTAGATAAATAAATGAAAAACCCATTAGAAAACAGATAAATCATCTTTCTTTCTGTTGACAAAATACAAGTCCTACCTAATAAAATGTTACTTCACATAATTACAAAATTTAAATATTAAAGACTATATACTATGCATTGCTCAGACTTCAAGGTGAGCCAAATTGGTAGCCATTATGCTGTGAGAGGTGAAGTCAAAGAGAAAAGGACAATCAGACATCTGACAAACCTATCACCAACAGACATAGACTGATTATTGGCTCAAGGGGTGATCTTCTCCTAAAGTTAAGAATAAACACAAAAATAGGAATATACTAATGTCAAAAGAAAAAAGAAACAAAGAATAAAGCAGATACCAGAGCAGGAGTCTATATTCTTGCTATGCAGCTTTGGAAGAGATAAAGAACAGTGAAGAAAAAATATATTGGGTCCTGGGAACCAAATTCCAATAGCTATTGATTGGGGGAAAGAATTATCCTATCTAATAAAAGATTAATATGTAAATTGACCATCACTCCAACACACAAGATGGCTTCCCCCATATGAACACAAGATGACCACCACAAGATGGCCAGTAGGGGAGGGCAGTTGGGAGGGACCAGGCCTGCAAGGGATGGCAGTTGGGGGCAATCAGGCCTGCAGGGGAGGGCAGTTAGGGGTAACTAGGCTGGCAGAAGAGGGAAGTTGGGGGCAACCGGGCCTGCAGGGAAGAGCAGTTGGGGGTGACCAGGCCTGCAGGGGAGGGCAGTTAGGGGCAATCAGGCTGGCAGGAGAGCAGTTAGGCATCAATCAGGCTGGCAGGGGAGTGGTTAAAGGGTAATCAGGCTTGCAGGCAGAAGCGGTTAGGGGCAATCAGGAAGGCAGGCAGGTGAGCAGTTGGGAGCCAGCAGTCCTGGATTGAGAGAGGGATGTCTGACTGCCTAAATGGGCAGTCGGACATCCCTCCAGGGGTCCCAGATTGGAGAGGGTGCAGGCTGGGCTGAGAGACACATCCCCCGTGCATGAATTTTGTGCACTGCCTCTAGTATAAAAATAATTGACTAGGCTATGAGAGAGTTTTCTAGTACATTTTGATGTTGTGAAGTCAATATGGACATTTATGTTTTGGGAAAGAAAATTTGATGATCTCCTACCATCCACCCACCCACCCCCACCTTCCCTTGGAGATTCCACAGTCCATTCCATGCTTCTAGGTCTATGGTTCCATTTTGTTCATCAGTTTATTTGGTTCATTCAATTCCACCTATGCATGAGCTCATGTGATTCCGGTCTTTCTGTGACTGACTTATTTCACTTAGTATAATACCCTCCAGGGCACTCCATGCTGTTTTATAGAGTAAGCGAGATCCTTCTTTTTTCTGTTGCAGAGTATTCCATGGTGTAAATGTTCCACAGCTTTTAATATACACTCATCTACTGATGGGAACTTGGGCTTTTTCCAGAACTTAGCTATTGTAAATTTTGTTGCTATGAACATAAAGGTGCATACATTCTTTCTTATTGGTGTTTCCAATGTCTTAGGATATATTCCTAAAAGTGGGATCATGGGGTCAAATGGCAGTTCCATATTTAAATTTTTAAGGAAACTCTATAGTGTTTTCCATAATGGCTGCACCAGTCTGCATTCCCACCAGCAGTGTACTAGGGTTCCCTTTTCTCCACATTCTCACCAGCACTAGTCATCTGTTTATTTGTTGATAGAAACCATTCTGAGAGGTGTGAGGTGATACCTCATTGTCTTTTTAATTTGCATCTCTCTGATGACTAGTGACTTTGAGCTTTTTTTCATATGTCTCTTGGCTACCTGAAGATCTGTTTTGAAGAAGTATCTATTTAGTCCTTTGCCCATTTTTTAATTGGATTTTGTGTCTTACTTTTTTAAGTTGTATGAGTTCCTTATATATTTTGGATATTAACCCTTTATCATATACTAGAGGCTCAGTGCACGACATTTGTGCACTTGGGGAGGGGTCCCTCAGCCTGGCCTACTACCTCTCACAGCCCTCAGTGGGATGTCCAACTGACTGCTTAGGCCTGCTCCCTATGGGAGCACAATGACCACTAGGGGTCAGTTCCTGCATTGAGAGTCTGCCCCCTGGTGGTCAGTGTGCATCATAGTGACTGGTTGTTCTGCCATTTGGTCTATTGGCATATTACCCTTTTATTATATAGGATATCATTGCCAAATATGTTTTCCTGTACAGTGGGGTCCCTTTTCATTTGATGGTGCTTTCTTTTGCTGTGCAAAAGCTTTTTATTTTGATGTAGTCCCATTTGTTTACTTTCTTCTTTGTTTCCTTTGCCCTCGGAGAGGTATCCACAAACATATTGTTATGAAAGATGTCTGAGATTTTGCTGCCTATTGTTTTTTTCTAGGCTTTTTATGGTTTCACTACTTACTGACTTTAAGTCTTTTATCCATTTTGACTTTATTCTTGTGTATGGTATAAGTTGGTGGTCTCTGGATGCTTTGAGTCTTTGTCTGACTTAATTAATCAGAAATAACATTTGACACTGTCCTGCACTAGAGGTTGAGATGTGTAGCATAGTGGTGGGCAAACTGTGGCTTGCGAGCCACGGTTTGCCGCTCTATTGACTAATAAGTTTGCTGACCACTGGTGTAGCAGATCTATCTGATACATAGTCACAAACCCAAATAGGCAGCCAAAATGAGAAGACAAAGAAACAACCCCCAAATGAAAGGACAAGAGAATTCTCCAGAAGAAGAGCTAAGTCAGAGATTAAAAAAATTATCAGATATAATGTTAGAATATGATGGAAAAGATCATCAACAGCATGAGAAAGGAAATAGTAACTATGCAAAAAGACCAGTCAGAAATGAAGAATGAAATAGCATGAATAAAGAACACAGTGGAAGGAATACACAGCAGATTAGGGAAAGCTGAGGATTGGATCAGTGAATTAGAAGACAGGTTAGAAAAAAACAATCACACAATCAGAGAATCAAAAAGAAAAAAGAACTAAAAAACAGGGGGACAGTTTAAGAAAGTAGTGGGACAATAAGAAACAGAAGATATTCACATAATAGGAGTGACAGAAGGGGAAGAAATTAAGTAATGAATGGAGACTGTGTTTAAAAAAAAATGACAGAAAGCTTCGCTATCCTGATGAAGAAAACAGTCATACAAGTTCAGGATTCACAGAGAATCCCTATTAAAAAGAACTCAAACAGGCTCACACCCAGACACATCATAATTAAAATGTCAAAAGTTAAAGACAAAGAGAGAATCTTAAAGGCAACAAGAGAAAAGCAATTTTTATCTACAAAGGAGCTCCCATAAGGCTGTCAGCTGATATTTCAAAAGAAACTCTACAGGCAATAAGTGAATGGCATGAAGTATTCAAGGTAATAAACAGCAAGGATCTGAAACCAAGGTTACTATATCCAGCAAGGCTATCATGCAAAATAGATGATAAAATAATGTGCATTCCAGACCAAAAAAAAAAAAACACTGAAGGAGTTCATCATCGCCAAAATAGCATAGCAAAAATGCTAACAGGACTGCTATAATGAGACCAATGAGTAGAGAGAGAGAGAAAAATAGTCATAAAGAATTAGTATGGCAATAAATAAGAACTTATCATTAATAACCTTAAATGTAAATGGATTAAATGTTACAATCAAAAGACATAGGGTAGCTGAATGGACATAAAAACATGACCCAATTATATGCTGTATACAAGAGACCCACCTCAGAACAAAATACTCACACGGGATGAGAGTCAAAGGATGGAAAAGAAAATTCCATGTAAATGAAAAATTAAAAAAAAGCCGGGGTGGTAATACTTGCATCTGACAAAATAGTCAAAATGAAGGCCATCACAAGAGACAATAAATTTCAATACATAATACTTAAGAGATCCATCCAACAAGAAAATATAACCCTGGTAAACATATATGCACCCAATATAGGAGTGTGTAAATATTAAAACACACACACACACACAAATAAAAAACCTTCTACAGGACTTTAAGGGAGAGATCAAAGCAATACAGTCGTAGTAGGGGACTTTAACACCCTGCTGACTTCACTGGATTGATCCTCCAGACAAAAAATTAACAAGGAAACAGTGACTCTAAATGACACCCTGGATCAGATGGATTTAATTGGCATTTATAGAACACTAGAGGCACAGTAGACAAAGTCCATGCATAGGTAGGGTCCCTAGGCCTGGCCAGCAATCAGGGCTGATCAGGGCCTTCCTTCCGCTGGCTGTTGGCTGCTGGCTGGGGCCTTCCTTTGTTTCGTGCCACCCCTTAGTGGTCAGCACACATCATAGCAAGTGGTCGAACTCCTGGTCAGTCAAACTCCCAAGGGGACAATTTGCATATTAGCCTTTTATTATATAGGATTTCACCCCAGAGCTTCAGAATATATATTCTTCTCAAGTGCGTATGGGTCATTCTCAAAGATAGACCACATATTAGTACACAAAATAAGTCTATACATGTTCAGGAATATTAAAATAACATCAAGGATCTTCTCAGATCACAATGGAAGGAAATTAGAAATCAACCACAGTAAAAACATTTAAACACACGGAGGCTAAATAGCATGTTATTTAAGAATGAACAGGTTACCAACAAGGTCAAGAAAGAAATAAAAAAACTTCCTGGAAACAAATGAAAATGAATGCAGAATAACCCAAAATCAATGGAGCACAGCCAAAGCAGTCATGAGAAAGAATTTCATAGCATTATAAACCTATCTCAAAAAATAAGAAAAATTAATAATAAACTTTTTAATTCCACAAATTAAAAATTAGAAAGAACAACAACAACAACAGCAAATATCCCAGAGTAAGTAGGAGGAAGACAATAATAAAGAAGAGAGCAGAAATAAATGACATAGAGACAAAAAGGACGATACAAAAAATCAGTGAAACCAAGAGCTTGTTCTTTAGAAAGATAAACAAGATTGATGTATAGTTAAGAAGATTTATTAGGAAACAAAGAGAGAGGACCCAAATAAATAAAATTAGAAATGAAAGGAAACAAGTAGCAACTGACACCATAGAAATACAAAGGATTGTAAGCAAATACTATAAAGAACTATATGCCAACAAGCTGGACAATGTTGATGAAATGGACAAATTTCTAGAAAAATGCAAACTTCCAAAATGGAATCATGAAGAATCATAAAACTGGAATAGGCCAATAACAACTGATAAAATAGAAGCAGTAACTAAAAAACACCAAACAACAACCAGCAAACAAAAGCCCTGGTTTGGACAGCTTCACTGGGGAGTTTTACCAAACATTTAAAGAAGAACTAACACATATGCTCCTAAAACTATTCCAAAAAGCCCAAGAGGAAGGAACACTTCCAACCTCTTTTTATGAAGCCAGTAATATCCCAATTTCAAAACCAGATAAAGACACTAGAAAGAAAGAGAATTACAGGCCAATATCCCTGATGAACACAAATGCTGAAGTCCTCAACAAAATATTACCAAATCAGACTCAGCAATATATAAAGATCACACGGCAAGCAAGTGGGATTTATTACAGGGATGCAAGGCTGTTACAATATTTGCAAAACAATAAATGTGATGCATCACACAAATTGAAAGAAGAGAATCGCATGATTATGTAAATAGACACAGAAAAAGCATTCTAGAAAATCAAACACCCATTTTTTATAAAATCCCTTAGGAAAGTCTGAACAGAGGGATCATACCTTAACATAATAAAGACCATATATGACAAACCAAGAGCCAACATCATACACAATGGGCAAAAACTAAAACCATTTCACCTAAGAACAAGACAGGGTTGTCCACTTTCACCACTCTTATTCAACATTGTATTGGAAGTCCTAGCCACAATCAAACAAGAAGAAGAAATAAAATGCATCCAAATTGGAAAGAAGGAAATAAAACTCTCCCTATTCACAGATGATATATTTTACATAGAAATCCCTAAAGACTCCACCAAATAATGACTACATTTAATAAAGGAATTCAGTAAGGTAGCAGGATACAAAATTAACACCCAGAATTCGATGCTTTTTTAATATGCCAATAATGAATTCTCAGAAAGAGAAACTAAACAGACAATCCCATTTACCATTGCAACAAGAAATGTAAGATACTTTGCAATAAACTTAACTGGGGAGGTAAAAGACTTGTACTCAGAAAAATACAGAACTTTGGGAAAGAGATAGAGGATGATATAAAGAAGTGGAAGACTATACTGTGTTCCTGGATGGGTAGAATTCACATCATTAAATACCCATACTATGCAAAGCAATCTACAGATTCAATGCAATTCCTATTAAAATAGCATCGGCATATTTCACAGATCTAGAACATACACTCCAACAATTTTATGGAACCAAAAAAGATCCTGAATAGTCACAGCAATCTTGAGAAATAGGAATGAAGTTGGAGATATCTCAATACCAGACATCAAGTTATACTACAAAGCCACTGTAATCAAAACAGCCTGGTACTGGCACAAGAACAGGTATATAGATCAATGAAACAGAACAGAGACTCCAGAAATTGACCCATGACATTATGCTTAATTAATATTTGACAAAGGAGGTAAGAATATACAATGAAGTTTCAATAAATGATGTTGGGAAAATTGGCAGATATATGCAAAAAATGAAACTAGACCACCAACTTACACCATTCACAATAATAAATTCAAAATGGATAAAAGACTTAAATGTAAGTCATGAAAATATTTGAAGAAATCATAGGTAGTATAATCTCAGACATCTCTTCTAAGAATATATTTACTGATACATCTAGTGCAAAGGAAACTAAGGATAAAATAAATAAATGGGACTACATCAAATAAAAAGCTTCTGCACAGCCAAAGAAACCACCTACAAAATTAAAAAGGATCCCACTGTATGGGAGAACATATTTGGCAATGATACATCTTATAAAGGGTTAATATATAAAATATATAAAGAATGCATTTAAAAAGAAGGTTCTTTTACCCTTTGAGACAGCAGGAAGGGATCTGTAGAGCATTATGCTAAGTGAAATAAGCCAGACAGAGAAAGACAAATATCACATGAGCTCACTCATATGTTGAATCTAATGAACAAAGTGAACTGATGAACAAAATAGATCCAGAGACAAAGAAGCATGGAACAGACTGTGGAATCTTAGAAGAAAGGTGGGGAAGATGGATGCGTGGGAAGAGATCAACCAAAGAAATTGTATGCATATATATATAGGCCCTGGGCACAGACAATAGGGTGGTCAAGGCCTGGGGTGGGCATGGACTAGAAGGGGTCAATGGTGGAAAAAAGTGGACATATGGAATACTTTCAACAATAAAGGTATTAAAAAAATAAATTTAAGTGGTGTGATACCCTACAAATGGCAACTACAAAGAAAAGGAAAGTTGATGCCGTGTCCATCTTTCCAAGAAAAATGGACCGATGATTATTTTATTGTCAAAGGCCAATCTGTGCGCCTAGCTTGTGGTGATATGTTAGCAGTAATGAAAAAAAGACAACTTGGAGTGTCATTACAGCTCAAAATATGCTAAATGCAATGAATTAGGAGACCAAATGCATTTCAATAAAATAAATGTTCTCCAGTGGAGTTCGGAATCACAACAAACTTTCTTTCACTTGGCTGTGTTGTGAAAAAGACAATATTATTCAGAAGAGTTACGTAGTGAGTGGACAAATCACGAAGAAGCTGAGGCCTCCTGTAGAGGGAGAGTTTGTGAAAGAGGTCATGGCAGCTGCTGTGGAGTTGTTAGCACCAGGCAAACTAAAATTGTTTCAGAGTGTTAGTTTGTCTCAGAGAACTGTCTCAGATCGGATTATTGACTTAGCACAAGATATTGAAAAAATACTGAAGCATTCAGTGGGAGATTTCCAATTTCCCTCTCTGGCTTGTGATGTGATAATAGACATAACAAATACTGCCTAACTGGCCATTATCATTTGTGGGATAACTGCAGAGCTTAATACACGAGAGGAACTGCTCTCACTGGGAGCTGTGCATGGCACTACAAGAGGTGAGGATTTGTTTGAGAGACTTTTTTTATCAATGAAAAAATTTGAGCTAATATTTGAAAATTTAAGTGACCTTACTGTAGATGGAGCTCCAGCCATGGTTGGCTTGCACACAAAAAAAGAGTTATGTGCATTTGTCAAGAAATAATTGGTCTCAGTCTTGATCCAAGTGATTTAATTATATGTCACTGCATTATATACCAAGAAAGTCTCTGTGCACAGATGTTGTGGCTCATGCATAAATTTTGTCAAAAGCAGAGGGTTCAACAGCCACCTGTTTAAGGAGTTATTGAATGATCTTGACTCCAAGTACGGTGATCTTGTTTATCACTGTGAAGTGTGGTGGCTGAGGTGTGGCAATATGCTCATGAGGTTTTATGAACTGTGGGATGAAGTCAAGCAGTTCATGGAGATGAAGGGAAAACCTGTCATGTAACTCAGTGATAGCAGGTGACTGTGTGATCAGCGTTCATGGTGGACATTACCAAGTACCTCTCAGAAATGAATGTCAAGCTGCAAGGCCCCAACCAGCATCTCAGCTCCCTGCTTTCCAACGTGAAATCATTTGAAGCTAAATTCAGGCTGTGAAAGTATTATTCCAGAGGAATAACATGGTGCATTTCCACAATCTGGAAGGACAAAAGCCTCTACTATACTTGAATATGCTGGTGAATGTGGGAAACTAATTGAGGCATTTAATGAAAGATTCAAAGATGTGAAAAGTAAACAAATGAATTGAACAAGTTTGCTACACTGTTCAATGTGGAAACAGCTCATGTGCCCAATAACTTACAACAGGAAATCATTCAGCTGCAAAGTGATGATGAGCGGAAAGCTATATATTGCAACCTCCCACTGCTTGAATTTCATAAACGTTACATAAGCAATGATGAATTTCCCACTTTGAGGAGACATGCATTGAAATATGCATCTGTGTTTGGAAAAACAGTTGGGAGCAGTTCTTTTCAAAATTTACCATTGCAAAGAGTCCACTGTGCTCCAGACTGACCGAAGCAAACTGGGAAAGCTGTGGGTAGCAACATCATCAATACCAGCTAGTATCATATGCCTCATGAAAGAGAAGTAGTTCCAGGGGTAAGATAATTAAATGTTTGACCAAATACATCAGGCTAATTTTAAATATTCTATCTAATAAAAGATTAAAATGCAAATTAACCATCACTCTGCTACACCCACAAGCCATGCCCACCAGCCAATCAGGAGTGAGTATGCAAATTAACCCAACCAAGATGCTGCAGCCAAGGAGACAGCAGGAGGCTTGGATTTCCTCCAGAAATCGAGGAAGCCAAGCATTCTGCACACCCTGGCCGGCCCAGGCCTCTGCTTAAGACTACAAAGTTTCAATTATAGAAGATAAATAAATCTCAGATACCAGGGACTCTGCTTGGGTCACCGGAGGGCGTGGCCAGCCTGCAAACCACCATAGAACCCTCGCCTAGGCTGCCCCATGCCCCAAGGGAACCTCCACCCTGATCCGGGACACCCTCCAGGGCAAACCACCTGGCCTCCACCCATGCACCAGGCTCTCTATCCTATCTAATAAAAGAGTAATATGCAGATTGACCACCACTCCAACACACAAGTTGGCTGCCCCCATGTGGTCAAAGATGGCTGCCCCCATGTGAACACAAGATGGCCGCCACAGATGGCCAGGAGAGGAGGGCAGTTGGAAGGGAACAGGCCTGCAGGAGGGCAGTTGGGGAGACCAGGCCTGCAGGGGAGGGCAGTTAGGGGTGACCAGGCCTGCAGGGGAGGACAGTTAGGCATCAATCAGGTTGGCAGGGGAATGGTTAGGGGGTGATCAGGCTGGCAGGCAGAAGCAGTTAGGGACAATCAGGAAGGCAAGCAGGTGAGCAGTTGGGAGCCAGCAGTCCTGGATTGTGAGAGGGATGTCCAACTGCCCGTTTAGGCCCCATCCCCCTGGGATTGGGCCTAAATGGGCAGTAGGACATCCCTCAAGGGGTCCCAGATTGGAGAGGGTGCAGGCTGGGCTGAGGGACACACACCCCTGTGCCCGTGCACAAATTTTGTGCACCAGGCATCTAATACATATCTATATCTATGTCTAGATCTAGATCTAGATCTAGATATATATATATCAGAAAGGAAGGAAGAGGGAGAAGATGGAGAGAAAAATAGAAACATCAATGATGAGAGAGAATCATTGATTGGCTGTTTCCTGCATCCCCCACAGTGGAGAATCAGTCCCACAATCTAGGCATGTGCCCTGACAGGGAATCAAACTGTGACCTCATAGGTTGATGCTCAACCACTGAGCACGCTGGCCTGGCAGCAGGCTAATTTTTAAGTTGATAATTGTGTATGGCCCACAAATGATGTTATAAATATCCAAGTGATCATTGCAGGAAAAAGGTTCTCCTCCCATGACTTAATGTGTAAGTATGCTGCTAAAATATAGCCATAGGTTACAGGGTGAGAGGAGGGGGAAATATTGCTAAAAAAATTAACAGAGTTTCAAATGCTTCTCTCCACTGCCTCAATGTCCAGTCTGTTTCTGATTAGGTCAGGCTGGAAAGACATTACACCTGAGATAGTATGTGGATAAACATTTTGTTTCTCCTGCTTCATTGCTTTAACCACCTAACTTGTGAACCTGAAGGTCATTGGCACTGTTCCAAAGATCAAAGTACAACATGAAATCCTGAGTGGCCATTTATGTAAAACCTATTGACACAGCACCTATTGCCTTAAGAATATGATTGTCATTGTTGGGAATATAAGGAGGGATAAATTCTGACAATAGTTAATTATGCAGGACAATTTTTAACATTGCAAAAAAAGATTAAAAATTTATTTGTTACTATCATGGAGCAATTAGTGTCCAGACCAGCATGAGTGAAGCCAATTATGGATACAGAACAACAGGGGAATGATGTTAATGTTGGAATATAACTCAGTCAACAAAATTAATTTAAATTAGCCAATGACAAAAGGAATCTGCAAGACTAAACATTTGTTCTTAAACTAATCAAGAAGCCTAATGTGAATGCTCAGGATTTAGTTATTTACTGCTTACTATGTGGCATCCTATAGTAAAGTTTAGGACATACAGCCTCAAAATATGGCACGTTGTCACCCTGAATATATCAAGTTGAAAGAAAGTGTGAAATGACATGTGCAGGAAGGAGTTTCTGACCTTCCCCTGAAACAGGTCACAAGACATTCATTCATGTGAGAGGGCCCTTCTCACACCCAGAGGAAGCAACCCTGTCTTTGAAGAGTAAGGGACATGGAGAAGAATCTGAATGAACAGGCCTTATTAAGTTTCCTCCAATTTACCATAGTTAGCTCATACAATTTGCCCTATCATGTCTTTCCACAATTTTCCACTCTTTGTCAAACCAGCATAAAAATAGTGGGTGGGTGTGTAGGTGGGAAGAGATCAACCAAGAAACTTGTATGCATATAGGCATAACTCATGAACACAGACAATGGGGGGGGGCAGAGGGGTCAATGGGTTAAAAAAAAAGGACATATGCAATACTTTCAACAATTAAGATTTAAATAAATAAATAAATAAATACTCAAGTTTACCTGCTTCTTTAGGTCTTTGTTTCCTACGGAGATTCTTTTGTCACTTAAAACTTATATTAAATAAATTTGTATGCTTCTTTTGTTGTTGTTAATCAGTCTTTTGTTACAGAGGTCCCAGTCAAGAGCCTAAAGAATAGAGGAAAATATATTTACCTTCCCTACACATAAATAAGTTCCATGGGTAGTCTCATTTCATCCATTCATAACCACCATAAGAGATTATCGTTCTCATTTACAGATAAGGAACTGAGACTTCAGGAACCTCTGTGATGTGTCCAAGGGCTCTTGGCTCTCAGGAGGTGACCTGAGATTTGAACTCATGTGTGTCTGGACATCAGAGTCCTCACTCTTTATAGCCCATTTTGTATCTTGGAATTGTCTTTAACCAAATTTGAGAGCTAAGACCTTTCTTAATTTGGTTGGGCCTCAGTTTCTCAATTGTAATATAGGATAATAGAATTTCATTATTATTTTAGAACTAGAGGCCTTGGGCACACATTCATGCATGGGTGGGCTCCCAAGGGGGAGGGGTGCGACTGGCCCTCTGGACAGGCGGTGGGACACCCTTGCTGGCCCAGGATCCAGATCCATCCCAATGATGGTTGTGCTGGTTGTCGGGAGCCACCTAGTGGCCACTTTTATATCCTTTCTTCCTTGTGGAGTGTCTAGGGAGGGTAAGTGGCCGCGATGCCTAATGCCAACTTTCAGGAGGCCGGTGGCACTGTTGGGATTGTACCAGAGGTGCTGGTCCTTCAGGCCTTGCCTGTTCTCTGGAGATTGGACCTGCAGGACTACTGAGGGAGTGAGTGGCTGCTGCTGGGCCGGTGTGCTGCTGGGATGGGTCTGTCAGCTGAGTGGTGCTCCTTCTGTGGGAGCGCACTGACCACCAGGGGCCAGCTCCTGCACTGAACGTCTGCCCCCTGGTGGTCAGTGTGTGTCATAGCAACCGGACTTTCCAGTCATTCTGGTTGTTCAGTTGTAAAGGTCTCTTAGGCTTCTATATATAGATTAAATGAATGAGAGCCCTGGCTAGTGTGGCTCAATTGGTTGGAGAGTCATCCTGTCTGACAAGAGATGCAGGTTTGATTCCTAGTTCGGGCAAATACCCAGGTTGAAGATTTGATCCCTCATCGGGGCCCATGCAGAGGCAACCAATTGATGTTTCTCTCTCATAATGTTTCTCTCTCACATTGAGGTCTCTCTCTCTCAAATCAATAAAAATTAAATTAATGAGAATGTAAAATGATACAGCTGCTATAGAATGTAGTATCATGGTTCTTAAAAAAAGTTCAAAATAGAATTACTGTATGATTCAGCAATTCCATTTCTATGCTCAGAAGAACAGAGAGCAGGCTCATAAAGAGATATTTGTACACTCATGTTCATAGGGTAAGAGAGGAAAAATATATCTTTAAATGTTTATTGAATGTGTAAGAGCCAATACACAATTATTAAGAAATATTATTTTAGAATATATATATATATATATATATATATATATATATATATATATATACCCTAATATGCAAATAGACTGAACAGTGGAACAACTGAACAACTGAACAACTGGTTGCTATGATGTGCACTGACCACAAGGGGGCACACGCAGAACATCATGGCGGGCAATGGCCATGGCAGGATGGTGGAGCAGGTGAGCGGGGCGCCAGACCAAGGTGGGGTGCCAGTCGCTGTCATCGGGGAGAGCCTCTATTGGTTACTGAAAATTCTTTGCTCCCATGCACTGCAGTCCCGCCCAGCGCTCACACCCACTGCCGGCAATGGCCCAACCCGCACTGACAGCCAGAGCGAGAGCCGCTGCTCACACCCACTGCCAGCACCTGATGCTGGCCCCAATCGCTTGGTACCACCAGTGGGTGCAAGCAGCGCTTGACAGCCATGATCACCCCTGAGGGCTTCTCCACCTCCCCCTGTTCCTGAGGGGTGATCGGGGCAGCAGCCGCTGCTCTCACCTGCTGATGGCACCGGCCCCACTTGCACCTGCTGCTGGTGCCAGCCCCAATCGCTCTGCACCATCAGAGTGTGGTAGCAGCAGTGGTGGGAGCAGGGCTGCTGGCAGACAGGGGACTGGGGGCTGCAGTGGGAGGGGCTGGGCCAGGGCACAGAGGCTGGGCCGAGACCTCCCCCAGTTCCCTCAGAAGCCTCTCAGCCCACAGTTTCTTTCAAGGTGCACAAATTCATGCACTGGGTCCCTAGTTAGATATAAAGTACCTAAAAGAATCAAATGGCTTTGAGAAGACTATGGCTTTAAATTATATAATTTCTTGCATTCTCTACCACAATAGTAGAGAGCAGTGATTTTCAACCCCAGTGCTGCCCCAGGCTCACCAGTGTGCTGCAAGAATTTTTAAAACATGTGATACCTGCCTATTTAGTTAGGGCCACTGACCTCTTTTCCCTTAGATTGTCAAATAAAAATATAACAATGGCCAACACAAAGGTAGCCATACAGTGTGAATGAATCAAATTATACCTATTTTTTCTTTGTCAGATCATCAAAAAAGAGAATATATTTTTTAGTGTGCTGCAGAATTTTAGTAGTAATTAGTTTATGTGTACCATGAGATTAAAAATGTTGGAAATCACTAGTGTGGAGAACTAAATCCTGATAATATAAAAAAGAAAGAAATTTCTGCATTTACATATTGTTTTCTAATGCAATCCTGTCACAGCCAAAGCTTGCTTAAAAAATTCCTTATGCCATTAAAAAATTTTTTTTTCAAATATATTGGTTACATTGTGAAGATATACTGTTGTGAGAAAAAAGCCCACTATGATTGTTATTTTCTCTTTCATAAAAGTGATTTCTTAAAAGCTGACATTTTCAACATGAGGTTCAATACAGAGTAAATGTTTATAGATGAGATATAAACCTCTTAAAACATGGAAGGCGTGGTAAAATGTTGACTGTGAGTAGCACCATTATCATCAATTATAGCAATAAGTGATGGACTTAATACTTCAACATACCTGATAACCCACATTTGGAATAAAGGTTTGCTTATTTTATTTCATCTCCCAATTGCAGTCTTATTAATAGAGAAAAATTACATAGGTAAAACTATAAGTATTAATGAGCAAGATATATTTGTATGAATATGAATAAGTGAAACTTTGTTCTTAAAATCTTGATGATAACATTTTAAAGTATGCATTAGAATTGGCATATATGACATTAAAAACACACACCACACTGCTTATTTTGCTTCAGGGAAACTCATTTTCCCATTGAAAATGTGGGGTATAATTGACTTAAGTTTTGGAAAATTTTTCAGAAAAATGGATGTAAAGAGAATTCACAACTATTTTTTTCATAGGGGCAGGTATTTTTATTTTCTGTGAAGGCAAAATTAGAGTTTCACAATATTTTAAGATATTTTGTGGAAATTGTATAAAAAATAAAGCCTTTGAAACTTTAGGATGTTTTTAAGTTGATTTAAAGATTTTTATTTTATTTTATTTACAAGTATTTTGTTATCAATTCACCACAAGCAAGTTTTCCCCTCTGCAAGGGACATGCATGAGAATTTAAGTGCTCCTCCTCATCAGCCTAACATACTGTCACTGGTCCTGATCCAACCTAGTAATTGCATATGCTGCAGAGAAATTCTTCTGATTCTTTGCATCTTGGAAGATAGTTACAATCTAGAAGTATTTAACAAATATAATACTGAATTATTCTGGAGCTCTCACATTCAGTGAGGTTTTGTTAATATCTCACTAAAAGTGTGTATAATGGAGTGATGTGTGGATGAGAGAAGAAAGTATAGCTTTTGTTTTAAATTATATTAGATGATAATAACTATTTTATTTAATGCTCATACATTACTTCCATTATGAATGAATGTAAATATATCTAGGTATACCCAGGGTATTTTGTATTTAATTTGGCCTTGTCATATTTTAATTTGAATTTTTAATTCTGGTAAACAGTTGCACAATTTCATACTATCTGGTAATTGAACTATAAAATACTGAGTAGAGATTTGGATAAACATGATGTGGACATACTTTAAAAATACCACTTATTGCCCGGCTGCCATGGCTCAGTGGTTGAAAGTCAATCTATAAACCAGGAGGACATGGTTCAATTCCCAGTCAAAGCGCATTCCAGGGTTGCAAGATCGATCCCCAGTTGGAGTGGGAGGAAGGTGTAGGAGGCAACTGATCAATAATTCTCTCTCATCATTGATCATTCTATCTCTCTCTCCCCCTTCTCTGAAATCAATAAAAATCTATTTTAAAAATACCACTTATATAAATGAGCTGTTTTACCTAATTGAACAAGTATTTCTACATTTTCATGCATATTTTTATCACAATAGTACTGTTTTTTTTATATTGCTCTATAAATAAATAAGCTGCACATTTTAAATAAAATGGGTATAATATTTTCTTGTGTTCATTGATATTACAGTTCAAGAGGTTAGATAAATTAGCTAAATAGACTAGATATTTACTTAATGAACTAAAGATGAGATAAAATTAACATGTGTGAAGAATCAAGAATAATGTGTTTTGTTCTGGTAAAAATGACTATTCTTATATTTTATTAGAGGCCCAGTGCACGAAATTTGTGTACAGAGGGGAGATTCCCTCAGCCCGGCCTGCACCCTCTCCAATTGGGGACCCCTTGGGAGATGTCCAACTGCTGGTTTAAGCCCAATCCGGTTTAGGGACCGCTGACTACTAACTGCTCACCTGCCTGGCTGCCTGATCTCCCCTAACTGCCTCTGCCTGCCTGATATCCCCCAATGGTGCTCCCCTGCCAGCCTGATCTCACCCCCAACTGCCCTCCTCTGCTGGACAATTTGGTTCTGATTGGTCGGTGTCTATGCCAGTCAGCGTCAAAAGCTCCAGCTCCTAGGTAGCCATTGGCTCTCCAGAGCACCCACATTTGGTTCTGATTGGTTGGTGTCCCATTGGGCCCTATAGGACCCCTAGCACACAAAGCCACTCTATCAACACAGGGAAGCAGGCAAAATGAGGAGACAAAGAATCATGTCACAAATGAAATAAATGGAGGAAAGCAAACTACTGGATATACAGTTCAAAACCACAGTTATAGGGGCAGGAGGCACACGGACAGCTCTCCTTCAACAGCAGCTCAGCCTTCCTGGGCAGCTTCCTGAAGTGTGCCTGGCAGCTACCCCCTTGGGTGCAGTGCACACAGGCCCAGCCCCGCTCCCTGGTGCAGCTGCACCCTGTCCTTCCCCAGGGATAGGAGGGTCCTATGGGCAGGTGACCAGGTGTGATGCCATCCGACAAGTGTGTGCAGCTGCGTCACTCACCTTCCTCTGCCCGGAGAGGCATCCTGAAGGGAAAAAACAGCAATACCAATCCACAGGGCAGGTACCAGCCTGCCTCCACCTCGCTCAGCTGGCCAGGCCAGGCGGACTCCATTATACCCTGTGCCACTTGTGTGCATGGGGTTTCCAGAAGCCCCTCTCCTACCCGGTAGCCTTCCTGTTTTCTGGGCCATTTTAACAGGACATGCTCCTCTGCAGGAAGGGGACAGGGATGCTCTGCCTGGCTCTCCATGCGGCCCCTGCCCGTGGGTTCTGGAGGAAGCTTGTCCTTCATAAAGGCAGGAATCACAAATGACCTTTTTGTCAATTAAGGAAAAAAACACAGCTCTTCCTTTGTCCCCACCAGGAGCACCCACTGACATCCCGTCCTCTCCTTTGCTGCTGCTAACGACAATATGACTTACTCTATGATTCGAAAGCTATTTTTATGTAATTAATGTATGTGCTCTTGTTTATAAATGCCTGATTTAAAGAGAAAAATAAATAAAAACAAACCAAAAAAACCCCAAAACCACAGTTATAAGGTTACTCAAGAATCTTCTAGAAACATCTGAGAAATTTAGTGAGACCCTCAAGAATATGAAAAAGGACCAATTGCAAATTAAGCATACACTGACTGATATAAATAATAATATACAGAGATCCAACAGCAGACTAGAGAATCCCAAGAATCAAGTCAAAGATTTGAAATACAAAGAAGAAAAAAACACCCAACCAGAAAAGCAAAAAGTAAAAAGAATCCAAAAATATGAAGATAATGTAAGGAACCTCTGGGACAACTTCAAACTTACCAACATCCAAATTATGGGGGTGCCAGAAGAAGAGAGAGAGCAAGATATTGAAAACCTATTTGAAGAAATATTGATAGAATACTTCCTCTACCTGGTGAAAGAAATAGAAATACAAGTCCAGGAAGTGCAGAGAACTCCAAACAAGAGGAATCTAAAGAGGACCACACCAAGACACATCATAATTAAAATGCAAAGGGCAAAAGACAAAGAGAGAATCTTAAAAGCAGCAAGAGAAAAACAGTTATCTACAAGGGAGTACCCATATGACTGTCAGCTGATTTCTCAACAGAAACCATGTAGGCCAGAAGGGAGTGGCAAGAAATATTCAAAGTGATGAATAGCAAGAACCTACAACCAAGATTACTCTACCCAGCAAAGCTATCATTTAGAATTGAAGGTCAGATAAAGAGCTTCACAGACAAGAACAAGCTAAAGGAGTTCATCACCACCAAACCAGTATTATATGAAATGCTGAAGGGTATTCTTTAAGAAGAGGAAGAAGAAGAAAAAGGTAAAGTTAAAAATTATGAACAACAAAGTGATAACAAATACATATCTATCAACAAGTGAATCTAAAAATCAAGTGAATAAAAACTATGATGAATAGAATAAACTGGTGAATATAATAGAATGAGGGGCATAGAAAGGGAGTGGACTGACAATTCATCGGAGGAAAGGGGTGGGGGGTGCAGGAAGAGACTGGACAAAAATCAAACACCTATGGACCAGGACAATGGGGGTGGGGGGTAAGGACATGGGGTGGGGTGGGAACCAGGTGGAGGGGAGCTATGGGGAGAAAAAGGAGGAATAACTAATAATCTGAACAATAAAGACTTATTTAAAAAAAAAATGGTTAAAGATGGCAAAAAAAAAAAAAATCTCTGGCTCCTAGGCAGCCATTGGATCTCCACAGCACCCACATTTGGCTCTGATTGGTTGGTTCCTATGCCAGTCAGCATCTCTGGGCCTATCTTCAGACCTGATCAGAGAAGCGGGGCTGAACAGCAGCCCTCACATAGGCCAAGAGAAAAAGAAACGCTGGTTACTGGTAAAGCCCAGAAAGAAAGAGGAGGAGAAAGAGAGAGGCAAGTACTGATCAACAGCTGCCACTGAGGCTGTAGATAACACCCTGCCTCTCTCTCTGGGTCTCAGCCCCTTGGGCAGTCAATGCTAGGTCTCCAGGCTGCAGCAGGGCAGTCAGTGCTGGGTCTCTACGGCAACCCAGTGCTGACTGAAGGACTTCCGGGTTGTTCAGCCTTCAGTCATGATCAGTCTTTACAACCCTGGGCTTTTATATATATTAGGATAGGAAAAATAAACAATATGACTAAAATCTAAGGAATGAAAAAATATGATATTTCCTGGAAACAAAAACTTTACCCCATCATGGATCATTGTCAGGGCACCAAACTATTTACTCAAAATTAAAAGAGTGACAAAGTAGATACAGATATATTTATATGGAATAAAGTACAATTATACAGAAACTAGAGGCCTGGTGCATGAAATTCGTGCACAGGGGTGGGGGGATGTCCCTCAGCCCAGCCTGCACCTTCTCCAATCTGGAACCCCTTGAGGGATGTCCGACCGCCCATTTAGGCCCAATCCCAGTGGGGGGGTCGGACATCAATCTCACAATCCAGGACTGCTGGCTCCCAACCGCTTGCCTGCCTCTGCCTGATTGCCCCTAAACACTTCTGCCTGCCAGCCTGATCACCCCCTAACCACTCCCCTGACAGCCTGATCAACACCTAACTGCTCCCTGACGTCCCGATTGCCCCTAACTGCCTTCTCCTGCTGGCCTGGTCACCCCTAACTGCCCTCCCCTGCCAGTCTAGTCACCCCCAACTGCTCTCCCCTGCTGTCCTGGTCTCCCCCAACTGCCCTTCCCTACCAGCCTGGTCACCCCCAACTGCCCACAACTTCCCACCCCTGCAGGCCATCTTGTGGTGCCCATTTTGTGTCCACATGGAGGCGCCATTTTTTACCACAGGGGGGGGGCAGCCATCTTGTGTCTTGGTGTGATGGTCAATTTGCATATTACTCTTTTATTAGATGGGATAGAGTTGATGCTCTAAGTATTGCTGGCTTGTTTTATGTGTTTTTATGCTATTAATATAAGCATGAACATGTAACATTTCATTCTAATACTTTTAATTTTTTATTTTTAACTTTTTGGTATTTTTTCAATTACAATTGACATCTAATTTTATATTAGTTTCAGGTGTACAACATAGTGATTAGACTTTTATATAACTTACAAAATGATCACCCTGATAAGTCTACCCATCCTACACCATACATAGTTATTACAATGTTATTGCCTATATTCTCTATGCTGTTCTTTACATCCTCATGGCTTTTTTAAAAACTGGCATTTGTGCATCACAATCCCTTCCATTTTATTACTTACCCTGCCCTCAACCCTTGGTCCATATGGCAACCATGAAAATGTTTCTGTATATATAAACTTGTTTCTGTTTGCGTGTTCATTTATTTTGTTTTTAGATTTTACATATAAGTAAACCCATGGTATTTGTCTTTCTTCTTCTGACTTATATAAGATAGCATAATACCTTCTTCATTCATCCATGTTGTTGCAGATGGCATGATTTCACTTTTAATGGCTATGTAATATTTTATTGTATATTTGTATCATCTCTTCATTGTCCATTTGTCTATTGATGAATACTTAGGTTGCTTCCATATCTTGGTTATTATAAACTAGAGGCCCAGTGCACAAAATTCATGCACTGGGGCGGGGGTCCCTCAGCCCAGCCTGTCCCCTCTCATAGTCTGGGAGCCCTCAGGGGATGTCCTACTGACAGCTCCGGGGGAAGCGGGCCTAAGCCGCAGTCTGGTCTCCCTCTGTGGGAGGCAACTGGGCTGATCAAGGGAAGGTGCCACCCCCATCACCCTGGTGCTGCTGCCACTGCCAGCTGCTGCAGCCGTCAAGGTGTTTTCATCAACATGGACTCCAGTCCCTTCACCACAAAAAAATTACAACTTTCTTTAGGCATTTTTAAGATGTCTCTTTCATAGGATATGACATTTCTTTCTTTTTTTTTTATCCTCGCCTGAGGATATTTTTCCATTGATTTTTAGAGAGTGTGGAAGAGAGAGAGAAACATCAATGTGAGAGGGACACTTCAATTGGTTGCCTCCTGCATGAACCCTGACCTGGGCCTAGGCCAGGGATGAGACTGCAGTCTATGTACATGCCCTTGACCAGAATCAAACCCAGACCCTGTGGTCGGCAAGCTGAGGCTCTATCCACTGAGCCAAGCTGTCTAGGGCAGGATATGACATTTCTTAGCCCCTCCATCAGCAGACCTTTGTTTTTTCCTCCAGGAGTGAGGTGGAAAATCCCTAGATCATCTTCTTGGATTATCATTACCCAAGTTACCAAGAACACTGTGAGTGGCGTACTGGGAGCTTAGATAATACGTGGTCAGAAAAGGTGTTTCCTCTGCAGCTCATATGCAGAGGTAGGACTGCTGGTGCGCTGCGGCTGGAGCAGCCCCAGGCCCCCCTGCCTGTGTCTGCTACAGCAGCGCCCCCTGTCTCTGTCTCTGTCTCTGCTCTGGGCCTCACCTGCATTAACAGACTCCTCCTGACCAGTCATGACTATTATGACATCCCGGCTAATTTGCATATTATCACATATATATATAAAATACGTCAATGAACATAGGGATGCCTTTTCGAATTAATATTTTAGGTTCCTTTGGAAAGATATCTGGAAGTGGAATTGCTGGGTCCTTCTTTGTCTCTCATTATAGCCTTTGTTTGAAAGTCTATTTTGTCTGATAAAAGTATTGTTATCCCAGCTTGTTTATTCATTTCCATTTGCATGACATTTTTTTCCACCTATTTACTTCTAGTCTGTGTGCAACTAATCTCAGTTTATAAGACGCACACAGACTAGAAGTAAATAGGTGTGCGTCTTATTAACTGAGGTTAGTCGCTTGTAGGCAGCATATGTATGGGTCTCTGTTTTATTTCCACTCAGCCACCCTAAGTTTTGATTGGAACATTTAGTTATATTTAAAGTAATTATTGATAGGTATGTGGCTATTGCCATTTTGTTAATCATATTTTTCTTTTTTTACTTTTTCTCCTTAAAGAAGTTCCTTATAAAAAATTATTTTTATTTTTATTGATTTCAGAGAGGAAGGAAGAGAGAGAGAGAGAAACTGATAAGAAATGAACCATTTCTCAATTATGAGAAAGAACCATTGATCAGCTGCCTCCTGCATGCCTCACACTGGGGATTGAGGCCACAACCCGGGTATATGCCTTGACCAGGAAACAAACCATGACCTCCCTGTTCATAGGCCAATGCTCAAACTCTTAGCGACACTGGCTAGGCAAGAAGTCCCTTTAACATTTTTTAAATATGGTTTGGTGGTGATTAACTCCTTTAGATTTTTCTTGTCTGGGAAGCTCTTTTTCTGTCCTTCAGTTCTAAATGATAACCTTCCCTGGCAGAGTAATCATGGCTATAGGTTCTTGCTTTTCATCACTTTAAATATTTCATGTAAATCCCTTCTGGCCTGCAAAGTTTCTGTTGAGAAATCAGTTGATAGTCTTATGAGAACTCCTTTGTAGGAAACCAAATAGTTTTGCTGCTTTTTTTATTCTCTTTTTGTCTTTAACCTTTGGTATTTTAATTATAATGTGTCTTGGTGTGGGCCTCTTTGGGACTCTGCAATTCCTGGACTTGTATTTCTATTTCCTTTGCCATGTTAAGGAAGTTTTCTGTCATTACTTTTTCAAAGAGGTTTTTAAATTTTTGCTCTTTCTTCTCCTTCCAGTACTCCCATGGTGTGAATGTTGGTATGCTTGAAGTTGTCTCAAAGGCTCCTTACACTATCATAATTTTTTTTTTGGATTCTTTTTTCTTTTTGCTATTCTAATTGGGTGTCCTCTGCTTCCTTATCTCCCAAATCTCTGATTTGATTCTCTGCTTCATATAATCTGCTGTAGATTCCTTCTAATGTATTTCAGTTATTGTAATCTTTGTTTCTATGGGAGAAAGCTGCTCATTCAGTCCTCACCATGAATCTAGACCGTTAAATTCTTTCTTGTTTGTCCCTTGCACTTTTCAAGCTGCTGCCCTAGCACTGGAACTTAGAGAGAGTAATCCCATGCACAGGTCCTTTAAACAAAATGCCTGGGACTCCAGAGTTCTCTTTCTCACTCAGCCATAATTCCCATGGGTTTTCCTAGCCAGATGTTCTGAGGCCATCTCATATCAGCCCTGGAATCCTGAGCTCTGGTTCATAGTGTGGTGGTGGAATCCCTTGTTCTTAAGAGGAGACCTCTGGAGCCAAGATATCCTTTTAGGTTTTTAACCACCATACATGCATATGAGACCAGCCTGTTTCACATCTTCACCTCTCCTACCAGTCTCCACATGGTTTCTTCTTTATATTTATATTTGTATTTATAGGGCTACTCTTCAGCTAGACTTCAGGCAGTTCTCAATGATGGTTGTTCTGTAGTTTAGTTGTAATTTTGATGTGGTCATGTGAGAAGGTGAACATAGCATTTATCTATGCCACAATCTTGACTGGACGATCATTCTAAAAACATAAAAATATTTCTTTTAGAGTAACAATATTAACTCCATACTCAAATATATGTAACTAGAAGCCCGATGCACGAAGATTCATGCCAAAATGGGCCTTCCTTTCCCTGGCTGCTGACACCACCTTTGCTCTGGCTGGAGCCACCTTTCTACCTTCCCACGCTGCCCAGAGGCCCGGAGAGGCCTGGGGTGGTGCAGAACACCCTGTCCCTGGCCACTCAAAGCCTGTGTATGCAAATTAACCCACCATCTTTGTTGGGTTAATTTGCATGCTCACTCCTGATTGGCTGGTGGGCATCACAAAGGTACAATCAATTATCATGTTACTCTTTTATTAGGTAGATAGTCACAAAATAGTCTTGAATTGTTAATTTGTTCAAATGGTATGAATCTTTGCTGGTTTTCTGTTTCCAGGAAGGCATCAGGGCATAGTTCACTGACCTTTCTTCCTCAGCCCTCCTCTCTCTCCTGGGCTAGGGAGGGAGAAGTGAGCAAAGGTACTTACATAGAGAATCCAGGTGGTGTCAAGTTTATTCTGTCCACTGACTTTCTCCTCACTAGCCCTTATCCGATGGAAGTTTTGTTAAGTCTAAATGACAGGAAAAGTGTTTGTTTGTTTTAAAGTCATTTCTATGTGAATTAATAGTATACAACATCAAATCTCAGTTAGTAGACTCTGGTACCTTAAAATATTTTTAGTCTCAAAACAGATTCCCTTTGTCTTGAGTTCCAAAAGTCACTGTTAAACTAAAAGGATAATATTAAATGAATATTAAACTAGTTTATATTTCACTTTGCATTTCTTCTATAACCTATCTTAAACTAGTAAATTCACAATGTCAGAGCTACTTTAGCCAAAGAAATAATAGTAGAAGACCCCTCCTAGTCTATCTTCAATCTCTTTGATTTTTGTATTTGAAATGATGTAGATAAGAAAAGAGAACAATGAAGAGCTAAATATTTCCAGATCTGAGCTATTGTAAATAACACTACTATGAACATAGGGATGCATATATTCTTCCTGATTGGTGTTTTAGGGTTCTTAGGATATATTCCCAGAAGTGGGATGGCTGGGTTAAACAGCAGTTCTATTTTTATTTTTTTGAGGCGACTTTATAATGTTTTTCACAGTGGCTGCACCAGTCTGCATTCCCACCTGAACAAAATAAATTGACAAAATAGGTCCACAGACATGGAAGCATGGAATAGACTGACAACACTCAGAGGGGGGTAAGGAAGAGATTAACCAAAGGACTTACATGAATATAATATATAGCCTAAGGACACAGACAATAGCGAGGTGAAGGTCTGGGGTGGGCTGGAAGCTAGGTAAAGGGTGATAAAGGTGAAAAAAAAGGGGACATCTGTAAAACTCTCAATAATAAAAAAATAAATAAAACAATAATATATATTTAAAATAATTGATTATTAACTTTGAAATTTTGGAATAGAGAATGATTTCTTCTGAATTAAAAACATAAAAAGAATGAAAGAAAATGAATGTTTTCTTTTTGTAATATTAATAAGATCTAACCATCAAATACTGGTAGTAAACAGAACTGATTACAAATGGATGCATTTTTTTTGTTAGACACACTATGTTATGTGGACATTAGTTAATTTATCTGCAATGTATACTACGTTAGTTGATTTATGGTTATTTGAAAGAACGGTCAATTGATGAGTGGGAATGAGGAGTGTAATTAGGAAGTCTTTACTATTTCTTTTCAAGCTAGAGAACTGTTCTGAATGCTGATGAGACAAGATCTATTACAATGCCATTTATTGGATTTAGGTAATTAAATCAAAACAAAACACACAACAAAATATCTTTTTACAGACAGAAATCCATGGAAAAGTAGGTAGCTGTGAGAAAAACTGAGTGTCATAATTATGAAGATTATCATGAGCTCAGTTCTTTATAGATCCAAAATAAGAGAATTATTCTCTACAAATTGAATGATGTACATCTGACTACTATTAGCTCTTCATAGGCATCGGGAATTAAGTAACCTTTTCTGTAGCCAGTGAGTTAAAGTTTTTCATAGTGCTCATAAATAAAAGTTAAAAAACACACAATTGTTTTCCTATGAAAACTGGCTTAGATCTTACTTTTAAAGGCCAAATTGTCATATTCCCTGAGGATAAATTTAAACTGAGTTTTTGTAATATGTTTTACAAATTGTTGCTCTACTTTAAACACGCTCCTGAGAAGAATGCCTACCATACCCATTTTCTTTAACTCAGCATGTTAACTATAATGAAGAATTTTCTCTCCACTTTTCATTTACATAAGCCACTCAATTTGAATCATTTCTGAACCGTTAAGTTTCTTACAGAGCTGTATTAAAATCAATGGGATGCTTGTTAAAAATGCAAATTCCAGTGGGTCTTTTACAGACTTACTGAAGCAGACTCTCTGAGGACATGGCAAAGCAATCTGTGTTTTAAACAAGTAGTAATTCCTTTATTCATAAACATTTGAAAAACACTGACCTGTAGATTCTTAAAACTGTAGAGGCTTCTTAAGCTATCTGAATCATAGCCTTCTATGTGGAAGACTGAAGGAGTAAAATAAGCCTTTTTCTTTTCTTTTCAGTATGGCTTCCTCAAACAGAAGTCAGGTACTAGCTTACCACTTGCTATTCTCTCATTCAATAGGTCATTCACCAAATAGCTAGTGAGTACCTGCATCATGTTTCTAGATTACAGAGATAAAATACCCAACACAAAACACAAAAATCTCTGCCCTCCTCAAGCCTTTATTTCTGTGGGGTAGACAAGAAGCACAGTGAGTAAGTAAATACATAGAGTATGTTAGATAATGTTGGGGAAGAAAAATGTTCTTTGTACTCTTCTAGATTCTTTGACATAAGACAGATTAATGGAAGAAAAACAAAATTTGATTTTGATGCATGGGAACCCTACAAAAATATGAGATCCAAAGGCAGTCAACAATTGAAAGCTTCTATAACATCTTGAGCTAAGAAAGGGGGTAGAGGCTTGGGGACACAGGGGAGGAAGGCCATTCAACAGGAAGGCAGGGAGATGTTTGGAAAACAAAGGTTGCCCTGTTCTGCAGGTAAGTTTCTTAGGTAAAATATCTCTGGTAATAGCTTTCTTCCTGGTACCAGCCCCCTTTCCAATGTAAACACAGTCATGGTTGAGGGGAAGGTAAAGAACTTTTTTGAATCAGCTGGGTTTTTATTGCCTTTATCACAAATAATGTTTATGCCAAAAGACATATTTTGTAAAGGTGAAATTTGCTCCATTGGTATCATTGCTGTGATGTCTGATTAGGAGAAAGTGTAAGTAGAAAAGAAGATATAGTTAATAGAGAAGAGGAGGAGGGTGTTAACATTTTAAAAGGGATATCTAAAAAAGGGCACATTTCGAAGGTAATTTTTGAATAAAGATCTGATGGAAATGGGGGAACTAGCCATGTAGACATCTGGAGGATGTCCTCAATGAGAAAACAGCAAATGTGAAGATCTAGAAGCAAAATGGAGTCTGACATTTTTCAGGGGAGGAGACCAACATGGCTAGAGTGAGGTGAATGAGAATAGCAGGAGTGTCAAGGGTAGACAGCGGGTTTGGAACATATAGGGCCATGTATGGGATGATTAAAAATTGATATTTTACCCTGAGTTAACTGAGAAGTGAGTAGAAGAATTTGAGCAGGTTTCACTGAGACTATTAAGAAAGTAGCAAGAAAAGAAACAAGGAGACAATTTAGGAAGCTTTTACTAACATTTGGGAAAGAGATAGTAGTTGGAGTTTTGGGTGTTGGAGAGAGTGGTAAGAGGAAGGAGGAGAGAAACAGCTATGCAGGAAATGGATGAAAAAGGGGAGCCACGAGTGACTTTAAGGTTTGTGGCCTGGGTACCTGACAGAATAATTTTGCCAGAAACTAATAAAAAATGTATAGGAGGAACAGGTTGGGGTGAGATATCAAAGCTTAATTCCTGACATATTACATTTCATATGCCTCTTAAATATCAAGTGGGATGTCAAGTATGCCTTTGGATGTATAAGGTTTAGGGTTTAGGTCAAATGTGAATTTGGATTATCAACACATGATGCTATTTAAAATCATAACATTAGATGAGATAACCCAGAAAATGAGTGGAGGTAAAACAAAAATAAAATTCAAGGACTAGGACCTGGCACTCTCACATGTTTAGTGGTTGGGGACAAGAGAAAGCATCAGGAATTGAAATTGAGAAAGAGTGCCATAGACTGATTTGTGTGCTCCCCTATTTCCTCAATGCGATTCCCTCAATGTGATGGTGTTTGGATATAGGGCCTTAGGAAGGTGATTAGGCCATGAGAGTAGAGCCCTCACAAATGAGAATAGAACCTTTATAGAAAGGACCCCAGAGAGTTCCCTATCCATCATGTGAGGACACGGTGAAAGAACCCTGTCTGTAAATCAGGAAGTGGGCTTTCACCAGAGACCAAATCTTCTGATGCCTGGATCTTGGGCTTCCAGCCTCCAGAACAGTGAGAAATAAATTTCTGTTGTTTGTAAGTCCATAACAGCCCCAACAAACTAAAGACAGCAATTGATATTGAGAGAGGAGTGCCGCTGTAACAAATATGTAAAAATGTGGAAGCCACTTTGGAACATGCCTGGAAGAGCTTTGAGGTGCATGCTAGAAAAAGCCTATGTTGCTGTATGGACTGCTAAGGGCAAGTCTGGTGAAGGCTCTCAAAGAGAAGAGCAGAGATACAGAGAAAGCCTCAGTCTTCTCAGAGGACATCCAAGTCGTGACAAACAGAATGTTGTTAGACACTTGGACAGTAAAGGACATTCTAATGAGGGCTAAGACAGACATGAAGAATGCATTATTGAGCAACAGAGGAAAGACCATTCTTTTTCCTTCACCTGAGAATATACTTTTTATTGATTTTAGAGAGAGGTGGGGTTGAGGGGTATAATGAGAGAAACAACAATGTGAAAGAGAATATTGGTTGCCTCTGGTATTCATCCCATTTGGGGATCAGATCAACAACCTGGGTTATGTGTCCTGATTGGGAATCGAACCTGCCACCTCAGACAATGCTCCAATCAACTGAGCCACACCAGCTAAGGTGGAAAGACCATTCTTGTTAAAATGTTCAAAGAACATGGCTGAATTGTGTTCCCATCCTAGTGTTTTGTGGGAGGTAGAACTTGCAAAAACCAAAATTGGATATTTATCTGAAGCTCTTTCTGAGCAAAATGTTGAAGGTGCATCTTGGGGCCTCCTGATGGCTTATAGTAAGATGCAAAAAGAGAAAAATGACTGAAAGATGGAACTGTTAATAAAAAAGGAACCAGAAGTTAGATATTCATAAAATTCTCAGCTTATATGTAGTGTAAAAAATGAGAAAGGGCTTGCTTGGGAGAGAATTCTAAGGGTGTGGCCAAAGGATACAGAGGTAAGTCAGCCCTGTCAACAGGAGCAGCCAGGAGCTCTTGTTCAAGACCATGGAAGACAGCAAAGGAGAGGCTGCTGGTTCCTTAGGGACCTTGGCACACCCTGCCTGTCAGCCTCACAATGAGGGCTCAGATCTCCACACTATATGCTGCACTGCTAGCCCTCTACAGGAGTGATGCAATGGCCCTGTGGGTGTGAGGTGCACCTAGTCTAGCCATGGAGGTGTATAGCTGCCACTACCTAGATTTCAAAGCATGGGCCTCCTGGCACAGCTACATGTTCTGGCCTGAAGACTGCCAAGCCCAGGCTAAGAACTATCATAGGGGCAGAGCCTAGGGACTGAGGGGCCACAGGGCAGACTACTGAAAGCCTTGGGGACCAATCCCTTGTCCAGTAAAGGAGTGGGGGCAAGACCCATCCTCAGGTGGGCCTGAAGCCAGAACATTAAGCCAAAGGAGGATTATTTTTAATATCTGGCTTTTAATGTGATTTATTCTATTGGATTTTGGACTTGCTTGGGACCCAACATACCTTTCTATTGTCTTATTTCTTCCTTTTGGAAAGGGAGTATCTATCCTATACCTTTCCCACCATTGTATTTTGTAAACATGTAACATAGTTTCACAGGTTCACAGTTGCAAAGCAATTTGCCTCAGGATAAATAAATCACATCCTGAGTTTCACCCACATTTGGTTTGAGAAGTAAGAAGTGAGGGAGAAGGACAACCAAGATGGTGGCATAGGTAAACACCTGTACTTACTGCCTCTCACAACCACATCAAAACTACAACTAAAAGACAAAACAAATATCATCCAGAACCATGGGAAATCTGGCTGAGTGGAAGTTCTACAACTAGAAGGAAAGAAAAAAGTGCATTAAGACTGGTAGGAGGTGCAGAGGTGCAGAGGCACACACGAAACAGGCTGGCAACTGGGTGTGCTGTTGTTTTTTTCAATTGGGAGGGAGATACAAGCTCCTGTTTACTCTGAACTCAATTTCTGGGTGAGAATCTGGGGACCCAGACTCATACAGGGAGAAACTGGACTGTCTGGCATTGGGCCAGAACACGAGGGCAGCTTTCTCTCAGAGGTACTTGTAGCAATCATTGTTCCTACACAGGGCCACAGGACACAGAGACCCAGGGACCTCTCTGGTGCAGGGCTGACTGGCAGTCATTGCTGTTTGCTCTGCCCTGGTGATTCCCTGAGACCCCACCCCACCCAATTTACAACCCCATCCAAGCTGTGCACAGAGGCTTTTGCATAAGAATGGCCTGTCCTTTTGCAGCCTAAAACCTAATTGCAGCAGGGTCAGAGAGCTCCAAAGCTGGGCCTCATTTGGGCACTTCCAAACCCCAAACAAAGGGAGAAATCTACAGATCTCTCTGTAGGTCCTGCTGGGTGGCCTCAGGCAGAGGCTGACTTTGCACCTCCTTGGAGATCCAAGAGCTAGTGTACCCAGTGATCAGTGTGAGACCAACCAGATTATAACTTTTCACATCCATAAGCAACACACTCAAGGGGCAGACTCAGTGGGCACCAAAGTCCCACTGAAGCAAGTCCTGCCCCATAAGGGTGTCTCCAGCACAGCAGTTCTTTCATTGTAGACACAGCTGGTCCTCACAGCCAATTGGCCTGGAGGTCAATTCCTCCCAGTAATACCAACAGCAATCAAGGCTTAACTACAACAACACTGTGCACATAGCCCACAAAGGGGTGTACCAAGAGTGTCCACTTCAGGCAATTTGGGAGGCTGAGCCACTGGGCCCTATAGGACACCTAACACACAAGGCCACTCTATCAACACATGGAAGCAGCCAAAATGAGGAGACAAAGAAACATGTATTCACACAAACATACATATTAAGGCCGTTTAACAAGGAAAGGGTATAAAACTGACTAGTTATTTTGACTTTGGAATTTGCTTTTTTAGTTCCATTGATCTTATCTGTCACTGAATTAATGGAACAAATAAAACATATCTATGCTTTACATTATTACAACCTGAAAACATTTCTGAAGAACAGTGACAGCCTGGCTCCACACTACCACAGAAAGCTTTTATTAAAGTGGCAGTGGCACTGAATACCTGTTAAGGTAGCTCCTGTAGACCTGTGTCCTTGTACAGGGTCTTAGGGCCCAATGAAGAATTTACAGCAATGTTCTCTGGAGACCTCAAGTTATATTGGCAGGGGTGGGGGGAGAGTGTGGGTTGGAAAAGGACTGGGGGCGGGGGGGTGGAGCTGCAGTGTCCTCTGACCATGCAGTACAAGGGGGACAGGCTTCTCTGAGCTGAAATAGGCCAGTGGCTGACTGATTGAAATCTAATACCATGTGCATTCAATACTGAGGTGCTGTAAGAGAAATCTATTGTCAAGACCCACATAGTGGTATATTACTCCTATCAGAGAAAAAAATAAATCATCCTGAACCACATATCCTTTCATTTCTTATAGGGAATTCAGCCCCATTATAATGTTGTGGCACCATGGTCACATGCGTGGTCAGTCCTTGACTGAAACATTGTTATGTGGGGCATGACTTTATGTTTAAACAAGGATGGGAATTATCCACATTAGGGAGAAATAGACGTGACTGAGAAAAAAGCAGAGAAAATTGCCAAAGCAATGCCTTTCAAAAAGCAAGGGTAAATAGGATTTACTGAAAAATTGCAAAGGTTTCCCTTAGCTTATTGCACAAAGTATCCAGATGTGAAAGGAATAAAGGCCGAGTTTTATGGCACAGAGTCTGGTTGGTGAGTGAACACTGTGGTTGGTAGTTTGTAGGGGTTCTCTTGTGATTGCTTCTGTTTCCTTAATGAAGAAGAAAACAAAGCATCAACCTGACTGGGCCATGGGTTTTCCAGAAGTTAAACCTTATTTCTCTGTGTGTCTGTGAAGGTGTTTCTAAAACAGATTAACATTTATTTATTTTTATATATTTTTTTATTGTTGATAGTATTACAAATATCTCCCATTTCTCTCTTTCACCCCCTCTGTTCAGCCCCTCCCCCTCCCCAGGTCTTCACTACCCTATTGCCCGTGTCCATGGGTTATACATATAAGTATATAAGTTTTTTGGTTTATCTCTTCTCATTCTCCCAACCCTATCTCAAGGTATGTCAGTCTGTTCCATGTCTCCATGTTTCAGGTCTTATTTTGTTGGTCAATTCATTTTGTTCATTAGATTCCACAAATAAGTGAGATTATGTGACATTTGTCTTTCTCGGTTTGGCTTATTTCACTTAGCATAATATTCTCCAGGTCCATCCATGCTGTCCCAAAGGGTAAGAGATCTTCCTTTTTTACAGCTGCATAGTATTCCACTGTGTAAATGTCCCACAGCTTTTTTATCCATTCATCTATTGGTGGGCACTTGGGCTGCTTCCAGATCTTAGCTACTGTAAATAATGGTGCTATGAATATAGAGGTGAGTACAGATTAACATTTAAATTGGTAGATTTGCTAAAGAAGATTACACTCCTCAATGTGGGCAGGCTTCATCCAATCCTTTGAAGGTCTGAATAGAATAAAAGGCTGCACAAAAAGAACATTCTCTCTCTGTCTGTCTGTCTTTAAGCTGAGACATCAGTCTTCTCCTTGTTTCACACTGGGACATAGACTGGGACTAGGATGATAGTGCCATCAGCTCTCCTGGGTCTTCAGCTTGTTAACTACATATCTTGGGGCTTTTCAGCCTACATAATTGTATAAACCAACTTCTTATAATAAATATGCACACATATAAGATACTAGATCTGTTTTTCTGAAGAACTCAGACTAACACAGGGTCGACTAGTAAGAGTGAGAACTGTTGGAACCTTGAGAGGAAAAGCTCTAAATAGTTAGCTGCAGAGAAAGTAAGGAAATTGATTAGAAATATATCCTATAACTTCTTGGAAGTATTGGAGGTCAGTGACTATATATTTAAACTAACATTATTCTGCACAATTTGTGCATATTCTGAATATTTTTCTGTCTCTACTAAGTTCAACTGTGTGGGTTCAGGCATGGAGTGCACAAAGAGTTAGATTTAACCAGGGCTATAATATAGGCACAGAACTACTCCAAAACAAGTTAGGGAAAGGAAATTGATAGTGTATTAAATGAAGTAATTGAGGAGATTGACCATTTAATTAAAGCTGGAAAGAAAGGACAAGATGGGAAATGAGGACAATGAAAAGTTAGTGGTATCCAAAAATTGAAGGTCTTGGTTGAGCAAAGGAGTGATGGAGTCAGTGTTTGGCATATGAAAGAGTGAGGTAAAAAGATTGAAATGATTGAGATTGATACTGTGAAGCAATTATAGCTATTTGTGATGACAGTTCAAAGCAATGACCAGGTGATTGTGACTAAGTGACTAAGACCAATTAGAGATCATTAGAGAGAATAAGTTCAATTAACTGAGAGTTCAGGCTATTGAAAGGGCCATTCCATGGATTTCAATTATTTAAGAATTATGAAAGTGTAACAATAGAATGATTGACAATGAGCCAAAAATCTACAATTTTCAAAATACAAAACTGGGGTGGAATGAAGTTGGTGTAGTAGATCATACAACAAAGTGGGATTGTAAAAGGTGCAATTTAATGACATGACATTTAAAACCTGGGATTGTAAAGGGTAGTAAGGAAGATGTTTACCAATCCTTGTCCCCAGGGTCCATACTACCCAAAGCAATCTATAGATTCAATGCATTCTCCATTAAAATACCAACGGCATATTTCACAGACCTAGAATGAACTTTCCAAAAATTCATCTGGAATAAAAAAAAAAAGACCCCGAATAACTGCAGCAATCCTGAGAAAGAAGAACAAATTTGGAGGGATCTCAATACCAGATATCAAGCTGTATTACAAAGCCACTGTTCTCAAAACTGCCTGGTACAGGCACAAGAACAGACATACTGTATAGATCAATGGAATAGAATAGAGAACCCAGAAATTGACCCAAACCACTATGCTCAATTAATATTCAACAAAGGCGGCATGAACATACAATGGAGTCAAGTCAGTGTCTTCAACAAATGGTGTTGGGAAAATTGGACAGATACATACAAAAAAATGAAACTAGACCACCAGCATACACCATACACAAAAATAAACTCAAAATGGATAAAGAACTTAAACATAAGATGGGAAACCATAAAAATACTAGAAGAATCCACAGGCAGCAATATCTCAGACATTGCCGAAGCAATTTCTTCACTGATACTACTCCTATGGCAATGGAAGCTAAAGAGAAAATAAACAAATGGGACTACATAAAAATAAAAAGCTTTTGCACAGCAAAAGAAACCATCAACAAAACAACAAGAAAGCCCACTGCATGGGAAAACATATTTGCCAATGTTATCACCCATAAGGGTTTAATCTACAACATTTACAGGGAACTCATACAACTTAACAAAATGAAGATAAACAACCCAATCAAAAAATGGGCAACGGACCTAAATAGATACTTTTCGAAAGAAGACAGAAGGAAGGCCAAGAAACATATGAAAACATGCTCAAAATCACTAATCATCCAAGAGATGCAAATCAAAATGACAATGCAGTACCACCTTACACCTGTCAGAATGGCTATCATCAACAAATCAACAAACGACAAGTGCTGGCGGGGATGTGGAGAAAAAAGAACCCTCATGCACTGCTGCTGGGAATGCAGACTGGTGCAGCCACTGTGGAGAACAGTATGGAGTTTCCTCAAAAAACTAAAAATGGAACTCCCATTTGACCCAGCGATCCCACTTCTAGGAATATATCCCAAAAAACTAGAAACACCAATCAGAAAGGATATATGCACCCCTATGTTCATAGCAGCACAATTCACCATAGCTAAGATTTGGAAACAGCCTAACTGCCCATCAGCAGATTAGTATATTACAAAACTGTGGTACATCTACACAATGGAATACTATGCTGCAGTAAAAAAGAAGGAGTTCTTACCATTTGCAACAACATGGATTGAACTGGAGAGCATTATGCTAAGTGAAATAAGCCAGTCAGAGAAAAATAAATATCACATGATCTCACTCATTTATGGAATATAATAAACAACATAAACTGATGAACAAAAACAGATCCAGAGAGAGAGAAGCATCTATCAGACCATCAAACCTCAGAGGGAAGGTAGGGGAGGGTGGAGGTCAGGGGGAGAGTTAAACCAAAGGACTTGTATGCATGCATATAAGCCTAATCAATGGATACAGACAACAGGGGGTGAAGGCCTGAGTGGGAGGGGGAAATTGGGGTGGGGGGTAGTGGTGGGGATAAGGACACATATGTAATACCCTAATCAATAAAGACATTTAAAAAGAAAATTCTTATCCCCAGCGAACAAAGGGCACTGGAGAAAAATAGCCACCATTTTAGAGGGCTGCAGGGGAATCTGTGTCCTCAGTTGGGATAAATGTTTTCCCTGGAACATGAAGGAAAATGGATGGTTTGGAGAAGCATTTCAGTTTAGAGGAGATTTTGCTGAAATGTAATCTTGAGTTCCAGACGAGAATTTTAGTAACAGGAGGAGTTGGAGAAGGAGTTGGAAAAGGCGATGAACAGAATCATATGTGGATTAGAATCCAATGAATTACGGTTGGTTGGGGAGTCTTGGTCTATATGTGGTGACTGTCATGGACATAGATAAGGGCTTAATGAGATGAGTTCTGATGGCCTCTAGCAGAGGATGATGGAGAGGGGAGAGGGGTGCAAGCATGTCTCATCAGTAGTACAAGGTACCTGGGGCTCCCTCTCATCTCCTGCTGATGGCAGCACAGAGTTTTGCCAAGGACTGGTCTTAGTGGGTTTACTCAGGTACAATAGTCTTCCTTTGTTAGTTTCCAAATAGTGGCCTGCCAAAGAGCATTATATTTAAAAAAGAAAAGCAAAATAAATAAACAGAAACCCCCTTCTGCTACAGCTTTAGCATTATATCTTAAATCCATCCTGTGGAAATAGGCCACACAGGCCTACATTACATTGATATTCACAATTCAATTTTTCTAAAGATATTAATGTGATTTGTGGACTGAATTAACATTTTTATGGTATCCCCATGGAAATTGGCAGAAGACAAGTAATGTATATATAAGAACTTGTGCCAGGCTAACTAAAGTGAGAGACTTACTATTTATGGTAGTGTGAGTAAATCTGGGTCGTCTATATTTCAACTCACACCTCGGCTTTTTAATACAGAACATTACATTTGAGAAATCATAACAGGTTATCATTCTTTATCTAAACGTGAATGTCTAATTATCCTTTGTGAGTAACTAATAGTGAACAAAGAATAATAAAATTAAATTGCTATATACACTAAGGTATGTAGAAATGCAGACAGCATTTAAAAGTACAGTGAAATTCAGGACATTTTATTAGATTATACACTGAAAAGCATCCTTTATAACCCTTTGTTTATAAAGATACTTTCAAGAAACAACACTAAAACAGCATACCAAAAACACGATTGAAAGACCCCCAAATGGTTCTAAAACATGAAATATTTGAGGCAAAGGTTTTTAAGAACAAACGTTTTCCTTGGCTTCAGATCAAGACAAACTGTTCACTGAAAGGACAACGCCTCCTGGGGGTCCAGAACCACTGTTAGTCTCATGTGAACTGAGTGTGCTTTGTTCAATTCATAAAAAAAGTGGTGTTTTTCTTGGAAAACAAAGCATGCAACTTTTTTGAGTTAGCTCCCCAACACATAGGAGGCACAAATTATGTTTTGGTTTTCAGACAAATACAATTCCAGACAAAGGAAATTTGCATTCTTGCTATATAGGTCTTGTTGTTTGGCAAGAATGCTGGGGGATTAAAAAAATGGAAACTATTAGAACTATATTATTAGCATTTTCAATTACCATTTACAAAAAAGATAGTATTTAAAACAGCTAGATGTGAAGTTAATATCTCATTATTTCTATGGAGAAAACTGGCTATATTAGTAATGTTAATACAATACATATCAGTTGTTTGGCAGCCAATGCTTTGAGTTAGAATTTTGATTAACACATTTGAAAAAACAGATATCACATCAGACGAAACCAATATAAAATCAAATATATTTGCTCTTATTTTCTTTACTCCTTCTTGTATTCAACAATTATTTATTGTTTGTTATGTCACTGGGGGTGTGCTAGGCATTGGGGAAACAACAGTAGTGACGCTCATTATATTTTATGATTCTTTGATTGCAAAGAGCAGAAAGGCATCTTGAATGCATTTCGGAAAAGGAAGAATTTATTTCCTGACGAAATCCAATAAATGGTTAAACAGCTAAATAAGAACAATGCAGGGTTGCAGCTGAGACTAAGGAAATAGGAACTGTGAACAATCCTTTTTCTTCTTTCTTCTCTTCATACATGGGCTTCACACTCTGTCATGCACACTGACTTTTATTTCAAATGGCAGAAAAAAGCTCACTTGATGTAGACTATGAATTTAAAGTTCTAAAATCTGGGGTAGATTAATTGGTTCAACCTGTGTCTGGTTCCCATTCCTAAATACATAAACTGTGGCCAGAGTGGTGGGATCACATGAGAACTTTAAAACTCCTATAGTAATCACGTCTTGGTGAGCTGGGAGGACTTGTGGTTACTCAGGAAAATAGTCTTGGGTGGCAGTACCATCAATGCATTTCAATTGCGATCAGCTTTCTGATAATATTTCAAATCTCCTGTGACTGCATTTGCTATTTCACTCCAAATACATGTAAAAATGATTAAATACCATAGCTTTTCTTTCTCAATATGTAAAATTTTTTTTATTTGGTTTATTCTAAACATACATCTATCTTTTGATACAAACACACACACACACACACACACACACCTATACAGAACTATATGTGTTAAGATATATAGGTGAAGAAATATGTTACATACCTGATATAAAGATATAAATATAAATAATATATTAAGACCTATTTGCAAAGGGTAAATTTAACCTATAATGCTTAAATACAGCAAGGAAGTTATTTTCTAATTTCTTTATTTGCTTTTTAATTTTTTAAATGTAATACTCATTTTTAGATTGCTATTCATCAACTTATAAGTTGACATACACACATATGTATGTAAGCATATGTGTCTACCCTTTCTTTCTATTATCTGTCTATACATCTATCTACCTAATCAATTTCTTTATAGCTGAATAGATGGATTGGGAATTTAGTGCTGGATTTTGAAAGACATAAGTCTTCATAGTTTGGAGATGAGCAACATGCCACAGAAAATACTGTACTGAGTACCTAAATAGAGTATGGTTGGCCACCCACACATCACTGACATTTTGCCTTCACTCTGCCAGGTAGTAACAAGGAATTTGGGATTAGTATCATCCTTTACTTTTCTTGCCTTAATTCTTCTCTAAAATTGTTTATTATCGGCTCATAATTGACTT
Organism: Corynorhinus townsendii; assembly: GCA_026230045.1. Lineage (NCBI taxonomy): Eukaryota > Metazoa > Chordata > Mammalia > Chiroptera > Vespertilionidae > Corynorhinus > Corynorhinus townsendii. The sequence continues at coordinate 99,332,963 of JAPDVU010000002.1, forward strand.
TAAAGTTCAAGGAGAAAATGAATTTGGATAGAAAACAAATCAGGTAAAAATTATAATATTTTCCAAGTCTCTGGATGATCATTATTCAGTGTCCACAGTATTCTACAGCACCAAAAAAAAAAAAAAAGTTGCACAGAAAGTAATCATTAATTTTAAACAACTTTAGTTCATAACTTCAGAATATTGAATTAAGGTTTCATCTCAGAAGCCTTGGCCACATATGTTCTGAGATTTTACATGAGGGTAATGAACAAGAGCTGTAAATTAAACCAGATGCCCATGGAGCTTCTGTCCTCTTTCAAGTGGCTATTTTCTAGGTCCTTTTATCATTGAACAATAACATAGAATTCAAAACTGAGTTGCTAAAAATAGAATCTTAAGCAACACAAATTAAAAACACATCTCATCAAACTTTTTGCTTTAAGCAAACAAAAAATAAATGCTAACAATGCAAGGGCACTCTGATTTTATGATTCTCACATATTGTGTTATGTATCATAAGTACTATGTTCTTAAGGCCTCAGATATTTCAAAGAATTCCCTCATTGTGAAAATGAAGAGTTATAATAGTTAAACTAATAACATTTATGTGGTATTTTATGTATATTACATGTATACACTGGTGGATGACAAAGACAATTTGAATTTAGTATTAAGAGTTCAATCTTTATTTTAAACTTCACAATGTAAAAATATACAGCCAAGAGTTTATATAATAAGTGGAAAGTGATTAAAAAGTGTTTGAAAATAGTTAAGGCAAGTTGTCATAAACTATAGAGATAACCATTTTTTGAACCAAGATTTGGTGTATTATTCTACAAAAGTAATTTTTCTGATTTGTGGTTTTATTTATGAAAAAGGCTTCATGAACAAAAATTGAAATATTTGTTTTTATTTAAATATCCATATTTATTTGTATAAATGCACTTATTTAAGGACCCTTCAAAAAACTCCAAGAGGAAGAAACATCATCCTTCCCTAAACCAAGATAAGCTATAGGGATTCAAGTAACCTTAGAGAAAGTGCATTGTCTTAATAGAAGAGGACCCAAAGAAAGCCAGGCCTAAATAAGATTGGAAGGGGGAATAAGTACAAACATTTTCAAGATAAAATAGGAGAGCAGTTACCGTATTAGTAGCCAAAGTGGGGGCAGGGGAGAGGTGATCTTAGCATAGAAAATACTATTTTCTTAAAAAATGGTAAATAGACTGAAACCAAGATGGCAGCATAGGTAAACACCTTTACTCACCACCTCTCACAATCACATCAAAATTACAACTAAAATACAGAACAACCATCATTCAGAACCACCTAAAAACTGGCTGAATGGAAGGCCTAGAAGTAGGGAAGAAAGTACAATGAGACTGGTTGGAGGGACAAAGGCACAGAACAGGCTGGTTCAGCAACCATTTGTGCCACTTTTTTAATCTCAAGGGAGACTGTCTCAGAGGAGGCTTCCCATGAGGAGCAATGGGTCCCAGCCCCATATTAGATCCTCAGCCCAGGTTTCAGAGATGGGAAGAGAAGTCCCCATAACTATCAGCTGTAAAAACCAGTGGGGATTGTGGCTGAAGGACATGGAGGCTGCCAGAGATTCAGTTGTTCCTTTTAAAGTGCCAGCTCATGAACATACTAGGACTCCATCCCTCTGAGATCTAGCACTTAGCGGCTTTGCAGGACCCCAACCATATGGGGAGGAACTGAATTGTCTGGCATCATGGCAGGAACTTGGGCACAGCTTTCTCTCAGACAGTAGTTCTCTCAAGGGTCATTGTTTCTGTGCTGGGACCTCCCCTGTCCCAGGGCTCACTAGCAGCCATATCTGAGTCTCAATCAACCTGGAGCATATGGTTTGCTCCACCCTAAGGATTCCCTGAAATGGAGCCCCATCCAATTTGCAGCCCCACCTAAGCTGTTTGCAGCAGCTTTTCCATATGAATGGCCTGTCTTGGCTCAGGATTCAGACTTTGCTAAAATCTCTCAAACAAGTTGAAGTTGGTGATAGCATGCCCCAAGCCTATCAATAAAAGGCCCAGCACTAGCACCAGCCTATCTTGCTTCACAGTTGGGCTTGCCTCCTGCACAGCAGCTCTCCCACTGCAGTTTCAGCTGGCCCTCATAGCTAATCAGCCTGCAGGTCAACTCCTCTCAGAGATGCCAACAGAAATCAAAGCTCAACTATAAGACTATGCAAGTAGTCTACACAGGGGCTCACCTAGAGTGCTCAGCTCATGTGTCTGGGGAGGCTGAGTCACTGGGCCCTACAGGACACCTATGACACAAGGCCATTCTACCAACTCCAGGAGACATAGAAGCTCTACCTAATACATAGACACAAACACAGGGAAGCAGCCAAAATGCAGAGACAAAGAAACATGTCACAAATGAAAGAAAAAAAAATGGATGGGAGTTGGGGGGGGGGCAATGGGGAAATATGGACACATGTAATACCTTAATCAATAAAAAATGGAAGCAAGCAAACTACTGGATACAGAGATCAAAACTATGGTTATAAGGTTACTCAAGGATCTTGATAAGACTTTCAAGGATCTTAGTGAGAATGTTAAAGACATGAAAAAGAACTATCAGAAATTAAGCATCACTAACTGAAATAAAGAACAATTTACATTCAACAGTATATAATTCTGAGAATCAAATCAAAGATTTGAAATATGATGAAGTAAAAAACACCCAACCAGAAGAGCAAAAAGAAAAAAGAATCCACAAGTCTGAAGATAGTATAAGGAACCTCTGGGACAACTTTAAGCATACCAACATTCACATTATGGGGGTGCCAGAGGGAAAGAGAGAGCGAGCAAGATATTGAAAACCTATTTGAAGAAATAATGACAGAAAACTTCCCCTACCTGGTGAAAGAAATAGACTTACAAGTCCAGGAAGCACAGATTCCCAAATAAGAGGAACCCAAAAGGGCCCACACCAAGACATATCATAATTAAAATGCCAAGTGTTAAAGACAAAGAAATAATCTTAAAAGAAGCAAGAGAAAAACGGTTGATTACCTACAACAGAGCACACGACTGTCTGCTGATTTCTCAATAGTAACTTTGCAGGCCAGAAGGGAGTGGCAAGAAATATTCAAAGTGATGAATAGTAAGGATCCATGCTATCCATAAAAACTAGCATTTAAAATCAAAGGTCAGATAAAGAGCTTCACAGTCAAGTAAAACCTAAAGGAGTTCATCACCAACAAACCAGTATTACATGAAATGTTGAAGGGTATTCTTTAAGAAGAGGAAAAAGAAGAAGAGGGGAAAAAAAGATAAAAAATATGAACAACAAAATGGCAATAGATACATACCTATCAACTATTGAATCTAAAAATAAAAATAAACTAATAAAAATCTAGTAAACAAAATAAACTTATGAATAAAACATAATCAGAGTCATGGAAGCATGGAACAGACTGATGAATCTCAGAGGCAAGGTGGAAGGGGGTGGGGTGGGAAGAGATTAATCAAAGATCTTACTTATGGACACATACAGTAAGGTGATGAAGGCCTGGGGTAGGACAGGAACTAAGTGGAGGGGGGGGGGGAAGAAGAAGGACATCTGTAGTGCAATCATCAATAAAGATTTTTTTAAAAAGATAAACACTCTTATGCTTAATTACATATATATGGTAACTGAAATATGCTCTTTGTTTGTGATCATGACTTTTATATGATTACTAGAGGCCCGGAGCATGAAATTCGTGCATGGGAGGGATGGTGTCTCTCAGCCCAGCCTGCATCCTCTCACAATCCAGGATCCCTTGGGTAGGGTCCCTAGGCCTGGCTGGTGATCAGGGCCTATTGGGGCTTTCCTTCCCCCAGCCCCCACCACAGCCACTGCTTACCATCTGTGCTGCACTGGCCCCAGCTCCCCCGCCACCAGTTGCCTCCCTCTGTGGGCAACAGGCATGAGGTGCAATCGCTTGGCTGGCTTGAGCCTCCCTCTTGGGTTGATTGCTGGCTGGCTCCACATACCTGCCACAGCATCACTGGCTGGTGGCCTGGGCCTCCCTCTGTGGGGTAATCAATGACAGGGCCCCAGATCAATTGCCCTGCAGAGGGAGACCCCATCCACCTGCCACAGCACTGCCAGCCAGGTGGCCTGGGCCTCCCTCTTTTGGGCGATCAATCATGGAGCACCCCCATCAACTGCACATGCAGAGGGTGGTCTGGGCCTTCTTCTGCAGGGCGATTGTGGGGTGATGGTGGGGCCCCCCGACCAATCATATCTCACCCGCCTTGGCTAGCCTGGCGCCAGTGCATGCCATAGTGTGGTCATCTGGAACATTGTCCAGACAGTCGTTCTGCTGTTCAGTCATTTGGTCAATTTGTATATTACACTTTTATTATTATAGAAGAATTTCTACCTCTTTATGATGTTCTTAAATCTATACCCATTCCTAACTCTATACTTACTATTCATTCACTTTGAGAAGTAAAATAAAATGGTCAAACATTCATGGATATCACACATTGATTGAAAATGCTGCATTCTCCCTCCAATACTCAAAACTACTTTGTTAATTTTGCCAATCTATGACCATTTCTAATAAAGAGACTTAGGGAATTCAAAATGTTTTTTAGATAGAAAGTTCCTTCCTGAAACAACGCAAGGCTCAGAGACAAGGTTTAATGTGAATATAGACTTATTTATTGTAAGTCAAGAGTTTCTCTGCCTTTCTGTGATTCAGATTCTTCCCCACCCCCACCCACACATTGTTCTGTACAGTTTGGTGGAAATGTTTTGGAACTCTGAGTTTTTTTCAGCTTATAACTTTCACTAGGGTTTAACTTGATCCTTATATTTCAATGACATGTCTTTGTGGCCTATCGACTCTAGGAGGCACTCCCATGGGTTCCACCTTCTGATGTTCATTTCCTTTTACAGTTCTCTCCCCTTGTATGCAACTTCCTTCTCTCCTGTGGCTCAGTTATAAACAACAGAATGTGGCAAAGTTGACAGGATGCATGTTATTACATGTGTGTAGTTACACAGTATCCTCTGTAATCCTATATAATAAAGAACTAATATGCTAATTAGACCGAACAGCAGAATGACCAGATGACCTTCTGAATGAAGCCAGGGCTGCGAGGGTTGGCCGAGGGTGTGATGATTGACCGAGGCTGCGAGGGGCTGTGAGGGCCAGCCAAGGCAGCCGGGGCTGCGAGGGTCCAGCTCCTTGCACAAATTTCATGCGTCAGACCTCTAGTGTTACGTAAGTACCCATCTGGCTGGAGTCTCCTACTCCCTTGCTAACATCTTTATTGAGGGCTGCCTATGTTGGGAGGCCCATTTGACAAGGAATTGAGGATGCCCTCTAGGAGCTGAGGGTAGCTTCTGCTTGATGGACAGCAAGGAACTGAAGCTCTAAGTCATAAGCCACAAGGAAGTGAATTCTGCTAACAAATCACATCCTTTCCCAGTTGAGCCTCAAATGCGATTACAGCCCCAGCTAAAACTTTGAATATGGCCTTGAGATTCCCTATCAAAGTAGTTATCTGAGTTGTGCTCAGATTCCAAAACCACATAAATTGTGAGAAGATAAATGTGTCTTGTTTTAAACTTCACATTTGTGGTAAGTTGTTGCACAGCAAGAAATAGCTAATAAGACTCATTCTTTAAACATATGAAAACTAAAAATTAAATTTGGTCATGGACTGTGCCAAATCATCAGAAACACAGTACGGTTATAATGCAAAAGTGTCCTGTTCCTCCTCTCCATCCTCAGAACATGGTCTGAACATCTTCTCACCTGCACAGCAGGCTGCTCAGAGCAGGAGGGTATTTCACACTTGGGCTGTGAAAGCGAGTCTTATAAATATTGGTGTGGCAATACAGGAATGGCAAGGTCACAGTCTGAATTGAATATATTGAAACTGTAAGCTTGCTGGACTAAATTCACTAGACATTTTTACATCTGTGAGTCTAATGCTAAGGATCCTCCCTGAGATACCATTAAGGAAGGAGAGAGGGAGCTTTGACAGAATATTTAAAGGTAGTGCGTGGAGAAAACCATAATGTCAGGTTTATGGCCCACTGAGCTCAGCCTGTTCAATGAAACACTTATTCTGCTATATTGCAAGGATCATAGACTGAGATAGAGACTAGAGCTCTTGGCTCTGGAACTTATAAGAATCATAAACTTGATCAAGTTACCTAGTGAAATATTGAGTTCCTCCTATACAGCAGGCATTAAACAGAATACTACATACCTGTTATGCTGTGCGTTTCTCACAATAACTCCATGGACTATCATCCTTAGGTTCATATTATAAGTGAGGAAAAATTTCAATGATTTTTCCAAGGCCATCAAGCTAGAATTAATAGTCATTTATTGGATGCCAAAATACTTGTTATTTCTATTATTTTACACTACCATTTTAAAGTGCATTTCTCAAATTGTAATGATTATGAGTTTGGGACAAAATACATGAGAAATGGTTTTGCACATAGTATGTACTCAGAAATCGGTAGCTTTGTTATCATTGACTTCCTATTCCCACTAATAACATAATTAGTACCCAGTAAATTCAAGTTGCAATGAATATCAAGAGCATTCTTCAAAGTGAAAAGAAATAAAAGAATAGCATTCCATCGTATAAAGGCTTAAAAGTTAAATCTGAGTATTTGTAAATAAGTCTTGGACATTTTTAATTTTTATTGTTGTGTACTGACAAACTAAGCTTTCTTTTAAGTCTGTCAAATAACAATTGAACAGGAGAGCGGTCCAAAAACTTAAACCTAGGGCAACTGGCTCAAATCACCAATCCTTACAGATGGCTCAGGGGTTTCCCTGCTCACGTTTAAGCATCCAGGCTCCTTTGTGTAGCAGATCCCAGAGGTTTTATTTATTCCTCCTGCACACCTTAAAACATCAGTGTGCTGTATTTAATTACATGAATCAGTGGTATTTCAAAAATAAGTCTGAAACCTGATACAGGTTTGCCAAGTGAGAACATAAAAAAACAGCATATACAGTCTACTACTGATTAGCACTGTATTTCAAAAGAGAAAGGACATTTTAATTTTTAAAAGCAGAAAAAGCTGAATAAAGGACAGCTCTTTAAATGAATACATTTAATTTTATGGAAAGCATACTCTTCCTTCTCTTTTTATAGCTTTTTTGTGTCTTGCATCAGACTCACGAAAATTGACATTGATGGACACAAATCTGGCTTTGGGAGCCCCAAGCCCAGGCCTCCTGAGCCCGCCCTGCAGCAGAGAGTGTGGTTGGGGTTCCCAGAAACTCCACCGGCTGTGCTGTACTGTGTAGGAGCTTTGGCTTGTCAGCTGCTGGCGGACCACACTGTGGTGAAAGACTTCAAGTGGACACCATCTTGTGGTTTGCTGTTTTACAACCCCCAGAGCCATGTGTGGTCCAAATTAGCAATCTCTAGTGGCCCCCAAAGCCAGAAAATTGCCCAATTCCACTGTTACATTATTTATTTATATATTCCCTCTCCCCCTTCCTGAGGTGTAGGCCAGAGTGGTCACCAATGCTGTTTGTGTAATACTCTGTCCTCTGGAATCTGAGGGATTGAATCTAATGAATACCAACTGTGAAGGAAAACTAAAGTCAGTAAGGGGTTGCAAGGTTTTCCAGTCTCCCCACTGAGTTTTCACCTTTCTTTCAGTCCAGTTTTCCTGATTTTTCAGGATGTGAGATAGAACACTCTCAGAAGCATTGGCATATGAAACATCACAGACTTCCCAGCTCTCCAGGCCAATCTCATCAACAAAACATGAGGAATCTGAGCACCACCTCCCCGCTCCAAAAGAAAAACCACCATATTTTGCAAAAGCTACATAGCAAGTTATTAGCAGAAACTACTACAGGACTTGGAACACCCCACTATCTTTATTGAGAAAGAAAATGTTTTCTTCTTTATATAGCTGAAGTATGGTTATATCTTTGCAAAATAAGAATGGAAAAATACTGAAATACAGAAATAAATTAGTTATCAGAAAGCTCATATTTCATTCACTTCCTGGATGTTAAAAGACAGCAGTTCTTGCTTAACACATTATAAACTTTGGAAATAGGTCCAAATCCCACCTCTGCCATTTGGAAGTGATGAAACTCAGGGCAAATATAAAGTGTCTTCATGTCTCCATATTATACAATGAAAAATGAGGGTGGAAAAATCAACTTTGTATTACTACAGTAAGGACAAAATAGGACAGTGTATATAATACTCCAAGCCCAATGAGTAGCCCATAATAAATGCTACTATCCAAATACTTATAATAGATAGTGGTTGCTGCTTCCATTTCTTTCACTATAATAATTAATATCAACCCTATCACCTCAGCATTTGGAGAAGTCCATGTTATTGCATTTCCTATCAAATTGCTCCAGAAAACCCATCAGGATCTCTGTTTTAAAAATTAGGACACTTTCATTTTTCACCTTTTCATTTATCTCCCATTTTGTCTTATAGCCCATAAGCAAGCTAGAATTACAGAATTAAATATAGCCTCCATCACTGGACAAATAAAAATTTTGTACTCACGTTGGAAATGCCTCATAGAATAAATATGTTGCTTCCTTTATTCACAGAACTGTGTGTTAGATCTGTGGGAAGGAATTACAAGACAGCTGCTAAGACTGAAACAGACTTAATAATCTTAAAAAATTTTTTGTACTCGATGGCTAATGTTTTACTTATAGAGAGAGAAACCTTCATATTCTTCAAGTATTTATTAAAATATTTTGGGGAAAATAGTTACATTGTTCTGACAGTTTTTATAATACAAATTAAACATACGCTTTTTCCTATAGCCAGTAATTCCATTTTAGTTATTAACTTGAGAAAGTGAAAACATATCTTCAAACAAAAATTTTAACAAAGAGGTCTCGTCATAATAGTCCCAAACTAGAATTAGCTCACATTCCCATCAATAGGAGAATGAATAAAAATATTATGAATAAACATATTATGATAGAGTCACACAAAGGAATACTATGTAGCAATGAAAATAAGTTAACTATTGGTACATGTGACAGCATGGATGGAAAAAATGGCAACAGGAAACTTTAGGAGTAATGAATGTGTTCTGCATCTTTTACTTATTTATTTATTTATTTATTTAAATTTAATAAATCTTTATTGTTCAGATTATTACAATTGTTCCTCTTTTGTCTCCCCATAGCTCCCCTCCACCTGGATCCCACCCCACCCTCTGCCCCTACCTCCCCCCCACTGTGTTCTGCTTCTTGATGTGAGTGATAGACATATACATTTTGTCAAAATTCTCCACTTAAAATCTGCATTTTACACTGTGTAAAATACCATATATCAAAATAGCATAGCACTGTTCTATTTATGGCCATGGAAAAGAATGAAAAAGGAGAGAAAGCAATTAAAAGGTTTTCACTTTAACCCTAGCTGGTTTGATACAGTGGGTAGAGCATTGCTCTGCGGACTGAAGGGTCCCAGGTTTGATTCCAGTCAAGGGGACAGGCCCAGTTTGTGGGCTCAATCACCAGTAGGGGTGTGCAGGAGGCAGCCGACCAATGATTCTGTCATTGATGCTTCTATCTCTCCCTCTCTCTTTCTTTCTGAAAACAATAAAAATATATTTAAAAGTAAATTAGTCAATCAATCAATCAATAAAATGTTTTTACTTTAACTGGAAACATAAAATCAAGAAAGACCCCAACTAGCCACAAGGAAGTGCAGAGTTTTCTCTAGCAGGAGACCATATATCCAGAGTGAAATTCATTACTTGGAAAAAAAGCAGAGAAAAGGGTGATGGGACAACTACTAACTTAATAACCATATATAGATAAACAAAATGTTTACTTGTATAGAGGATTTTATATGTTAAAATAATTGTAAATGTTAAAACCACAAATGCAATTTGTTCTTAGAGACCTATAGAGATTCATTTTTTTCTCTCAAGAACATTTGAGGTACTGACCATAACATTTTACATTGATGTATTTACCCAAAAAATAAGAATGCCTCTTTTTTTTTAATTTTAAATTCTTTATTGTTTAAAGTATTACATGAGTCTCCCTTTTCTCCCATTGACCTCTCCCTGGCCGCCCCCACCCCCAGCACATGCCCTCCCCCTCTCGCCCCTGTCTGTGTCCATTGGTTATGTTCATATGCATGCATACAAGAATAGGAAAGTTTCTTAAGCTAACCACCAAAACCCTGGAGATCTTGCTATAACAATGTCTATTTAAATTTTACTTTAACCTATTTAATTATTATTATTTTGATATCTATCTATATCTACCTATCTATCATCCATCTACCTATTATCTATCTACTATCTATCTGTCATCTTCATTTACTTTGCAGTATTTGCAGTCTGATATTTCCTACTTTTCCAAAGCCTATGAAAATAATTGTAGTAATTTTAGTTTATACGTGTCCACATGTCCTGAATAACTCTGTAAATTTAATTTCCAAACTGGCAAGCTAAATATCTACACTTGCTAAGGTATGGATTTTTCTCTTCAGAGTGGGGGTTTCTTTTATGAACCTTGTCTCCACTGAATTTCATAATATTATTTATAGAAAATGTAGAAGAATCAGTTAATTGCAACTTTTATTTTTGTACTTTAATTCAAATAATATTATTTTTATTTTATAGCAATGAATATTCAATGCTTTGCTGCTTTGTGGGTTAACTTTTTGAAAGATTAGTTTCCTGTAAGCTGTCTCCACTTCCTTTCTCCATTCATTCCCCCAGTGACCTACAATCTGACTTCTGTTTCCATCACTCTAAATAAACTACTCTTTTAAGTAGCCTGGGAAAATGTTTTTGAATTCAAAGCATGTTTTTAGTGATTTTCTTAATTGAATTTGGCTTCATTTGACATTTTAAAAACAATCTATTTTCAGCCTCTTTTACTATCATTCTCTCTTTTCCATACTTATCAGAATGTTTCTTCAAATTCTTTTTGGGATCTCCCTTCCCTCTTTAAGAGTTGTATTTCTTCAGGTTTCTATAGACTTATCACTCTATATGTCCATTATTTTAACTCTAGTCTAAACACTGTTGGCCCTCAAATTATCATTCTTGACTTTTCTTTAGCACTATTCCTCAGCCAACCAATATAGGTGTTTCAGGGTGACCCCATATTAACTTTCTAGAAGCTAAACATATGTTCTTTCTGAACTGATCTTCATGTATTTGTTGTCTTTGCTAAAAACACAATTTTGCATTAAGTCTCTCAATAGAAACCTTGAAATATCTTCCCATATTTAACCACTTATTATATCTTAAAATTGTAATACATTTTTTTGCTTCTTCATATTGTCAAAGACTCTATAGTCTTTCAGGTTCTATATTTATTTTGTTTATATTATTGCAAGTGTTCTAACTTATGTCTTTGCTTCTATTTCCCCCAACTTATCCACATTATCGTTAGTGTTATTTTCCTAAAACACAAAACAATCCATCATAATCCTAAAACACTTCTCAAAGATTGCACATTTTTATTTAACATATAATGATATATTCATATCTATTTTATCAAGATTACCAAGAGACACAGGTCAAAGACTTCTGTTACTGTTGGTTACTGGCAACACTTAAATCTATTTCATTTTGGACTGCGTACAGCATCATCAACTGTGCAGGAACCTCACACGTTAGAGTGCTCATGATCTCTGCAACTTGACAGATAAGAGAAGACTAAAAAGATCAACATTATAACTTCGAACAGTATTTATTTGATTTACAAAGCATTCAACATCAGTAAACCTGAGCTCTAGCAAATGGTAAGGAAGTTTCCTTTTTTGGAAAAAAAAAAAGCAAAACACCAATGCTAGATCAAAAGTTACTTGAGAAAGAGCCAGAGCTGATACAATATCAACTTTTAAAAAAAAACACAAACAACAGTCATATCTAAGGACATAGAACACAGTATCTGACACATAGTAGGCTCTCAGGAAATACTTGTAGATTTTAAGCTTAAGCAAGAAAATGAAGGATGGTGATCTCATAGTTCCATTTCATTTCATGCAACCATGCATAAAAAGGATCTGTGTAACTCGTTCAAGAAAAGAATATAATCTCTGGGACATTCTTAAGTCATTAGGCTATAATTGTGTTCAGAAGCCTGTGTGAAAAGAAGCCAGAAACCACTGTATGCTGGCAAGTAACTTCTTTCTTAAAGGGCATTGAGGAAGCTGTGCACAAATTTATGAACTAATGTATTCTAACAATGCTATGACTTTAACATCCTCTGAAGATTCTATGAATAGCTCCCATAGACATTCAGAATCACACATACTAGCAAGAGCATTTACCAGGATAGAGAAGACCTATATTCTCCTGGTTCTGATACTCACTATTTTTGTAACCACAGACAAGTCTAATTTCTTCACTACATTTTGTTTTTTACATCATGAAGTGGGGAAAAAATAGAGTTGCTTTGAAGAACAAACAATATAAGAGTATTGAAACATGCTTTGTAAAACTTTGAAAAGGATGCATTGCTATAAAATGTCTAGTTTCATATTTAATAGCAAAGTTTACACAGCCTCAATGTAATTATTTGGTAATGTAGAGATGAAAGTTTCTACAGAATGATGCTCTTTAAATAGAAGATGCTCTGTGACTTGGATAGGTAAAAAATAATCCTATATAATAAAGCGGTAATATGCAATTGATCATCACTCCAACACACAAGATGGCCGCCCACATGTGGACATAAGATGACTGCCACAAGATGGCCTGCAGGGGAGGGCAGTTGGGGGGACCAGTCCTGCAAGGGAGAGCAGTTGGGGCAATCAAACCTGCAGGGGAGGGCAGTTAGGGGTGACCGGGCCAGCAGAGGGCAGTTGGTGGTGACCAGGCCTGCAGGGGAGGAAAGTTGGGGGTGATCATGCCTGCAGGGGAGGGAAGTTAGGGGTGACCAGGTCAGTAGGAGAGGGCAGTTAGGGGCAATCGGGCCAGCAGGGGAGCATTTGGGCGTCGATCAGGCTGGCAGGGGAGTGGTTAGGGGGTGATCAGGCTGGCAGGCAGAAGCGATTAGGGGCAATCAGGCAGGCAGGCAGGTGAGTGGTTGGGAGACAGCAGTCCTGGATTGTGAGATGGATGTCCTACCAGGATTGGGCCTAAACGAGCAGTTGGACATCCCTCAAGGGGTCCCAGATTGGAAAGGGTGCAGGCTGGGCTGAGGGACAGCCCCCCCAATGCACAAATTTTGTGCACCAGGCCTCTAGTTAAGAAAATAAAAAGTTTTGGCAAAACCACCTGGAGGGCAGAGTTTTCAACATCAGGATTAAAATAATAGCCCAGCCCTAGCTGGCTTGGCTCAGTGGATAGAGCGTCAGCCTGCAGACTGAAGGGCCCCAGGTTTGGTTCCAGCCAAGGGTACATGCCTGGGTTGTGGGCTCAATCCTCAGCAGGGGGCATGCACGAGGCAGCCCATCAATGATTCTCTCTCATCATGGATATTTCTATCTCTCTCTTTCTCCTTTCCTCTATGAAATCATTAAAGAAATATATTAAAACTAGAGGCCCAGTGCATGAAATTTGTGCATGGAGGGGGGATTCCCTCAGTCCAGCCTGCACCCTCTCCAATTGGGGACCCCTTGGGGGATATCCGACTGCCAGTCGGGCCTAAACCGGTAGTCAGACATCCCTCTTGCATTCTGGGACTGCTGACTCCTAACTGCTCACCTGCCTGCCTGATCACCTATAACTGATTCTGCTTGCCATCCTGGTTGCCCCCAATTGCCCTCCCCTGCAGGCCTGATCTCGTCCCCAACTGCCCTCTGCTGCTGGCCAATTTGGTTCTTATTGGTCAATTTCAATGCCAGTCAGCATCAAAAGCTCCACCTCCTAGGCAGCCATTGGCTCCCCACAGCACCCAGGTTTGGTTTTGATTGGTTGGTTTCTATGCCAGCCGGTGTCAAAAGCTCCACCTCCTAGACAGCCATTGGTTCTTCACAGCACCCACATTTGGTTCTGATTGGTTGGTTCCTATGCCAGTCGGCCTCTCTGGGCCTATCAACAGGGCTTGATCAGAAAGACTGGGCTGATTAGCAGTCTCAGTGGAGGCCTGGAGAGAAATGAAAGCGTAGTTGCTGGCCAGACTGGGAGAGAAAGAGAGAAGCAAGTGCTGATTAAAAGCTGCAACAGAGGCAATGGATCAGTCCCTGTTTCTCTCTTCAGGCCCTGATTCGCAGCCCCCTCAGCAGTCAGTGCTGGGGCACTGCACCTGCAGAAGTTGCAGTCAGTGGCAACCCAGCACTGACTGCAGGACTGACTTCCCATTGGTCGAGCCTTGGTCATTACTGGTCCTTACGACCCAGGGTTTTTATATATTAGGATAATAGCCCAATAGCAATACCTTTGACTTATCATTGTAGTTGTTTTGTTTCATAAATATATATGTATGTCCATATGTATGTTTATATGCATGTGTATATATACTGTATATATTCATTTATTTCAAAGGCCACAATATTGGCTACAGTTACAATGAATTGAAATCCTGAAACACAGCCAGATAATGTGAGCAAGTAAAGGATGATTGAAGTTCCTCCAGGCAAGCTACTCCATGTATGTTCAGTGTGAGAGTAAGCAGAATTGTGGAGGGCATGCTGAAGCTCAGGGGAACAGTTACAGCACAGTGAGAGGCATGGCAGCCTACAGATGAGTCCTATGAGAAGACAATGGAAATGGAGCTTCTCTTTAACAATAAAAGCAGTACCTACTTGCATGGCCAAATAAAGTAGTGAATTCATTGTGTGAAACTGAGAGACAAATCTCCCCATTTTTACCCACATTATTTACTTTTGAACATGGTTATAATATTATAAGCATGTCACAAATAAAGCTACATTTTATCAATAGATGCTATAAGTCCAAACCAAAGAAATCCTTTTGGGTACACAGTACTTGTTTATGTTTTGCTTTTCCATGTGGGTATTGTCTCTGTTATCTAACATAAACATTTCTAAATTTTATGTTAAAATGAATGAGTAATCTTAAATCTTACTTTACATAGATCAGGATCCTGAGTGCAATATGAATTGGATTTGGGATTTTGGCTATGTTCATGTTTTCTTCATGCAAATGACATCTTAGAAAAATGCATGGAAACCTAGCATTAAAATATATCGCATGAAGATATGCCACAGAATATGTCCAAAGGGTGTTTGAAGAATTCCAAACCACACTGGAAACCTTGGCAAAGTTAAAAAAAAAATCAGTTGTTCCGTGTTAGTCAGGAACAAACATGGTTCCAAACTTTTGTTCCATTCTGTAAAAATTTATTAGAACAGTGCTACAATTGTGCCATTGATCATTTTCAGGTTAAATTTAAATTTCACATAACTCTATGTTACTTATCATGGTGTGAATAATATTTTAAAACGTTTTCCTCTGCTATTTAGTAGTGAGCACCCTGAGGAAGAAGTAGTACATTGCAAAAACTCTATCGTCTTCTGTTGTTCATACTTCCTAACTTATTCCAATTAAGTTCTAGTTTCTTGTCATGAAGCCATTTCCTACTCTGTAGATAATCTCGCATCCCACCCTGGAATTCCAGCATCACCTTAAATTGCATTATACCACTCTAAAATAAACTTTTAATGTCACAGGCCTTTTATTAATAGCATTTCACTTTGAATTGCATTTAAAACAAAGTGAGATGGCAATTTCCTGAGCAATAGCTACAATTTACTGCTGTTTTTCTTCATCTGGTTACCTTTCATCACATATGGTAGATGGATGGCAAATCCATTCAATTAAAATCCAGACAGTATATTTTGCTGTTTTTATAACCAGAATTGAGTTTGCTTGAAAGAGGCAGGATAGCCTTAATTTGCTGTCACTGTTTACTTAGGACACAGGAGCAAGTAAAATTTCAAAGAAAAAATCACAGATTACAGTGAAATTTTCAAGTTTTCTGCATGGGCCAGTGCCTTCTACATGCCAGTGTGTGGCTTGCTGCAGCGGACAGTGTGTTTCTACAGCTGTTGGTCTTTCACACCCGTCAAATGGTTCTGACTGCTAGAATTTGTCCTTAAAGAATAAATGAAAAAAAAAAAAAGAATAAATGAACACAATGAACAAATAGCATCCCTCTCATAAATCTTTCTTTATTCATTCTCAATATGGTAATAACTAAAAAACTCTTTGGGGGGGGGGCTAATTACTAAGCAGAAAAACTTAGGTGTGAGAATTTTCTTTCTTGTTTAAAAACTATTGCTTATATTAATTGTTTTAGTATTACCATCACTTTGGTCAAATTTGAGAAAATTTGTAGAACTGGTTTGCCAGTTCTATCATGTGTTCCAGAAAAGGTATATTATGCAAGTCCCTTAACTCAAAATTATTCTCTTCCCATATATAATCATAGGATATTGATTATTTTTTAAGCTATAACCATTTTCTAATCCAAACTTGTCCTTTAAAAAAAATGATAAAAGTGAGTCCTGGTGAGAGTGAGTGATGTGGTCAGTTTCACACAGACAGAGCATAGATGGAAACATCCTATAAGCCAGCTGCTTGCTTTCCTAATGAGTGTAATTTAGGTTAATAATCTCCTTGTTTTAAAATAAAAAAAATAATTATGGGAGTAGCTGAGTCTATCAGTCAGTCATTCTTTAATGTGAATGGATTTAAATTATTTTCTTCTTAAAAGGTATCAGTTGCAGAATGAGGGGACTAATAAGCATTTGAAGTAAGTAAATGAGGATTATTGGCATCTTTGGTACAGAAAACACAGTGTCAAAGTTGAAGGATGGAGAAAATAAATGAGTTAAAAAAGGGGGGTTGCTTGGCCAGGTGACTCAGTTGTTTGGAGCATAGCTCCATACACAAAAAGGGTGTGGGTTCAATTCCTGGGCAGGGCACATACCTAGATTCCATTGGGATCCCAGCCCTGGTGTGGAGGCAACCAATAGAAATTTTTCTCACATGGATGTTTTTCCCTCTCCCTCTCCCTTTATCTCTCTCTAAAATCAATAAAAACATATCCTTGGGTGAGGATTTAAAAACAAAACAACAAAAAATTGTGACTAGATTCAAAAAGGAGGAAGAGGCAAAGGGCCCCAAAGAAACTTAACCTATTTTGGTATCTAAAGGAATATATCCTAATCTATATCAGTTGACATGTCTTTGGAGGTAGGTAGTAGAAAACCAGTTACTAGTAACTGATATAATTTTTAAAAAATTAGCTTATTGAAAACAAACATTTAATTATGTCTTGCATAAGACCAAAACAGGCTGTTCAAAAGCAGGTCCTTTTATCTTTTCACTACACACTTCTTGTCATGTAGCCTCTTTGTATTTGTGTCTATCTATCTCCCTAGAGCTGCAAGATGGCATCTGTGTCTTATGACATCAAAATTTCATCCAAAGACAAAAGGTAGGGTGCAAAACTCTTTTCACTAAAATGAAAGTCTCCTAAAAGATATTTTCTTTGGTCTCATTTGGCACAAGTAGATGTGTATAAGGTATCCCAAAAATATATACACACACTTGGAATAATTATAATGGCAATGTTTATTAAAATATATTTCATTTTCCAAATTAAGCTACCAGCTGTTAAAGTGTGTATACATTTTTTGGGGCCCCCTGCATTTAATCCTAGACCCTCCATAGGCAAGGAGGAAAAGGCCATAATAATGGTAGTTTAAGTTCCATTATGAATCTTCCTCTGAAACTGATAATGGGTTCTACTGCTTCAAAGTTGGAGCATTTGAAGGAGATGACAGAAGTAGATATAAATATTTTTAAAGTATGACAGTATCTGCCACATTGCCACTAGAAGGAAAAAAATAATACTTATGGTAAAAAGTTTACCATATTATATCAACTATTTTTTTTAAATGATTAAAATAAATTTATCAGCACATCTACAAGTACATGCAGCTTAAATAGTTATAAATTGCATTTATTTAAGCCATATTAACTTACCAGCAGGTTGGCTTTCAACATGGGTAAATTATTAGAATATATAATTATGTAAAAACTAGAAGGCCTGGTGCACAAAAATTCATGCACTCTGGGGGGTCCTTCGGCCGGCCTGTACCCTCTCATAATCTGGGACCCCTCAGGTAGGTCCCTAGGCCTGGCCTGAGATCAGGGCCTAGGGGCTTTCCTTCCCCTGGCTGCAGGCAGCTGGCCTCACCCCTGCCTCTGCCACTGCTTGCCATCTGTGCAGCACTGCTCCACCCACCCTGCCCCCCGCCCACGGGTCACCTCCCTCTGCAGGCAATAGGTGTGGGGTGTGATGGCTTGCCTGGCCTGGGCCTCCCTCTTGCTTTCTTTTTTTTTTTTTTTTTTAAGTAAGAATAATGTTTACTGAGCGATACAGAACTGAGTACTCTGAAGAGTTTACCAGGATGAAAATGCACCACACCCTGCCCTTGCTACCCCCAACACCCAGAGACTACAGTACTTTGACTTCCATAGTCTCGTCTCCTTCTCTCATCACAGTTTGGAATGGTTCTCCACTTTTAAGGACTCCTGTGATTAGATTGAGCTCACCCAGACAAGATAGGATAATCTTTCCTATCCCATGGCTCCTTGCCCAGGCCACTGGCTCCCATTCGGCACCCCCCACCCCATTTGGGGCTGTGGCCGCCAGCCCACCACCCACAGCCCCTCTCCATGGCCATCCCCACCCCAAATTGGCCCCCCAACCGCAATCAGGGGTGGGGCCAGCCAGCCAACCTCCCGCCATCTCCTCCTCCTGACAGGCCTAGCTCCAATCAGCCCTGATTGGGTCCAGGCTGGATGGACCCCACCCGTGCACGAATTCATTCACTGAGCCTCTAGTCATTTATAAATGGTTTGATGGTAAGAACTTAGGATATGCCTATGTCTGATCAAGGTGACCAGGGTATAGCCTTAAGTAGACATGTTTGAAATGTAATTGATATAAAAGAACATTGCAGGCTATTCAATCAGGTCACACTTTGCTTGACTTGACATAATGGTGCTTGTGGACACTCAAAGAGTAAAAGAACTCTGCAGAGCATGAATTACCAGCTTTTGTCCAACACTGTGCAGGAAAACAGTACTCTGATTCAAGAGGCCAAATTTCTTTAGATAGAAGAATTCCTAGAGTGGAAAAGGACAAGCCATCCATTCACTTAGCTACCTGCCACCATGTGAGAACATCTAACTCTCCCTCTCCAAATTTCAGTTTCTCTATCAATCTTATGACTTGCTAGAGACCCGGTGCACAAAAATTCGTGCACAGGGGTGGGTGGGTGGGAGTGTGTGTCCCTCAGTTCAGCCTGCACCCTTCCCAATCTGGGACCCCTCAAGTGATGTCTGACTGCCCGTTTAGGGCTGATCCCAGTGGGCAGTAGGACATCCCTTTCATAATCCAAAACTGCTGGCTCCCAACCGCTCGCCTGCCTGCCAGCCTGATCACCCCCTAACCACTTCCATCCCAGCCTGATTGATGCTTAACTGCTCCCCTGCCAGCCTGTTTGCCCCTAACTGCCCTCCACTGCAGGCCTGGTCCCCCCCAACTGCCCTCTCCTTCAGGCCTGGTCCCCCCAACTGCTCTCCCCTGCAGGCCTGGATCCCCCCCCGCAACTGCCCTTCCCTGAAGGTCCAGTCGCCCCCAACTTCCCTCCTCTGCCGGCCTGGTCACCCCTAACTGCCCTCCCCTGCAGGCCTGGTCACCCACAACTGCCCTTCTCTGCTGGTCATCTTGTGTCCACATGGGGCGGCCATCTTATGTGTTGGAGTGATGGTCAATTTGCATATTACCTCTTTATTATATAGGATATTTTGGGTTTGAATGGACATGCCTATTAAAGGAAGATTGCTTATGCATGTATTTGGCCCTGAAAGGGAATTTTTGCATTATAGAGAACATCAATCCATTGAATTATTTCATACTATTATAACATATAATCTTCTCATAAAATACAGGTAATGGTGATTGAACAATACTAGAGCCAATTTTAAAGTATGAATGTAGTAACCATAGCCAACTAGGATAATTTGTTATATAAATAATCTAGTCCCATTCTCAAGTTATTTAGAAAAAACACAATGTGATTTAGGAAAATCACAAATGAATATACATCATTTTGGTTTTATACACTTAGTTGAAAACATAAATGTTAAATCTGTGTATACCAGAATATAAATTAATATATGAATTACTTTAAAATTGGGAATTACTGAGAGAGAATCCAAGATGGTGGCGTAGGTAAATACCTAAACTGCTGCCTTGCACAACAATTTCAAAACTACAACTAA
Organism: Corynorhinus townsendii; assembly: GCA_026230045.1. Classification (NCBI taxonomy): domain Eukaryota; kingdom Metazoa; phylum Chordata; class Mammalia; order Chiroptera; family Vespertilionidae; genus Corynorhinus; species Corynorhinus townsendii. The sequence continues at coordinate 99,353,189 of JAPDVU010000002.1, forward strand.
AAGACAAAACGTCTATCATCCAGAACCACGGGAAAGCTGGCTGAGTGGAAGTTCTACAACTAAAAGGAAAGAGGAAAGAGCATTGAGATGTGCACAAGTGCTGAAAAGCTGAGGTACGGAGGCGAGTGATCCGGGCTGGCGGCAGGCATTGCTTTTTTCAACCCAAAGGGAGACAAGCCCCCGATTACTCTGAAATACAGTTTCTGGGGAGATGTGGGAGACCCAAACTCCTACGGGGAGAAGCTGGATTGTCTGCCATCAGGTCAGAAAGTGAGGCGGGCTTGCTTGCAGAGCCGCACGCAAGAATAATTGTTTACTGTGCTGGGGCACGGGATGCAGTCAGAGACACAGAGCTGGCTAACTAGCAGCCATCACTGTTTGCCACGCCCTAGCCTAGTGACGCCCTGAGACCCCACCCCACACAACCTACAAACTCACCCACACTCCAAGCAGCAGCTTTAGCATAAGAAAGGCCTGCCCTATCGCAGCTTAACCTAGCAAACTTGCAGCCTGGGTCAGACAGCTCCAAAACCTCCAAACCCCAAGCAAAGAGGAGAAAACTGTAGTTCTCACTGTAGCTCCTGCTGGGTAGACTCAGACAATAGCTGACCTGCACCCCATTGGAGATTCAGAAGCCAGTATACCTAGTGGTCAGTGTGAGAAACCAGATTTCAACTCCTCACATCCATAAGTGACACATTCAAGAGGCAGACTCAGTGAGCACCAAAGCCCCACTGAAACAAGTCCTGCACCATAAGCATGTCTCCAGCACAGCAGTTCTTCCATTATAGACACAGCGAGTCTTCACAGCCGATTGGCCTGGAAGTCAATTCCTCCCAGTGTACCAACAGCAATTAAGGCTTAACTACACCAAGACTTTGCACTCAGCCCACAAAGGGGTGTACCAAGAGCATCCACATCAGGTGATTGGGGAGGCTGAGCTACTGCCCCCTATAGGTCACCTACCACACAAATCCACTCCATCAACACAGGGAAGCAGCCAAAATGCAGAGACAAAGAAACATGTCACGAATGAAAGAAACGGAGGAAAGCAAACTATTGGACGACATAGAGTTCAGAACCACATTTATAAGGTTACTCAAGAATCTTCTAAAAACTGCCGAGAAACTTGATGACACTTCTGAGGAGCTTAGTGAGACCTTCAAGGACCTTAATGAGAATGCCAAAAAAATGGAAAAGGATCAGTCAGAAATGAAGCATACACACTGTCCAAAATAAAGAATATACAGAAACTCAACTGTAGATCAACATATTCCAAGAATCAAACCAAAGATCTGAAATATGAGGAAACAAAAAACACCCAACCAGAAAAACAAAAAGAAAAAAGAATCCAAAAATATGAAGATAGTGTAACTATTCCTCTGGGACAACTTTAAGCGTACCAACATCCGAATTTTTGGGGTGCCAGAAGAAGAGAGAGAGCAAAATACTGAAAACCTATTTGAAGAAATAATGACAGAAAACTTCCCCCACCTGGTGAAAGAAACAGACTTACAAGTCCAGGAAGCGCACAGAACCCCAAACAAAAGGAATCCAAAGAGGACCACATCAAGACACATCATAATTAAAATGCCAAGGGCAAAAGACAGAGAGAGAATTTTGAAAGCAGCAAGAGAAAAATGGTTAGTTACCTACAAGGGAGTACCCATACTACTGTCAGCTGATTTCTCAGCAGAAACTATGCAGGCCAGAAGGAAGTGGCAAGAAATATTCAAAGTGATGAACAGCAAGAACCTACAACCAAGATTACTCTACCCAGCAAAGCTATCATTCAGAGTTGAAGGTCAGATAAAGAGCTTCACAGACAAGAAAAAGCTAAAGAAGTTCATCGCCACCAAACCAGGATTACATGAAATGCTGAAGGGTATTCTTTAAGAAGAGGAAGAAGAAGAAAAAGGTAAAGATAAAAATTATGAACAACAAAATGACATCAAATACATACCTACCAACAAGTGAATCTAAAAATCAAGTAAATAAAAAATCTGAAGAACAGAATGGACTGGTGAATATAATAGAATCAGGGATATAAAAGGGAGTGGACTGACAATTCTCAGGGGGAAGCAGGTGTGAGTGGTGCGGGAAGAGATTGGACAAAAATCTTACTCCTATGGATGAAGACAGTGGCAGGGGGTAAGGGCATGGGGTAGGGTGGGGGGAGGATCAGGTAGAGGGGAGCTATAGGGGGAAAACAAAAAGAGGAACACCTGTAATCTGAACAATAAAGATTTATTTAAAAAATAAATAAATAAAATTGGGAATTACTTTAAAATTGATTAGTGGTTCGTAGTAACTCTGAGCCTCATCAAATCTGGTTATGTTTATAAAATCAAATTGCTGACCCAAGTATTCAGAGGTATCAATGCTATAATTTGTTGTCACCTTTCTCCTCTACTCAAGAATTCAGTTGACATCTCTCTCATTCCTATTCCTTCCTCCCTACTTCCTCCCCTTTATCTCTTATCTTCCCTGTCATATATTTCAAAATCAGTATAAGTAAGGTAAAGTGAAAGTTTTAGTTTTCTTAACTTCTATTTCCTACTTACCTATATCTAAGAAATGAGAGTGGGTGAGCTCAAAACCATTTGTTCATACATGTGGTTGAGTCACAAGAAATGAATTAAAATGCATAAGGTTACAGATGGGCCAATTAGCTAAAGTTATCAGCTTTGAGTGAGAACTCAATCAGATTTCTTAAGTTGTTAGTGGTCATTTATGAACAATTGGTTAAGGTGAAGATGAGTAAATTAGGTTAGTTATAAATTGAGTTATTATACACCCTGGTTTGTCTGGAACAGCCTGTCATATACCTGCTATCCAAACATAACTTTTACTACTGCTCCCTTTCACTTTCCAAAATGTTCCATGTTTTGGAACAGAAATTTCATGATCTTCCTAACTTTAGAAAATTTTGAAAATAAGTAGAGTGAATTGAATTATAATAGGTATTAATAGTAAGTTATTGCTTTCACTTTTATGCATATTAGAAAATTATGCATGTATACATTGAACTGAATTCCCTTAAAACTAATATTAGATTATCCTCTAGGAGGCTAACTGCTCATCAACTTAAGTCTTATTCCAATCATTGACTTCTCCATCAGCATTCATTTCCCCCTTCCACACCTCTAGATAAGTTCAACCATTTGAAAAAACAAGTTGTAAAGATCTGTGTTTTAAAGTTAGTACTGAATACTGAATAATAAAACAAGGTTTCTTTACCTTTTCAATATATTAGGCATGAGGGAGATGGCAAGAACCAAGCAATTAAATAATTCAAAAATACATCATTACTGTCTCTTCCTACCACTCCCCCTCCAAGAAAGAAATGTAAAATCAGAGTTTACAAATTAGGTGACAACTATTTATTTATTTATTTATTTATTTTTATTTTTTAATTTCTGTTGGTAGTTCATCTCATGGTAAAATCCCTGAATATGCAATGAACCCAAAGCTGTCATATGTGTGGGGAAAAAAATTAAATTTAAAGTTATCAAGACTGCATTATAAAATTTACAAAAACCTCCATTAATAAAAAAAAGGGGGTGGATAGTAGGGCAATATCATGTAAGGAAAATTATCCTATAAGTAAATTACCTCTAGAAAATTTTTACTTTACCAAATTAATTTTCATTTGTAATGCTAACAGCAAGACGGCCATTAAAAACATACATGGTGTCTAAATAAGACAAAGGAAAATCGCTTGAACAAAAATGAAAAGGATCCCAAATCAGTTATGTAGAAAAGATTCTTTTATTAACTTGTGGTCGAGAATATATTTGTATATTTTCAGAAAACAACCCCAAGACCAGGTGGATTCCTGCAACAGAGAGGAAATGACAGGTGTGCTCCAACCACTAAGACAAGAGGAAAAAACAGTCCAGAGATGGAAGACGCTGACAACGCCTTGCCACGTGAGCAGTCAGCAGCTGTGCACCGCTGCAGGTTACCTAGGACCAAACCAGAGAGGGTCGGACCTGCATTGCCAACATGTGCCCACCATCCAGATATCATTGCTGACATGTACACATAAGGAACTGTTAGACATTGAAATGGGGACTCAGAACTGTTGGACATTGAAATTGGGACTCAAACATTTTTTTTGTTTTGTTTTGTTTTGTTTTGTTATTATATGTTTATTTCTAGTCTGCAAAGGCAAAACTTTTTAAAGGAAAGAAATGGTGGGAAAAAGATACAGAGGCAAAGAAGCATTGAACAGACTGTCAAACTACATTGGGAAGACAGGGGAGGTTGGGCGAGGGGGGCTGTAAGAGACCAACCGAAGGACTTGTAAGCATGCATATAAGCACAACCAATGGATATAAGACACTGGGGCGGGGAGGGGGGGAGGGAGGGCGGGCAGGTGAAGGCATGTACTGGTGGGTAGGGGAGGTCGGGGGGAGGTCAATGGGGGAAAAAAAAAGAGACATATGTACTACTATTTGTAATACTTAAAACAATAAAAAAAATAAAAAATTAAAAAAAAACTATTGATTTAAATTTCAAATTATGTATAGTTGCAGGAACTCAAATGAAAGGCAGTACATATTTATAATAATAAATAACCTCAATATTCTTTATTTGAAATTTACCCAAATGTTCTTCTCTGCCTCTTTTGGGTACTTCGAATAATAATCCATAATTTTATTTATTCTATTTTAAAGTGTTTTTGAAAAATAGATTATTATACAACAAATAATTATTTTCCTTGGAAATTTCTAATTATTTCACTTCTGTTTGTTTGTGAGGAAGTGATAGTAGCATATTGAGGGAACAGCACAGTGTATTGTGTAAGAACATGAATTCCGGAGCCAAAAGGTCCTGGTTTCAGTTTTGGCTCCGCAACTTCTTGCTGTGTTATCTTGGACAAATTATTAAACTCAGCGTGCCTCCATTTCTTCACCTGTTAAATGGGGACAATGGCCTACCTTATATTTTTTAATGAATAATCATTTAATATTTGTAAAGCGTTTATAATAGTGTCTAGCACATGTAGCAGATAATGTTTATTAAAAATAATATCAAGAGTTTCACTTTAGATTAGTAGTGTGAATGCTCCCAAATTAACTTTTCCAATGTCAATGTATGTCTTAGTTTTTAGTCCCATTTTTTATAAGCAATTAGTATCAAATATTTAATATAGTAGAAAGGGAGAAATGGATCAAAAGTGAAAATTTAAAAAATAATTTTGTTTTTCTCAACTTTCTCATTTTCCCCCCTAATCTTTTCATCTTTGTGGACAGTAGGTGCATGAGCTCTATCACAGGACCTGAATTAAGACTAATACTTCTATCAAGCACATATAAATTGAGTAAAACTGATTGTAAGTACATATTGAAAAACATAAAAGGGCAGAGATGTAACCTTGAAATCTCTTCCCTAGTAATGACAAAAGTAAAGTAAGTAGAGCACTCTATCTTGGCACCAGGGCTGGCCTCCTAGGTGTGACATTCATTTAGTGGCTTGGAAGGGACCCAGGCTTTGTTTAATACCCTGCTTTTGCCATCTTGAGACCATGATTAGCATTTGAACCAGGGACCTCCATTTTCATTTTGCACCGGGTTCTGGCAATTATATAACTGGTCCTGCCTTGTGCTTCACCAACTCTAATTTGAATGTTCTCTTACAGAATTATAAATATCCAGGCTATGTAGTTTTTCCTTCATATTGGCAACAAGGAATGTGTTTAAAAATAATAATAATAATGTTTAAACCTTTGACTTAACATACAAATAAGTCTGAAATTTTCGCTTTCCTACTCTGGATATTGCTTAAATGCCTATCACAACATTCCTTAAACCCATTGTGGCTGAAGCAGACATATCATGCTTTGACAATTTGTCTTAGGTGTCCATGGGACCACCTCCCCCCTAGTCATTATGATTAAATCCTCAGTCATCTTGAACTGTTCCATCTCCTTTGCCTCCCACAGCAATCGCTTGCTAGAAATTATTGATTTTCCTTCATAATATCTCTCACTTAAATCCCTTTCTTCCCATTCTCACAGCCACACCATACTGGAAACTCTCATTGGTTCTAATTTACTTCAATATCTTTCTTACTGGTTTCTTAATCCAGTCTTGCACACTCCCCCAATTAATTTCACCTATTGCTCTAAGTTTTATTTTCCTAAACTACAGCAATAATCATCTGTCTGCTTGGCTCAAAAAATTTGAAGACTTTCCATTTCCTTCAGAATTAAATCCATATTCCTTAGTGTGCCATCTATATGTCTCTGTGCATCGATCACAATCTACTGGTCTAACTTTATCTCTAAACCTCTGCATATAACATGTATTAAAGTTACACTGACTATTCACAGGTGACCAGATTTGCTATATATATTTATAATTTTGTTAACTCATAACAAAATTATAGCCACTGAATAGATGTATAAATTACTGAGAGAAGCCCTGAGAGTTTAAACAAGGAAGTGAAAATATGAGCAGTATCTAGGTCACAATGGGTCTTGTAAGCAACATGAGAATGTAGCTTTTATTCTGAATATGTGAGAATCCATTGAAGAGTTTAAAGAGAAGAGTGAGATAGTCAGATTTTATTTAACTAAGTCATTGGTTACTTGATAGAAAACAGATTAAGTGTGACATCAGATACTGGGGACCTTAATTAGAAAAATGTATATGGTAATGGAATAAAATGTACAAGTTAAAAAACATATATTTAGAAGGTAGAATCAATAACATTTGTCAATTAATTGAATATGAAATTAAGTATGACTCTATAGTCTTCATTTTAATAACTCAGTGACTAATGAGTTCACTTATTAATATAGGCAACACAGGATGATTAGCAGGTGGTTGATGAGGTGAAGAGTAGGGCTTGGGTGTGAGGAAAGAGACACTAATGAGTTTTGGATATGATGAATGAGACATTTAAAAGAATATGCCCTGATGCAGTGGAAAGAGACATGAAAATGACATTTGTCTTGACCTCCAAGACAAATGTCATTCATTTAACATGGACATCTGAATAAGGCCAATTTTTAATTAGTTTAAAACTAAACTAAATTAGTTTAGTTCAGCAAATTTGATTATATGTAATATTTTAAAAGTAAAGGAAAACTAGTATCTTCAAGAGAAATCAAGAATATATAGATCAGCAAATAAACTGTTCAAAAGAGGACTTAATAGTAGTGATACTAATGAGTTAGTTAGGATCAGGCAGTTTAGGTAGGGGCTGCAGGGAGGGAAGATGGTATACAGGGAGGAAATGAACCAGATGATCAGGATGTGAGCAAGTAGGCAGAATGTACCAATCAACTACAGAACTGCCCTTCCCCCTGAACTAAAAGCAGGAGATGAAGGCAAAAGGATATTAGCTGGTGTTCTAGCCAATAGAGGGAAAGAGCAAGAAAATATAAACCTCTAGATTAGTGAGCTTCTGCAGCAACCCTTTCTAGGACCGCTCTCAAGTTATTACTTTCTCTGTAATAAACTTCACTTCCCTTTGCTTTCTCCTCCCTTATTTGTGAATTCATTCCTCCATTTCTCAAGACAACAAACCCAACAGCTCAGAATCACATCTCCATAGATTTTATTCTGACTGTAGGGTGCATTTTTTTATCTTTCTGTTTATCCTACTTACATTTTATTTTATTTTTTAATAACGTTTTTTCTTTATTGATTAAGGTATTACATATTGCCCCATTGTCCTCCTCCACTCATGCCCTCACCCCCTGTTGTCTGTGTCCATTGGTTAGGCTTTATATGCATGCATACAAGTCCTTTGGTTGATCTCTCCCCCTTACCACTACCCTCTACTACCTTCCTTCTGAGGTTTAACAGTCTGATCAATGCTTCTCTATCTCTGGATCTGTTTTTGTTCATCAGTTTATGTTGTTCACTATATTCCATAAATGAGTGAGATCATGTGATGTTTATCTTTCTCTGACTGGTTTATTTCACTTAGCATAATGCTTTCCAGTTCCATACATGCTGTTTCAAATGGTAAGAATTCCTTCTTCTTTACCTCAGCATAGTATTCCATTGTGTAGATGTACCACAGATTTGTAATACACTAATCTGCTGATGGGCACTTAGGCTGTTTCCAAATCTTAGCTATTGTAAATTGTGCTGCTATGAACATAGGGGTGCATATATCCTTTTTGATTGGTGTTTCTAGTTTCTTGGGATATATTCTTAGAAGTGGGATCACTGGGTAATGGGAGTTCCATTTTTAATTTTTTGAGGAAACTCCACACTGTTCTCCACAGTGGCTGCACCAGTCTGCATTCCCACCAGCAGTGCACAAGGGTTCCTTTTTCTCCACATCCTCGCCAGCACTTGATTTGTTGATGATAGCCATTCTGATCGGTGTAAGGTGGTACTGCATTGTCATTTTGATTTGCATCTCTTGGATGATAAGTCATTTTGAGCATGTTTTCATATGTCTCTTGGCCTTCCTTCTGTCTTCTTTCAAAAAGTATCTATTTAGGTAGGTCATTGCCCATTTTTTGATTGAGTTGTTTATCTTCCTTTTGTTAAGTTGTATGAGTTCCCTGCAAATGTTGTAGATTAAACCCTTACGGGTGATAACATTGGCAAATATGTTCTCCTATGCAGTGGGCTTTCTTGTTGTTTTGTAAATGGTTTCTTTTGCTGTACAAAAGCTTTTTATTTTTATGTAGTCCCATTTGTTTATTTTCTCTTTAGTTTCCATTGCCCTAGGAGCAGTATTGGTGAAGATACTACTTTGGCATATGTCTGAGATTTTGCTGTCTCTGGATATCTCTAGTATTTTTATTGTTTCCCCGTCTTATGTTTAAGTCCTTATCCATTTTGAGTTTATTTTTGTGTATGGTGTAAGCTGGTGGTGTAGTTTCATTTTTTTGCATGTATCTGTCCAGTTTTCCCAACACCATTTAATGAAGAGACTACTTGAGCCTATTGTATTTCCATGCCTTCTTTGTTGAATATTAATTGAGCATAGTGGTTTGGGTCAATTTCTGGGTTCTCTATTCTATTCTATTTATCTATATGTCTGTTTTTGTGCCAGTACCAGGCAGTTATGAGAACAGTGGCTTTGTAATACAGCTGGATATCTGGTTTTGAGATCTCACCTACTTTGTTCTTCTTTCTCAGGATTGCTGCAGCTATTTGGGGTCTTTTTTTATTCCAGATGAATTTTTGGAGAGTTCATTCTAGGTCTGTGAAATACGCTGTTGATATTTTAATGGGTAGTGCATTGAATCTATGGATTGCTTTGAGTAGTATGGACATTTTAATGATATTGATTCTACCAATCCATGAACACTGTATGTTCTTCCAGCTGTTTATGTTTTCCTCTCTCTCTTTTTTCAGTGTTCTGTAGTTTTCTGAGTACAGGTCTTTTACCCCCTTAGTTAGGTTTATTCCTGGGTATCTTAATTTTTTTGGTACAATGATAAATGAGATTGTTTTTTTAGTCTCTCTTTCTGTAAGTTCACTATTGGTGCATAGGAATGCCATAGATTTTTTGGCGTTAATTTTGTATCCTGCTACACTGCCAAATTCATTTAGGTAAAATCTACTTAATAATAGACTTCATTAAGTCTACTAATTTTTTATGGAGTCTTTAGGGTTTTCTATGTACAGTACCATGTCATCTGTAAATAAGGACAGTTTTACTTCTTTTCCAATTTGCATGCCTTTTATTTCTTCTTCTTATCTGATCGCAATGGCTAGTACTTCCAGTACTATGTTGGAAAGGAGTGGTGAAAGTGGGCATCCCTGTCTTGTTTCTGTTCTTAGGGGAAAAGGTTTTAGTTTTTGCCCATTGTGTATGATGTTGGCTGTGGGTTTTTCATATATGGCTTTTATTATGTTGTGGTATGATCCTTCTATTCCCACATTTGAGAGTTTTTATCAAGAAAGGGTGTTGGATTTAGTCAAATGCTTTTTCTGCATCAATTGGTATGACTATGTGATTTTTATCTCTCAGTTTGTTTATGTGATGTATCACGTTTATTGATTTGCGGATATTGTACCATCCTTGGATTCCTGGGATAAATCCCACTTGGTCATGGTGTATGATCTTTCTGATGTAATGCTGGATCCAATTTGCTGGAATTTTGTTGAGGATTTTGGCATCTATGTTCATGAGGGATATTGGCCTGTAATTCTCTTTCATTGTGTTGTCTTTATCTGGTTTTGTTATTAGGTTGATGCTGGCTTCATAGAATGAGCTTGGAAATATTCTTTCCTCTTGAATTTTTTAGAATAGTCTGAGAAGGATAGGTTTTAGTTCTTCCTTGAATGTTAGGTAAAACTCCCCTGTGAAGCCATCTGGCCCTGGGCTTTTGTTTGCTGGAAGCTTTTTGATGACTGCTTTAATTTCTTACATAGTTATCGGCCTATTGAGATTTTTAGATTCTTCCTGATTGAGTTTGAAAGGCTGTATATTTCTAGGAATATGTCCATTTCCTCCTGGTTGTCTAGTTTATTGGAATAGAGTTTTCATAGCATTTTTTAACAATCCTTTGTATTTCAGTGGGTCTGTTGTTATTTCGCCTCTTTCATTTCTGGTTTTGTTTATTTGGTTACTCTCTCTTTGCTTCTTGGTGAGCCTGGCTATAGGTTTATCAATCTTGTTTATCCTTTCAAAGAACCAGCTCTTGGTTTCATTGATCTTTTGTATTGTTGGGTTTTTTGTTTGTTTGATTGTTTTCGTCTCTATGTCATTTATTTCTGCTCTGATCTTTATCTCTCCTTCCTTCTGCTCACTAGGCTTTTCTTGTTGCTTTCTTCCTACTTACATTTTAGATTAAGTATTATCTCTTTGGAGGATTACAAAAAGAAAAATAACCTACCAACTATGGTGTTTTATTTATTTATTTTTTTTTGGAAGTTTTCTTTCTTGACTGAGAAAAAGCTTACGCTAAGTATTACAATTGAACAGACTTTACAACCTATAGAAATAATGACAATAAGGGAAAGTGAAAAGTCTTCACATTTAACAGAAAGTTGCCAAAATCTTTCAAAGGTAATTTCATACTAAAATGATTACCACATTTTGTTGATCAAAGATAATTCTGCCTTTAAGTTTCTGTATGCTATTTAGCTCTTATATCATGGCAAAAGATATTACACATCCTCCCACCAGGTAATAAGGCAGGCATAGCAGTAATGAAGACAGATTAGTGTTATTTACCTACTGACACAGACAGAGTAGCTTATCTTTGTTCCTTGGTTTTATCATTAAAATCTTGTTTTTCAGCATTATACTGCCTGAAAACAACTTGCTGCAATTTTGAATACCAAAGAAAAGATGTTTAAATTCCATTACTGGCTTGGATAACCTCCCCCAACTAAAACCAAGGAAATTCAAACTTAATGTTTTTCTCTGTCCCTAATCTCCACTTTTATGAAAAGACAATGATATTTTTATGACAGGAAGAGTTATAGAAATGGGATAAGAGAGAAATAATTTTCTGTATTATAAATATTTTGGTTTATTTAACAGATTTCAAAATTTAAAAGTTACCTAAATCCTTATGTTCACCCTAATATTATATACTCTCTCATGGATGCCAGATAAAAAGGAGATAATGTTGAAAGATAAGTTAAAGTTTTTGACAGACTACATTGCAGACTATTGAGAAAATTCAGTTTAAATATCACTTAAACATTTTCTTTTGAAATCTGTCAATTTTTATTGATTTACCTCTGATTGCTCTTGGTGACCAAGAAAATTGGTAACATTTTTATTATTATTGTTTTCTTCCACCAAAAGTGTACTTTATTTACCTCAAAGACAAGTCCTTGATGCAAAATATGAAGATTTTTAATAAAGTCCAAGTGGGTGATATCATCCTGCCTTATTCCTGTCAGCTTTCACTGTCACTTCCTCAAGGCAGTTAATGAGGTTTGTTCAGCTTCACCTCCACTTCAAAACCCCAGCCTGATCTATAGAATTCTATACTAGGTCAAGGGTTCTTCTTTTGCCAAAACGAAGTAGGCATTTGCTGATAGGGTCAGATTTATAGTAGCAGCAATATAAAATCTCTTGACTCTAATTTAGGTCTGACTTATTGTTGATATCATAGCCTGTAGTGGGGAATTGTGTTGACATTACTTAAGTTCTTTCTGGCAACCAAGTGTTACACTATGACACTAGTACCCAATTTGTTTTCCTCCTCATTAATGACCACTGAAACATCATTTTCCCTTCATATTGTTAGTATAGCTAGCTAGATGTTAATAAAGGAAGCAAAGGAAATCAGACATTGTTGAGCCTAATGGGCTAGGGAGCTGAATCAGACACTGAACCTGTTTGCTTCACCAAGAAGTTATAGCTTTTCACTCTCCAGGGTATCACAGCATTGGCCCACCAAGGATTAACACCCCTCCTTTTCCCCTCCTGTACTGGCTTGTCAGAGGGAACAGGGGGAGGTAAGCACATGTGCAATAGAAGTCAAAACGGCACAGGAGGAGGTGCTTGGTGCTTGCTGACAGATGCCTGTCAGTCTGACCTGGAAAAGGGATCATTGACTAAGGGGTGGACCCATCAGTCACAAAAGTTTGGGAAGTTGATCAGATATTTTGAAAAATCTTTGGTTCTTCACAAGCCCAAGATAATATAAACCTAATTTAACAAAGATGCATTCTTCTCTCTCTCTCTCTCTCTCTCTCTCTCTCTCTCTCTCTCTCTCTCCCCCACACCCACATTCTCCAACACATACATTCTCCCTTTCCGAAAGTGGACAAAAAAAACTACAAAAGCTTCTTTCTCTCTCTCTCTTTTTTTAGAAGAAGATATTGGTAGCAGATGATCTGCATTTCTAAGAGGAACCCAGAAATGAAGGTTATGTGGCTTGTCATAGTCTCATGATTTGAAAGGTCAGAGTTGATTAGGGACTGCTACAAATTGGATAAGCATGAGGTGAGTTAAAATTGAAAGTCTGTTTTTGTAAAGTAGACAATAAGAAGCTTCAGGAACATGGGTGCCATGGAATTGGAAAAAATAAATGAGTTGCCATGGACCATATATTTGGACCCCTTACTGTTTAAAAGAGATGTCAGTACATAATTTCTTTTTTAACTGAGTCACTTAAATGTGATCTTGTTTTTAAACTCAACCATGTAGATACATTTTTACAAGAATTACATTAGATATAACTTAATATTTGAGAAAAACATCTCTCAGACTGCAAACACTTTTGGGATAGAAATTGTGTATCTGCAGGATTTCTCAGAAAGCCATGCCAGTGGTAAGAACAGTAGTAACATATCTATAGAGAGGGGTCAGGATGTAATTTATAAAGTGTGAGAAAAGATCTTTAAGTATGGGGAAATGATTTTACAATTTACATGATAATGTTAATAGTGGATTTATGAAAACACTTTCTTAAAGATGTTCAGCTATTCAGCTTTTGTTAAAAGTTACATCTAATTAATCACTGCTCCAGAGTATTGCCTATTTCCTTTCCCAGTCATGAGAATCGGCTGCAATGGAGACACAGATTGGGTGGGCAAATGCTATACATTTATTTTTCATCTATCCACTCATATCCTTTGTTTCTGATCCCTTTTGTGAGATATTTAATGTTTACTTTGTCAATGTTATAAAATTTGTGAAATATTGTTCTTTTGTTCAATTGTTTTCTAATTTGCTGAATTCAGAGAAGATGTGATCGCTTTAAATAAATTGTAAATAAGACTAAGTAAAAATGCATATTTCGTAAATTGCTCTCTTCTCTCTTTCTTTAGGAAACTTTAAATCATAAAGAAATACCAATTATATTTCCCAGTAGGATTGGTTGATTCAATCCTTTAATCCCTTTCTTGCAAACAACATAACTTACTTTCAGAATTCTGAATATTAATAATAGAAGCAAATCACTGAAGCAAATTAGTGAAACAGACACATTTTGAAACAGTGTATTAAGAAAGTTCTTTAAGACACTAAAGCAATATATGTTCCCTTTCTAGATGGTTTCTTTAACAAGACTGTTTGCAACCAAACAATCTTACCACAAGTAATGAGAAGCCAGATATGGGATCTTACACCTCCAGGTCAGCAGTTCAAATCTGGCCTAGATCATTGATGACTAAAAATCGTTACCAGTGGATGGTTTCATAATGTTCTCAATAAATGAGTCAGTGGACTTGGTTGTGCTGTTAGTAGACATGTGCCCAGGTGACAAATGGTTTGTCACACCATGCATGACATACCCTTGATCACATTGGCAATAATTGGTGCTTTTAATAATTGTTGGTTATTTCATTAAATTGGCTCAATATTTACTGAAGTGAAAACCACATAGCCATGATGCATTCACAAATTATATCTATTAATATATAATCTGATTTTGCTTAAAGTAACAGTATATTTTATATTTGAGTAAATACACTTAGAACTGTGATACTAAGTGACCTAAATTTCCTATTTCATATGGTACATTCAAGAAAGAGCTTGGAAGATTTCAGATATACATTATATGTAACACTGAGCTTTTTATATTAATTAATAGATTTATTCCAATGCATGACATAATCCTATAAGTTAGAAAACTTTTGTTCATTTTCCCAAGTAAAACAAGGGAGTAGAAATTAAGTTGTTTTAAAACCTTTTACTTATTATTCCAATTACATTCCAAAGAAAACAGACCATAGAGAACTGTGGTGTGTTCTCATGTGGGTGAAATGATTTTCAGTGGATCATAGTGTAAGTGATTCTTGGAAGTGATGGAATTTAGGGCATACTATCTCAAAATAGGCTACTTGGCATATTAAATATTTCAACCTTGCCCTGACCAGGTTGAAAATTGAAAACCTTCATGTAAGCGGTGCCCTCCGCAGATGTGGAAGAAAGAAGCATCCTTACCTCTATAGAGTAAGAGACACAGCGAGGAATCTGTAGAGACAGGCCTTTCAAAGTTTCCCCAGTTTACTATGCCCACCTCATACCCTTTGCCCCTCACTTCTTCCCACGACTTTTCATTTTTCATCAGACCCACTATGAAAATACTCAGATTTAACCATTTGTTTTGGTCTTTGTTTTTTTTTATAAACACTCCCTTGTCACATAAAACTTATATTAAATAATTTTTTTATTCAGCCATTGTTTGCTACAGGGGTCTCAGGCAAGAACTTAGAAAATGGTAGAGAGATATATTTCCTTCCCTAGTAGAAGGGACATTATCAAACGTGAGAAGGAAAGACAGTGGTAATTTTACCGGCCCAGCATGAGGAGAGTTTGGGGCAATGAGGAGAAAACCCAGATGTGTATGATGTCATCTACAAAATACGTCCACAGTGGTATTTCTCTCCTGATCCCATCCCACGCAGTTCTCATGCAGGCCTTTCCTCTTGTCCTTTGAGATCATTATATTTTACATGTATATCCTGTCTGACAGTTCAAAGAGTGCTTTCATATATATTATATTATATTATTGAATTGAAACCCACACAAAGCTCAAGGACCTAACGGGTTAAGTAATTTGTCCCAAACTACACAGCCCAAGGTGGAGGTGGGCGGGGGGAGGGGCATATAATTCAATGCTCTTATGTCTCCCACCAGTTTGTGAGTTGTGGTCTTTGAATCTAAAGATGTGGGTGAGGACAGGGGCTAAATCACTATTGTGGGATTATAAGTTTCCAGAGACATAGAAGATATGACCTGTTGACCAAATATATAATATATTCTTCCCACATGTACACAAATTATCAAAAGTATATAGATGGAATATAATTTTATCTAAACATTAATAAATATAATGATGATTAATATGTAGACCTTTAACAATGCACCTTAAACATATAGATATGTGAGAACTCATTTATTAGTTTTCTATTTTAAGAGTGTCCTCGTGTATTAAATGACTGGACACCCAAGCACTGGAACGTGATACCTCCAGAAGTAGCTATGTTTTGCCTGAAATCTGCAATGTCACAAACAGATTCCCAAACTGAGATTATATCTCTGGAAATTGTGCTGGCTTTGGGGTTCTGTCCTCATTCCCTTCCCAATTCTTGAAAACCAAGTGGTAGGAAGAAGTGCATGACCTTCTGAGGAATGTTTTCTGAGGCAGAGATAAGGAGAAGGAGCATTCTGGTCCTGAAAGCAGTAGAGCAATCACACCCTAGCAAGAGGAACAAGCAATAGCAACAATCTTACTGTTTGTTTGTTTGTTTTACTTGTAGATTGTTTATTTTTGTTACTCCGGTGACATTTTATTTGTGAATATACAAAAACTTAATAACTTATTCTCTGGTTGATAAGCATTTAAGTATTAATAGTTTAGGACTATTATGAATAGTGCTTCTATGTATACTAATACGTATTTTTTTGTAAACCTATGTCCACATTTCAATTAGGGATATACCTTCCATTAAAATCGTCAAATACTTTTCCAAATTGGTTGTTTAGATGTATAATCTGACAAACAGTAAAAGAATTGGGCTGATCCTTGTACTTAACAAAATTAATATTTTTAACCTTTTTCATTTTAGGCATTCTGTTGTTTTGATTTATGGCATTGTGGTTGTAATTAGCATTATATTGGTGGCTAATGAACTTGAACACTTTTATATACATTAGTTAGTTTTCTGCTAATATTATTTCTTTAATTTTATTTATTTATTTTTATTTATCTTAGTTGTTGTTGTTGTTGCTTTCCCCTTGACCCCCCCCCCCCCCCCGCCCAGCACTCCCCTTCCCAGGCCTTCACTACACTGTTGCCTGTGTCTGTAGGCTGTGCATATATGCATATAATTTCCTTGGTTAATCATTCCCTATCCCCAGAGCCTGTCCCCAGTGTCTGTCCCCACGCCTTACCTCTGAAATTCATATTGTTTTTTAATACACATTTGGGTTTCTATACCTAGAGGAATGGATTAATAGACTTTCTTCTACAAAGGCAAATAACAGAAATAGACCATTAAAAGATGTAGAATTAAAGCTAGGGTGATTGTGAAATTAAAATAGTAAAATAATAACTTCTCAGTTGGGGAATCCTTCTTTCTTCAAAGGTGTGAAAATGATATAGTTAGATCTAAAACATAGAATGCATGTTAATAATTACTTAATAACCATACAGAAAAGGAATCTGAACTAGGGGAATAGGTGGAAGGTGGATGTGCAAATTAAGAAACTTGTTTAGAAAATTTTAAAAAAAGATAAAATTATCTATATGCTTGTGTTGCAAAATGAGCTATTTGTATTCAGAGCACAGAACTAAAATGAACATGATTAAGGTTAAGATGTCTAGGATTGAGGATTAGAAATTCAACTGGGAAAACACTAGGGGAATATAAAATCTGAGTATAGAGATAGAAATCTGTTATTCTAAACAGTAATATTCCATTAAGTAAATAAATAGCCATTACATTTTGATGTGATGTATAGTCTAGTTATCAGGAGACTTGAAAGCAGCAAGTAATAAAGAAATATGTTTAATTTTTTAAAATGTGAAATCTTTACATAAAAAAGTGCCTTTAATTTTAACTAGAAATGTCAGTGTTTTACAGGAGATGAGTGGCAACCGCAATGTTAAACTTAACTCTAACACCTGTTACTTTGTCAGCTTTCACATTGGATATCCAAGAGGATGGCAAAGCTCCGAGGGTCAATAGAGGGTGATGAAAAGAATTAAAAAAAAAAGGCACACAATTTGTGTGGCACTAGGGGTTAGTCTGCATGCAAGAACAGTAATAATTATTTACAAAATTGATTTGCTGGGTTTCTTTAAAAAAAGTTAGCAGAAACTCAGGTATAATAATAATGAGGGAAGTCTGTCATTATCATTGCACAGCCACACACACACTAAAGCATTCTGCTGGGCCTTATAAACATTACAGAAGTCAATAGCATGTACTCAATAGCATGTAACTGATAGTACTATTTTGTTACTCAGGTGAATTTTTTTTCTTTTTGTAATCTGAGTTAAGAGAATTTGTGAAAGGCCTTACCCCACTACTCAAATTCAAATGTTGCAGCCCTAACCACCAATGTGACTATATGTGGCAATAGGACCTTTAATGAGATGATTAAGGTTAAATGAAGTTGTAAGGGTGGGGCCCTCATCTAATGTGACTGGTATTCTTAAAAGAAGAGGAAGAGACATGAGGGACTTGTAAACACAGAGAAAAAGCCATGTGAGAACATAGTGAGAAGGTGGCTGTCTGCAAGCCAGGAGGCCTCAGAAGAAACCCAACTTGTCAATACTTGATCTTAGAATTCTATCTTTGAGAACTGAGAAAATATTTTTGTTGTTTAAGCTACTCAGTCTATAATATTTAGCTATGGCAGCCTTACCAATCTAATACAATTTTAACACACACACACACACACACACACACACACACAATTGATTTAACTTGTCTTTATCATCAGACAAATATATAACATATTTTGTGTTATAGAGATTTTGATAAATATCACATTCCAGGTATGTTGAAATGAGTTTTCAGCATTTTGGAATAGACCAATATATCCAGGTTTTTAAATATTCCTTCTATATCATAGTATACTAATGGTGTATGTGTTTATGTAATTGATAGATATTTTTGTACTACGTTATTCCAGCTCTTGCAAATAAGTAAATATCATTTCATCATAGACCATTCTGAAGAAATTGATATTATGGCAATGAATAAATAAGTTGCTTTGACTTCTAAATATCTAACTTTTTAAAGGTTCACTCATTCATCTGGTAGTTTGGAGCATTTGCCACTTGCCCTTAACTGTATTAGATGAGGAGACACAGCAGGGAGACACGGGTCTAAAATTGATGGAATTTGGAGAGGAGCATAGAAAGTTGATAAAAGACAAAACAAATATAAGTATAAGGAATGAATTGATGGCAATTGTGAAAAGGTGCCTTAGGATTGTAAACAGAGAATCTTGGCTTAACTGGAGGGTCGGAACCAAAATCATCTTCTAAACAAATTTGAAACATAAAGGCATGATATAGACAGATGTTGGGTTGGGAGGTGAGACTTCCAGAAGAAGTAATAGCATTTTCTCGGCTGTCAATAGGAGATTCCTGGGGCATTGGCAGATCTGACAGAAGGCCATTGTGGTTGGAGTAGAGGGGCCATAGTGAACATAAGACATTATCCTATAGCAAAGAGAAGTCACTGAACAGTGTTAAGCAAGGAAAATACATGATCAGATTTGCATTTGAAAACATCATTCTGAATATAGAGGTAGAAAAGGGGGTTTGATTAGATGTAACGAGATCAGTGTGGAGTTATTAGAATGATGTTATTAGAATAATTCACATGTGAGATGCTGCATCTTTGAATTGGAATGCTGGAATGAATTTGGAAAGGGGTAGATAACGTTGCAATGCTTATTGACAGCAGAACTGATGGGAGTTAATGGGAAGAATCACACACACATACATACATGCACACACAAATGAAAATTCCTGGGAACACAATTTTCAGTTTGAGGAAGTGGGTAAAGAAAATACATGGAGGAGTAGGAGAAAATGTAATAATAATAGCTACCATTTATTGGTCTTTTAGTATATCAGACATGGAGCTAAGAATTGTATGTCATACTAGAGGCCTGGTGCATGAAATATCATGCACTGGAAGGGGGATCCCTCAGCCCGGCCTGCCCCCTCTCACAGTCCGGGAGCCCTGAAGGATAGGAGGCGACCCAGCGATCAGAGGAAGGGGACGCCCCCATCACACTTCTGCTGCTGCCACTGCCAGCAGCACAAGCCTCAGCCAGACCTGGTTACCTGAGCCTTGGGCAGCTCTGGGAGGCTGGGCAGCCGCCATTTGAGGCTTGCCTGTGCCTCAGGCTGGCCCTGGGTGGCTGGGGGGCTGAGGGCAGGTCTGACCGCACCATACGCCTGCTACCCCTCTGGTGGGGCTAAAAGGACTGGGGGACTCCAGCTGGGCTGAGGGGACTGGGCGCTGCCATCTGTGGCTATGGGCACCACCACCTTTGTGATGGTGTGATGGTCAATTTGTATATCCCTCTTTATTAGTTAGGAAAATCATCACAGCAACCTACACAATAAATGTTTTGATAGAGATTCTGAGAAAATGTGCTTTCTGGAGATTCTGAGATCACTTTACAGTTTGTTCCTTTGTCACTAAACTGTCCTATAGGTTAGATGAATTCTGTAGCTTTGCATTAAAAATGGGCCATTCACTGTGATTATAAAACATCAGATGACTTTAGTACACTATTTTTGGAATATGAAAGTGTGGTTAGTTTTTTGAATATACAATGTAAAAGAATTGCCCAGGGTGCTCCTTCAAAGGATATATATATCCTATATAATAAAGAGGTAATATGCAAATTGACCATCACTCCAACACAAAAGATGGCTGCCCCCATGTGGTCAAAGATGGTCACCCCCATGTGGACACAAGATGGCCACCACAAGATGTCTGGCAGGGGAGGGCAGTTGTGGGCTATCAGGCAGCAGGGAAGGGCAGTTGGGAGCAACCAGGCCTGCAGGGGAAAGCAGTTGGGGTGACCAGGCCTGCAGGGGAGGGCAGTTAAGGGCAATCTGCCTGGCAGGGGAGCAGTTAGGCATCAATGAGGCTGGCAGGGGAGTGGTTAGAGGGTGATCAGGCTGGCAGGCAGAAGTGGTTAGGGACAATCAGGCAAGCAGGTAGGCAAGCAGTTGGGAGCCAGCAGTCCTAGATTGTGAGAGGGATGTCCAACTTCTCACCAGGATCGGGCCTAAATGGACAGTCAGACATCCCTTGTGGGGTCCCAGATGGGAGAGGATGCAGGCTGGGCTGAGGGACACTGTCCCCCCTCCCCCCATGCACCAATTTCGTCCACCAGGCCTCTAGTATAGATATAAAAATATATAGATAGATATATTTTATATAGATATCTCTATATCCCTATCTATACCATCTCTATGTCTATCTCTATCTCTATCTCTATCTATATCTATCTATATATCTATAGCATCTATCTATCATCTGTCTAACTATCTATCTATCATCATTTATCTATTAATCTATCATCTATCTATCTAACACCCCCCTCCCCCAGAGGAATGGGCATGGCCAACCTGTGTGGCTGCACTTGCTGAGACCTGTCTGGAATTACTGACCACACTCAGAGCCAGTTCTGCAGGGATTCACAGACTGCAAGAACAACACCCCTAGGAGGTATATAGTTCAATTGGAGAGGAGAGAAGTTCTTACTTTATTTTCTTTGGAGCTACAGTTTCTCCTGTTTTCTATGTACTGTTCTAAATGATAATAAAATATGCCATGAGATGATTGCATAAAACCTTACAGAGATATTTACATTGCATAATTGTTTTAAGAGCACTCCCCCCCCCAAAGTAAAATAAAAAAGAAAAATTGACCTACTTTCGACCACTAGGGAGCTAGTTGAATACATTTTGATGTGTCAGTATAATGGACCTTTTAGCAGCCATTACAAATATGGAACAGTGTGTTAGTAGATGTTTGGGATGTGTCTGGAAAGAAGTTTACCAAAATATTCACAGTAAGTATACCTATAGTGATTTTTAATTTTTTGTTTTGTTTTGTTTATTATTAGTGAACAACAATCACAGAAATATGCAATGTTTATTTTTTATTGATGGTTATCAGCATAAGTTTAGTATATTTAATCAGAACAGTATAATACAGAAATATTTCAGGCAAATAAATATTTAATTAATAAATATTTAATTGCTTGTATTGAGAAATTAGACTAATGAATACCTGTCTATGTTGAGTTTATTTGTTCAGTCTCAGGTCTAGACTTATTAAGAATCCAAAATAAATAATCTTATTATAATTCAATTATTGAGAAAATACACTGAGTGGCCAGATTACTATGATCTCTAAATGCATAATAATTTGGCCACTCAGTGTATATCCTATATAATAAAAGGCTAATATGCAAATTGTCCCCTTGACCAAGAGTTTGACCAGCAGGCAGGTTGGCCAACCACCCTGGCCAGGCTGGCCAGACCCCACCCATGCACGAATTTGTGCACCTGGCCTCTAATACACATACACACACACACACACTGGGTGGCTAGATTATTATGCATTCAGAGATCATAATAATCTGGCCACTTAGTGTATATATTTAAATATCAAGTCAGAGGTCAGTCACTTCATCTTTATTGTCTTAATCTACAAAACCACCAAAAAGGTGGTACTAAAGTATAAAAAATATTTATAAGATTTAAATAAGATAAAGAATATGAAATATTTAGCACACTTACTGTTACCTGCCAATCATGTAATAACTTACTATTGATGTTCACTTACCTAAGATTTATTGATAATCTCTTAACTGCAATGCATAACAAGAAAGTCCTGTGGTCTTCTCATTTTAGTGCTTGTCTCCTCCTTTGTGTTTGGTTATCTTTATTACTATAAAATGCCTACTTGTTGAGTGAGTCCAGAAAATAGAATTCAAGTTTTCTGTAACATTTATGGAATACACAAGTACACAAGTGTTCTTAAGTATTGCTTATCATCTTTTAGTGTTACCCTTATAGTCAATTACTTTGTAATGTTATTTCTACAGGATTAATATTAAAAAGGCTGTGATTAGAGGCATGTGAAATAGATCTTTAACTTTCCAAGAGAAATCTTTCCTTATGTATTGAAGATCTTAAAAACAAGGCCTGAAAAATATTATCATTTGGAGTCTATATCCTCTTAAAAGATTATTCTAAACTAGAGGCCTGGTGCACAAAATTTGTGTGTGGGTGGGGTCCCTAGGCCTGGCTGGTGATCAGGGTTAATCGGGGCCAGGCTGATCATGGCCAGGCCGGAGAGGAGGTGATGGTTGCTGAGCCAGGCATGGAAGAAATGGACACTGGCTGCCAACATCACCATCATACCATCATTGGCACCTGCCACCACAAGGTTCCCTGCCTCCCCCTTCCTTCTTCCCTCACCATTGCACCATCACTGCGGCAGACAGATGGCAGGCCGATTGGGGTCTGCCCGCCGGAGGAAGGGACTGCAGGAGGTTGGCTGGCCAAGGGAGGTTGTCTGTGGGAACACACTGACCACCAGGGGGCAGCTCCTGCATTGAGAGTCTGCCCCCTGGTGGTCAGTGTGTGTCACAGTGACCGGTTGTTCTGGTTATTCTGGTCATTCGGTAACTTAGGTTTTTATATGTATAGATGGGTAAATAGTATAGATATGGGAGAAGTTATGGAGTAAGGGATTGGCAAAGAGTTAAGTATAAAAATATAGGTTTTAATTATTATCATAATTTATTATAGATTTATTCATATAAAATAGTTCTCTTCACATATAGTTTCTTATAGATTAACCTACATTTTTATTCAGAGACTCAAAGTTAATGAAAATTAGGAAAACATAATCTAAGTATAAATGGGATCATAAGAATATCTGAATATTGTAAAACAAGGAAATCACTCAAGTCAATGACTTGACAACAGTTTTTGTCATTGTTGCTATTGTCAAATCATAGACACATTGAAAGAAAAGTAGATACATCATAAGTATAAAGCTACAGGAATTTTCACACATTGAATATATTCTTGAAACCTGGTCCTGGAAGCTGCCCCTCATCCTACCACTTATAAATTTTGATTAAAGGCACATATTTTATAAGCAAGTGCATGTTTAAATACCAGGTTATTCACTTTATCTTTGAAAACTTTATTCTCTTAATCTATCAAAAGAAAAAATAGATGATATGGATTCAATATTTTCTGCTGACTTCTAACAACATGGATTAATTTCACCTTCTCTGTATTTTCTATAAATACACATGGTGTATAATCTTGTGTATCTATTTTCTTTTGTTCAACATGTTTGTAAAATAAACTTACATTTTGTGTATTGTGGTAGTTAATTATCATAGTTGCACAGTATTACATTGTGTAAATGTAGCACAATATATTTATTTATTCTTCTCTTGGGCAGTTTCCAGGTTTTGGTTATTAAAATAGTGTTGTTCTGAACACTTTAGAACACGTCTTTTTGTGAGTCCATGTTTGGATTTCTGATGGGTGTATTCCTACGAGTGGATTTGCTCAGTCATGAAGTATGCATAGCTTCACCCTCATTATACTGTATATTGGCAAATAGTTTTTCAAAGTTGTTGCAGCAATTTATACCCACCACCTTCCTGTCCCCCAACAGGGGGACCTCAGATGTTTCAAGATCTTACCAAGAGTTGGTTTTGTCTAACTTTTTCATTTTGCTGTTCTGGTGGGTAAATATTGATATCACATTTTTTGTTGTTGTTAGCAATTCCATGATATCTAATAGAATTGAATAATTTTGTATTTTTATTGGCCATTTTGACTGCCATATATTGATCATAATTATAATATTTATAATGAATATAGAATAATAAATAACACTGTACATGTAGATATTTTGTCTCTTCCTTGCTTTACCTTTCATCCCTTTAAAGTATTTTTTCTTCAACATTCCTATTTTCAGAAGCTTCTTATTGCCTACCCACTGTTATTATAATCTCAAATCTTTAATCTTTCTATTATTCTGGTTAGTTTATATGGATTTTTTTTGTAACTTAAACATGAAATATTTATTAAAGAACTATTTTGGGAAGAAATACCACAGAGGTAAAGTGCCATTCTTATTGCAACGTATCAAAGGTGTATGCTATCAACATAACTTACCATTGTGAATGCTAACTTTGATCATTTCATTTGGATGCAGTATTTTTTGTCAAGTTTCTCCAATGTATAGTTACTCTTCTTTCCCTCCCTTTTTATGCTGTACTCTTTAAAAGGCAGTCACATTACAGGAGTGGGGAGTTATATTCCACCTAGAATGGAGTATCTACATAAATAATTTGGAATTGTCCTGCAAGGGAGATTTCTCTACTCTTCCCCATTTATTTATGAATTTGTTTAATCATATATTTGTACCAACATGGAGACATGGATATTTTATATTTTGGATTATAATATAATACTGTTTATATATTGCTGCAATTATTTCTGTTTTGGTCTTTGAGAGCTCTTTTGGTTAGTTTCTCTTTTCCGTGTGTGTGTCTGTGTGTGTGTGTGTGTGTGTGTGTGTGTGTGTGTGTGTGTGTGTGTTAAGTTCTTTGCCACTTACGGTGTTAGGTTGAAAAATTACAGGCTTTGTGAGAGTTTATTTGGCACAGGTGGTATTCTTTCTTTCTTTTTCTTTTTCTTTTTAATTTGTTTTTATTGATTTCAGAGAGGAAGGAAGAGGGAGAGAGAGATAGAGACATCAAGGATAAGAGAGAATCATTGATTGGCTGCCTCCTGTATTCTCCCTACTGGGGACTGACCTGCAACCCGTGCATGTGCCCTTGACAGGAACTGAACCTGCAACCCTTCGGTCTGCAGGCTGATGCTCTATCCACTGAGCCGAAACATCTAAGGCCAGGTGGTATTCTTTCAACTTTCTTCTGTGACTATATGTGTGCCTTTTGAGCACTTTTTACTTTCTGTCCCTATATAATGTTCCAGGCTCAATTTGTATATTTCCAGTCCCAGTCCTAGAATTAGCTATTTCCTTTTAAATTATAGAATGACATTAGAAACAAAGGTCTGGGTATAACCTCTTTTTTAGGTGAAAATGTTACCTATATTTCTAGAGACTACAAAAATATTTTAATTAAATTTATAAAAGTTGTTATAAGTATATATTTTTAAATGACCTTAAGTGTCTTTTCCACTTTGACTTGCATGTATTTCAGAATATTTAGAACAAAGTGGATTAAATACACATAACAATGTTTCCAAAGTTATTTATTAGATTTATCAGAATTAATGATAGTATTTAACTTGGGTTAGAAATTACTCTATTGATATGACTAACTGATATAATTTCTGATTAAAGTAAATTAGGCTAGAAATAGCAAATGCTATTTGTAAGGCACGTGTATTCTGCATTATAGCACTTTTTAAAAGTTTTTAATAGCACTGAAGGAAGAAAGACTATGATTGTTGCCTCCCCTTTTAAACTCAAAGCTTGGTGGCTTGAGAGAGAACTGTATTTATATATCACCAAAATAACATATGGAAAGAAATTAACAGAAACACAATTTTACTAAAAGATGCAGATTTAGAGCTTCATCTTCAGAGAAGATGGCTAGAAATTAAACCTGCATCTTGCTGATCATTATGAAAAGGTTTATATTTATTTATAGCTTCTCATATATGCATGGTAAGGTCCAAGTAATGGTAAATAAACGTTTTAAGTAGGTCTTCACAAAAGTATTTTAGGTTGCAGATGCTTATATGTCAACTGAAGGTGATTTTGAGTAGAACAGTGAATTTTATAAGAAAAAATAAAGAATAAAGTCTGCAGGCTGATGTGTTTGACTGCCATATATTGATCATAATTATAATATTTATAATGAATATAGAATAATAACACTGTGAAGCTCATTTACTAGAATCTATGACATAAAAACATCACTAGGGTTCACACCCCTACTACTTACAACACTTTCTCAATGGACATAACTAATACCAACAGGCAATAGGGTTTTCTAGCCCATGCACCCCACCCTTTTTTCAAGTGAAAGCAGTATATACCTTGGTACGGGGAGGTGGGTCCAGGTTCTTTGGGGGCCCTCTTAAAGGAAACAAATACAAAGCAATTGATAAAAAATGATGTACAGAGCCTTGGAAAAAGTAAAGAGCTCTGAAGTGTATGCTTCAGGAAAAATCTGCCTTTTTAAGACAAGGAGCCAAAGAAATTAGTCTCTAAACAACCCTACCCGTTGGATTGCACTTGGACTGCTCTTATCGGTGTGTATTACACTTGGGATTTATCCCCTGCCCTTCTACTTCCCCCTCCTCCCTTCCCCTTCTTTCTTCCTTCCACAGGTAATTATGTTTTAGGCACCGTGACCAGGACTGAGGATCCATGGTATAAAAGGATAGACTGTAAACCTAGGGCCGGAGAGTTTACAATTGATTCTGTGTGTGTCTCCTTCACTAAACATTGGAACTTTATAAAATCTGATTATATCTCATCCATTTTTGCTTTTCACTTCATTAGAGGGTCTGGAACATATTAATATTCATTTTTAATAGCTGTAATAAGATATAATTTATATACAAAACTGCACATATTTAATGTATTGAGTTTGGACATCTGCATACACCCATTAAACCATCACTGCAATTAAATAATAAACATTACTTTTAAGGTATAAACAGCTTTATTTTATGGCTGCAGACAAGAAACTGGCTGAGCCACCTTGAGGAAGCCTTCTGAAAGGGCATTCAGAAGGTGAGTGTGGTGTAGCAAGGACAGAAAAGTAGCAACTAAATGTGCAGTTTTGCTCTTCCTGCCCTTGTGGGCCAGCCAATGTTCTCAGTATCTCAGAGAGCAATCATAGGCAAAAAGCGTAATTGTTCTCGTATCTGTCTTTAGAATTTATAGTGTAATTATATAAACTATCTCATTATTATACTCTATGTTTTAGATTTTCATGTTTTTCTTTTATAGTTTCATTTGATCTTTATATCAGTGACATGAGGCAAGAGGCCAGACATTGTTATCTCCAATGAACAAAGAATGAAACTGGGGCTCAAATATTAGTGACTTATTTAAGGAGCTATGTGTTGGCAACAAAATCAGAACAAGAACAAATTTTTCGATTTCTGGGCTTGTAATCATTTCAACAGAAAGCATTTTTGGCAAAGCAGAGAGGTGTAGTGCCTGACCTCAGACCTATGACCACATAAAAACTTCTCTGTAAAACGTTTCCTTCTGGCAGCCACGCATGAGCAGAGCTCCAGGAGAAAGTGTAGAAGGAAGACAAGCAAGATTCCCTCTTTCCCTCTGTGCATATGCTTCATGTGCTCTCAAATGCCACCCAAAATAATTTTTGTTCATGAGACAAATTCTGAAAAGAGGTCCTAAATAACAATTTTGTTTTAAAAAACACTAGAGGAATCGAAGATGGCTGCTGGCAGGAAGACAGGCTGCAGGATAGTGTGTGAGAGAATGAGAATGTGTGGACGTACGAGGAGTGTCTATTTGTGAGTGAGGGACAGCTACATTCCCAGGGACTGCTGGGGACTGCCAGACGGAACTCCACTGACTGGGCAGTCTCCACTGCTGCTGAAATCTCTCCCGGAGTGACTGACTCTGCCACAGAGACCCCACCATTTTGAAGGGGAGAGTGGCTGTGATTAGAAGCCTAGCCTTACATTCAACTGGGAAGAATCAGATACCTGCCGGGACCCTACAACCACAACACCCAGGGACCAGCTGCAAACTAACAAATCCCAGGTCTCGAGCAGTACGAATACGCGGACTTGAACGAGCTCTGCACCTTCTCACAGAAAGGTCAGGTTTTGCCAAGAGAAAGGTGAGGTCTGCGATCCAGGCTGGAGGGAGAAATGCGCACAGCGGGATCTAGAGGTTCAGAGGAAGTCTGTGCCCCACAAAATCCATGGTTGTTGGGGCCAGCATAGCCCGCAAATGTGGAAGGGGTTCCACAGGGCTGCTGGCAGAAGGGAACTCTAGAAATCAATCCATAGCTGGGCTGAGCACAAAAAGGCAGCCAGAAGTTCTACCAGTATACCAGCTGCGCTGTGCCAGGGGAAAAAGAGGTGTGCAGAGAATTGCTCAGAGTCACGAGCAGTGACGAGGCGAAAAAGTCACAAGTTCGCATGCTTATTCTGGCTCTATTTTCTTTTTAAATCCCTGCTTTTGATTACTAAGCCCAGTACATATGATCACCCAATTAAAAACACTCTCAGAGACTGCAGGGGAAAGTTGTTTTTGTGGAACCTGGGGATCAGAGCGGGTAGAAACTATCAGAAAACCAGCTCTGGGGAAGTTCATTCCCCCAAACCAGTATTAAGTGTGGCAGGGAAAACAAAATCTAAATACTGGTTAGAGAGGACTTATAGCCCCAGATGTCAATACAGAAACACTGACACCCAGGGGTTGAATTAGAAATTGACTCCTGTATAAATACAACTAAAGGCAGGCTGAGAAACAAAGAAAACTGCCTGCTTGAAAACAGGATTGTGGTTTATGACACAGGAGCAGTAGGACACAGGGAATTTCAATACTGTCCTGACTACATGACAGGAAACAGCCATGCCAAACAGAATAGTAGAGGAAGTGAATGACATTCACTATTGCACATTTTTGTTTTTTATGTTTTACTTAAGAAAATATTTTTTCTCACTTGATTTTACCTTTTTAATTATTATATTTGTATTTTTAACCAGTATTATTACTACTATTATCTTACCTTTTTTAAAAGTTTCATTTTATTTTCTCTTTATTTTATTTTAGGATTAATGTCTACATTCTATTTTAATTTTTCCTTTACCATCATTTTATGCTATCTCAACTTTACCTTTATGCCAACATTCTCTTCCTCACATTTCCCCTTTTGTTGTCCTGTTTCTCTTACCCTATTCCTTCATTAGATTTTCCCTATTCCTTCTTTTTACCTCCTGTTAAAAATTCATCCTACTTATATATCTAATTTCTGATCCCCTGCTCCAAGTCCATACACACATCTCTCTTCTCTTTCTTCACTATCCAATTTTTTTCTCTCTTCCCTTTTTTGTTTGTTTGTTATTGTTTTTTTGTTTGTTTGCTTTTGCCCATCTTTCTGTCATATTGTTGTTGTTTGTTTGATTGTTAATTAGATTGGTTTTTTTATTTGTTTGTGTGATTGTTTCTCTCTCTCTCTCTCTCTCTCTCTCTCTCTTTGCTTCTGTTTTCCTCTCCTTGCTTGTTATTAGTTGTTGTTTGTAGTTTGCATTCATCCCTGGGTGTTAGTTGTTTGCATTTTTTGAGATTAGTTGTTCTATTGAGTTGTTTCCCCATATAAATAATTTTCCACCTTCTTTTTTATTCTATTTCTTTTCTCTCTTACATTTTTCCTTTCCTCAATATAATTTCTGCACTATCTCTTTTTATGCCCTAATTCTCTTTTCTCTTGTGGTCACCTTTATTTGGGGTTATTAGTATTGTGAATACATTTGTGTTCAATGCCTTGTGCATTGTGCCTTGTTTGTGTTGTATTTTGTGCCTTTATGTCAATGCAGGAGAGAGAGAGAGCTACATAATCAGACACCTGGAGAGGAGAGATCATGGAGAGACAAAACAACAGCCCACATATGAAAGAAAAGGAGGCATCACCAGAAAAGGAAGTAAACAAAATGGAAGCAAGCAATATGTCAGAGAAAGAATTCAGAGAAATGGTCAAAAGGTCACTGAAAAGGTTGGAAGAGAAATTCAACAATATGTATAAGAACCAAAAGGAAATGAAGAAGAACCAAGAAAAAAATGAAAAATGACATCACTGCAATAAAGAACTCAAGAGAAAGCATCAAGAGTAGATGAGAAGAAGCAGATGACCACATCAGTGAGCTAGAAGACAAGGTAAGAAAAATACCCAAGCAGAGCAGCTTCTAGAAGAAAAAAAAAAAAAAAAAAACCTTAAAAAATAAGAGGAGAGCCTAAGGGAAATTTGAGACAACATGAAAAGAAATTAAATCCTAAATAATAGGGGTGTCAGCAGGAGAGGAAATTGAGCAAGGAATAGAAACCCTGTTTGAAGACATAATGACAGAAAACTTCCATAATATGATGAAGAAAAAACTCACACAAGTCCAAGAAGCTCACTGAGTCCCAAACAAAATGAACCCCAAAAGATCGATGCCAAGGCACATTATAATTAAACTGGAAAACACCAAAGACAAAGTAAGAATCTTAAAAGCGGCCAGAGAGAGACAGAAAGTTACCTACAAAGGATACCCCTTCAGACTAGCTACTGGTTCTCAAAAGAAACACATCTGGCCAGAAGGCAATGGAATGAAATATACGAAGTCATACAAAGGAAGGGTCTGAATCCAATAATACTGTAACCAGCAAGACTATCAATCAAAATTGAGGGTGAAATCAGGAGCTTCACAGACAAAAAAGGACTAAGGGAGTTTATTACCACCAAACCAGCAATGCAAGAAATGCAAAAGGGTCTGCTGTAAAAAGAAGAAATAGGAAGCAAAGAAGGAACACAGGAATAAAGAATAAAAATGGCAACAAATACCTATCAATAATCACTTTCAATGTAAATGGATTAAATGCCCCAATCAAAAGACATAGGATAGCTGAGTAGATAAGAAAACATGACCTATACATCTGCTGTCTACAGGAAACCCACCTCAGAAAAAAGAACTCACACAGACTGATGGTGAAGGGATGGAAAAAGGTATTTCAGGTGAATGGAAATGAAAAAAAGCTGGGATAGCAATACTTATATCTGACAAATTAGATCTCAATGTGAAGGACATAACAAGAGATAAGGAAGGCCACTTCATAATACTAAAGGGAGCTATCGAACAAGAAGATATAACTCCAGTAAACATATATGCACCCAATACAGGAGCACCCAAATACATAAAAAAGCTTCAGGAGGATATCAAGGGAGAGATTGACAGCAATACAGTCATAGTAGGGGACTTTAATACACCACTAACAACACTGGAAACATCCTCTAAACAAAAAATCAGCAAAAAAACAGCAATCCTAAATGACACACTAGATCAGATGGACTTAATTGACATCTTCAAAACATTTTACCCCAAATCCAAAGACTATACATTCTTCTCAAGTGCACATGGGTCATTTTCAAAGATAGACCATATATTGGGACACAGGCAAAGTCTCTTCAAATTTAAGAAGATTGAAATCATATCAAGCATCTTCTGAGATCACAATGGCATAAAACTAGAAATCAACTACAATAAAAACAATAAAAAAATCAAACACCTAGAGGCTAAATATCATGCTATTAAACAATGACTGGGTTACTAGAGAGATCAAAGAAGAAATAAAAAGCATCAGGGCAACAAACAACAAAAAACACAACAATCCAAAATCTATGGGACACAGAGAAAGCAGTCTGAGAGGGTAGTTCATAGCTCTACTGGCCTACCTCAAAAAACAAGAAACAATGGTAATAAATTATCTAACCATACAACTCAAAGAGTTGGAAAGAGAGCAGCAAGAAAAGCCCAGTGTAGGTAGAAGAAAAGAAATAATAAAGATCAGAGCAGAGATAAATAACATAAAGACAAAAAACTAAAAACAATAAAAAAGATCAACAAAAACAAGAGCTGGTTCAACCATAAGGATAAAAAAGATTGATGAACCTCTAGCCAGGCTCACCAAGAAGCAAAGAGAGAGGACCCAAATAAACAAAATCAGAAATTAAAAAGGTGAAGTGACAACCAATTCCACAAAAATGTAAATGATTATGAAAAATTAGTATTAACAACTCTATTCCAACAAAATTGACAACCTAGCTGAAATGGACATATTCTTTAAAAAATACAGTCTCCAAAAACTCAACCAAGAAGAATCAAAAAACCTGAGTAGGCCGATAACTACCAAAGAAATTAAAATAGAGAAAACCAAGATGGCTGCATAGGTAAATACCTAAACTGCTGCCTCGCACAACAATATCAAAACTACAACTAAAAGACAAAACAGACACCATCCAGAACCACAGGAAAGCTGGCTGAGTGGAAATTCTATAACTAGAAGGAAAGAGGAAAGCACATTGATACTCAAAGGAGCTGCAAAAGGCTGAGGTATGGAGACTCATGCGCAGAGAGGACAGGTGGCTGAATGCACGGGCAGCTCAGTGTGCAGCTGGCTTTCTAAAGTGGGAGGGAGACAGAATCTCCCAACTGTGCTGAACTCCAGTCCCAGGCGAGACTCTGGGAAACCAGACTCATTTGGGGGGAATCTGGACTGTCAGGAAAAGAGAAAGCACACTTAGACTCAGGAGCTGCAGAGGTCCAGAGGCGCATGCACAGAGAGGACTGACTGCTTAGTGCACGGATGGCTGAGTGCGTGGCTGGCTTTGTAAAGTGGGAGGGAGACAAAAGTTCCCGACTGCGCTGAA
Organism: Corynorhinus townsendii; assembly: GCA_026230045.1. Lineage (NCBI taxonomy): Eukaryota > Metazoa > Chordata > Mammalia > Chiroptera > Vespertilionidae > Corynorhinus > Corynorhinus townsendii. The sequence continues at coordinate 99,386,054 of JAPDVU010000002.1, forward strand.
CTCCAGACAAGAGCTCTAGGCAAGATTCTGGGAACCCAGACTCATTCGGGGAGAAACTGGACAGTCTGGCAGTGGGAGAAACTTGAAGGCAGCTTTCTTTCAGAGGTGTTTGCAGCGATTACTGAGGGACACTGAGACCCAGGGGCCTCATGGGGCAGGGCTGGTGGGAATCCAAGGCTGTCTGCTCCACCCCGAAACTCTGCCCCATCCAAGTTGAGCACAGAGGCTTTTGCAATTTTGAAAGTCTTGTCTCATTAGGCTGTCTCGAGCACAGAAGTTCTCCCAGCATAGACACAGCTGATCCTCACAGCCAATTGGCCTGGAGGTCAATTCCTCCCAGTGATACTAACAACAATCAAGACTTAACTACAATAAGGCTGAGCACACAGTCCACAAAGGGGTGCACCAAGAGTGTCCACATCAGTTAACTAGGGAGGCTGAGCCACTGTGCCCTATAGGACACCTACCACACAAAGCTACTCTAACAACTCAGGGAAGCAGCAAAAATGCAGAGACAAAGAAACAGATCACAAATGAAAGAAATGGAGGAAAGCAAACAACTGGATATAGAGTTCAAAACCACAGTTATAAGGTTTTTCAAGAATTTCCTAGAAAAGGCCAATAAATTTAGTGAGACCCTTGAGGATATGAAAAAGGACCAAATACAAATTAAACATACACTGACTAAAATAAAAAATATACAGAGATCTAACAGCAGACAAGAGGACCGCAAGAATCAAGTCAAAGATTTGAAATACAAAGAAGCAAAAAATATTTAACTGGAAAAGCAAAAAGTAAAAAGAATCCAAAAATTTGAAGATAGTGTAAGAAGCTTCTGGGACAACCTCAAGCGTACCAACATCAGAACGATGGGGGTGCCAGAAGAAGAGAAAGAGCAAGATACTGAAAACCTATTCAAAGAAATAATGACTGAAAACTTTCCCCACCTAGTGAAAGAAATAGAGTTACAAGTCCAGGAAATGCACATAACCCCAAACAAAAGGAATCTAAAGAGGACCACACCAAGATACATCATAATTAAAATCCTAAGAGCAAAAGACAAAGAGAGAATATTAAAAGCAGAAAGAGAAAAACAGTTAATTATCTACAAGGGAACACCAATATGATTGTCAGCTGATTTCTCAACAGAAACTATGCAGGCCAGAAGGGAGTGGCAAGAAATATTCAAAGTGATGAATAGCAAGAACCTATAACCAAGATTACTCTACCCAGCAAAGCTATCATTCAGAATTGAAGGTCAGATAAAGAGCTTCACAGATAAGAAAAAGCTAAAGGAGTTCATCACCACCAAACCAGTATTACATGAAATGCTGAAAGGCATTCTTTAAGAAGAGGAAGAAGAAAAAGGTAAAGATAAAAATTATGAACAACAAATACATGTCTATCAACAAGTGAACCTAAAAATCAAGTGAATAAAAAATCTGATGAACAGAATAAACTGGTGAATACAATAGAATGAGGGGCATAGAAAGGGAGTGGACTGACAATTCTTGGGGGGAAAGGCATGAGGGGGTTGTGGGAAGAGACATGACGAAAAAGCATACCCCTATGGATGAGGACAATGGTGGGAGGTAAGGGCACAGAGTGGGGAGGGAACCGCATGGAGCGGAGCTATGGGGGGAAAAAGAGGAACAATTGTAATAAGCTGAACAATAAAGATTTATTTTTAAAAAAAGAAATTGAAACAGTGATCAAAAATCTTCCAGCAAACAAAAGCCCTGGTCTGGATGGCTTTATAGGGGAGTTCTCCCAAGAATTCAAAGAAGAACTAAAACCTATCCTCCTCAGACTATTGCAAAGAATTCAAGAGGAAGGAATACTTCCAAGCTCTTTCTATGAAGACAGCATTACCCTAATTCAAAAAACAGATAAAGACACCAAAAAAAGAGATAGAACTACAGGCCAATATCCTTGATGAACATAGATGCTAAAATCCTCAAAAAATTCTAGCAAATTGGATTCAGCAATATATTAGAAAGATCATACACCATGACCAAGTGGGATTTATCCCGGGGATGCAAAGTTTGTACAATATCTGCAAATCAATAAATGTGATACATCACATAAACAAACTGAGAGACAAAAATCAGAGAATCATATCAATTGATGCAGAAAAAGCATTTGACAAAATCCAACACCCTTTCTTGATAAAAACTCTCAATAAAGTGGGAATAGAGGAATCATACCTCAACATAATAAAAGCCCTATATGACAAACCTACAGCCAACATCATAGTCAATGTGCAAATACTAAACCCATTTCCCCTAAGAACAGGAACAAGACAAGGATGCCCACTTTCACCCCTCCTGTTTGAAATAGTACTAGAAGTACTAGCCATAGCAATTAGACAAGAAGAAGAAATAAAAGATATCCAAATTGGAAAAGAAGAAGTAAAACTGTCCTTAGTCACAGATGACATGATATTATACATAGAAAACCCCCAAGGACTCCATCAAAAAACTACTAGACCTAAATAAATGAATTTGACAATGTAGCAGGATACAATATTAACACCCAGAAATCTATGGCCTTTTTATACACCAATAATGAACTCACAGAAAGAGAAATGAAGAAAATAATCCCATATACCACTGCACCAAAAAAATTAAGATACCTAGCTATAAAGTTAACTAAGGACATAAAAAAACCTGTACTCAGAAAACTACAGGACATTGAAAAAAGAGATAGAGAAAGACATAAACAAATGTCCATGGATTGGTAGAATAAACATAATTGCAATGTCCATACTACCTAAAGCAATCTATAGATTCAATGCAATACCTATTAAAATACCAATGCCATATTTATAAGATCTAGAATAAACTCTCCAAAAATTCATTTGAAATAAAAAAGACCCCGAATAGCCACAGCTATTTTAAGAAGGAACAATGTTGGAGGGATCACAATACTAGACATCAAGCTATATTACCAAGTCACAGTTCTCAAAACTGCCTGGTACTGGCACAAGGACAGACATATAGACCAACTAGAGGCCTGGTGCATGAAATTCGTGCATGGGGGTGGTCCCTCAGCCCAGCCTGCACCTTCTCCAAACTGGGACCCCTTGAGGGATGTCCGACTGCCCGTTTAGGCCCAATCCCGGTGGGCAGTTGGTTATCCCTCTCACAATCCAGGACTGCTGGCTCCCAACTGCTCTCCTGCCTGCCTTCATGATTGCTCCTAACTGCTTCTGCCTGCCAACCTGATAATCCTCTAACCACTCCCCTGCCAGCCTGATTGATGTCTAACTTCTCCCCTGCCAGCTTGTTTGTCCACAACTTCCCTCCTCTGCTGGCCTGGTCACCCTTAACTGCCCTCCCCTGCAGGCTTGATCACCCCCAACTGCCCTCCCTTGCAAGCCTTGTTCCTCCCAACTGCCTTCCCCTGCTAACCATCTTGTGGCGGCCATCTGGTGTCCACATGGGGCAGCCACCTTTGACCATATGGGGGCAGCCATCTTGTGTGTTGGAGTGGTGGTCAATTTGCATATTACTCTTTTATTATATAGGATAGAGGCCTGGTGCATGTATGGGGGCCACCTGGTTTGCCCTGAAGGGTGTCCCAGATCAGGGTGGGAGTTCCCTTGGGGCATGGGGCAGCCTGGGCTAGGGGCCTGTGGTGGTTTGCAGTCTGGCCACGCCCCTTGGCGACCCAACAGGAGGCCCTGGTATCTGGGATTTACTTACCTTCTACAATTGAAACTTTGTAGCCTGGAGTGGAGCCAAGCCTTCTGCTCCCTCCATGGCGGCAGCCATTTCTGTTGGGATTTATTTATCTTCTATCATTGAAACGTTGTAGCCTTAAGCAGAGGCCTGGGCTGGCCAGGGTGTGCTGAAAGCTTGGTTTCCTCCATTGCCAGGAAACCCAAACCTCCTTCCTGCTCTCTCCTTGGCTGCAGCCATCTTGGTTGGGGTTGATTTGCATACTCGCTCCTGATTGGCTAGTGGGCATGGTTTGTGGGTGTAGTGGAGTGATGGTTAATTTGCATATTACTCTTTTATTACATAGGATGGAACAGAATAGAGAACCCAGAAACTGACCCAAGCCATTATGCGCAATTAATATTTGACAAAGGAGGCAAGAGCATACAATGGAGTCAAAACAGGAATGGTCTGAATCCAATAAATGGTGCTGGGAAATTTGCTCAGATACGTGCAAAAGAATGAAACTAGATCACCAACTTACACCATACACAAAAACAAACTTATAATGGCTAAAGGACTTGAATGTAAGACAGAAAACCATAAAAATCCTACAAGACTTCATGGGCAGCAAAATTGCACATATATGTCATTGCAATATCTTACAGACACAGATCCTAGGGCAAGAGAGACTAAGGAGAAAATAAACAAATGGGATTACATCAAAATAAAAACCTTCTGCACAGCAAAAGAAGCCATCAATAAAACTACAAGAAAGCCCACTGCATGGGAGAACGTATTTGCCAATGTTATCTCCGATAAGGGTTCAACATCCAACATTTACAGAGAACTCATACAACTTAACAAAAGGAAGATAAACAATCCAAACAAAAAATGGGAAAAGGACCTAAATAGACACTTTTCGAAAGAGGACATTCAGAAAGCCAAGAGACATATGAAAACATGCTCAGTCACTAATCATCCAAGAGATACAAATCAAAACGACAACGAGGTACCTCCTCACACCTGTCAGAATGATTATCATCAATAAATCAACAAACAATAAGTGCTGGTGAGGATGCGGAGAAAAAGGAACCCTGCTTCACTGCTGGTGGGAATGCAGAATGGTACAGCCATTGTGTAAAACCGTATAGCATTTCCTCAAAAATTTAAAAATGGAACTGCCATTTGACCCAGTAATCCCACTTCTAGGAATATATCCCAAGAAACCAGAAACACCAATCAGAAAGGATATATGCACCCCTATGTTCATAGCAGCACAATTTGCAATAGCTAAGATTTGGATACAGTCTAAGTGCCCATCAGAGATGAGTGGATTAGAAAACTGTGGTACCTCTACACAATGGACTACTACTCTGCAATAAAAAAGAAGGAATTCTTACCATTTGCAGCAGCGTGGATGGAACTGTAGAGCATTATGTTAAGTGAAATAAGCCTGTGAGTGAAAGAAAAATACCACATGATCTCACTCATTTATGGATAATAAAGAGCATTATAACCTGATGAACAGAAAGATAGATACAGAGGCAGAGAAGGATCAAACAGACTGTGGAATTACAGCGGGAAGGCTGCAGAGAGTTGTGGGGGCAGGGGAATGGTAAGATATCAACTAAAGGACTTGTATGCATGCATATAAGCATACCCAATGGACGCAAGACACTGGGGGGGGGGGAGGTGAGGGTATGTCCCAGGGGATAGGGGAGGCCAGGGGAAGGTCAATGGGGAAAAAAGGAGACATATGTACTACTATTTATAATACTTTAAACAATAGAAAAAGAACAACACTAGAGCAAATATATTATTGCACTATTCTTATTGCTTAGATTAAGTCAATACATCTATTAACTTTCAAGGGAGAAAGAGACATCCACTTGGAAAAACTGAGGCTGCTTGGAAAAGTATAAGAAAAGACACAAAGAAAGAACAGTGATTAATATTGAATCCAGAAGTCATAACTTAGGGGAGGGGAGGAGAGGGAGAAGGAGAAGTGGAACATACATAATTGGAAATTCCTATAGGAAATCAAATCCCTGTTCCCTCAACTCACATTGCATTTTGCCCTTGCTATATTTTACCTCCCTGGAGGGCTCCAGTAACTTAATGCCCCATGACTTTCCAACCAACAAGCAGTAGTGAAACAATTTCCTTTTCTATTGAGAAGGAAGCAATAATAACTAGACTACTGGGCTTCAGTTCCACTCCATTTCTATGCATATGAAGGAGGGGTGAGAGAATGGGCCACGCTGTGACATGATCATTCCTCACTCCTGAGAACATTAGTCCTCAGTCCAAGTTCTCTTTACTCTCTGAAAATAAGAGCAGATCCCAATGAGAAGTGGGTCTATTAAAGGTCAAAATTCCAAATTTCTTTGCCTATTCTTAAATAAGTTGTTTCTTATTTTTTCATAGAGAAAACATTCTTTTTAGCAACCAGGATGGGCAGTAAGTCTCAGAAGAAAACTGCTGCTACAAAGACCTTGATGTTCATTCTTAGTATAAGAGAGTTCATGCTGACCCCCAGACAATTTGTTAAAATAAGTCTGCTGGCATAAAGAGTCTGAGGATAAAGAACTTCCTGAATTAAGTCTTATGCAGTTTGTAGCAATTTAACAAGCCTTAGTGGTTCCTGAGGCCATTGTAATCTGATACAGTAATGTTAATAAATCTTGCTATGAATCATCAAGAAAAAATAGATTATATGATATAACATTTTAAGGAGGCAAGAATATGCATAATGTAACATTTAAAAATCACCAAAATTTAATGCTTAATGTCACTAATCAGAGAAATACAAATTAATACCACAATGAGATATCATATCACCCCTTCCAGAATGGCTATCATTAATAAATCAACAAACAACAAGTGTTAATGAGAATGTGGAGAAAAGGGAACCCTAGTGTACTGTTGGTGGGAATGCAGACTGGTGCAGTCATTATGGAAAACAGTATAGAGTTTACTCAAAAAATTACAAATGAAACTGCCTTTTGACTCAGCAATCCCACTTCCAAGAATATATCCCAAGGATCCCAAAACACCAATTTAAAAGAATGTCTGAACCCCTATGTTCATTGCAATATTATTTACAATAGCCAAAATCTGAAAACAGCCCAAATGCCCATCAGTGGATGAGTAGATAAAAAAGCTATGGTACATTTATACAATGCAATACTACACAGCGGTAAAGAAGAAGGAACTTTGGAAACACATGAATGAACCTATAGATTTATTGTGCTAAGAGAAATAAGCCAGTCAGAGAAAGACAAATATCACATTATCTCACTTATATGTGGAATATAATGAAAACAAAACAAAACAAAACAAAACACACTGATGAACAAAATAGGTCCAGAGGCATGGATGCATGGAACAGACTGACAGATCTCAGAGGGGAAGGGGTGAATTCTGAATAGTGACATCTGTCACTGGCATGTAAGGAAGTGAGATTTAGTCTGAATCATGAATATTATTTGATCACTAGGGGCCCGGATTCATGCACTGGTGGGGTCCCTTGGCCTGGCCTGTGCCCTCTCTCAATCTGGGACCCTTCAGGGGATGTTGGAATGCCAGTTTTTCCCTATCTCCACAGGCCAGGCCAAGGGACCCCACCGGTGCACGAATCCATGCACCAGGCCTCTAGTATACATATAAGATCTTTGGTTAATCTCTCTCCACCCTCCCCTCCCCTCTTCCCTCTGAGATTCATCTGTCTATTCTATATTTCCGTACATGTTAGTTCAGTGTCTGCCTCCTGGTGGTCAGTGCATGTCATAGCTACTGGTCAAATGATCGCTTAGGCTTTTATATATATAGACTAGAGGCCTGACGCACAAAATTTGTGCAAGAGTAGGACTTCCCCCAGCTGCCAGCACCAGCTTCCCTCTGGCACCCAGGACCCAGGCTTCCCTCTGGCCGCCAGCAGGCACCTGGGACCCGTGCTTCTCTTTCAGCCCTGGCTTTTTCCAGGAGGTCGTCTAGAAGGACATCCAGAAGGACATCCAGTCTAATTAGCGTATTACGTTTTTATTACTATAGATTTCAGATGAAAGAGAAAACTTGAGCCAAGAACATAGTGGGAAAACCTGAGGAATAGCAAATATACAGCCCCATGTGAGAGTGGACTTAAAGGGAGTGGTTGACATATAAGTTGGGGTCACATAATGGGGAGGTTTAAATGTTAGGCTAAGGAATGACTTACTAATTCCAAGCAATAGAACATGAATGTTTTACAACAGGGGAATGGCAATGACTCTAGCGGTACTGTGCAGTATTGATTGGAAAGGGAGACCAATTAGGTGTCTACTGCAGTATATAGACAATAAGTTAAGAGGGTAAATATTAAGTAAACAGTGGAAGCAGACAGAGGGAGATCTATACAATAGACATTTTGAAGATGATTTAAATTTTGTAAGTACTTGGAAGCCCTCATTGGCCATACAAACACAGGTGAGTTTGCTATAATACTTTACAGTGATTTGATACACAGAAAAATTGGGTTACAAATGAAACTTCATTTAAAGGAAGAGAAATAGTGTGATAATTTACCTTTAAAATAAGCAAATTTTAAAACTGCCTCAAAATGACTATGTAGGTAGTGATAATAGGAAGTTTGTAACGTGGAAAAATATGAAGTTGGTTAATTATGTCACTGGATGGGAACCAGGCCTGGAGTAGGTCTGCCTCAGGTAGTTCTGTAGTATTTGAATTTTTGATTTGGTGTAGGAAAAGTTTCACAACACAAGTCCAGGTGATTTTGAGGGTGCGTTTATTAAAGCTGGAGACAGTGAAACAAAGGGAGGGATTAGAGTAGGAGAAGAAAAAGGTGAACCAAGACTGGTCTGCTGTTAGCACATTGGAAAGTCAGAGAAAAAGGGAGCCTTGGACACAAGTTCAGGGGGTTAGCCTCGATGAGCTGCCATTGCCCACTCCTCCCCTGGTTAAAAGTCTTGTGTGGACCTTTAGAGTATAAGAGGAAAAAAGTAAGAAGTTCATGCCCAAGAGAAGGCATGGGCATGCTGAAGAGAGCCTGCACTGGCATCTTTCTTCTTGAGGGTTTTTATCTCGCTTCTGCAGGAGGGAATCCTAGGGGAGTTCTCAGTGGAGGGTCTTAACAAAATATTCATTAGTGTACCAGGTTTGTCCTTCAAAATGTTGATTCAGCAAAATGAGCATATAGGGGAGATTTCAATTATGTTCTGCTCTGCTTCACTGATTTACTTTATCTTGTGTTTGTCTGGCTCTAATTAGGTGTTTTGTTATTTGTTCCCCTGACTTCATCCATCCTAGGGTTTAGTTGGCATGAATGGCACTAACTGGGTTTTTGTTACCTATCTCCCTGACCAGGTGATTTAAGTTATGTATTCTCTGGTTAGGGAGGAAAGGTATAAACCATTTGTTCTCAAGTATTTTGGTTAGGGAAGATAAGTTACTGTGATTCACTAGCTGGTTGTAAATTGGTCAAATTGTTTGGCCTTGTTTAATTAGTTTGTTAGTGTCCCCATTCCACTTGTCAAGAAATTTTTCTAGCTTCTTACTATCCTGACTATATGATGCTTTGGACAAGTCTTTCAATTTCTCTGAGTCTTGACATTCACTAATATAAGAATAGTGGGTAAAATAATCTCAAATGTTGTAATTATTTTTATTAAACAAAATATTTTAAATTAAAATATTTTAATAAAAAGTACAGAATTAAAATATTTCCCATAGGGAATTATTCCTACTGATGATTATGTCTGACAATACCAGTAAGTGCATCTAATATTGAAATTCTCCCTGTGTCTATATATCAGAAACAGAAAAGCACATCTGTTTCTAAAGAGATAATAAAACTGATCTAGGAGTTTCTATATTTCAACTTTTATTGCACAATTTTATGATTAGATATATTTTATGAAAAGCATTGTCCTTTGAATCAATACTGTGTTTATAACATTAAACTAATAAATAATGAAAATAAGCATTAAACAAGGCAACCCTACTAAGCAAATTATAAATAACTATTTTAAAGTTGTAGCCGAGTAATTGATTATGGTATAAACCACTTTTTGCCTTTAAAGCATATTCTGTATCCCCTAAAAAAGGCTGTAGTTTCCATAAAACAAAAATATATGTCTTTATCAAACTATTAAGCAAGAAGTATGAATAAATTATGGTATGCAAGTGACTACATCATCAAGATTGACAATCTCTGATATATAACCTATTTAAGGCTTGTGTAGCAGTAGGCCCTTTAGAAGAACACCACTGAATAAAAATAAAACACATGATTAGAAAAATTGCTTTTATTTTTCGATGTTTTTTGGCTCTTCCATTTAAAATAATCACAATAACTTAGACATACAGTAGTAGTTCTGATTAATAGAAAAAAAAAACCCAGCATTTTACTTTTTTAAATCATTACATTAAATCAAATGTCATAGCCAAATTAAAAATGTACCTAGTCATCTCATCAAATAGAGTAAATAGTGAAAGTGGTAAATAAGTCAATATACATATATTTTAATTTCTCCAAAATTTTGTTATTTTCCATTACCCTCTGGTTCTTTTAAGGATGCTATTTGTTTATATATTTGTTTCGAAATTAAAAATAATTTATTCTATATTATTGGTATACATATTCCCCAGAGTAGAAATAGATTCAGGAATTTTTATTGTACATACACTAGTAAATATCTAAAAATATTGGGTGACTGAACAACTATGTCCCTGGGATATATAGTAATTTCAGTTTAAAATTGGTTGTATTTAAAATTCATTAGTATCTCTATTACTAATTGAATATAGGCATTGAGTTTCTACAGAGGAATGGTGGCAGATCTGTAATTTCATTTCAGGTATTTATTTTTTTCTTTTATACTAGAGGCCCAGTGCATGAAAATTTAGGCACTGGAGGTAGGGGTCCTTCAGCCCAACATGCCTCCTCTCACAGTCTGGGATCCCTCAGGGACGGGAGCGACCCGGCGATCAGGGGAAGGTGACACCCTATCACACCTCTGCTGCTGCCATTGCCGGCAGTGCAAACCTTTGCTGGCCCTGGTTACCTGAGCCTTGGGTGGCCTTGGGAGTCTGGGCCGCTGCCATCTGAGGCTTGCCTGTGCCTTGGGCGTTGGGTGGGCAGCCACTCTCCGAGGCTTGCCTGTACCTCAGGCCAGCCCTGGGCGGCTGGGGGACTGAGGGCGGGTCTGGCCGCACTGTGCGCCTGCCAACCCCCCCTGCTGGTGGGCCTGAAAGGACTAGGGGACTATGGCAGGGTTAAGGGGACTGGGCTCCACCATATTGTGGCTGTGGGCACCTCCGTCTTTGAGGGCATGGCAGTCAATTAGCATATTCCCTCCTTTTTGGCTCTAGGCAGCGCCATCTTTGAGGGCGGAGCAGTCAGTTAGCATATTCCCTTCTTATTGGCTGTGGGCACTGCTATCTTTGAGGGTGGGGCAGTAAATTAGCATATTCCCTACTTATTGGCTGTGGGCATGTTGGGTCTATTAGCATATTCCCTCTTTATTAGATAGTACTAGAGGCCCAGTGCACGAAATTCGTGCACTGGGGGGGTCCCTCAGCCCAACCTGTACCCTCTCCAATCTGGGACCCCTCGGGGGATGTCCAACTTTCTGGCAGTCATACATCCCTTTCACAGTCCAGTACTGCTGGCTCCCAACTGCTCGCCTGCCTGCCTGATTGCCCCTAACTGCTTCTGCCTGCCAGCCTGATCACCCCCTAACCACTCCCTGCCAGCCTGATCGACACCTAACTGCTCCCCTGCCAGCCCGATCATCCCCAACTGCCCTCTCCTGAGAACCTGGTCACCCCCAAATGCCCTCCCCTGCATATTCCCTCTTTATTAGATAGGGCTTTTTCTTTAACATATTGGACAGCCCTAACTGGTTTGGCTAGGTGGATGGAGTGTCAGCCTGCAGACTCAAGGGTCCCAGGTTCAATTCCAGTCAAGGGCATATACCTTGGTTGGGGACACATACCCAGTGGGGAGTGTGCAGGAGTCAGCTGATCGATGTTTCTCTGTCATAGATGTTTCTAGCTCTCTATCCCTTTCCCCCTCTCTGTAAAAAATCAATAAAATATATATATTTTTAAAAAGAAACATTTAAGATTCCTCCATATCTGCCTGGCTGGTGTGACTCAGTGGTTGAGACCCCAGGCTGCCGCAGCTGGGAGGGGATTGCACCATGGGGTGTGGCACTCCTGCCAGGCTGAGACCCCAGCCCAGACTGCCGGCACTGGCAGGGGAATGTGCTGTGGGGAGTGAATTTGCTTTTGTTTTTTATAAAGGGTCAGGAGGGCCTCTGTGCAGCATTCCACCAGGCCGCTTACTCCGCAGGCTGTCAGTGGCAGCCCTCCCTGAGACTGGGGGACTCCGGCAGGGCTGAGAGGACTGGGCGCCTCCATCTTGTGGCTATGGGGGTTGCCATTTTTGTCCTGGAGTGATGGTTAATTTGCATATTACTCTTTTATTAGATAGGATGCTCCCTTTTATCCTATAACTTTTCCCTCTTAGATTTAGCTCTTAGAGCCACCATTTCCTTGGGGTAGGGGGTAGATTGTCCGATTAGACAAAAGAACAAAGGTGGCAAAGAACCAAAGTGACTTAGGTCAACAAAGACCAGCATGTCTCACTTCTTTTCTGTATGATATAAAATAGCTTTTGTTTTGGGAAGGATAGAAGAAGAATGTTCTATGCAGTTAGACATCCCACCTCCCCTCCCCAACAGCCACATTCACCCACAAGTTAAGTCTGAAGGGGAGGATGAAATTACATACCACATACTTTTTAATTTTGGAATTTAGAAACTTAAGACAATATGTGTCTCATATTCTGGATGGAGACTAAGGAGATGATAAGCTTCAGAAGAAAATTCCATATGATGTCATGATGTATTAGCCACAGAATAGAAAAGTATTGCTATGGTCTGAATGTTTGTGCCTCCCTCCACCCCCAATTTATATGTTGAACTTTAACCTACAAAGTGATAGTATTAGCAGGTGGAACCTTTGGGAGGTGATTAAGTCATGAGGACAGAGCCATCATGAATGGGACAGGACCCTTATGAGAGCATTCTAAGAAAATTCACTAGTTCTTTCCACCATGTGAGTACACAGACAGAAGTCAGTAGTCTGCTGGAAAAGGGCCCTTATGCAATCATGTTGGCAACCTAATGTTAGGTGTTCAACTTCCAGAACTGTGAGAAACAAATTTCTAATATTCATAAGCAACCCAGTTTGTAGTATTTTCTTATAGCAGTCTGTACAAAGACAGGTGTCATGGCATTTCTGGGCACAGAGGAACAAAGGAAATTCCTCTGAATTTTCCATTGTCCAAAGTGACATGGGAAATCACTCCATTGTCCCCAGGTGCAACAGTTAGACCAGGCACTGTCTCACTCTCAAGCAATTGCCAACAGGGGTTGGGACAGGACCAATTACCAAATGGGATGAGCTACCCCCAGAGCAAGGGCCAGCAATACACCCATTAAACATAGAGTTCATAACTTAGAGGAAGATATCCCTTTCCTACCTATGACTCAGTAGTAGTCGCATAAACATTTTTCCCTACTCAAACCCTCACAGTTTAACATTGACACCAAGGCAAGTCTTTAGAAAGTTCCAGGTTTATATCCAAGATAACTTCATTGTATCTGAATTTATTTAATAGTAGCTGAATAAAGCATCAGACAAAATGGGGATTGTTACATATTTAAATTCCTTTATAGAATAAGTAAAAAACTTATAAGTTTACATATCTGGTATTCTTACCATGGATTTCATATCTTCTGTAAAGGAAATGAAAATATTAAACTGTGAACATACTCAGTATTACTTAAAATTTTTATGCATGGTTAGATGCACAAATGTATCTGTGTTTAAAAAGTAATCAGGGTGCTATTAAGTAATTTGAGGAACAAAAGTTACTTTATACAATATTTGGTAACTTGCCTCATTTATACACTCATTGATTAACCTCAAGGATTTTTGGAGAGAAACTTGTTCAGTTCACAGATTCAAAATTTATTATTTTACGTAAGATTTAAAAAAAATTTATTATTTAAAATATTACATATAGCATTACATAGGTTTCCTTCCCTCCCCCCCCCCCCCCATTGACCTCTGCCCAACCACCTCCATCCCCCAGCACATGCCCTCACCCTCCTAGTGTCTGTGTCTATTGGTTAGGCTTATATGCATGCATACAAGTCCTTTGGTTGATCTCTTACATCCCGGCCCCCCTTGCCTTACCTCTGAAGTTGGGCAGTCTGTTCGATGCTTCTCTGTCTCTGGATCTCTTTTTGTTTATCAGTTTATGTTGTTCATTATATTCCACAAATGAGTGAGATCATGTGATATTTATCTTTCTCCGACTGGCTTATTTTGCTTAGCATAATGCTTTCCAGGTCTATCCATGCTGTTACAAATGATAAGAGTTTTGAATTTGACATAGAGCAGGTTACCTAATTTCTCTGCATCTATGGGAAAATGGAATATCAATATTTACCTATATGGTTGTTTTAAAGTTAAATTTAAACATGTGTATAGTAATTGATCATTTTTTATTTTTATAGCTCTTTTTATTCTTAAGGCATAAAGCACAGAGTACAGTGCTTTGCAATAGTTGTTAATTGACAAATATTGTTGAGTAATTGGATAGATGGAACTCCTAGTATAGTGCAGCAGGTACTGTTGGTTTCATCCAGTCTTCCCACTTCTTCCATTTTTAACTCCTTCAATAACCAACTCTTATGGTTTTGTTTATCTGGTCATTCCATAGTAGACTTTCCCTCCAAGGATGTGTGAAACATATTTATCAAGTCCTACCACACCTAAGACTTTCAGAAACAAAATTAAAATGGTAAAATGGTCTATCAATACATAAAATTCATCCTTTGATATGCCCTCTTGGATAATCCTTTACCCTTTCTTCTAGTTTCATTTATTCTATTTCAGAAGATTCCATTTATTTGTTGTGCATATAGAAATAATAGAGTAGCACAAAGAAAAAAAACACAGTAAATTATGTCATGTAGGACAGTTTAGATACATGTCATGCTTTTAGAAAAATCTCATTTAAAATTGATAAAAAGCCAAAAGTACATCATGTTTAACTTTGGATAACAAATATGATTACTTCATCATTAATGAGACTAATAAGTAGAGTCTACTTATATAAATAATGTTCATGAGATTGAGTTAGAAAGCAGTTATGACCTAATGAGGGTGTGGTATTGTTTTTTGGTCTTGAAATCATTTCAAAGCTAAAGTTCAATGTAAAACCAAAAGCAAGACTCAACAAATAATTAATAAAAACATTATCTATTGATTTAAGACAACAAATAGCATTGCTCATGCAATTCTACTGTAACCTTGCAGTCTCATAGCATAATGCAATGATACCTACTTGAATTATGAACTAAATCCCTGCAAGCCTCCTTCAGCCCTTTGTCCTTGTGAAGAGTTGCAACACGTAGTATTAACAACGTATTTAAGAACAGAGAGCAAACTTTTTCACACATTTATTCTTTCTTCATATGGATTGAGATCACATCAGAGCACCTCTCTGGAACGTGAAATACTTTTAAAATTAACCAGCTTCACCAGTATAGCTCTTGTTTAAAGGAGGGGGAAAAAGTAAGGTGTGTATTTATAATGCAAATATGGAGGGCAAAGACAAAATGGGAATTATAATAAACTATTACTTACAATGCCTGAGAAAATATTGGTTATGTAGCTTAAATTTTGCCTTATTTTTTTTTCTGGGAATAAAGCAAATAAAAGTCTTTAGACAATCCATGACTATTATAGAAGTTTTGTTTTTAAATCCTTATTATTCTTCAAATACAATAACTCCCTTTGAGAGTCTTTAAATGTGTTTTTCTTCAATAAATCACAAGAACCTTTTGTTCATTTTCCTGTAGTCTTCAAAAAGTATGTCAGGAGAGTCTTTTGAAGGAAATTGGGTACACAATCATAAAAACAATTCTGTCAGAATACGAACATTTTAAAAACTCAGTCTTCTGTAGATCTCTTGGAAAAAACTTTCCATCGGTCATGTTTGAGTACCATTAGGGATGACTGCCTTTGCTATGTGCTATCTAGACTTTAAACCACTTTGCAATCCAACCCAAATTTTGTATAGTGTTTCGTGCATATTGTTGGTGTTATGGGGAAGAGGGTGGGCTATGAGGGAGAGACACCCTGCTGAGTATGTGCTTTGAGTATTGTGTCTTTTTCATGATTTGCTCTCATAGGAGTTCTGTCTGAACAGATTAGGGAGTGGTCAATTCTACCCTTCCTTGACAATTGCAAGCCTCCCACTTAGTTGCTTGGGGTATAGCCTTTCAAAGCTTCACAGGGACCTTAGGAATATTTTGCTGTTGTTTTTAATTGGAAAAATCAAAGTCAGATGGGATGATCATATTCTAATTCAATGGCAGTTCATGGAATAAAGTAAGGTCCATTAGCATCATCTAATTTTTTTAATTTTAAGATCTCTATGTTCTTTTTTGACCACCACTAATTAAAGTCAGGCTAACTGACCACATCTATTGCCTACTATGTAGAGGAATGAGTTTCCATTCTTTATTCAATATTAAAAAGACACACTAAATTTTGGTCTGTTAAGTAAATGAAATCCTGCTCACCACCCACACCCTTGAAAGTCACAGAGTAGGCTTAACCTTTTATCTAAGATGAAAGGGTCTTTAATAGTTCATTAATGATTTTCTTGGATCTTTAGAAGAGAAAATCAGACTGGAGAAAAAGAAAAAACTTATACTGGTTCAGGGAGAGATAGTCATATAGCAAAGTTTAAGGACATGCGAAGCTGTATATGGTTATTATTTTAAACTTGGCAGAATAACAATAGTTGTGGGTGTTAAAGGAGCATAGAACTCATTATGTCTAACATAGACAGGAGTGATTTATATTTTTCTTTGAAATCCTGTGTGTGTGTGTGTTTAATTTTGTGGAAATGAAAAATTTAGTTAACTTAATAGGAAAAGATGACACATTTCAATTTGCTGAGATCAGTCACTCAAGAAAAGTATTTTGTGCCCTTATGTCCTCAGTGCTTACATGATGGTTTATGAATACTAGTGACTTATTTAATGTTTGTTGAAATTTTAAATATAAAAGCTACATATGTAGCTACATATGTTAAGTTTTTTAAATACTTAAAATGATAAATCTTAATTTAAAAAATTGTCTTATTTGACATTTATATTTTCTTGAATTCATGATGGCATTTGAGATACATGCTTTTCTGGCTTATGATTTTCAAATTCAATCTCCTATAAACTAGAGTGAGTATACTTTCTGTAGCTGTTCATTGTTGATATATAAATATTTAACTATATACTTTTATTCCAGTGTTCTCAGCCATGGAAAAGAGCAAATCTGCTACTTATGTTGTATCCTTTGTGTCCAGGTATGGTGTTAGGGGCATATTTATGTTAGAAGCTGGAAACTGAGCCTAGGAATGCATTTCCTAGTTTTGGTATGCATACATTAGGAGATTTCGCCAATTTAAGTGGCCTTATCTATTGCATTTATCTAAGCAAATTTCAGCTTGAGTACACTGCATTTGAATATGTTTAGAGTAGCTAAGGAAAATATTATTAAACCCTGGGGTTTGAATTCTTGACTCACTGATAGTGTCTGCAGTTTGGCTCTCAGTGGAAGCCTTTTCTTGATTCCAGGTACATTGCTTGTTGGTTCAGAGCCTGTTTCTTTAGAAGGAGGTTTGAATATAAGCCAAAAAGCTGAAAGTCTTATCTTTGCAAGTTCTCTTCTTTTAGAAATGTTTTTTCTTTGTAAGTTATTTGTTGAACCAGGAGATGTTACACACCAATGGACATAGAAGCAAGGAGTAAGGACAAACGGCTTGCTGTAAATGAAGATATCCTCACTAAAATAAAAATGGAATTGAAGGGAGTTTGGAAAGTGTATATTAGAACAGATAGGTACTTCAAGGAATTCTGGTTTAATCTCTGGTCTCTCTCCCAAGTGTCAGACTCAGAGAGAATATCTAAATTCTACTTGACAAGTTCACTTAGCTCTTCAAAATCAGTATGGCTGAAACTCCAGTAGCACTTCCAACCCCGCTTTTTTTTCTTCCTGCATTTACCATGTCACTCAATGATGGTCTATTATCTATTACTATGTAATAAATTAATCTCATAATCTGTGGCCAAAACCAACAAGAAACATTTTTCTTTCACAGAATCTTTGATTCAATAATCTGAAAGCAGCCTGCTGAGTGATTCTGGCTTAAGATTTCTCATGAGGTTGTAGTCAAGATGTTGGCCAGGCCTACAGTCAACTGAAGGTTTTCACAGTGTTGTTGGATCCAGTTCCAAGGTGGCTCATTCACATTGATGGCAAATTGGTATTGGCTGTTTGGGAAAGACCTCAGTTCCTTTTCCCATGAAATTATCCTAGGGCTGCTGGAGTATTCTTATGACATAGAGGCTGGCTTCCTTTAGAGGAGAGATAATTGAGTGGAAGCTATGGTCTTTATACACTGCCTTGGAAGACATACTATTACTTTTCTCTCACTCTGTTGGCTAGAAAGCAGTCTTTACGTCTGGTCTACATTCAAGAAAAGGAGTGTCAAAAATTTGCAGACATTTTTCAAAATATGGACAGATACATTCAGCAAATCTTGATAATTTTACTTATTAGAGAGACTTAATAAATATTCTTCAATTCATTACTTTGTGTTATTTTAGGTCATCAAGATATTTCACTTCTTAAATGGTCACTTGTCTGTTATCTTGAATATTTTCAATACCTCTATAGTGCATCCAGAGCAATCTTGCTAAAATCTGGCCACATCACTCTGGTTCTTAAAACTCATAATTTATTCTCCATGACACAAAGGATAAAACAGAAGCACCTTAACCTAACATAGACATTTTTTCATGTCTCCTACTTACGATTCCAAACTCAAAAGCATTTTTTCTGCTTTAAATTTTTATACACTTTTTATATTGAACTTTTCTAATTTCTTGAATACATTGCAGTACTTTAAGTACCATTCTCCACTCTATACCAGAAATAAGATAACTTTTTCTGAAGACCCATATAATAAATATATTTGGATTTGTGGGTCATACAGTCTGTTGTGACTGTGAAACTCTCCTCTAACAATGGGGCCTGATTATATTTAAATACACTTTATTTAAGAAAATAGGTAGTGGGCCAATGGTGAACCTGGCGCCATAGTTTACTTACCTTACACTATACTATCCCCTCTTAAATAACATGCCCAACTTCTTCGTTTAGATAACATTTATGATTGATTCTTTAAGAGTCATCTCAGATATTTTCTCTGAATTTTTTCAAGTGCTTGTAGGTTGAAATAATGACCTTTGCTCTGTGATACCAGGGCAGCCTGTAGATACTATTTTGACTATATCCCAATCTGAAATTGCCAACTTTCTGAAAACCTTCCTCATTAAACTTGTGGATTATTTTTGTTTTTTGTAGGGAGCGGTTATAGGGTTAAGCCTCGGAATGACCTGCTGATAAAGCTGCAAACAAGTCCTAGCTTAGAGGGCACAGCCCTCTTAGCATAATTAAGCTTGATCTTGTGACTGCTCCCTAGATCTTTCCTGGGTAGCTAATGGGCTGTGGGAGGTGCAGCAAGTGCTGCCAAAACAAGTGAAACTTATAAGAACATTGTAAATTACCTTGTTTACC
The DNA here is from genome assembly GCA_026230045.1 of Corynorhinus townsendii. Classification (NCBI taxonomy): domain Eukaryota; kingdom Metazoa; phylum Chordata; class Mammalia; order Chiroptera; family Vespertilionidae; genus Corynorhinus; species Corynorhinus townsendii. The sequence goes on from JAPDVU010000002.1 coordinate 99,405,445, forward strand.
TCTGACTATAAAATAAAGCATCAGCTTGCAGTCTGGATCTGTTCTGTGGTCTCAGTCGTACACAGAAGGTCCACCTAGACTCGGCTTATTCTCTTTGTCTGTTCTTCATCCTTCGCTGAACCCTTGGCTGTGCTGGCGAGGCACAGTTTTTGAAATTCCATTGCCAAGCACAGTTCTTGGCCAGTGTGTTGAACAGAATTGATCCAGTTAAGGACTAATGCATAGAATATTATTAGGAAAATATAATATAGAAAGGGATTATGTGATAGAATTCTGGTCCATCAATTGTTTCATATAAATAAATCAATGGGGTCTGAGGACAGACCCAGAGTTGAAAGTATAAGATATTTCTACCTGTAATGTTCTGATATAAAGAAACATCCCTCCAGTGAACATGCTTTGTGCCTATAAGTCTAAACAGTATATGCTCATTAGAATATGTCAAGTTACTATATGGATATACACATGCACCCAGCTTTTCATTCAATAGCCCAGCCCAGCAATGATGAAGAGGATATAAGGATTCTAGAGGAAACAAAGGTGATTTTGTCATACAGTAAGTGTTGAGAGTCACTGGGCTATGGTTCATATCTAGCAGTATAAATCTGACATGGCAAAATTCAAAATCATATTTCAGATTTGATAACGTAATGAAAAAAGAACTATGCATAGAAATAATTAGAATTCCTGAGAGTGACTTTGGAGTACACTATGCTAAATGACTGTTTAGCCTTAAGAAAATTGCTTGAGAGAACTCACCAAAAATTTTTTCATCTTTAAAATTAGATGTCTAGAAGATACAACTCTTCATACTTTTATTAGTTTTTAACTGGTGTATTTTTATAGTTACTTTGCAAAATTCTTATCAATACGTATGTTTCAGTTATCTAACATTATGTAACTACACACCCCAAAACTAAGTGGCTTAAAATGATGACACATATACCTTGTTCATTACTATGCACTTTGGGAAGGGCTCAGCTGGTACAGCTTACTATGTATCAGCTGCAGTAGCTCAATGACTGGAGTCAGTAACAATCAGAAGGCTCACTCACGGCCTAATAGATGATGTGAGCAGTTAGCTGGGACAAAAAAAGTATCTAAGGTTATGGCCAGATACTTATACATGGTCTTTCCATGTGTCTGCATGACTGCCTTATGGCATGGCTACTGAGTCCAAGGCCAAACATTCCAGAAGAGAAGTTGTCGGGTGGAAATTCTCACCATTTGTCACCTATTTTCAGAAGATGTGCAGCATCACTTCCATTGCATTTTATTCATTAAAACAATCAAAAGACTTTCCCAATTTCAAGGGGAGGGGAAATAGATTGTATTTCTTGACAAAGGGGTGAGATTGCTGTGTATTCTGGAATAATACAAGCAACTGCTTTATTGATACAATCTACTACAATAAAAATAATTTTTACAATAGATGAATATAATATAACAGGAAGGTTTGAGAAAGAGAATGTACAACTTAGTGGGTCTTCAACAAAGCATTTAGAGAGGACACAATTTGCTCAAATTTACAAAGGAGAAGCACAAAGGAAAATCTTATGTTTAATGTAATAGGTAAGAATTTTACCCTTTGACTACATAAAGAAACCTGGCCAGGGTAACAATAGGTGTGCTCCAAGAGTGAGAGCAGTGATGTATTACAGAGAGAGTATAAGCAAGTCCTTGGCAGAGACTCCCAGCTCCCTGATCCAATATCCATTTCCCCTTCATCTATTAGAGGGTCTCAGATTTTTAGTGGCATACATGGCTGAATGGAATAAAGACTTTATATACAAGCCTCCTTTGTACCTAGGTGTGCCTATATGATAGGTGCTGACTAAAAGTGCTTTTATAGATAAGAAGGACACACCTCATATGCTCTCTACATCTTTCTGATGACTGGAATGTTACAGATGCCTACTGAACAGAAAATACTAGTCAATAGAAAATAAAGTAAGCACTATGGATAGATCTCTGATGATTATAAAGTAACTGTTACAAAATGAACTGTGCCTTCTCTCCCAGACTTTGTTTATGTGAGAAACATATGAGATGTGTCTTAGTATGCCCTAGCTGGTTTTTCTTAGTGAACAGAGCATTGGCCTGCGGACTGAAGGGTCCCAGGTTTGATTCCTGTCAAGGGCACAGGGTTACAGGCTCGATCCCCAGAAGGGGTGAGCAGGAAGCAGGTTCAATGGTTCTCTCTCATCGTTGATGTTTCTATCTCTCTCTCCCTCTTCCTTTCTCTCTGAAAGCAATAAAATTTTTTTAAAAATAAAAATAATAACTTTAGCCAAAGCCAGTTTGGCTCAGTGGATAGAGCGTCAGCCTGCGTACTGAAAGGTCCCAGGTTCGATTCCGGTCAAGGGCACATACCTTGGTTGCGGGCACATCCCCAATGGGAGTTGTGCAGGAGGCAGCTGATAGATGTTTCTCTCTCATCGATATTTCTAACTTTCTATCCCTCTTCCTTCCTCTCTGTAAAATATCAATAAAATATATTTTAAAAAATTAAAAAATAATAACTTTAACTTAAAAGAAGAAAAAACAGATTGTGTCTTAGTAAGTTACCATTATTTCACATTTGGTCAAATTCAGTTGTACCTAATTTTATATATAATGATGACTGCATTATCATTATCACTGTTTTTGTTTTTTTGTGTGTTTTTTTTTTTTTTGGTATTGCCAATATCAACATTGCAAGTATTTAAGTTCCCCAGAGGATTCATATTGATGCTATACTGTCACCATGTTTCCCACTACTGTTTTTGATGTCTTCAGATGATCTACAGACACTTAAAAATGAATACACTTTATATATTTTTTGTAGATTGTTTGAGCTGTTCACATACAATTTCAGTTTTCTCATTATGTAAAATGGAAATAGTCTTTTTCATAACTTTCAAAACATGAAATAGTATTTTTCATGTGAATCACATGAGTTAATATGAAAAATACCTTGCAGAATTACCCTTAAATAGAATAAGAAATAAACTTATTTTGTATGTGTGTGATGGCTATAGTTGTGGTGATTCAAAGCTATCCTATCTAATAAAGGGGGAATATGCTAATTACCATCACTCTGTCACAAAGATGGCTGCACCCACAGCTGAGGCCAAGTTCCCTTAAGGAGCCTTAAGGAGCAATCAGCAGAGACCTGAGGCTATGCTCTCCCCCTGCCCGCATGGGTCTTGACAGGGGACCTCAGGCTGTGCCCCCTGCTTGGCGGGGCTTGATGTGGGACCTCAAGGTATGCTTCCTATCCTGGTGCTGGGCTAGGGGACCTCAGCCTGCTCCCCCTGCCCCAGCACCAGGCCGGGGGACCTCAGGCTGCGCCCCCCACCAGGTGGGTCTTGACAAGGGACTTCAGGCCATGCCCTCCCACCACAGCACTAGACCAGGGGACCTCAGACCACACCCCCTGCCTGGTGGGGCTTGTCAGGGGACCTGAGGCCATGCCCCTTACCCAGCAGGGCTTGACAGGGGATCTCAGGCCATGTCCCCCACCTGGTGGGGCTTGACGGGGGACCTGAGGCCATGCCCTCACCCAGCAGGGCTTGACAGGGGATCTCAGGCCATGTCCCCCACCTGGTGGGGCTTGATGGAGGACCTCAAGGCATGCCCCCCGCCCAGGTCTGGGCTGGGGGACCTCAGGCCATGCCCCCTGTCCTGGCGCCAAGGCCAGGGAACCTGAGGCTATGCCACCTGCCCAGCAGGGCTTGACAAGGGTGGGACTGTCTGGGTCTGGATCTAGCCCAATGGTGGGGGGGGGGGGCGGCCAGGTCTGGGTCTCACGCGATTTTTAGGTGTATGTGGGTGGGCGAGGACTTGACTCTGGGTCCTGTGGTGTGCCCCAGACTCTGACAGGAAGAAAGTTTTCATATACATTTTACTAATGTTCTTTCATCTCTGACACTTCTATTATAGAGAAAGGGCAAATAGCAATATTAAATTATTTCCTCTAATTAATCCCCTTTTAATGTGCACGAATTTCATGCACCGGGTCACTAGTTATTCAATAATATTTAGTTTCTGAGTTGATAACATAGATGTTATAAACATTGGAGAACCATATTATTCCATAAAAAGGAGAAATGATAGCTGTGATCATTAATGTATGTCTGTTCTCTTTTACTGTCTTCACTTTTTGCCTTTCTACCAATAAGATCATGCTCTGGCTACTGGTACAGAGACCTATCTCAGAGTGGCTCATGGAATGGCTCAGAAGGCCTCATGATCATTGACACAGTGACTGTTCCAGAAATAAACACACACATATGATCCAGGTGGTTTAATGAAAACACAAACCAGGCATTTTGGGGAGGGAGAGACATAGAGAAAATCAGTATAATGATGTGAAAATAATCAGCCTTCAGAAGCCACTGTCTACCCCATTTAGGGAAGAAAAAAAAAAAAAAGCCCATCAGCAGCAAGAGAAAAATGCAGCTCTGTGCTGAGAAAATTGAAAGTGTGAGAACATGAGAAAGGTAGTCCTGATATTTAGCTAGTGAGTGGTCCCAGATATTTTTATACCAGTTTCATTCCTTACTTTCCCAATTATTTGAGTCAAACGTATTTTTCTATTTTGCGCAGACTGTTTCCACTCTTTCAGACTCTTGAAATTAAATGAATCTTGACTATGTCATTGAGGAATTAGATCAGCTGAATGACCTATTATGAAACATTAGGTGAATCTTATATTTAAAGAGTAAAATGAGTCAGAAGTATTGTGATTATATTGTGTGTGCATATTTATGGGTATGTGTGTATGTAGGTCATGAGAAAGGTATAAACACAGCTAGTAAGAACTAGGTTCTGTTTTACAATTTTAATCTTTAGATTTCACCATACTTTTTAATATACATTTATTTGTCCCACTGAAACTTCAACATGTAAGCTATGCATTTGAATCGCAATCAATTAATTAATCTAAAATCCTGATTAGTGTTATAAATAGTAATCTGAGAAGGTGTGCATATTTTCCTGCAGGTCTCATGCAACAAGCATACAGCTTGGCTTTGAAGATCAAAGTCAAGCTTATCTTTTGATTTTAATTCTTTATTTTCTCTATAAAGAATTTAAAGAAATTGAGTAGCTATTTTAATTTTGACACTTTGAAATATTGTTTCATATAAATCAAGGTCAGCCACTTTCTTACTGAATTGGATATTAATGAAGGAGCACATTGCTTTTTAAAAAATAGTCTATTTTAGATAAAAAGGGAGCAAATATAAACTTCAAAGACTATAAGAATCACATGAGTAAAAATCCAAGTATCAGAAAATTTGTCAATAGTATTTTAATGTAGCTAAACATTTTCTGAAGAAGAAAAGAAATCTTACATACACAGGATACTACTCTTTCAGAGATCTTCATAAGCATGTGTGTATGTGCATGTGTATGCATATTTATATTTATACTAGAGGCCTGGTGCGCAAAATTTGTGCACGGGGGGGGGGGGGGAGGGGGCGGTCCTTCAGCCCTGCTTGCACCCCCTAACAATCCAGGACTGCTGGCTCCTAACTGCTTGCCTGCCAGCCTGCTTGATTGCCCCTAACCACTCTGCTTGCCTGCCTCATTGTCCCTAACTGCCTCTGCCTGCCTGATCACCCCTAACTGCCTCTGACTGCTTGCCTCATTGCCCCTCATATTACACTTTTATTATTATAGATAGTTGTCTTGCTCCAAGTTGTAAGGACCTGCTTGTCATAGAGATAGAAAAGTTTTAATTTTTATTCTTGATTATGGCAATTAACTAACACAGATGGCAACTAAAAAGGTGACTTAACAAAGGGTGCATAGCAAAGGGTACTGTTACGTCCTCTTCCATGAAAACATGTATGTCATGTATTGTATCTGCCTGGGTACATGAAAGAGTGAAGTTTCTGTCTATCTTTGCAATCATATGAGCGAATTGTGTGAGACCCCAGCCCAGTCTGGTTTGGTGCTCACAGAATAATAGAGCTCTTTTTTTTTCTTTGCTCCATTGGTGGAGATCTTTTAGAAGTTGCATGATATCTTCCTTTTAATTTTTCCTCCACATTCTGACTTATGTCTCTCACCTTTGCTTTCCCTCCATCCCCCACCCGCAATAGTAACTTGCTCCAGGCTCACTTCCCTCAAGTGTCCAGGAGAACACACGACACGTCCACCACCAGAACCACCATTCCCAGAATTCCTGGTGCTCCCCACACTCTTGGCTTCTGCTTCTGGGCGGAGGCCCCTCCCCTCCCCTCCCTCCACTCAGCCAGGGCATGGATGCTGTGCTCATGTTGTCGGGGTGACACCACCAGCGTCCTGCCCTGGACACTAGGGGCACCACTATCTTTGTCATGGAGTAATGGTTAATTTACATATTATTCTTTTATTATATAGGATACATACATATATGTATGTGTGTATATGTATGCACATAAATGCAACGGTGAGACATATCCTTATTTCTCTTAATATGCTCAATTATAGTTTTGTAAAACAAGTGAAAATATTTTCTATTATTCCTAACGTAAGTAAATCATCACCTTCACAAAAATCTTAGATGGCCCACTAACGTATGATAATCTTAAAATGATTTAGTTTAGTCCAAATAGTTACAGTGTAGTCAAATTAGTCATGTAGCCATAAGTTATCTTCAATACCCATTAGGATTGTGATCAGGTAACCGTTTTCCCAGTTGTCTTAAGGTGAGACTTGTCTATGAAACCTCACGCCTCTCCCTCATTCATTGTTTTCTTTTCTTTCTCCTCTTTTCTCATGCTCCCCTTTCCTCTCCATTTCCCGCTTCACTCTCTACTATCTTAAATTCTGTACATCTTATTTGCTATGTACACCACTTTTTCCCTTTCTTGTAGAAATTGAATTTACTAACTTCTAACCAATTGAGTGAGCTCTTGAAACCTTTTAAGATAGCTATAGCTGATTAGGGTGAAGAACTTTCTGCATGAAAGCTTTTCTGCTCCCAGATTTGGTTCCCATTTTTCCTTCTCTCTACATTCCCATTTCCAGGACTTCCCATCCTGTTCTGTTCTACAACAGATGCTCATTTCCACTTCTGGGGAGATCAATAGCTTGCAGCAGAAATAATAGCTTCTCCTCACCAAAACAAGAGGTAAAATGTAATAAATTTAGGGGTCTATTTAGCAAAATCCTGAATTATTTCTGTGCTTTTATTGCTATGTGAAAACCAAATGGGTTCTGTCTTGATGAAGGCTATGCACGCATGGGAAGTATAAATAAGCCAGGGTTTCTGGTTTGAAATGCAAAACATGTATCATTGTAACACATGTTTGATATGCATATTAGTACTGAGAAGTACATTTTAGGAAGTTCTTAATTATTTTTTCCCCTCACCATGAGTATTAAGAATTTTTAGTAAGAGATGTGGGTAAGCAAGTGGAATTTCAAAATACTGTATTTGAAAGGAAATTCAATTGCTATTCTAAATTCAGACCTTATTAAAAGGAAAACAAGTAACTATGCAGTGCAATGCCAAACATCATCTCATAGTTAAAAGAAATCTGTGTTGAGCATGTACTATATTTATGGGCATTCTAAGCTTCTGAAGGTATCAAAGTAGAGCATTTTGAGGTTCTTTAATAGGGAATGTGTAGCCTTTGCTTAAAGAAAATTGAAAATAGAAGGCTAGTGTATTTTATGTTAACTCTTTTTTACTAAGGAAAATATAAATGTTAGTATAACTATTTTGAGGGGATACTTGCAAGAACATAAATGAGAGGGTTTATGGTAGACAATGAATTTCTCATCTCAAATGGCAAATCTCTGAGTGACTTTGCAGTTTCCCAAAGTTTCAGAGGGTTTGAGAGTAAAATTAGTGAAGAGTACAGGTTTGGTATAAGGTGTTTGATAGAAATAGGTGGAAGGTGAAGTGATGAGTGCAGAAATAAAAGCAGAATGAAGCCAACCCAGAAGCATAACATGAAGATGAATCTCCAAGTAAATCAAGATAAAGAAAAGACCTAGGCAATACTGCAAGTTGTTTTTTTGTGAACATTAGTCCCTTGCAATATTCTTTAAAAAAGCATTTTATGGTCGAATACATTGGGAAACCCTGTAGTTTTGTCTGTTTACTGAAGATTCACAATGTAAAAGAGCATATTATCAATGTGGAGTATTTCAGGAAAGCTTAACATTAACTTAGTGCTCCTAGTGATCTTTGAATGTTATTGAGAAATTAACTCAAAAAAGAGGCATTTAGAACAAAACTACTGGCATTGCAGTATACAGAGCACTCATGCGTGGGTATTTTATATTCCACTTCCAGCTTTTAGGAGTGACACTCTGACAGGCGCAGCTTGGAAGAGGTATTCATTTCTTTTTCAGTCAGCCACTGCTGAATTCACATTATCTAATGCTGTATCTTTATTTAAAAAAAAACAAAACTCCAAGATATCAGAGTAAATTCCCCATATTTGCATTACACCCCTACTACTATGTATTAGTATCTCTCATCTTAAAAACTTTATGTAACTTCATATTACTTCTGATTACTGCTGAACTTTTGCAACCCTCACAATGAGATTTTTTACCCTATTGCCCCACTTTTTAACCAATAATTTATTTCTCAGATCCTTCAAATCTGGTTTCCCTCCCTAAAACTCCACTGAAGCATCAAAATCAGCAATGATCTTCATGTCTTGTCTTCATTATCAATCTCACAGAAATGTTTGATACAATTGATTATTCCCTCTTGGAAAACAACAACAAATCTCCCTGTTGCTTTTTGCCATCTCTGCCTAGCTCACTTCAAGCCTATCTCTGCTCCAGATACTTTTTATTCCATATACTATGTTTACATGTTTTCAGGTCTTCCTCTGTGATATCATTCATTCCCATTACTGTAAATCTTGCTATTGATGACTCTCAAAACACTTTGTCATCCTTATCTCTCCTTATAGCTAGAGATGCCATGTTATTTGACATCCCTAATAAATATCTGTTTGCCATTTCAAATTTAGAATGTTTACAATGAACTCTTGATTTTACTGCCTTATCTGTCTATCATCAAGCACACATTATCTCAAACCAAATACCTATGAGTCATTTTGAATTCCCCATCTTCCACACACAGAGTTCATTAATATCTATTCCCAAAGAGGCATCAAAACTATTTACTTCACTCTATACCCACTCAGGGGAATGCATGTTTATTTCATTAATCTGGCTCTCTTTCATTAGAGAGGAATCACCCTGCTTTTCTCTTTTTGTTCTAGTTTAACAGTGGGTCTTATTTGCTGCCCTGACTTAGTCAAATCTACAAATAGTCAACATGTTTAGATACTGTTATATTTAGCTACAAATTCCTACAACATGCACTCTGTTAGTCTATTACTGTTGATAGATTAACCACTCTTGCTATTTTGCTACTTTAAATAAACTACCAGCTTCCCCTTCTCTGGAAACTGCTTATTTTCAGAATTCCAACAAATATCTGAGATTCAAATATACTCAAAATGCGACAGCACTCCCTGCAATTGTCTCTGAAGTGAGTCTGTCATTTCCATTTCCCAATCATGTTCCACCTGCTCTTGACTTTCAGCTCCTTCTCTAATCTGTTGCTGGCATACTCTTTTTCCTACATTTCTTTCTATTCTTGAGGAAATTTATCTTAAAATGTCCTTTCTTTAGCATATGTAAATTATTTCTATTGTGTAAAGATTAAGCCCTAGGGCCAATACATTTTCACTCAGAGGTCATGACCATAGTTAGATTTTCTTAACTTAGTATTTGCAGATTTATGAATAAAAGCACAACTCATAACAATCTACTGAGAATGTTACCTCACTTTAAAGCTGTCAGGGTTCAAGTAAGAACTATTTACATGGGCCCATAGACTTGAGGACATATACATTGTTCCCCTCTGAAGTACAGCAAGTGCGAGGTTGGAAGGGGGTAGAGCAAGGGAAGAGTGTCTAGCCAGCGGGCCTATGTGATTTGGGGAGTCTCTGAAACAGAGGTGGCATGTGAATCCAAAATTTATGGGAACTATAAACCCCTGAATTATCTGGGGCCTTTTATAAGAATATTTTTATAAGCAAAATAGAATGAAATGGGCACATAGGTATTTTCCAGAGAAACAAATTATTTTTTAAAATTGTCCAAATATAGCAAATAAAAGCTGTGGCCCAGAAATTTTATGTTTACTTGAGAATAATAATTGAAAAGACAAGTCAAGCAAGACAGAGAAAAGGTTTTCTATTTACTGCAAATCATAGGTCATATGGCTGAAATCTATGGAGCTGAAAAGGATCATGTACTCAGTGGATTTATAGCTTACACCTTGTTGCTTCAGAAAAACCTTCAAAATCCCAAGAAAAAATACTTGAGCCTAGAATAGGCATTGACAACTTTTAACCTTGAGGTGTCTTTAATTTCCTGTAAACTTGTAAGAACCTTCAGGAAATAAATAATTATAGATTGAATTGCTAAAAAACTTTAGAGAATTGATAGGATACCTGTGTTCTTTAAAGAAGTTTTCCACTAAACCTTTCAGTTGATCTGAATAGTATTTGACACTAATCTCAGAATCAATGGCTGTTTCATAAATATGACTAGCTAATGAAGTACGAACATGATTTTACATCAGTTATTTTAGATAGGTTTTTACTCATTCATCAAATTGGTCTTGAGAATACTGAAAAATACTATAGTTACCCAAAAATAATCACATTTTTTATCTGGCCTGACATCAACAAAGTCTTCAAAACAATTACAGGTGTATATTGATTTTATTTTTATATGAACCAACATATTATTTTATTATGTTGATAGTTTATGAAAGAGTTGTATACAAAAATCATTTTAATGCACTTTCAAAAAATAAAAAAGAACAAAACTCATGCATATTAAAAAAATCCTCAAAAATATTAATTATTTGAGAATTAAGTACTAATATAAATAAAAATAATTATTCTTGATATTTTTTTGTGTAACTTTAATTGTCATATTGGGTACATTGCTCCCTATACTATGCCCTGTTATTTTCATGTAGCGTGCTTTTTAAAATATGGTCTTGGTTTTTAAAAATATAATTAGCTGTGTTTTCATCAAAGGTGCATTTCACATTTTCTTGTTTTATGTTCACAAAATTTGAAAGTATTAACATTTTAATTAACTCTGACTGTGCTGTACTCTTATTAACTGAGGAAAAAATGTCTTTACAGGTGTTGAATTATCTGGAAAATTCAGAGGAAATTTGGTTTATTGAAGCTTATGCTCAATATAACTTTGCTTATATTTATTTATTTAGACTTTTACATTTTAATAATAGAGCAAATAGAATAATTGCAAGTTCTTTATGATAGATATGAATGTTTTTTATTAATTCTTTTTTTTATTTTTTTATGAATTTATTGGGGTGACATCTATATATACAAAAGTCTAAGGGACCAAATGACCAAATAACCGGTCGACCAGTTGCTATGACACGCAATGACCACCAGGGACAAACGTTCAATGCAGGAGCTGTCCCCTGGTGGTCAGTGCACTCCCATAGCCAACTTCCCACAGCTGGTCAACCTCCCGTGGCTGGCCAGACAACCTCCCGCGGTCCCTCCCCCTGGTCAGTCGGCCCCCCAATTGGCCCTAATCACCAACCAGGCAGAGGGACCCCACCCATGTATGAATTTGTGCTCTGGGCCTCAAGTTGGTTAATAAAATTATATATATTTTATGTATACAATTCTTTAATACTTTACTTGCATATTACATTGTGTCTTTACCACCCTAAGTATCAATTTTATTTTTAGGTTACCTCTTAGAATACCTGCTTAGTTCTTAATGGAATGAAAAAATATTTCTTAAAGAAGCAAGAAAGGGAAACAATAAAAACTTACATTGTCGAAATGCATCTTTATTTAAGAAAGCTGTCAAAGATTTCATCATTATAAAATTGAAACAATATAAATTTCATGACTAATAGACAAAATTTTTCTTATGGTTGCAAAAGATCATTTATTAAAATATAGTTGACATATATATTATTATATTAGTTTCAGGTGTACAACATAGTGATATGACATTTATACAAATTACAAAGTGATTGCCACAATAAGTCTAGTAACCACCTGTCCCTGTACAAAGTTACTATGAATATATTGACTATACTCTCTATGCTGTACATTACATCCTGTGTCTTATATTTTTGTAACTGGGTGTTTCTATCTCTTAATCCCCTTCATCTTTTTTGCTTATTCCCAACCCCAACCCCCTCTTGGCAATCATCAGTATGATTCTGTTTCTGTTTCATTTTGTTTGTTCATCTGTTTTGTGTTTTGAGATTACACATAGAAGTGAAATCATGTCCTATGTGTCTTTCTCTGTCTGACTTATTTCACCTGGCATAATGTCTTTGAGGTACATTAACATTGTCACAAAGGGCAGGATGATATTCCATTATTATGTAATATTCTATTATATATGTTATATATATCACATTTTTTATCCATTCACTTGCTGATGGAGATGTAGATGGTTTCCATGCCTTCTTTTGGCTATTGTAAACAATGCTGAAATGAACATGAGGGTGCAGCTATCTTTTAAAGTTAGTGTTTTCTTTCCTTAAGATTCCAATTCCAAAAGTGAAATTGCTGGGTTTAAATAGTAGTTCTAATTTACCTTATGAGGAAACTCCATTCTGTTTTACATTAGTGATTGCACCAATTTATATTTCCATCAACAGTACACAAGTGTTTCCCTTTCTCCACTTTCTCACCAACACTTGCCTTTCGTTTATGATGGCTATTTTGTTTTATTTTATTTTATTTATTTATTGTGTAAAGTTTTACTTATGCCCCTTTTTCCCCGATTGACCCCTTCCCCTCTGCAGCCATTCTCACCCTGGGCAAGCCTCCACCAACCCAGTGTCTGTGTCCATTGGTTGCATGCATATAAGTCCTTTGGTTGCTCTCTAACCCCCACCCCCATTTCCCCTGCTGTTTGTCTCTGGATCTATTTTTGTTCAAAAGTTATGTTCATCATTATATCCCACATATGAGTGAGGTCATGTGATATTTATCTTTCTCTGACTGGCTTATTTCGCTTAGCATAATGCTCTCCAGTTCCATCCATACTGTTACAAATGGTGAAAGTTCCTTCTTTTTTATATTAGTGTAGTATTCCATTGTGTAGATGTACCAGTTTTCTAATCCACTCATCTGCTAATGAGCACTTAGGCTGTTTCCAAATCTTAGCTATGGTGAATTGTGCTGCTAAGAACATAGGGGTGCATATGTCCTTTCAGATTGGTGTTTCTGGTTTCTTGGGTGGGATACAGTCCCAGAAGTGGGATCACTGTGTCAAATGGTGGTTCCATTTTTAACATTTTGAAGAAACTCCATACTGTCTTCCACAGTGGCTACAATAACTTTTTTTATAAACTCATCTACTGATGGGCACTTGAGCTGTTTCCAGAACTTAACTATTGTAAAATGTGCTGTAGTTCTGTAGTTTTTCCAAGTACAGGTCTTTTACCTCCTTAGTTAAGTTTATTCCTAAGTATCCGAATTTTTTTGCTGCAATGATAAATGGGATTATTTTTTAGTTCCTCTGAGTTCATTATTGTATAAAAAAGCCATATTGTTCCTTCTTCTTGAATTTTTTGGAATAGTCTGAGGAGGATAGGTTTTAGTTCTTCTTTGAATATTTGGTAGAACTCTCCTGTATCCAGACCAGGGCATTTGTTTGCTGGAGATTTTTGATTACTGCTTCAATTTCTTCAGTGGTTATCGGCCTATTAAGGTTTTTTATTTTTCCTGGTTAAGTTTTGGAAGCTTGTATTTTTCTAAGAATATGTTCATTTCATCTAGGTTGTCCCGTTTGTTGGAGCAGAATGGTTCATAGTATTTTTTTTTTTACAATCCTTTGTATTTCTGTGGGGTCAGTTGTTACTTCACCTCTTTCATTTCTGATTTTGTTTATTTGGGTCTTTTCTCTTTGTTTCTTGGTGAGACTGGCTAGAGGTTCATCAATCTTTTTTATCCTTTCAAAGAACTAGCTCTTGGTTTTATTGATCTTTTGCATCATTTTTGTTTTGTTGTTGTTTTGTTTTGTTTTATTTTATTTTTTGTCTCTATGTTGTTTATTTCCATTCTGATCTTTCTTATTTCCTTCCTTCTGCTTATGCTGGGCTTTTGTTATTGCTCTCTTTATAATTATTTATGTTGTAAAGGTAGATAATTTATTACCATTTTTGTGTGTGTGTTTTTGTGGTCAATCTGTAAAGCTGTGAACCTCCCTCTCTGGACTGCTTTCACTGTGGCCCATAGATTTTGGATTGTTGTGTTTTCATTGTCATTTGTTACCAGGATGCTTTTTATTTCTTCTTTGATCTCTTTGTTAACCCAATCATTGTTTAATGGCATGCTATTTAGCCTCTAAGTGTTTAATTTTTTTCATTGTTTTTATTGTAGTTGATTTCTAATTTTATGCCATTGTGATCTGAGAAAATCCTTGATATAATTTCTATCTTCTTGAATTTGAAGAGACTTTGCCTGTGCCCCAATATGTGGTCTATCTTTGAAAATGTCCTGTGTGCACTTGAGAAGAATATATATTATGTAGCTTTGGGGTGAAATGTTCTGAAGATGTCAATTAATTCCATATGATCTACTGAGTCATTCAGTATTGATGTTTCCTTGCTGATATTTCTTTAGAGGATTTATCCAGTGGTAACAATGTCATATTAAATTCCCCTACTATGATTGTATTATTGTCAATATCACCCTTGATATCTTCCAGAAGATTTTTTTCTGTATTTGGGTGCTCTTGTATTGGGTGCATATATGTTTACCAGTGTTATTTCTTCTTGTTGGATTTCTTCCTTTAATATTATGAAGTGGCCTTCCTTATCTCTTGTTATGTCCTTCACTTTGATATCTAATGTGTCAGATAGAAGTATTGCTACCTCAGCTTTTTTTCATTTCCATTTGCCTGAAAAAAATTTCGATCCCTTCACAATCATTCTGTGTGAGTCCTTTGTAGACAACAGATATATGGTTCACGCATTCTTATTCATTCACCTACCCTTTGTCTTTTGATTGGAGCATTAATCCATTTACACTTAAAGTTATTTGATAGGTACTTGTCACCATTTTTATTCTTCATGACTATGTTCCTTCTTCCCTTCCTATTTCTTCTTTCTATAGCAGTCCCTTTAGCATTTCTTGCACTTCTGGATTGGTGGTAAAAAACTCCCTTAGCCCTTTTTTCTCTGTGAAGCTCCTGATTTCACCTTCAATTTTGTATGATAGCCTGCTGGGAATAGTATTCTTGGATTCAGTCCTTTGCTTTGCATCACTTTGTATATTTCATTCCATTCCCTTCTGGCCTGATGTGTTTCTGTTGAGAAATCAGTTGATAGTCTAATGGGAGATCCCTTATAGGTAAGTTTCTGTCTCTCTCTGACAGCCTTTAAGATTCTTACTTTGTCATTGGTGTTTGCCAATTTAATTATGATGTGTCTTGATGTCAGTCTTTTTGGGTTCATCTTGATTGGGACTCTGTGTATTTCTTGAACTTTTTCTTCCTGAAATCAGGGGATTTTTCTGTCATTATGTCTTCTAACAGGTTTTCTATTCCTTGCTCAGTTTCCTCTCCTTCTGGCTCCTCTTTGTGTCTTGCTGTATTTCTAAATTATTTCATAGTTTTAGTTTGTCATTTTCACAATACATTTTGAAATATTATGATGCCTGGAACCTTTTTATTAATAACTAGAGGCCCGGTGACCGAAATCATGCACGGGAGGGAGTGTGGGGTGTCCCTCAGCCCAGCCTGCACCCTCTCCAATCTCGGACCCCTCGAGGGATGTCTGACTGCCCGTTTAGGCCCGATGGGATCAGGCCTAAATGGGCAGTCAGACATCCCTCTCACAATCCAGGACTGCTGGCTCCCAACCACTCGTCTGCCTGCCTGCCTGCCTGCCCCTAATAGCTTCTGCCTGCCAGCCTGATGGATGCCTAACTGCTCCCCTGCTGGCCTGATTGCCCTCACTGCCCTCCTTTGCTGGCCTGGTTGCCCCTAACTGCCCTCTCCTGCAGGTCTGGTCCCCCCACAACTGCCCTCCCCTACAGGGCTGGTCCCCCTTAACTGCTCTTTCCTGTTGGCCATCTTGTGGCAGCCATCTTTGACCACATGAGGGCGGCCATCTTGTGTGTTGAAGTGACAGTCAATTTGCATATTACCTCTTTATATTATATAGGATACTTGATTCATGGACATTTAAAAACTGTACAATGCTATGATAACAAAAATGTGAACACAAACCTAAGTAGCAGTTACAAATTTGCATTAAATAGTTCTTCAGCATTTTACTTTACCAGCTACCTACTCTCACTTTTTATTTTCCTGGTAGCTTTTCAGTGATACAACTCTCTACTGGTTTATAGCACACTAAAGATTCTAGGAGTATTAAATAAGATATGTTTCCAAATAAAACAAGGGTCTTGCATTCTTGGAAAATGCAGACACAGTAAGAATGAGATGGATCCCTTTGTTTGCAGTCAGTTACTTTTCTGGGATCACTTATTGGTTCCATCTGTAATTACTTCTTTTTGCTAAATGCCTCACTGTTTGATCTGAAACACCCTGCTTTTGGTATAACTGGAAAAAGGTAAGGCTTCTGCTTAACTTTTAGTTTTATATGTTTTCTTATTGTTTCACAGTCTTCCATCCATTTAATATTTAAGAAACATGGGGAGGTGGGTCCTGACACTGCTCTACATTCTGGAAGAAATGTGGAGATGGAGTCCTGTCAAACACAGAGACAACACAGCCCCTCTATTCAGATGTTTGGGAGGGATCTACTCATTTTTGGCATCCTGGATAGGAAAGACCATTGAAGAGGGAAGCTCCCTTTTACTTCAAAGAGCATTTTGTTCATGGATGAGACTCTCTGAGAAGCCAAAGAAAAATAAGACTCATATTCAGCAAGAATTGACAAAGCTGAATATAACAGAGAAAAAGTCTGGTGGTAAAAATATCCCAACAGGGACAAACAAACAGCATGAGCCGTGTCTCATTATTTAGTATAAAGATTATAGAGGAAAGGATGTGGCAAAAAGGGAGGATCCAGAAGTGAAATAAACACTGATTAATATTTGGAATACACAAGGAATTCTCAGTCTAAATAGAAACAAACTCATATTCTTTGTGTTGCTGATTTTGGGACCAGCCAGAAATAGGAAGAGTGAGCTGTAACACCCATTGCAATGATGGCTCTCAGAATGTAAACAAAAGATTCCAAAAGTGGCCAATTAATTCTTACAGAACAACAAAAATATAACATAGAAAATTATTTTCTCTAAGAAGAACTAAGACCTATCATCCTCAGACTATTCCAAAAATTTCAAGAGGAAGGCACACTTCCAAGCTCTTTCTATGAAGCCAACATTACCTTAATTACACAACCAAATAAAGACATTACAAAGAAAGAAAATTACAGGCCAATATCCCTGGTGAACATAGATGCTAAAATCCTCAACAAAATTCTAGCGAATCGGATCCAGCTTTACATTGGAAAGATCATACACCATGACCAAGTGGAATTTATACCTGGGATGCAAGGATGGTACAATATCCGCAAATCAATAAACTTGATACAACACAACATGATACAATACAAACAAACAAATTGAGAGACAAAAATCACATGATCATATCAATTGATACAGGAAAAGCATTTTACAAAATCCAGCACCCTTTCTTGATGAAAACTCTCAGCAAAGTGGGAATAGAGGGATCATACTTCAAGATAATAAAAGCCTTATATGACAAAACTACAGCCAACATCATACTCAATGGGCAAAACCTAAACTCATTTCCCCTAAGAACAAGAATAAGAGAGGGATGCCTACTTTCACCACTTCTGTCCCACATAGTACTGGAAGAGCTAGCCATACCAATCAGACAAGAAGAAGAAATAAAAGACATCCAAATTGGAAAAGAAGTAAAACTGTCCTTATTATCAGATGACATGATACTGTACATAGAAAACCCCAAAGACTCCATCAAAAAACTACTAGAATTACTAAATGAATTTGGCAATGTAGCAGGATACAAACTTAATACCCAGAAATCTAGGACTTTTTTTTTATACCATTATAATTAACTAACAGAAAGAGAAACTAAGAAAACCATCCTATTTACCATTACAGCAAAAAATTTAAGATACCTAGGAATAAAGTTAACTAAGGAAATAAAAGACCTGTACTCAGAAAACTACAGAACTTTGAAAAAAGAGATAGAGGAAGACATACACAAATGGAAGATTATTCTGTGTTCATGGATTGGTAGAATCAACATCATTAAAATATCCATACTACCCAAAGCAATCTACAGATTCAATGTAATCCACATTAAAATAGCAATGGCATATTTCACTGACCTTGAAAAAATGCTCCAAAAGTTAATCTGGAAAAAAAAAAAGACCCCGAATAGCCACAGCAATCCTGAGAAAGAACAAAGTTGGAGGGAGGGATCACAATACCAGATATCAAGCTATTTTACAAAGCCACTGTTTTCAAAACTGCCTGGTCCTGGCATAAGAACAGGCATATAGATCAATGGAACAGAACAGAGAACCAGAAATAGGCCCAAGCCATTATGCTCAATTAATATTTGACAAAGGAGGCAAGAGCATACAATGGAGTCAAGACAGTCTCTTCAATAAATGGTGTTGGGAAAATTGGTCAAATACTTGCAAAAAAATGAAACTAGACCACCAACTTATACCATACACAAAAATAAACTCAAAATGGATAAAGAACTTAGCCTAAGACAGCAAACCATAAAAATTTCAGAAGACTCTACAGGCTGCAAAATATCAGACATAATTCATAGAAATATCTTTACTGATACAGCTCCTAGGACAATGGAAACTAAGGATAAAAGAAACAAATGGGACTACATCAAAATAAAAAGCTTCTGTACAGCAAAATAAACCATCAACAAAACTACAAGAAAGCCCACTGCACGGGAGAATACATATATTTGCCAATGTTATCTCTGGTAAGGGTTTAATCTCCAAAATTTACAGGGAACTCATACGAATTAACAAAAGGATGATAAACAATACAATAAAAAAATGGGCAAAGGATCTAAATAAACACTTTTTGAAAGTGGACATACAGAAGGCCGAGAAACATATGAAACCATTCTCAAAGTCACTAATCATCTGAGAGATGCAAATCAAAACAACAATAAGGTACCATCTTACACCTGTCAGAATGGCTATCATCAACAAATCAAAAAATGACAAGTGCTGGTGAGGATGTGGAGAAAAAGGAACCCTTCTTCACTGCTGATGGGAATGAAACTTGTGCAGCCACTGTGGAGAACAGTATAGAGTTTCCTCAAAAAGTTAAAAATGGAACTCCCATTTGACCCAGTAATTACACTTTTAGGAATATGTCCCAACAAATCAGAAACACCAAGCATATGCACCCTATGTTCATAGCAGCACAATTTACAAAGATAAGATTTAGAAACAGCCTAAGTTCCCATCAGCAGATGAGTGAATTAAAAAACTGTGGTACATCCACACAATGGAATACTATGCAGCTGTAAAAAAGAAGGGATTCTTACCATTTGCAACAACATGGATGGAGATGGAGAGCATTATGCTAAGTGAAATAAGCCAGGCAGAGAAAGATAAATATCACATGATCTCACTCATTTGTGGAATATAATGAACAACATAAACTGATGAACAAAAATAGATCCAGTGATGGGCAATTTGCATATTACTCTTCTATTAGATAGGATAGAATACTGTAGAGATATGTGCCTTGATAGTTTAAAATCCGTGCTCAGGTATCTAAGCAAGTATACAGATTGTAATATTGAGTTTTAATTTCCTCAATAGCCCATTTTCAAAAGTTAGTAAAATTGTACTTAGATATTTTACTATTGATGAGACGCTGTCATTTTAATGTGAAAATGCCATTTGCTTTCATATCTGAAAAAGACATGTCCTACATTTTGAGACGTTACAGCACTTATAGTACTGTTCTACTTCCTTGAAGTGAGTTGATTTATCATCTTTAAGGTGGAATTTTCAAAATATCAAAATTATACTTTGTTGCATATAGTTTACTATTTTTCAAAATTGGATGGTTTACAATATATTTATTATAATTACTGTGGTTTGTGGAGGTAAAATTGTATCTGGTTAAATTTCAGTAGTTGTGGTAACATTGAGTGTTACCAAAATGATGTGTTTGTTTATTGCTTTGCTGCCATCTCTCTATTCTTTTCTTCTCTTTTTTTTTAAAATTAATAACAGTCTATACTTATTTTGCCTTTGCATCAGCTCCTAATTTATTTTTCTTCAAAATACGCTAAATGCAATGGCCCTTACATATATTGCCATCCTATCTAATAAAGAAGGAATATGCAAATTGACCATCACACCATAATAAGGTGGTTGCACACACAGCGGAGGCAGAGATTCCGTAACACAAGATGGCTGCACCCACAGTAGAGGCGGGAATCCCGTAACACAAGATGGCTGTGCCTGCAGCAGATGGCCATGTTCCCACCAGGTGGGGGGCTCAGCCTCAGGTCCCCTGGCCCAGCACCAGGGTGGGGGGCATGGCCTGAGGTCCCCAGCCCAGCACCAGGGTGGGGGACACAGCCTCAGGTCCCCCAGCCTGGGGCAAAAGGTATGGCCTAAGGTCCCCCAGCCCAGCACTGGGGCAGAGGGCAAGCCCCAACTGGCAGAGCTTGACGGGAGACCTCAGGCCATGCCCCTCACCCAGTAGGGACCTGAGGCTGCATGGCGCTGGGCTGGGGCAGGGGACCTGAGGCTGTGCCTCCCACCTGGTAGAGCTTGACAGGGGACCTTAGGCTGCGCCCCCTTCCCTGGCACCAGGCGAGGTGACCTCAGGCCATGCCCCCCATCCCAGTGCCAGGCTGGAGGACTTCAGGCTATGCCCCCTGCCTAGCAGGGCTTGATGGGTGACCTCAGGCTGTGCCCCCCACCCCAGCGCTGGGCTGGGGGACCTGAGGCCGCACCCCATACCCTGGCGCTGGGCCATGGTACCTGAGGCTGTGCCTCCCAACTGGCAGGGCTTGATGGGGGACCTCAGGCTGCACACCCTGCCCAGTGGGGCTTGACAAGGGACCTGAGGCTGTGTCCCCTGCCTAGGCTGGGGGATCTCAGGCCACGCCCTGGTACCAGGCTAGGGGACCTCAGGCCATGTCCCTCACCCCAATGCTGGGCCAGGGGACTTGAGGCTGAGCCCCCGACCCGGTGGGGCTTGATGGGGGTGTGGCTGGCTGGGTCTGCATCTTGCCCAATGGGGGTGGGGTCGGCTAGGTATGGGTCTCACACAATTTCAAGGTGCATGCAGGTGGGTGGGGACTTGAGTGTGGGTTCCGCAGCACACCCCAGATTCTGACAGGAGGAAGATTTTCATATACACTTTACTAATTTTCTTTCATCTCTGACAATTCTATTATAGAGAAGGGCAAATAGCAATATTTAAATATTTCCTCTAATTCCCTTTTAATGTGCATGAATTTCATGTTCCAGGCCACTAGTTACTATAATAAAATAGAAATCTGACCTTTGCAAAATAAAGGGAATGAGTATAACTACGGAAATCATTCAGTTGTTCTTTACAACTCAGGCTACATTTAGGGTCCAGCCAAGTAATGAAGAATAATAAACTCACAATCTTTAACTTAATCACATCTACAACTAGCCTTCTACGTCCCCATAAACTAACATATACAAGTTCTAAGCATAAGAATATGGATACCTTTTAGGGGACTATTTTTCAGCTTTGCACAGATGTCAACAAAGATACCCGATATTCATAGAGAAAGATTTATGTAATAAATAAATAATTACTTGAAAACTATGTGCTGGCACAATGCTGGGCAGAAAGGATGTGACTTCTAACAAGAGAGTTATCTCCCTGTCTGCACAGAGCTTACACCCGTAGAGTGGCTGATAGCTTCCATTTCTCCATGAAGGAGGTAAAGAGGACATTTTAGATTCTTGAGGTGGTTAGCAGGAAGTTTGAAGAATATAGAGAAAGTTGGAAATGGCTGCTTTGGGAAAATGAAAGAGAAAAGATTGAGTCAAGAACTAGTAGAATCTGGGACTATTTAAAGATCCCAGAGGTATACTAGCCATTAGTATTTATCATGTATTTTCAGCTCTTCAGCCTTAGAGCTCACAGTTCAATTGATAACTCTGTAATTTCTATATTGTAACTTTTTAGAGTATAGGGGAAGAAAAATATTTTTTCTCCACACTTTGAGTTCTTAGCTTAGACCCCTATAATAAAAGATTAACAACAAAAGATCAGAAGTTTATTGGCATATGTACCTTTGTACACCTAGAAGATACTCAGGGAAAAATGAGTAACTCCTTGAGGTGGCTTAAATCACCAGTTTTAAGTACCATCTTCAGTTAAAGACAAAAAATAGAAAAATGAGTGTGTGTGTGTGTGTGTGGCGGGGGCGGGGGGGTTGGGGTGGGTGGACGGGTTGTGGGTTGTGATGGTGGTGATGGGGTGGGTAGTTACGGCCAGTTACCAGGAAAAGCAAGGATAAGGTTTGTTATGCACATTTAATTCAGTGATGAGAATTTCTTATGATTTAAAGTCATACTTCCCTACCTGGTACACAGAGGGAGACAACTTTACAAATGGAGGTTTTCTTTAGGAAATGGTAACAGCCTGGTTGGCATGGGTCAGTGAATGAGCATCGACCTATGAACTAGGAGGTCACAGTTTGATCCCCAGTCAGGGCACATGCCTAGGTTGCAGGTACGATCCCCAGTGTGTGGTGTGCAGGAGACAGCTGATCAATGATTCTCTCTCATCATTTATGTTTCTATTTCTTTCTTCCTTCCTCTCTGAAATTAATAAAAAAATATTTTTAAAAAGTCAAAAGGGTAACTCATACTCTGTTTCAGAGCTTTTCCTGTGTCTACTGTTTCTCCAGATTTCAGCTCAAAATAATTTTTATTCTAAAGAGACGTTTTGGGGTGGCATATTCTGTTACCATTCAAGTGACTACCATTTATCACATCACCGAATTTCATTTTCCAACACATAGCACTGAAATATTGTTTATCATCACTCACAAGAAGATGTATAATATACAAAAAAGCAAATATCAGACTGTTTCTAAATATTTCTCTATCAGTTAAATTAAATTAAGTTTTAAAGTGATGAAATATATGAAGGTGAGCAAAAAAGTATACTGCTAATATTTTAGACTTTCAACATCTTTTCATGTTCTGTTTTGTATCTATATTTACCTGGTCTTTGGAAACAGATGACAGGAATTTTTAATGTGCAATTATTTAGAGAATTGCTTTAACAAATATGAGAACTATATATCTGCTTCTTTTCTTGATTATTCCTTATATGTATCAGTATTTGTCTCTAGAAAAGTACAAGGCAGGAAAAAGTTAAAAATTGCTGTCAATTATTATTTCTCCCTTAATAAAAAATTGGTTTGCAAAAAATCCATAATTATCCACATTTGGGATTTTCCATATTCTAGCCAAGGACTTAATGACCTCCTCAACCTGCCACCCAGACTGATGATTCTGTCTTACATTTATTCTAGTCTTACAGTTTTAGCCTCTTTATCTGCCAGATAAAACCAGGACTCTGCACCTTCTCTCACTGTGTCTTTTTCACATATGTGTAATATGGGAGGGAAAAAAACAATATTTTGTTAACAATGTTAATTAATTAGCATTTTATTCTGCATTTTATTCTCTATCCCTATTCAAGGAAATAATTTGCTGACAGCTTCTTGCCTCAGTGGAAGAATCTGGAAAAAGGAAGTATAGAATTTTTTTTTCTAGTACTTCAACCTCCTAGTGTAAAAGTATATCTGAGCATAGACACAGTGTGGCATTGACAAGAACACAAAAAAACAAGAATCATTTCCACTATTGGCCTACCACTCTCTTCTTACTAACAAGCTGAACAAAGAGAAGAAGTTGTGCTCTACTGCCTGGCACCAGCCCTAGAGAGATAGCAAAACCCAAGAAAAGAAGAGAACAGACCAGAATTTCCCCATCCACGTGTTATTAAGATTTTGGAGCAACTGATGCTTTGTTGTGG
The DNA here is from genome assembly GCA_026230045.1 of Corynorhinus townsendii. Classification (NCBI taxonomy): domain Eukaryota; kingdom Metazoa; phylum Chordata; class Mammalia; order Chiroptera; family Vespertilionidae; genus Corynorhinus; species Corynorhinus townsendii. Next base: position 99,429,552 of record JAPDVU010000002.1, read on the forward strand.
GAAGTTGTCCTGTGCACTCTGGGTTGTTTGATAGCAATGTTCACCTCTACCCAGTAGATGTCAATATCACCCTTCTCCCCAAATGTGACAACCAAAAATATAGCCAGAATTACCAAATGTCCCTGGAGTGGAGAGAGGGAGAAAAGGCACCCTCATTTGAGAACCACATATAACCTGGCAGATTAGGCCTTCAACAACTCTAGCAAGCTTCCTGTTCTCATTCTGCTGAAATTTTGAGCCTGGCTCAGCATCTCTTAAGAATTTTTGAAGGCTAATTTATAACTTCCAGGTGAGCAAGCTTCTAATGTAGGCAAGGTCTGAATATCTGTTCAAGATATGCCTGCTATTTATCCTGCCAGAAAGTCTTTTGTTTTCTTTTAGTGCTGACCAACAATGCCTTTCAAAGCAATTTTCTCTGGTGACTGAACTTGGATTACAGAGGAGTATACTCTCTTTTTTTGATGAGAGTTCATGTGCATTGCCATATTGTACTCCAGAAAGTTTAACATATAATTTTGCCTAAGAGTTTTTTAAAAATATTTTTATATTGGTTGTCTAATCTGTTATACTTAGTTTTGGTTATTTAAATTTAAGCAGTTCTTACTGCCAAAACATATTTGGGCTATTATTAAAACCACTGTGTAAAATAGATGCATAGACATAAACATATGTATAGATAAGACTTTGTAGGAAGGAAATGGGAAATAACTCTTGGAACTATAATTTAGCATTGTATACCTGAGTTCCATAGCACAGAGAGAAAAATGAAAGAAATATAAGGCACTAAGATATCATCTCATAATCAGATCAAATTATATTTTCATAATGAATTCAGATGGCTAACAAGAAAATAGATTTTGGCCTTTAAGACTTTTGAAATCTTTACAATCACATTGTTTTTTATTAAAAAAGCAAACATGTTTACACATCTACTATAGTCTATACTACTATCTAAAGCATCCAGGAATTGGCTGCTCTAACTCATTTATTGACAGTATCTATAAAGACTTTTTAACTGCTAAAAATGTTTTTTAAGGACACTAAGATTTATTTGGTTCTATTAATAATTATATATTTATGGGGTTTTGTGAATAGAAAACATGTGCATGGTAGAAATATTCAAAAGCTACACTCATATAAAAAGTTAAAAATAAGTCAACTTCCCCTTCTTACTTCACCTCCCAGATTCCCCAGAGGCAGCCTACTGTTATCAACTAATCATGCCTTTTCCAGAGATATTTTTGCATAAACAAATGTAAGCATATAAAATATTTTTATGCATGTGGTATTACACTCTATATGAAATTCCAACCAAGAAAAATTAAAAATCTGTATGATTTTGTAAGTAAAAATGAACTTTGATTTATAAGCCAGATTCTAACTATGGCTCAGATTTGACCATTTAGTCCATGTTCCTGGGACACATCTTGGTTTTATGAAAAGGAACACCTTAAGATTCATGTACCTTATTTTGTGGAGTTTTGCTTCAGCCTGAATTTCAATATCCTTCCAGGTATCTTTTGGAGTCCATATGTGTTATCTCAGCTGTGGTCACATGCAAGTCTTCTTAATCCCTCTTCAGCTTAAAGCCTACAGCATTCAGTCTGCAACCAGAAGCTTTTGGATAATTCCTCACAATTAGGTCCCTCTCCTTCCCCACCATGCCCTCTAAGGACCTTGGTTGCTGCCTGTAGATAAAGCTTGTGGCATCAATGCTTCCCTGGAGGATGGCGGTCCCCTGAAGCCCTCAGCACAGCAAAGCTATGTGCAGTGTTCTCAACAGACCTGAGAAGACTCAGATTCTCCTTTTGGTTTTTTTCACAGTCTCTCTAGCCAACAACTGAGCTTCTGTCCAGATTAAGTCAGTCACTAAATCACAGTACTTGAGGTTTCTTTTTGTAATTAGCAGTTCAGAAGATTCTGACGTATCTTGAGCATCATGGTTGGCCATTGCCTCTGTGTTTGATTCTCTTTCCTTTTAGGAGGAGAGTTCTCCATGGGGCTATACACTGAGTGGCCAGATTATTATGATCTCTCAATGCATAATAATCTGGCCACTCAGTGTGTGTGTGTGTGTGTGTGTGTGTGTGTGTGTGTGTGTATTAATTAGAGGCCCAGTGCATGAATTCGTGCATGGGTGGGTCCGGCCACCCTGGCCAGGGGGAGGGGACAGGGGGCTGTTGGCCTGCCTGCTGGTTGAAGTCCTGGTCGAGGGGACATTTTGCATATTAGCCTTTTATTATATAGGATATACACTGAGTGGCCAGATTATTATGCATTCAGAGATCATAATAATCTGGCCAATCAGTGTATAGACTCTCTGACAAATAAGCTCTGTACACAAACACACTGCCTCAACAGGACATTAGACATGTCTTGACTTCTCTGACACTTGAAATAAACATAATTTATATTCAGAATTAAATATACTAATTACATATAAAAATGACCTCCTTCCACTAACCTATATATCACCCTGTTCCTTTTTCCTCTGCTTTCTTGCTCAGTACTGTTTGGAAAGGGAAGAAGAAAACAATTCTCAGTCACTTTGATGTTGCTAGATGTTTCTTCCTACATGTTGCCATCTAGACCATGTAGTCTAACTATGATTTTCTTTTCTGCAATAGCAAGACATGTTTTATTGTTATTGTATTCGCAGCCCCAGGATGTCTTTGTTTCCATGGCAATCAAAGTTGGTGTTTCCAAAAGTTATTTATTCAGCATTTTTGAAATCATAACATTTTGGTGGAATGCTAGCTAAGACTGTGAGTTATGATTGCATCTAGCAATGCTACACTTGGCATACATATTTTCATTTTTAAAAGTTTTCTATTGAAGTAACAGGAAAATATTTTGGTGGTATAAGTCTAATTCTTGTTTCATTGGGTTGGTATTAAGCTAGTTTTCCTTCTCCTCCATGTACCTTTCTAGCATTTCACCTTTAATGTTTAGCTATAAGATTGAGCCCCAGGAATGGAGAAACCCTCTTACAATAAAGAGGTCATTTTCGGCTTTGTTTCACAGCTGACTTTTGCAAGTCAGAGAAAATCAACAATATCCATAACCTAAACACCATGTGAAAAATAACTCCTATCAAACAAACCCACAGAGCTTTACTGGTGGCCTGAATAATTCCTGACATCATGTAGAGATTATGGAAAGCCCTGCCCTTCTGTTCTGAGAGTATGTGTCAAAAGGGATGAAATGGAAGGAGACCCTATGTATGCTAATCTCCTTTTTCTGAACTAAGATACTAGAGAAAGAAGCAATGTTATCTTGCTTGCTAAGAATATCTAAAGCAAAGGGATTTTTATCTAGCAGCTTTTAGAGGACTATTGGAAGAGACTATATGCAGAAAACCTGCCCCCTACCATTTTGCACTCCAACTTGGGGAAGCAGCATCACAGTAAAATATTAATTATCCCTAGTTCGGAGGAGGAGGAGGAAGAGGAGGAGGAGGAGGAGGAGGGGGGGGAGGAGGAGGGGGAGTCTTTGTTGTGTTTATCTCTCATCTGATGTTAAAGGTACTCAAAAATGCCCACACTCTTCAGCAAGATATGCTCTGTCACTCTGTCAGGCTGTGTATGGACAGTGGTTTTGGCTAGGTCATTGTGCCCTGTTTATATGACTTCGTAGCATACTGTCCTGGGAATCAAAATATATTACAACTAGAAATTCGTGCACTGGGGGGGTGGGGGGGTGTCCTTCAGACCAGCCTGCACCCTCTTACAGTCTGGGAGTCCTCAGAGTATGTCCGACTGAAGGCTTAGGCACGCTCGCCCGGGGAAGCGGGCCTAAGTCCGTTAATCAGACATCCTTAGTGCTGCTGCGGAGTGGGGAGAGGCTCCCACCACTGCCACTGCGCTCACCAGCTGTGAGCCCGGCTGAGGGCTTCTGGTGGAGGGGCACTCCCCTTGTGGGAGTGCACTGACCACCAGGGGGCAGCTCCTGCATTGAGCATCTGCCTCTGGTGGTCAGTGCACATCATAGTGACCGGTTGTTCCGCCATTCAGTTGATTTGCATATTAGGGTTAGACCTTAGGAGGGTAAGCCTATTATTGCCAAATAAGAAACTATACAGGAAAAGAGATCATATTAAACAAGCCCAGGACAGAAGTACAAATGAAGACCCACATACCATATTCTTCATATATTTAAAAGCTATAAATAATGGTAACAAATCATTAGAGAATATATGTTCTATTGTCCTACCACCACATTAAGAAGGTCAGGTTTAGATTTATAGTTGTGGGACTCCTTGGAGTTCTGTATCAGATCAAAGCAATGTAGAAGTTAGTGTGAGCCTGCTTCTCTCCACTCTCTTCTGCATACCATCCTCGATCCCTTACATTCTGCAAGGAGCTCATACAACGCTTGAGGACACCAGCCTACATAGTTAAACTGCATTCACTTTTCCCAAGCACCATCCTCATTGCTACCCCTTAGACCTAGGGGTGCTGTATTAGTTTTTTATGAAGCATAAATTTAGTGGCTTAAAAGAGCCACATCTCATAGTTTCTTTGGAGTAGGAGCCAAGTCATCGTTTATCTGGGTCCTCTGTGTATCCTATACAATAAAAGCCTAATATGCAAATTGACTGAATGGCAGAACGACCGGTCACTATGATGTGCACTGACAACCAGGGGCCAGATACTCAACACAAGAGCTGGCCCCAGCCCACAGGCCCCAGGCCAGCCAAGGTGGGTGCCAGCAAGGGCCCCCCGAGTGCCCCACCAGTTGCCCCACATCGGCCCTGATCCCCAGCCAAGCCTAGGGACCCTACCCATGCACAAATGTCGTGCACTGGGCATCTAGTGATCTTATAAGGTTGCAGTTAAGGTGTTAGCCTAGGGGCTTTCTCATAGGGTAGCTTGAATAGGGAAGGATCTTCCATGTCCACTCAGCATATTGGCACAATTTGTTTCCTTAAGGGTATAGGATTCATAGATACCTATTATCTGTCCTTTTTGCAAGGCCAAATCTTATATAATACAATATAATTATGGAAATCAGGTTTCATTACCATATGTCATAATGTAGTCAGAGGACTGAAATCCCATTACCTTTGCCGTATTCTATTATTTAGAAGCACTCATAGGTTCTGCTTATGCAAAGGTGAGGATCAGGGATTATACAAAGTGACAGCACCAGGAGACATGGATCACTGGGCCATTCTAAAGTGTGTCTTCCCCAGGTACATATACATATGGTATGGACTGGCCTCAGAAGGATGGACCATGAGAGGAGGCTGTGTACAACTTGGATATGGTCTCCAGGTGCATTTGGGCAACAAATACTGGGGTCCTATGTACTTGACCTATGTTTTGGAAGGTGAACATATGGTCTCCATGTTGTCTTAGTCCTTTGGGTCAGAGGACTTCTTAGCCCAGGGAAAAGGCACAGTTTGGATAGAGCCAGAGTGGAAACCTTTAAATTGCATAAACTAAGGCAAAGGCCTTGCTTTTCTGAGTCTAAAAATAATATTGGCCACAATTTTGTCCACCTCACACTTGGGCTGTGTGATATCATGGGCCTAGGATGAGTTATAACCAAGAAGACATGGACCACCATCACTGAAGAGAATAGCCAAGACTCAGCACCAAAGGGATTCTCAAGTGAATGCCAGGTTCTCTGCTTCACCTCCATGAAGGTGTATAACATGCTCTTTCATACAGCTAGACTGCATCTGAGAAGGACATGATGAATGAAAGCAGAAAAGTTAGAGTCAGCATTTATCTGAAAGGGACTGTTTAAAATGGAAAAGACTCTGCATCTTCCAAAAGAGACAGAAAAATAAATTGATAAAGTTTCTCCATTTCCCAACAGCTTGGGAAACACATGAGAAAAAGTCACACCAAGCTATAGGAAATTAAAAACGTTATTTTATTTGCTTTTTTGATATGGCATAAATATATACTTCAATCCCACTATATCAATCTTACCCTTATAGCTTCCAATTTACCCTGTTGTTGGTAACTTTATCCTCAGCAACTCTTGAATCATTCCCAGAACCTGAATTGTACCAGAGTTTGGAATTGTGCAAGTCCAAATCTTAGGCAAGGCCAATATACTTGAAAGATCCCTGCTGCTACTGGATATTTAAATACACTTTTACTTGGCTCATGTTTCTCAACTTTTTCTATTTTTCAAGCCTATGTTTTCAGCTATGTTCATTGTAGTTCTTACTGTTTGTACGATGATTTTTATTTCCATCTTTGTTTTCTTTTCCTTTTCTGTTTTCTTGTTTACTTTTTATTTCTTTCTGTGTTATCTTTTCTCTTTGTTATTTTGTCTTAAGACAAGTTTTAAAGCTTTCTTTGATAGTAATTTATGTTAATTGTTCTACAAATCCTTATTTTAATAGATATCCTTTTTATACTCTTCATTTTTTGTGTGTTACTTTGCTCCTTTTATATTATACTAGAGGCCCGGTGCACAAAAATTCATGCAAGGGGGAGGGGGGTGTCCCCTCAGCCAAGCCTGGACCCTCTCCAATCTGGGACCCCTCGGGGGATGTCTGACTGCCGGTTGGAAATCCTTCTCACAATCCAGGACCGCTGGCTCCTAACTGCTCACCTGCCTGCCTTCCTGATTGCCCCTAACTGCCCGCCCCCTGCCAGCCTGATAACCCCTAACTGCCTTTGCCTGCCAGTCTGGTTGCCCCTCACTGCCCCCCCTGCTGGCCTGGTTGCCCCATAAAGCCTGCTGGTCAGTTGTTTGGTCATCCCTCGCTAACCCCCCTGCCAGTCTGGTCGCCCCACACAGTCTGCTGGTCAATCGTTTGGTCGTCCCTTGCTAACTGCCCCTCTGCTGGCCTGGTCGCCCCACACAGCCTGCTGGTCAGTCATTTGGTCATCCCTCGCTAACCCCCCTGCCGGCCTGGTTTCCCCATGAAGCCTGCTGGTCAGTCGTGTGGTTGTCCCTCGCTAACCCCTCTGCTGGCCTTCTTGCCCCACACAACATGCTGTTCAGTTGTTACTATGAAGGCATCATGACCAATTTGCATATTACCCTTTTATTAGTATAGATAGCTTTAGTTAGGGTGCAGATTCCTTCTGACTTTTAATGGGGACTAATCTGTTAGGATCACATCTTTACTTAAAAATAAGATAGGGAGAAAATATTTCTCAGTATACTTTTTTACCCCATCTACTATGAGCATATGTAAACAATATCAGTCATTCAAAATGCTCTGAGCATTTTGGGCAAAGAGAAAGTAAGCTTGGACCAGAGAGAGTCATTCTTTCATAAGCTTTTCTTTTTAAATTTATCTTTATTCTTGAAAGTATTATAGATGTCCCCTTTTTATCTCCCACCTCATTCCTGCCCCCTCTCCAGGCCTTCACTAGGCTTTTGTTTTTGAGATCTTGTATTTTTGCAAGTCTCTTCAGTGGTCTGTGACTGGCTATTGTGCCACACAACAATTAGTCCTGCCCAACTAATAGCCTGTTTATATGATTATTTGTTCTTTGTTTGGCCTCACTCTGTGTAACTCTGTAGTGTTGATGGAAGAAGGCACACATCCTTTTTCCATAACCCATTCATATTCTTAAACTTACAATCTCAAATAAGCAATCAATCAACAATTGTATTGGTCATAGGCATCTTAGTTATGTGCTACCCGCTTTCTATGTATTAAAACACATAAATGCAAATACAGACATAGATATAAACATAGTCAAGGTGTCATGCCACAAATTAGTCCTTATATCACTGTTCTTGGCAGCTTATTTATAGGTTAGGATTTCAAGTTGAGGTTCTTTTTTTTGTGCTTTAATTGAAGATAGAATATTCTTATTTGAGTTTCATGCATTTTATAGTTTTATTGTTTTTTATTTTTTAATTTGAATTTATTGAGGTGACACTGGTTAACAAAGTATACAGGTTTCAGGTGCACAATTCTACAACACATCATCTGTTGTGTGTTTGCCACCCAAGTCAATTCTCTGTCCATCACCAATTATCCCACCTAGAAATGCCTTTATGCTGAAAGCTCTAACCATAAGCCTCTCTCTCTCTCTCCATAAATAATATATTGACACCATAAGGACACTATTGTTTAGAAAATGTTATTATGAAAGCTAATTGGGCAATATGGAAAGCTTTTAGCACTAACTCTCTATAATAAGTGATGATTTTAATAATATTCAAAATAAGTGTACAGTGCTAGAAACTGAATGATCCATACTTGTGAATTCATTTATACTTACTAGTAGCTGTCATTCTTAAGCAAATTCAAATTTTGATTATATATACCTGTTCTGGGTCATCTAAAAAGCAGTATACAAGGATCTTAGAAGTCTCTCCTCCCTATTCACTCAAGAAAAATTGTGCTTCGAATATGACTACCTAGTCTTTTTATCTTCAGTGCAAAGGTGATAACATGCAGAGAAAACTTTTCTCTAGGGTTTATGACAGATAATGAAGGCTAAAGGTTTAGTCAGCTCCATGATAAAACCACAAATATTTCTATTTTATTATTTCTTTTAGGATTGAACTTAAAGTCAGGAATACAAGGAACACAAGCTGTTATTTTAATTTAACATATTTGAACCACTTGCTATTAACTTTTCAATTGTAGGGAACATTAACTCATATTATTTGATGCTACTAGTTTTATTAGAATGGGTTAAATTTCCATATGTTCTAATATCTGAATAGAAGATGAATTTTATAATGATTATTATACTAATAACTCTAATTAGACTGATTATAATAATCTATTTTATTTCATCAAGTGAAGACCATATAAGTTTAAAAGAGAGCAAATGTTCACATAATCATTCCTATTTTATTGTAGTGGAATATACTACAAAATATGGCACTAATTCTTTTATGCTTTTCAATTAAAAATTGAGTTAAATCTCATTTTTATTATCTAACATGATCATGAAAAAATAAAACTGCATGTGCTATAATGTATAACACCCATTTTATAGGTAAAAAAATTAATGTTCAAAAGCATCAGGTAACTTTCCTAAGGTCATATTGCTAACAAGTGACAGGTTTTTAAATAATATGATTTTGGCCTATAGCATAAAGAAGGATTCTAAATTTTGAGAATTATAGCTAGAAGAGCTAATGTGGGAAAACAAAGCTGGACTGAACAAAAAACAAGCTTGAAAAGTAACTAGTAAGTTATTCCATTTTCTACTGTTAGTGGGTGCTAGCTAGTTGTGTTGAGAACACCATTCTATTTAAACTTAAAGAAGAACTTACTGTTTGAGGGAATCCTATATAATGAAAGCCTAATATGCTAAGTGTCTGGTTATCCAGTTGGGCGTTCAACCAATCAAAGCGTAATATGTTAATGATATGCTAAGGCCATTCAACCGCTTGCTATAATGTGCACTGACCACCAGCAAGCAGATGCTCCAAGCAATAGGTTAGCTTGCTGCTGGGGTCCGGCCAATTGGGACTGAGCGAGACAGGCTGGACACACCCTGGAGCCCTCCCACGGTCCCTCCCTGGCTGGCCAACTTTCCGCATCCCTTCCCGGCCCTGATCGTGCACCCGTGGGATCCCTTGTCCTGGCTTGCACCCTCTCGCAATCCAGGACATCTCTAGGGATGTCAGAAAGCTGGTTTTGGCCTGATCCCGCAGGCCAGGCCAAGGGACTCCACTGGTGCACGAATTTGTGCACTGGGCCTCTAGTTGTATATAAAGCAAGAAGATCTTATGAGTTGTAGAAACCAAATATGTAGTAGAAATCCATCTTTATAACCCTGTTGTTGGGTATAACTAGAGATGGGTCAGGCTCCTCATAGAACATGTTATTGATATGTTTAGTCAACATATATATTAAATTTTCCTTCTGAAATATTACTTGGATAACTTGAAGATATAATATAAAAAAGGTATTTTGCCTACTAAAGAGAAAGTTATAGCCTCTTAGAATGGCACTTTTTTTGTTTAATAGAAGTTGGCATCTGACCAGTTAATTTTAGCAATTAACAGATGGAAATGGGAAAAAATAGAAGAAATATTAAACAGGAAGTTAATTTTTCCATCTCTTAAATTCTTGATGGAGAATAACATACTTCTCTGAGTTTAATTAGTCTTGAGATCAAGAAGAAGATTAACAGTGCAGAATCATATGAATTCATACTTGCTGTCATTATTTTATTACATAATCATAAGTATTAAGCAAAATGGAAAGCTATAGCTTACATTTCAGGTGTCGAGTATAGTCTCATTCTGACTGAGTCATTGTCTCAACTTTATACATATATTTGGGTATACATATTATTTTAAAAAACCAGCTTTTGTGGTTATAACTTATATAGATTACCATAATCACTAGAATGGCATAAAAAGGATGTTAAATTAATAGATGATCTCCTGAAAACTGTTTTTCTCTTTTGCTTTGACAGTACTAAAAACACCCAGGGACTAGGAGAGCTGTATATTAGTTGTCTATCACTGTACAACAGCAACTTAAGATAATACACATTTATTATTTCAGATTCCTGAGTCAGGTTTCTCTTATTGGATACTCTGATTTTGGAAATATCACAAAGATGCAGTCTTCTCCAGACTATTGTGTGAAGAATCTTAGTCCATGGTCCCTCCCTAGAAGAACCAGTCTCAAATGGAATATTGTGCTGAGGCTTCAGTTCTTCATGAGCTGTGTTAGAGGTGTTTGTCTGTTCTCCTCATGCAGGCTTCCCATAGATCTCCATACACTATTACAGCAAGAAAGAGTGCTAGCAAGATGGAAGTAACAGTCTTTTGTAAACTAATCTCAGAAGTGACATCCCATCACTTTTGTCATATTCCGCTCATTATAATTCAGTCACTAGGTCCAGCTCACACTCACGGTGAGGGAATGACACAAGTATGTGTATGATTGAGCAGTGGAGAATCATTGGGAACCAATTGAGATAATTGCCTACCAGAGCTATAAGCTCATAACTTCTAGGAAAGCAAAACTTGATTTTGTTGTTTGTAATTTACTTAGACTGTAAGTAAAGCTTATCATGTCAGTCAACATGCCAACAACAAGCAATGGTAAATGTTTCCCTATTTGAATAAACAGACATGTCTTACTATAGTGAAAACAAGAAAAGAGAGCAAGAGTAGGATTTGCTTTTTGTGCCTTATTGATCCCCTAGAAGGACAAGACTATAAAATTTCATATTTAAGACTCATATATTCAATTTAATAACTATGAAATTGCTTTATCTTTTTTTTTGTTACCTGAGATTTTTAGGTTAGTTTAATTTAGCCTATCACATAATTATAATATCAAGGCAATAATTAGCATGTTATAAATAAATAATGCATAGGACAAGAGCAGAGATAAACTATATTTATTCTTGATCAATGATTGCTTTACTGATATTATGAAAAATACAGCCAAATTCCTGAGTTTAATCCTTTTTGAGTTTGTTCTATCCCATATATTGATTTTTTTAACTTAACCTGAGGATAAGATTTAGAGAGTGAAAACCTACATGGGTTTTATTCTCTAAAACTTTCCAGTGTAACTTGTATTAATATATGTTCTGTCTTACAAATATTTTCAAATACCCCCTCAGCAGCTCTATTACTACTACCCTGGTTTAAGATACCACTATTGCTCATATAGATTTTTGCAATATTATTCTCATTTTTCTCACAGATTCTGTTCTCATGCTATCCTCCCTTAGTAATCTTAAAATGTAAGTCAAATTATATGACACCTCTGTCAAAACCCTTCAGTGCTTCCTCACCTTACTCGGAATGAAAGCCAAAATCCTTTCAAAGGCCCACAAAGCCCTATGATTGGGGGCACTATCATTTCTCTGACATCTTATCATTTGCCATTTGATCATGTTCAACACACAATTGCATCCTTGCAGTTCTCTGAAAACCCCAGGAATGTTAGAACCTTTGCATTGGCTGCTCCTTCTGCTTGGAATGCTATTCTCCCAAATATTAGCTTGACTTGCTCCTTTATCTCTTTCAAATAAATGTGAATGTTTCTCACTCTGGCTACATGGCCCTGTTTAAAAAATTGAATTTCCTGTCTACCTGGCTTTCTTTTTCCACATTCCCTGCTTCCCCTTCCCCAACTTTGAACAACATTAACTATTTAATTTGTTTGTTTCTCGACTTTGAAGAGTTACTGACTATTCTATTTGCCTAGGGACTAGAATAGTGCCTGGTACATTCTATGGTAGGTGCTCAATAAATTGTTTTTAAATAAGATGTCTATTGTTTTCTTTCAGTAAAATAATTGGACTCATATCCACCTTATCTTAAGTCATAAGAAAATAGAAAATTTAAATTCTTTTAATTATTTACAAACACATTGTCAAACTATTTTTACGTTCATTTTCTTAAGAGTACAGAAAGAGTCAAGTTTGTATATGGGCAATGTTATGTAAATGCTACATGAAATATGTAATCTGTATTCCCTGGGTTAGTCGACACACAGAAGTAACAAACTCCATGATTAAATATTTTGATTTTATCCTATATAATAAAAGCCTAATGTGGAAATTGTCCTCTCAGGAGTTTGTCCACTCATTATGATGTGGGCTGACCACCAGGGGGCGGTATGGAACATGGCAGGCTGCAATGGAGGTGTTGCCAGCCCCAATGGGCCCCGACAAGAGCAGAACCGTGGTGGGAAGGTGGAGCATGTGAGTGTGTGGCACCAGGCCAAGGCAGGCGCGAGGGGGGCCCGATCGCCCAACAGATCACCCCAAAGACCAGCAGTGGTGGTGGGGGGATGGGTCTGCCACCCAGGTCCCAGGCACTGAGGGAGCTGGGTGGGGGCTTCAGCCCCAATTGATCACCCTGCGGGTAGGATGGTGGAGCAGGTGAGGGGGTGGTGCCAGGCCATAGCAGGGTGCCAGGCAGAGCTACAAGGTTGGGGGCATGAGCTGGGGCCCTATCCCTGCAGGCCTTTCAAAAGGACCCCACCCATGCATGAATTTGTGCACCAGGCCTCTAGTCTTACCTAATAATAGAGAAACATGTAAATTGACCATACCTCTGCTACGCCCACAGCCAATCAGCGTGAGTATGCAAATTAACCCAACAAAGATGTTGATTAATTTGCATAAATAACTGGGTCCCAAGAACCTCCTCAGCACCCAGGTCACTCCTAGCCAGACATTGGAGGGGCAGGGGAGCCCCTTCCCAATCCTAAAGCCTCAGGTGGAGGGGGGAAGGGGCTGAGCCTGCGGTCGGAAGGAAGGAAAAATATCAATGGAAACATATCCTCAGGTGAGGATAAAAAGAAAAATAAAGAAAGAAATGTCATATCCTATGAAAGACACATCTTGAAAATGCCTAAAGAAAGTTGTCATTTTTTCATGGCGAAGGGACTGGAGTCCATGTTGATGAAAATACCTTGGCAGATTCGGTGACTGGCAGTGGCTGCAGAAGCAGGGTGATGGGGCTGGAACCTTCCCCTGATCAGCCTGGTTGCCTCCCCCAAAGGGAGGCCAGACTGTGGCTTAGGTCTGCTCCCAATGGGGAGTGGCCTAAGCCATCGTAGGATATCCCCTGAGGGCTCCCAGTATGTGAGAGGGGGCAGGCTGGGCTGAGGGACCCCTCCCCAGTACATGAATTTCATGCACTGGGCCCCTAGTATTTAATAATTGGACTTCTGACTCATAAATAACTTTATTATGAGGGCCAGAATTTAAATTTTAATAGGTTATTTATATAATAATTAACACAAAGTTAATTAAATTGTAGTGTCTCATACTACATTTAACTGTTTTCTACCATATGCAAAAGAGCATATCTTTTGTAGTTTAAAGGCTGCGGAAGATTTTTTTTCTTCCTCTTTTTATTTATTTATTATTTCCTTTCTTAGCACCACAACTTAAGTCATATCTCACCCAAGTTCCCACTGTGCATTAATTGGATACTTTGATGTGGGTCTCTGGGAAACAGTAGGTCAAACCTAACAAAGTGAAATGTAATTAAAATAGATGTAACATTCTAGTTTGGGTACAGAGCCCTACTTATATTCCTTAAGATAGGAGTTCTGTAATTTGACTTTAATGATTTTAATTGGCTAGAGATTACAACATGATATGGCTTCCTAAAAAATGGTAATTCTAAGCCTAGTTTATACTAATGGCAGTATGTTACTTAGCACACAAGAAATTATGATAGAATTCTGTTCTACTCTACATATAATTGTATAACTTGTTGATTTTGTGTGTTAGGAAGGCTGACAATCTAGAGCAGATTAAGAAGAGAATGTTTTAACACTAAGAAGGTTGCTTGATAATTTTGTGGTGGAGGTTAAGTATTGGAGCAGTTAGAGGAAAGAAGTATAAAAACTATCTTCCAGGGGTACTTGGAGAAGAAAATGCAAAAAGTTCTATATTATTTGAAAGGTACCAAAAACAGTAAATTAAAGTAACAGTTTTTGTTTTGATAGGAAGATAGACTTTTTAATAATAAGAGCCTTTGGGAAATGGAATGTGTTGCTTAGTGAGGAAATGAGTTCTGCATTACAGGGCATGTTTGAGCAAAACTCCAGATGTTCAAGCAATAAATGGAGCCTAAGGTTGATGATACTTAGTTCCCTTCCAATTTTGAACTTTCATGTTTCTTAAAGAGAAAGATAATAAGAAACTTGATGGAAGAAGAACTGAATTTGTGTTTAACATTAAGGCAATATTTATTTAATATGATAAAGAAACCCAGTAGAATTTACATTTCTCTTAATGTCATGGGAAAAGCAATGTAAAGAAGCAAATAAAACTTAAAAACTTGACGAAAACACAGTGAAATATGTAGGAACCCATAGAATATTTAATTTAGGGCAAGGCAAAAATAAATCAGGCAGCTAAAGAAGTCAGGAGTCAAATCTCCAAATAATAAACTCAAGCTGAGAGAAGCCCTGGCTTCTGTACTATTGCATAAGTACATAAGAGAAGTTGTTGTTCACTGTGACCTTCATAAAGTCAGGACAAAGAAAAGGCAAGAACAGCCTGTATCCTGGTATAAATCAACACTCAGTGTGCTGTGCTGTCTAGAAAGGCGGAACTAAAGGAGGTGGAGTATTAAAGGAAAAAGTCATTAAACTCATATGGGAAAAGTTCCAGCTGTGTATCCGTTAAGATGGTATCAATGGACTGACTGTGAAATGTTTTAGACAAGCAGGATTTAAAATGGTGATATTTTAGGAGCACATATTCATTCACCTTGAAAGTTTTAATGAGAAAAACAAGAACAACTAAATAGTCACCCTACACGACCAGGCATTTCTGGAAACTTTTTTCTAATTCACCAGTTTACGCCCAAGTCTTTGGCTTTTAAGGACACACTGTCAGAGAAATATCTGATATAAGTTTTCACTGGTTTCATTTATGGTACTTGATAAATAAATGAGAAAATAAGAAATAAAAAGGAACAAAATTGCTGTGTGTTTTTTTCTATAGTATTTAGTAACGGATTTTTGTTTTTCCTTTTGGATAACTGCTCAGTTGGAACAACAAAGAGTTTTATATCATAATAAAAACCAGAAATATTTTTAGTATCTGTTTAAAGAATTTACATTATCAAGGAGGCTTAAATGTGTACTTATAATTAAGATTAGTGAAATTGATTAACCAGTGTGAAGTATAGGGCACTTAGAAAAATCTATCCTGGGTAAATCTTCCTCATCTCTATTATACTGTCCTCTACCATTTTGCATTTATTTGTTTATTTATTTATTTATATGTTTTTTATGATTTTTTTAGAGAGGGAGAGGGAGAGAGAGATAGAAACATTGATAAGAGAGAAACATCAGTTTCTCCTGCACATCCCAAATGGGGAATCCAGCCTGGAATCGGAGCATGTGCCCTGACTGGGAATTGAACCAGCAAGCTCTTGGTGCATGGGACAACAGCTCAGCCCACTGAGCATTGGCCAGACCTTTTCTTTTGAAATGAGACAATAGGGACAACTAGTGGTAATTTGTTTTCCCCTTAAATATCAAAATAGTTTCCTTCAGCTTTTCCTGTTTTACATATAGGATATATATTATTTTGATAACCAAAATATTAATGCTGAACTCTGTGAAAAAAAGAAATGAACAAGATTATATCCTTGTTTTCAAGATATAGGAAGTACTGAATCATTCTAATGTTTCTCCATATGAGAGAAGTTGTCTAAGGCCCCAAATAAGGTAAAATTATCAGATGTGATCACAGACAGAAAACATTTTAGAATTAAGACTAAGGTGTGCATTTACAAGCTGTAGTCTCTTTAAATATTTCCAGAAAGTGCACTTACAACTTACCATTTACTATCAATTATTGAGATAATGAGATATGAAAATAAGAAAGTGGTATTTCAGCATACTCAAATCTTCCCACAACCACATCAAAGTTGCAACTAAACTACAGAATGACCATCATTCAGAATATCCTGAAAGCTAGCTGATCAGAAGTCCTATAAGTAAGGATTTGAAGAAGATGCCACATCGAGACTGATAGGAGGGGCAGAGACCTGGAACAAGCTGGACTTGTACCCATATGTGGCAGTTAAAAATTGGGAGAGATATCTCAGTTGTGGAGGTCCCCCTGAGAAGCAAGGGGTCCCAGCCCACACCAGACACCAGCCCAGGGTTCAAGTGCCAATAAGAAAATCCCCATGATTTCTGACTGTAAAATATATATGGGGATTATGGCTGAGGGATGCTGGATTCCCAAGCATTCCTATTAAAGTGCCCACATATGAACTTAGTTGGACTCACTCACTCTGAGCTCCACTGCTGGTGCACCAGCTCAAAAGGCTCCAGGGACATAAGGGAGGAATTGAATTGTTTGACATTAGGGGGAGAAATAGAGGGGCAGCTTTCCCTCAGACAGAAGTGCTGGCAGAGTCCATTGTTCCTTTTCTGAGTCCTCCCCTCACAAAGCCAGGCAAGAAGGTGCCATATTTAACTCTCCATCAACCTCACTAACACTGTTCACCCTGCCCTGGAGATTCCTTGAGATCCAGTCATACCCAACTTAAGGACCCATCCAAGGTGTTTCCAGTGGCTTTTCCATATAAATAGCCTGTCTTGACTCATGCTGCAAACTTTCCTAAAATCTCTCAATCAGGTAGCATCTGGTCTCTGTGTGTCCTGGACCTCTTGCTAAGTGGCCCCAAACCCAGCACAGGTAGCAACCATCTGAAGATTGCTCTGTAGTTCATGACAAGTGGCCCCGAGATGGGCACAAGTAGTGACTAACCTTGGCCTGGACCTCCTGGAAAGCCCCAGAGCCAGTGTACCTCATGGACAGTTTCAGATCATGTTGAAGCACCACCCAACCACCTCTACAAGAGACCCACTCAGGGGGGAAACTCAGTGGGCACCAGAGCCCAGTTAAGTAAATCCTCCTCCATGGGGTCAGCTCCTGCACAACTGATCCTCTATGGTGGTTGCAGGTGGTTGCAGCCAGTCCTCTCGGCTAATGGACCTGGGGGTAAATTTCATATTGATGTTCCAACAGCAATCAAAGTTTAATTATAGCAGGAGGCTGTACACAGCCCACATGGAGGGCACATCAGGAGTGCCCACCTTGATTGAATGGAGAGGCTGTGCCAATGGACCCTACAGGACACCTACTATACAAGGCCACTCTTTCAAGCTCGGAGACATAGTAGCTCTACCTAATACATACAAACAAACACAAGAAGGAAGCCAAATTAAGGAGACAAATAACAAACATATGCCAAATGAAAGAACAAAACTCCCCCAAAACAAGCAATCTACTACATGCAGGGTTGAAAACACTGGTTATATACTGAGTGGAATATGACTCAGCCATTAAAAAAGTAAAAGAATGAAATCGTGCCATCTGAAATGGCATGGATGGGTTGAGAGGGTATTGTACTGAGAGAAATAAGATAGAGGAAGACAAATGTCATTTATTATAACACTAGAGGTCCAGTGCTCGAATTTGTGCACAGGTGGGGTCTGGTAGGCCCACCCTGATAGAGGCCGATTAGGGCCAGGCCAGCTGGGAGGGAGGGGCTGCAAGAGGTTGGCCGGTTGGCTTTTATATATATAGATATATGGAATCTAAAAATACCAAAAAATAAAAAAGAGCAAACATAACAAAAACAGACTCATAAATACAGAGAACATTTTGATGGCTTCCAGGTGGGAGGGGGGTAGGGGTCTGGATGAAAAAGGTGAAGGTATTAAAAAGTACAGATTGGTAGTTACAGAAAATCATGGGGATATAAACTAAAGCATAGGGAATATAGTCAGTAATATTACTATAACTATCTATGGTGTTAGATGGGTACTAGATTTATTTAGGAGATCACTTACTAGGTTTATAATGTAGGTTTTTATGCCCAAAATTAATATAATATTGTATGTCAACTGTAATTGAAAAATAAAAAAAAATAGTTAAGGTAAAAATATAAAATAAAATAAAAACCCACCCAAGAAGAAAAATAAAAGAAAGTATTGCTATAGAAAGTGGTCTTTTTAACATGATATAATATATATTTTGGCATGTGATGTGACATTTCACATTGTATTTGTACAGATAGAAAATTATGAGAGTCTGAACTTTAACAATGGCAATAGAGTTATAGATTATGAGAAAACCAGGTGATTGGAATAACTTTCTTTATATCACTTTCAGAATTATTCCTGCTCTCTTCTTCGTTCAAGAATAAACTTTACCATATAAAGCTGTGAAATTGGAGCAAATTTTTTGCAGTCAGAATGAAAACATTTTTACTCTTTTTTGAAGCCTTTTAACTATAGAACTTGCATTGAGCTTTTAAATGTGTTGTTATTTTTAATTCATTATTCACTAAAATTAAAAAATGCTGAAGTATATTAACAAATGGGTTAATGGTTTTCATATGAGATTTAAAAAAAAAGAAAATTTTGGTGAGTTAAGAATAGATAAGAAGAATGGTAAATTTGAGAAAAGTTTGGGATGTACTCCTGTAGTTGGCTGGAAATATCACATTTACCTCTTTGGGTCTTGAACTGAAGAAAAAATCTCATTAAGAAAATATTACAAACTTTATTACTTAATCTTGTCTTAAACTTTCTATTATTTAAGAACATTAAAAATGGCAGCAGAGTAAGTGGATGCTACATGGACATGGTCCCAGGAACAAACTGGAATTACAATTAAAATACAGAAAAACTTCCTGAATAATCAATGAAAAACTTGCAGGATAGAACCCTGATACCCGAGGACCAAACGTGGAGACATATAGAGACTGATAAGAGAGGTGGAGGTGCACAAGGGCTGGCCAGGTGCCCACAGACAATAATTGAAGTTCTGGAGAGATATCTTAACTGTGGGAGGTTGCATTATTAAAAAACAGGAGGGCAGCTTAAGGGAGCTATGGGACAATGTGAAATGTAACAATATTAGATACAGGCATGTCAGAAGAGGCAGAAAAGGAGAAAGGGATAGAGAACATATCTGAAGAAATAATGGCAAAAAATTTCCCTAACTGGGTAAAGGAAAGAATCACACAAGTTCAAGAGGCACAGAAAACCCCAAGCAAGAAGAACCCAAACAGGACCATGTCCAGACACATCATAATTAAAATGCCCAAAATTAAAGACAAAGAGATAGTCATAAAAGCAGCAAAAGAAAAGCAAACTGTTACCTACAAAGGAGCTATGATAAGGCTGACACCTTATTTCTCATCAGAAATTCTATAGGCCAGAAAGAAATGGCATGGAGTACTCAAGGTAATGGAAAGCAAGAATCTGAAACCAAGATTGCTATATCCAGCAAGGCTATCATTCAAAATAGACTGTCAAATAAAGAGTTTCTCAGACAAAAAAAGTCTTAAGGGGTACATCACCACCAAGCCAGCATTACAAGAAGTGCTAAAGGGACTGCTATAATGAGAAGAAGAAACAGAGACAGAAACCTAGGCATACAGAATTAAAATGACAATAAATAAGTACCTATCAATAATAATCCTAAATGTACTAGTAAATGGATTAAATGCTTCAACAAAAGGCATAGAGTAGTTGAATGGATGCAAAAACATTACCCAGCTATATGCTGTCTACAAGAGACCCACCTCAGGACAAAAGATACACATAGGATGAGAGTAAAAGGATGGAAAATTTTTCTATGCAAATGAAAAAGAAAAAAAAACTGGAGTAGCAATACTCATATCCAACAAAATAGACTTCAAAATGAAAGCCATTACAAGGGACATAATGCTAAAGGGATTGATCCAACAAGAAGAGTATATAACCCTAGTAAACATATATGCACCCAATATAGGAACACCTAAATATATTTTTAAAAACTTCTAGAGGACTTTAATGGAGAGATCAATAATAATACAGTCATAGTAGGAGACTTTAACACCCCGCTGACTCTACTAAATAGATCTTCCAGACAAAAACTTAACAAGATAACAGTGACTCTAAAGGATACACTGGATCAGATGGATTTAATTGACATTTATAGAACATTTCACCCCAATGTAGAAGAATATACATTTTTCTCAAGTGCACTTGGATCATTCACAAAGATAGATCACATGTTAAGACACAAAACAAGTTCCTACAAGTTCAAGAAGATAGAAATCATATCAAGCATCTTCTCAGATCACAGTGGAATGAAATTAGAAATGAACTACAGTAAAAACACCTCAAAACACTTGGAGACTTAATAGCATATATATTGAATGGGTTACCAATGAGATAAAAAATATATATAAAAAATATTGGAAACATGAAAATGAACACACTACAACCCAAAATCTCTGGGACACAACAAAAGCAATCCTGAGAGGAAAGTTCATAGCACTACATGGATACCTCAAAAAAAGAAGAAAAATCAATAGTAAACTATTGAGCCCTACAACTTAAAGAACTAGAAAGAGACAGCAAAAAAGTCAAGAGTAATTAAAAGGAAGGAAATAATAGATTAGATAAAAAATAAATAACATAAAGACTAAACAAACAAACAAACAAAAAACAATGAAACCAAGAGCTGGTTCTTTGAAAGGATCAATAAAATTGATAAACTTTTAGCTAGATTTATCAAGAAACAAAGAGAGAGGACCCAAATTAATAAAATCAGAAATGAAAGTGGGGATGTAATCACTGACCCTACAGAAATACAAAGGTTTGTAAGAAAATACTATGAACAACTATTTGCCAACAAACTGGACAATGTGGATAAAATGGACAAATTTCTAGAAAAATAGAGTCTCCCAAAACTGAATCAGGAGGAATCAGAAAACCTGAATGGGCCAATAACAATTGATGAAATAGAAACATTAATAAAACAACAACAACAACAACAAAACTCTCAACAAACAAAATCGTAGGTCTGGATGGCTTCAAAAGAGAGTTTTACCAAACATTCAAAGAAGAACTAAGACCTATACTTCTCAAACTGTTTCAGAAAATCTAAGGGAAAGAAATACTTCTGAACTATTTTTATGAGGCCAACATTATCCTAATTCCAAAACCAGATAAAGACACTACGAAAAAATAGAATTACAGGCCAATATCCCTGATGAACATAGATGCTAAAATCCTCAACAAAATAGTAGCAAATCAGATCTAGCAATATATTAAAAAGAAAATACACCATGACCAAGTGGGATTTATTCCTGGGATACAAGGCTGGTACAATATTCACAAATCAATAAACATGATACATCATATAAACAAATTGAAAGATAAAAAAAAAAGTGGGAATAGAGGGAGCATATCTCAAGATAATAAAGCCCATATATGACAAACCTACAGCCAACATCATACTCAATCGGCAAAAAAATAAAACCATTTCCCCTAAGAACAGGAACAAGTCAGGGATTCCACTTTCACCACTCTTATTCATCATAGTATAGGAAGTCCTAGCCACAGCGATCTGACAAAAAGAAATAAAAGGCATCCAAATTGAAAAGGAGGAAGTAAAACTGTTATTATGCACAGATGACATGATATTGTACATAGAAAATCCTAATGATTCCACTGAAAAACTACTAGATTTAATAAATGAATTTGGCAATGTAGTGGGACACAAAATCAATTCCCAGAAATATATAACATTTTTATACACCAATAATGAATTATCAGAAAGAGAATCTAAAAAAAAAAAAAATCCCATTTACTACTGCAACAAAAAAATTTAAGATACTGAGAAATAAACTTAACCAAGGAGGCAAAAGACTTGTACTGAGAAAACTACAGAACATTGAAAAAAGAGATAGAGGAAGATATAAACAAGTGGAAGAATATACCGTGTTCATGGATGGGTGAATCAGCATAATTAAAATGTCCATACTACACAAGGCAATCTACAGAATCAATGCAAACCCTATTAAAATACCAATGGCATATTTCACAGAGCTAGAACAGATACTCCAAAATTTATATGGAATCAAAAAAGACTCCAAATACTTGCAGCAATTTTGAGAAAGAAAAACAAAGTTGGAGGGATCACAATACTAGATTTCAAGTTATACAACAAATCCACCGTAATTAAAACAGCCTGGTACTGGCACAAGAACAGGCACATAGATCAATGGAACAGACAGAGAACCAAGAAATTGACTCAAGCCATTATGCTCAATTATTATTTGACAAAGGAGGCAATAGCATACAATGGAATCAAAGCAGTCTCTTAAAAAATGGGGTGGGGAAAATTGGACAGATACATGCAAAAAAAAATGAAACTAGACCACTAACTTACATCATACACAAGAATAAACTCAAAATGGATAAAATACTTAAATGCATGTCGTGATACCATAAAAGTCCTAGAAGAAATCAAAGGCAACCAAATCTTAGACATCTCCCATAGCAATATGTTTACAGATACATTTCATAAGGCAAAGGAAACTAAGGAGAAAATAAGCAAATGGGACTACATCAAAATAAAAAGCTCTCCACAGCAAAAGAAACCATCAACAAAATAAAAAGGAAGTCCACTGAATGGGAGAACATATTTGTCAATGGTATATCTGATAAAGAGTTAATGTCTAAAATATCTAAGGAACTCATACAACTTAACAAAAGGAAGACAAACAATCCAATTAAAAAATGGACAAAGGACTTAAATAGATACTTCTCCAAAGGGGACATATAGATGGCCAAGAGACATATGAAAAAATGCTCAAAGTTACTAATCATCTGAGAGATGCAAATCAAAATAACAATGATGTATTATCTCACACCTGTCAGAATGGCTACCATCAACAAATAAACAAATGACAAGTGCTAGCGAGGATGTGTAGAAAAGGAAACCCTGGTATACTGCTGGTGGGAATGCAGACCGGTGCAACCATATGGAAAATATTATGGAGTTTCCTCAAAAGATTAAATATGGAACTGCCATTTGACCCAGTGATCCCACTTCTAAGAATATATCCTAAGAAATCTGAAGCACCAATCAGAAAATATGTAAGCACCTCTATGTTCATAGCAGCACATTTACAATAGCTAAGTTCTGGAAACAGCTCAAGTGCCCATCAGTAGATGAGTGGATAAAAAAGCTGTGATACATTTTACCATGGAATACTATGCAGCAGTAAAAAAAAAAAAGAATCTCTTATCCTCTTACCCTTTGAGACAGCATGGAGGGTCCTGGGGAGTATCACACTAAGTGAAATAAGTCCAGTCAAAGAAAGACAAGTATCACATGATCACACTCACATGTGGAATATAAGTAACAAAATAAACTGATGATAGAGTGGATCCAGAGAAGTGGCAGCAAGAAGAGTACGTAATCTCAGAGGAAAGGTTAGGGAGGTGGGTGGGTGGGAGGTAATCAACCAAAGACTTTCTATGCATATATGCATAACCCGTGGACACAGACAGTAAGGTGTTGACGGCCTGGTGTGAGGGAAAGGATAGGAGGTCAATTGGGAAAAAGGGGGACATATGTAATACTTTTAACAATTAATAAATATGTTTAAAAAGAAAGAAAATCCATTTACCAAACTAAAGACTAGAAATAGCAAAAAAACAAAAAGACACAAAAAACTTTCAATTATTTAAATAGGTTATTTACCTTTTTTTCCTACTGTGCAAATAATAGGCCCATTTATTTATTTTGATTATAACAATCTCTGTGTGAAAAGAAAACCCTTGACAAAAAACTCAATCATAAAACTATTAGCAAATCTTTTAATCCAGTCCTGTTTTCTAACAACCATTTTCATATACTCCTTTTTTAAATTTGCAGTCAATTTGTTATCATATCATGAATCTGAACAGTTTTCTCTAATCTCATTAAAATAGTGGTTTTAATCTTTTCTACCTGGGTTTTCTATCAGTAACAAAACAGATTTCATTGCAGAGATCATAGTGGAGCTGTCTTAGATTACAAAAATTTCATTATTTCTGTAAAATTTGTCACAGCACATTTACAAATAGGTAATACGTTAAACAATACATCTGTCAAAATAGATTATTCAGGCCCTTTGAAGATTGGACTAGGCAACTTCATAATGCCTTCAGACCCAAGATTCTGTGAATATGTTGCATAAAGCTTAGGAAGCCTTATTTCGGAGGAAGAACATAGCAGAAACAGAAATGAAGCTGCAGATGGAATACCAGGTAACCAGTTGAATTTAACTAGGAGGTAACTGCAAAGATAACTGGATTTAGCAAAAACAGAGTGATGATCTCAGCCAGTGACTTTCCTTTCCCTACTAAAGCTGATTCCAGGCAAATTGTGAATTATGGAAAAAGTACTTTTTTTCATTCACTCACTTTGTAATGCTTTTGGTAAAAATCTATCCTAGGCATTGTGATAAGTACTTGGGATCTTGGGGCACACAACTGAAATCACTGCACTCAAGATTTTATAGTTTAATCAACTGTTTTATTATGTATTTTAATGTAGTATATAAATGC
Organism: Corynorhinus townsendii; assembly: GCA_026230045.1. Lineage (NCBI taxonomy): Eukaryota > Metazoa > Chordata > Mammalia > Chiroptera > Vespertilionidae > Corynorhinus > Corynorhinus townsendii. Next base: position 99,454,372 of record JAPDVU010000002.1, read on the forward strand.
TGAGAAAGAGCTATAAACAGGTAAAGAGGAGCAAAAAATAGAATTCAGGTTCAAATGCAGAGGTCCAGAAGATGGGACATTTGAGTTGATAACTGAAAGAACAGAAGTTATTCAGGAAGATGGAATATGTAGGCTGAGGGTACAAGAAGTATTAAAAAATGGAAACTGAGAGCAGTATTGCATATATAAGGAACTGTAGTAATGCAACATGGCTGGAGGCAATGATAGTTGTGTGGTGTTTGAGCAGAACATAGGTCCGTAAAAATGAAAGACTTCCAAAGGTATTCTAAAGTATTTTGGATGTCATCTTAGAGACTATTGGAAGACATAGTACTATTTTAAGGGGAAAATATTAACTTTTTAAAAATTTAATAAATCTTTATTGTTCAGATTATTACAATTGTTCTTCTTTTTTCCTCCCATAGCTCCCCTCCACCAGGTTCCCACCCCACCCTCTGCCCTTACCCCCCCCCAACTCCTTTCCCCCCGAGGATTGTCAGTCCACTCCCTTTCTATGCCCCTGATTCTATTATATTCACCAGTTTATTCTGTTCATCAAATTTTTTAGATTCACTTGTTGATAGATACTTACTTGTTGTTCATAATTTTTATCTTTATCTTTTTCTTCTTCTTCATCTTCTTAAAGAATACCTTTCAGCATTTCATATAATTCTGGTTTGGTGGTGATGAACTCCTTTAGCTTTTTCTTATCTCTGAAGATCTTTATCTGACCTTCAATTCTGAATGATAGCTTTGCTGGGTAATCTTGGTTGTAGGTTCTTGCTATTCATCACTTTGAATATTTCTTGCCACTCCCTTCTGGCCTGCAGAGTTTCTGTTGAGAAATCGAAATCAGCTGACAATTGTATGGGTACTCCCTTGTAGGTAAATAACTGTTTTTCTCTTGCTGCTTTTAATATTCTCTCTTTGTCTTTTGCTCTTGGCATTTTAATTATGATGTGTCTTGGTGTGGTCCTCTTTGGATTCCTTTTGTTTGGGGTTCTGTGCACTTCCTGTTCCCTTTTGTTTGGGGTTCTGTGCACTTCCTGTTCTCTTTTGTTTGGGGTTCTGTGCACTTCCTGTAAGTCTATTTCTTTCACCAGGTGGAGTTAATTTTCGGTCACTATTTCTTCAAATAGGTTTTTCAGTATCTTGCTCTCTCTCTTCTTCTGGGACCCCCATAATTCTGATGTTGGTATGCTTGAAGTTATCCCAGAGGCTTCTTACACTATCTTCAAATTTTTGGATTCTTTTTGCTTTTTACTTTTCAGGTTGAGTGTTTTTTGCTTCTTTGTATTCCAAATCTTTGACTTGGTTCTTGCAATCCTCTAGTCTGCTGTTAGGTCTCTGTATAATATTTTTTATTTCAGTCAGTGTATGCTTAATTTCTAGTTGATCCTTTTTCATATCCTTGAGGGTCTCATTAAATTTATTGGCCTTTTCTAGGAAATTCTTGAAAAACCTTATAACCGTGGTTTTGAACTCTACATCCAGTCGTTTACTTTCCTCCATTGCCTTCATTTGTGACCTGCCTCTTTTGTCTCCGCATTTCAGCTGCTTCCCTGAGTTGATGGAGTGGTTTTGTGTGGTAGGTGTCCTATAGAGCCCAGTGGCTCAGCCTCCCCAATTACCTGAGGTGGACCCTCTTGGTGTGCCCCTTTGTGGGCTGTGTGTGCAGTCTTGTTGTAGTTAAGTCTAGATTGTTGTATCACCGGGGGGAAGTTGACCTCCAGGCCAACTGGCTGTGAGGATCAGCTGTGTCTCCGCTGGGAGAGCTTCTGTGCTCATCTTGGATGGGGCAGAATCTCAGGGTGGAGCAGACAGCCTTGGTTTCCCATCAGCCCCGCCCTATGAGGCCCCTGTGTCTCAGTGTCCCATGGTAATGGCTGCACGCACCTCTGAAAGAAGGCTGCTCTCGAGTTTCACCTGCTGCCAGACAGTCTAGTTTCTCCCCGAATGAGTCTGGGTACCCAAAAGTCTCACCCAGAACTGGATTTCCGTGCAGTCGGGAGGTTTTGTTTCCCTCCCGAATGAGCTAGCTAGCCATGCGCGCCTGCGAGTAAGCCAGCTGAGTATTCAGCCGCCTGCCCTTTCCACACGGGTGGGGGTCTCCGCACCTCTGTCCTCCACAGCTCCTCTGGGTCTCAGTGTCCTTTTATCTTTCCTTCTAGTTGTAGAATTTCCAATCAGCCAGCTTTCCGGTAGTTCTGGACGATGTCCACTCTGTCTTCCAGTTGCAGTTTTGAAATTGTTGTGCGAGGCAGCAGTATAGGTGTTTACCTATGCCGCCATCTTGGTTTCTCTCCAGAAAATATTAAGTTTTAATTCAGCTTTCTTCTCTCTTTCTGACAATTATTTGAGAATTTCCTTGCTAACTAGCTAGATATCTCCTTCACAGCAATAAATCAACATAGCAATAAATAAGCATTTTATTGGCAATTTTGAAAAAGGTTTCATGTGAGAATTCTATTGACATTTGTGAGTTGAAGGTGATGGACACTCATTTTACTAGATTTACCAAGATTAGGAGCTTTAATGTACGTCAAGCTATCCATCAATCATTGGTTTAAGAAATATTTACTGACTCCCTTCTATGTGGCACTGTTTTAGGCACCAGTTATAAAATATATATTTAGACAATGGAGGGATATATAATAATTTTAATTAAATATAAATATAAAGTTCAAAACAAAATTATTTCAGATAGTGATAAGTATAAAGCAAATAAAACTAGAATAAAAGGATAGATAAACTTTTTTATTTTATTTTTTATTAAATTTATTGGGGTGACATTGTTCAACATGATCATATAGGTTTCAGGTGTGGGTTTCTACTTTACAAAATCTGTAACATTGCTCAGTGTGCCCACCACCCAAAGTCCTGTCACCATTTATTAGGACCTCCTTCTCCCTCCACCCCCTTTCCTCTGGCAACCACCACACTGCTGCTTGTATTCATGAGTTTCCGTTTTATATCTCACATATGAGTGAAATCATATGGTTCTTAGCTTTTTCTGACTGACTTACTTCACTTAGCATAATATTCTCAAGATAAACGTTTGTAAAACAGTGGAAGCTAATGCATCTACATTGGATGTGATTGGTCAGGAAATATTTCTTTGAGGAGATGACAATTAATGATAGAATGTCTGTCACAGAGTTCTAAGCAGAAGGGAAAGCAAGTTCAAGGCAGGAGCTAGTCTATTTATTTTCAATTAATAGGAAGAAGGCCAATGTGTACAGAGCTTCAGTAAACTGAGGTAAACACTGATAGAAGATGAGACTGAGAAGGAAGGAGAAACAAAATGTATAAAATCTTATGGATCTTGGTAAAGAGTTGAATTTTATGTTAAATAAAAAGCAAACAAACAAACCCTCCCCCCCCCCCCACACACACAAAAACAACAATGAAAATTTTAATGCAAAGGGTTGAGAAAATATAATGCATATATTTAAAAAGTCATTATGGATTCTCTGGAGAAACTGGGAGGGATAGGGCACAGGTGAGGGCAACAGCATCCACCAGCTCACAAGGACCATCTTCTGCCCAGAAGACCCCTTGAGTGAGGCTGGAGAATCATTGGCAAGAACTGGTTAGAAAACCATGGCTTAATATTAAACAAAGAAATATGTAACTTACTAAAAGGGATTTTTTTCCCTATTGGAGACTATCTTTAAATCATCTTTGAGCATCCTCAGAAAAAGTTTGTTTAAAATGTCATCTTATTTTAAAATATTTTCCTGGATTCAGCTGTACACTTGATATTTTAAAATCACAATTTAAAAATAGTATCAAAAAAGTCTCCTTTCCGTCTTTCCCTATATTCTATGAACAAGAATATAATGTACTGTGACTTGTTCAAAGCATTGAACTCATAAATTATGTTCCAAACATTTTTATTCAAGAGCTCAAAAGCTAAATAAAACCATATTTTATATTGGAGAAGAAAAAAGTACAAGGAATTTATTTAAATAAAACCAGCACCATAAATCCAGTCAATTTATCAGTTTCAAGAAACAGTTTAACTGCAAAGTAGCTGGTGAAAGCTTAACTACAATTTCTGTAGAAAGGGAGAGAAAAGTGGAGAGAATAAATTATATTTTGATGCAAAATAATCATAGTACAAATGTATTTAATAAAAGGAGGACAATCTTTCTGGTAGCATTTCACCTGAAATTGATCATTTATTTAAATGTTAAGAACATCTAACAAAGCCGACAAAAATAGCAAAATTTGGATAAAATATAACTATTCAACAGGAAGGGAATACATAAATAAGTTGTAGCACAGACTGGTCCTAATTATACTAAGAAATTTAGAAGCAGAATTTGATCAACTGCTGTGAATCTGTATAAATGAGTACTAAAATGTCAAAATATTGGAATTGTCTTGAAGAAAAATACAAATTTAAAATTATATATTTACTAGTGGCCCAGTGCACAAAATTTGTGCATGGGGAGGGTGTGTCCCTCAGCCCAGCCTGCACCCTCTCCTATCTGGGACCCCTCGAAGGATGTCTGACTGCCAGTTTACAGGGATTGGGCTTAAACGGGCAGTCAGACATCCCTCTCACAATCCAGGACTGCTGGCTCCTAACTGCTCACCTGCCTGCCTGCCTGATTGTCCCTAACCACTCTGCCTGCCGGCCTGCTCGCCCCCAACTTCACCCTGCCAATAGCCTGCTCACCTCCAAATGCCCCACCAGGTAGCCTGATCACCCCCAACTGCCCCCTGTGCCAGTGTGCTCGCCCCCAACTGCCCCCTGCTCACTCCCACCTTACCTCCCCATTGGCCTGCTCACTCCCAACTGCCCCCTGCTGGCCTGTTCAGGCCAAACTGCCCCCCCTATTGTCCTGATCACCCCCCACTGATGGCCTGCTTGCCCCCAACTGGCCCCCCTGCTGGTCTCCTCACCCCCAATGGCCCCCCCACTGGCCTGATCACCCACAACTGCCATCCCATCCTGACCTGATCATCCACAACTGCCCTCCCCTCTTTGCCTCTAACCTCCTCTACCTTGGCCCCGCCACTATGGCTTTGTCCAGAAGAATGTCCAGAAGGTCTCCTGGAAGGTCTCCCAGTCTAATTAGCATATTATCCTTTTATTATTATAGATAGAGGCCTGATGCATGGGTGGGGGCTAGCTGGTTTGCCCTGAAGGGTGTCCCTGATCAGGGTGGTGGTTCCCTTGGGGCATGGGGTGGCCTGGGTGAGGGGCCTGTGGTGGTTTGCAGGCAGGCCACACCCCCATGAGGTGAGGGTCCCTGGTGGAGGGCGTGGCCAGCCTGGGTGAGGGGCTGATGGCTTTTGCAGGCTGGCCAAGCCCCCCAGTGGGGACTCTTACTCCGTGGGGGTGTGGCCAGCCTGGGTAAGGGGCTGAGGGCCATTTTCAAGCTGGCCATGCAGCTTGGTGACCCAGGCTCCCAGCCCCTCCTTTTTTTTTCCCCCCCAGCCACTCCTTGAGTGGAGGCCAAGGCGGGCGGGAAGCTTGGCTTCCTCCATCACCAGAGGCAACCCAAGCCTCCTGCTTGCTCCAGCTCCATGGCCACCACCATCTTTGTTGGGTTAATTTCCATACTCGCTCTGGATTGGCTGGTGGGCGTAGTGGAGGGACGGTCAATTTGCATGTTTCTCTTTTATTAGTGTAGATTATATTTTATAACATTGAATTATAGGTACAAAACTGTGCAATGTATTAAATTGGATAAGAAATGATTTAAGTGTGTTCCTTTGGTTTTGGGCTTTTTAAATTTTTACTTTAAGCTTTTTTAAAGGATGGTACAGTACCCTTCATTTTATATAGGACTAGAGGTCCGGTGCATGAAATTTGTGCACTTGGGGAGGGGGTCCCCAGCCTGGCTTGTGCCCTCTCACAGAGTGGGAGCCCTGCGATTGATCTCCCCAAAGAGATAGGCCCTGCCCACCCATCCAGGGCTCCTCAATGGATTGACCCAAAGAGGTAGACTGGAGCCAGGGTCCCACTTCCACGTCATGTGGAACTGCCAAGACCCGCCTCCACACTGTGCATGCAGCATCAAATCCCCACCCATCTGCGTGGGCCTGCTGCACATGCAGCCTCCTGGTGATGGATTGTTATGGCTTGAGGGCATCACGGAGTGAGGGCGTGATGATCACATAGGCTTTTATTAGTATAGATGTTAGCAGTATGATCATAAAGTAGATCATTTACTTTCCTAAGAGCATCTCTCAATCTTTTAAACACTTCTAAAACATCCAAAGCATTATCATTTCTTCTGTCATTGATTTGTCCTGAATCTTCCCCTAAAACTTTAGACCTTTTTTCTCCTAGTCTACTTGACTTTCCACTTAGATGACCAATAAGCATTTCAAAATTTAAATGTTTAAACTATAACTCTTTATTTCTAGCACCCCCTTTTCCATCAAACTACTTAACTTGGAGTTTTTGCTACTCAGAATATAAGACTGTTGCCTATTTATATGACCAGAGATTTACCAGTACCCATCACCCTTCCCCCACTGTGTTTCATCTTCTCTCATCTTCAACATTCACCAAGTCAATCTATCTACATTTTTCCATATTCATCACAGTACAAGCCATACTCATTTTTGAATAAGTTTCTTCAAGCCCCCTAATTGAGTCTTTTTAAAATCTTTCTATAATCCATTGTCCATTTAAGAGCCAGAGAGATCCTTTTAATAGCAATATTGGAGCTTAAAAATGTGGATTTCTTTTCATTGCAATTAAAATAATACAAAACTCTTTGTCCTGGACCACACTGCCTCACATGACCTGGTTTCTGTTCACCTATTTAATATCAACACTCTCAGTTACCTTGTTTCAGCTACAGCATTCTTTCTCTGTTCCTCAAATATATAAAACTTGTTGGTGTTGATGGTCCTCATACTAACTAGTCTGCCTGGATTTCTCATTGCTCTATTTTTTTCCTTGGTATTCTTCTCGTCATGAATCTTTCACTTTAAATACTATGTTTCATAGAGGTGTTTGCTGAACTCCTTATCTAGAGTTGATACTCAGGCATGCTCTATTATCATGTCACCCTGTTTAATTTTCTTGATAGTATTTGCTATCCAAAGTATTCCTATTCAGATACCATGGGTTTCTCAGATATTTTCATGGAATATACCTGTAGAAGCACTATGGGAACAAGAATTTTGTCTTGTTACTTCTATATGCTCAGTCTTAAGACTAGTGCCTAGCATGTACCAGAAATTATATATGTGTTTGCATGTGTACACATGTATATGTATGTATGTGTGTATATATGTATATGTGTGTGTGTGTGTGTGTATATATATATGTGAATAAATGAATGATGAATGGGTAGCTCCAAAGTATCTCACAGCAACTCACTTTACGGTTAAATAATTAAATCACTGAGAATATGCTCATGTTATCTATATTTTAATTCGTATATTTCTTAAAACCCTCGCACACAGTACTGTAGAATCCTGTGGAGATAGGCAGGTATGCATTCACAGATTTTTGTTTCAAAAACATTGAGCAGGCAGAGCCAATTTTCCATCTTTCAATGCTAGAAGGCTCACATGTTATTTATATCAATGTCTCCCCACAGAGGGCATTTCCTGTTGGGCAGCTGCTTTTGTCCTCTATTTCTGATCCTTAATTGTTTGGCTTTTTTTTTTTCCTCTGCATATGTCATACTTTTCAGATCACTTGAAACCTTCCTTTCTACTTATGTCCCATCACTGAGCAATTTTTACTTTGGAAGTTTCAACAGCTTGATACAAGTAAGCATCTATCAATTCATCACTATTTGCAAAGCTTTAAATACAACTTAAAAATGGTTGGAGTCTACATTTTACTAAAGGACAGGCAGCTAATAATATCAAAACACAATATAGACCTTCTCAAATATTTTTAAATCTCAATGGTCTCTCCTCTCTTTTATTAGCATTTCCCTTTCCTATTTAATGGTGTTCTTATTCAAAGGAAGAAGACAGCCCTCTCTCATCACCCACTTGGTTTCCTAATAATTTTGATCATTAATCTGACAACATTTAAAGCAGGAAGACTTGAAAGTATATGAGGAATCTAATCCTCCAGATTACTTGCAAATGCCAAAAAAAATGCCTTCTCAAAACACTCAAAGAATTATCATTACCTGTTGTGAAAGAAAAATCGTCAAAACTGGAGTTTGTTTAATTGAGATGTATGTGATCTAAGAGTCTATAGGACATGGTTATTTGGTAGTAGTTTGGTATGTGATTGTCTACCCCTGTATGTCACTATCATTGCAACATTAATGGCAGATACATTTAGAAGTAGGGAGAGACTGTGTATAATACTTTTACCATCTTTTTATCCACCCTGTTTGTTTTATTTAATTCTTTATTTTCTTCAAAATTGCGCTGAATTTTATTTTTAAAAATTAATATTGATGAAAAATGATCTGTTGGATTAAAAAGTAGAGCAATGAGTTGAAAAGGGAGTGGATGAAAGAAACATGAGGTTATAAAACAGACAAAGGAATTATAAATGTATACTCCTTTCAACCTAAACAAATTCATTTGTCATCAGGGGATACTGCTTTGAGTGAGGAAGATTATTTTTGCTGCATATATTCAAAGTGTGCATAATAAGTCATTTAAATCAAGGTTATACATTGTCTTTAGGCAATTATTCTCTTCTGTATTTATCAAGTGTAAAAAGCCAATTGTAAGCAGTTTTGAACTGTTATTTTGCTGCAATTATACACTCCTTTGACAAAAGATAATGACTTATTTTACAAGGAAAATGCTGCAAGATTACTTTGTGGACTTTATAGTGTTGCAGGGAAAAATAATTAAGCAAACAGGTACAGAGAAGGGTGGATGGTAGGGTGTAGTTGGAAATTAATACTCTCATCTAAAATTGATACATGTACCTTAATTTCTTCATAATCACATTAGGCATGATCACTAGCATCTGGGCACAATATTCACTCAAGATGAAAACGTGATTTTGACCTCTCCCTGCCCAATAAAACTAGTTATGGGAACAGAGACCGGTGGCACTTTTGGTTTTGATGGGTAACTCGAAGGTGATATTTAAGGTGTGGAGACCCGGGAGGCCTGAGGCCTTGGCCTGCCCACTGTGGGAGTCCGCGCCTTCCCCGGGGGAAGGGGAGGGCTCCTTCGCGCCGCCTTCCGCTCCGCCACCTCTCCCTGGGCAGCTCTCCGGGACATGAGTCCTCCGTGGGAGCTCGCTCTTACCTGGGGTGTCACCCAGGGCACAACTCAGCTGCCCCAGACGGTTCTACTTTCGCAAACGGGAGCCTGTGCGTTTCCTGTTGGTGCCCAGACGCTGTTTCTCCTTCATCCGCAGCCGCAGTTCATCCTGACTCGCCACGGGCTTTCTGGCAGAGGCTGAGCCAGCGGAGGATGCCATCTTTGCGACCTCACCCAAGGCGAGTCTCATGTTTATTTTTTATTTTTTAAATATAACTGTCTTTGGTGTTAATTAAGGGGTTGCCGGAGGAGATGAATGTGGGAAGCCAGTCGGAAGACCATTAAAAAGTTGATGCCTGACCAAGCAGGAAAATAATCCAGCTTTTAAATGCCGTCTAAGAAAAGTACAATTCTTTTTATCTTTGGTTCCATTCACTGGCCTTTTGACTCCCTCCTTGCCTGCTTGAAGACGCCCATCCTCCTGCAGCCAGGATGGTTGCTCTAACGTGAGACCTGGGTCACAGCTCTCTGACTGTAAACCTGTCCGGGCTTCCCGCTGAGTTCAAAAGCCCGAGCTCCTCGGGTGTACAAAAGGCATGTACACAGCCATTTGCATCTAGTCTTTATCTTCCTCTTTAAATTGTATTCACTCATATCAGACTCAGATCCAGCCGGAGTGAAGATTTCCTCTCACAAACAAGTCACATCCCCTTTTACCTCTGAGACTGTAGATGCGACCTTCACTCTGCCGTCCATACTCGGATGACCTACGGTTCCGTCCCCTCTAATCCCATCACGAAGAAAACGCTTTCACCGGGATGATGGCCACTAAGTTCAGATCACAGGTTTCCATTACTCATCAACTCAGCTAGGAAGGGTTTACCAGGTCGGGGATTGTCGCCCCCTCTCATTGCAATTGTTATTTAATTTTAATTGCTTACTTACTCTTAGAAGCTGCCTTTACATAATCTGTGAGCGGAATTCTTGTTCTGAATTGTGTTCGCATGGCCAAACACAGTAGATGCTTGAAAAATACGTTAATGAAGAAATGAATGATTGAATCTATATTATAAAAGGCCTGTGGCCATAAAGCCCTAACGCGGTAACGACCAACGGCCGGACTCACCAGAGGTACATTGATGAGTCCTGCTGTGGCTGTGGTGGTCGGGCTTCTGGGTCCCACGGTGGTGGCGGGAGGGAGCCTGGGGTCCCGCAGCAGGGGGGAGGGGGGGCGGGTCTGGGTCTCACGCAATTTTGCTCACCAGACCTCTAGTATTTGAATCCCTGTAAGGATTTAAGTATTTTGTGTATCTCCTGCATGTCAGTATTCAATCAAAACTGTAGTTAGGAGTTATATAGTCACAACAAATTATTTATCCACACTTTCTCAGACAAGCAATTCATGATTGGTGGTCTGAGTTCTCACCTTCTTTAATATTTTCTTTAATGAAAACATGGAGAGAAAAAAAAAGCTTTTTTTTTTTTTCATATGTCAGCATATAACCCCCAAAAGTATTAAAAAAAAAGAAAAGAAAAGAAAAGAAAAAGTTAGCAGGAAGGATTTCTTGACCACTGGCTTGTGTTTCTGTTATTTAATTTTGTGTTTTGAGATAAATATATTTGAGGTTTTGGCTCCGGATTAGTCTTAAGGGGACTGTTGGTTCTACTCAGGATATGCATATATTCTTCTGGAACTTTTGAATAAAATATAGAATTATTCAGCCCAAGGATCTGTTCTTACCTGCTGTCTATTTCAACACTTTTGTCAGCATCTTGTTTCCTAAGTCTTTTAACATAATCTAGCAAGGATAGATGCTATTGGTTCTTGACATTGACATTGTCTTCTGATGGTTTCAGAAACCACTGATACCTTTTGGAGCATCTGAGAGCAAATCTAATAGTTTGTCAAAGGAACCTGACTGGACCCCGAGGTCAGATTGAGCTATAATTAGAAAAATAAATTGATTAGCCCTAAATATCTGAATACTTTCATGTTCCTAGCCCATTATTCATATACTATTATCTCTGCTTATTTCAGATTCAGTCCCATGTTTATTAAATTAATCTACTACATCTTCAAAATCTGCAAATTTCATCTTTCTCACTATGCTTTTTAGCTTTGCCCCCTTTAAAATACATCTCTTACCTTCATATAATGAATTTTTTTCTTTGCTCATTTGTTTCTATGAGGCTATTAATTTTGTGGTAAAGATGATAGAAAGAATATCTCATTTTATTTATATTTATACTAGAGGCCCAGTGCATGAAATTGGTGCACTGGGTAGGGGGGGTCCCTCAGCCCAGCCTGCCCCCTTTCACAGTCTGGGAGCCCTCAGGGCATGTCCTACTGCTGGCTTAGGCCTGTTCCCCCCTGGGAGTGAGCCTAAGCCACAGTCTGACCTCCCTCTGCAGGAGGCAACCAGGCTGATCAGGGGAAGGCGCCACCCCCATCACCCTGCTGCTGCCATCACTGCCAGCCACTGCAGCTGCCAAGGTGTTTTCATCAACACAGACTCCAGTCCCTTCACCATGAAAAAATGACAACTTTCTTTAGGCATTTTCAAGATGTGTCTTTCATAGGATATAGCATTTCTTTCTTTCTTTCTTTCTTTTTTATCCTCACATGAGGATATTTTCCCATTGATTTTTAGAGAACATGGAAGAGAAAGGGGAAGACAGAGAGAAACATCAATGTGAGAGGGACACTTCAATTGGTTGTCTTCTGCATGAGCCCTGACCTGGGCCCTGGCCAGGGAGGACCCTGCAACCTAGGTACATGCCCTTGATCAGAATTGAACCCAGCCTCCAACCATGGCCACAGGGCCTGGGCTAGGGGCCATCCCCCCTGCGGGTTTGTGTCTCCGCCGCTCCGGCCCCAGCAGCCCAGTGCTGCGGCCTTGGGGCTGGGGCTGGGGGCTGGCCCCCCCACATGTTGTTCTCTCTGGCTCCGCGCTGGGCATGGGCTGCCCTGTCTGTTGTTCTCTCAGGCTCTGGGCCCGCACCAGGCCCCTCCTCCTGAGCTGGTTGTGACTATTACGACGTCCCGGCCTAATGTGCATATTACCTTTTTTTTATATAGATAGATAGATAGATAGATAATACAACAATTTACTTTGAAATTCTTAGTCATAAAGTGGTCTAAAAGTGTTTAGTGAACAAAAATATTTGAAAGTTTAACTGTAACATAAAGCAGAAGGAGCATATTAATAGTATGAGTAAGCTTTCTCATTATATATGACATCACTCTGAATTAATTTCCTTATTTATTTTGAATTTTGCTAATTGTCTAAATGTGAAATGTTTATAGAGTTAAAGAAAGATGTGAGTAAATTCTGAATAAATCTATATAGCAAGCTGTACCTTCTAAGAGAGTATTGATTATCCACTAGTTAATGTGGAGCTGTTTTGATATAACTTCTTATAAACTTGAAATCATTCTTTTATCTTATACAAACTTTTATTATATGATTATCTACATGAGTTACTTTAACAAATAATATAGTTCTAGAAATATATTGTGGGCATTGGTGTTAGATGATTTTCTTTCTTTTTGTTTGTTTTGTTTTGTTTTTGTTTTTTACTTTAAATCATTTTAAATAGGTAAATCTATTATTTTCTTCTATATGAAAAAATTATTGTAAAATTTCACTATTAGTGGAAGTATATCAATGTAATGGCATATCTGACACAGTAGGTGCTCTAAATATGGTAGCTATTTTTAATGCTTCACAATCTTTTACATAGCAATTCATTATAAAATTTATTTAACAGTTTTAGTAAATTTGTTAAATCTGTATCTTACTTTTGATTTTAGAAAATAAAAATATTTAATAATATTTTAATTGAAAATAAAGTCATATATATAAATTATATATATAATTTTTAAAAACTTAAAAATATATATATATACTGTAGAAAATCTAAATCTTTTTTTTAATTGAGTTTTAGAGAGGAAGGGAGAGAGATAGAGAGATAGAAACCTCAATTTGGAGGGAAATAATCACTTGTTGCCTCCTGCACACCCACTATTGAGAACTGAGCTTGCAACCCAGGCATGTGCCTTGACAGGGAGTTGAATCTCATCTTCTTGGTTCATGGCTTGATGCTCAACCACTGAGCAACACTGGCTGGGTGAAAATCTAAATTTTTATAAGGAAAACAAGGCTCATTCATTCTCTTGCTACCCAGTAATTATTACTTTTAGCCTGGTGACATATTTTTCTTCCATTATCTTTTATATTTAGCATAATTAATATTTGCTTCAAAAAACCCTAACTGCTTTTGCAGCATATGAACTTTAAGATTAGTACCTTATTTTCTCACAGAGATTTTGATTGGGAAAGCATTTAATTTAAAAGTTAATTTTGGGAAAAATTATATCCATATTCTGTTGATTCTTCCCTTTCCATGACATGATATACCTTTTTGTTTTAAAAAATATCCTTATTTAGGCTTATATGTTAAGGGTAACAATTACTTTTTTATAGAGACCTTAAATATGACTTTTTGTAGATCTAAAGTGCCTTCTAGTTTTATTGGTATTAGGAATTTACCACCCCCCTACACACGCACATTTCCTGAATTGTTTCATTGACTTTTTTGTTGTATTTGTTTTGTGTCTTTATCTAGACACATAGCTTGAATTCTTAATATATATTGTTTTTCCCCCATTTGATTGATTTCAAAATTATATCCCATTAAATGATAGTTATATCTCAATCTTTAAAATTTTAGAACTGGTTTTTTAAAATGATAGCAAATATTTTTCTTTTATGTCAGACTTCCAAAGATTAGAATTAAAAACGATTAGAAAGTTCGAGACTACTAAAATATTAGAAAATGTTTCTAATATTTGCTGTATTTTTATCATGTTAAAAATTATTCTATTTGTAACGTACTACAATAATTTTCTTTTTATTTAGGAATTGGCCTTGAATAATTACTTAACATTTTTACATGTGCCTTATTTGGTTTGGCTCAGTGGATGGAGCATCAGCCTGTGGACTGAAGAGTCCCGGGTTTGATTCCGGTCAGGGGCACATGCTAAGGTTGTAGGCTTGGTCCCCAGTGTGGGGCATGCAGGAGGCAGTTGATTGGTGATTCTTTCTCATCATTGATGTTTCTCTCTCTCTCTCTCTAAAACCCTCTCTCTCTCTCTCTCTCCCTTCCTCTCTGAAATCAATAAAAATTTAAAAATTACATATTGAAATGATCATAGGTTCATTTCTTTCTTACTCTTTTAATGGGGAGAATTATACTGAACTTTTCTTGAATTCCTGGTCATAATGTGTATTTTTCTAATACACTATTGGATTAGGTCCGTTAATCATTTAAACTATTTTAGGTTGAACGTATCAACAAATTCCCATTCAAATTGATTTAGCAAAATAGGAAATGTTATTAGCTCACAAAGTAAGTCCAAGTAGGACTTAAGAATTGGATGAATTATGAGCTCAATATTATTGTTAAGAACTCAGGTTATTTTAGCTCCTTACTGTAACCATCATTACAGTGTGATTGTAAATACCATTTTAATAGCCAAATTCTTTTCTATTCTACAAATGTACTAGGATATATTTAATAATTAGCTTTGCTTTACATATTTAGATTATTAAGATAATTTATACTTATGAATGCCATTAAGAAAAAGGTGGACTGCTCTTTTCACATTATAAAGTTAGATTAGAGAGGTGAAAGTACAGGATGAAAAAGTATGAACAACTTTAAGGCTTTAACCTACAGTCCCACCCTCTCAGCAGCTCAATGTGAGAGGGCCTGTCCTGCTTGCTCTCTCATCATCATCACTAGCTTTGAGTGTAATTAAAAGGATGAAACACCTGTGATTATAAGAACATGAGTATGTGTATGCTAATTACACAATTTCCACCAGTATGACATAATGTTCATTCTGCATAATTTATCCTATTCTACCTATAACGGTTCAGAAATTTCATCTGCTTTCATTATTTTGGGATAGATCTTATTAGTGAACAGGGAGCATGGAACTAATTTTTTGGTGATTCGCATTCTTGCAGTTTAATTACCCTTTAATCATTTTGTCATAAGAGCAAAAATTTTAAGTGTAAAAGTATAGGCACCTCTTCCCATCTTCCAAATAAACAGTAATTGGATTTTCATGTGTAAAGGCCTGAATAGGAAAGGATAGACTAAAAGGGCCACAGGCTGGTGGAAGGAGAAGAATTCTCAGTCAGTTTGATAGGAGAGAAAAGAGTGGCAAGGTACATAAAGGCTGAGGATGGCAGAGGGAAATAATGGAAACATAATAGGCATTTTTAGAGATTATAATTTTCTCATGGTATTTGACAAGTGTAAGTAAAGGATTTGATGTTTGTTGAAATTACTTGTGATTGCATGGATTATGTTTTATGGTCCACAGCATCTCTATGAAACTGAACACATTATTTGCTCATACACATTTTGATTGTGCCCACCATGGCCATTATTAAATCCAAGGCCACAAGTAAGTTTTTGCCAGCATTTTAATACTTACTCTTCACTACACAAAATTTCCTTATTTTTTATCTATGGTAGGGATGGATACTTCAGATTCCCCATCAGGTGGACAATGAAACATCTGTTTAGCAACAACCACAGGTGAGCTCTCCTGCTGATGCTATGATGAGGAAGGTACTTAAGATCACTGACAGACCCACAGTTGCGGAAGCATGGTTGTTTGCCTAGCTTGAATCAATTCCCACTTTCTCCTTCTTAACCAAACCTCAGTTTGTTCAGATGTTCAGATGTTAATCAGCCCATCTCAGAGAAACTGGTTCCATCCTCAGTTCCAATGGTGGTTTATAATTCGTTTAAATCAACAAGCACATGCCAACCAAACACATTTCCTCATTACTGAAATCCTAGTTCTTCATACTCAGGGAAAGGACCACATTCCCTGGTGAGGGAGAAACTCCTTTCACTGGACATTAGTAAGGGCATTAGTTTGTGTGTGGAAGAACATGTGCTGCTGATAGGCTTCCTAATGATCCCAAGAGTAAGCAGCCTTAGGATAGAGCCAGAATGTGAACAGCAGAGCAGAGGGAAAAACTGATGACATCATTAAGCTACTGAATCAACAATCTATGACATCTGTCTTTCTCATGACTTCCTGTAAAGAGAGCTAATGATTTTAAAAACATTTTTGGCTAGAATTACTGTTATTTACATTTGAAAGCATCCAAAGTGATATAATAGTTAATAATTACATAGGAAAATTCTGACAATTACTACAGCATTTTCACCTGGAAACCTTTATTCACTCCTATGTATAAATGAGCTTTCTGGTGTGCATTGTTATTTTTAATGCAAAGGAAAATATTAGTTTTTTTCTCAAACATATTTGTTTCTATATTAATAACAAATACTTTTTGGCAAACTTACCAATAATTCCCTCTCTTCTCCTCTTCCTCTGCTTAAATATTATGGTTTGAAAGTAAATTAATCTAAATGTTTATGTGATTTAAAATACTACTTTTGTCTACCTGAATGAAACCTTACTATAATGTTCAGTCAATAAATTGAAATTTTCTAATATTCAATGTATTAATGAAGTGTTAATAGTCAATTTATTTTGTGAAAAATTTTATTCTAATGTATGTGTAACTGGTTTCTGTATTTGAATTTAAAAGACCTAAAGGATTGAGAGAACATGTTTATATTTTTAACTAGAGGCCTGGTGCACAAAATTGTGCACGGGTGGGGATCCTAGGTCTGGTTGGTGATCAGGGCCTACTGGGGCCTTCTGACTGCCAGTTGGGGCCTTCCTTTTGGCTGCTGGCTGGGGCCTTCTTTCCTGCCGGTTGCCAGCTGCTGGTGGGGCCTGCTGGCTGGGGGAGGGGCCATGGAAGGTTGGCTAGCCACAGGGAGGGAGGGACCAGAGGAGTTGGTGGTGCTGGAGGTTGGCTGTGGGAACACACTGATTACCAGGGGGCAGCCCCTGCATTGAGTGTCTGCCCCCTGGTGATCAGTGCGCATCATAGTGACCCATCATTCTGGTCGTTCTGGTTATTCTGGTGTTCCGGTCACTTAGGCTTTTATATATACTGTTAGTGCCATGATAAGCAGTGATTAAAAATTTATAAGACCTCTCAATATTCATTATTGTTAATTTTTACTATGAAAATATGGGGAAAAAAGTCTGATAAGGTCAATTTGATAAGTCACCAGTAGGGAATAACTGAGTAAATGTTTTTTACTTTACAAAATAAAATTCAAAACTACAAAATACTTTATCCTGAACATTATATTTTACATGTAAAATGTAACACATTTATTATTCATTTGTCTTTTTTCTGCAGCAAATGACTCAGGCAGAGCCAAATAAACCTTCAGATATGCAAAAATGAGCAGTAGGGCATGTGATTTCTTTTCATAATCTTGTGTTTTCACTCAGGAAGTGTTCACTTTGGTGCACCTCCAGTAGGAATTTGCTTTCAGAAATAAAGGCAAATGGGCCAAAGACAGGACCCGATATTAGAGTATGGATTATGTTTAGATGGCAGATACTTATTAAGGTTTCCAGATAATAAACTTGTATTTTAGGTGAACACCTCTAAATCGTATTTTTTACTCTGCTAAAACATAGAAGAGACA
Source organism: Corynorhinus townsendii (assembly GCA_026230045.1). Lineage (NCBI taxonomy): Eukaryota > Metazoa > Chordata > Mammalia > Chiroptera > Vespertilionidae > Corynorhinus > Corynorhinus townsendii. The sequence continues at coordinate 99,472,153 of JAPDVU010000002.1, forward strand.
AAAATGGTAAAGTGATTACTGTTACACACACAAAGGGCTATTTGAAACTATGGGGATTCATGTAACAAACAAAAACTATATTTCTGCATTACTATCAAAATTGAATGTGAAGTATTTAGTTTGGCTGATGGGCTAAATCAACACAATATTACCAGATAGAACTAAATCAATAAACAATAAGTAAGTATGATGGAGGATATTGTTTGTGGGTTTTTTCATCATCCTCATGTAAACCATTATTTCATATATGTCATTTGTTTGTGTGTGGAAAAGCATTGATTGTTTCAAGTGGAAGAGTCAGGGCTTATCTCTCATATTCACTATTTTGTGCCCAATGCCTAAAATAGTGCATGGGACATAGTAGTACACGATAAGCTTGCATCTATGAATAAATATAATGTAAAAATATTATTTATATATGATGATGCTAACACTTTTACGGCTAAAATACCTATTATGGATGATATTTACAAGGGCAATAAGTTTCTCTAGATATATGCTAATATTATCATTCTAAAATATACTTAAGCCCAGTCGGCATGGCTCAGTGATTGAGCATTGACCTATAAACCAGGAGATCATGGTTTGATTCCCAGTTATGGCACATGCCCTGGTTGCAGGCTCAGTCGCCAGTGTGGGCCATGCAGGAGGCAGCGATTGGTGATTCTCTATCATCATTGATGTTTCTATCTCTCTCTCCCTACCTCCCTGACACCAATAAAAATCTATTTAAATATATATATTTTTTAAAAAAATAGAAAACTATAACAACTTATAATCACAATGATAATTAAATTAGCTGTACAAGATCTTAGCAGAGATAAAAGTCTTTAATTATTTGTAAATATCTATGCTTCTTGTAACCTTATTTTATTTCATGAAAATGTACATAATATTCTATAAAAAACTTTAAATTAATTTGATCTTAAAATAATTTTATTACTTGATTTTTAGTAGACATGATTTTTTGCACACTTTACAATTAATCTCACAATGTTCTTGCTGATCTACACATTTGCACAGCATGAACAAAAGTATAACTCAGTTTTCCTTTCTCAAATGTGAGCTCTAGACCCATGAATTGCATTTGAATAATGGGATTCCTGATTATATTGTAGTGCCTGGCAATGACTTGGTTTAGATAGTCTTTACCTCAATAGTTGATGGTTCTCAAGTTGTAATCCAAATATTTTGACCTTACCATCACTGAAAATATGTCTGGAATGTAAGGAAAATTTAGCCCTCAATTTTCTGATTCATTTACTCATCAAGCTATCTTATTAAAGCCACTTCATATTCAAGGAACTTCTTAGCAAATTATTTCCAGCATATTTCATAGTCCTGGGAAGTTGTTACTTACTAACCCAACTAAATCCCTGTGGATACTCCTCAGTGTATCATTCAGAGTTCACACAGATTTTCTGCTGCTACAATGAATGAAGAGGTGGGCCTCTGAATCCTCCCTAAAACATTTACTGCACGCAATTCAAACCAAATTTCTATTAGCTAATCACTCCTAATCCTCCAGCCCAACACAATATAAAGGAATAATGTTAATCCTTTTGTTGTTTTTAGAATTATGTTTTCTAATAGTTACTTGGATCTTATTTACTACATATGTTTTCTTTGAAACTCAGTATCTACACTAATAAAAGAGAAAAATGCAAACTGACCATACCTTCACGATGCCCACCAGCCAATCAGGAGTGAGTATGCAAATTAACCTAGCAAAGATGGAAGGTTAATTTGCATACACAGACCCAGCAGCCGAGGTGGTGATGCAGGCGTTCTGCACAGTCCCAGCAGCTCCGGGCCTGTGGGCAGCATGGGAAGGCAGAAAGATGGCTCCGGGCCATAGTGAAGGCAGAAATGTGGCTCCGGCCAGAGCGAAGGCAATGCCAGCAGCCAGGGGAAGGAAGGCCCATTCTTGCACGAATCTTCATGCATCGGAACTTTAAAACTCTATATTTCTTAATTATTTTGTTATTGGTGACATCTCTCTCTCTCTCTTTTTTTTTTTTTTTTTACAAAACAGTATAGTTCTCCTTTTTAGAAAAAAATTAGGCCTTGACTTGTCCCTGCTAAATAAAAATTGTAACACTTGCAATAAAACCGAGAAGAATAGTACCCTATACACAAAGGAATCTTATTAAGTGCTGAGGCCAGAGGAGTCAGGAAGGAAAAGTCACTTGACAACATGTTGAATTTATATTGAAAAGTAGAGGCCTGCTGCATGAAATGCATGTATGGGGCGTTCCCCTCAGCCCACCCTGCACCATCTCCAATCCAGGACATCCCTCTCACAATCCTGGACCACTGGCTCTTAATTGCTCACCTGCCTGCCTGCCTGACTGCCCTTTACTGTTCCCCCTGCCAGCCTGGTCGCCCCCAACTGCCCCCCTTCTTCTGGCCTAGTCACCCCTCACTGCCCCCCTGCCAGCCTAATCACCTCCAACTGCCCCCTGACAGCCTGGTCACCCCCAACTACCCCCCCCCCCCGCTGGCCTGATCACCCCTAACTGCACTGCCCCATGCAGCCTGCTTGTTCAGTCATTTGATCATCCCTCACTGCCCCTTCTGCCGGCCTGGTCATCCCCTCCTGCCCCCCCTGCTGACTTGGTTGCCCCTCAACCCCCCCCCCCCCGCCAGCCTGGTTGTCCCACACAGCCTGCTGTTCAGTCGTTTGGTCATCCCTTACTAACCCCCCTACTGTCCTGGTTGCCCCACATAACCTGCTTGTTCATTCATTTGATCATCCCTCACTAACTCCCCTGCCGGCCTGGTCGTAGGCAGCCATCTTGTGAGAGTATGAGTGTTAATTTGTATATTACCTCTTTATTATATAGGATAATGTGATGAAAATGAATGAAAGACATATTCTGGGTCATAGGACTAGGGAGAGTAAAAACAAGTAAGAGTATAAATTTGTGTACAAATAAAAGGAAAGCATAATTTTATGAAATGGAAATCTATAGGATTTTTATGTAAATTTTGTCAGAAATATGAGGAGATGGATGCAATGAGACAACCACAGTCCACTATCAATTTACAAGGATATTATGGGGGAGTGAGGTTGTGGTTTGCTTCAAGTCTTTGTAAACAGATTATATAAACTCTCAGCATATATCAGATAACCAGTTTTATAAACTGCCAGCAGTAAAAGCAATAGAATATGGCTTCTTGGAATATTTTGAAGAGCCAGGATTTTAAAAGAGAAGCAAGGCAGTGAAATGTTTATTAAGACAGAGAAATCCAGATGTATTCTGTGATAGTTGCTGTATTTTTTTTTTATCATATGCCAGAGATCATGTTCCAGGTGTGGAGTGTGGAGAATGACCATAGAGACACACAGCGGAAGATGCATCTGCAGTGGAAATAGGCTGACGGCTTCTGCCTCTCTTCAGAAATCTGCATCTCAGTTCAGCTTTTTCTTTACTTTTGTTTGTAATTATGTACAATAAATGCATGGATCTTAAATATACATACAGTTTTATGAGTTTTGAGAAATGTGTATTTAATCAGCACTTCCATCAATACAGAAAATTTTTATAATTTTAGAATGTTCTCTAAAAAAAAAACACTTCCTTTTAATCTCCTTATCTCTTCACCATTCCCACTAATTACTGTTCTGATTTCTACATTTATTGATAAAGTTTGCCTTTTCATGAACTTCATATCATGGAATTTTGTAGTATGTATTTATTGTGTTTTATGTTTTTTGATCAGTATGACTTGATACAGTGGTATAATCAATATGTATAGCAGAGATTCACTTTTTTATTGCTGACTAATATTCCATTATATGGCTATATCACTACTAGTTTATTCATTCTCCTCTTAATGGCTATGGTGTTGTTTTCAATTAGCTGTGATTGCTATGAACATTTATGAGCATGCCTTTTATGAGAGGTTTCACATTTTAAGATTTTTAAAAAAAAATCTTGGTAATGGCCATACAAATGTTTCAAGTACTAATCAATGAAACTTGTAAATGTTACATCATTTAGAAAAAGGGTCTTTGCAAATGTTATTACATTAAGGATTTTGAATTAAGAGATTCCCCTGTACTATACCAGTGGGCCTAAATAGAATCACATATGCCTTATAAGAGAAAGACATGGTGTTCTGAGAGACATAAGGAAGAGGAGGAGGCAACATATCCACAGAGGCAGAGATTATGGTGATGTGGCCACAGCCAAGGAATGCCTGGAGCCAGCAACAGCTGAGAGGCATGGAGCAGATTTTCTTTTAAAGCTTCAAAAAGGAGAACAGTCCTGTTAGATTTAGAATTTCTAGACTCCCAAACTGTGGAAAAATAAATTTCCATTGTTTTAAGTAACCAAATTTGTAACAATAGCCTTGGGAAATTAATATGCCCTTCATCATCTCTCTTCCTTGCTGGCTTTGTATTTCAAGTTGTCCATACATTGGAGAAAGATCTTGTTTGGGGCAGGAGATATGCCCATTCATGCTCATTGTCAACTTTAATTTTTGAATTTTATTCCTGAGTAAGCAAGATAATTATATTGATTCTAAATATGGTTAGAAAAGCTTGAGTTTCCACATTAATCCTATCTAATAAAAGAGTAATATGCAAATTGGCCATACCTCCGCTACACCCACAAGCCACACCCACCAGCCAATCAGGAGCAAGTATGCAAATTAACCTAACCAAGATGGCTACAGCCATGGAGAGAGCAGGAGGCTTGGGTTTCTCCAGCAATGGGGGAAGCCAAGCTTTTCGCCTGCCCTGGCCTGCTTTGGCCTCCACTTAAGGCTACAAAGTTTCAATTATAGAAGATAAATAAATCCCAACAAAATTGGCTGTGGCCACAGAGTAAGCAGGAGGCTTGGCTCTGTTCAAGGCTACAAAGTTTCAATTATAGGAGATAAATAAATCCCAGATCCCAGGGCCTCTGCTTGGGTTGCCAGGGGGTGTGGCTGGCCTGCAAACTACCACAGGCCCCTCGCCCAGGCTGCCACATACCCCAAGGGAACCCCCACCCTGATCCAGGACACCCTTCAGGGCAAACCAGCCAGCCCCCACCTGTGCACCAGGCCTCTATCGTATATAATAAAAGAGTAATATGCAAATTGACCATCATTTCAACACACATGATGGCTGCCCCCATGTGGTCAAAGATGGCTGCCCTCATGTGGACAAAATATGGCTGCCACAAGATGGCCAGCAGGGGAAGGCAGTTGGGAAGGACCAGGTCTGTAAGGGAGGGCAGTTGTGGGCAATGAGGCCAGCAGGGGAGGGCAATTGGGGTCAATAAAGCCTGCAGGGGAGGGCAGTTAGGGGTGACCAGGCCAGCAGAGGAGGGAAGTTGGTGGCAACCAGGCCTACAGGGTACAGCAGTTGGTGGGGACCAGGCCTGCAGGGGAGGGCAGTTAGGTGCAAACAGGCAGGCAGGGGAGCAGTTAGGCATCAATCAGGCTGGCAGGGGAGTGGTTAGTGGGTGATCAGGCTGGCAGGCAGAAGCGGTTAGGGGCAATCAGGAAGGCAGGGAGGCGAGCAGTTGGGAGCCAGCAGTCCTGGATTGTGAGAGGGATGTCTGACTGCCAGTTTAGGTCTGATCCAGGTAGGGCAGTTGGACATCCCTCAAGGGGTCCCAGATTGGATAGGGTGCAGACTGGTCTGAGGATCACCCCCCCCCCACCCCCCGTGCATGAATTTCATGCAATGGGCCTCTAGTTATTTTATAAGGAAGGAAAAATATCTTGTCATAGTGCATTTTCCCCTTAACATTAAAAATTGAATTAAATAATCACAAGACCTAGAGAATAAATACTGAGATAAAAATACAAGAAGATAGTGAAGAAAAAGAAAATTGTGGGCATAGACTCTTGCTCTCAGTAACCTGACATGCATGTTTGTTGACAACTCACACCATTCCACTCAATTACCACCACCTTCTGATTTTTATCAAAACACTCTGTTTAGGATTACACAGGGAGGCACTGGAGAGCAGACACAGGTTTTTAGTCTAATAAGTAAACTCAATTAAATAATCTATAATTAAGCATATAGCTTCTAACATATGTGTAAGTTGTAAAAGGTAGAGATCAGGGTGATGTAGAGTCTAAGTTGTTAATACTTAATAGTAAAATAGGTTAGAGTTGTATAAATTTTATGGCTAGTAATAGATATCAAAAATATTTTTACAAACAAAATAAAATCCCTGCATTAAATGTTATAAATAAAAATAAAGAGGAGCTTTAGGTCAAGATGGCAGTGCAGGTAAACACAGTACTCACATCCTCCCACAAACACATAAAATTACAACTAACCTACAGAACAACCATCATTTCAGAACTGCCTGAAATATAGCTCAGTGGAGGTCCTACAACTAGGGAATTAAAGAAAACACCACATTGAGACTTTTATCTTCCCAATAGTGGCAGATAAAAGTCAGGAGGGACATATAGCTTGTGGTGGTGCCCCCTGAGGAGCAAGGGGCTCCAGCCCCACACCTACCCAAGCTATTTCCAGTGGCTTTTCCATACAAATAGCCTGTCATGGACATGATTCAGACTTTCCTAAAATCTCTCAAACATGTAGTGTCTAGCCTCAGTGTGCCTCATATCTCTTGCTAAGTAGCCACAGGCATGACACTAGCAGAAGCCAGGCTTGGTTCACCACTTGGCCTCTCCAAAGCACCTCCAAACCCAGCACAAGTAGCAGCCATCTGCAGATTGCTTTGTAGCTCATGCAGGATGGCCCCAGGCAGAGTAAAAGTTGCAGCTGACCTTGGCCTGCACCTCCCAGGAGGCCCTAGAGCCAGCATTGCTGGTGGACAACTTGAGACCATGTCAAATCACCACCCAACCACCTCCACAGGGGACACATTCAAGGAGAAAACTAAGCAGGCCCCGCTGAAGTCAGTCCTGCTCTGAGTGGTGGGCATCTGTACAGCTGATCCTCCATGTAGGTCACAGCCAGTCCTTGTAGCCAATCACCCTGAGAGGCAATCTCCCCATCAATGTTCCAATAGCAACCAAGGCTCAACTTCAATAGAAGGATGTATGAAGCCCCTGTGGTGGGGGGTTGGGGATGCACTTGGAGTGCCCATCTCAGATGAATGGGGAGACTGTGTCACTGGACCCCAAAGGACACCTTCTAAATTAGGTCACTCTTCAAATCCAGGGAGATGTAGTAGATCTATCTAATACCTAGGAACAAGCACAGGGAGGCTACCAAAATGAGGAGACAAAGACCCATGACTCAAATAAAAGAACAGAATAAAACTTCAGAAAAAGAACTAAAAAAATGGAGCTAAGCAATCTATTAGAAATATAGTTCAAAACACTGGTCATAAGGATACTCAATAGGAGAAAAGTAGATCAACTTAGTGAGAACCTCAGCAGCATAAAAAAGAATCAGAAATGAAGAATAAACTAACTAAAATGAAGAGCATTTTACAAGGAATCAACAGTAGAGTAGATGAAGCCAAGAATCACATAAGTGATCTGGAATATAAGGCAGCAGAAAACACCCAGTCAGAACAGCAAAGTAAAAAAGAATCCAAAAAATGAGGTTAGTGTAAAGAGCTTCTGGGACAATTTCAAGCGTAACAACATTTGCATAATGGGGTGCCAAAACAGCAAAGTAAAAAAGAATCCAAAAAATGAGGAAGAGCTTCTGGAACAAGAATGAGGAAAGAGAGAGAGAGAGAGAGAGAGAGAGAGAGAGAGAGAGAGAGAGAGAGAGAGAGAGAGAATGAGAGAGAACAAGAAATTGAAAACTATTTGAAAAAAATAATGATGTAAACTTCCCTAACCTGGTGAAGGAAATAGACATATGAGTCCAGAAGGCCCAGAAAGGTCCAAACAAGATGAACCCAAACAGGCCTAAACCAAGACATCCTATCTAATAAAGAGGGAATGTGCTAATTGACCATCATTCCATCACAAAGATGGCTGCACCCACAGTTGAGGCCAAGTTCCCATAAGGAGCCTCAATGAGCAATCAGCAGGGACCTGAGGCTACACCCTCTCACCTCAGGGTGTGTCCCCCACCTGGCAGGGCTTGACAGGGGACCTCAAGGTGCGCTTCCCATCCTGATGCTGGGCTAGGGGACCTCAGGCTGCTCCCCCCGCCCCAGCGCCAGGCTGGGGGACCTCAAACCACACCCCCCGCCCAGCAGGGCTTGACAGGGGACCTCAAAGCATGCCCCCAGCCTTGGTCTGGGCTGGGGGACCTTAGGCCACGTTCCTCATCCTGGCCAGAGATGGGAACCTGAGGCCACATCCTCTGCCCAGCGGGGCTTGACAAGGGTGGGACTAGCCAGGTCTGGATCTAGCCCAATGGGAAGGGTGGCCAGCCAGGTCTGGGTCTCATGCGAATTTGAGGCACATGTGGGTGGCAGGGACTTGACTCTGGGTCCCATGGTGTGCCCCAGACTCTGACAGGAGGAAGGTTTGCATATACATTTTACTAATTTTCTTTAATCTCTGATACCTTTATTATAGAGAAAGGGCAAGTAGCAATATTAAATTATTTCCTCTAATTAATCCCCTTTTAATGTGCACGAATTTCATGTACCGGGCCACTAGTATAATAATTAAAATGCCAAAGGGTCAAGACAAAAAGAAGCAATAGAAAAGCAGTTAGTTATCTACAAGGGAGCTCCCATAAGACTGTCAGCTGATTTCTTAACTAAAACTTTGCAGGCCAGAAGGGAGTGACAAGAAATATTCAAAGTGATGAAAAACAAGGACCTATAACCAAGATTACCCAACAAAGTTATCATTTAGAATCAAAGGACATATAAAGATCTTCCCAGACAAGAAAATGCTTGAAGAGTTCATCACCACCAAACTAGTATTACACAAAATAGTAAAAGGTCTTATTTAAGAAGAAGAAGAAAAAAAGATTAAATATAAAAACAATAAAAAGTCAATAAATACTTTTCTATCACCAATTGAATCTACAAAAACCACACAAAATAAATAAACAAGCAGAACAGAAACACTCATAGATATAGAAACATTTTGATGGTTGCCAGATGTGAGGTGGATTGCAGGATGGGTGAAAAAGTTGAAGGGATTAAGAAGTAAGGCCTAGATGATTTTGCTCAGTGGATAGAGCATTGGCCTGTGAACTGAAGGGTCTCAGGTTTGATTCTGGCTAAGGGCACATACCTAGGTTGCAGGCTCCTCCCTGGCCCGGGCTCTGGTCAGGGCTCATGCAGGAGGCAATCAATCTATGTGTTTCTCTCACATCGGTGTTTCTCTCTGTCTTTCCCTCTTTCTGAAAATAAATGAACAAAATATCCTTGGGTGAGGATTAAAAAAAGAAGAAGTACAAATTGGTAGTTAGAGAATAGTTATGGGAATGTAAAGTACAGCATAAGGAAAATAGTAATATTTTAATAACTATGTATGGTGTCAGATGGATATGAGATTTACTAGGATGAACACTTAGTAAGTTATATAGTGTCTAATCACTGGGTTGTAAACCTGAAACTAATACAATATTGTATTTCAACTATAATTGAAAAATAAAAATGAAAAAATAAAAAAAAAACTAAAGAAAAACACAAATGAGAATAAATAGCCTATAGAATATGCCTAAATCTTCTTCAACTTGAAATACATATTATACATACACAAACCCGCACACACACATAAAAACATTCAAACTTCCTTTGTGTCTCTTAATGTCTATGTGCTTTCTTGGCTAAACTGCTTGAAGTTATATATGTCATCATGCAATTCCTTCCATTCCTTACCTCCTATCCACAGGTGGAGACTGAAGTCAGGCTTCCTATCTCACTTTTCCAAAGAAACTTTTAGGTAAATGTCATCTGTGACCTACATGCCAAATTCATTTGTCATTTTAACATCCTCTTTTTTTATGTTCTTCTATTGCATTTGACGCTTGACTTTTATCAGCTTGAAAGTTTCCTTCCTTAGCTTCCATGCACTCATTGGGATTAGACTGACATACTAGTTTATTTCTTGCCCATAATGTGAACTCAGTAAATGGTTACATAAAAGAATTAATAAATTATTCTGCTAATGGTATTAGTTTATAGTTCTACTAGAGGCCTGGTACACGAAATTTGTGCATTGGGGGGGGGGGTGTCCCTCAGCCCAGTCTGCACCCTCTCCAATCAGGGACCCTTTGAGGGATGTCTGACTGCCCGTTTAGGCCCTGATCCTGTAGGATCAGGGCCTAAACGGGCAGTCGGACATCCCTATCACAATCCAGGACTGCTGGCTCCCAACTGCTCACCTGCCTGCCTTCCTGATTGCTCCTAATTGCTTCTGCCTGCCAGCCTGATCACTCCCTATCCACTCCCCTGCCAGCCTGATTGATGCCTAACTGCTCCCCTGCCAGCCTGTTTGCACCTAACTGCCCTCCCCTGCAGGCCTGGTCACCCCTAACTGCCCTCCCCTGCAGGCCTGGGTCGCCCCAAACTGTCCTTCCCTGCAGGCCTGATCACCCACAATTGCCCTCCCTTGCAAGCCTGCTCCCTTCCAACTGCCCTCCCCTGCTGGCCATCTTGTGACAGCCATCTTGTGTCCACATGGGGGCAGCCATCTTTGACCACATGGGGGCAGCCATCGTGTGTTGGAGTGATGGTCAATTTGCATATTACTCTTTTATTAGATAGGATATGTACTCTAACATGTTTTCTAGTATAATAAAATTCATGCACATGTTAATATAGAGAAGAGATCATTTTATAATTTCATGTTAGTTTATTTTTCTAACTAAACATAAATATTTTGTATAATCCAATAGTATCTCAATTATATACAACAAATTATTTCCTTTATTTTCTCTTCTAAAATGAGATTTTACCCTGTAGAATATGCTAAAATCTTCTTCAATTGAAAACATATTATACATACACATACACAAAACACTCAAACTTCCCAGTTGTATCTCCATTTGCAAGGCTGCATTTCTGTTAGATAGAAGCTCCACTCCATAACCTCACTTAAACTTAATTACCTCCTAAAGACCCTATGTGTAGATACAGTCACATTGACGTTAATGACTTCAAAATATGAATTAATGCCTTTTAGAGCTATTACTGTTATGCTGGATAAAAGATTGATGATACTTCATATTTAAATGTTTATTACTTATAAAGATATACTTTTTAAAATATCATGAAGGTTTATTTCAGTTGTAACTTCATTTTGTGTTTAATTACTTTTTATTTTATTATATTAGTACTAGGGGCCCAGTGAATGAAATTTGTGCATGGGAGATGGGTCCCTCAGCCCAACCTGCACCCTCTCCAATCTGTGAGCCCTCAGGGGATGTCCTACTGATGGTTTAGGCTTGCTCCCTGTGGTTCTCTGCTCTCTGCAGACCTGCCTGCTTGACGCGACTATAGGTTCTGGTGTCTGCTCTCTGTGGGGGCCTGATTGCCCTTACCTACCAGGGCTAGAAGCAAGCAGGGCCCTGGTGTCTGCTCTCTGTGGGGTCCTTGCTGTTTGCTTGCTCACTGTGGGGGACTGCTTGCCCCTCACTGCCATGGCCAGGGGCAAGCAAGGTCCTGCTGTCTGTTTGCTCACTGTGGACATCCCACCCCACCCCTAGCCACTCGTTGCCTGTGCATGTGAGCACTGCCCACTGGTTTTCCATCTTTGTTGGGTTAATTTGCATACTCATTCCTGATTGGTTGTGGACATCATGGAGGTATGGTCAATTTACATATTTTTATTGTTAGTATTGATTGTCTTTTGAATCCATTTATGTTTGAAGTAGTTTACATATTCCAAACCATATTATCTTGGTTTCTTTTGCATCCTGTTTATGTCCCCAAACTAATTAAAGTAACATTTAAAATATTATAAATGTCTAAATCTTGGTAACCCAAAGATGAAAATCATTTTTTAAATCTTGGTCTTCATACTGTTTTTCTAATCACTCTGTACCTTAATTAAAAAATATATTTAAGCATTGAACAGACTGTCAAACTATAGCGGGATGGCAGGGGAGGGTTGGGAGGGTTAGAAATCAAGGAAGACTTGTATGCATGCATATACTAGTAAGCATAACCAGTGGACACAGACACTGGGTGGGGTGAGGGCATGCCAGGGAGTAGGGGAGGTCAGGGGGAGATCAATGTGGGGAAATGGAGACATATGTACTATTATTTGTAATACTTTAAACAAATAATTAGTTATTTAAATTAAATAACTACAAAAAATTAGTTATTTAAATTAGGAAATACTTTATTTTCAAAGAAAATGACTTTATGTTAAGTACATTTTACAATTTAAAATTATCTCCCTATAGTACTGGCTAAATTTTCAAAGGATATGAATCAGATATAAAATTGAAGTTTGAGAAGCTATTGCACTTCTCCATTCCTGAGAAAAGTACATATCATAGAGATTATCCACATTCCTATGTTTCAGGTTCTCTCACATAGTCTGGACAAATGCTTAATAAATTTTGTTTTAAAATTGTGATATATAGCATACATTAAAGACATGATTTAAAATATATACATGTATATGTGGCATTTAACATTCAACATTTAAATAATCCTCAAATTCTTATCAATCACATTAACAAAGAGAATATTTCCAGTATATGAAACTGCCACTGTGTCCTGCTCTCATGCTGTGTCCCCTTTACTATCCTCTAGACCAGTGGTCGGCAAACTCATTAGACAACAGAGCCAAATATCAACAGTACAATGATTGAAATTTCTTTTGAGAGCTGAAAACCAACTTCTGTGTATGGGCCACGAAGTTTCAATCGCACTGTATGTGTGCGCCCGCATGTAGTATTTTGTGGAAGAGCCACACTCAAGGGGCCAAAGAGCTGCATGTGGCTCGCGAGCTACAGTTTACCGACCATTGCTCTAGACTAACTATTATGGAGAACTTAGGTTAATGATTCATCTTTTTCTTATATCCTGTCAAATTTTCTCTTAAGAAAGAGAACGATAAGAGAACTCAGAAATGAACAGTCCAACCCAAACAGAGATGAGGGAGTTCCTGTGAAATTAAAGAAAGGAAATAAATAAAACACTCATGCAGCATGTCAGGCAATCAACCATTTCAAAACTGGAGCAGAAGGATAGAGAATTTAAAGAATGATATTTTTCCCTCTCCCAAAAAAACTAACTAACAGATGCCCCAAGTAGATAGATTCTGGGGAAATAGGAATTTAAACTCTAACAAAGATTTTTAGGTTTAATAAGAAGACTAAGTAAATGGAAATTAATACAGTTATCAACTCTAAGAAAAACATTATAAAATGTAGTATAATTATGTTAAATTATATAGGTTACTGATAAATAGCATTAACAGAGGTAAAATAATATAAAGTTCAGTTATCATTCAGAAAGAATAATAGCATAATACATTTGATAGGAAATAGGACTAAAGAGAGTTTACTTGCATATGTGTGTCCTCACATTTGTGCATGTGTTTGTGCCTAAATTATGGACCATGAATGAGAGCTAAATATTTATACTCTTTATTAGAAGGCCAATAGATTGGGGGATACAACAACAAACAAGAAAAAGCAATAAAATATGCCAATTATCAATATCTATATACTGTATGTATCAGAAGAATAGCTAAAGTATTAGGAAGTGAAAAATATTTGACTCTTGAAAAGAGTCATGAAGGACAACTATTCAACATTTAAAACTATTCCTATGGATTGCACACAAAAAAATCATTTCTAAAATGACATCCACATATAAATGCATTTCTCATTTCTAAAATGAGAAATGCATTTATATTCACATTCAATTATTTTTATATTTATTGATGAGTATATGTAAAATGTTGGTCATCATGAGTGAGAAATTATTTGTTTCCCTAAACCAGTTTTTTGTCCATTATCATAATAATTAAAATAAGGTTATTTGGGGTTTTTAACTTTCTGATTTATTTCTCAACATGAAATATTCATTAACTATCTACACAACATTTATATAATAGTATGAAATCATTTGCATTTATTATAATGCTACTGACACTGTACTATAGACATAGAAATGTTTGCAGTAATATTTCTTATTCATTCTTATCTTTATCTTCCTGTATTCCAAGAAACAAATATTTGCTATCAGTTCTCCAGAAATCGATATAGATTCCTAATTCTTATTCCTTTTGATCCTAAATTATGATCTACTGCCTTCCTGTAATATTTTGAGATTCATGGAAAGAGAAAATCATATAATTTTTGAGTAAATTTATAATATATTTAAATAATTTTCTTCCAAATGTTATTACTTCTGGATAACTAGCTCTTGCTTTTATATCAAGTGTCTTTTTAATTAGATTGGTTTACCTTTTACTAATATATATTTGAAACTCAGCATGCCTTACCAATTACAGAGTAAACAAATGAATATAATTTATAAAAATGATTTTTATCTTTAATATATTTTTCTCCATGAACTTTTCTGTTTGTCCTCAGGTACATAGTTTTCACTTCTGTTAAGACAATATTCAAGATCCTCTTAAGTTTTCACTATCATGATATTTGCAATACAAATTTCACTGTAATAAAACTATCAATTTCCTTATACTATAGATTATTAGTAATTCTAACTCTACCACTGGATTTACTCACTTTTCTCTATTTAAAATGAATATAACCATTTCATTACCTATAGGTTATATCAATATTTGAGATCATTAGCAAAATCAATATGACATTCAGTTTTTATTATGTGAAAATCCTTTTTATCAATCTTTCTATCTTAAAATTAGGCAACATACAAATAAAATAAATATTCAATACAATTTTACATATTAAATATATTTCTAGTGTATCAGTCACAGACATAATGCCTAGAGATGTGTATCATGCATTATTGCTACTAAGTAAACTACATGATGTCACTACATTTGTATGCATGAAGTTAATAAGTAATTGGGTACATTGTTGTGCTCAGATTGAGCATAACTTTTCTATATATGTAAAAGGCTAATATGCAAAGTGTCCCCTGAGGAGTTGGACTGGGAGAACGGGAGTGCAATCACTTGCTATGACCACCAGGGGGTGGTGCAGAATATGGCAGGTGACCAGCAGTGGCAGTGGGGCACTAAGGGAGCAGGGAGCGAGGGAAGGAGGAGGCAGGGAGGCAGGGAACCTGATCAGCCCTGATTGCCAGCCAGGCTTAGGGACCCAACCCATGCATGGATTTCGTGCACCGTACTAGTTTACTAGTAATAATATGAGTGGATGTTTGAGCCTGGATATTACAAAGGAAATTTTGCTATGCTGAGGAGATAATTTAACAGGTAAAATAATGCAGGAAACTTAGAAGATACTCTTTCTTTAAAATCAGTTCTATAGTACTTGAATGATTTATTTGAGATATGTCTCCTGATTTTTTATATAATGAACTCTCCCAGTGTAATACTAAGAATAGTTTATGTTAACTTTATAAAGGCATTATGGAAAAGTTCAACTATAGTTGACATACACAATTTTTATTATGAAAATAAAATAATCACTTTTTGTTATTTGTTGGTAAACGTTTTGTATGTTTATGCATTTCAAAGATAGCTTAAATAAACACAAGTTAGTAATAGCAATACTAATAATTGACATTATATTCTTCCTTATGCAACAATTAGCATTTTGCATTGACTATTTAATTTTATGTAATTGATTGTGATCCTATCTATTTAATAGCAATAGCAACAAAATTCTAATGCATAAAAAGGTTACTCACATATATTTTTAAATACTTGAAAATGTTATGTAACTATAATATATGGCCTATTTAATTTATTTAATTTGATAGTTGTCTTTCTTTCTTGTGGCTCTTAACACTTTTAAATTAATAAACAAAAATTTTAAGAACCCAGTTAATTGCAAAATCATTGGGAAATATTTTTTGTCATGAAGGTAGGATAAGTTTGAGCTATGATGCAGCTCTGTACTGTAATGACAGAAAAAATATAAAAGAATAATAACTAAAATCAAACAGCTGATATGAGTAAATATATTCGGAGAGCAGAAAATTGGCATGAATAACTTTAAGATTAGAGAAAAATCCTATTTTTTATGAGAATAGCAGAAACTGAAAATATAAGATTCAGTCACGCCAGCTCAAAGCAGTCATGTTAGTTTTGTTTACAGTCTGTGGGAACTGGAGGAGAGGAATAAGGCATGAAGGCATGACCAGGAGAGATGGAAGACATAAGCACAGAATTACAGATTTCAAGTCCGATTATACCACAGTTGAGGGATGCAAATAGATGTATCATTTTATATGTAAATATTGGTTACATTAAATATTTTAATAAAAAATTGCAGGACAAATATTTAGTGAATGTTCAAAGAGAAAAAAGTATCTGAGGGAGTAAATATGTGTGTTGAGGAGGCTGGAAATTTTATTCAAAAATGGGAATCTGATTGTCATATTTCTAACCCAAAATCAAGAAATGTGTCATTACTGTTGACTACAAAACCCCTCCTGACTTTTAAGCTAAAGATCTTGTTAGGACCAAGTCTCAGATTCTGTTAGATACTATCAGAACAGGATCGTTTGTTTCCAGTGGTGAAAAGAGCAGAAAGAACTGAAGTCCAACTTTTTGGAGTCTTTCTCTGAGATGACATAGAAATCTTCTGTCAATCTGCTTATACTGCAGAAGAGGCCTCTCTCATGCATGGAGCAGGTTCCTTCCTGAAACCAGGAAAGAAATCACTATCCCAGGAGAGAAATCAAAAGCAATCCTGAACTTCTCTTGGTTTCTTTGTTGCCTAGGTCCAATGTCAGGAAACAGATGGTCAGCATTTAAGAAGAGTGGCTTATAGAAAATAACCATTTACTTGACAGAAGTGTGTATTGAAAATTCAAGTATTGGAGGGACTTCTAAAGCTCAGTGCTTTTAAAATTTGGTTTAGTTCTAACTTGTTTATTATCTGATAACAGATATGAAAAGATGTGATTCTCTAATGGTTAGCAGTGGGTCATGTGAGGCATGCAAAACTGACTTTGTCACTCTTAGAAGGGTTCTTAAGATAGAATTTTAATTACTTTTGCATATATTAATTAATAATGCACTTCTAAAACATGCAAGACAAATAACAATACAGAGTATTTTCTGCTGATTTCAATTGTGAGCAAAAAGGCATACACTAGCCTCCTAAACATTGTTGGAATTTGCTAGTCTTTCAAATAATAAAAGTGAATGTAGTTTGATTGCAGGCACTATAAATCCGAAGTGTATATTTTCTGGCCATTTTAGGAAAAGTATTTTTCTCTTTGTCCAATACTAACATTTCTTTAAATCTTTGCTTGACATTTGCTGATGCACATTAAACAATTTATGTTTTCTAATACCCTCATTTTATTTATTTATTTATTTATTTATTTATCTATTTATTTATTTATTTATTTATTATGTTCAAGTCATTTTATTGCAGTCCATGGAAAGTTTTTAGATGGACTACTGATGGCTTTGCTGTGAGCCTTGCTGATGGATACTTCAGGTTTGGGCATTTTAAAAAATTATTTATTGTTTAAAGTATTACATATGTCTCCTTTTTCCCCCATTGACCTCTCCCTGGCCACTCCCACCCTCCAGCACATGCCCTCATGCCCCTGCTGTCTGTGTCCATTGGTTACGCTTATATGCATGCATACAAGTCCTTTGGTTGCTCTATTACCACCACCAACCCCCCCCCCCGCAATCTGCCCCTGCATTCCCTCTGAGGTTGGTCTGTTCAATACTTCTATGTCTTGGGGATCTCTTTTTGTTAATCAGTTTAAGTTGTTCATTATATTCCACAAATGAGTGAGATCATGTGATATTTATCTTTCTCTGCCTGGCTTATTTCACTTAGCATAATGCTCTCCAGGTCCATCCATGCTGTTGCAAATGGTAAAAGTTCCTTCTTTTTTACAGCAGTGTAATATTCCATTGTGTAGATGCACTACTGTTTGTTAACCCACTCATCTGCTGATGGGCACTTAGGCTGTTTCCAAATCTTAGCTATTGTAAATTGTGCTGCTATTAACATAGAGGTGCATATATCCCTTATGATTGGTTTTGCTAGTTTCTTGGGATCTATTCCTAGAAGTGGGATTACTGGGTCAAATGGGAGTGCCATTTTTAATTTTTTGAGGACACTACGTACTGTTTTCCACAGTGGCTGCACCAATCTGCATTCCCACCATACAAACAACTTCTGTTTTCAAGTTATAGACATTTCTCAGGAGGTCCAGTGGCCTAATGATTGAATCTAATTTTTCAAATGAAATTTATTTTTTCTCTCTCTCCTCTCTCACTCTCACTCTGGATTTCTCTCTTGGTTATCTCATTTCCATCTACAGTATATGGAAATTTCATGCAAGGAGGTAAGTTGAAAGCTAGTTTCCACAATTTCTATTCCTCACATGACTATAACATCACCAACTCTAATTTTTAAAAAAGCCCAAGGAAGACTATGATTGGCCAAACTAAATCTTATGTCTATCCCTAAACCAATCTTTGTAGGAAAAGATTAGAGAGATCTGATTGGTCAGCTTTGGTCCTGAGTTCAAAGCTGTCATGAGAACGGGACACATCTTTGATAACACCACCCTCACCAGGACCAAAGTATTATGATAGTGTGGTTTTCACCAGGACCAAAGCATTATGGATTTGGGAGGGGGTGTCTTCAAAGTAAAGGGCACTGGACAAACCATTTTTTATTCACCAAGCCACAATCATGAATTACAGAATCTGCACACATCAATATTAAAAGAGTTTTTACTCCTTTATTATTCAGGGTCCAGTCAGAAAATGACACCAGTTATTTTAACAGAGAGAATTTCAGATACAGAATTAGGTAAACAATCTCTGGAAGAGCAGACAGACAAATGCAACACTAAAGTGTATCAGGGGTGGTAGCTTCTAAAAGCCCCTAGCACTTCTATGCCTGGGGCATCCTCCTAAAAAAGAGGTTAGGACTATTAGAACCTAGAAGCTTGGCAGGGGTTTCTGCGTTGCTGGGAGCCTGCTCTTTGGGAAGGGAATGCTGTCCCCCAGGTGCTGGTGTGTACGAGCAGCCACAATGAGACTTATTCTTTGGATGTGGAAATATAAACTGGAAACAGGTGTGCCAGATACCACTCCAAGGGTGAAGACCAATTGCTGAAGTAACAATGAAAGAAAAATTATACATAACAATGAGGGGTGACTTGTTTCTTCTTCCTTGATCCTTCCATTCTACTTCTAGTGTCTCGAACTGGCAGAACCTAAAAGCTTCCTACCAGCAAAGCAGAGTGAAGGTTATAAAGTCCCAGCCTCAGCATCACAAAGAAGAGATTGAAAGTGTAGATTTGACTGAGAGACAGCAGCTTAAAAATGGCAGCATCAATTGTGCACCAACTGGGTAATATTTTATTCATTAGCAATGGGATTTTTTCTGTATCTACGGATACAATAATAGAAACATACACACGTAAGTGAAAATTAGCACCAGCCATTTCATGCACTTAGTCCCCATCTCTCTACCCACTAGTTTCTTAAAATTTTGCAATATTACATCAAGATGTTTTCTACTCAAGTTGGAGATTTCTAGAACTATATTCTACTTAGTCTTTGGCATATGTTTACTGACCTTCATGGAGGGAGGTATCTGAAGCTTTTCTTTGGATTATGATTTTAGGATTGTCAGCAGTTTCTTCTGAGAGAGTAAGGCTAGGTTCATCATTTTCCTTCATATAATTTTCCCTCAGCTTCAATGGTTCCATCTTTAAAAGGAACTGCACCAGCATGGTCTCTGCTGGTACTCTGGCTTGACTGAGACAGTAGAGCATGTGGAATCTGTTCACAATTGGATAGAAGACCTATTTTGTGGCTAACTTCCTTGAATTCCTTGCCTTAATCTCTCTCATATATGGAGAATTTAATATAAAAACTGGACCATAAAAGTCCTCTGAGAATATTGCTTAAATCTAGCCTATTTGAACATAAACATTTTATAGAAATTACTAGAAGCCTGGTGCATGAAATTTGTGCACTTGAGTGGGGGTGTCCCTCAGCCCAGTCTGCATCCTCTCCCCTGAGGGGATGTCCGACTGATGGTTTAGACCTTATCCCTGGAATCAGGCCTAAACCAGCAGTTGGACATCCCTCTCACAATCCGGGACTGCTGGCTCTCAACCATTCACCTGCCTGCCTGCCTGATTGTCCCTAACTCCTTCTGCCTGCCAGTCTGATCACCCCCTAATGACTCCCCTGCCAGCCCGATTGACATCTAACTGCCCCCCTGCTGGCCCAATTGCCCCCAATTGCCTTCCCCTGCCAGTCTAATCACCCCTAACTGCCCTCCCCTTGCCAGCTCAGTCCCCCCACAACTGCCCTCTCTCCCCTGCAGGCCTGATGACTCCTAACTGCCTTCCCCTGCTGGCCTGATCACACACAACTATGCTCCCTTGCCAGCCATCTTATGGCAGCCATCTTGTGACCACATGGGGGCAGCCATCTTGTGACCACATGGGGCAGCCATCCTGTGTGAGGGTGGGATGGTCAATTTGCATATCACCTCTTTATTATATAGGAATTTTTCCTTTAAGTTTATTCTGAAAATTTTTGTAAAAAAACAACAAAAAATGCTTTGAAATTGTCCCCCAAAAATCATAGTTTTAATTCAATTTTACTTGCTTTTCTTTTCTTCTTTTATACTTCCACTTTTCCCAGAGAATATCACAAATATTGTCTCAGAAATACTGAATTTAAATATTTGGATGCTTTTTCAGGCAGCCTTAAAATTAATGATGTATACAAGAAAAAGTAGACATTAGGATTTTATCATGATAAATAGATCCTAAATTCTATCAGGAGCACTGTAGCAATCTTGATAAGCCTGAATAAATGATTTATTTTAGAAAATTTACTAAATAGCAGTGGAAAAGTTTAATGTGGAATCTCACCAGAGCTAATTATGTGTATTAGCTATGTTGAGTAGTTTGCTAGCCCAGATAACCTTTAAACTTTGGTTGTAATGGTAATTTACTTAATGGAGGGGCTTAATAGAAATATTGAAACAAATGTACCTCCTTAAATTCACTGAGATTGGATTGGGAAGTTAGAAGTCATGAATGTGCTGTGCACACATACTGACAGAAAACCTTGTCATTTTAATGATTCATAATTTCTAATTAGCCATGATTATTCTGAGTGGTTGTGGATATACATTTTAATTGTATCACATACTGTAATTTCCAATTTCCGCAGAGACGCTGATGAAGTGAAAGTTGTATTGCTAAGTCATCATTTAAATATTTGCAAAATGGAAAGCTCTAAGAGGGATAACTATGTACAGCTTAATTATAATTTCTATTGATCTCAGAAGTCAATTTTGTTTCTGTAATGTGGCTGGCTGTCTTCCTTCTCTTTCGTGGCTCAACATCATGGTGGAGTTTTGGAAGTGCAATGATGTTGTCAGCAGATGGAGAGAAAGCTATACTTCCAGTATATAATCAGCTTTTTAGAAGACAAAAAAAGAGTCAGAGGATCAGAGACAGGGCAAGTGCAGCAACTGGGCGAATGTCATTGTAGTAGGAGAGTTTGGGTTAAAATTAAGTGCTGAAGGTGGGAAGACCACTCTTTGACATTTATATTTTGCATGATTATTTAATAGAACTACCTGAAGAATACTTAATTATATTTCTCTTATATTTAGGTTTTAAATTTCAAATCAAAAGAATTGATAGGTTTACAAGAAGACAACTGCCTAAGAAAAATGTATCTCCCAACAGCTTCTGATGTGAGAAAAAATAAAGCAGGTTAGCAGATGTGTATATCTTTATGATGAATAGAACAATATGTAAATATTTTATGGCCTCTTCTTGGTGTAAGAACATTCTATATAGCTTCTGAATCATGTACTATGTGGCACAGATAAGCTGAAATAAACATACCTAAAGCAGCACTTGGAATAAGTACTCACTTCTATTCATTCAAGGCCCAGAAACCCAGTGTAATAATTTAGTCCATTCTATTCCAATATTTATTTATAATTGTGCACAAAGCAGTTTATTTTCTTTTTAACATCCCCATGACATTTATTTTATAACGGGAAGTTTGTACTTTTTAACCATCTTCACTCATTTCACCCAACTACCAATCTCTTCTATGAGCTTGGTATTTTATTTGATTGCACATATAGTGGAGATAAATTGGTCTCTCTCTTTCGGACTTATTTTCTTTAGCGTGTATCTTCACATTCCACCCATGTTGTTGCAAATGGCAAGTTTTCTTTCTTACTAATGGCTAAATAATATTACATTGATGCTTGTGCATGCGCGCAAGTGCACGTGTGTGTGTGTGTGTGTGTGTGTGTGTGTGTGTGTGTGTGTAAACATTTTTCTTTATTCACTCATGGTGCTTAGGTTGCTTCCATATCTTGGCTATTGTAAATTATGCTGTGATGAACATGGGTGTGCACTTATGTTTTAAATTTAATGTTTTCATTTTATTCAGATAAGTGCTCTGATGTACTATGGATGGCATGGTGTTCACCAGGATCATATGATGTGGCTGCACTAATTCACATTCCTAAAAACAGTGCACAGGATTCTTTTTTCTCTATATCCTCACCAACACTTGCTATTTCTTGTTTTTAGATAATAGCCATTCTAACAGGTGTATGGGGATGTTTCATTGTGACTTTGATTTGCATTCCCCTGATGATTAATGATGTGAGTACCTTTTTATGTACCTGCAGGCCATTTGTATGTCTTCTTTGGAAAAAAAACTGTCCCTTCAGATTCTCTGCCCATTTTTAATCAATTTTTTGTGTTGTTGTGTTTTTTTTATGGAGAAGTTTCTTAACTTGAGGTCATAAAAACATTCAGGAGATTGGTTATGAACAAATATATCTGTATTTAGATTGGGAAATGGGTATAATTTATGATGAAATTAACCAAAGCAAATATTATTTGCCTAAACCCGTGGTTGGCAAACTGCGGCTCGCGAACCACATGCGGTTCTTTGGCCCCTTGAAGTGTGGCTCTTACACAAAATACCACGGCCTGGGCGAGTCTATTTTGAAGAATTGGCATTAGAAGAAGTTTAAGTTTAAAAAATTTGGCTCTCAAAAGAAATTTCTATTGTTGTACTGTTGATATTTGGCTCTGTTGACTAATGAGTTTCCCGACCACTGGCCTAAACTATAGATGATATCCAGGTGATTTTATATACTCTTTTCATTTCCTCACCAAGAAAATGGTGATAATACATAGCAAAATATGGCCAAGAGAATAATCTCTGCTTTAGATTAATCAGACTGGATTTCTTTATTTTATTTTATTTTATTTTATTTTATTTTATTTTATTTTATTTTATTTTATTTTATTTTATTTTATTTTATTGTTTAAAGTATTACATATAGTAGTATATACATCTCCTTTTTTCCCCCATAGTCCTTTCCCAGCCTCCCCTACCCCCTGTCACATCCCCTCATCCCACCCCCCTGCCCCCCCAGTGTCTTGTGTCCATTGGTTGTGCTTATATGCATGCATTCAAGTCCTTTGGTTGATCTCTTTTCCCCCCTCCCCAACACTCCCCAGCCTTCCCCCTATAATTTGACAATCTGTTCGGTGCTTTACTGCCTCTGTGTCTATCTTTTAGTTCATCAGGTTATATTGTTCTTTATTTTTCATAAATGAGTGAGATCATGTGGTATTTTTCTTTCATTGCCTGGCTTATTCCCCTTAACATAATGCTCTTCAGGTCCATCCATGCTGCTGCAAATGGTAAGAATTCCTTCTTATTTATTTATTTATTTATTTAATATATTTTATTGATTTTTTACAGAGAGGAAGAAAGAGGGATAGAGAGTTAGAAACATCGATGAGAGAGAAACATCGATCAGCTGCCTCCTGCACACCTCCCACTGGGGATGTGCCTGCAACCAAGGTACATGCCCTTGACCGGAATCGAACCTGGGACCTTTCAGTCCGCAGGCCGATGCTCTATCCTCTGAGCCAACCGGTCAGGGCAGAATTCCTTCTTTTTTATAGCAGCATAGTATTCCATTGTGTAGATGTACCATAGTTTTCTAATTCACTCATCTGCTGATGGGCATTTAGGCTGTTTCCAAATTGAATTTCTTTTCTTACATTCTGTTTTACTAAGTTTATCTTTCATGTTTGTCTTGTGCAGCAGCCATAGGTTTAGTTATATAGCTTTCATATATGGATCCCCATTATTAATTGCAAAAGAATTATTGTTTGGAATTTATTTAAATTACAGTAGCATTACTAAGTTAAATTGTTATAAATTGTGAAAAATGCATCAATGTATTTATTTAGTCAACAGATATGTATTAATGCATAGATCCTCTATTTATTACTATATTTTCTTCAAATTACCAAAACATTGACATGGCTATTGCAATTTTAAGAAATATATGAGAATGGACTTAGTACAGTGCTTGGCACTTACTTAGAATTCTATTTTTATTAGCATTACTGATTAATGTATTCTCTAATAAAAACTATAAGCAGTATTCAGCAGACATTAAAATGATACAGTGATCCTTACTTCCTTGAATCTTCTGACTTAGAAGGAAAGTCACACAATTGAAGAACTAAACCAATAAGGATGCATAAATACAATGATAAACCAAGCATAGGTTTCCTTGGACATACATAGCAGAAGTAAGTTATCCAACCTAAGGCTACTTTATTTTGCACCATACTGAAGTTCTTGTATTAATATACACATAGTTTAAGTGCTCAATACAATTTTTTTTAATTGGGGGAATGTCTTAATGTGAGCTCTTTCTGTATAATTTCCAATTTGTTTTCAGTGTTCTCCACAGTTAGTGATATTGAACATATATTTAATTTTTCTACTTTCTGGAAAGAAAAGGACCTTTCATTTTGAGTGTGAGTTGAAAACTGATATCTTATTGGGCAAACCCATATGCTTCTTGAAAACTATCTTCTCTAGGTACAGCAACTTAGATATTTAATTATTTTGCCATTTCACACTCAATTCCAAATAAGTAATTTTTTTCATATATAGTATTCTATCACTTCATATAGTTCATGATATTCAGGTGATTTAGAAAAAGAGAGAGAGCTATTAGTTTAAAGTAACTTTCCTGAGAAAGAACAAAAACACCTCTATTGAAATTTATCACTAGATTTACCAGTGGTCAATGACATTTTTAGAAAAGAAATAAAAGGTTATATATTTAAAAAATCTTCAAATTGCAATTAAAACCTAAAGAGACATTCCCTAATTTTATTGGAGTGAAAATGTCTAACTGCAAGTTCATGGCACTCAAGGGTTTCGTTACTGGGCATGGCAAGGGGTGGAAGTAGTATCTATAAACATTGCAGAAAAATTTTGCGCTCTATGTGCATCTTTCTGGAGAGAGGATCTATACTCTTTATCTGTTTCTCAAATGGGGCCAAGATCTTAAAATGGTAAGAAAACCATGATCTTGGGGTGTGGCAAGTAAATTTACATCTGTAGGAAGAAATCAAATGACAGAAAGTACTAATTTCAGCAGGAACTAGATGGCTATTGCTGAGCCCCTGTTCTAATTTTCCTTCAAAACCCCACAAAATTGATCATAATGAGGACTTTTACAGTATGCTCCAGATAGCTATAAAGTCCCTATTATGATAGCCTCCTTAAAGGTTAGCTGGTTGATTTGTGACTTGGGAACTTTTCTCTTTCAGCATGTGATTTTTCTCAAAAGAAGTTTGTGGAGAGAGAATCATCATGACATGACCTGCAGCCTGTGTGTGGCTTCATGCTGTGTAGAGGGGAAAGATGGGGGTGTGTATCATGTTTTACTCAGTGACCTGATATCTGGAGGATACATTGAGCTTATAGAAGGACAGTCAACCCTGGTGAAATGTCACCTCTATAGACAGGTGGAAGAGCTGTGCCATTAAGTCTGTATAGAACTGAATAATCTCATGAGAGGCAGCATTTTGTAACTGTCAAAGCTCACACTGGAAGCCATTTTTTCCTGGGGCTAAATCCTGGCTCTATTACTTAGTCGCTCTTATTCTGCACACTTATTTTATTTTTTAAATTTAAATATATATTGGTTTCAGAGAAAGGAAGGGACAGATAGAGATGGAAATATCAATGTTGAGAAAGAATCATTGATTTGCTGCCTCATGCATGCACCCCAATGGAGAGTGAGTCTGCAACCCAGGCATGTGCCATATTGGAAATCAAATTGCACGATCTATTGGTTCATGGGTCCATGCTCAACCACAGATACATGGGCCGGGCTGGTCAACTTTCTTAATTCTCTCTGCCTCATTTGTAAAATAAAGATGATAGTAATGTTACCTACTACATGGGCTTGTTCTCAGAATTGAATGCTGCTATTTATTAAGTACTTAGAACAGTGACTGACATATAGTAAACACTATTTTTATTAAAATAAAATTAGGCTCTAAAAGTCCATGTTGATAGGCATTTTCTAAATTTCTGGGAGTCTTATGTTCTATTGATTTGATTGCCTGAAACCACTGCCATCCATAAGTCTTTTAACCATTCTACTATCTGCCACAACAAAGTTTTTATTTAGTTGAGAAGAAAAAGTAGTTCCATGTACTAAACTGGGTGTGGTACTGACTGCTAGTGCACTTGGTATAGACACATTTTTTAGAGAAGCTACTCTTTACTTTTGCATTTATAAATATATTAGCTCCAAGTTTTGGGGGTTAGGGAAGGGTTTGCAATAAAAAGTAGGAAAGTGCTAGAGAAAGAAAATACACTAATAGTAGAAATGTGGACTTTGGGGAGCTTATCAATGTCAGCAATTTGCCTAAATTCTGATACAGCTCAACATATCTTGAACATTTCAAACATGTATTGTCCTAAGATTATCTTGGGTTTTGGGTGGACCAGGGATGATGATATATGATGAAGCCAACTAAAGAAGCAGTCCATATTATATTCTTTAACCTGAGAAGAAACACATTTCTCCCAAACCTTGACATATACAAATAAATAAGGATACCATGTCTTAGCCTTTCATCTTAAACCTCTTGATATAATTTTATATATCCTATATAATAAAAGCATAATATGCAAATTGTCCCCTTGGCAGTCATTCGACTGGGAGTTTGACTAGGAGACCAGATGCAGGATCCAGTCTGCAAGGCCAACCGGAAGAGAGTGCGCTGCCCGCCCATCTTCTGTGTGGCACCTCTGGATGGCACAGAGGCCCACGCTGCGCCCCAGCCGGTGGTGTCCAGCCACACTCACCTCATCTCTGCATGGGGACTCGGGTGCAGTGACTCAGGCAGAGAGGGCGTGCAGCTGGGACCTGCTCTTCCATGCCAGACACTTGTGCTTTGATCACCAGCCAGGCCTAGGACCGCACCCATGCATGAATTTCATGCAGTGGGCCTCTAGTATATGTAATAGATTATAATCTAATCTCTTAATCTAATTTGAGCCAAAGGACATTTTTTCAACTGTACTTTCTAATTAACCTCTACATGAAAGTTGTCAAATGTCTTTCTGCATGTTGTCATGCAGTTCTTGTCTCAATACTGAGCTGGTGCAACTATAATTCATAGCTGTAATCATTCGCCATCTGGACACTTCTAGTTACTAAAGGTTTTAAATTAAAGTGTTCACAGTGGATAATAGAGTTATGTAACGGATACCATTGATACTTATTCTCAATAAAGTTCATCCCTAAAGTACATTTTCTAAGCAAATCAAGTCCCCAAATCCACTATTGATAAAATAGATTCTGCAACATCAGTCTGCATATGCAAAATGTATCCTACTAATTTATTTTGTCTTTGTGTATAGAGTAAGACAATGATTTATGAAGTAATTTTCCCAAACTTAGCTCATTCTGAGAATTATATGGAAAATTGATTATGGCGGGCTCTGGAATCTTTATGTTAAACAAATGTTTCAAATGATATAAGAATCAGAACAACATGCCATCATTGTAAAGTGCAAAATGATTCAGACTTACTAGGATATTTAGGGAAGAGTGGACAGTATTTTTAGACTTAACATAATTATTCTCTTCTGGGTTTCATAATCATTGCTTTTATAAATCAGAGAGATTAGAGGCAGGAAGCAGGAATAAAAATAGAAGACTAGAGGATGCAGCTTTACAAATCACTTCTAGTCAACAAAGCTGACAGATTTTTACATAATGAAAACAAAAACATAATTGCCAAAAATTATAGCTTTAATTTAAATCTCAAAACAATAATCATGAAGCTTTACTTAAAATCTCAAAAATTTAAGAGTGTTGTGTGGGATTGATAACACAAGAGAGAAATTATGTATTTGTTCAAATGACAAAAATCCACAGGAGACCAATATAGCTTTAAATATTGCCTAGGATTTCTCCATGGTAAACAAATAGTTAAATCGGACACGTCAATTTATTACAGTTGGGGAAAAAAATCAAGGAATGAGACAAAATGCTTTTATTTTTTAATTTAGGGCTGATAATATAGATTATTAAAATACAATTTAACCCCCAAATAGGCCAAAGTTATTTATGATAATAAAAATTAGTGAACCAGAAGCTACCCTATGTCAAATTCCTCTAATAGTCTATAACTCTTTTTCAAAACTAGACTATTAACTGACATTTCTGCCTTCCTAGATAACTGCTGTGTACTTTTATGTAGACCTTCACTGAGATTTCTAAGTTATTTCATCATTCTAGGTCCCAAATTGTCCTTGGACAATTTCCTAGGATCTTATTTCTTTAACTCCTTATCAACCATCAAAATGTCTTATAAACTTAAAGAGTTATACATAAATGCTAAAGGTGATCTTTACATGTATATTTTTCCTCCTGAATCTAATTGAGTCTGTTACTCAGCAATCCATGGTTTCCTTCATCTCTCATTCCATAAATCAGTCCCTACTTTGGAATTCATTACCATCAATAGCTCATGTAACTTGGGCCATTTTGTCAGGATCATAAACTCAAACTTCACTGGAAACATAATCACAGACTTTTTCTCCTGCTTCTCGTCTTTTTGTTCCAGCATTTAGGTCCATGCAATGAGAGTCATTGTCATTAAGAAGCGTTAGGGAAAGCCTCCTAGGCTCTGTCTTTATAGAGCTCTGTAGACTGAGTAACAGAACAGCTGGGAAGGGAGAAGTAGGTGGTCCCATTTGTATACACTGTTGAATATTTTGGCCAAATTTCTTTTCAGATATGACCATATCATCCTAATTTCTTATTCCAGGACATGGCTGACTAAAATTCTGTACCAAGAATACAATCTGTCATCCTTTTGATGTATTATTGCTAACTTGTGTTTGCTTGCATATCATCTGACCATATTGCTCTGCAGGCAACTATGAAAGGCTTATATACTCTGGCCACTGTTCATGAATACAACCACTCACAGCTGAAATGTGTGGGTACTTGCCTATTTTGATACTGTTATGGATTCATGTCCTTATTGCCTCTTTTACATAATTAGCAAGGCCGAAAAGAAATCATCTAATTGGTTATTAATTATTAATAGGTTAAAATGCAATTCAAGCAAATAAGAAAATGTGAGGCTTCTTTCAAACACTCTAGCCTCTGGATACAGAACCCAGTTCTGACCCCTGCCTCTCCCAGCTGATGATCACAACAAACTACCTCTTGCCCACAGGTTGAATGGGAATGAGAGATGAAGGAAACCATGGATTGCTGATTTTGGTACTCGTCTTGAAAAATAAAAGTAATATGGGCTGAAAAGGGCTGTGTGGCGACCCTGAAAGTGTCTGATGACATCTTTAGAATTCTAATAGGTCTCAGTGGGAAGAAAACATAGCAAAATTAACCATCTGAAGGAGAGAAAGGTGCCATATTCCAAAGTGCAGAATTTTAACCCATATGAACCAGCAACTGTTGTTGCTACCTATCCTGCCAGGAAATATCTGCTAATTTCAATGTAAATCAAACTTAAGCATTTAATTAGGGGCATTGTTTCTTTTTTTAATTCCTTTTTAAAAATTTTTGCTTTATTGTTAAAAATATTATAGATGTCCCCTGTTTTTGTTTTTTTCCCATTGACACCCTCCATCTCATACCTCCCAGGCCTTCACTACTCTATGGTCTGTGTCCATATCTATATATATAAAACCCTAATATGCAAATAGACCGAACTGCAGAACAACCGAACAACCAAACAACTGAACAACCAGTCACTATGACGTGTGCTGACCACCAGGGGGCGCACACAGAACATGGCAGGCATCGGTCATGGCGGAATGGTGGAGAAGGTGAGTGGGGGCACCAGACCAAGGTGGGGTGCTGGTGGCTGTCACCAGGGTGAGCCTCTGGTGGTTACTGAAAATTCTTTGCTTCCCTGTGCCGCTGTTCCCCCATGACGCTTGCACCTGCTGCTGGCGCTGGCCCCACTCACATTTGCTGCTGGAACCAGAGCTGCCTCTACACCTGCTGCCACTGCCCAGTGCCAGCCCCAATCGATTGGTGCCAACAGCGGGTGTGAGTAGCAACTGCCAGGCCTGATCACCCCTCAGGGCTTCTCCACCTCCCCCTGCTCCTAAGCGGTGGTCGGGACTGGCAGCATCCTCTTGCACCCGTAACCTGTGCTGGAGCTGCCGCTCATACCCACTGTTGGCACCTGGTGCCAGTCCAAATTGCTCAGCACCACTGTTTTTTAATCCAGTGGTACTGAGCAATTGCTGCTGCCCCATCACCTCTCAGGGCTTCTCCATCTCCCCCTGCTCCTGAGGGTGATAGGGGCAGCAGCTGCTGCTCACACCGGATGATGGTGTTGGCCCCGCTTGCAACCGCTGCTGGTGATGGCCCCAATTGCTCCGCAGCATCAGTGGGTGCGAGGTGGGGCGGTGCAATCAGCACGTAGGAGTGGTGGCAGTGGGAGTGGGGCTGCTGGCAGACAGGACCAGGGGCCACAGCAGGAGGGGCTGGGCAGGGGCACAGAGGGTGGGCCAAGATCTGCCCCTGTGGCCCACAGTTCCTTTTAAGGTTCATGAATTTGTGCACTGGGCCCCTAGTCCTATATAATAAACGTGTGATATGCAAATCGACCAAATGACCGAATGACCGGTCCCTATAACACACACTGACCACCAGAGGGCAGATGTTCAACCCAGGAGCTGTTCCCTGGTGGTCAGTGTGCACCCACAGCAGGAGCCCTGCTCAGCCAGAAGCCGGGTTCATGGCTGGTGAGTGCAGCGGTGGTGGGGGGAGCCTCTCCTGCCTCCACTGCAGGCGGGCAGTAAGGAGTGAGGGGTCCCAGACTGTGAGAGCCCCAGACTGTGAGAGGGATGTCTGACTGCCGGCGTAGGCCAGATCCCTGGGGGAATCGGACCTATGCTGGCAGGCAGACATCCCCCAAGGTGTCTGGGACTGCTAGAGGGTGCAGGCCAGGCTGAGGGACCCACACTGCCAGTGCGCAAATCTCATGCACCTGATCTCTAGTATACATATAAGTTCCCTGGTTAATCATTCTCCACTTATCCCCCCCACCCATGCCTTCCCTCTGAAATTTGTCAGTCTGTTCCATGCTTCTATGTCACTGGATCTATTTTGTTCATCAGTTTATTTTGTTCATTAGATTTCACATATGAATTAGATCATGTGATACTAATCTTTCTCTGACTGGCTTATTTAGCTTAGCATAATACTCTCCAGGTCCATCCATGCTGTTGCAAATCGTAAAAATTCCTTCTGTTTTTACAGCAGCGTAGTATTCAATTGTATAGGTGTACCACTGTATTTTAATTTACTCATCTGCTGATGGGCACTTTGGCTGTTTCCAAATCTTAGCTATGGTAAATTGTGCTGTTATGAACATAGGTTTGCCTATATCCTTTCTATTTGTGTTTCTGATTTCTTGGGATATATTCCTAGAAGTGGGATTACTGGTTCAAATGGGAGTTCCATTTTTAATTTTTTGAGGAAACACCATACTGTTCTCCACAGTGGCTGCACCAGTCTGCATTCCCACCAGCAGTGCACGAGGGTTCCTTTTTTTCCACATCCTCACCAGCGTTTGTCCTTTGTTGATTTGTTGATGATAGCCATTCTGACAGGTGTGAGATGGTACTTCATTGTCATTTTGATTTGCATCTCTGGGGTGATTAGTAACTTTGAGTATGTTTTCATATGTCTCTTGGCCTTCTATATGTCCACTTTTGAAAAATATCTATTTAGGTCCGTTGCCCATTTGTTGATTGGGTTGTTTATCTTCCTTTTGTTAAGTTGTATGTGTTCCCTGTAAATGCTGGAAATTAAACCCTTATTGGAGATAACACTGGCAAATATGTTCTCCCATGCAGTGGGCTTTCTTGTTGTTTTGTTGATGGTTTCTTTTGTTATGCAGAAGCTTTTTATTTTGATGTAGTCTCATTTGTTTATTGTCTCCTTAGTTTCCAGTGTCCTAGGAGCTGTATCAGTAACGATATTGCAATGGCATATGTCTGAGATTTTGCTGTCTATGGATTCTTCTAAGATTTTTATGGTTTCCGTCTTTGTTTCTTACTAGAACTAGACTGTAAGGCAGTTTAGGAGAGTGTGTAGTTTGAACTCAGTTCTTTCACAGCACTTTATGTTATAGCTTCCTTGAGCCAAAGTAAAAACTGAGAAAGTAATTGCCAGGTCCCTACTTATTAGTAAAGGCAGCCCACTTGTGTTAGCCACTTCAAATACTGTGGAAATGTCAGAAAAATAAAGAGAAGAGTGGAAGGAAGATGAATTTTAGAACAAGGGGTAGGATGGACACAGGGACTGAACAATAGTTTCAGTGTATATAAACTATTAACAAGGTTTTTTATTTTAGAAAGTTAAATTATAATCAAGATATCAACAGTTTCTTTTTTGTTTTTTGTGTTTTTTTCTTCTTTCTCCATTCTTAAAATTTTTTAACTGTTTAAAATTTCCCTTTAATAAAAGCAGAACCTTCTCAAAGTTCAATCTCATGTTTGTAATAGTACAAAAAGCACCGGCTAGAGATCTTATTTTTATAAGCTCCTTACCAGAGGCCTCCTTCCAATATTCAGCTGTCCCATCTAGTCTCTGACGGTAGCAACCTTTCTGAATAACTTTCTTATCTATAAAGGAGCAGGTGAAACTGGTGTATGAGGAAACTTCCAACTTTAAGTATCTTGTTATTTCATTCTTATGTTAATTCTTATATTAATGAAGTAATTAACATCTGGTCACAGCATATGCCTTCACAATCAATTGATTTTTAAATGGGGTGAAAAGGAAAGGGTGAGAAAGGAAAACACATTTCATGTGGTAGGGGTTTATAGTCTTTCATTGGAATGCTCATCATTTAGGCTGTGGGTATATATGTATGTATATGTGTGCATTTTGCATATTATTTTGACAGATGTGTTTTTTCTGGGAAATTTTATTGATTTTTATGGATGTAAATATTAAGAAAGAAAAACTTAAAAATGGGTAAAAAAAACATTGTTCTGATTATTAAGGTAATCACCTAATGGGAGGCAAGCCAAGATCTACTGACACCTGTGCCCCACCTGGGGCCACCTGGCATGAACTACATAGTGATCTGCAGGTGGCTGCTACTTGTTCTGGGCTTGGAGGTGCCTAGGAGAGGCCAAGCTGTGAACCAAGGCTGACCGCCACTACTAGTAGGCCTGGGGCCACTTAGCAAGAGGTATAGGGTATCCAGAGTCCAGATGCTGCTTGTTTGAGAGATTTATAAAAGTCGTGCATAAGCCAAGACAGGCCCTTTATAGGAAAAACAAACACTGGAAACAGCTCGAGTGGACCTGAAAGTTTGGTGGATCGAGATCTCAGGGAACCAGCATGTCAGGGCTAACAGTTTGAGCCAGGTTGATAGAGTATAAGATATGGCACCCACCTGCCAGCTCTGTAGGGGGAGACCTTAAAAAGGCACACTGGCCTCTCCCAACACTTCTGTCTGGGAGAAAGCTGCCCCTCCAGCTCTTACATGATGACAGACAATTCAGTTTCCCTCCTTGTGTTCCTGGTGCCTTTCAAGTTGCTGCCTCAGCACTGGAGGTCAGGGCAATTGAGTCCAAGTAAGTCCCTATGCGGGTCCTTTAAGAGGAATGCCTGAGTCTCCAGCAGCTCAACATCTCACTCAGCCACAAACCCTTCTGTGCTTTTGTTTAATTGATTTTAGAGAGAAATAAACACCAATTTTTCTTGTTCCACTAATTTATGCATTCTTTGGGTTATTCTTGTATGTGCCCTGACCAGGATTGAACCTGCAATGTTGGCATACTGGAACAATGCTCTCACAACTGAACTACCCAGGGAAACCCCACTAGTTTTTCACAGGCAGAAGTTATGAGGACTTCTCTTCATGGTACTGGAACCCTGGATTGGGGGGCTGGTGTGGGCTGGGACTTTTGCTCTTCAGGCAGTAACTCTGTAGTCAAGAAATCCCTTCTCATTTAAAAAAAATGTATCTTCATTGTTGAAAGTATTACAGATGTCCCCATTGACCCTTTCTAGCCCACCCACCATCCAGCCCCCTGGCCTTCACCACACTATTGTCTGTGTCCAGGGATTATACATATATGCTTATAGGTTCTCTGGTTAATCTCTTCCCCCTACCCACCCTTTCCTGCATTCCCTCTGAGATTCAACAGTCTGTTGTATCCTGCTTTTTATCTGCCACATGTTGGTGTGGCACTAGCCTAATCTGCATCTCCACCCTTCCTACCAATCTTGATGTTACTTCCTCTTTATATCATTAGTTGTATGACTTCTGTTCAAGTAGATTCCAGGTGGTTCTGAATGATGGTTGCTCTGTAGTTTAGTTGTAATTGTGATGCAGTTGTGGAAGGATTTGAGTACCATTTATCTATACCACCATCTTGACCAAAGCCTAATTTTTTACTATTATTGAAGAGGAAATTCCTCAATTTGGAGTAGGGAGCACTTAAAGAAGAGGTATCCCTCTCTTATTACCTAGTCATGTCATTCCTGGCCAAGGAGTATGTACAAGATTGTATACATTTGGAGGCAGGAAGATGGCTAAAGAGGAATACAAGAAGGGTCCAGAGGAACAGTTTTCCAGGGGATGCTGTAATTTCCCATAAGCTCTCCAGTGGAAAGAATGATGAATCAGATTCATCAGACTTTGATACAGGTAATTTTAAGATTTTGTTGAAATGTAAAAATATCAATTAGTTTTTATGTTGATCTTCAGCTTAGCAAAAATCAATGTTTGTTTATTATAATATCTGTAAGCCATATGCATCTCCAGCCAATAACATTTTCTGTCAGTATTTTGAGTTATAAATAGAAACAAGTGTTCAAAAATTTCGTTAAGGTAATGTATTAGAATTTGCTCAGCCATTTTATTTCCAACAGTACAGTGTGGAATTACTAAAAATTTAAGTAAATTTAAGCTATTTTACAAGTAGCCACAATTTTAATTCTGTCCCTTTGCCCTTCTTCCTCTCATTACTATTTCTGTCTTTGTCTGCATATATTTTCCATGTGGCATTAAGTTCTGGATCTATAAAATAGAGGTCATGTTTTCCCCAAAAGAGAACTGTGAAATTTTGACTAACCACAAAAATCACTTCCAGCTTTTTTGATGCTGCAATTTTATCGACTCACTAATTTTAGCATTCTTTCATTTGGCCAGGAAATTTAGAAAGATCCTAAATGCAAATGCAAAAACACTTTTTAGAAAATGACTCAACCTTATCTATAATAATAAAATTGTAATATGCCACTTAGACTGGATGTCTTCCGGATGAAGCCGGGGCTGCAAGGGAAGCTCGGGTCCTGGGTGCCAGAGGAAAGCTGGTGCCAACAGCCAGGGGAAGGAAGGCCTCCTCTTGCACGAATTTCATGCATTAGGCCTCTAGTATAAGATAAGGTAATATGAGGCACAATCTTTACCAGTAAACTTTCTAAAGATGTGGTTATGCATTTCTGGCAGTCCACCAGCATGATGTTCATGTTCACTGCAGCTTCCAACTAGAACACACAAGAGGAAGAGGAG
Source organism: Corynorhinus townsendii (assembly GCA_026230045.1). Taxonomy (NCBI): domain Eukaryota; kingdom Metazoa; phylum Chordata; class Mammalia; order Chiroptera; family Vespertilionidae; genus Corynorhinus; species Corynorhinus townsendii. The sequence goes on from JAPDVU010000002.1 coordinate 99,508,080, forward strand.
AAACAAGATCCCTAGGTGTATCTGTAGGTAGCTCTCTGTGTGTGTGAAAAGGTTAGGGGGCAAGGGGCAGTGATATGTAGGCATCACATGCTGACAGGATGGACATTTCTAGTCTAAGGTCAGGCGGAAACTCATCAAGAGCACCATGTAATTGTTAACCTCTAGGTAAACAGAAGTAGATGGACCATACTGCCATGAGTCAAATCATAGACAGGGTGACTTGTTTTGAGGAAAACCATTACAAATCCCAGAAGGCAAAGAAGCTCAACAGTAAACATAAATTGGATTTAAAAGTAGAAGATATCACATCACTAAAAAGACTCTTCCTTTTATGTCATGTTGTAGGAAACATGTATGACACGTGTTGCTTTTTCACATCTGTCTACGGTAACAAGTATAGCTTATTTTAAACACAAGATCAGCAATTCTTTAATAATTTAAAATTTCTAATAAGCAGTTGCTAATAATAATTTTACTTATCCTGAGCTATCCTCCTTAGCATTTTCTTTTTCTGTGTTTGTAATTCTAAGAAGCCTCCACAAAAGTTGACCCAAACGCATATTTCCTTAAAAACAGATTGATTTGTCCTTTTTCTCACTCTATCATTTTTCTTTATCTTAGCAACTAAAATACTCTATGGGTCTGTTTTACCACAATCATAGGTGCCTGTATTTATTTCTACGACATTCTGAATTTTCCCTTATCTTTTCAAAACTCTATCTCACTCCAATAGGCAAGTGGTACTTTATATAAAGTGTTTCAACTTTCCTACTAGGTTCTGATTTTTCTCAGGCTCATTTAGATGCCCTTTCAGGTTTTTCACATCTCCTATCTATACTAATCTATACTAATAAAAGGGTAATATGATAATTAGACCAGATAGGTGAGATGTCTTCTGGACATCATTCCAGATGTCCTTCAGGACTCAGCTGCGGTGGCGGGGGCCTAGGCAGAGGTGGTTAGGGGTGATCAGATAGGCAGGCCAGTGGTTAGGGGCAATCAGGTAGGCAGGCAAATGGTTAGGGGTGATGAGGCAGGCAAGCAGAGTCCCGCAATCTATTACCTCAAAGAGGGAGACCCATGCCGCCTGACAGCCTGCAGAAGGCACTGGCAGCGGTGGATGCTGCAGGGCGTGGCTGGTGCCATGGAGGCTCCTGAGTGGGCATGGCGCCTGCAGCCTGGAACAGGCCCCAGGGTTGCCACCTCCTCCCCTGGCTTCTGCAGGGCTGGACTGCCACTCCTCCTGCTATGATACCTGGGCAGATCCCGTACCCTTCCATGACTTGTGGGCTCTCTGCCAGGGCTCGGCCCCCTGACTGGACTCCTCAGTTTGGCCTTGACTGCAGAGGAGCTGAAATATGCTGACATCCACAACACTGGGGCCATGATCATCCCTTTGAACTTCCTGGAGGTGAAACTGGGCAAGAGGCCTCAACCTGTGAAAAGTGAGCTGGACGAGGAAGAGGAGCGGAGGAAAAGGCACTGGGGAAAGAACAAAGTGGCAGCAGCCCGATCTGGAACAAGATGATGGAGCGGACGGAGTTTCTGCAGTGGGAATCTGAGTGGCTGGAGCTCATGAATGCGGAGCTGAAAACCCAGATGGAGGATCTGAAGCAGGAGCAGCAGTAGCTCATCCTGATGCTCAACCGGCATCACCCCCCCCCCCCCCCACCTCGCGTCATCAGGACTGGCTGCGTTAAGACCCCAACTCAGAAGGCAACCCACTGCTGGAACAGCTGGAGAAGAAGTGACCATGGGCTGGGAAGAGGAAGTGGAGGAGGAGGAGATGAACAGAGGGAGGAGGAGGATCCCAGATGGCTCTTCCTTGCTGCATGAAAAACTCCCAATGAGGCTCAGCACAGCCAGCATCAGCCGGGCTTTATTATGAAACTTAGATCAGCCACACCAGGGGAAGAATCCCAGGGTGATGAAACCCAGAATCAAGTGCTGAGACCAAAGTAGTCCAGAGGGGGAACTGTTCTGCCTGGGGCAAGGCTTGCAGGAGGCAGGACGGAGGCTCTGGGCCGGAGAGATGCCCAACCAGGCAGCTGTGGGCACATCTCCAGCCTCTCCGCCAGGGAATCCACCCAAAGGACCTCCGAGCAACTGGGAAAAGCCATGAGTTGCAACCAAAATTAGGCTGAGTATGGAACTACAATCTGCCTACCCCTAGCCCTGATCCTGACCCTGACTCTGATCCTGATGCAAGGCTGGAGAAGGGCACAGTGCCAGGCCCTGCTGTACCCACCCACCGTGGTCCAGCTCTGTCCTGCCCAGAGTGGCAGCCAGGGCACACCCTCACTGGCCCTACTGGAGTTGCTGTGGGCACGAGGCACGGGCGCCCATCCAAGGCACATACTCACTGAATGTTTACAGATTGGCTGTCCTGGCAGGGCTTTCAACCAAATGTGTTGTTTATACTTTCTCTTTTTTTTATTTTAATATATTTTACAAAAAAACTGATTTTATACAATCAATATATAAATGGATTTCTATAATCACTCGATGTGATACAGTACAAATATGCTATGGTTTGTTTGTTACGAACAGATATTCAGCAGTTATGGCTGTAGTTGGAGTGGCAGGGGCAGGGGTGCAGTGCATTTCCATCCTGGTAAATCCTTCATAGTACTCAGTTCTGTATCGCTCAGTAAACATTACTCTTACTTAAAAAAAAAGAAAAAGAGGGAGGCCCAGGCTACCCGGCTGGTGATGCTGCAGCAGGTGGGTGGGGCCTCCCTCTATGGGGTGATCGATATGGGGACCCCGCCATCGATTGCCCCACAGAGGGAGGCCCAGGCCACCAGCCAGTGATGATATGGTGGGTGTGCGGGGCCAGCCAGTGATCACCACACGGAGGGAGGCCCAGGCCAGCCAAGTGATTGCACCTCATGCCTGTCGCCTGCAGAGGGAGGAGACTGGTGGCAGTGGGGGAGGGGGCAACACAGATGGCAAGCGGTGGCAGCAGTTGGGGTAGGGTCATCTGCCAGCAGCTGGGGGAAGGAAAGCCCTAATAGGCTCTCATCTCAATCCAGGCCTAGGAACCCTACCCGAGAGTCCCGGATTGCAAAAGGGTGCAGGTCGGGCTGAGGGACCCCCCCCAAGTACATGAATTTTTGTGCACCGGGCCTCTCAGCTATAATAATCTATAATAATAAAAGTATAAGACGCTAATTAGACCAGATGGCTGAACGACCTTCCGAATGACCTTCTGGACGAAGCTGGGGCTGCGAGGGCTGAGCCTCTTGCATGAATCTCGTGCATTGGGCCTCCAGTTATATATAAACTGTTTGCTCTTTGTGTACAACTTCACATGTAGTATCAAATTAATCATACTCCTCCATTCAAGGCACCTGTCATAATAACAGTTTGGGATGCCCTTTCCCTTCATTTATCTAATTTATAACTTTTTGCTTTCTTTTTCTCTCTCTAAATCTCTGTTTCCTTCCTCATGGTCAACTAACTTAAATGTGTTGGATATGTATCTTAAGGTTTGCATGTATTTGTATTATTGTCTGATGTTTAAGTATATATGTTCAATTTAGACACTCAGCATTTATGATTATCATCTATCCACTTTTTTATATATATATTCTAGTTCCTTGCTTCTAAATGCTGCATACTATACAATATTTTTACTTGTCTGAAATTCCCTTGGGATGAACACCTAAATTCACTATACATATCAGCTACCACAGTGGTGCATTAGTTGTTTTTGTCATTGGCATTACTAACAGATATTACTCATAGTATATGAATACACAGGAGGAGATTTGTGCTCTCTGGCCACATTTTATATATAATTCTGGCCCATAAGTGTGGGCATATATGACATAGGTGACTTCTGGGCTGGAGCATTTAATTACCAATCTGATACCCTCTAGAACTGATCTTTTCCTCTTCACACTATTCACAATGGGTGGCTGCACTCTCAGCCTGCCAACCTGTGATGGACTCACAGTGTGAACAAAATCCAAACCTATGTGATTGTAAGGAAGAGGTTTGAAGGCTATCACAACATAATCTAATCTATCCTGACTCATACAGTCATCATGGGTGTCCCTTCCCAGCAGTCCTGTGTGAGAATATACTTGGGATATATAACCAGGAATAGGACTTATAGGACATAGGGGGTATGCAGTTTAAATCTGAGTTAGTATTGCTAGAGTGCTCTTGAGGAAGGTTAAGCTTGTCTGGTTTCTCCACATCCCCACTAATAATTACCACTATTCAACTTTCTAATTTCTATCAATCAGATGGTTGTAAAGTGATAAATTACTTTACTTTAATTTGCATTTCTCTGATTACAACTGAGCTTGAGGATCTCTTCATGTATATGATAGCTATTTGTGTTTAACTGTCTGTTTATTATCTCTTTATACCATTTGTGCATATTAGCTTCTTCTCACAGAATGTATGTTTAATATGGTATCATGTATTTACTCATTCAGTATAGCCTATTTTAATATAGTCTTTTTTTCCTAAAAAGGGAAAGATATATTTACAGAAACTTTTCTTTCCAAGGTCACCAATAGCTATTTCCTGTAAAATTCAAAAGACTTTTTCATACCCACTCATCCTTTTTTGTTGTTTTTGTTAATCCTCACCTGAGGATATTTTTCCACTGATTTTTAGAGAGAGGGAGAGACAGAGAGAAACATCCGCATGAGAGAGACACATCGATTGGTTGCCTCCTGCATGCAGCTTAACCAGGGCTATGTAACAAGGGTATGCAATAAGGGTATGTGTCCTTGACTGGAGTCAAATCCACAAATGAGTGAAATCATGTGATGTTTATCTTTTTCTGACTGGCTTATTTCACTTAGCATAATGCTCTCTAGGTCCATCCATGCTGTTGCAAATGGTAGGAGTTCCTTCCTTTTTACATAATATTCCATTGTGAAGATGTATCACAGTTTTCTAATCCACTCATTTGCTGATGTGCACTTAGGCTGTTTCCAAATCCTAGCTATGGTAAATTGTGCTGCTATGAACATAGGGGTGCATATATCCTTTCTGATTGGTGTTTCTACTGTGGAGAACAGTATGGAGTTTCCTCAAAAAACTAATAATGGAACTCCCATTTGACCCAGTGATGCTCCATTTTTAACTATATTGTTACATTCTGCATTTCCAGAATTTGCTTTGCTTTTTCTAATAACAGAATAATGCATAGTAATATTCTGGTTTTGGAATCCTATATAATAAAAGGGTAATATGCAAATTGACCCTAAGGGCAGAATGACTGGTCACTATAATGCACACTGACCACCAGGAGGCAGACACTCAATGCAGGAGCTGCTGCTTGGTGGTCAGTGCACTCCCACAGGGGGAGCTCCACTCAGCCACAAGCTGGGCTTACGGCTGAGAGTACAGCAGTGATGGTGGGAGCCTCTTCCACCTCCTCTACAGTGCTAAGGATGTCCTGGGGGGAGAAGGCGTAAGCTGCAGTCGGACATCCCCCAAGTGCTCCTGGGTTGCCTGAGGGATGTCTGACTCCAGCTTAGGCCTGATCTCCCAGGGAGCTGGCCTAAGCGGGCAGATAGACATCCCCTGAGGTGTCCCAGACTGCGAGAAGGTGCAGGCTAGGCTGTGGGATTCCCCTGAGTGCACGAATTTTCATGCACCAGACCTCTAATAATTAAATAATAAAGAATTTGAAGTAAAAAATAATATTCACGTTTTCATTCACCCATCCCAAATTAATACTTTTGCCTTTTTTTCCTCCCAGAAGTAACCATTTGGTGTATTCAGTTATGTATAGAGTTGTTTTTTTTTTAATCTATTTATAACGATGCACACAAACATATACTTCATCCCTTTCTTATTACTTAAAGTGAGCTGGTGCTTGTTTAATGTTTATATGTGTTACTTTCATTTTTTTGTTTAAACTTCTATTTTATTATATACTAGAGGCCCGTTGAAGGAAGATTCCTACAATAGGGCTTCCTGTGGTGGTCTGCTTCCCTCCCTTCTCCCCTGCCCCACCTGTTTCCCTCCCTTCTCCCCCACCCCTCCTGCTTCCTTCCTTTCTCCCCTGCCCTAGCTGCTTCCCTCCCTTCTCCCTTCCTTGCCTGCTTCCCTCCCTTCTCTGCAGCCCCACTTGCTTGCTTCTCCACAGCTTTGCTCCCTTCTGCAATGCTTGGCTTCCTTCTATGTTGTCTTCAGTTTTTGCTCTACTCCTGGATATGCAAAGTAACCACCATCTTGGTTGGGTTAATTTGCATACTTGCTCCTGATTGGATGGTGGGTGTGGCTTGTGGATGTAGCAGAGTGATGGTTAATTTGCATATTACTCTTTTATTAGATAGGATAATTGATTCAAGTTTAACTTCTGTCTATCGTGGACAAAGGGTGGAGGAAAGGGTGATAGTAGATCTATAAGAAGCTTTTATAATAATCCACTTGGAGAATGATAAAAGTTTTCCCTGGGTTAAGGTCACCTGAAATAGGAGAACTGGACATGTAAGGATGATTTGGGGGATAGAATTTCTATGACTTGGCAATCTCCTATTTGGGGTATGCATAGTAGTTGATAGAGCTAACTCCAAGATTTCTACTATAAGAGACCAAAGTGTAAGTGGCTGCAATATAGAACTCAGGGAGATATCAGGCAGAATGGGGAAGAGTTATTGATTTTGAGAATGTGAACAACAGGCACTTTGATTTAACTTGTGAGAAATTTTAAGTTCAGAATTTAAGTTCTCCCTAAATTCTGGGAATTTGAAAATGGGAGGAAAATATTTGTACTTAAATTTGGCATACCTTTTTATCATTGGCAATTTATTATTGAAGTTGTGTTATTTATTTTACTAGAGGCCTGGTGCACAAAATTCGTGCTCGGGAGGGGGGAGGGTGTCCCTCAGCCCAGTCTGCACCCTCTCCAATCTGGGACACCTAAATGGGCAGTCGGACATCCCTCTCACAATCCAGGACTGCTAGCTCCCAACTGCTCGCCTGCCTGCCTTCCTGATTGCCCCTAACTGCTTTGGCCTGCCAGCCTGATCACCCCCTAACCACTCCCCTGCCAGCCTGATTGATGCCTAACTGCTCGCCTGCCAGCCTGTTTGCCCCCAACTTCCCTCCTTTGCTGGCCTGGTCACCCCTAACTTCCCTCCTCTGCAGGCTTGATCACCCCCAACTGCCCTCCCTTGCAGGCTTAGTCCCTCCCAACTGCCCTCCCCTGCTGGCCATCTTGTGGTGGCCATTTTGTGTCCACATGGGGGCAGCCATCTTATATGTTGGAGTGATGGTCAATCTGCATATTGTTCTTTTATTAGATAGGATAGAGGCCTGGTGCATGGGTGGGGGCCAGCTGGTTTGCCCTGTAGGGTGTCCCAGATCAGGTTGGGGGTTCCCTTGGGGCATGGAGCAGCCTGGGTGAGGGGCCTGTGGTGGTTTGCAGGCTGGCCATGCTCCCTGGCGACCTAAGTAGAGGCCCTGGTATCTGGGATTTATTTATCTTCTACAATTGAAACTTTGAAGCCTAGCGCGGAGCCCAGCCTTCCACTCCCTCTGTGGTGGCAGCCATTTCTGTTGGGGTTTATTTATCTTCTATAATTGAAACTTTGTAGCCTTAAGCAGAGGCCAAAGCAGGCCAGGGCTGGAGAAACATGGCTCCTCCATTACCAGGGGCAACCCTAGCCTCCTGCTCTCTCCAGTTCCATGGCTGCGGCCATTTGGGATTAATTTATCTTCTATAATTAAAACTTTGTAGCCTTAAGCAGAGGCCTGGGCTGGCCAGGGTGTGCAGAAAGCTTGGCTTCCTCTATCGCCAGGGAAACCCCAGCCTCCCTTCTGCTCTCTCCGTGGCCTCAGCCATCTTGGTTGGGTTAATTTGCCTACTCGCTCCTGATTGGCTGGTGGGCATGGTTTGTGGGCGTGGCTTGGGGTTTCATGGAGCGATGGTTAATTTGCATATTACTTTTTTATTAGATAAGATTATGACAATACTAGAGGCCTGGTGCACAAAATTCAGCCCAGCCTGCACCCTCTCCAATCTGGGACCCCTCAGGGGATGTCCGACTGCAGGTTTAGGCCCGATCCTGTGGAATCAGGCCTAAACCTGCAGTCGGACATCCCTCTCATAATCCGGGACCGCTGGCTTCTAACCGCTCACCTGCCTGCCTAATTGCTCCCTAACTACTCCCTTGCCAGCCTGATTGACAGCTAACTGCTCCTCTGCCAGCCTGATTGCCCCCAACTACCATCCCCTGCTGGCCTGATCCCCCCAAGGCTTTTATTAGTATAGATATGACCCTTCACAGGAAATTTCACTAACCCTGCTTTACAATAAGGGCTTGACAATTGAATCATTGGGGCCAAACATCAAGATTTCCTTTCTTTAAATAGTAGAGGGAATAATTATCTTGTCTTTAACTTGCCCTGAAATTCAAATGAGATAATGACTTAGAAAAGTATAAAAGCACCATATAAAGACAACTGTATTTTTCATGTACTGAAAAGATAATAAAGTGGTAAAATGAAAAACACTATTTTTATTCTTCCCCTTCCTTCCTTTACAGCCTTTATTTAAACATTGAAATTTATAAAACTTTCACTCCAATTTTCATTTCTTTACATTCAGTATTATTTTGTATTGGTTTCAGGTTTTATGTTAGTTACAGAATAGTGGTTAGACAATCCTATACTTTACAAAGTGTTCCCCGATATTTCCAGTACCCATTTCCAGATATTTCCATCTGGCATCATAACGTCATTACAGCACTATTGACTATGTTCTCTATTTAAGTGACAATGGGTTTACAGGTTCCTTCCAGTCTTTCTTTTGTGTTGTTCGCCTTTCCTTTTCTTTTTCACTTCTTCCCTCATTTTCTTTACATAGTATCTAAATTGGCCATCAAAGGTCAGCGAAGGCACTGGGACCCGCTTAATCCATTTTACAGACCAGGAAACTGAGGCTGATTCCAGTTGGCTGTGGAACGTGACTCAGCGCATAGGGAACCCTCAGAGCCATGCTCTCCGCCCTTCCTAAGGGGCAGCCGCCGGGCAAACAGAACAAACCTTCCCGTCAGGCTCCCGAGCCTCTTTCTCAAGCACCTCTTCATTGCAGACGCTCCATATTCTTTCCTCTCCCCGGTCCCCTGCCCCATTCTTTACGGCCCCCCTTCTCCGGAGCAGGTAGAAGGCTTCTCACTCACCGCCAAGGCATGCTCTGCTGCGGGGCAGGGTGGCGTGGGCTTGCTTTTGGGTCAACGTGGGAGCAGGAGTGGTCGTCTCTGAAGTGCGAAGGCCCCTGGGCGAGGCGGGTTAGCACTGGGAGCTTCTCTGAATCACGTCAGTCAGTCCTGTACCCTGCAGTGCGGCACCCCTCCACTGAGGTGGCACTGCCCCTCAACCCCCACCTCTGGGCTGCGGGTCCTTGCCCCTCCGCCCGGGTGTCCTTCCATGCCCCTTGGTCCCTGGCCGGGCCCACCCGGTCTTAGGGCTACTACAGAACCTCTCTCTCTCTGCAAGTGAGGCAGATCCCTGCCCTCGATCTCCGCAAAGCTGTGAATCTGGGGCCAGAGGCCTGGTCTAGGTCTCAGCAACCCCATGCCTGTGATGTTCCCAGGGCCCCATGGGAGTGGCTAAGCAGATCCAACTGTGCCTCCCTGAGGTGGAGTTGTTCCCAGGGCCCCATAGGAGTGGCTAGGCAGGCCTGCTGCCCCTCCTGGGGCCTGCGATGGACCCGGACCCCTTGGGTGGTGTCTGTCGCTGCCCACCCTGCCTCCCCAGGCCCTGATGGACTGGTACCTTTTGGGCAACATCTGGCGCTGCCTGCCCGGCCTCCCCTGCCCCCAATGGACCCGGACCTCTAGGAGCGGGCCATGGCACTGCCCGCCCTGCCTGCATATGCAAATTAACTGTCATCTTTGTTGGGTTAATTTGCATACTCACTCTGATTGGCTGTGGCCATAGCAGAGGTATGGTCAATTTACATGTTTATCTATATTAGGTAATATTATAATGGTGTTCTTAATTTCATTCTTTATAGAAGCTCAGTAGGCTGTAACAACCAACTTGCTTAGAAACTTTCTGAATGGTAAATAATGTGAGATTCAAATGTGAAGCTTTAATTAAAGTGGATTTGGAGTTAGTTTGCTAATATACTGTTCTGAGATATTTTAGAGCCCTCTTGGTGCAACATCTAGGCTCCACACCAGTGATCCCAAGAAGAACCACAAGGATCAGTAGTTTGGAGTCAAGGAAAGTGAGGGCAGGACTGTCATGTGCTGATGCCTTCCCTGAAGAGATCTGTCATAACTCTGGTTGACTTATTGTTTAAGGCCAGAGGGTTAAGAAAACAAAAGTGTTGGGAACAGCTGGGGTAGAACATATATTTCCCAGTCCTTTAATTTTTATGAGAAGAAAACATTAATGGCTATGAATTATCTCTGTGAATACTCTTTGAAGATCAGGACTTTCTTTTTTGACTAGTGAGTTTGTCATAAGAAACTCCTCCACTCCTTCTGTCTTCATCTCTAGTAGATAAATGCCTGTAGAAAGTAGGTAACCTACTCTGTTCTGTGTCAGATGGTAAAAGGGGAGTGAGCCCCATACAGGAGCCTGTAGTGACCTAGTACCTCTTTAGACTTAATAGATGAATCTCACTATTAGGAGATCCACTAGTCCACAGATATAAAACTCATTTTCCAATATTAGCTTATTAGTTAATAGAGATATAATTTTATAATGCCATGTACTTTATTTGTTCATTTCTTAACTTGCCTAGAACTTGAAAGGAGGAAAAAACTGGTCCTATGTATTGGTAAACACCTCAAACCACAACTATTCACCTACTCAAGTCTGCCATTGTAGTATTGGCACAGCCATAAATAATGCATTATTGAAATATCATAGCTGTGTTCCAAAAAACTTAATTTATGTACAACAAAATTTGAATTTCATACAATTTTTTTGTCATTGCCAGTGGTCTTGATCCAACATCTAAAAGGGTTCAGAACCCTGGAGAAGGGGCTGTGCATAAATTAAATAAGAGTGCAGAGATGAAACATAATTTTGAAAGGCATTATAGGGAGTCAGAGAAGACTTAGCTAAAGGAACTAAGTTCTCCTCGTCTTAGGACCCCTTGCTTTTTATTAACACAAATTGTCCTAAGGCTAGGTAGATATACATATCAGAGGGTAGGGTTTTGTATACACAGTCCATTGTCAGAATGGGGAATTTGCCTACGGCTGTTCAGGTATTTGGCCAGTAGTAGGCAACAACATGTAGATTGAGATGCCCTCAGCTGTCTGGCAGCAAGCAATCAATTTATGTCTTCTTTCCAGGTTTGGGGAAATGCCTTTAGCCATTCCCAGATGATTCAGCCCTGCTGACATGCTGGAATTGGCTTCTGGCAGTCACTAAATATTTTTTTAAGTGTTGAAAAATATACAAAAAATTCTTAGCTTTAGGTGGCAAGAATCAGCCTATAGTCAATAGTTTCTGGACATCTCTTATAATGTCAAGTACAATATAATACAACATAATAAATAATATGTAAAAGTAATTTATTTTCTCTTTTTTTTGATAAATATTAAATAATTCATTTTGCTAATTTAAGTTCTTATTTCTACTACTAGCTTCCAGGTACTCTATGACTTAGCTGTGTCTACTCAACAACAAACATATATATTCCTATTATAATTTCTAGTACCTAATTGTTATTTAATAATTTTTTAAATCACTAATCAATTAAAGATTAAACAATATATGCTGTCTTCTCTAGAAGCTTTTCTCTTCAATATGCTTCCCTACTTTCTTTTCTCTCAATTTAGATATTATCTCTTTGAAAACATCCTTATCAACTACTTAATACAGAGAAATATATATTGGTAGGGATAAAAACTGAGAATGTTTGTTAGTTTCTATCCTATATAATTAAAGCCCAGTGACCAAAATGGCAGAACAACCAGAATGACCATAGACCAGAATGACCATGGCACCTTGCCCCGGCCAGCCCCAACCCCCAGCGAGCAGTTAGGGGAAATCAGGCAGGTAGGCGGAATGGTGAGGGACAATCAGGCAGGCAGGCAGGCAAGTGGTTAGGGGTGATCAGACAGAGAGGCAGGCAAGTGGTTAGGGGTGATCAGGCAGCCAGGTGAGTGGTTAGGGGTGATCAGGCAGGTAGGCAGGCAAGTGGTTAGGGGAGATCAGGCAGACAGGCAGAGTGGTTAGGGGCAATCAGGCAGACAGGTGAGTGAAGCAGGCAGGCAGAGTGCTTAGGGGCCATCAGGCAGGCAGGTGAGCAGTTAGGAGCCAACAGTCCCAGATTGCAAGAGAGATGTCTGACTGCCAGTTTAGGCCTGATCATCAGGGATCCCTGTGGGATTGGGCCTAAACCGCAGTTGGCCATCCCCCAAAGGATCCCGGATTGCAAGAGGGTGCAGGCCGGGCTGAGTCCACCCCCCACCCCATGCACGAATTTTGTGCATCAGGCCTCAAGTATAATATAGAGGAGAGAGAAGAAGTAATAAATACAAGGCAAGTTCCAAATTTAAGAAATGTGGCATTGATATTTATGAATTTATTAATTTCCAAGTTTTATGTTGTCATTTTGTTTTTATCCAATGGGACAGTGAAAAATGCACTGGTGTAATATTTTTTTGTGTGGACAGAGCGGAGAATACATGACAGATATTTACTTATATGAGCTTTAGACTAAGCATAGGCAAACCTGCATAAACCATGTATCAAAATAACACGAGTTTTTTAAAGAGCATTTGAAAATCCCGCTTTCATTTTTTTTTTTGTGAATATCAGCTTGCTCTCCCTTACTTCCCAGTCTCAATTTGGAATTGAACTAATATGTCCAATATTATATCATTCCCATTACCATTTTTACTCCATCTGTATGTTTGATGCTCCTTTTTCTTAAATTTTTAAATTCTTTTTTGATTATTAATGTCTCTTTCTTAAATCTAAATAAATTGTCACTTATCCTTTGGTAAAAAATATGATAGTCTAATTTTTTAACTTCATTTTCTTATATCTATCTGGTATAATTAATTACATAAAGCATTTTATTTTTTATATTATCTATCTTGCTTATAGATATTGATGTAACTCTTTTCTATAATCAAATAATTTATTTAATATTTTATTTCACTCCTATACTTCCTTTTGGAATTCAGTTCTTGGCCTCTTCCATGTTCATTATTTTTCAGACAATATTGACTTTTTTTTTAAGTATGATTACCTAAATTAAAAAATATTTATTTAAAATGTTCTTTTTTAAAATACTGTAATCCCCCCTTTTCAGTGGTTTTACTTTCTGTGGGTTTAGTCAAAGGCATACTAAAAATATTAAATGAAAAATTCTAGAAATAAATGATTCTTAAATTTTAAAATGCTTGCTATTCTGAGTAGTGTAATAAAATATTGTTCTCACTGTCCTACCTGATGTGTGAATCATCCCTTTGTCCGGCCTATCCCTGATGTGTACATTCCTGCTCATTAGTCATTCAGTGGTTGTCTCAGTTATCAGAGAGAGATCACATTCACATAACTTTTATTGTTGTAACTAGAGGCCCGGTGAGTGAAATTCATGCATGGGGGCGGGGGGGGGGTCCTTCTTGAAACCTGCCCACTGTACTAAACCTGCCCAGTGTACAGGTCAATTTTTGGCAGCAGGGCTGATGGAGAAGCCATGAGAGGTTGTGGGTATATAAAAATGAGTCTTTATTGCAGAAGCCAGTGGCCACATAGTCATCAGACAAAAACAGTCCTTATAGCAAAGTCCATATAGGCAGCAACCAGACACTAGCTGGTGAATACATATCTTTCCCATAAAGCAGCATCAGTCTGTACCCACAGTTGGTATCTGAGCAGCCGCATGCTGCCTGGAAACTAACCGCCTTACATTGTAGTGGTACCTGAGCTCTCTGGCTCAGCAGCTTCTTGTGTTTCTCCTGCCCAGCTGCTCTCTCTAGAAGACTTCTTCACACACTCCACTTTAATCCACTAGCTGGTCAGTAACCTAGTTTTACACTACTAAGACAAAGAAGGATTCATGCCAATAGTTACACCAGTCATATAGGCCACTGAAGGCACAGTGGACCATGTGTTCTTGCATCGGCTCATGGTATCTTGGCCTGATTAGGATTCCCAGTCTCAGACTCCTTGAACATCCCATTTAGGCACATGCCCAGAGTGGCCTTGGCCATTCTGGTGTATTGATAAGAAGGCCTCTGTGCTCCCATTAGCCTTGACTATCCAGGGACCTGGCATGGCTCCCAAAGGAGGACTACTGCAATTGCACTTAATATGGTAAGGCTACTTTATTCCTAATATCTCAAAAAATAAAATCTCAAGTAGAGAGTGGTTAAATATATTACTTTGTACCAAAATTCATTGCCTGTCCTATTCTCTCTAACAATTCTGCTTTGGTCCCGGTGCACAGGATGTATTTTCTCTTGTCAACAATACCTATAAACACAGCTGTGTGCTGCTGCTCTGGACCAAGTGTCCCTGATTTGGTCAAGGAATCAAAAAAGATTTTAAAAGGACAGGTGCACCATAAGGAAATAAGCTAGTGCACATATGTTTGAAAAAACAGATAATTTAATGAAAATATTTTCTTCAAATAAGTGATCCTGAGGCTAACTTCACAGTTGTGCTGGAGTCTCTATATTACTGACAAGGCTAATATGGAAACAGTTTATTTCAGACATAAAAACAAGCATACAGGTTTAATTTAAAATGTATTCTAAAGGTACTTTTAGATGAAGATATATTTACAGTGGAACTACACTCAATCCCACTGTATTACCTTGTTTATTGTGTAGATGGATAAAAAACAAGACTAAAATGATAAGATTAACTATATTATTACAATCAATTCCACTGTATTACCTTGTTTATTGTGTAGATGGATAAAAAAAATAAGACTAACATTATAAGATTAACTATATTATTACAATCATTTTCCTGATGACAATGTAGGCTTAGCTAAATATATGTTTGGAAATAAACAGTATATACTAGGTGTACCGGTTAATAATGGCAGATTTTGTAATCAAAGAAAACATGATAATTTCAAGAGAAACATCAAAAGTGCTTTATTCAAAGTAATGTCCATTGCTAGCTACACATTTCCCCCATCTTTCAGGTAATTTGTGGATACTGTCCCAAGAGAACTTTTCTTGTTTTGAGGCAAACCATTCAGAGACCCAATTTTCCACTTCTTCGTATGTTTTGAAGTGTTGCTCAGAAAGTGCATGTGCCATCAATCAGAACAAGTGGTAATCTGAAGGAGCAAGGTCTGGTGAATACAGCAGGTGGGTTAATACTTCCCAGGCAAGATCTTTTAACATGTCTTTAACTGGTTTTAAAGTGTGTGATGGTGCCTTATCATGAAGCAAAATTACTTTGCCATGTCTTCTGGAACATTCTAGTCACTTCACAATCAAAGCATGGTTCAAATTGATTATTTGTTGTAGGTAGTGATCAGTATTAATGGTTTCACCTGGTTTTAGAAGCTCATAATATACACACCTTCATGATCCCACCAAACACAGAGCATTGTCTTCTTCTTGAAGAGATTTGGCCTTGCAGTCGATGTTAATGGTTGACCTGGATCAACCCATAATTTTGTGCATTTGGGATTCTCAAAATAAATCCACTTTTCATCACCACTCACAATTCGATACAAAAAAGACTTTCTTTCATGCCATTGAAGCAACATTTTACTGATGATTTTTTGGTTTTCCATTTGTCTTTTGTTCAGTTGATGTGGTACCCATTTTCCTTTCTATAAAATCTATTCCATTGCTTGTAAACAATCGGAAATTGTTTGCTGAGCAACGTTTAATCTTTCTGCAAGTTGTTTTTGAGTTTGACACGCATCTTCATCCAATAATGCTGGTAATTGTTGCTCTTCAAACTTTTTCGGTTGACCTGGATGTTCTTTGGCTTTCACATCACAATTATCACTTTTAAAGCATTTAAACCAGCATTCACAAGTATCTTGAGATGGAGCATGTTCACTATAAGCTTCCCGAAGTATATAATAACTTTTTTTTTTCAAAATAAAGTAATGAATTAAAGCTTCCCACAAATGTCTTTTTTTGTCATGAAATTCAACATTTTTAAGCGTAAAAATATCTATGACGTTAACACCTTCAGCAAGTTTGACATGAAGTTTTGAAGCTTGCTGTCAATACAACAAAATAGCATACATATCAAATCGCATATATATTAACATATGTCTAACTCCATCTATTGAAAAAAAATCTGCATTATTAACTGGTACACCTAGTAATGTGCATGCAATTATTTGGTAATGTAATCATTTTACACAATCATATTTTCGTAACTTTGTCATGTGCTTTCCCATTTTTATATGCTTAATATTTAGTCATGAAACCAGGATTAAACATTTTTTAAATTATAACTTTATTGAGATAAAAGAGAATCATAATGTAGAGTTTCAGAAACATTAACAGTATAGATATAACACAACATCTGAGTTTAAACACTTTTAATTTTCCAAGTTTTTTTTTTAATCATCGACTCTGATTATTCTAATTTGCTTTTTCTCAAATTAATTCCTCAATTGTCCTTGTTAATTTTTTACCTCTCATTTGCTGCATGAATGAAATTAGGAGTAACACTTGAAAATGGAATTTTATCACCCTTTGCTCATAACTTAAAAGATAGAAATGATTCCTAGGATTTTCTATATTGATTAAGGTATTACATATGTGTCCTTATCCCCCTATTGCCTCCCCCAACCCCCCACTCATGCCCCCACCCCTATGGTGTCTGTGTCCATTGGTTATGCTTATGTGTAGGCATACAAGTCCTTTGGTTGATCTCTCCCCCTAACCCCCACTCTCCCCTACCTTCCCTCTGAGTTTTGATGGTCTGATTGATGCTTCTCTGTCTCTGGATCTACTTTTGTTCATCAGTTTATGTTGTTCATTATATTCCACAAATGAGTGAGATCATGTGATATTTACCTTTCTCTGAATGACTTATTTCACTTAGCATAATGTTCTCCAGGTCCATCCATGTTGTTGCAAATGGTAGGAGTTCCTTCCTTTTTATAGCAGTGTAGTATTCCATTGTGAAGATGTAACACAGTTTTCTAATCCACTCATCTGCTGATGGGCACTTAGGCTGTTTCCAAATCTTAGCTATGGTAAATTGTGCTGCTATGAACATAGGGGTGCATATATCCTTTCTGATCAGTGTTTCTAGTTTCTTGGGGTATATTCCTAAAAGTGGGATCACTGGGTCAAATGGGAGATCCATTTTTAGTTTTTTGAAGAAACTCCATACCGTTCTCCACAGTGTCTGCACCAGTGTGCATTCCCACCAGCAGTGCACTAGGGTTCCTTTTTCTCTGCATCCTCGCCAGCACTTGTCATTTGTTGATATGTTGATGATAGCCATTCTGATAGGTGTGAGATGGTACTTCATTGTTATTTCGATTTGCATCTCTCGATGATTAGTGACTTTGAGCATGGTTTCATAAGTCTCTTGGCCTTCTTTATGTCCTCTTTCAAAAAGTATCTATTTAGGTCCATTGGCCATTTTTTGATTGGGTTGTTTAACTTCCTTTTATTAAGTTGTATGAGTTCCCTGTAAATGTTGGAGATTAAACCCTTATCAGAGATAATATTGGCAAATATGTTCTCCAATGCAGTAGGCTTTCCTGTTGTTTTATTGATGGTTTATTATGCTATGCAAAAGCTTTTTATTTTGATGTATAATACTCAATGAAAATCACTTTTATGTACGTATTAGCAATCATCAAAGGTAGAGTTAGAAGACAGAGGAGCAATGTGGAATCTAGGAGACAGTCAGTACATAGATAAAGGCCCATGATCATGAGAAATCTAAAGACTGAAAACAGATTATCATATTACTGAAAAACATGTATAAAAAATATGCACCTAAAATAAAATCCTGCTACATGGACACTGAAGAAATTTGGTGAAAAGGAATAAAGTCTTTACCTTCTTGGAAATGTAGAGAGTTAAATCAAACACAAGGAAAGGAAAGAAGAAAAGATAATTTTAAATAGTGAAAATACACACACACACACACAACATTTGACTTTGGGTGGTGGATACATGGTGAAATATACAGATATTGCAACATAGGAACCCACACCTGAAACCTAAATGATCATGGTGACCTATGTCAACCCAATATATTTAATAAAAACAAACAAAAACATGTTTATATGATAGAGACTGCCATGTTATGGCTTTGTTAGGATCATCAGTAAAGGTCTCTCTGAAAAATTGGCATTTCAGTGTAATTGAATAATGATGAGAAGGAAAGTGAGAAATCATTTCCTGCAGAAGGAACAGTGAGTACATAGGCCCAGAGGAGGTACTCAATTTGGTATATTAGAGGAACTAGAAGAAAAAAACAGAAACAAAAAAAATGTTGAAGGTAGAAGAGATGGGATTGCAAATGTGAACAATTTAATAAAAGGTTCTAAAAGTCAAAATAAGGCATTTAATCTGATACTAACTGTAATGAAAGCCAACGAAGGGAAGACTTACGCAGAGTTAGAAGACCACTACAACTGACAATGCAAAAGATAATGGTGGCTTGCATTAGGATGATAGTGGGAAGAAGAGATAGATGGACTTAAAATATGTTTATAGCACATAGTCAGTAAGTCTTGTTGATTAATAGATCTGCAGAGTAAGAAAAAGGACTAAGATAAATTCTTAGACTTTTGTACAGAGAACTACCTGGTAGTATTATTGATTAAGTCAGGGAAGCTGATTTAGTTAGGAAAGAAAATGAGGTTTGTCTTGTCAACCCAAAATTTCAAATGCTTATTAGAAAAACACATAGAAAAATCAAGTAGGTAGTTCAATGCATCACTCTGATGGTCATGTGAAGTGTCTGGATTAGAGATATACATTTGGAGTTATTAGCATATCAATGTTATTTTAAGCTATGGGAGTGGATGAGATATTCAAAGTATAGAAATAGATAAGAAAAATGTCCAAAACTAAGGCCAGAGGTTCTCTAGCACTTAGAGATCAAATGGAGAATCAAGATTGAGAAAGAGGAGACTGAAAAGCAATGCCATGATCTAGGAGGTCTGAGAAGTGTGATGACAAAGGTCAAGAGAAGAAACGTTATAAAGAAGAATTAATGAAAACTATTTTGGGTGTTACTGAAATTTCAACTAGGTAAAAGCAAAACGATTCACTGGATTTTTCAGCATGATGCTCATTATTTACTTTGATGTGGGCAGTCTCTGCAGAATAAATGCTTGAATGTACTAGATTGAGCCAAGTATGTGAAATGAGCAAGTAGAGGAATTATAGATAGCTTTCCAAATTTTTTACTGTTAATAGTACCTTCAAAATGTGCACAGTGGAAATACTAAGCATTTTAGATATTTCAAGGCTTATAGGAATGATTTAGTACAAGGAGAGAAATTTCTGATTCAGTAGGGAGTTGGGATCTTTGATGGGAGGAAGAAAAGGTATCAGTAATAACAGCATGGAGGAAAGTGAGCGTGAGAAAAATATCCTGTTCAATAAATTTTGTGATAGCGAGATGAAAGCATTCCTTTCCGTTTGTGTTTGTTTTATCACCAGCTGACAATGAGGAGCTGTAGAAGGATGTAATGTTTGAGATGAGTGGAGAAGTAATAATGATTTGCATGGAGTACAAAATTGAGCATACTAGGGAAGAAGTGTATGTTTTTCAATAGGTGTTGTGGAGTGATACTGAAATTTGTAATCTTGAATTTAAAGTTAGGTCAGTTAACAAATGCGTTTATATTTTTGTTACCACTGATAATAAGCATTTAGATAGATGGAGTGGGCAGGTAGATTTAATAGCCTAATAAAGATTGTACTTGAAAGACATATATGATAAAAGGTGAAATAACCAAAGTAAACATTCCCATTCAGAAAGAGAAAGAAAGAGACAAACTGCAACAGTGGCAGCAGCAATTTTGATGTCCTGAAAGGTGGCAAATGTGATGGACCCCATTCTCTGGATGGAGAATCTTTTGAATCTATCCTATGTACACTTCCTGGTACAACTCTCTTTATCCAGCATTCTTCATAGCTCTTTGCTCTACCTTCCAGGAAACACTTTGTTTTTCATTATGATCGTAACCATAACTGGAATAGACACTGATGAATTTGCTCTTCCTGAGCTCTGAGCTGTTTCTTAGCTCACCCTCTGCCTGTAGTTGGATGAGGTCCCACAGGTCATATTAACTTGTAAACTGACACAGTCTGTTTTTTTCTAGACTGCTGGTTCTTTGGCAAAACAACTCTCTGAAAAATTTTTAGCCCTCCTTAGCTTATTTTGGTGACATCTATGTGTCAAAATTCATACTCAGTACTTTTCTAAACAGTGGTTTTTTCCCCCAGATAGTATACTTAATTTGTGATGTGTCTTTGCTTTTTTAACTCTGTCCTCTCTCTTTAATCTAGTAGTGAGTACCTTGAGCCTAGCATTTTTGTAAGAGGGAAAGCCAAATACTCTGTTGATTTTCCTATAGCAATTTTTCTTTTCTAACTGAAAATATTTGCTCACGATCATATCCTGCATTCTTTCTGTGGGATACCGTAATCAAATAAGAAAATTTACCACTAAGTATGTTAGCCTTTTCCTTGATTTAATTCAGCTGCAATGTGGGACTTTAATAAGCTTTTGTTGGTCAGTAGTCTTTTCATTTGTGTTGGGGTGAGAAGTGGTTCTCTCTTGCAACCCTAAAAGGCCTTGGTTTTAGGTGTTCTCCTTATTCCTTTAATTCCTCAAACTGATCAAATCTTTTTGAGCTTCTCTTTCTTTGAGCATACTATGAAAATGAAGATTTTTCTGTCTGTGTCAAGACTTCTTCTGGAGCTACAACTTCATTAGACTCATGACCTTTCTAAATTAAAACAAGAGAAACCTTTATCAAGTCTTTTATTATTTCAAAACATCTATCTTTTGTTTTCTACCTTCCAATATATATGTATTTTTTATTTCTCTCCAATTGGTTACTATAAACAGGGCCATACATTTTAGGTTTTTGTTACTTCAGTATCACATCTCAAAGTTAAAATTTAGTATTTTTAGTAAAAAATAGCTTCAGAGTTTCAGGTTTATTGCTTACTAAGATCACAAATCCCATGCAAGTTCCACTTAGGAAACCTAGTCAGAATTAGGCTCTGTTTTTTTCAGATGCTTCCCTGATTGCTATGGCAGGAAGGAGAACATGGGGACTGGCTGCCTTTCTGAATGAGAAGGATCACTTGGCTCACATTTACTTAGTTCAAAACAAGTCACATGATCCCACCTAATTTCATAATTAGGTCAGGGGTGTGAAATTCTACTATACCCATAAAAAAGAATACCAGAATACTTTTGAAAAGGCATAATAATTATCACATAGACTATTAAAAATATTTGCTAATTAACAGAATGAGAAGATGCTACAAAGAAGTAAGGATAACAAAACAAAATAAAACAAAACACATGGGTACTCTTTTATTTCCAGCAATAAGAGGCAATAGCAGGGTGCCTGAAGGTTTGGTTAACTGAAAAACTCTTGCTGAGAGTGAAAACTCCACATCAAATAGCATTCTTACAGCTTCTGGTCACAGGAGTATTGGTTGTAAAAGAAAGCATTCCATAATTCACTTTCCTTCCTCCTTCAAAGAGAATATTTTCCTTGTATAGGCAGAGGCTGAGGCAGTTAGTTCAATGGAAAGATCTCTGGACTAAATTCATGTGATCTCTGCCAACTTCTAACTGTATACATGTCAATGTACCACAAAGGAATGCCTTTCAAACTTGAATTGCTCAGTCTGTCTTGTAGTTCTATCACCAAATTAGCTCTCCATATGGCTTCAAGAGTGACCTAGCATGTAGTAGCTGCTTGTTAATTGTGTGTTTAATTGAAATGAATATTCTTAAATTATGTTCTCTATCAAGTTGAGAGGAATGTTCTAGGAAGGGGACAAATTTATTCTTTCTTTGGGTGATCCACATTTATTCCCTCAAAGGGTAAGAACTTGCCTGCTATAATCTTTTTCCTTCCCTTAAGGACCAAGTTCTAACTGTTTTCAGAAACATAATCTAATACTAAAAATGATACCCAGTGATTTGCTCCCAGAAATTATGCAACAACAAATGCCCCTTTCTCCATTCCTTTCAATAAGACTCACTAGAAGCAATTTGCTTTTAGCTGGCAAGGCCAGATATTCATCTTTACTATCCTACTTTAGGGATAGAGCAATTCTCCAGCTCTATGTCAAATAGTTCACAGAGATCTTGATTGTCTTTTCATTCCACAAGCTATCACACTAGCTCATTATATTTATAACATTACTAGAGGCCCGGTGCATGAAATTCGTGCATTGGGGGGGGGGGGGTGTCCCTCAGCTCAGCCTGCAACCTCTCCAATCTGGGACCCCTTGAGGGATGTCCAACTGCCCATTTAGGCCTAATCCTGTTTGGATGGGGCCTAAATGGGCAGTCGGACATCCCTCTCACACTCCAGGACTGCTGACTCCCAACTGCTTGCCTGCCTGCTTGTCTGATTGCCCCTAACTGCTTCTACCTGCCAGCCTGATCAACCCCTTACCACTCCCCTGCCAGCCTGATCAATGCCTAACTACTCCCCAGCAGGCCTGGTTCCCCCCAACTGCCATCCCCTGCAGGCCTGGTCACCCCCAACTGCCCTCCCCAGCAGGCCTGGTTCCCCCCAACTGCCATCCCCTGAAGGCCTGGTCACCCCCAACTGCCCTCCCCTGCAGGCCTGGTACCCCCCCAAATGCCCTCCCCTGCAGGCCTGGTAGCTCCCAACTGTCCTCCCCTGCAGGCCTGGTCACTCCCAACTGCCCTCCCCTGCAGGTCTGGTTGTCCATAACTGTCCTCCCCTGCTGACCCAGTCACCCCTAACTGCCCTCCCCTCCTGGCCTGATCGCCCTCAACTGCCTTCCCCAGCAGGCCTGGTCACCCCCAACTGCCATCCCCTGCAGGCCTGGTCACCCCCAACTGCCCTCCCCAGCAGGCCTGGTTCCCCCCAACTGCCATCCCCTGAAGGCCTGGTCACCCCCAACTGCCCTCCCCTGCAGGCCTGGTACCCCCCCAAATGCCCTCCCCTGCAGGCCTGGTAGCTCCCAACTGTCCTCCCCTGCAGGCCTGGTCACTCCCAACTGCCCTCCCCTGCAGGTCTGGTTGTCCATAACTGTCCTCCCCTGCTGACCCAGTCACCCCTAACTGCCCTCCCCTCCTGGCCTGATCGCCCTCAACTGCCTTCCCCTGCAGGCCTGGTCACCCCCAACTGCCCTCCCCTGCAGGCATGGTATCCCCTGTTGGCCATCTTGTGGCAGCCATATTGTGTCCACATGGGGGCAACCATCTTTGACCACATGGTGGCAGCCATCTTGTGTATTGGAGTGATGGTCAATTTGCATATTACTCTTTTATTAGATAGGATCCTTATCACACCTACCTAGTGAGAAGTAACAACTGGACTAGACATATTCTTAAGAAATTTGCTTATCTGAGTGTGGAAAATAAACTACATGTAAATTCAGGTGCCTCCCACCTCAGTGAAATTTCTATGGATCCAATGATGTGGGACATGTCAACATATTCTTCCTAAGGTGAAAAATAAATTCTTGCATTTAGCTCCTCATATAACAGAAAAAGAATCACAATGCCTAGTGTACCTCTTTGGATTTTGGAGGCAACACATTCCTCCCTTGGGTATGTTACTCCAACCCATTTACCAAGTACCCAAAAAGCTGCTCATTTTGAGTGGGGCTCAGACTAAAAGAAGACTGTGCAACAGGTCCAGGCTGTTACACAACTATCTGTGCCCCTTAGTATACATGATGCCGCAGATGCAATGGTGGTTAAAGTGTCTGTGAGAAAAGAATGCTGTTTGGAGCCCTTGGTAAGCCCCTATATGTGAATTGTGGTACAGGCCCTTAGGATTTTTCAGCAAAATTTTTCCATCCCTGTGGATAACTATTCCCTTTCTAGAACAGCTCTTGGCCTCCTATAGGGCCTTAGTAGAAAATGAATACCTGACCATGGACTACCATGTTACATGTGACCTGGGATGCCCAGCAGCACTGGTTACTATCTGATCCACCAAGCCAGATAAAGTTGTGTGTGTATAGCTACACTCCATTAACAAATAGAAGTGGGGTATGTGAACAGGATCAGGCTGAACAAGCCCTGAAGACACAACTAAGTTTCGTGATGCAGTATCGCAAATGCCAATGGTCCCAGCCTGCACCTATAGCCTAATGAGGAGTTCCCTATGATCAACTAACAGAGAAAAAAAAGTCTCAGGACTGGCTTACAGATGGTTCTGTGATATGTGCAGGTACTACCTGAAAGTGGACAGCTGTAGCACTTCAGCCTGTTTCTGGGACATCGCTGAAGGAAGATCCTCCCAGTGGGCAGAACTTTAAGTGATGCCCCTGGTTACTCATTTTCTTGCAAAAAAAATTGGCCAGATGTGCAATTATATACCAATTGACAATCTGTGGCTAATGATCAGGGACTTGGAAGAAACACAAATGGAAAATTGGTGACAATGAAATTTGGAGAAGATATATGTAGATAGACATATCTGAATGGGCAAAAAACCCAAAGATAATGCATCCATGTGAATGCTTATCAAAGGATGACCTCAGCAAAGGAACATTTTAATAATCAAGTGGATAGAATGACTAATTCTATGAATACTAATCAAACTATGTTTCTATCCACCATGTCATTGTCCAATGCACTCATGAACAAAGTGGCCATGGGCAAGGAAAAAAGTTATGCATGGGCTCAGTAACATGGACTTTCACTCATCAAGCTGACCTGGCTTCAGCTAATGTTGAATACCTAAACAGCAGCAGAAACAAATACTGAGTCTCTAATATGGTATCTGTGGACTGACTTACTGAATCCCTGTCCACTATCATATTAATCCACACAGTATTGCTTCTGATCAAGAAACTCACTTTATGGCAAAAGCAGGGCAGCAATGGGCCAATGTTCATGTGATTCACTGTTCTTAACATGTTTCCCACAATTCTAAAAAACAAAGAAACAAACAAAAACTGACTTGATAGAACGGTGGAATTAGCATCCAATATATGGTTCTGTTTCTTCTGTAGCCAGGAATCAGGGATCAAGAAATCAAGGAGTAGAAATGGGAATGACTCAATTCACTATTATTCCTAGTGACCCACTAGTAATTTTTGCTTCCTGGTGCTATGACCTTATGTTTCCCTGGGTAGAGGACTTAGTTCCAAAGGAAGAAATGCTTTTATAAGGAGACACAACAATGACTCCATTGAACTTGAATTTAAGACTGATTGCAGCACACTTTGGACTTGTCATGCAGCTGAATCAACAGGCAAAGAAGGGAGTTCTGTCTTGGCTGAGGTGCTTTATTCAGACTACCAAGTGGAAATTGGACTGCTATTCCCCAATGAAGTTAGGGAATATTATGTCTGGAATACATGATATTCCTTAAGGCATCTCTTAATATTTTGACATTCTGTGATTAAGGTCAGTGCAAGAGTACAGTAACCCTGTCCAGTCAGAACTGCTAGTAGCCCAGAGCCTTCAAGAATGAAGGCTTAGCCCTAACTGGTTTGGCTCAGTGAATAGAGCGTCGGCCTGCAGACTAAAGGGTCCCAGGTTCGATTCCAGTCAAGGGCATGTACCTTGGTTGTGGGCACATCTACTGTAGGGAGTGTGCAGGAGGCAGCTGATCGATGTTTCTAACTCTCTGTCCCTCTCCCTTTCTCTCTGTAAAAAATCAATAAAATATATTTTTTTAAAAAGAATGAAGGCTTAGATCACTCCATCTGCTAAAAAACAGACCCACTTGAGTTGTTTGATGAATATAAAGGGAACACACTGGGGAGCAGAAGAAGATAATCATCAATGCCAATGATGACCATGTCATCCATTACAAAAATAAAGACTGTAATTTTAATGAGTATTTCTTCCATATTTTGCTATGAATAAGATTATGTATATATACATATATATATGATATATATATATCTCCTATATATATATACAAACATAAATATACACACATATATATACTAATACTAATGATACCTAAACATAAATATACACACATATATATATATTAATAAATATATACATGAAGCAAATATCTTTGTTTTCTTCTCTCTCTTATTCCCTTATCATGTAGTATAAGATATATTCACTTTATATTATAGTATTAAGTTTTATTAATTATATATTATAGTATTTTAATTACAGGATATCCTGGGACAGGGTAAAAATCACTCAAGGATTTTACCCTTCTTCTGGGGAAGGGGCTAGCATGTTTTCAGTTGTATGCATTATAATTGTATTTTATGTGTAATTTTGATCCTATTATTATTTTTATTTGGAGATTAAATATGGTTTAAGGTGATGCATATAAGTGCCAAGTTGAAAAGGGGAGGGATTTTCATGGTGAATTTTATGTGTAAATTGACTGGGCCATAAGATGAACAGTTATTTGGCTAGACATTATTCTGGATGTGTCTATGAGGATACTTCTAGAAGAGGTTAACATTTGAATTTGGATAATTAACATCTGAGTAAAGCAGATTGTCCTACCCAATATAGGTGAGTGCCATACAGTCATTAAAGGCATGACTAGAACAAACAGGCAGAGTATAAAATAATTTGCTCTCTCTCTACCATACTGTCTTCAAACTGGGACATTGTTCATCTCCTGTCTTCAACTTGCAGGTGGACTCGGACTGGCACCATACCATCAGCTTTCCCGTGTCTCTAGCTTGCCAACTAAGTATCATGGGACTTTTCAGTCATCCTAATCATGGAAGCCAACTTCTTATAAACTTGATGTTATTCTAATTGTTGGTTCTCTCTAAGTGAGCTGTATCTCTTTCTGGCTTATTTCAAGATGTTTCACCATTGATATTCTGCAGTTTGAATATGATATGCCTAAGTGTTTTGTTTTGTTTTTGTTTTTTTTTTTTTTTGGAGTGATATTTATCTTATTTCTTTTTCTCTGATCTTTCTGGATGTGTGGTTTGGCGTCTGATATTAGTTTATGAAAAATTCAGTCATTGCCGCTTTAGATATCCCTTCTATTTCTTTGTTCTTTCATCTTAAGGTATTTCTATTAAGCAAATGTTATGCCTTTTGTAATTGCCTCATAGTTCTTGTATATTTTGAGTTTTTTTAAATATTTTTTCTCTTTGCTTTTCAGTTATTGACGTTTCTAGTGTCATATTCTCAAGATCTGAGATTCTTTCCTCAGCCATGTCTAATCTCCTAATGAGCTCATCAAAGGCAGTTTTCATTTCTGTTACAGTGTTTTTGACATTTTAGCAATCTCTTACTGGTTCTGATGTTTGTTAAGTCTTCTTAGACTGTATTTTTTACTTTTGTGTGCCTGGTAATATTTTTGTTGAGAAATGAACATGAGGTACTGCATAAAAGTACTGAAGTAAATAGATCTGTAACGGTGCAGTTTTAATGGCTAGAGTGGACTAGATTTCCGTATTTCTCTTCCCCTGTGTGGAAGGTGAGAGGGAGCTGGAGTTCAGTATTGTTCTTCCCCCATTTGGAAGACTAGAGCTGGCTGACACCGAGTATTTCCTTTCCAGAAGGTAGATTAAACTGTAGTAAAATAGTTTCTCTTGAGGGTTGGCTTTGATGAAAACAGAGTGCTCTGGTATATGTCAAAATGGCCAATTTTTCTTTACCCTACTGGAAGCAGGGGATGGGAGGGGGGTGTATCTTCATCATTCATTGTAAATACATGGTAAAGCTCCTGGAGTTTAAACTTACAAATTCATGGGGGATTTTCTATTATTGGGTACCCCTGAAGTTTCCCACCATTAGACTTGCCCACATGAGCCTTCAACAATCCATCAGTTAGAACTCAGAAGTTTTTCTATTGCGGTAATAAAAACCAAAAGTTTCAGCTCATGAATATTTACTCCAGTAAGTTCTGATTCTCTTATCTACCTGTCTCTCTGATTTTTGGAGAAGCAGTTTGCTTTATGACCTCACTTTTCTAACAGATGTAAGAAAAGTTGTTGATTTTTCCATTTATCTGCGTTTTACTTATTGTTAATATGAAGTGGCAACTTCTAAGCTCCTTACATGCTGGACCAGAAACTAAAAGTCCTACAATTTTCTTAAAAACATGCATGCATTTTAGATGTCTAAATGTCAAAGTCCTTGCTTATTAATGATGATGCAATTAGTTACAAAAAATTTTAAAGTTTCATTGCAATTAAAAAGACTATATTGTGTATTTCCTATTAGGTAGCTCCATGACAAATAATAATGCTAATGCTCAAATTTCTTTAATTCCCATTTCTATAATTTAGCCTTATATGTGCTCTAGGCCATTTCTCAAGGAAATGAAAAGCTTAATTTGATGTAAGTATATGCATGTTTATATTGAAGCTAAGGCTTTTTCCATGCAAATGTATCTCATAGTAACTATTATCCTGAATAATCCACCACAAACTTTTTTGGCAGCCCTCAATTTCCTTTAAAATATTTTATTCTTGAAATGAAATATTAGAGCATAGAACATTTAAAGCATGAGCTTAGTATAAAATATAATACATTCCTGTCTTTAGTTTTCCAAAGTGTGTGTGTATATATATATATATCCTATATAATAAAAGGCTAATATGCAAATTGACAAACAGCAGAAAGACCAGTAGCTATAATGAACACTGACCACCAGGGGGTAGACGCTCAATGCAGGGGCTGCCCCCTGTTGGTGAGTGTGCTCTCATAGGGGGAGTGCTGCTCAGCCAGAAGCCAGGCTCATGGCTGGTAAGCCCAGTGGCAGTGGCGGAAGCCTCTCCTGCCTCTGCAGCAGCACTAAGGACATCTGACTGCAGGCAGTGAGACATCCCCCAAGGGCTCCTGGACTGTGAGAGGGTGCAGGCAAGACCCCCCCTCCCCACGTGCATGGATTTCAATTAATACTACAGGCCCAGTGGGGGCGTGGCCTGTGGGGATTGGCCTGATGTGGGAGTGCTACTCATACCGGTCAGCCGAACAGCACTCCCACTGTGGGAGCACACTGACCACCAGGGGGCAGTTCCAGCATTGAGTGTCTGCCTCCTGGTGGTCAGTGCACGTCATAGCCACTGGTCGATTGGTGGTTCTGGTCATTCTGCCATTCGGTCACTGGGCTTTTATTATATAGGATATATATATAATTTGAGAAGTGAGAAAAATCCTCAGAATATGAGACATAACACTAATATCCTGTGGTCAACTTCACTTAAATGATGGAGGGAAAATAGTCTGCTATTGATTTTGGTTCACCTGTTCCTCCTTCAAGTATATAGCAGTATTCTAGTCCCTAATTTAAAGAGATATTAAAGTATGTTCATAGCATAATCATAATCTTTATCATTCAATTCTTATTGAATGACTGAACTAGATATGATTTCATGACCAAGCTGCTTATTATTTTGAATAGACTCCTAATTTGATCTATCTCAGAATTAGAACATGTGTTATTAATAATATTTATGATTAAATTAAAAATTTTAATAGCAGAAAGTCAGAGAGCATGACAAAGCCTGTTGTTAATATTGGTGTGGTTCTGATGGAAGGATGGCCTATTTTTAGAATTAGCACGCCATGGTAAAATATCTCTATTTGTAAGCTTATTACAGGGAATTAATTAACAAAGCAATATTAGGTCTTGATTTAACAACTTTGTAGAGCTGAGATTGACTGTCCTTAATATAATATAATTAAAAGTACATCTATAACCAAAACTGACATGAATTTTGAAATGACTTAGCAGTCGTTTTTACTCAATAATATGTTTGATTAAGCTTTTCATGCAGAATATAAAAATTTGATGATAAAGCACTGTCTTTACCTCCTTTTAAAAAAAAAAATTACAAAGCATAGTAAAGCAGTACTATTGATAATAATTGTGACCTGTCTAGACATGGATATTTGACAACTACATCTCTAAACCGCTAAAAAAATTAACCTAACTTATAACGTTGGCAAATACTCTAAAACAACCAGCATCTAACTGTATACCTTTAAAGAAAGAGGCACTCTAAGAAGCTTCAATGTATTTGTGTTTTTTGTTTGTTTGTTTTCTGAATGGAAAACATGTGTTTGTAGAATCCTTTCTGTAATTATGAAATTCTTAATTATAATTTTTATAAGATAACGACTATGGTAAATGTCTTTATTATTTAATGTAGTCTAATCCTCATAGAATGACATTTTTATTTTTAATTTTTAACAAGATGTTTTAGGCAAAAAGTATCAAGAAAAGTATAATTTCTAATGACTATTTGAAAACCACGTTTTTTTTCTTTTTCTAAAATTGAGATAACCAAGAAAATTTTGCAATGACATTTTTTCAGTTGATTTAGAAACACCATTTCTTTGCCACTTAGCTTTGCTCCCTTCATCAGTCATTATAGTTTACTTAGATCCTAATAACTCTTTCTCCAAATATATATATGTGTATATATATGTGTATATATACACATATATATATATTTGCTATAATTGACATATCCATCAACTTGTAACATTAAAAATAGTAACAAAGGATATTTACTTAAGGAAATAAACCATGTAATTATTTTATTCTGGGCAAGATCAGTCATAAAATTGGGAAAATTCATGAAACTGGAATGTATGAAAGGAGCTATCTGATACTTTATTTAATATGAATATAAATTACTTCATAACTTTGATCTAAAAGGCACTATAAATCTGCAGAGTAAGCATAATTTTTTTTTCTTTTTAATTTTTTCTTCTTAAGGAAAACAATGCATTTCACTCCTTATTTATTGAAGAAAAAAGCTTCAGAAAATAAACAAAAAGTAAAGTAGCCTTCTCTCATCTTCCATTTCTCTTCAGAATTCCTTAAAAAATTGTTTATTGATTGATTTTCAGAAAGAAAGGAAAGGAGAGAGGGAGTAAGATCAGTTTGTTGTTTCCTGACTGAGATCAAACTCACAACCATGGCTTTATTGGGATGACACTCTAAATGAGCTACCCTGTCAGGGCTCTTTAAAATTCTTTCTGAGCTCACTTTATTACACAGGAGATGAAAGACCCCTGTTTGAAAATGTTTCCAACACCCTCTGAAATTCATTTTATATTTACTTGCTCTATATATTTCCAATAATTTATCACATATTTTACCTCATACTCTTTTTTAAAAAGTTGTATCAGTTTTACACACATAAGAGTGAATGCTTTTAAAATAACTACATATTTAAAAAATGGCCCCTTTAATGTATGGGGGTTGGAGGGTAGAACTGGTCATGGTGATTTTTTTTTAATTTACAACTTAAGCAGAGAAAAAAATTATGCTTAAAAGTTTACAATATAAAATGCTATGGAATTAGGGAGGGGAATGTATTCAAAGTTATATGACTATTAATAATGAGACCTTACTTGACTAATTTTTGAGAAAATAAGATTTAAATAATCTAAGTTTCATATTCTTTAAGAAAACATTTTATTCTTAAAAGCACATAGTAAACTAGGGTTATACCCAAAAGAACTTCAATGAGTGGTGGTCTTAGTATGTGTTTAATTTTTATTTTTTAAGGTATAACTAATTACATTAGTTTTAGGTGTACAACATAACTTAGTATTTGTATATATTGTGGGATAAGTAGCACAATGATTCTAGTTAACATTTGTAACCATATTATGGTTACACAATTTTTTTTCTTGTGATAACTTTTAAGATCCACTCTCTTAACAATTTTTAAATATGCAATATAGTATTACTAGTGGCCCAGTACACAAAATTCATACATGGAGGAGGGGTTCCCTCAGCCCAGCTTACACCCTCTTCAATCAGGGACCCATTGGGGTTGTCTGACTGCTGGTTTAAACCAGCAGTCGGACATCCCTCTCGCAATCTGGGATCACTGGCTCCTAGCTGCTCACCTGCCTGCTTACCTGATCACCCCTAACTGCCTCTGCCTGCCTTCCTGATCACCCGCAACTGCCCTCCACTGCTGGCCTGATCTCACCCCCAACGGCCTCCCCCTGCTGGCCTGATCTCACCCCCAACTGCTCTCCCCTGCTGGCCAATTTGGTTCTGATAGGTCAGTTTCTATGCCAGTCAGTGTCAAAAGCTCTGCCTCCTAGGCAGCCTTTGGCACCTCACAGTTCATCCAGATTTGGTTCTGATTGGTCAGTTTCTATGCCAGTCAGCATCTCTGTGCTTATCTCCAGGCCTGATCAGAGAGGTGGGCTGATCAGCAGCCCCTGTGGAGGCCCGGAGAGAAACAGAGGCACAGCTGGCAAAGCCAGGAGAGAAAGAGAGGCAATGGCTGATCAACAGCTGCCACGGAGGCTGTGGAT
This sequence comes from Corynorhinus townsendii, assembly GCA_026230045.1. Classification (NCBI taxonomy): domain Eukaryota; kingdom Metazoa; phylum Chordata; class Mammalia; order Chiroptera; family Vespertilionidae; genus Corynorhinus; species Corynorhinus townsendii. The sequence goes on from JAPDVU010000002.1 coordinate 99,540,435, forward strand.
TAGATCCTGCTTCTCTCTCCAGGCCTCTCTCCAGGCCTGATCCACAGCCCCCTCAACAGTTAGTGCTGAGTCGCCAAAGCAACCCAGCACTGACTGCAGGACTGACCTCCGGTGTTCGGACCCTGGGTTTTTATATATTAAGATTAACTAATAGAGGGCCTGTGCACAAAATTCATGCACGGGTAGGGTCCCTAGGCCTGGCTGGTGATCAGGGCTGATTGGGGCCTTCTGGCTGCCAGCTGGGGCCTCCCTTCCCCAGCTGCCAGCTGCCAGCCAGGGCTTTCTTTCATTCTGCAACACCCCCTGGTGGTCAGTGCACATCATAGTGAGCAGTCCAACTCCTGGTCTCCCAGTCAAACTCCTGAGGGGACATTTTGCATATTAGCCTTTTATATAAATAGTCACCACACTAACATTACATCCGATATTTTTCTTATAACAAAGTTTTTATCTTTTGACCACCTTCTCCTATTTTATGCACCTCCCACCTCCCCCTCTGGCAACCACTAGTCTGTTCTCTATATCTATAAGCTTGCTTTATAAAAATATAATTCCACATATCCTAGTAAATGAGATCATATGGTATTTGTCTTTATCTGACTTATTTCACTTAGTACAATGTCCTCAACATCTATGTTGTCATGTGTGGCAAGATTGCATTCTTTTTCATGAGAATCTTTTACATTATATTGCATATTTATATATTTTTAGTCTTTAAATTCCTTATTAACATCATTTGCACATTTTCTAGTACATATTTTTCTACTTGCTTATCAATATTTTCTATAACTTTATTACAAATATTTTCTACTAATTTGTTACTTGTATTTTAGCTTTCATTCACTAGGCACTTTTTTTTACAAGAAAAATAAAGAAATAACCAAATGCTCATCAATTGAAAAAGTTAAAGAAATAATGGGCAATTTGTATAATAGATACTATATAGTCATTAAAAAAAAAAAAGAGCATGTCTACATATTTTCATAAGACTTTCAAACAACCATCAAGATACACTTCAAATTAAATCAAAGCAAGTTATAAATATATACATGGGATTTGTATACCAATCACAAACACATTTCTTTGTAAGCAAATACTCTTTATAAACACATAAAATGGGTATAGAATAATGTGCAAACTGTAGAGAGTGAGGGTGAAGGTACTTCTATTTTTTACTTTTGATATTACTGCATCTTTTAAGTTTTAAAATAAGAATATTTTCATAGATTACTAGGAATATTTTAGGTTTACTTTTATATTCTTAATTATACTTTTGTTGTTTTTATTGTAAAGCAAGAGATTAGGGATGACATGAAGAAGAAAGACACACCTCTAAATTTTGATTTGTGATCAGTCCTGATTGATTACATGTCTAGGACTAACTTCAAAGCTTGATGAAGTGACCAGAACTGACAAACACTAGCTAGGCTTATAATTTCTATCTTTCTTTTTTTAAAATTTATCTTTATTGTTGAAAGTATTACTGATGTCCCCTTTTTCCTCCCATTGACTCCCTCTTCCCCACTTCTACCCCCTCCCCAGGCCTTCACAGCACTATTGTCTGTGTCATAGGTTATGCATATATTCAGATATGTTCTTTGGTTGTTTCAATTTGAAGGAGAGTACTTGAAAAGGAGGCAGCTATTTAGTCATTGGGCACTATTACCAAGATATCAAGAGAAAGAAGTGTAGTAGATGTAGTGACAATGAAATAATATGTCCCTGTAAAGGCTTCTCACTCCTTGAAAGATAAAGGATTGAAGGGAAAACATAGGCTATTTGGAATGAATTAAGCTAGAAATATTATTAAATTAATTATGGTACAGTGAAATTTTTAAAAATCTGTTTTTTTGAATATATTTTTATTGATTTCAGATAGGAAGGGAGAGAGAAACATCAATGATGAGAATCATTGATTGGCTGCCTCCTGCATGCCCCCTACTAGGGATCAATCCTGCAACCTGGGCATGTTCCCTTGACTGGAATCAAACTGCAGGCCTACTCTCTATCCACTGAGCCAAACTGGCCAGGGCTAAGAGTCTATTTTGTACTTAACACCAAAGTGGACTATTTTTTTTTCTTTTTTGATTCCTGATACTTCATTTAAATCATTAAATAGTTAGACTGTTTATGAAGAGAGTGGTGAATCTGGTGAGAGGAGTTAGCAGCAGAATATGGATGATATTTGTATCCATTTCAGATTGCAATACTAGCTGGAAGCAAGTTATCTTTGCTGGAGATGAAGTTGTATTCAAGACAGATAAGGACTCTGCCTTATACACAGGATTAGATGAACAATAAACAAAAAAAGGTATTACATAGAATAGTTATAGATCCAATAAATGTCCACAGGATATCAAAAGGCAGATATGATATAACGTAATTCTAGGCTGAACTATGCTAGAGCTGTTTATCCAGAAAGATTTTTCTGAGGATGTGATTTGATGTCTTTGAGATAACATTTCAGTTAGATGAGAATGACCCTATTATGCAGTGCACTAAAGAGAGAAACAGAAAAATCACTTTATCAAGCAGAAAAAATAATAAGTTCAAAGATTAGTGTCCTGTATATTTGAGGAAGAGAACAAAAAGCCGAGGTGGCTGAAGTCTGGTCAATAAGTAGGACAGGAAACTGGATGAAGGGTGAGAGGAAGCAGATCAGAAAAGTCAAATAAAAGATTTTAGATTTTACTCTGCCTGCAGTGGGACTTTAAGGTAAAGGATGATATAATGTGATTTCCATATTGAAAATATCACTCTGATGTCTACATAGAGACTGAATAGTAGGTGAACAAATATGTAGGCAGTGAGACCAAATAGAGGAGAATTACAGAGAACCAAAATGAGAAGATATTTGCATAGGGCACAAAAGCAGCTATGGAATTGGAATAATATAGACTCAAAATATATAAGATATTAGGAATTTCTGATACATTGGGAGAGTGGATAAAAAGAAAATAATCAAGAATGAATAACAGCCTTGAGTCATAAGGCAAATTTCTGAGATAGAAGGATTGGGATAAAAAATTTTTCTTATTGTTAAATGTGTGAGGAAGAAGATGAAAGTTTTTCATTTTGGAAACTTCAGGATTTTGAGATTTCTAGTTGTCCCAAATTTTTTATCTCTTTTTTCCCTAAATTAATAGATCTCCAATTTTTGTTATGCATGTGGCCACCTGTAAGAAAAACTACATTTCCAAACCTCATTAATAGATGTGGCCACTTAGCATGTAAGCATATGTGGGAAAGTTCAACTTTAAGAACTATCTTTAACAGAAGGAATGTGTTCTGATTTCTTTATTTCTTTCTCTCTAACTTGGGCAGTGGCAGATTAAACACTCAAATACATTTATTATTGTCCCATCAAAAAGAAGGCTCTATTTACCCTCCTCTTGTATCCGTGCTATATTTCCAATACTCCTAAGTAATGCTGATTATTCTGTCTTTTTGACGAAACTTTAAGTAGCAAGTATGTCATGCTCATCATTGTCATCATCAGTGACCTTAGAAAGAAAAATCTGATTGGGGAGATGGGGAAGAATTAACACTGAGCTGCATTACACAATAACTAGAAGGTAAACAAATATCAATGAATGATGGATCCTTTATTTGAGAAGTTTTAGCAATGAAGTATGGGATTGAAATGCTGAGATATCCAGAAGGAGATACAAGACAATGGAGCTGCTTAAGATATGGCATATGATATGAAGCGGTTCTATTTTAAGGCAAATAATCCAATGGAGAAGACCATATTAATAAAACAGGAAAACTAGCAGGACATGGAAGAAACAAAGCCCTAAAAGAAAGTAAAGATTAGCCAGTGAGAAAAGAAGAGAAAGCCCTTCTGTAAATATAGAAGGCAAAATTGAAAAGATGGATTTTCGTTTCAGTGGTGGGAAGCTGCGGGTAACATGTAGTTCAATGTGGCCTGGCATAGGCTGTGACTGAGGTAATGAAGGAGGAACCTGATCAACCTCTACACCTTGTCCTCTGTGCACTGACTCTCCTTTCTGTATACCACTCTGTACTATTACTTACACATTTCATGTAACTAACCTTGAAAAACGTATCTGTTTTTCCCATAATGATATGTTGTTAAATGAAAAAGCAAAGGACAAAAGAATATTCATACATAAATATACATTTATATATATTATATACATATGTATGTATGTATATGGAAGAAGGGTAAATAAGGCAGTATGTATATATCTGATGTATATGCTCTAACAAGAAAAAATGCAAGAATGGTAAACTAAAAAACTGTAAAGTTATTATTGACAAGATATGTTGAGCAAGAGGAAAAAGAGAGGGAGTCATACTTTTCTAACTGTACCTATTTACATAGCATTGACTCTCAGAATCATAATGTATTACATATTTAAAAATTAAAAATGTCAACAACAATGAGAAGGAAAAAATAACTGAAATTCAAAAAAATGGACTCAACTGTATTTCAAATGTATAATAAATCACACCAGGAGATAAAATAAAATCAAAGACAAACAGAACAAAAAATTGAATGAAGCTAACTTTTGAACATAGTATGTGACAATGTATCCTCAGTCCAGGGGTGGGATATTAGTATTCAGGGGAAAATGCAAATAAATCTGAAACTTTTAGTAGAACTTATTTTTGTAGTGTTATGAATAAAGCAGTTCTTAAGTTATTATAGGCGATTTGTAGGTTTGAGCAAATGAGTAGGTGTTTTGATATTGCTGTGAACTGGAATTCTTACTATGAATGAAGGAAAATATAAATATGGCAGAGGGAAGGAAGGGAAGAAAGAACCAAGGTGAGATGGATTGCAGTTGGAAGTGAAAGTATGAATTTATATTGTAAATTATGAGTTCTGTCTGTTGCAAAGACTAAGAAGAAAAGAAACTCCAATGTCAATGAGCATATGTAGAACCCATACACCTCTATTACACTAAGATATTTTATCAATTCATGGTCTGGAACAGGGTAAGTTAAGTTGAGTCTAGAATAATTTGTTATGCCAGAAGGTAAAATTGTGCAGAAAGAAATTATGGAGATATATTAAAGGGATACATTTATCCTCTTGAAGGTGATCCCATTAACCATGCCTAGAACAGGATAATTAAGCAGGAAGAATAATGAATTTTAAACCATTAAGGAAAAAAAATCATGGATCCTTACTGATATTTAATTAATCAATAATTAAATAAGTAAAGGAAAGAAGGAAGAAGAGAGAGCTCTTCCTTAAAATAAAATGCTGATCAATAAAGGTAGAGAAAGTACAGGAGTTACAAAACCCATTATGTTGCAGTCATCATTAAAATTTTGGTTTTCAGTCAGTCTGAAGGGGGATTTTGATAAGGACCAAAATTTTGTCTTAGAGCATCCTCTAAATCTTAGAATGTCTCTCTAAGATTGCTTATAAGATTCAAAGGGAAACATGCTAACTCTACAGTGGAGAAACCAGACAGTACATTGATCCATTGATCCAAAATGACATACCATTGAGGGACAGACAGAAAAACGTGAACCTCCTAATATGACACCTTGAACAGAACACTGTATAGAATTCAGACCCAGGATATACAATATGAATGTAAAGGTGAGGAAAGTTCTGACAATCCCATTAAAACACATTATTAAAAAGAAAAGAAGGGGTGGATCTGTAGTCTTCAAAACTGTTAGCCATGAAAAAAAGGAGCAACCTAGGAAATATTTCAGATGAAAGAAAACTCCAGAGCATGACAACTAAAGGCAGTATGTGATTATGGATTGGATCTTGGACTGGAAGGGGAAAAAATGCTATAAAGAACATTATTGACAAAATTGGAATATGCACAGTAGAGTTAACCAAGAAGGGGTTAATTAAGCTGGAATAAAGAGTAAAAGCTTTTATTTGAGCAAAAAGAATTGCAATCCAGGAAGCACAGATTCAGGTAGCAACCCAAATTGTTCTCTGAAGAGAACAAAGACAGGCAGAGTGTATAAAGGCAAAAATCACAAGTGTAATTCCCATTTAGCTTCTCCATGCACATGAAGGAATACTGGCTAGGTTAACAGGGATTGATGAGCTCCAATATGCAAATCACCACAAGGAGAAAGTAAAGTCTCTGTGTCCACACAGCAGCTGCTGTTCCAGGATGTTTATGGCTCAGGGTTGAGCTAAGTTTAGCAACAGTTTAGCAACTTAATAGCAGCTCTCAGAACTGAAGCTCAGTATGTATATAGGCCACACTTCCTTAATAGCCTCCAAACTCTATTTCAAGCGACTCTCTTAGCAATGGGTATTCTATTTATTTCCTTGATGATAAGTAGATTATATATATAGAGATTGTGGTAATATCAAATTCTCTAAAGTTTTAACTGTTCAGTGGTTCTAAAAAAAATATTCTTATTTTTAGGAACTACACCCTCAGCACTTAAGAGTGAAGGGGTGAAAAAATATGGGTAGATATATGGAAATATATATATAACTAGAGGCCCAGTGTATGAAAATTCATGCACTGGAGGGGGGATCCCTCAGCCTAGCCTGCCCCCTCTCACAGTCCAGGAGCCCTCAGGGGTGGGGGGCGGCCCAGCGATCAGGGGAAGGTGATGCCCAATCATACCTCTGCTCCTGACACTGCCGGTAGCACAAGCCTCAGCCAGCCCTGGTTACCTGAGCCTCTGGCGGCCCTGGACTGCTGGGCAGCTGCCATTGGCAGCTTGCCTGTGCCTTAGAGAAGGCCCTGCCATACCAGGCACCTGCCACCCTGGAGGGGCTGAGGGGACTGGGAACCACCATCTTGTGGCTGTGGGCGCTGCCATCTTTGAGGGCATGGCAGTCAATTAGCATATTCCCTCCTTATTGGCTGTGGGTACCTCCACCTTTGTGAGGGTGTGATGGCCAATTAGCATATTCCCTCTTTATTAGATAGGATTGATAAATCTGGGTAAATGGTATAAAGGAATTATTTCTCCTGTATTGAACCTTTTCTGTAAGTTTGAAATTATTCCCAAGTAAACAGTGAAAAATATAGTATCATTTTTCAGAAACAGGGATTTTGTTATTTATTTCAGATACTTCAGGTAGACATTTGTGAAGTGGACACACAAATGAATAAGTTCTAAAAAAGTGTATAACATACCCTGATGGTAATGCTTCTTTTATATAGTCTACAGCTAATTTACCTTCTTCACATGTTCAAATGTAGTGCATGTTCATAAAAGAACAAGAAACTAGACTTTCCTCAATTGAATAAAATGCAAGAATGAAAATAGAAATAATGCCAATTAGAGAATGAAAAATATTTTTGAGGAGGTTACTAAAAATATACTACAATTTAGAGAAACATTTATCAATATTACTGTGACATGTCCAATATTTCCCAAGCACACGTGCCTTGGTTAGTTATTTTAAAGCATGAAATGTATATTTAACTCTTCAAAAGCTGTCACTCTACATCTCTACTTGCCTTGACCCTAACACAACAAATTTACCAGTGAAAATCATTTTAGTCTGATTTCTCAAAGCATACAACACTATAAACTTCAAGAGATATAAATTCTACAGTCGCATTTGTGTTAATGATAAGGGTGTTGTAGCATTAACCTTGAGTACTAAATTCAGTTTATGGGTAGTTGCAGTTCAGTAACCATTAGGAACAGAAAATTACAAGAAAATAAACATTCATTGGTATGTCATTATCCTTCTATCATTGCAGTTACATTGTTTTTCCAAGCAATGCAGCAATGTTTAAATGGTCAACATTTTGAAAATTTTTTCTTCTTCCTACTTCCTTCCCCTACCCCAAAAATAAATTCTGGTAGATCATCTGCTTTCATTTGTGAATAAAGAGATATTTAGTCTCTTATTTAAATATATATATATATATATATATATATATGTATGTTATTGAAATTATTATTTTAAAATTATAAACAAATGAGACATATTGACCATCACTTGTACATGATGTGTTTTTAAAAATTATATGCACTCTTGTGAATTACACAGTCAACCTTTGATAATGCATGAAAAAAAGTTTTCCTTCAATTAATGTTTTGACGTGAACTTGAATTTTGCTATGGCCTTGCTGCTCTTGTCTTGTGTCATGACTTTGTAGATTTGGACAACATTTGGAGAGATTTTACATATTTTAAATGATGATGTTCTGCTGCTGGGTTGTTTCACACTAGGTGCTCATGGAGCCTTCTCTAATTCTATGCACTGTCCCATTCTGTTAATTTAAAAAATGTTGGGTTGGTTAGGTTAGAAAAGGTTAATCTCAGAAATCTGGCTCACAAAGCTTGTTCAAACATATGTGGACCAATTTGAGTACTGGAGAAAAAAATAAGTATGTAAATAAATACATATTATTGAAAAAAGTTAAATGAAATTCATTGGAATACCATGGCCACAATTATCTAACAAAACAAATTTAAATGTCCCATAAAACCTGTCCCAAAGCATAATAAAGTGATACTGATACTGATGATATTGTGAGCTCTATTACTGTTTATGTTAAATGTGTGGCAATTAACATTTATTAATCATGTATTGTATACCAGAACAGTGACAACAATTTTAATATTGTTTTATTTACTTATCACAACCAAACTATAGTGTACATTTTCCTTAATTTTATACACAAATACATTTAAAGAGTTAAATTAATACATGAGTTTACACAACTCAGAAGTGGCAAAACCAGAATGTATATTTTGTTCAATTACTCTAGAATTGCATGTGAACATGATTTATTTCTTTTGATGAACTGGCATATTTCCTATGAGAGTCATAGAATTCACTGTTTTTCCCCTTTAGGATTTAGACTCAGTGTCAGGAAAATTGGAACTCAATTCTGTGCCTCTCCAAACCCAGATGACCCACAGAACAGTATGTCCTCACATCAGTGTCTGCAAAATCAGTTTTAAGTCATTTTGGTCTAGTTCCAAATTTCATGCATGTTAAGTTCATAAATGTTTCAGACTGGAATAGGGATCAGCAACGACTTACTATTAAGCCAGGTGGCCTGTCTGTCTGAGATAAGTGGTAGCATAAGCATTTCAGGAGTTTGAAATTATAAGGAATTGTGGTATCACTTGCTCAGTGGAGTCCGGGTGTACCATCTGAAAGAGGAAATATTACTAGCAGCTTAAATAATCAGTTGGTTGTCCCAGCCAATGAATCATTCTTCTGAAGGGACTATACAGTGAGAGATAATTCAAGTAAAAAAATAGACAGGTACCAGGTGCTACTGAAAGTGAAAAGATTGGGAGGTTAATGCAGCAAACATAAACTTGTACAACTACTTGAGCTGAGCAGTAGGTAGTTGTTACAACACATTTATTGGAGTGGGAGGCCAAAACCTGGCTTAAAGTATAATTAGTGCTGTACTATTACTGTAGTTACTGCTTGTTTTGAGTTGAGTTATGTCTTCAAAATTTTCAAATTAAAATTCTAACCCCCTGTACTTGTAAATATGACCTTATTTTAATATAAAGTACTTGTAGACATAATCAAATTCAGGTAAGATCCTGTGGACTGGACTAGGCCTAAATAGAAAAAGAAAAAAAGTAGGAAATGTACAGTCAATGAAGGTTTTAGCATAGAAATAACCGGAATTTTGAATTCATATCTATACTAATAAAAGGGTAATATGCTAATTAGGGCAGACATCTTCCGGACGACCTTCCAGATGTCCTTCCGGACAAAACCACAGGAGCTGCAAAGGACTGAGGCATGGCTGCAAAGGGCCCAGGCTCAGGCCGGCAGTGACAGCAGCAATGGGTAATGGGGGTGGCGCCTTCCCCTGATCTGCCAGGTTGCCTCCCACAGAGGGAGGCCAGACTGTGGCTTAGGCTGGGAGCCGAAGCAGAGGTGGTTATGGGCAATCAGGCTACCAGGGGGGGCAAGTTAGGGGTGATCAGGCTGGCAGGTGGGCAAGGTAGGTTCGATCAGGCTGGCAGGGTAGCAAGGTAGGAGTGATCAGGTGGGCAGGGGAGCAAGTTAGGGTTGATCAGGCCAGCGGGGGGCAAGGTAGGGGTGATCGAGCCAGCAGGGGGGCAAGGTAGGGGGTGATCAGGCAGGCAGGCAGGCGAGCGGTTAGGAGCCAGCAATCCCAGATTGCAAGAGGGATGTCCCACTGCCTGTTTAGGCCTGATACCAAGGGGTCCCAGATTGGAGAGGGTGCAAGCCAGGCTGAAGGACCCCCTCCCCTGTGCACAAATTTTGTGCACTGGGCCTCTAGTGTTGTTCATAAAAGTCTGTAAATGACCTCTAATACATACAGTATTTGCTTGTTTCTATAGCAGTGCTCTCTTTCTACTAGTGGATCTGGAAATTGAAGGGAAATTTGGGCACATCCTTAGGGAAACAGGCCATGTGAAGATAGAGGCAGATATTTGAGTGATGTGTCTACAAATAAGGATGTCAACCCACAGAAGGTAGGAAGGGCATGGAAGGGTCCTCTTCTTAGAGCCTTCAGCGGGGGCATGGCTCTGCAGACATCTTGAATTCAGCTCTCTAGCCTACATCTGGAACTGGGAGCCAATAGATTTCTGTTGTCCTAAGCTACCCAGCTTGTGGTATTTTTTTTTATGGCTCACCTAGGAAACTAGTAATTATTCCCATCATCTTGGTTCTCTTACCACAACCTGAAAAGCTGAGGAATAACTTTCTTCCAATTCTGCATATGGCCACGGAGCTGAGTATCTCAAGTGATTATCATTTCTTTGGTTCAACAGTATCCTCCAAACTCCAAATCAAACTCTACTGCTTTCCAGATCCACTACCATAGGACAGTGCTTCTTCAGAAGTAGGCAGAAATGTTGTTTTAAAGGGTATTACAGACCCTTAGCAAACTACATCACGGTTAAGAATTCTGCTTAACTCTATGCTAAAATGTACATTTTGTAACTACATTTTGCCCATTTTACTTTTTCGTTTTTTTCTTAAAGCATGAAAGAATTACTTCAGGGGACAATATAGTTTTTATTTCATCCAGAAAGAATTAAAGGCAATATATATGAAATTTAATAAGTAGACTTGAGAGTGTGGAAAAATAAGTAAATACAAAAATAAATAGGATTATCAAAGTAAGCCAAAACTCTGACTGTATCACACATTTTCTTTTCTTTATTTATTTTTTGAAGCAATACTTTTTTATTTTTTAATATATTTTTATTGATTTCAGAGAGGAAGGGAGAGTGAACGATAGATAGAAACATCAATGATGAGAGAGATAATGCTATTTATGTTTAATTTTGCTTTTGGCCTCCTCCACGCCCCCTACTGGGGATCGAGCCTGCAGTCCGGATATGTGCCCTTGACCACTATCGAACCCGCGACCTTTCAGTCCACAGGCCGATGCTCTATCCACAGAGCCAAACCGGTGAGGGCACACATTTCCCTTTAAACAGCCTATGTTAAAATTAAAACCCAGTCAGTTACACATTTTAAAGTATCCATACAACAAATCCAATTATTAAGCAGAACATTTTTGGTACTAAGTTCTCACAACAATTTTCTTGGGACCTGATGTTATAAAGAACAAAATCATTGACCAGAATCTACAATAAACTCAATGCCATATTTTATAAAACTGTTTTTATAATTATCCTCCACATGACTTAAGGATTTGCCCAAATCTCAGTACAATAAAACAATTAATGCTATGGGTCAATCTGACTTAGCCCAGGTGCCTAATTATTTTACTGTCTGGTAAAATTTATCCTGTCTTTCAGTATTCTATTTATAAATTACCATTTCTATGTGGTCGCCTCAATTTTCCATACATATTTTCCTGATGATTCTCTATTTATTCTTTTTTTTGACACTTAATTAGAGTCTAAGAACATATATTTAAATTCAAGGATTTTGTTTTATTCTTAATTATATCCCCCAAAAGTTTGGCACAGTGCCTTATTCAGAGGTAGAGTTAAATACTTAATTCCCATATATCAGAAAATCCCAGGCTACAATAGAATAGAGATGGAGGCTAAAATTACTTTACTCCCATACTTATCTTTGCCCTAAAACATCAAGTCCTCCCTCTCAGATGAGTCTATAGTGTTCCTCCTCATTTACTCTAAAGGATGAGTTCCTTTTTAGTCCTATAACCACCACCTGGAGGGCACATCTGCTACTCAAAATGTCTTTGACTAGAGCTGCTGGTGGGCCATTACATTGGCTTTTGTGCCTTATCTATCCCCACTTGCTTTTACTTTCTGAAATCTTGATGCTGAAGTTGATCATGAGAAACAACTTTCTCTTCTGGATTATACCCTGTTAACTGCACACAAAACTTACTATCTTAATTTGATATAGGAACTTTACTAATGAAACATTTTATTGCCCTCAAATTTGATTATGGTCTCTACCCCGAAGGCTCTAGCATTTGTCTAAACAGATGGGCCAAAAGACAATCTGAGGATAACTGAAATACATCATGAGTCAGATTTGATCCCCCTGGACTGGGAATTCATTTCTAATCATTGTACCAAGGAGTTAAGTGGACTAAAGTTTTAGATTAATGTGACAATCCAATTATCCTTCAGGATATTTATTGTTCCCTCTCCCCCCTCTTACCCTTGCTGCACGCCACCTTCCTATAAACTTAGCTCATTCATTCTCTGATCTGTTTGGATTTCCAGTGGCTATTCAGCTTAGGACCTCTGCATGAAACCTTTGCTGCACTAAATTAATGGATGTGTAAGAAAATAAATGACTATATTAATTTGGAGGCTAGGAGTTGCTCATATTGTAATACTCATGTGGGGGCAGGAAGATGATCACACACACATGGTGGCATGTATCAAAGGTCTGAAACCCATAGTGGTCAGTGGAGTGAAGATGAAGCAGAGGGCCCTAATAACAACCTAAAATAATAGGTTTTAAATTATGTTCCAATTATTAAGCCATTGTTGATGCTAAAGATGAATAAGTTTAAGAATTCATGATACATATGACTTTTTTGGAACCAGAATTTAGGTTTCAGTCATTGGTCAACTACTATAATTTTACTTGTAAAACTTTAGGCAAATCCACATGAAACTTAATTTATACATTTGTAAACTAGGATATAATAGTCTGTATTATCTTTATGAAACACTGAACACTTGAGATAATGAATGTGAAAATACTTTGAACAATATAAAAACCTATATACATATAAAATAATCTTACAGTTTCAGCAAAATTTGGAAAAAAAAGAGAAAAAGAAAAATGCTTTATTTCAAGGTGGCAGGATTATGGATGGTTTTGTTACATTTGTAAATTGAATAGCAACCAAAAATATTACTTAAAAATTGTTCTCATAGGAAAGAATGCTGACATCTTAAGCTGAGGATAGATAATGCTATTTATGTATAATTTTGCTTTTGGCATCATTCTAAAATGAAAATTTTTCATTTCAATTCCTTAACTACCATGAATAAAAGTTTGCTTTTAATTGATCATCATCATAACTCATTAACAAATTATCAAATTGAGCTCTCCTTGTGAAAGGCATTACCCAAAATAAAATAATGTAGATGGAATCCACCTTTCTGTCTGTGAAATGATTCAGAGGCAGTATCAATCTGCAGACTTTCACTGTCCATCTGTATTTGTTCCTAAGGAGAGGGGCCCATCCTGAAAATGCTCTAATGGAGGAGAAATTTCAGAGAAGGCCGGCCAAGTGGCAGCATCCAAAGGGGCTGTCTACAAATGGGAACACACATTCTAAGCTCTCTGCCCCACAGGTACTTCCAGATGTGGGTCTAAATATACCTCCATTTAAATCCATAAAAGTCATCCTATACAGACAGAATTAGAGGATACTACCTATGGTGAAAAGAATCCCTGATTATTCCTCCTCAGTTTTTACCTTTTTCCTCATTTACCTTACTTTTACCCTCTTTGTCACCACTGGAGATATTTTAGAGATACAATTCAGCAATATAACAGCAGTTTAAATACATAGGCATAACAAGAAGTAGAAGTATCATCTCCCTCAAAAAGAAAGAATTATAGGGAATATAGCCAACAATCTATGTATATAAAAGAGCCAGGGTCCGTAATGTCCAAAATGACTGAAAGGTCAACTGAACACCGAAAGTCTGTCCTGCGTAGACCCAGCACTGACTGCCCCACTGTGGGTGCCCTGGAAACCCAGCATTGACTGCAGAGGGGGCTGCAGATAAGGCCTAGAGAGAAGCCCAGAGAGAAAAGCAGGATCTGAACCGCAGCCTCCATGGTAGCTGTTGATCAGACCTTGCCTCTTTTTCTCTCTGGGCCTCACCAGCAGCCAGGGGATCAGTTGATCAGCCCTGGAGATAGGCCCAGAGATGCTGACTGGCATAGAAACTGAACAATCAGAACCAAATCTGAATGAACTGCAAGGAGCCAATGGCTGCCTAGGAGGCAGAGCTTTTGACACTGACTGACAGAGAAACTGACCATTCAGAACCTAATCTGGGTAAACTGCAAATGCAGAAACTGAGGAGGGGTTTTAAGGGCATCAGCTATTTGGTGTAAGGTGTAAGAAAGCGGTTCAATTTTTTAATGACTGATTTGGCAGTATAGTGCATATGGCTGGCTATCAGTCCAGATATAGGGATTATGTATTTTTGTCTGCCAAGAGCATCTCCTCCTGCTGAAAAAGGCTTTCCCCACCCATTTAAGCAATCCTGTCCTATATAATCTATCTATACTAATAAAATGGTAATATGCTAATTAGTCCAGGTTGACCATCCATCTTCTGGACGTCCAACCACTTGCACAAAGCCATGGTGGTGGGGGCCGAGGCAGAGGCAGTTAGGTGCTATCAGGCCGGCAGGGGAGGGCCATTTGGGGCGAGATCAGGCCAGCAGGGGAGGCAGTTGGGGGCAAGGTCAGGCTGGCAGGGGAGAACAGTTAGGGGTGATTAGGCAGGCAGGCAGGCAGAGGAGTTAGGGCAATCAGGCAGGCAGGCAGAGACAGTTAGGGGCGATCAGGCAGGCAAGCAGGTGAGCCATTAGGAGCCAGCGGTTCTAGATTGCGAGAAGGATGTCCAACTGCTGCAGGTGGACATCCCCCAAGGAGTTCCCGATTGGAGAGGATACAGGCTGGGCTGAGAGAACACCCCCCATGCACAAATTTCATGCACTGGGAACTAGTATTATAATAATTATGATTGGTGCCAGGTGGGTATTGGAAATGTCAAGGGGATCACTTCATAAAGTATATGACTATCTAACCACAATGCTGTACACCTGAAACTAATACAAGATAATATTGAATGTAAACTGCATTTGAAAAGTAATTGTTAAAAAAGAAGGAATCATTTTTACTTATTGAAGAGCCCCCTGAATTTCTTCTAGATGCTGCCATTCCAAACAAATGCCATACCCATGATGTTCTGCTCCGGAGGAAACCTCCCCCACCATTAAAATTGTTACAGAGAACCCTAGCTGGTTTCATTCAGGGTATAGAGCTTGGCCTATGGACTGGATCCAAAGTTTGATTCCTATCAAGGGCACATGCATGTGTGGCAGGCTCAATCCCCAGAAGGGGCGTGCAGGGGGGCAGCTGATCAATGATTCTCTGTCATCATTGATGCTTCTATCTCTCTCTTCCTTGTCCTTCCTCTTTAAAATCAATAAAAAATATATATTTTTAAAAAGCTTGTTACAGAAAAATAAGTATTAAGCTGCTACATAGGCATAATTATTTCTGAAGTATATGTGGGTAGTCTATTAAAAAAACAATAAGGTATGCATAAAGGTATTTGCAAATGGGCCACTTCATATAACTATGAAAATATATATATACCTGTGTATATAATTAAATAAAATTAAAATAATATAAGCTCTCTAGGAGAGATGATATGTTATTAAAGGAGTATCAGAATTTTTATAAAGCAAATTAATTTATATGTATCACAAAAGATACATTTTCCCGACCTCTATATTTTCCTATTTAGCTAATTATAATTTCCATATATACCATTACATGCAAATGCAATCATACATATTCTTTTTTTCATACATATTCTTCTCAAAAAATATTTTAATGGCTTATTTTAAAAATTATTTTATTTCCTAAGAATTTTTAATCTTAAACTGTATATGGACCTAGATTTTTTAAAAGAGAAATAAAACTGTAGGTATATCAAATATGGAGTTTTAGTATATCAGTGTGCCAGAAAGCATCACTAAAATTCCACTAGATCCTCATGTGAACCCCATACTCTGCCCAGAGGTTTGGTGTTGCTTTGTTTGGTTGTTTGTTTCTGAAGGAAGGGGTAGGGAGTTTTTGGAACTCACATGCAAAGATATTCTCAGACTCATATTATGTTTTCTATATCTGCACTTGTTTCTACATATTTCTGGTTCATCACACCATTTCCCATTTCCTATTTTACCTATCTGTATTAGCCTAGATTCTTCAGAGAAACGTAACAAACAGGATATACATATACACACAAATATATATATATACTAGAGGTCCAGCACATGACTAAATCATGTGGGTAGGGTCCCTAGGCATAGCCTCCTGTGATCAGGGCCATCTTCTGCCCATTCACCAGTTCCCATGCCAAATGCCACCTCTGCCTCCAGGCTGTCAGGCCATTGGGATCACCAGCTCATCCCTGGCTACTCCATGGCTCAAGCCTGCAAGAAAGTGGGCGCTAGAAACTTCACCTCCATGTGTGTGCTGGGCCAGCCACTGATGGAACGTGCTACCTGCTCAGTCACCACCACCGCTGCCACTACCACTGCTGCTGGGGCTTGAGGTGCTGACAGAGGCTACAGAGTGCGCCCAAAACCTACCCGCCCCTGCGTGAGCAGCCCCAAGCAGGCAGCGTGTTCCATCAGCAGCCAGCCGGTACACACTGATGGAGGTGAAGTGACCGGTGACCGCTTTCTTACAGGCCTGAACCCCTGGGCAGCCGGGGATGAGCTGGTGATCCCAACGGCCTGACAGTCAGCCAGTCCCCCCACCACCCTCCCCGATTCCCCAGTTCACCATTGCTGATCCATCAGAGCCTGCAGGCCAGGGGGAGGGACAAAGAGGTCAGCAGTTCAGCCCACTCACCAATCACCAGCCCTGCCCCTCCCTCCCTCGCAGGGGAGAGGGGAGGGACTGAGAAATGGTCAATGCCACCTCATGGAGACTGGTCATTTGGTCATTCCAGTCATTAGGGACACTGGTTTTATATATATATCTCCTATCTAATAAAAGGACAATATGCAAATTGACCATCACTCCTACACACAAGCTGGCTGCCCCCATGTGGACACAAGATGGCCACCACAAGATGGCCAGCAGGGGAGAGCAGTTGTGGGTGACTGGGCCAGCAGGGGAGGGCAGTTGGGGGTACCAGGCCTGCAGGGAAGGGAAATTAGGGGCAACCAGCTGGCAAAAGAGGGCAGTTAGGGGGGAACTGGCTGGCAGTGAGGGCAGTTAGGGGTGACCAGGTGAGCAGGGGAGGGAAATTGGGCCAGCAGGGGAGCAGTTAGGCATCAATCAGCCTGGCAGGGGAGTGGTTAGAGGGTGATCAGGCTGGCAGGCAGAAGCGGTTAAAGCAATCAGGCAAGCAGGTAGGCAAGCATTTGGGAGCCAGCAGTCCTGGATTATGAGAGGGATTTCTGACTGCCCAGTGGGATCGGGCCTAAATGGGCAGTCGGACATCCCTCGAGGGGTCCCAGATTGGAGAGGGTGCAGGCAGGGCTGAAGGACACAAAACCCCACCCACGTGCATGAAGATTAGTAAATATATATACTAAAGGCCCGATGCACAAAGATTTGTGCAAGAATGGGCCTTTCTTCCCCTGGCTACCAGAGCCTCCTTTTCGCTCCAGACCGGAGCTGCCTTTCTGCCTTCCCACACTCTCCAGAGGCCTGTAGTGGCTGGGGCAGTGTGGAATGCTTGCGTTGTTGCCATGGCAATGACTCAAGCGTCCCATCCCCAGTCAGTCAGCACCTGTGTATGCAAATTACCCTTCCATCTTTGTTGGGTTAATTTGCATACTCACTCCTGATTGGCTGGTGGGCGTCACAAAGTTACCATCAATTTGCATCTTATTCTTTTATTAGTATGTGTGTGTGTCTATCTATATATAGTGAGATGGAAATTTATTTAAAGGAATTGCCACATGAGTTTCTCAAGGCTTGGTAAAGTCAAAATCTGCAAGGCAGATCAGCAGGCTGGAGACTCAGGAAAGCGGTACCATAAGCATCCAAAGACAGTCTACTGGCAGAATTCCTACTTGTTCAAGGGAAGTCAATCTTTGTTTTATTAATGCCTTCACCAGATTGGGTAAGGTCTGTCCATGTTATGGAGCATGACCAGCTTTACTAGATGTCTGCTTATTTAAATGTTAACCTCACCAAAATCTTCACAGAAATATCCAGAATAATTTTTTATAAAATATCTGGGCACCACGGCCCAGCTAAGTTATAATAGAAGACTAATCATCATATCATCTACTGAAAATAGTTGTCTTGTTACTGTCACTCACCTATCTATAGAAAGTGTTTTAAAAAGACACACTAGTGAATGTTTCTCTGTGATATGACCAAGTGGAATAAGGCAAAAATTTATGCTTGTAAGTAATTTAAATCCTAGTGCTGCTTCTCTGCAAGTGATTTACCTCCATTAAATTCATTACGTGAGCTATGTTTTTTCACCTGTAAAATTAAGATAGATCTTTCTACTAATTCACATTTCATTGATTTGTACTTAGAGAAATACAGATTGAATTACTAGTTTTCTACTATCTTTAAAGCTAAAAACATTATATCCCAGTTGTTTTTTGCTTGTTTTTCAGTTTGCATATGTATGGTAGCTAATGTTTTCAGTTATATTACCTCTTTCCAATTCCGTTGGGTAGAGAAAATTTTATTTTAAAAATTATCTGAAATCCTCCATTAGCCATATTTCTTTCCCCTTTGTTTATTTTCCTCAGTGTTTAAGTTTTAAATATGGGAGAATATAAAAGGCAAAAACTAAATAGCAATTGCACATAATAAACAAATTTGTACTTAAAATTTGATAATTGAAGATTATCTTTCTAAATGAGTTAAACCTAACAGAAACTGATTTTTTTTTTTTTCATTTACAAGGGAGTAAAGGGAAAACAATTTCTTAAGTTTTGCTCAATTCCAATTTGAATATTTTGTTTCTCCTTGTCTCTCAACTCTTTTGAAGATAACCTGTTGCCCCTTAGGGAAGCTTAACTAAAGTAAACTTTCAACTATACCGGCAGTCTTTGGCAGTCCTCAGGTTACATCAGACTTGATGTACGTCATTTCATGGTTACATCTCTATCTCCCATCTTACTTAATAATAGACAAACATGTAAATTGACCATACCCCTGCTATTCCCACCAGCCAATCAGGAGTGATATGCAAATTAACCCAACAAAGATGGCACTTTTGTAGGTGGATTCTGACTTACAGCAAAAATCGAGTTACATCATAGGAACAGATCTCCGACGTAACCTGAGGACCTACTGTAGTTCTTTGATTAGGCCCTTGAACTTCAAGACACAGTTTATCTTGTTTTCTATTTAATTTATCTTGTTTAAAATTTAATTTTCCCCTAACAATTTTATATATCACATTGTGGCTATTCTTTTGGTGAGAACTTTGGTGATGTGTATACAGAATATTTTTTTTTTAAAGCATGGAGGCATGGAACAGACTGACATACCTCGATGTGGGGTTGGGGGTACACGAAGAGATAAACCAAAGAGCTTATATACTTACAGGCATAGCCCAAGGACATGGGCAATAGGGTGGTGAAGACTTGGGGGGCATAGGGACTGGTAGGGGGGTAAAAGGGGAAATAGTGGAGATATCTATAATGCTATCAACAAGAAAAAGTTTATTTAAAAACACACATATTTTGAGTGATAATTATAGTGCCACCACTGTCATTAGCTTAAGGAATTATAACTGGGAGAGAACATAAATGCATTTTTTATTGGTTACCAAATAAACAGTAATTTTTAAAGAAATGTTTATTCATTCTCCTAGATATTTTAAGGATGAATAGTTTTATAGGAGAAAGTAAAGTGTATTTGCTCAGTATTTGTTTTTCATAATTAAGAATGTAGCTACAATTAGAAATGGCAGTCTTTAAAATCTTCAACTTAGATATAATATATTCACAAAGTATGTTTATACAGTGCAAGGATAAAAAATAAAGATAATGTTTGCTCATGTGTTCACATAAAGCTTTTATATAGATATGTGTGTACATATATATGCATATATAATATCATATTAATGTATATCAAATATATATTATATTCCTCTCAACTGAAATACACTTTATTTTTCTCTCTTGGCCACACTTTATCACTCAGGCCTTTCAATCACAAAACATGTACAGGCAGAAAATAACCAACAGTTTTACTTCAGAATGTGTACAAATGTTTTCATACATCTCTGTTATTAACAATAATGACCTCAGCACAATACATTTCCAAGGGAATTAATAACTGGGGTTAATGGCCCGATGCAAAGCCAGCCAGTCATGAATCCCTAAGAAAGGCCCTGTGCTTTGATCATTATTGCTTTATTACAACACAAAAATAATTAGCAACAATTATAGTGGGAATTATGGGAACAGTTAAGCCTCAAAAATTAACTCTTTCAATCTCAATATTGCTGAAAATTTCACTGCTTCCATTTAATTTACTATAAATAATCCTATAACCAAAAGAATTGATACATTTGACCCTGAACTATAATGTGATTCTGAGTGGCCAATATTCCAATAGAAATTAAAGACATGCCTGGCTATGCAAAGAATGTGAAATAAGCCTGTGCAAATACAACTCCAAGCAAATCAATCTGAACAAAGAATTTTTAAAGATGTTTTTATCTCATATTTAAAAAAATGAATATAACGATCATGCCCATATTTTGATGAAAATATTATAGGGGAAAGATAATCTGGAAAATATCTTAAAATACATTTCATTTTTGCATACATTTAATTAAAAATTTGGGGACAAAAGGCAAAAAGTAAAATAAATAAATTTTAACTTTGAATATCAATAATCAAATTATTATAAAGTTCTACATAATGTATGCCTATTTTTAAATAATACATCTGTTTCTGAATTCATGAATGCTTGGGAAAATTCTTGCAAATTCAAATAAAATATAAGAGTATATTTTTCTGACATCAGGCTTTCACTCCACAAGACTATTGAACTATTGCTCATTAAAAATGTTTTAATCAAGAAGTCCAATAGTCTTTTTATATACTTACTTTCCCCTCACTCAATCAAAAATGAGCATTTGACATAGTTAGTCTTGCTTTTGTTTGTGTTTTGTTTTTTTACATCTCTCTCTCTTTCCTTGGACTTTATGACAAATGTTTTGTCCTATTTCTACCACATTTGTCCTAGTGATATCAAATTACTATTTCCTTTTACTTCTTTTTACTTCTTTTGTCATATCCTATCTAATAAAGAGGGAATATGCTAATTGAGCCTCACGCCATCACAAAATGGCAGCGCCCACAGCCAATTAAAAAGGGAATATGCTAATTGACTGCCCCACCCTCAAAGATGGCAGCACCCACAGCCACAAGATGGCAGCTCCCAGGCCCCTCAGCATTGCTGGGAAGGCAGGAGTGTGACAAGGCTGGGTGGGCCCGGCCTCTCCGTGCGCTTGCCTCCAAAGTCCCCCAGTCTCCTCAGACCCCCAGCCACCCAGGGTTTTCCCCAGGTGCAGGCAAGCCTCAGATGGTGGCTTCCCAGCCGCCTAGGGCTGCCCAAGACTCAGGTAACCAGGGCTGGCCAAGGCTTGCACTGCCAGCAGTGGCAGCAGCAGAGGTGTGATGGAGCATCACCTTCCCCTGATTGCCGGGGCGCTTCCCACCCCTGAGGGCTCCCGGACTGTGAGAGGGGGCAGGCTGGGCTGAGGGACCCCCTCTCCAGAGCACAAATTTTCATGCATTGGGCCTCTAGTATATATATGTACATAGTCTATATATGTATTAGAGGACCAGTGCACGAAAATTTGTGCACTATAGTGGGGGTCCCTCAGCCCAGCCTGCTCCCTCTCACAATTCGGGAGCCCTCACGGGATGTCAGGTCTGTGGGGAGCGGGCCTACGCCACAGTCTGGCCTCCCTCTGCATGAGGCAACAAGGTCGATCAGGGGAAGGCACTGTCCCCATCACCCTGGTGCTGCTGCTGCTGCCACTTCCAGCCCACACAGCCACCATGGCTGCCGACCCTCCTCGACCCTCAAAGCTGCTGTGGTTTTGTGCAGATGGATGTCTAGAAGAACATCTCAAAGATATCCAGAAGGACGTCTGGAAGATGTCCTGTCTATCTGGTTTAATTAGCATATTACCCTCTTATTGTATACTAGAGGCCTGGTGCACTAAATTCGTACACAGGGTGGTCCCTCAGCCCACCCTGCACTCTCTCCAATTCAGGACCTCTCTGGGGATATACGACTGCTGGTTTAGGCCCACTCCTGGGGATCAGTCCTAAACTGGCAGTCAGACATCCCTCTTGCAATCCGGGCCTGCCAGCTCCTAACTGCTTGCCTGCCTGCCTGATCACCCCTAACCATCTCTGCCTGCCAGCCTGATGCCCCTAACTGCCCTCCCCTGCTGGCCTGATCATCCCTAACTGCCCTCCCCTGCCATCCAGATCACTCCCTAACTGCTCTCCCCTGCCAACCTGATAACCACCTAACTGCTTTCCCCTGCTGGTTTGATTGCCCCTAACTGCCTTTGCCTTGGCCCACACCACCTTGGCTTTATCCAGAAAGACGTCCGAAAGACATCCAGTCTAATTAGCATGTTAGCCTTTATTAGTATACTAGAGGTTCGGCGAACAAAACTTGTGCATGGTGTCAGGCGCTGTGTCCCTCAGCCCAGCCTGCACCCTCTCCAATATGGAACATTCCCCTCACAGTCAAAGATTGCTGGCTCCCAACCACTCGCCTGCCTGCCTGACAGTTCCTAACCACTTCTGCCTGTCAGACTGAACACCCCTTAACCATTCCCCTGCCAGCCTGATTGACACCTTACTGCTCCCCTGCCAGCCTGATTGTCCTAACTGCCCTTCCCTGCTGGCCTGGTCACCCCTAACTTCCCTTCTCTGCTGGCCTGGTCACCCCTAACTGCCCTCTCCTGCCTGCCTGGTCACCTCTAACTGCTCTCCTCTGCTGTGGTCCCCCAACTGCCCTCCCCTACAGGCCTGGTTTCCCCCAACAGCCCTCCTCTGAAGGCCTGGGTTCCCCCCAACTTTCCTCCTTTGCAGGCCTGGTCACCCACAACTGCCTTCCCCTGCAGGCCATCTTGTGGCAGCCATCTTGTGTCCACATGGGGGCAGCCATCTTTGACCACATGGGAGTGACCATCTTGTGTGTTGGGGTGATGGTCAATTTGCATATTACCTCTTTATTATATAGCATACATATATATATATATTTCCAATTCTCTATTTAAGCTGTCTTCCAATTACTGGTATTACTTCCCAACTGACTAGTAGATATGATTTTATATATATACTAGAGGTCCGGTGCACGAAATTTGTGCAGTGGGGGGAGGGTCCCTCAGCCCAGCCTTCTCCCTCTCACAGTCTGGGAGCCCTCAGTGGATGTCCTACTGCTGGCTTACAGGAGTGGGGAGTGGGTCTAAGCTATAATCTGGCCTCCCTCTGCAGGAGGTGACCGGTGGGCCGATTGGGATGGTGTGGGCATCAAGTGGCTGGCCCCACCCCCAATTATGTCACAGCCACTGGTTGCCTCCCTGAGGCAACCCAAGCAGGCCTATCTGGGGATGGTGCTGGGCAGCCCTTCCCTGAATCACCCTGCCACTGATGCTGCCTTTGTCCTCCCTCTGTGGGAAGTGACCAGGTGGACGATCAGGGGATAGTGTCAGCCCCCATCACTCTGCCACCACTGGTTGCTGCCTCTCCCCCCCCCGACCCCATCACCATCCCCTCCCTCTGACCACTATCATGCACCTTGGCTGGCCTGGTGACACCTGCTTGCTGGCCCCACCTCCTACTGACCGGTTGTTCCACCGTTCAATCAATTTGCATATTACACTTTTATTATATAGGATTGCTTTATTTGGAGGATGCTTTATTCACCAAAATGAGCTCTAGAAGGAGTGTTTTTCAAGGTGTGGTCCTACATTTTAACAGGCAACCCAGATGAGTGCTATGCACTGTATTATCTGAGAGGATCTCTTCTGAAGTGTGACACTCAGTAAAGAGACATTGGCTCATTAAAATTATGCCTCTGGCATGACCACATTCAGTATCCAATTTTTATTGTAAAAAATTGAGCACCCAATATCTCTTTGTCAATCTATATAGGCTCATAATGTTTCCACTTCTTGAAAGTCCCCATCTCACAGAGCATTGAATGACTTTGATAAGTATTTTTAAGGGATCATGCAGGAAAGCTAATTTAGGTGATAGGAATGTGTAGTAGATAGATAATATCCTAGATTAGGGGATTAGCCTTATATGGTGGTGGCTGAAGGCAGTAAAGCAAACGTTGTAGCAAAGAAAGAGCATAAGGCTGTCGTCTGTCCTAATTGTTTGGCTATTGCTGAACTAAGCAAGCTCCCTTACACTGTTCCTTTTCCTTGATACCTTCTCCCAATTATTAGAATCACCCATTCAACGAAGTTGCCCAAACTGGAAATCCTGGACTAATACCATTTGCTTTGTTTGCTTTTATCCCTGTGTAATCAGCCAAACAGTTCCATCAGGTTCGCTCATAAATATGTCTCTGATCCACTGCCTCTGTCTAGTCCTAGTTCCCAACATCAGTCTCTCTTTTTCTTGGGCCCCAAAACACTGCAGCTGTCTAAATTGATCCTTCCCACTCACAGTCACCAAAATGGCTCACTTAAAATGAAAGCAAGACCAGGATGCTTCCATGCTTGACATTCTTCACTTTTTCTCCTTCTGTGGAATAAAATCTAAGCTCCCAGCTACGGTATGTCCTCTGCCTACTTCTCAGGCTGCTGCAGAGCCAGGCCTGACTGCTGCTGCGGGTGGCAGGGACCCGGGCCTGACTTCTGCCCCAGGCCCCCACGGCCCCCCTGGCCTGTGTCTGCTCCAGGGCTACACAAGCCAGTTCGGTGTCTCGGCCAGCCCCAGCCCCTTCTACCCCCATTCCTGTGTCCGCTCCAGGGCTGCCTGAACTGACAAGGTAGTGCGGCAGTTCGGGCGGGCCCCCCTGTCCGTCTCTGTCTCCACTCCAGGCCTCACCTGCACACACAGTCTCCTCCTGACTGGTTGTGACTGTTACAGCGTCCCAACCTAATTTGGCAATTCAAAATATATTAAAACTGCCTCACCACCTTCTTCTTCTGCCTCTTTTTAAATGTACCCCTTGTTCCAGATGTGAACTTTCTGATGTCAATATTTTCAGTCATTGGTTGAGTTTTATTGAACTCTATCCATGTCTGATAGATTTGATTTTCATATAATTCTGACATATATTTGTCTCTTTTAGTTCCATATCCATATCCCTCATTCACTGTTAACCTAAATTATTTTAGTAGTCCTTATCTGGTCTTAATATTTCTCAGTCTATCATATATCATACATCATTAAAATATTTTTTTCTCATTCTGCCTCCAGCCTTCAACTGGATGTAAAATTTGATGGCTACCCATCAATTTGGCTTGTCAGATATAGGTCTGATCCTGGCTCCAGTATTTACCTTATATATGAAGTGAGGGAAATTAATCTATCATTTTCTCAATGTTGATTCAAATAATAAAACTATCTTATAAGCTATTATAAAATGTAAAAATACTAATAATTATAATAAACTTCTCATTTCACATTTATTATTTTGCCTTAACTATCAATGGATCTGGCAATGTATGTACATGCCAAAATTTCTTTGAATAAAATTAATGAATTATATTATTTTTGTTTGGGTATCTCTTCCCTCTGATCCTCCTACCTTACTCCCACAACATACATACACAGACATCTATATGCCACTTGCAGAAAAAAATGGTTTTACTTATCTTTTGAAAATATAAAGTGTTTATTTTGGTTTTCACTTGGAATATAGAAAGCTGGAAAGAGTAACACTCCCATCCTTCAAATAACAACAACAAAACTGACAATTTCAAATTAACAGCTTTTATCAGCTCATCAGAGAGCTGCAGTGGCAGAAAATTATCCCCCAAAATCCAATAAGACAATGCACTGCTAAGGGAAAATACAAAAGGAAAATATGGACCAAAAATCAGATATGACACAAAGGTTAAAAATATCAGGTAGTGAACTTACTTTAAGTTCATTTAACTATGATTAATAGTATCATAGTTAAGTGTTAGAATAAAAAAATAGAAAACATACAAAGCTAGATGGTTATTTTCAGTAGAGTGAAGAAAACTATAAGAAACAAGTGGGAATGATAGAAATTAAAATACAATAAAATATGAAGAATGCCTTCAACAAGGTCATTAGGAGACTCAAAACAGCTAAGGAATATAACAGTGAAATAGGTCTGTAGAACTATTCACAATGAAACAGATGGGAAAAAAGCAGGGGGGGGGGGAGGTACCAAATAGAACTTCTAAAAATTGTGAGGCAATTTCAAATAATCTAACATATTTATATTGGGTCTTCCAGAATTCAGAGAGAAGGAACTGAGCAGAAGAGGTATATGAAGAAACTATGATTAAGAATTATGCAAAGTTAATAATAAATATAAATTCACATGTTCAAGAAGATTTAAAAAGCATCAAAATAAGTAAATGAATGAAACCCTACATCTAGGCATACCATATTCAAACTGCCAAAAATAAAAGACAAATGTAATTGCCACACATAGGTGGTGAGGAAGCCATTTTGAGAAGAATAAGTTTGATCATTTGTTAAAACATTAAGACTTATGACCTGTCATTCCCACTCCTAAAAAGAAATGAAAACATAATCATCAATAATCTACTCATTTATAGAAGATTTATTTATAAAACCCCAAAATTGGAAATTATACTAATATTTATTAACTAAGAATGAATAAACAAACTGTAACACATCTATGCAATGGAAAACTCAACAACAGAAATGAACTATTGATAAATTTTACTACATGTTTAAACCTCAAGTGCATTTTACTGAATAACAGAAGTCAGATATAAAGGGTGATATATATATATATATATATATATATATATATATATATATATATATTATTGTTTAATTCCACTTATATGTCATTGTGGAAAACATAAAATGGTAGGAATAAAGCCAGATACGAGGCTTTAATGGGTCAGTGTTGATAGGTGGATGCCTGACTACAAAAGGGTAGTACGAGAGCACATGCTACTCATGCCCATGGAGATATTTTGTGTCTCGACTCTGCTGGTGGATACACAGATATATGCATTTCTCGAACCTCACAAACCCAAAGGAGTAGTTTTGTTTCATTTAAATTTAAAACCTTTAAAAGTCTACAATGCTTAGGAATACATTTTACCAAAAATTGATGAGCATTAAATTAAATGGAGTGCTGATGAAATAACAGTGATTTCAAGTACAAAACAGATGCATTTTGTTGACTAGATTAGAGAGTATTCCAAGTCAAGTTTACAAAGCTTATTTTGTTTTAATTTAAGATTGTTGTCATTTTATTGACTTTTTAGAGAGAGAGAAAGGGAGAGGGAGAGAGAAAAACATCAATGTGAAAGCAAAACATCAGAACATCAGTCTGCTGCTTCCTGCATGCCCCTACCAGGGATTGAGCCCACAACCCAGGCATGTGCCCTGATCAAAATCAAACCAGCAGCCTTTCTGTGCAGGAGAATTATGCCCAACTGAGCCAAACCAGCCAGGGCACGAGGCTGCTTTTAACCTTCCCAAATCTACAGGTTACCCTTGGACAGCCTGTATTCTGTTGGCTTTAGAATTTTTATTTGGGCCTTCTAAAAAGTAGAAACAGAAGTTCTACAGTAGTTTTATAATTCTATAACCTTTGTTTTAAATGTGTTAAAAGCTTTGTAAAGATTAATACATTTCTTTAACATAAAATATTTTAATTAATGCAAAGTTAGTTTATAAGAGGGTCTTCCCCATTTCTAAAAAAGTGTCAATGTGTTGGATTCTTACTGCTGCATTTACAAATTGCCACAAATTTAGTGGCTTCAAACAACCCACATTTATAATCAACTAGAGGCCCGGTGGAAGGGGGGGGGGGGGCGGCGGTAATTGTACCTCAGCCTAGCCTGTACCCTCTCCAATCTGGGACCCCTCGGGGGATGTCTGAGGGATCGGGCCTAAACTGGCAGTCAGACAACCCTCTAACAATCCAGGACTGCTGGCTCCCAACCACTCCCCTGCTTGCCAGCCTGATCACCCACTAACCACTCCCCTGCAGGCCTGGTCCCCCAAACTGCCCTCCCCTACTGGCCAGTCTCCACCAACTGCCCTCCCCTGCTGGCCTGGTCCCCCTTAACTGCCCTCCCCTGCAGACCTGGTTACCCACAACTGCCCTCCCCTGCAGCCTGGTCACCCCCACTGCCCTCACATGCTGGCCCGGTAACACCCAACTGCCCCTCCTGCAAGCCCAGTCACCCCTAACTGCCTTCCCCTGCTGGCCAGGTCTCCCTCATCTGCCCTCCACTGCTAGCCTGGTCACCCCCAACTGCCCTCCCCTGCAGGCCTGGTCCCCTAAAACTACCCTCCCCTGCAGGCCTGGTCCTCCAAACTACCCTCCCCTGCAGGCCCGGTCACCCCCAACAGCCCTCCCAAGCAGGCCTGGTCTCCCCCAACTGCCCTCCCCTGCTAGCCTGGTTGCCCCCAACTGCCCTCCCCTGCAGGCCTGGTCCTCCCTGCCCAACTTCCCTCATCTGCCAGCCTGCTCGCCCTTAACTGCCTTCACCTGCAGGACTGGTCCCCCAGTACTACCCTCCCCTGCAAGCCTGGTCCCTGCCCTCCCTTACTGGCCTGGTCTTACCCAACTGCCCTCCCCTGCAGGTCTGGTCCCCCACAACTGTCCTCCCCTGCAGGCCAGGTGCCCCCCAACTGCCCTCCCCTGCAGGTCTGTTCCCCCACAACTGTCCTCCCCTGCAGGCCAGGTTCCCCCCAACTGCCCTCCCCTGCAGGCCTGGTTGCTCCCATTTGCCCTTCCCTTCCGGCCTGGTCCCCCCCAACTGTCCTCCCCATATGCCCTGGCCCCTCTAACTGCCCTCCCCTGCCAGCCCAGTCGCCTTTAACTGCCCTCCCCTTCCAGCCTGGTCCCCCTTAACTGACTTCCCCTGCAGACCTGGTTACCCACAACTGCCCTCCCCTGCAGGCCTGGTTCCCCCACAACTACCCTCCCCTGCTGACCTGGTCCCCCATCACTGCCCTCCCCTGGTCTCTCCCAACTGCCCTCTCCTGCCAACCCAGTTACCTCTAACTGCCATCCCCTGCCAGCCTGGTCACCCCTAACTGCCCTTCCCTGCAAGCCTGGTTGCTCCCAATTGGGAAAGCCTACCATAGCCAGCATTTCAACCTGGCATCCCCTAACTGCCATCCCCTGCAGGCCTGGTCCCCCATAACTGTCCTCCCCTGTGGCCTGGTCCCATCAACTGCCCTCCCCTGCAGGCCTGGTTGCTCCCAATTGCCCTTCCCTTCTAGCCTGGTCACCCCACTGCCCTCCCATGCAGGCCTGGTCCCCTCCCAAGTGCTCTCCCCTGCCTCCCTGGTCACCCCTAACTACCCTAACCTACAGGCCTGGTCCCCCAATTGCCCTCACCTGTGGCCTGGTCCCCCCAACTGCCCTCCTCTGCTGACCTCTGCTTACCACCAACTGCCCTCCCCTGCCAGCCCAGTCACCTCTAACTGCCCTCCCCTGCAGGCCTGGTAACCCCCAACTGCCCTCCCCTGCCACCTGGTCACCCCCAACTGCCCTCCCCTGCAGGCCTGGTAACCCCCAACTTCCCTCCCCTGACACCTGGTCACCCCCAACTGCCCTCTCCTGCAGGCCTGGTCGCCCCCAACTGCCCTCCCCTGCCAGCATGGTTGTCCTCATCTGCCCACTCCTGCTGGCCTGCTCACCCCTAACTGCCCTCCCCTGATGGCCTGATCACCCACAACTACCCTTTTCTGCCAGTCTTCTGTGGTGGCCACTTTGACCACTAGGGTGTGGCCATCTTGTGTGAGGGCATTATGGTCAATTTGCATATTACCTCTTTATTATATTGGATTGTTTTCAAGATCAATGTCTGAAATGGGTTCATCTGGGCCAAGATAAAAATATTGGCAGAAGCAAGTACCCTCCAGAGGTGCTAGGAATTATATTTTCCAGCTTCTAGAGTCAACCTTCATCCCTTGGCGGGTGGTTTCTTCCCGCATGGTCAACATCAGCAGCACAGAATCTTCAAATCACTCTCTGGCTCTGACTTTCTGTTTTTTTCATCACATCTTCTGATTTCAACTATTCTGTCTTCCTCTTATAGGGATCCTTGTGACTACATCAGCCCACCAGATAATTCAGGATAATCTCTACCTCAATGTCCTTAATTTAATCTCATCTGTGAAGTCTGTTTGCCATGAAAAGTAACCTACTAACAGGTTCCTGGGATAAGGATATCAACATCATTGGGCTAGAGAAAGCCTACCATAGCCAGCATTCTAACACCCCTAGCAAAGAAAAGAAATTACTCATTACCTCATTAGCTATATAATATTTCACTCAATTTATGCCCAATTACTAGTATATAATGAACTTCATATTTTCTTCTTCAATAGCACAACCTAAAACTGAGTTACACTTGCTAGAAGATAATCACCCCACAGAACCCTTTATCATGTATGAGAAAGGCCTAAGGATATAGGAGATTTGAGGTTCCTCTAGAGAACTACATGTTAGAATGCAATATTCCACTACTTCCTGTATGTCTTACCAGTAGGCAGCTCAGTCTTTAGTTACAATGTCTCTGAGTAGACAGAAACAACTTTGAAAGTAAAGCACATTTCTACCTTTCTCCAGAAAAGCAATCCACAAACATCACAAAAATGTGGTACCTTGCTGGTTTGGTTCAGTGGATAGAATGTGGACCTTGCACTGAAGGGTCACAGGATTGGTTCTGGTCAAGGGCACATACCTCCATTAAAGGCTCCTTCCCAGACCCCTGTCAGGTGCATGCTGGAGGCAACTAATGGATGTGTCTCTCTCATGTTGATTTTTCTCTCTCTTAGTCTCTTGCTCTCCCTTCCACTGTCTCTATGAATCAATGGAATAATATCCTTAGGTGAGAATTAACAAAACAAAACAAAACAAAAAAAGAAAGAAAGAAATATGGCTAAATACAAGTGGAAAGGAAATAAAATTTTATAAAATAAATTTTATAATGTTATATAAAGATAGCCAAAAGCAATTACACTTTTAAATATATCTGGCTTTATTATTTTAAAATATATTAGCTGTGATGATTATTTTATTTTTAAAATCTTGATTGTTGAAAGTATTACATATGTTCACTTTTCCCCACATTGACCTCCTCTAGCTGGCCCCTGTCTCCCCAGTCCCAGGCCTTCACCACACTATTGTAGGTTATGCATACATGCATACAAGTTCTTTGATTGATCTCTTCCCACCCACCAACCCAACTCTGCCTTACCTCTGAGATTCCACAGACTGTTCCAAGCTTCTATAATTCTGGATCTACTTGGTTCATCAGTTTATTTTGTTCATTAGATTCCACATATGAGTGAATTCATGTGATACTTGTCTTTCTCTGACTGGGTTATATCACTTAGCATAATACTCTCCAGGTGCCTCCATGCTGTCACAAAGGGTAAGAGATCCCTCTTTTTTCACGGTTGCATTGTGTTCCATGGTATAAATGAACCATAGCTTTTTTACCTACTCATCTACTGATGGGCACTTGGGCTGTTTTTGGATCTTGGCTATGGTGAATTGTGCTGCTATGAACATAAGGGTGCATACATTCTTTCTGACCAGCGTTTCAGGTTTCTTAGGATATATTTCTAGAAGTGGGATCACTGGGTCAAATGGCAGGTCCATATTTAATATTTTGAGGAAACACCATATTGTTTTCCATAATGGCTGCACCAGTCTGCATTCCCAACCAACAGGATATTAGGGTTCTCTTTTCTCTATTTCCTTGCCAGCATTTGTTATTTTTTGATGATAGCCATTCTAACAGGGGGCGGTATTATGTCATTGTGGTTTTAATTTGATCCTCTATGATGATTAGTGACTTTGAGCATTTTTTCATGTCCCTTGGCCATCTCTATGTCCACTTTGGAGAAGTATCTTTTTAGGCCCTTTGCCCATTTTTAATTGGATTATTTGTCTTCCTTTTGTTAAGTTGTATGACTTCCTTATATAGTTTTGGATATTAACCCTTTATCAGATTTATCATTGCCAAATATGTTCTCCCATACAGTGGTGGTTTTCTTTTGTTGGTGGTTTCTTTTGCTGTGGAGAAGCTTTTTATTTTGATGTAGTCCCATTTGTTTATGCCTTCGTTTCCTCTGCCCTAGAGCTGTATCTGTAAACATATTGCTATGAGCGATGTCTGAGATTTTGCTGTCTACGGTTTCTTCTAGAATTTTTATGGTTTCATGACTTATATTTAAGTATCTTATCCATCTTGAGTTTATTCTTGTGTATGGTGGTCTAGTTTCATTTTTTTGCATGTATCTGTCCAATTTTCCCAACACCACTTATTGCAGAGACTGTCTTGATTCCTCTGTATGTTCTTGCTTTCTTTGTCAAGTATTAGTTGAGTGTAATGGTTTGGGTCAATTTCTGGAGTCTCTGGTTTATTCCATTGATCTATATGCCTATTCTTGTGCCAGTGCCAGCTTGTTTGGATGACAGTGGCTTTATAGTAGAATTGATATCTGATAATGTGATCCCTCCAACTTTATTCTTCTTTCTTAAGATTGCTATTGCTATTCGGGGTCTTATTTGGTTCCATATAATTTTTTGGAGTGTTAGTTTTAGATCTGTAAAATATCCCATCTATAATTTAATAAGGACTGCATTGGATCTATAGATTGCTTTGGGTGGTATGGACATTTTAATGATGTTAATTCTAGCATTCCATGAACACGGTATATTCTTCCATTTGTTTATATTTTCGCTATCTCTTTTTTCATCATCCTGTATTTTTCTGAGTAGAAGTATTTTACTAGCTTCCTTTGGTTTATTCCTAAGTATCTTAATTGTTTTGTTGTTTTTCTTGTAAGTGGGGTTGTTTATTTAGTTTCTCTTCCTGAGAATTAATTATTGGTGCATAAAAATGCAATAGATTTTTCCCCCCAGTTTTTCAACCTATTTATTATGTATTTATTAATTTATATTGTTAAAAGTATTACTCATAGTATTATAAATGTCTTCTTTTCCCCCTCAGTGACCTCCCCCCAGACACTAGGGGGGTGAGGGCAATGCCATCAATTTCTGGGTGTTAATTTTGCATCCTGCTATGTTGCTGATTTCATTTATTAAATCTTGTAATCATTTGGGGCATCTTTAGGGTTTTATATGTACAATATCATGTCATCTGTGATTAATGACAGTGTTACTTCCTCCTTTCCAATTTGGATACCTTTTAATTCTTCTTCTTGTCTGATCATTATTGCTAGGAATTCTAGTACTATGTTGCATAAGAGTAGTGAAAGCAGATATCCTTGTCTGATTCCTGTTCTGATGGGAAACGCTTTTAGTTTTTGCCCATTGAGTATGATGTTGGCTGTAGGTTTGTCATATATGGCCTTTATTATGTTGAGCTATGATTCCTCTATTTCCACTTTGCTGAGATTTTTATAAAAAATGGGTGTTGGATTTTGTCTAATGCTTTTTCTGCATCTATTGATATGATCATGTGATTTTTGCCTTTCAATTTGTTTGTTATGCATCACATTTATTCATTTGTGAATATTGTACCAGCCTTGCGTCCTTGGAATAAATCCCACTTGGTAATGGTATATGATCTTTTTAACATACTGCTGGGTCCAATTTGCTAATATGTTATTGAGGATTTTAGCATATGTGTTCACCAGGGATATTGGCCTGTAATCTTTCTCGGTAGTTTCTTTACCTAGCTTTGGATTTAGGATAATGCTGGCCTCATAAAAAGAGTTGGGAAGTATTCCATCCTTTTGGCTTTTTTTCATACTTTGAAGAGGATTGGTATTATTTCTTTTTTCAGTGTTTGGCAAAACTCCCCTGTGAAGCTATCCAGTCCAGGGTTTTTGTATGGTGGGAGTATTTTTTATTATTATTATTACTGCTTCTATTTCATCAGTTGTTATTGGTCTATTCAGGTTTTCTGATTCTTCCTATTCAGTTTTGGGAGATTGTATTATTTTTACGAATGTGTCCATTTCA
Source organism: Corynorhinus townsendii (assembly GCA_026230045.1). Lineage (NCBI taxonomy): Eukaryota > Metazoa > Chordata > Mammalia > Chiroptera > Vespertilionidae > Corynorhinus > Corynorhinus townsendii. Next base: position 99,574,735 of record JAPDVU010000002.1, read on the forward strand.
TCCACATTTTCCAGCTTGTTGGCATATAGTTGTTCATAGAATTTGCTAATGTTCCTTTGTATTTTTGTGGTGTCAATTGTTACTTCACTGCTTCCCTTTCTGATTTTATTTATTGTGTTCCTCTCTGTTTCTTGATGAATATGGGTTAAAATCTATCATGTTTATCTTTACAAAGGACCAGCTTTTCATTTTATTGATTTTTTTAAGGTTCTATGTAATTTATTTCTGCTCTAACCTTTATTACTTCCTTCCTTCTACTCACTGTGGACATTTCTTGTAATTCTCATTTTAATTCTTTAAGTTGTAGGGTTAAATAATTTATTATTAATTTTTCTTGTTTTTTAGGTAGGCCTATAATGCTATAAACTTCCCTCTCAGGATTGCTTTATCTGTGTCCCAGATATTTTGGGTTGTTGTGTATCCATTTTCATTCATTTCCAGGAAGTTTTTACTTATTTCTTCATCTAATTGGTAACCCACTTATTATTAATAACATGCCATTTAACCTCCATGTGTTTGAATGTTTTTCAGTGTTTTTACTATAGTTGATTTCTGATTTCATGCTATTATGACCTGAGATGATGCTTGATATGATTTCAATCTTCTTGAACTTGTAGAGACGTGTTCTGTATTCTAATATGAGTTCTATCTTTGAGACTGACCGATATTCACTTGAGAAGAATATATATTCTGCAGCTTTGGGGTGAAATTTTCTATAAATGTCAATTAAATCCATCTGATCCATGGTGTCATGTAGAGTCCTGTTTCCTTTTCAATATTTTTATCTGGAAGATCTATCCAGTGAAGTCAGTGTGGTGTTAAAGACCCCTACTATGACTGCATTCCTGATGATCTCTTCCTTAAAGTGCTCTAAAAGTTTTTTTTATACATTTGGATGCTCCTATTTTGTGTGCATATATGTTGAACCCATCCCTTTAGAATTATGTAGTGACCTTTATTATCTCTCATGATGGCCTTCATTTTAAAGTAAAGTTTTACAGATATGAGTATTGATACCCCAGCTTTTCTTTCATTTCCATTTGCATGGGACTATTTTTTCCATCCCTTCACTCATGTCCTGTGTGAATCTTTTGTTCTAAGGTGGGTTTCTTGTAGATAGCATATAGATGAGTCATGCATTTGTTTCCATTCAGCAACCATATGTTTTTAAATTGGGGCACTTAATTCGTTTACATTTATTGTTGATAGGTACTTATTTATTACTAGTTTAATACGTTATGCCTATGTTTCTCTTTCTATATATTTTTTCTTCTCATTACAGCAGTCCCTTTAACATTTCTTGCAGTGCTGGTTTGATGGTGATAAATTCCTTTAGCCTCTTTTGTCTGGGAAGCTCTTTATTTCACCATCTATTTTGAATGATAGCCTTGTCTTCATTTTAGATCCTTGCTTTTCATTACCTTGAATACCTCATGCCATTCCCTTCTGGCCTATAGAGTTTCTGGTTAGAAATCAGCTGGCAGCCCTATGGGAGCTCCTTTGTAGTAACAAATTGCTTTTCTCTTACTGTATTTCAGATTCTCTCTTTGTCTTTAATTTTTTGGGATATTAATTATGATGTGTCTTGGCATGGGTCTGTTTGGGTTCTTCTTTTTGGGGACTCTTGTGCCTCCTGAACTTGTGTGACTTTTTCCTTCACCAAGTTAGGGAACTTTTTTGCCATTATTTCTTCAAACATGTTCTCTCTCCTCCCCACCCCCCCCCCCCCCCGCCAGTTGCTCACTTTCTTTCCCTTCTGCTATTCTTAATGCTTTGAATATTGTTAAGTTTCCTGTTGTCCCATAGCTCCCTTAAGCTGTCCTCCCGTTTTTTAATTTTTTTTTTTTCTTTTTTGGTTCTCTGATTGCATGATTTTTTTCCTACCCTGTCTTCTAATTCAATGATCCAGTCCTTGGCTTCCCCTATTCTGCTGTGTATCCTTCCAATGTGTTCTTTATTAGTGCTATGCCATTCTTTATTTCTGACTGGTCTTTTTTCATAGTTATTATACCTTTTTTCATGCATTTGAGCATCCTTATCATCATTATTCTGAATTCTATAGCTGATATATTTCTTATCTACATTTTATTTAGATCTTCTTGTACAGGATTCTCTTGTTCTTTCATTTGGGGCTTATTTTTTTGTATCCTCATTTTGGCTGCTTGTTTGGGTTTGTGTCTATATATTAGGTAGATCTGCTATGACTCCCAATCTCTAGTGCAGGACAATGTCAGATGCTCTTTTTGGCCTTGAGTACTCTGTTAGAAGCCATCAGAAATCCACAGCTTGTGGCTCCTTCTGATGGGGCTGGGTGCCTTTGGAAAGGACCAAGATCCACCAAGGTTTGCTTTTCCTAGCTCTTGGACCCAAATTAGATCAGCAAAAATTTAAAGACTGAAAGCCTCCAGAGAGCCACCTTTGTTTGCAGTGTTGATTATACTCAGGCTATCAGCCACAAAGTGGGGCAAGAGGTTTTCCAACTGGATGGGAAAATTTCTTTTTTTTTTTTTATAATGGTGACGTGTGCTTTATTTTTTTTTTTGTATTTTTTTTACCATTTTTTTTATTGTTTTAAGTATTACAAATAGTAGTACATATGTCTCCTTTTTTCCCCCCATTGATCTTCCCCTGACCTCCCCTACCCCCCAGGACATGCCTTCACCTGCCCGCCCTTCCCCCCGCCCCAGTGTCTTATATCCATTGGTTGTGCTTATATGCATGCATACAAGTCCTTCGGTTGGTCTCTTACAGCCCCCTCGCCCAACCTCCCCTGTCTTCCCAATGTAGTTTGACAGTCTGTTCAATGCTTCTTTGCCTCTGTATCTTTTTGCCTGCGGGGTGATTGTTAGTCTCACTTTCTTAAAGAACCTCATAAATCCACCAGATGGGTCAAGGTATTTTCCAAGTGGGTGGAGCAATTGCTTCCCCTCAAGGCAAAATCTGCCTAGATCATAAAGATCTGCAGGAGAAAGGTTTCCTCTGCAGCATAAGGGAAGAATGACTCAGTACAGTAAATCAGGGGGGCTGCCTTCTGATCTCTAACACCAGTACCTCAAACCCTGGCTTCTGTTCACACAGCTCCTGTTTATTCTGCCCTTCCTCTGTGGGAGCGCAAGGTGAGTAGCTACAAAGGGAATTTTGTGGGTTGGCCCTTTAAGAGGTTGCCTGCATTTCCAGCCATCTCCTCAACCCTGCTGCTTTTCACAGCCAGATGTTGCATGGGTACCTTTCTCAGTTCTGGTTCTCTGGGCTGGTGAGCCCAGCTTGGGGTTTAGACTCCAGAATTCTCAGTGGGAAACCTCCACAGCTTAGATATCCCTCTGGAAGTTCAGCTGCTGTCTGTGGGAGCCCGGCCAGTGCTTTCATGACTATGCCCTTCCTACCAGTCTCTATGCTGTCCCCACTTTCTCTGTTTGTCTATCAGGGTCTCTCCAGCTAGTCTTCAGTTAATTACTACGGATGGTTATTTCCTCTTTTAGTTGTAATTCCAGTTTGGTCCTGGGAGTGTGTCGGTGTCACTTCTACTTACTCCACTGCCATTTTGGAATCCTGTGAAGATTATGTTAGAGTGGCATTACATATCTTACCATTTGTAAAAATTTAGTGTAATCCTTTAAACATTTCTATTCTTTCCACAAATTTATTCTAAATTTTTAAAAATTTAATATATTTTTATTAATTTCAGAAAGAAATAGAGAAGTAGAGAGAGATAGAAACATCAGTGATGAGAGAGAATCATTGATTGGCTGCTTCCTGCATGCCCCACACTGGGGACTGAGCCCAAATAATGACAGAATAGCTGAATTTCTTACTCCATCAAGAAACAATTAGTTATAGACAACATTATGTTACTAGCATTATAAGGCATGAAAAAGAATTACATGTTTGTGTTTTAAGGCTTAGGATTTAATTGAGGAGATGTTTAATACAGTAAATGCTCATTTAATGTTGTCATTAGGTTCTGTGATTTTAAGCAAAATGGCTTACAGCAAAAACAATTTACCATAGGTTTATTGAAGTAAGCAAGACTAAGTTTATATGGCATCTCTATACTGAAATGATGTTAAATGAAATGACCTTATTCAAGGACATGCTGTGTGTATAAAACACTAACAAGGTGATCTTTTATATTGACCAAAAAGTAGATGCATCAAGTTTCTATGAGGAATAACGTCACATTTATTGTGTTTATGATTTTTCTCTGATTCCTGGGGGAAAGGAGAGGTTTGTCTGGGAAATTTAGCAGAAAGAGCCCAGCTTCTTCCTCCTCATCTTATCTTGTCCAAGATAAGATGCAGGGAGCATAAGCTCCAGGCAGAAACCTGCCAGGCTGTAAGGTGTAGTTGTCCAATTTTGGACTTAAATAATGTATGCCAGACTCCCTGAGGCCTTAGTTCTGTGTAGGCTGCAACTTTCAATCCAGACTTCTCTTATAATAAAGATATTTCAAGCTCCACTTTTCTCGTTTGGTTCCAAACTTGGGTGAGAAAGAGAGGCACTGACATTTTCATCCTAATGCTACTTTTGACTATTAATAAACAGAGAAGAGAAGTGGGTGAGGCCTATGAAATCCTGGGAGGAGTGACCTGAAGTAATTTAATCTGGGCTTTTGAAGAATGAGTAGTACCAAAGTCAAGTGTAAGAGAAAAAAAAACACAAAACTCAACACATGTAAATGACATGAGGAAGAAAAAAGAACCACAGAGAAATGAAAGTGACATAGCTCAATCAATGAGAACACTGACCTGGCTCTGGTGCATAATACTGGGGCATTTTTAAAATCTGACCACAAAAATATAAAGGCTTTGAAAACCAGACCAAATCAGTTAGACTTGATTTGACAGGCAACAGAGAAATGTTTCATACCTTTGGGAAAGGAGGAATGAAATTATGAAATAGGTTTTTTAAAGATATAAAGGAGTTGGTTGGGGGCTAGGCAGGCTGATTCAAGAACAGAAATAACAACCTGAATATGTGTAGAGTCCTGGACTTGAACAATCAGACCTGAGGGAAAAGAAAAAAAGCAAGCTATGTAAAATTGCCCATTATTCATGGGAAAGTATTTGAACATATAACCTTTAGAAGAGCAGAGAAAATTAGGCATATGGACTTTGTCTGTGAAAAGTATTTGTAATCATTCATAACAATGATTAGATTGCAATTGTACTAATTTGCAGCTTTGATTACCAAGCATTAACTTAGTGAAAATGGAACTTAAAGGAGTTTTTTATATACTTTAAATCTCTCTTTGTAGATAAGAGAACTAATTAAAGTGAATTTGTTCAGGTTACATGATTTATGTGCAGCTGGGACATGGCAAGGATATGAATATCTATGTCAGGTCTCTGTCCACTAAGCCTTACTGCCATAAGCTAACTAATGCCAACCTCACAACCTCATACCCCAAATAAAATAATATACTGGTGGTAAATAACCTGAGTCAGTTGTCCTGAGTAATAAGTGAATATAAATGGTGCAGTAGGTGTTCAGTTCACTGAAAGGTATTGCCAGTGATATATTGTGATTAACAATGTTCTAATAATATATTAATTTTATCTTTCTCATTATAGTCCTCATTTCCTTTGCCTCTTCACATTTGTTCTTAAGGCTACATTTTTGGTGCAGAGGGAAATGTGATTAAGTTGCTTTGGTAATGATGGAGACTCTTCAAATAAGGCACAGGCCTTATTTAGCCAACGTGTGGTATGTGAGTAGCAGTGGTGGAATACCCCATATGTAGCTGGGACTGAAGGAGTGTAAACTTATTTGTGGAGCAATCCTGGACCCCCCCACAGCAATTTACTTGACTTAAAAACATCACCCAGAATCTGCAGCTCCTCCTAGTCACTCCACAAAGAGCTGCTGTGTCTTCAGTTTCAGTGAACAAACAATTTGCTATGTGAACAGCTGAAACAAGCTGTGTCAACAAGACAGGATTTGAATTATGACATGCTGCTGTGTCTCTGAAAACAGAAGAAGGGAGTATATGATTGCGGCCTAGAGCATGTGGTCAGAGGGGAGTAATGGTAGCTCTCCAGCATCAGTTGTTGATGGAAAACATCTGCTTCCTTCCTTGTCCCCTTGAAAGATTCTCTTGGGAAATAGGCCCCTGATGCTATCACTCTGAACCAGGTCATTCCTCATTAGCCTTTTGAGACAATATTTGAATCTGCTAAGAAATCATTAAAAATAGCACAAATGACATATTTGATGGAATAAAAGGGACATGAGAAAAAAATGTGAAAGCTTACTTCATTCTCAGCCTTAAAATATCATCTGTGCGTTAGCTCCTAATTTTCACACTTCACAGCTGCTAATGGATCTCAGCAGAACTAAAATGAGATTGTTGACAGAGAGATATGTCTTTTTGTCATCTCTGTCATGTTTCTTTTCTTATTCTCATGTAGAAAGTCCTTATTTGCCTTAAAGTTCCTTAATATTGGCTAAGTTTCTTCTCTTTTTCTAACTTGAGGCCCTCTCTTCTTTAAAAAAAAAAACCACAATAACAAAACAAAACCTTCTGTAGCCAACAGAATGATGTAGACAACAAATGATGACAGATATAAACAGCCCATCATGTCTGGATTGTTGTGAAAGTCATCGGAAACAGAAACCAATAGGGGATCTGGTCATGTGCCTTGGTATCATGAGCAGGAGGCAAATGTTTCAGGTGTTGGAAGACCCCATAGGCCCTCAGATCTGGGATGTTTCCAAACAAAATAAAACAATATTCACACAGGCCCCTTAAAAGTTTACCCAGGGTTAGGAAAAGAAAATTCAAACTGTTTTTCTAATGACACAAGAGATAAGCAGTTAACGGGAAAGAGAATACAGGGTATTCTCTTTATAAGCTCTGATGACATTGCATAATGATATCAACTTTGCTTAGGAAACACCAGGGGTTTCTCAGCTGTACACAGTCTCCAAAAAGTTCTGAATTCCTTTGTTTATCCATTGAACTTCCGTTTAACATTCTGGAAGTAAAATGTCATTCAAATATACTGACATAATTTGATTATCTTTTAAGGTTTTTAACTTAATAACTTCATAGTTACACTATTTCTATTCTCCAAGGTTTTTCTTCAATGTATTACTCTCAGGAATTGTTATAGCTGATGTAGTAAAATAAATAGTACCTCCCTGACCCAGTTTTTCTGATTACATGATTTTTTTTTTTTTTGTCTTGTGAAATTCTCTCAATTTTTTTTTCTCCACCATAAGGGTGAGAACATACTTTATTCGCACAAAGAACAACTGGAAGTTTTTATATGACTTTTTTAACTTTGTTCCCATTTGCTATTCTACACACATTTCCTATATGGCAAATATTGTAGTGTTCCCTTTGAAAGAATGTTATTACTAAAACACCAATAATTTATTCATCTCATCCAAACATTATGAACAGATTTTCAAGATATTCTAGTTCTGTTTCTTTGTTGCTTGTCATTATGAGATAAACATTTTCCAGCACTTTCTTGAAGTTTCCTATCAATCATTTGATCTTTAGGTTTCTTTACTAAATAATACAAACCTAAACTTCAATTGTATGGAACTTCACAGGTTGAAATGGCACTCTGGTGCAGGACTAGACCAGGCCAGAAAAGATGCTGACTGCCAGCAAATATACCAGATGGGGTTCTTTTCAGAGTATTGACTAAAGTTAGGCAGAATATTTACATATACATACTTGCCATCATATTAAACCAATTCAGTCTTTTCATATAAAAACAATCACTTCACAAGTATGTAGAATCTTCCAGGTATAATGGATGGATTATGGGCTTTGCAATGAAACATAGCTGGTTTTGATTAGCTATCTGACCTTGGAGATTTAAACTCTCTGAACTTCAACTCTCATTTATTAAATGGATTTAATAACAACAACTGCAGAGTGTGGTTGTGAGGATTAAGTGAATTTAGGATAGCATCTGGCACCCAGGAAACTCTCTGAATATATAATATTTCAGTGCTGTAAATGTGCACTTAAATATGTATGCTTCTCTTTAGTCAATGCATATTTTTATTTAATAAAGCACCTCACAGCAGAAAATGTACAATACACTTAAAAAATACAATACTCCATGGTGTGCAAAGGAACTATCACCAGAGAAAGCAATGACAAGAAATATGTAATAATTGGAGAATGGTTCTGTAGTTAATTGAGACTTGAGTTTGGCAATGAATAATACATGGTGCAGGCAAGAGAGAAGAGCAGCTGAGGTGAAGTAGCCCCCATTAGAAAAGGTGTGTTGATAAGAATGGTCATACTGTGTCAGGGACAGTGATGAAAGGAACACTGTGTTGGAATAAAAATAAGATTAATACATATGTTTGGTCAAGTTTGTGAAGAATTTTGAAAACTTTGATATCATGAATTGAAGGAACAAATTGGATTCACTGAGCAGCAAGTTAACTTAATTATAGTTTAATCCTTACATTTTTGGCAAATAATAAGTTTGTGGCATTTTCTTAATTTTAGCTTCTACTGCCAGGAAAGATCTGAAAGTGAAAGACAGGAAACTACAGTGAAGAAATTCCTTGGACTTGTGGAATAGCAACCATAAGCAGAAATAGTTATCATACTAGAAGCAGAGTTGCAAGGCTCTATAAGGCACAGAGGAAAAGGCACTGAATTTCTAGAAATTCCAGACAGAGAACTCCAAATGAGTTAGAGCATATGGGTCCTAGAAGTGGCAAAGTGGATCAGGTATAGGAAATAGGACAATGGAAGATGGAGATACAGAAGAACTGAAAACCAGATACTAGCAATGAAGGGCCTCACCAGTACCAATATGGGACAAATATATTGTCAACAACTGAATTACTTGATTGTTATGGTCAAGCATAATATATAATTTACTCAATTTCTATTTGCTTGTGTGTAGAGAGAGAGAGGTGAGAGAGTGGGGTATTAACCATCAAAACAAACAGAATATAATGTCTTTTAAATCTTAAATTGATTATTCCTTACATTTTAATATGTCATTTGTTAAAAAGAGAGCTTCATTTATTTTTAGGGAGATGTATATCAATTTAGTGAGCCCAACTGCTGTGGCAAGCCATTTACACTTTTTGAAAAGTGGAGCCAGATGGATTATAACTTTGACAAGGAAAACGAGGAAAAAAGAATCAATGAAGATATTTAAGACAAAAAAAAAAAGAAAGAAAAAAAAAGTACAGAAGCCATGTCAAAGATAAGATTTTGAAATAGGAAGTAAGAGTATCACCTGTGTTGGAAATGCAAAGAAAAAGAAAACTGGGAGTGGGAGATGTTTTATTTTAATGAAAAGGTCACAGATAGGCTTCCTGAAAGCAGCTACCATGAATGGTGTGACTTAAATAGTTAAGGGGCTAATGGCTAAGAATTTAAAATTGTTAAAGAAGTAGAAGCAGTAAATGCAGACTTGCCTGTTAACTCCTTAGAGATAATAGTGTGTGAAGTACCATGGACAAATATTTTTGGAGGAATAAAAGGACATTTGTTTTTTGAGACAGGAGATTTGAATAGCCTTATAGAAAGACAGAAAGAAGCTAATTCAAACTATATTGAAATGCAATGGGCAGAGGTGGAGGAGTTATTGATAAAACTTTCTCTTATAGAAGCCAGGGTGAAAAAAGATCAGCACTGAAATATTAAAATTACAAAAGAAGAGAGTCATTATTTTCCTCCAAAAAGAAAGTGAATGGGGAGAAGATATTTGGAGAAATTAAAGACTATTAGAAAAGCTACTGTAGAGGATAGAGTAGGAATAGAACACAAGATGAATATAAGGACTGTGGAGGTATAGCTAGGGCTCTCTGAGCTTAGCTATAGTAATTATTATATGTAATTAGTCATGTGTGTAGACTTTACATATGAATTTTCAACAAGTTGACAAAAGAACAGAAGAAACCACAGGTACATGTGAATAAGGATTTAAGCATCCAACACAGACCAAGGAGATGAGTGATTCTAGGGAGCCTTAAAGGGGATTTTGAAATGAAAAATCACAATATGCAGCCAAATCAGGGAAGGGAAAGAATTGAATTCAATTTAACAAACATTTATGAAAGGTATCCAGTTTCAAGGCCAGTGCTAGGTCCCAATAAGTGAAGAAAGAAAAAGACCAGGAAAATGAGCAGGTGATGAAGGATCAGAGGTCACAATGAGAGCAAAGAGTCAAAAAACCTTAGAACAGATGGGAAAGTGGAAAATGGGGAGAATCAAAACTACAGTACAGAAAAATGATTCGAGTTATTTATTATTCAAGGCAAACTCTGAGGTGGAGATTTGACAGATGGCAACTCTTTAATTATAAGTCATTGCAATAGAGAAAGTCAAGAAACTGGATCCAGGATGACATAGAAGTCATCAAAATCAACAATAAAAACACTTAATACAAAGGCATACAATCATCTGAGGAAGAAGACAAGTGATGAAATCATCAAGGTACATCTGGACAGCAGTAAAGATAGCCACAGAATTTAGAGGTGAAGAAATATAGAGGACATTATGAACTTCAGAAGAGGAAGTTTTGAGTAACAGTAATGAAAAGTATTCTAAACCAGCAATGAAAAATAAGGGTTATACTGACCACCTTGGCCAAGTGGCTCAGTTCATTGGAGTATAGTCCAATGAAAAGGCTGTGGGTTCCATCCCTGGTCGGGACATGTAGGGGAAGCAACTGATCAATGTTTGGCTTTCACATCAGTCTTTCTTTCTCTCTCCCTTCCTCTTTCTCTAAAAACAGACAAAACAAAACAAAAAATAAAAAAAACACACATATCCTAGTGAGGATTTTAAAAAAGAGTTATACGGACTCATTTTCCCAGTCTGGAAATTCAGGATGTTTGTAGACTGTGTTTAGTTTTATAAGAAATTGCCAAAGGTAGTTGTACCATATTATAAGAGCAAAGGTAGTCATATCTACACTAATAAAAGAGAAACATGCAAATTGAACATACCTCTGCTATGCCCACAAGCCACACCCAGCTGCCAATCAGAATAAAGTATGCAAATTAACCCAGCCAAGATGGCTGCAGCCACAGAGTGGGCAGGAGGTTTGGGTTTCCCTGGCAATGGAGGAAGCCAAGCTTCCTGCCCACTCTGGCAGGCCCTGGCCTCCACTCAAGGCTACAAAGTTTCAATTATAGAAGATAAATAAATCCCAACAAAAATGGCAGCAGCCATGGAGCTGCTCAAGGCTACAAAGTTTCAATTATAGAAGATAAATAAATCTCAGATACCAGGGCCTCCACTTGGGTTGCCGGGGGGCGTGGCTGGCCTGCAAACCACCACAGGCCCCTTGCCCAGGCCACCCCATGCCCCAAGGGAACCCCCACCCTGATCTGGGACACCCTTCAGGGCAAACCAGCTGGCCCCCACCTGTGCACCAGGCCTCTTTCCTATCTAATAGTAGAGTAATATGCAAATTGACTATCATTCCAACACACAATATGGCTGCCCCCATGTGATCAAAGGTGGCTGCCCCCATGTGGACACAAGATGGCCACCACAAGATGGCCAGCAGGGGAGGGCAGTTGGGAGGGACCAGGTCTGCAAGAGAGGACAGTTGTGGGCAATCAGGCCAGCAGGGGAGGGCAGTTGGGGGCAATCAAGCCTGCAGGGGAAGGCAGTTAGGGATGACCAGGCCAGCAGAGAAGGGAAGTTGGGGGCAACAGGGCATGCAGGGAAGGCCAGTTGGGCGGGACCCAGGCCTGCAGGGGAGGGCAGTTAGGGGCATACAGGCTGGCAGGGGAGTGGTTAGGGGGTGATCAGGCTGGTAGTCAGAAGCAGTTAGGGGCAATCAGGAAGGCAGGCAGGTGATCAGTTGGGAGTCAGCAGTCCTACCTGGATCGGGCCTAAATGGGCAGTCGGACATCCCTCGAGGGGCCCCAGATTTATGAGGATGCAAGCTGGGCTGAGAGACACACACCCCTGTGCACAAATTTCGTGCACTGGGCCTCTAGTCATTTTATAATATCACAAATAGTGTACTATAATTCTTGTTGCTCATCAGCCTCATTAATATTTGGTGTTTCTATTTTGAATTTTATTTATTCTAGCATTTATGTAATGGTATCCCATTGTAGGGAAGCACAGGAGGCTGGGTTGAAAACTCAGTAAGGAGGCAATTTCATAAAGGGAAGTTGGCTGAAGGTGGCCCATCCCTGTTTATCAGAATTCTGACTTAGGGGATTTGGCCAAAGGCAGCTGACCCTAATTGTTCCTTGGCCTTTCCAAACAAGTCTGTGCATGTGAGGACCCTCGGATGTTTACCAGAATCTTTATGCTTAAAGGACACTGTAGACACATGCGTTCTCCCAAGATTACTTACCCTACTGATTGTATCTAAAAGATAAACTGTATCTCAAACTGCTGTTACAATAAAAGCCTGAAGAGGCAGGTGATTAAGGCTGTCTGGTTCCCTTAGCCAGGCAGTCCCTTAGCCCTCTCTTTCATAGCAAACTTGTCAAAGTAATCATTCATCTGTCCCTCAGGGTCTTCTGGACAGCCCCAGCATCCCATGTGGTTTTATTTTGCATTTTCCTGATGACTAATGATTTTGAGCATTTTTAAAATGTGTTTATGTTCATTTCTTTACATTCCTATATGTAATGGCTGTTCCAACAGTTTGTCCTTTAAATTGACTTGTTTGATATTTTACTTTTTAATTGAAATATTTTATTATAAGATCTGGATAACAATCCTTTGACAGAAAATATGTTTGTGAACATTTATAGTTTATTATTTTTTTAATAGAACCTTTGAAGGGACAAAAGTTTTACAACTTGGTGAAGTTTAATTTATCATTTTTTAATAATTATTTCTTTCTGTGTTCTCTATATTAAAGCTTACCCTACAACCAAGTCACAAAAAATATTTTCTTATGATTTATAGATTTAGCTTTTTATTTTACATTCAAGTCTATGCTTTGTTTTAAATTAATTTCTAAGTATAGTTTCAGTTTGAATTTTTTTTGTTATGGATATTCTTTCCCTAATATATTGTTTTATCCCTTCAGTTAAAATTAATAGAAGTGTATTTCTGGGCTCTCTAATATGTTCAATTGATGCTGTTTATTTTAGATCAGTAGTGTAATTTGTTGATTACTATAGATTTAGCACAAGTCTTAAAGTCAGCTAGTATATAACTCATCCAAATTTTTTCTAAAACAATTTAAATTTTTTTAATGATAGTTGACTTTCAATCATATACTAGTTTCAGGTGTAAAACTCAGTGATTAGATATTTATCCTATATAATAGAGCTAATATGCTAATGGTCATCACAACCTCATGTCCTGTGTCCTCATGCCCTCGCACCAGGGCTAGGGGACCTGAGGCCATGCCCCCAGCCCCAGAGCTGGGGATGGGGGAACTGAGGCCACTTCCCCTACCCTGGCTCTGGGGCCGGGTGACCTGAGCCCATGCCTCCTGCCCTGCAGGGCTTGAAGGTGGTGGAGCCAGCCGGGTCTGGGCCTCACGCGATTTCGAGGCATGGGTAGGTGGGCACGGACTTGACTTTGGGTCTGCAGTGCACCCCAGACTCTGACAAGGAGATTTTCATATACATTTTACTAATTTTCTTTCATCTCTGATACTTCTATTATAGAGAAAAGGCAAATATCAATATTAAAATATTTCCTCTAATTAATTTCCTTTGAATGTGCACGAATTTCGTGCACCAGGCCACTAGTATAACATATAAAGAGATCTCTCAGATAAAACTAGTAACCATCTGACACCATAAATAGTTATTATAATATTATTGACTATATGCGCTATGCTATGCTTTACATCCCCATGACTATTCTGTAACTACCAATTTGTACTTCTTAATCCCTTCACTGTTTTCACCCATCCCCCTACCCCTACATTCTGGCAACCATCAAAATGTTCTCTGTATCTGTGAGTCTGTATATATTCTTTGTTGTTGTTGTTGTTGTGTGTGTGTGTGTGTGTGTGTGTGTGTGTGTGTGTGTTTTAGATTCCACATGTAAGTGAAATCATATGGCATTTGTCTTTCTCTGCCTAACTTATTTCACTCAGTACAATACCCTGTATGTCCATGTATGTTGTTGCAGATAGAGAGGTTTAATTCTTTTTCATGGCTGAGTTGTATTCCATTGTATATATTCATCACTTCTTCTTTATCTGTTAATTTATTTTATTTTTATTTTTTTATTGTTTTAAGTATTACAAATAGTAGTACATATATCTCCTTTTCCCCCCCCATTTATCTCCCCCCGACCTCCCCTACCCTCTAGTACATGCCTTCACCTGCCCGCCCTCCCCCCCGCCTCAGTGTCTTATATACATTGGTTGTGCTTATATGCATGCGTACAAGTCCTTCGGTTGGTCTCTTACAGCCCCCCTCGCCCAACCTCCCCTGTCTTCCCAATGTAGTTTGACAGTCTGTTCAATGCTTCTTTGCCTCTGTATCTTTTTCCCACCATTTCTTTCCTTTAAAAAGTTTTGCCTTTGCAGACTAGAAATAAACATATAATAACAAAACAAGACAAAACAAAAAAATGTTTGAGTCCCAATTTCAATGTCCAACAGTTCTGAGTCCCCGTTTCAATGTCTAACAGTTCCTTATGTGTACATGTCAGCAATGATATCTGGATGGTGGGCACATGTTGGCAATGCAGGTCCGACCCTCCCTGGTTTGGTCCTAGGTAACCTGCAGCGGTGCACAGCTGCTGACTGCTCGCATTGTCAGCGTCTTCCATCTCTGGACTGTTTTTTCCTCTTGTCTTCGTGGTTGGAGCACACCTGTCAATTCCTCTCTGTTGCAGGAATCCATCTGGTCTTGGGGTTGTTTTCTGAAAATATACAAATATATTCTTGACCACAAGTTAATAAAGGAATCTTTTCTATATAATTGATTTGGGATCCTTTTTATTTTTGTTCAAACGATTTTCCTTTGTCTTATTTAGACACCATGTGTGTTTTTAATGGCCGTCTTGCTTTATCCGGGGGATCCCTGCTCTTCCCAGCTGCAAACTGTCTCACCAGCTGTGCCTCCTCCGCCAATTCGGGCTGGATTCCGCTCGTCTCAGCTGCCTCCTCTATTTGCTCCAAGACATGGCTCAGGACACATCCTCTATTCCGCCGCCATTTTGTCTCTCCCTATCTGTTAATTTATTAATGGATACTTAAGTTGCTTCCATATTTAGCTATTGTAAGTGACATTGCAATGATCATATGGAGGCATCTAACCTTTTGATTTAATGTTTTGGGTTTCTTCAGATAAATACCCAGAAGTGGAATTGCTGGGTCATTTTTGTCTCTTGTCATAACCTTTATTTTAAAGTCTATTTCATCTAGTATAAGTGTTGCTACCTCAAATCTTTTTTTTTTTTCATTTCTTCAAACAACTTTTTCCATCTCTTTACATTATGTCTGTGTGTGTCTTTTGATCTGAAACAAGTCTCTTTTAGACAGCATATGTAAGTGTCATGTTTTCTCATCCATTCAGCCTTTGTATGTCTTTTGATTGGAGCATCTAATTCATTTTCATTTAAAGTAATTATTGATAGATATATATTTATTGCCATTTTATTTTTCATATTTTTTTATTTCTTTTTCTTCTTAAAAAGACCCTTTGAAGTTTCTTGTAATGATGGTTTGGTCATTATGAATTCCTTTAGATTTTTCTTTTCTGGGAAGTTCTTTATTTGGCCTGCAATTTTAAATAATAGCTTTGCTGGGTAGAGTAATTTTGGTTGTAGGTCCTTGCTTTCCATCACATTAAATATTTTGTGCAAATCCCTTCTGGCCTAAAAAGTTTCTGTTGAAAAATCAGCTGATAGTCTTTTTTTCCCCACCATTCTCACCTGAGGATATATCGCCATTGATTTTTAGAAAGAGGAAGAGAGAGAGAGAGAAATGTGCCAGTAAGAGAGAAACATTGATGTGAGAGAGAAACATCAATTGATTGCTTCCCATATGCATTCCAACTGGGCATCTAACTGCAACTTGGGATCTAACTGTGCCCCAACTGGAGTTGAACCTTGAATCTTTTGGTATACGGCATGATGCTCCAACCAACTGAGCCACCAGGCCAGGGCTTAGCTAATAGTCTTAAGGGAGCTTCCTTTTAGGTAACTAACCAGCATTGTGCTGCTGCTTTTAAGACTCTTTATTTTTCTTTTTTTTAAAATATATTTTATTAATTTTTTACAGGAAGGGATAGAGAGTTAGAAACATTGATGAGAGAGAAACATCGATCAGCTGTCTCCTGCACACCCCCTACTGGGGATGTGTCCGCAACCAAGGTACATGCTCTTGACTGGAATCAAACCTGGGACTCTTCAGTCCATAGGCCGACACTCTATCCACTGAACCAAACTGGTTAGGGCTCTCTCTCCCTCTCTTTTTTTTTCTTTAACCTTTGGCAATTTAATTATGCTATGTCTTGGTGTGTACCTATTACTAGTGGCCACCAGACTCTGTTTTCAGCTTAGCCTTTCCTGGACACTTCCAAGCCCAGCACAACTAGTAATCACCTGCAGATCACTTTGTAGCTCATGCTGGACAGCTCCAGGCAGATCACAACTGTTGGTTGACCTTGACCTGCACCTCCCAGGAGGCCCCAAAGCCAGCAAAGCCAGTAACCAGCTTCAAATCACTCTGGACCCCCCACCTAACCACCTCCACAAGAGATATTTTTCTTATTTATTTTAGAGAGACAGAAAGGGAGAGATAAATAGAAACATCAGTGCAAGAAACATGGATCAGTGCCCCCTGCACACTCCCTAATGAGGATCGAGTCCTCCACCTGGGCATGTACCCTGACCAGGAATTGAACCAGAGAAATCTCAGTACTTGGAATGATGTTCAACCAAATGAGTCACACCAGCCAGGGTAAAAGGTATATTTAATATTACCCTCGTATTTACACTTCCCAGTGCTTTTCATTCTTTCCTGAAGATCTGGGTTTCAATATACCCTGTAGCCTGAGGAATTTCCTGTAGTGCAGTTACACTGATGATGAATTATCTTACTTTATTCTTATCTGTAAAAGTCTGCCATTCATTTTTCTTTTTAAACATTATTTTCAACAGGTAGAGACTCCTGGGTTGACAGATTTTTCTTTCTGCATTTTAAATGTGTTTTCACCATCTTATGCCCTCCTTTATTTCTTATAAAAAGTTTCCCTCTATTTTTAATACCTCACTTTTTTTCTCTGGCTAATTTCAAGCTTTTCTCTTTATTTTTAGTTTTCAGCAATTTGACTTTAATCAACCATTGAAAAATTTTTGCCATTATTTTTTAATTTTCTTTTTTTGCCCATTATTTATTTTTTCTTCTTTGGGGCATCAATTACATCTGCTGTACTTACCTTATGCTTTCTTCCAGGAGTATACTTCCATCTAATTTCTGCCTTCTTTTGCTTGTTCTCCAGTGCCTTCAAGTAATTTTCTTTTTTTCTCAGGCTTTATTTGTGTTATTTTAAAGTTAAGTGATATAAAAATGTATTATTTGTAGAATATTTTTCTTTTTAAATACTTGCTATGATCCTGGAAGAGAAGAACTCCCCACTCTCCAAATGGTTTAAAATATTTTACTAATTGCCTGAGCAATGTGATTTCAGAAATTTCAGGGAGACTTATTTAAAAATGCATATATGCAAACTAGGAATAATAATATTCCCCACCTCAAAGAATTGTTAATTAATAAAATATAATGTAGGTAAAAGCCATAGATCTGACTCTTCCCCATGGATTTCTTAATATAAACTATATATTATGACCATATTTGCCATTATTATTTTTGAAAAGCAATACTAATCTTCTACTTAAACAAGCATAAATATTTACAATTATAGTGGTATTTATCTGAAAACATTACAAATGTCTGGTTTCTTAGCAATATTTGAACCCTTCATCTTTTACATCTCAACTTGAATGAATTCATCAAATTTTTTTCTGTGGTATACCATGCAAGGAGGAATAAGGATGTTCTTGGCATGTGTCAGAAAAACAAGGTTAAAAGCCAGGGGCACAGAGCTGGTTTATTTTTATTTTACAAATATCTTCACTCCTTAGTGTTGTCATATGATTTCTTAAGACACTGTTCTTCATGTAACAACCTCTCCACCCCATACACACACACACACAACAACAACTAAAATGCAGAACACTGGAAGTGACTAGTGCAAGTGGGAAAGTTTGATCAAAATGATGAGTTGGGGGACAGTCATCAAGCTTCATGATAGATTGCAAGCCAAGGATAAAGGAAAAAGAATGTGCTTTATGGAAAACTTTATCTTATTCAAGTAATCTGCCAGAAACAGCCACATTGGATAGTTTAATAATTGGAGGTGAATTGTTTTTAAGGAAGTCCTGTTCAGAATCAAAGCTATTGTAAGCCTTTGTAGGCAGCATAATTAAAGGTTGAGTGATTGCCTCATTGTTAATAACTGAATTTTGGACAGAACAATGAATAAATGATTTTTGGATTGCTTTCATCATATGAAAACACAGTTGAAAACAATAATTATTGATGTTAATGAGTTTATTAGTGGCAAATGAAACAAATGATCTGA
Organism: Corynorhinus townsendii; assembly: GCA_026230045.1. NCBI lineage: Eukaryota > Metazoa > Chordata > Mammalia > Chiroptera > Vespertilionidae > Corynorhinus > Corynorhinus townsendii. The sequence continues at coordinate 99,593,269 of JAPDVU010000002.1, forward strand.
AACAGTGTGGGAATATTTAAAGCAATTATTATTAAAGGACCTAACAGAGAAATAAAATTAATTTCAGATATAAAAGCCCTTAGGTGTAGTAATTATTTCACTCTATTGTTAGAATATATAAAGTAGAATGAATGTAACAGTTCAATTCTTTAAATAAACAGTGAACAAACGTAAATTTTTTTAATATATATATATTTTTTATTTTTTACAGAGGGGAAGGGAGAGAGATAGAGAGTTAGAAACATCGATGAGAGAGAAACATCGATCAGCTCTCTCCTGCACACCCCCTACTGGGGATGTGCGCACAACCAAAATACAGGCCCTTGACCTGACTTGAACCTGGGATCCTTCAATCCGCAGGCCGACACTTTATCCACTGAGCCAAACCAGTCAGGGCCAAATAATAAATTTAAAAAAAATTATTCTTAACATTAAAGTCAAACACATAAAGGTAATCATGAAATATCCAAAACTTCTCAAAAGTTGGGACCCTTTTGTACATGCTAACAATGCATATGTAATAATTGTGCTATATTACAACACCTGTGATTTGTAAGCCCAGTGGAAATAAGTATCATTTTATTTTAGAAACCTTCCTTTTGATGCACAGATAAATTTGGAGAGGTGTTATTAAATGTGAACTGCAAATTAAATATCATTTACTAATGCAAAAAGGCATATATACTGAGATGGATAAAATATTAGCCATTAGTGTTTAGGAATCCAGTAAATAGGTAAAAATTATGATTCAACTATTTATTTGCTGCTGCAAATACTCTCCATTACTTTCAGTATATTTAAGCTGAAATTGCTCTCACATTTATTTAGGACTATGGGCCCGGTGCACAAAATTTGTGCACGGGTGGGGGGGGGGCGGAGGTTCCAAGGGATCCCCAATTGGAGAGGGTGCAGGCTGAGCTGAGGGACACCCCCCCCCCGTGCACGAATTTTGTGCACGAGGCCTCTACTGTAACAATAATATTCATCCCTCCATTTTTTCCTTTTATTTTGCTTAAATTTTATTGCTATGTTTTTTTCATACAATACCTCTCTTCAGATTTAATGTTTTACTTTAAAATCAGCTCACATATATGCAGTTTCTTTTCCTTTTATTGAAATTATTGGGTGACACTGGTTAATACAATCATACAAGTTTCAAGTGCACAATTCTACACACATTATATGTACACTGTATTGTGTGTTCACCATCCCAAGTCAAGTCTTCATCTATCTCCATTTATTCCCCCTATAACCTCCTCCACCTCCTCCTCTCAACATACACACACTCCCTCTGGCAATATCACATGGTTGTACGTGGCCATGAGTTTCTTTTTTCTTTTTTTTTCCTATTTTGCTCAGGCTCTCCACATCCCCACTTAGCACCCCTCACCTAAAAGCTTTCATCCCGTTCTCTATGAGTCTGTCTCTATTTCGCTTGTTAGTTCATTTACTTCATTTAGATTCCACTTATGAGTGAAACCATATGGTACTTGTCTTTCTCTGCCTGGCTTCTTTCACTTAGCATAATGCTCCCCAGGTTTATCCAGGTTATCCCTTCATTTTTTAACTTTGATAACACACAACACTCAACAGTCAATGCTCACAGGAAAATGTGATTAAATAAAAATCAACTAACAAAATTATTTTTAAAAAATTTTTAATCCTCACCTGAGTATATATTTTTTTCCCATTGATTTCTAGAGAGAGAGTGGAAGGAAAGAGAGAGAAACATTGATGTGAGAGAGACACATTGATTGGGTGCCTCCCTCTCACGCCCCTACTAGGACTGGGGAATCTGCAACCGAGGTACATGCTGTTGATCCAGATTGGAACCCAAGACTTTCCGTTCCCAGGATGAATGCTCTAACCACTGAGCAAAATCTGACAAGGGGATATAATTATTTTTAAGATTAAAATATGTGTGTCAAGAAAGGAGTCTTTACAAACCCAGAGAAGAAAGCAATTGCAAGCATATTTTTGTTGTTATAAATCTAATTAATCAAGACAAATCAAAAATAAAAGTGATCTTTCTCCTAAAAATAATCTCCATTTTTGCTGCATCCCCATTAATAGCGCCATTTCAAGTTATTAAAGACATTTCCATTATGAGTACAAACTGTTGATGCCAACATACATATTGAAGGTGTTAGGATGGGGGGAAGACCCCTCTCTTCAAATAACAAGACAAGGAAAAGCTTCTTTACTACCCCACCCAGAGAAGTCAGAGAATGTTATTAGAAAACACAAGCTGTTGGATGTCCAGCAAGGGCAGTCTGAAAACAGGTATGTATTTTAGAAAAACAGCCCTTAATTTAAGCAATGGGGATCTTAGTTTTATTAAATAACCTCTTGTATCACACATACATTAATAATAACCATATGAAAAAGTTTTCCCCCAGTGGGATTTATATATTCTATTGCTAATTTAAGATTATGTTGATAGAATTTAGCAGAATTTAGGTTCAAAACTTTAAAATGATACATGAAATATATTTATGTCTCTAATAGTTGTGCTTTAGAAAATGAAACATTTCACTTATAATTTATCATCAGTTTGTTCTTTTTCTCTTTAGTCTGTGTGAATGGGGTGCTATATAGCCCCTCAACATGAGAACTTTCATGGTGGATAAATCGGGATCAAAGTAGCTGGGGTTATTTTTTCTTCATTAGGAGAGATGAAGACTAACATTTTCTCAAAAAAAGACCTTGCTTCTTCTTGTTTATACATAGACTTTGTCATTGTATCTTACAAAGCTTCTTTTAGGACTCTCTTAAAAGTTGTACCAGAAATTATTGTCAATAATTGTATAAAGGTAGAGCATGAAAACTTTATAATAGAAATGGGAAATCATATGACAGGTACTCAAGAATAATTTATAGAATTACAGATTTTATTCTCTCTGAATCTAAGTTCATATCTTTGACCTCTACCTCTAGCTCAAGTCACCAGCACCAACAGGAATGAACAAAGAAACCTTGTGGGTTCATGTACTCAATTTCCTAAATATCTGATCATAGCATAGGTTCAGTGGTAGATGATAATACAGAGGTTCTTCTACAGGTTAATTGCTGATTAAATAAAACTATTAGAGTGTTTCTTAGTGAATTTCTGTCATTTTCAAAGTATTTTAGGCTTGATGGAATTTTGCCAAGCTTTCAAACTTACGCAGCAACGATTCATGGTTATTAAGAGCAAATGCCCCAGAGGGATTAATCTGTGCTATTCCAACAAGCTGACCTTTTCCCAAAGACATAGCAATTTAATTATCTACTTTGAAAAGCACGATTATAGTAAAACTCAAAACCTGATTTATAGACAGGTTTTATATTCTCATCTATAATGCATGTAAATAAAAGTCTTTTGGGTTTCTTTTTGCCAGGGCTGTTATGCATATATTTTGTAACTAATAAGTACAAAATGGTTCTTGATTTATAAAACTATGGGCTTTTAAAATATAATTTCAGCTATTACTTAAAGGAATATTTCAAATTATGCGGGTATTACAGTCTGTCCTGACTCTAAATTTTGTATATCACTTGCAGTATTATATATAAACCGATGCTTTGATAATCTGTGAGCCTGAGAAACTTGACCTGAATAGTTTTTTTTTTATTTAAACACAAGCTGATGAAAATGATGTCATTTTCTTTTTAATGATACTATATCTCATCTCAAAGAAGTCTAAAGTAGAAACTCATCATGAGGTGAACTTGAAATTAGGAGCCCCTGACCTGGTCCATGAGGCTCAATTGGTTGGACGTTGCCCCATGCACAAGAAGTTATCGGTTTGATTCTTGGTGAGGGTACATGTCTGGGTTGCAGGCTTGATCCCAGGTTGGGGGTTGGTGGGTGTGCAGGAGACAGCTCTCTCCCTCTCCATTCTTATCTCTTTAAAAATTAATAAAAACATAGTTTAAAAAAAGAAATTAAGAGCTCATGATAATAAGGATTTGAATAACATAAATTATGTTCTTAGTCAACTAATCAGTTTCAAATATTTATTAAAGATTTATCTACCTACTATCATAACCCCCCTCCAAACAGATGTGGGTGACATTTGAAAGCACACACATACCTACATACACACATATAACAAAGGACTAAACCTGAGATACTAGAGCTTTTCTGCTTCTTAGTTTCTGAGTAGATGCCTTGCTCAAATCATAACACTGGTTACTAACAGTAGCCATGTGCAGTGTCAATGCCAAAGAGATGCTTGGAAAATTCTTTGTTGGTATTATAAGATAGTATTCACATTACTCAACAGGAATATAAAAGTAATAATATTTTACAGTTGTAGCTCTTTATGTCAAAATATGAAAACGAAATTTTAGGAACTTTTGTTTTAGCAGTATAGATTAAGAAAAAGGTTGGAGATTGTCATCAGTGTTAAAGAGAGAGTAAACTAAGAAGCTGGTTCAGCTGAGACCAGATGGCAGATTGGTGCTCTCAAAATCCAAAGAGATATTGCAAGAAGAAAGAAAGAATGGAGAGAATGATGCTAAAGAAATCAATTTAAAAAAAACCCAGCTGTTTGGGAGTCATAGAGTCTAGGGAAGTACTGTACCCCTGAAACGAAATTATATAACTAAAAACTGAACCCAACACTTAATAAGGTATACTTAAGAGTTCTTATCACAGGTTAGCATTAGGACCTAATGATCACCAAATAGTTTCTTCTACCATAGTGACCCAAAGATGCGTGCGCACGCGCACAAACACACACACTTGAAACTAGACTATGTAGAAAAATGCAGAAATACAAAGGTAATAGGTTTCTAGTCCCACATAAATTTATTATTTAGTTCTAAGACATAAAAGCAAAACACAGCATACCTATATGAAAAATGTTACCTGGAAAATACTCTCATCTCAGAGGCATAATCATGGAAGTGAAAAAGTTTTCACTTAGAAATTTCTGAATATTAGGAGCATATACTGAGAATCTCCAATCAATGGGAGATTTCAGGAAGAAAGGTAGAATCTAAGGGTCAGTTTTCTCCCAGATCTTCATGATATGATGCATCCAATATCAATTGATTGAGAGAGTGTTATAGTTTTAGAAAGTTCTGATTTATGATCCAGTGGTGTGAGATTCCTTCTCAATAGGCATATATGTCCCTTATGCTTTTTCACCAGAATTCAAGGTTAGAGTATGTGAAAGAAAAATTAAAGTGTGACAAAGATATATGAAAGTATAAAATATAAAATCAACTTAGTTTGACCTATTTAAAAAAGTTATTTAGAAATTAATTTTAAATACATGTTAAATAGGCATAAAGGTAGTAATTTTGTATATTTTAAAGATATGGTAAAATTTCAGTGATTCTGAATTGTTTAGAGATGGGGAAGTCAGGAATGTCCTTATTTATTTTAAGAAAATGAATTTTGGAGGCAGTATCATATCATAGTTAATAGCATGGATGCACATAAATAGAAAATGAGATATGAAACATCTAACCAGGGTATTAACTTCCTCTTTCTTTCTTCCCTTCTTTCTTTCTTCTCTGTGTTCTAAACATTTGTACAAGTAAATGCTTTTACACAGAAAAAGCAATTAAGATATTAAGCACATATATAGGAGGTGTTCACAAGGGTGTGGGCATGTGAGGGAGGCTGAAAAAATTGAAAAAAGGAAATTATTCAATAAAATAAAAGAATATTTTCTAGAGATAAAAAAGGAGTTTCACATCAAATAACCTACCAAAAGCCAAACAAAATTAACTTTTAATTACCCAACAGTAACACATCATTGTGAAATTATAGAATACTAACACTAGAGAGAGGGTCTGAAAAGCTTCCAGAGAACAAGAACTGCTAATTTCCAAAGGGGAGAAACTTAAAATATAGCAGACGATGATTAGCAACAGTGTATTCTAGAAGTCAATAGAACAATGTTGTCAAAGATTTAAAAGAAATGATTTTGAATCCATGCCAGACCTTCAATAAAGATAATTTTAGAAGAATAATAAGTTTAAAAAATATATATCTCCTTTGAATAGTTAAAAAAAATTACTAAAGGATATATACTGGAAAATGCAAAATAAATACCAAAAGAGGAAAGCATAAAATATAAGGAATTATGTGTATCTAACCCTATACAAGCAAACTAGGAATGTCAATTATGCAGCAGATAGAGAAAAGTTAAAAGCAATTAGTCTAAATTGTAGTGAAATCCTACAAATTATAACCAAGGGGTTCAGAGAAGTGTCTTCAGGAAATAAATTTTGTTAAACAAAGTTTGTGATTAAGAGGATGGAATGTCTTGCCCTGGCTGGTGTAGTTCAGTTGGTTGGGTGTCTTCCTGTGCTCTGAACGGCGGCTGGTTTTATTCTGATTAGCCACATGGCTGGATTGTGTTCTCAGTCCCCAGAGGAGGGGCACGCAGGAGGCAGGTGTTCTATGTTCTGCTCTCACATGGATGTCTCCCTCCCTCTCCCTTCCTCTCTTCAAAAAAATATTTTATAAAGATGGGATACTTTGTAATATGATAAAGAACTCATAATATATTTTGTTAATAAAAATGAAAATCTTTTACAAACAACAGAAAAAAAAAATCTCCACAAGCAGGTTTAGACTAAATATGAAGCAAATTAAACTAATCTACTTAAAAAAGTTATTTATGAACTATTTTTAAATACACGTTAAATAAGCATGAACGGTAGTAATTTTGTATATTTTAAGGGATACTTTTAAAGGTCATAGAGCTGTGATCGGGTATCACCATGCCTCATAATTTATGCTCCTGGGAGTCATGAAAAAATTGGAACAATGTTTGTATTTTAACAGAGTTCCCTGTTGGTTGTACAGAGCTTTTGTGAAAAGTTGGGGAGGAACTCTTTTATGGCCCTTTAAGACCAAGTGATCTGTACCAAAGCAGGTATAAATAACCTTTCTGAGCTACACCTTATTTTGGTTCTTTAAAAATAAACATGACAGAAGTTTCACTACATCAAGAAGCAGAGGCCAGTCAAGTATACTGTTGTTTTTCATAAAACAGTAATATACAAGTCAGGATAGGCTAGCTCATGCCATTGTAATAAACTGTAGTATCTAATGACTTTTAACACAAAGAAAGTTTACTTCTTGAATTTATCATAGACAGTGCTGGTCAAGTTACCCTCTGTGTGTTTTCTGCAAACAGTGACTCAGATAACCATGCCTTCCATTGTGTGGTTCTGCAGCTTCAGAATTCTTGGTTTTCAGAGGACTGACAGGGGAGACAAAATGTGCAGAAGGAGGTTTTAGGGGCCTGTCAATTACTTCACAAGTTCCACTCCATTCCATGGCCAACCAAACTGGAGGATCCTGTGGATACAAGTGAACATGATAGTTTCAGCCACAAACACCCCGCAACATTATGATATTATCTATAGTATTTGACACCTTGTTATTTAAGGAGAAATTACCAAATGGCACAGCTCACTTAGTCTTAAAGGGCCACCAAAGAGTTCCTCCCCAACTTTTCACAAAAGCTCTATATAACCAACAGGGAACTCTGTTAAAATGGAAACATTGTTCCAATTTTTTTATGACTCCCAGGAGCATAAATTATGAGGCATGGTGATACTCAGTCACAGCTCTATGACCTCATTTGTGACAGTGCCACTGTGCAGATACTCCTCTATTCTGTAGTGGAAAGTTAAAACAGAACACAAACATAATATTTAAAAAAAATTTTACACAAAATATACATACAGTTGCTCCTTGAACATGAGTTTGAATTGTGCGGGTCTATTTACACACAGATTTATTGTTTTAAATAAATATACAGTTGGTTAAATTTGACTACATCTAGATGGGAATGAGGATAAAGAACATTAGTTTTACTTTTCTAAATACACTACTGTTTGATACTCTGTTTTCTTACTTTACATGTATCATTTTTATGGGAAAAAAGTAACAACTTCCTATATAATAAAGAGGTAATATGCAAATTGACCCTCACGCCATAACGCCATCACAAGATGGCTGCCCTGCCCAGCCCCTCCCCCTGTCCCACCCCTGATCAGCCTCTCCGACCCCAATTGCGGGTGGGATGGCTAGCCAACTCCCCCACCCCTCCTGGCCCCTCACCCAGGCTGGCGATGCCCCCACGCTTTCCCGGGGTGGGGGGTACCGCAGGCAGGCTGCAAGCATGGCGTTGGTCAGAGGCAAAGGTCTTGGCTGTCCCTGGCTTAGAGAGTCCAGAAAACCTCAGCAGTGACCAAAGACCAAGACCGAGTGGAAAGGTCCCTGCCGGCGCTTATGGCTCAAAGTGCCAGGAGGAGGCGGAGCGTCTTGAACTTGCAACCCTGGCATCTGCACACCAAGCCTTGGGGCACACCATGCGGGTGATCCCTGTGGGTGAAAGGGGGAGAGTAGGGAGCTGGGGTGCGGAGCTGGGAGGGCCTGGAGTCTTCGGGAGCAGTCTGCCTGCTGAGGTTGCTGTGACCCATGCGCTGGAGCTTGGTCAAAGCCCCTGGTCAACTCTGCCACTTGCCTTCCAGGTGCAGCTAGCCCTAAGCCGGCTGGCATTGCTCTCAGAGAAGCAGCTGTCACTGTACTAAGGTAAATAAGATAAATCAAAGAGCTGAGAGTAAACATCCTCCAGCCCCTTCCTATGACCCTGGGTGAGGAGGGCTGAGATGGGGGTAATGGAAAACGGCTGCTGCTTTGCATTTCATAATGAAAAGACCCCTGCTATGTAGAGAGGAGAGCTGATTCATTTCCAGCAACACCTGGTGTGTTCCCTGCCCCAGCCCTGAAGCCTGACAGCACCCAGCAAAGGTGTGTGCACACAGCCATGTTGGCCTGGCTCCTGGAATGTTGGGAGCAAGTTTGAGCTGCATTGATGAAAAAAAAAAAAAAAGGTAAAGATTGAAAAGCACCTCTTTATACTCAAATGGCACTATAAAATGCAGATTATAGCATCTGATTTTGTCTACTGTATTGATTTTGAGGCAGAGTGCATAAATAGGTTCATGGGAAAAGCAGAATAAACAAATGGAAAGGGAGAGGATCTTGCCGTCCACAGCACTGAACGTTTTTCGTTATTTTTTTCTTCTGTTCTTCAAGTCAGTATATGCCATTTAAACCACTTTATGCTTTAGGTAATGAGCTAATGCTTCCTCTATTGAGAGCAAGCAGCAGTGCCTTTCATATGAGTCGCATACATTTAATCCATTCAAATGGAGCATACTGAGTGGAGAGAATGGTATGTGTCATTATATAAAGAACTTGGCATTAGGATGCTATCTGGCTGAAGATCTTATTTATTTTGCAATTTAGAGAACATAGACAAATCAGGCATTGAAAATGAATGTGCATGCTGAAGTGCATAACTTTATTTTCACCCCTAATGACCAAACGACCGGACACCAGGAGGTGAATTGATGGGTCCCGTGGCATGGCAGGTCTGGGTTAGGCTGTGTGGCACAGGCCAGGCCGGGGGACCTGAGGCTACGCCCTCTGCCCCAGCACCGGGACATGAGGCTGCGTCCTCCACCCAGTGGGGCCGGCTGGGTCTTGGTGTTGCCCAATGGGGGTGGGGCCAGCTGGACATTTCTATTATAGAGAAAGGGCAAATAGCAATATTAAAATATTTCCTCTAATTAATTCTCTTTTAATGTGCATGAATTTTGTGCACCGGGCCAAGAGTTATTATTATAATAATACTGACACAATATGCTGCAGTACTAGACAATATCTTGATACAGATTCAAACTTGAAAGTGAAATTATAGCATTCTAGATTCACATGTAATATTAAAGGCAACATGTCTAAACCTCTATCAGATATATGAGTCAATTCCCCAAATATATTTTTATCACTGTTTTAATGCCTCTGTTAAAAAGAAGTTTAGTGTACTTTTTGGTATGGCATTGCATCTCAATATAGCTCTACTACAGGTCTGGTGCACCAAATTCATGCACAGCTGGGGTCTCTAGGCCTGGCTGGTGATAAGGGCCAATCAAGTTCCCTGCCTCCCCACCTCTCCGCCTCCCTGCCTCCCTACCTCCTCCTTCCCTCACCACCCACACACCACCACTGAGTGGTTCCCCACCTCCCCACCTCCTCCATCCCCCCTCCTCCTTCTCTTGCCACCCATGTCTGCTACCACTCACTCCTGGATCCCCATCCCAGCCCAGGGCCTGACAACCAGGGGAAGGGACTAACTGCCACTGCGGTGGGCAGATCAGGGCCTGCTGGCTGGGGGGAAGGGCAGAAGGAGGGACCTGGGAGGTTGGCTGCCAGCCCCAAGGAGAGAGCCATCCCTCAGCACCCCAGGAAAGAGGCCACATCCACTGCTACCTACCCCAGTTCCCTACCCCATTAAGCGATCGGAGCCTGCTGGCTGGGCGGAGGGACCGGGAAGTTGGCCTCCAGGCCCCATGGGCGATTGGGGCCTGCAGGCTGAGGGCAGCCCTGCATTGAGAGTCTGCCCCCTGGTGGTCAGTGCACATCATAGTGACCGGTTGTTCTGTCCTAATGGTTGCTTAGGCTTTTATACATATAGATTCATGAGTAGGTTCTTTTCTATTAAACAGTAAAACTACCTCATTTCAACATTTCCCATTTATTTTTTAGTTGATTACTGATAAAATAATAATGTTTAAATTAGAAAAGGTTAAAATATTAGGAGTTCAATTTACAGAAATATTTTTATCTCAAAAGTGGCAATAACATACATTTATACAAATTATACCAGTTTGTTAACAATCCACTAAATCTCAACAGTTGCGTCAGGTTTGTCATGTAGCACAATCACTCTCCCCTGTTAACAATAATAGTCCTTATTATTAAAGGGTATTATAATCCAAAAAAAGTGCCTACAGCTTATTTTAATTCAATAGGGAATTACCTCTGTTACTACTTTAAGGACAAATAAAACTAAAAAGGACTAATCTAAATCCCCATACTGTTAAGAATACATGATTGTTTATGGGAGATTTATGGTACTGAATATCTATTTCTAGGCCCTTCCAATAGCAGTATGAGTCTTGGATTTTTTTCTGTTATTATAAATTGAGAATCAACCCTCTTTCCTTGTAAATGAAATGCTTTTGTTGCCTTCTGTCTGGCTGCTTTCACTCCGAAAACAAGAGAATATGTCATCAACATATTTATCCTAGTAATGCATGTTTTACGATTTTAATATATCTGTATAATATATCCATTGTAACATTTTTGTAAACAAAAATCTAAACTTAGAAGAAGCAAATAATTCAACAAACCTCTATTGTATTTAAACATTTACATTTCTTCCAAGATAAAAGAGAATAAATAAATCACAAAGTTTATGACACTCTTGCCTCAATATTTAGGAGAAACCATGTCATGGTCTGTGTGTCTAAACCTGACATGGGCCATCATGTGGCCAAGCGCAGCCAAGGCCACACTTGATTGTAGCTTCTGTCACCTGAAAAAGATGTCCGGATCCTTCAGACAAAAGCCTGTTGGCCCCAACATCTTGTGGTCCCATAACTGAAACCTCTAGACTCTTATCTTTCAAAAGCAGCCAGACAGAGCGCGCGCACACTCACACACACACACACACACACACACACACACACACAGGGTTATGACATAAAAACTCTAAATACCGTTAAAAATTTATTTTCTAGTATAAAACTTTACCTCCCAAAAACTTCCTTGAAATAATCAACATGTTATATTCTTTTAGGCAAGAAATAGCATATGCAATAAGAAAATTTTCTATTTTTAAAAATAAACAAAGGGAATTCTGGGAAGATGGTAATTGTGAAATAGTTTTTTAATCTCCCACATCCTTGTAAAAATAGACAGATGGACAACATCTACAACAAAACTAGCTGTAAGTTAGCCCCACTAACGGAAGTAATGAAAACAAGCACCGCCAGGATCCCTGGTCAGTCAGGCTCACTCCACAGCCCGCGCCTGTACTAATGCTGCTGTGCTACAAAGGACATGCGTAGCTGCCATTGCAGTGTGTTCTTCATCCTCGGCCTATTGTGTGGAGATGACGCTATGCTGAGCGCAGAAAAGCAGATTACTCCCTTCTCAGTGTATTCTAGACACAAAGAAAACTTAGCTCTTTAAAGGCAGCTTTCCCCCAGCAATGTCACGTATCTCTGTTTGCTCATTTGGCTGTTCTTCCTCACCTCCAAGAGTGAGCACTGGAGTCTGGTCTGCAATCCCCCGGAAGGGACTGCTGAGAATGACATTATTATTCAGTGTCTCAAAAAAGTATTCTCTAACTACAACTCCACAGCGACAAGAAAAAGATTGGTTGAACATGATAGAATCCAACAATTTTGGGTGTGAATTCTGTACTTTTCTAAACAGAGAATTTGAGCATAGCTATATAGAAAACCCATAAAGGATGTGCTGTGGAAGTCTGGTATAAAACTGGGCTGATCTTTTATTAGAGAAATGATAGAAGACTTTAACCAACAGGGATAATGGAAGCTGCATCCCATTTTTTCTTCTCCCAGGAAATGTTACCTCAAACCTTCACTCCTTGATTGCGATTCTTTGTTAAAATGCTCTCATTACTAGTTCTTAGGCTGCATTTCAGGATCTAAGCCTCAGTAATTATATCCTTCTTTTAGGTGTGTGAAATACCCCTATTTGCCTGTCTTATTATTGCAAGAATGGCTTTCTTAGTTTTAAATCTGAGCCATTTTGTGCCTGTGTATCCTGATGACAATCTGCCTTACTTTTGCCTGTAGGAAAGATGGTGTTTTATTCTTTTCTTTAGCAGAGGGAGCCATTTGCACTTCTGCGTGTAACCCAATGGAATCTGTCCTGAGATAATTCCTGCATTACGCCATTAAACATCCTCCTAGAAACAGTACTTTAGGGCATTATTTTCCAATTTACTCACAAAGTCATCAAGGCAAATCCAAACATACGCATGAGTTTTCAGTAAAGTGTTCCTTCTCATCAGACACAAAGGGTCTGGATAGAAAGTGTCCTCATGGGCTTGGGCAGTGTACAGAACATCAAAACTTGGAATTAAGCAGCATGAAACTATGTGAGCCAAATATCCAAGCAACTTGCCAAAGGACACTACGATGGAAGCAGGCAGACAATCAGATTTCAAATCAACAGTGCAACCCAAGTCAGGAAAACAATGATTCCTGGTTTGAAAACAAGCAACATAAATACTGTGGGGAACTAATGATGAAAAATTTCCAAGCAGACGGTGGTGAAGTGACAATTTCCAAGCAGATGTGGACAAAGTGGTGCACAGCTGTGGGGACTTATTATCTGATTCCAAAGTACTTGAGCTTGGGAGATCCAGACATTTTTATAAGTGAGCAATAGAACATACATTGTTTTAGTTTCATTTTTCTTTAGACTTCTTAAGTAAGAAAACCATTTTAATAGGAACATATTAGGGTATGACCTATACTTTGAGAATTTAAATTCTGACTTGGAAAACTAATTAGAAAATACTTTTCTCTAACATCACTAAAGTCAATATCTATACTAATAAAAGCTTAGGTGGTCCTTGCACATGATATCATCACAAGATGGCCACCACAAGATGGCCACCACAAAGATGGACACCACAAGATGGCCACACGCACAGTGGAGGTGGGGCCTGGTGGAGGAGGTGGGTCACAGCAGGGGAGGGCAGTTATGGGCAATCAGGCTGGCAGAGGAACAGTTAGGTGTCAATCAGGCCAGTAGGGGAGCAGTTAGGGGATGATCAGGCTGGCAGGCAGAAGCTGTTAAAGGCAATCAGGCAGGTAGGCAGGTGAGTGGTTAGGAGCCAACGGTCCTGGATTGTGAGAGGGATGTCTGACTGCCAGTTTAGGCCCGATCCCTGTGGCAGTGGGACATCCCCCGAGGGGTCCCAGATTGGAGAGGATGCAGGCCGGACTGAGGCACACCTCCCCCCGCCCCCTGCACAAATTTCGTGCACCAGGCCACTAGTTAAAATATAATGATTTAGCTGTTTCTCTCATTAAATTACTCTTGGTAAATGTAAGATATGTGAGTACTCTTGTAGATCTTTGCTCTTAATTTGCAAATGAAATAAATCCAAGCAGTGGTAACTGGAAGGCTTTGTATATCTTCCAAAATCTTTTGATTAGTTTCAAATATGCTAACATCATGTGAAAAGAAAGATTTGGGTATTATCACACCTATATAAACACACCATGGACTATAATTAGTATTTTTGTTTTATATGGCAGAAAGAGTTATTCTATTCCTTGGGTTTCATATTAATACTCAAAAATTTCAGTTCTTCTATGATTCTCATAGACAGACTTTTAAAATTTCTTTATATCATTAAATACATATTTCGGTTATAAAACATTTCCATTTAAATAATAAAATTTGGCCTTCTAGAATCAAGTAAAAAGGGATTCTTGAATCAAAAGATTGAAAAACAATTTATAATACATATTTCTTTTGGCCTAAAAAAAAGTAGGAAAAAAATTAGCCACCATATACATATTTTGTAAGCCAACATACTCAAGAATAAGCATAACAACTTATTTAAATTTAAATTCATTCAAAAGTTTTATTTTATTTCTGCAGCTAAAAGAAGACAGTTCTAGTTAGTCCTGAATTATCATTGAAAGGCTTGTTCTCACTAAATCCTCCTTAATTTTGTCACCATTATAATGTCCTCCCAACCTGCTTCATACAGAAACATAGAAAGCTACAGAGTCTATGAGATGGAACTTCTTTTTTAATTTCTATTGAAGAATGGGAGTCAGTCCTTTCCTTCTATGATCTAGCAATCTGCTGCTCTAGGAAGCCCACATTCTGACAGCTAACGTAGTGAGAGGCAGAGATCTACATTACATATGAAGTGAAAATCATATACCTGGCAAGACAGCACTAAAACTGCCTGCTGAGCTATTGAGTCAGATGTCTAGAAACAGTAATGTTGAGCCCTAGTTGATTTGGCTCAGTGTATAGAGAATCAGCCCTCAGACTGAAAGGTCCTGTTTTTCACTCTGGTCAAGGGTACGTTGTAGTTTCATCCCTGGTCCTAGTCCGGTCAGGCAGGGTGTTTGCAGGAGGCAACCAATCACATGGATGTTTCTCTCTCTGTTCCTCTCCCTCCATTCCACTCTCTCTAAGAATCAATGGAAAATATTCTCAAGTGAGGATTAACAAACATAAATAAATAAATAACAAATAGTAATGTTGGAAATGAGTGTGCAACTTTAAATTGTTGCTATCTGTACTGCTTTGAGCAGAAATCAAGACAGCACTGTATCACTCCCTTAGCCAGTTCTCCCTCCTCACCTCCAGCAAAGGAACAACAAGGTGTAAATGGAAAACACAGAGCAACATCACAGACTGTAAAGAGAGGTTTGTAGGTTTACCACATAGTAAAGCCACCATAGGCAGAAGAGTACCAGGAAATACTTTTGTAATATTGTGGACAAAACAATGCTTGAGGGGACACATGCCAATCCAAATAACAGTGGATTATGAGTATTCCAACATAATCATAGTAGCAGATCTTTCCCAAGGAAATGGATTTATACTCTATTATTTAGAAAAGGATATCCTTCTTGTGAAAGAAGTATAAGTGATATTGCAAAACAATATTTGAGCCATAAATTTGACTTTTCAGGTCAATTGCTCCAAACTTGAAATAATTGTTTTGGGTCAGCACAAATAATAATTCATATAGAAGTAGCCCAAGTATGTCTTTCCAAAGACAGGTGCACATTTACTCAATTTCTCTCTACAAAGATTTTTATCACTGTATTCTGTTACAGTAAACGTATTTAATTACTGAGATTTTTGGATTGTTTTTAAATAATAACACATAGCTATACAGTTCCTGTTTGTTGTTCGTATCTAGTGATGATTCAGACAGTTATTTGAGTAATTCACCTAAAGCAGGATTAGGTGAATCCTGAGAGACAGTGGGTATACTGGAAAGTACTCAGATGTTAAAATAAGTTAGAAATGCCTATGTTCTGGAGTCAAGACTGTCTCTTCAATAAATGGTGTTGGGAAAATTGGACAGATACATGCAAAAAAAATCAAACTAGATCACCAAATTATACCATACACAAAAATAAACTCAAATAGATAAAGCACTTAAACATAAGATGGGAAACCATAAAAACCTTAGAAGGATCCATATGCAGCAAAATATCAGATATCTGTCATAGCAATACCTTTACTGATACATCTCCTATGACAATGGAAGCTAAGGAGAAAATAAACAAATGGGACTACATCAAAATAAAAAGCTTCTGCACAGCAAAAAAAAAAAAAAAAAAAAAAAAAAAAAAAAACAAGCAAAAAAAAATCCATCAACAAAGCAACAAGAGAGCCCACTGCATGGGAGAACATATTTGCCAATGTTACATCAGATAAGGATTTAATCTTCATAATTTATAGGGAACTCATACAACTTAGCAAAGGGAAGATAAAAAAATCCAATAAAAAATGGGCAAAGGACCTAAATAGACACATTTCGACAGTGGACATAAAGAAGGCCAAGAGAGGTATGAAAACATGTTCCAAGTCACTAATCATCCGAGATATGCAAATCAAAACAACAAATCAATAAATGACAAGTGATGGCCAGGATGTGGAGAAAAGAGAACCCTTGTGCACTACTGGTGGGAATGCAGACTGGTGCAACTGAAAGAGGAATTTTAGGGGAACATAGGCAGGTTAGGGAATTTTTAGAATTGGGGTCCATAGGAAAAACAATATAGGGCTACAGATGGGGAGATGGTACATTTCCATAACACAAGGAAGCCAGGTGCAGTTATATTTCCATAAGACACAGGGAGCAGAAACAGTTTCATTTACATAAGACAAGGAAACAGCAATAGATATATTTCCATAAGACAAGGGAACTGGAAGTAGCCAAAAAGGTCTATATTTACAAAATAAAGAAGAAGGAAGAAAGCTCAGAAGGAATAGGAGGACAATGAGGGAGGAGGGCCTCAGGAGTCACTATAGTAACAAATTAGGAAGGGAATATTGAGCAATCAGAGGGGATATCAGGACACAGGAACTATAGCCTTTATAAACCATGGAAACAAGAAGTCAGTGGGACTCTATCCCCCGCCCCACATGGGAGTCTGTGCTTTGAGAATCTTTCCCTTTCCCCATGTGGAAGTCTATACTTATTCTTCAATGAATTTCCACCTTTGTGATACTTCTCTCTGTCTGTGGATTCTTCATTCAACTCTGGTGGACAAAGAATAGTGTTCCAGTCCAAAAATTCTGTATCACAGCCACTGTGGAAAATAGTATGGAATTTCCTCAAAAAATTAAAAATGGAACTTCCATTGATCCAGTAATTCCACTGTTTAAAAAAATATATATTTTATTGATTTTTTACGGAGAGGAAGGGAGAGGGATAGAGAGTTAGAAACATCGATGAGAGAGAAACATCAATTCATCTGTCTCCTGAACACTCCTCACTGGGGATGTGTCTGCCATCAAGGTACATGCCCTTTGACTGGAATTGAACCTGCGACCCTTCAGTTTGCAGGCTGACGCTCTATCCACTGAGCCAAACTGGTTAGGGCTAATTCCACTTCTAGGAATAGATCCCAAGAAACAAGAAACACCAATCAGAAATAATATGTGCACCCTTATGTCCATAGCAGCACGATTCACAATAGCTAAGATTTGGAAATGGCTTTAGTGCTCATCAGCAGATGAGTGGATTAAAAAACTATGGTACATTTACACAATGGAATACTACACTGCTGTGAAAGAGAAAGAGCTCTTACCATTTGCAACACCATGGATGGACCTGGAGAGCATTATGCTAAGCCAGTGGTCGGCAAACTGCAGGTCGCAAGCCACATGCGGCTCGCGAGCCACCATTTGCCGCTCTGTTGACTAATGAGTTTGCCGACCACTGGGATAGGGGCTTAATCACAAGGAACAACAACAGCCTGTAATTATTGGAATTGAGAGTCTAGGTCAGTGGTCGGCAAACTCATTAGTCAACAGAGTGGCAAACTGTGGCTCTCAAGCCGCATGTGGCTTGCGAGCCGCAGTTTGCCGACCACTGTGCTAAGTGAAATAAGTCAGTTGAAGAATGATAAATATCACATGACTTCACTCATTTATGGAATATAATGAACAACATAAACCCATGAACAAAAATAGATCCAGGGACATAGGAGCATCAAACAAACCATCAAAGCTCAGAGGGAAGGCAGGAGAGTTTGGGGGGTAAGAGATCGACCAGAGGACTTATATCTGTGCATATGAGCATAACCAATGGACACAGACAATAAGGAGGTGGGAGCATGGGCTGGAGGGGTAGAAGCATGCAAGGACAGGTCAATGGGTTAAAAAGGAGACATATGTAAAACTTTCAATAATAAAAATTATTTAAAAAAAACCCAGAAATGCCTATGTTCTACCATTACTTGATGACAAGTTATCTATAATAATAAAAGCATCATATGCAAATTGACTGAATGGCTGAACAGCAGAATGACCATCTGGATGACCTTCCAGATGAAGCCAGGGCTGTGAGGGCTGAGGCAGCCGGGCCTGGGAGGGCCAAGCCCCTTGCACAAATTTCATGCAGAGGGCCTCTAGTTTTACATAAGGCTTTAATTCCTCATTCACAAATTTATAACTTTTGAAGGGATTTGTAATAGCTAAAAGAATAAATTTTAGAAGCCTAGCACATGTCAGATGCTCAACATATACTGCACAGTAGCTATGATTATTTTGTAGTTGCAATGTGAAGGTAGGAATCATGCTGGGAGATTATATTAATTTTATATTGCTGCTTCTATGACAACACCACAAATTTAGAAACATAACAATACAGGTTTTTTATTCTTTATTTTCTACTAGAGGCCCGGTGCACAAAATTCGTGCATGGGGGGGTTGTCCCTCAGCCCAGCCTGCACCATCTCCAATCTGGGATCCCCCCGAGGGATGTCCAACTGTCCCACCTGGATCGGGCCTAAACGGGCAGTCAGACATCCCTCTCACAATCTAGGAATGCTGGCTCCCAACTGTTCGCCTGCCTGCCTTCCTGATTGCCCCTAACTGCTTCTGCCAGCCAGCCTGATCACCCCCTAACCACTCCCCTGCCAGCCTGTTTGATGCCTAACTGCTCCCCTGCCAGCCTGTATGCCCCTAACTGACCTCCCCTGCAGGCCTGATTGCCCCCAACTGCCCTCCTTTGCAGGCCTGGTCTTTCCCAACTGCCCTCCCCTGATGTCCATCTTGTGTCCACATGGGGGCAGTCATCTTTGACCACATGGGGGCAGCCATTGTGTGTGTTGGAGTAACAGTCAATTTTCAAATTATTCTTTTATTAGATAGGATTAGGTAGGATAGAGGCCTGGTGCATGGGTGGGGTCCAGCTGGTTTGCCCTGAAGGGTGTCCCAGATCAGGGTGTGGGGTGGCCTGGGTGAAGGGCCTGTGGTGGTTTGCAGACTGGCCACGCCCTCTGGCGACCCAAATGGAGACCCTGGTATCTGGGATTTATTTATCTTCTATAATTGAAACTTTGTAGCCTTAAGTGGAGGCCAATGCAGGCCAGGGCAGGCAGAAAGCTTGGCTTCCTCCATTGCCAGGGAAACCCAAGCCTCCTGCTCTCTACATGGCTGCAGCCATCTTGGTTGGGTTAATTTGCATACTCGCTCCTGATTGGTTGGTGGGCGTGGCTTGTGGGTGTAGCAGAGGCATGGTGAATTTGCATATTACTCTTTTATTAGATAGGATTTCAGAATATCAGAGGTGTGACACAGACCTCATAAGGCTAAGATCAGTGTATTGCCATGGTGTGATTTTCCTGGAGGCTCTAGGAGAGAATCCATACCCTTGCCTTTTCCAGCTTCTAGTTGCTGCCTGCATCCCTTGGCTCATGGCCCTCTCCCTCCATCTTCAAAGCCATCCACATCAGCTGAAGTGCTATCTCACTTCTATTTCCCACTCCCACTTTAGAGAATCCTTTTGATTGCATTGTGCCCATCCAGACAATTTAGGATAATCTCTGTTTCTGAGGTCATTTTATTACCAATCTTTATTCCAGCTGCAACCTGATTGCCCTTTGCTGTATAACTTAACATATTCACAGCTTCCAAGGTTTAGGATGTAGACAACTTTGAGGGCCATTGTTCTGCCTCCACAGATAACTACAGATATAAGCAATGCTTAGTTTACTCAAATACAGACAAAGTTGGGTATGTGATTTCAATAATCATACTGATTGGTTATGCTTTCTGAATTATTGTTGAGAAAAGCAATTTGGTTTAGTTATGGCCTGAAGCCTTACAAAATTAAATCGTTGTTTTCTTTTTTCATGAATGCATCATAATTTCACTTTCTAGTGATGCCCTTGTGTTTAAAGTCCATCAATAAATGGTTTATTATAAACATATATACACACTTAAAACATCTGTCCTTTCTTAGTGTGGAAGACTAAGTGAAATCAATATTAATTTTATTTTGGGGCTTTCATCAGATCAAAAAGAGGAAAGGACTATAGCTTTTCCTTTCAAGCCTCAGGGAAAAAGGAAATCTATTTGATTGATGTATGTATGACACATAACAAAAAGGATAAGTGAAAGTCAGTTACTCTTCTAAGCAGAATGCAAAACTTAAATTTTAGGTTCTCTAAGACATATAAGAGCAGCATTTTAACATTTCAAATAGTACTCATTAACATTGATGTGATTCATAAACATAACTGACAACAAAAAATAAGATTATTCACAAATTTTGAAAACTAAATTGCTTAAAGGATATTATGGAGGCATTTAGTTGGAAAATATCCTTCCTAGAAACTTTGTCTTCAGGCAAAAAGCAACAAGCCACAATTCTTATTCTATGCCCTTTGCAAATAGCACCTTTAAGCTTCTCCATAGCTTTTTGGAGCTGACCAGTCCTGATAAATAAAAAGGTCTTTTAGATTGTTTCACCAGGTGATGAAACTGAATAAAGCTAACACAGAAATTGATCAACAACTGGATCTTTGCAGTCTGAAAAACTCAGTAGTCTAAGAAAACTGCTATGATTTGGGGAATTTATTACTGAGACACTGAACAAATCTTTCAAATTTATTTGAATTTTTTATTAACCATTAAAAGCTGATGACTGAGTGAATTAGTTTAGGCATTTCGTCATTTTCTCTGGATTAATGTGAGTTACTCTGACAAACAAGTAGGGTGGTACATTAGCTTCCTCACTTGAAGTTAAGCAACAGATCTAAGATTCTTATAAGACCTTTTGAAAAAGGCTTGGTAACTTTTGCTCAGTGATTAGCAAAATTAATGCAGATAAATCACTTGTGTGATCTTGTTGAAATGGAGAGTATGATTCAAGAGGTCTAAGGTGGTGCCTGAGATTTTGCACTTGTAACAAGCTCCTGGGGGGAGTTACAGGACATCTGCCAGCAACAACACTTAGTCCACCAAATCAACTTCTTCGTGGATTTCTCTATTGCTCCTTCCATTAAATGCCCTCCGTGCGTTTGGTCTGTCTCAGTTACCTCCACATTTTTGGTAGTATTACACGACATGCTCAGTTTTGTTGACGTATTTTATAGCATACTAGTTCTTAGTATGGATCATAACCCAAAGACTTCTCGCATATTTCTTATATTTAACATGAAGGAAATATGGCCAGCCTCTACCCTTTTAAAAAGAGATGTGTTTTTCTCATTGTTGTTATTATTTTTAATTTGCTTTTCAAGAATTTCTGGCTTCAATTTGTGAACCATTTTATTTTTTATCTCATACTTTTTAAATAATTTTAAGCCAAGTATATGTGTGTTTTTTTCCTATTTTCCTGGATTTATTGAAATATAAATATTTTTTAAATTTAAGCTGTGCAACAGGATTTGATGATTTTATATATATAAATTATTACTACAATAAGGTTAGTTGACATCTCCATCACTTCACATAACTAAGATTTTGTGTGTGTGTCAGCGTGTGCGTGTGTGAGTGAGAGAGATAACATTTAAGATCTACTCTCTTAGCAGCTTCAAGTATGTAATACAGTATTGTTAACTATAATCATTATATTGCACATTAGGTCCCCAGAACTTATTAATCTTATAACTGGAAGTCTGTACCCTTTGATCAACCATCTCACCATTTCCCCCTACTCTCCAGCAGGTGACAACCACCATTTACTCACCATTTCTATGAGTATATAAGCTAGATATATTTGAGTATGTACTATGCATGATTCTGGAAACAAAAGAGGAATAAGACAATTTTCTTGTTTTTAATAAGCTTGCTACCAAACTCAAAAGACAGAGCCATATTCACAAAGATGTCTGCTGGGAAGGGGTGGCACATGTCACCAAAAAATGACATTTAAACTGTGCCTTGAAGAAGGATAAGATTTTCCCCAGTGATATTAAAGTAATATGACATTAAAGAGAGGGGTGTTAGGGGACCTGATGAAAGAAGGTAAAGGGATAATAAAAACAAACAAACATATATGTATATAGCATATAGACAGAGACAATAGTGTGCTGATAGCCAGAGGGAAAAGGGGGGTGGGGAGTAGATGGAGGTGGGCAAAGGAGATAAAATGAGGATCAAAAGAGACTTTGCTTAGGATTATGGGAACACAGTGCAGGGTGCAGATGATGTTCTATTGAGTTGTATACTTGAAACCTATATGGTTTTGGGAACCAATTCAGCCCTATAAATACAACTTAATAATAAACTTAATGAAATTTATCATTTAATGAAGCCATACCATGGGCCAAGATACAATGTTCCTCAGGAACAATGTTAGAAGTTAAATTTCTAAAGGTATGTTTTAATGTTCAACATGCTCTATCTCTCCATTTGTCATTAATATCATCATAAATTTGAAGAAGAGAATGACTTTATGGATTTTGCTGACATAACTTCTGTTATGAAAACCATTTCCAAACTTACTACATGTCTTGGATATCTCTGGAAGGCAAGAATTGGGGTCAGAGAATATGAGTATGTTACAGAAAACTGTTTAGGATTTAATTGAAGTGAAAGAAAGGTTATGATTTCATTTGTTTGCACACTCTCTGCTTGAGTCCTAAAGCCACAGTGAACAAAGTCTGACAACCCTGAAGCTTTCAATGCCAAGAAGAAGGTCTTGTGTGTGCATTGCCATTGACATTTCCAATGTGCCCAGTGGTTGAGCCCTCCCATCTGAGTATAAATGCTTTCTCTGGCTGCAGTCTTCAGTCACTTAGGTCTCCCTAGCTGAGGACCCAGACACCTTGGAGCAGAGATAGCAAATGCATGAGCAAAAAAACAAAATAAAATTCTGGCCAGTGGGGCCCAGTAGTTGAGCATTAACCCAACAATCAGGAGGTCATGGTTTGATTCCCTGCCAGGACACATGCCTGGGTTGTGGACTCAACCCCCAGTGGGGGCATGCAGGAGGCAGCTGATCAGTGATCTTCTCTCATCATTGATGTTTCTCTCTCTTCCTCTCCCTTCCTCTATGAAATCAATAAAGATATATTAAAAGAAAAACAAAAGAATTGTTGTTTCACTGCACTAAATTTGGGGTGATTTCTTATCAATAGACAACTGAAAAAGTAATAAGATATTCTCTAAATTATTTAGAACAATTTATGGCCCATGTAAGTGTTCAGTAAATGCTTTTTAAAAAAATTATATTGAGAAATAAATACCCCATCCATTTCCTTCATTATTTCACCCTAATTTCACCCATATTTTCTCTTACCTTTAAAATTTTAATGAAAGTTATAAGATTATCTCTGCCTGATATATTTGACTCTTGCTTCTTAACAGGTCTAGGTTTTTAAATAGCATGTTAATTTAAGTCATCATATTTTAGTCTAAATGAAGTAAGGTATTATCTAAGTGAAAATGTTATTTGAGAGGTCTAATGAGGTATTATTCTTTCCTGGTCATTTATCTGGTTTTATAAACCAACATACATAATTTAATTTTTATAACATTACAAATTCCTTCTAGATTTCAAGGCCTTTATTTTCAAATTTCTTAAAGGTGCATCCTTGACCTCCTGTAACCCTGGACTTGTTCTCACACAAGTCATTATAAATGGTTAATAGATGGTGAAAAGAGTCTAAGGACACACTTTCCACTTTGAATAAATGTTCTTTTTCAATGGTACCTTTCTACTTGATCATGCCAGTTTAGAACTACAACCCTCTATATTGTCCGCATAGCAAATCATTATTAATTACAATGGATGTTTTATCTGCTGGCTGTAGTAACAAGTTGATTTAAACCTCCCAAGTGGACCCTAATACCCAGAAAAATTATGCACATATTTTGTCAGGAGAGCATTGTAGCCCAACCCCCCCTCCCCCACTAGTGCCTAGTTCCCTCTCTGACCTTCTCCTCTTTGATGTTGACTCTGTCTGTGGTTTCAGCTGGGTTTTGGATGTTCAGAGGTTTTTAAGAGGACCCCTTATTCATTGTGCAGGAACAGAAGTGTAGGAAGATATAAGAAGGAAAAAAAAAAAAAAGCCTGGTGGTAATCATATGGGCTTTGGAACTGCACTGTTAAGATTCATATCTCAGTTTCACAGCTTACTTGCTATGTGACCTGGAGCAAGTGACTCACATTTTCTGTATAATAAGATGGTGACAATAATCACACAGGGTGCTTGTGATGATTGTTAAATTACTCAAAATGCATATAAGTGATTGTCACATAGCCTGTGCTTTAAAGCATTGTTTCTTATTATTAGTAGCCTCCACTGTAATGGAGGTGGTTCTTTTTATGTTTTTTCATCTCTATGTTTACTATATTATCTTCTCATCCTTTTAAACTCTGTTCCATACAATGCTGGGTTTAATTTATGTTACTCCCCCCACCCCTTTTTAAAATAAGAACTCTATTGTATTTGATGAAATTTGTTACAGAGAAGCAAAGCTTTCCACCTTTTCCAAAAGCGCAGTGACCCACCTGCATTTAATACAGACACAACTAATTGTAACCATAAAGAGTCACAAGTCGAATTCACCCTTCTATTGTTAGGGTTGGCAGTTGCGTGAAATATACTCTCTTTGGTTTCATTACTTAATTTCTTAACCAATTACTTCTCTAACTTGGTACAGTCAATTATCTTCAGCCCCATTGATTTGCTCCCAGTTTCAAAGCTATGTTAAAAGCCCTCTTGCACTATCCTAAAGTTGACTGTGTTTCAGAGTAAAACTAAGGCTCTGAACATACTATGTGAGAGGGCCAATCTTTATTTCTAGAAAACTATTGTGATTTCATAAGGTTGCTCAATTTCTTGAAGACTGCAAACAGAGCCAAAATATAGAAGGACTTAGGTATAACACTTTTTGTCTCCTGTTTTAGCAAGGACAACTTCAGTCGGCCACTGCTGAATTCATTTTTTAGATGGTTGGATATATTTTTCATAAATAAGTGATCTCTGTAATTCCTGTTCATGTACCAAATTCATATCTTTAGAAATGTGTCCAAAATTACTAAAGATGATGTGTTTTGAAAATTATTGTTCTTAGCTTTATATTCAGGTGTCTGAATAAAACACAAATCAAAGGTAAATTGTTTATTGATGGCCTTTAATAAAGTTACAAACCACAGTCAACTATCTTTTGAAATATAATAGAATATAAATTATAATATGAATAAAATATATAAAGTTTATAAATAAAATATTTATCTTGTACATTTAAATCATATAATTTTATTTATATTTAAGTGAAAATATATGTATTGTCTTATTTTTCTATGTAGTTTAAATCAATAATACTAAGTAATAAATTACCTATAATAAAATGTACCCATTTTAAGAGTAGTCACCAACATAACCTAGAATATTTCTATAATTTCAAAAATTTCCCTTATGTCCCTTTTTACTTGTAGTCACTCCATGACCCACATCTAGCCCCAGACATTAATTTATTTACTTATGTCACTATTGATTAGATTTAGTATTTTTCTAGAGGAATTGTTTGTACATTTTTGTGTTTGGCTTCTTTTGCTTAGAACCGTTTTTGAGATTCATTGGCAATGTCTGTTATCATTAATTCATTCATTTTCATTGCTGAATGGTATTCTTCTGTATGAACATAATTCAATTTGTCTCACCCCATCTGTAAAATGGCATTTATGTTGATTACAGTTTTTGCTATTATAGGAATAAGTTTATTATGAATAGTCAGTATGTTTCCATTTAATCATAGGGTCATTTTTCTTAAGTAAATGCTCATATACACTTAAGTATATATTTAACCTTACATGATACTATAAAAGTATTTCCCAATGTGATATAATTCCTAGAGCAATAAAATTCCTAGAGCAAAATGTGTTTCATTTGCTCTACATCTTTACCAACAATTCCATTTTTTATTCTAGCTGTTCAAGTGAATGTTTAATATTATATAACTGTGCTTTAAATTTGCACTTCCCCATAGACTAATGTTAAATATTTACATGCATTAAGCAATTATCAATACATCTTTCATGAATTATTTATTCAAATTTGGCCATTAATAAGTTAAGAGATTTTTGTAGTTTTTTATATTATTGGCTTATAGAAGTTTTATATATTTTATGAATATGCATTTTTTATCAGATATTTGCACTGAAAATATTTTCCCATAGTCAATTATCTACTTTTCACTTCTTTCTCTCTTTTTTTAATATATTTTATTGATTTTTTACAGAGAGGAAGGAAGAGGGATAGAGAGCTAGAAACATCGATGAGAGAGAAACATCGATCAGCTGCCTCCTGCACACCCCCCACTGGGGATGTGCCTGCAACCAAGGTACATGCCCTTGACCGGAATCGAACCCAGGACCCTTCTGTCTGCAGGCCGATGCTCTATCTACTGAGCCAAACCAGTTTTGGCTACTTTTCATTTCTTAAGGATGTCTTTGGAAAGCAGAAGTTATTAATTTCAATGTAATATATAATTTGTTAATCTTTTCCTTCTGCAGTTAGTGCTTTTTCTCTCTTCTCAAAACATTTTAACTAACTGGAAGTCACAAAAATTTTCTCCTGCATTTCATTCTTGAAGTTCTTAATTTTAACACTTAATTTTAAGTGTATGACCAATGCCTAGTTAATTTTTGTATTTAGAGTGAGGTAGGGTTATATATATACACACACACACACACACACACACACACATATATATATATATATATATATATATATATATATATATAGAGAGAGAGAGAGAGAGAGAGAGAGAGAGAGAGAGAGAGAGAGAACCCGGTGCATGAAATTCATGCATGGGGGGGGGTTTGTGTCCCTCAGCCCAGCCTGTACCCTCTCCAATCTGGGACCCTGATTGAGGGCCTGGTCACCCCTAACTGCCCTCCCCTGCAGGCCTGGTCACCCCCAACTGCCCTCCCCTGCCAGCCATCTTGTGACAATGTGGAAGCAGCCATCTTGTGATGACATGGGGGCAGACATCTTGTGGTGGCCATCTTGTGATGACATGTGGGCAGCCATCTTGTGATGACGTGGGGGCAGCCACCTTATGATGTGGGTAGGCCATCTTGGGGTGGCCATCTTGTGGCAATGTGCTGGTGGCCATCTTGTGGCAATGTGCTGGTGGCCATCTTGTGACAATGTGGGGGCGGCCATCTTGTGATAACGTGGGGTGGCCATCTTGTGATGATGTGGGGCGGCCATCTTGTGGCAGCCATCTTGTGACAATGTGGCGGTGGCCATCTTATGATGACATGGGGGCGCCCATCTTGTGATGACATGGGGCAGCCATCTTGTGGTGACGTGGGGGTGGCCATCTTGTGATGCGAGGACATGAGGGTCAATTTGCATATTACCTCTTTATTATATAGGATTGTAATTAATGGTGCAATAAACATATGAATGCATTTGTCTTTTTGATTTAGTGTTTTGGATGCCTTTGGATAAATACCCAGAAGTGGAATTCCTGGTTTCTTTAGGAAAGTCTGCAGCTTGAGCCAAGATGGACCATTTGTATGGAAAAGCCATTGGAAATGACTTGGGTGGGCCCAAAAGTTGGTTGTGGCGGGGTCTCAGGGAATCATCAGGGCAGAGTAATGGGTGTTAGCCAGCTTGATGTAGGCTTTGATAGTGGCCTGTCTGCACCTGCAGGGGAGAGATCAGCAAAGGAGCAAGGGCCTCTATCAGCACTTCTGTGTGGGAAAAAGCTGTCCCTCCAGCCTTCACCCTGGAGTCAGACAATTTGGTTCTTCCCTGTATGTCTTTGGTGCCTTTTGACCTGCTGCCCCAGTGCTGGAGCTCAGAGGGAGTGCGTCCAAGTCTATGCGGGGACCTTTTAAGCAGAATGCTTGGGATAGCACCCTGTCTCACTCAGCTGCAATCCCCACTGTTTTTCATAGCCAGGAATTCTGGGGACCCTTCTTCCTGGCACTGGAACCCTAGGCTGGGGGACCTGATGTGGGGCTTGGATGCCTCACTCCTCAGGGGTGATCTCTGCAGCCAAGATGTCCTTTCTGATTTTTAACCACGTGTGTGTGGGACAAACTCATTGCATATAAAAATCCCACATACTAGTTTCCACATGGCTTCACTGTAAATCCTCCATTATGGGATTTCTGTTCAGTTAGATATCAGGGGTTCTCAATGATGGTTGTTCTGTAGTTTAGCTGTAGCTTTGATGTGGTCATGGAAGAAGGCGAGCACTGCATTCACCTACCCCACCATTTTGATCAGAAGCTCTGCAACCTTTTTCAAAAAGATTAGAGTATTACATATATATATACTAAAGTTCAAAATCCTAAGCATAGTCTTAGGAATATTTTCAAATGAATACACTCATATTACTACCACCCAGGTTCAGACATAGAATGCAATCAGCAATCAGAAGCCTTCCTGATATTATCATCCTGTCAATATTTTACCAAAGTTAACCAGTCTTATAATTTCTACCACTTTTGATTAGTTTTACTGTTTTATTATCTCATATAAATGGATTAATAAAAAGTACTTTTATTTATTTATTGTACTTTTATATGCCTGGCTTTTTTGGCTCAACATATTTGTGAGATTCTTTCATATTATTTTGCATAGCAATAGTTAAGTTGCCCAAGGGAAAAATAGTAAATGAATTAAAAGTAGTCCCTTGGCTTCCGTCTTTTTATGAACTGTTTTATCTCACCATCTTCCCATATATTTTTTTGTAAAAAAAAATCCAATTACATTCTAAAACTTTAGAGGGTATATCTAAAAAGTCCTAAGCACCTGGTTAATTCTCAATAAGTATTCATTAACCTGGCTTTAATGGTCAGGCTTCTTTAGAATTTTACCACTGAATGAAGTGGAAAAACCTAGGCTTGGCATTAAAGACCAATGATGAGGTATTAATATTGAGGCCAATATTAAGTCACTTCATTTCTTTATGTTTCACTTTTATTTACCATCAAGTGGGGATAATGTTACTTGCCTCACTCTATTTAGAAATACAGTGGTCTAATAAAAGCATGTGCAGAAATACTTAGTTATCAGTAATCCAACAAATTCTTAACAAATATTTTAGTAATAAATGAAGCACTGACTTTTATGATTCAAATCTTGAAATGTAACATAATCCCTAGCTGTCCTTTTCTGCCAAATCTGTATCTGAATCCAACTGGGGGGAACTGGCATAAATAATCAGGCTGGCCTGCATCCACCTACAAACACATGGCAACAGGTTGTATGTGCCATGCTGCAACAATGTGAGAAGGTAGAAAGAAGTGAAAAGTCCAACATGGCTTTTATGTGATAGTTCATAAAATACAATTTTATTACAAAATACACTGTAATAGTACCAATTCAAGAATTAGACTTTTTACTTATTTTTATGCATACAGTAAAACTTACTTTTTTGTGTGTAGAGCTAGCTTTTGTTTCATTAATTTCCTTTATTGTTTACCTAATGTTGAGTTATTTTTTTCCTTGGAACACACTAAAATTTTCATCTTGTCATTTACACAGAGATTAATTTGTTTTTCCTTTTAGTTCTTGAGATAGAAGTTTACACTCTTGATTTTAAGCATTTTCTTTTTTCTAATAAATCATTTAAATATATAAATATCTCCACTACTTTACTAGCTATATCCCACAAATTTTGGTATGCTGTGTCTTCTCTACTAACCATTATAAAATATTTTCTAATCTTCCTTGTGTTATCTTCTTATTCATAAATTGTATAGAGCTATAATATTTCATTTCCAAATAGTTGAGGAATTTTTATATATTTTTATTTATATCTAATTTGATTTTTGATGTTATTTTAAATATCAGTATTTTCAGTTTTATTTTTTAGCTTTTCTTTTTTTTAATATATTTTATTGATTTTTTACAGAGAGGAAGGGAGAGAGATAGGGAGTTAGAAACATTGATGAGAGAGAAACATCGATCAGCTGCCTCATGCACAGCCCTTCCCCCCCCCCAGGGATGTGCCTGCAACCCAGGTACATGCCCTTGACCTGGGACCTTTCAGTCCGCAGGCTGACACTCTATCCACTGAGCCAAACCGGTTTCAGCTATTTTTTAGCTTTTCATTGCAAGAATATAAAAATCCAATTCAGTTTTATCTGTTCGCCATTTTTCCCGTTTCTTTGCTAAACTCAAATATTTGTTCTAGTAGATTTGTTTTTAGGTATCTTAAGATTTTGTGTTCATATTATGTTTCCTGAAAATAAAGACAGCTTTACTACATTCTTTCCAATTTGTATTCCTTTCATGTATGTGTCACAGAACACATTTGGCATAGTTTCCACCCTTTTAAATTTGTGTGTTGTATTTTATGGCCTCATATATAGCCATTATAGTGAATGCTCTGGGTATACTTGCAAAGGACATGTATTTTGTCACTGTTGGATGGTGTGCTCTCTAAATGTCAATTAGGTCATGTTAGGCAATAATGTTGTCACATCCTCTAGATTATTTCTGATTTTTTTTCTACTTGTTTGGTCAATTACAGAGAAGAGTGCCATAGTCTCCAATTCTAATTGTGGATATGTGTATTTCTCCTTTCAGCTCTTTCAGGTTTTGCTTCAAGTATTTTGAAGATGTTTTTTCATGCACACTATTTAGGATTATTGACTACTTGATGAATTAATAATTTCATCTTTGTAAAATGTCTCTCTTTATCCCTGGTTATGTTCCTTTTCCTGAATTTGACTTTGGCATTAGCATGGTCAATTCAGCTCTCATATGTTTAGTGTTTGTATGGTATAGTGTTTTTTTATTATTTCCATTTTTCCACTGTTAACTTACTATGTGTTTGAATTTAAAGACCATTTTCCTTTTCAAAATGAATATAGTATTATGTTGTTTTACAATATCTGAAAATAGCTATTTCATAAATGTGTACAGTTTTCTGGTTGTTTACACTGGGGTGTATGTCTGGTACATTACTTTGACTTGGCTGAATTTCTTCCATCTATTTTTATACTCTGGTTGTTGTGCATGTGGCACTTATTTTCTATACATTGTCACCTTCATGTTAATGTCCACATAGTATTTTCCCTACCTTTTGGTAATATCCTTTTATACATTGAAATCAGTTTACATTCTGTTTTATACTTCTAAGTGAAATGGGTATTGCCTATATATAAATGGCATTTATCATCAAAATGCATTTGTAAAAACCTCTAGGGACTAAAATACACATGGATATACTTCAAAATATGGGACTCAGTAGGGTGAATATTTAAGCTCCTTCAACTATGAAACTCAGCCAAAGGAAGCATAGCATTTTTTAAGCATAATGGCACATAGATCCAACATTGAATTATAAGTTCATGATTAAAAATTGCTAGCAGCCCATTCCAAATAGCAAACTAAATGATATCAACATACAATTAAATGTTAAAAATTAATTTCTTTTCATAAGATCTTCAATACAGAGAGTAAAGTCTGAGGTATAGTAATAAATTTATGTAATTTATATTAAAAATCTGACAATAATTTTATTAAGAGGAGTAATATAATCACATAATTTATGACTTAACAGGTTTACATTACTATAATTAGATGTGTTAAATTTCACTTAAGCATGGCGGCATGGTTTTCATATTTTGTAACTCTCGCTTTTAATTGAGTTTGTAAATTCTATAAAGATTATTTTTTTCAAATTTTTGCCTTAAACATTATTAAAGTACACATAAATATATACAGATATAAATACATATACATTGAGTGGCCAGATTATTATGGTCTCTGAACGCATAATGATCTGGCCACTCAGAGTGTGTGTGTGTGTGTGTGTGTGTGTGTGTGTGTGTGTGTGTGTATATATATATATATATATAGTGTGTGTGTGTGTGTGTGTGTGTGTGTGTATATATATAGAGACAGAGAGAGGTAACATGCAAATTGACCATCACTCCAACACACAAGATGGCCGCCCCCATGTGGACATAATATGGCCACCACAAGATGGCCATTGGAAGAGGGAAGTTGTGGGCGATCAGACCAGCAGGAGAGGGAAGTTGGGAGGGACCAGGCCTGCAAGGGAGGGCAGTTGGGGGTGACCAGGCCTGCAGGGGAGGGCAGTTAGGGGGAATCAGGACAGCAGGGGAGCAGTTAGAAGCTGATCAGGCTGGCAGGAGAATGGTTAGGGGGTGATCAGGCTAGAAGGCAGAAGCAGTTAGGGGCAATCAGGAAGGCAGAGGCAGGCAAATGGTTGGGAGTCAGCAGTCCTGTATTGTGAGAGGAATGTCCGACCGCCCGGTAGGATTGGGCCTAAATGGGTGTTTGGACATCCCTCAAGGGGTCCCAGATTGGAGAGGGTGCAGGCTGGGCTCAGGGCCACCTCCCCCCCCATGCACAAATTTCATGCACTAGGCCTCTAGTATGAATTCATGCATGGGTGGGGTCTGGCCAGCCTGGCAGAAGGAGGGGACATGGCGGTTGGCTGGCCTGCCTGCTGGTTCAACTCCTGGTTGAGGGGACAATTTGTATATTAGCTTTTTATTATATAGGATATACACTGAGTGACCAGATTATTTTGCATTCAGTGATCATAATAATCTGGCCACTCAGTGCAGAAATGTACACATATATACATACATATATAAATGAATATGTATATGTATATAAATGTAGAAAGAAAGAGAGAAAAATCAATGTAATAGGCACATTAAATTGTTGCCTCCCACACATGATCTAACTGGGGCCAGGGATTGAAGCTGAAACCTAGGTATGTCCCCTGACCTGGAATCAAACTTGCAACCCTTTTGATGCACCAGACTATGTTCCACCCAACTGAGCCACCTGGACACAATTTTAACAAAAGTTCTTAATAAAGTTCTAAATCTTGAAAATTCTACTAATTTTGTTTTTATTTTCTAAATCTTTTTTTATAAATATTGCTACAATACCCTCTTAATCATCATCTTTGTGTACTATCCATAGCATACTTTACATAGAACAACTTGGTTTCTTTTTACCCTGAAACTTATTTTTATTCAACGAACATTAGTTGTCAATACACATACAGACATATAGATATAGATCATCATTTTTAAGTCAACCCATTGAATCACACATTTTTTTCTGAATACAGTTATTATAAAAGTTATCTGTTATTATGGATTATCTACTATCTACCATCAATGAAGAGAATATGATATACAAAAAAAAGGTATTTCCACTTTTTAATTTAAGCCACAAAACAGTTTTTGTATAGCGCTTAACATAGTTTTCATAGAAAGAAATTTAAATGGTGAAAAAAATCAAGTTCCATGAGACCTAAAATTTGTTACTTAAGTGTTTCTGTCTTTTACTTGGAGCCTATAATTTTAATGGAAAATGAATTGGACATGTGGGAATATATCAAAAGTGTTTGCTAAAGGGAATTTAAAGAACTTTTTTTTAATTTTGAATATTTTAACTAGAGGAATTTTAAGGATTATTACTACTATAACAAATACCACCTACTATTCTTTCATATTTTATCATACTCATCAGGTATTTTAATGAATAAAATTATGGCGATAAACTGAAACCCTTTATATGCCCCTAATGAACTAGATTCCCTTTCTTCTGTCTCTTCCTAGAGTCAAACATTCCCTTATTTTGCTATTTATAATTCCCATGCAGATGTTTTTATACTGGATTCTTGTGCCATATCTGGGATATTTAAAAATGGAATTGCTGGTCCAGATTAGGTTTATCTTCATTATTTCAAAATATAACAAAAGTGATTATACAAATTTACCTGACCATTAGCAGTAGAGTCAATACAATATTTTTACAGGTTGATTTTAATGGTGATAACAAATAAAATTAATATTTTACTAGTCATATTTTGTTTGTTATATGTAGGGCACTCAAATTATATATTTATATTTGTTTCAAGCCCTAGGGGTGGTCCAGGAAAATTTTCAAGATGTTTTATGGTACATGCTATTACAATATCTGAATCTTAGCTATTAGCAGTTAATAATTGGTCATATGTTCAGACATTCATATTATAAATATTTTCTCCAGTCTATGTCATTTCTATTTCTTCTATAACAATGAACACTCTTCTAGAGACCAGGACCCACAGTATATGTACCCTAGATCACTTTAATTTTTCATGGTAACTTCTGAAACACCAAGGGGAATGTTTCACTTTGCTGAACACAGCCTGCTGACTTGCCAGTATCATGCTGCATTGCCTGCACACTAGCTTTCTCATTTGATTTAAGTTTCTTTTAATCCCAGGATGCTCCTGTCTTTGGTCTCCTGCGATGGATGTTGTCTTTCTCCATATCACTCTGTCTGCATTTCAGGTGCTGCAAAAGAAACATAATTAGTGGAACCTGAGAGCTTCATTCCCAGTTATGATCCAATCATTTACTGCACTTATGAATAATTTATCTATATTATTCAGGTACTTTCTGGATCTCATTAATTAATTATTCCCAAATTTAGAGATTTTCAACACAAAGGAAATAAATATTAGAAGTCTTAAACTTTCACAAGTTATCTTTTGAATACACTTTCTTGGGTTTATTACATTATAGTGGCTAAGATATCGAATACATTGTTTATATTAACTTATTTACAATTCAATACTTTCAAAGAGTTTTTGCTTTCTAAATATTTAAGTAAACAAGAATCATTGAAACTCATAATATCAGGAAGACAACTATTGTCATTCTTTTGATTCACACATTTGTCTATATCAGTGGTCGGCAAACTCATTGGTCAACAGAGCCAAATATCAACAGTACAACGATTGAAATTTCTTTTGAGAGCCAAATTTTTTAAACTTAAACTTCTTCTAACGCCACTTCTTCAAAATAGACTTGCCCAGGCCGTGGTATTTTGTGGCAGAGCCACACTCAAGGGGACAAAGAGCTGCATGTGGCTCGAGAGCCGCAGTTTGCTGACCACTAGTCTATATTATGTACTTAGTTCACAAAGGTTCCATTCAACAACTTCTCACAGGCTGGTTCACTGTAAGTAATATCATCACACACTGAACAATGTAGCAAGTCATTATTAAGTTATCACAATGGTCTTTTGAAAAAAAGTGAATACATTTTTTCAAAAGACCATTGTCTTTTTCAAAAGACATTTAAAAACGCATTTTGCTGTTTAGATGCTTCTTATGTTTCCAGATAAATAATCTTCTGTATTTCAGAAAATGAAACTAC
Source organism: Corynorhinus townsendii (assembly GCA_026230045.1). Taxonomy (NCBI): domain Eukaryota; kingdom Metazoa; phylum Chordata; class Mammalia; order Chiroptera; family Vespertilionidae; genus Corynorhinus; species Corynorhinus townsendii. The sequence continues at coordinate 99,628,803 of JAPDVU010000002.1, forward strand.
ATAAAATAGTTGATGGTTTTGAGCATGGGCTCTGGGGCGTGATTACCTGAAAGGAATTTGGGCCATACCTAATAAAACTACACATGATGCAATTATCCTTTTTACCCAGCAATACAAATTCTAAAAATCTACCCTGGAGATAAGCCTCAAAGAACTAAAAATATGTACATATACCAGTATACATGGTTATTAAGCCCACATTGTTTTTGTAATCACAAAATATTGAAAACAATCTAAATACCCACATATAGGAGAACGGTTGAATAAGTGCTACATTCACACTTTGGAACACTATACAAATGTTCTTTGTGAAATGATATGGAGGGCATTTCTCTACTATACTGTTACATGAAAAAAGTAAATTGTATCCTACCCTTCTTGTAATAAAGAAGGGATATAAGAAAATTCACCTATTTATTTGTTTATGCAAAATAGATACAGAAATGAATAAAAGGTAGCTCCACAAACCTGTTACCAATAGGAGGTGGCTGGGAAAGTGGTAGAAAACATAGAATTCTGTCTGTGCCTCTCTTTTATAAGGATGCATGTGATTGCATGAGGATATGTCTGAACAATCCAAAATAGTCTCTTCATTTCAAAGCTTAATTCAATCACATTTTTGGCCCCCTGAGCTAACAAACATCCATATGTTCTAAGGATTAGGACATGGATTTTTTTTTTTTTTTGGTGGGTCCATTTTTCAACCTCCTACAATATTTGTAAGTCCATAGCAATGTAAAAAATCAAAATAAATAAATTGGAGACAAGGAACAACTCTTCATTAGAAATGGATACTAATGTTAAAAAAAGGTAGAAGAAATGAGGGAAATAGAGAATAATCACAGACCAGGCATGAAATACTCAAAGCAATGAAAACCCTAAATCCAAGATTACTGTGTTCAGCAAGGCTATCTTTTAAAATTGAAGGTGAAATTAAAAAGTTTCAAAATAAAAAAAGGTTAAAGGAGTACATTACCACCAAACCAGCAATGCAAGAAATGTGAAATGTTAAAGGGATCCAACAAAAGATACGCACAGACTGAGAGTGAAAAAGAAAAGGAAAGAGAGAGGATATCCGGCATAAAGAAAATAAAAATGGCAATAAATAATTACCTAAAGTGTAAATGGATTAAATGTTCCAGTCAAAAGACATAGAGTAACTGAATGGATAAGAAAAATGCCCCATATATATGCTGTCTACAAGAGATCCACCTCAGAATAAAAGATACACACAGACTGAGAGTGATGAATATATATATATATATATTCCATGCAAATGAAAAGGTAAAAAAGCTGGGGTAGCAATACTCATATCAGTCAAAATAGACTTCTAAACAAAGGTCATAATAAGAGACAAAAAAAAAGCCACTTCGTAATACTGAAGGGAATGATTCAAGAAGGAAATATAACCTTTGTGAACAAATATGCACCCAATATGGCAGCACCCAAGTAAATAAAAACTCTTGATGGACTTTATGGGAGAGATTGGCAGCAATACAGTCATAGTGGGGGACTTTAACACCCCACTGAATCACTGATAGACCTTCCAGACAAAAAATTAACAAGGAAACAGAGGCCTTAATTAACATACTAGATCAGATGGATCTAATCAATATTTACAGAACATTTCACCCCAAAGCAACAGAATATACATTCTTCTCACATGCACATGGAACATTCTCAAAAAGAGTCCCCACATTAGGGCACAAAACAAGTCTATACAAATTCAAGAAGACTGATATAATACCAAGCATCTTCTTGGATTACAATGGCATGAAGTTAGAAATCAACTACAATAAAAACATTCAAATCCATGGAGGCTAAGTAGCACATTATTAAACAATGAATGGGTTACCAATGACATCAAGAAGAAATTAAAAACTTCCTGGAAACAAATGAAAATGAACACACACACACACACACACACACACACACATATACATACATATATAATTATATAAAATCATTCAATATATATAATATCACTTTTAATGCAAACTCATATATTTTTTAAATTAAACAAAAATTTGATCACCTGACAATGAAAAATATAGGCACAAGAATTATTATTGTAGTGTCTTTTGTTGTGAGATTTTAAAAATAATACAAATACAGATTCATATATAGAGAAAAATGTATAAGAATTGTTAGAAATGGGGGGAAACAATATTTTTCAGAATATGTAGAGACCAAATCAATTTATTGCTGCATTTGTTAATAGTAAGAAATAAAATAAATATATGGAAAACGTGTATAGAAAAAATTAGAAAGTGAACTGAAATAGTTCTTGAAATGGGGAGGTGGATTATGGGAGTTTTATTCTTCCTCTAATTTGGACTTTGTATTATATTCTATATTTCAATGTATTTATATGTTAATATAATCTATAAGAAAATATGATTTTATGACTAAGAATAAATAAAATAAGTTGAGAACTTAGCCATTAAGGCAAATAGCCAAGGTATTTTAATTTTATATCCCTCAGTTATCTCATCTGACAAATGGCTTACCTATGTTTTGGAATTGTGGAAATTATTCAAAATGCATGGGAGACCATTCTGCAATGTATGGTGCTATCTTATAATTTGAAATCAAGATGGATTTACTTTGAACTATGGATAAGATTACCATGCCCACCTGTGATTCCAGGTGGAAGAGAATGCAGCAGTGATTCATGCAGAGATGAGACACTGCCTTGTTTAGAAGCCAGGTTTCTCTCTGTCATCAGTCGGTATTGCAAAAATAAATCTCACACTTAAAAGAAAACAAACACAAAAACTCATTTTCCATGTTGCTGAAAAATCTAAAAAATTTTTTTAACCTAAAATGTCCATCTGACTCTTACTTTGCTTATTAAAATACATTATCCAAATGTAAGACACTACCGAATATTCATATCAACAATTTAAGAGTATTAAAGCTTGATCTAGTTATCATAAAGGTATCCAGAAAAGCATAGCTAAACTGTGAAGGACTGTCTCAAAGGAAGTTGCCTTATTTACAATGAATATTGTTCTTTTCTAGTATTTTAGCAACCAGGATGAAAATGTGACACTAGGTGGCAGTTTTCTTAGCATCTTTTGGCAGATTAAGGCAGTTAGGACCTAAGCAAGTAAGTGCCATATTAGTTGTACTAATATTTGCTGCCCTTCACCCAAGGAAATTTCCATAATTATTTTCATGTATTAACATCACCAAATGAAGTTCCATATTTGCGTTGTGGTTTAAAAAGCATACTGATTGTTATTTGATTAGTCATTAGCATACCAAATATGGAATATCCTGGCTTTGAAAGGTTAGATGCTACATTTCACTGTCCTCAAAGTGGATGATTTGTATCTTTAAAAAAAACTGTCATAATTACCTCCAATGAGTACATTTCTCAGACTTGCTTCCCCATAAATGACAATTTATGTCTAGACAATATGTTTCACATATCATTTCAATGAACAGTGCCAAAATTTTTATATATATTGTAAGTTGTCTATTAAGTAAATATCAATTATGCTCAGAAAAATCAAGTACAACTTTCTTAATAAGAGAGTGGAATTTGAAATTCTTTTCTAAATATAAGAATATTTAGATGCACAATATCTTATAATTTGCTCTCTAGATTTTTGGTTGTTTTTAAGGAACTGCTGATATTAAAAACAAACTACTTTGGAGAAATTTAAAACAAATAAAAACCTGGAAGTTACTAAGATATTATATGTTTTAGATTAAATTCAATACAGCAGAATTTTCTTTTAATTTTGACAATATGCTATCCAACCAGATGTTCAGAGAGAGAGAACTCTTAGCTTTAAGGAGCTTACTGTTCAGTAGAATAGTGCCATGTAAAAAATATTGATAATATAAATAGCTACAATTTATTGCACACTTAAGTACAGTACCATTACTTTTACTACCACTAGAGTATCAATATTACTATTATTAACAATAAAATTTAGAATGCTTACTATGCAGTAGGCACCATCTAAGACACTCTAAACATTATTTGTTTAAGTTGCCCCCAAGCTTATGAGGTTACATGATCTTATCATAAAAGAGGAAACTGAGACTTAAAGAGATATTTTTATAGTAGGATTTGTCTGGTTCCAAGATTCTACTGAACACAACATCTCATAAAATTATAAATAACATCTATATATATAAAAGGCTAAGTGAGCAGCCAACCAGCTGGTAGGTATGATGCACACTGACCACCAGGGGGCAGATACTCAACACAGGAGCTGGTGAGCTGAAGTGACTTGGCAATGATGGTTCTCGGGTGATGTACCCTGGAACCAGAGAGGAGGAAGCCTGATTCCTCGCAAGGCTGTGAAATTTCACCTTCGGCAGTGGGATATGTTGTTGTTGGGGCACTGTCAGCCCCAAATCTGGTTTATTGCACACTCGCATTTGCATTCCACACCCTGTACGACAGCAACTTTGCAGAGTGCCTTCTCACACTCTGGGACTCTTCAGGGGATGTTGGAGAGCCAGTTTTAGCCTGATCCCTGCAGGCCAGGCCTAGGACCCCATCTGCTGGAGGAACCCTGCTCACTCCACAGATGCCCTTCTAGCTGCACCACCCCCAGTATAGCTGGCCAGAGAGCACGGGAGGTTGGCCCCAGGGCGTGTCCAGCCCATCTCGCTCAGTCCCATCCCTCCTGCCATCTTCTAATTAATTTCCTTTCAATCTGCACAAATCCATGCACCAGGCCACTAGTCTACACTAATAAAAGAGAAACATGCAAATTAACCATCACTCTGCTACACTCACCAGCCAATGAGGAGTGAGTATGCAAATTAACCCAACCAAGATGGCGGCCAGCCATGGAGCTGGAGCAAGCAGGAGGCTTGGGTTGCCCCGGGAAATGGAGGAAGCCAAGCTTCCCACCTGCCCTGGCCTGCCCTGGCCTCTGCTCAAGGCTACAAAGTTTCAATTATAGAAGATAAATAAATCCCAACAAAAATGGCGGCAGCCATGGAGCTGGAGCTAAGCAGGAGGCTTGGGTTGCCCCCAGCAATGGAGGAAGACAAGCTTCCACCCAGCCCTGGCTTCCACTAAAGGAGACTCTGAAAAAAGAAAAAAAAGGAGGGGCTGGGACCTTGGGTTGCCAGGGCAGGGGGTGATCAGGCTAGGATGGGATGGCAGGGGCTGTTGGGGGTAAGCAGACCGGCAGGGAGGCCAGTTGGGGGTGAGCAGGACATCAGTGGTGGTCAGTTGGAGGTGATTAGGACAGCAGGGGGCGCAGTTTGGAGTGAGCAGGCCAACAGGGGGGCAGTTGGGGGTGATCTGGCTGGCGGCGGGGGGCATTTGGGGGAGAGCAAGCTGGCAGGCAGAGTGGTTAGGGGCAATCATGCAGGCAGGCAGGCAGGTGAGCGGCTGGAGCCAGCAGTCCCGGATTGTGAGAGGGATGTCCCACTGTCTGTTTAGACCCAATCCCTGTAAACTGGCAGTAGGACATCCTTCGAGGGGTCCCAGATTGGAGAGGGTACAGGCCTGGCTGAGGAACACCCCCTCCCCATGCATGAATTTCATACACTGGGCCACTAGTATATAATAAAAGACAAAATGGGATACATTCTCAGAGAGAATTCAAACAAAAGACTTAATGCCAAAAAGGTAGGCAGCTTTATCTGGGTTGTTTAATGCCAAGTTCCTGGAACTGTATCTTGTAAATAAAAAAATGCCCAATAAACATGTATGGAGTTGGATTACATTCAGAGAAAATAATTTGTATTCATTAGGTATGGAAGTTAGGGCAGAAGTTGGGAAAAGATTCAGAAGTTACATATATGAAGGAAGTTTTGAAGCCCTCACTGGCATCAAACTGTTGTTAAGTTTCCTCTGGTCAAATCTCCTACCCATTTTTGCCTTCTTGATTGTAAGAGGACCATTAGATCCCTCAACATGAAGAGTTGGATCTCCAAAATTACTTTCTGAACGTGGTAATATTTATATCAGCATGCTTAGGTGCACAGTAAGAACATGTCATATATGGAAAATAATAAAATGTCAGTGTTTATGAACTTGAAGGATTATGTGATTGTGCTTGTGGCTGATAAAAATTAAATTACTAGAGGTGAGGAATTTGAGGAACTGTGAAGTGATTGAATTATATTCTATAGTCATAAATTTCACAAGATATAAGGCAGAGAGTAAAATGTAGACCAGTGGCTGAAATCACTAAGGAAAGAGGAAGAGTGTCTGGGAAGCTCAGTAAGTAGCTGTATTAAAGGATACAAAAGCAAACCTGGTCAATATGAACTGAAGAAAAGACAATGGTGGAATGATTGCATTCTGGCCACTTGGAGGGAGCAAGAAATATGCAAATGCTTCTATCATTATGAATTCCTGAGGAGCATATTAAACACCCAGGTACCACCTGAAGGGTGGGGGAGGCAAAGGAATTGAAGTAATAATTGATATTTAAGGATAAGTGTGAGAATAAATTCCTTCAACATGTGTTTAACTTTAAGATGCCTATACTACACTAGTCTCTTTGCCAGGCACTATGGTTATAGAAATGTTTCTATTCTCAAAATAATAAGCATTCCAAATGGAACAAATAAGAAGCAAATAAAGATATAGACACAAATTTGGAAAGTTAAATGACAGTAAGCCTGTGATCATGTAGAAGGCAATTTTAGGGAGGGGGCATCAACAAGAGCAGAAAGAAACTAGGGGACTGGGGAGTATGATGATATGGGATGGACATGTTACAACAGAAAATGAAAATGTAGAATTTAAGAAATATAATTAAAATTTGTATTGAGTTAAGATTAGTCAGAATAATTTTGATATTTGGGGAGCTACTAGATATAATCACAAAATTATTATCTAGCCAATATCTAGAAAAGCACAGGTGTTCAACTATAACAATATGATTTTATAAGTGTTAATCATCCTGGAACAATTTAATTTCTTTCTATTAGTGATGGCTTAGAAAGAGCAAGACTTTTAATATATGTAAGTTTTAATAAGGCCTCTAATATAGATTCATAGGCCATTTTCATCAAGAAATTTGGAATATTTCAGAAGGGCAATGTATAACTACAGAAAAACTGATACCTATAGGTGATAATCAGTGATTATGTGACGAACTGGAGTCAGATATTAAGAGTCCTCCCACTGTGGTCAGTTCTAAGGCCCAATTTTTTTTACCACATATTTTATCAATGATTTGGAAGATTACCTCATCCTCCTGCACAATAAGCATACTATCTATTCCGATCTTGGAAGACTGCCAACATTGCAGGGCACACATATGGGATTCCGATGTCCCTGGTTACTTGGGAACTGCTACAGCAAAAGTGTGAATTAAACTACAGGGACACACCCTCTATATTTAGGGAATGAATGTTAGCTGCTTTAGTATTAAGGACTGCCATACTAGCATAGACGTAACAGATAAAAACTAAAGACAAAAGAACTTCTTTACTGACTACTATGAAGTACAACAGAACTCCAATTTATTAAGGGTATCCACAATTCCTGGTATGTCTTAATTAAAGCATTGCTTCTCTCTATTTTTTTTTTTTATTTAAAAAGGGTAGCACAGAGATTACCTAGCAAGTGTTAATTGATGAAATATGAAAATTAATATGTCAGGTATTTTTATTCTAAATAAATTACTCACATTCCTCTGTTCAATGTTTTGCAACTAATAAGCCTTCAAGCAATATTTGTTAAATGAATTAATGACTTGAAGAAATAAATTTAAGAGCCAATAGATGATTGAAGTACATTTATTCATTTCTATTAATTTATTCATTTAGATGGCACATGTTGTGCTTTTGCTATTATCCAGATATGTATTAAGAACTGAGAATACAGTAATGAGTGAGTCATTGACACTGCTCAGAAGGAGCAAAGAGTCCAGTTTAAAAAAGAAAAAGAATGAGAAGCAGATGAAGAAAGAAAAGAAAAATAAAATAATAAGTACAATGATTTTTGACAAATGTCTTAAAATGGCAGAGCACAAGAAAACAACAGAAAGTAAGAAACTAAACAGACCAGGATGGTGATCTGACTAAGGTAAAATTTAAATGATTAATGTTTGAACTGAAGTTTCAAAAATGAGTTATTCTTAGCTATGGATTATATGTATGTTTTTGTAAGTGAATGTATTAAAGTGTGTGTGCATGTTTGTGTGTATTGGGGAAGAGGCATTTTTTTCTTTCTGGCAGGGAAATCAGAATTGGCAAAGACACATGAGGGTTTTGCTATGGGATTTACAGACAATCCTTTTTCTCTCTTTAGAAAAGAAACATTAGAGACAAGATGACTGAAGTGGAATTTAACTTAGGCCTAAGAATTTTTGTCAGTATGTTAACATTGAAATGGAATGTTCACACAATATTGATATTTATTTCTAAAGGTTATTTAAAAAGTAATTAAAATATGTATATATATTTGGGATGTCAGCAAGATGGCAAACTAAGGGATGCCAGCTTCTGGCCCCTACAAAAGACAATAATAAAACATCTTATCCACAAACGAAAATAGTGCTGGGAGAGTTCACAGGTCAGATTAAGAACCTACAGCAAAATCATGGAGTAAAATATAGAGAAAACTTCACAGAAAGGATCACCAGGGAAATTGGTTAGCCAAAATGTCTGGAGAGGGTTAGAAACAAAGGAGAGAGGTGGAGCTAACTGTATCAGTCACATGATGGGTGTCAGCCCCATCCCCAGGGGTCTGCTCTGTGGAGGATGCCAGCAGCCTTTTCTGCTGACAGCCTCCACAGCCCCCATGACAGCTGTGGACTCCCCATCTTTATATATAAAAGGCTAAGTGACCTTCCGACCATCCAGCTGTCTGACTGGCTGGTAGATATGACGTCCAACTGACCACCAGGGGGCAGACACTCAATGCAGGAGTTGCCAAGCCATGGTGACTTGGCAGCAGCAGTTCTCGGGTGAAGTACCCCGGAACCAGAGAGGAGGGAGCCCGAATCCTCCCAGGACCACTTGATTCCACCTTTGGCCATGGTTATGTTGTTGCTGGGGCAATGTTGGCCCTGAATCTGGTTTACTGCACACTTGTATTTGCATTCCACACCTTGTATGACAGAAACTTGCAGAGTGCCTTCTCACACTCTGGGACCCCTTGGAGGATATCGAAGAGCCAGTTTCACCTGATCCCCGCAGGCCTGGCCGAGGACCCTACCTGCCAGAGGGACCCCGCTCACTCCACAGACACCCTTCGGACTGCAGCGCCGCCCCAGGTGCCAGGTGTGGCCAGCAGGGAGGGACTGTGGGAAGTTGGCTCCAGGGTGTGTCCAGCCCATCTCACCCAGTCCTCCCTGCCGGCCACCTTCTAATTATTTTCCTTTCAATGTGCACGGATCGATGCACCGGGTCACTAATAGCTTTTATAACTGAGGGCCCCACAGTGTATATTAGCCTGGACCACAGAGGCCTCATCGGCAGGACACCTGAATCATTTTCCATAGAGGTAATCAATAGCCAGTGATACTATTGACATCCCACGATGGGAGACACTGCTGTGCTTGCCCTCCCAAAAGAAGTTGCTGTTGTGCTCCCCAGGGATCAGGGCTATTGACAGCTTTCCAACCTACACATGCTCCCAGGACCCATAATTGTAGCTGCTCCAGGCCCATACTTCAGACCCTACTTAAATAATACTATATGCCCATCTGGCCTACAGATCCCAGTTCTCTTCTGGTACCCACACTCCAGACACAGCCCTCTAGCTTCTTCACACACAACTGCATCTCAGGCATCAGTATCAACACTGCTACAGTATAACCAGAATCCTGGACCCCAAAACCACTGCCATTTCAAACCCCAGCTTCATGGCTGTTTGATGTGTACCTACATCTCATACATCATCACTGCCATGGGCTAGCCAGTGCCCCAGAATGAGGAGCCACAGTCACTTTGCAAGTATGGGTGCCCACAAGCAGGACCCAGCACCAACAAAGATCACCTCAGCCATGATATTTCTCATGGGGAAAAAAGGAAATCAAGTGGACCTCCAACCACCCTAAGTGCTGCTGCAAACTCCCTCAGCCTAGGTCATTGAGGATCCCTAAAATCTTCAGCAACTCTGACCTAGGCAGAGGAAGCAGCATGAGATTATGCCTCTGGACACTCCCTGGAGCTGGAACTGGCAATCATTCCAGCCAGCACCCTTCCATTTTTTCCTCACAAAACCAGTCTGTAAAATCTGGAAGAGGTGACTGTTTAATCAAATGTGCAGACATCAACACAAGACTACAAGAAACACAAAAATCAAGGAAACAGAACTCCATCATAAAAACAAAATAATTTCCAGTAACCAACTCCAAAGAAATGGAGATCTAAAACTTGGACAAAGATTTCAAGGTATTATTTTAAGGAAGTCCAGCAATATACAAAAGAATACAGATAGACAACTCATCAAAATCAGAAGAAAAAAACACACACAAAACTATGCCTGAACAAATGAAAAGTTTAAGAGAGAGAGAAGTTATAAGAAAAATTCAAACAGAAATTCTGGAGCTGATGAACACAAATAAAATGAAAAATGCAATAGAGAGTATCACAATCACTTTCCAACTACAATGGTATAAGATCAAAAACTAATAACAAGAGATAAGCTGGAAAATTTCTAAAAATTGTAGAAATTATCAAACTTCTGAGCAATCAAGAGGTCAAGGATAAATCAAAAAGAAAATTAAAAAAATAATGAAACAGATGAAAATGGAAACACAACATACCAAAATGTCTAGGATGCTGCAAATTTGTTCTAAGACAGAAGTTTATAATAACAAATGTTTAAATTGAGAAAAAAGAAAGATTTTAAAGTTACAACCTAACTTTACACATTAAGGAACTAGAAAAATAACAAAATATGTTATCAGAAGGAAGGTAAAAACAAAGATAAGAACAAAAATAAATAAAATATTGATCAGAAAAACAATAGACAAATCAAGAGCTGATTGTTTGAAAATATAAACAAAACCAACAAACCTTTAGTTAGACTACAAAAAAAAAAAAGGCTCCAAAAAATAAAATCAGAAATAAAAAAGGAGACATTGCAACTGATAACACTGAAATACAAATAATCATGAGGTTTCTATAAATAATTATATTTGAACAACACTAAATCATGAAGAAATAGGAAAGTGGAATAGAACTATAACTGGAAAAGAGATTGAATCAGTAAACAAATATTTCCCAATCAAGAAAAGCCCAGAACAAGATGACTGCATTGGTGCATTTTACTAACATTTATTACAGAACACTTAACACCAATTCTTTTTAAACTCAACCCAAAAATTAAAGAAAAATGAATACTTCCCAACTTATTTTATTAAGCCAGCATTATCCTTGATATGAAAACCAGGCAAGAAAATTATCCTATTTAATGAAGAGGGAATATGCTAATTGACTATTACACCCTCACAAAGATGGCTCCCACAGCTAATAAGGAGGGAATATACTAATTGACTGCAATGTCCTCAAAGATGGTGGTGCCCACAGCCACAAGATAGCGGTGCCCAGTCCCCTCAGCCGCACCAGGGTGGCAGGCGTGCAGCACGCCAGGCCTGCCTCCAGGCGCATCTGGCCACTCCATGCACCTGCCTCTGGAGTCTCCCAGTCCCCTCAGCCCACCCAGCCACCCAGGGCTGGCCCAAGGCACAGGCAAACCTCGGAGGGCAGCTGCCCAGCAGCCCAGGGCCAGCCTGAGGCACAACTAACCAATGCCAGGCCGAGGCTTGCACTGCCGGCAATGGCAGCAGCGGAGGTGTGATAGGGGGCATCACCTTCCCCTGATCGCCAGGTTGCCTCCTGCCCCTGAGGGCTCCCAGACTGTGAGAGACGGCAGGCCAGGCTGAGGAACCACCCTCCAGTGCATGAATTTTCATGCACCGGGCCTCTAGTAAGAAAATAAAATTGCAGGTAAATATCCCTAATAAACATAGATGCAAAAATCCTCTAAAAATATTAGTAAATCAAATACAGAAGCATATTTAAAAGATTATATACCAGATATAGTATTCCTCTGATGCAAGGATGGTTAAACATAGTGAAATCAATTAATTTAATAAACCACACTAACAAAATCAAGAATAAATATCTTATAATATTTTAAATAAATGCAAAAAAAGCATTTGAGAAAAGTCAAAACTCCTTTCATGTTAAAATTTACAACAAACTAGAAGTAATGTACCTCGACAAAATAAAGTCCATATATAACAAACCCACAGCAAAATCACACTCAAGGGTGAAAAAACCAAAGCTTTTCCTCTAAGATCAGGATCAAGACAAGGATTCCCACTCTTTCCATTTCTATTCAGAGTAATTAGGCAAGAGAGATAGAGAGAGAGGTTATCCAAATCAGAAAGAAAAAAATAAAATTTTCTCTGTTTTTAGATGACATGATCATTTATATAGACATTCCTAAAGATTCCAGCCAAAAACACACACACACACAAAATAAAACTGTTAAAACAAATAAATGAATTCAATAAAGTGACAGGATATAACATTAACATGTAAAAACCTGTTGCATGACAAAGTAAGAATCTTAAAGAACGACAGAGAGACAGAAAATTACCTATAAGGGATCTCCCATTAGACAATCAACTGATTTCTCAACAGAAACACATCAGGCCAAAAGGGAATGGAATGAAATATACAAAGTAATGCAAAGAAAGGGACTGAATCAAAGAACACTATACCTAGCAAAGCTATCATTAAAAATTGAAGGGGAAATCAGGAGCTTCACAGACAAAAAAGGGCTAATGGAGTTTATTACCACCAAACCAACAATGCAAGAAACGCTAAAGGTACTGCTATAAGTAGAAGAAATAGGAAAGGAAGAAGGAACACAGGCATAAAGAATAAAAATTGTGACAAACAAGTACCTATCAATAATATCCTTAAACATAAATGGATTAAATACTCCAATCAAAAGACATAGGGTAGCTTAATGGATAAAAAAAGATGACCCATATATCTGATGTCTACAAGAGACGTATCTCAGAACAAAGGACTCACACGGACTGAGAGTGAAGGGATAGAAAAAATGTTTTTAGGCGAATGAAAAATAAAAATAAAGCTGGGTTAGCAATACTAATATCTGACAAATTAGACCTCAAAGTGAAGGCCATAACAAGAGATAAGAAAAGCCACTTCATAATACTAAAGGGAGCAATTCATCAAGAAATTATAACTCTGGTAAACATACATGCACCCAATACAGGAGAAATCAAATACATAAAAAAATCTTCTGGAAGATATCAAGGAAGAGATCGACAGCAATGCAGTCATAGTAGGGGACTTTAATACCCCATTGACACCACTGGATAAATCCTCTAAAGAAAATATCAGCAAAGAAACGTCAATCCTAAATGAATCACTATATCAGATGGAAGTAAGTCTGTTCAATGCTTCTTTGCCTCTGTATCTATTTTTCCCCATTTCTTTCCTTTAAAAAAATTTGCCTCTGCAGACTAGAAATAAACATATAATAACAACAAAAAACTGTTTGAGTCTCAATTTCAAAGTCCAACAATTCTGAGTCCCCGTTTCAATGTCTAACAGTTCTTTATGTGTATATGTCAGCAATGATATCTGGATGTTGGGCACATGGTGGCAATGCAGGTCTAACCCTCTCTGGTTTGGTCCTAGGCAACCTGCAGCGGTGCACAGCTGCTGACTGCTCACGTGGCAAGGCGTTGTCAGCATCTTCCATCTCTGGACTATTTTTCCTCTTGTCTTCGTTGGAGCAGACCCGTCAATTCCTCTCTGTTGCAGGAATCCATCTGGTCTTGGGGTTGTTTTCTGAAAATATACAAATATATTCTCGACCACAAGTTAATAAAGGAATCTTTTCTATATAATTGATTTGGGATCCTTTTTATTTTTGCCCAAACGATTTTCCTTTGTCTTATTTAGACACCATGTGTGTTTTTCATGGCCGTCTTGCTGTTAGCATTACAAATGAAAATTAATTTTGTAAAGTAAAATTTTTTTAGATGTAATTTACTTATAGGATAGTTTTTCTTACATGACATTACCCTACTATCCACCCCCCTTTTTTTTATTAATGGAGGTTTTTGTAAATTTTATAATGCAGTCTTGATAACTTTAAATTTTAATTTATTTTTTGCCCCAAAATATGACTGCTTTAGGTTCATTGCATGTTCAGGAATTTTACCATGAGATAAACTACCAAAAGAAATTTTAGTTATTACTTTAAGAACAGCTTTTTGTCCAATACAATTAAATTTACTTGAATATTCACTTATTTCAATTAGCCTATTTAAATTAATCTGAAAACTTGATTACTATTTTACTGTCGAATTTAATACTCTACCAACAATCTTAGTTTACCCTATAAATATTAGTGGGAAGGATTAAGCAGCTGTCGGCCAAGTCTCTTGTCTGTTACCTGGGTTCCGATCAGAGCTGGGCCAAGTCTCTTTCTGTTGCCTGGGTCCCTATCTGAACTGGGTGTGGGAAGTGCGAAGCAGCCATGGGGACAGGAGACCTCCTTCAGAAGGAGCGAGAGTTCAAGCCCCTGCAAAGTTGGGGGGGTGAAGTATTAATGGAACACATAGTATTCCATTGTGTAGATATTGTGCCCCACTTCTGTTGCCCCCCAAGTTCTCTCCTGATGGCCCCTCTGTGATTGTGCCTGTCTTAGGTTGTTCCTTCCTTGAGGAATCTTACCCGTTTTTGGCTAACCAGCCATCCTCCAGGGCCAAGCAGGGTGATGTGAGGTTCAGTTCTGTCTCCTTGGTAGCCTATGCCCCTGTGGCCTCCACACCCAGCATCTGCCTTGGGAACCCCTGACATGCTGGCGGGGTCCCGGTGCTGACCACATATCTCAGGGAACTCGGGTTTCTTCTCCAGTGAGGGCCCAGCTCACACAATTGGGCATGAGACAGATCCATGGTACCAGCCACCATGAGGCTTCAAGATCAGCATGAACAGAAAGCTCAGGCAACAGCTGAGGACAATTGGATCGTGAGAAGAGGGTCCCTCTTGGCACAAAAGGCAAGAGGGGCCAATAGAGGATGCTCAAGTGCTTTCCCAGTGCCTTAATTCCTTCTGAAGGGGATTAAATTCTTTCATGTCCTTTTTTTTTTTTTTAATTGCTGCCAACCATTCAAAGAATCAGTTTGTAAGTTTGTTTGGGATAATTGTACAATATGCTGTTGTAAAATATCTAAAATTATAATGACATTGTAGAATAATATCATGTAAGGATATTCTTTGCCCTAGGCCCTGGCAATTCCATTTCAAACTGGCTGTCAATTTCTTTTTGTAACTTTATATAGACTTTGTCAGGGAGGCAAAAACACAAATTAATTACTTTAGTTCAAGAGGCCAAATATATTGACTTTCAATTACAATCCTTATGACTTTTGAAGAAAACTTCTCTTTGTTTCCTTCCAAAATAATTTTCAGGCTATAGAGAGTTTCATTTAAAAATCTTTGTTACATGAAACAATTTCTCTTAAGGTTATGGTGACCATTAGTATGGATTAGATTTAGTATTTTATTTTTATTTTATATTTTTTAATTAATTTTTTTTAATTCTTATTTTTTACATATGTGTCATTATTCCCCCATAACCCCCCACTCCACACTTATGACCCGCCCCCTTGTTGTCTGTGCCCATTGATTAGGTTCATATGCATGCACACAAGTCCCTTGGTTGATCTCTCCACCTTACCCCCACCCTCCCCTACCTTACCTGAGGTATGTTGTTCTGATAGACATTTCTCAGCCTCTGGATCTGTTCTTGTTCATCAGCCTATGCCATTCATTATATTCCACAAATGAGTGAGATCATGTGATATTTATCTTTCTCTGCCTGGCTTATTTCACTTAACTTAATATTCTCCATCTCCATCCATATTGTTGCAAATGGTAGGAACTCCTTCTTTTTTAACGCAGCATAGTATTCCACTGTGTAGATATACCACAGTTTTTGAATCCACTCATCTGCTGATGGGCATTTAGGCTGTTTCCAAATCCTAGCTATGGTTAGTTGTGCTTCTATGAACATAGGGGTGCATATATACTTTCTGATTCGTGTTTCTAGTTTCTTGGGATATATTCCTAGAAGTGGGATCACTGGGTCCAATGGGAGTTCCATTTTTAGTTTTTTGAGGAAGCTCCATACTGTTCTCCAGAGTGGCTGTACCAGTCTGCATTCCCACCAGCAGTGCAAAAGAGTTCTTTTTTCTCCGCATCCTCGCCAACACTTGTCCTTTGTTGATTTGTTGATAATAGCCATTCTGACAGGTGTGAGAGGGTACCGCATTGTTGTTTTGATTTACATCTCTCTGATGATTAGTGACTTTGAGCAGGTTTTCATATGTCTCTTGGCCTGCCTTCTGTCTTCTTTCGAAAAGTGTCTATTTAGATCAGTTGCCCATTTTTTATTGGGTTGTTTATCTTCTTTTTGTTAAGTTGTATGAGTTCTCTGTATATGTTGGAGATTAAACCCTTATCATTGATATCATTTTCAAATATATTCTCCCATGCAGTGGGCTTTCTTGTTGTTTTATTGATGGTTTCCTTTGCTGTGCAAAAGCTTTTTATTTTGATGTAGTCCCATTTGTTTATTTTCTCTTTATCTTCCATTGCCCTAGGAGTAGTATCAGTGAAGAAGTTCTTTCAGCATATGTCCGAGATTTTGCTGCCTGTGGATTCCTCTAGTATTTTCATGGATTCCCATCTTATGTTTAAGTCCTTTATCCATTTTGAGTTTATTTTTGTGTATGGTGTAAGTTGGTGATCTAGCTTCACTTTTTTGCATGTTATCTGTCCAATTTTCCCAACACCATTTGTTGAAGAGATTGTCTTGACTCCATTGTATGTCGTGCCTCCTTTGTCAAATATTAATTGAGCATATTGATTAGGGTCAATTTCTGGGTTCTCTATTCTATTCCATTGATCTATATGTCTGTCCTTGAGCCAGTACCAGGCTGTTTTAAGAACAGTGGCCTTGTAAAACAGCTTGATATCTGGTATTGAGATCCCACCTACTTTGTTCTTCTTTCTCAGGATTGCTATAGCTATTCAGGTTCTTTTTTTATTCCAGATAAATTTTTGGAAAGTTCGTTCTAGGTCTGTGAAATATGTTGTTGGTATTTTAATGGGAAGTGCATTGAATTTATAGATTGCTTTGGGTAGTATGGACATTTTGATGATGTTGATTCTACCAATCCATGAACATGGTATGTTCTTCCATCTGTTTATGTCTTCCTCCATCTCTTTTTTCAGTGTCGTGTAGTTTTACACATATAGGTCTGTAGTATGGACATTTTGATGATGTTGATTCTACCAATCCATGAACATGGTATGTTCTTCCATCTGTTTATGTCTTCCTCTATCTCTTTTTTCAGTGTCGTGTAGTTTTACACATACAGGTCTTTTACTTCTTTAGTTAAGTTTATTCCTAGGTATCTTAATTTTTTTGGTGCAATGGTAAATGGGATTGCTTTTTTAGTCTCTCTGTAAGTTCATTATTGGTATATAGAAATGCCATAGATTTCTTGGTGTTAATTTTGTATCCTGCTACATTACCGAATTCATTTATTAAGTCTAGTAATTTTTTATGGAGTCTTTAGGGTTTTCTATGTACAGTACCATGTCAGCTGCGAATAAGGAGAGTTTTACTTCTTCTTTTCCAATTTGGATGCCTTTTATTTCTTCTTCTTGTCTGATCGCAATGGCTAGTACTTCCAGCACTATATTGAACAGGAGTGGTGAGAGTGGGCATCCCTGTCTTGTTCCTGTTCTTAGGGGAAATGGTTTTAGTTTTTGCCCATTGAGTATGATGTTGGCTGTGGGTTTGTCATATATGGCTTTTATTATGCTCAGGTATGATCCTTCTATTCCTACCTTGCTGAGAGTTTTTATTAAGAAAGGGTGTTGGATTTTGTCAAATGCTTTTTCTGCATCAATTGATATGACTATGTGATTTTTATCTCTCAATTTGTTTATGTGATGTATCATGTTTATTGATGTGCGAATATTGTATCATCCTTACATCGCAGGGATGAATCCTACTTGGTCATGGTGTATGATCTTTCTGATGTACTGCTGGATTTGATTTGCTAGAATTTTGTTGAGGATTTTGGCATCTATGTTCATGAGGGATATGGGACTGTAATTCTTTTTCATTGTGTTATCTTTATCTGGTTTGGGGGTTAAGGTGATGCTGGCCTCATAGGAGGAGCTTGGAAGTGTTCCCTCTTCTTGAATTTTATGGAATAGTCTGAGGAGGATAGGTTTTAGTTCTTCCTTGAATGTTTGGTAAAACTCCCCTGTGAAGCCGTCTGGCCCCGGGCTTTGTTTGCTGGAAGCTTTTTGATGACTGCTTCAATTTCTTCCATAGTTATCAGCCTATTGAGATTTTTAGAATCTTCCTGAGTGAGTTTTGGAAGGTTGTATTTTTTCTAGTAATATGTCCATTTCCTCCAGATTGTGTAGTTTGTTAGAATAGAGTTGTTCATAGTATGTTTTAATAATCCTTTGTATTTCTGTGGGGTCTGTTGTTATTTCACCTCTTTCATTTCTGATTTTGTTTATTTGGGTCCTCTCTCTTTGCTTCTTGCTGAGCCTGGCTAGAGGTTCGTCAATCTTGTTTATCCTTTCGAAGAACCAGCTCTTGGTTTTGTTGATCCTTTGTATTTTTTTTGTTTTTTTGGTCTCTATGTCATTCATTTCTGCTCTGATCTTTATTATGTCTTTCCTTCTGCTCGCTTTGGGCTTTTCTTGTTGCTCTCTTTCTAATTCTTTGAGTTGTTGAGTTAGAAGATTTATTACCATTTTTTCTTGTTTTTTGAGGTAGGCCTGTAGAGCTATAAACTTCCCTCTCAGGACTGCTTTCATTGTGTCCCATAGCATTCACATTGTTGTGTTTTTATTGTCATTATTCTCCAGGATGTTTGTAATTTCTTCTTTGATCTCGTTGATCACCCAATCATTGTTTAATAGCCTGCTATTCAGTTTCCAAATGTTTGAATTTTTTGGAATGCTTTTATTATAGTTTATTTCTAATATTATGCCATTTTGGTCTGAGAAAATGCTTGATATGATTTCAATCTTTTTGAATTTAGGGAGGCTTTGCTTGTGACCAAATATGTGGTCTATTTTTGAAAATGTCCCATGTGCACTTGAGAAGAACGTATATTCCGTGGCTTTAGGGTGAAATGCTCAGAAGATGTCAATTAGGTCCATCTGATCTAGTGCGTCATTTAGAATTGCTGTTTCTTTGCTGATTTTTTGTCTGGAGGATTTATCCAGTGATGTCAGTGGTGTATTAAAGTCTCCTACTATGATTGTATTGTTGTTGATCTCTCCCTTGATATCTTCCAGGAGTTTTTTTATGTATTTGGGTGCTCCTGCGTTGGGTGCATATATGTTTGTCAGAGTAATAGCTTCTTGTTTAATGGCTCCCTTTAGTATTATGTAGTGGCCTTCCTTATCTCTTGTTATGGCCTTTACTTTGAGGTCTATTTTATCTGATATAAGTATCACTTTTTTCTTTATTTCCATTTGCCTTTATCCGGGTGAATCCCTGCCCTTACCAGCTGCAAACTGTCTCACCAGCTGTGCCTCCTTGACCAATTCGGCCTGGATTCCACTTGTTTCTGCTGCTCCCTCTATTTGCTCCGGGACAAGGCTCAGGACACGTCCTTCTATCCTTTGCCATTTTATCCTTCTCAGACTATTCCAAAAATTTCAAGAGGAAGGCACACTTCCAAGCTCTTTCTATGAAGCCAGCATTACCCTAATCCCAAAACCAGATAAAGACCCACAAAGAAAGAGAACTACAGGCCAATACCCTTGATGAAAATAGATGCTAAAACCCTCAACAAAATTCTAGCAAATCAGATCCAGCATTACATTAGAAAGATCATACACAATGGCCAATTAGGATTTATTCTGGGGATGCAAGGATGGTACAATATCTGCAAATCAATAAATGTGATACATAACATAAACAAATTGAGAGACAAAAATCATATAATCAATCAATTGATGCAAAATAAGCATTTGACAAAATCCAACGCCCTTCTTGATAAAAACTCTCAGCAAGGTGGGAATAGAAGGATTTTACCTCAACATAATAAAAGCCCTATATGACAAGCCTACAGCCAACATCATACTGAATTGGCAATAACTAAATCCATTTCCCCTAAGAACAGGAACAAGACAGGGATGCCCACTTTCACCACTCCTGTTTGATATCGTACTGGAAGTGTTAGCCTTAGTGATCAGACAAGCAGAAGAAATAAAAGGCATCCAAATTGCATAAGAAGAAGTAAAACTGTCCTTATTTACAGATGACATGATACTGTGCATAGTAAACCCCAAAGACTCCATCAAAACACTTCTAGACTTAATAAATGAATTTAGCAATGTAGCAGGATACAAAATTAATGCCCAGAAATCTTTGGCCTTTTTATACACCAATAATGAACTCACAAAAAGAGAAACTAAAAAAAAAAAAATCTCATTTACCATTGCATAAAAATAAATTAAGATACTGAGAAAAAAACTTCACAAGGAAGTAAGACCGTGCTCAGAAAACTACAGGACATTGAAAAAGGAGGTAGAGGGAGACATAAACAAATGGAAGAACATACCATGTTCATGGATTGGTAGAATCAACAACATTAAAATATCCATACTACCCAAAGCAATTTATCAATTCAATGCAATCCCCATTGAAATACCAATGGCATATTTCACAGACCTAGAACAAACTCTCCAAAAATTTATCTGGAATAATAAAGCCACAGCAATCCTAAGAAAGAACAAAGTTGGAGGGATCAGAATACCAGATATCAAGCTATATTACCAAGCCACTGGTAATATACTGGCACTGGTACTGTCACAAGAACCGGCATATAGACCAATGGAACAGAACAGAGAACCCAGAAATAGACCCAAGCCATTATACTCAATTAATATTTGACAAAGGAGTCAAGAGCATACAATGGAGTCAAGATAGTCACTTTAATAAATGCTGATGGGAAATTTGGTCAGATATATGCCAAAAAAAAGGGAACTAGATCACCAACTTACACCATACACAAAAGCAAACTCAAAATGGTTATAAGACTTAAATGTAAGACGGAAACCCATAAAAATCTTAGAAGTCTCCATAGACAACAAAATATCAGATATATGTTACAGCAATATCTTTACTTATACAGCTCCTAGGGCAATGGAAACTAAGGAGAAAATAAATAAATGGAACTACATCAAAATAAAAAGCTTCTGCACAGCAAAAGAAACCATCAACAAAACACCAAGAAAGCCCACTGCATTGGAGAACGTATTTGCCAAGGCTATTTCAGATAAGGGTTTAATCTCCAACATTTACAGGGAACTCATACAATTTAACAAAAGGAAGACAATCCAATAAGAAAAATGGGCAAAGGACCTAAATAGACACTTTT
This sequence comes from Corynorhinus townsendii, assembly GCA_026230045.1. Taxonomy (NCBI): domain Eukaryota; kingdom Metazoa; phylum Chordata; class Mammalia; order Chiroptera; family Vespertilionidae; genus Corynorhinus; species Corynorhinus townsendii. The sequence continues at coordinate 99,650,243 of JAPDVU010000002.1, forward strand.
TGAAAGAGGACATACAAAAGGCCGAGAGACATATGAAAACCTGCTCAAAGTCACTAATCATCCCAGAGATGCAAATCAAAACGACAATGAGGTACCATCTCACACCTGTCAGATGGCAATCATCAAAAAATCAACAAACAACATGTGTTGGCAAGGATGTGTAGAAAAAGGAACCCTTGTGCACTGCTGGTGGGAATGCAGACTGGTGCAGCCACTGTGGCAAACAGTATGAAGTTTCCTCAAAAATTAAAAATGGAACTCCCATTTGACCCAGTAATTCCACTTCTAGGAATATATCCCAAGAAATCAGAAACACCAATCAGAAAGGACATATGCACCACTATGTTCATCGCAACACAATTTACAAAGCTAAGATTTGGAAACAGCTTAAGTGCCTATCAGCAGATGAGTGCATTAAAAAACAGTGACACATCTGCACAATGGGATACTATGCCGCTATATTGTAACAGCATGGATGGAACTGAAAATCATTATGCTAAGTGAAATAAGCCAGTCAGAGGAAAATCAATATCACATGATCTCACTTATATGTGGGATATAATGATCAACATAAACTGATGAACAAAAATAGATCCAGAGACAAGATAGCACTTAACAGACCATACAACCTCAGAGAGAAGGCAGAGGAAGGGAGGGGTGATAGAGATCAACCAAAGGGCTTGTATGCATGAATATTAGCATAACCAATGGACACAGTCACTGTGGCAGTGGGGACTTGCCCACGGAGTGGGAGTGGCAGAGGGGGCTGTCAATAGGGAAAAAGGGAAACATGTTATCTTTTCTTAAAAAAAACTATTTCATTTTTATATGCTAACAACAAACTATATAAAGAAGAAATTACATCAAAACAATAAAATACTTAGGAATAAATTTAACCAAGGGTGTGAAAGACTGACACACCGAAAACTGTAAGACATTGACAAAAGAGAGTCAATTACATCTTAATTAAAATATAGATGTATAGCCCTATCTGGTTTGGCTCAGGGGATAGAGCATTGGCCTGCAGACTGAAGGGTCCCATGTTCAATTCTGGCCAAGGGCACATCCCCAGTGAATTGTAATAAAATTAAAATATTTTCTTAATCATAATTTTGCATATTCATTATTTTCTAAATATAACAGGATTATAAAACTATGCAATGTTTTCTCAATAATAATGTCTACTATTCATTATTGTTAATACTTTAACAGAAGTTAATGTTTTCATCTGACAGAGTAAAATAGGAAAAATTATTAACTAGTATAAAGTAATGCACTTTTATATAAGCCCAATATTCATGGATTTCAGAAGTTGTGGAGTGGCTATGATTTAAAGAGGATGATTACACCCAAGTCTGAAAGGTGAGAGATTGCAAAAAGAAACAGATAGGAAGAGAGAGAGAGAATAAGAAAGAGAGAAAGATGGGTGGGAGGGAAGTAGATTTTTACTGAGGACAAAATCTCAAGGAAATATAAAAGTGTATGTGCCTACAATAGTGAAATTTGATTAAAAGAAACACCATGGCCTTTAAAGAGGAATTGTAGCTCGCCCTAACCGGTTTGGCTCAGTGGACAGAGTGTTGGCCTGCGGACTGAAAGCTCCCAGGTTCGATTCCGGTCAAGGGCATGTACCTTGGTTGCGGGCACATCCCCAGTGGAAGGTGTGCAGGAGGCAGCTGATTGATGTTTCTCTCTCATCTGATGTTTCTAACTCTCTCTCCCTCTCCCTTCCTCTCTGTAAAAAAATCAATAAAATATATTTTTTTAAAAAAAGAGGAATTGTAGCTAAAGAAGAGGTGCTGCACAGCCCACATGTATGGAACAGGGGCAGGGATGCAGATGTTGCTATGAAACAGCAGACTCTCTCTTTAATTTTGTGCCCTGTATGAGCATCTGGTCTGCTTCTTCCCAGGCCACGTTATCACTTAATAATATGGCTTCTATTTCCAGCCTCTTGGAGTTTCTTGGACCTCATGGGATCACTGAAGGGAAGGAGAAAAGGAGGTGAAGGAGAAACAATAATGGAGAAGATAGAGAATGGGAGGGGACTTTGTGTCCATTTGATTTTGACAATGTTTTCTTCTTAGCTAAACTGAGTGAGAAAGGGAGATGCCTTTGTTGGAGTAGGGGATGGGTATAACTAAGTCAATGGTTAATGCTGAAATGGCTCTTCACACAGCTTCATTAAGGAATCAGGGAGTAAGGAGCTGTAACTGACCAAGTGACATATAAAGCACTTCCTTTAATTAAAGTCTGAGTAAATAGATAAATAAATAATTTAATCTTCAACTGATAAATCACAAAATAAGCAAGTTTGCAGTTAGCACAATACATCTGTGGCTGAATCTTAAAACAGTTAAAACTTCAAATTTACTCATTGTTAGAAAACATAGAGCCTTTCTTATTAATGTTTTTATTTCTCTCTCCAAATGCTTAAGTCAGTTCAAGTAGCATATATCAACATCATCACCATTGTATTTTGTTAAATGCACCTAAAAGGTAAAAATTTCAGAGTAATTACTATGCACTGTATGTGAACTAGAAATAAGATTTCATATATTTTAATATGCAAAGATATATAAAAATGTATATTGTTGACAATATTTGTCCATACTCATCTATGTATAGCTTTTCCTTGGAAAAATCATATACATATATATAAATTCTTCAAACATGTGAATATTTTTCTAAATTTTAATGTATTTTTAGTGATAAGGAAGACAGTGCCAACTTCAGAACAGAACCAACTTTGGTAACATATTGCAGTGAATATTCTGATCCTGGAATACATGAAACTCATTATTTCTGACATCATAATATGTTTAAAGAGATAGCAGCTGCTAAATAAAATTATCACATTATCCTGCAAAAGTATCATAAAGGTAATCTTTTCTCCCTTCTACCCACATCCCTTTGAATTGCCTTTCATGTGGCTATCTCCAAAGCTGTCTTACTTTTACCCAATGTGATTTAAATATATTGGGGAGTTTAGATAATCCTAAATAATAAAGGTGTAATATGCAAATTGACCCTCATGTCCTCACAGGATGGTGTCTACGACCAGGCTGGCAGGGGAGTTTAGTGAGGGATGACCAAACAACTGAACAAGCAGGCTGCGTGGGGCAACCATGTCGGCAGGGTGGTTAGTGAGGGATGGCCAAACGACTGAACAGCAGGCTGTGTGGGATGACCAGGCTGTCAGGGGCATTAGTGAAGGATGACCAAGTGACTGAACAGCAGACTGCATGGGGCAATCAGGCCAGCAGGGAGGGGCCAGTTAGGGGCAAACAGGCCAGTAGGGGGGACAGTTAAGGGCAACCAGGCCAGCAGGGGGGGGCAGTTAGGGGCAACCAGTATGGCAGAGGGGGACAGTTAGGGGTGACCAAGCCTGCAAGAGGGGCAGTAATAGGCGACCAGGCTGGCAGGGGGGGCAGTTAGGGGCAATCAGGCCAGCACACAGAGGCACTGAGAGGTGATCAGGCCAGCAGGGGGGCAGTTAGGGGCACCAGGCAGGCAGGCAGATGAGCGATTAGGAGCCAGCGGTCCAGGATTGGGCCTAAACCAGCAGTCAGACATCTCCCAAGGGGTCCCGGATTGAAGAGGGTGCAGGCTGGGCTGAGGGGACCTCCTGCTGCACAAATTTCATGCACTGGGCCTCTAGTGCATATATAATTTCCCTGGCTTCAATTTTTTTATGCTGATAGTAAACTTAACATTTAGACATCTTGTTTGTCAAATATATTTTAATATTTATGAGTTTATGCAAATGGAAAATCTCAGAAAGGCATTTAAGTTTTAATAAATCACATACATTTATATATACAATGAGCTACCTTTTACAAATAATGCAATATTTATTTATCTATTTTATAATATTTTTTTAAAAACCTGTTGCATTTTTATATGCTAACAACAAACTATATAAAGAAGAAATTGCATCAAAACAATAAAATACTTATGAATAAAGGAGGTGATAAACTTAACATTTATATTAAGACTGTTCTGGACAATTTAGAATATACAGTACTCACGTATATGGTTGGTTAGATGTTCCAGTGTCAAGGATGATTATGTATAAGTTCATAGTGACAGCATATCCCCACAAAAAAAAAAAAATACACTGCATTAGGTTTATGTGAGCTTCCTCTTTCACACACTTAACTGTTTTTAACTTTGAAAAATGCACATCTATATATTTGTGTAAATACCCATATGTCTCCAATGATATTCTTGGAACTGAAACTAGTTTTTCATAGCTGCAAACCTCAGAGTAATAGGGAAAATTACCCTGACAGAAAATCCCTTAGCCACTGTACATCAGCAATTATACCCATGGTGACATGACCCAAGAAATGAAAAATTCAGCAGATTAAAGACTAAGTGGTTTTGAATCCTGCTTCCAGCAAATAAGAATCCTAATTTGATATCTGCCACAAATATTTCTTGTGTTCTATGCCAAATAGGTTAATCGTTTTATGTCTCAGTTTCTTTTTTATGAAATGTGATATGAAAATAAAGCTGGTCCCTTGGGGCAGAGCCATTGCTGGGTTTACATGATCAAGTGTGATGTGCATGCAGAGTGAGCCTCATTATGTATATTACGGCCCAATCATGTTCATGTTATGTAAAAACAAGCCCATTTATAGATGCATGCAAGTATCATATCTCACACGTAAAAGTGAAGATCAGACACATATTTCAATTGTCATTTTTGAAAATGATTAAGCATTAAAGTTATCTAAAGTACAGTTTTTAAACTGATGAACAAAATTAGATCCAGAGACACAGAAGCTTCCAACAGACTGTCAAACCTCAGAGGGAAAGCAGGGGAGAGTGGGTGGGTGGGAAGAAATCAACCAAGGAACTTGTATGCATATAAGCATAACCCATGGACACAGACAACAGGGGGCTGAAAGCCTGGGGTTGGGGGCTGGGACAATGGGGGAAAAGGGGGACATATGTAATACTTTCAACAGCAGGGATTTAAAAAATTTTTAAAAATATATGAACTAAAAAAAAAAAAAAGTACAGTTTGTAATTTTCTGCAATTTCCTGGGCATCCCACTTTTAGCCAACAACACAGGATATTAATCTGACTTTATACTAAAATTGGGCTACATTCACCCAGTTTTTTATTTCTATTATTAATTGTAATGCCTGTCCCATGAATGTATTGATTTTTGTGCCAAACTCTGTTCTTGTCACTATTTTTGTCATATGAATTAGCTTTTCTAAATACAGTGCCTTCAGTATACTTTACAAAACACATCAGCATGACATTACACTTTAGTCTTTACATCTCCTGAGGAACTGGGCCATTTCAAGGCTACAGCCATACTATATACTTCATTTTATCCCATTTCTTTTTTATTTGTATTGAGTGCTGTACAAAGAAAGGCATGCATTCTGCATGGAACTTTCTTTAATGTTATGATTAAGCAGAGGTAGTTCAAATACAGATAAGTTTTTGAAGGCTGGTTAAACTATCTTTTAGAGCTTGATTAAACTAAGGACATTTATTTAGAGAGAAAGAATGAGTGAAAATGTGAAATTGTATCATCAATTGAATAAAAATTCAGAAAGGCATTTGGAAGGCAATATAATTATTTGCTACTAATTCAGAGGCATTGCCATAATTTTATTTTAAAATTGTCATAAATTCAAGATCCTCAATCTTTGGAGCAATGTGAAAAACTAAGTGCGTTTCTGCAGTTCAGTAAGCTATATTCTGGTTGCTCATATTAGCCATGGGTTAATAACTAGCTTGGAAGTACTTTCCTATAATACATACTAAGAGGAAAAATGTCTCAATCACCTGATCATTTATTTAAACATATTCATTTAGCATTTTTTTATGTGCGAGGCTCTCCTTATTTGTTTCTTTATATTATATTAGTTTGTATATTAGGGATTTACATACTTTTAGACACAGGACGTTTTTATGGTTTTAGATTTTAGGTACAATAAGAAAATATTCCTGAGACTTATAGACTATATGTTTTCCATTGCATCACAGTAGAGCTTTAAAATAGAAGCTAATTGACAGAATGTGTATTTTGTGCATAATATTCACCTGATTGATAATTAAGGCTACTGTTTTTACTTTTCTAACATTTTCTTGCCACTTCTCTAAAATCAAACTTGATTATGCTCAAGAGAATTAAAAAGGATAATCAAAATCAGAAATTTGTTTTAGAAAGAAAAAGACCATAAACATTAAAAAATATATTTAAGAGTAGAACTTTACATTATAAGGATTATTAAAATAAAAATAATATGTTTATATGGCTATATATTATTAATTGCTATTATCAGGTATAATTCTTTTAATTAATGTATTTATTTATAAACGTTCTATCTATTGAACAACTGTTTAAAGTAGCTTGCAATCTCTGAGTATCCTATTAAGATAGCTCACCCAGGAAATGTTAAATCCATAAATCTCTTGTTTCTCAATTTACTTCTGACATCATTTGAGCTGATACTCAAAGTGATCCTCCTCTTAAAGCCAAGTTTAAGGAAGTAGGAGCAGGATTTGGATAATGAATAGGAGCCCTCATTTGCTAGTTACCTTGAAGTTCAATAATATTACTGAGAAAATATAGGCAAGTCATCACTGTAGTTATCAAAGTTCTCTGAATAAACCAGAATCTCGGACTAAGGTATGTCATGAGGAAGAAATGGTGAGAGAAAAAGGAGAAAACAGATAATACTGGCTAAGTTTTGATTCAGAATCATATATGCATTATTTTTTATTCCCTTTTACCTAAAATCCACATTAGCCAACCTTGGTTCATAAAGCAAAATTGAAAATTTGAGCTTTTCAAGATTCCCAATAGAGTAACTCCTGACCTCTTTCTTCTGTTCTCACAACGTAAAGCAAGCAGTGGTGAGCCCTGGAGATTGCACTCATGGAATACTTTCTAGAAAATTCAAATATTTATTTAATTTTCAACTCGGTGATTACTATTAATGAATAAAAAGTTATTCAAAGAACATTTATATTTATTTTTACACTGAGGAAATGAAGTATCATGAGCATTCATTTTAGTATCAGTTAAGAATTTAAAATTGGATTCAGTCAATAGTAATGAAGATAAATATTAACAGTAGCTTTGGTGTTTCTCTCTCTCTCCATCAATCTATATATTTCTATCTCTATCGAGATTGATGGGGAGGAGAGAGAGAGAGAGAGAGAGAGAGAGAGAGAGAGAGAGAGAGAGAGAGAGAATAAATAAAAAGTTTGGCTGGCTAGGAATGGATTAGTGGGTCCAGAAAGACCCAGTTAGATTGTTCCACAGCCAACATCGCAAGATGGCTGCTGGCGCGTCAGCTATCTCTTCAGGAAAGAATTCACTCAGCAGGCCTGAGCATTTCAGACTTTGCACATTTCTAATAGTAGGACATCTTTGTGACTGGACTGGACCTTGGCCACTCCTAGGAGTTGAGGTCTTTGAATGTTCTGATAAAAGCACTTTGTAGGCATGGGTCCCTTAACCATGTACTGTTTTTTCTAGATAAATTGTGTAAACAAGTGTGATTTATAGGGAACACCTGCTTTGCTTTGGGGATCTGGAGGGACTCTGGGGATCTGTGGTAATTCTCTAGGAATTGTATGTCTATGTGACTGATTCCTATGAAAAGTGTAGACTCCTAGTCTTAGGAATGGGGGAGCTTCCCTGGTAGAACATGCTTTGCACATGTGTTCACATATTTGCTATAGAAATTATAAACATCCGGTACAACTCCACTGGGAATAAACATATTGGAAGCTTGAAAGTGGTTTCCTTCAGAATTTGCCCCATGAACTTCTTCCCTTTGCTGAGTCTGTATTATATCATTTAGTTGAAATAAATCATAACCATGAAAATAAGAACTTCTGCATCCAGTGAATGCTACTGGCAAATCAACAAATCTGAGGGTAGATGGGGGATCCTGGCACAATATAATATTTTCCTTTAAGGTGTCAAAAAGGAAGATTAACATGGAGAGAAAACAATAACAACAACAAAAACTTGACTACTCACACATTTGTTTAAATCTCAGTTTTCCCCCTAATCTTCATCTCTGAACAACAGCCATGGTTCTGTTGTCAAGAAGAGGAGAATGAATATTAATTAGACCACCAATCAGTTGTGTTCTTGCCCAACATCAACCTTTTCCTCATTCATGAATAAAAACAACCTTTCCTCAATGGAAACAACCCCCATGTCTCACAGAATTTCTTCATAGAGTGGAAGGCCCCTAATCTGAGTTACTTGAAGATCTGTGCACATCATATCTGGGTGTGGGTTTTGTGACCTGCAGGCTAAAAGCTAGAAGAGAAGAACGAGAACTACATAATAGTCATCTCATAGGAGCAGCCTTGAGGTCTGATTCTGGCAGTGGAATATGTTCTTTGGTTAACCAATGTGACAAACCCTAATTAATCTCTTGATTAGCTTATCCCCTGTTCATTTTCCTCTGAGATCTAGGCTTTGAAAATTTTCTGGCCAAGTATGTCCTGCCCATATCCAAGATGAGCCTAAACCTTGGGGACTATACAACAGGCACATCCACTTCCTACTGCTATAATTTTAAAGGCCTACATTTTTGTTGTTGTTGTTGTTGTTTATTGAATTGTCATACTTCATTGAGGCAAAAATGTGGAGTTTCTTTGGTAATACAATTACCTAATACATAATATGGTTCAGGTCTTTTTGTTTTCAATCATCATGGTGAGAATCCATGTGGATGGGTTTTTTTTTCATTGTTACTGTATTTCATTCATTATTTATGAAGCTAATGGAAGTAAAAATATTATTTTTACCTGCCCTTCAGAAGCTTACAATCTTCTGGATTAGATGATATATCAAAAAAATGAAGCAGTAAAAAACAAAAATCAGGAAATAAAAAATGGTAGTGGGGTAAGTGGATGCTATACGGACACACTCCCAGGACCAAACTGGCATTATAACTAAAATACAGAAAAACTTCATGAATAATCAATGGAAGACTCTCTTGATAGAGCACTGATAACCAAGGTGTATCTCCAGTGGAGACCACACAGAGACTTATAGGAGGGGTGGAGGTGCAACAGGGCTGGCCGGGCTCCCAGAAACAACAACTGAAGATCTGGAGATATAGATGAGCTGTGGGGGGGTTCCCACTGAGAAATCTTGGGTCTAATCCCTTAACTGCCCCCAGCAGCAGAGAGCACCATAACTGAAAAGGGTACCCACATAACATCTGGCTGTGAGAAGATGCTGGGTTGCTGCCTGCCAGGGAGAGATGGCTGGAAATTCAGGCATCCTCTTAAAGGGCCAAAGCACAAATTTGCCAGAGGAGTCACTCACCTTGTGCTCTGGCAGAGGGAGGGCAGAATGGACTGGAGCTGTGTGAGCAGAATCCAGGATTGGGGGCTCAGGAGTTAGAACTCAGAAGTCAAAAACCCCAGTTTTCTGTACTGAATCATTCACGCTGCAGAGACCAACTTTCTCATGCAGGCATTAGATATATATGGGTAGCTTTACCTGTGGGGAAGACAGTTGACCCACCCTATTGGAAAACATCTTGCCCTGTGGTGTGGAATTTCTGAGGCCCAATAAGAGACTAAGAATAACAATTACCTTTCAGGCAGAAACAATTTTTTCACCCCATTAAAAAAGTCTTGCAACACCTGTGGAGGATTGCCTGAGAGCAATTCAAGATGGAATCCTATCAGTCTGTAAGCAGAGGTGGTTTCTGGAGGATTTGAGTCTCTTCATGGTCAAATCAGTCAGAAACAGCATTTGACACTATCCTGCACCAGAGATAGAGTAGCATAGCAAATCTACCTAATACATAGTCACAAACCCAAACGGGCAACCAAAATGAGGAGACAAAAACCCTCAAAATGAAAGAACAAGAGAATTCTCCAGAAGAAGAGATAAATGAAATGGAGATCAGACATAAAATTCAGGATGATGATGGTAAAGATGCTCAACAGCATGAGAAAAGATATAGTAACTATGAAAACAGGAATAAAGAATGACATAACACAAATAAAGAATACATTGGAAGGAATACACAGCAGATTGGGGAAAGCTGAGGATCAAATCCATAAATTAGAAGACAGGGTTGAAAAAAATCAGAGAACCAAAAAAGAAAAAAAATACAATTTAAAAAACAAGATGACAGCTTAAGAGAGGTGTGGGACAATGTGAAACATAACAATATTCAAATAGCAGGTGTGCCAGAGAGGCAGAAAAGGACAAAGGGATAAAGAAGGCATTTGAAGAAAGAATGGCAGAAAATTCCCTAACCTGGTAAAGGAAAAAGTCACACAAGTCCAAAAGGCACAGAGAACCCTAAGCAAGGGAAACCCAAATAGTCCCACATCCAAACACATCATAATTAAAATGCCAAAAATTAAAGACAAAAAGAGAATCTTAAAAGCATCAAAAGAAATGCACACTGTTACATACAAAAGAGTTCCCATAAGGCTGTCATATCATTACTCATCAGAAACTCTACAGACCAGAAGGAAATAGCATGAAATACTCAAGTAAATGGAAAGTAAAGATCTGAAACAAAAATTACTATATCTAGTAAGGGTATCACTCAAAATAGACGGTCAAATAAACAGTTTCTCAGACAAAAAAGTTGAAAGGAGTACATTACCAACAAGCCAGCATTACAAGAAATGCTAAAGGGACTGCTGTAATGAGAAGAAGAAATGGAGAAAGAAACCTAGGCATAGAGAATTAAAATGACAATAAATAAGTACCTATCAATAATAACCTTAAATGTAAATGGATTAAATGTTGTAATCAAAAGACATAGGGAAGGTTAATGGATACAAAAACATTACCTAACTATTTGCTGTCTACGAGAGACCTACCTCAGAACAAAATACACATACAGGATGAGAGTCAAGAGATGGAAAATCTTTTTCCATGCAAATGGAAAAGAAAAAGAAGCTGGAGTACCAAAACTCCAAATGGACTTTAAAATGAAGGCCATCACAAGAGACAACAAAGGTCATTACATAATACTAAAGGGATCGATTCAACAAGAGGATATAACCCTGGTAAATATATATGCACCCAATATATATGCACCCAATATAGGGTGCATATATATTGCAACAAAAAATGCAATATATATATATATCTTCCAGGAGACCTTCCAGACGTCTTTCCAGACAAAGCCATGGTGGCGGGCTGAGGCAGAGTCGGTTAGGGGTGATCAGGCCAGGAGGGGAGGACAGTTGAGGGCAATCAGGCTGGCAGTGGGGGCAGTTGGGGGTGAGCAGACCAGCAGTGGGGGCCGTAGGGGGCAATCAGGCTGGCAGGGGGGCAGTTAGGGGTGAACAGGCTGGCAAGGGGGGCAATTAGGGGCAAGGAGGCTGGCAGGCAGAGTGGTTAGGGGTGATCAGGCAGGCAGGCAGGCAGGTGAGCAGTTAGGAGCCAGCAGTCTTGGATTGCAAACGAGATGTCCGACTGTCTGGCTTAAACCAGACATCCCCCAAGGGGTCCCAGATTGGAGAGGGTGTAGACTGGGCTGAGGGACACCCTCCCCTGCACAAATTTTGTGCATCAGGCCACTAGTATATATATAAAATTTCTAGAGGACTTTAAGGGATAGATTGGTAATAATACAGTAATAGTTGGGGACTTTAACATCTCCATAACCTCATGGATAAATCTTCCAGAAAATAACTTAACAAGGAAACAGAGACTCTAAAGGACACACTGGATCAAGATGGATTTAATTGACATTTATAAAACATTTCACTCCAATGCAGTAGAATATACATTCTTCTCAAGTGCACATGTATCATTCACAAAGATAGATCACATGTTATGACACAAAAGTCTATAGAATTTCAAGAAGATTGAAATCATATCAAGCCTCTTCTCAGATCACAATGGAATGAAATTAGAAATCAACTACATTCAAACACATGGAGGCTAAATAGCATGTTATTAAACAATGAATGGGTTACCAACAAGATCATGAAAGAAATAAAAAACTTCCTGGAAATGAACACACAATAACCCAAAATCTCTGAGACACACAAAAGCCATCCTGAGAGGGAAGTTCATAGCATTACAGGCCTACCTCAAAAAATAAGAAAAATAAAAAAATAAATTACTTGACCCTACAACCTAAAGAACTAAAAATAAAACAACAGGAAAGCCAAGAGTAAATGAAAGGGATGAAATAATAAAGATTAGAGCAGAAATAAATGGCATAGAGACTAAAAAAAACAATAATACACAAAATCAATGAACTCAAGAGGAGATTCTTTAAAAGGATAAATAAGATTGATCAACCATTAGCCAGACTCATAAAGAAACAAAGATAGAGGACCAAAATAAATAAAATCAGAAAAGACAGTGAAGAAGTAACCACTGACCTCACAGAAATACAAATTATTAAAAAAAAATACTATGAACAACTATATGCCAATAACCTGGAGAATGTGGATGAAATGAACAAATTCCTAGGAAAATACAATCTCCTAAAACTGAATCAGGAAGAGTCAGAAAATCTGAATAGGCCAATAGCAACAGATGAAATAGAAGCAGTAACAAAACAAAACAAAACAAAACAAAGCAAAACAAAACAAAACAAACAAAAAACGAACAACAACAACAACAACAAAACTCCCAACAAACAAAAGCCTGGGTCTGGACAGCTTCACAGGGGAGTTTTACCAAACATTCAAAGAAGAACTAACACCTATACTCCTCAAACTATTGCAAAAAAATCCAAGAAAGGAACATTTCCAAGCTCTTTTTATGTGGCCAGCACTATCCTAAACCCAAAACCAGATAAAGACACTACTAAGAAAGAGAATTAAAGGCCAATATCCCCGATGAACATAGACACTAAAATCCTTAATAAAATTCTAGCAAATGGGATCCAGCAATATATTAAAAAGAGCATACACCATGACCAAGTGGGATTATTCCAGGGATGCAAGACTGGCACAATATTAGCAAATAAATAAACATGATACATCGCATAATCAAATTGAAAGACAAAAATATCACATTATCATATCAATAGAGGCAAATAAGCATTTGACAAAATCCAAAATTTAGTTTTGATAAAAACTCTCAGCAAAGTGGGAATAGAGGAATCCAAGATGGCGGCATAGGTAAACACCTAAACTGCTGCCTCCCACAACAATTTAAACTGCAACTAAAAGACAAAACGTCTATCACCCAGAACCACGGGAAAGCTGGCTGAGTGGAAGTTCTACAACTAGAAGGAAAGAGAAAAGAGCATTGAGACCTGAACGAGCGCTGAAAAGCTGAGGTACGGAGGCGCGTGATCCGGGCTGGCGGCGGGCGACTGGGTGCGTTGCTTTTTTCAACCCAAAGGGAGACAAGCCCCCAATTACTCTGAAATCCAGTCTCTGGGGAGACGCGGGGGACCCAAACTCCTACAGGGAGAAGCTGGACTGTCTGCCAGTGAGAGTGGCTTGCTTGCAGAGCTGCACGCAGGAATAATTGTTTACGGCACTGGGGCACGGGACTCCAGGAGGCCATCGGGAACACAGAGCTGGCTAACTAGCAGCCATTGCTGTTTGCCACACCCTAACCTAGTGAAGTCCTGAGACCCCGCCCTGCACAACCTACAAACCCACCCAAGCTCCAAGCTGCTCAATTAGCATAAGAAAGCCTGCCCTATCGCAGCTTAACCTAGAAAACTTGCAGCCCGGGTCAGACAGCTCCAAAACCTCTAAACCCCAAACAAAGAGGAGAAAACTGCAGCTCTCACTGTAGCTCCTGCTGAGTGGCCTCAGACAGTAGCTGACCTGCACCCCAATGGAAATCCAGAAGCCAGTGTACCTAGTGGTCAGTGTGAGACACCAGATTTCAACTCCTCACATCCATAAGTGACACATTCAAGAGGCAGACTCAGTGAACACCAAAGCCCCACTGAAACAAGTCCTGCCCCATAAGTGTATCTTCAGCGCAGCACTTCTTCCATTATAGACACAGGGAGTGCTCACAGCTAATTGGCCTGGAGGTCAATTCCTCCCAGTGTACCAATAGCAATTCAGGCTTAACTACACCAAGACTTTGCACTCAGCCCACAAAGGGGTGTACCAAGAGCATCCACATCAGGTGATTGGGGAGGCTGAGCTACTGCCCCCTATAGGTCACCTACCACACAAAGCCACTCCATCAACACAGGGAAGCAGCCAAAATGCAGAAACAAAGAAACATGTCACGAATGAAAGAAACGGAGGAAAGCAAACTACTGGATGACATAGAGTTCAGAATCACATTTATAAGGTTACTCAAGAATCTTCTAAAAACCGCCGAGAAACTTGATGACACTTCTGAGGAGCTTAGTGAGACCTTCAAGGACCTTAATGAGAATGCCAAAAAAATGGAAAAGGATCAGTCAGAAATGAAGCATACACTGTCTGAAATAAAGAATATACAGAAACTCAACTGTAGATCAACATACCCCAAGAATCAAACCAAAGATCTGAAATATGTGGAAACAAAAAACATCCAACCAGAAAAACAAAAAGAAAAAAGAATCCAAAAATATGAAGATAATGTAAGGAGCCTCTGGGACAACTTTAAGCGAAACAACATCCGAATTTTTGGGGTGCCAGAAGAAGGGAGAGAGCAAAATATTGAAAACCTATTAGAAGAAATAATGACAGAAAACTTTCCCTACCTGGTGAAAGAAATAGACTTACAAGTTCAGGAAGCGCACAGAACCCCATACAAGAGGAATCCAAAGAGGACCACACCAAGACACATCATAATTAAAATGCCAAGGGCAAAAGACAAAGAGAGAATATTAAAAGCAGCAAGAGAAAAACAGTTAATTACCTACAAGGGAGTACCCATACGACTGTCAGATGATTTCTTGGCAGAAACTATGCAGGCCAGAAGGGAGTGGCAAGAAATATTCAAAGTGATGAACAGCAAGAACCTACAACCAAGATTACTCTACCCAGCAAAGCTATCATTCAGAGTTGAAGGTCAGATAAAGAGCTTCACAGACAAGAAAAAGCTAAAGGAGTTCATCGCCACCAAACCAGGATTACATGAAATGCTGAAGGGTATTCTTTAAGAAGAAGAAGAAGAAGAAGAAAAAAAAGGTAAAGATAAAAATTATGAACAACAAAATGACATCAAATACATACCTACCAACAAGTGAATCTAAAAATCAAGTGAACAAAAAATCTGAAGAACAGAATGGACTGGTGAATATAATAGAATCAGGGACATAGAAAGGGAGTGGACTGACGATTCTCAGGGGAAGCAAGTGTGAGGGGTGCGGGAAGAGATTGGACAAAAATCTTACTCCTATGGATGAAGACAGTGGCGGGGGTAAGGGCATGGGGTGGGGTGGGGAATCAGGTAGAGGGGAGCTATGGGGGGAAAAAAGTGGAACACCTGTAATAATCTGAACAATAAAGATTTAATTAAGAAAAAAAAGTGGGAATAGAGGGAGCCTATCTTAACATGATAAAGGCCATATATGACAAACCTACAGAGAACATCATACTCAATGCGCAAAAACTAATACCATTTCCCCTAAGAACAGGAGCAAGACAGGGATGTCTGCTTTCACCAACCTTATTCAACATAGTATTGGAAGTCCTAGGCACAGCTATCAGATAAGAAGAATTAAAAGGCATCCAATTAGAAAAGGATAAAGGAAAAATCTCATTATTCACAGATAATATGATATTGTATGTAGAAAACCCTAAAGACTCCACCAAAAAACTACTAGAGTTAATAAATAAACTTGGCAATGAGCAGGATACAAAATCAGCACCCAAAAATCAAATTGACTTTTTTATACACCAATAATGAATTCTCAGAGAGAGAAACTAAAAAAACAACAACAAAAAAACAAAAACAAACAAACAAACAAAAAACAACCCATTTACCATTGCAACAAAGAAATTAAGATACTTAGGAATAAACTTAACCAAGGAGGCAATAGACCTATACTAGGAAAACTACAGAATGTTGAAAAAATAGATAGAAGAAGATATAAACAAGTGAAATAATATACATGTTCAAGAATTGGTAGAATCAACATAATTAAAATGTCCATACTAGCGAAGGCAATCTACAGATTCAATGCAACCCCATTAAAATACCAATGGCATATTTCACAGAACTAGAAGAAATATTCCAAAATTTATATGGAATCCAAAAAGACCCTAAATAGCTGCAGCAATCTTTAGAAAGAAGAACAAATTTGGAGGAATCACAACATCAGATTTCAAGTTATACTACAAAGCCACTGTAATCAAAACAGCCTGCTAATGGCACAAGAACAGACTTATAGATCAATGGAACAGAACAACAGAGACCACAGATATCAACCTAAGCCATTACACTCAATTACTATTTAGCAATGGAGACAAAGGGAGTCTATTCAATAAATGATGTTGGGAAAAGTGGGCAGATACATACAAAAAACAAATATAATAGCTAAAATGAAACTAGACCACCAACTTACATTATACACAAGTAAAAACTCAAAATGGATAAAAAAATTAAATGTAATTTGTGAAACCTTAAGAATCCTAGGAAAGCCATAGGCAGCAAAAACTCAGACATCTCTAGTAGCAATATGTTTACAGATACATCTCCTAAGGCAAAGGAAACTAAGGAGAAAATAAATAAATGGGTCTACAGAAAAACAAAAAGTTGCTGCACATCAAAAAAATAACATCAACAAAACAAAAAGGGAGCCCACTGTATGGGAGAACATATTTGTCAATGATACATCTGATAAAGGGTTAATATCAAAAATATATGGAACTCATACAACTCAACAAAATGAAGGGAAACAATCCAATTAAAAAATGGGCACAGGACTTAAATAGATATTATCCAAAGAGGACAAACAGATGGCCAAGAGACATATGAAAAAATGCTCAAAGTCACTGATCAGAGAGATGAAAATTAAAATGACAATAAGGTATCACCTCACACCTATCAGAATGGCTACCATCAATAAATCAACAAGTAATAAGTGCTGGCAAGGATATGGAGAAAAGGAAACCCTAGTACACTGCTGGTGGAAATATAGACTTGTGCAACTATTATGGAAAACAGTATGGAGTTTCCTCAAAAAATTAAATATGGAACTGCCATTTGACCCAGTGATCCCACTTCTAAGGATATATCTTAAGAAAACTGAAACAAAAATTAGAAATAATGTATGCACCCCTTCGTTTGAGCAGCACAATTTATAATAGCTAAAATCTGGAAACAGATCAAGTGCCCATCAGTAGATAAGTGGATAAAAAAGTTATGGTACATCTATACCATGGAATACTATTCAGCACTAAAAAAGAAGAATATTTTGCCCTTTGAGACAGCATGGAGGTACGTGGAAAATATGCTAAGTGAAATAAGTCAGTCAGAGAAAGACAAGTATCACATAATCTCACTCATATGTGGAATCTAAACAACAAATAAACTGATCAATGGAGTGGATACAGAGACATGGAAGCATGGAACAGAATGCAGAATATCAGAGGGAAGGCAGGGGAGGGTGGGTGGTGGGAAAAATCAACAAAGACCTTGTATGCCTATATGACTAACTAATGGAAACAGACAACAGAGTGCTGAAGGCCTGGGGTTGGGGGTAGGTGAGGGCTTGAGGGGTTCAGTGGGGGTGTGCTGGGGGTTACTGGCAGATTACTCTGACATATGTTTCTGTGAAAGAGAGGCTAAGGGGCTATATCACTTTAGGAGCAAATAGCCTCGATTGACTGCCTCATTAGCTTTTATTGTAACAACAGCATGAACTAATATTAACCTCTAGATACAATCAGAAGGGTAAGCATCCTTGAGAAAGCACCTGCATTTGTAGTGTCTTTCAAACAAGGATGTTTTGAAGTCTAAACATAAAGATTCTAGTAAAACAACCTGGAGCTCAGACTTGTTTTGAAAAGTCAAGGCAGGGGCTGCTGCCTTCTGCAAAGTCCCCCAGGGGCCTCTCAGAGAATCCTCTTTACAGACTTTTCCAAACAAGTCCCATGCTTCCCTAAAGAGGAAAAAGAAGAACATATGTAATACTTTAAAAAAATAAAGACTTTTTGAAAATCAGCCATCAGTGTGTGTGTGTGTATGTGTGTGTGTGTGTGTGTGTGTGTGTGTGTGTGTGTGTGTGTGTGTGTGTATATATATATATATATATATATATATATATATATATATATCTTTAAAAAGCAGATGAGGCCACAGGAGCTGCAATACAATTGAATGAATGTGCAGAGTCTCTGCTAGAGTAATCCTGAAAGGCTTCCTAGAGGATATAAAGAGGTGGTCCTGGGAAAGACAGACCTTTACAATTGCAGAGCCAAGGGGAAAGACTTGCTAAAGAGACAGAACAAGGCTATTATAGAATGTGTTAGGTAATTAAGACTATTACTCTAAAGGGGAAAAAAGCATGATGAAATATGAACCTATGAATTAGTCTCATAGGTGTCTGTGCTGAGAAAATAAATCTATATATATAAAAGCCTAAGTGACCTTTGTGACTGAATGACCAGTTGCTTTGATGCACACTGACCACTAGGGGGCAGACGCTCAACACAGGAACTGCCCCATGGTGGTCAGTGTGCTCCCACAGTGAGAGTGCTCAGCTGAGAGACCCATTCAGGCAGTGACTCACTTCCTCAGTAGTCCTGCAGGTCCAATCTCCAGAGAACAGGCCAGGCAATGACAGACCAGCACCACCAGCACAATCCCGACAGCACCACCAGCCTCCTGGAAGTGGGCCTCCAGCACCGTGGCCGCTTCCCCTCCCTAGACATTCTGCAAGGAAGAAAGGACATAAAAGCGGCCGCCAGGTGGCTCCCGACAACCAGCATGAATGTCAGTGGGGCAGATCTGGATCCCGGGCCAGCAAAGGCATCCCACCGCCTGCCCAGAAGGCCATTCATGTCCCAGTTCTCCCCCAACCCCCTTGGGACCCCACCCATGCACGAATTTATGCACCAGGCCTCTAGTATAAAATAAATAAACCTAAGAAGTACACTATTCTAGGTGGATATTTTTATATACCTGTACTGCTCTTGTTGAAATGAGGGTGAGCATTCCTGGGGAGTCCTGAAACACTGAGGCAGGATAGTAGTGAGCTGGGTAAGGTACCTAAGTATTTGACACTGTAGGTGGTAATGGAGAATACATATGATCTGGTTGGTATCTGGATGCTGTAAAGTCTACTAATAATGTGTGGCCCTGAATTTAAAGCCAGCATGCTTTTTCCACCAGCCTGTATTTGGAAAGTTTTCAATGACATTTCTGAGACTATTGTGATTCATGTTCTTTCCATTGCTTCCCTCAGCCTTTTCTTCTTCTTTCACCCCTTCTTCCTTCTAGACTCTTATCTTCCTATGCCTGACCCTCGTGTCCCTGGAGATCGATTTGGAGAATCCTTTTATCCATGTGTAGTTTTTAACCTATAATTTCATCTTTAATTATTGGCTGCTGTGTTTGCTTATCTTCCCCTAGCTAGGTGAAGTAGAAAGCAATTATTTAGAGGGCTAAAAGAATCTTCAAGACATCTAGCAACAATAAAATGTAGGAAATGCTCAATCATATTTAAGTCTCTTTTAATAAAAGGTCCAATGCTACTCGTCATAGCATTAGGCACTTAGAATGCTAGAAACTGTATATTAGAACCTCTGCTAGACTTAACACAAGGCATCATCCTATTAAGCCTCTGTCCCCATGCTTTCAAAATGAGCCAAATCCCTGAGTATCTTTTCTACTCACTGTTCACTTCTTCCTTCTGAGACTATGTAATTGCACATGCTTAGAAGGATCATAGTTTCATGGGATTACACCTGAGAAGGAATTTGAAAATTCTATCTATCTATCTATCTATCTATCTATCTATCTATCTATCCATCCATCCATCATCTATAATCTATTTATCTCTCTATTCTCTATTTATCTACCTATCTATTCTTTTTTTTTTTTTTTTTTAGTTTATCAGCTTTTCCATTGTCGGAAATTTAATTAGAAAGGGATTCTAATGAATGTTAACTCAATTCACAGGACTCTCAGAACATCTCATTTAAATTTGTTTTAAGGTCATATTTAATCCTAGGAAATCTTAGAAAAAAAATGATATGAAGAAAGCTTAAAATTATTTCCAAAATTAAAAGAGAAAAAAACCCACAAACAAAAACAATTTGATGAATCATAACATTTACAAAGGAACATTAGGCATCCAATCCAATGTGTCTAGGAGATATTTAATTTATATATATATATATATATACACACTAGAGGCCCAGAGCATCAAAATTCATGCTCTGGAGAGGGTCCCTCAGGCCAGCCTGCCCCCTCTCACAGTCTGGGAGCCCTCAGGGGCAGGAGGTGACCCGGCGATCAGGGGAAGGCAACACCCCCATCACACCTCTGCAGTGCATGCCTCGTCCAGCCCTGGTTATCTGCACCTCAGGCCAGCCCTGGTCAGCTAGGCAGCCGCCATCTGAGGTTTGCCTATGCCTCAGGCTGGCCGTGGGTGGCTAGGGGGCTGAGGGGATTGGGAGACTCCTTAGGCAGGTGTGCAGAGTGGCCAGACCTGCCTGGGAGCAGGCCTGGTCGTGCTGAGGGGACTGGGCCCTGCCATCTTGTGGCTGTGAGCACTGCCATCTTTGAGGGCATAACAGTCAATTAGCAAATTCCCTCTTTGTTAGATAGGATTACCTTTAGATACATTCAATATAAGAAACTTTATAAACATACTAAATTGAATTTTTTTATTGTTTAGAGGGTTAAAATAAATCTAGCATTATTCAGAATATTTAAATATATTTCATTTGTCCTGCTTAACAATTGCCTAACTAGGGGTTGAACATGGAGTACAAAGGCTATTTGAACAATTCATACTTCCCCTGGGAAAGGTGTCCTAAAAGAAACCTGTTTGTTTCCCTTCAATTACATTCTTTCTAGACATGTTCAGGGCCTGGGAGTTACCACTTAGAATAGTGTTAACAAAAAGTGAAGAAGAGACCACAAACATGAAAAAATTCAGTTTAAATATCTTTAATGTATAATTAAAGTCAATTTTTTTAACTAAAGGGACTTGGCCTGAAACATTCAGATAAAACAAAAGTGATTGATTTACTTTTTCTCCTGGTTGACAAAATGTTGCCATTTTTTTCATCAGTCTTTTTTCTACAGTCCTCAAAAGCACAGGGGATAAAAAAGTAAGTGGCTTAGGATTACAAAGAACATATTCACCATGGTGTTTGCTTTTTATTTCTCTACCCAAACTAAACTGAAAATATGCCAAGTCATTTTATTTCAGAATAAATCCCCAAACAGCAGCTCTAACAAAAAATAGACATAGTTGCTAATTTATTAACACAAACTAAAGTTTACTAAAAAAAGAATATTTAAAATAAAGTCTGATAGAAATTGATATTGATACCTGTTTCACTCAAGAGGGCAGGTCTCAGGTCCCAGGTGAAGGGGATAATGCACTAGGGTGTAAGCTTTCTATTGTTAAATCAATCCAGTAAGTTTTATTTGTTTAATTGCTTATGTACCTTAATATAATTGAAAAAATATTATGAAACCAAGAAAATATATGCTTTCTGTTTTGTTTTTTTCTGTCAAAGTTTTCTTCAACCCAGTTTTTAATCTATTATGTTTTCTCCCTTGACATCTCAAAAAATTATAACATTATATTATTTTTCAATCTGGAAATCTAAAATACAGTATCTTTGTGTTTCCAGAAGTGTGTCATTTGTGCTTGGATGATAAGTATTATATATTTTTTTCTACAGGAACAATATGGGAAACATGGTTATATTTATGCTAGTAGCTCTCAAGCTTTTCCACTCCTTTTACTCAACAGGAAAAAGGTGAGGGAGGAGACCAAGAAAAGCAAGAACAAGATCATGAAGGAGAAGGAGAAGGAGAAGAACAGGAGATTAGTAATAGTAATAGCAGTAATATAGTAGAAGAGAGGTCTTCACTTCTCACATTCTCTGTCTCAGTCTATATACTTATCTTTATTTGGACTGATCATTACCTTCTAATTTTTCACTTGCAGGGATGTGCCAAATATAATACTTGACATTTTTGGTGAGAGAATCTTTTTACAACTTCTCCTTTATCATGGATTGCCTCATGGATTATCCTCTATGTCATCTGTGACTCCAAATTCCTCACTCTATTGTTTCTTTCCTCTCATAAAGTAAATATGTCCATTATCTCCAAAACCAAGCACACAAACAGTTTTACTTGACCTTTATTTACTTGTAGCCTACCATAGCTACACCATTTTTTTTCTTCACAACCAAGGTTCTAAACAGAGTATTTTTATTTTCCTGTTTTACATTCCAATTCCTTTTTTTTCAATCCACTGAAGTATGCATGCCTTCCAATTCAACTATTCAAGTGGAAATGCTCTTAGAAACTTTTAAGTACATCTAAGTTCCCAAATCTCAGGGATCCTTAGATCCTTAGTTGGGACCATCCCCTCTAGATGGCATATACTGCTGTTAGATTGCATTATATTCCAATTCTTAAAATGCATTTATTCCTGGCTCCCATGAAACTTGTGTCTCATGAAACAGTATCTCAAGATTGTTCTTTTATATTCCTGGACATTCTTTCTCAATTACTGTGCTGGGATCTTCTTCTTTCATGTATTATTTATAGTTGGTGTTGCATAGCATCCCTTTCTTATTTCAATTTTCTTCTCATACTCTTCAAATTCTCCTTAAGTGATATTATGCACATTTGTGTGCTAATAACTTATAAATGTATATGTATACCCATACATGAGTTTTAGACCACATATATATATGTGTAATATGAACATATATATATATATATATATATATATATATATATATATTAGTCATACACATATATGTATTGAGCAGACCTAACTGAATTTTTTATAGGAAGTTAACTCATAGACTACCCAACACCGAGCTGTTCACCCCCTTTCACTGTTATTTTCATTGCCACTGTCAACAATCTCAACTCTATATATTAATAAGTTGTTAATTCATTTAGTATTTCAATCACCAGAAATTATCCTACTTGTTTATTCTCCTCTTGTCCTACACATACATCAGTCTTGAAGTTATACAAGCTCTCTTTCCAAAGGGTCATTCTATCCATGCCTATTACGATTTTCTTAGCTCAGACCTCCTGTTTTATGCCTGAATTAACCACAGAAGCCATCTTTCAGGTATTCCTTCCTTCAAGCCCAAAATATCTTTTAATTTCACTATTCATCCTAAAATACATGAACTCAATCACTGAGTCTTTATTAAAAACTACTAAACACTTAGTCTGGAGGGTAAGGAAGGGAAATACGGAATTGGAATGTGGTTGAGAGGTTAGGGTTAAAATAAACAGTCTATATTAATTAAGTGCTTACATTGCCCCATGACTTTTACTCACATTATGTCATTCTAATCCTCTCAGGATCACTATGGTCAAAACATTACAATTTTCTAAATTTTTAAGGTAAAGAAACGAAAATGTGAAGACTTCAGTTTCCCACCAAAGTCACACATCTTATAAGTGGACAGAGATGTGAATGAATCCTGGATGTCTGAGTCTATGCTCCTTGCAACTACACAGAATCATTGAAACCATTACAAATGACACTTTTTATTTTTCTGGAGGAATAAACTATCAAAAACTTTAATATAGAAGTCCTAGAACTAGAGAAGTAAAGAAGAAAGCACATCAAGGCAGGTAGAAGGAGGTGAGGTGCAGAATGGCTGGTCCAACACCCATTTCTTAATAGAAAAGAATATCTCCATTGTGGAGGCCTCTTGTGAGGAGCAACAGGTCCCAATCTCACACCAGACTACCACCCAGAGTTCCAGAGTTCCAGAGCTGGGAAGAGGGGTCCCTGTAACTTCAGGCTGTAAAAACTAGTGAGGATTATAGCTGGAGTCCCAGGCAGTTCCTCTTAAAAGGCTGGCACATGAAATTACATGGTCTTGCTCCCTCTGAGTTCCAGCACTGAGTGGCAGCTTTAGGGGAACCAGGGACAAATGGGGAGGAATTGGATTGTCTGGCATCTGGACAGGAACTCGGGTATGACTTTCTTCCAGATAGGGGTGCCCATGGGGTCATTGTTCATGGACTTCCCCAAAAGAGACCTACATCAAGACATATCATAATTAAAATGCCAAGGGTTAAAAACAAAGAGAATCTTAAAACAGTAAGAGAAAAACAGTTATCTACAAGAGAATGCCCATATCACTGTCAGCTGATTTCTCAATAGAAACTTTGCAGGCCAAAAGGGAAGGGCAAGACATATTCAAAGTGATGAATAGCAAGGACCTACAACCAAGATTACTCTACCCAGCAAAGCTATCATTTAGAATTGAAGGTCAGGTAAAGAGCTTCACAGACAAGTAAAACCTAAAATAGTCTACCATCACCAAACAGCATTACATAAAATGTTGAAGGTTATTCTTTAAGAAGAGGAAAAAAAAAAAAAAGAAGCCAAGAAAAATAAGATAAAAAATATAAACAATAAAATGGCAATAAATACATATTTATCAACAATTGAATCTAAAAATAAATTAACAAGAAATCCAATGAACAAAATAAACTGATGAGTAAAATAAACCCAGAGGCATAGAAACATGGGACATACTGATGAATCTCAGAGGGAAGGGGGAAGGGGAAAGAGATTTGCCAAAGATCTTATATACATACTAGGGGCCCAGTGCACAAAGATTCATGCATGGGGGGAGTGGGTCCCTCAGGCTGACCTGCACCCTCTCCAATCTGGGAGCCCTCAGGGTAGCCCTCTTCAATCTGGGAGTGTCTGTCTGTCTTTACAATCATATGAGCGAATTGTCTGAGACCCCAACCCAGTTTGGTTTGTTGCTCACAGAATAATAGAGGCTTTTTTTTTCTTCTTTGCTTCATTGGTGGAGATTTCCTGGAAGTTTTAGGAAATCTTCCCTTTAATTTTTCCTAGACACTCTGATTTTACTTATGTATTTCACCTTTGCTTTTCCTCCATCCCCCGCCGCAACAGTAACTTGCTCCAGGCTCACTTTGCTCTAGTGTCTAGGAGATTTGTCTTCCACCAGAACTATGATTCCCAGCATTCCTGGGGCTCTCCACACTCTGGGCCTCTGCTTCCAGTCCTGGGACTACCACCAGAACTACTACTCCCAAAATTCCTGATGCTCCCCACGCTCTTGGTTTTCCCTTTCTGCTCTGTCTCCATCCCACGACCTCCCCCTCTGCCAAGTCCTCCAAGCCACCAGCTCTCTCTCTCTCTCTGATCTCTGTCTGGTGGCTTGGAGAGCCAAGTTCCCCAAAGCCGCTCCACTCTCTGCCAGCTCTCCCGCTCTGCTCTCTGCCTAGCTCCTGTGTATGCAAATTAACTTCCATCTTTGTTGGGTTAATTTGTATACTCACTCCTGATTGGCTAGTGAGTGTAGCAGAGGTATGGTCAATTTACATGTTTCTCTTTTATTATATAGGATATGTATTAACTATGGACACAGACAATAGGGTGTTAAGGGCTGGAGCAGGACAGGAACTATGTAGATGGGGGCAATGAGGTGGGGAAAGGGGGACATCTATAATACTCTCAAGAAAAAAAGATTTTAAAAATAAATGCTCTGGAACCGTGGTTGGCAAGCTCATTAGTCAACAGAGCCAAATATCAACAGTACAACGATTGAAATCTCTTTTGAGAGCCAAATTTTTTAAACTTAAACTTCTTCTAACACCACTTCTTCAAAATAGACTCGCCCAGGCCATGGTATCTTGTGGAAGAGCCACACTCAGGGGCCAAAGAGCCACATGTGGCTCGTGAGCTGTAGGTTGCCGACCACTGCTCTAGTATAACAGACTATGCTTTGCCAAACAAATATGTCAAGGTATAGTAAGTGAGGGGAACAGCCAGGGAGGTAGACAAGCTTGAGTAAAACATCACATAAATAGAAATGGTAAAATGTTCTTCAGAAAAAAAAGGAAGTGAACCCGTGTTTTAAGTTCCTAAAATGGTGAATAGTGACAAGCTATTTTTAAAGAAGCTTTCCAATTTTTCTTAAACATTTGGAGATATATTTTTATTAGAGTGGGAGTTATTTTTAATAAACTCTGAGTTACAGTATTTTAATATTTTATCATGGTTGATAATTTGCAAAAACAAAATAAAGAATAAGAACCCTCAAATTTTCATATGGCTCTTTATGCTAACAATAAAACATTTTATTTGCTACTAAAATAGTACAAATAAAGAGAACAGAGAAGCTATGGTGCTATTTTAATAACTATTTCAATATGAATAGAATAAAACATAATAAAGAACACATGTTTGCTTACTGCTAATGATATAATGTTTTGCAGTTTTACAGATAAAGCAAAATGCATAATTTGAACCAGATGTTGAAATACCTTAGGATTAGTATCTAAAGACAAATATCTCAGAAAATATGTAGAAAGGTAACCACACATTGGCTACTGGGAGTCCTCTAAGAGAGTGTTTTTATATTGCACTTTACTTGGTTTCTCAAAATGAAATTCCAATCTGTTCTCTCTCTCTCTCTCTCTCTCTCTCTCTCTCTCTCTCTCTCTCTCTCTCTATATATATATATATATATATATATATATATATATATATATATGGTTATTTTCTGTCTATGGGACCTTGGGAAATTTAGCTCTCTGAATCTCAGATTCATCATTTGTAAAATGAGAATAACAATTGGGTTGTTTAGATCAGCGATTTTTAACTGGTGTTCTGCAGCACACTGGTGTGCTGCAAGAATTTGTAAAACATGCAATACTTGAGTATTTGTAAAAATGCAATATCTGACTATTTAAAAGAGGCCAGGGACACTGACCTCTTTTCCCTTAGATGGTCAAAAAAACAAACAAACAAAAAATGACAATGGACAACACAATAACCTTCTGGTGTGAATGAATCAAAATTATACTTTTTTTTTTTTTTGCCACAATGGCAAAAGATATATTTTTGGATGTGCTGCGTAATTTTAGTAATGAGTTTATGTATGCCATGAGATAAACATAAGGTTGAAAATTTCTGGTTTAGATTAAGATAATACTGTAAAGTGATGTCCACTGGAACACTGCACTCAATAGAAATAGCTAGTATTGTTGTCATCTTTACTACCACTTTTTAAATTAGTACTGCCAATAAAACAACCTTCAAAATTATTCCCTGTTAAACTGAGCATCATTCAAGTGTCTCTTACTGTCAGTATTTCTAATTGTATCCTTAAAGTGTTCAATTTGGCTCTTTTAAGTTCCACAGCACAGAATCACACTCACTCAACCTCAACTGATCGGGGCTGACATTTACAATATATAGGGAAGTTTGGGGAAATAGGAAATGGTCTTAGAAACCACTCCAGACCTAAAATATGTTTCCTTACTCTTCTTCTGTTGGTCTGCTGACAGCTGTGCTGACTCAGAAACACCTCTACTGGTGATTTCTGCAGACACAGGTATTGCCTGGGATCTAGGAAAATGTGTCTGCCTATTCGACACCCAGCTGCTCCTGCTAAGCCTATTGCACCTAAACTGATTCTCACATCAGAGCAAGCAATTTGAATTCAAACTTACCTAAAAAGGAGTATTTTGAAGGTTAGACTCCACAATCCAGCATAGTACGTTCCTCATAAGGGGGGCTCTTCCCTTAGTCACCACATAGGCTGCTAGGCAGTAATCCTTTGTTGCTAACTGTGTAGCCAGAAAAAGGAGCAGAACATGGCAAGATCAATACAGACATGGCTGGTATTCTGAAGCTTCTTGAAGGGATCAGCATAAATGGTTATGCATTCTAGTAAAGAATTCATGTTAAGAGATGGAAAAGATGTCAGCTGGCAAGATGGAGGTGAGGGAGAGGATATGAGTGAGTGAGGGGATGAAAAGAGAGTGTGTGGTGTGTGTGTGAGTGAGTGAGGGACAGTTAAATCTGGCAGAAGCAGCAGGGGCTGGCAGACCAGGCTCCCCTGGACAGGGAGAACCTTCCACCACTGTGGGCACTCCCTGGACTGCAGGACTCAGGCACGGAACTCACACCATCTTGAAGGGGAGAGTGGCCTCTTCTAGGAACTCATCAGCACCACCACCCAGACAGGCCTTGGACACTGCTTGCGACCCGGCAGCCACTCCATCCAAATTCCTGCTGCCCCACCCACAGACCCACGGACCCTGGACCTCACCTCCAAAGATGCACTGCTCCCGCAGCAATAAGTGCAACTTCCCCCCTCCCCAGCCACTGACCTCTGGACACCACAATCACATGCACGTTTCCAGCACGCAGGCCTCCAAGGCACACCACTCCACAGGCCGATCTTGGGAGCCACTATGAGCCCCTGCTGGGTGTGATTTTGTACAGACAAGGGTGCGCTGCCCCGCAGTAGAAATTTTGAATTCTCTCTTCCTGAATAACTGCCCACAGACACCCCAGCTGAGCAACTTCAGCACCAGGGTTCCTCAGAGTGCATCAGAGCTCTGCACCAGCAAATGCACTGCTACAGTTGCGCATTTCCAGCAAGCAGGCTCCCTGAGCCCATCACTCCAGGGGGGCACTCTTGGGAACCACTGTTAGCCTCCACTGGGTGCAATCTTGGACAAACAGGGATGCCCTCCGCCAGCAGTAAAAATTCTGAATTTACTCATCCTGGATACCTGCCCATAGACACCTCTATTACACGGCTTCAGTGCCAGGGCCCTTCAGAATGCTTCAGTGTGCTGCGCTGGCAAATGCACCATGGGTGACCCTGTGAGTCTCCACTGGGAACGTGCATATCCAACCACAGGTGCAGCAGCAAAAACTGAGTTTTCCCACCCCACAGCAGAAATCTGGACACTACAATGATCTTACAGAAAGAGAGATAAAAAAAAAAGCAATCCCATTTACCATTGCACATAAAAAAATAAGATACCCAGGAATAAACCTAACTAAGAAAGTAAAAGACCTCTACCCAGAAAACTACAAGACATTGAAAAAAGAGATAGAGGAAGATATAAACAGATGAAAGAACATCCCTGTTCATGGATTGGTAGAATCAACATCATTAAAATGTCCATACTACACAAAGCAATATATAGATTCAATGCACTTCCCATTAAAATATCAACAGCATATTTCACAGATCTAAAAAGAACACTCCAAAAATTCATCTGGAATAAAAAAAGAAAAAACAACAACAAAACACACACACACACACACACACACACACACACACACACACACACAAAATAACCCCACCAAAACCCGAATAGCTACAGCAATCTTGAGAAAGAACAAGTAGGAGGGATGTCAATACCAGATATCAAGATGTATTACAAAGTTGTTCTCAAAACTGCCTGGTACTGGCATAAGAACAGACATATAGACAAATGGAATAGAACAGAGAACCCAGAAATTGACCCAAATCACTATGCTCAATTAATATTTGACAAAGGAGGCAAGAACATACAATGGAGTCAAGACAGTCTGTTCAATAAATGGTTCTAGGAAATTTGGTGAGACACATGCAAAAAAATGAAACTAGACCACCAACTTATACCATACACAAAATAAACTCAAAATGGATAAAGGACTTAAACATAAGATGGGAAACCATAAAAATATTAGAGGAATTCCACAGGCAGCAAAAATCTCAGACATATGCTGAAGCAATATCTTCACCGACACAGCTCCTAGGGCAATGTAAACTAAAGAGAAAATAAATAAATGGGACTACATCAAAATAAAAAAATTTTGCACAGCAAAGAAACCATCAACAAAACAATAAATAAAACCCACTGCATGGGAGAACATACTTGCCAATGATACCTCCGATAAGGGTTTAATCTCCAACATTTACAGGGAACTCATACAGCTTAACAAAAGGAAGACAACCCAATCAAAAAAATGGGTAATGGACCTAAATAGATACTTTTCAAAAGAAGACATAGGGAAAGCCAAGAGATATATGAAAACATGCTCAAAGTCACTAATCATCCGAGATATCCAAATCAAAACGACAATGAGGTACCATCTCACACCTGTCAGAATGGCTATCAACAAATCAACAAATGACAAATGCTTGCAAGGATGTGGAGAAAAAGGAACCCTCCTGCACTGCTGGTGGGAATGCAGACTGGTACAGCCACTGTGGAGAATAGTATGGAGTTTCCTCAAAAAACGAAAAATGGAACTTCCATTTGATCCAGTGATCTCACTTCTAGGAATATATCCCAAGAAACTAGAAACACCAATCAGAAAGCATATGTTCATATATGTCTTTTGTTCATAGTAGTACATTTTACAATAGCTAAGATCTGGAATCAGCTTAAGTGCCCATCAGCAGACTAGTGGATTAAAAAACTCTGGCACATCTACACAATGGAATACTATGCTGCTCTAAAAAAGAAGGAACTCCTACCATTTGCAACAGCATGGATAGAGCTGGAGAGCATTATGCTAAGTGAAATAGGTCAGTCAGAGAAAGATAAATATCACATGATCTCACTCATTTGTGGATTATAATGAACAAGATAAATCGATGAACAAAAACAATTCCAGAGACAGAAAAGCAGCAATCATATGCTCAAACCTCACAGGGAAGGTATGGGAGGGCAGGGGGTAAGGGGGAGAGATCAACCAAAAGACTTGTATGCATGCATATAAGCATAAGCAATGGACGCAGGCAATAGGGGGTGAGGGTGAGGTCAAGACTGGGGGAATAAGAGAACAATGGGCGGATAGGGACACATTTGTAATGCCTTAATGAATAAAGAAAAAAATGGAAAAAATGAATTCATGTTAGGGGAAAGCAAGATCTTTATCAAATCAGTGGCTTTTCTATTAAGTGAATTTGGAGTTTATTTTGGAGTTTCAAAATAGAGTATTTATATTGATAATGGATTCCTTGAGAGCAGTCTTTTGCCCCCATCTCTCCATGCCACCCTTATTTGGCACTTCTTTCCCTAGTCTACCACAGGATGGCAGGGATCAGTCAGGGAGCTCTTCTGTACAACATGACCTTGTCTCCTCAGCAGTCCAGGCAGGACCCTGGGATTCCATTCCCCAAAGGTGCTCCAAGGAATTTAAATTTGGGAACTGAGGAAAAAAAATTGCTGCCACACATTTCAACTCGGGGGTCATCAGGAGTATTTTGCTTTGGGTTTAGTTTTTCTGGGTTTAGTTTGTTTGTTTGTATTTGTTGTTGTTGATTGGTTGGTTTCTTGTTGTTAGTGGGGTTTTTGTGTGTGTGTTTCTTACTGTTATACTATAAATGGGTAGGAAAATAAAGACAAGTTTATATTTCAGAGAGAAAATTGAAGCAGGCACAAAGAGAAGCTTCACACCTTCCAACTCCTATTTCCAGGCAGATTCTGAGAACTAAATTTATACTTACTCTTCAGTTCTATAAGTTATTCTTGCCTTATTATAGCAATACCTCACATTGGTTAAGCCAGTGCATGTACCTGTTATTTGAAACTAATAGTCATAATAACCAATGCAAAGATAAACTCAATCTTTCTTCCCAAGTATGCAAATTAGGGACTTAAATGGCATATTACATATAAAAATTCCAAAATTTATTTTATAACCATTTTGTTGTCATAAAAGAGGAGAGAAAAACTTTGATTATTACATTCTGGGAATGCCATGGTTTCTGTGACCACAGCTACTCACTCAGGCTTACGTTTTTCATCCATGTTATTAAAATTTTTAGATTTTAACATATGTTCTTGGTGAAATATAGTAAAGAAAATACATATTTAATTAGTTTTACAATTTTTCACTCAAGCAAACACTAATTCCTACTGTTTAAAAATATAGATATAAATGTAGACAATATAAGAGATTGCTCAAGGTTTGTATTAAATCCAGAATATATATTTAAATATCAGAAGATAACTGTGTATTCCTGAACTTACACCCATATAGAAATTTATTTTCTTATCATTTGCATTTTTCTCTAAAGAAGTGAAATACGTATACATTTTTCTAGAATTATGGTTTTATACATATATTTACATTCCTAGACACACATAGCTGGCCAGGTGGGTGATATTTGTGTCTAATTATTATAATCTGGCCTCAGACATCCCAAAATCACTATCTTAAAGACATTTCAGACTCCCCCTAATAACTTGTTTTAAATACTAGGGATTTACTAAAAGTAATCTATCCTGGCTTGTTAGATCCAGATAAGCCTTGAAGCACTCCTAAAATTGATGTACCATCCTGGGAGTTCTATTTTCCAAAAACTGTTTTTTTCCTTTGTATAACTTATTTATTGCCTGGACATAATTTTGGAGATTTGAGAAAAGATTTTTAGTTCTCTTAATCTACACTTAAATCAATAAACCAACAAACAACAAGTGCTGGTGAGGATGTGGAGAAAGGGAGACCCTAGTGCATTATTGGTGGGAATGCAGATCAGTACAGCCATTGTGGAAAGCAGTATGAAATTACTTCAAAACATTTTTTTGAAAATTACTCACTTTGATAATTGAGTAAAAATGCCAGGCTTAATATCTCAATTTTGTTCCAACCACTAAAATGTAATGTTCATCTAACAGCTGGATTCAAGGTAAATTTGCCAAATGTGGAGTCATTTTCTATGCTGCTGGGTACCAGTTGCTAGGAATGATGTTCCATTGTTTTTCTCTTCAATGACATCATTAACACTCCAGTCAGTTAATCATCAAAGAAATTACAGAAACAAATTTTCCAATTTCACCCAACATAGCAAAGCTTGTCAAATTTATTTTTATACAAAATTTCTATGACAATAATGAAGCTGGGAGGGGAAAAAATGGTGGCAGAATAGATAGATATGTCCCAAGCCTTGTCCCAGAGCAGATACAAAGAACAGCTGAGGGTCGCATGGGGCGTGTTTGTTGGTGACTTGAGGGACAGCTATACTCCAGGAGACGTTCGGGGACTGCTGGATGGGGTTTCTCTGACCAGAGAGCCCCCACTGCTGCTGGACTCCCTCCCAGAGTGACCGGCTCAGAAGCGGAGACTGCCATCTTGAAGAGGAAAGTGGATGTTAACGGAAGCCTGAAAATCTGCAACTATGGCACCCACCAAATAGCTGTGAACCGCAAAGCACCAGTCCCCAACTGGTGCAACCACGCAGATTCAGAGGAGCTCTACACTTCACCACGGAAAAGTCAGATTTCGCCTGGGGTAAGGTGAAGTCTCTGGTCCCGGCAGGAGAGAGAAATGCTCGCACAGCGGGAGCTGGAGACTGGGGGAAGTCTGTGCCTAGAAAAACCGGTGGTTGTT
This sequence comes from Corynorhinus townsendii, assembly GCA_026230045.1. Classification (NCBI taxonomy): domain Eukaryota; kingdom Metazoa; phylum Chordata; class Mammalia; order Chiroptera; family Vespertilionidae; genus Corynorhinus; species Corynorhinus townsendii. The sequence continues at coordinate 99,683,513 of JAPDVU010000002.1, forward strand.
GGGGCTGGTGTGATCAGTGAATATGGAAGGGGGTACTCAGAGCTGATAACAAAAGGGAACTCTAAAAAAAAAACCCATTTTGATCTGATGCAAAATGACAGCCTAAAGATTTAAAAAAATTTTAAAAGTGTGTCACTGCTTAGACCCAAGAGGGAAAAAAGACTGCATAGACTAGCGCGCGTCCCCAGAGTTCACACACTTACTCTGGCTCTTTTTTTGTGTGTTTGTTTACTTTGCTTATTCTTTTTCTTTTAAATCCTTAGTGCTGATTACTAAGCCCAATATATAGGATCACACAATTGGGGAAACCCTAAGAGACTGCAGAGGAAAGTTGTTTTTCTGGAACCTGGGGATCAGAGCAGGGAATAACCATCAGAGAACCAGCTTTGGGGAAATCCACTCCCACAAACCGGTATTGAGTGCCACAGGGAAAGCAGGATCTAAGCACTGGCTAGAGAGGACCTATAGACCCAGAGGTCAATGCAGAAACACTGACACCAAGAGGTTGAATCACAAATTGACTCTTGTGTAAACACAAATAAAAGAATACTAGAAATTAAGACACACTGCCTGCTTAAAAATCAGGACTGGCTTACAACACTGAGGAGCAGTGGAACGAAGGGAACTGCAATACCGTCCTGACTAGGAAACAGGCGTGCCAAACAGAACAGTAGAGGAAGTGAATGACCTTCACTACTGCACTTATTTTTTCATCTTTTACCTAAGAAAATAATTTTTTTTCTTTTTTCCTCACTTGATTTTACCTTTTTCATTATTACATTTTTATTTTCAAGCAGTATTATTACTACTATTATTTTACATTTTTTTAAAAAGTGTCATTTTAATTTCTCTTTATTTTAATTTGGGATTAGTGTTCCACATTCTATTTTCATCTACTGTTTAGCATCATTTTCATCTACCTCAACTTTACCCCTATGACATCACAATCTTCCTAACTTTTCCCCTTTTGTTGTCCTGATTCTCTTACTCTTTTCCTGCTTTAGGTTTTCCCTATTCTTTCTTCTTACTCCCTGTTAAAATTTTATCCTACTTATATATCTATTTTCCAATCCCCTGCTCCAAGTCCATACACACCTCTCTCTTCTCTGTCTTCACTATCCAAAAAATTGTTTATCTCTCTGTCCTTTTGTTGTTGTTTGCTTGATTTTTTATTACATCGATTTTTATGCTTGTTTGTGAGATTGTTTTGCTTATTCTTTTTCTTTATTTGTTTGTTTTTTGCTTCTCTTTTCCCTCACCTCACTTGATATTAGTTGTTGTTTGTAGCTTGTATTCATCTCCAGGTACTTGTTGCGGGCATTTGTTGGGATTAGTGGCTGTTCTATTGGAGTTTTCTCCCCATATATATAGTTTGTTCCCCTCTTCTTTCATATTCTCTTTCTTTTCTCTCTTACTTTTTTTTCCCTTTCCCAATTTCATTTTTGCACTCCTTTCTTTCTTTTTTTCTCTCCTCTTCTTTCTCTCCTACCCTCTAATTTCCCTTTCTCTGGTGGTCACCTTTATTGGAGGTTATTAATATCATGAATACTTTTCTGTTCACTGCCTTGTGTGTTGTACCTGGTTGTGTTGTATTTTGTGCCTTTAAATCAACGCAGGAGAGAAAGAACTACATAACCAGACACCCGGAGAAGAGAGACCATGGGGAGACAAAGAAACAGCCCGCATATGAAAGAAAAGTAGGCATCACCAGAAAAGGAAGTAAATGAAATGGAGGCAAGCAACCTGCCAGAGAAAGAATTCAGAGAAATGGTCATAAGGTGGCTGAAAGGAATGGAAGACAAATTTGACAATATGTGTAATAACCAAGAGGAAATGAAGAAGAACCAGGAAGAAATGAAAAATGACATTGCTAATGTAAAGAACTCAATGGAAAGCATCAAGAGTAGACTAGAAGAAGCAGACAACCACATAGGTGAGTTAGAAGACAAGGTAGGAAAAAATACCCAAGTAGAGCAGCTTCTAGGAAAAAGAAAAAATAAAAAGCAGGAGGAGAGCCTAAAGGAACTTTGGGACAACACCCAAAAAACAACATCTGTATAATAGGGGTTCCAGAAGGAGAGGAAACTGAGCAAGGAATAGAAAACCTGTTTGAAGAAATAATGACAGAAAACTTCCCTGATATCTGGAAGAAAAAACCCACACAAATCCAAGAAGCTCACAGAGTCCCAAGCAAATTGAACCCCAAAAGACCGATGCCAAGGCACATTATAATTAAATTGGCAAACACCAATGACAAAGTAATAATCTTAAAAGTGGCCAGAGAGAGACAGAAAGTTACCTACAAAGGAACCCACAGCAGACTAGCAACTGATTTGTAACAGAAACTCATCAGGCCAGAAGAGAATGGAATGAAATATACAAAGTCATGCAAAGGAAAGGTCTGAATCCAAGAATACTTTACCCAGCAAGGCTAACAATCAAAATTGAAGGTGAAATAAGGAGCTTCACATTCAAAAAAGGACTAAGGAAATTTATTACCACCAAACCAGCAATGCACGAAATGTTAAAGGGTCTGCTGTAAAAAACAAACAAAAAGAAATAGGAAGTGAAGAAGGAACAGGGGTAAAGAATAAAAATGGTGACAAATAAGCACCTATCAATAGTAACTTTAAATGTAAATGGATTAAATGCCCCAATCAAAAGACATAAGGTAACTCATTGGGTAAGAAAACATGACCCATATATCTGCTGTCTACAAGAAATGAACCTCAAAAAAAATAGACGCACACAGACTGAGGGTGAAGGGATGAAAAGTTTTTTTTCAGGTGAATGGAAATGAAAAAAAAGCTTGGGTAGCAATACTTATATCTGACAAATTAGATCTCAAAGTGAAGGATATAAGAAGAGATAAAGAAGGCCACTTCATAATACTAAAGGGAATAATCCAACAAGAAGAAATAACTCTGGTATATATATACACAGCCAATACAGGAGCACCCAAATACATAAAAAAACTCCTGGAGGATATCAAGGCAGATATTGACAGAAATACAATCATAGTAGGAGACTTTCATACCCCACTATCACCGCTGGACAAATCCTTTAAACAAAAATCAGCAAAGAAACATCAATCCTAAATGACTCACTAGACCAGATGGAATTAATTGACATATTCCAAACATTTCACCCCAAAGCCACAGAATACACATTCTTCTCAAGAGCACATGGGTCATTTTCAAAGATAGGCCATATGTTGGGTCATAGGGAAAGTCTCTTCAAATTCAAGAAGACAGAAATCATATCAAGCATCTCTTCAGATCACAGTGGCATAAAACTGGAAATCAACTAAAATAAAAACAATCCAAAAAAATCAAACACATGGAGACTAAACAGCATGCTATTAAACAATGACTGGGTTAACAGAGAGATCAAAGAAGAAATAAAAAGCATCATGGCAACAAACAACAATGAGAACACAACAAGGCAAAATCTATGGGACACAGCGAAAGCAGTCTTGAGAGGGAAGTTCATAGCTCTACTAGCCTACTGCAAAAAAACAAGAAACAATGGTAATATATTACCTAACCCTACAACTCAAAGAGATAGAAAGAAAGTAACAATAAAAGCCCAGTGTAAGCAGAATGAAGGAAATAATAATGATCAGAATAGAGATAAACAACATTGAGACCAAAAAAAAAAAAAAATACAAAAGATCAACAAAACCAAGAGCTGGTTCTTGGAAAGGATAAACAAGATTGATGAACCTCTAGCCAGGCTCACCAAGAAGCAAAGAGAGAGGACCAAAAGAAACAAAATCAGAAATGAAAGAGGCGAAATAACAACAGATCCCACAGAAATGCAAAGGATTGTTAAAAAATACTATGAACAACTCTATTCCAACAAACTGGACAACCTGGAGGAAATAGACATATTCCTAGAAAAATATAATCTTCCAAAACTCAATCAGGAAGAATCTAAATATCTCAATAGGCCAATAACTATGGAAGAAATTGAAGCAGTCATCAAAAAGCTTCCAGCAAACAAAAGCCCAGGGCCAGACTGCTTCACAGGGGAGTTTCACCAAACATTCAAGGAAGAACTAAAACCTATTCTCCTCAGACTATTCCAAAAAATTCAAGAAGAAGGAACACTTCCAAGTTCCTTCTATGAAGCTTGCATCAACCTAATCCCAAAACCAGATAAAGACAACACAATTAAAAAAATTACAGGCTAATATCCCTCATGAACATAGATGCCAAAACACTCAAAAAATTCTAGCAAATCGGATCCAGCTCTACATCAGAAAGATCATACACAATGACCAAGTAGGATTTGTCCCAAGAATGCAAGGATGGTACAATATCCACAAATAAATAAACATGATACATCACATAAACAAATTGAGAGATAAAAATCACATAGTCATATCAATTGATGCAGAAAAAGCATTTGACAAAATCCAACACTTTCTTGATAAAAACTTTCAATAAGTGGGAATAGAAGCATCTTACCTCAACGTAATGAAAGCCATATATGAAAAACCGACAGCTAACATCATATTCAATGGGCAAAAACTAAGAGAGATGCCCACTCTCACCACTCCTGTTCGACATAATACTGGAAGTATTAGCCATTGCAATTAGGCAAGAAGAAGAAGAAATAAAAGGCATCCAAATTGGAAAAGAAAAAGTAAAGCTGTCCTTATTTGCAGATGACATGATATTGTACATAAAAAACCCGAAAGACCTCATCAAAAAACTAATAGACTTAATAAATGAATTCGGCAATGTAGCAGGATACCAAATGAACGCCAAGAAATCTATGGCATTTCTATACACCAATAGTGAACTTACGGAAAGAGAGACTAAAAAAGCAATCCCATTTACCATCACACACAAAAAAATTAAGATACCTAGGAATAAACTTAACTAAGGAGGTAAAAGACCTATACGTGGAAAACTACAGGACAATGAAAAAAGAGATAGAGGAAGACATAAACAGATGGAAGAACATACCATGTTCTGGATTGGGAGAATCAACATCAATAAAATGTCTATACTACCCAAAGCAATCTATAGATTCAACGCACTCACCATTAAAAGGGAATATTTCACAGACCTAGAAACAACTCTCCAAAAATTCATCTGGAATAAAAAAGAAACCCAAATAGCTACAGCAAACTTGAGAAAGAAGAACAAAGTAGGTGGGATCTCAATACCAGATTTCAAACTGTATTAAAAGCCACTGTTCTCAAAGCAGCCTGCTCTTGACACAAGAACGGACATATAAATCAATAGAATAGAGAACTCAGAAATCAACCCAAACCACTATGTTCAATTAATATTTGACAAAGGAGGCAAGAACATACAATGGAGTCAAGACAGTCTCTTCAATAAATGGTGCTGGGAATATTGGACATATACATGCAAAAAAATGAAACTAGACCACCAACTTATACCATACACAAATAATACACTCAAAATGGAGAAAGGACTTAAAGATATGACAGGAAACCAGAAAAATACTAGAGGAATCCACAGCCAGAAAAATCTCTGACATATGCTGAAGCAATTTCTTCACTGATACTGCTCCTAGGGCAATGGAAACTAAAGAGAAAATAAACAAATAGGACAACATCAAAATAAAAAGCTTTTGCACTGCAAAGGAGACCATCAATAAAACAACAAGAAAGCCCACAGCATGGGAGAACATATGTGCCAATGATATCAACAATAAGGGTTTAATCTCCAACATTTATAGGGAACTCATGCAGCTTAACAAAAAGAAGATAAACAACCCAATCAAAAAATGGACATCTGATCTAAATAGACACTTTTCGAAAGAAGACAGAAGGCAGGCCAAGAGACATATGAAAACCTGTTCAAATTCACTAATCATCAGAGAGATGCAAATCAAAACAACAATGAGGTACCATCTCACACCTGTCAGAATGGCTATTCTCAACAAATCAACAAACGACAAGTGTTGGCGAGGATGCGGAGAAAAAGGAACTCTTTTGCACTGCTGGTGGGAATGCACACTTGTGCAGCCACTGTGGAGAACAGTATGGAGCTTCCTCAAAAAACTAAAAATCAATTCCCAGTTGACCCAGTGATCCCACTTCTAGGAATATGTCCCAAGAAACTAGAAACAACATTCAGAATGGATATATGCACCTCTATGTTCATAGCAGCACAATTCACCATAGCTAAGATTTGGAAACAGCCTAAATGCCCATCAGCAGATGAGTGGATTAGAAAACTGTAGTACATCTACACAATGGAATACTATGCTGCTGTAAAAAAGAAGGAATTCTTACTATTTGCAGCAGCATGGATGGACCTGGAGAGCATTATGTTAAGTGAAATAAGCCAGGCAATGAAAGAAAAAGACCACATGATCTCACTCATTTATGGAAAATAAAGAATATTATAACCTGATGAATAAAAAGATAGATACAGAGGCAGTAAAGCACCAAACAGACTATAAATTACAGCAGGAAGGCTGGGGAGTGTTGGGGAGGGATGGAAATAGATCAACCAGAGGACTTGTATGCATGCATAGAAGCACACCAATGGACACAAGACACTGGCGGGGGGGTGAGATGAGGCCAACGATAGTGGGTAGAGGAGGCTGGAGGAAGGTGAATGGGAAAAAAAGGAGATATATGTACTAATATATGTAATACTTTAAACAATAAAAATATATTTTAAAAAATAATGAAGCTAACACCAGTGTCTCTCAGGCACCACAGTTTCTGCATCAGTTTTATATTTAGCCATTCTAAACTTGTCAAAATAATGATCATCCCCAGGCAAATTTATTTGCTTTAGATTTTTTACCTTTGCCAATACAGGATGTTTAAACAATATGCATACCTAAGAATGTTCAAATATTAAAAAAAGAAAAAAGTAAGCATTTTGGGCTTCATACTAATTTTTAAAAAATCTTTATTGTTGAGAATATTACAGATGTCTCCTTTTTTTCCCTAATTGCTCCAATCCACCTGGTTCCCACCCCACCATAGGGCTTCAACACTATGTTGTCTGTTTCCATAGGTAAATCTTTGATTAATCTCTTCCTGTTCCCCTTTTCCCACTTTCTCTGAGATTCATCAGTCTGTCTCATGTTTCCATGCCTCTGGCTCTATTTTATTCATCAGTTTATTTTGCTCATTAGATTTCTTATTCATTTATTTTTATATTTAAATTCAATTGTTGATAAATATGTATTTATTGTGATTTTCTTTTTCTTTTTTTAAAAATCTTTTCTTCTTCTTCCTCTTCTTAAAGAATAACCTTCAACATTTCATATAATACTGGTTTGGTGGTGGTAAATTCCTTTAGGTTTTACTTGTCTGTCAAGTTCTGTATTTGACCTTCAATTCTAAATGATATCTTTGCTGGGTAGAATAATCTTCATTGTAGATACTTGCTATTTATCACTTTGAATATGTCTTGCCCCTCCCTTTTGGCTTGCAAAGTTTCTGTTGAGAAATCAGCTGACAGTAGTATGGGCACTCCCTTGAAGTTAACTAATTGCTTTTCTCTTGCTGCTTTTAAGATTCTCTCTGTCTTTAACACTTGGCATTTTAATTAAAATGTGTCTTGGTGTGGATCTCTTTGGGTTCCTCTGGCTTAGGATTCTTTGGACTTCCTGGACTTTTAAATCTTTTCTTTCACCAGGTAGGGGAAATTTTCTGTCATTATTTCTTCAAATGGGTTTTCAATATGCTGCTCTCTCTGTTCTCCTTCTGGTACTCCCATAATGCGAATGTTGTTAGGCTTGAAGTTTTCCCAGAGGCTCCTTACACTATCTTCATATTTTTGAATTATTTTTTCTTTTTACTCTTCTGATTGGGTGTTTCTGTTTACTCATATTCCAAATTGTTGATTTTATTATCAGAACCCTCGAATCCCTGAAACTATTCTTTATTTCAGTTAATGTATGCTTAGTTTCAGATTGGTACTTTTTCATGTCTTTGACATTCTCACTAAGATCCTGAAGCTCTCATGAAGATACTTGAGTAGTCTTATAATAATAGTTTTGAACTCTGTATTCAGTAGTTTGCTTACTTACATTTCTTTCATTTGTGACATGTTTCTTTGTCTATGCATTTTGGTTGCTTCCTTGTGTTTGTTTCTATGTATTAGGTGGAGCTGCTATGTCTCCTGGAATTGGTATAATGGCCTGTGTGGTAGGTGTCCTGTAGGGTCCAGTGGCTCAGCCTCCCCAGTCACCTGAGTTGGGCACTGTAGGTGCTCCCTGTGTGGGCTATGTGCAGAGTCTTGTAGTTGAGCCTTGATGGCTATTGGCATCACTAGAGGAGTTGACCTCCAGACCAACTGGCTGTGAGGACCAGCTGTGACTACAGTGGGAGAGCTGCTATGCAGGAAATAGCCCTATGGAACAGGATTTACTACAGTGAGGCTTTGATGCTCACTGAGTTTGCCTCTTGAGTGTGTCACTTGTGGATGTACAGAGTTGTAATCTGCTGTGGTCTGAAGGTGTCCACTGGGTGCACTGGTTAGGGCCTCTGGGGAGGTACAAAGTCAGCCACAGCCAGGGGCCACCTGGCAGGAACTACAGAAGGATCTGTAGACAGCTGCTATTTTTATTGGGCTTAAAAGTGCCCAGGTGTGGCCCAGCTGTGAAGCAAGGCAGACTGGTGCTAGTACAGGGTCTTGGGCCTTTTATTAATAGGTTTGAGGCATGCTGTCACCAGCTGCAGCTTGTTTGAGAGGTTTTAGGAAACTATGAATCCTGAGGCAGGACAGAGCATTCATATGGAAAAGCTGCTACAAACAGCTTGGGTGGAGCTGCAAATTGGATGGGGCAGGGTCTCAAGGAATCCCCAGGGTGGAGCAACAGTGCTCAAGACTGATAGAGATTCAGATATGGCTGCCAGTCAGCACTGAGATAGGGGAGGTCCCAGCACAGAAACAATAACTCCTGCCAGCAACCCTGACTGGGAGAAAGCCTACTAGACAATCTAGTTACTCTCTATATGTGTCTGGGTTCCTCAAAGCCACCCAGCTCTGGAGCTCAGAGGAATGGAGTCCAAGTAAGTTCTTGCACTGGCCCTTTAAAAGGATACACCTAGTTCTCCAGAAGCCTCTGTATCTCTCAGTCACAATCCCGCTGGTTTTTACAGCCTGTAGTTATGGGGACTTCTCTTGCAAGCTCTGGAACTCTGGGCTGGGGGTCAGGTGTGGGGTTGTAGGCCATTGCTCTTCATGTGTGGCCTCCTCAGAGAAGGTCTCCCTCCCAATTAAAAACAATGGGTGTTACACCAGCTGGTTTCACACTTCCACCCCTTCTACCAGTCTCAGTGTGCTTTCTTTTTTACTTCTCTAGTTGCAGGACTTTCATTTAGCCAGCTTTCAGGCAGTTCTGAATGATGGTTATTCTGTATTTTAATTGTAATTTTGATGTGGTTGTGCAAGGCAGTGAGAACAGGCATTTACCCTTGCCATCTTCCACAAGAAATCTTTTTAAAAATAGTTTAGAAATGCATTAATTTCTCAGTATAATCTTACCAATCATACATTGCTAATTACATAATGATATATTTCTCTGCTGTTACACCTTAAGTGGATACCAACAAGCAACCCTAAGATACTTGTAGAGAACAGAGAAAAGAAAGATTAAGTAATTTTTTTACTAGTACATTTTTTTTTTCTTCTTGCCAGGGCCCAGCATTTTTTCAGTGATCATCATCTAGATAGATCCACAATGAAGGCTAAAAAATACATAGAACAGGGATCTCAGGTAGTAGCAGTTGTTTTTAAGTTTAGAAACCTTCCAAGTCTACCTTCCGATTTGTGAATCTAATTTGACAGAGGAGAGCATTCAAATATAATAAAGGTCTATTAACTAATTGGCCCATAGACTAAGCAACACTGATTTTGGTAAATTGTTGTCATTTCTCTGTATTTATGTCATTTCACTGCATTTACCTAGGTTGTTTTTTTTTTTAATCTAAATTAACTCTCCAGTTCTTAACTAGCCTATTTTTAACAGCTTGATCCAAAAAGGCTTTTTACTTTTTAAAAATATTCTTCATCTAATGAAATATATTACGCTAATAGTTTAATATAACATGTATTTCTGTATTTTCCTCTTCTTTGCTCTTGATCCCATTAAAAATTTAAAATATTAAAAATACTAATGGCCTTGAAATAATAAAATTACATTTTCCAACATATAATAGAGTAAAACACAATTTCCTCTAAGTTATTCAAAATAGGGTACTTACAAATCTTAATGTTAAACTAATCAAAATAAATAACAAAATAACAATAATTAAAGCAAAATATAATATAATACCAGAAATTTACAGAAGTATAATTAGCTGCTTTCTCCTGCTTTAAGAAGATTTCTAAAATTACTAGAAGGGAAAGTCTTAAAGCCTTAACATTTGCTTAAATTTGTCACTCACAAATGCTAAGTAAATACATAAGATTCACTAATAAACAAATACTAATGTGCTTATTCTACTTTGGTCTTTTTGCTCCAATCTTTAATTTTGTAATGCATTATTTAATGCATAAACAATATTATATGTAAGTTATAAAGAATAATAATATAAAGAATAACATTGAATCTACCACCCAATCCCCAAGCTAGACCGTTTTCAATAACTTGATTCTGCTTTTGTGCCATTCTCCTATCTCACCCAAATTGTGTATCCTTTAGAGATAGCCATTATCCAACATTCTGTGTTTATCACTGCCTAGACTTTCTAGTTTTATCTTGTGCCTAAATAATGTATTTTTGCATTTTGTTTGTTTTTAAATTCTATAATTATCTATAATAATCTATAATATCTATAATAATAAAAGCATAATATGCTAATTAGACCAGACAGCTGAACGACTTTCTGGACATCTTTCCGGATGACCAAACAGATGGGAATAGCTGACCTAGTCTTGACATTGGTTTAAGCTCTATAAATTGTAGAAATCACTGAATAGAAATAAAAATGAAAGGAGACATATGTATTACTATTTGTAATACTTAAAACAATAAAAATAAAATTAAATTAAAAAAAAAAAGAAATAAAAATGAAAGAAGTGCTGTGGAGCTATTTGCCTGATTAATTTTATTTCTCACAAAAATTGTGGCAGATAAAATGTGCTAGAAGTAGGAGACCACACGAAAAGAGTAAGAAATGTCAAGAGAAAATGTTAGTTTGAGATTCTAAGCACTGTGACTTACCTTGATTAAAATAAGGCCTTCTTTTGCATGCCATTGGACACAGGTATTCAGAAACTTCTTGGCCATTTTGAGATGTCCCAAAGATATTCCTAGACTTCTGACATTATTTTTCTATGTGAATGTGGTCCAGTTTTCCAGCACCAATGTCATTCTGGTTTATTATTTTATTATATTTTTGGTGACTATATCAAATGTAAAAATGGGCTGGAAAGACTGAGTGTCTGATAAAATCTACCAAATCTTACCTAAGTTATGTTATATAGAGCATCATTTCAACTAAGAGAAGATAGAAATTCTTTGTTGCTGTACAGCTATATAAGAGTTAATATTATTTTCTAACTCAGGTTTTATGTATTTTAATTTTGAAAAATAACCTTAGGTAAACTACACAAGTTTTAAAAATGAATAATCATGCATTTTCCTACATTATGAATATAGGGCTTTTAAGTTATCTTTGAAGCAAACAGAAGATCTTTAATTTAACGCTGACTAATGCCATATGCCTTTTCAGTACACAAGGGAAGGATTAACGATGTGTAGGCACATGTAAATAGAGAAAATCAGTCACAGGTGCTAAAGGCACTATAATGATTGCCTTTCTATGAAATAATAATCCTGATGTTCTTCAGATAGAAAATCAGGTTCCTCTTGGGAACATAAAATCAAGTTTTGTAACAGTTAAAGTCTCTTTTTGTAAAGATATTTTCAAGTAAAACATCTAAATTTTGAGCAGGCAATAATAATTCAGACAATACAGAGCAACAGTATTTTTTGGTTTGTTTGCTTTTGATGTGAACATCATATTATTTTTGTCATATTTCTATAATTTTTAAATTTGCTATTTTAGTTTAGATGTAAAAAGTACTTTCTAAGTGAGTGATAGGGCTCAAAACTAGTAATAGTTAAAATTATTACATTATCTGATGAGGATGCACTACTTTGAAGTTTATGTATGCCAAGACTTAGACTAACTTGCATCACTAGCTCCAACTAGTTCAAAAAGGCATTTTGGTAATTCTCTATGCAGTGAAATAATGCACTACTGGAAGAGTTTAGTCTTGTTAGAGTGCTTCTCAACCAAATGACTGCTTAATATATGACATGGGAATCACTTGCTCTGTCAATCACATAAATTGTTTTTAAATTATTCTATAGGCCTGAAAAACTGTCTTACAAAGAACAGTAAAATCACTCCCTAAGCATCAGAGGCCACTAACTATGGATTATGTGATTTATCTTTTAGTAAAAGCAGACACAAGAAAGTGGTACATCCAAAGTTGTTTTTTTATCCCATACAGAAAACCATATGAATTTAATCTGGTTTTGGATAGCCATGTGAAATTTGAGCAACCTAGGTTACATACAAGCCCATAAATCTATCTTTGAAATTAGAGTCACAATATTTTATTACAAGGATGTGTGAAATTTTAGAACCTTGTCGATCTTACTCTGAATTTGGCTCATTGTGCAAATTTTAAGAGCACCATCCAAACTACTCTGGGTTGAATATCCTTCTCCACCCAACTGAAAATGATGGATGCAGCATTGAAGAGTGCTTCAGGAAGAATCTGTGTTTAGTTAGTGCTTCTATCATTCCTGTAAAACACTCAAATTTTCAATGTTTTAACTAAAAATATATAAACATAATTTTTACAAAGTCTTTTTTCATTATTTTACTAACTTGGCAAGAAAAGGTGATGGAAGGGTTCTTCAGGTTAATGAACCTTCTCTTCCTTAGTTCAAGACTGGCCGGGCACAGGCCATTGTTGATGAAGTATGAGAGACTGGCTTCATCCAGAAACAGCAGCTGGAGCCAATAAAGTGGTTTAAAATAAAAGGAAACTACTATGCCTACCTTTCATGGCCTTGGATTTGTCTCAAGAAAATCTGCATTCAAACCTGGTAAGATTAGCTTGCTTTGCTATACCACATGTAAAAAACACGTTCTCCCTGTACAAAGGAAGCTTAATTTCTTTTTCAACTTTTATTTTCATTAGACTTTATTGCTACTGTGTCTGTTGTCATTTTGCATGAACATTAAGTAGCTATAGTACAAAGGTATGTATGTGGTCATTCTAAATAAAAGGTAAATATTTGTTTCAAAAATATTAGTTTAATCTGTGCTATATACTTATCTCTCATGTACAACATCTAGATGTAACATAGGTTTAGTTTCCTCCCAGCTTTTGATTTTTAATTGGAATACTTCAATGTCTTATTTTCCCCAAAAATGCATTTTCTAAGTTTAAAATATTAATTTGATTACATTGACTGTACTGTTGATTTATATGTGATATGTTTCATCAGTGAAGCCATTTCAAAGCACTGGCAGTAAAGTGTTACCACATCCTATCTAATAAAAGAGTAATATGCAAATTAACTGTCACTCTATGACAAAAATGGCGGCCCCCATAGCCACAAGATGTTGGCGCCTAGTCCCCTCAGCCCCACTGCTAGAGTGTCTGGGCCTGTCCGCCAGAGCAGTGCGGCTGGATCCACCTCCGGAGGGGGCGGATCCAGCCTCCCCACTCCACTGCTGCTGCAGCGTGTGGGCCTGTCAGCCCCGCGGGCTTCGCAGGGACCAAGCGGCGAGGCTGGATCCTCCCCCAGACATGGCAGACAGAGCCCGGACAGCAGGGCTTGGGGGCTTCCTTAGCATGGCAGCAGGAACACTCCCAAGCCCCACAAACAGAGCCCAGACAACAGGGTATGGGGGCTTCTTTAGTGTGTCAGTGTTGGCGAAGCCCCCAGGCCTGGCAGACAGAGCACACTGCAGGGCATTGGGGCTTCCTTCGCTTGGAATATGGTGACAGCAGGCAGAGAGCAGACAGCAGGGCATGGGGTATTCATCTCCATGGTTGCAGCAAAAACCCCAGACCCCACAGAGAGCAGAGAACCACGGGAGTGGGCCTAAGCCATCAGTAGGACATCCCCTGAGAGCTCCTGGATTGTATAGGGTGCAGGTTGGGCTGAGGGACGCCTGTGCATGAATTTCATGCACCAGGCCTCTAGTCCTATATAATAAAAGGCTAATATGCAAATTGTCCTTTTGTGAGTTCGACAGACTGGGAGTTCAACCACTCACTATGACATGCGCTGACTACCAAGGGGTGGTGTGGAATGAAGGAAGGTCCCAGCTTGCAGCTGGCAGCTGGGGAAAGGAAGGCCCCAATCAGCCCTGATTGCTGGCCAGGCCTAGGGACCCTACCCATGTATGGATTTCATGCACCTACCCTCTAGTTGTTTCTATTAAAGAAAATCAGTTTTCAAAGTGGGGCTGTTTACCTTCTACTGGCAAATAAAGTAATCCCTTCTTAGAATTAAAAGTTTTATTAAAGAATAGAAAATGTCCACGATAACATTATAGCACTTTTCTATTAGAAGATAGTCAATTTGTATGTAATCAAGGTAAATTAAAGCACTCAGTACTAGCAGGCTTTACAAGATCAAACTATAACTGTAGAAAAACTGGAGGATGAATATTCAGTCAAATTGGTCATGTATTAGAACTATTTTAATTTTCAGGTTTAATAATTACCTTCAATTTCAGTGTCCTTGGTAATATTTTGGAAATAAGTCACTTTTTATTGAAATTACTTACTCATATCATCCTATATTTTGAATGTTAAATTTATTCTAAATTTATTAGGATAAAATAAAGACTTAAGCAAAAGGGCAAGTTTTCAGCCACTAATTGATGCTTCCACTTTTGGGAGAAGAAGAGGGATGAGAAGATGGTAGAGGAATAACTTACCTAGTTTGACTCTACATGACTGAAATTCACTATGATAATTGACAACCTTCCCTTTGTCGTGCCCAGATGGGACCTCAAATCAGTTGGCTTAAATCATCCTACATGGTGAAATTTATCCATTCATAATGCACTTAAATCTGGGAAACCCACAGCTACATGGCATTAACAGGTCAACAGAAAATCACATCTGAAATTCAAAATAAACAAGAAAAAGACCAGTCAATCTTGGATTTGTTAAGTGGATTTTCATTGATTGTGTTTTCTTCCGTCAACACCAATCCAAAGAACAAAAACTGGTCCTGTGGCTTTTACTCTTTCATTTTTCCAAATAAGAAAGGACGGATGGCATAGAGAATCGTAACATAAAGTAGCTGTTTCTGCAAAAATGATCACCTTCCTCATAGCTTCATAATTTACTCCCAGTCCATAAGGTCCTCAGTTTCAGTGATTGGGATGATGGATGATTCCACTTCAGTTACAACTTGCAAAGATGCTGCAATGTATCACTCTGCAGGATATACAATAGAACAAACGAACCAGCAGGATGGAATGGCAAGCAGCGGTGCCAAGGGAATTCTCTTCAGGGGAAGAACAGCTAGTCATTCCCTGGAATTATGTAAAATACAGCTTGTAAATATTGCTCTCATTGTGGGCTCATGCATGTGCAACTTGACAGAAAAGGGCAACACTGGCATAGAAGAATGCAAAAATATTTTCCGCTTCAGTGCCCATAATTTCCACAGGGCCAGATTTTGCATTAAACTAGGCTATAGCTCCCTGCCCGTGAAATGTTGAAAATGCAAATAGATACATTTGAGGACAGAGAGAAACTATTTATTGTTTTATCTTTGAGACTTTGTTTACTGTAAAAGTTTATTCAATAATAAAGCAATGCTAAATTGTTTGGTAATGTTTCTTAAATCCCATTTCTAGTATCAGTCCATAAATCTTATAAGTGAACATTAAATTTGAAGTGAAACATTAGTATATAAAGCAATACCCAGCAAATTTTAGCTCTTCTATTCATTCTGCCATTGGTTAACAAGAGGAGCCCTGAACATCCAGAGGACACACACACATATATTCACTTGCACTCTTGTTCTGTGCACTTTGCATAGGAGAGAAAAATTATAACTAGACATACTTTACACATCCTCACATAACCTAACAGAAAGCTGCTCTGTACAGAATAAGATTAAATGCTGTGTTCTCACTGGCCTCAAAGCAACAAACAATAAGAGTGATTATTGGTAATTCCTCTGAGTTGCTAGCAACTAGTAAGAGCAACCCCACAACCAGCTCTTATGACCAATTAACATCCAATTTACCATGTTCTTTTGCATTTGAAAACTTCTGTTCCATAGAAGGCTCTGTTTTGAGATTTGTTTGTTTTTACCTTTTGTGCAGGAAACCTACTCTTCTACTCCAATGCTGAGAGAGACAGGGTCAAAAATAAAGTAAATGTCCTGCTACATTTAATTTATATAGCCATAAAACGGACTGTGTGTTGTGTGCATGTGTGCGTGTGCGTGCGTGTGTGCGTGCGTGCGTGCGTGTGTGTGTGTGTGTGTGTGTGTGTGTGTGTGTTAGGCATGAGGGTTAATCTATAATCTTATTTAAAGTGATTGGCCCTCTAGATAGAAGCAGTGACCTTTATAAGCAAATGAAACCAAGATGTGGGGGTTCATCTTTACCTATTGAAGTAGCCACATTTAATGTTTCTCTAATCTCTTATGGGTTTGTTGTTTTTGTGTATTTTTTTGTGATTTTGTTTTGTTTTGTTTTGGCTCAGAAAAGGAAAGATGAAATTAAAGGATAATGTTCATCATAAAATGATATTTTATATATGCTTCATTTTCAGGGAAGAGATTTGAAACATCTGCTGGAGAATAGATAATAGAACTCTTTGCTTCATCTTCTTAGAACGCAAGCTATACACAACATCAGTGTTTCCTATTGTGTTCTAAAAAATGCTATTATTTGTTTAAAAATGGTTCTATGGTCAAACGAGTTTTGGAAATGCTTGGTAAAATAAGGGTAAGTGGACATTTTTATTATAAACCTTCGCAGAGCCTTCCATTTGCTTACATGAATTGTAAATATTAAGAAAGGTGTATTGTATGCAGTTATTCTCAAGTATATATGAATTTTAAAACTTTTGTTTTTACTTAAAGCCTATTAATATCCTGAAGAACTGACATGATGCCAAGCATGTTTTTTAAAAAAATGATGCTTCAATGTTGCACAACTAAAAAATCTTTGGTTTTATATTTATTTCATGTATTTTAATAATTATTGTTGATATTCTGATACAATGCAATGCTACAACCTGTACAAACTTCTCTCTATTTACAGGTTCTATTTTCATTTCCTTCTGCTGCTCTATAGAGTTAGGACCTTGTCTAATTGTCTACTTATTTATCTGAAAAACTTCTAAATAAATTATGACCATCAGTGACTAAAATGATATATGTTGAAGGAACTAACAACTTCTTAATAGCTATACCTGTGTGGAATAAGCTTTGCAATCTAGAACTCTGCATCAGTTCCTGTTCAGTTTCTAAGAAAGCATTACAAATTATAAAAGTATATGCAGTTTTTAGCTTTAATTTAGACTGATAGTTATTAAAATCTACTTGCTTCTTTTCAGTTGACATTCAGAGACTCAAAGGCAGTGAAAGAAGGTGGCATATTATAGTGGAAATAGCACTAGATGGAGAATCAGGGACCAGAGTTTCATCACTAATAGTAGTATAACCACAGGCAATTTACCTTCAGGGTCTTGGTTTCTCATTCTGAAAAAGGAATGGGAAGTCAAATCTTAATAATTATTCAGTTATGGTAGCTATTCCTTTCTTACACATTTGAGCCATTATAAATGGAAATCATTATACACTATAATAGTAATTTTTTTTTACTTTTACTTAAAAATATAAAAATTGAAATAGACTATGATATTCCAAGCCTGTTTAGTAAAACCTTATATCATTAAGGCAAAACTTCTGCCCTTTCTTGTAGTCAAATGATTATAGGTAAAGTATGTATTATTACAAATTAGGCAAGAAGATGAGAAACTTGTTTTTAGCATGAGTATTAATCTATGGTCTTTTTCTCAGAAACAGTCTTTAGTCTAATAGATTCAGAATTGAGTTGCATATCTTTCAACACATCAATACAGCAACACAAAGCTTTCTTAGTGACTTTCTGTTTCAAGAAGAATATGTACCTACTTGTTAGAAATTTTAGCACCATTTTTCTTCTGTATATAGAAAATATAATAACTTGACATTAAAAGAACTTAGCTTCAACAAAATATACCCATTAAGTGTCATGGTAAAAAAAAAAAAAAAAAAAAAAGCCTTAAGAAAAGATGTGTTAGATGGTGAAAACACAAATTAAGCCTTTTAAAATTCCTTTGTTTTAACAACCTACATTCAACCCATTGTTCAGTAAAAGACATTCATTACATTTTTTGTTGAATTTATTGAGGTGACATTGGTTGATAAAACCATACAGGTTTCAAGTGTACACTTCCATAATGTATCATCTGCACACTGCATCATGCACTCACCACCCAGAGACAAGTCTCTTTGCACCACATTTATCCCCTCCTTTGCCCTTGTTCACCTCCACTGCCCCTCCTTTCCCTCTGGCAATCCCCATGCTGTTTTTTGCATCTGTTTTGTTTTTTTCTTAATCCCAGCCTCCCAAACACCTTTCACAGCTCTGACAGCTATCAGTCTGTTTTATGTATCTATGAGTCTGTTTCTATTTTGGTTGTTAGTTTATTTTGTTCATTCAATTCCACATGTAAGTGAAATCATATGGTGTTTGTCTTTCTCTGACTGTCTTATTTCACTGAGCATAATAAACTGCAGGTTCATTCTTGCTATTGCAAAAGGCAAGATTTCCTTCTTGTTTACAACTAGTAGAATTCTACTGTGTAAATGTGACCACATTTGTAATCCACTCATCTACTGATGGGCACTTGCATTGCTTTCATATCTTGGCTATCTATAATAATAAAAGTGTAATATGCTAATTAGGCCAGACATCCTTCCTTCCTGACAAAGCCGAAGCAGGTGGGTGGGGGCGGGGGGGCGGTTGCAACAGAGGCCGCAGAGGCCCTGGGCTGCGGGGTGGCAGGCGGGGCCGGGGCCAAGGCCTTTGCATGAATTTCGAACATGGGGCCTCTAGTTGTAAATAAAGCTGCAGTGAACATAGGGGTGCATATATTCTTTCAAATTAGTGTTTGGGTTTCTTTGGATAAGTCCTAGAAGTGGAATCACTGGGTCAAAAGGCAATTCTATTTTTTAAAAAAATATTTTTTATTGATTTTTTTAGATAAAGAGGAAGGGAGAGGGATAGAGAGATAGAAACATGGATGAGAGAGAAACATTGATTGGCTGCCTCCTTGCACATCCCCTACTGGGAATCAAGCCTGCAACCCATGCTTGTGCCCTGACCAGGAATAGAACCAGCAACCTCTTGGTTCATGGGTCAATGGTCAACCACTGAGCAACACCAGCTGGGCTAAGCAATTCCATTTTTAATTTTTTGAGGAAACTCCATATTGTTTTCTACAATGGCTGCACCAATCAGCATTCCCACCTAAAATGCCAGAAGGTTCCTTTTTTCCCACATCCTAGACAAATACTTGTTTATGATTTATTGATGACAGCCCTTCTGGCAGGTATGATGTAATAGCTCATTATAGTTTTTTTTTATTTTTTAAATCTTCACCTGAGGATGTTTTTTCATTGATCTTTTACAGAGAGTGGAAGAGAGAGAGAAAGACAGAAACATTGATGTGAGAGGTTTCCTCCTGCACTGGTCTGGACCAGGGCCCAGGCCAGGAAGAAGCCTGCAACCAAGGTATGTGCTGTTGGCCAAATCAAACCTGGGACCTTTTGGTCCACAGGCCAACACTCTATCCACTGAACAACATCAACTAGTGCTCTCATTGTAGTTTTAATTTGCATCTCTCTGATAATTAGGCATCTTGAACATCTTTTTATATATCTATTGATCATCTGTCCTCTTTTAAAAAGTTTCTATTCAGGCCCTTTGCCCATTTGTAGTTGGATTATTTGGTCTTTTTTGGTGTTGAGTTGCATAAATTCTCTATAAATTTTGGAAATTAATCCCTCATCAGATGTATCATTGGTGAATATGTTTTCCCATTCAATGTGTTGTCTTTTCATTTTGTTGATAATTTATTTTGCTGTACAAATGCTTTTTATTTGATGTAGTCCCATTTTTATAATTCATTGCTATATATTATTTTTTAATTTAAATGTTTTAAGTGTGTCAGTTTTACCCTTCGAACATACAAGTGAAACACTTTGTACTTGAAATTCCATTTTAAGAAAAAATATGACCTTGAATGTTTTTGATGTTGTGCTTCAAAATCTGTGATTAAAAATACATTGTGACCAAAAAAAAAGAGGAAATATTTGCAATTTCCATGGCTTATAAGGGAAGGTTTAGATCAAATCTAAATGTAAAAACAAACATATTTTCTCTTGAAAAGGGTAGAAAATGATCTGATTTAATTTTCTGGATAATGACAAATATTTTTTAGTTAGGGAATGGAGAAAAAATGTTTTACCTAATTTGTTGAGACACTGTACTGTGGATCTTCTCAGGTTCTTGTTTATCACTTTACTTCTACATCATTGAAGCACAATTACCAGGATTAGAGGCTACAGTAAGCTTGCTGAAGATGATAGGTATTTTGTGATTGCTTTAGGGCACACAGATAGACTCCCCAGAGCTCTGAGACACTGAGCCTTGTTCTACCTGCAAGCACCAAAGCAGGTGTGTGTCACTGATGGGGCAGCTCCAAATGGAGCATACCACAGGTGATGCTAATTAAGGAAGCTCAGGGATTCTGAAGGAGCACAGTTTATTGCTGATGGTGGAGTGCCAAAGGTTAGTGAAAAGCAGGATTGTCTGCTGGCCCTAGGAAGATAAGAACACAAAGGGCACAGAAATGGATTTGAATACAGGCATTTATCAGTGTGCCTTTTAAACTGCATTATGCTGCATATAAAGGTGTGTTTTTAGCAGTAAATTTGGGAGTTCTTATTTGAATGTACTAATTTATTAATATCAATTTTGTGTTACCATCTAAGTGGCTACTCCCTTTTTCTTTTGAGCACTGGGAGTATCAAAAAAATTAGACCAACCTCAAATAAGCTATAGTTAAAATAAAAATTGGATATATTAAGCCATTATAAATGAAGTTTTACATAGTGCGACTTTACCCCCACATTAAGAAAAATTCTCTTAATAACATGTGAATTAAACAAAATTTTATATGTTTCTAATTCACTGTTATTTAAATAATATTTATTTAGAGAATGAACACCACAGTCTACAGAACAGTGTAATTGTATTTGTATTGGCATTATATTTAAATACCTAATTCTAATAAAAAAAAAACATAATTCATGGTAAATTTATTATAGATCATTTAAATTTTTATATGTTTCTTCATCACTAGCTATATTGCATTCTGCATTAATTGTATTAACCAGCAAGAAATATTGCCTAAAGAGAATTGACTATTTTAAAAAAGAAAGACATATTGTATGAACATTACAGATTTCAGAATGTTTTACCACCGAGCAGTTAGTTGATAATAAGCTGTGTATAGTCACCCAAAATGTAGGTAGTAGAATAATTGATAGTCATGAAATTTAATTAGGGTAAAGCTTGTCTTATCATTTATTGTTGTTCAACAAACTACTTTACTTGATGGCTAAAAATTAGAACTATTATATTAGCTTAAGATTCTGTAGTCCAGGAATTCGGGCATTGAATGTGCCAATGGCATTGGTTCTATTTCTAATGCCATATCCTGGGTTACTCATTTGGCTGCATTCCTCAGGGTTACCAGCTAGAGATTAGGTTCAGTGGGGCAGTGGGCCAGCAGGAACTGGAATATCCCAGATTAATTTATTCACCTGGATGGTGTCTTATTTGAATGGCTGGAACAGCTGGGGACTGCCTGGCCTTTTCTCTTTCTCTCCATGTTGTCTCTCTAGTAGGTTTGCTCGACTATTTTGCCTGACAGCTAAGGACTCAAACGGAAAGGAATCGGAAGCTGCAGATAAGGCTTGGCCAAAAAGTTTACAGGGCATCATTTCCGCTGAATTCTCTTGGCCAACATCAATGTTCCAGGGTAGATTCAAGGGGAGGGAAAATAGGTTCTAAAGCTTGTTGTGGGAGTAAAATGAGAGATATTGGAGTCATCTTTAGAAACACAGTTTAAATCCATTTAATATATTTTTATTTGCTATCCAAAAACACCACATATGTTATAGCACTAATATTTCTGAGAGAGATGAGAAATATCTTGGAATAAATAATTTCTTGCTAAAAATATAAATTTGAAATCATTTTGTGTAGAGAGTGCCTGGGAAGGCATGTGGGCATTTCTTTAATTATTGTCGGCTGAATCCACTGGTGTCAGCAAAGCCACATCCTGGAAACATGCTTTGCCAAAAGGCAGGAGTGTTGTCATCTTGACCTTCAGCCCAGGGGCCAGGGGGTGGGTTTTGTTATTTAAATTCAGCCAAGCACCAGGAATGAATACTACCTGGGACCAACCCTAGAAAGCGCATAATCTCCTTTGTGTTGACTTTTAGTAATACTTCCTGTTTTTTTTTTTTTTTTTGCTGTATAAAATAAACACGCTGTATTGGCTCAGGGTCACTGTCACTGTTCCTGTCCCTTTCCCTGTCAGAGGACAGTGGTCCCACCCGGCCCCAGCTTTTTCCTTCTATATCTGTGTCTGTCTCTTTCTTTCATTTTCTCAATCCCCAGCCACCCCTACTCAGGAAGTGGACTGCTCTCTAGCCTTGCTGGATGTAAAAAAGAGAGAAATATTTACAATTTTGAAAATAATTAAATAGGAAATCATAGTCAGCACCCTCCTTGCCCTGTAACAGTGCAGAGAAAGCTGTTTCAACAAGAAGCACATGTTCACCGTTAGGACATTAAACCTCAAGGCACCTGGCCTCTCAAAGAGTTCTAAACTGAAACACATCAGACAAACTATGTGTGAGAATTTTCAGCCACAACTTAAGAAGATATTTTATTTGGAAACAAACGGCTGATTTTGTCTGGCCATATTGTAGCCTTGCTCCTGGCTCCTGAGATTGGTCATCTCAGGGATTTTCCAGAGAAGGGATTTGCTATTATTAAAGTCATGGGGGCACCCACTTCTTAGGTCACTTATTTAATCTATCAGTATGGAGATATTAGATCCTAATGTGTTCATTGGATCATATCTATAAGATCATTATTTATTTTGATACTCAATGTGTCCCCTGTTTGTCCAGGGGGAGCCCTTGAAGTTGGATTTTTGTGTTACTTTGATGTCCCTATCATTCTTTGATTATGTCATTGCTTTCTGGTATTATAGCATATTCCAGGTTCATCCTGTACTTTGCCTCCCTGCCCTGGTATCATTTCCACACATCCATCATTCTCATTGGGTTATTATTGTTTCCTGGTGCTCTCAGTGGACAGAGCTAGTCAGTATGTGTATTAATATTATAACTTTTCTTTCCCACCTAGCCTCTGCATGCTCACCAAACCTATGTTACTCCATAATTGAATAGCAATTTGTTCCCTAGAGCATTCACAGATGCAGTCACTTGCTCTTTCAGTAAAAGAGGTGAGTGGCCAATTTCACTTGCAATTAACCAATTATCTCATGGTTTCATTTGCTATGCTCAGCCCATGTGTTTGTAAACATTGTTTGTACTGTATCCAAACATCCAGAGGAAGTTCAGGGACAAATTTCAAACCCTGGTTTAAAGAAGCACATGCTGTCTCTGTAATACAGACTGAAAAATTATAAATGGAAATAACACAATTGGATTTTCTTGTTATTATGAAACACAGACTCCTCACATAGTAAAGTGCAGAATTGCAGAGAGGAATGTAAATGCCAGTGCTTAAAAAACTCACTGGATTGTGCATGGGCTCTCATTTCATAGACCATTTGTCGCAGTATTTCCACTAAGTCAGCAGAGTTTAAGAAATGAACAACAATCCTCTTATTTTCATTTTCTTTTCTATTTTTAAGGTAAATGTAGACATAAATAAATTATGGAAGATGGTGGAGAGATAGATGATTGATAGCTGATAGAGATAGATAGATAGATAGATAGATAGATAGATAGATAGATAGATAGGATTGAAAGAGATAGCTGCCAGTTTTTAAATATTTTTATTGATACTTTTTACCTACAACTAAGATTATTTCATTTTCAGTGAGGATCTCACCTCAACCCTATAATTAAAACACTTTACTTCAAATTTAAGCTAGGAATAAAATAATTGTTTCTATGTTTGTCCTTCGTCCTCATCCTTAGCCCCTCTCAGTCACAAGATTTAGATTCTCCTGTTCCAGTAACTTGTGTAATAAAGTCACAGACTGACTGTCTACAAATGGCTGATTGTGACACATAACTCTTGGAATTTGCTGCCTTATAGGTTAAGAGTCACCTTGTCCATTTACCATGTGATGGATCTTCATTCACCTGAGAAAAATTGGATTTGATCAACTGTTCTAGGCAAGCACATGAGTCCATGGCTTGGGAAAGTTCATTTTCAAGAGATAATATTTTAAACATTATAGCAATAGAAAGAAATAAAGTATAGTTATTCTCTAAAGTCTCCATATTTACCTTAATTTCAAAGAATTATAATACATTAAGATTTTGTTTGAAAGTATTCAAAATCATTAAATCATTTTTAAAAAGCTTATTCATATCTTACTTTTTAACCGAAAAGAATAGAAGAGTCTTCAGAATTTGCCTGACCTGGTTACCTCTTTTAAACTGACAGTAGGAATTCTACTTTCAACTGCTCATACTGTACAATTCTGCTTTCAACTATACAGATTGTATACAGAACTCACTCCATTTCTCTATATTCTGTTTGAAAAAGCTCTATCTTTCCATTGATTTAATATCTATAGAATGAAACATAGTTTCTAATCTCCGGAAATCTCAAGTCTAACGAGAGAGAGCCACATACTCAATAATTTAGCAAAGCATAGTGATTAATGATAATAAAGCAATCAAGCAAACATACAAAAAACAGTAAGAAAATAAGGAAAGGAAACCATTTCCGTGGTGATAGTACATAAGACAGCATGTAAGGATGTAAGAAGGAAATTCCTTGAAGGATTAAAAAAGACATAAATATACTAGAGGCCCTGTGCACAAAATTTGTGCATGGAAGGGGGGGTGTCCCTCAGCCCAGCCTGCACCCTCTCCAATCTGGGACCCCTCGAGGGATGTCCGACTGCCCATTTAGGCCTGATCCCCCAGGATCGGGCCTAAATGGGCAGTCAGATATCCCTCTCACAATCCAGAACTGCTGGCCCCCAACTGCTCGCCTGCCTGCCTTCCTGATTGCCCCTAACCGCTTCTTCCTGCCAGCCTGATCACCCCCTAACCACTCCCCTGCCAGCCTGATTGATGCCTAACTGCTCCCCTGCCAGCTCGATTGCACCTAACTGCCCTCCCCTGCAGGCCTGGTCACCCCTAACTACCCTCCCCTGCAGGCCTGGGTCCCTCCCAACCGCCTCCCATGCTGGCCATCTTGTGGTGGCCATCTTGTGTCCACATGGGGGCAGGATCTTTGACCACATAGGGGCAGCTATCTTGTGTGTTGGAGTGATGGTCAATTTGCATATTACTCTTTTATTAGATAGGATAGTCATCCCTTAAGGGAGAAATAGGGAATGTGAAAAATGCAAAAATTATTAGGGGGCATTAAATAATCACTAACTCAATAATTGTAAGCACCTTTATCACAGAATAAGGATGGGTACAAAAATCTTGGATACTTTTTCCCTTGAATTTAAGAGTTTCTCCTTTGCTTAATAGAATATAGCAAAATTATTTTATCCTAGTTTCTGGGTGTAGGCCTTAAGAGACTGGCAGCTTTGACTTCCTGTCTCTTGTAATACTTGCTCTTGGAATCCAACTCCCAGGACGTAAGGAAGCCCGGGTAACAATGTGAAGATACCCTAATGGAATCAAGGGTCAACAACCACAGCTTAGCTTCAAGCTGATCACCAGAACCCACTTAAAGCTGCATGAGTGAACTGTCTTTGACGTGTACACTCCAACCCCAATCCAACTGCACCAGCTGATGCCAATGGAACAGAGATTAGCCAACCCCACCAATTCCTATCTGCTCATGAATACAGATTAATGAGCAAAATAAAGTATTGATTTTGTTGTAAACTACTAAGTTTTGGGGTAATATTCTGCAAGATCAATAGGTAATAGAACAACTCTCTACATACTAGAACTCTACCAAGTCCGTCTTACATAGGAGAGAAACTGACAAGTTTGTCCTGTGTTCATGGAGCTCCCAGTCCTGTGCAGTGTGGCTGAAATTGGGCTTCAGGTCTGGAAGAGACTAAGATGTGGTAGAACATTAGTTGAGAAATGTAAGTTTGTTAGTAAGGGAAGGGAGTCTTAAAATTTAGTAAAGAATATATTTTTAAAAATTTTACTTGAAAATGTAAACTACTGAAGGTTTATTTGTTTGTTTGCTTTTAGCAGAGTCATGCTTTAAGACAGTGAAGTTAATGTTGCTAGTTGGGTTCAATTGGAAAGGCAACGTTGAAAGTAGATCTACTATTTAGGAGACCCAAGAAGAACAGAAAAAGAGTAATGGAAGAGATAATGAGATGGGAAAGAAAAATTAGGTTTGAGTGATTATCTCACATTTCTACAAAGGCAGATTTTATATGTTTTGTTAATGCAAATATCCAATTTCATAGAATACTATCTAGTACATAGAAGTACTCAATATCTATTTGTGGAATAAATAAAATTTAAACATATAAATAAATGTGACAGAAGCCAAGATATCTTTTAGAAAATTTATACTTCAATTTAGATAAATCCACTTTCCCCAAACCCCAAAAGAAATCTAAGATAGAGAGCCTATTGTACTTCATGCCTTTCTCCCAAAGATAGATCCATGTATGCCTTGCTTTTTAAAAGAAGATAAAGAAAATACATCACTGAACATTCTCTTTATCCAAAGAAAGTTTATCTAAAAGCATTACTTTAGGCCACTTGTACAGTATACAATTTAACCTGCAATACATTTAATTTCTCACCCTCCCAGCCACTTATGTGTATTTTGTTTTTGTGTATTGCTTCTTTGGTTTTAGTTTCCTTAATATATTCTAGAAAATGTATTTGTAGGAGGTCCTGCAAGAAAATATACAATTAGTAAATGTGAGGATTAATCTATTATTTACACTCTCCCAAAAGGAAAGTACAAAAAAAAGTATAGAAATAATCAAAATATGAGTGCACAGAAGGTCATATATTTTATAAAATCTCATTCTTGAACTAAAATACTACTTTCTTCACCAGACTTACCTGACAACACATTTGATGTTGGGCAAGTAAAAGATAACAATTTTGTATTCCCTAAATATACATATGAGTATTACTATAGGATCTATATGCACTGGCCTCTAAAATGTCTACATAATTAAAATTACCAAAATAAAGAAATTTGCTGAAAAGAATTGGAAAACAAACCAAATGTATTTGGTCATTATCATCTATTACTTGGCCTAGGTAGTCAAAATGAAAGAAACCAACAAAAGCTAAAAAGATAGGAAAAAGGGGCATTTATTTCTTAACCTAATAATGGCCCACCAAATGCATGTGTGGAATTGCATGGAATGCTATTTAATATTTAGGAATTATTGACACTACCTATATTTTGTTTGTAGCACTATTTGATTTATTTTGCATCTATACACATAAAATCATCTAAGAAATAAAAACAAAATATGTTTTTTCCGTCATCTGAAAAACCAATAGGTAACTAAGTGCCCAAATAGAGCTTCTTATTTAAAATTTTAAAATTAAAGTGTAACTTTTTATTTTTAAAATAACTGTTTGACAGAGCTTAATGTTTTTATATTTTTAAAAGGTATTCTTACACAGATATTTAATTTTTAGATGTTATGAGGGAAACTTCTGTGTGTATGGAAGCCATATGCCCAAAATGTTCAGTTATTATCAATTTATTATGCATACAGAATTGAAATGATATTTCATATAATAATTTCTCTAAATATTAATTCCCTTGCAACACTGCTTTCCATAGATTGTAACAAAAATTGAAACAAAATAAAATAGCAGTAACATGCATATTTTTATTTCTACATTTTCCCATTTCTGGAAATGGTCAGAAGATCATTTTTTGACAGATTAATATTATCCATGATCTTAAATCGCTAAGAATAAAAGTGTTAGATTCTTTTGGTAAAGTTGCCAGAAGGACCAAATTTATATTTTTAGCCAATTCCTTAGAGTATTAACTGAAGATACATTTAATTTTAAGTTTTACAGCATATGTATTAAATCTTAAACCATTTTGCCCCAATTCTAGTCTGTTTCATCTTTCAATAGTGAGGATGAGAAAAATCTAGATGCACATGGATATGGTTGATTTGAAAACGACTTTTTTAAACATTTGGCAGTTTTTCAAAATTAAAACATTTTTGCCAAGTGATTTTTCCCCTACATTTTAAATCCATATGCAACTTAAAAAAAAATTAGTCCATATGCTAGCTCAGATTCATTTATATTAAAATATTACAATTATGTTTACTAACTGTTTGACACACAAAGACCTTTAAAATTAATCTTCTCTAAATGTATATCTTTCAAAACACACTCTGTTCTCTAGCTACCCTCACCACTCCTCACTGCTCTCCAAGAAAAGGGCAGATTTAATTCAAGGACTATAAATTAGTTGCTTTCAATCTATCAACAATGATTAAGTAATAAAGAAAAATACATTTAATTTTATCTTTTCTATTTAAATATCTCTATGCAAGTTCTGAATGCTTTGACTTTTATCAGTATCAATAATCTAAGGAATTGAATAAACGTTTGCCTTTATGTTTTTATACTTCCTTTACAGTACATTAAACACATGAGCTTTTTAGTACTTTTTGGTGTTTAATAAGAAATAATGCATATGCCCTATACCAAATAATATAAAGTTGTGTAAAGAAAAAAGTAATCTCCTTTTCCTCATCTTTGCCTCCTCCAATCCCACCTGAACCAAGGTAATCAATGTTAATGGTTTTAAGTCTATACCTCCACACATTCAACAGACAGATTTATGGCATACAGTTCCTTTTTAGGTTCAACTACACATGAATAAAAGTCTCTGTGATTTAGAATCCAGGATTGGGACTTCTAAGTACTGAGAGAGGAGGAAGAGAAATAAAAAGTTAAATATATATAAAGTAATGGTAACATGGAGTATAGAAAAGAAGCTTCTCTCTATGTGACATCTGAAGTCCTGAGAACTTGCTACCACCTACTCACATGACACAATGAACAGATAGGTGCTTTAAAAATGGACAAGTATGAATGAAAGGTGACCATGTGCTGGTTACTATTATATCATTGTATTCTTTTGTTCTCCCAAAGATGTATAAATCAAAGTGATACTTTAAGTTGCTCATACTCATTAACAAAATATTTATAAATTTATAAATTATATAAGCTTCAGATAATTTTTAATGCCCTAGTACTAATAATTAGGTCCATGTGGTGCTCACTGTTGCTGAAATTCTTTCTGAGACTGAATAACTCATATTGGTTTTAAATGATAGTAGTAATTTAATATTCTGTATCTGAGGTTTGTGGTCATTGATTGAATGGGTGGTATTCTGGAGAGAGTTTGTGGAGAAGATTTGTGTTGATTTTTGAGAAATAATATTATGAGGAAGGACAGAAAAGATACTCATAGCATGAAAGGATGGATCTCATACTATAGTTAAATCAGAGTACCCTCACTTCTGTTTACAAAAAGTCTATTCATGCTATAAAAAAAATCAACTTATATGAAATCAATTTACAGACTAAAGAGATTCCATCTTGTAATAACAAATGACTTTTTAATTACAGAAATTTAAATAACATATATATTTCTTTTATAGCTATAAGTGTATAGTTATACAATCTAAATATGAATTAGCTTATTAAGTGTTTGATACATTAGTTTTAGTTAAAAGTAATGTTCTCCCTTTTGCTCTTGCTAGTATCATCACTGCAGTGCTTCATGCATACTCTTATTATTTCTATCACCCTTTGTTATTGAAAAAGCCCAAAGCCATGCTCAATCACAATAGCATTTACCCTAGGGTAAGCTGCACATTGGATTTCTTAATTTATAAATCTTTATTTCCAATGCACAATTTATAAAATCTTACTATTGAAAATGATTTCTGGATGGCTATCAGATCCCTGCCTAATTCATCCCCCTCCTCCCAAAGGAACACCAATTTATTTATTTTTTTGGCTCATTGTTACAACTGTGGCTGTTATTTAAATTTTGATAGATTGCAAATAATCCACATTTGCATATTTTAGTCTGATAACATTGTCAAAACTCTAAACTTCAAAACTCTTGCTTTGGTTTATTTTTAATTTCTTTCTCCTCTTACATTTTCTTAAACAAAGTTACTTTTCAAAAAAGCACTTTTTTTTTCTTGTCTGAGCCTGAAGGTTTCAAATTTGAGAACAGAAGGAAGTTTAAGGACATGGATGGCCACTCACGTTAGATTTTGAGAACATATTTTCCTCTATGCATAATGCAAAGTACTTGCCATCACAAAGTATCTATTGGAAAAAAATAATTTCCATATTTTATGAGAACTTTAAGTTTTTATTCCAAAATAATCTCCAGATGTTTTGAAAATGGTAAAACAAAACTTTGAAGATCAAAACATCACTATTATTTTAATAAAAAATGAAGAAATCAGCCACATATACATGCATATACTGGCTATAAATAAAAATATATCATAACCAAATGGTAACAGAGTGACATGCTCTATGGCTGTGACTCAATCTTGTTCAAGTCTGCATTGTTCCTATGGCCTTCAGGCTAATAGCTCCTGCTGTGGTCATGCTAATCATTAGAGGAATTCTGCTTGGGGATTGAGTTTTTACAAAAAAAAAATAGCTCCTCATATTTTACCTTCCCTTGACATAAAAGAAGCCTGAAAGTTATACTCTCTCAAGATGGATTTGAAAAACTACGAGGGCTCCCATCTTCTCAGTTGGCACCTTCTCTATCATAGATGTTCCTTATTTCAAACTCTGATGTTTTGATTTTGGGACTTTCAAAGCATAGGGCACATGGACTTTGGATAGGTAACAATACCAGCTAGAACAGGATTTTCCCTTTCTAATTTAGTTTTCACTTTTGTATACCTGATGAGTCATTTGGTAGATTAGGTATCCCCTCTGATGCACTACATCTGGAGATGAAGTGAATATTGGTTTTGTCAATATACTGATTGGTCTAAATAACAAACATTGTCATTCTAATCACTCACAGGGACATGCTCCTTAGATGTCCAATTTGGATATAATAGTGAATAATAGGCAACATTTATCAAATACATTTATTGAGAATTTACTATGTTCCAGACACTGCACTGAGAACTTCATCTCCAACATTTAATTAATTTCTTACCACCACTCTATGGGAGAGGCATTATTGTTTTATCTACATATATATATATAAGTGATTTTCAACCTTTCTCATCTCATGGCAGACATTAATTACTAAAATTCTGTAGCACACCCAAAAATATATTTTTTGCTTATCTGACAACAAAATAGATATAATTTTGATTCATTCAAACTGGAAAGCTATTGTTGTGTTGGCTGTTGTCGTTATTTTATTTGACAAAAAGTTCAGGTATTACATGTTTTAAAAATTCTTGAAGCACACCAATGTGCCTGCTTGGGCACAAAGGTTAAAATAGCTTTTATACATAAAAGGATTAAGACTTAGAGAGGCAAAGTAACTTTAGTAAGGGCATATAACTAATCAATTTAGGTTAGGAAAACTGTGAACTTCAAAGTTATACCTGAGACAGAAAGGTCTCTAATCACACTGTCCCCCATCTTTTTTGGAGATAGTCAACCTACAAATAAAAGTCATAATTTTTTCCTATGATCAAAGTAGATCTATGACTTTTGGTAAAAACTATAAAATATATTTGAATAAAGAATGGACTTCAGTTAACAATATATAATTATTGTTTCTTAGTGTGACAAACATACCCTTATCAATGTTAGATGTTAGTAAGAGAGGAAAGTGGGTATGAGGTATATGAAAATTATCTGTGCTATATTCACAACTTTCAATAAATCTAAATATATTCTAAGATAAAAATTTTATCAGAAACAATGGCTTCATATACACCCAGTGTTTAAAACAATCCTACTACCAACAGACATCTTCCATTGCAATTTGATTTTATTTTTGCTAAAGAGGGACATAAAAATACTCAAAACAAAAAGAGCTGCTTTCATTAAATCTATTCTTCTAAATGCCAGAAAACTTTATTATAATTCTTAAAAGCCATGATATTGCATGGATCATAAAAAATATGAAAGCAAATTAAAGTAGTCAAAGGGAAAGTGTTTACAAAAATGTTATTAATGAAACTATTCATCTACACAATTGCGAATATATTTTAATAACCTTGGATATGGCAGAAAAAGTTACAATGTAAAAAGAGATTTATATGTGTGAAAACCAAGGGGAAAAGTTTTAGCTATAAGTATTAAGGTCTTAGTTCATAAATCTGAAGAGAAATGGGTAGAAAATAAAAGCATTAGATGAAGAAATATGAAATAATAAATGTCTGTTTCATGATTCTGTGAATATATGGCAACACCCAAACTACAAAAAAAAACAGTTTACTGTTTGAAGAATGAATGTGAGTACAGGTATATCAACGTTGCATTTTCAAATCAATGAAACATAAATCATATTATTTATGCAATAATTTATAGTATCCTGATTAAGTTAAAAGAGATTCTATAACATTTCATACTGAACAAATTTGCTGCTTTAAAAATGCAAGGTGTTTTGGAGAAAAAAAATGGCAGCAGAATAGTCAGATGTGTCCCAAACCTTGTCCCAGAGAAGATAGAAAAAATAGCTGAAGGTCGCACAGGGAGTGTTTGTTGGTGAGTTGAGAGACAGCTACACTCCTGGAGATGGTGGGGGACTGCTGGATGGGGCTCCCTTGACTGGGCAGCCCCCACTGCTGCTGGGTTCCCTCCCATAGTGACCAGCTCAGAAGTGGAGACTGCCATCTTGAAGGGGAAAGTGGATGTTATCAGGAGCCTGAAAATCTACAACTACCACACCCAACGAACAGCTGTGAACCCCAGAAAACTGGTCCTCAATTGGCGTAAGCACGCGGATTCAGAGGAGCTCTACACTCCACCACGGAAAAGTCAGATTTCGCCTGGGGTAAGGTGAGGTCTCTGGTCCTGACAGGAGAGAGAAACGCTTACACAGCGGGAGCTGGAGGACTGGGGGAAGTCTGTGCCTAGAAAAATCCGTGGCTGTTGGGGCTGGTGTGATCAGTGAATATAGAAGGGAGTCCTCAGAGCTGCTAAAAGAAAGGAATTATTAAAAGCAACCCATTTTAATCTGACACAAAAGAACAGCCTAAAAATTTTAAAAGTGTGCCAGCTGCTTAGACCCAAGGGGAAAAAGGACTGCACAGACTTGTGTGCAGCCCCAAAGTTCGCAAACTTACACTGGCTCTTTTGTGTGTGTGTGTGTGTGTGTGTGTGTGTTTTGCTTATTCTTTTTCTTTTAAATCCATGCTTCTGATTACTAAGCCCAATACATAGTATCACCCAATTGGGGAAACCCTAAGAGACAGCAGGGGAAAGTTGTTTTTGTGGAATCTGGGGATCAGAGCAGGGAATAACCATCAGAGAACCAGCTCTGGGGAAACCCACTCCCACAAACCGGTATTGAGTGCCACAGGGAAAGCAGGATCTAAGCACTGGCTAGAGAGGACCTATAGACCCAGAGGTCAATGCAGAAACACTGACACCAAGAGGTTGAATCACAAATTGACTCTTGTGTAAACACAAAGAAAGGAATACTAGAAATTAAGACACACTGCCTGCTTAAAAATCAGGACTGGCTTACAACACTGAGGAGCAGTGGAATGCAGGGAACTGCAATACCTTCCTGACTAGGAAACAGGCGTGCCAAACAGAACAGTAGAGGAAGTGAATGACCTTCACAACTGCACTTATTTTTTCATCTTTTACTTAAGAAAATAATTTTTTTTGTTTTTCCTCACTTGATTTTACCTTTTTCATTATTACATTTTTATTTTGAATCAGTATTATTACTACTACTATTTTACCTTTTTTTAAAAAAAGTATCATTTTATTTTCTCTTTATTTTACTTTGGGATTAGTGTTCTACATTCTATTTTCATCTACTGTTTAGCATCATTTTACTCTACCTCAACTTTACCTTTATGCCATCACTCTCTTCCTAACTTTTCCCCTTCTGTTGTCCTGATTCTCTTACTCTTTCCTGCTTTAGGTTTTCCCTATTCTTTCTTCTTAGCCCCTGTTAAAATTTTATCCTACTTTTATATCTAATTTCCAATCCCCTGCTCCAAGTCCATGCACACCTCTCTCTTCTCTGTCTTCAATATACAAAAAATTGTTTTTCTATCTGTCCTTTTGTTGTCGTTTGCTTGATTTTTTATTACATCAATTTTTATGCTTGTTTCTGAGATTGTTTCGCTTATTCTTTTTTTGTTTGTTTGTTTAAAATGTTTTTGTTTGTTTTTTGTTTCTGTTTTCCCTCACCTCACTTGACATTAGTTGTTGTTTGTACTTTGTATTCATCTCCAGGTACTTGTTGCTGGCATTTGTTGAGATTAGTGGCTGTTCTATTGGAGTTTTCTCCCCATATATATAGTTTGTTCACCTCTTCTTTCATATACTCTTTCTTTTCTCTCTTACTTTGTTTTCCTTTTCCCAATTTCACTTTTGCACTCCTTTCTTTCTTTTTTTTTCCTCTTCTTCTTTCTCTCCTATCCTCTAATTTGCCTTTCTCTGGTGGTCACCATTATTTGGGGTTATTAATATCGTGAATACATTTCTGTTCAGTGCCTTGTGTGTTGTACCTGGTTGTGTTGTATTTTATGCCTTTAAATCAACGCAGGAGAGAGAGAACTACATAACCAGACACCCGGAGAAGAGAGACCATGGGGAGACAAAGAAACAGCCTGCATATGAAAGAAAAGTAGGCATCACCAGAAAAGGAAGTAAATGAAATGGAGGCAAGCAACCTGACAGAGAAAGAATTCAGAAAAATTGTCATAAGGTGGCTGAAAAGAATGGAAGACAAATTCCACAATATGTGTAAGAACCAAGAGGAAATGAAGAAGAGCTAAGAAGAAATGAAAACTGACATTGCTAATGGAAAGAAGTCAATGGAAAGCATCAAGAGTAGACTAGAAGAAGCAGACAACCACATAGGTGAGTTAGAAGACAAGGTAGGAAAAAATACCCAAGTAGATCAGCTTCTAGAAAAAAAAAATTAAAAAGCAGTAGGAGAGCCTAAAGGAACTTTGGGACAACACCAAAAAAAAAAAAAAAAACACATCTGCATAATAGGGGTTCCAGAAGGAGAGGAAACTGAGCAAGGAATAGAAAACCTGTTTGAAGAAATAATGACAGAAAACTTCCTTGATATAGGGAAGAAAAAACCCACACAAATCCAAGAAGCTTACAGAGTCCCAAGCAAATTGAACCCCAAAAGACTGACGCCAAGGCACATTATAATTAAATTGGCAAACACCAATGACAAAGTAATAATCTTAAAAGTGGCCAGAGAGAGACAGAAAGTTACCTACAAAGGAACCCACAGCAGACTAGTGACTGATTTCTTAACAGAAACTCATCAGGCCAGAAGGCAATGGAATGAAATATACAGTCATGCAAAGGAAGGGTCTGAATCCAAGAATACTTTACCCAGCAAGGCTATCAATCAAAATTGAAGGTGAAATCAGGAACTTCACAGACAAAAAAGGACTAAGGGAATTTATTATCACCAAACCAGCAATGTAAGCAATGCTAAAGGGTCTGCTGTAAAAAAAAAAAAAAAAAAAGGAAGTGAAGAAGGAACACAGGGGTAAAGAATAAAAATGGTGACAAATAAGCACCTATCAATAGTAACTTTAAATGTAAATGGATTAAATGCACCCATCAAAAGACATAGGATAACGGATTGGATAAGAAAACACGACCCATATATCTGCTGTCTACAAGAAACACACTTCAGAAAAAAAGATGCACACAGACTGATGGTGAAGAGATGGAAAATGTTTTTTTTTTAGGTGAATGGAAATGAAAATAAAAAAGCTTGGGTAGCAATACTTATATCTGACAAATTAGATCTCAAAGTGAAAGACATAACAAGAGATAAGGATTGCCACTTCAAAATACTAAAGGGAGCAATCCAACAAGAAGAAATAACTCTGGTAAACATATAGGCACCCAATACAGGAGCACCCAAAAGCATAAAGAAAACACCCTGGAGGATATCAAGGGAGAGATTGACAGCAATATAATCATAGTAGAAGACTTTAATACCCCACTATCACCATTGGACAAATCCTCTAAGCAAAAAATCAGCAAAGAAACATCAATCCTAAATGACTCACTAGACCAGATGGAATTAATTGACATCTTCAGAACATTTCTCACCAAAGCCACAGAATATACATTCTTCTCAAGTGCACATGGGTCATTTTCAAAGATAGACCATATGTTGGGTCATAGGGAAAGTCTCTTCAAATTCAAGAAGATAGAAATCATATCAAGCATCTCTTCAGATCACAGTGGCATAAACCTGGAAACCAACTACAAAAAAAAAAAAACAATAAAAAAATCAAACACATGGAGACTAAACAGCATGCTATTAAACAATGACTGGGTTAACAGAGTGATCAAAGAAGAAATAAACATCATGGCAACAAACGACAATGAAAACACAACAATGCAAAATCTATGGAACACAGAGAAAGCAGTCTTAAGAGGGAAGTTCATAGCTCTACAAGCCTACTGCAAAAAACAAGAAACAATGGTAATAAATTACCTAACCCTACAACTCAAAGAGATAGAAATAGAGCAACAAGAAAAGCCCAGTGTAAACAGAAGGAAGGAAATAACAAAGATCAGAGCAGAGATAAACGACATAGAGCCAAAAAAAAAAAAAAGATCAACAAAACCAAGAGCTGGTTCTTTGAAAGGATAAACAAGATTGATGAACCTCTAGCCAGGCTCACCAAGAAGCAAAGAGGGAGGACCCAAATAAACAAAATCAGAAATGAAAGAGGTGAAATAACAACAAACCCCACCGAAATACAAAGGATTGTTTAAAAATACTACGAATAACTTTATTCCAACAAACTGGACCACCTGGAGGAAATGGACATATTCCTAGAAAAATACAACCTTCCAAAACTCAATCAGGAATAATCTAAAACTCTCAATAGGCCAATAACTATGTAAGAAATTGAAGCAGTCATCAAAAAGCTTCCAGCAAACAAAAGCTTCACAGGGGAGTTTGACCAAACATTTAAATAAGAACTAAAACCTATCCTCCTCAGACTATTCCAAAAAATGAAGAGGAAGGAACACTTCCAAGCTCCTATGAAGCCAGCATCACCTTAAGCCCAAAACCAGATAAAGACAACACAATGAAAAAGATTTACAGGCCAATATCATTCATGAACATAGATGCCAAATCCTCAACAAAATTCTAGCAAATCGGATCCAGCAGTATATCAGAAAGATCATACACCATGACCAAGTAGGATTCATCCCAAGAATGCAAGGATGGTACAATATCTGCAAATCAATAAACATGATACAGCACATAAACAAATTGAGAGATAAAAATCACATGTGATATCAATTGATGCAGAAAAAGCATTTGATAAAATCCAACACCCTTTATTGATAAAAACTCTCAACAAGGTGTAAATAGAAGGATCATACCTCAACATAATAAAAGCCATATATGATAAACCCACAGCTAACATCATACTAAATGGGAAAAAACTAAAATCATTTCCCCTAAGAACAGGAACAAGACAGGGATGTCCACTCTCGCCATTCCTGTTCAACATAGTACTGGAAGTATTAGCCATTGCAATTAGGGAAGAAGAAGAAGAAATAAAAGGCTTCCAAATTGGAGAAGAAAAAGTAAAGCTGTCCTTATTTGCAGATGACATGATATTGTACATAAAAAAACCGAAAGACCCCATCAAAAAACTAATAGTCTTAATAAATGAATTCGGCAATGTAGCAGGATACCAAATGAACGCCAAGAAATCTATGGCATTTCTATACACCAATAGTGAACTTAAAAAAAGAGAGACTAAAAAAGAAATCCCATTTACCATCACACACAAAAAAATTAAGATACCTAGGAATAAACTTAACTAAGGAGGTAAAAGACCTATACGCGGAAAACTACAGGACAATGAAAAAAGAGATAGAGGAAGACGTAAACAGATGGAAGAACATACCATGTTCTGGATTGGGAGAATCAACATCAATAAAATGTCTATACTACCCAAAGCAATCTATAGATTCAATGCACTCACCATTAAAAGGGCATATTTCACAGACCTAGAAACAACTCTCCAAAAATTCATCTGGAATAAAAAAAAAGACTCCAAATAGCTCAGCAATCTTGAGAAAGAAGAACAAAGTAGGTGGAATCAATACCAGATTTCAAGCTGTGCTACAAAGTCATTGTTCTCAAAATAGCCTGGTACTGGCACAAGAACAGACATATAGACCAATGGAAAAGAATAGAGAATCCAGATATTGACCCAAACCACTATGCTCAATTAATATTTGACAAAGGAAGCATGAACATACAATAGAGTCAAGACAGTCTCTTCAATAAATGATGTTGGGAAAACTGGACAGATACATGCAAAAATATAAAACTAGACCACCAACTTACACCATATACAAAAATTAACTCAAAATGGATATAGGATTTAAACATGACGGGAAAACATAAAAATACTAGAGGAATCCACAGGCAGAGAAATCTCAGACATATGCCAAAGCATTTTCTTCACCAATACCACTCCTAGGGCAATGGAAGCTAAAGAGAAAATAAACAAATGGGACTACATCAAAATAAAAAGTTTTTTTTACAGCAAAAGAAACTATCAACAAAACAACAAGAAAACCCACTGTATGGGAGAACATATTTGCAAATGTTATCACTGATAAAGGTTTAATCTCCAACATCTACAGGCAATTTATACATCTTAATAAAAGGAAGATAAAGGATCCAATAAAAAATGGGGCAACGGAATAAAATCTAAATAGAATCTTTTTGAAAGCAGACAGAAGGAAAGCCAAGAGACATATGAAAACATGCTCAAAGTCACTAATCATCCGAGAGATGCAAATCAAAATGACTATGTGGTACCATCTCACACCTGTCAGAATGGCAACCATCAACAACTCAACAAAGGAAAAGTGCTGGTGAGGATGCGAAGAAAAAGGAACCCTCGTGCACTGCTGGTGGGAATGCAGACTGGTGCAGCCACTGTGGAGAACAGTATGGAGTTTCCTCAAAAAACTAAAAATGGAGCTCCCATTTGACCCAGTAATCCAAATTCTAGGATTATATCCCAAGAAACTAGAAACACGAATCAGAAATGATATATGCACCTCTATGTTCACAGCAGCACAATTCACCATAGCCAAGATAAAACAGCCTAAATGCCCATCAGCAGATGAGCGGATTAGAGAACTATGGTACATCTACACAATGGAATACTATGCTGCTATAAAAAAGAAAGAATTCTTCCTATTTGCAGAATCATGGATGGACCTGGGGAGCATTATGTTAAGTAAAATAAGCCAGGCAATATAAGAAAAATACCACATGATCTCACTCATTTGAACATTATAACCTGATGAATAAAAGAACATTATAACGTGATGAATAAAAAGATAGATACAGAGGCAGTAAAGCACCAAACAGACTGTCAAATTACAGTGGGAACGCTGGGGAGTGTTGGGGATGGAAGTAAATAGATCAACTAAAGGACTTGTATGCATGCATATAAGCACACCAATGGACACAAGACACTGGGCCAGGGGGATGACGGCAAGTGACAGGGGGTAGGGCAGGCTGGGAAAGGTGAATGGAAAAAAAAGGAGATATATGTACTAATATATGTAATATTTTAAACAATTAAAAAATACAAGGTGTTTTGAGGACAGATTAGAAAGATTATCAAATATATACTAATAAACTACAACACTTATCCTAATATTTTAAATCTTCTTTTAGTTAATTAAAAAGTATTTGTTCTTTTTGCAATCATTGGTATGTTTTTACCTACATTTTAAATTCTATTGATGTTAAAAAGTTCTTTGGAGGTAAACTAAATTTAATACATATACAAAATTCTGATTTTCCTATATAATTTAATGGGAATTCCAAAAGACCACTTTATTTTCAAACAGAAACTTGTTGAGCTAATTACTTATTGACGGCTACAGATCCCAAAAGATTAGTTATGGATACAGAGCTTTCAAGTTTCTAGGTCACTGAATGTAATCTGAAATCAATTTCATGGAGACCAAAGGGCATTATCAGCGAAGGTGGTTAAATGACCTTTATCATACGGTCTCAGTGAGAGACAGGTGTCCACTGTTGTTGACCATCTGGATTAAGAAGCAAGAACACAAAAGGGTATGATTGCTCCTAAAAATGATCTTCTGAAATTTAGTTTAGGCAAAATATTGAGGGTGGACATGTCCACAGCAAAAGTTAACATTCTCTCTCTCTCTCCCTCTTTCTCTCCACACACACACACTTCATAAGTTTTATTAAAAGGTATTATTGTCAAGATGATCCAGGGAAATGGAGAATTATTACTTTACATTAGGTAGGTAAAAGCTACATTTTCTTCAAGAGGTGTTAAGATTTGGATAAATAGAAAAAATTAATATATCAAAGACTTACATATGGAAAAGGAAAATGTGTGTATTAATTACACAGGTTTTGAAATGATTGAGTTAAGTGCAAAACTAATTACCAAATAATTTGAAACAGCACAGTTTTGTAAGATGATTTTTTTTTCTAGCTTGAGCCACTCTCCTGATATATCTTTAAAAGCTTTGGTGGATAAAGGAGAGGGTTATATAATGTGGGAGTGGAGAAAGTGGGAAGAACACAGGGCGAAGTGCAAAATGAAAAGCGTATTTTAATATACTTCACTTGTAGCTGTGAAAACTGTTTTCATAATCAGAAATTAAATTGAATATGTTTACTATTGAGTATGAATATTGATGAAATTCATGTTGTGATGTTGGGAGTAGGGTAGCAGTTACAACTCTCCCCACCCCCATCCCACCAAGAGGAAGAGCAAGCCTACTGCAATCTCTGGTGGTTATTTTTACCACAATTGGTATGGAGACTTGTGTTTGCTATTCAAGTCATCTTTCTATGTAGCATACTAATTTTAGCTAAGCTCCTTCTTTGAAAAATTTGATTTAAAAAAAAATAGAGCTGCTATACAAAGATGAGAGTGAGATGGAGAAAGAGAGCCTGTGGTTGATGAAATGCAAATGAAGCTTGGCTCAGACAGCTGGCTGCTTTGGGATGACATGGGTGATAAATGGTTCTTAAAACATGAGCAGGCATCAGGCTCCCGATTCAGTGTCAGACTAGCAAAAACAGCAGTATTACTAGATGCTTCCTTTAATTAATGCAACACTACTGCATTAGTTGGACACTGCCGATAAATGGGGAAGAAGAGATATCAGAGGTAATATCAGAATTCTTTCAACCTTGAAGCTGGGATGTGTTGGTCAAAAGCCGTAGTATCGTAAAAGGTTTAATTGTATTTGTAATGTGCCAGTGCACCATGACAAAAATGGGGAGATAGTGTAGCCAGGACCAGAAAGGGCTGTGATAAATGAGAGAGAATGAGTGATTACACAGCCAGTAGGATGTGAAACAGACAAAGGATAAGCAAATGAAAAGAGAGAATTTAGCTACCACTGCAATTTGAACAGTAAGAACTCAGAGGAACTTTGAGGTAGACAAAAGCATTTGGTGCTTCAAGATTTGTCAGGGCTGAAGGTTGCATGTAAGAAATAAACAACTCATGGTTCCCCTACATATGGTCAGACAGCATATGCCTTGTAATAAACTATGCGCTTTAACTTGGATCCAAACATATGTGTTTTTTTTATAATACCTTTAAACACACACACACACACACACACACGATATTTTAAATATATATATCTGGGTCTATCTTTTAAGAGGGTTCTCTGACTCTTGGCTCAAATTCCCTCCTAGAAATCAAAATCTTTTAGATGACACCAATATTATAAATATGCTGCATCAAAATAAGGCTCTTTAAAGAAAGTAAGCTGGTAAGTAATTTTTCACAACATGTAAGTATGCTTCAGATCTCACAATGGAACCCATTGAGAATTCCCTGAAATCACATCCCTTTTCCCATTTGTTAACTATAATCACTATGGCCACAATCACAGCCATAACCACAAGCACTCATATAAACTGCCCTTTCAACACCATTAGCAGTACTTTCCTACGCTGGTCCCACACCTTCCAGCTACACCCTCCTATAGCATTTTAGAGCATAGATTTCAGCCTTGTTCATCGCATGGCACACATAAACTAATTACTAAAATTCTGAGGCACACCAAAAACTACATATTGCCAGCCTGACAATAAAAAAAGTATACTTTTTATTCATTCACACCAGATGACTATAGTTGTGTTGGCTGTTGTCATTTTTTTAAATTTGACAATCCAAGGGAAAAGAGGTCAGTGCCCCTGACTATAGAGTCAGGCATTGCATGATTTAAAAATTCTTGCAGTACACCAGTGGAAAATTGCTGCTTTAGAGGAAGGGCAAGCAAACATTTTCTGAAACAAGCCAGTTAGTATTTTTATTTTTGTGGGCATGAGTCTGTTTCAACTAATTGACTCTGCCAGTGTAGAGCCAGAGCAATAATAGACAAAAGGAATGCAAGAATATTCATGTGTTACAATAAAACTGTACTTGTAAAAGCAGGAAGTGGGCTAGATTTGGCCCATGGGCTATGGTTTGCTAATGCCTGATGGAACATCCAAACTCTCCATGGTTACTTCAATACAAAGAGAAGTGAGGCCAGTAATTATACCTCTTCCAGCAATTCTTACAAAGAGAATGTAAGAGCCAGTAAGGAATACCTCTCTTGACTTGCAAACACTTTGGAGCATCCTGGGAAACCACTACATTGCATCCTGTGATGGTACCCTTCCTTTCCTTTTGGTTCTTACCTCTTGTCCTAGAGGAAGAGAGGTCACCAAGAACTATTTTACAGGTGGAAA
This sequence comes from Corynorhinus townsendii, assembly GCA_026230045.1. Classification (NCBI taxonomy): domain Eukaryota; kingdom Metazoa; phylum Chordata; class Mammalia; order Chiroptera; family Vespertilionidae; genus Corynorhinus; species Corynorhinus townsendii. The sequence continues at coordinate 99,726,798 of JAPDVU010000002.1, forward strand.
AATTAATGTGACCTAAACCCAAACCTTTCTGCCACTTTTTCTATCTTCATTGAGGTGTAATTGACAAATATGCTTTGTAAGACATTTAAAGCACACATGATGATGTGTTATACATTGTGGAAGGATTCCCTGACAAGGTAACACATCCATCACTGGACATATTTATCTTTCCATGGTGAGAACACTTAAGTTTTGCTCTCTCAGCAAATTTCTATATATAATACTGTATTATCAACTATAGTCACTATGTTATACATTAGATATTTAGAACTTATTAATCTAATAACTGAAAGTTTGTATCCTTTTACCAGCCTCTTCCCATTTCCCCAACCCCATGAAAACTTCCATTCTACTCTCTACTTTTTAGATTCCACATATAAGTGATATTATGCAGGATTTGTCTTTCTTTGCCTGGCTTATTTCACTTAGCATAATGTCCTTCAGGTTTATCTATGTTGTTGCAAATGGCAGAATTATCTTCTTTATTAAGATGTAACAATATTCCATTATATATATATATATATATATATATATATATATGTATATTGAGAGAGATTACATATATATATATAAGCCTAAGCTACCATTACGACCAAATGACCAGAATAACCAGAACGACCAGTGGACAAGTTGCTATGATGTGCACTGACCACCAGGGGACAGATGCTCAATGCAAGAGCTTCCCCCTGGTGGTCAGTGCACTCCCACAGTCAGCCTCCCATGGCCCCTACCCCTGGCCAACCTCCAGCAGCCCTGATCACTGGACAGGCCAAGGAACCCCACCATGCACAAATTCGTGCACCAGGCCTCTAGTATCCTATATAATAAAAGCTTAATATGCTAAATGTCTAGTCATCTGGTCATCTGTTCAACCAATCAAAGTGTAATATGCTAATTATATGCTAAGGCCCCTCAACCATTTGCTATGATGTGCACTGACCACCAAGGGGCAAGCACTCCGACCATAGTTTATCTTGTTTCTGGGGTCCAGCCAATTGGGCCTGAGCAAGAAGGGCCGGACACACCCTGGATCCCTCCTGTGGTCTCTCCCCAGTGGGCCAACCTCCCACATCCCTCCCCGGCCCCAATAGTGCACCATTGGGGTCCCTTGACCTGATCTGCACCCTCTGGCAATCCGGGTTGCCTCAGGGGATGTCAGAGAGCCAGTTTCGGCCTGATCCCACAAGCCAGGCTGATGGACCCCCACTGGTGCACGAATTTGTGTACTGGCCTCTACTGTGTTTATCTACACTAATAAAAGAGAAATATGCAAATTGACCATAACTCCATGACAACAAACCGGCCAATCAAAGATGGTGGGTTAATTTGCATATGCAGGCATGGAGCAAAAACTGAAGGCTCTGGCCCGAGCGAAGACTGAAGACTGAAGACGAGTGAAGACTGAAGATTGAAGAGGCTTGGCTTCTCCACTGCAGCTGGGAGCAAAGACTTGCAAAGGCTCCCAGGCGCCCGGGGGTTGAAGCCAGGGGAAGGAAGGCAAGGCCTATTCTTGCACGAATTTTCGTTCAATGGGCATCTAGTATATATATCTTATCTAATAAAAAAGTAATATGCAAATTAACCATCACTCTGCTACACCCACAATCCCTGCTCACCAGCCAATCAGGAGGGAATATGCAAATAAACCCAACCAAGATGGCTACGGCCACAGAGACCAGGAGGGAGGCTTGGGTTTCCCCCACAATGGAGGAAGCCAAGCTTTCCACCTACCCTTGCTGGCCTAGGCCTCCACTCAAGGCTACAAAGTTTCAATGATAGAAGATACATAAATCCCAACAGAAATGGCAGCAAACACAGAGCTGGAGAGAGCAGGAGGCTAGGGTTGCCCCAGGCTATGGAGGAAGCCAAGCTTTCCACACACCTTGGCCAGCCCAGGCCTCTGCTTAAGGCTACAAAGTTTCAATTATAGAAGATACATAAATCTCAGCAGAAATGGCTGCCACCATGGAGCAAGCAGAAGGCTTGGCTCCACTCCAGGCTACAAAGTTTCAATTGTAGAAGATAAATCATCCCCAGATACTAGGGCCTCTGCTTGGGTTACCAGGGGGCATGGTCGGCCTGCAAACCACCACAGGCCCCTCGCCCAGACTGCCCCATGCCCTAAGGGAACACCCACCCTGATCCGGGACACCCTTCAGGGCAAACCAGCTTGCCCCCACCCATGCACCAGGCTTCTATCCTATCTAATAAAAGAGTAATATGCAGATTGACCGTCACTCCAACACGCAAGATGACTGCCCCCATGTGGTCAAAGATTCTGCCCCCATGTGGACTCAAGATGGCCACCACAAGATAGCCAGCAGGAGAGGCCAGTTAGGGGAAACCAGTTGGCAGGAGAGCAGTTAGGCATCCATCAGGCTGGCAGGGGAGTGGTTAGGGGGTGATCAAGCTGGCAGGCAGAAGTTGTTAGGGGCAATCAGGAAGGCAGGCAGGTGAGCAGTTGGGAGACAGCAGTCCTGGATTGTGAGAGGGATGTCCGACTGACCGTTTTGGCCTAATCCCGATGGGCAGTCGGACATCCCTTGAGGGTTCCCATATTGGAGAGGGTGCAGGCTGGGCTGAGGGCCCCTCCCCGTGCGTGAATTTCATGCACCGGGCCTCTAGTATACTATATAATAAGGAGGTAATAGGCAAATTGACCATCAAACCCTCACACAAGATGGCCGCCCCCATGTGGTCACAAGATGGCTGGCAGGGGAGGGCAGTTGTGGACGATCAGACCAGCAGGGAAAAGCAGTTGGGGGTGACCAGGCCTGCAGGGGAGGGCAGTTGGGGCCAACCAGGCCTGCAGGGGAGAGAAGTTAGGAGCAACCAGGCCAGCAGAGGAGGGCAGTTAGAGGCAACCTGGCCCACAGGGGAACAGTTAGGTGTCGATCAGGCTGGCAAGCAGAAGCGGTTAGGGGCAATCAGGCAGGCAGGCAGGCAAGCCACTGGGAGCCAGCAGTCCCAGATTGTGAGAGGGATTCCAGATTGGAGAGGGTGCAGGCTGGGCTGAGGAACACCCCCCACAGTGCATGAATTTCATGCACCAGGCCTCTAATATGTGTGTGTGTGTGTGTGTGTGTGTGTGTGTGTGTGTGTGTGTAATCTAATAGCTTCTTTATCTATTTATCTGTCCATGAATACATTTCAATTCTTGGCTATTGCTGCTATGAGCATGAGATAGCTGATATCTTTTGGAATTAGTGATTTTATTTCTTTTGGATACCCTAAAGTAGGATAAATGTATCATTTTTAATTTCTTGAGTATTTTCTATAATGTTTTTCATAATAGCTGCAACAATTTACCTTCCTATGAACAGAATACAATGGTTCCCTTTCTACATATGCTCACCAGAATTTATCTCTTGTCTTATTCATAATAATCATCCTAACAGTATCTAATTTTGTGGGGTTTTTTATTTAAATCTTTATTGTTGAAAGTATTACATGTGTCCCCTTTTTCCTCCATTGACACCTTCTAGTCTAGTCAGGCCCCATTTCTATCCCCAGGCCTTCACCACCCTATTGTCTGTGTCCATGGGTTATGCAAAGATGCATACAAGTTCTTTGGTTGATCTCTTCCTACCCATCCATCCTCCCCTGCTTTTAATCTGAGATAACACAGTCTATTCGATGCTTCCATGTCTCCTGATCTATTTTGTTTATCACTTTATTTTATTCATGAGATTCCACATATGAGTGAGATCATGTGATACTTATCTTCTCTGATTGGCTTTTTTCAGTTAGCATAATAGTCTCCAGGTCCCTCTGTGCTGCTTCAAAGGATAAGAGATCATTTTCTTTTTTTACCACTGCATAGTATTCCATGGTGTAAATGTACCACAGCTATTTTATTCACTCATCTACTGATGGGCACTTGGACTATTTCCAAATATTAGCTATTATAAATTATGCTGCTATGAACATAGGGGTGCATACATTCTTTCTGATTGGTGTTTTGAGTTTCTTAGGATATATTCCTAGATGGGATCACTGGGTCTAATAACAGTTCCTTACTTGATATTTTGAGGAAGCTGCATACTTCTTTCCATAATGGCTGCACCAGTCTGCATTCCTACCAACAGCGTACTAGGGTTCCCTTTTCTCAACATCCTTGCCAGCAGTTGTGATTTGTTGATTTGTTGATGGTAGCTATTCCGACAGGTATAAGGTGGGTGATACCTCATTGTCATTTTCATTTGCATCACTCTGATGATCAGTAATTTTGAGCACTATTTCATATAGTTCTTAGCCATTTGTATGTGCTCTTTGGGGAAGTGTCTATTTAAGTCCTTTGCTCATTTTTTTATTGGATTGTTTGTCTTCCTTTTGTTAAGTTGCATGAGTTCATTATATATTTTGGACATTAACCCTTTATCAGATATATCATTGCCAAATATGTTCTCCCATACAGTAGGCTCCATTTTCATTTTGATGATGGTTCCTTTTGATGAGCAGAAGGTTTTTATTTTTATGTAGTCCCATTGTTTATTTTCCCCTTAGTTTCTTTTGCACTAGGGCAGTGGTAGGCAAACCGTGGCTCACGAGCCACATGAGGCTCTTTGGCCTCCTGAGTGTGGCTCTTCCACAAAATACCACAGCCTGGGCGAGTCTATTTTGAAGAAGTGGCATTAGAAGAAGTTTAAGTTTAAAAAATTTGGCTCTCAAAAAAAATTTCAATCGTTGTACTGTTGATGTTTGGCTCTGTTGAGTAATGAGTTTGCCGAGCACTGCACTAGGGGATGTATGGATAAACATATTGCTAGGAGAGACATCTGAAATTATGCTGCTTATAGTTTATTCTAGAATTTTTATGGTTTCATGACTTACATTTAAGTCTTTTATCCATTTTGAGTTTATTCTTATGTATGGTCTAATTTGGTGGTCTAGTTTCATTTTTTTTTTTTGTATGTATCTCCAATTTTCCCAACACCATTTATTGAAAAGACTCTCTTTACTCCATTGTATGCTCTTGCCTCCTTTGTCAAGTATTAATTGAGCATAATGCCTTGAGTTGACTTATGGAGTCAGTTCTGTTCCATTGATCTATAGGTCTGTTCTTGTGCTGGTACCAGGCTGTCTTGATTATAGTTGCTTTGTAGTGTAACTTGATATCTAGTATTTTGATTGTTCCAACTTTGTTTTTCTTTCTGAACATTTATGCACTAATTTGGGGTCTTTTTTGGTTACATATAAACTTTTGGAGTATTTCTAGATCTGTGAAATATGCCCTTGGTAATTGAATCTGTAGATTGCTTTGTGTAGTACGGATATTTTAATAATGTTAATTCTACCAATCTATGAGCAGGGTAAATTATTCCACTTCTTTATATCTTCTTCTATCTCCTTTTTCATCATCCTGTATTTTTCCATGTATCACTCTGTTACCTCCTTGGTTAAGTTTATTCCTAAGTATCTTAATTTTGTTGTTGCAATAGTATATGAGATTGTTTATTTAGTTTCTCTTTATGAGAATTCATCATTGGTTCATAAAATGCCATTGAATTTGGGCATTGATTTTGTATTGCACTACATTGCCAAAATCATTTATTAAATCTAGTAGTTTTTTTGTGGAGTCTTTAGGGTTTTTTATGTACAATATCATGTCCTCTGCAAATAAGGACAATTTTGCTTCCTCCTTTCCAATTTGGGTGTCTTTTTTATCTCTTCTTCTTGTCTGACCACTGTGGCTAGGACCTCAAGTACTATGGTTAATAAGACTGGTGAAAGCAGACATCCTGTCCTGTGCCTGTTCTCAGGAGAAATGGTTTTAGTTTTTCCCATTAAGAATGATGTGGGCTGTAGTTTGTAATATGTGGCCTTTTTATGTTCAGTATGCTCCCTCTATTCCCACTTTGCTGAAAATTTTTATCAAAAATGGGTTGGATTTTGTTGAATGCTTTTTCTGTATATATTGATATGATCATGTGATTTTTGTCTTTCAATTTGTTTATGTGTTGTATCACATTTATTGATTTGCAAATATTATACCAGTCTTGTATCCCTGGAATAAATTCCATTTGGTCATGGTGTATGCTCTTTTAAATATATTGCTAGATTTGATTTGCTAATATTTTGTTGAGGATTTTTAGCATCTATGTTCATGAGGGATATTGGCCTATAATTCTCTTTCTTGATAGTATTTTTATCAGGGTTTGGAATTAGAATAATGCTGGACTCATAAAAAGAGCTTATAAGTGTTTCTTCTTCTTGAATTTTTGGAATATTTTGAGGAAAATAAGTGTTAGTTCTTTTTTGAAGATTTGGTAAAACTCCCCTGTGAAGTCCTCCAGACCAGGGCCTTTGTTTGGTGGGAGTTTTTTTTATTATTATTATGGTTATTATTATGATTATTACTGCTTCTATTTCATCAGTTGTTACTGGCCACTGGAGGTTTTCTAATCCTTCCTGATTCAGCTTTGTAAGCCTTTATTTTTTTAGAATTAATCTATTTCATCCATATTGTCCAGCTTTTTGGGATATAGTTACTCATAGTATTTTCTTACAATCCTTTGTATTTCTGTGGTGTCTGTTTTTACTTCAGCACTTTCATTTCTGATTTTATTGATTCAGGTCCTCTCTCTTTGATTCTGGATGAGTCTGGCTAACAGTTCATCAATCTTGTTTTTATTTTCAAACTACTAGCTCTTAGTTTCATTGATTGCTTTGTATTATTATTTTTTTTAGCCTATATGTCATTTATTTCTGCTCTAATCTTTATTATTTTCTTCCTGTTACTTACTCTGGGCTATTCTTGTTCTTCTCTTTCTAATTTTTTAAGTTGTAGGGTTAAATAATTAATATTTATTTATTTATTTATTTATTTTTATGTAGACCTGTAGTACTATGAACTTCCTTCTCAGGATCGCTTTTGCTGTGTCCCAGAGATTTTGGGTTATTGTGTGTTCTTTTTCATTTGTTTCCAGGAAGGTTTTTATTTCTTTCTTGATCGTGTTGGTAACCCATTAATTTAATAACATGCTATTTAGTCTCCATGTATTTGAATATTTTGGAGTGTTTTTACTGTAGTTAATTTTTAATTTAATTCCTTTGTGATCTGAGAAGATGATTGATATGATTTCAATCTTCTTGACTTCTATAGAATTGTTTTGTGTCCTAACATGTAGTCTATCTTTGAGAATAACCTATGTGCACTTGAGAAGAATGTATATTCTGTTGCTTTGGGGTAAAATGTTCTATAAATGTCAATTAAATCCCTCTGATTCAGTGTGTCCTTTAGAATATTCATTTCCTTGTTAATTTTTTCACTGAAAGATCTATCCAGTAAAATCAACAGGGTATTAAAGTCACCTACTATGACTATATTGCTATCGATCTCTCCCTTAAAGTCCTTAAGAACGTTTTTATATATTTAGGTGCTCCTATATTGGGTGCATATATGTTTACCAGTATTATATCCTCTTGTTGGATTGATCCTTTAGTGTTATGTAGTGACCTTTATTGTCTCTCAAGATAGCCTTCATTTTGAAGTCCATTTTGTCAGATATGAATATCAACAGATCTTTTTCATTTAAATTTGCATTAAAAAAAATTCCATCCTTTCACTCTCATCCTGTGTGGGTCATGTTTTCATGTCCATTCCACTACCTTACATTTTTTATTTGAGCATTTAATCCATATTCATTTAAGGTTATTATTGATAGACATTTATTGACATTTCAATTCTTTATGCCTATGTTTCTCTCTTATACTATATCTTTTCATTATAGCAGTTCCTTTAGCATTTCTTGCAGTGGTCGTTTAGTGCTGATAAACTCCTTTACTTTCTTTTTTTTTGGTCTGGGAAGCTCTCTATTTCAATATCTATTTTAAATGACAGCCTTCTCGATATAGTATTCTTGGTTTCATGTCCTTGCTTTTCATTATCTTGAATACTTCATGCCAATCTCTTCTGGCTTGTAGAGTTTCTGATTAGAAATCAGATGACAGCCTTATGGGAGCTCCTTTGTTGGTAACAGATTGCTTTTTTATTGTTGCTTTTAATATTCTCTCTTTGTCTTTAACTTTGGTTATTTAACTTTTGGGTTCTTCTTTATTGGGACTCTCTGTGCCTCTCTGGGTGACATTTTTTTTTTTTAAATCAGGTTAGGGAAATTTCCTGTGATTATTTTTTTTCAAACATGTTCTCTATTTCTTTTTCCCCTTCTGGATCACCTGTTATACAAATATCGTTAAGTTTCATGCTGTCCCACAGTTCCTTTAAGCTGTACCCTGTTTTTTTGTTTTTTTATTGTTTTAAGTATTACGAATAGTAGTACATATGTCTCCTTTTTTTCCCCCCCAATGACCTCCCCCGACCTCCTCTACCCCCCAGTACATGCCCTCACCTGCCTGCCCTCCCCCCCGCCCCAGTGTCTTGTATCCATTGGTTGTGCTTATATGCATGCGTACAAGTCCTTTGGTTGGTCTCTTACAGCCCCCCTCGCCCAACCTCCCGTGTCTTCCCACTGTAGTTTGACAGTCTGTTCAATGCTTCTTTGCCTCTGTATCTTTTTCCCACCATTTCTTTCCTTTAAAAAGTTTTGCCTTTGCAGACTAGAAATAAACATATAATAAAAAAACAAAACAAAACAAAAAAATGTTTGAGTCCCAATTTCAATGTCCAACAGTTCTGAGTCCCCGATTCAATGTCAAACAGTTCCTTAGGTGTACATGTCAGCAATGATATCTGGATGGTGGGCACATGGTGGCAATGCAGGTCCAACCCTCTCTGGTTTGGTCCTAGGCAACCTGCAGCGGTACACAGCTGCTGACTGCTCGCGTGGCAAGGCGTTGTCAGTGTCTTCCATCTTTGGACTGTTTTTTCCTCTTATCTTCATGGTTGGATCACATCTGTCAGTTCCTCTCTGTTGCAGGGATCCACCTGGTCTTGGGGTTGTTTTCTGAAAATATACAAATATATTCTCGACCACAAGTTAATAAAGGAATCTTTTCTATATAATTGATTTGGGATACTTTTTATTTTTGTTCAAACGATTTTCCTTTGTCTTATTTAGACACCATGTGTATTTTTAATGGCTGTCTTGCTGTTAGCATTACAAATGAAAATTAATTTGGTAAAGTAAAAATTTTCTAGATGTAATTTACTTATAGGATATTTTTCCTTACATGATATTGCCCTACTATACCCCCCCCTTTTTTTTTTTATTAATGGAGGTTTTTGTAAATTTTATAACGCAGTCTTGATAACTTTAAATTTAAATTTTCTTTCTTTTTTTTTTTTTGCCCACACATATGACTGCTTTATGTTCATTGCATATTCAGGAATTTGTTTTTTCTTTTTGGTGCTCTGGGTGGCTTTTCTACCCTGTCTTTTAATTCTCTGATAGAATCCTTTGCTTTCCCTAATCTGCTATGTATTCCTTACACTGTGTTCTTTATTAGTTCTGTGTCATTCTTCATAGTTACTATATATTTTCTCATGCTGTTGAGCATCTTTGCCATCATTATTCTGAATTCTATAGTTGGTAAATTTCTTATCTCCATTTCATTTAGCTATTCTTCTGGAGAATTCTCTTGTTGTTTTTTTTCATTTTGGACTTGTTTTATTGTTTCCCAATTTTTGCTGCCTGTTTGAGTTTGTGTCTATGTATTAGGTAGATCTGTTATGACTCCCAATTTCTAGTGCAGGCCAATGTCAGATGCTGTTTGTGATTGGCCCAGAGTACCCTGTTTGGAGCTCTCAGGAATTCATGGCTTGTAGTTCATTGTGTTGTGATTGGGTACCTGTGGGGAAGACCAAGCTTTTGCACCAGGTCTGCTTTTCCTAGTCCCAGGCTAAGCATAGATTAGACAGAGGCTCAAAGCCTCCAGAGACCTGCCTCTGCCTGTAGTTACAATGACACTCAGACTCTCTTTGCCTCAGTCTATGGACCACAGGTTGGGACAAGAGGGCTTCCATCAGGGTGGGACAACTGCCTTCTCTCCAGGCATAAACTGCCTGGATAACAAAGGTATTCAGTGGGAGAAAGATTTCCTCTGCAGTATGAGGGAATGACTCCCTCTGAGCTCCAACCCCAGAATCTCCAACCCTGAATGCTCTCACACAGTTCTAGTCCACTCTTCCCTCCCTCTACTGGAGCCCAAGGTAAGTGGCTGCACGCAAAATTTTGTGTTTTGGACCTTTAAGAGGGTGCCTGCATTTCCAGCTATCTCTTGCTGGCAGATAGCAACCCTGCTGCTTTTCACAGCCAGATAATATGCGGGCACTCTTCTCAATTTTAGTGTTCTGGTCTTGGGGTTTAAGACCTCAGTGTTCTCAGGGGGAACCCCCCACAGCTGAAATATCCCTCTAGAACTTCAGCTTCTGTCTGTGGGAACCCAGCCAACCCTTTCATGCCTCCGCACTTCCTACCAGTCTCTATGTGGTTTCCACTTTCTGTCCTTGGTCATCAATGTTCTCTCCAGCTAGTCTTCAGTTGATTTTTCAGGGTAGTTCTTCTCTATTTCCCCCCCCCCCCTTTTTTTTTTTTTATTACTCATTGAGTATTCAGGAGTATATTATTAATCTCCACATATTTATTTTTGCAATTTTCTTTTTATAGTTGATTTCTTGTTTTATAGCATTGTGGTCAGATAAGATTCTGTGCTATGTGATATGGTTTCAATCATATTAAATTTAATAAGATTTAATTTTTGGCCTAACATATATCTATCATAGAGAATGTTTCATGTGCTTTTGAGAATAATGTATATTCTGCTTGTGTTGAATGGAATAATCTATATATCTGCTAGGTTCATTTGGTCTAACATGTAGTTTATGTCTAATGTTTCCTTATTGATTTTCTTTCTGGTTGATTTATCTATTTTTTTTTCAAAGTAGAATATTGAAGTCCCATACTATTATTGTATTGTATTTGCTTTGAATATTTAGGTACTTTTATGTTGTGTTCATAAGTATTTACAATTATTATAAGCTGTTGATGAATTGTCCCTTTTTAGATTTGTATCTAAAGTACATTTTTGTCTGACATAAGAATAGCTACCCTGCTTTCTTTTATTTTCATTTGCATGAAATAGCTTTTTCCATCCCATCACTTTCAGTCTAGGTGTGCTGTTAAAGCTGAAGTGAGTCTTATACACAGCATATAATTGGTTCTTACTTTCTTATCCATTTAACCACTCTGTATTTTAACTGGATTTTTTTTCCATTTCCATTTCAAGTAGTGATGATGGATATAAATTTACGATTGCAATTTTGTTGATTGTTTTCTGACTACTTTGTAAGTCCTTTGTTTTTTCTCTCTTGCTCTCTTCCTTTGTAATTTGATAATTTTTCTGTAGTGGCAAGCTTAGGTATTTTTTATCTTCATTTTTTTGTGTATCTACCATTGGTTTTTGCTTTGTGGTTACTGTGAGGCTTATATGAAACAAAATTATAACAGTGTATATTGAGCTAAAATAACAACTTTAAACACATACAAAAACTCCATTTTTATACCCCCCCCCACATTTTATCTTTGATGTCACAATTAACATCCTTTTATATTGTATATGTATAAACAAATTATTATAGTTACAATTATATTTAATATTTTTGTCTTTTGATCTTTATGCTAGAGTTATAAGTGATTTACCTATTATCATCACAATATTAGAGTATTCTGAATTAAACTATTATTTATCTTTTACCTTTATACATTTATGTGTTTTTATGTTATTAATTAGCATCCTTTTATTTCAGTGTGAAGAACTTTTTTGTAAAACTTTTCTTGAAAGGCCAGTCTAGTGGTAATGGATTTCTTTAGCTTCTATTGGACTGAAAAACTTCAATTCTGAAGGACAGCTTACAGAGTAAGTTGCTTGTCAGATCCTTTTTTCTTTCAGCACTTTGAATATATCATTCCTTCTGATCCAAAAAGTTTCTGTTGAAAAATCTGCTGATTGTCTTAATGGGGGTTTTAGATTTATCTTTGCTGGAATTGTTTCTTTGGATCGGGATGTCTGTTTATTTCCCCAGGTTAGGAAAATTTCTGGCCATTATTTCCTCAAATAATTATTCTGCCACCTTTTCTCTTTCTGGGACCCTTATAATGTATATATGGGATGCTTTGATACTGTCTTAAACTTTCTTTAAGCTATCCTCACTCTTTTTTTTCCTTTTTTGCTCCTCTGATTTGATGAATCCCATGCCTTTTGTCTTCCTGTTTGATAAACTTTTCTTCTGCTTGATTTAGTGTGATATTAAACCTCTGTATTACTTTTTTTAGTCAGTTGTTGCATTCTTAATCTCTGATTTCTGCTTGATACTTTGTTACATATTCTCTCTTTGTTGAAATTTTCCTTTGTTACTTATTTGCTTTCTTGACCTTAGTAAGCATCTTTCTGACTGTTATTTCGAACTTTCTATCATGTAAATCATGAATCTCTATTTCATTAATATTAGTTTTTGGAGCTTTATATTTTTCTGTTGTTTGTAACACATTCCCTTGTGTTTTAATTTTCCTTGATTTTCAGTGTTGCTTTCTATGCATTAGATAAAAGAGCTAGCTTTTAACTTGACAGATTTGTCTAATTTAAGACTAGAGGCCCGGTGCATGAAATTCATGGAGTGGGGGAAGGGAGGGGCTCCCTCATGCTGGCCTGTGCCCTCTCGCAATCGGGGACCCCTAGCTCCTTATTGCCCACTTGCTTGCTGCTCCTTACCACTCAGCTCACTGTTCCTTAGCAATGCCATGGAAGCAGAAAAGGGTCCCACCACCGCCTGCACTCGCCAGCCATGAGCTCAGCTTCTGGCTGAGCGCCTGCATTGAGCATCTGCCCCCTGGTGGTCAGTGTGCATCATAGTGACCAGTTGTTCTGATTGTTCCACCTTCAAGGTTGCTTAGGCTTTTATTATATGGATATAAATTTTTGAACTTTGTTAGCCTGATCTGAGCTCCTCATTGTCTCCCAAACCTTTGTAATTGTCTGAGCTACTGTCTTAGCTCTTAGTGCTCCCCCATAATTGTCTGTCCCCAAACCCATCAGTGTCCCAAATAAAGGGATCTCAGTCAGTAGCTAGATATAAGGAACAGCTTAAAACTTATGTATTTAAATCCCTTCAAAAAAAAAGAAAAAAGAAAACAACTGTGAGATGTACATTTTGGTCTGCTCCCTTTGCACTAAGCCCAGGAGTAATAAGAACTACTTTTTATTTGCTATAATCCTGTGAGTCTCATAAATGCAACTATTGGCTTTCAGAGTTATGTTTGGGGGGTTATTCCTGGAAAGAGAGCCTTTTAAAATTATTTATTTTTAGAGAGAGAGGAAGGAAGAAAGATAGAGAGATAGAAGCACCAAGGAGAGAGAAAAATCATCCATTGGCTGCCTCTTGCAGGCCCCCTACTAGGGATGGAGCCTGCAGTCCCAACCAGAAATCAAACCATGACCTACAGGTTCATAGGTCAACACTCAAATGCTGAGCCACACCATCCCAGTAAGAGTCTTCAAAGTTAGGTGCTAGATGTACAGTCCAACACTTCTGTAAGTTTATCCTATCAGATATTGTGTTTTACTTTATCATCTACAAAATGAAAAGAAAGAGCATACAATTTTGTATAGGTTATCCACTATAGTATAAAAAAACCACTTTTCCACTCAAAACAATTGTTTACCCTTTCAGCTTACACATCTATAAACAATTCTGACATAGTTGGTCTAAGATGAGCTAATCTGGCTTTAAATCCATTTTTATCTATCTATCTTTTCATGAACAAAGATAGAGGCACAAAAAATCAAGTCCTGTTATTGCTGAAATTCCAATGATCAAAACAAGTCAAATGTATAAAGGCAGGTCACCAAACAATAGTAAGAGACACTATAAAAAAAGTGAAGACACTATAAAAAAATATGAAGATCTTGAATTAGATATGCAACCTACCAAAGACTGTGAATTAGCAAAACTGGGTATAACTAGCAGCCCAGACTAATTCCAGCTATGTAATCTTGAGTTCAGTTCCACCAATTACAAGTAGGGAAGGCGATGCTTATCAAATAAAGCCATTTGTTTGATTATGAGGATTAAATGAGATAATGAGAAATGTGTGAAATGTCTAACATAAAGTTGATCAATAATTGTTGCATTATTCTACAAAACATTGAGCTCTAAAACATATTATTTATGAGCTTTTGTAAATTATTTTAGTGTAATAAGAACTAAATTATTTTAGTGTAATATAGATATCAATATTCATAAGCAAATGGTGATCTGGAATGCTTTGCCCCATGCACAGTTAGATTTATATTTAGTTCATAAGTTAAGAAAATCTGATTTCCTTCAACATGCTTAGTTTGGAGGTTGACAACTTGAAAATGTCTCCTTTGAGAAAAATATATGTACATGATGACAACCTGTATATCTATTAATAAGTCTATTATTTTAGAAAGTAATTCTGTGTCTTTACAGAATTAATAATATACTATACAGGCAACAACTGATTTTTTTCTCCAAACATTTTTAGGATTAAACTTCAAAATTTATTCCTTGTGATATGAAAGAAAAATATTTGAATTTTAATATAAGTTTGATGTAATTATAAAGTGTTTAATAAAGCCTAGACAAATGATGCATTATATTTAATTATTTATCCTATAATGACTATGATTGATTAAATACTTGGGAAAAATGTATTAACTCTCTTTCTAAAGGCTTAATATTTACCTCTATCTCTTGTATTTAAATCAATAATATTAATTTTAGAATAAAAAGCACTATTACATCTGATTGTAAAGTCATTAGTTTCTAACTTAGAGATTTTTTTTTCACATAGCTCCAGGCGAGATTAAGCATCCTTCTGTGAGAACTTTCCTGTGCAGCTTTACAACTTATTTCAAGGAGTTAGAGTAACTAAACCACCAAAGAGGTTATTTTTTTTTCTTCTTCCTTTAAATGGCTTCTCAGGGAAGATGGATTGGACTGGGGTGGGTTATAATTCTTTTTTCAACAATGTTCATGACATGCACTAATGAAAATGTTCACCTTTATGTTCCTCTTGATTATAACCAAGGAATTTTTGATGCTGCATAGACATAAATTTTTGTTTCTTGATTGGAAAAAGGAGGCTGGTTGTGGAGTCTAATTGATGAAAGATGAAATTTGAGAATTAAAGGTCATTCTAAAGTTATAATTCTTTCTCAGATCCTGACAAATAACTAATAATCCAGTTTTTAAAAATGGAGGTTAAACTTTATTTTCTGAGGTTACCTCATCCATTAACACTTTCAAAAACAACCATCTACATACATAGTGAACACCAATAGAAAACTCATCTTCCAACATAATGTAAATATACATGTATGAGTAGGCTGAAGAACACCTTTCTGAGGTCTGTGACAGAAAGAAAAAAGACAAAAGAAAAATCAACAATGTCCTTTTGACACCTCTGCTATTGAAAGTAACAAATTAACAGAAGACATTAGAGATTAATTAGGCTCAGAAAGATGATTAATATTTAATTTTTTTCTTTGTCCAAAATGTGATATGTGTCATTCAAGTAGAGGTGGGGATCATGAATAACTGAATCAAGATGGAATTAAATAGCCCAGGCTGGTGTTTCCCATTGGTTAGAGCATCAGCCTGTATACCTGAATTGTTGTGGGTTTGATTTCTGGTCAAGGGCACATACCTTGACTTTGGGGTTCACTCCCTGACCCTGATTGTGGTGCATGTGTGTGTGTGTGTCTCTCTCCCCCTTCTTCCCTCCCTTCCACTCTCTCTGAAAAGCAATGGAAAAAGTATCCTCATATGAGAATTTAAAAAAAAAAGATGGAATTAAATATATATACATATCATATATAATAAAGAGCTAATATGCTAATTAGACCAGATGGTGGAATGACCTTCCAGAACAACTTTCTGGGACAACTTTCTGGAATGACCAGTGGGTGGGGCCGTGAGACAGCCGTGAGACCAAGCCCCTTGCACGAATTTTGTGCATCGGGCCTCCAGTATGTATGTAAAAGCTTTATCATAACTGCATTTTATTAGTTTCTACTATAACAGAGTATATATATATATATACCTTGTGTTATTAGAAATTTCAATTCTCTAAGCTTCAAAACCTTAAGTGAACCTATCTATTTGTCATCTCTCTATCAGGTATGAGTGTATGTGTCTATCTAGTATATATTGAAGAAAGTTTTCCTTCATCCAAGACTTGAAGGATATATAATAGTGGTTATTAGACACTCAACTTGCTAGAGTAAAAGACTTAGAATTCATTGTTTCTGTAATCTATAAGAAGGGAAGAGTCCCCTAGCTGGTTTGGCTCAGTGGATAGAGCATTGGCCTGTGTATTGGAGGGTCCCAGGTTCCATTCTGATCAAGGGCACATGCCTGGGTTGGGGGCTTGACACCCAGTGGAGGCATGCAGGAGGCAGCCAATCAATGATTCTCTCTCATCATTGATGTTTCGATCTCTTCCTCCTTCTTCCTTCCTCTCTAAAATCAATAAAAATATACTTTTTAAAAAAGAAGGGAAGAGTAATTCTCTAACTTTCTCATCACACGGGCTTATTCTGAGGATTAAATGAAATAATGAAAAACAGTAACACTTTATAGACTGTGATAGCAGAGATACTATAATATAAAGGAAATATTTTATGTTTTGATATTTGTGATATAGTGGAAAGGCTCTCAAGTTAAATAAATCTCAGCCCTGGATGGTTGGCTCAGTTGGTGGAGCATTGTCCTGTACACGAGAAGGCTGCAGGTTCGATTCCTAGTCAGGGCACATACATAGATTGTGGGATCGATTCCTGGTTGGGGCACATGTGGGGGGGCAACTGATCAATGTTTTTCTCTCTCACATTAATATTTCTCTCCCTCTCTCTCTCTCTCTCTCTCTCTCTCTCTCTATATATATATATATATATATATATATATGTACTGAGTGACCAGATTATTATGATCTCTGAATGCATAATGATCTGGCCACTCAGTGTATATCCTATATAATAAAAGGCTAATATGCAAATTGTCCCCTCGATCAAGAGTTCGACCAGCAGGCAGGCCAGCCAACCGCCCATGTCCCCTCGCCCTGGCCAGGCTAGCCAGACCCCACCCATGCACAAATTCATGCACCGGGCCTCTAATGTATATACTGAGTGGCCAGATTATTATGAGTTCAGAGATCATAATAATCTGGCCACTCAATGTGTGTGTATGTGTGTGTGTGTGAATGATATATATATATATATATATATATATATATATATATATATATATCTCCATCCTCAGTGAGGATTTAAATAAGTAAATAAATACATAAACCTCTTTGTGCCTTCATGTATGAAATGGAGAAAAATCACTTGAATTTGAAAAATCATTTAAAAATCATCTAGTACCTATACAACACATGCTCAATAAGTGATAATTATTGTTAATTTTAGTGATTCGACATGGATGACAATCTAATTGAGAAGTCATAGTAGCAGGCAATTTCTAGATAAATACAGTAATCAAAACTAGACAGTTTTATGTTAAAAACAATAAGTTTCCATTGAGAAACAGGACACAAGCAATAGCTAGGAAATTATGAGCACAAAAATAGCCCTTCAACAGGATAGAAAGTGGCAATAGTTAGGGGTTTCTAAAAAAGCTTATTTTTGTAATAAAGGAATCAAAACAAGGCTGAAGATGGTCATAGTGACTGCACAAATATGACCAGGGTAGGGAGCAAGGAAATATGGAAATATCTGTGGGCATGTATATTTTTGTAGTTCAGTTTAGATCCATTATCATCTGACAAAGAGCAGATTTACTGAGTAAGAATAACATCCACAATTTTATGTAATTATATAAATGTGGGTTTAGATATTTAGTACATGTGTGTCCACATTCAATATATTTGAACTTTTACTTCAATTTTTAAATTCCTTTATATTTCAAGGTCCATTACTTTCACTACCTTCCATTGCTTATTCTTACAAGAGTCAGGGTAACTGCCTGCTGTCACCTGCATTAATCTAGGTCTTTACTATTGCTGTCCACCTGCAATAAATACTCTTATTTCCTCTATATTTGTTCAATGTCTACCTTCATTTTAAGCCCCCAATGGAAGCTAAATCTTCCATGAAACTTTCTCTGAATTCTCCATCATACACTAATCTCCTTTTTCTCTGATCTTCTATTGAATTTAAATTGTAACATGCCTTTTAGCACATGTCCCATCTCTAATCTTGTCACATTATGTTAATCTTGTCATTATATTAAGCTTGTAAATCCCCTGTAAGTATACACTATGGTGAAGAGTGAGAATTAGCTTTCTCAACCTCCATTCTATCTCCTTTCAAGTTAAAATTAGGAAGCTAAAAACATTCCTAGGCTTCCTGGCCCCTACATTTCTAGAAGAGAATCCATTTCCACTAGCTAAATTTGCTTTGAGAAGACATGAGAGGTTGGTATTGGGGCAGAGACATTTTCTTATACCTTATTGACTATGCTGATAAGCAATGTTGTAGCTATGGTGCTGTTTTTCTGCAATAATATTCTTGTGTCCATTCTAGCGCATACCAGACAAACATGCATCTGTAACAGCAGCAGTAGCTCTGGTGGTAGTTTTTGTTTGTTTTGTTTCTACCCCATCTGCCTCATTCAGCTCTAGGGGTGTGGTTTTGAACTCCTGGAATTAGTAATGTTTTTAAAATCAGTAGCTCCTAAAGGCCCTGCCTTAACCATTCACTTGAAACTTTTCAAAGTTTTTCTAAGCATCTATTTCCCTCTATTAAAACAAAGGAAAATCGTTTGGGCAAAAATAAAAAGGATCTCAAATCAATTATACAGAAAAGATTCCTTTATTAACTTTTGGTCGAGAATATGTTTGTATATTTTCAGAAAACAACTCCAAGACCATGTGGATTCCTGCAACAGAGAGGAATTGACAGGTCTGCTCCAACCACGAAGACAAGAGGAAAAACAATCCAGAGATGGAAGACGCTGACGACGTCTTGCCCCGCTAGCCGTCAGCAGCTGTGCGTCACTGCAGGTTGTCTAGGACCAAACCAGAGAGGGTCGGTCCTGCATTGCCACCATGTGCCCACCATCCAGATATCATTGCTGACATGTACACATAAGGAACTGTCTGACATTGAAACGGGGACTCAGAACTGTTGGACATTGAAATTGGGACTCAAACATTTTTAGTTATTGTATGTTTATTTCTAGTCTGCAGAGGCAAGATTTTTTAAAGGAAAGAAATAGGGAAAAAATAGATACAGAGGCAAAGAGGCATTGAACAGACTGTCAAACTACAGTGGGAAGGAAGGGGAGGTTGTGGGGGGGCTGTAAGAGATCAACCGAAGGACTTGTACGCATGCATATAAGCATAACCAATGGATACAAGACCCTGGGCGGGGGGGGGGGGGGGAGGGCGGGCAGGTGAAGGCATGTACTGGGGGGAAGGGGAGGCCGGGGGGAGGTCAATGGGGGAAAAATAAAGGAGACATATGTACTACTACTTGTAATACTTCAAAAAATAAAATTAAAGAAAAAAAAACACAAAAAAAACTCTTCCAGTTAATAATTCCTATAGTGATTTCTTTGTTCAGCATTGAGTCCTGACTGATGTAGATATCAGATACTATATTGTGTTTCATCATTTTCTTTTACATGTCCTTATATAAAGTAGGGGAGCTGGTAAGATATCAATAAACACTTGGATTATTGTATTAATTATTTTTTGCTATATAGCAAATTATTCGAAAACGTGGCAGCTTAAAACAAGAAACATTTATCTTATCATACAGTTCCCAACAGTCAGAAATCAGAGAGTGGTTTAACTGGATGGTCCTGACTCAGCATCTCTCAGAAGGTTACAGTCAAGGTTTAGGCTGAAGTCTGTCAGAAGCTTGACCAAGACTTGATGACCAATTTCCAAGTGAACTCCTGTGGCTGTTGATAGTAGCCCTCAGTTTCTTGCTGGAAGTTGACCAGAGGATACAGTTTCTCAATATGTGGGTCTTTCTGTTACGTTGTTCATGACATGACAATGACAGCTGATTTTCCAAGAACAATTAATCTGAGTGAAGAAAGGAGAGAGAGGAAAAAAGACAACCAGAAAACAAGGCACAGTAACTTTTGTAATGTGTACAAAAAAGAGGCCACATACTAAACCTGACAAGTTCAGGCCTTACCCACTCAGAGACCTAAAGTAATCAGACAGGATGATCTAAAATTAAAACTTCTTAACTAAAAGCAAATCATGAGTAGTCAAGTACTAGGCCAGTATCTTTCTTGACAAAGGTCAAGCTTTACCTTAACAGAGCCTGTCTATTATATTTTTGCATCTACAAAAACATATCTTTGGAATATCAGAGTATCCCCTTCTTCCAGACCTCTGAGGGCATAATCTCCCACCAGAAAACAAGACCACAGGATCCCTCATTGTTATCTTGTTCATACCATATACCAATTCTATATATTATAAATGTTAATTGTTAACTATCCTTTGCCCACCAATGTAAAAGAAGTACTTGTCTCTCCATTTTACTCTTTATCTAATCTCAGAGATTTCCTCACTTTTCTTTCTCCTGCTTACCTAATGAATTTCATGTAGCCTCCTTATGCCTCCTATTTTTATTGTAGTGTATAAAATAAACTGCAAAACCCTCATTCTCTGGAACATTTTGTTAAATTGTTGAGAATTTGCTTCCCAGAAATTGTCATCAGTTTGGCTCAAATAAACTTATAAAAATTTTCTACAGATTTAGACCTTTCTTACATTGACAGTAATCTGTATTAGATGTGAAATATCATTATGTCTAATATTTTTGTCACAGAGCAAAACCCTGTTACAATATGGGCAAGGACTATAATAGAGTCTAATTTCCAGGACAAGGGGCTACTTAGAGACTGTCTGCCTTCTCCACCAATAATTCATATCTCTCCTACATGCAAAATACTCTCACCCTCTCCCAAGGACCCTGAAGTCTCATTCCATTCCAGCTTCACAGTGTGATGTCTAGAATCTCATCATCTAATCAGGTCTAGGTGCAGGGAAGTCTGTGTCTAATTCCCTTAGACAAGCTCCTTGAGTCCAGGTCCTCTCATTCTGGTTTCCTGTAAATTAAAGATACAGGTGATCTTCCCCCATCCACCCAAACATATGATCAACACAAACATAGGAGAACTTTTATAGACACTCCCATTCAAAAGGGGAAAACAGGAGGACACTGAGCCACAGCAGTTCTGAAATTTATCCAGACACTTCCTTTGGCTTATTATTTTCTTCTTTCATTTTATTATTAGTTCAAGAACATATCAGGCAGCATCTTCAACACTCAGGCTGCAGCTCTCCTTTTCTAAACTACACAGTTCCATAAGTACATTGCTTACTTTATGCTTTACAGATGCTTCTCAAGTTACAATGGCATAAGAATATGATGTCAAAAATGCATGTAATACACCTAACCTACTAACAAGAGAGCCTAGACTAACTACCGTAAATGTACTTAGAACACTATAGTTGGACAATTACTTTGTTTTATCTCAAGAGTAATCACCTCCCTCTTTTTCTCACCAGAAGCAGGAGAAATAGATGAGCCTTTTGGAAGACATAATAGAATATGAAAATACAAAACACAATATCCAGGGAGAGAATCCAAGATGGCGGCATAGGTAAACACCTAAACTGCTGCCTCCCACAACAATTTAAACTGCAACTAAAAGACAAAACGTCTATCACCCAGAACCACGGGAAAGCTGGCTGAGTGGAAGTTCTACAACTAGAAGGAAAGAGAAAAGAGCTTTGAGACGTGCACGAGCGCTAAAAAGCTGAGGTACGGAGGCGGGTGATCCGGGCTGGCTGCGGGCGACTGGGTGAATTGCTTTTTTCAACCTGAACGGAGACAAGCCCTGATTACTCTGAAATCCAGTCTCTGGGGAGACACGGGGGACCCAAACTCCTACGGGGAGAAGCTGGACTGTCTGCCAGTGAGGGTGGCTTGCTTGCAGAGCTGCGCGCAGGAATAATTGTTTACTGCACTGGGGCACGGGACTCGCGGATGCCTTTGGGGACACAGAACCGGCTAACTAGCAGCCATTGCTGTTTGCCACGCCCTAACCTAGTGACGCCCTGAGGCCCAGCCCTGCACAACCTACAAACCCACCCAAGCTCCAAGCAACCGAGTTAGCATAAGAAAAGCCTGCCCTATCGCAGCTTAACCTAGCAAACTTGCAGCCCGGGTCAGACAGTTCCAAAACCTCCAAACCCCAAGCAAAGAGGAGAAAACTGCAGCTCTCACTGTAGCTCCTGCTGAGTGGCCTCAGACAGTAGGTGACCTGCACCCCATTGGAGATCCAGAAGCCAGTGTACCTAGTGGTCAGTGTGAGACACCAGATTTCAACTCCTCACATCCATAAGTGACACATTCAAGAGGCAAACTCAGTGAGCACCGAAGCCCCACTGAAACAAGTCCTGCATGTCTTCAGCACAGCAGTTCTTCCATTATAGACACAGGGAGTGCTCACAGCTAATTGGCCTGGAGGTCAATTCCTCCCAGGGTACCAATAGCAATTCAGGCTTAACTACACCAAGACCTTGCACTCAGCCCACAAAGGGGTGTACCAAGAGCATCCACATCAGGTGATTGGGGAGGCTGAGCTACTGCCCCCTATAGGTCACCTACCACACAAAGCCACTCCATCAACACAGGGAAGCAGCCAAAATGCAGAAACAAAGAAACATGTCACGAATGAAAGAAACGGAGGAAAGCAAACTACTGGATGACATAGAGTTCAGAACCACATGTATAAGGTTACTCAAGAATCTTCTAAAAACCGCTGAGAAACTTGATGACACTTCTGAGGAGCTTAGTAAGACCTTCAAGGACCTTAATGAGAATGCCAAAAAAATGGAAAAGGATCAGTCAGAAATGAAGCATACACTGTCTGAAATAAAAAATATACAGAAACTCAACTGTAGATCAATGTACCCCAAGAATCAAACCAAAGATCTGAAATATGTGGAAACAAAAAACATCCAACCAGAAAAACAAAAAGAAAAAAGAATCCAAAAATATGAAGATAGTGTAAGGAGCCTCTGGGACAACTACAAGCGAACCAACATCTGAATTTTTGGGGTGCCAGAAGAAGGGAGAGAGCAAAATATTGAAAACCTATTAGAAGAAATAATGACAGAAAACTTTCCCTGCCTGGTGAAAGAAATAGACTTACAAGTTCAGGAAGCACACAGAACCCCATACAAGAGGAACCCAAAGAGGACCACACCAAGACACATCATAATTAAAATGCCAAGGGCAAAAGACAAAGAGAGAATATTAAAAGCAGCAAGACAAAAACAGTTAGTCACCTACAAGGGAGTACCCATACGACTGTCAGCTGATTTCTCAACAGAAACTATGCAGGCCAGAAGGGAGTGGCAAGAAATATTCAAAGTGATGAACAGCAAGAACCTACAACCAAGATTACTCTACCCAGCAAAGCTATCATTCAGAGTTGAAGGTCAGATAAAGAGCTTCACAGACAAGAAAAAGCTAAAGGAGTTCATTGCCACCAAACCAGGATTACATGAAATGCTGAAGGGTATTCTTTAAGAAGAGGAAGAAGAAGAAAAAGGTAAAGATAAAAATTATGAACAACAAAATGACATCAAATACATACCTACCAACAAGTGAATCTAAAAATCAAGTGAATAAAAAATCTGAAGAACAGAATGGACTGGTGAATATAATAGAATCAGGGACATAGAAAGGGAGTGGACTGACGATTCTCAGGGGAAGCAAGTGTGAGGGGTGCGGGAAGAGATTGGCCAAAAATCTTACTCCTATGGATGAAGACAGTGGCGGGGGGTAAGGGCATGGGGTGGGGTGGGGAATCAGGTGGAGGGGAGCTATGGGGGGGAAAAAAAAGTGGAACACCTGTAATAATCTGAACAATAAAGATTTATAAGAAAAAAAAAACAAAAAAACCCATAATTGTTGTTTAATAGAATTAATTAAGTAAATTATGGTAAGTCTCACAGAGAAATATTATAGTTAATAAAATGATGATGTGGATTTATATTTATTGATATGAAAAAATAAGCACCAGTTATTATTGAATAAAAAGAACAAGATACAAAAAAAAACCAAAAAAACACAATATCCAAAAAAATGCTGGCAATAAAGTATGGGTGTAGAATTATCAGTTGTTTACCTTTATGACCACATCGATCATGAGAAAGTACCATACTACGTATTGCTGGCCTGGGGGGAAAAATCAAAAGTATGGTTTCTACTGAATGCATATCTCCTTCCATCATAAAGTTGAAAAAAGTCATAAGTAGAGAACCATCTGTACTAGAAAGCATCAGTGTTGTTAATTTTTGCCACTGCCTAATAAGGATATCTTTCTACTCGTGTCCAGTAAAAACACTCATGCCTCCAGTAGGCCATTGCTGGCAGCCTCTTCAAAGGCCATGCAACATTAGTTTCCAATAATGATCTCTTCAAAATCCTACCAGCTTCTGTCCACTTCTCAGTTTCCAAACTCACCCACATTTTTATGTATTTGTTATACAACACAGAGCTTATAGTAAAACCTATTACTTATCTATTATTGCATAAAAACTTACCCACAAACTCAGCAGCTTAAAGCCAAAATATTTATTATCACACGAATGTTTAGAGGGTCAATAATCCAGAAATAACTGGATGGTTCTAGCTTAGGGATTCTCATGATATTGCAATCAAGAATTTCACCTAAGATGCAGTCATCTGAGGCCTTGAATGGGGCTAAGGGGTATACCACCAACCCTTCTATCATTGCTATTGATAGGAATCCTAAGTTTATTACTGTCTATTAGACAGAGGCCTTAGTTCCTTACCACATGGGTATCCCTAGAGGTCTGCCTATAACTCTTAGAGAAAATAATCTGAGGGAGACACAGAAAGCAATTTCTTTGTAAGACAGAAGTAACATACTATTGCTTTTTCTGAGTTCTATTGGTCATATATACCTACCCTGGTCCAATTTTGAAGAAACTACACAAATATATGAATACCATTCAGAAACTGGGATCAGTGGGATGCATCTTGGAGTGTGACTACCACTATGAGTGAAAGATCACAAGATAATGTTTATTATGTGTTTCTTTTTAAAGGTTGTATCCTAATAATGTATTAAGTGCCTATATCTCAATATGAATTTTTAAATGTAAACATAATTAAATGTAATTTAAATGTAAATATATTTAATTAGCTACATATTTTATAAGTCATATGTATCAGATTGGGTCCTGCAGAGAAACATAACTGATAAGATATGTGTCTGTATAGAGAAAGAGAGGGAACAGTTTAAGAAATTGACTCCCATAATTACAGAAGCTGGCAAGTTAAAAGTCTGCAAGATGGCCCAGCTGGCTGAAAACCATATAAGGGCAGATCAAGACCAAAGGCCGTCCATCTAGTAAACAGAAGACAATCAGTGTTGCAGTTCAAGACCTGAAGGCTGTCTTCTGTAGAATTCCCTGCTGCTGGGGGAAGTAAGTCTTTTGTTCTATTCACACCTTCCATGATTAAATCAGGTCCACACACATTAAATCAAGCAATATGCTTTACTCAAAGTGCACCAATTTAAATGTAAATCTTATCCAAAAACACCTTCACAGAATAGTGTTTAACCATATGCCCGGGTACCATGGCCTAGGCATTAACCACTTTTAGAAATATTGTTTTTAGAGAGAGAAAGAGGCATTGATTGGTTGCCTCCTGAATGCAACCCTACCAGGGATTGGACCCACAATTCGGCTGTGTGTCCTGACTGGAAATCAAACCTGATACCTGTTGCACTATGGGACTGGGACTGTGCTCCAACCCATTTGAGCCATGTCAGCCAGGGCTTAACCATCAATTTTTGAGCAAGAAGCATGATGAGTAATAATATTTCTCCCAAAATTATATATTTTTATATTCACTAATTTTTCATTCAGCTGAGGCTCACTCAGTTCAGAGGTGGTGGAAAGGTAATTTTTAGTTAGCTCTGATGAGAGGATAGAAAATTAGTTCTTATTCATATTTGCTGTTAGGATTTACACATGTTATGACCCTCAGATTCAAGTGAGTTAACAGAAAGCATTTCAAGAAAAACTAGAATGGGCCCCAGGAGAAATTAATCAACAGAGAAATAAGAACTTCTATCAATGATCTCACCAACAAGGCCTGGGCACTTAGAAGCATGGTGGACTCATGTGCAAGGAGGTGGTGGACACAGTAATATATTGCAGCACAACCAGCTGATGGCCTGTGCAAGCCCTGTGTACTAGGTAAGTACACAGAAAAAGCTTTTATTTTGGTACCTTAGAGACCCTACTGTAAGAACATCAAAAGAGAGCCAGATACACTGTTTTCCTTTTTCAGGAGACTGCTGTGCTGCATTGGAATTGGAAGGAAAAATGGAAGCTTGGAAGCATTAGCGGGACTCTGAATAAAGGACAATAGAGCAATTAAAACCTGCACTGGTGCCCAAAGGTCCAGGGAAAGATTTGGGCCTAGAAAACCATATAAGTGAAGCCTTGACAGGTTCATCAATGTGGAGCATACCAGCAATACTAGTGGGGAATTGTGATAAGACATCTCACTTTTTTTTTTTTTTTTTTTTTTAACAATTAGGAGCTTGAAGCTAGAGGAACTGTAGTGGTAACATAAATATGACTTAAATTGCACCCACAGGCTAAAATGGGCTGGAGAAATTTGGTTTTACCAAGAGTAGTATGTACATTATTTCCAGGTTTTGTTCATTTCCTTGGAACTAAGTCATATTCTTACATAGGATTCTGTATCTTTTTAAGAAACAGCAATCTAAGCCATCAAATATTTATCTTACTTATAGATTCATTCAAGAGAAAAGAAAACATTGAAATAAATTCACACTGGGCAACAAGAAGTGAGAGGTCTAGTCATCTATATAATAAACTAAACAAATAATTTCATCTAATTTCTTAGAAAATCAGTTTCTTTTATAAAATGAGAATATTAGTACTATCATTGAGATACATGGTGAAACGATTAAATGAGACAGAATTTATTAAAAAGAAAACAAAAAACACCTTGGGTAGAGAGCTCTATATAAACACAGTGGGGCATAATTATTTGATTGACTAGCTGTCTCCAATCAAGAAGCAAATAAAAGTCTGCCCTTCAGTACACGACTTTAAGTATAATAGTCTTGTGGCTGAAAACAAAGATGTGACTTATACATTTAATAATTCTATTAGCACTTTTCTTAACCAGACACTGTGATCTCTCAGCTTTTAAGAAGCTAGTTGATTTACTTGATGATGAATAATTCTGTAACCATCTACCCATGATTAGACAATGAGCTCTAGTCATCTACAATTCCTGGCCAGCTCTAATGAGGCATCACTTCTAAGCAAAGAGGATAAAAAGGCCAGACAGTAAATATTTTAGGCTTAGTAGGCCTAAAATATTTAGTCTCTGTTGCAATGACCCAACACTGTCATTGTATCAGGAATGCAGCCATAGAAAATACATTAACAATGGCTGTTTTCCAATATATATTATTTACATAAGCAGACATCAAGCATGATTTGGCCCAAAAGCTCCAGTTTGCCAATCCTGGTTTAAACAATTATTAGAAGATACATAAGTGAGTATGTGTATATAGTGTAAAGAGAGCTCCTATTTCTTGTCTTAAAATATACTTATTTTACAAGTAAAAAAAAAAATCCAAATGTATAGATAGATAAATAAAAACTAACCTTGCATCGCACTTCCCACAATAAAGAAGTATTATTTTGTTATTTTACATATTAGGCTTCCAGGCTTTAGAAAATAAAGAAGAAATATAAATTACAGATAAAATAAAGCTCATTTTGACTACTACCCAATCACATTCTCTTTACATTCTCTCTTCTTGAGGCAATCATTGTGATAATTGTGATGGATATATTTTTTGGATTTTAAAAATATTTCTGTAATATAAACAAAGCAAGCATATATCCATAAAATATATAGATTTTATTTATACATGTCAAAATGGCCATCTGTCATTTGTTTTATACCTATACCAATCTATATTATGTCTATGTAGCCCCACATCTTAGGGAACCCTTGTCATGTTTTTTTTTTAATTTTTGCCAATTTAATGGATGACATAAAATTTAATTTTTAATAGTTGACAATTGAATGCAATTTAATTCAATCACATCTCATTTTTTAAATCTACATTTTCTAATTACAAGTAAAATTAAACTAATTATACTTTTTATTGGTTGTAATAGGCCAAATGATGCCCACTAATATTCCTATCCCAATCCCCAGAACCTAGGAATATGTTACCTTTACTTTACAAAGAGAAAGGGATTTAGCAGATTAAACTTAAATACTGAGATGGGAAGGTCATCCTGAATTATCTGGGTTCTTCTAACCCAATATCATAAACTCTTGAAGGCATAAAAGATGGAAGAAGAGTCAAAGAAATGCAATGTGAGGACTTTACCTATCATTGCTGACTTTAAAAATGGAGGAAGTTGGGCCATCATTCTAGGAATGTGTCATTCTCCAGAAGCTGAGAATGACTCTCAGTGTACAGCTTGCAAGAAAACGAAGACCTCAGTGCTGCAACTTCAAGACTCTTAATTCTGCCAGCAACTCAATGTACAGGAAACAGATTAGCCCATAGCACCTCCAGAAAGGAACACAGTCTACTGATGATGTGATTTTAGTGCATTAAGAACTCTGTTAGATTTCTAAACTTCAGAACTATCTGTAATAATAAAAGCACAATATGGTAATTAGACCAAACATCCTTCCAGACGACCTTCCAGACAAAGCCAGGGCTCTGAGGAAAGCCCGGGTCCCAGGTGCCAGAGGGAAGCCGGTGCCAGCAGCTGGGGGAAGGAAAGCCTCTGCTTGCACGAATTTTGTGAAACGGGACTCTAGTAACATGATAAATGTGTTGTTTTAAGCCTCTGAATTTGTAGTAATTTGTTATGGCAACTATGGAATTGAATGTTAGTATTTATGATTTTGTGACTTAATTTTTATTCTTTGTCCATTTTTCTATCAAGTTGTTAAGTTTACTTATTAACTTGTAGTTTTTTGTATATTTTATTTAATAACTGGAGGCCTGGTACACGAATCTGTGCATGGGTGGAGTCCTGAGAGGTGTGTGGGGAGGAGGGCTGGGATGTGACTGGCCCTCGGGTGGGCAGTGAGACGCCCTTGCCAGTCCAGGATCCAGATCTGACCCACTGACATTCGCACCAGTTGTTGGGAGACACTTGATGGCCACTTTTATATTGTTTTTTCCTTGTGGAGTGTCTGGAACGAGGAAGCAGCCGTGGTGCGTGAGGCTGACGTCCAGGAGGCTGGTGGTGCTGTCAACATCATGCGTTGACAACAAATGCAGTGCTGGTGCATTGGTGCCTGGCACAGTCTCCAGAGAGTGGATCTGCAAGACTACTGAGGGAGTGAGTGGCTGCCACCAGGCTGGTGGGCCACCGGGACAGGACTGTCAGTTCAGCAGCACTCCTGCTGTGGGAGTGCACTGACCAACAGGGGGCAGCTCCTGCATTGATTGTCTGCCCCCTGGTAGTCAGTGCACATCATAGTGACCTGTTGTTCTGGTTGCCTGGTCATTCTGTTCACTTAGGCTTTTATATGTATAGACTAGAGGCCTGGTGCACAAAATTTGTGCATGGACAAGATCCCTAGGCCTGGCTGGCCATCAGGGCCAATTGGGGCCTTCCGGCTCCTGGCCAGGGCCTTCCTTCCCCAGCTTCCAGGTGCCAGCTGGGGCCTTCCTTCATTCTGTGCTGCCCCCTGGTGGTCAGCACACATCATAGTGAGTGATTGAATTCCTGGTCTCCCAGTGGAACTCCCAAGGGGACACTTTGCATATTAGCCTTTTATATATATAGCCTGTTATATTGCCTATTATACAAGTTGCAGAAATGTTCTCAATGTCAGTCACATGTCTTTTAACTTTGCTCATTATTGCCTTGATATACAGATAACTTTAATTTAATGTAGTAAAATTTATCAAAATATGCCCGTTATTTTGTTGTCTTAAGAAAACACTCTCTTTCATTAAAAGATAAGTAGATGATGTGTTGATTTGTCTGTAGGGTGATTTCTGGGATGAGTGCTGATAAATGAATCAACTTCTTTTAGTTGAGTGCAAAAAGATACAAAAAATGAGAGATGAAAAATTAGATGAAAAGAAAAGAAAGATGAAATATCCGTTTGTAGTAGTAATTCACTGTAACATTTAGTTGCCATTTTATTTTATTATGTTAAAAATATAAAACTAAAATTTTGGGGTCAAAATAGTATAATTCTCAACAATTTCACATCATGTTTTGATATATATGCTCTGCCCAATTGTTCAGATTATTTGTCAAAACCTTGTCACAGATTATACTTTTTACATAGGTCATGAGAAATGCTTTTTTTTTTTATTAGATAATTAAAATTCCCACAATAGATTTTATCTGTTTTATGTGTTATTAGAAAGTTTTAAAAGCAATCTTAGAGTTCCCATTTAAGAATACACAGTGAAATACTATTGTCTGGCATGATGCCTCTGTAGGCATCTACATCTTTCCTTGATCTTAAGTGCCAGAGCCTTGGAATAAGACTAGACTTGCAGACAGCCAGAATAGCATTTTGCCTGAACTGACTTTTTCACATTAATCCTAGTTATGTATTACTACTATTATGCAGTCTGATAATTTTCCCTGTCAGCCTACCCAGGTATCTAGTTCATTTTCCAGTGTGTGCCCTATTACACAGGTGATTTTGTTTGCCTTGCAGGGATAGGAAAGATCATAAGAGCTAATGTTAGCATAGCTTTCAGCTGGAACATCTTTGCTCTTGTAGAAATGCAAGCTATTATTATTTGAAAATTTGCTTTGAAATGTTTTGTGTCATTTTTGTTGTTGCTGTTGTTTCTTTTTAAACAAAATCAAGCAAAGAAGGGAGTCAAATTCAAACACTATCCCTTGTCAACTGCTGGGTAGAGAGTGACCTTAAATTTTTCTCACACAACTGATTATACAACAATGTGGATTAGATAATGTAAATATAATTTCTGTGTCTATTGCAAGCTTTTAAATATTAAACCACTGGGAGGCAGAGGGTATAGAAAGATTTCTATACTTAATGAAGCTCTTTATTATCTGGGGATGTGAACCAGGAAATACCTAATACATTTGCTTCAAAGACCAAATTTTGTGGTGGCAGATGGGATTAGTCTAAAAATACCCAGAGGCCAATTTTCTTTCTGAAGAAATAATAATGATGATGGATATTGTTGTTACAATGATTTCTTTCATCAAGAATCTAAGTATTTTATTAACCAGAGTTTTACCCTCGTATACTTTCAAGGTGAAAATAAAGCTCTTTATTTCTCTCTCCTGCTGACAAAGTTTTCTAGGTTAAAGTTAAAACATTTTAATGATAACTTTCTTCTACAGGTTAGACAAAAGAGAAAGGTGAACCAGAATTCAAATAGAAATCAGTACATGATTCATTTGCTCAGATCGTTTAACACTTCCAGACCAGTTAAATATTACTTATTCTACTCATTAGTGAATACCAATGCACAGTGCAATCTTGAAGACTTAATGAGTGAATTGAGAAATATGCCAGTTTTCCTTAGTATGGTCTACAGAACCTTGCTTGCTAAGAATAAAAGAGATGCACTTGAAATCTGGTATATATGTATACTGTATGAATATATATTATCTGTATAGCACCACCCAAATTAACACTTACAATGTTCTTAGAAGTATTGCAACAAAGAAATTTGTCTGACTTGCTTAAACTAGTTTCTCCCAAATGTATTTGACCACAGAGCTTCTGTCTTGAATAATACCTGTTGCTACTTTTAAAAAATGACATTTCCAGAGAATACACATTGTGAAATTCTGATTTACTCATTTACTACATACTAATGAGATCAGTATCCTAAATGTTCAAATTATTGTTCTAGAGATTTTTGAAATTTAGTTTATGTTCTGGCCATTACATATATACATATATAATTTGAAACTATATGTAATATATGTTCAAATATTCTTTTTTTTAAAAAAATATATTTTATTGATTTTTTACAGAGAGGAAGGAAGGGGGATAGAGAGCTAGAAACATCGATGAGAGAGAAACATGAATCAGCTGCCTCCTGCACAACCCCTACTGGGGATGTGCCGCAACCAAGGTACATGCCCTTGACCAGAATCGAACCCGGGACCCTTTAGTCTGCAGGCCGACGCTCTATCCACTGAGCCAAACCGGTTTCGGCTATGTTCAAATATTCTTGCTTCACCTCTTTTTATTTCAAACAATATCATTCCAAAAGATGATATAACCATATCTATTATATTGCTCTCAATCACTTTAAGTTGGAGAAGAAAATGACCTTTTACTTCTTTAAAAAGAAAACAAAGACTGCATAAAAGTCTTCTCCATCTGTTTACCAATTAACTATCATGGTGAGTCATTTTCTTTCCCCTGTGAACAACAAAAATTACTAATGCATAAACAGAAAATATGTCTGGTTTTAATCAAGGATCTGAACTCTTGGCCAAAATGTTCTCAAATATCTTTTTTTTTTTTTTTATGACTATGCTAAGGAGGTTGGCCTCTATGTAGCTATCCAGCTATCTGTGTTTTGTTTTGTTTTTAATCAGATTTGAAAATCAAGTTGGGCAAATGCCAAACACTAAAAGATTTACTATTTTCATAACTGTCACAATCCATATGTGGAAACTTATTTGCCTGCAAATTACAGATGAGCCCAATTAGGGAAGAAATTATTATTTCAAACTTTTTCAATAAATGAAGTACTTTTTAAAGAGGTCAGAAACATTACACATAAAGAGTCAATAAAGAAAATTATTTTTTCATTCATTCAAAAAGTATTCATTAAAGCATAGGCATAAGTACAAGGCAGTATATTAAGTATTAGCTGAATGTATACAAGAGACAAAGATCATTAAATCCTAGATTCTTAAAATCATCATGCAACTGCAAAGTTAGTTACCAATGGGTATCTTTATGTGGAAGACACTTCAGGGAAAACTTGATTATTGACCAGATTTTGGCCTAAATCTCTTTGTGTTTTCTTACTCTAACTGGGCTTAAACCATTTGTGAGATCAGATTGACACTCAGAAAGAGACTAAAATCCTCAGTCTCCAAAATAATTTTAATCCTCAAAATCTTACCATTTGAATGAGTAATAGAATCAGTCACAAATAAAGGAAAGAAAACAGCATGTTCCCACAAAATTCAAAGTAGATCTAACTTAACCAATCTACCATCTGTCTCTATCCATCTGGATATACTATAATTCTGATGGGTCTCAATTCCAATTGTGGCTTGAAGATCCCCTTCAAAGCTGAAGATGATGCTGTCTACATTTTCAAGAGTTCCAAGAAAAGTAATGAAAGAATTTTTCCAAACAAAAAAAAATGGCACTTGATATGGAAGGCCTCCTCATTTCTCTTGTCCAAAAACTCTATAGCCCTTCACTATGGCCTATTTATGTTCTTGAGGTTTGAGTTATGAGATGGGAAATGAAAGGTCATTGAGTTCCACCTGGAGATTAAATTCATGTGTGTCCTTTAGGGAGCTTATATTCTAGAAGTACTTAGTGGCTGTCAAATGAGGCTACACTTTAGACTGCATAAGTGAAAATGGTTCCCAGGTCCCACTTCAGAAATTCATATTTTTTACCACACATCTCGGTGAGTCCAAACAAAAAAAATGGAGTGAACAGTGCTGGTTCCTTTGGGAGACTCCACAAACACACAAACAAAATCTAGATTGTAGACAGGTGGTTCCTAAAACTGCAGTTTTGCTTTAGAAAGACATTGGGTTGCCTCTGGTAATTTTAATATAAAATAAACTACAATGACAGTCATCAAAGAGGTACAGAGAATGATCTTTACTACAGGAGCAATACTCAGCAGCCAAGTGGATGAGTTGTCCCTCTCAAGAAAATATGTTACGGGGGGAATAATATAGAGTAAAGTCCCAGCATCTCTTTGGAAGTGGTGGCAGAGTGTATTAGCACAAATAAAACAAAGAAGCCAGACTTCAGTTATAGGGCTAGGGTTCAGAACAAAACTTACCTCTAATCAAGGAGTTTTATAATTACTCAAATAGATACATAAAAAGAAGCGATTAAATAAATGAATAAAATTCACTAAAGTAAACTCTAGTCCTGCCAATGTAGTGTGGCTCAATGGTTTAGCATCAACCTATGAACCTATACTGGGCATAATTTAACTTTTAGTTAATAATTAATGGCCTTTAAATCTTCAGTATGAGCATCAGTTATTACTGGCTTGGCAAAATAGTAGCAAATATCTTAAGATGGTGAAATAAAAGATACATTTTTATTTCCCAACCTGTCTCTTCCCATAACATATACATGTAACGTATGTCAGTACAATGTATTTTCATTATGTACACATGTAACATATGCAAATATATATATTTGTATATATTTACATATGTATATATATTTTGTGTATGAAAGTACATGGGGGATACAATGACAGAATGTGTAACTAATTCACACTTTTAATGCACTTTTTACTCTGTAGTATTGAAAAGAGAAAGCAACTTCTGAAACATACTTTAAACATTATATATATTACATTTATTTATTTATTTATTTGGCATAAAATACTTTTGAGGCACCAGAGTAAATGTTGTATGCTTGCAGAGATGCAGTGACATTTCAAGGAAGAAAATACATCTTATAAAGGAATATTTCTTGAATAATTTTACTCTAAGTGAATCTATGGCATGTTTCTAAAAAGAGCTTTTCACTCAAATTTAAGTGACAATATTTTAGAAGCATTATGGGCCTTTATGTATAATACATGTGAGAGTACTTAATAGGAAAAATAATAGTTCACATAGTTCACCTAGAAAGTTGGCAAGAAGTTGTCTTGGGAAACTGCCTCATCAATGATTCAAAATTGGGGCAAGATCACAGATGTTTTGTTTATGATAAGAATGAGGTGCCAGTTATAATTTGCCTGTGGTGACCTTTTAAAATAATGTCAAGT
This sequence comes from Corynorhinus townsendii, assembly GCA_026230045.1. Taxonomy (NCBI): domain Eukaryota; kingdom Metazoa; phylum Chordata; class Mammalia; order Chiroptera; family Vespertilionidae; genus Corynorhinus; species Corynorhinus townsendii. Next base: position 99,761,845 of record JAPDVU010000002.1, read on the forward strand.
CCCAAAGAACTACTACCATCTGGATGGTTGCTGGCTCTAAGACATGGATCTAATTTAGGCATAGAAAGTAAACTGGGATTATCTTGAACAATGACAAACTGATCATAATTTGTAATAGGTCTTTGTTGGCTCCCTGCACTAGACCCATTACCCTCTCTACATGGCTTCTAATTTCCTGAGTAATAATCAGCACTGGCTTCTATAGTTATTCCCATCACAGGCCTGCTTGCACAACGCCCAGGAGAATGCACCGCTGTTCCTTTCCCACTCCCAAATCCATCTTCACAGAGGTGGTCACTGGCAGGATAGGACGCACAATATATGTTAGGTAACTATATGAAAAAATTGTCAATGCCTAATTATAGCAAAGTTATTGGGTGAAAAAAAAATGGGGATGTGCTCTACCTAGAAACTCTTTCAAGCATGCGGGTTCAAAATAAACTTTCATATATAATTAATTCTAACGTATAGTACAAAGCTCTTCCCCAATTCTCTCAGATATTCAACAAAAGTTGAACTATCTAGACAATGTATAGCTCAACTATTCATACTAACTTGATTTCTTTTGGTTGTTCTCATTATAATATAATACATTTTCCATAAAACACTGCTCCTGCATCAATAAATCATGTGGGTCATGTAACCCTTGCTAAAACTTTAACCTCATTAGACAAACTCCCATTGTGATCTTGAATAACTTCAAAGGTTCAGTTAAAATAAAATTAAAGCATAACATAGTTCTTTCATAATTTGTCTGTTTCCCCACAAATTCTTGGAGACTTACACACTTTTTTTCCTGGCTGCATTGACTACCTATTTTATCCTTACTAATTGTTCAAAGTATATATTTTTTCTTCTTATAATCAATCAATAGAATCTATTTAATAGTATTTGTATTTTTATATTGATAACTGTATATTTCAAATTAAATTAAATTAGCTCTACACAGATTGTTTGTTGAATTTTTATCTTACATTGTTAATTACACAATATGCACACACACAGTTGGCTAAAAATATGTTATTGTAAGCTTTTTCAGTTATCAATTCCTAAATTAAATCAGACTACCCATTTAAGGCACAATTCCTCATCTGTCTGTCATACATACAATTTTAAAACATAGAATCTAGGAAGAAATTGTAAGCCACTATAAAACTTGACTCCTATACCTAAATTTTGTAATTGATGGGTTTAGCACTTAGGTTCTCCTTGTTAATTTTGATCCTTTTATTCACTTGTCTTCTTATTCTTAGCATACAAATCACTGCTCTCTGGTTACACTATATTGCAAGGAAAAACAAATTCTGAAAGTATTTATTTATCCAACAAACATTAAGCGAAGACCTAACTCTGTGCCAGACACAATATCATATACTTTGGAAACATGATTCTTTCTCTAAAAAGCCAATATCTAGTCAGGAGAAAGCTAAGAAATATGCTAAGTACTGCAATAGATAGAAGCAAAGTTTTGGGGTGATGCAGGAACAATAGTAGAGCAGAAAGCTTAAGAAAGAGTTTAATGTGTTCATGTTCACATCCCAACTTGCCTAAGATTTGACCAAGGAAATGTTATATTACATCTTTAGATAAATTTCCTTACCTAAATGTGCCATTTAATCCATGCCTTGTTAAGTGTGCCACTATGCTAAATTAAGAAGTTTGGACTTAACATTATTGTGTAAAATTTTGAGGGTAAAGGTGTAATAATTAAATTAGCATTTCAGGAAAAAATTCTTTGAGTCCCTATTTAGAGCATGGATTAAAGCTGAGCAAAACTGGGGAGGAAGGCCCTAACTAGTTTGGCTCAGTGGCTAGAGTGTTGGCCTGTGGACTCAAGAGTCCCAGATTCGATTCTGGTCAAGGGCATGTACCTTGGTTGCAGGCACATCCCCAGTAGCGGGTGTGCAGGAGGCAGCTGACTGATGTTTCTCTCTCATCCATGTTTCTAACGCTCCCTCTCCCTTCCTGTCTGTAAAAAATCAATAAAATATATTTAAAAATAACAAAAACTGGGGAAGAAGGCTAAATGAAATGCTATTGAATATGTACTGGGAGCAGTTTCACTGAACTGACTCAGGTTAGTGGAAGTGGATACGGATGGGATGGGACAGAAATCAGTGGGCAATTGTATATAATAGGTGGGGATCAGAGTTTAACTCTGAGGATGCTGATTTAAAAGCTGGCTGTATTTGTTACCACTCAATCACCAACATACTTAAAGCATTAACTTTTTCTGGCATCAAGTGTCTATAAAGAAATGAAACTTTTATTCCTAAAATGAAACAAATATTCCTTTGTAGTTTTTGGAACCAAACTCATAACTTTGTGGTTGTACTACATATATGAGAAAACTAGTTGGCTTTGAGGGTAGTGTCAACTGTACATTTTCTCTATTTTTTGAAACTTACTTTAGGTTTCTTAAAAATCTGGAGGTGGGGGGGGGAAGGTCTTCAAACTTCTCCTTTGTAGGTATGCAGTATGTCTTCTCTCAACAAAGGCATATATACAGAGTGTGATTTCCACATTTATAAAAAGTGAAGCTTGTTTACACAATGGCCTTATCTTTCTTAATTAAGGTCAATGGTCAACAGTGAAGCAAGTAACTCATCTCTAACAAAAGCTTTTTGGCCACATCTTTGTTTTTCCTTATCTAGCAACATATGAGACACTGTGACAAATCGTACTTGGAAAAGCAACATAATGAATCATCTTTAACACGATGATTTCACATCTTGACGCTCAGAAACATTTTCTGCATAATCTAAGTATCTGTTCTGTGAAAAAGCCATGCATGCAAAGTGGCCTCCAAATGTCAAAGGAGCCAAGAGACCAAAGGACAAGCTTGGTGGGCCATGGGTTTCACAGAGAACTTGCATACAGTAATGGGCATGGGTGGTCACAGGACATTCAGATCTCTGCAATTTTCACCTTCGAGACCATCTTCTTTTATCCCCCTTCAGCTAGGAAAGGAATGTGTGAGAAGTCAGGGGGAGAACAAAATCAGGCCCTGGTGCCAGGGAGAGCTAAGAGATAGATGATATCTAGGGCTCCTTGCCCCAGAAGAAGGAAAGGTCAGGGCGAGCCTGAAACCTCTGTACACATTCCAGAGTCCACCTCTGGGAAGTGGAGGAGGTCAGAGGTCGGGCTCATTCACTCTGAAGTAAAACTGGCAGATTAGCGTCAGGATGAAGTCAGTTTTTTAAGATGGAGTCAGCTTTGTCCATACATTGTCACAACTTCTTTTAAACTCCAAGTTATTTATAGTGTACAAAATTCTCTAATATAAGAGCATTATTACATCACTAAAAAATAAGAGAAAGTTTGAATAAATTGTTATTAATAAGCTTATAATATTAAGTGTCTGGAAAAACTAAAATATAATTACTTTTCAAAGTTGACTAAAATAATAAGACAAAAAAATCAATGCAGGTGATACCAAGCTGTGGTATGTTGAACAAAGCCCCCACCCCACGCCAAATGCCACCTTTTGAATCCTTAGGCTTATAAATATGTTCCTTTATTTAGTAAAATAAACTTTGTAAATGTGATTAAGTAAGAGGCTTGGAGATGGGGAGACTATTCTGGACTATATGAATGTGCCCAGAGAAATCACAAGTGCCCTTGTTATAAGTGGGAGGCAGAGAAAGACCTGACTAAAGAGCAGGAGATGACGTGACACGAGAAGGAGGGGAGTTGGGAGATGGCGCTGACCGTCCGTGGAAGTTGGAAGAAGCAAGACAAACACAGATTTTGTGTGTGTGTGTGTGAAGTCTCTTAATGAAACCAGCCCTCCTCACTCCTTGATTTTAGCCCAGAAAGACTCATTTTGGGCTTCCAACCTTCAGATCAGAAGTAGCTTTAGAATTGGGTAATGGGAAAATGCTGGAAAAATTATGAAGAGCATGTAAGAAAAAAATGTAAATTGCTTTGAAGAAACTATTATTAGAAATATGAATGTTAATGTCTCTGCTAACGAGAACTCAAAAAGAAGTGAGAATCATATTTTTTAAAAAGCCTAGCCCTGTTGGGTGGCTCAGTTGGTTGGAGCATTGTCCCTTACACCAAAAGGTTGCAGGTTCAATTCCTGGTGAAGGCACATACATAAGGAGTGGTCCAGTCCCCAGTCGGGTCATGTATAGGAGGCAACTGATCAATGTTTCTCTCATCTCTCTCTCCTCTCTCTCTCTCTCATCAATAAATATATCCTCAGGTGAGGATTTGAAAAAAAAAAAAAGCCTAGATCATCTTAGAGTATACCTAAATTGTCAGAAACAAACTTTGATTTATGATAAAAATATAGAGGGTAAAGTTTCTGCTTATGAGATCTCATAAGGAAAAGAGAAACAGATTATTAGAAACTGAAAGAAAGGGTATTTTTATTGTGCTGGTGGTGGAGCGCGCTCAGTCTATGCGGGGCCTGGGCGCTTGCCTGTGAGGGCTCTGCCTAACCTTCCAGCGGAGGACGCTCAGTCTGTGCCAGGGGCGGGGCGCTCGCCTGCCTAGGACTCTGTCTGGGCAGGGGTGTAGGCCACACCCGGCTGAGGTTCAGTATTAGTATCAGGGATGGAGCGGGGAGTGGGAACCCGCGGCTTGCACTCACAACGCAAGGACCCAAAGCGTGAGATCCTGGGACGCTGGGTTTGGACTCGGGTTAGGAGGTTCGGCTCTGGAGGGCTGCCTGATGCACTCTCACTGAAGATGTCTGTCTGGGACCCATGTCCCGGTACCGCCTTGCTCATTGCCAGGGCATGGTGGTGGTTCCACACGGTTTATGGCTGGCAAGCGGCTCCCTGCACAGGTCCGGGGTGTTGCCTGGGGTTGGTCCGGATGTGGTGTGGCAGCACTCCTGGCCTCCTTTGCTCCCCTCTACAAGATGGCATGCTTTCGGTTCCAAAGCCGAGCTGGTGTGGGGGTGCCCGTGCTGGTAGCAAGGGCTCCCCATCTAGAGGGCCCCGGCCAGCCCTGGCCTCTGCTCAAGGCTACAAACTTTCAATTACAGAAGATAAATAAATCCCAGATACCTGCTTCCAGCCAGCCCTGACCTCCACTCAAGGAGGCATTGAACAAAAAAAAAAGAAAGAAAAAAAGGAGGGGCTGTGAGCTTGGGTCGCAAGCGGGCATGGCCAGCCTGAAAATGGCCATCAGCCCCTCACCCAGGCTGGCCAGGGACCCCAACCGGACCCCCACCCTGATCCGGGACACCCTTCAGGGCAAACCAGCCGGCCCCCACCCATGCACCAGGCCTCTATCTATACTAATAAAGGGGTAATATGCTAATTAGACTGGGAGACCTTCCAGGAGACCTTCCAGATGTTCTTGACAAAGCCATGGTGGCAGGGCCAAGGTAGAAGTGGTTAGAGGCCAAGTTGGGAGGGCAGTTGTGGGTGATCAGGCCAAGATGGGATGGCAGTTGTGGGTGATCAGGCTGGTGGGAGGCAGAGCCGTTGGAGGCAAGCAGACCAGCAGGGGGGCCAGTTGGAGTGAGCAGGCCATCAGTGGGGGTCAGTTGGAGGTGATCAGGATAGTGTGGGGCCATTGGGGGTAAGCAGGCCAGCAGGGGGGCAGTTGGGAGAAAGCAAGCCAATGAGGAGGGAAGGTGGGGGCTAGCAGGCCAGCAGGGGAGGGGCAGTTGGGGGCGAGCACACTGGCACAGGGAGCATTTGGAGGTGAGCAGGCTGACAGCAGGGAACATTTGGGGACGAGCAGGTGAGCAGGCCAGCAATATAGAAATATCTAGTGATATATTTTTTAATAGTTTAACTGATACTATGGGGCATTCTCCAGTACAAAACTGATTTTAATTTCATGTACTAGTGTATACATTTCTCTTAACTTGAGTAGAAAGTCCGATTATGTACACAAGGGCTATTTGTAGTTCATCATGAATATTCAAAAGAATATATGCTAATAATATTACAGCTGTTTGCATTTATACTTTTGAATTTTCTTTACATATAGAATTCCAAGTTTAAGAACTCTTCATCTCCTATCTTGAGTTAGGAAAAATGTTGTTTAAGATAAAATTACTTGTTATCAATTTAGTTTTAATTAAAAACAAATATATGAAATAAGATAACACATATAAGGTAACTTCCAAAATCTCTAATACACAACAGGCATTCAGAAAGTAGAAACAGCTGTAATAAAATAAAACATTATAAGTACACTATATTTTTATATCTTCATTATTAATGTTATCATTTTTAAAAGGGCCAAAGTAATATATGCAAATCTGCATGTAGATAAGGGTAAAACTCTGACTATGTAAACATACTTTATGAGTTTTTAATCAAGCCCCAAAGAAAGTTAAAATATTTTTCTTTTTAAAAGATATTTATTGGCCCAGCAGCATGACTCAGTGGTTGAGTGTTGACCTATGAACCAAGAGGCCATAGTTCAATTCCTGATCAGGGCACATTCCTGGGTTGCAGGATTGATCCCCAGTGAGGCGTGTGCAAAAGGCAGCTGATCAATGATTCTCTCTCATCATTGATGTTTCTATCTCTCTCCCTCTCCCTTCCTCTCTGAAATCAATAAAAATATATTTAAAAAAAGTTTATTGGATTTATTGAGGTGACAATTACATAGGTTTCAAGTGTATAATTCTGTAATACATAATCTGTACATTGTATTGTGTGTTCACCACACAAAGTCAAGTCTCCTTCCATCACCATTTATTGTTCCTTTACCGTTTTCTACCTCACTCCAGTTCCCTTTCCCTGTGGTAATCACCATACTATTGTCTGTGTCCATGAGTTTTCTGAATGTGTGTGTTGTTTTTTTGTGTTTTTTTTTTTTTGGTTAATCCCTTCATCCTTTTCATCCAGATATCTCAGAAAAAAATAGTGCTATGAGAAATATCTGAGATTGTACTGCCTATATTTTCCCCTATGGTTTTCATGGTTTCAAGCCTTACATTTAAGTTTGCAATACATTTTGAGTTTATTCTTGTGTATAGTGTAAGAAGATGATATAATTTCTTTTTTTTTTTTTTTTTGGTACACATCTGTCCAATTTACCAGCAACATTCATTGAGAATAAATTAAAATTTTAAAAGGACAGCCCTAAACATGGATAGAGTGTTGGCCTGCAGACTGAAAGGTTCCAGGTTCAATTCCGGTCAAGGGGATGTACCTTGGTTGTGGGAACATCCCCAGTAGGAGGTGTGCAGGAGGCAGCTGATTGATGTTTCTCTCTCATCGATGTTTCTAACTCTCTATCCTTCTCTCTACCTTTCTGTAAAAAATCCATAAAATATATTTTTAAAAAAATTAAAGGGACAAATATATAGTTTTATATGTTACTAGAGACCCGATGCATGAAATTCATACACAGGGGTGTGTGTCCCTCAGCCCAGCCTGCACCCTCTCCAATCTGGGACCCCTCAAGGGATGTCCAACTTCCCATTTAGGCCTGATCCTACCGGTGGTCAGACATCCCTCTCACAATCCAGAACTGCTGGCTTCCAACTGCTCATCTGCCTGCCTTCCTGATTGCCCCTAACTACTTCTGCCTGCTAGCCTGATCACCCCCTAACCACTCCCCTGCCAGCCCTATTGCCCATAACTTCCCTCCCCTGTAGGCCTGGTCACCCCTAACTGCCCTTCCCTGCAGGCCTGGTCACCCCTAACTGCCCTCCCCTGCAGGCCTGGTCCCCCCCAACTGCTCTCCTCTGCAGGCCTGGGTCCCCCCCAACTGCCCTTCCCTGCAGGCCCACTTGCCCCCAATTTCCCTCCTCTGCTGACCTGGTCACTCCTAACTTCCCTCCCCTGCAGGCTTAATCGCTCCCAACTGCCTTCCCTTGCAGGCCTGGTCCCTCCCAACTGCTCTCCCCTACTGGCCTGATCGCCCTCAACTGCCCTCCCTTTCAGACCTGGTCCCTCCCAACTACCCTCCCCTCCTGGCCATCTTCTGGTGGCCATCTTGTGTCCACATGGGGGCAGTCATCTTGTGTTTTGGAGTGATGGTCAATTTGCATATTACTCTTTTATTAGATAGGATAGAGGCCTGATACACAGGTGGGGGCAGGCTGGTTTGTCCTGAAGGGTGTCCCGGATCAGGGTGGGGGTTCCTTTGGGGTGTGGTGCGGCCTGGACAAGGGGCCTGTGGTGGTTCGCAGGCCGACTATGCCCCCCAGCGACCCAAGTGGAGGCCCTGGTGTCTGGGATTTATTTATCTTCTATAATTGAAACTTTGTAGCCTTGAGCAGAAGCCAGGGCAGGCCAGGGAGGGCAGAAAGCTTGGTTTCCTCCATCGCTGGGGAAACCCAAACCTCCTGGTCGATCCGTGGCTGCAGCCATTTTTGTTGGGATTTATTTATCTTCTACTAGAAGCCCAGTGCATGAAATTCATGCACAGGAGGAGGGTGTCCCTCAGCCCAGTCTGCACCATCTCCAATCTTGGACCTCTAGAGGGATATCCAACTGCCTGTTTTGGTCCGATCTTAGTAGGATCAGGCTTAAATGGGCAGTCAGAAATCCCTCTCACAATTCAGGACTGCTGACTCCCAACTGCTCACGTGCCTGCCTTCCTGATTGCCCCTAATTGCTTCTGCCTGCCAGCCTTATCATCCCCTAACCAGTCTCCTGCCAGCCTGATTGATGCATAACTGCTCCCCTGCCAACCTGTTTGCCTCTAACTGCAGCCATCTTGGTTAGGTTAATTTGCATGCTCGCTCCTGATTGGGTGTTGGGTGTGGCTTGTCTGTGTAGTGGAAGTATGGTCAATTTGCATATTACACTTTTATTAGATAGGCTTTTTAAACTAGACACAATTGCTTTAAAATTTCCATTTAGGTGCTACAATGCATACAAAACTGAAAAAAAAATGGCATTTTTGTTTTCTTAGATAGCATGAGTTTTTCTCCCTTCTACTTTTTTATGAGTTAGTAATATGCATTTATTATTAGTGTATAACACCCATTTAGATACTGAAGTTGAAGCAATATTGAGATTGAGCACTATTCAAATTAGAATTAAAATTAATCAGAAATCAGATCAGAAAATGAGAATAGAAATAAATCAATAAATCAGTATCAGAATCAGAAGTAAAAAATAACTGAAGTCAGCCTTACTTTATTCCAATAATATTGCTATTAAATATTATTAAATCACTTCTTATTCTTGAAAAATAACTAAAAGCACATAGTTATGAAGAATTGTAAACTGCACCCAGCTAGTGTGGCCTAGTTGGTTGGGCATTGTCCCATGTACCAGGAGATCACTGGTTTGATTCCCAGTCAGGGCACATGCCTGCAATCATTAATGTTTCTATCTCTTTCTCACTCTCCCTTCCTCTCTCTGAAATTAATAAAAACAAACAAACATATTTTAAAAGAATTATAAACTTGTGAATTTTACTTGTCATCTTCTTTAATTATATGTAATTTAATCACAGCTGAATCTTAAGTAATTGTAATATTAACAGTAAAACATCCTATATTTAGTCTTATTATGCCCTCATTTTTATTCATGTTTATAGTAGAACATCTGTTTGGTTGATAAATTAAAGGTGCCTGTACTCAAATAGGCTAACGAATGCTATTTGACACTTCATATAACTAAAAATAATACATCTAAAAATGTGCAACAATAAGACAAGGTAATCCTACATAATAAAGAGGTAATATGCAAATTGACCATTACTCCAACACACAAGATGGCCACCCCCATGTAGACACAAGATGGAGGCCACACAAGATGGCCAGCAGGGCAGGGCAATTGTGGGTGATCAGGCCAGCAGGGGAGGGCAGTTGGGGGCGATCAGGCCTACAGGGGAGGGTAGTTGCGGGGGGGCGCAGGCCTGCAGGGAACGGCAGTTGGGGGGGAACAGGCCTGCCCAGTAGGGCAGTTGCAGGCAACCAGGCCTGCAGGGGAAGGCAGTTGGGGGTGACCAGACCTGCAGGGAAGGGAAGTTGGTGGGGACCAGGTTAGCAGGGGATGGCAGTTGTGGGGGATCAGGCCTGCTGAGGAGCACAGTTGCGTGGACCAGGCCTACAGGGGAGGGCAGTTGGGGGTGACCAGGCTAGTGAGGGAGGGCAGTTAGGGGTGACTGGGCCAGCAGGAGGTGGCAGTTGGGGTTGACCAGGCCTGCAAGGAAGGGCAAGCAGTTAGGGGCAATTGGGCCGGCATTTAGGAGCAGTTAGGCATTAATCAGGGGATCAGTTAGGCACTGATCAGGCAGTCAGGGTCGTGGTTAGGGGGTGATCAAGCTGGCAGGCAGAAGTGATTAGGACCAATCAGGCAGGCAGGCAGGCAGGCAAGCAGTTGGGAGCCAGCAATCCTGGATTGTGTGAGGCATGTCCATCTGAGAGGGGTCCCAGATTGGAGAGGGTGGACACAGGGGGACACAACCCAACCCCCTGTGCACGAATTTTGTACACTGGGCCTCTAGTATTTACATATTTTAAAGACACTACCTGAGTGCTATAAACATAACTTACTTTTACACACCTTTGCATAACAAGAAAATACTTTCAGTCATAGTGCTTAGATATGAAAATGATCCATTCTTTTTTAACATTAATAAGTATGATTTAATGAATACATAATTTTCTTTCTTTTAATTTTTTAATCTTCAGTTTTTAAATTTATCTTTATTGTTCAAATTATTATAGATGTCACCTTTGTTTTTTTCCCTATTGACCCCCTTCACCTGCCCCTCCCATGCCTCCACCACACTATTGTCTGTGTCCATGGACTATGCATATAATTTCTCTAGTTAATCATTCCCCACCCACCCCCAACCCCTCTCTTCCTTATGAAATTCCTCAGTCTGTTCCATGCTTCTATGTCTCTGGATCTATTTTGTCCATCAGTTTATTTTATTCATTAGATTCCACATATGAGTGAGATCATGTGATACTTAACTTTCTCTGACTGGCTTATTTTCCTTAGCATGATACTCTGCAGGTATATCCATGTTGTTGCAAATGGTAAAAAATCCTTCCTTTTTACAACCTTGTATTATTCCATTGTGTCAATGTATCACAGCTTTTTTATCCATGTATGTATCAAAAAGTAACTCTAGAGGAAAGTGTATATTATGGTATGCAATTAGAATTTGACCTGACAAATAAGGGTTAATAGTATATACAGAAAAATATTTCAAATCCCAGTTTTCTATAAAGATAATCAATTTGATTATAATCAAAAGCAATGTCATATATTTTTCAATATGTGTTCACCTCTATACACCTATATAGAGAGTTCTTACAATATGATACATTTGTGTTGTACTTTGTGCTTGTCAATACATTTTCACATGCATTTCTCCAAGGAAGAAAGCAGACATTTAGATCTCCATTTTATAGATTATATAACTGAGATTCAAAGATGCTGAGTTGCAAAGTTTATTTAATTATGGTAAAGTAAATGTTGACGCTTGAATTCAAACTTTCTGAGGCCAACTTCCCAAAAATCCTCATATTTGGGTAGATACTAGTAAATATTAGGCACTAGGCATAAGCAGGAAACAAGATTTTGGTTGGAATTAGCCTTCCGGAATTCTCTGAAGGAGTGATGATGATAAATAATGTTTGGGTTCAAAGTTATGTCAAGTAAATATTACATCTCTTCTATATCAAAGTCTGAAACAACTGGGAAGTAAGACAAAAGCTTATACAGATACTAGGGGCCCATTGCACAAAATTCATGCACTGGGGGTGGGAGGGGTGGTCCCTCAGCCCAGTCTGCCCCTTCTCACATACTGGGAGCCCTCAGGGGATGTCCTACTGAGGCGACTGGGCTGATCAGGGGAAGGCACCAGCCCCATCACCCCTCTGCTGCAACCACTGCCAGTCACTGCAGCCACCAAAGTGTTTTCATCAACACGGACTCCAGTCCCTTCACCATGAAAAAATGACAACTTTCTTTAGGCATTTTCAAGATGTCTCTTTCATAGGATATGACATTTCTTTCTTTATATATGTTTTTTATCCTCACCTGAGGATATGTTTCCATTGATTTTCAGAGAATGTGGAAGAGAAAGGGAAAGATAGAGAGAAACATCGAAGTGACAGGAACACTTTAATTGGTTGCCTCCTGCATGAGCCCTGACCTGGGCTCCAGCCAGGGAGGAGCCTGCAACCTAGGTACATGCCCTTGATCAGAATCGAACCAGACCCTGCGGTTGGCAAGCCTAGGCTCTATCCACTGAGCCAAACTGGCTAGGGCAGGATATGACATTTCTTAGCCCTCCAGCAGCGGACCTTCGTTTTTTTCTCCAGGAGTGTGGTGGAAAGACCTTAGATCACCTTTTTGGATTCTTATACCCAAGTTACTAAGAATATTATCAGTGGCATACAGGGAGCTTAGCCAATGAGCGGCCAGAAAAGGTATTTCCTCTGTAGTTCACACCTATCGCCTCCGATCTCCGGCTCCACCCCTGCCAAGTCCTAAAGCCTCGGGGTCTGGGCAGGGGACCCCCAGCTCCCTCTGATCACCCAGCTCTGCCCCTGCCCAGGCCCCAAGCCTCTGACCTGGGCTTGGGGCCTGGGCAGGGGACGCCCAGCTCCCTTCAATCGCCAGGCTCAGCCCCTACTCAGGAGCCTCCTGGCTCAGGCCCTTCCCAGGTTGTTCAGGACCCACAGGGCTGCCTACCTCGGAGTGACCTGGGTGCTGCGAAAGTTCTTGGGACCCAGGCTGCTGGGCTCCTATGTATGCAAATTAACCTCCATCTTTGTTGGGTTAATTTTCACACTCACTCTGATTGGCTGTGGGCATAGTGGAGGTACAGTCAATTTACATGTTTGTGTATTATTATGTATGATGAAACACAATATTTCCTTTGTTGCTACTAAAGTTAGCACTGGAGAATGTGGCTTGGAAAATGACAATGTTGGGCTTCCTACTAATGACCCCAGAAAATCAGAAATATAACTTCCTTGTCACCCACAGCCCTGGACCATTAAGAACCTTTCAATGAGGCAGAACCTTTACTTAAAACTGATTCCATAACCAATAGCAGCTGACTTCTGTGGGCAAGCAGATCCCACATAGAAGGAATGAGAAAGAGGTTATTTCCCACACTAGCTTATTCCAATATGGACAGTTAGATGAGTGAGGAGGTGGAGGGAGGCAGGACTGTTAACTAGTGGAGCTTCCCCATGGAAGAAACAAATTACAGGAGTGGAGAAGAAATGTTTCTTTTCCCTAAAATAGGTGTTAAATAAGCATATAGACAAAATAAGTGAATGCTATTTAGATTTTCAAGAAAGCTTTCAAAAATTCATAATTTCAACATTTGCCACAAAAAGTAATAAAAAAGTAATGCTAATGAAAGAATATAGAAGTCCTAGAATACAGTTAAATATTTTATTCAAGTGAGACATAGTGGCATCCTACTGTATTTTTCCATGTATAAGACGCCCCCAAGTATAAGACACCTTCTACTTTTCCAACCCAAAATTAAGAAATAAATATTTTAAAAATAAAACAACACATTTTTACTTAGTAATTACCACAAGTAATGTTACATACCAGTTCTATGATATTATGCAGCAAATCACTTTATTCAGCCTCTGTTGCATCACTGCTCTCTTCTTCATCACTATTAGTTCCAGACATATCAATTTCTTCAACTTCAATTGTAACACTGCTGTCTTCTGAGTCATTGTCTATATGTGAGATCATCCTCATAAACTGGTGGTATTTTTTGAGCTAACTTTGTTCCTGTTCTCATGGCCAACCCTTCTCTTCTCATGAAATTGAAGAGCCATTTTGCCCTTCCTGTAAAATCAACAATGTTCACTTCGTTTGCAAACATTCTTGCCTGACATTGAATAAGCTTGATTGACACACATAAGCCTCTCTGGTGCTGCTCCATAATCCAAGTCTTAAGCCTCTGCTCCAAGTTTGCCCACTTTGCTGGTTTTCCTCTTAAGACCTTCTTCTTTTTGGGCATCTTAAGGAGTTGTTCTTCCTGTTTTCTCCACTGTCTGATCATACACTCAGTGGGAGGAGGTCCAAATGGTCTCTCTGCAGCTCTATTTCCGTGCTCTTTTGCATAGCTGATTACATTCAGTTTGAATTCTGCAGAGTAAGACAATCACTTATCTGTATTTATCTTTTTTATTTTTTGACATCTTCGTGGGGTCAGAATGCTCAGGTCCCTGCTGCATCTGCACACTCTCCACCTCCACCTCCAATTACTGCATCAGCTGACATCAGTAACAATAAGGCTCATGATTGGAGGAAGTCTAATTGACAATATTATTGAATATATTTCCTCTGCTGTATTTTACAGCCCTAGGACTATTTGTAACTACAGAACTGTACTTCTCAATCCTTTCTTCTTTTTCACTTCACCTCCCAACCTCCTGCCTCTCTGGTGTGTGCAGCTTATTAAAACAATATAGATGAGGCTTAATGTTACCTACTGACTAGAGCTAGGTTTAAGTGGGTTGTGTTCCTCTCTCCTGCCCTGGGAAGGGAAGTTTATTTACTATTGTTTCTAGTTTTGAGTTTCTAAGATAATAATTAGTTTTACACCCCAATCACAAACCCCTACTCTGGACTGAAATTTTAACCATGAATCAAATTACTCATTTCTTCATCCATATAATGGGATAGCACATATTTTTGACACCCTATACTTATCAAAATTGTGAGCTTATCAAAATTGTGAGCTCATCACTATTAAAGACAGTCAACTCTCTTACCTACTATTCCTGCCATTTTGAATAAACTTATGTCACATAGCCTTGTTTTTCAGCTGTGTCAGTCCCTGTTTGGCATCATCCCAGTTTTTCTTTGCCAACCTGTCTCATTACATACGTACATGCCTTGATGATAAGTTTCATGATGTCATAAGAACCACATAACTACACTGAAGTGTATTGGGCAAACATTAAACCTTTCTGAATTGTATAATGTTAAATTTATATAAATAAATTGCAGTGAGATACTATGTATATGTTTTAATGGGAAAAATCAATAACTACTAGAGGCCTGGTGCACAAAATTCATGCAGTGGGGCAGGGGAGTGTCCCTCAGCCCAGCCTGCACCCTCTCCAATCTGGGACCCCTCAAAGAATGCCTGACTGCCCATTTAGGCCCGAGCCTACTCAGATTGGGCCTAAACGGGCAGTCAGACATTCTTCTCACAATCCAGGACTGCTGGTTCCCAACTGCTCATCTGGCTGACTGTCTGATTGCCCCTAAACACTTCTGCCTGCCAGCCTAATCACCCCCTAACCACACCCCTGCCTGCCTGATTGCCCCCAACTTCCCTCCCTTGCAGGCCTGGTCCCCCCCAACTGCCCTCCCCTGCAGACCTAATTGCCCCCAACTGCCCTCCCTTGCAGTCCTGGTTCCCCCCCCCCAATTGCCCTCCCCTTCAG
Source organism: Corynorhinus townsendii (assembly GCA_026230045.1). NCBI lineage: Eukaryota > Metazoa > Chordata > Mammalia > Chiroptera > Vespertilionidae > Corynorhinus > Corynorhinus townsendii. Next base: position 99,777,185 of record JAPDVU010000002.1, read on the forward strand.
GCCTGATTCCTCCCAACTTCCCTCCCCTGCTGGCCTGATCACCCACAACTGCCCTCCCCTGCTGCCCATCTTATAGCAGACATCTTGTGTCCACATGTGGGCAGCCATCTTTGACCCCATGGGGGCAGCCATCTTGTGCATTTGAGTGATGGTCAATTTTGCATATTACTCTTTTATTAGATAGGACATGCCAATTTGGAATTATTTAGTCATGATTTGCTGGTAGGAAGTGGAATGGGGAAATAATCCATGTTCCTTTTAAAACTGTTTCTTCTGCCATACAAAAAGTCTCTGTGGTTGTTGTACTAATCCATCACTACTCAGAGTATGGTCTACACATTAGGAACATCACCTAGGAACTTTCTAAAAATGCAGAATTCAGACCCCACCTCAGACCTATTTAATTAGCATCTGTATTTTAACAAGATGCCAGCTGGTGCCTGCACACATTGATATTGAAGAAGTACTGTATTTTTCCACAAATACAGCTGTTCAAGAGCATTTAGAGCTCAAAGCGTGTTGAGACATGAGAAAAAAAAAAAGCTTTTAGGAATAAAACAGAAATTATTGTCTGTCCTTGTTTAAACAATGGAGAATCCACACCTGGAAAGTTTCCTTGATCCACTAAGAAATAATGGACTTGAAGAAAGTCCGGAGGATGATAAACTCAGATCATTGGGTAGGTGGGTTGTGGGGTGGGGGGAGCGCAGAGGGGCTGCCACATGTGGAAGGCCTATAGGCTCATGCTGCCTGCAAACATGAAAGATAAAGCAACTGTGATCAAAGCTTATAAAATCGTGAGAGGCACTGAGAGCATGTTCACTGATATTAATGTTGGGGAACTGCCTGTGCTAGAGAAATATGTTTGTTCTCTGCCCCAGCAAATGCAGAATATGTGTCTGCTACTCAGGCAGGCAGCTGTTTGTAGTTATCAACAGTTTCCTTTCAAGCCAGGTTCAGTCAGCACTGAGTCTCCACCCAGTGAGAGGAATATAAAGACAGTGGAGGCCAAGACAGTGCATTGGCTCTTTGTCAATTTTTTTCTTTGCAGCACTCCCCATCCCCAATCACCTTTCCTCATCACCCTTCCAAAGGGGGCTCTCTTCAATTATTTCCACTGGCTTCCAGGAGTTTCAGATTATTTAGCTGGATTTTGCACACTCTTTACTCCTCTGGTCACTGATATGGATATTGTCCTGATATCTTCTGCTTATCTGATCTCTGACTGACAACTGCTCAGACACCCCAGCTTATCAGCTTCTGACATTCCTCCAGGTCACCTTAGCTCTTGCTGGTGAGTGATTTAGGTTTGTTAGAGGAAACTGCTTTTGGACCTTGAAGCAGTGACTTTATTTAAAAAAACAACAAACAAACAAAAAACAACACGAGAAGCATTTCTCTATGCAACAGTGAAGCTACCCTGTAAATGGTAGACTGTAGGACCATAAATAGGATCAAGAAATTTTGATATTAAAGCTGTTACATTTTTGGGAATACATAAAACTATTAAAATCTATGGGAATATTTAACCTTTGAAAGAAGGCAAATATTCCTTGTTAATATGTTAGAAGCCCTCCTATGGAAAACCCCTAAGTGGGCAGAGATGGAGCACTGAGGAGATAAAACATATTCCCAACCAGTGTGACATTGTTTTACTCTCACTTGTAACTTAATAACATTATCTAGTCTTAAACGTACATTACGGTTGAGGAAACTGAGGGACAGATAGAAATATCTGGAAATATTTAGTATTTATTTTGTTTTATTAATCACTGTTATAAGCACACTAGAAGCCTGGTGCACAAAATCTGTGCATGGGGGTGTGTGTCCCTCAAGCCAGCCTGCACCCTCTCCAATTTGGGACCCCTCGAGGGATGTCCGACTGCCTGTTTAAGCCCGATCCCAGTAGGATCGGGCCTAAATAGGCAGTCGGACATCCCTCTCACAATCTAGGACTGCTGGCTCCCAACTGCTCACCTACCTATCTTCCTGATTGCCCCTAACCGCTTCTGCCTGCCAGCCTGATCACCTCTTAACCACTCCCCTGACAGGCTGATTGATGCCTAACTGCTTCCCTGCCAGCCTGTTTGCCCCTAACTGCCCTCCCCTGCAGGCCTGGTCATCCCTAACTGCCCTCCCCTGCAGGCCTGGTAACCACCGCCCCCCCACAACTGCTCTCCCCTGCAGGCCTGGATTCCCCCTAATTGCCCTTCCCTGCAGGCCTGGTGGCCCCCAACTCCCTTCCTCTGCCAGCCTGTTCACCCCTAACTGCCCTCCCCTGCAGGCATGATTGCTCCCAACTGCCCTTCCTTGCTGGCCTGATCCCTCACAACTGCCTTCCCCTGCTGACCATCTTGTGGTGGCCATTTTGTGTTCACATGGGGGCAGCCATCTTTGACTACCTGGGAGCAGCCATCTTGTGTGTTGGAATGACAGTCAAGTTGCATATTATTCTTTTATTAGATAGGATAGAGGCCTGGTGCATGGGTGGGGGCCAGCTGGTTTGCCTTGAAGGGTGTCCTGGATCAGAGTGGGGGTTCCCTTGGGGCATGCTGTGTCCTGGGAGAGAGGCCTGTGGTAGTTTGCAGGCTGGCCATGCCCCCAGCAACCCAAGTGGAGGCCCTGGTATCTGGCATTTATTTATCCTCTATAATTGAAACTTTGTAGCCTTCAGCAGAGGCCAGGGCAGGCCAGGAACTTGGCTTCTCCATTGCCAGGGAAACCCAAGCCTCCTGTTCACTCTGTGGCTGCAGCCATTTTTGTTGGAATTTATTTATCTTCTACAATTGAAACTTTGCAGTCTTGAGCGGAAGGAGGCCTGGGTTGGCCAGGGTGTGCAGGAAGCTTGGCTTCCTCCATTGCTGGGAAACCCAAGCCTCCTGCTCACTCCGTGGCTGCAGCCATCTTGGTTGGGCTAATTTGCATACTCACTCCTGATTGGCTGGTGGGCGTGGTTTGTGGGTGTAGCAGATGTATGGTCAATTTGCATATTACTCTTTTAGTAGATAGGATGGGATATAATTTTCAAGTCTCCATATACTTAATACATTAGCATTCTTTAATGATATTTACTTATAACTCCAATCATAGTTTTCTTTTCCATGCTATGGAAAGCAGATGGCTTAATAAAAAGGAACATAAATTTGTAATGTGATATATATATACAAGAGGACATGTATAGCATTGAAATCGTGGACTAGAAAGCAATTCAGTTCAAAGAAAGATAGAGAGAGAGACAGGAAGGGAGAAATGAGAAATAATTGAATTATTTTATAGATACCAATTATGTGCCAGATATGGTACTTATGCCTTAAAATATAACCAATACTAAGATATTGCCAATAACCTCAGAGTTTCTAGCCAACATCTCTAAGGTCAGAAAAAATATAATAGGTGCCAGTACCCTTACAGTTTTAAATTTATTTTTATACGAGTGTCCTGATGCACAAAATTCGTGTAAAAGTAAGCTTTCCTTCCCCTAGCTGCCAGCACTGGCTTCCCTCTGGCACCTGGGACCCAAGCTTCCCTTGCAACCCTGGCTTCATCTGGAAGGTCGTCCAGAAGGACATCTGGAAGGATGTCTAGTCTAATTAGCATATTATGCTTTTATTATTATAGAAGATCATCTTTGCAGAACTTACCTCCAGCCTCTGCACAGGGGAGGTAAAAGTGACAAGGAGGTGAGGGCAATGATGATAAGGGTTAATCTGAACAGAGGGGTCAGTGTTCTTGTTCCCTTCCATGGTGCAAGGGCTTCTCTCCCCTCAAGCCAAGTGAGAATGGCTTCATGGGGACTGCTGGAGAGCATAGTGTATGTTGCCTGGATATATATTTTAAATGTTTTTATTAATTTCATAGAGGAAGGGAGAGGGAGAGGGAGAGATAGAAACATCAATAATGAGAGAGAATAATGATCAACCAGCTGCCTCCTGCACGCCCCCTACTGAAGATCTAACCTGCAACCTGGGTATGTGCCCTGACTGGAAATCAAACCATAACCTCCTGGAAATCAAATCATAATGCTAAACCACTAAGCCACGCTGGCCGGGCTGTTACCTGGATATTGATAGACAAAGGGTCCAGCCTCTGATTCACCCATTAAAAATTTAAAGAGAGTCAATGACTCTTCCCATAGTAAGTTTCCATGCCCAAAATAGGCCTAGCTGGCTGAATATCAATTGGTGAAGTTAGAAGTTTTAATATGATACTGGACTAGATTTGGAATACTAGGAAAAGGGAGTGTACATTTATTACCTGAAATTATCTTGAATAACTTTTATGCAGGATAAGAAAACAAAAAAAAGGGGAATGGGACTGTAGTTGCTAAAATAACAGAAATTACCAACTCATTTTACTAACTATGTTACATATATGATATTTCTAATCAAGGTAACATTAAAACTCTGTACATAGTCACATAGCCAGTAACTATGTTTTGCTTCTTTAATTTCACAAATATGTTTTTTTCAGTAAGTTGTATTATAAGTGAATTTTCTGCAAATTCACCCACCCATGTTTCAATGTAATTCCTCACTATTCCCCCAAATAAATTTAGAGTCAAATAATTATCACTATTTTCAGACTTGCTTTGTTTATTTTTTACCTTATTATCTTTACTTTAAATTTGACCTCCAGTGTTTTATGCCTATTTTAATTCCACCCCCTTACAAATGAACTTAACCTCTGCTTTAAAGCAACAGTGTCTGAGCATCTTGTGTGTCAGCCATTGTGGGAGGGATATACAGTAATACGGCACCATCGATCTTAAGAATCCAGTGGATCTGGGACAAAAGACACACATATACACATACATTGTTTTTACTAAAATGCAAAGCAACATTTGATAATTGACAATAGACATAAACAGTCATGGGAGGTTAAGAAGACCATCACTCTTTCTAAAAGAACAGGCATTGTCAACGGGAGCAAAAATTGGTTCTTGGGATGGAGAGCAAGACTTAATTTTTTTAATATAAAGCAGAAATATGCATATAATACATAAACATGCAAAATCTATCTATCATAGTCAAAATCCATAGGAAGGACAATCAGGGGGGAAATGTCTTTAAGTCTCTTGAGGGGGATTGAGAGAAGTATAATAATGGGGAAAAAACCTTTGAGAAACATTGGACTTGAAACATTGGTGAGGGCAACCCAGAGAATTTTCCAAAGCTTTTATTTTAAACTAATTTTAGACTTACAAAAACATTGCAAAGTTAGTAAAGGAAAAATCACCCAATATTTCCTCTGACTTCTTTTAGGATTTTGCTTTTTATCTTTGATTTTCTGTAGTTTGAAAATATGCCTAGATATAATTTATTTTTCATCTATCCTGCTGTTGTTCTCTGAGCTATTTGGAATTATGGTTTGATTTCTGACATTAATTCGGGGGGACATTCTGGTTCATCATTGCTTTAAATATTTGTTCCATCTCTCTCTCTCTCTCTCTCTCTCTCTCTCTCTCTCTCTCTCTCTCTCTCTCTTTCTTATTCCCACCATGCATATGTTACACCTTTGCATAGTGGGAATACCTTTTGTAGTTGTCCCCCAGTCCTTGGATGTTCTACTCTTTGTTTTAGTCTTTGTTCTCTTTGCTTTTCAGTGTTTGAAGTTTCTATTGATATATCCTCAAGCTCAAATATTCTTTCCTCAGTGATATACAGTCTAATGTTAAGCCCATCAAAGGCATTCTTCATTTGTGTTGCTGTGTTTATCTCTAGCATTTTTTCTTGATTCTTTCTTAGGATTCCATCTTTCTGTTTACATTGCCTATCCTTTCTTGCAGGCCATCTACTTTACCCACTAAATCCTTAGCATATTAATTATAGTTGTTTTAAATACTCAGTTTGATCATTCCAACATCCTGCCATGTCTGGTTCTGATGCTTATTCCATCTTTTCAAATTGTGTTTTGTGCCTTTCAGATTGCCTTGTAATTTTTTCTCGGTAGCTGCCTATTACAATGGCTGAGAGAAATTGCTGTAAATCGGTCTTGAGTAATGAAGTAGCAAGGTGTAGAGGGAGAAAAAGCAGTCTATAGTCTGATGATTAGGTCTCAGTCTTTTAGTGAGCCTGTGCCCCAGGGCTGTGGATTTCCTAAGTGTTGTTCTCCATCCTTAGGTGGAACAGGACGGCTGGAGTGGGCTGCATTGGCTATTTCCCTTCTTCAGGTCAGTTGGGCTCTGATATTACAGGTTAGGCTCTGGTTCATAGTTTGCCCCGAGGCCAGAACTTGTTGAGAAAAATAGATCCAGAGACATTGAAGCAGAGAACAGACTGTTGAACCTCAGAGGGAAGGCAGGGGAGGGTGGGTGGGAAGAGATCAACCAATGAACTTGTATGCATATATGCATAAATCATGCACACAGGCAATAGTGTGGTGAGGGCCTGCAGTGGGGGTCTGGGGGCGGGCTAGAAGAGGTCAATGGGGGAAAGAGAAGGATATATGTAATACTTTCAACAATAAAAATGAAAAAAAAAAAAACATTCTCTAGCAAAAGAGAAGAACAGAGTGCTCTGGTGTGTTTCAAAATGGCCCGTTTCCCCTCTCTTTGCTAGTAGTAGAAGGGGACTTTTCTTCTATATTTACCTGGAGGTATACCTCACAACATTGTGGGGCCTCCCGATGTCTGGGGCACTCTGGAGTGTTTTACTCTCAGACTTGTCTACAAGGAGCCTTCAGAAGTTTATCAATTACAATGCATGTTTCCTATCTGGCGCTGGTCCCATCGAGGTTTCCGCTGTGAGTCTCTCTGCTCTGCCGAGCCGTGATGTACCTCCAATCTTTGCAGCAGCAGTTTGCCCTGAATCTTCCCTATGTTATGAATCAAAATGAGTTATTTATTTTTCAGTATTTCAGCTTTTTGCTTGTTAAGATGGAGTAGTGACTTCTAAGCTCTTTATATGTGGAATAGAAACCAAAAATAAGATCCCAATCAATGTTTTCTACAGCAATTATCTTATGGAACCATGGCATCAAAATCAGAAACTTACTACTAATAGAACTATACTACTAATAAAAATAAATACCTGATATGAATTTCACAAGTATTTCTACCAATGTGCATTTTTAGGACCCCACCGTGCTCTTAATCATTTCTCTTTATTTTCTTCTTCACCTGGGGTGATTTTACCCACTAGGAAAGATTAGGCAATGTCCGGAGACATTTTTTGTTCTTACAACAGGATAAGTACTATTGGTATCTAGTGGGAAGAGGCCAGGCATATTTAAAAACTTCCTACAAGGCAAAGGAAAGGCCCCACAACCATTATCCAGCCCACAATACCAATAGTGCCATGGCGGAGAAATCCTGAATTGAAGGAACAGTATTTTCACAAACTTGAAGGTGTGAAAGGTGTCCAGCAGTTTGAGAGAACAATTAATTGTCCAGGATGACTAGTGCATAGCTGACATTTTGGAAGGTGTCTTAGTCAGTTTGGGTTCTTATAACAAAATGTTAGACTGGGTGACTTAAACAACAAACATTTCATTTGTTTCTCACAGTTCCGGAGGCAAGGAAGTCCAAGATCTAGGTGCCAGCAGATTTGGTCACCAGCTTATAGGTAGACATGAGATCTTTGTGTGCTCAGAGAGAGAGTTTTGTTCTCTGTTGCTCTTATCATACATAATAGACTCTACTCCTGTTGGTGGTGTTTTACCCTCAAGACATGATTAAACCTGATCATCTCCCAAAGGTCCTACCCCTTAACACCATCACACTGAGAATTGGGGCTTCAGCACATGAATTTAGGGAACACACAAATATTCAGCTCGTAACAGAAGAAGACACCTCAGCAAGCAATTATGTATGAGATGTAGTTTAAAATAAGCTTGAGAGTTTCAGTGCAATGCTAATTTGTGTGTGGTTTCTGTTTGTTTGTTTTGTTTTGTCCAGAATGGATTTCTAGCATCCACCTTCCTTCCTGATTTAGGCCCTCGACTGCATGCAGGATCTATGTCCTGCAGTACCTCCTCTCACACTACAGAAGCCACAGGAAAGATTTCTGTCTTGTCTAGTGATAAAGGTGCCCTGCAGCAGCAATAGCAGCATCCTGGCCAAACCGTTTGGCTAAAATAGTTATTGTATTTCCAAGAATGCCTTACCAACTGACCTTTGCCCACACACTTTTCAAAACCTAGTTTCCAGCCTCCCCTTAAGTCTGTCATTATATTCCACTTCCATTGCTGGAAAACTAGGTTTCCAAGCTTGTAGTCACAGACCTTGTCAGATATAACGGGTCACCACTGAGGGTTTTCCTATAAGAGGAATGATGCCATCATACCTTTGCACTAGGATTTTGGCTCTGACCAGTGTGTGCTATGGATGAAGAAAAGGAAGGGTTAGAGATAGTAAGAAGAATTATACTATGGTGGTCTTGACAAGACATAATAAATTATGAGCTTAAACTAGAACAAGGGAGGAAAAGAAAAAATGTGATAGTGGAGATATAATGGGTAAATTGATATGACATGGTGATTGCAAGGATGAGGGGAAAGAGTAAAAGAGGAAAGGTGGTACTTGACGACTCTTAAGATAGTAGTAAGAGTGGAACCTTGATTCTACTCTAGGGGAACAATATTGTGAGCCAGACTTTGAGATGCCTGGCAGTGTTTTCATATCAAATATAGAAATTTGAAGAAGCTTAATTAGATTCCTTTTGGAAATACTGTATCTGAAGCAGCAGAAAAATACATTTGATAAGGCTAATCACTTATTTTGTGCTTACTTCTTATGTAATGTTAATTACTGGTCCACAAATATTACTAACCCATACCATAGTACCTTAATAGTGAAGATATCATTATTTGCTTTCACTTATTATAGCATTGTAGCATTTAAAGTAATTATATCAAAAGTTGTGATTATGTATAGAGACAGTTGGCTAAATAATATAATTCTAGACAAAGTTCCCATAAACTTTACATTATTGGGAATAGTTTGTAATCATAAATATTAAGCCAGGGCATACCTAAAATATATATAGTAATTACATTACTATACATACTATAATACTCTATAACTATAGAATATATATCAGTGGGCCAAAGTAGGTTTACAGTTGTGAGTACATGAAACAGAAGTTATTCCTGTATTATTATTTATTAATTATTGTATTATTTTTTTGTATTACCACTGTAAACCTACTTTGGCCCAATCTTGTATAAATAATTAAAAGAAAACATATAAAAAGGTGAAAAACAAAAATAACTTTTTACTGTTTTTAAATCCCTGCATTACTCTTTTAAAAAAATATTATACACTCAGCTTGCTCACAACAAGATGCAAACTTGATTTATTCATGCTAATTATCTTCTTTTTACTGTACTTCCTAATCATCCTCACATCACTCTACCCAATGATGAGGACATTAATGAACAACAAAATAACTGGGGAATAAGTCAACCAAAATAGAATATTTGCCAAAATAAATAAAAATATCACATTAGTAATGGCACTACTCTAGAAGGAAATCAAAACAAAATTATTTGTTTCAGGCAAGATTACTATAGTAAAAATTATTTTATGAAAACTTGGAAATTATTCTTTCTGGTATTGTTTAAGCTATTCCTAAGAGATATCAAGTAGCTCCAACATTTGTAGCTAAAAAATATGCATTTCAAATTACATAAAATATTAGATAATGAATGTCAATACTTAATTTGTCTCTGCCTTATTAGAGAGAGAGAGAAAGAGAGATTGTCCTCTGTAACTTTAGATTTAACTTTAATTGCTCTAGTTAAAGACAACTTCTGGGACCAATAACTCCCTCAATCTTCCAAGATATCTCAATAAACTTTTCCTTTCTAATAAGTTTTACACCTCTCTCTCATCCTATTGATAAGACTCACTTATCAATATATGGAGCTCATCACTTCAAATTAACCAAAAACCAATTAAATTAGGCATGGATAACATAGTCACAATAGATTTGTCTTATCCCCCCCACCTGTCTTTTCTCTTAGTTGGCTTATGAGTCTAAAGTAACGGAAAGGGAGTTTCTGTAATGTATCTCAATGTTGGAGAACAGACTAACTTTCTATTAGCTTCTCCCAACAGCAATAAGCACCTTTTTCCACATTTCTTTTTACCTCTGCCTACTGATAATGAAACAGAAACTGTCTGATAATTCAAGTTGGAGGCCATGCATTAGAGAAGTAGAAACTTGGTGGAGAATATTAATAAAAGAAACAAAAGAACCAAGAACTTATGTTGGGAGAGGACAAAAAGTAGAGTCCAAAAATAATGCTCTCTCTTGAGCATGGGGTATCCACACAGTCTCTTCTGAAATTTTAGGAGTGAGGCTTCTATATCAATTGTGTAAGCCAAGGGAAAAACAGAATAAGCTATATCTCTACCTCATTGTGAAACTTGGTATTTGGGTTGGAATATTTATGCTTAAAAAAATAATGAAATTTTCTATGATTTCCTGCATTTAGTGAAACGACATTATCTACAAGTGTTATAATTTGGAGGAGGCACTGTCTATGATATTCTTATACTCTGACACAATATTTGGCTGTGCCTTAACCAAATTATGCCATAGAACCAAGGTTGACAACACACCACTATGACAATTAAAATATGAATATAAGGTATTAAAAAAGAGTAAGAGTAAGGAGGAACCAGAAGGCAAGAGAGAGGAAACTCTTTGGGGATTTTACCCTTCCAAGATTTTGCACGTTTGTAGTGGCCTCACCCTCCTAGCCTATCTATTGTTTAAAGTAAGTAGTTTTGAAAAGGAGTGAGAGCAAATGAAGAAAATTCCAATTTTTAAACACTTGGGAAATAATGATTAACATGCTTCTGATATATTTTCTGTGAATGATTGAAGACAAGAACAGCATGGAAATAGACATTGCTTAGGTAATGTTTGAAAGGAGATTGTTATATCCAAGAGTTAATAGTCAACCTCAGAGTATATGATGTGTCTGAAATTCTCATTTACTTCTCAGTAGCACACGAGGTTAATTCAAGTGACAGCGATAAGAACCAAAAATATCTAGAGTTACAAAAACTAAGTATGAGAGCCTCATCATATTTCTGAAGTGATTTGGGTAAACATGCTATAGAAAACATACCCTATCAAGGAATTGCTTCTTAGTGCTGGGGAATAGCACAAGTCCTATGACTGTTCGTGAAAAAGGTCAGAGTATCAAGCTCAAGCTAATTAATTCCCCTCACATAAATTTTGCCAGTTCAGGCTGCTGCTCACTGAATAGATACCCAGCATCTCCAGGCCCAGGTTCAATAAGTGAGAAGTTTGTCAATCCAGGTACAGTTTCAATAAATGGCCTATCATACTTGCTGAAACCCTACAATGTCTTTAGGGATCTAAAATGAGTTATACAGGATTTGTGATGAGGGCAGTTATCACAATAGGATTGCTGCTCACCCCTAGTTGGTTATAAAGAGCTTCACAAACTTTACCAAAATGCAGCAGAAAGTGACTATTGTTCAGAGCATTGTAGCAGACCCTGGTTAGGTACTCACCCACCCCACTGTTTGTTTGTTTGTTTGTTTGTTTGTTTGTTTTTTAGCATGCCGAAAGAAAATTTCACAGCTTCTCTTGAGGTTAGTGTGAAGATCCATGTGATAAGGTTTGGCCAATGAAATGTGAATGGAAGGGGTGGGAACCTGCTTCTTTCCGTCTTGTATGCTAAAATCTCTCAGAGATAATTAACTACATCCATAAGACTCAGATATTACTGTGTCACATGGCAAAAAAATACTAGAATCCCCTATTGACAACCTTTGAGAAAAAGCTGGCCCAGGAGAGACAGGCAATCTGCATGGTAGATGTGTGTGTGTGTGTGTGTGTGTGTGTGTGTGTGTGTGTGTGTGTTAAGGCACTAAGATTTGGAGGTTATTTTCTATAGCAACTAGCGTTGATCATCCTGTCTCATACAGACAAATTTTAAATCTGCCTTTCCAAAGTGGTCTGGCAACTTTAGAAATCATGACTCATTCTCCTCCAAGGTCCTTCAAAACAGGTAAAGGGTAAGCATTTAGATGTACAACTGCTCCAAGATGTGCACCGGGCCTCTATTTTCATAACTAAACAGCCTAAGCTGAGCAGACTTGTGTCAGCTGGCAGACACTTTAATAGCCACAGTTCATCTCACTACAATTAGAAAGTGTCCACTCATGAAGGATATGAAAAATTATTTTTCTCATTTTATGAATATCCTACTCTATCTGAATTCTGAGCAATAGAGACACTTTGAGAGTTGTTCACTATGAAGAAGCGTTTTAATGACAAGAATAAAAAAGTCAAGGTAACGCCTTATTCTTTACAGGACTGAAAATTTGAAAGGTTTAATGAAGCTCTATTTAAATATGCAAAACAGAAAAAAGATGGCAGCTGGCAGGACAGAGGTGAGAGAGAGGAAGTGATTGAGTGAGGGTATGAAAGGAGAGTGTGTGGATGTGCGTGGTGTGTGTGAGTGAGTGAGGGAGGGAAAGTGAAATCTCGCAGGAGCAGCAGGGGTTGGCAGACAGGCTCTCCTTGACGAGGAGAGACTACCACCATTGCGAGCACTCCACAGACAGCGGGACTCCAGCACAGAGCCCACACCATCTTGAAAGGGAGAACAGCCTTTTTTAGGAACTCATCAGCACCACCAACCAGACAGGCCTTGAAATTGCCCTGTGACTCAGCAGCCACTCCAGCCAAAATTGTGCTACCCCAGCTGCAGACCCAGGAACCCTGGGACCTCCACCTCCAAATGAGCACTACTTGGCAGCAGTAAGTGCAACCTCCCCCTCCTCAGTGGCAGAACACCGGATTCATGCATTTCCAACTGGATTCATGCATTTCCAGCTGTGGAGGGCACTCCACTCCTTAGGCAGTGCTTGGGAGCTACCGAGAGCCCCTGAGGGTGTGATTCTGCATAGACAAGGGCGCGGAGCTCTGCAGTAGAAATTCTGAATTCCCTCTTCCTGGATAATTGCCCACATTCACCCCAGCGGCTCAACTGCAGTTCCAGGACCCCCAGAGTGCACCAGAACTCTGCACCCAGCAAGTGCACCACCACAGAGGCGAAGTTCCAACAGGCAGGCACCCTGAGCCCATCTACCCACAGGGTGCTAGTGGGAGCCACTGTGAGCTCTCCCTGGGTGTGATCTTGAACAAGCAGGGGCACACTCCCCCCAGCAGTAGAAGTTTTGAATTCACTCATCCTGGATAGCAGCCCACAGGCACCTCAATTGCGCAGCTACACTGCCATGGCCCTTCAGAGTGCTTCAGTGTGCCTTGCTGGCAAACGTACCGTGGGTGCACCTGTGAGCTGCCACGGGGAATAAGCGCCTATCCACCACAGGTGCAACAGCAAAAGCTGGGTCTGCCCACCCCAATACTGCAGAATTCTGAGCACCACAGTCACGCCTTTCCAGAGAGCAGGCCCCCTGAGCCTCACCACCCCAACAGACAGTTCCTGGGTGCCACTGTGAGTTCCTGCTGGGCACACGTGATTTCAGTTAAGGGTTCAAGACAGCAAAAATTGGGACACTCCCCTCCATGGCTGCTAACTTCTAGACACCACAGTTGTGCCTCTCAAGCTCACAGACATATATCAAGAGAGCCCAAATAGCTCAAGTAGGGAGCTACATTAGATTAACAAACCCAGGAGAACTGAGAGATTATGCCAGTAGCACCATCCCCAAAAGAACCTGGGTAGCAAAACAATTGGATCTACAATAAAAACATTACAGGAAAACATGGGAAGAATAAAAGCAATCCCCAAAGGAAAGAAAAAGAGGAACCACCAGAAAGGGAGTTAAATGAATTTGAGGCTAGCAGCCTATCAGAGATAGAATTCACAGTAATGGTTATAAGAATGTTTAAACAGATGGATGACAAATACACACAACTCATTGACAAATACACACAACTCAATGAGAACTATAAGGAGCTGAATAAAAATGTCAGCAAAATTAAAAGAAACCAAGAGGAGATGAAGAACAACATAGCTGCAATAAAGAACACATTGGAAGGTCTAAACAGTAGACTAGAAGAGGCTGAGGACCGCATCAGCGAATTAGAAGACAAAGTAGGAAAAAACACACAAACACAGCAACAACTGGAAAGAAGACTTAAAAAGCAATGGGAGAGCCGAAGGGAGCTTTGGGACAACACAAAATGAAACAACATTAGCTTAATAGGGATACTAGAAGGAGAGGAAGAGAAGCAAGGAATAGAAAACCTGTTTGAAGAAATAATGACAGAAAACTTCCCTGATATTGGCAAGAAAAAAACTATGCAAGTCCAAGAAGTACATAGAGTCCCAAACAAGTTGAATCCCAAAAGACTGACACCAAGACACATCATAATTAGATTGGCGAACACCAACGGCAAAGTAAGAATCTTAAAGGCTGCCAGAGAGAGACAGAAAGTTACCTACAAGAGGTCTCCTATCAGAATATCAAGTGATTTCTTAATAGAAACACACCAGGCCAGAAATGAAAGGAATGAAATATACAAAGTGATGCAAAGCAAAGGACTGAATCCAAGAATACTATACCTGGCAAGGCTATCATTCAAAACTGAAGGTGGAATCAGGAGCTTCACAGACAAAAAGGGGCTAAGAGAGTTTATCACTACCAAGCCAGCAATGCAAGAAATGCTAAAGGGACTGCTGTAAAAAGAAGAAAGAGAAAGTCAAGAGGAAACACAAACATTAAGGAAAAATATTACAACAAACATGTACTTGTGAATAATAACATTAAATGCAAATGGATTAAATGCACCAATCAAAAGACTTAGGGTAGCTGAATGGATAAGAAAACATGACCCATATATTTACTGCCTATAAGAGACCCACCTCAGAGCAAAGGATTCACACAGAATGAGAGCAAAGGGATGGGAAAACATTTTTCAGGCAAATGGAAATGAGAAAAAAGCTGGGGTAGCAATACTTATATCTGATAAAATAGACCTCAAAGTAAAGGCCATAATAAGAGATAAGGAAGGCCACTACATAATGCCAAAGGGAGCAATTCAACAAGAAGATATAACTCTGGTAGGCATATATGAACCCAATGCAGGAGCACCCAAATACATAAAAAATCTCCTGGAAGATATCAAGGGAGAGATCGACAAAAATACCATCATAGTAGCATATTTTAATACACCACTGACATCACTGGATAAATCCTCTAGACAAAAAATCAGCAAAGAAACAGCAATTCTAAATGACACACTAGATCAGATGGACCTAATTGACATCTTCTGAGCATTTCACCCCAAAGCCACGGAATATACATTCTTCTCAAGTGCACATGGGACATTTACAAAAATAGACCACATATTGGGTCACAAACAAAGTTTCCCCAAAGTTGAAAAGATTGAAATCATATCAAGCATTTTCTCAGACCACAACAGTGTAATATGAGAAATAAACTACAATAAAAACATTCCAAGAAATTCAAACACTTGGAAGCTGAATAGCATGCTACTAAACAATGATTGGGTTATCAATGAGATCAAAGAAGAAATTAAAAACATCCTGGAGACTAATGACAATAAAAACACAATATTGCAAATCCTATGGGATACAAGGAAAGCAGTCCTGAGAGGGAAGTTTATAGCTCTACAGGCCAACCCCCAAAAATAAGAAAAAATGGTAAGAAATCATCTAACTCAGCAACTCAAAGAATTAGAAAGAGAGCAACAAGAAAATCCCACAGAGAAGAAGGAAGGAAATAATAAAGATCGGAGCAGAAATTAATGACATAGAGACAAACAACAACAAAAAAACAATACAAAAGATCAATGAAACCAAGAGCTGGTTCTTTGAAAGGATAAACAAGATTGATGAACCTCTAGCCAGGCTCACCAAGAAGCAAAGAGAGAGGACCCAAATAAACAAAATCAGAAATGCAAGAGGTGAAATAACAACAGACCCCACAGAAATACAAAGGGTTGTTAAAAAATACTATGAACAACTCTATTCTAACAAACTAGACAACCTAGAGGAAATGGACATATTCCTAGAAAAATACAACCTTCCAAAACTTACTCAGGAAGATTCTAATAATCTCAATAGGCTGATAATTATGGAAGAAATTGATGAAGTCATCAAAATGCTCCCAGCAAACAAAAGCCCAGGGCCAGATGGCTTCACAGGGGAGTTTTACCAAACATTCAAGGAAGAGCTAAAACCTATCCTCCTCAGACTATTCCAGAAAACTCAAGAGGAAGGAACACTTCCAAGCTCCTTTTATGAAGCCAGCATCACCCTAATCCCAAAACCAGGTAAAGATAACACAATGAAAGAGGCCAATATCCCTCATGAAATATAGATGCCAAACTCCTCAAAAAAATTCTAGCAAATTGGATCCAGCAATACATCAGAAAGATCATACATGATGACCAAGTAGGATTTATCCCAGGGATGCAAGGATGGTAAAATATTTGCAAGTCAGTAAACATGATACATCACATAAACAAATTGAGAGATAAAAATCCTATAGTGATATCAATTGATGCAGAAAAATCATTTGACAAACTCCAACACCCTTTCTTGATAAAAACTCTCAGCAAGGTGGGAATAGAAGGATCATACATCGACATAATAAAAGCCATATATGACGCACCTATAGCCAACATCATATTCAATGGGCAAAAACTAAAACGATTTCCCCTAAGAACAGAAACAAGACAGGGATGCCCACTTTCACTACTCCTGTTCAACATAATGCTGGAAGTACTAGCCATTGCGATCAGATAAGAAGAAGAAATAAAAAGCATCCAAATTGGAAAAGAAGAAGTAAAACTGTCCTTATTCACAGATTACATGATACTGTACATAGAAAACCCTAAAGACTCCATCAAAAAATTATTAGACTTAATAAATGAATTCGGCAATGTAGCAGGATACAAAATTAACACCAAGAAATCTATGGCATTTCTATACAACAATAATGAACTTACAAATAGAGAGACGAAAAAGGCAATCTCATTTACCATCACACCAAAAACATTAAGATACCTAGGAATAAACTTAACTAAGGAGGTAAAAGACCTATATGTGGAAAACTACAGGACACTGAAAAAAGAGATAGAGGAAGACATAAACAGATGGAAGAACATGCCATGTTCATGGATTTGTAGAATCCACATCAAAAAAATGTCCATACTACCCAAAGCAATCTATAAATTCAATGCACTTCCCATTAAAATACCAATGCCATATTTCACAGACCTAGAAAGAACTCTCCAAAAATTCATGTGGATTAAAAAAAGACCCTGAAAAGCCACAGCAATCCTGAGAAAGAATAAAGTTGGAGGGATCACAATAACAGATATCAAGCTGTATTACAACGCCACTGTTCTTAAAACAGCCTGATACTGGCACAAGAACAGACATATAGATCAATGGAATAGAATAGAGAACCCAGAAATCGACACAAAGCACTATGCCCAATTAATATTTGACAAAGGAGGCATGAACATACAATGGAATCAAGACAGTCTCTTCAACAAATAGTGTTGGGAAAATTGGACAGATACATGCCAAAAAATGAAACTAGATCACCAACTTACACCATACAAAAAAATCAACCCAAAATGGATAAAGGACTTAAAAATAAGATGGGAAACCATAAAAATACTAGAGGAATCCACAGTCAGAGAAATCTCAGACATATGCCAAAGGAACTTCTTCACTGATACTGCTCCTATGGCAATGTGAACTAAAGAGAAAATAAATAAATGGGACTATATCAAAATAAAAACCTTTTTCACAGCAAAGAAAACCATCAATAAAACAACAAGAAAGCTCACTGCATGGGGGAACTTATTTGCTAATGATATCAACGATAAGGGTTTAATATCCAACATTTACAGAGAACTCATACAACTTAACAAAAAGAAGATAAACAACCCAATCAAAAAATGGGCAACTGATTTAAATAGACACTTTTCGAAAGAAGACAGAAGGCAGGCCAAGAGACATGTGAAAACCTGCTCAAAGTCACTAATCATCAGAGAGATGTAAATCAAAACAACAATGCGGTACCATCTTATACCTGTCAGAATGGCTGTCATCAACAAATCAACAAACGACAAGTGTTGGTGAAGATGTGGAGAAAAAGGAACCCTTGTGCACTGCTGGTGGGAATGCAGACTGGTGCAGCTACTGTGGAGAACAGTATGGAGTTTCCTCAAAAAAACTAAAAATGGAACTCCCATTTGACCCATTGATCCCACTTCTAGGAATATATCCCAAGAAACTAGAAACACAAATCAGAAAGGATATATGCACCCCTATGTTCATAGCAGCACAATTCACCACAGCTAAGATTTAGAAACAGCCTAAGTGCCCATCAGCAGATTAGTGGATTAAAAAACTGTGGTACATCTACACAATGGAATACTACACTGCGGTAAAAAAGAAGGAATTCATATCATTTGCAACAACATGGATGGAGATGGAGAGCAGTATGCTAAGTGAAATAAGTCAGCAGAGAAAGATAAATATCACATTATCTTACTCATTTGTGGAATATAATGAACGGCATAGACTGATGAACAAGAACAGATCCAGAGACAGAGAACGTCGATCAGAACCTCAAACCTCAGGGAAGCAGGGGGTTGGTGGGAATAAGGGGGAGAGCTCAACCAAGGGATTTATGTGCATGCATATGAGCTTAATCGATGGACGCAGACACCGGGGGGGGGGGCATGAATGGCGGGTGGGGGGTAATGGGGGAATAAGGACACATATGTAAAAAAATAATAATAAAAAAATAAAAATAAAAAAAAATAGAAAAGAAATTGTGAGTTAACGAGAACCCCAAGAATGCCTGAGAACGTCTTTCTTGCCATGTTAGCAGTCATCAGCTGTACGGTAATATTACCTGGGGGAAATGGGGAAGTATTTTGGACTTATGTTCCTGACCCTTCATGGGTAAGTGCCCTTACGTGGGCTGATCCCCTGCCTAATGTAGTCCCCAATAATACCAAACATCTTGGTGATCCAGGAGGACCATGGGTGGGGCAAGGAAGTATAATTACACAGGGGTCGCCACCCAGCTTCCCTTTTGTATGACACAAAATCAAACCACTGCTCCTTTGTGTGTAAAATTAAAGAGAGGTTTCTGGCTTGTGTGGACACCAAAGGAAGGGACTATCACTACTTGCTCCTGGGAGGGGTGCAGAAAATAAAGGACCTTGTCTATACAAAAAGAAATTGACAACCAGTTTGAAATGGAATTGCCATGGCTTAGAGCAAAGAATATTCTTACATGATATTATTCTACAATGCCATTGTAATTTTTCCCAGATTTGTACTACCCCCATTACCTATAATAGTACCTCGCACCCTTGGGAATCAATAAAAAATCATCTTTTTGGTGCTTGGAGACAAAGGTAACACATCTCTTGATATTTTAGAATTACAACAGCATAATGTACAATTATCCCAAACAAACTTACAAACTAATTCTTTGAATGTCTGGCAGCAATTTAAAAAGGACATGAAAGGATTTAATCCCTTCCACTGTGTAGAGGGTCCTCTGGGAAGGCACCTGAGCATTCTATATTGGCCCCTCTTGCCCTTTAGGCCAAGAGGGATGCTCTTCTCACAATCCAATGGCCCACAGCTGTTGCCTGTGCTTTCTGTTCAGGCTGAGGTTGAAGCCACATGATGGCTGGTACCATGGATCTGCCTCTTGCCCAGTGGGGTGAGCTGGGTCCTCCCTGGAGAAGAATCCTGGGTTCCCCAATATATGTGATCAGCACCGGGACCCCACCAGCAGGCCAGGGATTCCCAAGGCAGGTGCTGGGCATGGAGGCCATGGGGCCATAGGCTACCAAGGAGACAGAACTGAACCTCACATCATTCTGCTTGGTCCCAGAGGATGTCTGGTTAGCCAGAGATGCATAAGATTCCTCAGGGAAGGAACAACTTAAGACAGGCACAGTCGCAGAGGGGCCATCAGGAGAGAACTTGGGGGTCAACAGAGGTGGGGCACAGACCCTCACCCCCCCCAACTTTGCAGGGGCCTGAACCCTCACCCCTTCTGAGGGAGGTCTCCTTCCCCCATGGATGCTTCACTTCCCATGCCCAGCTCAAATCAGGACCCAGATAACAGACAGAGACTTGGCCGACAGCAGCTGCCCTCTCACTGCAACAAGACTTCTTTGAGTTGTTTTGTACCCATGGTTTGGGGAAGTGGGTTTTTGATATCTAAATCCAACCTAGCACAGGAATGCAAATAATCCTTTCCACTAATATTTACAGGGTAAAATAAGATTGTTGTTAGAGTATTAAATTTGACAGTAAAATAGTAGTCAAGTTCTCAGACTAATTTAAATTGGCTAAATGAAATAAGCAAATATTCTAGAAAAATTAATGGTACTGGACAAAAAGCTGTTCATAAAGTGTTAACTAAAATTTTTATTGGTAGTTTATCTCATGGTAAAATTGTGTAACATGTAATGAACCTAAAGCAGTCATATTTTAGTGCAAAAAATTAAAATTTTAAAGCTATCAAGACTACATTATAAAATTTTCAAAAGCCTCCTAATATTTAAATCAAAAAAGGGGAGATAGTAGAAGAATATCATGTAAGGAAAAATATCCTGTAAGTAAATTACATCTAGAAAATTTTTACTTTAGAAAATTAACTTTCATTTGTAATGCAAATAGCAAGACACCCGTGAAAAACACATGGTGTCAAAACAAACCAAAGGAAAATCGTTTGGGCAAAAAATGAAAAAGGATCCCAAGTCAAATTTATAGAAAAGATTCCTTTATTAATGTTTGGTCGAGAATATGTTTGTATATTTTCAGAAAACACCTCCAAGACCATGTGGATTCCTGCAACAGAGAGGAATTGACAGGACTGCTCCAGCCATGAAGACAGAAGAGAAACAGTCCAGAGATGGAAGACGCTGACAACGCCTTGACATACTAACAGTCAGCAGCTGTGCTTCGCGGCAGGTTGCCCAGGACCAAAACAGCATTACCACCATTTGTCCACCATCCAGAACTGAAATATCATTGCTGACATGTACACATAAGGAACTGTTTGACATTGAAATTGGGACTCAAAAGAACTGTTGGCCCAGAAAGAAACTCACTACAGACTGATTCATTTGCCTCTCAGCATAACCATTATTGCTCGTCTCATTTTTGGTTCTTATAAGTGTATTTCTAGTATCACATGATCTTAATTATCTAGGGGAAATAATGAACAACATAAACTGATGAATAAAAACAGACCAGGAGACAGGGAAGCATCGATCAGACTGTGAAACCTCAGAGGGAAGGTAGGGGAGGGTGGGGGTAAGGGAGAGAGATCAACCAAAGGACTTGTATGCATGCATATAAGCCTAACCAGTGGTCACGGACAACAGGGGGGTAGGGACATGCGTGAGGAGGGGTTTGGGATGGGAATGGGGGGATGAGGACAAATATATGATACCTTAATCAATAAAGAGATTAATAAAAAAATAAATATGCAAAACACTGCCCTCAGAGTGGAAAAGAAAATAGAACTAACATGAGTGTTTCCTAACCCAAGCCTATAATGCAACTAAAAATGTCACCGCCTGGTTTCACTCTCCATGTCTTGATGAAAGGTAGGATAAGGTAGGAGCAACCTTGGTTCCCATTTGGATGTATGTTTAGAGAGAAAAAAATTAATCAGACCTGGTAAGTTAGTTAGAATCAAACAAATTAAAAATACAGGCATTAAACACCCATCAAATAGCACCTTAAACAGCTAAAAATTATTTACCTTTTAACACATGGTGAAGAATTTTATAATCAAGGAGATACTTTTCTAACTGAAATGATAAAAAAAATAAATATGTTTTCATGAGCTGAATATATTAGTTAAAATATTTCTTTAAAAAATTCCAGATTCATCCTGGCTGGTGTGGCTCAGTGGCTGAGCATAGACTATGAACCAGGAGGTCTCAGTTTGATTCCTGGTCAGGGCACATACTCGGGTTAAGGTCTCAATCCCCAGTAGGGGACATGCAGGAGACAGCCGATCAATGATTCTCTCTCATCATTGATGCTTCTTTCTCTCTCTCCCTCTCCCTTTCTGAAATCAATAAAAAAATATATATTTTTTTAAATTCCAGATTCGAATTATATCAGGCAGAGGTTGATATACTTCTGTAGAGTGGACTGACTTCTATCCAAGTCAATAACCTGGATAGCATTTATAGAGCATGAAGCTAAATGATAGAAATATATTATATGTACCCAGTAAAAATGACTTAGGAATATGATTTGTTTGAGTATACATTATTATTTTAATTTTTAATGAAAGGGCTGCCTCTTTGGCTTGTGTAACAATATGGATTTCTAGAAAATGTAATTATCTTTGAAATCGGCATGGTGTGTGTGTGTGTGTGTTTGTGTTTGTGTGTGTGTGTGTGTGTGTGTGTGTGTGTGTGTATGTGTGTGTGTGTGTTAAGACACTGAAATTAAATTCCTCTATTTTTGGAAAGGCACCAAGAATGGCCTTTTAGTTGCATACATACAAGACAAGTACCCATCTATCATTTGGGAATAAAATTTGAAGTCTTCTAAATTAGAATGGGTGTATTAATGGATTCTATATAGTTATATAAATAATAGCCACACAAAAATCTTATAAATGAAAATGTTTTTCTTAAAACAAATGAATAAGTTAGTTATGACGGCACTTACAATAGGTAATTTGGGAGAAATGGCAGAAGTTTTGGGGGAATTCTCTATACACTATTGGTTTACCTTATTCATTGGATAAATTTCTCTGAAAAGAAAATGGAACCCACAAAACACATTGCAGAAATAGCAAAGGACCAGCAAAATGTGTACCTGATTTAAAATTTCTCCTGACCTGGCATCCCAAGCAACTGTGATAGATTACAAAGACATGGACAGTAATCATTGATCCCAATCAGTTCATCTACCAGGTCTTGAAAATTAGCTAATGTGGCAATGGACTGTACTTCAGCTAACAAGACTTTCCAATGGCATTTATTTACACTTGATTTAGTCTGATTTACATTTGCTCAAAAGTAACTCTAGTGGCTGCCCAGCCTGCATAACTCAGTGGTTGAGCATTGACCTATGAACCAGGAAGTCAACGTTTGATTCTTGGTCAGGGCACATGCCTGCATTGCAGGCTTGATCCCCAGTGCAGAAGGCAACTGATCAATGATTCTCTCTCATCATTGATATTTCTCTCTCCTCTCTCTTCCTCTCTGAAATCAATTAAAAATATTTTTAATTTAAAAAAAAGTAAATCTAGTAGGCTTTCAAGAATACTTCAGGAAGAGAAGCTGAGGAGAATAAGATTTTTTTTTCAATTCACAGAGTAGGCTCAAAGCCAGAGTGATTTAACTGCAAAAAAGGCACATAACCTTATTAGAGCCTGAAGTTGGTAAAGCCAGATATAGTAGTTATTTGGGTTCTTTTCTCCAAACTCTTTATTAAATTGCAAAGATGTATGGTTATGAACCCTTTCCCCTATGCTGGTTATAGTTTTTCCTTATCCCTAACTTCATCCTGTCTTGCCTGCAAGAGGGAAAGGTAAGTGAACTTAGAGTGTTATTTTTAAGACTTACTTGAACAAACATGATATTTTCTTCCTTCAAAATGGCATTAAGCACATTGTAAACTGGGTCCAACACTTAGGTAATCTCTTAGCAGTTCACCAGTACTATTATAAAGGAATTCTGCTTTATCATAAGAAATATTTTTGCTGGAGGAAGACAGTCTAGCCACTTAGCTTCAAAGCTGACTTACTTCCACTCCGCTAGTTCTAATTCTCAGTATATTGTAGCCTTTGGCAAAATAGCTTTAGCAAGAAGTAAGGAAATGCAATAAAGGACAAAATTATCAAGGGTTATGAAATAGCCTTTTGAGCTATCATTTACTTTTCCCTTAGACTAAAAATATATACTTTATGAGGTTGTTCTCAAATCAGTTTTTACTCAGATAGTTTGATGGCATAAAAGAGACATGATGAAGTTCATCTCTGGAAAGCACTGAGATTTCTTATTTCATGTGTAAGTGTTTTCAGCTTCTAGTTTAATACTTAAAGTAAACAAGTTGACAAGCCAAGCCTCATTTGCTGTCATAAACAAAACAGAAGTGTATTTTCTTGTCACATTGATACCGTTGAAATTAACTCAGTTATTAATTAATAGGAAAGGAGCAAAGGGAAGACTAGGTAGCATTTGTGCCAGGAATCTGCAGCTTAACACTCTCTAGGTCTGCACCCGGAAGATCCTGGGGGAAGGAATTGGAGAGCCCCGCCAATGTGGCTCGATGGTTGAGTGTAGACCTATGAACCAGGAAGTCATGATTCAATTATCGGTCAGGGCACATGTCCTGGTTGTGGGATCAATCCCCAATAGGGGCTTGCAGAAGGCAGTTGATCAATAATTCTTTCCCATCGTTGATGTTTCTATCTTTCCCTCTCCCTTCTTCTCTCTGAAATCAATAAATATAATTTTAAAAAGAAAGAATAGATGCATACCCAGTAAAGTCTAGGTGATGTAAAGAGGGTGCTTGTCTGTCAGTCATACCTGGGAACAGGGCATTGGCCAGAACAGGTGTGGCCCTGCAAGGGCTGGAAATCTAAGATACATAAGATCCTGAACGAAGGAGCACGCCCCCTTCTCTTGCTTTTGCTATTCCCTTCTGACTCCTGGCTTGCAGGGCTCTAATGCTCTACACTCACCCACATGGCTCACAGACATGTGGACCCCAAACACCATGGACTGGAATTAGTCTGATACTATGCTGGACCCAGCTCCACCATGGAACAGAAACTCTGGACACTGGCTTTGCTTTTAGTTCTGCTGGATCCCCAACTGCACCTTTTCCAGACCGGTTTAAAGGGAAATGGGACTTTGGAAACCAAGGGATATAATTCCATGCAAATAAAGCTTTTTACTACATCTTATCCTCCTATGGGGGCCTATGGAAATTATTATTCCAATTGTACCCCAAGAACCCTACTCCCACTAGCAAAGGAGAAATTTCACCCACACAATTCTCTGATAACAAAATCAGTAACTTAGGGTAAAATTCTAACTAAAATACTAAGTTAATGATTTTGGGAGAAATGCTTTACTGTTCAAAATAATGTCATTATAATATCGATTCTTAGACCAATCACAATAAAGACAAATTAGTTTCTTATCTTTGACTAAACAGAAAGTATGAAAGGCTTGGAAATGCCGTTAAGCAACTAGATATTAGGCAGTGAACACAAATCAGTCATTAGCCTTTTTTTCTATTCTACACAAGCATTGTCCCTGATTTTACATATATATATGTAATACACACACACACACACACACACACACACACACACACACACACATATATATATGTATATATTAGTTTTCTCACTTTAAAAAAATACTTAACTCAAACCTTCTATAAACTCAGACAGAAAAGATCAATAGTTGGGTGAACCAACAAAGGAAACAGTTCTCAATTATAGTAGGTCACATGACACTGAGTGCTTTCTATTTAAATAGTTTTACATTATCTAGCAAGTCTAGTTAAACTGTTAGACTACAGTTTTGTTGTGTGTTTTTTTTTAGAAGATAAACATTTTTATTCATTCAGGTGCACTTTCATGAGAAAAAAATGTACTGGGAAGAAGAAAAATTTTGCAACTCACCAGGGAGAAGTGTAGAAATAAAATTTCCTATTTTAGCCAGTTAGAAAATAAATTGTTAGAGCATAGACATGTGGACTATTTTACATCAACTGGAGAACTGTGGTTATTAAAATGATCTGTCAGTAGAAACAAAGCAAAGTTTAGGTGATGAATAGATAGCAGTTGTACCTTTACTGCATAGTCAGGGATTTATAATGAGCTTTAGGTACCATTTTTCTTTTCACTCTTTTTGGGGGGTCAGGGGTAAATAAACAGGGAGGACTGGAAACATCTTCAAGGTTATACTTTATGGTGGATTGCATTCTGTATTTTATATATTGTAGAATATTTATATTTCATAATAAGTTTTTGGAGGTAAAGCCATGCATCTCTTCTGCTTAAACCGTTGTCATGACAATCTTAATTATAGTCCATGAAAACCTAAGGGAATTTATATCAAACCTAAATGCCCATGGGTCAAAGACAGAATCTTTCAGATAATGGTTACAAACTCTGCACTTTTGTTGTAGAAGGAAACAAAGACAAATTTTAAAATCCCATTTATATAGTCTTATCTCTTTTTTAATTTATATACAACAAAATGGAAATTAAGATAAACATTCAAATAAAATAGAGTGACTCCCATACTATCTAACTAAAAAACTACCTTAATCTCAAATCTCTAAAATCTAGGGGGAAAAAATAAATTAGGGAACTGTGGTATAACTAATCTTTAACTATAGTTCCCTTCTTGACTTTCTATCCCTTAATTTTTCTGAAATTTGTAGGTAGGGCGGCTTAATTTCATGAATTAGCTTCTCTCAAGGTTCTGAACCAAAGTCTGATCCTCCTTAAGTTTGCCATATGCCAGTTTAATGTCCAAGCATGTTTATTCTAAGAACTGGTGTCTTTTTTGTCAAAGTGTATTGACCAAGGATATCCAATAAAACAGATATAGTGAAACAAAATGAGATTTAGTAGCAATAGAGAACATACACCAAACCTATTATGCAGGCAACTTGGAAAAGGGGATGATAACAAAGAGAATGTCTTACAGAGTTTTGGCTTCTACTAGTCGATTCAAAGCAGATTCACAGAAGTGGGGGCCCACTATGAGGTGGTTCCATTCAAGAAGTGGAACAGTTCTGCAATTGGTAGTTTCAGTAATTTTTGTTCAAGAAGTGGGAAAATGAAAAATGTATGGGGATGTCATTGTTAGGAAAGTAACAATCACTCTGAACTGATCATCAGTAATTTTGTAGCTGTGGTAGCCTTGGGTATGATTCTGTTAGAAATGCTGTGTGTGTGTGTTTTAAGCCTTGATCTTCATCCATTGAAAAATGGTTGATGTTCCTTTAGGAATACCACAGTCCTATCAGCTGGATTAATATTCACTTTCACATGTTGTTCCTGCTCCAAAGACGTCTGTGTTCCAAATTCCAGGTTCTTATTCATTGGATCCCACTCTCCTGTTTGCTTTGGTTTTCTATCAATTGCACTATTATTCTGTTTCATTCCCAAAGACATGCCTCTGAATACCATTTGTCTGGGACTGCAATAGTTTTGAACATATCTTCTTTATGTTAATGGCTTTATGGGACTCTGTTGCCAACCTCTGTCTTCTGCCAGGACATCTGTGTAATTATGACTGCAGGGTATTTTAGAAGCCTTAACTTCCTCCATTGCCTGCTTCAGAACTCTTCCTGATTTTCTGACTCATCATTTTTGTTCTCTTCAGTCTCTTTTGCCAACTACTAACTAGAGTCCAACAGAAAAAAAGAAACGTAGGAACAGCAGGTTGAAAAATTTTGTCCAAAATACAAATGTTTCCAAATATTTATGTTTGGCAATCAATAACTCATGCCATGGGTAACACCAATAAATATTTTATAGTTATTATTACTTGCTCTAAAAAAATTAGAACAAATCTCATTAAATAAACCTGAAATAATCAGTGAGGAAAAGGGATGTGTTTCTTTGTTTCAAAACTGAGCCAAATAACTTAGGTTTGAACTTCGCAGTGGTATTAGCAATATGATACTGTAAAAGAAAGTATTTAAGTTCTTTGTGCTTTGATTTCTTTCCTCTGTAAAAACAGATATGATAGTCTTAGCTAATAAGATTGTTGGCATATAAAGTGCATAATATGGCACATACTCCCTTGTCATTATTATTTTTATTAATGAAGGCAATTTCTGATGATAGTCATTGGAGGAAAAAATAACTGACACCAGCTATAAAATTGTTATTAAGAATATTTTTTAAAAGTTTTGCTCTTAACAATTAAATGGTTTTTAAGTTAATACCATCAAACAGGAATATATATGATAACAAGAATGGGAATAATTTCAACAATGTAACCTCTGAGATAATATACTAAGGTCTGCTGAGTAACAGTGATATTGTAGTGTGTATGCAATTCTTAAGTGCCATTGTTAGTTACACCATTGCTTAAATAATTTACAATTTTGTAATTTATATGTGCCTGGAGGCCTTGGAAGTAAGTGTACATTATAAATCAAAGGAATAATAATAATAGCCATAGATATTACCAGTAAATAAAATATAAGTACCAAATTATCTAAGTAACTTTTAAATTAATGTATGTTTAAGAGAATCAAAACAATAACACTACATAGTGTTATTGTTTTGCTTCTCCTAATCATTTGTTTTAACCCGATATTTCAAATTATTTACTCTTGCTTAAGACATTATATAAAAATATTTGAATCTTTTGCTATCCAATGGAAGGGTGGTTTAAAATAGACTGTTTTTGTCAACCCCCCCCTTTTTTTTTTTACTCCAAATATTGCACTGTGTCTAAACATGTAAATCATCACTTTCTGGCATGGATAGAGTGACAGTTTTCCGAGCCTTGCTTAGCAAATCCTCAGCACGACTGAACTCCTTCATCATCACCTTAAATGTGTTTACACAATTTCATTTTCTTATCAGCCAATTCAACACAGTCCCTCAGCCTCCAAACAGAGCCTTCTATTGTCCTCTGTACCTTTTTTGAACTCCACCAAGCATTCTCCACCTAAACATTCTTGAAAATTAACTTTAATTCTTTGCCTGAGGGGATTTTTTCTGCCTTCCAATTTTCCACTTCTGTGGTCTTCTCTTTGCTCCAGCATATTCAGAAATGTGTGCAGTTGCTAGGAACACATTTGAGAAGGCAGTGCCAAGGAGCACCCGCTCCTCTGTCTTTTCCAGGTGGCTGCTCCAGTTTCCTGTGGTGTGTGGTCTGTCGCGGAGGTGTCTGTCTAATGAGGCAGTAGCAGTTATTTAATGTTTTAGGTATCTTAGTAGATTCCAACTTCTAGTCTCTCTTTTGTTTTTTAACACTGAGACAGATTGGCAGGGAAATGAAATTTAAATGATAGTCACAAAAACTCTTCAACGTAGATGACATAAAAGGCAGTTACTAAAGTAAATCATATCTTGGCAACTTAATGTCTTGCAGTAATGAGAAAATTTGAAGTCATTCCTAGGAATAATAGATCATACAGCTTCATCCTTAACAGCAGCTTAAGATAAAATGAAAAAAGAAAAAATGCAATAGCCATTAATATAGGAAACAGCTATGAAAATAAAACTTACAAGAACTTATACTAAATCATAAATTTGAGCATCCTAGAATAATGCTGTTAAAAAATGGGGTGTAATTTTAGAGTTAGCAAAAAAACTTTTAAAAAAATTTTATTTCAGCAGTCTTTTAAACACAGCTCCACCCAATGCAAAGCCTGTGGTCACTGAGATATGTACAACTCAGCCTTCAAAACAGGTTTTGAAAATTGCTTTTTCTGGTTGGTATTTTCTTCTATAAAGTGCAGGTGCTTCAGTTTATTTGTTACCAGTAAACACTTCAGAAAATAATTTTCACTTCTAGAGAATTGATGTTTATCATTTCACAAGTAGTGATCAGATTCAAAGACATTTACAACTAACAAACAAAAGGGGGATATCAAAGTAAAGTAGAATATCAATGTACTAATTGGACCCAGACATGTGGCAGGGAAATAATTTATTTTCTCTCATTACCAATGAACTAGTAGAAATTGTTCATATAGAAAATCTAGATAATATAGATGAACAGGAAATGGAACATAAAAATCAGGTATACGGCCCTTTATAATATGTCTTTCTAGCCTTTTACAATAGTTTTATATAGTGTATTATTTTAATAAAAATGATATCCTAACATATCTCTTTTATAACTTGCATTTTTTATTTAATAAATATTTTTGATATGATGAAATATACTTCTAACAACATTTTATGTGGCTTTGGCACTCCATTGATTATAACACATCTTAACAATTAACCTTAACCTAACATGGGTATCTCAACTTTCAGTGACAGTGTAAATCTTAATCTCATAATTAAAGGAAATTGGATCTGCTTTGGATGAAATTGTTATCACATTGGAGATTTTTTGGGGGATCTGTGTATTAAGGGAAAGTTATGCATGGTGGGTGTAAGGATCATGGTATAGGGTGGAAGGTTTTCCACAGCTAACTCCTTTTTGCTACTTGTATCCTCCCCCAGTCTGGCACCTGGTGCTGGTAGAGTCCATGATTGCCTCATCTTCAACTTGGCGCTGATAAATGGAAAGAAATTACCTGAATTCTAGATTGCATTGGACCTGATGCTATTGATTTAGCTGCTTCTTTATGAGCATCCTCGGTTTCTCTCTTTCTGAATTTCGTCAGCACCAAGTGCTGGACCATCAGAAAGTCTTACACCTCATCACTTGGCTAAGTGACTTCAGACTCAGGCTCCTCTCAGTTTCACAGGTGCCCATTAGGTTATATTCTGTACACACTGCTATCCAAAAACAACTGGTGGGGAAAAGAGGAGTGAAGGAGTGTGTCTTCCAGGCCCTCCTACCTAAACAAAGCATATTTCCCCAAGCCATGCTAGAAGGCATACCTCAAGGAATCCCTGACTTCAGAAATTTCTAAGCAATATATCTTTATTTTAGAACCACCTTATTTTTTAATGATTAATTTTATGTGTCAACTTGGCTGGACTAAAGTGCCCAGGTATTTGGTCAAACATCAAGAATCATTCTGCAATGCTAACAGCAAGACGGCCATTAAAAACACACATGGTGCCTAAATAAGACAAAGAAAAATCGTTTGAACAAAAATAAAAAGGATCCCAAATCAATTATATAGAAAAGATTCCTTTATTAACTTGTGGTCGAGAATATATTTGTATATTTTCAGAAAACAACCCCAAGACCAGATGGATTCCTGCAACAGAGAGGAATTGACAGGAGTGCTCCAACCACGAAGACAAGAGGAAAAAACAGTCCAGAGATGGAAGACGCTGACAACGCCTTGCCATGGGAGCAGTCAGCAGCTGTGCACCGCTGCAGGTTGCCTAGGACCAAACCAGAGAGGGTCGAACCTGCATTGCTATCATGTGCCCACCATCCAGCTATCAATGCTGACATGTACACATAAGGAACTGTTGGACATTGAAATTGGGACTCAAACATTTTTTGTTCTGTCTTGTTTTGTTATTATATGTTTATTTCCAGTCTGCAAAGGCAAAACTTTTTAAAGGAAAGAAATGGTGGGAAAAAGATACAGAGGCAAAGAAGCATTGAACAGACTGTCAAACTACATTAGGAAGACAGGGGAGGTTGGGCGAGGAGGGCTGTAAGAGACCAACCGAAGGACTTGTACGCATGCATATAAGCACAACCAACGGATATAAGACACTGGGGCGAGGGGGCAGGGTGGGCAGGTGAAGGCATGTCCTGGGGGGTAGGGGAGGTCGGGAGGAGATCAAGGGGGAAAAAAAAGGAGACATATGTACTACTATTTGTAATACTTAAAACAATAAAAATAAAATAAAATTAAAAAAAAAAAGAATCATTCTGTTGAGGTATTTTTGAATAAGATTAACATTTAAGTTAATGTACTTTGTGTTAAGATATTGCCCTTCACAATATGGGTTAGTCTCATCCAATCTGTTGAAGGTCTTAATAGAACAGAAAAATGACTCTCCCCCAAGTAAGTAGGAATTCTGCCAATAGACCACCTTTGGGTTCAGACTGTAAGTCTTCCCTATGTCTTCCTTGCTGGCCTATCCTGAAGATTTTGGATTTGAACTTATGCAATCTAATGAGTCAATCCCTTAAAAAAAATATGATAGATTGACAAATATAGAGATATATAGGGTGTCCAAAAATGTATTAAATAATTATAAAATCGGTGATTATTAACTTACAGTTCATTTTCAAAATTTAAAAGAATCTATGGAAATGAATACTTTTTTTTGGTCAATTCCTACTTTCAAACTATTGACTATTCTGATCCAGGCACTGATGATAACAAAAAATAATGGGATCACAAACATAAAGAATCATTTTGTATGGTGTTTGTGCACCCTTAACTCATCGACTATTGCTTTTTTTTTTTAAACCATAAACTTTATTTTTTATGTATCCCCATTAAAAAAGGTTTAGTGACACTTCAGGATAAAGTTTCTTTGTTCAAAGACTCACCCATTATTTCAAACTAGAGGTCTGGTGCATGAAATTCATGCATGGCGACGGGGGGGGGGGGGGTCCCTCAGCCCAGCTTGCACCTTCTTCAATCTGGGACCCCTTGGGGGTTGTCCAACTGCCAGTTTAGGCCTGATCCCACAGGCCTCTCCTAAACTGGCAGTTGGACACCCCTCTCACAATTCGGGACTGCTGGCTCCTAACCACTCGCATGCCTGCCTGCCTGATTGCCCCTAACCACGCCCCTGCCAGCCTGATCTATGCCTAACTGCTCCCCTGCCTGCATGATCATCCCCAACTGCCCTCCCCTGCCAGCCCAAATGCCCCCAAATGCCTTGCCCTGCCAGCCCGATCACCCCCAACTGCCCTCCCCTACAGGCCCAATGGTCTCCAAATGCCCTCCCCTACTGGCCCAATTGCCTCCAACTGCCCTCCTCTGCCAGCCTGATCACCTCCCAACTGCCTTCCTCTGCAGGGCTGAGGGGACTGGAGGACTCCAGCTGGATGAGGCAGGGCTGATGGGACTGGGGGACTGAGGCTGGATGAGGGGGGCTGAGGGGACTGGGTGCCGCCATCTTGTGGCTGAGGGTGTCACCATCTTGTAAGGGTGTGACAGTCAATTAGCATATTCCCTCTTTATTAGATAGGATTAGTTAAACCTGAGAAGGAGTGAAAATTAAGTGCATTATCAGCTGTTAAAATGTGTTTACATTCACGAACACCCTATACCAGTGGTTGGCAAACTGCGGCTCATGAGCCACATGCACCTTGCGAGCCGCGGTTTGCCACTCTGTTAACTAATGAGTTTGCTGATCACTGCCCTATACTATCTCTGTCTATACACACATACACACACACATACACACACACAATAAAATCAAAGAGATTCTTTGTCTCCAACTCCATCTCCTCTTACAGGAGGGGCCCTGCAAAGTAGAAAGGTTAAGGAACGTGGGTTTTACTTTCCACCCCCACCTCCATCTCAGGCTATATATACATTCTAATATCTAGAACCTGTAAATGTTACCTTATTTGGCAAAAACAATCCTTGCAAATATAATTCAGACTCTTGTGATGAAAGATCATTCTGGACTATCCAGGTGGGCTCTAAATCCAATAAGTGTTCTTCTATGAGAAATGCAGAAGGAAATTTGAGACAGAAAAGGAGGTACTATGACATGGAAGCAGAGATTCTAATGATGAGGCTGGAAGTTAAGAAATGCCAAAAGTGCCCAGCCTATGTGGCTCAATAGTTGACCATCGACCTATAAACCAGGAGGTCATGGTTTGATTCCCAGTCAGGGCATATGCCCAGGTTGCGGGCTCCATCCCCAGTGTGGGGTTGTGCAGGAGGCAGCCAATCAATGATGCTCTCTCATCATTGATGTTTCTATCTCTCTAGCCCTCTCCCTTCTTCTCTGAAATCACTAAAATATATTTAAAAACAAAACAAAAGAAATTCCAAAAGCCATTGGATACAGGAAGAGGCAAGGAACAACTTCTCTTCTAGAGTCTCTGAGGGGAAACAGTCCTGCTTCTGCTTACACACTGAACTCATACTTCATCTTTCAGAACTGTGAAAGAAGAAATGGTTGATATTTTCAGCTACCAAGTTGTGGTAATTTGATATGCAGAGTCAGGAGTTCTCTTAATTGCTTGATTTCATCTTAGTTTTCAATATTGGGGAAAAACATAAACATATTAATATAGTGAAGGAAATAGCTTTATGGAGAGTAAAAGGTTAAAAGTCTCAAAAGATAGGGTATAACTTATGAAGCAATGTTCCTAAGAAAGATAAGTGGAATATAATCTTGAGCAAACATAAAAGGATTCACTTTACCTAAGAGAATGGCTTCTGTCTTTAAATTGAAGGCAGGTGGATGTGAAAATGGAAAGAGAGGAGGTAAAGTTTATCACACAGGTCAGTAATTTAAATAAATTTATACCTGAGAGCTCCTCTACATTTAGACATGCATTTTTATTTTACTCAATATTTTGTGATACATTATCAAAAGCAATTAATATATGTCTCTTTTTTGTTTCATTTATTCATCAATTTTCTCCATTTTTCTACTTTCATACCTTGACTCTTCTCTTGTAGGCACTTATTCATATGTCTTTTATCTATGATCTTTAATCTCTCCAACTGCATTATTCTTACCACATGCATGTGTAGATGGTGTTAGGAAATGTACCAGTGAACAAAATGAGAGTGGGAGGGGAGGAGTCCTCTTGTGGATTTTCCATTCTATTATTAGGAGAAGCCAGAAGAAGAACAGATGAAATGAGTAGGTAAAGCATTTGGCCAAGATGCTCATAAGTGGTAGCAAGAAAAAAGAAATCAAGGAATAAGAATAAGGCAATTCCAGGAAAGGTGAGGGTGAGGTTCTGATTGGGGTAGTCAGTCTCACTGAGAAAGTGACACTTGAACAAGTACTTGAAGCCAGGTCATGTTTTTTCCCTGCAAAATACTTACAAAGAACTTCCCATGTCATCAAGAAGCAATGGACGTCTGGAATGATGTCTGGAAGGTTGTTTAGCTGTCCAGTCTAATTAGCATATTATGCTTTTATTATTGTAGATGTATTCACTGATCACCTACTCCCTCCCTGCAGTACCTAGAAAAGTGGGCTTTGGAAAAATATTTCGGAAATACAAGAGCCCAGGTAGCAAACCATGGGATGTCTGGAAGGCGCATGGAACATGTCCAAGGGGAGTGGACTGGAGGAAAGTGTTCTTGGTTTGTTCAGCAAACACTAAAGGGGCCACTGTAGTTGGAATAGACAAATTTAGAGAGGAAAGCAGGACAGTAAGCAAAACATGTTGGGTTTTGTTGGCCCCTGTGATTCCAGCTTTTGCTTTGAGGTTTTGAGAAGCCTTGAAAGAATTTTAGTAAATTGACTGTAAAGGGCTAAGGGCTAAACCTGGGAGACCAGTCAATAGAGTAAGTAGTTCAGCAAACCAGAGTAAATATGATCAAAGAAGCTTACTTTCTTATAAATTATTTAGTGTCATTCTATATTGAGGTATTTTTAATTATCACAAATGGTATTACTGTACTGTATACCTCCTTTCCTTTCTTTCTTTTTTTTTTTTGGTTCAACTCAGAAATATGTTTCCGGGAGCTAGCTGTGCTAATGGGTGCACAGCTAGTCAATTGCTTCTAACTGCTGAATATTATTTCATTGTCAGAATTTACATCTTTTTTTCCTAACAGGAATTAGAAACAAGTTTAAGATTGGGATAAATTTGTTATTAGGGGCATTGGAGGACAGACACAAAGACCACTTTGTTAAAGGGAATGGGACATTGGGAGTGAAACAGAAAAGCAATTGGTTAGATTAAACAATGCTGGAATTGCCCAGTGGGGACAGTGAAGGAAGAACAAGGTCAGAGAACTAAAAGAACTAATAAGGAATTGGCCAAAAGACAAACAATGAGGTCCTTTTAATACAAAAGGACATTAATTATAAAAATAATAACAACAACACTAAAAGTAAGGTAGTTTTCTCTAAATATTTTTAATGTGTAAGACACCAAGCTAAAGATTCCCATGCATTAGTTGAGTCAGGGACTAATAATATATTTGAGAACTAAAGAGAAATCAAGATATTTGCTATCACATGGAAATCAGCAAAGCGATTTAGTGGAAATGACAAAATGAAAGTTTAAAAGCACAGAATATAATATTCAGAAGTAGTGATACTTAATTTTCCAAAAGTGAATACTTTCAAGATTATGACCAGATCTAGTGAATGTCCCCCACCTTCATAAGGAACTAAGATGTTAGAGAATTCTGTGCAGGAATATTGAAATTTTCCAAGATGATGGTAGGAGTTGGGGTGGAAAACTGAGATGGTAGGTGTATAATGACTACAATTGCTATGTGAGATAGGACAATGCCATCTTATCCTTATGTCCTATCAATGTGTACCGCAGAGAAGAATAAGGAGCTCATGCAAAGGATGACCAGGAAAGTAATCCTGGTTGGAGAACCAGATTTAAGGCAACATCCAGAAGCAAATCAAGTGGAGGCACTGAAGTATAAGGCAATTTGTTGTCAGCAGAATAGCACCTTCCACAGGGCACAGTAACCGGGCTAAAAGAAGATAATGGGAGAAATTACATAAGGTAATCAGAAGAGGGAAGAAATAGTTTATAAGAGGGGCTTGCACATAGGTAGAGAGATCTCATAGTTCTAAATTAAAAAATGGCAAAGTTGCCCAGTTAATTAAATAACTAATTTGGAATGAAATCTATTAACTTAGACAAGCGCCTTACCTCTCTGAATACAACCCAGGTAGCAGGCATGCCTTCATAATAGGAGAGCCTGTTTCACCCAGCTTTACTTGCATTCTCACTCACCCCACATATACACGTGCACATATTAATATACAAAACAAAATAAAAATAGAAACTTAAATAAAGTAGTGTGTTGTCATGTTGATTATTTGATCAACTGGGGAAAAATACAGCATCCAAATAACTACATTGAATGCCCTCTATTATCTTTGTCCCTTTTAAGCAAATAATAAATTAAATTAAACTGCTTCTGACAGTAAATAATTTAGCTTTAAAATGGTTTTCTAGTTGGTCCTTTGGCTGACAATTTTTTAAATTTCTTTATTGATTAAGGTATTACATATGTGTCCTTATCCCCCCATTACTCCCCTACCCCTCACCTCCACTCATGCCCTCACCTCCCTGTTGTCTGTGTCCATTGGTTAAGCTTATATGCATGCATACAAGTCCTTTGGTTGATCTCTCCCCCTTACCCCCACCCTCCCCTACCTTCCCTCTGAGGTTTGACTGTCTGATCAATGCTTCTCTGTCTCTGGATCTGTTTTTGTTTTGGCTGACAATTTTTAAAGTGACTTTTTCTTTTTACCTTCATAATATATGATACACACACAAACTATTAACTAGTTTGTTAAATAAATAAACAAAATCATTTTCTTACCTCAAGTTTTGTGCCATTTTCAAAATGAAATCTGATGAACTAGAGAAGTTTATATTTTGAGGAATCACAGTATATTTAAAATTTAAGTGATAAGTTTTATTTATAAAACTTTAAAAAATCATGGTAATTATTTGATTGCTAAATGTACAGACAGTTTAGTGGCTCAGAGAAGATGCAGGAGTCATATAAACCTCTATCTCTGAGTTTATCTTTCCTTGTGTTTGCTGACATTCACCAATGTTCACATTCATTTTGAAGTAAAATTGGGCCCACCTTTGTTTCTGTGGACGTTAAAAATCTCCCACCAGGACTGATAGTGACTAGATTATGTCCTACGAGATTGCAGTCCACAGAAGAATGTTCCAATAGCTATTATTTTCAAAGTCCTAGTAGAGAAAATGGTCATGGGTAACTTCTTTGATGGTGTGAAATCATCCCAGAGCCAGAGAATTGCCTGGTGGAGAGCAGAAAGAGCCAAGATGAATAATGGCACCATCATAGCATTTTTTCTTTCATTCATTGAACAGCACTGAGCCAGGTGCAGGAGACAGGAATGAAACCAAAGTGGGTGTGGTTGCCTGCAGGAACTCATAGTCCATGGAGGGAGACTGATGCATAAGCAAATACTTTACAAAATTAATATATGTGACCCTTTAGTTATGGCTGAATTGTCTGGAAGAGCAGAAGAAAATGCCCATTAAGGGAAAGAAATCAATCTTATTGTTAATCTTTTGTGAGACAAAAGAAAGTCAAGGATATGATAGAAAACCTTTCTTGCTTCTCCTCATCAGAAAAAGCTCACTCTAGAGTCCTTTTCCCATGGCCGTGAGGTGTCTCTTCTCTCCCTGGCTGTTCTCTCCTCCTCTTCTTTCTGATTGCATTTATCTAGGTCTTTTCTACAGGGTGACCTATTATTTGTGCTTTTATGAAAAATGATGCAACAAAAATGACTTTATTTCCTGCTTTGCAAGTACGGGCTCTTTCTACGGCATTTTCCATGATGGCTCTTAACATGTCTGGTTCCAGCACTTGAATTTCTTCCTGAACGTTGCCCTTAAGCTGCTGGACAGCCCTGGTCTTGAATCCATGCACCAGCTGACCTTGAAGGGGTCCCTGTGTAAATCTGTTTGCACGCGCTGACATGGAGTCCATGAGTTTCCAAGCTCTGGAGCACTTCGCGGCGTGGGCGTCCCAGGTTCGCCTCTTCCCAAGTGGGCACCGAACCTGCTCTCCCCGCGGGCAAATCACCAACAGACTGCTGGCACTGGAAACCCTGAACCAAGGGACCTACTGCTAGTTTTGTGGGTGATTCCTGACCTGGATATAGTGCATGAATGCTCTGTATTAGAACAATGGAGTGCTGATTTTCGATATAAAATTCTCGACTTTTACATGCTGCTCCATTGTACATTTTTCCATAATAAATTTCCAAGGAAAACATTTTCAAAATCTGAAACAAACAAAAATTTTTAAGTGCCAAAACAGTAATTGAATGTTTAAATGTTAAAGTGACTTATGCACCACCCTGTACCTTTCTGGATCTTGCTTGGCTCCAGGCTGGAAAGGTAGCCATAACCCTTATTGGTGTTCACAGGCTGCAGTTCCTGAGATTCTCCAGAATGGAGAGTTATAGCACACATCGTTCTCTATTAGAGTGCTTCAACACCAACACCTTCCACACTATCCTGTGACGTTTCTTTATACAAAACTAGAGGCCCGGTACACGAAAATTTGTGCACTGGTGGGGGGTCCCACAGCCCGGCCTGCCCCCTCTCACAGTCCGGGAGCCCTCAGGGGATGTCCTACTGACAGCTTAGGCCCGCTCCCCAGTCTCCCTCTGCGGGAGGCAACTGGGCTGATCAGGGGAAGGTGCCATCCCCATCACCCCGCTGCTGCTGCCACTACTGGCCTTGGCAGCTGCAAGGCCTGAGCCCTGGGCCTCGCAGCTGCCATGGCTCACTGCTGCCTGAGCCTATAGCTGCTGTGAGCCCACGGCTGCCATGAGGCCCAGGCCTCACAGCCACCGGCGCTCACTGCTGCCTGAGCCCTGGACCTCTCAGCAGCTGTGGCTTTGTCCAGATGGATGTCCTAAAGACGTACACTCTAATTAGCATATTACCCTTTTATTAGTATAGATTGTTCTAGCAGCCCTGGGGAAAGTCAGGTAATATGGAAAAATGGTCAGGCTCATGGGTTCTGGAGCCAGATAGCTCTGCTCTGACAGTAGTTAATGTCCTTACTTTCCTCATAACATTGGCTGAAGATGAAATTAATTCACAGTATGTGGAAAGAGTAAGGAGAAAATGACAAGCAAAAGGGTAAGGATAACTGAGAACATCCTGCTATAAAAGGTTAATGAGAAACTCTGGAAACTCAAGGGAATTGGATACACCAGCTTTCCTCTGTTCTGGTGCAAGTCCTTTGTCCCAGGGTCATGGATCCCAGGTCCCTTCCCTTATAAAGAAGTCTGGTCTCCTAAAGAAATCTCTTCCCAAGGCTGCATTCCCATGGCCATCCACAAGGAATCTACCCTAGAGGGTTGATGCAGCTTTGTCTGTTATGTCAAGCCAGAAAACTGGCTCATTCTTTCATCTCTAGCCTCATTTTCCTCACCAGGTTGGTAGTTTCTTCTCCCATGATGGAGTTTAATAGGTTCCAAGAACCCAGGAGCCTGACTTTGGACATCTGGCCTCTGCATTGTGCCAGAATCCCTTATTGATTTTCTTGTCTTAGTGACACTAGTAGATAGAGGCTTTGCTTTGGATAGTACCATTTTTCCAGCTGAAATAGAACCAACCAGGTTCTATTTCAGTTCTGTGGATCCCAAAAAGTAGTCTTACATGTTCAGTTCCATTATTCGGGTTTACTTAACTGACACTTCACGAGATGGATCACTCTTGGCTAGTCCTGAATGCCATTTCTGTGAGTATAGTGCCCATTCTCATTCTTCTGAAAAATCCTATTTTAAAAAAGAAATCTTAAGTTTTGGAACCCTCACTCTGTTATTGCCTCCATAAGGTGAACCATTCATAGTATGACCCTTAGCTAAGAACATTAGATCCTAAAAAGGACTGTGGAGCTAGGCATGGGCCCCCCTTACAATCTACAGGAAAATATAACAAAGAGAGTTTCTTCAATTGAGTAGAATTATAACCAAGTCACAAAGAGAGGGATGTAAGCATTTTTACTTCTAGGAAAGAATATTGCTTATAGTATTAGAGACCAATACTTAATAGAAATAAATCCCTAGTGACTTCTTGAATGGAACAAATAGCAGCAGAACATAGTTGAAAGAAGTTAGTCTTAAATTAGCAAAAAAATGGTTTAAAATCTGTCTCTTTATTTATTAGTTGCTGGCCCTAAATTATTTACCATCTCTGAGTCTTTATTTCTTTTATAAATTGGCTATACTAATTTTGACTTCATATGATTATTGATTTAATAAAATGAGTAAACGTATAAAGTAACTAAAAGAGTATGATGATCATCCTGATAAACAATGAAAACTCAGATATTTATTACTATGTTGAATTCAACTATATGCAATTTTTAAGAGTCCATGGGGAATTTCAAATAGATTTTTCTCTCCTCTAAAGGAATCCAATGATTTCTTAAAGAACCCTATCTGGAGGAGTTAGATGATTTATGTAGCACTTGGACTAGTTTTCTATTTTCCCAAATAAAGAACTACAAAAGATTATGCTCTTCCTATTGCTGCATAGTCAATTCCCACTGAAAATGTTTGCACTGTACACTATAATGAATGCATTATTCTCTTGTTGCAAAAGACTCTACCTCTATGAGGCTGTATGTTTTTCCAGATCATGGAAGTGTTGAAGTCAGTAATTGACACTATTAAATACGTTTACTGCTGATGCAGTGACACAGCTGAAATGTGCTTGCTTTTCTATGCTGAAAACTGATGGGGCATTGAATCTGATTTCAATTCTACAGTGGATGTCAGCAAAACTTCAGCATACAAACCAAAGAAATCAGGGACAGTTGATAAATGCCCTTTCCGAGTCAGTCTCAGGAATAAGAGTGAATCAGATGCCTGTGGTAACATATGCTGTGGCTTCAAGCAGAGTGTGTGCATGGAAGCCATGGATAGCAGTTAAGAGCGGCTCGGGGTCACCCCAGAATGTAACAAAGCATTGTGGAGCCAGAGGAATTGGCTCTCAGCCTTACCTCAGGATCAGACTTTGCTTGGGGTTTGGTCTACGCTTGTGGCAATCTTCCTAGAAGGCAAATATTTTTATTGGGAAAGTGACATTTTTTCCAATACACTGGATGACTGGTAGAGTTCCAGAAAAAAAAAAAAAATCAGATGTATTTATTGGAAAAACATCTTTGTAAAATAATGGCCAGAAAAATTAAAATTTTTATTGCAAATGTGAAATGGGTCCTTCCCCCGTCTTTACATTATGCACTATGTGTGTGTGTTATTTTAAAATATGATTTTATTTATTTTTAGAGAGAGAGAGGAAGGAAGGAGGGCTAGAGAGTTGGAAACATTGATCGGCTGCCTCCTGCATGCCCCCTACTGGGGATTGAGCCTGCAACCTTGGCATGTGCCCTGACTGGAAATCAAACTGGGGACTTCTTGGTTCATAGGTAGATGCTCAACCACTGAGCCATACTGGCCAGGCTCTTATTTATTCTTTATAACAACCATGTGAGCCATATGGCATGGCATTTCAATACCCATTTTACGTATTAGGACACTAACACT
Source organism: Corynorhinus townsendii (assembly GCA_026230045.1). Classification (NCBI taxonomy): domain Eukaryota; kingdom Metazoa; phylum Chordata; class Mammalia; order Chiroptera; family Vespertilionidae; genus Corynorhinus; species Corynorhinus townsendii. The sequence continues at coordinate 99,819,027 of JAPDVU010000002.1, forward strand.
CAGGGTAAGAAAATGAAAACCCAGATATTTATTTACCTGTTACTATGTTGAATTCAACTATATGCAATTTTCAAGAGTTCATGTGGAATTTCAAGAGTTCAGTGTCATATAGCTAATAGGCCATTCCCGATAGCTCTATCTCATTTATTCTGATTCTGAGTCAAGTGTGTGTGGGGGTTTTTTGTTTGTTTGTTTGTTTGGTTAGTCTATCATAGCACCTTTTCTGCTTGCTTTATATCATTTACCAACCCAATTCAAAATAAGAAAAAATACTAAAATGTTTCCCTCTATTGTTCTGGTTCTTGAGGTAGGATCACAGAATGTTAGACCTGGAAAGTATCTGTGATAATGTAGTTCAACTCCTATACCAATAGGAATGGGCCAAATTATTTTTTTACTTACACTTCTATAAACTTAGTACACTTCCCTTATTGTTCCTTTTCTAAGGTTATCAAACATGTCACTTTTCAACTTAAGAGGTATATTCTCTGGATCTATTATAATTTTCTCAAGTAAAAGGTTAAATAAATCATCAGAATAATTGGGGATATGTTATAAATGGGCTAATTACTAAGGTGTGCACAAGCTTAAGAGAAAGCAATAAAGTCTTTAGAGTCTTTAAGTCTCCTACGCGTGAGGAACCAGGGGAAGGAGCTGATATTAAAACCCAAAAAGACTAGCTCTAGGAGAGAGCTAGGGCAGAATTTGCAAGGATGAAGAGAAGGGATCTAAAGCCCACTTTCTTCTGGATTACCAATGTTATGGCATACCTCCCATTGTACGAAGTTTCTCAGCCCAAGTGTTTTTTTAAGCAGAGTCTATGCTAAAACATTGCTTAGGAGTACAATTCCAGTGAAATAAACATGAAGAAAAGGTGAATGAGGCAACAAAGGGAGAGCAAATGTTTAAAAAGTGCTAAGTCCTATGTGATCTTTATAAATTTTGGCTATTAACCCTTAATCCCCTAATCAGATGTATCATTGGCAAATATCTTCTCCCATTCAGTAGGATGGCTTTTCATTTTGTTGAAGGTTTTCTTTGCTGCATGAAAAGTTTAGTTTGATGTAGTGCCATTTGTTTATTTTCCTTTCCCAAGGAGTAATACCAGAAAAAAAATATATCACTCCCCCCAAAACAAACAAATTAAAAAACCTCTCAGCAATGTCAGAGTTTACTGTCTGTTTTCTTCTAGGAGTTTTATGGTTTCAGGTCTTATATTTAAATCTTTAATCAATTTTGAGTTTATTCTTGTATATAGTATAATAAGGTGGCTTAGTTTCTTATTTCTCTTTTTGCATGTCTGTTCAATTTTCCAAACACCATTTATTAAAGAGACTGTCTTTACCCCATTGTATATTCTTGCCTCCTTTGTCAAATATTAATTGACTCCATAGGCATGGGTTTATTTCTGGGCTCTCTATTCTGTTCCATTGATTTTTGTGTCTATATTATGCTAGTACCATGCTGTTTTGATTACAACTTAACATAAAAAAACACACACAAATAATCCAATTAAAATATGGGTAAAGAACTTGAATATACATTATTCCAAAGAGAACATAAAGATAACCTATAGACATGAAAATAATGCTCAATGTCATGAATCATCAGAAAAATGCAAATTAAAACCATAATGAGATATCACCTTACACCTGTCAGAATGACTATCATTAATAAATCAGCAAACAATAGATGTTGGCAAGGATGTGGAGAAAAGGGAAACCTCATGCACTGTTGCTGGGATTGCAAATTGGTGCAGACACTATAGAAAACAATATAGATGTTCCTCAAAAAATTAAAGATAGAATTATCAAGCAATTTCATTTCTGGGTATTTATCTGAAGAAATAAAGAAAATGAATTTGAAAAGATATATGCACCCCTATGTTCATTGCAGCATTACTTACAATAGCCAAGACACAGAAGTAACCTAAGTGTCAATCAATAGATGACTGCATAAAGAAGAGGTGGTACATATGCACAATGGAATATTACTTGGCTATTAAAAAGAATGAAATTTTATCATTTGCTACAACATGGTTAGACTTAAGTGGCATTATGCTAAGTGAAATAAGTCAGACAAGCAAATGCTATTTGATTTCACTTATATGTAGAATCTTAAAAACAAAATAAACAGAAACAGATTTATAGATTCAGAGAACAGACGAATGGTTGCCAGATCGGAGGAGGGTTGTGGGGATAGGTGAAAAAGGTGAAGGGATTAAGAGGGACAAATTGGTAATTACAAAAATAGTCACAAGGATGTAAAATACAGCATAAGGAATATAGTCAACAATCCTATATAATAAAAGCCTAATATGCTAAGTGCCTAGTCGTCCAGTCATCCATTCAACTAATCACAGCATAATATGATATGCTAAGGCCGCTCAACCACTCACTATGACATGCACTGACTACCAGGGAGCAGACAGTCGACCAGTCGATCAGTTGCTATGACGTGCACTGATCATCAGGAAGCAGAAGCTCCAACTGGTAGGTTAGCTTGCTGCTGGGGTTCTGCCGATCAGGACTGAGCAAGAAGAGTTGGAAACACCCTGGAACCCTCCTGAGGTCCCTTCCTAGCTGGTCAACCTCCTGCATCCTTCCCAGCCCCAATCGTGCACCAGTGGGGTCCCTCGGCCTGGCCTGCACCCTCTCACAATCTGGGACCCCTCAGGGGATGTCAGAGAGCCAGTTTTGGTCTGATCCCACAGGCCAGGATGATGGACCCCACTGGTGCATGAATTCATGCACTGGGCCTATAGTATTGTAATAACTGTGCAGTGCCAGGTGAGCACTGGAATATTATGGTGATTGGTTCATCCTATATAATAAAAGGCCAGCCACCATAAGTGTAACGACTGGAACAACCAGAGACCAGAACCACCATGGCCCCTCACCAGGCTGGCCCCGTCCCCAAGTAAGTGGTTAGGGGTGATCAGGCAGGCAGACCAGTGGTTAAGGGTGGTCAGGTAAGCAAGCCAGAGGTTAGGGACAATCAGGTAGGCAGATGGCCCCTTACTGGGCTGGCCCCACCCCCAAGCAAGCAGTTAGGGATGATCAGGCAGGCAGGCAGAGGGGTCAGGGGCAATCAGATAGGCAGACCAGTGGTTAGGAGTGATCAGGTAGGCAGACAGCCCCTTGCTGGGCTGGCCCCAACCCCAGCAAGCAGTTAGGGGTGATCAGGCAGGCAGATAGGCAGAGTAATTAGGGGCAATCAGGTAGGCAAGCAAGCGGTTAGGGGAGGTCAGATAGGCAGACGGCCCCTCGCAGGGTTGGCCATGTCCCCCAGCAAAGAAAGAGGGAGGCCCAGGCCAGTCAAGCCATTGTACCTCATGCCTGTCACCTGCAGAGGAAGGCCACTGGTGGCAGGGGAGGGGGAGGGCGGCTCTGTACAGATGGCAAGCAGTGGCAGCGGCGGGGGTGGGGCCATCTGCCTGCAGCTAGGGAAAAGGAAAGCCCCGATAGGCCCTGATCTCAGGCCAGGCCTAGGGACCCTACCCAAGGAGGCCTGGACTGTGTGAGGGTACAGGCGGGGCTGATGGACTCCCCACTCCCACCCTGAGTGCACAAATTTTTGTTCACCAGGCCTTTAGTAATTATATAAATGTCTAACCACTGTGCTATACACTTAAAACTAATATAAAATAACATTGAATATTAACTGTAATTGGGGTGAAAAAGTGGTTTACTGAGCTGGCCCCATCTCCACAGCCAGCAGATTGCTCAGTTTCACAAAACATCTCTGGAGAAGGGGTTTAAAGTTGTGATTTCTCTGGAGAGTCTGAGGGTCCTATTGGCTGTTAATAACCCTCAGAAGTGTCAACTCCTCTGATCTGGATTGTGTTAAGCATGAACACTGAATGGTTTTGTGGTGCCTCTCACACAGCATTAATGAGAAAGCTACCGGGTGTGAGCAAGAGGTATGAAGCGTGAAACAAGCTTCTGTGGGGTCATGCCTCTGACCAGTCCGAAGGACAGTGAGTCACCCAGACAGAAGTTCTCTTGGCCTGAAGTAGAAGGAAAAATCTACTCCATAATTTTGGAATCATGTTCACCTTTGCTTGAGCTGCATCAAAGAAAAAGCTAGGCAATGGGACAGATGTCGGACCCATAACCTGGGCCTGGTGCAGAGGGCTGGACTACTCATGAAGGTCAGCCTCATGGAGCACAAAGCAGAAGCAGGAGTGGGGGGAGAAGATATGCATCATGCATGTAAAAAGTTTGAAAATATTTCCACACAGTGGCAATGTCCTATTTTGCAACACTCTATCTTCAAACTTTATTCTTTTAAGATTCCTTAAGTGAAAGTGGCAAAATAAAGTGATCTGGTGCTGTATCCGAAAGCTTTGTGTGTAGTCTTGGGAAAATTTTGCTTTGTCCCTTTTATTTTTTTTCCTCTTTTATTTTATTTTATTTTTTATTGTTTGAAGTATTACAAATAGTAGTACATATGTCTCCTTTTTTACCCCCATTGACCTCCCCCCAGCCACCTCTACCCCCCAGTACATGCCTTCACCTGCCCCCCCGCAGTGTCTTGTATCCATTGGTTATGCTTATATGCATGCATACAAGTCCTTTGGTTGATCTCTTATAGCCTACCCCCCAACCTCCCCTGTCTTCCCGCTGTAGTTTGACAGTCTGTTCAATGCTTCTTTGCCTCTGTATCTATTTCTCCCCCCATTTCTTTCCTTTAAAAAATCTTGCCTCTGCAGACTAGGAATAAACATATAATAACAAAAAAATGTTTGAGTCCCAATTTCAATGTCCAACAGTTCTGAGTCCCCATTTCAATGTCAAACAGTTCCTTATGTGTACATGTCAGGAATGATAGTCCCTTTAGCATTTCTTGCATTGGTAGTGATAAACTCTCTTAGCCCTTTTTTGTCTGTGAAGCTCCTGATTCCACCTTCAATTTTGAATGACAGCCTTGCTGGGTATAGTATTCTTGGATTCAGTTCCTTCCTTTGCATCACTTTGTATATTTCATTCCATTCCCTTCTGGCCTGGTGAGTTTCTGTTGAGAAATCAGTTGATATTCTAATAGGAGACCCCTTGTAAGTAACTTTCTGTCTCTCTCTGGCAGCCTTTAAGATTCTTACTTTGTTCTTAGTGTTCGCCAATTTAATTATGATGTGTCTTGGTGTCAGTCTTTGGGATTCAACTTGTTTGGGACTCTATGTACTTCTTGGACTTGCATAGTTTTTTTCTTGCCAATATCAGGGAAGTTTTCTGTCATTATTTCTTCAAACAGGTTTTCTATTCCTTGCTTCTCTTCCTCTCCTCTGGTATCCCTATTATTCGAATATTGTTTCGTTTTGTGTTGTTCCAAAGCTCTCTTAGGCTCTCCTATTGCTTTTTAAGTCTTCTTTCCAGTTGCTGCTGTTTTTGTGTGTTTTTTCCTACCTTGTCTTCTAATTCACTGATGTGGTCTTCAGCCTCTTCTAGTCTACTGTTTAAGCCTTCCAATGTGTTCTTTATTGCAGCTATGTCGTTCTTCATCTCCTCTTGGTTTCTTTTCATGTTGGTGACATTTTCATTCAGCTCCTTATAGTTCTCATTGAGTTGTGTGTATTTGTCATCCATCTGTTTAAACATCCTTATAACCATTACTCTGAATTCCTTCTCTCTTAAGCTGTGAGCCTCAATTTCATTTAACTCCCTTTTTGGTGATTTCTCTTTTTCTTTCCTTTGGGGATTGCTTTTTTGTCTCCCCATGTTTTTCTGTAATGCTTTAATTGTAGATCCAATTGCTTTGCTACCCAGGTTCTTTTGGTGATGGTGCTACTGACTTAATCTATCAGTTCTCCTGGGTTTGTTAATCTAGTGTAGCTCCCTGCTTGAGCTATTTGGGTTCTCTTGATATATGCCTGTGAGCATGAGAGGCACAACTATGGTGTCTAGAAGTCAGCAGCTGTGGAGGGGAGTGTCCCAATTTTTGCTGTCTTGCACCCTTAATTGAAATCACATGTGCCCAGTGGGGACTCACACTGGCACCATTGAACTGTCTGTCAGAGTGATGTGGCTCAGGGGGCCTACACTCTGGGAAGGGGTGACTGTGGTGCCCAGAGTTCTGTAGTTGTGGGGTGGGCAGACTCAGCTTTCGCTGCTGCACCTGTGGTGCATTTGTGTCTATATAAGCATGTGCACTTTCTCCCAGTGGCGGCTCACGAGAGCACCCATGGTAAGTTTGCCAGCAAGGCACACTGAAGCACTCTGAAGGGCCCTGGCAATGTAGCTGTGTAATTGAGGTGCCTCGCTTCTAAATTCTCTTTAGGGCAGATTCTATAGCCTCAGGGAGTATTCAGATTCCATGGTGTTAATCAGGGTGGAATCTGGGTGTGGCTATATTGGTTGCCTGGAGACTGGAAGGAGGGGCTATCTTTCAGGAAAAAATGGCGACTGGGGCCTAGATGTGACTCAGCACCAGACTCGCCACCACCTCTCCTGGACCCTCTGCTGCCCACTCTCCCCAGATTCCACAACTCCACCCCTTCTGGAGCACTTCAGCCACAGGTAAGTGTCTGTCTCTGAAAGGTCCCACGAACTAGGTTCAGTGGAGAAAGGCGCAGGCCCCAGTGCGAGGAGGGACCGCGTCTCTGCAAGTTTCTCTCTTGCTGACTACGCGGTCCCGCAGCTCTTCAGGGCTGCCTTTGAGCTCAGATCCCAAATCCAGACTCCAAGGCCTAAAATCCACTACCTCCTGCAGTCCCATGGATCCTTTTTTTTTTTTAAGTCAGATGCTTTACCTGTCCTTAGGGACGCGGCTTGGTGCTGGGTAGTTTCTCCCTGACCTTCTGGGCACAGAGGTCCGGCAGATTCTGCTGCCAAGATCTTTGATTTTACCTTTATCCGGGGGATCCTTGCCCTTCCAGGCTGCAAACTGTCTCACCATCTGCACCTCCTTCACCAATTCGGGCTGGATTCCACTCGTTTCAGCTGCTCCCTCTATTTGCTCTAGGACAAGGCTTAGGACATGTCCTTCTATTCTGCCACCATTTTGTCTCCCTCTGCAGTGAATCTGCTTTGTCCCTTGGAGTGACTTTTTTCTTCCAACCCATGTAAAACTGTGTTGCAATTCACGACTCATCCTTACCATACTCTCCCCTCTTGTCAACTCTAATGAGACCCACATCTTCTCTTGCTGGCACTGTTGCACATTGCCACAGATCTAGGATGCAATGCATTCCTTTCCAGATCATTCTTCACAGTGATAAGAGAATTATCTTTTGATCAAATTATCTTTTTTATAAAATACTTCATGTAAATTATTTGCCAGTTTTATCCGAACTTTTATTTATCATAGTCTTATAAAAGGTCCCATTTGCCATCTTTATAACAAAGCAATGTTGTTTTAAATTTCTAATGGGTTTGAGCACATAAGGGAAAGGTTGTCCATTATGCCTGCTTATGTGGACCATTGATAAACCTCCATGACAGTCCTTACAACATAACAAAGTAACTTGTCCTAATTATTCCTCTTCCTCATTTCTTTAAGTCTAACATTGAGCCTTGCTCATTTGGGACTCCATATAGCTATTTCAGTGACTATTTCTAAGTGAAATGTATGGGGTTTGCTTACAAACCTATTTGCATCTTCATTTCATTTGTGTCTATATAAGCATGTGCATTTATATTTTATTTTAAACACTGATTTAATATATTGTCAGAAGTAAAAACAAAATAAAAATTAAAAGAAAACAGAATATGGGGGCATGTGCTTATTAAACATTAGCTTACCCGGGAATATATAAAAAAGCCACTCTAAAAAAGTGTTGGTTTTGTTTGTTTGTTTGTTTCAGACTTTTAGGTGTCCTATTTCTAAAGGGCAGTAAGTAATTTTTATCATTTAATTTCAGGGTGCCAGCTGACCAGCTAGTCCATTTCTTCAAGCCCCAGTTTCACAATCTGCAAAATGGGAATTACAATCTTTATCTCTTGAGAGAGTGTACAAAGCATGTCTAGTGTAATTTCCAGAAAATCTATTTGTTTCCTCTCCTCATTCCTATGTTGAAAACTAATTTTCAAAAATGCTTGTTATATATGAATTTGGCAATAAAATGTACCTGCTGGCCTGAAGTTGAGGAACATTTTCAGATGCTTCTGGTGTGGTGGAGATTCTTTCACATCTTCATACCTTCAGGTACTGTATCATCATCTTCAGAAAAGAAATGTGATAAATGCTTTATTGACTTATTCATTCACCTAACATATTTTTATGGGGTTTCAATTTTGTACTACTCACTGTACTGAGTATAGGAGATTTTTTAAAAATAGCATTGGTGCAGGTATGGCCTCTAGCTCCTTAAACAGTCTACTGACAGGCACCTAGGGACCATTCAAGCCAGCAAAGCAAAGATCGTGTTTCTAGTCTTCTTCTTACAGAATCGCTTCTGGCCTCCTCACCTCAATCTCCTCCCCGATTTGAAAGTCTTACCAGTATTAGGCAGAGATTTAGATATGAGTTTAAGTATTTAATTCTTTCTTACACACTGTATCATCATTCATGTTTAACCCAGTAATTTTTACTCTTTGATAGTTATAATAAGTCTTAGTATTAATCACTTGTTAAAGAGAATGTAATTTCCTCTCTTCAATATTGTAGAAACTAACTTGACCTAAAAGTGCATTTGCATTTATTAATGTCAAACACCATTTCGTTATTCATAATTGTGATCCTTACCACATGAAAAAAGGTGGGGGGTAGGCCTTACTTACCTCAGCTGTCTAAATTCTAACAATTAATATTTGCAGATGCTGGGAAATTTACTTAGACAGTTGCTGCCAGGGCATACCTTGATCTACCCCTGAGGCATGGCATTAGGCTTTGAAGTACATAACTCAGAAAGGAATTGTGCAGGTGCAAAAGAATCCACAGATGAAATGCCAAGTGCCTAGTCTTATATTCCTCTCGTTCTAAAGACAATGTCATTGGTGGTTCTCAGGCCAGGGATTGAACCTGCAACCTAGGTATGTGCCCTGACCAGGAATCAAACCTGCAACCTTCGGGTGTACGGGATGATACTCCAACCAACTGAGTGACACGGGCCAGGGAAAGATGTTCTTTTTTTTTCTTCTTCTTTTATTTTAGAATAATAGAGGTGTTTTCAGAAGCTTAATTTCTCATGCAGTATGCATGACTATCACCCAGAAACAACTATAATGGTTAAATACATAATAATAATCTATTCATGGTAAGGGAAGAAATAAGCTATTGACTCCAGAGTTAGTATTACTTTGGAAAAGTTTAAAGAGTATAATTTTGGAAAGGAAAAAGACAGATATTATAACTACTGGCCTGAAAATTGAAAACAGATTTTAGAATTCGCATTAACAGATTTTAGAGTTAGCTTTTCTGCACTTGTAAAAATGTCTTCCTTCATTGATGCAATTGTTCCCCTCCCCTCTCTCATAAACATGACTTGCCTTTGCCTTCCAATCAGAACATTATTTGATTTCTGCCTGAATCATTACTTCTCAAATAAATACTGTTGCCTCTCACATTGACCTTTTATTTTTAGGTTAACAGGCCTAAGTTGGTTCATCTTCTTTTGTTTGTTTGTTTGTTTCACTAGTACCAGAACCCATTCTCAGTCCTGTACCATTTTGCTTATGTTGAACTACACAAATCTGTATAAGTGAAACTGGAGCTCATTTTCATGTATCTCTACTTTAGAATTACAATTTTTCAAAGAGCATTGTAAGATGAACACTATTATTTTATTGAAAATGTTCTCAATACTATCCTAGTCTGGATTTCTTTTCCTTAAAACCCATTAAGAAAAACAACCTAAAAAATAAATTTAAAAAATCACACAATATTTAAAAATGAGTTGAGTTATACTGCTAGATGGATCCTTTAAGATGAAAATGGTGCTCCTTGAATTTATTGATAGGAAATACTAAGGCTTCTAAATGTTAATTTAATAGGGTAAAAATATAACAAACCAAGAAACTAAGATAATGTGCTTCTAAAGAGAGTAGAGTTTTCACTGTTACCTACTGGTAAATTCTATCTAGATCATTAACAAGTATTTTCAAAATATGAACACGAGGTCCATCTGCATGCTCTGCACGTGCATCTTCAGGCCCACCTCCTGAGACTGAGTCTGTAGATATGGAATGAAGAACTTACATGCATCCTTAACAAACAGCACACCAGGGGATCTGATGCACACAAAATGTTGAGAGCACTCCCAACAGTATGATGCCTGGATCACTATATGGGCACTCAATAAATGCTGATTACCTGTGTCCCATACATTTCCATTAAAATGTGCAAAGTATCTCTAATTCAGATATTGGTACTAAGCCTCTGAAAGAAAAAAAGTAACATGTGAGGCTTATCTGGGCTAATCTATTTAGTCAGTGAAGCAATATACGGAATATGGGATTTGGTAATAAATGAACTCTCATCCTACAAATGATGTGTTCTGAGTCAAAATCAACTGTTACATCTTCCTTCTTCCAAGAAGCTGGCTACTAGCATTAAACAGGGTGTGGGTAGATGTATTTCTTTCCAGCCAAAAGCTGTACACAGATCCTCAGAACATTCAAATGCTCAAAGAATACTCAGCTTGCAATACTTGATTATATCCAACTCCAAATTCAGAATTGGTGACATCCTTAAAAAGGAAGGTATGTTCCACTCATCAACTTAGAAATGGCACTGTCAAGGTTCAATATCAATGTTATTATGATCATCAGGAACATACTAGTACTCACTTATTTATAAAAGTTATGACACAATTTTCAACTGACAGTGCTCAACAAGAATCAATACACCACATTTTTCATGTCAGGTTTTGATTTTGTTTTTGTATTAGGAGAGTGAGGGGAGGGGGAGACTGAAGGATACTTCATATTGAAGTTTGATTGAAAACAACCAAATGCCTGCATCAGTCTACATACAAGACGAGGCCTCAAGTTTTCTCATTTCAAGCCTGAGTAATTCAGATCATCTGGAAGGCACATGGGCTGCAAGGCCACAGATTCCAGTCAGTGTCACTTGCTTTTGTACAGGAGACAATCAAGCAGCAAGGCACACTATAATTTTTCTTGTATGTTTTAAGGGTTGCAAAACCTTGTGTTCTTCCCTCCCATTTTCATTGTCACAGCTGGTGGCTCCCTCCTAAGTGGTGTGTTAGGGCCCTGGAACACTTGACGTCTGTCTTCTCTTACTTGACTGACATGATGGGTGTCAAAATGTAAATAGTCTAATGCAGAAAGCACAGAAGTTCAAGGAGAAATTGCAAAACTGTTTCTGAAATGTCTCTAATGGGTTGTGCTCTGAGAAATGTCAGCCTATGACCTTCTCGCCTTCTCTCTAATTCCAAGCTGGTGGATTTATAAAGTTGTGCTAATGACCACACTAATCTATAGCCTCTGAAGGTTCGCTCTCCCCTAGTTGAATACACAACACTTTCTCCAGTAACCTAAAGCAGATTATTCAGACCTGGCTACACAGCCCTATAATTCCTTAGCTCTAAATTAAATTAAGCCCATTTCAGATACTTTTACTGGTTATTAAGGAATAGTGCATTTCATTTTTAGCACCTTGCTCTAATGAGAATTCTGTTGTTAATGAAATCAGTGTCATTTGCACCTTACCAATATGCAATTGGATATCGTCTTGGAATGTTAGAGATGGCAGGAGGTTAGAAATTTGAAACCATTTGGTGACACCCATCACCTTATGCTCAGGTACCGTGTGTTTTCTGTTAATTGGGGTTAAGCAGCCAGTCCTGAAAACAGCTAATCCTGTACTTGGTCCTGTGATGCATCTACGGTGCCTCCCTCTTATGCCAAAGAGCCACTGCCTTGAAGACAGAGATGGAGAAATGCCTTTATCATGGATCCTGGTAGAAGGAGTCAAATTCTCAAGGCAGGTCAAAAGCTGGTCTCAGAATTTGTGATTCCTTCCCTCCTCTCTCTCCTATTGTTTCCCATATTTACTGAGTGCCAGGTTTTTCCAGGGACCCTGCTAGGACCACTATGTAGAGATGAATAAGAAAATGTTTGCTCTCTCAAAAAAAAAAAAAAAAAAACAACAAAAACAAAAAACAAAACAATGCAACAGTTGCAACTATTCACCGGTAACATAAGTAAATATTAAAAGAGATACTGTGAAGATGGAAAGGTAAGATCTGCCTGCAGATTGATGAAATGCCACTGCCTGCTTCTCCATAGGATAATAGATTAAATAAAGTACCCTTTCCTCCTCTCCTGCATTCTCATGATACCTCACAGCTAATGGTCTGGCATGATCTGAGTTGTTCTACTCTCCCAAACATAACATGGTGTTTCACTCCTTCCACCCATTACTTATTTCACTTTTCTCAAGAATATTACATAATATAATGGACAAAATTACTCCTCCACATGTCCCTCCACTATTTCTCTGCTTCTAGAAACACACCACCAGACATACACATTCTCTCTCTCTCTCCCTCCCCCTCTCCCTCTCTCTCTGAGATCTCAACCTGTACATTGTTAGAACAATAAAGGCTAGTCTAGTTTAATTTTTTACCTCATGCTTCATTCTGGGGTTTTTTGAGTAAGTAATGTGATCATTCAAGCACACCTCATATTGTCAAAGCCAAACTGTGTACTGAATAAAACAAAGCAGAAAGATGAGTTTAGTGCAGAGCTTCTGACCTGCAAGTCAGGAACTGAAACTCAAGGCTCTAGGCACAATAAATTCCATTCCAAGTTGCTCACAGGCTAAGGGATTTTTACGGAGTAAGTGCAGAAATTATTTGGCTTTTTCAGCTGATTGGTTGTCTGGTGGTCTTCTTTCTTATTTGAGTCAGGGTAGAAGAGCCAGGGGAACGAGGATGTCCAAAGATGGAGTGAACAGACATGGCATTTGGGGATTAGCTGTTGTCCTCTGCTGATTTCTGAAGAGTTGTAAATTCCTGTAAGGTTAGGATAAGTTTCTTTTATGTACCTGCATTGACTGTCCCAGTTTTGTCCTACATATAAGTGACTCAATTTTAATTTGGTTCTACAACATGCTTATAACTTGTGACAAAGGTAGTTCATATATCAGGACCCACAATGGAGGCTGTCCCCATGGTCTGCTCAGCCCACCTCAAAAGTGGAAACCTAAGTCAGCCCCACTTACAGGAAATGTGTGTTAGGGTCACTGAAGGAGGAATGCATGAGGCTGGAAGTGGTAAAGAACTATACATTTATTTGATCATCTTGAAAACATATGGCTGATCCCTAAAATGGTGCCAGCACTGAGGGACTAGGGAGTCTGAGATTTTATAAGACTCTAGCTAGCTTTTGCAGAGGGAATTTTCTGGATGGGTCTAGATCTTGGACAAATATGGAAGGACTTAGCAAATGGAATGTAGTCTAAGCAAAACTGAATATCAGTTGTGACATAACCTAAAGGACACTTTCCCAAGGAAGGGGATATGGATTCCATTGTTTGATCAGATCTAGCATTCCAGCCTTTTGTTTTATGGAATAGGGATGGAGGTCATATCTTCCGTAATTACTTCCTGCTGAGGAAGGACATGGAGAGCATAGGGGATGGACTTTGACTGTAGTCACTGGAACACTGTATAGATTCCTCATGGTTGGAGTGAGAGGTTGCAGCAGCATGACTTCCCCAAGAGACTGGTTGGTGAAGGCTCAAAAAAGGTCCTGAAGGAAAGATGAAAAATGGCGCAGAATACATGGCTCAAAATGAGGATGAGGAATTGGAATGTTAATTGTCCTATGAAGGGAAGTAGCCAGGAATACCAATTTATATTGTTTAATCAGTAGTTCTATCAATTTGATTAATGTTCTCTAATATTTGTGGCCCTTTCTGTTAATTTTTGGGTGACATCCCTGACTAGGCCAGACTGATTGACATAATTACAACATTTTTCTTCCAGAAAGAGGCATAGACTACCTTTCCCCAAGGTTAAGAAGTCTAGTACTCTCCAATTTTGGAGGGTGATAGACACTAGTGAATCTATTTGATCCTGAATTTGAACTAAACTTTTGTCAATGTCATCTAGTTTTTCTTATAGGTCCTGACACAGTATTTCAAAGTATAATAGAGTAGTGGTTAAGCCCCCTATGCCAGTCCCAACATCTGTTGAGATACCAAGGGTTATGAGGAGTTGGATTATCTGGACTATCCTTTTGTATTGGATATGATGAGTTTATGGGGACAGGTCAAGACTGATTATTGGGGGACTACATCTATGTTGGGTGAGAGATAGACTAGAGTAGAGGTTCCCATCCAGGTGATCATCACTGTTTTGAGAAGAACTCTGTCTCCTGCTAATAAGGGATATAGAAAAAATAATTCCCTAGCACATGACAAATCATAAATTATAGTCATGTTTGATTAAGATGCTGGGTGGATTTTGTGTGTAATACCAAAGGCTAAAGAAACCTGGTGAGTGACTTGAGAGTTCAAAGCTGCTCCTGAGGCAGCCAAGGAGTTATTGGTCTGGTTTTGCTGCTTTTCTGGGCCTGGAGCTGAAATACAACTGAGGCCTAGATGTTATCGTTAGGGAGGAAAATGGCAGGGGGTGTAAACTGCCTGACTAAAGATATGCTAGGGGAGGATAGGTTATCCCGGTGCTGAGGTTCTTGTTTTCCCAGTTTTGCCCCTTGCTAGGCATCTGGAGCTTTCTAACCTGGTGAGTTTTTATACCTGGCCCATCATCCTTTCTCTGGGATTGGAGGGGTGTCTAACATTCTGGGGGTCTAACATTTCCCTCCTCAAGGATTTTTGGCACTGAATTCTTTCTGAGAAAATGGGGCATTGGGTCTCTTCTATAGCTGCATCCTGCTGAAAGGGGGGTGATGTTTTTCTTCAAAACCAAAAATCCTTGCTCTCTATCAGAGGGACAATGAGGCCTGGAAACAAAAGAAGGTTGTGATGGTGTCCAGAGGTGGTATTTCCTGAGTACAAATAGGGTTTGTAACCTGGTGGAGAAAATCTATTTTATAAATTTTAGTATTGTTGGGACAAAGCTAGAACAACAAGAATTATGACAATTGGTCTGGTGGAAGGAAAGAGACATTAGTTTAGATGGTTATAGCCAAATATTTAAGAAAACTAGAAAAAAAATCAGGATTTAGTTTAATTTAGCTCATGGGTGAAAAATAAAACTTTGAAGATAGTGAACAGAACTAGAGTGTAGCATCCACAACTGCATATATGGAATCTGTTGAAACACATTCCTCCCCCAACCCTAAAATTACCCTTATTTTTATTAAAGAGTCAAATTAAGACCAATTGGTTGACTATTTAAGTCTAGTTACAATTTGGTCTGATTGTTTGCATGAACACAATAAGTATAACAATTGATTATATGTGGTTTTAAAATTTCCTTTGCTGGAATCTCATGATTGAGCTTTAATTAGGGTAAAGAAGCTAAGCCACCTAGCTGCCATCAGGTTTTCTGCAGTACCTGTAGACTTGGGTTAATTCCTCATATTCCTGAGGTCCCCAAAATATCTTGAGGTTCTTTCCTTGCTGTCTCTCAGAAAAGCAACTTTCATTACTTTACCTGGAAAGACTGCCATGAACCACTGACCAAGCAAGGTACCAGGCCATTTCCAGCAAGTGGGTTTTGATTGGCTTTGATTAGTTTTGAAAATGCTTTCAGGTGGTGCCCAGAATCCAGGCACATCTTTTTCAAACATAACATTCCAGTCAAAATCTTGGTTAATAAAACCATAACTGGAAATTGGTCTTATTGAATTTATGCAAAGAAATGTATTTCCATGACTCATTAAGAATTTCCAAATTCTAGAGGGATTAAGTATGGAGAAAAATATGAATACTTCCATATTGCTTATAAAAGTGTAATTTACCAAATTATTCTAGAGAAATAAAAATGAGCTTTCTTATATCTGGAAGACAAAAAAATTTCCATATAACTAATCTTTTGTTTGTCCTGATTATCCTATCTAATAAAGAGGGAATATGCTAATTGACCATCATACCCTCACAAAGATGGTGGCACCCACAGCCAATAAAGAGGGAATATGCTAATTGATTGCCACATCCTCAAAGATGGCAGTACCCAGTCCCCTCAGCCCCGCAGGGGTGCCTGCCTCAGGAGTCCCCCAGTCCCCTCAGCGCCCCAGCCACCCAGGGCCACCTGAGGTTCAGGTAACCAGAACTGGCCGAGGCTTGCACTGCCAGCAGTGGCAGCAGCACAGGTGTGATGGGGATATTGCCTTTCCCTCAACACCAGGTCACCTCCCATCCCTGAGGGATCCCGGACTATGAGAGGGGGGAGGCCAGGCTGAAGGACCCCCCCTTCCAGTGCATAAATTTTCATGCACAAGGCCTCTAGTTTTAAATGTTTTTAGTCATTATTTAGAGTTTTATTAATTGTTACTTACTTTAAAAAGATGACCTATTTAGAAATCTGTAATTTAGAGTAAGTCAGAGTCCTTGTTATGAATATTTTCAAATACTTAATTAACATAGAGTAGAACAATGATGGTCTTTAAATGACAAACTTAAATAACATACTTATAGACCATAAAACAATTGACAAAAAAACTTGATTTTCTCTAAGATATAACATTCCAAGATAATAATTTCTTAATAAGTGATAATTAACATGAAAAGACATAAAATAACAATATAAAGTTTATATTCTTAGATTCAATGTAGTGTACTAGAGGCCCGGCACACAAAATTCATGCGCAGGTATGGTCCCTAGGCCTGGCCTGCAATCAGGACCATTTTTCCCAGCTGCCCACAGCTGTCCCTGCTCCCCCCCCCCCCCCCCGCCACCATCCACCCCCAGTTTCCCATTTGCCATTGGGTGATCAGTGCTTAATGGCCGGGGGAAGGGACCAAGAAGTCAGCTGTTCCCACCCACTCACTGGCAACACCCCCACAGCAGGTGGCCATCAGGCAACCAGAGCTTGCTGGCTGGAGAAAGGGACCAAGAGGTGGTCAGTGCACCTCATAGTGACTGGTCCAGTGGTTGTTCTGGTCATTCTACCATTAGGGTTAATTTGCATATTACCCTTTTATTATGTAGGATAGAGGCCTGGTGCATGGGTGGGGACCAGCTGACCTGCCCTGAAAGGGATCCTAGATCGGGGTCGGGGGACCCCTGCTGGGGGGCGGGGTGGCCTGGGCAAGGGGCCACGGGTGGTTTGCAGGCTGGCCATGCCCCCGGCTTTGTCAGGAAGGAGGTCTATACTAATAAAAGGGTAATATGCTAATTAGATCAGACATCTTCCAAAAGTCCTTCCTGACAAAGCCGGGGGCATGGCCAGCCTGCAAACACCATGGCCCCTGCCCTGGTGGTCCTGTCCCCCAGTGGGATCCTCCCACTCTGATCCGGGACCCCCATCAGGGAAGGTCAGCCGGCCCCCACCCATGCACCAGACCTCTACCCTATATAAAGGCCCCCACCCATGCACCAGCCCTCTGTTCTATATAATAAAAGGGTAATATGCAAATTGACCCTAATGGCAGAATGACCACTGGACCAGTCACTATGAGGCACAACGACCACCCCTTGGTCCTTCTCCCTGGCCGGTAGGCTCTGATCGCCTGAAGCAACCTTCTGCGGGGGCAGGGCCGGCGAGCAGGCAGGAACAGCAGACATCTCGGTTCCTTTCCCTGGCCATCAAGCACCAATCCAGGACTGCAGTTTCCAGGCCTCCAGCTGCTTAGATTTAAAACTGCCACATTTCCCCTTAGCGATATCATAGTAAGGTTTGGGTGACAATGAGTTCTGCTTCTAATAGTAGTATGACTGTTAAATGTTTGCAGTTTTGTAGTAAAGAAAAGGGCTGAACAGCAGTTGCTTGCTATTTTGTGAGAAAGCAAAATCAAGGTTTCTCCTTTAGGCAGTGGAACTCAAAGAAGGCCTAACATAGGGAGTCAGACATTTGCCTAGGCGGCAGCAGCATAAATCCAACTGGACAATGGCGTTCTAAGTTTCAGATTAATTTACTGGCCAGAGTTCCCTGTCCCCGAGTTGTTATTGAGGCTAAATGATCAGCTGAGTCAAAGAGAAGTTCCTCAGAAAGGGACAACACCAAGGAAGGTTTAGAATGAAGAAGAACTTGGTAAATGTTGCAGTCCTGACAGAGATAAGGACGACTGTGGAGAAGGAAGAAGGCCTGGGGGGAATCTCTGAGCACTTCCCATTCCAGTGACAGATATTGTCTAAGTCCTGGAGAATATGAAAATAGAAAGTTCCATTCTTGAGCCAATGTGAATCATTGTCTAATTTATATTGTGGCCAGGCAGTATTGCAGCGGAATATAAGGCACTTTGGCTGGACCTCCCTGGAAAGGCCATGTGTTTAGATTAAGAAGCAGACACCAGAGAGGAGTGTTTTTTGAGGGGATGAAAAAAGAATTATCCATGGTGTAAATGAGGAAGCGGAGGTAAGTAACAAAGAGAAGCCTGGGAATCTAGACTAGAAGGAAGGGGTCCCCACCTTCTAGCCAGGCTCTGGAGGGAGGAAGACAGTCTGATCTGTGTGGTGGGCATCCCCTGCTATGAGGAAAACCGTGGGATCTGGTCTCCAGGCCGAGGCTGGACTGGAGAGGATTTCTGGCCTAGCACTAGGTCTTTGAGGTGAAAAACAGCAAATCAGAAATCTGGAGGGGTGATCCCATTGTTACTTACTGGAGATGAAATGAGCTGGTGTTGAGTGTAGGGTCAGCAATGGGAAGAAGAGAGTCCTGATCTGGTGCCCTCCTTGGCTGGTTTGGGAGGGCCCATGAGAGAGGGAGGCCTAATGGAGGCCAGTGATCTTGTACCTGAGTGGGATTCAGAGGTAAGCCCAGGAAGAGTGCTGCTGCCTACTGCTCTCTGAGTAGCCAACTTAGGGTGACCGGTGCGGGGGCAATGGCTCTCCCTCCCTGTGGAACTCTCCCATGTTTCAGCACCAAATGTTAGGTCTGCAGGAGGAACACGAGGCCAAAAGTGGTAAAGAATTATAATTTATTAGGTCAGTGGTTGGCCAACTGCAGCTTGCGAGCCACATGCAGTTCTTTGGCCCCTTGAGTGTGGCTCTTCCACAAAATACCACGGCCTGGGCAAGTCTGTTTTGAAGAAGTGACGTTAGAAGAAGTTTAAGTTTAAAAAATTTGGCTCTCAAAAGAAATTTCAATCATTGTACTGCTGATATTTGGCTCTGTTGAGTAATGAGTTTGCCGACCACTGTCATACTACCCTTTATCTCTTTGCACACAATATGCCACAATTACCTAATCCTCACAGCTTCCAACTACACAGTAACATTTAGTCTAGTCCAGTGGTCGGCAAACTCATTAGTCAACAGAGAGGCAAACCGCGGCTCGCGAGCCGCTGTTTGCTGACCACTGTCCTAGCCAATCACACTCTGCTCCTCACATTGCCCCTCCAGTGCTTTGTAAAAGATTCTCTTGCCCCAAATCCCTCTGGAATCTACTGCTTGTAAAGTGCTGTGCTCCCTCAGGCCAGTGTTTTACCTTGAATAAAGGACATCATAGCCCTTACTAAATTGTTTTTGTTTTGTCACTTGACATTTTTCTCCTGTTTAAATGCACTTATATCTAAACTTGTTTGTATTTATACATTTTCATGTAATTATGTATTTGTTTGTAATTGGATAGGATTGGCTACATTAGAGCTTCACTTAGTAAATGATTAATTAAATAATTAAAATATTAATTTATTTCATTCTCACAATTTTATGGATAGAAAAAAAGTCAATAGATGAATTGTCCTGTTCTGTTCTTCCAGTAGCAGAAATGAAAACACTTCTCATGTAAAAACATTCCATTTACCTCAGAATGAGAATTCTGCAATGTAAATTAGGTTTGCTTCTTTAGAGCTTTGAAAAAACAGCAGAGCCCAGGAGTATCAGAGAAAGGTATCAACACTCATAAACTCGATAAGCAAGGATATATTCATGCATATATGAAACACCAAATTCTCACTGGCCAGAGTCAGGGAGTGTGTATAAGCTGTGGAAATTTACAGACCATCAACAAACTTCTTTTGCTCAAAGGGTTTGCACTTTATCCCCAAGGACGTTTTTGCCCTGATCTCTACCTAGAAGGAACAATTGGCTGCTCTTTCTTCTTCTTTATGTTCCCTTCCCAGCTTGAGGCCCTGCGACTCCCTGGCAGGACTTTGTGATGACCCACTGGAGGTCATCTTTTTTTCATCACCATCTGGAGGGCTTTTCCCAGGCACTTTAGCAGCTCCTCCATCTGATTACAATATCCCACTGATCTTGTTTTGCTTCTTAACAGGATCTCTCTTTGGTGTCTCAACACCATAAAGAAGTTAATAATGCATAATGAGCTTGGGCATCAATAGTTGGAGCCGCAGTCGACTAAAATCACCCATCTTTTTCATGGCACCATGAAGGCTGAGTCTGATCATCTGTTCATTGAAGTCCCATGTTGTCAAGACAGACATGGGTGCATGTTTTGTGACCAATGGTAACCATAGGAGCATAGGTCACAGCAAGTGTACATTTCTGCCTCCTATTCATCTGGAAAATGATAGCTTTGCATCTGTTCTTGAAAAACCAGCAACTAAATAGTCTGGAAAAATTATCTTTGTCTTGTAAAATGCACAATATAATCTGCCATTTCCATTAAATCTGAGTTTTCTTTTAAGACTACATTTGATTTAGATTCTTTTTTCTTTTTTAATACATTTCATTTCAGAGAGGAAGTGAGAGGGAGAGAGAGATAGAAACATCAATGGTAAGAGAGAATCATTGATCAGCTGCCTCTTGCATGCCCCATACTGGGGATCAAGCCTGCAACCTGGGAATCAAACCGTGAAGTCCTGGTTCATAGGTGAATACTCAATCACTGAGCCACGTCAGCTGGGTTGTTTCTTGATAAATTATGATTAGCATGCTTAGCAAACTTTAAAAAAAAGGGAAGCGTCAATGCTTGGTCTATCAGAAACTTTCAAATATATATATATATTCAGTACATTGATAGAAAGGAAAATGCCGTTTACTTTATTAATTGATTGCTTAGAAAAATAAAACACACACAAAAGCTAATATTTGTTAAATGAACATATGAATAAATTAATCCTTCAAAATAAGTCTAGTACATGAACAAAACATTTGATTTAGGGAAAGGACAAGAAGTAGGAGGCAATTTGAGATCAGTATTTGCTCCAATGAGTGTAATTATTGTGTAAATTGTTGCTCTTGACAAAAACCTCTGAGTCCTGTTGAGATGTTGTTAATGCCCCAGGAAGAAGCTGCCTTCTGCTTACAGGGATGCAGTCTCCTTCCTCCTTTCCCATAGGAGATGGGCAATTTGCCAGTGCTTCATTTTCGAGTGCCATTGTTCACCTAAAGCTTTAGGAGAAGCTCCTGCTTTTTTATGGTTAATCCAAGTCTAAGTGATGATCATTTTTTAAAAAAACTGTAACATTTTATAACACATTTATTAGGCACTGACATTAGCCACTGTGGCACAAATGGCACTGTCACTTATTTTTTCAACTTATCAAGTGATTTAGTAATTTATACAGCCTTAGAATAATTTTATTTGGTTTGTGAGAGGTTTTATGAGTAATTTATGGGGAAATATATAAATTTAGAGCTTTTCCTGCAATATCTTTCTAACATCATTCCATTAGTTATGATTCTGACAACAAAGCAACATGGTATTGTTCATTACATGATTTCATCCTTTTAATGTCATATTTTACATTATGTGTATATATATATGACACAAAGAAAAAAACCCATTGTCCTATATTCTAAGAAATTGAAGAATAGTTTAAGGATGTAAATGATCATAGAACATGAGCTCATGCTGAGACCTGATGTGATCAGATTTGGCAGTCTTGGATTCATTCTTCATATTTAGCATAACACACATTTGGGGGGAGGGGATAATTTCCTATATTTTATTATAAATATTAAAGCATGATCAAAACAGATGCCAGAATTTGGAATCTTTCTATGCACAAATGTAAGGCAAGTAATCTTTGTTTTTTATCACCCCTTCTAATAGCGCTTTTAGCATGTGTCCTGATCCCATGCTCACTTGTCCATGGCCCTCAAGGTGACAGCATCTTTATGTTGCTATCCTTTCTCATTCCCCTCATTCTCAGTTAGAAATTTTCTTAGAATAGTATATTCTTTCAGAGTTCTATCTAGTCCAGAGAACAACACTGATTTGTGTTTAGGAATAAATAGCTGGTAGTAGTTATTAATGAGACAACTTTCTCAGATACAATTTGCATTTAAACAACTGCCTTTAACTGAAAGACTTGGAGAATGCTGAGAATTTCAGACTCTGAAGCAGAGCCAATGAGGGTGTGTGTGTGTGTGTGTGTGTGTGTGTGTGTGTGTGTGTGTCCAAGCTCTTCCCAGTAACTCTCAGGTGTTTAATTTGTCTATAGTTACTAGAAGGAAGAAAATAAATAAGGCTTTGATTTGATTCACAGCTCTAACAATTACTAATTTTGTGACCTTGTGCTAGTTCTTCAGTGTCCTTAACCATAAAATAAGATTTTATGAGGACTAAATAAATGAGTAGGTTAGTGTGGATGAAAGGGGAAACATGCTAACCTGGCAAGCAGTCTTGCAAACTCAGAGACCTAAAGTAACCACAAAAGATGGTCTGAAATTAAACTTTAACTAAAAGCAGTTATGGTGGGTATTTACATCCTAGGCCGGTATTTTCACTAACAAGGTCAACCTTTACCTTAACCTATCTGTCTTTTTGAAATAACTGGGTAACTTGTAACTTCTCTTTTTCTGGACCCCTTGGGGCACAACCTAATGTGCTGGGCACCAGGACAGATACCACAAATTTATTCATTATTATCATGTTAATTGTTCCTGCACCCCCCTAAGTATGTGGCTATCATTTTACTTTTTATCCAAATCCAGGGGTTTCCCCACTTTGTTTTCTCCCGCCTCTCTGGTCTATCACCAATGGATTTCATGTAACCCACTTATATCCCTTTCCTTTGATTGCAATGTATAAATACAGATGTAACCCACCATTCTCTAGAGCATTATCTCAATTCTTTCAGGTTCTGCTTCCCTGCATATGTCAACAGTTTGGCTCAAATAAACTCACAAAAATTCTTTACAGGTTTCAGTGTGTGTTTTTTTACATTAAAATTAGTTAAAACTCTTAAAAGGTTCACTATTTTTTTAAATGTCAGTTAAAAAATCTTTTTGTTTCAAATGACAGAAATTGAACACAATTCACTGACAAAATAGGAATAGGTTGTTGTCTAGAAATGTGCATTTTTTTAGCAAGCAAAACAGGAGTTCTGATATCAACGGCATTTGAATCACACTACAAAAACCACCATTCGATTGGGGGCCAAGGAATAAATATTCCACAGGCCTTAAAAAAAATGAGAGGCAGGAGGTGATAGAAAATGTGAGAGTCAAGATCTAAAATCATTTGAAAGATGGGAATGGCAACTTTAGTACTTACAGATGGCGTATTGATATGGTTGTAATTAGCTAGTTATCCTATCTAACAAAGAGGGAATATGCTAATGACCGTCATGCCCTCACAAAGATGGTGGTGCCCACAGCCACAAGATGGTGGCACCCAGTCCCCTCATCCCTGCAGGGGCGGCAGGTGCACAGCACAGCCAGGCCCACCCCCAGGTGGGTCTGGCTGCTCCACGTGCCTGCCTCTGGAGTCCCCCAGTCCTCTCAGCCCCCAGCCCTCCAGGGCCTGCTCGAGGTGCAGCAAGCCTTGGATGTTGGCTGCCCAGCTGTTCAGGGCTGGCCTGAGGCACAGGCAAGCCTTGGATGGCAGCTGCCCAGCCACCCAGCTGCTCAGGGCTGCCTGAGGCTCAGGTAACCAAGGCCAGCCAAAGCTTGGGCTGCTGGAAGTGGCAACAGCAGAGGTGTGTTGGGAGCGTCACCTTCCCTTGGATTCCGGGTTGCCTCCCACCCCTGAGGGCTCCCGGACTGTCATGGGAGCAGGCATGAATTTTCATGCACCAGGCCTCTAGTTTATATTATAAAAACCCAGTGGCCCTAACGCCGTAACAACCAAAGACTGGTCACTAGGAGGCTGCATGCATGGCGAGGTGTGCATGGGTGGGTGGGGATTTGACTGTGGGTCCCTCGGAGCAGTGGGACTTGGGGCAGTCCCACCACGTGGCAGGCTCTGGGGTCCCAGGTCTCGCGTGATTTCCCACGGGTTTGGGTCTTGGGTGATTTCCCACGCTGGTCACTAGTTAATAACACAAAAGGACTGACACTGTAAGCATGTCATTTGAAGAGGGAGAAGGACTGACACTATAAGCATGTCAAAGGGAGAAGGCCTGACACTATAAGCATGTCACTTGGGAAGCTTCACCAGGAAGCTGCCACTTTGCATTCTCCAGGGAACCACATAAGGAAGATAGACATATGCCCAGTAATGCTGGAGTGACATAGAGAAGGTAATTGCCCACCAATCACACCTGAGAAGAGAGATCATTGACCAGATGGGTGTGACCACTTCAAGTCCTCAAAAATTGGTGTATACATAATCTCCTAAACAAAGGCACTCTCACTTTCTTGTTGTGCTTGACTCTTGGTTTGTGGTGCCCTTTTGCTCCTGCTTCCCGGCATCAGCCCATGTGGCCCATGGAGTGAATTAAATTTAAAAGAAATACAAAAATTACTGAAATCAGGGAAGTTGGTTGAACCCCAATTGGTAACATGATAAAGGAGCAGAAAATGAAATAAGTGAAATTTGAAGATGAAAAAATGAAGTCCCGCCCTGGCCCATTGTGTCTCAGTTGGTTGGAGCATTGTCCTGTACACTGAAAAGTCATTGGTTTGATTCCAAGGCAGGGCACGTTCCCAGGTTGTGGGTTCCATTCCCAGTTGGAATACATGCCAGAGGCAACTGATTGATAATTCTCTCACATCAATGTTTCTTTCTTTTTCTGTTTTCCTTCCTATCTCTCTAAAATCAATAGAAAAAGAAAAAGAAAAGAAAAAATGAAGTCCCACTTTTCTTTAAAGTGCAAAAATGACCAAAAAATACCCCCCAAAAATGGATTCTTCCAGGTATAGAGCAATGAAGCTTGATGTTAATCTCAAGAGAGGTTATTAAAAGGAATCTTGAATAAAAGATATCTAAAAAGTTAATGAAAAACATGGTACTCATTGGAAACCTATATTAATTTCCTAAGAACAACTCAAACTATATTTTTTATTTTGGTAGAATTATTAGATTGGTAAATTTTAGATAACCATGGAAACTGTACATACAATGTGTTAAGAGTTCAATTGTTCATGGATTTATTATGAAAAAGAATAAAGGAAACAGTTAACTGTCAGGGAAAAAAACATTTTCCTCTACCTTCTTTAGGTTCAGTGGCTATAGGCCCTGTGAATTAAAATAATGAAAGAAAGATTAACAAGAGAAAAGCCATAAAGTTTTATTAATGTTTTACAAGCATGGGAGTTTAATGAAAAGTGTATCAATGGGGGAAAAAGAGACATATGTAATACTTTAAAAAATAAAAATTTAAATAATACATACATATATATATACATTGTCTTACCCTACCAAAAAAAAAAAAAGAAGAAGAACTCAAACTCAAAATAGTAGCAGCACTTGGAAGTTTGTATATCATTCTAACAAAGGAAAAGGGATTTGGTAGTCAAGGGACAATAAACTGGGTAACTGACTGAGAAATATATGGGGGGACTAATGGAAGCTAAGTGTTAATTTAGGGAGGTCTCTTTATGCAAACTTGTCATGGAGTTGGTTGTCCTCTTCTTGGTTAAGAATGGAAATGGGAGGAACATTTTCAAAAGGGCAACGTATGCCCTGGTCTACTTATAGGATTCTTTTTCTGTATCTCAACTACTTGCAGCTCAAAATAATCCTTATACCAAAGTGGGATATTTTGGGATCTCATATTCTGATCTTCTTAACCACAGATCTTAAGGCAGTGATTCTCAAAACCTTTTGTCTCAGGATCTTTTATTTTATTAATATCAATTGGAGGTAAATAGACTTTGTTCATGTGGATTATATTTTTCAATATTTATTGTATTAGAAATTAAAACTTGAAATAATAAGAAACTTATATGTTTAAAAAAATAGTGAGGAGTCTTTTTTTACATATTTTCACATTACTGTGATGTTTGATTGCAAGGAAGATAACCAGATTCTCATACCTGCTTGTGCACTTAATCTTTTGTGACTTGAGGGAAAATGTCCTTTAACAGAACATTATGCATTGTCTATAATATACGTCTACCTTCTCAGGTTCTGATTTAATGGGAACTACTAAGCACTCTATAGGTAGTTGTAGGTAGCTATTTATTTTTTTTTTCTTTTTCTGGTAGAGGTCACATGTCTTTTCTTGAACCCTGTTAAAAAAATAAACTTTCTCTCCATTTTCAATTCATTTCAACATCCTTTACTTCAATTTATTTGGGCTTTTTTTACTTTTGTTTTAAGCCACTTTCCTTATATGCCTGTTCCTCTCAGTTAATGAGTAGAGTCAAAGATTAAACACAGGATCATTTTATATCCAAAAGAGAGTCATGATTTTACCATTATTTTAAAAAAATTATATTTGATAGTGAAATCACTTGTTATGAAGGACTGGAAAACTTCACTGTATCTCTTGAAAGACTAAGCATGAAAAACCAAAATAATGCCATAGTGTCATTAAGAAAGTAGTTTTAACATTGCAAGCCCTTAACAGGTCTTTGAGACACCCCCCAGGGATCTCAGAACCATATTTTGAGAACTACTATTTTACAATCTTTAGATGAGTAATTTTAGTTAACACAGCCAATAAAAGGGATTTAAGAAATTAAAATAAGAAAGATGATGTAAGAAATCCAAACTGTAATCTGAGAAAAATTTAAAGAAAATGAATAAATACATTTAGCAAAGATAAGAGAAAATTTAAGGAAATGTGATTTTTTTAAATAAATCTTTATTGTTCAGATTATTACAGTTCCTCTTTTTCCCCCTGTAGCTCCCCTCAACCCAGTTCCCACCCCACCCCTTGCCCTTATCCCCACCCCCACTGTCCTTATACATAGGTATACGATTTTTGTCAAATCTCTTTCCCCACCCCCCACACCCCCTCCCCCTGAGAATTGTCAGTCCACTCCCTTTCTATGGCCCTGATTCTATTATATTCACCAGTTTATTCTGTTCATCAGATTTTTTATTCACTTGATTTCAGATTCACTTGTTGATAGATATGTATTTGTTGTCACTTTGTTATTCATAATTGTTATATTTACCTTTTTCTCCTTCTTTCTCTTCTTAAAGAATACCCTTCAGCATTTCATATAATACTGGTTTAGCGGTGATGAATTCCTTTAGCTTTTTCTTATCTGTGAAGCTCTTTATCTGACCTTCAATTCTGAATGATAGCTTTGCTGGGTAGAGTAATCTTGGTTGTAGGTTCTTGCTATTCTTCACTTTGAATATGTCTTGCCACTCCCTTCTGGCCTGCATAGTTTCTGTTGATAAATCAGCTGACAGTTGTATGGGTACTCCCTTGTAGGTAACTAACTGCTTTTCTCTTGCTGTTTTTAATATTCTCTCTTTGTCTTTTGCCCTTGGCATTTTAATAATGATGTGTCTTGGTGTGGTCTTCTTTGGATTCCTTTTGTTTGGGGTTCTCTGGGCTTTGCTTCCTAGACTTGTAGGTCTATTTCTTTCACCAGGTAGGGGAAGTTTTCTGTCATTATTTCTTCAAATAGGTTTTCAATATCTTGCTCTCTCTCTTTTTCTGGCACCCCTATAATTTGGATGTTGGTACCCTTGAAGTTGTCCCAGAGGCTCCTTGCACTATCTTTATATTTTTGGATTCTTTTTTCTTTTCGCTTTTCCGGTTGGGTGTTTTTTGCTTCTTTGTATTTCAAATCTTTGACTTGATTCTTGGGATCCTCTAGTCTGCTGTTGGATCTCTGTATATTATTCTTTATTTCAGTCAGTGTGTGCTTAATTTCTAATTGGTCCTTTTTCATATCCTTGAGGGTCTCACTATATTTCTCAGAGGTTTCTATAAGATTTTTGAGTAACCTTATAACCATGGTTTTGAACTCTACATCTAGTAGTTTGCTTTCTTCCATTTCTTTCATTTGTGATCTATTTCTTTGTCTCACATTTTGGCTGCTTCCCTGAGTTGATAGAGTGGCTTTGTGTGCTAGGTGTCCTATAGGGCCCAGTGGCTCATCCTCCCTCATTACCTGAGGTGGACACTCTTGGTGCACCCCTTTGTGGGCTGTGTGCACAGTCTTGTTGTAGTTAAGCCTTGATTGCTGTTGGTATCACTGGGAAGAATTGACCTCCAGGCCAATTGGCTGTGAGGATCAGCTGTGTTTATGCTGGGAGAACTTCTGTTCTGCAGACACCCTTATAGGGCAAGACTTGCTTCAGTGGCTTTGGCGCTCACTGAGTCTGCCTCCTGTGTGTGTCTCATGGATCTGAAGAGTTGTAATCTGGATGGTCTTACTCTGACCACTGGGTACACTGGCTCTTGGATCTCCAAGGAGGTGCAAAATCAGCCACTGCCTGAGGCCACCCAGCAGGAGCTACAGAGAGATCTGTAGATTCCTCCTCTTTGTTTAGGATTTGGAGGTGCCCAGATGAGGCCCAGCTGTGAAGCAATGCAAACTGCTGTGGAGCCTTGGGCCTTCTTTTGGAGGCTCTGCTGCTCTCTGACCCAGCTGCAGTATGTTAAGTAATTTTAGATTGCAAAAGGCCAGTCCATTCATATGCAAAAGCCTCTGTGCACAGTTTGGGTAGGGTTGTAAATTGGGTGGCACAGGGTCTCAAGGAATCACCAGGGTGGAGCAAACAGCAATGGCTGCCAATCAGTCCTGCCCCGAAGGGCCCCCGGATCTCTGTGTCCTGTGGCACCATGTAAGAACCGTGATCACTGCAAGCACCTCTGAGAGAAAGCCATCCTCTTGGTCTAGCCCAATGCCAGACAGTCCAGTCTAACTCCGTATGAGTCTGAGTCCCCAGAGTCTCACCCGGAACTGGAGTTCAGAGCAGTCAGCAGCTTGTATCTCCCTTCTGATTGAAAAAGACAACAGTGTACTCAGTTGCCAGCCTCTTTTGTATGTGCCTTCATACCTCCACACTTCCACACCTCCGCACTTTCTACTGGACTCGATGCACTTTTCTCTTTCCTTCTAGTTGTAGAATTTCCACTCAGCCAGCCTTCCCATGGTTCTGGATGATATTCGTTTTGTCTTTTAGTTGTAGTTTTGATATGGTTTTGTGAGGCAGCAAGTTCAGGTGTTTACCTATGCTGCCATCTTGGTTCTCCCTGGCTGAGGCCACACTGCATGGAAAGACCTGGCCAGCTCTGCTCCCCACGTGAGGCCGGTGAGACTCTACTCCTGGAAATGTGATATTAATAATCAAATATTTAAAGGACATAACATGAAAGACTCACATCTCTCATACAAAGGTGGAGTTTGATTCCTCTCCTTTTGAATTCAATGGAAACTTAGTGACTTGTTACTCATAGATTTATGAAGAAGTGACACTGAATGACTTCCACAGCTAAGTCATACAAGATGATAGATTTTGCCTGATCGTCTTTCTGGACAATCATTCCTAGGACCTAACCACCATTTTGTGAGGAAAGAAGCTCAGGTCTCATGCGAAGGCAGTGTGTAAATGTTCTGGCCACCAGTACAGGCTAAAAAAGTTCAAGTTTAGGGGCAGCTTCAACCACCAGATGTCTGAGTGGACAATACTTTAGCAACCAGCTGGACTGTCTTAGCTAAAGCTGAGTAGACATGCTGATAATCAACCCAGCTCTAATCAACATGCAAATTTATGATAAAAAATTATGTTGATTTTTAAAAAATATATTTTTATTGATTTCAGAGAAAGGAAGGGAGAGGGAGAAATAGAAGCATCCTTGATGAGAGACAATCATCCATTAGCTGCCTCCTGCATGCCCCCTACTGGGGATTGAGCCCAC
This sequence comes from Corynorhinus townsendii, assembly GCA_026230045.1. Taxonomy (NCBI): domain Eukaryota; kingdom Metazoa; phylum Chordata; class Mammalia; order Chiroptera; family Vespertilionidae; genus Corynorhinus; species Corynorhinus townsendii. The sequence goes on from JAPDVU010000002.1 coordinate 99,848,967, forward strand.
CACCAGGGCATGTGCCCTGACCAGGAATCAAACTATGACCTCCTGGTTTATAGGTTGGTGCTCAACCACTCATCCACACCAGCTGGGCATGTTGATATTTTAATCCACTGAGTTTTGTGGTGATTTGGTACAAAGCAAGAAATATTTGGAATGAAAAGCAATTGTTTCTTAAAGGGTTATCATTATATGTTTGGTGGATTATATGAAAAACTTTAAAAATGAAAATCTATATAAAACTATACTCATAGAATGAGCATATTTATTATTGATAAAATCATACCTTAAGGTTATGATGTTCAATTCTTTCTTTTTCCCATTGAGGAAATGTGGACTCAGAAAGGTGAAAAGATTTGCTTCTCTACTCATTAATGACTCACTCAGAACTAGAACCAAGGAAGCCTGACTTTTAGTCAACTTCAGTTTCCACTACTCCATTCTTTGGGAAGTCTTCCTTCCCTTACCTCCAGAGCTCTTTCAAGAGCATAACTTCCTACTTGTCAGGAGTGTAGCATCAGGGATTATAAGGTTGGATGGGTCTTTTGACTACAAAGATCTTTCCAACAACATTGTGTTATGATTCTATGACTTGAAAAGGGTATGTATTTGACTTATGATAAATAACGGTCTTTCCTATAGCATATCACTTATACTTCTCTGTGATTCCTGCTCCCCAGACTGCTAATTTATACATATATTTATAATTTTAAGTACTATATTATTTCAGTTCTTAATTGTCTATCTGAGAGACTGAGAGCTGCAGCATACATTTATGTTCCCACTGATTCATTCTTCTGATATTTGTGAAGAGCCCTTACATGCTTCATCTCAGCCAAGCAAAATTCTTCCAATTCTATTTTCATCCTATTTAATTTTTATACTTATTTTATTTTCCTTTATGATAATTTTACATGTTTGAGTCAGGTAACAATTATTTTTCTATTTTTATTAAATTATAAATTAATCAGAAATATTGAAAGAAGTAGAAATGTAAATATATTATAATCATAGAAAGATGTAAGGATTTTTGCCACAAGGCTACATTGGTGAGCTGGGTTATATGGATTGCTTAATATATGGCCAATTTTCCCAATGCCACCTTTTAAGCCACCCATATACAAAAGTGTCCATATCTTTGTCATATATCAAGAGCCCATATGTTCTGGGTCAATATTTGGGCTCTCGAATGTGATTCGTTGGTCTATTTCTTTTTCTTTTCCTGTGCCTTATCACACTTTTCAGTTTTATAAATTTATAGTAATAGCCATTGTTTACTGAGCAATATGTGTTACTTAGGATAGTAACCACCAAGCTATAGAGAATAACAAGTAGCCTGTTTAAAAACACACAAGTGAAAGAAATTCAGTCACCAAGGAATGTAATAGGGCAAGAAGAAAGTGGATAATCAGAAAGCAGAAACCAGCAAACATTAGTCCTCCAATGAAATGCTTATTAATTTTCAAAGTGAAACTCTTGTTAGAATGACAATTCTAATCTCTGTGATACTGACTGTATGCGACATTCAGAAAACTGTTTTATCCCACTTATAATCTTAAAGTATTAATGTATAACTTGATCATTAGCAGCAAACCCTGAAGAATTAGACATCATAACACAGAAATTTGCAATAGGTCCAGGATACCCTGGTGTCCTACTGACAAGTGAATATGTAGAGCATGTCCTTTCTCAGTTTTGATTATAGATCTGAGATAAAGAAGGGGGGTGAATAAAGACTTTAACAAAAGAAACTAAATCAACTAAAAAATGTAAATAGCCAAAAGCTGCTTCAAATGTGGCACGTTTTTGGCGATACACCATTATCTCCAGATGTTTTGAAATGTATCCCTTTCTGTCTGCTGCTAATATTGTCATTGTCCTTTATCCTGGATTTTCATAAGAATTATGGAGGATTTGAAGAAGACCAATTAATCAATGCCAGTTTGGATCATGATTAATGACCACAGTAAAAATAGGAATGCATATGTTTCAATGTGGTTCCTTCTTTCTGTTGATCAGAATTTTTTTCTTTTTCTTGGAATGAATCCAAACATCTTGCTGGCAAAAAGGGTGTATTTTTTGAGATAGCAAAGTTGTTTATTGAGCCACTGAGTTCAATCAGCATGAGTAACTTCTGGCTCACAAAGGGAAATTGGGAAAAAAAGCTTAACGTGAATTTTCAAATATGAAGTAACACATTAGTTGGTTCAGCAAACCACAGAATGGGCCTTAAAATGTAAACACATTATATATGGAGTGTGTCTTTGTATCTGCTCATTTTAAAAAGTATAGGTTACTCTCTTCTCATTCAAGCATTTTTATTATGCTGCCACACCTGAACCCAGGTACCTTGATAGTATTGCTGGTATAGCCCTTCCTGCCAAAATGAAAGGTTTATATTTTTTCCCCCTGTGTTCTACTTTTATCTTTCAAGATGTCTGGTTCAAATATTGAATAAGATTTTATTATCTTTTTTCCCCAAATCATAACTTGTCTAGCAAGTACCTCATCACCGATGTGATTCATAGAATAACACAACATCTTATTTCTTTGATGAGTGATTATGGGATACTACCTTTACACTGTGGAGATTTATGTTACACTTTTCAGCAAGGGCTACTGTAAGATGGTGAAATGAACACTTGGCTGGTTGAGTGCTGTGCTAATGTATGAAAAAGGAGTCTGATTTTATGCAAATACAAATTGTCTGTGAAGCTTGTAAATCTGGAATCTGGACATCTAGTCTGTGTCCTCTGTATGACCCACTGTGATTTGAAAGACAGAGTGAAGACAATGGGTGAAGAGAGCAAAGACTGGGAAGAAGATACTAATGTTGTTTTTAGATATTTGTTAAAGGTCAGTGCCTATTAAAGAGTCTGGCAAATGGAACTACTGCTAAATTACAACCTCAGTAATGAAAGAATGGAGAACTATTGTTGTTATTATTTTTCTATAGCAACAATAAGGGTTAATTAGTAGCTAACACTGCCTTTGGTGTTGAGTAAATAAATGATTTCATTTTATCAAGTGCTGTGAATACTAAGAGTGCTCCTTTTGTGAGAAGGAATAACAAATGTCAGGAGGAGAGCTTGGCCTGATAGAGTTAACCTGTAAAAAGAACCTACTGCAGCCTGAGAATTGGCACCCAAGGTCCATTTTGAGCCATATTAATGAGAAAATTATATAAATAGATAAATGGCAGCTCAGTAAATATGTAGAACCCCTCAAGCCCTGTTTCTAAGAGTTTCTAAGCCTCAGTTGTACCCCCAACTTTCTTATGCATCAGACATTCATCTATACCTTATATTTCTTGAGCTAGACTATTCCTTGTTTTGTCTAATTCATTCAACTTGGGATTTTGTCACTTGCAACCCGGAGTCCTCACTAATATAATTTCCAAGTCCCTGATTTTTAGATTTCCTGGAAAAGATTGAAATGTATTAACTATGCTGTATATAAAAACTTGTGGTACCAGATTTGTGTCTAGAATGGACCCAAATTGATTTTTCTTTTCTTTTCTTTTTTAAATTGATTTTTAAAGAGAAATGGAGAGGGATGGAGAGATAGAAACATTGATGAGAGAGAAACATCTTCAATCAGCTGCCTCCTGCACAGCCCTACTGGGGATTGAGGCTGCAACCAGGGCATGTGCCCTGACTGGGAATGGAACCAGTGACTTTTTGGTTCTTGGGTTGACACTCAACCACTGAGCTACACTGGCTGGGTCTTTTTCTTAATAAAATAATTTCTATAAATTATATTTCAAGGATTTGATAATGCTAAAAAGCTTTTAATAGTCAGTGTGACACAAATTATCAAACACAATTTTTTTCAAATGTATTTTTATTATTTCAGAGAGGAAGGGAGAGAAAGAGAGAGATAGAAACATCAATGATGAGAGAGGATCATTGACTGGCTGCCTCCTGTATGCTCCCCACTGAGATCAAGCCCACAACCCAGGCAAGTACCCTGGCTGGGAATACGTAGAACCATGATCTCCTGGTTCATAGGTTGGTGCTCAACCACTGAGCCACACTGGCCAGGCTCAAACACAGTTTTAATCCTTTCATAATGTAATTATGTCAGATATAATTTATTAAATAATTACTCCTTATTCTTTGTAGCTTTTCTATATAAAATTAGTACACAGTTGGATGAGAACTAAATAAAAATTAAAATGGCAAATTAAAAATGGGAAAAAAATGAATTCTTTCTTTGCAGAGCAATTTTTATAGTATTTTGCTCTGCTTTTTGTCCAGATTCAGTGATATAGCAGCTATCATGGAGCAAGCACTGAAGATAGAACTCATAGTTTAGTGGAATAAAGTGTAGTAAAATCCATACAGCACAGAGAGAGATGAGAGGAGAATACCTACTTATCAGTTAGTTATATTGTGAATATAAAAGGAATTCAGATCCAGGCAATTGTCTTGGAAAAAGAAAGTACTAACTGTATGTTAAGTGTAGGTGAAGTTTTTCTCCATCCCAGTCTCATTCTTTATATTTATGTTTACTTAGAATCTTTATATCCACCATTGTCTGTTACCTCCTCTCCTCTATATTCTTTAACTATTCATAGATAGATCCACTGATTTTCCATATACAGAATCAGCATAACCAAGTTTCTTGAATTAATCCCAGTTGAGCCAGAATATATTCATTCCCAAAGCAGCCATACCACTCTCTCCTTAATTCCAACCTAATCTAATGGGACTTTGAATTGTTATGTTTTTATTCTTATCATTAAGGGTCCAGGAATTATTTCTCTCCCAAGTGTCTCTTGCTGATAATTTCTGTATAATATAAATAATGTTGTATACCCCATGGGGCCACTGTGATAATTGATTGTTTTAATGAAGAGAAAATGCTTCAGCAAATTACACTTATAGTAATCTATATTTATTATTTTTATTAGTGATATCTATACTTATTACTTGTCTTCTTCCTATAATTGTTATTATTAATTTATTTTCAAGCATTGTCTTTCAGGGCCTAATGATCGGTGCCTCTGTATTACCCAAACTAATGTTGTGGTGTATGCACCAGTTCTCAGGATGAATATTATTTTCATATTCCCCCACCATTGCTCATTAGTTCAACAATTCATTTATTTAGTTAATTCAGTTAATATTTCTTCAAAAGGAGGCTGAGGTAAAAAAGAAGGGGGCAAATGGAGTAGCAAAGATAGCTTAACTCAGCTCTGGAAGATATGGAGATAAGTAGGATGATTATATCCAGACATAATAATAAAGATATGGATCTTTATTTCTGAAACAGGGTGAGAAGGACCAAAAAAAAAAAAAAAAAAAAAAAGGTCAGAGTATCTTGTTAGGTTTTTCAAGCCATATAATCATGATCCCTGCCCTCTAGAAGAGCATGATATATGAAGAAAGACTGACAGGTAAGCATGCAATGTAATACAGGGTCCTAAGTGTTATATATGTATAGATGGTAACGCTAACAGCTAATATTTATGAACACATTATATGTGAAGCACTGTGCCAAATGCAGTGGTATGCTGGAGCTGGCTCTTATCTGCTGCAAGAGTACGCCTGGCGCATAGCCTTGCAACTGTCCTTTTGGTGACTGCACCACGCTACAAAGCAGATTCTCTTTATTTAAACTTGGAGATCTGATGATTAAACACTTACTAGAATACCACAGCCTAAACCACTTAAACATGACATATTATTATTTTTTATTTGGTACTTAATCCCATGATGTCAGTAACATTATTATCTGTTTTTACAGATAAGTTGCTTTAAAGTTTTGGGGACTGACCCAAGCAAGTGAATGATAGAGCCACATTTTTAACCCAGTCTAACTCCAGAGTCTGCCACTCTAAACAAGACGCAGCCCAAGGAGGGTTGAGTTTGGAGATGGGATCTTTCATAAAAAAGGCTTGCATTTTTGGTTTGAACGAGGGTAAGAATGGGCTGCAAAGGTATGGGGAAGCATAGTAGCTACATGTTCTAGTTCTAAACAAGAGAGGAAAAAGAGAGAAGAAACATCTTAGATCCTTTCACTGACCTGCTTTTAGCTTAGTGCCAGTTGTATTTCTATGCATTAAAAAAAACCAACACAAAAACTCAGTTTCTACTGTCTTTTCCTCAACTGGCAAATTCTTTTTTCCAATTATGTATACCAATATTTGGGGGTTATTCTTGACATCTTTTTTTTTTCCTTCTGATACACATTCTATTAATTAACAAATATGAGCTCTACTTTCAAAATGTATCCAGAGTTTGACCACAATTTAGCAACCTCCAGTGTTGTCATTGTCACCCAAACTGTCATTGTCTCTTACCGGCAATAGTCTTCTTGTTAGTGTCCTTGATTCCATTCTTGTCCTGTAGAACTTTGTCTACACAATATCCAGTAAAGTAAAATCATATCAATTTTCTGCTTAAAGCTCTGCAATGTAATTCTGTTTCACTTAGAATAAAGTATTAAATACTTACCATAGTAGGTTTTCAGCAGAAAAATCTTGGCTAAGCTATTTACTCTGAACATCATGAAAAGATAGAATTGCTCTACCTAACTTGGGCAGGGGTAAGTACCTCTAAAATATAGGAAAAGGTGCACAGATAATGAAAGGAGGTCAAGCTTACATGTATGTGGTAAGCAAAGTCCTACAGACTGTAATCTTAGCTCAATCTCAAAAGGCTACTTGATAGACAATATATCACACCTTACTGTTGTCTTGATCAAGATGTAAAAAAGTTGAGAATTCACATCTTTATACCATAATTACTATTTAAGGGCTGTGCTTGGGAGGACATAAGTCCTGAGAAATTCCATTCTACTTGTGTGAGTAGAGTAAGCTCAACATGCTGAGGACAGCTCTATGAACAAAACTTGTGTGTATTGGCTGTTTGAATCAGGATAAATAGAATTGGTAACCTCAGAGAATGTGTGTGAAACACAAAGTCGGCTATAATCCACTCATTTCAGTTGTGAAATCAATTCAACCCTCACATTACATCCTCTCTACTGATTCTTTAGGATGCTGTCTGGTAACATTTCTAGGCGGGGCGGAGACTCAAAAGAAGGATTAGCAGGTTAAGCTACAGCCTTCACTGCTGTAGTTTGTCCTGAGGCTTATTCATCATCAGCCTCCTTTTCCTCACTCGTGGCCAACACTTCTGATGCTCTGGGTTAATTAAATGGTGGGGTGACCCAGATCTTTATACCTGAAGAGACTGAGCCCTTGTTTGGCTATGGTCTGTTTGCAGTTAATACAAGGCTTAAGATCAGCAAGGATGCAATAATATATCTCCAGAGGTTTAGACATATTATTTCTGCTCTTTTGGATAGAATCCATTCTATCCCCTCAGAGTGATCAAAGCCAAGTACCACTGCCAACATGATAGCATTTTTTTCTGCTGGTCTGCTGGCATAAGGAGCTCAAAATGGCCAGGAGGGAGACATAATTTTAGAACTCTAGACATGTCACATTTAAAACTGCAAGCAAGAAGCACAATTTTCTAAATGTGTCACTAGGAGTGATAGCGAGAGGGATCATTTATGCTTCCATCCCATCATTTTTGAACTTAAATATTCTAATTATCATGGACTTAGGGCAAAATTACCATTGGCTAAGGGTGTATACCATATCTGAAAACAATTCTTCAAAATACCTTTCAGTGGCCATAGCATTATATCAGGCTGGCAGGCTCTGGGTGGCACAGAAAATAGTAGGGCCAGTGATCCTTTGTGTCATGCCAAATATTATACCTTTTCTGCAAAATGTGTCCTTTGGTATGAAGAAATGTTATACAGGACAAAATGTCAGTAAATAAGAAACACTGTAGGCCTTTAAACACTGAATAAAATACTAAGGGCAGGAAGGAAAACACATACCAACATATTTGTCAAGTACTGCCCATTCCTGAATGAGTGTGGTCTGGAGTAATCAACTTGCCACCAAGTGATTGATTGGTCTTGAGAATCAATAACATATTAAGGACCCAGCATCAAATTCTGTTGTTAACAATTCGGATATTTAGGAATGATAGTAGCTATATCAGACTTGTTAGAATAAGCCCATGCTAATAGACTCATGTATAACCATCATCCCCTTTCCCAGGGCTAGTCCAGTTTTATGTCTACTCTGTGAGCACAGGCACAGAGGGTAGCTGACATATACTAGGTGAGTCTTCCTGTCTACCTGCTTGTTTAGTGTCTCTTTGCAATGTATTTTCTATTATTGGCATTAATGTGAACTACAAAGATCTGTACACCTTTCTATTCCTGAGGCTTAGGTGGTATTCATCAGCCACCCATATGCCTTTTCTCTAGACTTTCTCTTCCAATATTGCTCTTTCCGAGCCATTAATCAACCAGCCAAACCATGTGCCACTATCCAGAAATCTGAGTATGTTCTTATTACAGACAACTTCTTTCTCCATGTGAGATAGAAGAATTCAGCACTACGCAAGCGCTGCCCACTGGAAGGATTTGGTTTTTGTTTATTGTTGGGTTTTTTGCCACAATCTTTTAGGACCTCTTATGCAGAGGGATGTGATGTGGCAAGAATTACCAGACCATCAAGATCACCTTGGACTATATCATGACATAGAACAAGAGAGTTAAAAATGCCCTGGTCAAGACTGAAATGTATCTGTAGTATCTCCCTTATAGTTAAAAACTCAGGGGCTGAGAAATGATCACAACATGAGTCTATGTTTCTTCTGGAATTGAACAAGGACTCCATTTATCACCTAGCATTCCACTCTAATGAGGGGGTCACATACTATACTAGCTTGAACCTGTAACCAAAAACTTCTTTGAAAATTTTTGAATAATCCCCATAGTCCAATGTACAGAGATTCCAAAAGGAAAATATTGAATTGCTATAGCATTGCAGGTTCATTTCTCAAATGCACTTGTATCTTCTTCAATCAAACTCAGGACTGGAAACTGAATGAGAAATAATGATTTTCCACTGTGGTTGTTAATATCGGTTCACTATGCTTTCAATCTTTTTCTTGATAATATACTAGTATATTAAGCTACACCCTGTGGGTTGTCCAATTATCTGGTTCATAAAAATACCATGGTGGAGAGAGGAATCCAAGATGGCGGCATAGGTAAACACCTAAACTGCTGCCTCCCACAACAATTTAAACTGCAACTAAAAGACAAAACGTCTATCACCCAGAACCACGGGAAAGCTGGCTGAGTGGAAGTTCTACAACTAGAAGGAAAGAGAAAAGAGCATCGAGACGTGCAGAGCGCTGAAAAGCTGAGGTACGGAGGCGCGTGATCCGGGCTGGTGGCGGGCGACTGGGTGCGTTGCTTTTTTCAACCTGAACGGAGACAAGCCCCCGATTACTCTGAAATCCAGTCTCTGGGGAGACGCGGGGGACCCAAACTCCTACGTACGAGGAGAAGCTGGACTGTCTGCCAGTGAGAGTGGCTTGCTTGCAGAGCTGCAGGCAAGAATAATTGTTTACGGCACTGGGGCACAGGACTCCAAGACGCGGTCGGGACACAGAGCCGGCTTACTAGCAGCCATTGCTGTGTGCCACGCCCTAACCTAGTGACGCCCTGAGACCCCGCCCCACACAACCTACAAACCCACCCAAGCTCCAAGCAGCTCAATTAGCATAAGAAAGCCTGCCCTATCACAGCTTAACCTAGAAAACTTGCAGCCCGGGTCAGACAGTTCCAAAACCTCCAAACCCCAAGCAAAGAGGAGAAAACTGCAGCTCTCACTGTAGCTCCTGCTGAGTGGCCTCAGACAGTAGCTGACCTGCACCTCATTGGAGATCCAGAAGCCAGTGTACCTAGTGGTCAGTGTGAGACACCAGATTTCAACTCCTCACATCCATAAGTGACACATTCAAGAGGCAGACTCAGTGAGCACCAAAGCCCCACTGAAACAAGTCCTGCCCCATAAGCGTGTCTTCAGCGCAGCACTTCTTCCATTATAGACACAGGGAGTGCTCACAGTTAATTGGCCTGGAGGTCAATTCCTCCCAGCGTACCAACAGCAATTCAGGCTTAACTACACCAAGACTTTGCACTCAGCCCACAAAGGGGTGTACCAAGAGCATCCACACCAGGTGATTGGGGAGGCTGAGCTACTGCCCCCTATAGGTCACCTACCACACAAAGCCACTCCATCAACACAGGGAAGCAGCCAAAATGCAGAAACAAAGAAACATGTCACGAATGAAAGAAACGGAGGAAAGCAAACTACTGGATGACATAGAGTTCAGAATCACATTTATAAGGTTACTCAAGAATCTTCTAAAAACTGCGAAGAAACTTGATGACACTTCTGAGGAGCTTAGTGAGACCTTCAAGGAGCTTAATGAGAATGCCAAAAAAATGGAAAAGGCTCAGTCAGAAATGAAGCATACACTGTCTGAAATAAAGAATATACAGAAACTCAACTGTAGATCAACATACCCCAAGAATCAAACCAAAGATCTGAAATATGTGGAAACAAAAAAACATCCAACCAGAAAAACAAAAAGAAAAAAGAATCCAAAAATATGAAGATAATGTAAGGAGCCTCTGGGACAACTTTAAGCGAAACAACATCTGAATTTTTGGGGTGCCAGAAGAAGGGAGAGAGCAAAATATTGAAAACCTATTAGAAGAAATAATGACAGAAAACTTTCCCTCCCTGGTGAAAGAAATAGACTTACAAGTTCAGGAAGCGCACAGAACCCCATACAAGAAGAACCCAAAGAGGACCACACCAAGACACATCATAATTAAAATGCCAAGGGCAAAAGACAAAGAGAGAATATTAAAAGCAGCAAGACAAAAACAGTTAATTACCTACAAGGGAGTACCCATACGACTGTCAGCTGATTTCTCAACAGAAACTATGCAGGCCAGAAGGGAGTGGCAAGAAATATTCAAAGTGATGAACAGCAAGAACCTACAACCAAGATTACTCTACCCAGCAAAGCTATCATTCAGAGTTGAAGGTCAGATAAAGAGCTTCACAGACAAGAAAAAGCTAAAGGAGTTCATCGCCACCAAACCAGGATTACATGAAATGCTGAAGGGTATTCTTTAAGAAATAGAAGAAGAAGAAAAAGGTAAAGATAAAAATTATGAACAACAAAATGACATCAAATACATACCTACCAACAAGTGAATCTAAAAATCAAGTGAATAAAAAATCTGAAGAACAGAATGGACTGGTGAATATAATAGAATCAGGGACATAGAAAGGTAGTGGACTGACGATTCTCAGGGGAAGCAAGTGTGAGGGGTGAGGGAAGAGATTGGACAAAAATCTTACTCCTATGGATGAAGACAGTGGCGGGGGGTAAGGGCATGGGGTGGGGTGGGGAATCAGGTGGAGGGGAGTTATGGGGGGAAAAAAGTGGAACACCTGTAATAATCTGAACAATAAAGATTTAATTAAGAAAGAAAAAAAAAATACACATGGAGAAAGAAAAAAAAAAATACCATGGTGTATTAGCTATCACCATAGATCCCAATGGGTCATGGTCAGAGCCCCCTGGTTTCCACTATAACCTTACATACCATAATGGTAAATATACTCATATTATGTCTTATAGTTAAATGCTACCACCTGGCCTCTGCTATTCTGTAATCTTATCACCCCCATAATGGGGTGCAGTTTCACAACAGTGTTTCCTATTATTAATACTAGAGGCCCGGTGCAAAAATTCATGCACTGGGGTGGGGAGAGGTTTCTCTCAGCCCAGCCTGCATCCTCTCCAATCTGGGACATCCCTCACAATCCAGGACTGCTGGCTCCCAACTGCTTGCCTGCCTGCCTGCCTGATCACCCCTAACCACTTCCCTGCCAGCCTGATTGATGCCTATCTACTCCCCTGTGGCCCAATTGCCCCCAAATGCCCTCTCTTCTGGCCTGGTCTCCCCCAACTGCCCTCCCCTGCATGCCTGGTTGCCCCCAACTGCCTTTCCCTGCTGGCCTGATCGCCCCTAACTGCCCTCCCCTGCTGACCTGATCACCCACAACTACCATCCCCTGCTGGCCATCTTGTAGTGGCCATCTTTGACCACATGGGGGCAGCCATCTTGTGCTACAGGGTGAGGGTCAATTTGCATATTGACCCTTTATTATATAGGACTGGTCTCCTATGGATAGCCATCATTCCACCACCAAGCTTTCATATTGCTGATTCCTCTTTTACTAAGTGTTGATTTTAGTAAAAGCACTCCCAGTAAACATAGCAATTAGGTGGGTTGTTTGGACTAACACAATAGATCTATTCTTGCATATTTAACTCTCTGAGTATTTTTGTTCCTTCCTCAACATTCTGCCAAATGTAGTTCTGTCATCTCCAGGTACTTTCATGTGGACTATCACAATTTTCATCTTTTCAGGAGCCACCCCAACAATGTATTAAGATCAAGCCCTTGTTAGTTTGTTGAATCAGAATCATGGAAAAGAGTCCCCATAATATTCAATCTACCCAATCCAGCATTATATAAAACTCACTTTGTCTAGTACCAGCTTAAGGCCACTCCCAGCTAAATGGTTTTTCACTCTAGCTGCTACATACTATGCAGGTCCTATTTTCCCTTTGTTGAATAAGCCCTATTTCTTTTTTAATAGAGTCAGTACTTCCTGGTTGGGCCATTTTAAGACCCAACCATAGTTATTGCTAGTCTGGCCAGAAAGAGTACTCCTCAGGGAAAATTGCAGCATGGTCTCAGGCAAAGAAATGCCTTTGCCTGTTCTTTAGGAAAGGAGATGTTGCTCTCCTCAAGCAATAGTAACTAGCCACCTCTGCAGACACAGAGGGTTCAAGGCAATCCTATGTTCAATGTATTCAAACACATTCACTCAGATACCTTCATCACAGGTCATAGGAATCCACTCCCTTCCTAACATTAGACACTTGCCAAAGCTATGAACTCATCATTCTTTGTAGTTTGCCTTCTGGGCCTGATCCTAAGCACACCCCCCTCTCTAGTTACAAGTGATATGAGTCTGTTGGTGCTGTCATGGAGGATTTTTACTGTCAGATCATACCTTTAATGGGTGACCAACTGACCTAAGTTTGCCATTTTTTTCTTAGCTCATTAATGACACAAGAAACAATCACCTCTACAATGCTAAGAAGTAACCATTTCTCCTACATTATTTGAATGCTAGAGATTGCATATGCCAATACTTGCTCTTCTAACTGTGTCTCTTCCCAATTTACCACAGAGGAAGGACTTCGCAATTGTAAGGCTTTATTGCGCCAGAAGTGACAATCCATCCAATTTCTACCAATAATTGCATCCCTGTTGCCATCTGGCTAAGTGACCCCACTCCACAATTCAATTTTGACAATGTATTTCCTAAACCATTTTTGTTAACAACTCTTTAGATTAGATTCCCCAGAATCGTATTCTGAGACAAGGGTTATGTGAAATGAATCAATTAGAATGAATTCAATGAAAAAAATTTGTACAGACATGGGAAAATTAAATTTAAAAAATATGGAGGTCAAGCAAGTGTGTGATATTAAGAAAATTCCCACAGGTACCAAATTAGCTTTCTATTGATACATATCAAATTAGCACAACTTAGTAACTTAAAACAACATCCATTTATTACCCCAATTCTATAAGTGAGAAGTCCTGGCAGGCTCACCTGAGTTCTCTGCTTAGGGGCTCACAAGGTCAAAATCAAAGTGTCAACCAAGCTGAGCTCTACTTTAGAGACTTTGTGAGAAGAACCTGCTTCAAAGGTCATTCTGGTCCTCAGCAGCATACAGTCTTTCTACAGAAATGAAGTTCCTGTTTTCTTGTTGGCTATTGGCCAGGGGTCACTCACAGCTCCTAAAGGCTGCTGTACGGCCTCTGTATGTGACCTTCTCTATTTCTAAGGCCAGCAATGATGCTTTGAATTTTTTATATGTTTTATATCACTGGCTTTCCCTTCTGCTACTACCCAGAGAAAGTTCTCTGTTTTTAAAAGGCTTGTGCGATTAGGTTAGGATCACTATTCATGTTATACAGGAATTAGCTATAGTTTCTATGTGATTTTGAGGCTGGTTAATAGAAAGGCTCTCTGTATCCATCTCCCATTTCGTTTACATAGACTGATTATTCATTTGGAACATACTTCAGTTCCTTGACCATCTGTGATGAATTTCTATGCCCATGTACAGTCAAAACTCAAATTGGATATAATATACACACAGAGTAGTTAGAGTTACTATCTCCTTATAATAAGGTCTGATTAGAAAACTAAATTAAATATGCAAAATCCCCTTTGCCTGGTAACATAACATAGTCAAGAGAGTAACCCCAAGGGATAGACATCAGGAAAGTCATTTTAGAATTCTGTCTATGAAATGAAGATAATACCACCTAAATTAATGGATTGTTATAAAAATTAAAAGAGAAAACCCATTTAAAAATACTTAACCTAGTGCTGGCATATAGTGTTACAACAATTTATTTAACCAGTAAACTAATAAAATTCTGGTTGTTATTGTCTAAAGATGGACCTCAAAGGACCAACCCTCCCATTTTCATGCCCTTGCCTATTAGTTCCCTTACCTTGAATCTGAGTTGACTCTTGTGATTGATTCACTTGTAACAAATAACATGTGTCAAACTTAGCACTGTCTGACTTCTGAAGCTAGGTCATAACAACTGCTATAGTTTCTACCTTGTTCTCTTGGAACACTTGCTCCAGAGAAAACCAACTCCCAGAGACTCCCATTCTCTGTGGACACCCAAACTAGCCAGGTGAGGAGGTGGCATGGAGAGCAAGGTGCCAGGAAGCCCTGTTCTCCCATCTCAGACAGATGATACCACCTGTGATTGAAAAGGAGGTATCTTGTGGTTCCAGTGAGATGAGCCTTCAAAGAGTCCAGACTCTTCCACCATTTGACTGCACTCTCATGGGAGACTCACAGAACCAGTAGAGGAAATAATAAACCATTAAGTGTGTCACAGTTTGTTATGAAGCAATAGAAAACCAGAACATAATCCTAAGCAAGTTACTAAATTAAGTTCTCACTGCAGGATTTCCTTATGCTTGCAGTTTGAGTTATATTCTTTTCCTAGTTGCTATAAGGTTTTGAGGCTGGTTGATATAAAGGTTCTCTGTGATGTACACCATTAGTCTGTCATTTGGCTTATGTAGCCTTATTACTCACTGGAACACACTCTGGTTCCTTGACCATCTGTGATAAATGTCTGTGTCTATGCACAGTCAAACTCAAATGAAATCTGACATATGCACAGAGTAGTTGGAGTTCATTTGTCCTCCCTTGACTCCCACTTACTACATGAAGTCTTGCTCATTTAAGTGTTTTCAAGCTACACGTTCCTGTAGTTGGAAGTTATTACATGTTGATAGTTATCTTCACTGACATTCACTAGCCTTGATATGTCAGAGAATTTTAAATGGAACTGAGAAACAAAAGGAAGGCAGTTATGCAGACACTGGAATATGAAATAACACTCCAGTGACTTAAAGAAATGGGATCAATGTAGCCCTAATAAAATATGAAGGCTTTCCAGTCCCAGATCCTATTCTCTCCAGTGATACTCTAGTTGTCTGTCTTTTAAAAGTACAAATGCAATCCAGTTAGAAAAATGTCACCACTCTCCTGTAACAGCGGCATGCTCTGTGCTCACAGTAATGAAGATTTCTCCATCAGTGAACATTGTTGTCTTTGGTCTCTGGCACTAAGAAGTTTCCCTCAAAATCTCAACATTGGTTTGACATGTGGGCTGATGTCAGCACCAACAGCAGCAAACATCTTCTTTTACTCTGGTAACTTGCCCAGATTAAATAAAGGAAATGATGCAAGAAGAGAAATAAACAACAGAGCCTGGTGCTGTCTAGTGTCCCGGCTTGGCATCTGTGTCCAACAGAGTGACTGCATGTGCCATTGTCAAGGGTTATTGATGATAAATGACAGAGAGGTCATTATTCCCCTGAACCCAATAGCAAAACCTCCCTGTTTTTATAAGCACAGTCATGCTTGAAAGCCATTTAAAGATATTTGTGACTTTCTAGGAACATGAAGCTGCCGCACTAAGCTTAATGGTCAGAAATGTGTTCTGAAGGAAACAAGTGAATTACCCGAAACCCCAAGACTTTAAAACTTCTGACAGTGAAATAAGAGACAGTGAATTCATAGAAATATGGGACTCCAAACTATGATGGGATATTGTTTAAAAGTTTCCTTTATAGCAAAATTGTTAACTGCACAGAGATTGTAAATCTAGCTAAGCTAGAGAGTCATATATCTCCTAATAAGTAATTTTTTGCCTTGATTCCCCCCACACACACACCCATTAAATGTCACTCTATCAATCCTTAAAAAATACAGCCATAGTGCATGTACAACGGAGCTGAAGAAAATAAATCAACAAATAATCAGAGAACCAGTAGGGACTCTAGAAGTTTACTAGTTAAATTCTTTTATTTTAGCTTTTTCACCATGAAGCCCGTCCAGAGACTGAGGCACACGAAGCCCACAACTCTTCTGTGACAGGCAGGACTTGAACTGAATTTCCCGCCTCTGGGCCCTTTGCATGTCCTATTGCTCCTCTTTAATGCAGCTATTTCACAGATGCCGATCTCTTAAACAGAGGCTACTTTTGGTTACATTGATCTTTATGTGGCCAAAGTCCCTGCATTGATAGTGATGAGGGAGGAAGAGTTGGAAGAAGGGTTTATGTGCTGCATCCATTGAGCTTTAGGGAAAGTAGGGCAAGCAGAAAAGTTATGACTAAGAGAAAATTGCTAATATTCAAACAAAGACTTTCTATAGAATGTTAGGAATTATTTTCAAGGGATCTTACAGAATCTTAAAGCAGAAAGAAAATTAATTTATTCCATGTTTCAGGGAACAAAAGGCAAAGACTTATAAATATAGTCAAAGGGCCTTTAAAATCAAACCACAGCTTCATTTTTATTCCCCTGAACTCAATTGCAAAACTTCCCCCTTTTTGACACTCCCCTTCTCAGCTTCCATCTCAAAGACTGTATGTTCTAGTCATCTGTAATTCTTTTCCCTATTCTTGGTTGGTTCATTATTTTATTCTTTCTAACAAAACTATTTGTTATTGTTGTTTTGTTTTGTTTTGTTTTGTTTTAGTGCAGCAATGTTCTTAGCTTAAATATTTTCTTTCAAACCACCTTGTTGCTGATGGGGGTGGGGGTAGTGGTAAAAGGGGGCCATGTGATAGCATCCAGGCTGAGATCTAGCTTAAGTCATGGGGGATGGGAGGAAGGATTCTGGCAAAGGTCTATCTTTCCAGGGAAAATAGGATGGCTGGCATGGACATTTTGCTTTTTTTCTTCTTCCTGACTAAAGTATATGTGTGATATATTGAGCTACAGCAGCCACACTGCAACACTGAAGGAAAGACATAATTGATTCCCCGAAAAATATCCAACAATAATCTATTGTGAGTGTTCTTATATGATAAAACCAAACTTTTCTTTGTTTAAAATAATGTCACTGGGTTTTCTGTTACTTGCAATGGATTACATTCCAACTCCTACATCCTCTCAAGGTGCCCTCATTATTTTTCCATTTTTTTTTTCATATTTGTCCTTTTAAAATGAACATCTTCTTTTTCCTATTGAATTATCCCTCCATAAGTTATTAATTTCTCACATTTATGTGTCCTCATAGCTATTTGCACCAACACTTATTAGGTACTTGTTTTATGTTAATTATATATATTTTTATAACCTGCCTGTCCCCATTCAGGTTCCATAGACTCAAGTTGTATTAGCATTAATAGTCATTAATTTTGCTACCTCCATTTCTTCCACATTTATGACACTACAAAGATAAGAAGTTCCTGCAAAAGCAATCCACCCACCTCTCAAATATTGTGGGCCTCCCATGTATGCAAAGAGGAGACCTGCCTCTGAGCGCTGCTGCCCCAGCCTTAGGCCCCTACCAGTGACCCTTTCCATCTGCTGAACATTTGTCCAGTCTGATGCACATCTCAGCTCTCTGTTCTGCCTGCTACAAAGGCTGCTTCCTTCTAGGAAAATGATGTTCTGCTCTGAGAACAGAAATTTAGGGCAGGCAAAAGGTGCAAAACCACCAAAGTGAAAGATTGCACGATGCTTTAAAGTGAGAGCATCCACTGGAGCTCCTCACACTCCTTCAGGAGGCAGCTTACAGCCCAGCCATTCCTCTGTGTCCCTCCTGTCTCCAGGTTATCCTTGTGATCTGGGCATGAACCTTTTGGCCTCTTCCCTTACCACTGCTATAGAATGCATACCTGGCATCAGGATCATTGATCACTGATCACACATTTTGCATATAGGGTAGGCTGTGATTCCAGGTGGATGTCAGCTGGACACCCTGCTGTTCACATAGGCACCTTTTACAAGACTGTAATTCCATGGGACACGGGGATTCTGACATATAATGGGTCCTAAAACAATGTTTAATGGACCAGTAAGGCCCAGAGAAGCTAAATGACAAGATCCTAACTTTCCATCTAGTTAGTGACAGAGCCAGACCTAGATATGTCTTTGTCCTCCAAGCCCACACACTTATTACTCTGGATGACCTTAGAAAGAGCTTAGAGCAAACAGATTCAGTGGCAAGTTTGTTTCTTCAAAAAAGGAAACATATTTCTTATCTGTTAGAAAGAATAAAAGAATGAACCAATCAGGAATAGGGAAAAAATTACATATGACTAGAACATATAGTCTTTGGGATGAAAGGTAAGAGGGGGAACTTCAAAATGGGGAGGTTAATTTCTTCAGGGTGACTGCTCGGTAGCCATATAATCACCTGACTCAAAAAGGCTACCCATAAGGTAGTCAACTATGACAAACTTAATGAAATCACTCAGGGCCCTGATGAAAACCAGCTCTTTTCCTCTTCTGCCTCACGGAGGCTTTACAGAAATTTACCTCCTTATACCCCACCTCCCTTGAGAGAACCCTTCTTCTGAACACCCATTTTATATCCCAGTCAGCCTCCGACATATGCTGCAAACTTCGAAAAATAGACACAGGTCCACAAACCCCTCAAAAATACCTCATTAACCTAGCTTTAAGGTCTTTAATAAGACTCAAATCCAAAAATAAAGGTGAGATCAGGCCAAGGCTGAGGCCCAAAAGGAGGCTTTCCAGCTCCTAGCCACCACTTTCATAAACTCCAAACAAAGTGCTGGTCCTCCAACCAAGAGTAAGTCTGGGGCTAAACCTCCTCCAGGCCCATGCTTCAAATGCAACAATGAAGGACACTGGACCAAGTCCTGGGCAAACCCAAGACCCCTGCCTGGGTCCCGCCCAAGGTGCAGAATTCAAAGCCAATAGAAATCAGACTTTAGTCTGGCCCCTCCAGGCCGGACCTCAGCCAGTGCAGCAAGGCCACCTTCTGGATTGGTTTGGAGCTCCCAGACCTCCTGGGACTGGCCACCAAAGACTGAAGCTGACCAGGCCCTGATAGGGCCCCACAGACTTACAGTACCAGGACAGAGCCTCTGGTAATGATTGTGGTGGAAGGTAAGCTGATCGTTTAATTGACACTAGGGCCACTTATTCTGCCCTCCCTGAATTCGCTGGGACCCTTGTCTCTTCCTCAGTCTCTATTAAGGGGGTTGATGGACTAGTCTCACAGCCATTAGCCACCTCACCTATACACTGCATCCTACTAAACATCCCCTTTATCCACTCTTTTCTCATTTTACCTCAATGCCCAACTGGGGCTACCTCTCATCCCTTTCATAAAGCCCAGTTGTCCCAAACCACATTTACCTACCTTGGTTTCATTCTCACCCCACAAAGTCGAGCCATTACCTTAGCCGGTAAACATATTATCTCCTCCATGACTGTCCCCTCCTCTAGATAAGAAATACTCTCCTTTCTCAGGTTCACTGGGTACTTTCACCTCTGGGCTCCCAACTTTAGTCTTCTCACAAAGCCTCTCTATGATGAGCGATGGGACCCCTCACTGAGCCTTTAGATCCCAAGGCCAGCACTCTCACCCCTTTAACACTCTGAAAACTGCTCTCACCTCAGCACCTCCTCAGCTCCCCCTGCCCAAAGAACAGTTTCTTTACTCCAAAACTGCAAATGCTTACTGAACAGTCCTGCTACTATCAGAAGCTGAATTCATCATCACCCAAACCTTAGCATGTTATCTCTAAGGAAAAAAAAAGTGGCAGCTTTAAATCCAAGCAGCTGGAGGTCCTGGAAACTGCAGTCCTAGAGCAGGCTGCAGGGCCTGCTCCCAGTCCGCCCTCCGCTTTCTCTCAGCTTACATGCATATACATAGTTTTCCAAAGTCTTTGGTAACTTAAGGGCTTTGGAGCATTGCTGGGTTAAATGATAAACATTTAAATATTTCAACAAGTTTGAAGTTCACCTGATTTTAGCTTTTGTTACAAAAATCTATAAAGTGGATTTAGAACTATTAATGTAATGTCTTTGTTAAAGATACGTTCCTTGAAAGTGAGAGTGTTCATAAATGTCAATTTAAGAAATGCTGGCTGTTTACTTTTTGGTTATCATTGGAAAATTAAGGTTTCTAAGAGTTAAGAATTCTAATTAATTTGGAAAGAAATTGTATGGTTTTGGTAATAGAAGCCATGAGGCATGGACATGCATTTTGAAGGAAAAAGAGAGTTAAAGCTGTAAGAAGGTTAAGTTATATAAATGACACAGGCCAGTAAGTCAAGGCAAGTAAAATAAGAAAACTGAAATAGTTAAACAGCAGTTTGTAGCCACCTAGTAAATCCTATCTTCCCTAAACCAAGGACACTTTGCACTATTTCTCCCCAACCAGAGGGTAAATAGCTAAATTAACCTACCCAGGGAGACAGATAGTAGGAATCCAATTACTGCCATTTGTCAACCACACCCAAGGACAAATGAAGTTAAAAAAATAAACCTCATTTTGGTAATATGAGACTACAACTCTCTAAACAAATGTCTCTTTCCTTCCACCAGACCAGTGGTCGGCAAATTCATTAGTCAACAGAGCGGCAAACCGCGGCTCCCCAGCTGCATGTGGCTTGCGAGCCACAGTTTGCAGACCACTGCACCAGACCATTTGTCATAATTCTTGTTCATCTAGCTTTTGCCTCAATAATAGTAAAATTTATAAAACAGTTTGTCTCCACCAGGTTACAAGCCTTACTTGTACTCTGGAAATACCACCTCTAGACACCATCACAATCTCCTTTTCTGCCCAGGCCTCATTGTCCCTCTGACCCGCAGAGCAAGAATGATGGGCCAGGTACAGAAAAGCAGCAGGAAAAAAAGCTCCAGATGCCTAGAAATGGGTAAAACTGAGAAGATAGAACCTTGGCCCCAGGGTAACCTATCTTCCCTTCATTTCACTAGTCAGGCAGCTTAGACTCCTGATCTTTTCCTCCCTAAAGATAACATCTAGGCCTCAGATGTATTTCAGCTCCAGGACCAGAAAAGCAGAAAAACCAGACAAGTGATGCTGTGGCAGCCTCAGGACCAGCTTTTACCTCCCAAGTCACTCAACAGGACCGCTTTCGTGCATTCTTCAACCAGTCTCTTGGGGAAATCATGCTGCTGCAATCCCTTGCTCCAACCATGAGAAATCTATATAGTGTTCCAGCCAACTACTATCACAGTCCATCCCCCTAACAATAGTAATAGTCTTCACTAAGTCCTGCAGTAGCACCTGTATCCAGGAGAAAGTGGCAGTACTAAGACATTACATTATTGTATTCATGCTTTACTCCACATCCTCCTTCCAACCTAGGATTTTGACTTAAATGGATACAGATTCCATTAAAAAAACAAACAAACAAACAAACACACACACACAAACAGAAAACAAAGCTAAGTATTATGTACTAAGTTAGGGAAAACAGGAAATTTTTACTCTTTCCCTTATGTAAACATTTAAATGAGGTTTGTGTTAGACAGCTCAGGGTGTAATAAGAAAATACCCAGACTAAGTGGCTTAAACAATACTTTTTTTTTTCTGAGAAGTCAGAAATAAAGTTGAGAAATCCCAGATCAAGGTGCCAATCAATTTGGTTTCTGGTGAGAGCTCTCTTCCAGGCTTGCAGATAGCTGCCTTCTTCCCTGACCTCACATGGCCCTTCATCTGTGGTTTGGGGAGGGAGTGGGAAATGTCAGAGAAAGCCAACAATCCTGTCAGATTAGGTCCCCACCCGTATGACCTAATTTAACTTTAATTACATTCTAAAGTCCCTATCTCCTAATACAGTCACATAGGAGGTTAGGCTTCTGTACATGAATTTGGGTTATAATCCAGCTCATATCCTAAAATGCATGTCCTTCTCAGATGGGAAATACATTCATTTCACCTCAACAGCTTCAAAATTCTTAGCTCACTACAACTTCAACTCTAAAGTCCAAAGTTTTCTCTAAATATCATCTAAATCAGGTTTAAATGAGACTGAAGGTAAGATTCATCCTGAAGCAAACCTCTCCAGCTGTGAACTTGGAGAACAAGACAAATGATTTGCTTCCAAATACAATGGTGGGATAGGTATAGGATGGACATTCTCATTCCAGAAGGGAGAAATTGGAAAAAAAGAAGGATATGACAGGCCCTCATATAGTCTAAGACCTAATAGGAAAAATGTTCATTAGCTCTTAAAGCTCAAAAATAATCCTTTTTGCTTTGATGCGGTCCCTTTCAGGCCCAAGGCTTTGCAGGGCAGCCCCTCCCTTTTGGTTCTGTGGAGTGGCTCCACCCATCCTGCTCTCAGTGAGGGCCCAGCCCATGCAGCTATCTGTGGTGGCTTCCTTGTCCACTGGAAAGTAGGAGAAAGCAGCCTTACCCTCTGAACCAATGGTGTGAATGGCATCTGTGATGAACTTTGAAATAACTTCGGGTCATTCTTTCCTTTTCTGGAAGAAATACACGTTTATAAACCTTCCTTCATTCTGATGTTTTCCTCTATTTCTTTTTTTCCAGTGTTGGTATAATCCCATCTCTACTTTGTACTGAGGTGGCTAATTAAAATCATTCTTCACATTCATACTAATTTCTTATCAATGGTTGTTTAGCCATAACCCTTAGAGTTTTCTTCAGAATAAGCTTTCTTATTTCTTAATATGAATAGGCTGAGAATTTTCCAAATCTCCATGTTCTGCTTTCTTTTTGTTTAACAATTTCTTTTTTAATTTTACAAATTGTCAGGAGGAACCAGACTGCTCCTTTAACACTTTGCTTGAAAATTTTCTCAGATAAATATCCAATTTTATTGCTCATCTGAGGAAGGAACAAACTTTCCTCTACCTTCAAGAATATTTTGGCTGCTTTAGTAATCAAATAGACATGAGAAAGATTAGCAAGAGAAAATAAGTAAATTTAATACATACATATGTATGGGAACTTTGCATACATGAAAGAAACTGATGCTGGAGAGGTTCAGAGACAGAAAGGGAGATTGAGATATATAAAGCAATCTAAGCTACAGACATCTCTCATAGCAATTCTTATTTTTTTTTTTAAATATATCTCCTCAGACAAGGGAAAAAAGAATAAAATAAACAAATGGGACTACATCAAACCAAAACTTTTTGTATAGCAAAGGGAACCATCAACAAAATGTAAGTGTAATCCACCAAATGAGAGAACACATTTGCCAATGATATATATGATCAGAAGTTAATATTCAAAATAGATAAAGAACTTATATAATTCAACACCAAAAAAATAAAAAGACACACACAAACAATCCAGTTAAAAATTGGGCAAAGGACCTGAATAGACACTTCTCCAAAGAGGACCTACAGATGGCCAATAGACATAAGAAAAGATGTTCAAAGTTACTAATCATCAGAATAGTGCAAATTGAAAGCACAAGATATCATTTCACACCTGAAATGGCTGTCATCAATAAATCAACAAATATCAAGTGTTGACAATGATGGGGGAAAAGGGAACCCTCATGCACTGTTGGTGAGAATGCAGATTGTTATAACTACTTTGGAAAACAGTATGGAGTTTTATTAAAAATTAAAAATGAAACTGCCTATGACCCTATTCCACTTCTGGAAATATATCCAAAGGAACCCAAAACACTGATTTGGAAGAATATATGCACCCCTATGTTCACTGCCAGGCTATTTACAATAACCAAGATTAGTAAGCAGCCCAAGTGCACATCAGTAGATCAGGGGATAAAAAAGCTGTGGTACATCTACACTGTGGAATACTACTCAGTCGTGAAAAAGAAGAGGATCTCACTTTTGTGACACCATGGATGGATCTGAAGAGTATTATGCTAAATAAAATAAGCCAGTTAGAGAAAGACAAATACCATATGATTTCACTTAAATGTAGTATCTAATGAACAAAATAAACAAAATGAAAATAGACCCATAGATACAGAGAACAGACTGACAGCTATCAGAGTGGAGTGGTTTGAGGGGCTAGATAAATAGGTGAAGGGATTAAGAAACACACACACACACACACACACACACACACACACACATCAAAAACTCACAGACACGGACAATAGTATGGTGATTACCAGAGAGAAAGGGCACTGGGGTCAGGTAGAGGAGGGCAAAGGGGGGATAAATGGTGACAGGAGTCTTGATGTTGAGTGATGAACACACAATACAATGTACAGATGATGTATTATAGAATTGTACACTTGAAACATATTATTTTATTAACTAATATCTCCCCAATAATTCCAATAAAGATAAATAAGATAGAAGGCAGTCTGAGTTAGGGATGACATAATGCACCTTGGTGGCTTCAAAGGATGATATGAAGAATTGATATTCAGTAAGTAAAAATTTGCCTTGCATGTAGGTGGTCCAAAATAGATTAATTAATTATAATCTCTTATGGGCAAGGACCTTAATTTGACTTCTTCTAGGTAGTTAAAGAGAGGGGCAGAAGTTTCTCTTGAACCTGAAGCTAAAACTGCCTTCAACTCAAAATAATCCCCATACCACTGAGGCACATGTTGGGGTGCTTGTTCTGAAACTCCACACTCACAAGTTCTTTCCACAAAATACTAGAACATGCACCCTATCTCGCCAATTCTTACAATTTTATAACAAGGATGGCCTTTTCTCCAGTTTCTAATAATCTGTTCCTTATTCTGTGTGAGACATCATCAGAATGGGCTTTAACATCCACATTTCCACCAACATTCTGTTCATGCTTATGCATGTATTCTCTAAGAAGATAGTAGCTTTATCTCAGCTCTCCTCTTTTCTTTCTGGTATTTTAAAAGAATCCCTTTAAAGTTCATATTTCTACCAATGATCCCTACACTGCAATCATGGCTCTATTTAGCATTTCAAAACTCTTCCAGCTTCCACCCATTATTCAATTCCAAAGACACTCCTCATTTTCAGTTGTTTGTTACAGCAGCTCCCACTTCTCATACCAAGATCTGCATTCCTTTGCTAGAACTACCATAACAATAGCTTAAAGTCTACAAATTTATTTTCTCACAATTCTAGAAGCTGGAAGTCCCTGATAATTTGCCAGAAGGGTCATCTACTAGTGAGAGTCTCTTCCTGGCTAGTACCAGCCTCCTTCCTGCTGTTTCCTCATGTGGTCTTTCCTCTGTGGCATGCCTCTCCTATCTTCTCTCACCTGAATCCTTGTCTTTTCCTCTCATCAAATTTTCTGTACCCCAAACTGGCCACCTCCATCTGTAAATAAGGATTTGCTTCTGACTTCATCCAAATGCTTCTCAAAAATGTATGTAGTGGTCACATACATTTGTATCCAGAAGCATAATTGATATGTGCCTTAATGTAAAGATATTCTTAGGGGGAAAATAGAATATTGGGGACTAGTTATGGTTATGGGAAATATTAATTATGCTCTGTTAACCATAATTGCCTTGTGTTGATTGAAAAAGGACATTCTGACCTGGCTGGGAGTTGTGTACCCCCAGGACCTAGGAGTCAACCTTGGAATGCAGTCCATTCTCATTCAAGAACTGCTAGTTATCATAAAAGATTAACAGCCTTGTTGACCAAACAATGGAGTCCCACCCCAGCCTCCTACTTCCCCATGCCTGTAATCCCTCCTTCCCCATGTAATCCTTCTCCTACCCTATATTGGCAAGTGGTTTATGGGAGGCTGCAGAGCAGATTTTTGTGGATGATCTGCTGTTCTCTGGCAGTATTGGAATAAACGCTAATATGTGATTCAACCCTGTCTCTGCTTAATTGGCTCAAGTAGTGACAGGCAGCACGGACCCATTGATTGTCTGGTTACATATTTACTATGGCCACATTGCTAGTTGCATGAGTGTTTTCTCTCTCCTTATGATATGGACTGAACTTTGTCTGTTCCCTCCCTTCCCATCAAATTCATATGTTGAAGCTTTCACTCATAATGTGACTACATTTGGATATATGGCTTTTAGAAGGTAATTAGAGTGAAATGAGGTAATGAATTCATAAGGGTGTGGTCCTAATCTCATAGAATTGGTAGCCTCTCTCCACACACACACATGCCAAGGAAAGATACGACAATAAGGTGTCCATCTACCAGCCAGGAAGAGAGCCTTCACTAAAGCCCATCAAAGCCTGATCTCTGGCTTTTAGCCACCAGAACTGTAGGAGAAACAAAAAATATATATATTTTTTGCATAAACCACCCAATTTGTGATAGTTTGTACTGCAGCTCATACCTCTCTTTAGAAAGAAAGATATGATTATATGTGTAAAGGCTAGTAAGAATATTGGGATTGATTAAAAAGAGCATCTTCCTTAAATTTCTTCTAAGCATGTGGTAATCCCATGAAAATGTAAATTTTGTGTGGATAAGCCCGTTGACTTCAATCATCCCCCAGATATAGGTGACTCACAATCCAAATCATTCATTGTGTTTCAGAACACTCTGAGCACAAGCCTGTTTTGTCTTCCTTTCCGTTTAGCCCGAGATATCTGATTTCACCGATATGCTGGCAGCACCAGTGACTGACCAGTCTGGACTGAAAGTATAGTGTCAGTGGAGCTTAACATGCTAAAGCACTCATCATCACAAACTTACTTATTCTACATACCAATGTGCTGGCCCAATTAACCCATGCCATCGTCTAGTCTTTTATTATGTGGTGCAAGATGGAAACCTAGCAGTTATTCTTGATGACTTCACTTTTTAAAAAAATCTAAATTCCTAATAATTTAATTTAAGCCGCCATTATTTAATGCCTTGTGAGAAACAAATCTTTGTTGTGTTAAGCCATTGAGATTTTGGTGTTAGTATCAAAGCATGTCCATATATCATTGATATATCCTTATATGCTGACTAATAAAAAGCAGAAAAAGTATTAAATAGGAAAGTTATTTTAAAAGTTAATATCTGAAAGATGAATAGAAATTGCTATGAGATAGCATTATCACACTGTAATGTTCTCCCAACCTGTACTCTTTTTTATTTTTGTCTATTCCTATTTATTCTCCACTGTGTAGCCATAGTCTTCTTTTTTGGAATACAAATCTTATCATGTTAATAATCTTCTGCATGTACTTCAGTGGTTTCTCTTTTAAAATGATGGACAGCCCTACCCGGTTTGGCTCAGTGAATAGAGCGTCAGCCTGCGGATCAAAGGGTCCTGGGTTAGATTCCGGTCAAGGGCACATGCCCAGGTTGTGGGCTCAATCCCCAGTAGGGGGCATTCAGGAAGCAGCTGACCCATGATTCTCTCTCATGGATGTTTCTATCTCTCTCCCTCTCCCTTCCTCTCTGAAATCAATTAAAAAAAAAATGATGGACAAACTGCTTAGCATATCAACATGAACCTGGGCTGTCTGTATCTACATTGTTCTCTAACCACTTCCCATACTTACTCTTGTGCTTTCTGATCCTTGCATCATCAGATTAGACCCAAATAGGAAGAAGATAATTCAATGAAAACTCAATAAAGAAACTATTCATAACATAATTTGATGAACAAGAATAGATTGATCTAGAGACAAATGGTAGGGGAGTTAGAGAACAACTAAAGGACTTGTATGCATGCATATTAGCATAACCAATGGACACAGACACTGGGACGGTGGGGGCTTGCCCAGGGTGGGAATGCGGGTGGGGGTGAGGTTGGGGGAGGGTCAATTGGGTAAAAGGAGACATATGTAAAACTTTAGACAATAAAAAAAAAAAAAAGATGTAAGACAGAATGAAACCACAACCAAAAAGTGCTATCACCCTTAGGACCAAAGGGATTATGGGATGAAGGATGAGGGTGATTCTGGATCCTGAAAAGAGAGATCCCTTTGGAGAGGACCTGAAAGAAACAGTGGCTTTTACTGAAAGGGTATTACATGAGGCAACACCACAGGGAGGCCCAGGAAAATAAATACATAACTATACTGACTTCTTATTGCCCCTTCAGGGCTTTTTGTTTGTTTGTTTTTGTTTTTTTAAGGGAATCCTTGTAACCAAATCCATCTCTGAAGCAGAGTGAAGGGAGTCCAGTGTTGTAGCCCATACAGGTCAGCTCCTGGGGGTAGAAGCTGGGTTGTGAAACATATTTTAGAGGGGCAATCAGAAATAATCAGCAAATAGGGTGGGGTATTGCTATATTGTGTTTGTAATGATCTCTTCTGACAAAAGGTTTTAGCATATGCCATTCCTTCTCCTTGAGCAATCCTTCTCTTTTATTCACTTTGCTAATTCCTATTCAGTCTTTGGATATTAGCTTAGAAAATCACTTCTTTATTTAAGCCTTCTTCAGCTCTGTATTAGTCAGGATATGTCAGGTTATGCTGTGATAGAACTAACACCAAAACCCCAAGCTTAATACAACAATGGTTTACTCCTACTGACAAGCCAACTTCGTGGGTATGCAACTTGCAGTCACAGAGGGACCAAGGCTTCAAAGGGCCAGCATTTGGTTTAAGCCTCTGCCTAATTGTAAACAAATCAGTAATTTTTTTAAAGTTGTGGTAAACTATACATAACATGGATGTTGCCATTTTAAAGTGAGTATTCAATGGTATTCAATATACTCGTATTTTCATTAAGCCTGCAAATTGTGCAGCCCATCCTGTTCACTGATGGCACATGCTCCTCATAGGAATTTATTCATGCTCCACTTACTCAGAAAAACAGGCCTGCCCTGGCCAGTGTTGCTCAGTGGGTATTGTCCCGTGCACTGAAAGGTTGCTAGTTCAATTCCTGGTGAGGGCAAATGCCTGAGTTTGGAGCTTAATCCCCTCTAAGGGGTGCATGCATGAGGAAGCCCATAGATATTTCACTCTCACATATTTCTCTCTCTCTGAAAATCAATAAAAATATTTTTAAGAAGAAATTCAGGCCTATGGAACCACCAGAATCTTGTAACTATTCCCCCAGAAACACATGCTTCCTCTATTGCCTCCACAGGGGAAGACTCTTCCAAGAGTCAGACACACATGCTCTTTTTCTGCTTTGGCGTGGATGTAATAAATGTAATTTCCTATTAATTGGAATTTATCAGATAACCCATCTGATAAGGCATCTGGGAAACTGAGGCGGCTGATGGGTGTTTAATGAACATGACCATCTCTATCACACCCCATGATTATGTCAAATTGCCCAATCAGAAACTTCCAAACACCATATTATTTTCCTTCATCAATGTTTGGAAGCTGATGTTTTGAAGCATAAGAACAACTACAGGGTCTATTTTTGCCTTGAGCACCTCAGTCAGGGTCTGAAAAAATAATGTTGCTGTACTAGTCAGAGTTCTCTAGAAAAACAGAACCCGTAGGATACATATCTACAGATGGAGGTAGATATAAAGATTCAGCTGTTCTGTTTAAGTATTGGTCATATGTTAATGATGGGAATTGGCTCACACAGAAATGAAAGCCATAAAGCACCAGGATCTGCCATCTGCAACAGAAACAGAAACACAGTGATGTAATTCCATCTGAATCAGAAGGCTGAGAATCTGCAAGTCCATGGCTCAGTCTCAGTCTGAATCCCAAGGCCTGAGGATCCACTCCAGGAGAGAGTGTAATCTGCCCTCCTTCCACCTTTATGCTTCATTAAGGTCCTTGACAGATTGGATGTTACTTAGTAACACTAGTGAAGGTGATGATTTTCCTTACTCAGTCTACTGATTCAAATGCTAATCTCATTCAGAAACACCCTCACAGACACACCCAGAAATAATGTTTCACCAGCTATGGGGCATCTCTTTGCCCAGTCAAGTAGTCACATAAAGCCAACTCTCATGACTTTACAACAAATTTAATGGAATTATTGAATGAACTAGAAACTCCTGTAATGGTTTATTTCAGTCATTTACCTTACTTCTCTGAATGCTTCCCACCGTGCTAGTCAGAGGTTAGCCACTAGCTACATGTGCTGTTTACATAGAAATTGAATAGAATTGAAAAAATCAGCTTTGCAATCACTCTGACACAATTCAAGAGCTTAATAGTTACCTGTGACTAACAACTACTACATTGGACACAAAAGATATAGAACATTTTCACCATTACAGAAAGTACTATTAGAAATAGCTGCCTTATACCCTTAAAAGTTTAGAGGAGCCAAAAAGCTTTGATTATGCAGGTTATAACTATAGATACTTACTGTGTTAGAAGTTTACCTAAGAAATTAAAATAACATTCACCTGTTTTAAAATAACAATAGTAAATAAACACTTTATATATCTTCATCTAACTCAGTGAAAGACTGCTAGATTTTTATATATACGTCTACTTTTAGCTGTTGAGATATGTTGTTTTGGTTGACGTATACCTGCCTTATACAGATATGCAGTTGGGAAAAGGAATATTTTACTAGCCTTTTCTGATAACGGTGGATTTTTTTTTTTTTTTGATACTATGTAAAACTTAAAGTGGAATTTTCTAAAATGAAGTTGCAAATGTGAAATTGGAAATTATATCAGTAAACTTTTAAAACTCTGTACTTTAAGTCCATTAGCTTATCAGGCACTTTGAATAGATCCATTGTCTATGCAATAGTTTAAAGATCATGCATTGGCCATTGGGAAATACTGATTCACTGAGTTAGGCGGAGCTTTCCATTGTTGGCTCCTTTTGCTATCTAATATAAAAAAGAATCATATATGCCAATATCATCATCAGTCTTACCAGAAAAAAAAACCAACATTTACATATTAGGAAGTTGTCAAGCTAATGATGACACATGTAAGATTTTAAAATTCTAACTTTTGCTTAAAAGCTCAAATTTTATCATTAATAATTTACTCAGGTATTTTGCTTAAAGTGTCAACTCTTTTTATTTAAAAAAAAAAAAATCTATCAAGTGCCCAAATCTGAATAACTATCACTTGTCTATTAGTAGTTATTCTAAGTATATATGTTCTGTTAAAAAGTGCGGTTAGTTCTATCCCGCACATGTTTTTTTCTTATGATTCCCATTCACATGTTGCGTGGGGCAGAAGTGCTTTATGGGAATTTCCTATTCACTTCTTTACACAGAACATTAAAAATACATGTACTCAGTAGTTGAAATTTTTAAAGTCAATATTTTTACTACTTTATCAGAATCAGAATGTTCTTTAAAAAAAAGGGTGTGTGTGTTTGATGGTGAATGATATGAATGTAATTTTGTACTTCTAAAATGTATATGTTGATTTCCCAACTCTGGTTCCTCAGAATGTGACTGAATTTGTAAATAAAATCTTTAAAGAGGTAACTAAGTTAAAATGAGGACATTAGGATAAGCTCTAATTCAGTATGCCTGGTGTCATTAAAAGAAAGGATATTAGGACATGAGGAAGACCATGTACAAGAAGACAGCTTCACGAGCCTAGATGAGAAGTCCCAAAAGAAGCTAACCTTAGTGACACTTTGATCTTGGACTAGGAGGCTCCAGAACTGTGAGGAAATGAATTTCTTATTTTTAACCCACCCAGTTTGAGGTACTTTACTAGTATATGATAATCCCAGCAAACTAATACAATGACTACAGTAAAAAATACAATGACTACTAGTGTGGTTTGGTGCTATTCTCATGATTTGTACTGAAGGAGTAGCAGTTTGACTCACTTTTATTTTTGTACTATCATTTCAAATATCAACCCAGTGAAAAAGGTAAATTACATTTATTATTATTAAATTATTGACATTATTAATGAAAATAGTCTTAACTTTACAATTTATCTGAAAATATCTTAAAGACAGGTAGGGGACTGAAAGACAGTTTGAGAACCACTAGGTTATCCATGTTATACACTTTATTTTATTGTTATTATTCCTCACCTGTTCAATCTGGGAGCCCACTAAATCCATATTTCCTAAAATGTCTAATGATTCACATAAATTGGAAAGATCTCAAGATATCTATGTCCATCAGAATTTTTCAAAATGTATATAAAAGCACGATTTCTTGAAAAATAATACATAATAGTTAAGTCTTCTCTGTTCAACAATATTTCTAAATGAAAAAATAATAATTTTGAACATATTTAAAATCACACCTTTAAAAGTCAATGCTATATTTTCTTGAACAAATTTAATTAGAAAGAGTAGATAGGATTAGGGCAAAATACTTCCACATCTAATTATGTTTATTTTGTTGCTGACTCATTCATTGCAACAACTCTGGAACTCAACTCATTGGCAGCTTAATGAATTATATTAAGTCATTATTTTTAAACCATTTTCTTTGGGGCATATTCTGTTTCTTGCATCCCAAAACATTAACAGATATAGAGAGTGTATTGTAATGACAAGTTTTTAAAAAATTTTTGTTGTTTAAAGTATTACATATAGTATTGCATATGTCTCCTTTCCCACCATTGACTTCTCCCCAGCCATGTCCACTCCCCAGCACATGCCCTCACCCCCCTAGTGTCTGTGTCCATTGGTTATGCTTATTTACATGCATACAAGTCCTTTGGTTGATCTCTTACACCACCCCCCTCCTCTGCTTTCCCTCTGAAGTTTGATGGTCTGTTCGACAGTTCTCTGTCTCTGGATCTATTTTTGTTCATCAGTTTATGTTGTTCATTATATTCCACAAATGAGTGAGATCATATGATATTTATCTTTCTCTGACTGGCTTATTTTGCTTAGCATAATGCTCTCCATGTCCATGCATGCTGTTGCAAATGGTAAGAGTTCTTTCTTTTTTTACAGCAGTGTAGTATTCCATTGTGTAAATGTAACACAGGTTTTTAATTCACTCATCTTAGGCTGTTTCCAAATCTTAGTTATTGTACTAATAAATTGTGCTGCTATGAACATAAGGGTGCATATGTCCTTTCTGATTGGTGTTTCTGATATCTTGGGATATATTCCTAGAAGTGGAATTATTGTGTCAAATGGCAGTTCCATTTTTGAGGAAACTTCATACTGTTTTCCACAGTGGCTTCACCAGTCTGCATTCCCACCAGCAGTGCATGAGGGTTCCTTTTCCTCCAAATCCTTACCAGCAGTTGTTGTTTCTTAATTTGTTGATGATAGCCAAGTTTTTAATAAAAATCATATATGTATATATATTTTTAATTTACCCCTTGTTTTTAATATGAACCTTAATCATTTGGATCAAAATTAGAAAAACAAATGCATTTATATTATCTTATTACAGTAAACAATAAAATAAAAATCTTAATGAGTGAAACCTGTTCTTTGTATCTATGAGTCTGTTCCTGTTTGATTTGTTCATTTATTTTGTCCTTTAAATTCCACATATAAGTAAAACCACGTGGTATTTGCCATTTTCTGTGTGACTTATTTTACTTAGTATAATACTCTCTAGGTCCCTCAATGTCGCAAATGGTAAGATTTCATTTTTTATGGCCAAGTAATATTCCAATGTGTATATGTACATATTCCAAGGTATATATGTACCACCTCTTTTTTATCCAATTGTCCATTGATGGACACTATGGTTGCTTATATATCTTGGCTATTATAAATAATGATGTCATAAACACAGGGGTGCATATATCTTTTTTAATTAGTGTTTTGAGTTTCTTTGGATAAGTACCCAAAAATGGAATTACTGGGTCATAAGATAGCTCCATTTTTATTTTTTTGAGAACCCCCCATACTGCTTTCCAGATTGGCTGCAGCAATCTGTATTCCTACCAATAGTACAGGAGGATTCCCTTTCCTCCACATCCTCACCAATACAGTGCTGTTTGTTGATTTACTGATGATAGCTATTTTTATAGGTGTGAGATGATATCTCATTGTAGTTTTAATTTGCATTTCTCTGATGCCTATTTTTTCCTGATAATTGTCCCTGAGCAATGTAAACCAGTGTTTATATTGCAAATTCATCAACACCTTTGTGGAGTACCTATATTCACTCATTTAATTGATGAGGTGTTTGTTCTATAAGAGTATATTGGGTGCCTTCTGGTGGGCTTAACAGATTGAAGCACATGTTCCTCAGTATAGCTGAGTTTTCCTTAGGGATAAATGCTTGTGTGGGAGCACATGCAGAAATCATTTTCAGTGCTAGGGCGATTTCTCCCATATAATGCAGTGCTCAGGTACTTGTTACATATAATATAAAGATAATAAATATAAAGATAATGCAAGGATCTTCTCACAGGAAAATATTGACTCTATTTGCTCTATAAGTACATGTTGTTTATTTAACTGGATTGGCCTCTCCAGGTAAAAAAATATTAGTCTACTGCCTAGACTTTAAAACCACCAATAAAATTGCCTTGAATGAGGTAATATTTACTGTGATTTCAATCCTCAGCTTTTATAAAAGGCTTATATTAAAAACGATCTATTTGAAGAAATAGAGCCATGACTTTTGCAAAGCTACAGTTGAAGATAGTGCTACTGGCTTACCCACTGTTCATACAAAAATTTTTCTGGTAAATTTTTGCTTGCCTGAGATGTTTGTCTCTTCAGAGGAATTTCATATTATTTACTTTGAAATAAAAAGACAAAATGATGCCTTATTATATTTTGCTCTTCTTAGATGGGTTTAAACCCCAAACTTACTGTTCAACAACTAAGTGGTTAATGGCTTGTAAATACATTTTTGTTGCTCTCTATTTGGTTTCTACTACTAATTAGCTTATTTTGCAATATGTTTAGAATGTTTGCTTTTAGATAGGGTATTTAGCCAAGTGGAATGAACGCTTTTAAAGAAAAGTCACAAAGCCATTCAACTTAATGCTGTGAAGTAATTCAGTGGGTGCCAGGATATTCAAATCAATTCAATATTCAGGCAGCCCTTCAATTCAGTGTTGTGTCAGAAATTGGCAGTTGCAAAGGTAGTATAAGACATGGTGCTTTAGTCTTGCTCATTTTAAAATAATTCACAATCTTTATTTAGAAAACTTCTCTCAAATCTTAAATAATTGGGAAAAATATACATGTCTTCAAGGGAAAAATAATTTTAATAGCACTCAGATTAAACACAGAAAACTTAAAATCCCTGAGGATAGGCTATAATCAGAGAATATATCAAATAAAATATTGAAGATGTATAGTTTATGTCTGGGGAGCTAATCTAGCAAACTCTTATTCAAAAATATGTTGAATATTGCTCCTAATTCTCATGGCAAGTTTATTTAGTCACAAATTGCTTTGTGTGCCATTTGTCCATGTGTGTGTTTATGAATGTGTGTATTACAAAACTGAAGTTCTTATGCATTTTAAAACTATGAAGTCTGTTTAAAAGAGACATTTTCAGGGAATGGATGATTAATTATATATTGCCATTTCATAATTATCCACACTTAGTCTTATGCTCTAATTATTTTTTGTGTTTCTAAGTTTTTCTGCTGTTGGTCTTTAATAAGAGATAATCAACAACTCATTAGGATCCTGGGGGAAGGTAGAATGGGAGGTGGGAGAGGGAAGACCAAAATTTGCTTTCGATTTCATTTTTCTCTACTAAGTTTTGTTGGACATCATTATGTTTATTTTCATTCACCTGTTTTTTGCATAATATAATTTTGTTTGTGCTTTTTTTGTAGTTGTTCCTCAGGCAGATTATTGTTGCAAGACTTATCAGCATTGTGTATGGTTTTTAATTTTCCCTAGTGAAGTTCTTATTTGAGCCCCGGAGTCTTGTTTGGCTCTGCTACATTCAATTGCATGTGAGTAGAAAGTCTCTCTGCCCCATCTGGGATTGCGTTCATAAGAATTGATTTCATTCTGCTTCTGTCTGGTATCTCCTATTGTTGTTTACATGAAACTGCACACTTTCTAAGTGGGCATATTCCACTCTATTATATTATGATATTTATTTAGGTTATAGATTTAGACTTTTTATAACAATTCTTATTTGGAAATTTACCACATGCCTGGTAAGTTTTGATAGAACTTGAAAGAAGAATTGGATTTTCCTGTTTGCAAAAGCATAAATCCCCTTTGACATGTCCCTGCATCTCCAAAATGGAAAAAGAAGTATGTGAAATGAGCATATGACTCTTCATCTGTGTTCCTTTCCATCTTCAATCAGTCTAGGCATTCACAGTCTACCACTTTTTATTTAATTCACTCTTTCTCCACTATATCTTTGTTCTGTTATTGTTTTCCAAACATTCTGTTCATTGACTATTCCATTTACTATTCTGTATTTACTATGCCATGTTATCTCAAGGCTCAGCGCTCTTGCATAGGGAACATGAAACCCTCATTTAAATCCTTTGTCAAGGAGGAATAGGAACCCTTAGAGGCATTATTTAGACTGGGATGCCTAATTTGAATTCTAGAATCTGAGTTAGGTAGCCACTTTCCAATCTCCACTATACTTTGCTGAGTGTGTTTATCATATCATGGATTGTACCAATTGGAAACATTGGTTCATTTGGCTGGATCTCTCAGTAGAATGCTGTTTCTTGTAGGCTAGGGACTGTATCTTACCTATTTCATCTCCTCCCAGTTATCTTCTATCACTTCTTCCCATTCACAACCAAATTCAATCCCTTTTATCACTGCCCATACCAACCCTTAGTGTTCTCTCCCACCTGTTAACTTCTAAAATTGATGTCTGCAAAATTAATATTCTTACATAGTTTGCTTCACTTTCTACTTCTGGTATAATGTTTGTTCTATGCCATATAACACCTCCAACTAGTTTATAATTCTATCCTTTATCACTAGAGGTCCGGTGCATGACATTCATGCACCGGGGGAGGGCGGTGTCCCTCAGCCCAGCCTGCACCCTCTCCAATCTGGGACCCCTTGAGGGATGTCCGACTGCCTAAACGGGCAGTCGGACATCCCTCTCACAATCCAGGACTGCTGGCTCCCAACTGCTTACCTGCCTGCCTTCCTGATTGCCCACTTCTGCCTGCCAGCCTGATCACCCCCTAACCATTCCCCAGACAGCCTGATGATGCCTAATTGCTCCCCTGCCAGCAGGTTTGTCCCTAACCACCCTTCCCCTACAGGCCTGGTCACCCCTAACTGCCCTCTTCTGCAGGCCTGGTCCCCCACAACTGCTCTCCCCTGCAGGCCTGGGCCCCCTCCCCCCCTCCCCCCAACTGGCCTTCCCTCCAGGCCCAGTTGCCTCCAACTTCCCTCCTTTGCCAGCCTGGTCACCCCTAACTGCCCTCCCCTGCAGGCTTGATCGCCCCCAACTGCCTTTCCTTGCAGGCCTGGTCCCTCCCCACTGCCCTTCCCTGCTGGCCATCTTGTGGCAACTATCTTGTGTCCACATGGGGGAAGCCATTTTTGACCAACATAGCCATCTTGTGTGTTGGAGTGATGGTCAGTTTGCATATTACTTTTTTATTAGACAGGATTAGATAGGATAGAGGCCTGGTGCATGGGTGGGGGCCAGTTGGTTTGTCCTGAAGTGTGTCCCAGATCAGGGTGGGGGTTCCCTTGGGGTATGGGGTGGCCTGGGCAAGGGGCCTGTGGTGGTTTGCAGGCCAGCCATGCCCCCCAGTGACCCAAATAGAGGCCCTGGTATTTGGGATTTATTTATCTTTTATAATTGAAACTTTGTAGCCTTG
This sequence comes from Corynorhinus townsendii, assembly GCA_026230045.1. Taxonomy (NCBI): domain Eukaryota; kingdom Metazoa; phylum Chordata; class Mammalia; order Chiroptera; family Vespertilionidae; genus Corynorhinus; species Corynorhinus townsendii. The sequence continues at coordinate 99,886,806 of JAPDVU010000002.1, forward strand.
AGTGGAGACCTGGGCTCATCAGGTTATGCGGAAAGCTTGGCTTCCTCCATTGCCGAGGAAACCCAAGCCTCCTGCTCGCTCTGTGGCCACAGCCGTCTTGGTTGGGTTAATTTGCATACTCACACCTGATTGGCTGGTGGGTGTTGCTTGTGGGTGTAGTGGAATGATGGTTAATTTGCATATTACTCTTTTCTTAGGTAGGATAAGATTGCCTGCCTGCCACTACATTGTGCCAAGCACAATACTATGTTTACATTTGTTCATTTAAAAATAACATTTGGTATTCAAGCAAGAATATATCCATTCCTTCATGTATACATATATGAGTATTATGTATGTAATGTATATGATGTATATTTATATATAAGTATATGTATACATACATATAAATATGAATACATATAAAAATGAGTGTGTTCACAAAACAAAACAATATTAGAATAATAGGGATACCAGAAGGTGAGGAAGAGAAGCAAGGAATAGAAAACCTGTTTGAAGAAATAATGACAGAAAACTTCCCTGATATTGGCAAGAAAAAAACTATGCAAGTCCAAGAAGTACATAGAGTCCCAAACAAGTTGAACCCCAAAAGACCAACACCAAGACACATCATAATTAAATTGGCGAATACCAATGACAAAGTAAGAATCTTAAAGGCTGCCAGAGAGAGACAGAAAGTTACCTACAAGGGATCTTCTATTAGAATATCAACTGATTTCTCAACAGAAACACACCAGGCCGGAAGGGAATGGAATGAAATATACAAAGTGATGCAAAGCAAGGGACTGAATCCAAGAATACTATACCCAGCAAGGTTATCATTCAAAATTGAAGGTGGAATCAGGAGCTTCACAGACAAAAAGGGGCTAAGAGAGTTTATCACTACCAAGCCAGCAATGCAAGAAATGCTAAAGGGACTGCTGTAAAAAGAAGAAAGAGAAAGGCAAAAAGAAACACAAAGGGGAAAAATATGACAACAAACATGTACTTGTCAAAAATAACATTAAACGTAAATGGATTAAATGCACCAATCAAAAGACATAGGGTAGCTGAATGGATAAGAAAACATGACCCATATATTTGCTGTCTACAAGAGACCCACCTCAGAGCAAAGGATTCACACAGACTGAGAGTGAAGGGATGGAAAAATATTTTTAAAGCAAATGGAAATGAGAAAAAAGCTGGGGTAGCAATACTTATATCTGATAAAATAGACCTCAAAGTAAAGGCCATAACAAGAGATAAGAAAGGCCACTACATAATACTAAAGGGAGCAATTCAACAAGAAGATATAACTCTGGTAAACATATATGCACCCAACGCAGGAGCACCCAAATACATAAAAAAACTCCTGGAAGAGATCAAGAGAGAGATTGACAACAATACAATCATAGTAGGAGACTTTAATACACCACTGACATCACTGGATAAATCCTCCAGACAAAAAATCAGCAAAGAAACAGCAATTCTAAATGACACACTAGATCAGATGGACCTAATTGACATCTTCAGAGCATTTCACCCCAAAGCCTTGGAATATACATTCTTCTCAAGTGCCCATGGGACATTTACAAAAATAGACCACATATTGGGTCACAAACAAAGCCTCCCTAAATTCAAAAAGATTGAAATCTTATCAAGCATTTTCTCAGACCACAATGGCATAATATTAGAAATAAACTATAATAAAAACACTCCAAAAAATTCAAACACGTGGAAACTGAATAGCATGCTATTAAACAATGATTGGGTGATCAACGAGATCAAAGAAGAAATTAAAAACATCCTGGAGAATAATGACAATAAAAACACAACAATGCAAATGTTATGGGACACAATGAAAGCAGTCTTGAGAGGGAAGTTTATAGCTCTACAGGCCTACCTCAAAAAACAAGAAAAAATGGTAATAAATCTTCTAACTCAACAACTCAAAGAATTAGAAAGAGAGCAACAAGAAAAGCCCACAGTGAGCAGAAGGAAGGACATAATAAAGATCAGAGCAGAAATGAATGACATAGAGACCAAAAAAACAATACATAGGATCAACAAAACCAAGAGCTGGTTCTTTGAAAGGATAAACAAGATTGATGAACCTCTAGCCAGCCTCACCAAGAAGCAAAGAGAGAGGACCCAAATAAACAAAATCAGAAATGAAAGAGGTGAAATAACAACAGACCCCACAGAAATACAAAGGATTGTTAAAAAATACTATGAACAACTCTATTCTAACAAACTACACAATCTGGGGGAAATGGACACATTCCTAGAAAAATACAACCTTCCAAAACTCACTCAGGAAGATTCTAAGAATCTCAATAGGCTGATAACTATGGAAGAAATTGAAGCAGTCATCAAAAAGCTTCCAGCAAACAAAAGCCCAGGGCCTGATGGCTTCACAGGGGAGTTTTACCAAACATTCAAGGAAGAACTAAAACCTATCCTCCTCAGAATATTCCAGAAAATTCAAGAAGAAGGAACACTTCCAAGCTCCTTCTATGAGGCCAGCATCACCCTAATACTAAAACCAGACAAAGACAACACAATGAAAGAGAATTACAGGCCAATATCCCTCATGAACAAAGATGCCAAAATCCTCAACAAAACTCTAGCAAATCGAATCCAGCAGTACATCAGAAAGATTATACACCATGACCAAGTAGGATTTATCCCAGGGATGCAAGGATGGTACAATATTTGCAAATCAATAAACGTGATACATCACATAAACAAATTGAGAGATAAAAATCACATAGTCATATCAATTGATGCAGAAAAAGCATTTGATAAAATCCAACACACTTTCTTGATAAAAACTCTCAGTAAGGTGGGAATAGAAGGATCATACATCAACATAATAAAAGCCATATACGACAAACCCACAGCAACATCATACTCAATGGGCAAAAACTAAAACCCTTTCCCCTAAGAACAGGAACAAGACAGGGATGCCCACTCTCACCACTCCTGTTTAATATAGTGCTGGAAGTACTAGCCATTGCGATCAGACAAGAAGAAGAAATAAAAGGCATCCAAATTGGAAAAGAAGAAGGAAAACTGTCCTTATTCGCAGATGACATGATACTGTACATAGAAAACCCTAAAGACTCCATAAAAAAATAATTAGACTTAATAACTGAATTCGGTAATGTAGCAGGTTACAAAATTAATGCCAAGAAATCTATGGCATTTCTATACACCAATAATGAACTTACAGAAAGAGAGACTAAAAAAGCAATCCCATTTACCATCGCACCAAAAAAATTAAGATACTTAGGAATAAACTTAACTAAAGAGGTAAAAGACCTATACGTAGAAAACTACACGACACTGAAAAAAGAGATAGAGGAAGACATAAACAGATGGAAGAACATACAATGTTCATGGATTGGTAGAATCAACATCATCAAAATGTCCATACTACCCAAAGCAATCTATAAATTCAATGCACTTCCCATTAAAATACCAACAACATATTTCACAGACCTAGAACAAAATTTCTAAAAATTTATTTGGAATAAAAGAAGAACCCCAATAGCTACAGCAATCCTAAGAAAGAAGAACAAAGTAGGTGGGATCTCAATACCAGATATCAAGTTGTATTACAAAGCTACTGTTCTCAAAACAGCCTGGTACTGGCACAAGAACAGACATATAGATCAATGGAATAGAATAGAGAACCCAGAAATTGACCCAAATCAACATGCTCAATTAATATTTGACAAAGGAGGCTTGAACATTCAATGGAGTCAAGACAGTCTCTTCAACAAATGGTGTTGGGAAAATTGGACAGATACATGCAAAAGAATGAAGCTAGATCACCAACTTACACCATACACAAAAATAAACTCAAAATGGATAAAGGACTGAAACATAAGGCGGGAATCCATGAAAATACTAGAGGAATCCACAGGCAGCAAAATCTCGGACATATGCCGAAAGAACTTCTTCACTGATACTACTCCTAGGGCAATGGAAGCTAAAGAGAAAATAAACAAATGGGACTACATCAAAATAAAAAGTTTTTGCACAGCAAAGAAAACCATCAATAAAACAACAAGAAAGCCCACTGCATGGGAGAACATATTTGCCAATGATATCAATGATAAGGGTTTAATCTCCAACATATACAGAGAACTCATACAACTTAACAAAAAGAAGATAAACAACCCAATCAAAAAATGGGCAACTGATCTAAGTAGACACTTTTCGAAAGAAGACAGAAGGCAGGCCAAGAGACATATGAAAACCTGCTCACAGTCACTAATCATCACAGAGATGCAAATAAGAACAACAATGAGGTACCATCTCACACCTGTCAGAATGGCTTTTATCAACAAATCAACAAACAACAAGTGTTGGCGAGGATGCGGAGAAAAAGGAACTCTTTTGCACTGCTGGTGGGAATGCAGACTGGTGCAGCCACTGTGGAGAACAGTATGGAGCTTCCTCAAAAAAATAAAAATGGAACTCCCATTTGACCCAGTGATCCCACTTCTAGGGATATATCCCAAGAATCTAGAAACACGCATCAGAAAGGAAATATGCACCCCTCTGTTCATAGCAGCACAATTCACCATTGCCAAGATTTGGAAACAACCTAAATGCCCATCAGCTGATGAATGGATTAAAAAACCGTGGTATATCCATACAATGGAATACTACGCTGCAGTAAAAAAGAAGGAGTTCCTACCATTTGCAACAATATGGATGGAGATGGAGAATATTATGTTGAGTGAAATAAGCCAGGCAGAGAAAGATAAATATCACATGATCTCGCTCATTTGTGGAATATAATGAACGACATAGACTGATGAACAAGAACAGATCCGGAGGCTGAGAAATGTCGATCAGAACATCATACCTCAGGTAAGGCAGGGGAGGGTGGGGGTAAGGTGGAGAGATCAACCAAGGGACTTGTATGCATGCATATGAACCTAATCAATGGACACAGACAACAAGGGGGCGGGGCATTAAGAGAAATTGTCTCATGTGACAAAAATTTTTAAATGAAACTCTCTGTAGACTGAAAATCATTTTGGAAGGAAACAAAGAGAAGTTTCCTTCAAAAGTCATAAGGATTGTAATTGAAAGTCAATATATTTGTCCTCTTGAACTAAAGTAAGTAATTTGTGTTTTTGCCTCCCTGACAAAGTTTATATAAAGCTACAAAAAGAAATTGACAGCCAGTTTGAAATGGAATTGCCAGGGCCTAGGGCAAAGAATATCCTTACATGATATTATTCTACAATGTCATTATAATTTTAGATATTTTACAACAGCATATTTTACAATTATCCCAAACAAACTTACAAACTAATTCTTTGAATGGTTGACAGCAATTAAAAAAAAAAAAAAGGACATGAAAGGATTTAATCCCTTGCAGAAGGAATTAAGGCACTGGGAAGGCACTTGAGCATCCTATATTGGCCCCTCTTGCCCTTTGTGCCAAGAGGGACCCTCTTCTCACAATCCAATTGCCCTCAGCTGTTACCTGAGCTTTCTGTTCATGCTGAGCTTGAAGCCTCGTGGGGGCTGGTACCATGGATCTGTCTCACATCCAATTGTGTGAGCTGGGCCCTCACTGGAGAAGAAACCCAAGTTCCCCGAGATATGTGATCAGCACCGGGACCCTGCCAGCAGGCCAGGGGTTCCCAAGGCAGGTGCTGGGTGTGGAGGCCATGGGGGCATAGGCTACCAAGGAGACAGAACTGAACCTCACAGCACCTAGCTTGGCCCCGGAGGATGGCTGGTTAGCCAGAGACGGGTAAGATTCCTCAAGGAAGGAACAACCTAAGACAGGCACAGTCGCAGAGGGGCCATCAGGAGAGAACTTGGGGGGGCAACAGAAGTGGGGCACAGACCCTCACCCCACCAACATTGCAGGGGCTTGAACCCTCACCCCTTCTAATGGAGGTCTCCTGCCCTCATGGCTGCTTCGCGCTTCCCACACCCAGCTCAGATCGGAACCCAGGCAACAGAAAGAGACCTGGCCCAGCTCACATCGAGATACAGGTGACAGACAGAGACTTGGCCCAGCTCAGATCGGGACCCAGGTAACAGACAAGAGACTTGGCCGACAGCATTTGCCCTATATCTAAATTCAGCCTAGCATCTGGAATGCTCAAGGCCCATTCAAGAATGCAAATAATCCTTCCCACTAATATTTACAGGGTAAACTAAGATTGTTGGTAGAGTATTAAATTTGACAGTAAAATAGTAATCGAGTTTTCAGATTAATTTAAATAAGCTAATTGAAATAAGTGAATATTCAAGTACTGGACAAAAAGCTGTTCTTAAAGTAATAACTAAAATTTTTATTGGTAGTTCATCTCATGGTAAAATTCCTGAATATGCAATGAACCTAAAGCAGTCATATGTGTGGGGAAAAAAAAAATTTTAAATTTAAAGTTATCAAGACTGCATTATAAAATTTACAAAAACCTCCATTAATGAAAAAAAAGGGGGGGGGATAGTAGGGCAATATCATGTAAGGAAAAATATCCTATAAGTAAATTACATCTAGAAAATTTTTACTTTACCAAATTAAGTTTCATTTGCAATGCTAACAGCAAGACGGCCATTAAAAACACACATGGTGTCTAAATAAGACAAAGGAAAATCGTTTGAACAAAAATAAAAAGGATCCCAAATCAATTATATAGAAAAGATTCCTTTATTAACTTGTGGTCAAGAATATATTTGTATATTTTCAGAAAACAACCCCAAGACCAGATGGATTCCTGCAACAGAGAGGAATTGACAGGAGTGCTCCAACCACGAAGACAAGAGGAATAAACAGTCAAGAGATGGAAGACGCTGACAACGCCTTGCCACAAGAGCAGTCAGCAGCTGTGCACGCTGCAGGTTACCTAGGACCAAACCACAGAGGGTCGGACCTGCATTGCCACCATGTGCCCACCATCCAGATATCATTGCTGACATGTATACATAAGGAACTGTTGGACATTGAAATTGGGACTCAAACATTTTTTTGTTTTGTCTTGTTTTGTTATTATATGTTTATTTCCAGTCTGCAAAGGCAAAACTTTTTAAAGGAAAGAAATGGTGGGAAAAAGATACAGAGGCAAAGAAGCATTGAACAGACTGTCAAACTACATTGGGAAGACAGGGGAGGTTGGGCGAGGAGGGCTGTAAGAGACCAACCGAAGGACTTGTACGCATGCATATAAGCACAACCAATGGATACAAGACACTGGGGCGGGGGGGAGGGTGGGCAGGTGAAGGCATGTCCTGGGGGGTAGGGGAGGTCGGGGGGAGATCAAGGGGGAAAAAAAAAGGAGACATATGTACTACTATTTGTAATACTTCAAACAATAAAAAAAAAAGGGAAAAAAAGCATAATAAATAAAAATGTCCCTTAAAAAAAAAAAATGAGTGTGTTCAGACAACACATGTAAACAAATGCACATGTGTATAGATTCATGCATATAAATATAAGAGCATTTATTTATATTGTTATAATTTTTAAAAGAGAAATAGAGATTTTGTGAAGCATTATTCAGTCTGAGATACTTATCTTGGTCCTCATAATATTTGTTTGGTGCCCTTTTCCTATTCTCCATAAGTGTATTCATCGCATCTTGGATTCTATTGAATTGATAATAATTTTTATACTAGAGGCCCAGTGCACGAATTCAGGCCCTTGGCCTGGCCAGCGATTGGGGCCTTTCAGGGCTGATCAGGAATGGCTGGGACTGGCCAGCTGGGGGAAGGGACAGCAGGAGGTTGGCCGGCTGGGGGAGGGACCAGGGGAGGTTGGCTGTGGAAGAGCACTGACCACCAGGGGGCAACTCCTGCATTGAGCATCTGAACCCTGGTGGTCAGTGTGTCGTCATAGAGACCACTTAGGCGCATATATATATATATATATATATATATATATATATATATATATATATAGTTGATTAGGCTTTTATATATATACTAGAGGCACAGTGCATGAAATTCGTGCATGTGGGGGTCCATCAGCCTGGCCTGCACCCTCTCCAATCTGGGACCCCTTGGGGGATGTCTGACTACCAGTTTAGGCCTAATTCCACAGGGATCAGGCCTAAACCAGAAGTCGGACATCCCGCTTGTAATCCAGGACCATGGGCTTCTAATCGCTCACCTGCCTGCCTGATTGCCCCTAACCACCTCTTCCTGCCAGCCTGATGCCTCTAACTGCTCTCCTGCTGACCTGATCATCCCTAACTGTCTTCCCCTGCTGGCCTGATTTCCCCTTACCACCTCTGCCTTGGCCTCTACCCCCATGGCTTTGTCCAGAAGATGTCCAGTCTAATTAGCATATTACCCTTTTATTAGTATACATATAGATGTTTGTATGCATATGTATGTGTGCATCTCCTAAAATATTTCTTGGATACATAATAAATTTTAAGTATAATAATTGCTTTTATTTGGAATGTTATTAGAATAGACCCAAAAATATCTTTCCAATTGAGATTTAATGATAAAAACAGTTAATAAAATAGATGATATTGTGCATTTAACATGTATTTTTTTAAATTTATGCTTTGCTGTCATGTGTATATATGTTGGAGCCACACATTTTAGGTATAACTGTAATATACTTAAAACACCAGGGAATTCTAGAAAAAATTAGCATCACTGACATTATGAAAACAGGGATTTAATCTTTGGTGGATAATTACTTGCCTAAGAAATGCTTCACATTTATTAAAGATGTTTTAATCCCTTTTCTTAAGCTGAGGCCCTACTCTTCTTATGTGTTCGTTTTGTTTTTTCAGGCTGCTTCCATTTGTCTTTTTCATCTTTTTTTTATTAGAATAGCTGTTAACCAAAGGTAACTACTCTCAAATCAGCTATGATGGGGCATTTAAGTTATTGATTGCATTTATCTACCATCATTCAAAATTAACCAAGTAAATCTAAATCGCTACTTCCCTCATTTCACTTTAATTTCCCTCTTAATATTTTCCTATTCTTTAACACTTAATGCCAGTGAAAGTTCATGTAATGGTAATTGCCCATTTCCCTTTTGTACTTCTATATTTACCCCTTTCTGAGAACACTGATTTTCATTATTACTAATTAGCTATATTTCCCACCCCAAAGGAACTCAGTTCTGTATATTCTGTGTTATCCACTCTTACTTTCAGCACCGCTCCACTTGAAGTAAAACCTAGTAATAATCAGACAGTACTTTTTAAAAATGAATAAATTTTGTGAAAGCTGGGAACTGGGTGGGGATGGATAATGGATATATTATCATGACTAAGATTTGGAGATTTAAACAAAAAAAATGTAGAAAACCTAAAGACAAAATGCAATCTTACCTGTTGCTAAAGTGCTGATCATGATCATAGTTAACCACTTGAAACTCTCAGAAATGGGGAGAATACATATAATTTTACCTCACTGCACATTTTTTCTCCATCATCTAATCAGAACACTTGAGAGTCACATGTCTCTTTTTCATGATTTAATATTGACTTTAAAAAACCTCAGCAAGGAAGGCCTGGCAGAGATGTCTCTGGGACCATGAATGTAGAGCCTAGGTCCAGAATGAGGGATGACAGTTTCCAGGAGAGTATTTCTAAAAGTGCATTTCACGTAGTGCTAGTCTCACAAGAGGCCCAGCACAAAGGGCATAATGCCATATAAGATTTGAACAGAGTTGAAAAGGAGTCAAGTAGTAAAGAAATCTCATTACATACTTAACCAACCATGGAACTTCCACTCATCTATATTCTCCTTTATTTTTAAAATACCTATTAAAATTTTATGGGCTGCCCTGGCCGGTGTCGCTCAGTTGGAGTGTCATCCCATACACTGAAAGGTCATGGGTTTACTGTAATTCCTTGTCAGGGCACATACCCAGGTTTCAGGTTTGATTCCTGGTCTGGGGGTCTTTGATGATGGATGTTTCTCTCTCTCTCAAATTAATAAACCATATCCTTGAGTGAGGTTTAAAATATAAAAAATTCCATAGACTATTTTGAGAAATGCTAGAATATGATAATTGATGGTGGGGGTGTAAATGAAGCTAATGCAGATTGTATTGTTTGTGTTTTTGAAAACTTTACTTATTACCTCTTTCCTCTTAGCTTACAAACATTCATCAAAAAAGATATGTTACTAAAGATCCAGGCCAGATTAAACAGAAGATACTAATAAATTTATGAAGAAAAAAGCTTTTTTTGTTTTAACTATTCTAAAAATTGAATACTTAGCATAATGTTTCAATACCTGCTTGCAAAAGGAATAAATAAATAAATAAACAAACAAACAAAAACCCCAAAAGTCAGTTGGTGAGAAACATTATTCACAAATATCTAGAAAAACACTGTCTAAAATTGTCAAGCAAAATGTTGTCTACTACCCAAAGCTTGTATTCATTGTCAAAGCATTTTACAGGAAAGGATGCTAGGGTGCTATGATCCAGGGAAGTTAGAATTACCTACAAATTCCCTGTTCTGGACATTGGCCTGATCCCATGGTCACTGTATTTGAATCACAGAAGTACCTTCCTTGGATAGTTACTAAAACTTCTCGGGGGGGGGGGGTGTATATGGATATATATATATACACATATATATACACACACACACACACACACATATATATATATATATTTTTTTTCTTATAGCTTGACTACTGCAAAGAGAAAATGTATTGACTAAATGATGCAAAAGCAGGTCAACTTTGTAATTCTTTATAAATTAAACACACAACCATGCAGATTTCTTGCCTCTGTCTCTGAGTTTCTTGACAGTTTATTAACACTCTTGTGCACCTTCTCTGGGCCTGAGGAAATTCCTTCTGAGGCTGAAGACCAAAACCAAAACCACCAAATTCAAGGTGAAAGAGTTCTTGAAACCTTTTGGAGATAGCATAGTGTCTTCCCCTTCTATATTTCTATTTGTCTTTCCTTTTGAAATCTTACAAATTGGCTTTCTGTTGTTACAGTCTCTACTCACATCTCTACCATGAAGTGAAATTTAGCATGAACTTTACAAAGCTCTTCTTTGGAAGAGATAAATTCCATTTTCACAAATTGAGGACATTAATTATTATTTCTTGCAACATCGATGTATATTTTTTCTAGCTAAGGTAGAGTAATCAAGAGAGATAGTGTATTCTTATTTTAATAAAGCTTCTGACAGTTTTGCACTTTTGCCATTTGTGTTTCCATAATACACTTAAATTCTATAAAGCGATGATTAATTTTTAATTTCTCTACCATTTATCATATTGGCAATTAACATATTGCCTTTAACTATATATATGTATTGCCATTGTATTTTATTAGTGCAACATTATTTCTAATTATTCTAATACTATTTTATTTTCATATTGTTAATCTAAATCAAATAAAACTGTATTGCCCATTTACCATGTGTTTTTAAAATACTTTAGATGAATGCTTCAAATTTAATTTCCTTTTTTATTTGTACTATTACTATGATTACTATTTTAAAGAACAGATAAATTATTTTTAGAGACATTGGTCATATAATTGTACTTAAAAGTAAAAAAGAATGAAATATTTATGAAATACAAAATAGGAAATTTTTTTCTACTTAGTCCCTATGATAACTTTTCAAGATAACCGTCATTTTTTTAAAAAGCTATTGCTAACTATTCTAGAGCTAATATCCACTTTCATCCAATTCTCACACTTAGTTTTATATATATGTGTGTGTGTGTATACACACATATATACACACATATATTTAAATTATTAAGTAATTCTGTAGGTAAAAAGTTTTTGTTCTTTCTACATGAAGGTTTTTTGGGGTGAGGAAGTTCAGATCTGGAAATTAGTGGTAGTAGAGTGAAAACTTTAATTTTAAATGCTTTTTACATTCTTCATTGATGTCTTTTAGTCACTACTTTATATGAATGCCAATTTTTAGTTATCATTGCCCAACCCATAGCAAAGGAGAAAAGGAGATTATGCTTTTGGTCACAAAATATTCATACAGAGTTCTAAAAGTGACAGTATTGTGTGTTCAGTATTGTGTGTTCATAATTTGTCTATAAGCAAGTGTGTTTTACATAAATGGCTTTTTAACAAATTTGAAATGTGAATATATTTTATTTTTCCCAGTGAGTACACAATACACAATTCTTTGACAATACTATTAATCAATGTTAACGCCAATTTCTTTTCTGATCTAACAACATCAAATGAAACATTCAGATCTTGAATGCTGTTTGGTGACGTAAACAAAGTACATTTAAAAAAAGAATCCATCTATAAAACAAAATATAAAAAGTCTACCCACGGCCACAAAATCCCTTATCTTGCAACACTTTAAAGTCACAATAAATGCTTTTGAAAATTATGAGATAAGAAAACTTAGTAAAATGAAATTTCATTTAAAATGTATGGTGTTTCATTTGAAGTACAATTATAGAGACGTAAAATAAAAGTAATTTCACCTCTAAGATAATATGGAAAGACATGTTGCATTACACCAATTCTTGTCATGTAATTTTATAAATACAATATACAGAAGCAGATGAACAAATTAGTGAATGTCATGGTTTGCATTTTTAAATACTGACACACAATCACTTCCAGTGGAAATAAAACCAGTTTAGAGTTCATTGGTATTGTTATCATTATGTTGTCAGTGGACAATTACACAAATTAGTTCAATAGAAATTTGGAGGTTTCCTATCAAACTTTTATAAATTTTCAACTCAAACCCCATTGAAAATATATCTAAATACCCAGAGCATTAAACCATGACATAGAAAACCATTTAATCTGTTTTGTTACCTAAAGCAAGTAAACTTGCGATGTTTTTTCTTCCTTTGGTTGCATACATGTTGATCTTGATTTTCCTATATTCTCTCTTGAGCCGGATTCTAATCCTGGGAAGGAATCAATTGTTTTCATGTCCCTGTACTCTCCTACCTTACATTAAATATGGCATGGAAAATTTTTGGAGAAGGGGTTGTTTCACCTTGACTGCATACACTGAGGAATACCTGAGCTGGGCACTGATTCCACTACTTCCCCAATGGAGACTTTGCCTGTTACGAATAGAGCTGTGCTGTGGCGTACGACTGCACACCAGTGTTGTCTTTGTGCAGGTAAGATTACATCGTCTCCCACCCAGAGTTCCTTCTAAAAGCTTAAATGTGGGCCTGTCTCTGTCTAGATCTGCAGAAGAGTGAGCTCAGTGAATTTCTAACCAGTCATTAAATTGGCTACAAAATGAAAAATCAAGATACTTCTCATACTTGCATTTTTAATGATATTTTGACCTATAAGAATTAAAAGCTTTTTACCCATGCAAACTGACAAAGGCTTGATGTTTTGGTAGTGCTCCTGAACTCATGTGGATAGCCACAGCTCTTTATTGTGCTCAATATCTATTTGAGGATGGTATTTTATGTGCAATACTTGACTAACCCATTTATTTAAAACTAGATTTAATAGGGAAGGTGGACTGTTCTAAAAGAATATTCCAAGACACCGTAAGGTCCACACTGACATAATATAACCATAACAGTGAGTTTGATGCACTGGAGACAATTAGAGAGGTATGATGCATGCCCAGTCTTATTCCAGAAGTCACCCATGTGCATATACTCTGTTTTTGAAGTCATGGTTTATTAGTCACATACATCTGCCAGTTACCAGGGACAAAAGGCTATGTGTAATATGTGTAATGAACTAAGGTATTAGGCTATATTGGGCTGTAGACGAATGTAAAGAGGAAATACAAATGAACAAAACTTTGCTTTTAAATAGAAAGAGGGGAAGCAAGGAACTACATAACTGAAAATTTAAATTCCTCACACTCTACAGTTGTGAATAAGTATGCACTCATTCTGAGAAGAAATTTCTCATCCTCCCAGTCTCTTTGCTCCAAAGAAGTCAAACTGCATTAAAATTCAGACACTTAGGGGAGAAAGTTGATGAAGTATTTAGTATGTGTGTCTCAGAATTTTCTCCTCCGTGAAGAAATGAAGTGCATGACAGTAGTTGGGTCCCATAAAGAACACTTTGTTCCTGTATGCGCGCCTGTGTTGATGCAGCCTAGGTGACATAAAAGATGGAAGCATTTAATTTTGTCATTACTGTAATAACATGACTTACAATTGATGACTGAGCCAAAAATGCTCAGTCACCAATTATTTGTCATTCCAATGGGTCCCGTATTTTAGAATTGATCCCTACTTATCATTATATTGAATATACTTTAAAGTATCAACTACTGAACATATCATAGGAAAAACATGAGAAAGTATAACTAGAGAGAGAATTTACAATTGTGTAGGCAGCACAGGGGAAAATGTCACAAGTGGAAAGTTCTCTTCTATTTGACTGACTATATATGTACAGTAGCTAACATATATTTCAAAGTCATATTCATTTTGACCATACATGACTGATATTCAAGAACTGCTTGTTCTCAAAGTCGTGAAAACAAATGAGGCAGGACACTGTTATTAATGTCCATTTACCAGGTTCGGTTTTATTTAAAAAGTGTATAAACATGCATTTTTCTCCTTTTCAATTTATTCATTCAAAATGGGTCAAACATATTTTAGTTGGTAGCCCATTTCTGAAAGTGTATCATAAAATATTTATTCCAATAAGTCTACTTACTGTGAACTGAACATACTCTGAGCACTGCTTTTTAAGCACTTATAATTTGGCTGTACATTTGGTGGCATAAACTTCATTTTTTTCATCAAATAAAAAACAAAGTTGCATATAGACTGCATTATTATTTTAAAAGTCATGAATTGAAGTGATGCAGCTCTATCCTCTAGTGTGTACTGTACATGTACTAGAAAAATGAAACAATATATTGCAATAGAGTTTTTATATTTCGAAGCAGCCCGAGTATGTCCTAACAATAAATTGCCTCTTTAACTATTTGCTGGATATTCTAGAATTCATTTGGTTTGTTTCCTTGGGGAACATCATATTATATTCTGACTTAATGAGTTGGAGAGATTAATTATGTTAATTCAGAAAATGCTTTTTTAAAAAAAACTGTAATATCAATACAGCTGTTGTGAAACACCTTAATTTCCTTTTGCTTGTTGCAATTCTCAGATGGGTCAATTACAATGAGAGGTAAAGCTGATTCTAAATATAACTGTAGTTTCCTTATTGTGTCTTAAAGCAAGTTTAGTATATCTTTGCTACCTGTATAGTTTAATGCCTATTCAGTCTTAAGTCTTAAACTTCCTTCTTTTGACCCACACTTTTATCAACAGTAAAAGCCACCATTCTGCTTTTTTTTATTTTTTATTGACTTGGTCCCTGATGTTCAAAGAAGACTTCACTAACACCACTGTCCTTCGCATCTTCCTATTTCTATATCCCAACCAAAAACCATCCAACGTGATTGGTTACAATCAGCATTATCCAACCTAGCTTACAGTACAGCAACTCCCTTCACATTCAGTCTTTTTCTTCATGTCACGAGGAGTAGAGATTTGTGCTTATCACCAAATAAAATTGCAGTGCAAAATTTAAACATAAAAGTTACACAATTAAAAGTTAATATATGGCACCACAGCCTATTAATTCACATATAGTACAACAGACCAGTAAGAACAGACAATAATATGAACAGAGCGAAAAAGAGTGAGCTTGCATAGCAATGCACAAAAGAAATTATATACAGAGGAAATCCTTTGCTTCCTGGAGGGTGAGCTTTGTTTTCTTTCTTTTTTGTTTACTCCTGACAAGAAAGAGTTAAGGTGGGTGGTGTACGTAACAGAAGAACACAAGGAAAATATTTGTGGGATATGTGTGGCTGTGTGTCTTTACATTGCATTTACAGTTCTTTTAATAGTACATAAATAAAGAAATTGTTCATTGCACTGTTTAAGTGTCATCACTTCCATGAGTTCAGACCTGATGGTCCTTCAGAGCAGCTTTGCATGTCTCATCTCAGTTACTCTATAAAGAGAAAAACAAATCAGAAGTAAGTTTGCATTTAAGTGCAGTATCCTTTAACCCAGCATACCAAAAAACAAAGGGAATAGATAATGAGTGAAAGTAACATCATCAAATAGAGTCTGTGAGTTTGTGAATTTAAGAAATTGTACTGAAATGAGATGGGAAGGGGGGAAAAAAGAAACGTTTTGGAATTTGGATATTTAAAATTCAACTAGAGCTATTTTGCACTTCTGTGAATCAATAATTATTCCAAAATAAAAGTTAAAGAAAAATCCAAGTACTCATGAATCAAAATAAAAATTATAAACATAGCTTAGTAATAATCAGGTTAGTAATATGTAATAATAACTCATATCAATAAATAATTTAAAGTTTTGAAAGTATTTTTAGTTTTCATTATTTCATGTCATCCCCATGTGAGCATAATAGCAATGTAATTTTTTAGATAAGAAAAAAGAATAGAAGGCAGCTAGTTTACTTCATCTTTTCACATAACCGGTAAGCAGTTAAGGAGGTTGGAACACAAGGCTGTTCCTTAGCAGTGTTTTTAAACTGTATTGAAAGAAGCAGTTGAACATATTCAGCAACTATTATTCTGAAATAGAAGAGAAAATTGGTAACTTTCCTAGTGAAATTAGCAAGAGTTCAATGCTTTTTACTGTGACATACAGTAACATTCTAAATTTCTCTATTTCCTAGTACTTTATATTTAGAAAACAGATTAGTTGTAATAAGCACCAATGTTGGTTCCCTATTCAAAAAGAGAAATTTATTTCTAAGTTATGTGGTAATAATCAAAGTATTTCAATTTAACTAAAATCAAAGATCAACATTTCAAGGTTGATTCACCAAATTAAAAAAAAAAAATGAATTCCTAAGGAGGTTTTTAAAAAGTACCAAAAAGCTAATATGTTTCCCATTAGTGTACTCCGTTAAAAAGGCAAAGAAAGCTACAGAGTGGACCATATTTAATCAACTTATAAGTATTAAGATTAATTGCCTATGTTAAGATAATCTTTGTATAATAGAAATCAAATTTTTAAAAAAAGAACATGTTTATTAAATTGACTGCTGTAAATAGCAATGGTCTAAGTCTGTAGTTGGCAAACTGAGGCTGGGGAGCCACATGCGGCTCTTTGGCCCCTTGAGTGTGGCTCTTCCACAAAATACCACGGCCTGGGCGAGTCAATTTTGAAGAAGTGGCGTTAGAAGAAGTTTAAGTTTAAAAAATTTGGCTCTCAAAAGAAATTTCAGTCGTTGTACTGTTGATATTTAGCTCTGTTGACTAATGAGTTTGCCGACCACTGGTCTAAGTTATAAACAAATCTGCTCAAAATTGTAATTGATCTCATAGTAGAGCAAGTTTTCAATTATTGTGAAATTTGTTTATTGTGGCAATGTTATTGATGAGGTTCAGGACATGCTACCCCAAAATATAGCATCTTGGTATATTTTATATCTTAAGTGAAGGAGTTTGAGGACACAGCAGAAGCAGGACAGTCACTCTGGCCTCCCCAGTTCACCCTTCTTTCCTCACACAGGTTATACTGCCCTGTGACAGTTACCTCCGCTCCTAGTGCAGGGGAAGGAGGACATTCTTATTACAAGAGTTGGGGCTGAGAAATCTGTGTAAGCAAACCTTGTTAAACTAAGCCTTATCACCCTAGTTACTTCTTCACCATTCACTACCCTTAGCTCAAACCCTCCTAGAAAAGTTTCTGCCTTTTGTCAGTTTTTTAGGTCTTCATCCTCTTGAGAAGGTTCCCATGTATATGCAAAAAATTAATAAAATGTATAAAATGTATTTTTTTCCTGTTAATCTTTGTCAGTTTAAATTTCAGATACAGTCAGGGAACCTAAGAGGGTTGAGTAAAACTTTTTCCTCCCCTATGTTATTATGCAGATATTCTTTCTAATCACCATAGCCTTTTAAATCTCCTACAGCACTTACATAATTCACTTGTAAACTGTCCTTGACTATTTGAGCCCATATAGCCTATGTCAAGAAGGTCGCTGACATTGCGCTGGTGGCCCCCCTTCAGCACCTCAGCTTTCCTAGGTCCAGTGGATCCTTTCGAAGATGCTGTTCCTGATGAGCTGTGACCTCCTGGAGACGGAAAGTTGGGCTTGCTGTAGGGCACCAAGGTCTCCTCTGGGAAAAGAAACACAAAGTGCTAAGTTAAACAGTGTCATGTTGACAAACAAATTTAACTTTAAATATTTAGCTCAAGATGAACTATTTTACCATTTTGATTTTTAGTAAAATTAAAAATATGAGATTTAACAAGGCCTGAAAATTAAAAGAAATTTCCATGTGCAAGCAACATTTCTTACAATAGGAACTAAAGCAGAATTAAATTAAAAGATGTATTGGAATACGTATACAATGTTACATATCATTTGCAAAATTTAAAGATATTATGAAAGAGACCTCTACAATGAACCATATTATTTAACAAAAACATTTCTGAGAATAATTTATATAGGTTAGTGGAGGCTCCAATTTAAATTTTCTATTAAGATTGAAAGACCATGGTTTTGATTTTAAATTAAGGAAACATTTTTTCTCAAATTATATAAAGAACTATATCAGCTATTAAAAATAAGCTTCTTAAATTTCTATTGTTTCTATTTGAAAGCCTGTATTCTTCCTTAACAGAAAAAGAGAAACTCATACAGTTTAATAAATAATGTGTCTATTTTCTTTATGCATCATCTCTCTACAAATAATGTACATAACTATTCATACTTTGAAATGCTTTTTCTTCCTTTCTTCCTTTTTTCTTTCCCTCACTTCCCTCTTTCCTTTTTTTTTTTTTTAATATGTTTTTATTGTCATTTAGAGAGAGAAGAGGGAGAAGGAGAGAGGGATAGAAACATCAGTAATGAGAGAGAATCATTAATTGGCTGCATCCTTCATGCCCCCTACTAGGGACTGAGCCCACAACTGGGGCATGTGCCCTGTGGGAATCGAACCCAAAACCTCTTGATTCCTGCGTTGGGGTTCAACCATTGAGCCACACTGGGACAGGCTCTTGCTTCCTTCTTTCTTCCTTCCTTCTCTTTTTTTCTCTCTCCACTACCTTTTTTCTTTTTCTAGTGTCGGTTATTATTGCTATGGTTATATGACTAAAAAAATTGCCGACTGAATTTAGTATTTATTTCTTTAGATAATCTTAATGACAAGGATCACATGATTATTCTCTTAGTCTTAATGATGAACATTCTTAAATGTTTCACTAAACCTAGATGTTAATATTGTCATTTTTTTAGCCATTGCATAAACTATATTTCTAAAACCTTGAGCACCAACTTGTGACAAAATATAATATTAAAAATGCATGAGTAGATGACATATCTAGAATAGATTCAGTCCAAATGAATAAATGAATATACAAGAAAACTCTTTCAAAAGAGTGTGTGTGTGTGTGTGTGTGTGTGTGTGTGTGTGTGTGTGTGTGTTTAAATAACCAAGGAATCCTGACATAAGAAGAGATATTCCAGAAAATGCATTTCTGGAACAGGCTCACCACCAACCTCCTTCACTCCCACCCCCCACCAAAAAAAAAAAAAAAAAAAAAAATCCAACCATGAACCAGTAAATTTATTTTGTGATATTTCCAGGAAACTTGATTTATAAACAAGAACATTCCCCCATTTAATTGTTAACAATTAACTAAATTTTAATCAGCTGGAGAAAGTATAGACCCAGTTTAACCTTTTCTAACATGAGAATTCTGTGATTTGGCATTGATTCCTAAGTTTATTGATTATTTCAATTAATTCAGCAATTTGACTGAAGTGAGTTCTTCTTTCAAAATGACTAGTTACTTCAGTCAAAATGAGCAAATTGGTTGGAGGCAGAGTTTAAATTGACATTAAAGGTGAAATTTTGTGGTCTTAAAAGTACTCAATATAAACATTAAAAAAAACAACACCCTCAAATTGTCTCATGAGCACTACAGATGGAGGTTGGAAGTCTCTAGGCTCAAAGATCCTACACAGAGATTAACTTGAGGAGCAATCCCTATTGGGATCGGCCTGTAGGGATGCGCCGGTAGCTCTGCTTCGGAATTCCAAATTCAATTAGTGATTCAAGGAAAATGCCTTTCAGAAGCCCTTAAACAACTGCCATTTCTAAAATACCTGGTAGGAAAAAAATGGTAAAAGTCCACACTTTGTTGGGACTGTGCAGAACACACCTGGTCCAACACCTTGTTTGTGTAGGGCTTTCCGTATGTCTTCTTGGCGTTCTGTGGAGTTAATCCATTCCTGGGTTTGTCGCTGCCACTCTAGGGACGTTCTAGCTGGACAATCCAATGAGCTCTTTGTGTCTTCTAAGTTGGATGCTTCTTGTCTCTCCAGAGAGCTTCCTTTTCTCTCTGTTGAGTTTTCCACGTTACCAACATGCTGGCTCGGGCCTATTTGTTGCCTTATACCCTGACCTGGAGGGGGGTCTGGTGGTGGTGGAAGATCTAAAAATTTTGAATAACGTTTAGAATGGACTAAATTTAATGAAAAAAAATACAGGTTTTAATTCAAGATGAAGAAAAAAAAAACACCTGCCCTGTTAAAAGTATCACCCATGCAAAAATATTTTTTTGGGGGGGAAAGGAAAATTGTTTACATCCAAATGCATATTATTGATCTCATTGCTATCCTTTGATCACAATGTCTTTGAAATAAAATCAACT
Organism: Corynorhinus townsendii; assembly: GCA_026230045.1. NCBI lineage: Eukaryota > Metazoa > Chordata > Mammalia > Chiroptera > Vespertilionidae > Corynorhinus > Corynorhinus townsendii. The sequence continues at coordinate 99,907,428 of JAPDVU010000002.1, forward strand.
AACTTTATTCAGTTTAGGTGGAAAATGTTTTCAATTGCACATTGAAGCTAACATTTAAGGTACAAAGGGCAGTTTATGATTTCTCCATATTTAATTCATTGTTCACTCCCACTTCCCAGTGTAGAAATATCATGACACAAAATGACTAGAAATTCTAGCAGCTGTGTTAATAAAAGGCTCCAGGAAGAATAAATGCTGTCCTGCCAATCTCCATAGGAAATTTTGCCCTTGGGAAATTAAGAACTCTATGCGGTATCATATGCAACATATGACTGCCTTTACTCATGTATGTGGCACATTTAGCAATAAAGGTTTAAGCTAACATTTATGAAATGCAATTAACATTCTGCCTGACAACCAATGCTAGCTATTCATTTCATGAGTTAACTGATGAGTTACAACTAATATGTTACACTCTTCCAATGTATTAATTTTAATAAGTAATAACCAGTGTTCAGGGCACAGATAGAATATGCTTCATGGTGCTGGAATAGACTCTCTATCATGAAAATTTGAGATATAGTGGCATAGTTAATTTTTCAGAAAAGTTCTTTAAATTACATATCAGATATGAAAAAATTAAAAGTTCAAAGACTTGGCAATTTTTATTGTCTTTTTATTAGCTCTTTAGATTGTCATTACTTTTATATTTATAATGTCTTCAGTTGTGACATCATAGAATCTTCTTTCATATTTCTTTAAGTACTATACTAGTTCTGTTATACTAGTCATTCTAGTGCTGAAATTAGTTCATTGAAGTAATTGAAATCTAAACATTTTTTAATACTCTTTGGATTATTTTCTTCTGGCATCCCATTAAAATTATTTTTCATTCCTTAGAATATCAATAATCTTATTATTTGTTCATAAATACCAAATATCATATACAATATTCATATTTATTTTATTATAGAGTATAATGTATATAATATAGGTAATTAATTCCCATATAATTTTTATAATTGTGTTCTTATTTCTAATAGTATTGTTTGTAAAATTAAAAGAAAAAGATATATTTTTTTGGACCATAGGTAGCTTCCTTAAAGAAATCTAAGCTGCTCTTTTTAAAGATTTTCTTAAGAAACATTATACTTTCTTTATGAGGAAAGTGATATTGTCCTCCATTGAACTGATAGCAATGGTCTCCTCAGCATCTGCTCAGGAAGTTCCCACGATGGAGCAAAGCTTTTATTTCTCATGCATGTCCTCTTGTTAGATGATGAATTACTAATTATTGAAGGGGATAGAGTTTCTGTCTGGGAAAATCAAGTTGCATTTGGAATCTTGCTTCTAAAAAGGAAGAGCTAATCTACTATTGAGATATATTTGTTAAATAATTCACCAAAGAGTTTGATGTTTCCTTTGTATTCAAAGCTGACTTCCTTCAGTTTGTATTATTATAAATTCAAATTCATTGTATCATTTGAGTTATTGAACTTAAGACTGCCAGTAGGAGAGAAATTGTTGTAATTTCTTCCAAAACAACACATTTTGTCATTGATTTTTATTCTCTATCAGAGCAGTTTAATTTTTTAAATGGCCAAAATGGAATCTGCTTATGTTAGCTAAAATTCTGATCACTATTTAATTTAACCTGAATTTATACAGCTACATAATTAATATCCTTGGAGTTTGTATATCCTAAAAAGAAAGAGCATTGCATACACATTGAAATAAAAAAAAAAAAATGAAGAAAGATAGAAGTGAGAATGGCTGTGGAAAAAAATAAAAGTATGTAATCAAATATATTTGCTTAAATTAAATTTATTATTAATTTCTATTTTGATTCATTTTAACAGAATCAATTCACTAAAGAGTATCTTACTGGCCTACTAAAGATTTGCTATTGTCTGGCACATAGAAGTATAGCAGTCCAATGATACATATGCCAGTATTTCTCTCTCTCTCTTAGAAAAAACAGAGACATGGAAAAATTACATATCTATAGCCTGGATCTATCCTCCCATGAACTCCCGACTCATATAACCAAATCCACACTGAATAGTTGTACTTATATGTTTAGAAGGCTTCTCAAATTTCACATACCCAACCTAGCTCTAGATCTCCCTCTACAATACATGCTCCCTTTGTAGTGTTCCTCATCTCAATTAGTAGCTATTCCATTCTATAAGTTTACCAAAACTTTGATGTAATCTTTGACCTCCCTGCTTTACAGCCTATGTTAATTTTATTCACAAATTCTGTGGACTCTATCTGCAAACTACATCCAGAATTCAACCTTTATCATTGTTTCCACTGATTCTACCTTGGTATGAATCACTATCATCTACTCCCTATAGAACTCCTACAACCTCCTATGTGGTTTCTGTATTTCCACATAGAAGCACAATAAGCCTACCTCGACAAAACAGCCAGAGTGACTATTTTATAAAAACAAAAGTAAGATCATGTCACTCCTGTTGCCTTAATATGCACATGCGCATGCACACACACACTTGCATGCACCTCCAGAGTTTTCCCATTCAAAATAAGAGCCAAGATCCTTATAGAAGCTTTAGGGACCTACAAACTCTGGCCCTAGTTGACTTGTCTGACTTTGGATTCTATGTTGTTGCTCTCTCTGCTTTAGTCACAATGTTCCTCTCACTTTTAATCAAATAAGATTCAGGCTTCCACTTACTGTTTTCATTTTCTGAAAAGACTCTCTCCCCCATTCCCCTCCCAGATATAAGCATTGCTCTTTCCCTTATAATCTTCCAGTGTTTTTTCAAATGTCGTCTTCTTGGTAAAATCTTTTCTGAGTCCTTTACTTAAAAGTTGCCCCCCATCTTTGTATATTTTTTCTCGATGACACTTACTACCATTTTACATACTTTTTAAAAATTTTATTTTCACCTAGAGGGTATTTATTTTGAAATTATCTATCTTCTCCCATCAGAATACAAGTTTTAGGAGGGCAGGGCATTTCATTCATTTGGTTCCCATTGCCTATCATTTGGCATGATAAATATTTGAATAAATAGTTTAATAAATAAAGAAATTTTCTCAATTGTCAAAGCTAGTTTGTGAAAGAGCCCCTTATCTGAATGGGGTATTTGGAATGAGTGGTGAACAAGCTGGAAGGAGATGATCTAGGAAGAAAGGTTGACAAAGAGAGAACTACCTTCTCTACCTTTTTTGTTCAGCAGTGGTCCAGGTATTGGCTTTAAAGGGTATTCTTGGGCTTATGCAAATGAAATGGAAGATTTGAATTGAGTAATGCCAGCTTAGGAGAGACTTTAATCAAGGGAGAACACTCCTTAATGTTCGTGGGTGTTTGCATAGCCTTTGGAATGGAGACTGACATTTCCCACCATTCCTGATTGCTCTTACTGAACACAAAGAAATATTTATTCACCACTGTGGTAGTTAGTTTGATGCCATGTGACAAAGTCCTTGCCAAAGAAATAAGAGAAGTTTTATGTGTCACTTGCTGGCCTGACCATGGAAACTCCCAAGTGAATAACCCATGTTCTGTCTTCTCCTCACTCAGAAATGATAAAGGTCCCATCATAAAAATAATGGTGTCCCAACATTGAAGAAGCATTCATCCTTACATTACTACTTAGAGAAGAGCCATGTGACGTTTATATTGTCTCTGGGAGAAACAAACTTTTACTGTGCTAAGCCATTGAAGAATATAAGTTGTTTGGCATAGCAGGTAGCAACAATTACTCTGATGAATATTCTCATAAAACACTATTGTAAATAATGCAAATATTTTAGTGTAAAATATCTATATGCTAAGTGCTACTAAACACTAACCTTTCCAAAAAGGACATTTGGGTTTTATACACAAATATTATAAAATCATTACTGATACATGGATTTGTAGCATATAAATGCTATTATATATACACTAGAGGCCTGGTGCACAAAATTTGTGCATGGGGGGGAGGGTCCCTCAGCCCAGCCTGCACCCTTTCCAATCTGGGACCCCTCGAGGGATGTCCAACTGCCTGTTTAGGCCTGATCTCACCAGGCAGTTGGACATCCCTCTCACAATCCAGGACTGCTGGCTCCCAACCACTTGCCTGCCTGATTGCCCCTAACCGCTTCTGCCTGCCAGCCTGATCATTCCCTAACCACTACCCTGCCAGCCTGGTCACACCTAGCTGTCCTCCCCTGCTGGCCTGGTCACCCCTAACTGCCATCCCCTACAGGCTGGTCATCCCCAACTGCCCTTTCCTGCAGGCCTGGTCACTCCCAACTGCCCTACCCTGCAGGCCTTGTTCCTCCCAACTGCCCTCCCCTGCAGGCCTTGTCCCTCCCAACTGCCCTCCCTTGCAGGCCTGGTTGCCCCCAACTGCCCTCTTCTGCTGGCCTGGGCACCCTTAACTTCTCTCCCCTGTAGGCGTGATTGTCCCCAACTGTCCTGCCTTTCAGGCCTGGTCCCTCCTAACTGCCCTTCCTGCTGGCCATCTTGTGGCGGCCATCTTGTGTCCACATGGGGGTGGCCATTTTGGCCACATGGGGGTGGCCATCTTGTGTGTTGGAGTAATGGTCAATTTGCATATTACCTCTTTATTATATAGGATTTGCTGTAGAATACTATTATCCTTCAGGATAATCTGTGAAGTGCCATACAAAATAAATGCCCTTGTATCATAACTAAAATATCATTGGGTGAAACACTTGGGAAGACATCTGAGCCAATAATTCCTTTTCAATATCACTACTTCTAAAAGGTATTCATTCACTAAGAACATATAATAATCCCTTTTTGGAATGCTGACAAATTTGAAAAGTTAGGGAGCTATTTGCTTCTTAAAAATCTAAGCAATATATTAAGCATGCTTTAACTAGGAGATAGTTTTCTTTAACAAGACATTTTAATAAAGCTTGCAAGAAAAGTGTTCTAGGAAGAAAGAAGAGAGATCTCTATTTTCTTGATTTATATTGTATCTTCCACATATTCTGGATACGGTCTTCAAACAATTTGAAAAAGCCACAGAAAAAAACATATACTTGAATTTTTTTCTATTTCCATAACATTCATAGCAGAAAAATGACATAAATTCTGAGATTTATAACTAGCATGGCAGTGAGAGTAATCCTTATTCAGAGGGAATAAGATCAATACTAGAGGCTGCTTTGAGCACTCAACTAATCTTCAGAACATCTGAGGCAAAAAGGCAGTCAGTGAACATTTTTCCTCACCACAGGATATCCATTCATAGAGAATAAAATCTCAATTGTACCCCTACCCTCAGATTCCATAGAAATATTTTCCAGTGAAATAAAAGTAAGTGGGATAGATAAGTAAACCCAAAAGAAGTTATGTTTAGCTTTCAAATCTTAACATTATACTATGACAATAGAAAGCACAAAAATTGCTGTCATACACTCCTCCCTCCACCAAAACTAATAAAGAACAAGTACTTATTTTCCAACTAATCCTATTCACTCCTGTAATTAATGCTAAGGACTTGGTCATAGCTTCTCAAAGCCTACTGCATACTGGATTTACTTGTGGAGCTTTAAAAATACTCATAGCTGCTTTTCATCCCAGAACGATTAAATTAAAATCTCTGGGATATATTTTAAGAGCTCCCTCGATAATCTGATGTGCAACCTAGCTAGAGTTAGTAAAGCTATCTCATGACAAGGTTTATGTGCTTTTAGGGAGTAGTGTTGAGAAGAAGGAAGAAATTTACCTTTGGATTCAACGTTAAACTAAGTATAATAAATCATATATATTCCTTAGAATGAAACTTTAAAATGAATATTTTTATTCCTATTTTAAATATATGAGAATTAAGTTGAATATGTGAGAAATAATTACTGCTTTGCAGATCTCATGAATTACTCATTAAAGAACAAGGACATTTTCCATTGTGTTTCTTGAAACTAGCAGTAGTTAAGCAAATATTCAAAGATGGATGCTATACAAAAATAAGAGGGATGAAATAGATCAGCAAACTGTGGGCCATTGGGCAAATTCAGCTGCTTCCTGTTTTGTCAGTAAAGTTTACTGAAAATCAGTCACATCCATTCAGTAACTTTTTTCTTTGGCTGAACTGGGGCATCAATGTCAGGGTGAGTAGTTGTAACAGAAGACTATATGGCCTGCTAAAGCCAAAAAGTATATGTTAGCTGGACTTTTCAGAAAAAGTTTGCTGACTCATCAAGTGGATAATCTGCAGCATGCGTTTAGTCTAAAATTTACAAAACTAAAAAACTCCTAAATTGGAAATCACAGTCTTTTTTAGAAGTAAAGTAATCTAAAATAGCTAACTTTAACATAGAAATGTTCCAACAACATGGCAAGTGCACATGCTACTGATGTTTTCCCCCTAAGCTTATAAGGGAATCTACACTAATAAAAGAATAACATGCTAATTGACAGTACCTTCGCGATGCCCACCAGCCAATCAGGAGTATGCAAATTAGCCCAACAAAGATGGTGGGTTAATTTGCATATGCAGGCACCGAGCGGTCAGGAGTGGGACAGGACACTTGCATCATCACCATGGTGACAATGTAGGTGTTCTGCACCACCCCAGCCACTCCGGGCCTCTGGGCATCCTGGGAAGGCTGAAAGGCGGCTCCAGGCCAGAGTGAAGGCGGTGCCAGGAGCCAGGGGAAGGAAGGCCCATTCTTGTAAAAATCTTTGTGCATCAGGCCTCTAGTATTCACTATAAAGCATCAATGGGTAATTCTAAAATGGTAGAAAAATCAGCATTGAAAAGTAGTATGGCATCTACTTCTTTGGGCTTGGTAATATAGAAATAATTCCAAATTGTTAAAAAAGGTGTTTTATTTAAACAAGACCACATTTCCAGTTTTTCTGCCATTATATATAATGAGGGATGCCTAATATACCATAGCTACTTTAACCTCAATCAGTGAGGAGACAGGAGAGAAGGAATCAAACCTACCATCTGTCATTCCTTCCCTTCGATGAGGCAATGATGGTTGTTGGTCCATTCGCCCTCCCTTGTGTTTTTTAGTTGGCCTAGGCCTCTGACTTTGACTCAGGGCTGCACTGGTGTTACTGTCAGTAGAAAATGGGCTGGTTGGTCGAGGCCTTTGAGAGGAGGTAAAGGCTTTGCCTAAAAACAAACAAAAAACAAAGGGAAGGGGACATGGAGAATGTTATTTTAAGACTCTCATTCTGTCTGTCTTGCAGTTTTTGCTCTTTCTAACTTGTACACCTGCCTGAAGATGCTATTTGGAGATTACAGACACTGGTGTATCTCCATAGAAAAATGTATGCCTTAATGCATTTGTCGTGCCCAATTTTTAATAACCAACATTCTACCCACTGAAAAATTAAAACAAATAAATATAAAACAAATTCACATGATCTTATGTGATTGTATTTTTATTTAACCTTGATAATCTTAGCAATATTTTCATAGGTATTTGCAAATTAATGCAGCTCTTACTTCTTAAAATTAAAGAAGTTATTTCTGAAAAAAATCATGTGCTGTCTTATTTGCTTAATCAAATTTCACCCTTAAGTCCCACAAACTCTCTTTCAGTACAGAAAAATGTCCTATTGTAATTACATCTAAAATTTTACATGAAAGATCTGCTCAGACACATATATTAAATTGACCCTTCTGCCCATACACATATATGATGAATTGTACGTCTTTGAGCAGAAGCTCAATAACATTAGTGTATAGTACAGATAGAGAGCAGGTTAAAACTACCTTGTATATCCACGGTACAATGGGTGTTTCTAATGGATAATATTGTATCTGAGCAGACTCCAAATTCTCAATGAAAAATGAAATGTGCTATGCCCTTTTCTTGTGGCTTAGTGTACCTGTGTAGGGAAATTTACTCTGGAAAACGGTTAGCTAATCCATTTTCAACATCTTTTAATTTTTATATTATGGTAAGATACGGTTGGCTTATGTGCATATATATATTCTCTTGTGCATGTTTCATTTCATACAAAATTATTGCATAAAATATAGTTATATTTTTTATGTCAGTGTGAGAATATTGCTTAATGTTTTATTAGCTATTAGCATACATGCAAGAAATGCACTTAGCCCTCTAATTATTAGTTTCCTTGTACTTTCTCACTGCTCTGCTCATAGCTCTGCCACAAAAATTACTCAGGCAACATAATGTTTCTGACTTAATGTCTTATAAAGCAAGAAAATTCAAATAACCATTACATTACAACATATTTTAGTCCAGATGCTATATAAAAAATAAACCTTTGCAATGCTTGTATAATCTTTTTATTTCATTCAAAAATACCTAATGAACACTCAAAGGAAATAGTCTTGATATATTTCAAAGACAACTTCCAAGACTCATTTTTATAACCTGAGAATTTAGTGCAGGGTCAAAATCAGTTTTACTTTATTATTTGGGTACTATTAAGATTTGAGAAATGGATTTAGAATTTCATTAGTTTCTTTATAAGGTAGCTAAGTTTAATTTATATATTAGGACCTTATTATATATGCATTTAAGAAGTATAGTCATGTAATAACACGCATCATGCCAAAATTATATTGTTTCAATAAAACAAATGATGACAAATTACTGATCTATTATTAGAGTGAATCCCACATTTATTTGGAGGGGATGATCAGCTATATGAAATATTCTATAATTGGTCTTTTATATTATTATTTATTATTATCACAAGCAAAAAGTAGATTATATTAAAAACCAACACACATACAGTCATAATTTTTTTCAACTTGCAAATGCAGTGGATGTATCTTTTATTAGCATCCTTAAAAAAACACACAATGTTATTGGATTAACATTTTAACAGCCAAATTAGTAATAATACCACCAGCCGTTTGAATTGTTAGACTGACAGCCTTAGACCAATTCACCCCATGCTGAGAAAGCCTTCCCAGAAAATACATTTGCAGAAAGCAATGGGGCAAAGGAAAGTAATGAAGATAAAAGCTGAATAATTTTAATCACTGGATATTATTGATTCTGTGAGAATTTTGCAAAGTGTGAGTTATTGAAAATTTAATGGCAATCTTAGTTGCAGCTTTGCTGTAATATAAAAAGGAAGCATATGCCAATTAATCAGCAGAACCATGAAGGGAAAGGGAAATAAAGGTTGGAAAGTGTTGAGTAGGAGCCTATTCTTGGATCTGCAAAACTAGCATCAGAAGACAGTTCTGGTAATTAAGCATCCAAACTGCAGTCATGCATACTAAAGAAATCCCTTCAATCAGACTCACTGAGGAGAAAGGACAGAAGAATAGCTCAGTGTCCAAAGAACAAGATTAGATTCTCTCATGCAAAGAGTGTTGACCCAGAGTCTACCAACCTGTTCTTGTAAGGCTGGTTCCATCCAGCCTAAAGCCAGCTTTATCTGCTGCTGCCACCAGAGCTTGTGCAAAACTGCCGCTGGCAAAGATGGAGCCATCTGAGGAGCTACCTACACTAGATCTATGACTAGAAAAGTTACGATCCTCATCAGATGCAGAGCCCCATCCATTTACCATTGAACCTAAAAACAAATGTTGTCTAGTGAGTTGTAGATACCGGAGAGCTCATCTGCACACACTATGTGAATGAACAAGCTGGCTTCCTCAACTCCTCAGTCTTCCTTGACATAAATCTGGTATCATCTGACTTCTTTAGTCACATGCAAGCATAACCCATGTTTTAAGTATTCCCACTGCAGAAGAATGAGGCTCATTTAAAACCTGTATCTGTTTGCAACACATGAATAAAACATGTTCCATAAGGTTCCATTCTTACCTTGTTAAAATTATTACACATGATCATTTTCCAGAATTGCTATGTATACTTTAAGTCTACAGTTTAGAGAAGAACACTTTTGATGAACTAAGTTATAGTGTATTTAAAGTAAACATATCAAGAACTCAGTTGAAGAAATAGTGTGAATATATTTTTAATTTAATGCAACCTCTAATGATAATTTGCCTAAAATCCACACTTGTACACTGTAGAAGGGTTAGAATTATTTCAAGATTTTAAAGTAAAAACTTAATTATGCAGAAAAAAATAGTGAACATTCATAAACAAAAGCATGTATACATAATACCAGAGCAAATAGACTTAGAAAATAAGAAATATGTATCTTTGGAAAGTCATATTAATTTCAAAACTCACTATGCTTTTTTGCTTTTTAATGAAGAACTTCAGTTTTCTCTTCAGTACTAATTTTTATTTTAGAAAGTTAACCGTTATGAAGAATATCACTGGCATTCTGCAAAATGCAACATGGCAACAGAGGAAAAAACCAGCTTTATGTGTAAAGAGCTGCAACATATGAAGATACTGAGAAATAACTTTTATTCTTAGTTTTATCAAGTCATTTATAATTTTATATATTTTTCTTAGACTAAACACATTAAAATCTGAATCTATTCCTGAATCTATTACATAATACAATTGATATTACAATATTTATTTCAGTTGGTATATCATTAATTTATAACACATTAAAGTACCAAATGTTGCTTATTCAACATTTTTTTTAAAAAGAACTAAATATTTATGGAACACTAACTTAAGGTTTCTAAATAAACCAAACACATATTTATATACAAGACATTAAAGTCAAGTGCCATAGTTTTATTTCTGCTCTTCTCCAATATTTAAGAGACAAAAGTGTAGTTACGAGTGTTGCTATGATGAAGCATTTGTACTTTTTTAGTAAAGGGGCCAGGATATAATCACACGGGTTCATGCACTTTTGAGACAGAGAAAACAGAAACCGAAGAGGTTAGGATTTGAGAAGTTAAAAGGGTGTTAAGTGTAGCAGAAAAAGATAGAGTTTTGATTCTATTTGCCAAAAGCACAGAGATACACTTTTTAGTTTCAAAACAAATTCCCTTGACACAGGCCACTGAAAGGAAGCCGAGATAACACCAGCAACTGAGCCTCCTCTGAGAGAACCATTTCTGAGTTAATAATCACAAGTCAAGGACCAACAGTCCAAAATGAAAGGAGAAATGATGCACTAGGCTTTGCAATATAATGTTACAGTAGATAAGAAACATATCAAAGTGATTCAATCAGTAATCATAAAAGAATTCAAAACCCTGGAACTGAGGAGTTTTGAAACCCATGAAAGCTCAGGCCAGTCCCTCTGTGTTCTGTTTTCCATGTTTCTAGATGTCTACTCAACATCTGTGAACACATCTGTGTCAGCTATCTGAAAATCACTCTCCAAACAAGCATCTCCTTTTGTACATCCTCAATTTCATTCCCAACTGATTTTCTTCTAGTCCCTCTATGTTCCTCATTGTCACTGAATTAATTTTCTGAAACACTTATCACATTCAAAGGCTTACCTAGTTTGCCAATGCCACATCTAAACACCAAACTCGGTATTTGAGATTCTTCAATATCGAGCCCAACCTACCTTTCCAGCCCCATTTCCTCTTACAGCCTGTGTAGTCCTATTGCCTTACTCATATAACATTACTCACACACCTCTGGATTGTGACTGACTCTATTAACCACTGTGAAACTTTAAAGTCCAAATCAATATCATCTCTTTGATCACCCTGATTCTGCCTCACCTTCAACCTTGTCTAAAGGAGAATCAATCTCTCTGCCTCCTGTGTTTTTCAAACAGTATTCACACAGTAGCACATCAGGTCTCTGCAAACTACAGTTTGTTGCATATATGTTTCCTCTTCTAGACAAGGTCTCATTCAGTTTTATATCTCTTATACAGGAACATTGCACAGTAGACATTTCCATAAACATCAAGAATATTAAATTAAATGTCTTAAACATTTTTATTATTCACTATAAATTCTATTTGTGATTCTATTCCATGTGTAATTTCCTAGCAATTACCTTATTTTAGTTACAGAATGTGCTTATAAGAACTCCTAGAAAACACTAAATAAGAAATACAATGTTAGTCAACTCTTGTCAATTACTTGGACAATGGAAAATGCAGTGATATATTACCTAAAAGAAGAAAAAATATCCTATATAATGAAAGGCTAATATGCAAATAGACCAAACCATGGAACAACCGGTTGTCATGATGTGTGCTGACCACCGGGGTAGCGCACGGAACATGGCGGGTGTCAGCTGCAGCAGGATGGTGGAGCAAGTAAGTGGGGATGCCAGACCAAGGTGGGGCACCGGTTGCTTTAATCTGGGTGAGCCTCTGGTGGTTATTGAAAATTCTTTCCTCCCTCATGCTGTGGTCCTGCCTAGCGCTCACATCTGCTGCTGGGACTGGCCCCACTTGTACCTGCTGCCAGCACCCAGCACTGGCTCTGATCGCTTGGCACTGTTAGTGTGTGCAAGTGGTGGCTGCCAGCCCCGATCACCCCTCAGGGCTTCTCCACCTCTCCCTGCTCCTGAGGGGTGATCGGGGCAGTACCCTCCACTCACACTCGCTGACAGTACCTGCCCCGCTTGCACCTGTTGCTGGCACTGAACCCAATTGCTCTGCGGCATCAATGGGTGCGAGCGGGGGCCTGTGCCCAGCAGCGTGTGGGAGCAGCAGTGGCAGGAGTGGGGCTGCAGGCAGAAAGGGGACCAGGAGCTGTGGTGGGAAGGACCAGGCAGGGGTGCAGAGGAAATCCGCCCCTATGCCCACTGCAGCCTCGCAGCCCACAGTTTCCTTCAAGGCACACGAATTTGTACACTGGGCCCCTAATATATATCAGTTTTGACTATGATTTGATAACTTGAATATTCATATTTATCAGTATCTTATTCAAATTAAGACAACAATGTTACATTAGGTAGCAATTTACATTTTCTTCTGACTTTTCTATCCATACTCACTCATCTTAATGTACAAAGACCCCTCCCCTCTTTTTAAAAATGTTTCTTTCTCCACTATAGTTGGGTCTGTTTTTGTTGGTTGGTTGGTTGGTGTTCTTTGTTGTTCAAGTTGGCTTGATGTGTGGTTCTATTCCAAAGGTTTAGCATTTGGACAAACTTAGTCTCGAACATGTAAAACTTAGGAAAAATCCTACACCACAACAGTGTCACTAAAGAAATGCCACCCTCTGAGATCTCTTAACAGAAAGTTCAGTTTGACCTTTTCAAAGAACCCCTGGTTCATCTTCCTGCGACAGTAAGTCCTTCTATATGAGGATTTCCATGTACAAATTTGCCAAACCCTAAACTATGCAACTGCTTTCCTGCCTCTGTGTTCTTGCTCTGAATTTATCTCAATGTTAATACTCCTTGCCATGTGCTCAGAAATTCTAGTTACTCATGAAGTTTTATGTGATTTTGTTCCCTTCCCTGGGAAGAGAGAGTAGCATGGAAGACATGGGTTTGAGTGTTTGTGAAAATAGAAAGAACACCAGCTATTCTTTCCTTCTTATTCTCTGTAAGAACAAAGAAATAAAGTAGATAACTTCGGGGTTGAAGAGATGTGAGCCACAGGGATTTGGCCATGTTGGGCAATTTCATCACCCTATGGTTACCATTCTTTCCCATTCTTTAGATTTAAACATCAAGAATGGCCTAAAGATTTATATGAACTAGCAAAAAAAACCAAAACAAAGATAGCTATTGGAAGAAAATAAAAACATTAATTTATGAATTAGAAAGCAAGCATAATTGGTTTTCTTTATAAATGTTAATGTAAATATAAAAATTAAAATTATTCTAAGTAAAACAGCTCAGGTAGAGAATGTTTACAAATTACAACCAATCCACAGCAACTTGACATGTTATAGCCCCAAACATAATCAATATATATTTAAACTTTTAATGAAGTATTAATTTATGCCACATAGCCAAATTTATCTGTTTACATTTTCAATCTTTCCAAATATCTCAGGTTCAAAATTGCTGAAAGGTAAAAAAATAAAAAAAATAAAAAATAACCTCCCATATTTATTCCAGCTATAAAAGAACTGTATACAGGACATTAAGTTGTTGCTCAAATGTCACTGAGCAGTAAAATACCGTGATAAAGTGGTATCTTGCTGTGTCTCTATTACAGCTCAGCACTAAAATTAATTTATGATCAGTCATCAATTCATTTACATATGATTTTATGCTAAATCCTTCCTTGCTGATAAATGCTTATCCTTAGATCCAATATACTAGAGTAAAGTCTGTGCTTTATACTAATTGTTGCATTACCATTTTTATGAAATACAAAAACTGGCTATCCCCCATTTTTTTCAGTCAGTATTTAATCCAGAAAAATCTTCCTGTTAAGTACAATCTGTCTGTCTATATATATGAAAGCCCAGCACCCAGAATGGCAGAACGACCAGAATGACCAGAACAACCAGTGGCTATGACATGCACTGCGGCAGCCAACCAGCCTGATCTGGACCCTGCTCAGCCCCCTCACCCCGGCCTGGCCACCGATCACCCCCCAACACCCCGATCAGGGCCAGGGCCTGCCAGCCAACTTCCCACAGCCCTTACCCCCTGCTGCCCAACCTGATAGGCCTCCATTGGGGTGGGCCAGCCAGACCCCACCCATGCACAAATTCATACACTGGGCCTCTAGTCTGTTAAATAAAATCTTCAGTTGTAAGTGCCTTTGGACAAATCAATCCAAATATTGATCTCTACCTAGATGTAGGAAAACATGTCTAATCTTTAGAGGTCCCTTTTTCACTCAAAAAAAAAAAAATTGAACGTGAAACAATTCCACCTACATTTCTCAGAGAGAAATATATGTAATACATAAGAAAGTAAAATAAGCAATTATAAAATATCTTCCTTTGGACATTTCACACCTGCTAATTTGTTCTGCTCAGATAAAAATTGAACAGATGATGTTCCCCTTTTATCTGTCACATTTTGAAGTTTATATTTAATTTCTTTTATAATACAGCAAAACTGTGGAGGTAGTCTAAGAAAAGAACAATATTTTTAGCAATATTTCTGAAATTTCCCTAATATTGAAATATTTTCCTTACATTTTTTGCAACAAAAACAAGGAGTCAGGTCACACGTTTAAGTGGCCAATTTTCTAAAAGCTGTGTGGTCCAATAAGATGTTGAGGCTGCCAGGTTTTATTGATTTCAAAATGATTTGGTTTGGGAGTTCAAGTAAAACCTCAAAAGACAAAGTACAGAAAATACAGAGTCACAATTTCCTTTCAGCTGCAGTATTTCTGTGGGGTCCAGCAGAGAAGGAAACTTTTTTCCCCATTTCCCTTCCCAGCACTCCCTTTCAGTGTTACTTTCTGTGATCAATGTGGCAGTTCCAATTTTGGCTCCACTTGTAGGACATTGTCCTCCTGCCTCCTCTCCCATTGCCTCTGTTTCTTTTTGCCTGTGGTGGAGTCATTAAATTCAGGAAACACTTATACTGGACTCCCACTATAAACGTTACAGAAAGAAGTATTGAAGGCTTCCCATCCTGTTACCCAAATGTGGGTTTGGCGTTTATGAAGAAATATTTCCAGCATATTCCTGAAGACTAACACAATCCTGCATGTTCACTTCCCAGCCCCAAATAGAGTGCACTGTGCTGTGATCGACACATCTTTATGCTTTTTACAACCAAACAGGTTTAAACTCCAAGTATAAATTAAAATTATAAAAATGAGATTTCCTTAAAAAAAGTGCTGATAGAGTTGAATTTTATTAGAATGAGTAACTATTCTTGAATATAGAAATAAATATGAGAAAAATAAAGGTGTTTTTTCCTAAAAATTACTATTTTTGATCTTGGTTTAGTGTATAAGGGTAAGAACTAATGTTTTCAGGGATAAAATTACATGTTCTATTTATTCAAATGTAAGAGGGGGCAGAGAGAGAGAGAGAGAGAGAGAGAGAGAGAGAGAGAGAGAGAGGTTAAGTAATAGACTGGAAAATCATTTTCCTCTTAAATATGCTACATCCAGACATTAGAAAAAGTTGGGCATTTCCAGAGCAGGGATTATGATAACTTATCTATACTAATAAAAGGGTAATATGCTATTAGACTGGACGTCTTCTGGACATCCTTCCGGATGTCCTTCCAGACAAAGCTGGAGTGGCTGTGAGGGCCAAGGGCTGGCAGCGTGGGAGAGGCAGAGGTGTAGGCTGGTCCAGTGCCATGGCCCTTTCTGCAGAGGCAGTGGGAGAGGGGTCTGTGCGGTCCCGGTCTCAGCACTGCCCCTTCCACAGAGGCAGCCACAGCGGCTAGATGGGGTGTGACCTGCTGTGCCTCAACCTCCAATAGTCCCACCCCCAGCTGGCCTGGCCCCAGATCGCCCCCCACCCACCAGTGGGCAGGGGTCAGGGCCAGCACTAAGAAGCGAGGGCCAAGGGCCGGCAGCCATGGCGGCTGGAAGTGGCAGCAGCAGCGGGGTGATGGGGGTAGTGCCTTCCCCTGATTGGCCTGGTCGCCTCCCAGAAAGGGAGGCGAGACTGCGGCTTAGGCCCGCTCCCTCTGGGAGCTGTCAGTAGGACATCCCCTGAGGGCTCCTGGACTGTGAGAGGGGGC
Organism: Corynorhinus townsendii; assembly: GCA_026230045.1. NCBI lineage: Eukaryota > Metazoa > Chordata > Mammalia > Chiroptera > Vespertilionidae > Corynorhinus > Corynorhinus townsendii. The sequence goes on from JAPDVU010000002.1 coordinate 99,923,790, forward strand.
AGGCTGGGCTGAGGGACACCCCCCCACCACCAGTGCACGAATTTTCATGCACCGGACCTCTAGTCTTTAGCATAAGACTGACTGATTTTGCATCTTCTTCTACCACTTCTGTGACATTGAAAAGGACTTTAAACCCATCTGTGACTCAATTCCTTTTCTATAAAAAGAGAATAAACAGGGAAGGGAGGTTGAGGACAAGTCAAAGAGGGTAAAAGAGGATAAATGGTAATGGAAGGAGACTAGATTTTGGGTTGTGAACTCACAACACAATACACAGATGATGTATTATAGAATTGTACACATGAAACCTGTATTATTAACTGTTGTAACCTCAATAAATTCAATAAATATATATGTATGTAGTTTATCAAATCTGAAAATAAAAAGTAAAGTGATGATTAAATGAATTAATATATATTAAAATTTAGAACAAGGGTCAGCAAACTTTTTAGATAAAGACATTTCTGAGGAATTTCTTAAATTTGGACATAAAGTTTCATAAATGGAAAAAGTACAGGCACTAAATATTTTAGGCTTTGCCTTCTCTGCCATACAGTCTTTGTTTTTTATTGTTTCTTATAACCATTTAAAAATGTAAGAAATATTGTTAGCTCACTAAGGGCCACACAAAAACACAGGCCACTGCTTAGAAAAGTGCCTTTCACTTACTAAGGATTATATATGTGCAAGTTATTATTATTACTATTATTATTATTATCATATTATTAAATCTCAATTCTTAGATGAGTGGTTGGAAGAATTAAGCATTCAATAAGTGTTTGTTGTGAGAATTTATAAATAATATAACAATTTGGCAAATACATTTTCCATTACTGAGTTTCACAGACTGAATGTTGGTATTCCCCTAAAATGCATATGTTCAGGCCCTAACCCTTAATGTGATGGCATTTTCAGGAGAGGCCTTTGGAGGTAATTAGGTTCAGAGGAAGTCATGAGTGTGAGGCCCTCGTGATGGGATTAGTGACCTTACAGAGACCAGAGAGTGTGCTCTCTCTCTAACTGCCATGTGAGGGTACAGAGAGAAGAGAGCAGTCTGCAAATCATGAAGAGAGTTCGGGACTAGGAACTAAATCTGCTGTCACTTTGATCTTGGACTTTCCAGCCTCCAGAATTGTGAGAAATTAATGATTGCTGTTTAAGCCAACCAGTCTATGGTATTTTGTTATGGCAGCCTGACCAGACTAAGACACTGAGTTCATGAAATATGGAACTACTGGTATTTTCCATTTTTCTTTGCTTTTTCCATTCATGAAACTTTATGTCAAAATTTAAGAAATTCCTCAGTAATGTCTTAGTTGCTATAAAATATTTGAAATTAATATACTTATTTTATTTCTAAATATGGACTCTATACCTTGTTAACTGCTGGTATTCTTTAAGGTAGCAACTGTTGGAATATAATATATCCACAATCCTGAATAATTTTATGTACAGATTTAGAAGCCCACCTCTATGGTATAATTGCATTATCATTTTGGTTGACTTTAGAATTTCAGGGAATGGAATATCACTGTTATTTCTATTTAGTAAAAATGGTCATTAATTTCATGAAAATGAAAATCTCTAACAGAGAATTCAGGTGAAAGTAATGACTAATTTGCTCACACCACACACACATTTAGAACTCACAGTAATTTTTGGTAAGATCAATATCCTCTCCTAAAAACATATTGCCCACATAACTTAGCACCATTAAACTAGCCATGTGTTTGAAAGAAACATAAACATGTTAGAATAATATTCATTAGCATGCTGATTTCTATAATATTTGGTTCTTACATACATTTACCTCAGGGTCATCACCAGGTGCATGTACATGCCTGTGAGGTTGCCTGAGAAGACCCAGTGACATGCAAAGGAAAACTTACATTTTTAGCAGTTACATCTTTATGGTCATGCAAGAAACGTGTGTGTGTGTGTGTGTGTGTGTGTGTGTGTGTGTGTGTGTGTAAGAAATTGTACCTACTTGAATGGAAAGACATTTTTACTTTTCTCCATATTCATTGTGTATATATTAGGATTTAAAATTTTCTGACAAAATTTGATAAATTTTAATCCTGGGAAATAGGCTTCAGTACTGAGACCATCCTATTAGAATACCACCTGCAGCCTTCTACTCACTGAACAAGGCAAGAGGAAGCCAGAGAAGTAAAGAGCAATACATTTCTTAGGAGAGAAGCAGTTATTGGATCCAACAATATGAAATGCAGAAATGTGTGGTTATCTCTCTATACAGTTTCTTCACTCTAAAAATAATAGCCCTGCAACCTTAAAATACTTATTCTGAACACTTGCTTTTTTTTCATCAATGAATGATTTTACAGAGTAAAATATAAAAAATCATATTAAGATTACATTCACTTTGTATGTCATTCCTGTTACATAAAATATATCATTTCTAAAAGTAAAGGTTTTTATATAATACACTTGGTTCTCCAGTAGAGTGAACTTTTCATGAAAATCCTGGATATAATTGAGTTTTCTTTAATGTATTTAAAGCTTTTTAAAATTCATGAAATTTTCTTATCATTTTTGCAGCAAAGCAAAAATATTTCCAAATCCTTTTTGAGTTCTGTGTTTAATATTGGCCTATTTAAAATGTTACTGAGATAAATGGAGTGGAATAAACCTTACATTAAAAAGAATTTGATTTTTGATGCATTTTAATGTTACAAATAGGTCAGTTATTCCTAATAAATTCGTTCTGTTACCTGTCACAGAGCTATCCAGATTGTCCATACTGGATCCGGGCGTATGCTCTAGCACTCTCAGGGACCTAGGGATTTCTAAAGCCTCCTCCTCGTCATCAGCATCATCATCTGGAACATCTGTTTCCAAATCAGAAATCAAGGCTCCGGACATGTAACCTAATGGTGGAACCGGGGGCTGTGGAGGTTGATTATTGCTTTGAATGTGCCTAGAATTTAAATGGGGGCAAAATAAACTTGTTAGCATTCCACAAAATTGTAATTAGAATTAAACAGCATGCTATGGTAACTAATTTTCTCTTCTTGTTTTCCTTTGACTAATTTTGAAGCTCACACTCCTTTCTTATATTTCAGTGGAGGCAATGGGCTACGTATATATAACTTGCCAATATAACAATAACAATCTAGATTATAATACCCTTCAACTGTTATTTGTAGGATGATCCACAGAGAAAAAGAATACAGATTCATCATTATTTAGTATAAATAAATCTTCCAAAGTACAATAGGCATATTTGTCACAAATACTAGTAACTATTTAAAGCTGACTGTAGCCCTAACCAGTTCGGCTCAGTGTATAGAGCGTCAGCCTGCAGACTCAAGGGAACCGGGTTCAATTCTGATCAAGGGCACATGCTCAGGTTGCAGGCTCAGTCCCCAGTAGGGGGCATGCCAGAGGCAGCCAATCAATGATTCCCTCTTATCATTGATGTTTCTTTCTCTTTCTCTCCCTTCCTCTCTGAAATCAATAAAAATATATTTAAAAAAATAAAGCTGAATGTATTTTGGTCCAAAAGGAATATGATAATTTTGTTCCCAGCTTAGTGTCAGAGTTTGACTCAACCTGTGTAACCTATGTGACCTGCTGGCCCTTAGGAAGAAGAGATGTCACATGAAGGGCTAGTATCAAACCCCCTGTCCCCAACCCTGAGCACAGTCCTTGCCCTACGAGGCTTTCTTCCTGCATGACCCCTAAATCAGGCTGACAGGGGTTTTCACTTTAAACCAATTTAGAGGAGGAATGACCACCTTGTGTTCTAGCTATTTATTGGTGCATCAGTCCCACCCACCGAAGTCCTAAGCACCTGAAGGCAGAAGAGACTCCTCTCAACACTGAGTTTAGGTTCTCAGGTGTGCTCAGTAATCCCTTTGAATGAATGAATACCTTTAATCTCAACCTTGTGAAGCAGATAGAACTCTCTTTTCAAAATTATTAAAGTGAAGTCCAATTAAATGACTTGTTTCAAATCACAGGGTTGGTAAAATGTAGAGCTGGATGCTGGGGTCCAGTTGGTTCACTTTTTGAGTATGTAAGAGTTTCTTCTAAACCAGGGGTGCGGAACAACCAGCCCTTTGGGTGGTATAAGGCCCTTGAAATCATTGGGTCTAGCCCTGCCAAAGCATTAGGGGTGAGTCAATTAAATGATTGATCAAATATAGCAGGCTAATTTTTAAGTTGACAATTTTGTATGGCCCGCTATTGCCATTATAAAATTCCAAATGGCTCTTGGCAGGAAAAGGGTTCCCTACCCCTATAAACCATAAAATGCTAAATGAACTCACACTGCATTTGTCATTAAAGAGTGAATATACTGCATGCTTGGACACTTTGTCTTTTTTTTATACAAAGTATTTAAAAGACATCTGCTATATCAGGAGATGTAAAACAAGTGCTATGCATTTTTACTGTTAGTTTTTTTTTCAGGCATAAGATCATTTTATTTTAATATTTGCATTTTGAGGTAAATATTTCATTGCTTAATATTCCTTTTGAAACTGCATTCTTAAATTTGTAGCCAACTCCAATATTAACAAGATTCTAGATCTTTCAGTTAAAAAAGCAAACCTAATATGTTAACTCTGGAAGCCATCTGAATATCATGAAGCCCACATCTTTAATTTTACAGACCAGGAATGTGAGGTCCCACGTTATTGTTTGGAATTCATAACAAAGCCTTCTTTGAAAAGTCAGGTGGTTCCCTAACTATTTCTACAATAACTCTTGAGTGTGAATGGCTACACCTTCCTGGAAGTGTGGCCTTGAATCCTGTTTTGTGAATCAAGGAAGAAGTAAGCCCTGTCAGGAGCAAGTGAATATAAGGTGCCATTTATATACACAATTCATTCTCTCTAAGGGTGGACACTTGGCTCCTGGGGAGGACCAGACAGTCCAACACATTCATCCTACATCACTGCTGACACCTCTTGATATGGGACAGAGCTATATTAAGGGGTGAAAAATGTACTAAGTTTGGCAGAATTAGGAGATGCACTGAAATGCAGAAAGGGGGTACACACATTTATAAATATCTCCTCGTGGCAGGCACTCTGCTGTGCAGTTCAGGGGTCAATGTGAACAGAATCCCTGGAGTTTAGGCCTGGGAGTGACTATTTTGTAAATATTTTTCCTGTGATGTTGATGTGCAGCCCAGACGAGAGGCATTTCCATTCAAGGTCTCATGCCCTTGCGTCTCATATCGCTGTGCAGGAGTCAGCAAGGACATTCTGGGATTGTTGGTCACAAGAGAAACATACTGAGAAAGCAGGGTCTGCTCTGTGGCTACTTGGAGCAGGTGGAGGTGAACTCCTTTTTCACTCATTTAGGAAATGTCTGTGGAGCATGCGCTAAGTGGGCCCTCCTCTACGTGTAGAAGATAGCAGTGAACAATTCAGGTGAAAACCCAAGCCCACCTGAATAATAGCAGCTGTAATATAGCTAGTTTCTTTACCAGGACTACTCAAGTGCAAACTCATTTAATTCCTACAAAACTATGGTGCCTAGTAATAAGCTTACCCTTACCTAAAGAGAAATCAAGCCTTTGCCCTGTGCTCCAAGAAGGTAATCTCTAAACTCTAGAATGTTCTGTCTGATAAAAATGTCTTTGGTTGTTGTTTGTTTTTTTTGAGGCCTTCAGCTCCTCCAGAAAGTCTAACATTGAGACTTATGGTGGGATCCTTGAGTCACAAGGTATCAGCTTGCCTTCTGGAAGGTCTGGAGATCGAGGCCAGCCATGCAGGTCGTCAATCATGTCTGTATGATAGCCCGGATAAAGGCTCTGAACCTCAGGGCTCAAGTGAGCTTCCCTGGTGGGCAGCTGCCGCACATTGCCACAGGGACAAGACAACTGGAAGTCTGTCTTTGGAACTGTCCTCGACTCTGCCCCATGCATCTCTTTTCTTGGCTGACTTTAATCTGTACCTTTTCACAATAATACACTGGAACTGAGTGTAACAGCTTCCTGTGAGTTTTTGTGGGGATTCTAGTGAACTGAAGCACAGAAACGTTAAACAAGCTGCCCAGTGTCACACAACTCCTAAGTAGTGGCAGTGGTGGTGGCCTCAACCTGGCTACCCCAGTCAAATACCACACCAAGTCACTAGAATCTCCAGAACAGGGCCTGGTGGGTATCAACACAGTTTAAGGCTGTCCAGGTGATTTCCAAATTCAGTAAAATTTGGAACCCTCAGCTGGAATCTGTGCTAAGTAACTAAACTGCACAACTTCATAAGTTAACTTGAAGGAAATTTTCTGGCTTCAACTTAAAAAGTGGTATTTTATAAAGCAGTCTAATGTAATATAACACTGTTAACCATAGATTGTTTTAAAATTTGAAAAAATTCTGATAATTGTGAAAAAAAAGTTCAAGAAACTCTAAAAAAATACCTTATGTTTGCAATAAGCTTTAAGTGATATTCCTGGTTTTAGTGTATCTTTGTGTGTTTAGTTGTATTAAAAAAAAAGTTCATTAAAACTGTGAATAAGATTTATCTTATTATCAACTTATTTTAGTAGCCAGAACTATAAAAAAGAAGCAAATAACCTGTCATAAAAATTTACTCTAATTTCAAGCACATGGTATAAATTAACAGAACATAATCAAAGGTGTATTATTAAGATATCATTTTAAAAGCCGGGAGAAGAGAGGGCAAATGAGAACAATAACTGCACAAAATAATGAAGATTAGTCCCACTTGTATTCCTGTCATATTTTCACAGGGCATCTAAGTAGATTTCCATTTATACCTTATACACGTTTATAGATTTATTAGAAAGAAAACAATTTTGGATTTGTAATTATTCTGTGTTTTTTTTAATGCACTTACTGTTAACTAATATTGTAATTTTTCTTGTCTCATTTAATTCAGCCCAAAGAAGGTCTTTTAATAACTGACACTGACCATATGTGATTTGCAGAAGCTTACATTTATATATTCACAACCACATACAGAATTAATTATAGGCACTTTAAAGAATCTAAAAGGAGTCTTTTATTATGGTATTGGAAATGAGTTTAAGTATAAGCTAATTTAATTTAAACTATAACTTAGAAAAGACTCTGGGGTAGCCAAAAGCACCTTCACCTGAAATTAAACAGATCTAACTTCTTGCTCCAATTCACTCCAAGTAGTTATGAAACTTTGGTCAAATTATCTAACATTTCCTCAGTCGATTTCCTTATCTAGATGATTGAAAAGTACAAAAGCATTTCTAACACCAGCAGTATAGTTCCATGAAAACCTCTTGTGAATTTAATATGAAATAACATTTCCTCTTTCCATGGTTTGAAAGTCCAGGTCCCCCTAACCTACTGATGATATTTACCATGTTTGCTTTGCTATGTCAAACTGATAGGCCCTTGTCAGCTCGTCCAGGTGAGCTTGCAGCATGGGTTGCATCTCTTCCCGTGGGGATGGAGTGAGTGTTGCTGTGGACTGCTGTCCAAAGGAAATAGCAGGAGACGAAGCCACCCCTCGGACAGGAGGTGTTGGGACACGATCATCGTCTTCTTCCAGTTCATCTTCCATGCCCTGGTGCAAGTATGTTTGTACTGGTAATGGCGGGCACCAGCTATCACTGTCATAGCTGAAATTAAAAGAGAAAAAAAGCACATTTGCATATATACCCATGCACACACACACACAATTATTCTGGCAATAAGCAACAACCACAATGGCAACAATAGTATCTGAACTGTTCTCTCAGTTTATTTTCGCATGTTTTCATGTTATCAGTGCTACCATAGTAAATCACCTGGCTGTTGTCTTAATTTCTAATCATAATTACATCTATTACCTCCACATCTCAATTTATTCTTAAAGGATCTTATTATGGAATTGTTACCCCGCAATTACAAAAGGCAATAACTTTCCAACAAAGTTACTCATGTGAAAAAAACAAATTGCTAATTAATGACAATTAATTAGTTTAGTGCTGGTAGATTTAACTATTTCTGTTCATCCTCGTGTACCAAGAGAATACGCCAATATTGATCATCTGAGAAATGCTTGAGAAATTTATTTACCTTTATTCTAAATCTATCCCAACCTTTCATTGCATGTGCCATGTTAATCATTAAGACACTGTGCTACAAAACTATTCAATAATGCTTTGACTCTTTTAAGCTCTTAATTTTTTTTTTTTGCAGAATCTCATGCCTTTACATTTTGACATGTAAAAACTATAAAACAGAAACCTAGTCCTATCAAATGTATATAAAAAGAAAAAAACACATTTTTTTTGAAACAGCATGTTTTTGAGGGCTCTGGTTAGGGAATATTGAAAATTAACTCTAAAAGTTTTCCTTGTGATACAAAGCCAGTAGTATATCTATTTACACTTCCTTTGTAGTACCATTATTTTCATAAATCATAGATTTTAATGTACTTTTAAAAAGAGGTATAAGCATAAGATAAGCAATACTAGTTGTAGTTTTCCTATGAGTTCAACTTTTTAAATACTTTCCAAATCTTTCTCTCACACTTGACTACTACTTCTACACCACAGATCAGTCTCCTTTATATGTGAGCTGTCCCAATGGCTTTCCTAGTCTCTTGAGATGTCATATTTATGTGTTCTGTACTGTCTTCCATACAGGCAAACAGATTATATTTCTAAAATCTTCATTCACGTCACACCTATACTTCAATCATTCAGTGATTATTGCTAATATGAGAAAAAAGTCAAACTCATTAGCAGGACATTAAAAAAGTTCTCCAGCGGATCAACCTATCTTTATAGTTTATTTCTACAACACCAGCCTATGCTGCACCTTTTTTAAGTATAATGACTATGCTCAAATCATCTGCCTGTAACCTCCAGGTGCTTCTTCAAGTTCAATTCAAGTGCTGTTAGTTTTGTGAAGCTTCCTCTGCTCCATCAAATGGAGTGAATCATAACTCCCTAATACTTATTTTGTGGCACTCTCCATGTTATATTGAGATTATTTGTTTCATATCTCTTTTTTCCCCCAAGATTCTGTGAGATCCTTAAACTAAAGAACTCTGTAATTCTCAACTCTCCATTTCCAGCACTAAGTACAATAAATAGCATATGGACGGTTTTCATTAAAGAACCTGAAAAAAAGGATGAATACTACAAATGCACATATCTAGTTTTTATCTCCCTTACAAATGCTAACTTGAAAATGTCCAGATGATTCTGGAATATTTTTACTTGAGTGTCTTTTCACTTATCCTGTTTAAAACTGAACTCATAAAAAACAAAAACACCTGCATATAGGTTTTTATAGCAGCCTTATTCATCAAGTCATGTATATTACTAAGTGAAAGAAGCAATTCTGAACAGGCTACATACTATGATTCCAACTATATCACACATTCTGGAAAAAGCAGTACTGTGGAAACAGCAAGAAGTTCAGTGGCAGCCAGAAGTTAAGGGGAAGAAGAGATAAACAGCAGAGCACAGGATTTTTACGACAGTGAAACTACTCCGTATGACACCATAATAATGAATAGATGTCATTATACATTTGTTCAAAACCACAGAATAAGCAACACAAAAAGCCATGGACTTTGGGTGATTATGATGTGTCAAGGTAGGTTCATCACTTTAAAAAAGGTTCCTCTTCGGTGGGAGATGTTGATGGTAGCAGAGGATATGCATGGGGGTCAGAGCAGGCAGTATATGGAAAAATCTGTGTTTTTTGTTCAATTTTACTGTTAACCTAAAACTGATCTAAAAAATAAAGTCTATTAAAAGACAGCAACACCTGAATTTATCATCCTTTCATTCAACAATCATGTGTCAGGTGACAGGATTTTTTTCACAGAGTATGAATCCAATGGGCAGACCAATATTAAGCAAATAATCAACAATATCAAATACTGTAGGAACAGAGAGCAGGGAGGCTAGAACTAGTTCTTAGGTTGGGCAGGGATCTGCTGACCTCTGGAAAGAGTGTATTCTAAGTACCACATGTGGTGGTCTGGAGAAAGAAAAAAGATAAAATATTTGGAGAACTCAAGTAGTTCTCTGACTGGCAAGAGCTGGCAAATGAAGAAGGCTGCCCTCAGAAGAGCGGGAGAAGGGAGGGAGGACATGCCAGATCACAGAGGGCCTCATCAGCTTGGACAAGGAGTTTGGAATTCTGCCTGTGGGTGATGGATGGTTACTGAGAGGTCTTACACAGGGAATGATATTACCTTTGGCTGTTCAATTTTCCTCTCTTGTTAAAGCTACCTAAATAATCTTCTAACTCAATGTGTTGCAACCTGAAGACCTTGTTTTAGAAGCCCTGATTGGAATATCTGTTTAGAAATATCATCTATAATTTAGTATAAACAAGCACACTTCAATATGTTACTAAAACTTTTTCATATACTAGGAAATACCATCGGTTGAAGTTGTATTGCCATTAATTGTCTACATAAATACTAACGTGAGGAAATCTATTGCTCTAAAACAATGTCACTTCTCCTGTTTTATATGTTGGAAATCAGATTTCATTTGAAGAAAATATTCTGTTGAGTAAAAAGTCTCTAACGCACTGTTTCATTTGGATTTCTTGCTTGCAGTTTTTTTCAACCTTTAATCAATCCTGTACTCCATTTAAAAATTGGTCTATGAAAACATTAGAATTGTTTGAATAAAATACTTGAATAAAATATATTATCATTATTTATTTTTATTCCTCACCCAAGGATATTTTTTCCATTGATTTTTAGAGAGAGTAGAAGGAAGAGAGAGAGACAGAGAGAAACACCGATGTGAGAGAGACACATACATTGTTTGCCTCCCACAAGCCCCAGACCAGGGCTGGGAGCCTGCAATGAATGTATTTGCCATTGACCAAAATTGAACCCAAGACCCTTCAGTTCCCAAGCCAACACTTTATACACTGAGCCAAAGCACTAGGGCCCATTATTAAATTTGGATTCTTTAATTGTCTAACATATTTTAGTATTTAACCTTTCACATGTTAATAGTAGGTGATAAGCATACTTATTGATTTGAAAAATACATAAATTGCTTCATAATAAAAATGCTTAGACCCTGGGTGGGTAGCCAGTTGGTTGGAGCATCACCCTGAACACCAAAAAGGCTACTGGTTCAATTCCTTCTCAGGGCATGTGCCTGGGTAGCAGGTATGATCCTGGTAGTGGTGTGTATAGCAGGCAACCAATGTATGAATGATACTCCGTTTCATTGATGTTTCTCTCTCTCTTCCCCTTCCTCTCTCTCTCTAATCAATAAAAACATATCCTTGGGTGAGGATTTAAAAATAAATAAATAAATAAATATGCTTAGGTTTCTTTTATTTTCTTCAGTTTTTCTTAATCCCCACCCAAGGATATGTTTATTATTATTATTCTTTTAAATCTTTATTGTCAAAAGTATTACATATGTCCATTTTATCCCCCATTGACTTCCTCTAGCCTGCCTCTACCCCTGGCCCCATGCCTTCACCACCCTATTGTCTATGTTCATGGGTTATGCATATATGCATACAAAGTCTTTGGTTGATCACTTCACACACAGCCACACTCCCCTGATTTCCCTCCGAGATTCTGCACTCTGTTCCATGCTTCCACGTCTCTGGATCCACTCTCTTCATCAGTTTATTTTGTTAATTAGATCCCACATACAAGTGAGATTACCTGATACTTGTCTTTCTTTGACTGATTTATTTCACTTAGCATGATATTCTCCAGGTCTTTCCATGCTGTCTCAAAGGGTAAGAGATTTTTTTTCTTTTTTACTGCTGCAGAGTATTCCATGGTGTAAATGTTCCACAGCTTTTTTATCCACTCATCTACTGATGGGCACTTGGGCTGTTTCCAGATCTTAGCTATTGTAAATTGTGCTGCTATGAACATAAGGGTGCATACATTCTTTCTGAATGGTGTTCCAGATTTCTTAGTATATATCTCTAGAGGTGTGATCATTGGGTCAAATGGCAGTTCCATATTTGATATTTTGAGGAAACTGAATACTGTTTTCCTTAATGGCTGCACCAGTCTGCATTCCCACTATCAGTGTACTAGGGTTCCCTTTCCTCCACATCCTCACCAGCACTTGCCAGTTGTTGATTTGTTGATGGTAGCCATTCTGACAGATGTGAGGTGATACCTCATTGTCATTTTAGTTTGCATCTCTCTGATGATCAGTTACCTTGAGCATTTTTTCTCATGTCTCATGGCCATCTGTATGTCCACTTTGGAGAAGTGGCTATTTAGTTCTTTTGCCCATTTTTAATTGGATTACTTGTCTTTCTTTTGTTGATTTGTAGGAGTTCTTTATATATTTTGGATATTAACCCTTTATTAGATGTATCATTGCCAAATGTGCTCTCCCATACAGTGGGCTCCCTTTTCATTTTGTTGATGATTTCTTTTGCTGTGCAAAGTTTTTCATTTTGATATAGTCCAGTTTGTTTATTTTCTCCTTAGTTTCCTTTGCCCTAGGACGGTGGTCAGCAAACTGCGGATTTATTGACTAATGAGTTTGCCGACTGCTGCCCTAGGAGATGTATCCATAAACATATTGCTACAAGAGATGTCTGAGATTTGCTATCTATAGTTTCTTCTAGGATTTTTATGGTTTCATAACTTACACTTAAGTCTTTTATCCATTTTGAGTTTATTCTGTATATGGTGAAGTTGGTGGTCTTTTTTTTTTTTTTTTGCATGTATCTGTCCAATTTCCCCAACACCATTTATTGAAGAGACTGTCTTGACTCCATTGTATGCTCTTGCCTCCTTTGTCAAATATTAATTGAGCATACATTTGGGTCAATTTCTGGGGTCTCTGTTCTTTTCCATTGATCTCTATAAATGTTCTTGTGCCAGTATCAGGCTGTTTTGAATATGGTGGCTTTGTAGTATAACTTGATACCTGGAATTGTGATTCCCCCAACTTTGTTCTTCTTTCTCAAGATTTCTGCAGATTTTCTGGGTCTTTTTTTGGTTCCATATAAATTTTCTGGAGTATTTGTTCTAGTTCTGTGAAATATACTGTTTGTATCTTAATATGGAGTGCACTGAATCTGTACTTTGCCTTGGGTAATATGGACATTTTAATGATATTATTCTACCAATCCATGAACATGATATATTTTTTTCCAAATATTTATATCTTCCTCTATCTCTTTTTTCAACATCCTGTAGTTTTCTGAGTAAAAGTATTTTACCTCCTTTGCTAAATTTATTCCTAAATATCTTAATTTATTTACAATGGTAAATGAGATTTTATGTTTAGTTATTCTTTCTGATAATTCATTATTGGTTTGCCATCGATTTTCGAATGTTGATTTGTATTTTGTTACATTGCCAAATTCATTTATTAAATCTAGTAATTTTTTGGTGTAGTATTACGGTTTTCTATGTACAATATTATGTCATCTTCAAATAATGACAATTTACTTCCTCCTTTCCAATTTGGATGACTTTTATTTCTTCTTCTTATCTGATAGCTGTGGCTAGGACTTCCAGTGCTATGTTTAATAAGAGCAGTGAAAGCAGGGGGTTATGGGGAAATAAGGACACATATGTAAAAAATAAAAATTAAAAAAATTAATTAAAAAATGATAAAATAACAATAAAATACTAAATCTAATCAATACTAGTGGTCACCATAACCTTAAGAGAAATTGTTTCATGTGACAAAAAATTTTAAATGAAACTCTCTGTAGCCTGAAAATTATTTTGGAAGGAAACAAAGAGAAGTTTCCGTCAAAAGTCATAAGGATTGTAACTGAAAGTCAATATATTTGGCCTCTTGAACTAAAGTAAGTAATTTGTGTTTTTGCCTCCCTGACAAAGTTTATATAAAGCTACAAAAAGAAATTGACAGCCAGTTTGAAATGGAATTGCCAGGGCCTAGGGCAAAGATTATTCTTACATGTTGCCTGAGCTTTCTGTTCATGCTGAGCTTGAAGCCTCATGGGGGCTGGTACCATGGATCTGTCTCACACCCAATTGTGTGAGCTGGGCCCTCACTGGAGAAGAAACCCGAGTTCCCCGAGATATGTGATCAGCACCGGGACCCCGCTAGCAGGCCAGGGGTTCCCAAGGCAGGTGCTGGGTGTGGAGGCCATGGGGGCATAGGCTACCAAGGAGACAGAACTGAACCTCACAGCACCCTGCTTGGCCCCGGAGGATGGCTGGTTAGCCAGAGACGGGTAAGATTCCTCAGGGAAGGAACAACCTAAGACAGGCACAGTCGCAGAGGGGCCATCAGGAGAGAACTTGGGGGGCAGCAGAAGTGGGGCACAGACCCTCACCCCCCAACATTGCAGGGGCTTGTACCCTTGCCCCTTCTGAAGGAGATCTCCTGCCCCCATGGCTGCTTCGTGCTTCCCACACCCAGCTCAGATCGGGACCCAGGCAACAGAAAGAGAGTTGGCCCAGCTCACATCGAGATACAGGTGACAGACAGAGACTTGGCCCAGCTCAGATCGGGACCCAGGTAACAGACAAGAGACTTGGCCGACAGCAGCTGCCCTAAATCTAAATTCAGCCTAGCATCAGGAATGCTCAGGGCCCACTCAAGAATGCAAATAATCCTTCCCACTAATATTTACAGGATAAACTAAGATTGTTAGTAGAGTATTAAATTTGACAGTAAAATAGTAATCAAGTTTTCAGATTTATTTAAACAGGCTAATTGAAATAAGTGAATATTCAAGTAAATTTAATTGTACTGGACAAAAAGCTGTTCTTAAAGTAATAACTAAAATTTCTATTGGTAGTTCATCCCATGGTAAAATTCCTGAATATGCAATGAACCTAAAGCAGTCATATTTCAAGACTGCATTATAAAATTTACAAAAACCTCCATTAATAAAAAAAAGGGGGGAGGGGGATAGTAGGGTAATATCATGTAAGGAAAAATATCCTATAAGTAAATTACATCTAGAAAATTTTTATTTTACAAAATTAATTTTCATTTGTAATGCTAACAGCAAGACGGCCATGAAAAACACACATGGTGTCTAAATAAGACAAAGGAAAATCGTTTGGGCAAAAATAAAGAGGATCCCAAATCAATTATATAGAAAAGATTCCTTTATTAACTTGTGGTCGAGAATATGTTTGTATATTTTCAGAAAACAACTCCAAGACCATGTGGATTCCTGCAACAGAGAGGAATTGACAGGTCTGCTCCAACCGTGAAGACAAGAGGAAAAAACAGTCCAGAGATGGAAGATGCTGACAACACCTTGCCACGGGAGCAGTCAGCAGCTGTGCACCGCTACAGGTTGCCTAGGACCAAACCAGAAAGGGTCGGACCTGCATTGCCACCATGTGCCCACCATCCAGATATCATTGCTGACATGTACACATAAGGAACTGTTAGACATTGAAACGGGGACTCAGAACTGTTGGACATTGAAATTGGGACTCAAACATTTTTTTGTTTTGTTTTGTCATTATATGTTTATTTCTAGTCTGCAGAGGCAAAATTTTTTAAAGGAAAGAAATGGTGGGGAAAAGATACAGAGGCAAAGAAGCATTGAACAGACTGTCAAACTACATTGGGAAGACAGGGGAGGTTGGGCGAGGGGGGCTGTAAGAGACCAACCGAAGGACTTGTACGCATGCATATAAGCACAACCAATGGATACAAGACACTGGGGCGGGGGGCGGCCGGGAAGGCGTGCAGGTGAAGGCATGTACTGGGGTGTAGAAGAGGTCAGGGGGAGGTTAAGGGGGGGAAAAAAGGAGACATATGTACTACTATTTGTAATATTTAAAACAATAAAAAAATAAATAAAATAAATAAAGAAAAACTAAAAAAAAAAAAAAAAAAGAAAGCAGACATTCCTGTCTTGTTTCTGTTCTTAGGGGAAATGGTGATAGTTTTTGCCTATTGAGTATGATGTTTGATGTAGGTTTGTCATATATGGCCTTTATCATGTTGAGATATGCTCCCTCTCTACTTTGCTAAGAGTTTTTATAAAAAATGGGTATTGGATTTTGTCAAATGCTTTTTCTGTGTCTATTGATATGATCATGTGATTTTGTTTTTCAATTTTTTTATGTGATGTATCACATTTATTGACTTGCAAATTTTGTACTATTCTTGCATCCCTGGAATAAATCCCACTTGTTCATGGTATATGTTCTTTTTAATATATTGCTATATCCGATTTGCTAATATTTTGTTGAGGATTTTAGCATCTATGTTCATCAGCGATATTGACTTGTAATTAATTCACTTTCATTGTAATATATTTATCTGGTTTTGGAATTAAGATAATGCTGGCCTTGTAAAAAGAGTTTGGAATTGTTCCTTCCTCTTGGATTTTTTGGCCTGTACAGGTTTTCTGATTCTTCCTGATTCAGTTTGGAGAGGTTGTATTTTTCCAGGAGTTTGTTCATTTCATACACATTGTCCAGTTTATTTGCATATAGTTGTTCATAGTATTTTCTTAAATAATTTGTATTTTTATGGAGTCAATATTGAGTTTATTTTTCTGTGTTCTCTCTGTTTATCCTAATGAGTCTGGCAAATGGTTCATTAATCTTGTTTATCCTTTCAAAGAACCAACTCTTGGTTTCATTGATTTTTTGTATTGTTTTTTAGTATCTATTTATTTATTTATGGTCTAATCTTTATTATTTTCTTCCGTCTACTTACTTTGTGCTTTTCATTTTGTTCTCTTTATAATTCTTTAACTTGTAGGTTATGTAAATTATTATTAATTTTTCTTGTTTTGTGGAGTAGGCCTATAGTACTATGAATATCCCTCTCAGGACTGCTTTTGTTGTGTCCAGTAGATTTTGGGTTGTTTTTGTATCCAGTTTTACTTGTTTCCAGGGATTTTTTGGTTTCTTTATTGAACTCATTGGCAACCCATTCATTGTTTAATAACATGCTATTTAGCCTCCATATGATTGAATGTTTTGGGGTATTTTTATTGCAGTTGATTTCTAATTTCATTCCACTCTGATCACACAAGATGCTTGATATAATTTCAGTCTTCTTGAACCTCTAAAGACTTGTTTTGTTTCCTAACATGTGGTCTATCTTTGTGAATGACCCATATGCACTTAAGGAGAATGTATATTCTGCAGCTTTGGAGTGAAAATTTTTATAAATGTCAATTAAATTAATCTGATACAGTGTGCCTTTTAGAATAACTGTTTCCTTGTTAAATTTTTGTCTGGAAGATCTATATAGTGAAGTCAATGGGATGTTAAAGTCCACTACTACGACTGTATTGTTAATCTCTCTCTTAAAGTCCTCTATAATTTTTTTTAAATATATATTTAGGTGCTCCTATAATGAGTGCATATATGTGAAGTCCATTTTATCAGATATGAGTATTGCTACCTCAGCTTTCTTTTTGGTTCCATTTGCATGGAACATTTTTTTTTTTCCATCCTTTCACTCTCATCCTGTGTGAGTCTTTTGTTCTGAGGTGGGTCTCTTATAGACAACATATAGTTTGGTCATGTTTTTATATCCATTCAGCTACTCTATGTCTTTTGATTAGAGCATTTAATCCATTTACATTTAAGGTTATTATTGATAGGTACTTATTTTTTGCCACTTTAATTCTGTATGGCTAGATTTCTCTCTATATTTCTTCTCATTATGTAAGTCCCTTTAGCATCTTTTGTAATGCTGGTTGGTGGTGATGAACTCCTTTATCCTTTTTTTTTGGTTTGGAAAGCTCTTTACTTTACCATCTATTTTGAATGATAGCCTTGCCGTACAGAGTAATATTGGTTTCAGATCCTTTTTTTCCATTACCTTGAGTACTTCATGTCATTCCCTTTTGGTTTGTAGAGTTTCTGATGAGAAATCAGATGACAGCCTTATGGGAGCTACTTTATAGATAACAATTTGCTTTTCTATTGCCACCTTTAAGATTCTCTCTTTGTCTCTAATTTTTGGCATTTTAATTATGATGTGTCTGGGTGTGGGCCTGTTTGGGTTCTTCTTGCTTGCATCTCTCTGTGCCTCCTGGACTTGTATGACTTTTTCCTTAACCAGGTTAGGGAAATTTTCTGCCATTATTTCTTTAGTCATGTTCTCTATCCCTTGCTCCCTGTCTTCTCCTTCTGGCATATCTACTATGTGAATATTGTCACATTTCCTGTTGTCCCACATTCCCCTAATGCTGTCCTCCTGTCTTTTAATTGTTTTTTCTTTTTGGTTTTCTGATTGAGTGATTTTTTTTCTACGCTTTCTTCTAATCCTCTGATCCAATCCTCAGCTTCCTCTACTCTTCTGTGTATTCCTTCCAATGTGTTCTTTATTAGTACTATGTCATTCTTTATTTCCAAATATTCTTTTTTCATAGTTACCATATGTTTTCTCATGCTGTTGAACATCTTTACCATCATTATTCTGAACTCTATATCAGATAAATTTCTTATCTCCATTTCATTCATTTCTTCTTCTGGAGAATTATCTTGCTCTTTCATTTTTGGGTTTCTTTGTCTCCTCATTTTGGCTGCCTACTTGGGTTTATGACAATGTATTATGCAGATCTGCAGTGCCTCTTTAATTTCTAGTGTCAAACTCTATTTCTGACTAATTAGAGCAGGCAAAACTCAAAGCCTCCAGAGACCATCTCTGCCTGCAGACTGATTGGATTCAGTCTTGAGTAGCCCTCAGGCAATCATCCATAGGTACAGAGAGAGTTTTTCAACAGAGTTTGGCAATTGCTTCTGCCTGGAGGCTAATTGTTATTCTCAATCTCTTAATGGGCCTCAGAAACTCCACACAGTGGGACCAGGTGTTTTTCAATAGGTTGGATCAACTGTCTTTCCCCCGCAGGCAAAACCACCTGTATAGCATTGTCCACATGAGAAAGATGACCTCTACAGCCTGAGCTAATGACTAGACACATGAAACTGAGGTGTCTGCATTCTGAACTCCAACTCCAGAGCCCCCAGCCCTGGCTTCTGCTCACACATCTCCAGTCTACTATATTCTCCCTTTGCTGGAGCCCAATGTGATTGTCTGCACATGAATTTTTTTGCATTGGCCCTTTAAGAGGATGCTTGCACTTCCAGCTGTCTCTGGTTGATAGACAGCTACCTTGCTTCTTTTCACATACAGATGTTATGCAGGCACCTTTCTAAGTTCTGGTGCCCAAGGATATGTTTAGAGAGAGGAAGGGAGAGACAGAGAGAGACATTAATGTGAAAGAGAAACATCAATTGATTTGTTGCCACCCATATGAAACCCGACTGGGAATGGAGATGGAGAGCATTATGCTAAGTGAAATAAGCCAGGCAGAGAAAGATATCACATGATCTCACTCATTTGTGGAATATAATGAACAACATAAACTGATGAACAAAAATAGATCCAGAGACAGAGAAACATCAATCATAACGTCAAACCTCAGGGAAGGTAAGGGAGGGTGGGGATAAGGGGGAGAGATCAACCAAGGGACTTGTGTGCATGCATGTAATCAATGGACATGGACAACAGGGGGGTGGGGGCATGAGTGGGAGGTGGGAGGTAATGGGGGAATAAGGACACATATGTAATACCTTAATCAACAAAGAAATTTTAAAAAATCCAAATAAAATTCTATTTTAATTAATAACATAGCAAAAGCTCTTAGATTTTGATATAACATCTTCTAATATGGAGAAGGAAGCCCAGAAGAAAATATTGTAAAATAACTATATTTTTAATTTTCAAGAAAACACACACACACACACAAAACAACAACCATTGATGTACTGGATGACTCTCCAACCAACTGAGCCACCTGGCCAGGGCTGGTTAAGATTCTTTTCTGAACTTATTTATTTGTCTTTAAGTGCTATATTAGTAAGTCAAACAGAAAGATGTATAGTAAATCTAATTTTAAGTAAAGCTACCCCTTTTCAGTATGGAATGTGTGTGCTGTTATACTTCATGACGAGTTATAATTAAATTTACTCCATTTTGTTTTACAGAATAGCACAATTTTTCCATAAACTTAGTTCCTGTACTTTGTTTGCTTACATTAGTTTATTTCTATGGGTATCCTACATTTGAATAAAGAACGAACATGTTTGAAGATGTTTATATAGTATTTAATCTTTCAAATGGAGGAAGTCAATTACCTCTTAAAATTTCCCTACTTTATAAGTAGCAAACTATCTTTATTTCCAATAATCCTAAAGGGACCATACATGTGGAATAAAAATGCATAGAAAATATAAGAGAAGGAAGAAGGAGTGTCACATGCATTGAGTGTAATTAATTGTCCTCATTTTTATTATTCAAATACCATAAGGCATAGGCTCTATCTGTATAAATATTATTTTTAACATTACATTATATATATATACGTGCACACATGCACACACTTACACACATTGCACAATGCATTACATGACTGAAAAGCATTTCAATAGCTATTTCATTGAATTAGAATGGGTATTTTTCATCAATTGTTCCAAGTCTTTTCTACAAAGGTAATCTAGAATAGGAGGAGCAAACTCTGTCCACTGCAGAATGTAAGCAGAGCTGAGGAAAGCCCATGGATTCATGCCAGTCAATGTTTTGTGCAAGAAGTGGAAAATAGAGATAGAAAGAATAAGTGAAAGACTAGGGGAAGAACATAAAAGGCTAGATGAAAGAAATATGGGACATGGTGCATATTGTATGATGGGGATAACTAACCGTTGTTCATCATTTCTATGTATCCCTGTATTAATCCATTATAGAACAATGGACACTTAAGTTTCATGCAGTTTCTGAGAAAGGGCAAGATAGTAACAGATGTCTCTATAAATGTTATGAAAAGTGTATCTCTGTTTTTAGAGTTTCCTTCACATTTACAGATATATCCTATTTGAGTGCTGAAATTTCAACAGTAACATCACAAAGACTGTGAAAACACTTATTCTACCAACCAAATTTCTTTTGGGCAACTTTTCCTGAAGAAGTGTTTGTTCTTTGACATCGGCAGTGAAGTGGGAGGCAACGTATTGTCTTGCTCGTAAATAATGAGAAGGATGACAACAAATCAATGTTGCATGTGAACTAACTTGTTAAAGGCCAAATACAAATATAATATTACTAATAAAATAACAATAAAGTTCAACACCCACAGAATCTTGCCAATCTCTAACTGCAATAACAAAGCTAGCATGTTTTCTATTGAACTACTGCTAAATTCTTCCTAGCATCATATGATTATATTAACAATACATTATATTTATAGCAAAAGAAAAGGATATATTGGAAACATTTTTGTCAAGTTGAGAGAGGCATATTGATGAGAAAGAACATTTACAGTTGTTGCTATGCCACTAAATTAACAATTAAATACATTTTCCATGTGGGCAATGATTTGATACTTTTGGTACTTAGTATAGTGAGGAGATCTGACCAAGAAAGGCTTGGAAAAATTAACAATATCTAAATTCTTAGAAACAATATTAAAAATTGTAATAAAAAACAAGAGACTCTCTTTTCAAGACTGCGATTATTCTCAGTTGGGTATATCTCCAAAATCTATCCCTGTCCCTCTATCCCACTGCCGTTGCCTTATTTTATTCCCTTATCACTTTCATGATAGTGGCCATTCTGCTGCAATATACCATTTATGATTCCCCAGCCTCATGTCTTCCAATGCATCATCTGTAACCAAAGTCAGAATCCTTACATGACATGCAAGGTTTCAGAATTGTCCTCAAGACACCTTCTCAGATATCTCCTACACTACACATGTTTCAAATTCAACAAACCTCATACCAGTAGAGCAGCTACCACTTGTGGAAGGTTACAGACAAGCAATTAGAATGAAAGGTGATAAGTACTACAGTAGGAAAGTAAGCTTAAAGAATAATGAAAAATAAAGGAAAGACAAGTAACTTTAACTATAATAGGGTGAGGTTTCCAAGGGAAGAGTGGAAAGTACCAAAGGAAGACTAATGTGCTATTCCTGTTTTTATTTTCCCCTCTTTAATTTTATATCTATGTTTGTCTTTGGCTAGAAAATTTTCTTTTCATCTGCACAGCAAAAGGCAACATTAGTAACATCTTGTAGTCATTGATTAATAAGCTAACCAGGCACACAGGTTACTTTATGTTAGAGGCTATTTCTCACCACCTTTTCTATTTGCTTCTGGCTTGGAGTCTGGCATGCAACAATCACCCAATACTGGGCACTATAATTTGTAAATAAATAATTCAAGAATCACCTCAAAACTCAACTTTTATAGGATTGCAACAGCCTTACCTGGCATGCTTGACTATCACTTTCTGCATGCAAATTATTATTGTACTAGGGGCCCAGTGCATAAATTTGTGCACCTTGAAAGGAACTGTGGGCCATAAGGCTGCGGTGGGCACAGGGGTAGGTCTTGGCCCATCCTTCGTGCCCCCACCTGGCCCCTCCCACCGCAGACCCTGGTCCTGTGTCTGCTGGCAGCCCCACTCCCACTCCCATGTTCTGATGGCATAGTGCAGAACTATTGGGGCCAGTGCCAGCAGTGGGTGTGAGCGGAGCCAGTGTCGTCTGTGGGTACAAGTGGCAGCTGCTGCCCCAATCGCCTCTCAGAAACAGGGGTGGGGGTGGAGAAACCCTCAAGGGTGATCAGGGCTGGCAGCCATGGCTTGCACCCGCTGATGGTGCCAAGCGATCAGGGTTGGCACTGGGTGCCAGCAGTGGGTGCAAGTGGGGCTGGTGCTGGCAGCAGGTGCAAGCTTCGGGTAAGACTGCAGTGCGCAGGAGCAAAGAATTTTCAGTTACCACTGGGGGCTCGCCCTGATGACAGTGACTGGCGTCCCACCTTGGTCTGGTGACCCCGTTCACCTGCTCCACCATCTCACTAGCTGAAGCTCACCATGTTCCACACTCTACCTCCTGCTGCCAACTCCTGCCA
This sequence comes from Corynorhinus townsendii, assembly GCA_026230045.1. Lineage (NCBI taxonomy): Eukaryota > Metazoa > Chordata > Mammalia > Chiroptera > Vespertilionidae > Corynorhinus > Corynorhinus townsendii. The sequence goes on from JAPDVU010000002.1 coordinate 99,946,613, forward strand.
TGTTCTGCCTGTGGCCCTGGTGGTCAGCACGCATCATAGCGACTGGTTGTTTGGTTGTTCCTTCATTCTGTCTATTTGCATATTAGGGTTTTATAGATAGATAGATAGATAGATAGATAGATAGATAGATATGCATTGCTCATCTAGGGTTTGTCATACAATATAATGTGCTCGAGTGTATGTGGTTTCTGGTTTCTATGATCTAGGGAGCCCAAGTGCTGTGAGCTCCCTAGATCAGGGATAAGATATTCCTTATTAATTTTGTAGATTCTTTCACTGCATGGCTTTTATTTCTAACACTGTACCAAGTAAGTTTTATGTACTTGAAAAAAATATGTTGATAAGTTCTGTATTATGGGGGATTTAAAACAACAAAAACAATATATCACCATAAGAAGTATAATTGCAGAATTCTTGATTGTTAAAAATAAAAACTATTAAAAACAAAAAAGGTTAGTTTTAAAGATTTTGTTTGAATTTCAAGAAAAATCTTAAACCTGCATAAGTTTCAAATCAAGGCATTTAAACAATTTTATAGATCTCTTCTGCAAAATAGTCAATGTTAACATCATGAATTGCAGAGTATAAATAAACCAGGAAGTGTTCAAAAATCTTTCCTTTCCAGTATTATAATTTTCACATTAGAGGAAACAAAAGTGTAATGACTAAAACAGTAAATAGACAAAGTCTTCCCAAAATATGCTCATTTTGATTTATTATTGTCATATTGACTTTAAATGCATTCTCATTACAAACAATAGAGATAAGGACTTTCAAGTATTCCTTTTTTAAAAATATTGAGTCCAAAAAACAAGGAAATTGAATGTTGCTGACAGTTTACTGATAGGTTAAAACTTAACTACTATTTTTATTAAGAGTGATAAGTTTTTTTGAGGAAATATGAGGTATTTATGACAAATAACTCAAAGGTCAATTAGAACTAAACTACATGCATGCCAGAAAGACTTTGAACATATATAATCAAGAAATATATTTATGTAGCTATCTAAACGCAGTGGTGGTTGTGTGGGTGAGAAGAGATCAAACAAATGCATAACCTATGGACACAGACAATGGAGTGGTGAAGGCTTGGGATAGGGGCCTGGGGTAGGCTAGAAGGGGTTAATGGGGAAAGAAGGAGGACGTGTGTAATACTTTCCACAATAAAAATTTAAAAAAGAAAAGAAAAGAAAAAATAAAATGAAGTAACTTGCCTGGCCTGGGCTGGGTAGCTAAAAAATAAATAATCAATTAAAAAAATATCAAATACATTTTTAGCAATCTTCAGAAAAAAATTTCTAATATAATGCATTCTGGCTAAATATTAAAATAATTTAAAATCCCGAAGTAGTAAAATAAATTTTTATTTTATATCATAATATTCTAAAATAATTTGTATTACAAAATAAAATATCCATGAATGTGAATTGTTTCACTCATCAAATGGAGAGTTCTAACTCTATTGCTTGGCAACAAAATAATGTGAGAAGTTGATCATTTATTTGTAATGAATTAGTTTTTTCTCAATTTGTAAAAGGTATTTTATAGTATATGCAATTTCAAAGTAAATTTAGTGTGAAAAAAATACAAAGATTCCAAATTACCTACAGTTTTCATGTGATCTGAGTTCATGATTCAGAACTTCATGCTTATAAATGTTTAACTGCACTCTTTTCTCAGTTTACATGTTTCATTTCCCCATTTTCTGAGTATAGCCTTTAAAAAGATTTCTAAGCCCTGTAGTAATCTTTTCTCATGGAATAATACATCTGTTTTTTCTTTGCCCATGTAATATTGACATATTTATATTACCAATATGAATTGCATAATATCATATGCAGAGTTTTATTTAAGTCAGAGAAAAGGGGTAAGCTCAATTTCTTTTTTCAAATGTGAACCCATTTTTTAAAAGTAAAATAATAATGATATGTATATGTACGGGAACTATACACTGAGTGGCCAGATTATTATGATTTCTGAATGCATAATAATCTGGCCACTTCATATATGTGTGTATATATATATATATATATATATATATATATATGTATGTATATATATATATATATATATATATATATATATATATATATATATATTAGAGGCCCGGTGCATGAATTCATGCATGGGTGGGGTCCGGCCAGCCTGTCCAGGGGTAGGGGACATGGGCATTTGGCCATCCTGCCTGCTGGTCGAACTCCTGGTCGAAGGGACAATTTGCATATTAGCTTTTTATTATATAGTATATACACTGAGTGGCCAGATTATTATAAGTTCAGAGATCATAATAATCTGGCCACTCAATGTAATTCCATAGAAGCAAATGAAGCCCTTTGGATGGAAAAAAGTACAGAAATATGCATATTACATAACTGGAAGAAAAGGCAAATAGATCTTTTTTTTGGATACAAACATTGTGACAGAAAAAATTAATTTGGAGACTTCAAAGAAAGCAGGTATGTAAAAAAAATATGGAGAAACAATGTATAAACATGTACATGTGATCTTAATGTGAAACAAGACAGAAAATAGACATTATTCAAATAACTGAATTTTAATCTCTAGTTAAATATTTACTATTAGTATTTTAATATCTAAAAACTTCTAAATAAAGAAAAACTTACAAGAAGGAAAACTGCCTTTATTCTGTATTTTTCAGTTCTATTCAAAAGCAAAGGTGACCTTAGAAACCGTGTAGATGACAGAGCAGTTACCATTACTAAAAGAGAAAACCAGACTGAGTATGTTCTTTTCTGCCTTGCTATTTGTTTCCAGATTAGTGAATAAAATGTATCGATGTCTTCTGCTTTAAAATCTATTAACACTAGTAACAGAAGAAAACAATCTAATTCTTGTGAGGTGTTTAGGGAAAAATAAGGAAACTGGCCATATTTAAAGGCCCTCAAAGGACATTTTCTAACTTAAAAAGATTTTGTTACAGAACGTGTATTGGCTGAACCTCTTTTATTGTTCAGGCCCCTAACTTCCCATCAAAGCTGATGATTAAAGTTCTACCCACTGGCCAGGTCTCTGCAATTATCCCATTGTGAGGCAGCTCAACAGTGGGCACCCTGCTATGGCCCATCATCAAGTCATTAGAGAACTGTGAGGAATGATGAAGAAGGTTATTTTAATTCCCTTTTCAGCTCTTCTCAGGAGTGGCTCTTTAGTTCACAGAGCTGTGGGTATTTGCTTTCAAACTAACAAGTAATATTATAAATGGAGGTTGCATTATCATGATTGCAGACAATCTAAGGCACTTGAAGGCCAAGGATTCTAGGTCCTCAGTATGTGCTATGTTGTATTTATCAGCTAAAAATATATAGATGGCACAAACAATAAAAGAGGGGAGAAGCAGTGAACAGGCTGGGAAGCAGGCAGAGAAAGCAATAAGAGCATACAAGGTAAAGAGAAGCATGCACAGCAGAGAGGGAGTGCAGCCTGGACATTCTCTTGGTCCATAAAACATTTTACCCATTTTCTTGCTGTTCCACTGCGTAGTGTTCCAGCTCTGAACCAGGAAGGGGCTGGGCAGGGGGAGGAGGTAGAGGAACATTGGCCCAAGTCGATCCATTGTTTTTCTGCGGTTTAGATGAGTTTTTATTTTTCTTCTTTTTTCCACCTTTCCCACCTAAAAGTAATAAAGCACTTATTCAGACACACCAAATATCAGAAGAAACAAAGGAATGTGTATTTATGTTTTCAAAACACCAGAATCAGTATGTCACAGTGTTAAAAGCTATAAATAATGACATTATATAATCAGAAAACATTTTTATAAATCACTCAAAATGGTATTGTCTCTTTCCCCTCGCATTAACTACAGAGTTGAGTAAACAGAAAATATGGCTGCTGTAGGAAAAGCACATTTATTGATTTAGGCATGTGTGCTGCCTCCACATTTTCATTGTTAGAGGAAACAATGGGCCACAACTTTTTTCAAATGTCAGATTTTAGTGAGTTTATAATGCTCTTTTGAGTAACCTCTCTCAGTGGAAAATGCAGTGTCTAAGGATACAGGCTAAACTTTTACACTAGAATTTACTCAATTTAATTAATCCAGGAGAATAACGGTTTTAAAATCAATCAACTATACCAGAGGGTATGTTGTAAATTTTTCACACTAACATGTTTTATAGAAATTTTAACTAATGAACAACACAATTTTTTTTTTTTGCATATAATGAGCATAGTTCCCAGATGCTTTAAGCAAACCATTTCCTAAATTCCAAAAAGGAAAGAAAATGAATGGAAATACCATAATCAGTTTCACTACTATTGTAATACAAATGAATTTCTGCACAAAACATGAGCAGAAAGTAACACGGTGGCATATAGGCCATATGTGGAATTATAGGAGCTTAATAAAATATAAAAGAAAATTTGTAATTTCTATAGTGCCAGACTTTTCACTCTTTCAACATTAAGTAAATGAAGTTTCTTCCTAAATGAACTATGGGTGGATGCTGGAATGAATACTTCTTGAGCAGAATGACCAAGAATGATTAAGGGGTAGCTAAGAAACTTTTATCACTCCCATACGGTCTGTAGTGATGCAGAAAAAAAAGGTACTGACTCCTTGGATTTTATCTTTCTGGAACTAAAAGTTGTATCAAATATTTGCAACATGGTTATCTAGCAATAGTGATATCGCTTTCTTTCAATTACTAATATGTATCTACAAATTCAAAAAATTATGTAAAATAACTTATTTGAGTGCCAAAAAGTGCTGAAACTATTAAGTCACTATGTTTTCCAGGTAGTGTGTATAAAACACACATATGTAAAAAAAGCATTCCTGCAAATAAAGTGCTTTCACCTTCCCTTTCACTTTTATCTTTGGCAGAATAAGAGATATTTGGAGCACAGAGAGCAGCGATCTTCAGGTTCCAGGATAAGAGTTTGATCTCTGGGTTTGAAGACTAATTTCTCAATTACTCGGTAAGTTTCTCAATAGATACCACCTTGATTTCCATACATGTGAAACATACAGTTACTACTTCTTTAGGCATTTTGAGGGTTTGAATAGATAATGCATGTAGAGGACTCAGAATGTAAAGAATGCCCAGTAAATGTCAATCATTCCTACTATTTTCTGATTGCCTTTGCCACACCCAACTCCTCCAAGCCAGAGTATCCCAGAAATAGCCTGATTTTCAGATAAGAATAATAAACCTGTTTGAATTTACATCTGTACTATTTTATTTAAGACTAGGGGCTCAGTGCACAAAATTCGTGCACAGGTGGTGGGTCCCTCAGTCCGACCTGCACCCTCTGCAATCTGGGAGCCCTCAGGGGATGTCCTACTAACGGCTTAGGCCTGCTCCCCATGGTTCTCTGCTCTCTGCGGACCTGCATGCTTGATGCCACTGCAGGCCTTGGTGTCTGCTCTCTCTGGAGGCCTGCTTTCCCCTTGCTGCTGGGTCCAGGGGCAAGCAGGGCCCTGGTGACTGCTCTCTGTGGGGGCCCTGCTGTCTGCTCACTCACTGCAGGGGACTGCTTGCCTCTTGCCGTGGCGGTGAGGGGCAAGCACAGCCCTGCTGTCTTCTCGCTCTCTGTGGGGGACTGCTAGCCCCTCACTGCCATGGCCAGGGGCAAGCAGGCCCTGCTGCCTGCTTGCTGCAGGCATCCCACCCCGCCCTTGGCTGCTCATTGCCTGGCACATACACGCTGCTCACAGGCCTGCCATCTTTGTCAGGTTAATTTGCATACTCACTCCTGATTGGCTGTGGGTGTGGTGGAGGTACAGTCAATTTACATATTGGTCTATTATTAGTATAGACAGTGAGCCTTAATCCTCTGTTTCTTGATAACCCACCCAAACAAGAACTGTACATTTTTCTGTAGTATCAGAACAATATTTCACTTATAAAAGGAATGGGCTGGGACACAAGGCCCATAGCTTTTCCCCTAATTGTGCCTCCTTTATTCTTTATATTTATGTGTGTACAATGCTTTTTCACTTTTCATAGCACTTTTAGAAATGCAACATGCTCACCACCAGAAATGAGTGACAAAAATAGGCACATTCTTACAGCTACATTTCAAAAATGAGAAGGTATAGATGCTTTCTGAGTGTTGTATGGCCAATATTCACACAGTAAAAGAAAAAATTAAAAAATAAAATAAAATGCAGCAATTTTTGTGGAACTTAGTATTTCTGAACCAAATCTGTTGAAGTCTTTACCCAAGGTCAAAAAAGCCATTATCCAAACAACAGACTTAATAATGTATTGTGGAAACAGATTCATTGAGGGAACTTGTAAGGACTTTCCACTCAATATCCACATTCCCCTCTTTGGGGAAATTTCTGTACTCTTATTGTGGACAGTCTTAATAGTACTATCAATCAACCTGCTTTGTCTTCTTATAGCAATGAGCCAGGACAGGTGGGTTCTTTGTGGTGGACATATAACATAAACTAAGGAAATCAAATTCTCTATCTGAGATCTAAAACTTGAACTAAGTGAGCCATAGTTTGTTGCTGTTAGTTGCAAAGAAAGATCCTCAAGCATTTCAAAGTGAACTGCCAGTGTTACATTTTAGGAGAATATATTTTGACGGCTTGCAAATATATTTGACCAATCTTTCTTCAATGCAAAATGTAAATATTTGGATTTACATTTATGTATGCTTAACACATGCCTTCTATGCAGAGAAACCTATGAATACAGCTAATTTTCAAATTAAACTTACAGTCTATTTTTAAAACACTGCTGTATAAAAAGATTTAGTTATTTATTGATGCTGATATTGAACTACACATACACGTGTACACAGGGAAACCCCCCAAAATGTACACACACTTTAACAACTGATATTTCAATATTGAAAATTAAATGTATTTTAATAAACACAGCCTTTATAATCATTCACAGTGTGTGCATACATTTTTGGGATAGCCTACATATATAAAATTATGATACAGATGCTATTTTGAAAGATCTGAGTTTTCTTTTTTTTTTTTAATGGTTAGATTGTTTACAGAAGTATTCATAACTTAAGTATTGAACAAATTATAAAAGTTTAAAAGAGGATGAGAAATTCACTCAAATAATTCTGAAATGTCCAATTTTCTTTATTACTACAATTACTTTAAATTGGTTTCATGACTGCGCAAAAATTAAGAACATCTTATAATATGATATGATTAGATAGCCATAGGGCAGTTTGATCCTAAACTTGAACCTTAGGAAACATACTCATTATTATAAGAATAAAACAGTCTATGTTAAACTCAATTGAACGCAACTAAAAAGGGAATATTAAATTCCCTTCCACCTCCTAAAGAATGCTTTCTATCACTGATTTAAGTAGCTTTATATTCAAATGTAGATGAAGTAATTACTACAATGCATAGATATATGTAAATGTCACTCAGGAGATTAATGTATTCAAAAAGAAATAAGCACTATTGTGAATTGTGTTCAGCTTACAATTACTCAAAAAATAACTTCTAAAATTCAGTGGCAATCAAGATATACAGAATATTTGTATGAAAGATTCACAGAAGATCTTATGTATTCCATTGGTTACAGCATATAGATAGCTTTTATATGTATATTGCTTGAGACTACATATCTTGAATAAAATAAGCTTAACATAAATTACTTTTTAATTATTCAGGGCTATTGTGAGACTCATTATAAATAAGTGACAGTATACATGACATATAAAGATGTTTGAAAAAGTCCATTTTATTAAGCCAGTTTCAATTCATAACATGTTTAAAATTTTCTGGATTCTATAATGTATTTAATTCTACCAAGAAGTGAGAAGAGCAAATGGCCCATTGTAGAGGAAAAAAAAAGAGCATTAACATTTTCAAATTGAAAGGGTTCTATCTCATGAGGGAAAGTCATTTAGTAAATGTTATCCTAATGATGTAAAGAATTAACTCTTTATGGTCTTGATGCCTGGTAGTTGTGTAACATATAATACACTATATTCTTTTACTAAAAAGCCAGTGGTTTAAAAAAAAAACTTTGTAAAATATGGGATATCATGAATATGAAAAATTAAGCAAGTAAGGTCATGGAATTAATTAGGAATGTGCAAATAAAGTCATCAGTCATACAACGTACATGTTATGATTGGAAGTTAGAGTGTGCCTACTACAATCTGAATTTTATAGGTGAGGATCCTTTGGCCTGGAGGATATCATTGATATTCCTTATGACAGGTATATATTCTTGTCCAGTAAAATGTGTTTTCCCCTATACAATACCTACAATATAGTTGTTAGTTTGGCTAATACATCTCAAATATATATTAAAATTTACAGTATAGAAAAATTATCAATATGAGAGACTATAATTGGGGGGGAGAGAGTTAAATGTGAAGAGAATGTCCCATATTACCATTCTATTTAATATGGTGTTAGCACCTTACTTTAAATAATATCATTTAATAGACAATAAATCTATTACATAACATTTTGTAAAGACTGTCCAAAAATATCACTGACATCCTAATATGAAAAATCTACAAAATTATTTGCATTTCAGTTGAACTCATTTTTTAGTGTCCACACCATACAGTTGACTTTCCGATATGATCATTTTACTGTAAAGTTCTCTTGAGGCTTAACTAGGGTTCAAGGCAGATCAAATACATTCACTCTTTAATGAACAGTATTCAGTAAAATGGCACTATTTTTCAGTAAATATATCCTCGTACATTAGTACATAAGGGGTGACAGTGATTTTTATCCTTTCAGGCAAGCATGATTTCATTAGGATAAACTGCTATTGTCAGGAAAGATAAATGCCTGATCATGACTTGTGATTCAGTTTTCCTCATGGTTGTTAGGAACACAGGTCATATGCTGGTGACAAACAAATATTTCTCCTTACTGTGATGAGACCAACCTGAGAGACTGCCACTCCGCTCTGAGCTGTTGTGAGAGCTGGTGGTGCTGAAATCCTGTGACTGGTTGTGTGGCATTCTATTAGACAATCCCTCAGCCAATCGGTAGTCAGGGATGTAAAGTAAGGCTAAGGGTTAAAGGGCAGAGGTCACAGTGGCATCATGTGATTAGTTCACAGCACAAGCCCATGCAGAACATGCAGTTAGCAATTCAGAAGCAGATGTTGGAGGACAGTGGAGGAATGTTTGGCCTATCCTGCCTAATGGAAGTTGAGATGGATTACTGATCACTATTGATAAAGAGCTAAGAGAATGAAAACAATCAGTGTTGGTGTTTGGTAGTAGCAACGGTGGCGGTGGTGACGGTGGTGGTGGGTTGGTGGTAGTGGTGGTGGTAGGAATTGTGAAAGGTACTGAATACATGCTGACATATGCTTTTAGTTTAGTGAACCTGGTAATGAATCACTGAACTGAACAGTGAATACTAGTTTCTATCTCATGCACAAATGATAAAAAAGGAAATCCTTAAAAAATAAGAACCTGACTCACCATTGTTACCTTTGTTCTGATCAGGTAGAGAATAACCAAATCCCATCAGGTCTGTTTTTTGCTGAATTGAGCTTTTCCATTGTGGATCAGGCAGATCGACAGCCAATTCGTGAATGCTGTTGGAATGCAGGATCTGTGTTGTGGCATATGGGGTAGCCTGTGTTATCTGGCTAGAGCTATTGTAAGTAGTTTTGGTAGTGAAGTCAATGCTGCTATAAATGGCTCCATCTGAGAGCATCGTTGCTGTTTTATCCCCTTGGCCTGGAACCGGTGGCAGCACATCTGTGGTGAACATAGGAAAATGAAACAATTTAATGATGCACAGAAAGCCCAGAACTATCAGGACTGAAGATGAAAAATATATGTGTCATCCTGCATGTTTGCATTTCAGCTGAAATGGGTTTCATGAGCCAATGAAGGATAGATGATGTACAACCCTCGCCAAGCTGTCAGCCCGATGACAGGCAGGCCTACTGCTCATCCTTCATGTCTCGCTGCTTACCAAATGTCTTTCCACGTTTTCTTCAACTATGAATGAGATTTTTGGGATATTCCACTACTAAAAAATGTTTTCAGTTGTTTACTCTGTTTTAGAACCAATAAAAGTATTATCGCTTTTCAGAAGCAGTAAGTTTGAATATACAAACAATGGATGAAAATATATTTTTCCAAAGGACTTAAAGTACAACTGCTGAACATATGCAAAAAATTTCAAACTTATACTATGGGACTATGAGGTACATTTTTCTGAAGTTTCAATTTGCTGTTTATCTGATTTGACTTCACAGCTTCAGGAATGGAGTGTAAGTTATGGTAGCAATTTATTTTTCTTGGATAACAAAAGAAAATTTTCATGAATATGTCATTTTCACAATACAGCAGGATTTAACTCCATAAAAAGCAATCTGAGTTTAATTTATGCCACCAACTCTTACAAGTGGAGAATTATAGTTTCAAGTTGTAATACAACAAGAGTAAAGTTAAACTTTAGGAACTACACTGAATATCAAACAGTCCACTTGTTATTTATTATTTTGGTGTGCTGAATTAGCTTTATGTGATGCTTTATAATTCAGAACTACTAAAATAAATAAATCAATCAATCACTGAATAACACCATTTTTAATCATGGAGAGTTAAAAGTGAATCTACTTACAATATGTTTCTTAATAATCTATATTCTAAAAGCCATACTTTATAGAATTTGAGGTCATCAACCAACTTTATTTCTTCATTATAGAAAAGTTTCAAATAGTTTCAGTAGTGTAACATTAAATAATAAACCAAATCATTTTAGTACCAAAAACCAACTTATCATCACAAAGAGGAAGTTTAAGTAGGAACTTAGTCAAAATATCCTCAAAGTTTTCAATGGTAGCTAACAGTACTTGAAATATAAAAATATTTATATTATTTTCATATTTTAAAAATGCTAAAAAATTTGTCTTCTTTATAACAGTAACAAGACATTTATAATGTACTAGAGGCCCAGTGCACAAAATTTGTGCATGGGGCGGAGGCGGGGTTCCCTCAACCCAGCCTGGACCCTCTCCAATCCGGGACCCCTTGGGTGATGTCCAACTGCCAGTTTATTGGGCCAAAACTGGCAGTCGGACATCCCTCTCACAGTCCAGGACCGCTGGCTACTGACTGCTCACCTGCCTGCCTGCCTGATCACCCCTAACTGCCCCCCCTGCCAGCCTGTTCATCCCTAACTTCCTCTGCCTGCCAGCCTGGTTGCCCCTAACTCAGTGGTGGGCAAACTCATTAGTCAACAGAGCAGCAAACCACAGCTCATGAGCCGCATGTAGCTCACAAGCTGCAGTTTGCTGATCACTGCCCTAACTGCACCCCATGCCGGCCTGGTTGCCCCTCATTGCCCCCATGCCCATCTGGTTACCCCCTAACTGCCCCCTCTGCTGGCTTGGTCGCCCCTCACTGCCCCCTTCTGCCAGCCTGGTCACCTCTCACTGACCCCCTTGCTGGGCTGGTCACCCCATGCAGCCTGCTGGTCAGTCATTTGGTCGGCCCTTGCTAATCCCCATGCCGGTCTGGTCGCCCCTCGCAGCCTGCTGTTCAGTTGTTACTGTGAAGGCGTTGTGACCAATTTGCATATTACCCTTTTATTAATATAAATTAGGGGCCTGGTGCATGGATTCGTGCACTGATGGGGGTGTTGCTTGGGGGGATCAGCCCACTGTGGAAGCAGCTGCTCATCCCAGTCAGCCGAGCAGTGCTCCCACTGTGGGAGTGCACTGACCACCAGGTGCAGTTCCTGCATTGAGCATCTGCCCCCTGGTGGTCAGTGTACATCATAGCGACTGGTCCATCGGTCATTCTGGTCATTCTGCCATTTGGTCACTGGGCTTTTATATAGAGATTCTGTACACTGTATAATTTAGGTCTTTCTGAAAATTTTGAAGTCTGAAATTCCAACTTGTTTTACATTTAAGTGGATATATACTTTATTGAAGCAAATATTTTAAATAAATATCAGTTCAATTGTTAAACATTCAAATTTAAACATTTCATCAAGGTGTGTAAGCAAGTAGAATCATTTTGTAATTTTAGAATTTCACAACTACTTTCTTGCCGTTCTTGCTTTTAGTTATTAACTGATTTGAAAATTTGATGATGAAGCAGCATATTTCATTCTCAAGTGTCACTACCATTTTTATCAAAACTTTTAATATTTAAAATTATATTTAAAAATTGTGGAAATAAATCCTTCACTCTGGGGAAGTTTTCAGTTTCTGCCACTTCCACAATGTCTTTCACTGATAAATATTAACTAGCATAGGACCCAACTTCCCAATACCTTGAACTTGAGCTTCTCCAAAGCTTTGAGATTTAAATTGTGAGTCACTTCAACAACAAGCTTTGGAAGTGGTTGTGTGCTCAATGTTATTCTGCAACAGCTAAGGCTGTGGCTCTAAAACAAAATCTCTCTCTCTGCTGGATGAAATTAGCTTCAAGTCCAAGTGCTCTCTATTGATTTTTTTGGAGGCTGCATATTACCTTCAAATGTTATTTGATCATTCTTACATTTTCAAAAAATGACTTGAATTCTATCCTACCATTGAAAAATTGGACACATATGCATAATATATGGATGTGGGGGAAATCCTCTAATATCAGATGCTTTGGAACCTGGCCAGCCTTCCCCACAAAAGCTTGCACCAGAATAGGTGCCGTCATCTTTAGGCAGGCTTCTTATCTTCCATTTTGCACAGGTCACATCTATCATCCTTAGCACTTCAGGTTGGCTGACTGGCACTTGTTAACATTTGAGTTTGAAACCTATGAATGACAGAAAACCTTTCATCCAGTTGGAATCAATCATGAATCATTCTGTAGTTTTCCAATATCTTGTTAAAAATGAATTTATTTTTTGTCCTGGCATAATTAATTGTATAAATGCCTGTATCCATTACTGTATCATAGTTACTAGAGGACAGAAACATAAAAGATTTAAGTCTGTATTCCCATATTTTCCTCACATAGTATTTTACAGGGTGTAAGCACTCACTTAATGGTTAAATATATTTTTAATAATTTGTATTGCCAAAATGCAGACTTATGCAACAATGAGAAACTTTATTATTCAAAATGTATTGGTATTCCATTTTTAAAGGGGAATGTCAGTGTACATGATAATTCTTCTCAGTGAATATGGCTGCACTACAATCCTAACTGTGAGCTCTGTCTTTAGAACCTTGGCTCTTGAATCTGGCAGACTTGCATTCTAAACCCAGATCCCAAATTAATCATTTTGAAAACCTTAGTTTTTGTTTTTTTTTTACCTTTAAAAATGAAATATGTTTATCTATCTCAAATATCTATTGTGTGAAGAAAATGAAAAATACAACAATTTCCAACACTGTTTCTGGTACATAGTAAATGTATAAAATGCCTACCACTGAAAATAGATTCTGTAGACCCTGCAAAAACATTGGCTTGGCTTGATGTTCATCTGTAATGTATTTCATGTCATGGAAATGAGGTAGAAATATAAGCAAAACTTTGAAAACCCACAAATAAAACCTTTGGCTAATTTAGACGGAGAAAATTTAGATGTTAGTGTAGCCTGCTAGAAATTGAAAAATAATTATTTTCCTCCATCATTAGGTATTTATTCCTTTATATAAAAATTAAATGGTGTGTTATTCCAATACAAACACAAAAAGTAGAAGAGGAGGCTATCCCTTGACTGATTAAAAATCCTATCAAAATACCAATGGCATATTTCACAGATCTAGACAAATACTCCAAAATTTTATATGGAATAATAAAAAAGAAAAGACCTCAAATAGCCTCAGCAATCTTGAGAAGAAGAACAACGTTGGAGGCATCAAGCTATACTACAAAGTCACTATGATCAAAACAGCCTGGTACTGGCACAAGAACAGGCATATTGATCAATAGAACAGAACAGAAAACCCAGAAATCAACCCAAGCCATTATGCTCAATTAATAATTGACAAAGGAGGCAAGAGCAAACAATGGAGTCAAGACAGCATCTTCAATAAGTGGTGTTGGGAAAATTGGACAGGTACATTCAAAAAATAAAATGAAACTAGACCAATTTACACTCTACACAAGAATAAACTCAAAATGAATAAAAGACTTAAATGTAAGTCATAAAACCATAAAACTCCCAGAAGAAAACATAGGCAGCAAAATATCAGACATCTCACTTAGCAGAATTTTCACTGATATATCATCTAGGGCAAGGAAACAAAAGTAAAAATAAACAAATAGAACTACATCAAAATAAAAAGCTTTAGCACAGCAAATTAAAGTGACAATGAGTTGCTACCTCACACCTGCCAGAATGGCTAGCATCAATAAATCAACAAACAAGTGCTGGCTAGGATTTGAAGAAAAAGGTATGCTAGTACACTGCTGGTAGGAATGCAGACTGATATAACCACTATGGAAAACAGTGTGGAGTTTCCTCAAAAAATTAAAAATGCAACTGCCATTTGACTCAGTGATCCCATTTCTAGGAATATATCCTAAGAAGCCAGAAACACCAATTAGAAAGAATATATGTATCCCTATGTTCATAGTAGCATTATTTACAATAGCTAAGATCATGAAGTATCCCAAGTGCCCATCAATAGATAGATGGATTAAAAAATGTGGTACATTTACAAAATGGAATACTATGCAGCTGTAAAAAAGGATTTCTTACCCTTTGAAATAGCATGAAGGGACCTAGAGAGTACTATGCTAAGCGAACTAAGCCAGTCAGAGAAAGACATGTATCACATGATCTCATTTATATGTGAAATCTAATTATCAAAATAAACTGATGAACAAAATAGATCCATAAACATAGAAGCATGCAACAGATAGATGTATTTCAGAGGGCAGGGGTGGGGTGGGAAGCAATTAACCAATGAACTTATATATGCATAGCCCATGGACAGACAATAGTGTGGGAAAGGTTTGGAGAGGGGGTGTAAAGCACATGGAGGAGGTCGAGAGGGGGAAAATTTGGACATGTTTAATACTTTCAACAATAAAGATAAATTTTAAAAAGAGCTTTGGAAACAGAATTTCTTTTGACACAGGTAGTCTGGGAAGGTCAAGGGGACATGTTCTGCCTACCTGGTGAGGAGATATTCAAGTACAGAACTTACCCATGGTGGAGTGATAACCTATAGTGCAGGCTCAGAGTTTGGTCAAGTAGAGAAGGCAGCCACTTTCAGAGGCTCTGGCCATATAAGAATCCTAAACAGGGTCTACTAAATTATAGAAAGTAAACTATAAGTGGAATGATCTTAAAACTTACTTTCTATTCTCTTATTTACTCTAGTGATGCATATTGACCACTGATTGTATGGTAAGGTTTGTGCTAAATCCGTGTGTGTGTGTGTGTGTGTGTGTGTGTGTGTGTGTGTGTGTGTGTATCATCCATTTAATTCTCATTACACACCTAAGAGCTAAGAATGATTATTTTCTGTATTTTATTTGGAAAATGGGAGGGAGTTCACCTTATTATAGTTTGTATTAACAGAATGCGTACTTATACAATACTTAATAGTATTATTTGAAATACTATTTTATTGATATTCAAACTGGCATTGGTATTCCATTCTTTTTAAAAAATAATTTTATTGATTTCAGAGAGAGGAAGGGAGAGGGAGAGATAGAAACATGAATGATGAGAGAGAATCATTAATCAGCTGCCTCCTGCATACCCACTACTGGAGATTGAGCCAGCAACCCAGGCATGTGCCCTGACTGAGAATGGAGCCATTACCTCCTGGTTCATTGGTCAACACTCAGCCACTAAGCCTAATACCACCCAGTCATCGGCTGGGTGGTATTCCATTTTTAAAGAGAAAAAGCCAAGCTGAAACCAGTTTGGCTCAGTGGATAGAGCGTCGGCCTGCAGACTGAAGGGTCCTGGGTTCGATTCCGGTCAAGGGCATGTACCTGGGTTGTGGGCACATCCCCAGTAGGGGGTGTGCAGGAGGCAGCTGATGGATGTTTCTCTCTCATCGATGTTTCTAACTCTCTATCTCTTTCCCTTCCTCTCTGTAAAATATCAATAAAAATATATTTAAAAAAAAAAGAAAAAGAAAAAGCCAGCATCCATGATTATTCTTTTAAGTCAATATCTTTATATACTCATACATGTGAAATCCACCACTGAGGCTAGTAGACTCAGAATAGTTGAATCTAGTTCTGGGTTTTCTGCAGTAATTCTACCTAGAAATATAGAAATCTCCCAGTGGATTTATCCAAACTTTCTTGAATTACAGCACTACTTTCCTAATTAATCACCTAATTTTTTTCACTGTAACTCCATTCTCCACCCAGCAACAGTCTGGAGGATGACTTAAAGCAGTATTTGGAGCCTAGCATTCTCCTCTTAGAAATCTATGAGTGGCTTCTGGTCATGCTTTGAAGAAAGTTTATAGTCTCTGTTTGGCTTAGAAGCCAATCTGTGATTTTTTTTTACCACTTCTGCTGTCTTGCATTTTATGCTCAAGTCACTAGATAATTAATTTCTCTTATAGGTCAACATCTACCTTATATCTGTGCTAGCTTATTCTCCACACACCTTTTGTCACGTTTTTTACTAATTTTTAACTCTCATTCAGATATCAACTTAAGTAACATTCCATTCATAGAACTGTCTTTCTTCCAATGGGCAGCTTTCATGTGGGATATTGGCAGCACAGATCCATTTGCTGTCTGCACAAATTTCTGCTAATAGCAAACTCATATATATGTGCCAAATTAAACACTGGACCAGAGACTTCTGTAGTCAAGTCTTTCTCTAAGCCCGCCGATCTCTTATTGACTGGATGGAAAGTGGTGAGTATTTATAGTAGGTCCAATCCTGTCTCTCTCTAAAGACCTATGGAAAGAACCCTGGCACCAAATTTTGGATACTTCAGCATGTCAGCTACTTAACACTTTTTTGTCTTTTATTTAGAGTACCAGATATCAATTACAGAACTACAGGAAAGTACATACTCAACATGTTAAGTGTATACTCAGTATATATATGAGCATAAAGACCATTTTTCATAATATTAATATTATATTTTAATGTCTGCCATAATGCCAGGTACAAAGGGCATGATCATTAAATATATGATGAATGAATGAGAAAAGTGAAATAACTAGACCAAAATTATAAGCCCTGTTTAGCAGTATAGTGAAAAGTCTTAAAAACAAAATGTATTATGGATATTTATCTTCTTGGTTAGTAATGACTGCCTTAAAACTTAGTTTTACTCAAGGTAATATAGTAAAATAGTTTTATAATAAAATATTCTGCAAATGTACTGTGCTATTAGTACATGTGTTTCACTAATTTTAAATATGAAAAATACTCTTTGGTATATCTTTTAAAAAAAACTAGAAAAGCCAAGAAAACAAATAACAAAATTTTAAAAAAGATAACTTACCTCCACGCCCAAAATTCCCAATCTCATTTGGGCCACTATTGCTATTGTTAACTGGCAAGCTTGTGGCTGGCCACGAATCAGCAAGCCACGGATAATTGGGGTCCCCAGCATTTAGAAGACCTGGACGGCTAAAAAAGAAATTAAAAATAAATCAATTGGTGGAGCTCAGTGGGAGATATGAACACCTGTCTCATGCACTGAAATTAATTTAAGAATTTAAGATTTTAATTTACTTCAAATTAAATGTGTAGGCTTTCTAAAATTAAGGAACTTTAGCAGTTTGTGAGGTTATATATAGAGGTCAGTGGCAGCAGAGGGTCCTGCCTGGGATTCTGCTGACATCAAATACATTTTGTCATCTGCCCTGAAACTGGTAGGAATCAGTAACATAGCAGGATACCCAAACGAGGTTTGATGATGAATTGGCACCTCAAGGGAACAATTGCTCAGAGTGACTGCTCAGTATCAGCCATTTCCAGGACTTGGGGCTATTGCTTCCTTGATTCCTGCAAGTCCCATATTTATCTGTCCCCTTAATGCTGTAACCCCTGTTATGAGCCTCATGCTTGATTTAGGGCAAAGAGCTTGAGGAAAATTAATGAATAGTATTTATACTGTTCCATCAATAGCACATTTCCAGGTTCTCTAAATTGCAAAATATAAGGGGTATATTACAGTTTTCTTCTAAGGTAATAAAAGATCCATTGTGATCTCATCTGGCATGTGCATAAAGTCCATGAAGAAAACTTTCTTCACATCATAGCTAATAAAGGACTCACATTTTTAATATTAAAGATAGAGATTCTAATTCCTGTATAGATTATTAAATTATTTACAAAAATAGCAACATTTATAATTATTGTAATTCTTTTTTTTAATAGACTTTCTGGTACAATTCCTAAGAGAAGCACGAGTTTCTATGGAAACTGCAATAAGAAGATCCAACTGCTTTCTTGCTACATACAGTAATTCTAATTAGACCTAATCTCTTTTTGCAAAAATATTGATTAAATGGGAGATTGGAAGTTATTACCAGAGCCTAATTACAATATCCATATTGGCAAAAGGAAACAGATGAGGATATATGAGTTTGTTATCAGCTTTTATCAATTTCAATTGAGTATCTAAAGTTGTGGAATCCAGTCCTATCAATCTACAGCCTATTCATCATACATGAATCATTTACTTTGTGATCGATTATGTGTAATTGTTCACTCACTGCAATTTAGTGAGAGCCAATAAGGAGTCTTAAACAACAGCAACTTCATTTGCTAATGTCTAATTAATGCAATAAAAATCCTGCTAACAAATGAACACATTCCTTGTGATATTTACTACTAATTTCTTCAGGGACATCTGGGAGATATGAAACATCTGGACTTGATTTCTCTAAAGTGCACAACAGATAGATCATTAAACCTGTGGTAAGCCATTTAATCCCTCCTAGAATTTTCAAGACGTGTAAGTGATCGTTTATTACAATAATGCTTCTTACTGTAGAGTTTCCCTCGTCCTGGTTACAAATGGTAATAACAATAAAAAAAAGAATCTCCTTAGCATACCTTCCATTGCTCATTAGTCCTCCATCTCCTCTTTGAAATGTAACTGTAAAAAAAAAAAAAAAAAAGACACACACACACACACACACACACACACACACACACACGTAGTCAATATTAATTACAACTAATAAAAAGTACATATTGGCCTTTAGTTTAGAGCTGAGGCCTCTGGGAATTTTAATAAAATATAATTAACATAATTGTACAGAGAATAGAAAGGAATGATTTGGCTCAGGGCAAAGCAATCACTTGTTCCAACTTTAATAAGACATTTAAAAATTCTTTAAGCCAAATGTATGGTTAAGTCAAAGGGACAAGTTGTATTTGGATGTCAAATGTTACAATTGGTGTACCAGTATATATTTAAGGGTATTAAAACTGACAAGTTATACTGGAGGATTATGAAATCATGACCTGTTTTAAAAATATATTTTATTGATTTTTTTTACAGAAAGAGAGAAGGATAGAGATTTAGAAACATCAATGAGAGAGAAACATCAATCAGCTGCCTCCTGCACATTCCCTACTGGGGATGTGCCCACATCCAAGGTACATGCCTTTGACCAGAATCAAATCTGAGACTCTTCAGTCTGCAGACCCACGCTCTATCCACTGAGCCAAACCAGTTAGGGCTGAAATCATGACTTTTATTATTAATATATGAGTATCCTAATTAGAAGGAATGCATAAAATGCAAATAATGGGAACTGAAACAAGAGAGTCCAATGACATAGGTGACATAGGTTGACAGCATATTCCTCACTGTCATAGAGCCGTTAGGTGCACTGAAAAGCACTGAGTTGAGCAGCTATAGTTACAATACATGTGAACTGTATTTAATAGAGAGTGATGTACTTAGAGCTTTGTTTCATCATCCAACACTCACAAACATTTTTTCAAATAATTAATACTGAATATATTCCACTTGTATGTAATGATTACAAACCCGAATTCTTTATAAAACTGTGGAACTTATTAGCAACACCAAGCATCCAACAGAATCACAGCTGGAGAAGCCACTCCCTCCAGTCACCAGATTCCATTCAACAACTAACAGCATGAAAGTGGGCTTCATGGGATGAACCAAAGAATATCAATATCAGTTCAGGTACATCATTGCTTGTTTAAAACCTTTGCAGCCAAATATATTTGAAATCCAAAATATATCAAATCTGAGAAAGGTATTAAGTTGCACTGTATGGAGAGGGTCTAGACAACAAATTATAGTCAACAATACTTAATATTTTTGCAGAGAAATGTGAATACTCATGATTAGTAGAATAAAGTCTGCAAATAATTTCACTTAAGATGAAATGACTTAACTTGAAAATCATGTAAAATATTTGGTGTTTAGAAACTTATGGATGGAAAAATTAAAATTATGCCCCAAATTAGGATGGACTAGCTAACCAGTCACTGGAATGAAAGGAAAATAGCATTTCAGATATGAGAACCCAACATATCTTATTTTTGGAAGACACTGATTTTATTCACAATGTGTATTTTTTTTTAACTTAGTGAGTAAAAATAAAAATAAATGAAAATATATGAATTGATTCATATTTTAAGTAAACCGAGGAAGCTATTGTTACTTAAAGTATACACATACTAAATACTTTTGTACAATCTCTCTGTAATTCATCTGTCCCTCAAATTTCCACTATCAAATATGACACTCTATACTTCCTTTTTAAATTTCCAAAAACAGTTCTCCAGTCCTTTCCCTAAGTTCGTCTAATGGCATCTGTCTCACGACAGTAAGGTGATTCGATTATATTCCCAAAGGTCCATCAGAACCTTCCTGAGGCTCTACGGCATGAGGCAGTGCTTTCAGGGATGCCGGCTGGCACCTGGAGTATACCATCTTATGAATTTTTGAGCCAACATCTCAAATGCATTATAAAATGCATCGAGGAGCACTGACTGCTACTCTGTTTTTTAGTGGCTCACTTAAGTGCTGGGAATCAGGAATGGACAGTGTGTCCAACACTCATTAGGTTCCTCTAATAATTGCATTTAACAACAAAAAAGAAAAATTAATCTGAAACATTTAATGAAAAAAAAACTGAGCATGGGAGGTGTTAAATAGAGACTTGATAAGGGAAATAACCCCAACAAAATGTGAAAACTGTACAGCTATTTAGCTTTCCATCTGATGTGACTTTCTAGTTACATGATTTCTAAGTGACTGTTTTACTCTGCTAAAATAGAGTTAAGGAAGTGTCATGAATATCATTGTGAACATGGAAATAAGCAGGCCTGATGGGCTACACCTTAAAATACCTGTTAGGAGGTATGTAGGGAAAAGCTAAGTATTTCTCCCTAATTTAGATTCTTTTATTCCCCCACCTGAAGTCTCTATTGCTGCCAGAAAAATAAATGCCATTAGAGGACGGAGAACAACTGAAGAGGCACAGAATTGAGTTGTAGTCAGTTTGCACATACTAACCAATGGTAAAGTCTTCATAACATTCACCTCTGCATACCCACTACACAAAAGCAAAAAACATAGTACACTGTATAAGTACATAACTAACTCAAAGTGGCCTGCCTATACACATCATTTAGCATAATGAGAATCTTTCATTTTGTATATGTGTATATAAAAAAAGACCCTTATTCTAATAAAATTACTTACTTGTCTTTTTAAAGCAAGGGAAATAAGTGGATATCTTGAAAAGGTGGTCCAAAACTTTTAGATTTGTTCTACTTTGAATAGCAATGAAAAGTAACTGAATTCTATTAGAACATGGAATTAAAAGCAGACTAGAAATAAGAATGAACAATTAGAACTCCTAAAATGGAAGTCATTTGGTATTTTTATCAATATTTTTTGTGTCTGTGCAAAGAGAAAGAAACATAAAAATAAATTCCACAGCAAATTGAAAGCTTTTCTGAGGTAGCTATCATTTCAAAGAGACGTTGAACCACTTTGAAGCTGAAAGCAAAGAGGATGGGAAGATCATAGGTTATTGGACATCTCATTCTAGTCATGATTTTGATACACCCAGTGAAGTAATTTTGTGCTTATCAGACATAATTTTGAAATAGGTGTGAATCTTTATCAGGAGTTTCTGCTAACATATTAAGCTGAGAACTTTCAGCAAGCCATGTATGGACGTTTTTAGGTAAAACTAACTAAATAATGCTAAGGTTTCTAAAAAATTCTACAGAAATCACAATCTTAAATGATTTAGAATGCCATTAAATACTTTGAATATATTACAATATTTACAAATGATTTATGGTAGAAAGATTCTGCAAGTTTATATCATACACAAAGTACTTGCACTACTATCTGACAGGATTAACCCTAATCTCATGCCTGCTACGAGTGAAGGGGAAGGAAAGCATGGCTATGCAGTAAATTGCTATTCTGAGGTAAGGAAGCTTTCAGAGCGCCTATCTCCAGTAGGCCACATTTTCCTACTCCAAATGGAAACTTTAATGTTTGCCAGCCAAGCCTTGGTCCCTTTCCTGATAAGCTATTTCTCAAATATGAATGTAGATTAATCTTCTTTTTAATAAGCATTAACTCAACACAAATATTCAGAGTATCAATTCCATCCAATCTTTTAGCTGTCCTTGGATAGTTTTGTCAAATAATTTATATTTCAGAAACAGTGTTAAAAGCTATGCTTGAATTGTTTAATGCTTCATAATTTGCTCACTCATTAATTGTTAATACTTATTGAGTTTCATAAAATCTGTTATCTACAGAGGTAAGAGTCATAAAATAAAGTCACCTTTTTAAAAGTAAAAATATATTTATTTCATTAAAATTTGATGCTTTAAAATTTTGAATAAGAAAGTGAGCAACATAAATTTGAAAAGAGTCATGTTAGCTTCATGTGGATTCTAATACAGATATATAAAATACATGAACATATATCTTTCATATGATATCTATATATAGAATTATATAGAATCCTCATGAAAGCTACATGGATTTTATTTAAATTTATGTTGTTCATTTTTCTATTTATGAACACTATGATCAGACATTTACTCTAGATTCAAAAATAACCTAATATTTTATGGCCAAATCTCTTTATAATCTTATTTCACCCTGTAACAACTAAGTTGGTAAATTATTATAATGGTCAGGAATGTCAGGTGCAGTGACAAGAAGACTGTTAGTGCTCAAATGAAGATTAAGATAAATAACATTGCATGTTGCCCTGGAAAAATCTAAAATGACTTCATGTAGAATATGAGATCTGAGTATAACTTTTTCAAATCTAAATGCCCTTCTTTGCACCACATGCAAATCTGTAGTGCATATTTTTTTTGAAGAATGTAAATGAAGGATAAAGAGGAAAAAATGAATAGAAAGTTAGTGTGTTACATTGCCCTGGGGAAATCTCTAATTTCCACTATGTAAAGAAGCAAAACATGTTCAGCAAAATGCTCTCAGGTCACTTAAAGGTACAAGTTTGCATTTGATTCTTGATAGTTGTCTTTACAATCTAAAGTGTTAAACTGCGAGTGTTCTCTGATAAATATGTTAAAGCTGACATAAGAAAAATATCGATGCTGAGGGGCAGGTTTTCTTTTCCTTCCTTGTAAGCATTCAAATACAGTTTTTCACATGATGAAGAGTCAAAGAAGAGCAGCAGTAACAGTCTCTGAATGAGTTTTTGCCTAAAAAGGATGAGTGGGAGACATCCTGAGAGAGTAAGAATTTCCAACCTGAAAGGTATTTACATGTCTCCCCACTAGTTAAAATCCCCCCATTCTACCTCTAGTGGAGATGAAGAGACTTGGAAAGGAGCAGGAAAAGGGGAGTGCGAAAGTCAAATTCTACCTACAGTGCAATTCTACTCAGATCGGTCCAGTTTCATTAAAATACATGTTTCTTAATATGTGTAACACATCAGATATTTAAGTATAATACCACATCACACTTAGGGCTTGAAATAAAGAAAGTATCTTATATTGTAAATTAATTTAAATAGGTATCCAAAATTTTGTTTATTTGGAAAAATTATTTTGTTATCATGCATCAACAATAAAGTTTTGAGATTATATAGACATTACAATGTAGTGAAAAAGTAGAAATGTTAGGCTTTTCATCTTGCAAGTAAAATATCATTTTCTTCTTGTGAAATTTATGATTCCCAGAGAAATGTTTATGAAAATAAAAATATAAACAGAACCGTACAGAACTTATTCAATATAATTTTATAACACACTTCAGAGAAAAATAGCCCCGTGTGAAATCTCTGTGCTCTTAAAATGGATCATTAGCTCATTCATGAGATATCAGAATTTAAACCCATGAAAAATATATACTTCATTAATCATTCCTATTTAAAATCTCCATATTCTTTACATTGTATAAGGGCAAGCAATGAACACTTTCACAGGTAGAGGATAGGCTATTTCTGGAGGGAAATGTGTAGAAAATATCAGTAAGTCAGATATGCAATGCTAGGTACCTGTGGTTTCAATTTTCATTTGCTTTTCACCTACAAGAAAGGAACAGCAGTTGCTGGAAGGCAAATTACTAGTTGAAGGTGAAGCCATTCTGAGAGACAGCCATCTATCAATTAAGTATAAAAGTTTTGAAAGGCTGCTTTCTGGTTTGGCCTTATTCCAAAATATTTGAAGGGCATACACCTTCTGAGTTAGCAGTTCTTCTACAAGCAGATGGATATCAATCACTATGAAAAATGATAATAGTGTATGGACTATTCTTGTCAAGCTCAAAGACCAACAGAAATTTTCAAATCAAATACATACATTTTGCAAAAACAAAAACAAACGAACTACAACAAAAAAACACAACCTGCTGTTAAAAAAAAGAAAAAGAAGGAAAAATATGTCTAACATAATTTTACTAAAGCACAAACCTACTAATTATGAGAGCTTTGCTATTTATGAGGCATGAGTGAGTGAAGTGTGGAGAGTAAAACTGCTGCACTGCACTGAAGTGACTACTATAGTCAACATTTTAATGTTTGCACTAAAGCCGAGCAAAGGGATAAACACAAAGTAGTCTTTGAATGAAATCTGTTCTTTTATATGTTTTATAAGATTTACTAGTATATGAAGGTGTCACAGAGATAAAATGTAGCATTGTAAGTGATTAAACACATGGGTGGATAGTACCTTCCAGGAATGAGGGTGGAGCACTGCACTGCAAATCAAGAAGGTACATTAAAGCATCATCCAGGTTCAAGACTGACACTCAGCAGTTACTGCCTGCCATCCCTTTCTGGGAAGAATCCCTCACTGGTGTGGTGAATCAGCTCTCAAAGCATAAGCAAGAATGAGTCAGCAATCAATAACAAAGAGAATGACAGAAAGATAGATCACAAAGCATGGAAGCCCCTTTCCAATGGAGACACTGTAATACTTTCTCTAGTGCTGGGGATTATTCTATCCAGTAACTAATAGACTTTATGTTCATAAGATGTGGACATGGGCCACAATGTTATAATTAAATTTAAATTCTGTAAAATAACTGACCAGACAACAAGTGGGCGCTGTTTTTTCATTTTCATTATTTAGACATTCTCAGCAGTTTAGAAGTCTACAAACTATAGCAGTTTGTAAACTTAATAAGCAATGAAACCCTTGTTAAAATCAGTTATTAACGTATTTATGCTTCTTACCAAGGTAATAGAAGATTGAATAAAATTTCTCAAAAAAATTCTAAAGTGTTTGTAGAATGATGTTAAATCAAAATTGTTTGCTTATAAACTCTAAAAGTGTAAAATATTGTGAGGTAATTTCTTTTTTGATTATTGTTAGATAAAAATTTTAAAATGAATTGCAGTCAAAATTGTTATTAAACAAGCTTCAGTACTGAGTTCATTCTTTTAGTCACTGACTTGATCATTCTCTCTCTCTCTCTCTCTCTCTCTCTCTCTCTCTCTCTCTTTCTCTATCTCATCTTGGAAATATTTTAAAGCCCACAATTTTGAAAACCTTGAAATTCTGTTTTGGATTCTAAAACAAAATATCTTTTCAGGCAGGTAGAACACATTGGACCTCGTTTTCTTCTGCTGCTTCTTTTCCTTCTCCTTTCTCTTCCTTCTAAAATGCTGATTGGTCACCTTGAACTAGACATCTGTTCAGGTGACTAGTGAATCCTTAATTCTTGCATCACCAGTCTTATTAATTCTGTCAAGACTTTTTTCCTGAGGATTTTAGTATTCCTCTTGCCTAAAGAAAATCTCAAGGAATGGCTTCATAGCATGCAAAGTCTGTGTATTTCTGTGTTTTGATGAACTAGTTGAGAAAAATGGTTAAGCATTTATCAGTGTGTACTCTCGTTATGCTTCACTGGAAATTCAAGCAAGAAGATTGCCTTATGGTAATAATATGATATACTGAATAGCAATGCATTAAACCATGTCGTTTATGACTACATTTTACAGAAAAGATGTTTAAAACAAGCCAAAAAGATTCGTTCATTCACTCTTCTAGTATTCCATCCCATTCCATTATTTATTTTTCATTTCAACACATTCCTAAAGATAAGAGGTTTTCTTAGCTGGAAATAGTCTCTTACCAGCATAATTACTGAGCCCTTTTCTCTTCTTTCTTCGCCAATACAACCAGATGCTAAAACCCATCAAAATTACCCAGCAGGCACCACCAATACCAGCTATAAAGGCTGGTTGCTTCACAACATCAGTGATTTGCTCAGTTATGCTGTTATTGTTTTCAGTAATGACAACTTCATTACGTCCGCCTATGGAAGAAACAATAGTTTTAGTAAATATTAATACAAAAACAAACACTGCAATACACATGATGCTCTAAAGCCACACACACAAAAAAATAGAAAATTCCTTTGAAAGCAAGTAATATTGGTTGTGTCCTGAACCTGTCACAATTATTGATAAGAATATTTTATGTTACAGAAGAATAATCAAATTATGAGCTTGAACTGTGATTAAAAACATTGCTGGTCAGTAAAGAAGAAAATTAATTTAAACAAAAAGAAACCCACATTGCTCTCTTATGATTGGTTTACTATTATGAATAGATTCAGAACTGCTTCTTGATTTACCACCTTATAGATGAGTACTAAAACAATTACTAGGGGTTGAAATAAAGGCAACTTTTCTTCAGTTTGGTAAAGAGTCTTTTAATGTAGTCTCATACAATAAAAAATGCAGCTGCCACATTCAGCACAGGGTCTTTGCAAATTCTCTTTCCTTTACAGCATGGTCCAAATGCAAATGTTCATGATTGAAAAATATGGAACTTAATACTGTCTTTAATATCATACCAAGGAACTTATTTTGGTCAAACCACTTAATTTTCAGGAATGTATTAAAATCAATGCAATGCATAAAGCAATGACAATTATGTAAACATCCTTTCATAAAGATTAGTCTTTATAATTAAAATATTATGAAAAGATAAAACTTGTATATATTACCGTAAAGCATATGAAACTAACTTGAAAATCCACTTAAAAGTTGAGCTCAAAGGACAATATGAAATTTAATTCTAAGGTCTGCATAATTAAAACATACACTTAAACCTGGACTAAGATTATTCTAGAAGTAGTCATGTTTTTGATAATCTAGACCTCTCAGAGGTAATTTTAAAAGTCTTAATCCACATTTTTAAAAAAGCATAATCAAACATCACTGAAGAACAAATATGTAAGTACTTAACAGATTAAGAAGTTTAAACACTGAGAATTAAGTGATTTTTCTTTTTTAAGGTTTTATTTTAATAGCTATCTTAATGCATAATATACATATAATAAGCTGATATATATAAAGTAGTAATTTAATTGTTTTGACATATACATACAGGTGTGAAACCATTACTACTACCAAGATAATGAGTATATCCTTTAGTCTCCAAAGTTTCCTCCTGACCATTTATTATTCTCTCTTCAACCCTTCAACCTCTCCATGCTAACTCCCAGGCAACCACTGATCTGTCACTGTAGATTATCTTTATTTCTTAGATTTTAATATACATGGAATTATACAGCATGTACTCTGTTTTATCTAGCTTTCACTCAGCACAGTTGTTTTGAGATTCATCTATGTTGCTGTGTATAGATTATTCTTTTTTATTACTAAGAGGTATTCCACTTGTTGTATGTAAATACTACAACTTGGAATCAGATGTTCCTATAAAGACTAATACATGAATATTCGTAATAGCTTTGTTTGTGATAGCCTAAACTGATTCCAATGTAATGTTATACCTAATTAGTGACTAATCAAGTACTATTTATAAGTAAATTATAATCCAAATATAAACGGCAAATTTTAGCATATCTCATCAAAGGAATGTGCAATTTTTATTAGTTATCATGGCACTGAAATATATTAGAAAGATCATGGACTCAAGTTCTGCATTTGAATACCATCTCTGCCACTTACTAGCTAAGTAAGCAGTGAGCTTATGCAGGGCACTTAAACTTTCTGAAAACCATTTTTTGTTCGTTGACAACAGTGCCTTCCATTTACAAGGATTGTTTAAATGTTGTACGTAAAAAGGTTAATAGAAACACAGTAGTTTGTGACTCAAAATTATGGCCTACTTAAGGTTAAGGTTTATTTTAAGAGCTACTCAGGTAACTTCAAGGATGTGAGTTGTAAATTGTCTAGACGTGAGAGTCCTGCAAACCACAGGTGACTCGTTTACTGCAGTTTCTCTTTTATTCCAGTTAAGAAAATCAGCCCACATCACCCAGACTGCCTTATAATTGAGTGTAACAAAGTGAATGAGTATTGGCCAATGGTACATGGGCACAAGTGATGCAGACTACCTTCAGACTTTACCCATATGTTGTGACAATACTTAGGGGACACCACCTCCCTAAGAGATGGTGGAGCCATTGACTGGAAAGACTGAAATTTCCTGAATAACTGTATAAAATCTTAGACTGGACTATAAATAAAAAAGAAATTTGTCTTTTGTTAAGCCAATCAGAATGCAGGCTTCTTTGTTATAGCAGCTAACCTTTTTTTATACGTACTTATATTTCATTTCTAAAATGTCTTTTGAGTTTAAGACTTAAAATACAGATTCACTTATGTAGCTAGTGAACCTGATTCATTTTCCCAATCTATCTGCCCTTAATTATTTTATATATAAACATATTCAAAATGTATTTAAAATAAGTTCATATTTTTAATATGAGACATAGATATATCTGGTGATATTTTTAGCTACTAAAGAGAAAATAATATCTCACAGAACAAAGAGAAAATAACATTTCTTCATTTGTATAAAAGGTTAATAAAATGTCATATTTAATATAGAGCAATATTTGTTACCATAGGTGTATTACTTCCTAATGCTGCTGATATTTTTGAAACAATGTTGTCAGTTGCACTAATTATAGCATAGACAAGATTGTTGTGTGTTACCTGTAATGCTCCATTGTTCTTGCAGACAAAAAATATGAAATATAATGTCTTCCTTCTATTGGAGAGTAATGAAGGACAAAACTAATTTGTTTCACTAAAAATTAATTAGACACATCAGATTCAAGAGTACCTATTATTGTGAAAGTTTACACCTGTTTCATATATTATTACCAACTGTGTAAGGTAAATGTGAAATGACCAAATGATTAAAGAAATACTAGCTACATTATAAAGCACAATTACTAAAAATTTTAAATAAATGTCAATTTGTTATAAGGCATATTGTCAGATGCTTATGTATGTAAATGATTTTGGTAGCATTTGCATATTTGTGAGTGCACCAATATATAGAACTATAGACATATTGATGTAAAAGTCATCTACCAGTGAAAGCTACAAACAAAAGACCAATTTTACTTTTAAGCCTGTGTAAGACTGTTTATTATGTTTACACAACATTTTAATTAATGGCCTCTTAATGGAACTTTCTGGAATGAAAACTAAACTGAGAAGGAATAGATGAAACAGTACATGGTCTGGCATAAGACAAATCTAAATTTATCAGCTATAAATTACATCAAATGTCAATACATGACTTAATTAAAGCGAAGGGAAAATGAGTTAAAGTTTGAGTCACTTCAAGTGCTGTTTCCAGTGCTGCATGGACAATAGGGGAAGCATAAATTGAAACAGAACAGGAAGTTAGATATCACTGAGTCACTTTTCAACCAAGGAATAGCAGTTGTGCAGATAAGATTATCTGACAAGATGTTAAGGTAGATATGCAGCGGTAATTAAAGAAACAATTAAAGGCTTCCTTAGTATAACAGTAATTATTAAAAAGAAATAAGTCTATTGGAGACAAATAGTCTTTTCTGGGTTGAATTTTGCTTGCTGTGTGTGTGTGAATATATGTGAGTGCATGTATATTCATTTCAAGTGGAAAAATATTCCATTTTCTGTTATTACAATTTGAATGTTGCATATTCTACCTATTGAATGAGAGATAAAACTATCATTTAGGAGATTATTTTTATTTCATAGAAAGATTCTAAGACCTTTGTATGATACACAAAACTATAAATTGAAAGGAACTCATTTTGCATTTAAAGACTTAGTCTTCTTAAAATAATATGAGTTAAGCAAAACTTTCCCTTTGATTTAAAATAATCGTATTCACTTTATTGTTTTCAATTCCTATACAGTCATTCATTTCTTAACTGTCATGACATGAACATGGTAAAATGATGTTCTTGCAATTATTTACTTGCCTCCCAGTGTTATAAATCCCCAAAATATTAGGGAGCAAACAGGTAGTCACTATAAAACAGTAACAAAACTTTGCCATGCTTGAAAATTACATTTATAACTAAAGATTATCCTATATAATAAAGAGGTAATATGCAAATTAACCCTCACACCCTCACAAATGGCTGCTAGCAGGGGGATTACTAAGGGACAACTAAATAACTGAACAGCAGGCTGCGTGGGGTGACCAGGCCGGCAGGGGGAGGGCAGTTGAGAGTGACCAGGCCAACAGGGGGGACTGTTGGGGGCAACCAGGCCAGTGGTGTGGGGGCAGTTGAGGGCAACCAGGTCAGCAAGGGGGCCAGTAAGAGGTGACCAGACAAACGGACGGGGGAGCAGTTAGGAGCAACCAGGCTGGCAGGGAGGGGGCAGTTGAGGGCAACCTGGCCGGCAGCAGGGGGTTAGTTAGGGCAACTAGGCTGGCAGGGGTTCAGTTAGGGATGATAAGGTCGGCATGCAGAGGCAGTGAGGGGTGGTAAGGCTGGCAGGGGGGCAGGTAGGGACAACCAGGCAGGCAGGCAGGTGAGCAATTAGGAGCCAGCAGTCCAGGATTGTGAGAGGAATGTCCCCCAAGGAGTCCCAGATTGGAGAGGGTGCAGGCTGGGCTGAGGGGACCACCCCCATGCACAAATTTCATGCACCAGGCCTCTAGTAGAAAAATAAAAAGAAAAATATAGATATTCAGCAATCTTTCTTATCTTTAGTTAAAGAATTATATTCAATCCATTTCATATATGTGCTAGAGTGACAGTACAAAAATGAAAACAAGATTAATTAAGTTATCTAGGAGCTCTCATAGAAAACTATATCTTTTAAACATGTCTCATATCTAATTTAAGTTAAAAATTAACTTATTTCTAAATACTATAAATGGAATATATGTGTCAGTTAAATTCTTTTGAGTGTACCTGTATTTCTTTCTTAGTCCAATTTATTTTAAAAATATCTCAGAAGGACAAGCTTGTAGGTTTTTCCCTCAGGTTAAGAAATTAATTCAGTCTGTATGACTAATTAAGAAAGGAAAGGCAATTTAGAGGAAAGTTAGTACTATAACTTTTTCTCTTTAATTCTTTATTATATATAAGAAGGGAAACTTGGAGAATCTAAAAAAAAAAAAAAAAATTACCACTACAAAGGAATGCTAAATCTCTTCAGATACAATACATACTTTCAAATAAGACATGATTTCCAGAAATGGGCAGTATGCACTCTGTGCATTATTTCAAAAAATAATCAGAAAACAATGGAATGGCAAATTGGCTTGCATTAAACACTAGACAGTGTTTTTAAAATATGTAAATTCTTGGTAGAATATTTTTTAAAACTTAAAGATTATGAGAAGCAAATAAAAGCAGGGAGAACTGGAGATATTGCCTCTTGAAAGAAAGGATCACAATAGGGAAAATCTACATTTATGAGGCTGTTTTTCTCCCTGGGAGACCTCAATCCATGCAGGGCTAGGCAGCTAGAACACCAGCTGAAAACCTTAATCTTATTAATGTGATGTGTAAGAGGAGAGCATTCAAAGCTTCATAGTGACTGAAAATTAAAAGAGAAACCACGTGAAAGAGAAGGCCACAGGAGAGTGATGTCCAAAACCTGTAAATAGATCCCCCTCTGTTCTGGGGTGAACTCTGTGCATGCAGAATGAAGATGTTGGTGAGAAAGAAGGGTTTAGTGAGAACCAAAAGCTAGAAGACGGAAAAGGCTGAACAGATTTCCTGCTTCTGTCCACTGCTGAGAAAATTGTGTGTGAATTTTTAATTTAATCAACTTAGGGGGACTACATAAACATATTAAACGTTTCACTGAAACCTCAAGTGGGACATGTTTAGAAGTAAAAATCAAACTAAGGTTTTAAGTTAAGGATAAAGTCAAAAGATCAATAGCTCCAAATTAACTGCATACTTCTATTTCTGGCGATGAAGAAATAATAGCTAGCAACATGTAAATTTATCATAAACAATAGAATACTAACAAAAGGTAAAACACAAGCCAACACAGGATAAAGATGGTCAGCCAGTAATGTAACTGCGTCTAGAACAAAATCACCACTGTTAGAAGATAACAAAATTTTATAGTATATCACCTGCAATGTCCAGTGTACAGTAAAAAATTAGCTGGTATAGAAAAGCAAGCAAAATATTGCCAAAATACTTGAAAAAGAAGACTCAAGATCAAAAGAAAAATAAATCAGTAGACATATACCATTAGGTGATACAAATGTTGAAACTAGGGGGCAAGGACTTCAAAGTAGCTACTATAGTATGTTCATAACTTAATCCCATTTAATAAAGAGTGAATATGCAAATTAACTGTCATGCCATAACAAAATGGCTGCGCCCACAGTGGAGACAGGGCCTCTGTAACACAAGATGGCTGTGTCCACAGTGGAGGCTGAGTTCCCATAACAAGCTTTAATGAGAAATCAGCAGGAACCTGAGGCTGCGCCTCCTGTCTGTTGGGGCTTGACAGGGGTCCTCAAGCTGCGCCCCCTGCCCTGTTGCCAGGCTGGGGTACCTCAGGCTGCACCCCCCACCTGGCAGGGCTTGACGGGGGACCTCAGGCCATACCCCTGCCCTGGTGCCAGTCCAGGTGACCTGAGGCCACACCCTCACCTGGCTGGGCTTGACAGGGGTGGGTTGACTGGGTCTGGTTCTAGCCCAATGGGGTGGTGTCGGCTGGGTCTGGGTCTCGTGCAATTTTAAGGCACATGTGGGTGGGTGGGGACTTGACTCTGGTTCCTGTGGCATGCCCCAGACTCTGACAGGAAGAAGATTTTCATATACATTTTACTAATTTTCTGTCATCTCTGACACTTCTATTATAGAGAAAGGGCAAATAGCATATTAAAGTATTTCCTCTAATTAACTCCCTTTTAATGTGCATGAATTTCAAACACCAGGTCACTAGTAGAGTTATAATCAATAAACAAAAGGGGAAATTTCAGAGGAAGTGGAAAATGTAAAAGATAACAAATGGAAATTCTAAAACAGAAGAGTGCACTATATGAAATAAACAATTCACTGAATACTTCTATTTCTTGCCATGAAGAAATTATAGCTATGGACATGCAAACCCACCATAAAGAAGTAGAATACTAGACAAAATATGTGATACAAAGGGCAAGATTGTAGAAAAAGGGAAATAAACAAGGTTGATCTTACCATTTTCATAGCTTTCTATCTATAGACAATTTAAAACACAATCAATAATAACACTTCGGTTTGCATATTGGCATTTGTTACACATATACAAGTAAAAGGCATAACAATAGCAGAAAGAGTGAGCAGAAGGAAAATGGAATTATATATATTTTAGATCCATATCCTATAAGCAAATCTTAGAGTAACCATTAAAAAAGAGGTTGTACTAGCCCAGCCTCTGTGGCTCAATGGTTGAGCATCGCCCTATGAAACAGAAGTTCATGGTTGAGTTCCCTGTCAGGGCACATGCCTGGGTTGTGGGCTTAATCCCCAGTAGGAGGTGTGCAAGAGGCAGCTGACCAATGATTCCATCAATGATTCAATCTCATCACTGATGTTTCTATCCCTCTCTCCTTCTTCCTTCCTCTCTAAAATCAATCAAAATATATATATTTTTTAAAAAGAGGTATACTAGACATAAGATATAGTATAGAAAGGTTTTTAATTTATCCAAAAAATCAGTAAATTAGGTAAATAGGAATAAACTTAGAAAATGAGATTGTAATATTAATCCCCAAAGCATCAAATGAATTGCATTAAAGATAATAGTCTAAACAAGCCAATTAAGAGGCAATGATTGTCATATTGGGTAAAAAAGAAAGAGCTAACAATATACATTTTTAAAAAATATAAATATACCTTAAATACAGAGAAACAGAAGTTAAAATAAAAAGGATCGAAAAAACACAAACCAAGTAAACACTTAGAATATGATGTGGCTATCCTAATATCAGATAAAGTAAATTTCAGACAAAAATCTAGTAAATAAGTAAGACATTCCATAATGATAAAGGGCAAGTTCATTAATAAAATATAACAATCCTAAAATGCATTCACTTAAAACAGAATAACAAAATACATGAAACAATACCTTATATTCAGAAAGAAGGAATAAACAAGCTTACAATTATAATAAATTGCTAGACTCTTTTTTTTATTAATTAAAAGAATAGATTGGAAAACATTAAGGACCTGAATAATACTACCAACTAATTTGACCTGACATTTATTTAACATCCTACTCTAAAAGAGAAAAATCCACATACTTTTCAACTACATAAGGAACAGTCACTAAGAACAAATGCTAGGCCATTAAAATAAATCTCCATATTTAAAAGGCCATATTCTTGGGAGAAAACAAGATGGCAGCATAGGTAAACACCTAAACTGCTGCCTCACACAACAATTTCAAAACTACAACTAAAAGACAAAACAGACATCATCCAGAACCACAGGAAGGCTGGCTGAGTGGAAATTCTACAACTAGAAGGAAAGAGAAAAGCACACTGAGACTCAGAGGAGCTGCAGGAGGCAGAGGTACTGAGACACATGTGGAGAGGACTGGCAAATGAGTGCATGGCTGGCTTTCTCAAGTGGGAGGGAGGCAAAAGCTCCTGATTTGCTGAACTCCAGTTCCAGGCGAGACGCTGGGGACCCAGACTCATATGGGGTGAAACTGGACTGTCAGGAAAGAAAAAAGCACACTGAAACTCAGAGCAACTGCAGAAGCCAGAGGTACTGAGAAGCCAGAGGTACTGAGGCATGCTTGCGAAGAGGGCGGGCAACTGAGTACGTTGCTGGCTTTTTCAAGTAGGAGGGAGACAAAAGCTCCCGACTGCACTGAACTCCAGTTCTGAGCAAGACTCTGGGGACCCAGACTCATTTGGGGAGAAACTGGACTGTCTGGCAGAGGGCAGAACTTGAGGGCAGCTTTCTCTCAGCGGTGCTTGCAGTGATTACCACGAGACACTGAGACACAGGGGCCTATTAGGGCAGGGCTGATGGGAAACCAATGCTATCTGCTCCGCCCTGAGACTCTGCCCTGTCCAAGCTGAGTGCAGAGGCTTTTGCAGTCTTGTCTCATAAGGGTGTCTCCAGCACAGATGTTCTCCCAGCGTAGACACAGTTGATCCTCACAGCCAATTGGCCTGGAGGTAAATTCCTCCCAGTGATACCAACAACAATCAAGGCTTAACTACAACAAGACTGTGCACACAGCCCACAAAGGCGTGCAACAAGAGTGTCCACCGCAGGTAACTGGGGAGGCTGAGCCACTGGGCCCTATAGGACACCTAGCATACAAAGCCACTCTATCAACTCAGGGAAGCAGCCAAAATGTGGGGACAAAGAAACAAGTCACAAATGAAAGAAATGGAGGAAAACAAATGACTAGATATAGAGTTCAAAACCATGGTAATGGCTGCCTCCGACAATTTAAACTGCAACTAAAAGATAAAACGTCTATCACCCAGAACCACGGGAAAGCTGGCTAAGTGGAAGTTCTACAACTAGAAGGAAAGAGAAAAGAGCATTGAGACGTGCACGAGCGCTGAAAAGCTGAGGTACGGAGGCGCGCGATCCGGGCTGGCGGCGGGCGACTGGGTGCGTTGCTTTTTTCAACCCCAACGGAGACAAGCCCCTGATTACTCTGAAATCCAGTCTCTGGGGAGACGCGGGGAACCCAAACTCCTACGGGGAGAAGCTGGACTGTCTGCCAGTGAGAGTGGCTTGCTAGCAGAGCTGCGCGCAGGAATAATTGTTTACGGCACTGGGGCACAGGATTCCAGGACACGGTCGGGACACAGAGCGGGCTTACTAGCAGCCATTGCTGTTTGCCATGCCCTAACCTAGTGACGCCCTGAGACCCCGCCCCACACAACCTACAAACCCACCCAAGCTCCAAGCAGCTCAATTAGCATAAGAAAGCCTGCCCTATCGCAGCTTAACCTAGAAAACTTGCAGCCCGGGTCAGACAGCTCCAAAACCTCCAAACCCCAAGCAAAGAGGAGAAAACTGCAGCTCTCACTGTAGCTCCTGCTGAGTGGCCTCAGACAGTAGCTGACCTGCACCCCATTGGAGATCCAGAAGCCAGTGTACCTAGTGGTCAGTGTGAGACAACAGATTTCAACTCCTCACATCCATAAGTGACACATTCAAGAGGCAGACTCAGTGAGCACCAAAGCCCCACTGAAACAAGTCCTGCCCCATAAGTGTGTCTTCAGCGCAGCACTTCTTCCATTATAGACACAGGGAGTGCTCACAGCTAATTGGCCTGGAGGTCAATTCCTCCCAGCGTACCAACAGCAATTCAGGCTTAACTACACCAAGACTTTGCACTCAGCCCACAAAGGGGTGTACCAAGAGCATCCACATCAGGTGATTGGGGAGGCTGAGCTACTGCCCCCTATAGGTCACCTACCACACAAAGCCACTCCATCAACACAGGGAAGAAGCCAAAATGCAGAAACAAAGAAACATGTCACGAATGAAAGAAACGGAGGAAAGCAAACTACTGGATGACATAGAGTTCAGAATCACATTTATAAGGTTACTCAAGAATCTTCTAAAAACTGCCGAGAAACTTGATGACACTTCTGAGGAGCTTAGTGAGACCTTCAAGGACCTTAATGAGAATGCCAAAAAAATGGAAAAGGACCAGTCAGAAATGAAGCATACACTGTCTGAAATAAAGAATATACAGAAACTCAACTGTAGATCAACATACCCCAAGAATCAAACCAAAGATCTGAAATATGTGGAAACAAAAAACATCCAACCAGAAAAACAAAAAGAAAAAAGAATCCAAAAATATGAAGATAATGTAAGGAGCCTCTGGGACAACTTTAAGCGAAACAACATCCGAATTTTTGGGGTGCCAGAAGAAGGGAGAGAGCAAAATATTGAAAACCTATTAGAAGAAATAATGACAGAAAACTTTCCCTACCTGGTGAAAGAAATAGACTTACAAGTTCAGGAAGCGCACAGAACCCCATACAAGAGGAACCCAAAGAGGACCACACCAAGACACATCATAATTAAAATGCCAAGGGCAAAAGACAAAGAGAGAATATTAAAAGCAGCAAGAGAAAAACAGTTAATTACCTACAAGGGAGTACCCATACGACTGTCAGCTGATTTCTCTGCAGAAACTATGCAGGCCAGAAGGGAGTGGCAAGAAATATTCAAAGTGATGAACAGCAAGAACCTACAACCAAGATTACTCTACCCAGCAAAGCTAGCATTCAGAGTTGAAGGTCAGATAAAGAGCTTCACAGACAAGAAAAAGCTAAAGGAGTTCATCGCCACCAAACCAGGATTACATGAAATGCTGAAGGGTATTCTTTAAGAAGAAGAAGAAGAAGAAAAAGGTAAAGATAAAAATCATGAACAACAAAATGACATCAAATACATACCTACCAACAAGTGAATCTAAAAATCAAGTGAATAAAAAATCTGAAGAACAGAATGGACTGGTGAATATAATAGAATCAGGGACATAGAAAGGGAGTGGACTGACGACTCTCAGGGGAAGCAAGTGTGAGGGTTGCGGGAAGAGATTGGACAAAAATCTTACTCCTATGGATGAAGACAGTGGCGGGGGGTAAGGGCATGGGGTGGGGTGGGGAATCAGGTGGAGGGGAGTTATGGGGGGAAAAAAAGTGGAACACCTGTAATAATCTGAACAATAAAGATTTAATTAAGAAAAAAAAAAAAAAAAAAAAACCATGGTTATAATGTTGTTCAAGAATTTTCTAGAAAAGGCCAATAAATTTAGCAAGACCCTCAAGGATATGAAAAAAGACCAACTAGAAATTAAACATATACTGACTGAAATAAAAAATATTATACAGAGACCTAACAGCAGACTAGAGGATTGCAAGAATCAAGTCAAAGATTTGAATTACACTGAAGCAAAGAACACTCAACCAGAAAAGAAAAAGGAGCCTCTGAGACAACTTAAAGCGTACCAACATACAAATTATGGGGGTGCCAGAAGAAGAGAAAGAGCAAGATACTGAAAACCTATTTGGAGAAATAATGACCAAAAACTTCCCCCACCTGGTGAAAGAATTATACTTACAAGTCCAGGAAGCACAGAGAACCCCAAACTAAAGGAATCTAAAGAGGATTACACAAAGATACATCATAATTAAAATGCCAAAGGCAAAAGACAAAGAGAGAATCTTAAAAGTAGCAAGAGAAAAACAGTTAGTTACCTACAAGGGAGCACCCATATGATTGTCAGCTGATTTCTCAACAGAAACTATGCAGGCCAGATGGGAGTGGCAAGAAATATTCAAAATGATGAATAGCAAGAACCTACAACCAAGATTACTCTACCCAGCAAAGCTATCATTCAGAATTGAAGGGCAGATAAAGAGCTTCACAGATAAGAAAAAGCTAAAGGAATTCATCACCACTAAACCAGAATGCTGAAGGGTATTCTTTAAGAAGAGGAAGAAGAAGAAAAAGGTAAAGATAAAAATTATGAATAACAAATACATATCTATCAACAAGTGAATCTAAAAATCAAGTGAATAAAAAAACCTGATGAACAGAATAAACTGGTGAATACAATAGAATCAGGGGCATAGAAAGGGAGGGGACTGACAATTCTTGGGGCAAAAAGGGTTTTGGGGGGTGTGGGAAGAGACTGGACAAAAATCATACACCTATGGATGAGGACAGTGGTGGGAGGTAAGGGCAGAGGGTGGGATGGGAACTGGGTGGAAGGGAGCTATGGGGGGGAAAAAAGAGGAACAATTGTAATAATCTGAACAATAAAGATTTATTAAATTAAAAAATAAGTTAATAAAAATAACAGGCCATATTCTTACAATGTACATGCCCTGACCTTGGTGGAATTGAATTAGAAATTAGTAATAAAAGGCTATCTGAAAAATCCCAAAACATTAGAAAATTCAACAATGAACTTCTAAATAACCTCTGTAAAAAAACAGAAATCTTTAGAGGAAGTGG
This sequence comes from Corynorhinus townsendii, assembly GCA_026230045.1. Classification (NCBI taxonomy): domain Eukaryota; kingdom Metazoa; phylum Chordata; class Mammalia; order Chiroptera; family Vespertilionidae; genus Corynorhinus; species Corynorhinus townsendii. The sequence goes on from JAPDVU010000002.1 coordinate 99,986,161, forward strand.
AAAATATTTTTTCAACTCTATATTAAATATCAAAAGTTATGTTAAAAATTATTAAGTAACATAAAATATCAAATTAAAAGTTTCAGCTGAAGAAGTGCTTATAGACAAGTTGATCACTTTTTTGGGAAATTTTATCACTTTAAATATTCATATTAGAAAGAAGTAATGTTCAAATAATTGGTATTAATTTCTATCTTAAGGAGAAACATAAAAATAAGTGGAAGGAAAAAATAGCAGAAATTGATTAACTAGAAAACAAATAAAACAAAAAAGTCAAAAGTTTATACTTTGAATAATAAAATTGATAAAACCTTATCTAGGATGGTTAAAATAGGAGAGAGAAGGGAAGGATGGCAACAATAAAAAAGGAAAGGAGAAAAAATATAAACCTCTAGTATCCTATATAATAATAGCATAATATGCAAATTGTCCCCTCGACCTAGCGTTCGTCTGGGAGTTCAACCAGGGGGCAGGGCTGGCCAGGGGAAGGGAGGGAGGCCCTGAGTGTTGGTAGTGGCAGTGTCAGGGGCAGGCAACCAGGGGAAAGGAGGGAGACCCCGGCAGGCAGCCGGCAGCTGCTAGGTACCCTACCTGTGCATGAATTTTGTGCACTGGGCCTCTAGTATAAGAATAAGAGGAGGCATTATTACATATCTTGCAAACATTACAATGAACAATTATAAATAAGGATATATCTATCCTATATAGTAAAAGCCTAATATGCAAATTGTCCCCTCAACCAGAAGTTTGACCAGGGGCTGGGGCCAGGTGGCCAACCACTGACATCCGTGCCCTAGCCCCAGCTGATGGAAGCAGCAGCTTCAGGCAGCCGGGGGAAGGGAGATCCCGGCTAACAGCTGGAAGCCACTAGGGACCCTACCCATGCATTAATTTCGCACACTGGGCCTCTAGTATATACATAAAAGCCTAAGCAACCAGTCAACTGATTGGCCTGTCGCTATGATGCACACTGACCACTGGAGGCAGACACTCAACACAGGATTTGCCCCCTGGTGGTCAATGTGCTCCCACAACTGGAGCACTGCTCAGCTGACTGACAGGTGCCAGATGCCAGGCTCACAGCTTGTGAGTGCAGCTATGGCAGTGAGCCTACCCAGCGGTGGTGGTGGCAGGCTCAGCAGGGTCAGGATGAATGGGAGTGGCGGGGTGCCGGGCCAGGGCTCAGGCTCCTCCCAGGCCACCTGTCAATTCGTGTACTACTACAACCCTCAGGGGATATTGGACTGCTGGTTTTGGCCAATCCCCACAGTCCAGGCAGAGGGACCCCACAGATTTGTGCACCAGTCCTCTAGTTGAAAACAAGCATATGTTAATCAATTTCAAAACTTAGATGGATAAGACAAATATGTTGGTGAGCAAAAACCAAAAATCTATTACCACAACCAACACAGAAGAAATAAAAATTCAAAGTAAGCTTAAATTTATGAAAATAAAGAAAAGTCGAGACAGATAGAATTGCTGAATTCTAGGAAGTATTTAAGGAAGAAATAAAACAAGGCCTGAAAAAACTGTTATGAAATATAGAAGAGGAAGGAATAAATCCCAACCTATTTTATAAAGCTAGCAAGCCTGATTCCAAATCCTTAAAATAAGAAAAGAAAACTACCAATCAATATCCCTCATGACAAGATACAAATTTCTTTATAAAATATTAGCATATCAAATTAAGTAATATCTGTAAAAAGCATAATATATCGTGACAATTTGGGTTTAATCCAGGAAAGCAAAATTTAACTTTGAAACCAGTCAATAGAATTGACCATAATAACACAAATAAGGAGAAAGAAAACAGATTATTTTTCAAGTATATGCCCAAGAAGTAGTTCATAACTATTAAAATAAACAAGTGAAGTTAATAAGGTGATAAGATAACAGAACAACATATGAAATTAAATTCATATACACTGAGAGGCCAGATGATTATCATCTCTGAATGCATAATAATCTGACCACTCAGTATATATCCTATATAATAAAAGGCTAATATGCAAATTGTCCCCTCAACCAGGACTTAGGACCAGCAGGCAGTTTGGCCAACCACCCATGTCCCCTCCCCATGGCCAGGCTGGCCGGATCCCATTCATGCACAAATTCATGCACTGGGACTCCAGTGTGGGTGTGTGTGTGTGTATGTGTGTGTATCCTATCTAATAAAGGAGTAATATGCAAATTAACCATCACTCTGATACACCCACAAGCCATGCCCACCAGCCAATCATGAGTGAGTATGCAAATTAACCAAACCAAGATGACTGCAGCCACGGAGCAAGCAGGAGGCTTGGGTTTCCCCAGCAATGGAGGAAGCCAAGCTTTCCACACACCCTGGCCAGCCCAGGCCTCCACTCAAGGCTACAAAGTTTCAATTATAGAAGATAAATAAATCCCAACAAAAATGGCAGCAGCTACAGAGCTGGAGAGAGCAGGAGGCTTGAGTTGCCCTTGCGATGGAGGAAGCCAAGCTTTCCACACACCCTGGCCTGCCTTGCCCTTTGCTCAAGGCTACAATTTCAATTATAGAAGATAAATAAATCCCAGATCCCAGGGCCTCTGCTTGGGTTGCTGGGGGACATGGCTGGCCTGCAATCCACCACAGGGCCCTTGCCCAGGCCACCCCATGCCCCAAGGAAATCCCCACCCTGATCTGGGACACCCTTCAGGGCAAACCAGCAGGCCCTCACCCGTGTACCAAGCCTCTATCCTATCTAATAAAAGAGTGATATGCAAATTGACCATCACTCCAACACACAAGATGGCTGCCCCCATGTGGTCAAAGATGGCTGCCCCCATGTGGTCAAAGATCCTGCCCCCATGTGGACACAAGATGGCCACCACAAGATGGCCAGCAAGGGATGGCAGTTGGGAGGGAACAGGCCTGCAAGGGAGAGCAGTTGGGGGTAATCAGGCCAGCAGGGGAGGGCAGTTAGGGGTGACCAGGCTGGCAGAGGAGGGAAGTTGGGGGCGACTGGGCCTGCAAGGAAGGGCAGTTGCGGGGGACTCAGGCCTGCAGGGGACAACAGTTGGAGATAGGACCAGGACTGCAGGGGAAGGCAGTTGGGGGGGATCAGGCCTGCAGGGCAGGGCTGTTAGGCATCAACCAGGCTGGCAGGGGAGTGGTTAGGGGGTGATCAGGCTGGCAGGTAGAAGAGGTTAGGGGCCATCATGAAGGCAGGCAGGTGAGCGGTTAGGAGCCAGCAGTCCTGGAATGTGAGAGGGATGGCCAACTGCCCGTTTAGGCCTGATCCCTAGAGTGGTCACAGATTGCAGAGGGTGAAGGCTGGGTTGAGGGACACACCACCCCATGCATGAATTTCATGCACCAGGCCTCTAGTGTGTGTATATATAGATACACACACACACACACACACACACACACACACACACACACACACACACTAGCAGCAGTCCTGGATTGTGAGAGAGATGTCCAACTGCCCATTTAGGCCTGATCCCTAAGAATGGTCCCAGATTGGAGAGGGTGAAGGCTGAGCTGAGGGACAGCCCAGCCTTCACCCTCTCCAATCTGGGACCTCTGGAGTGATGTCCAATTGCCCATTTAGGCCCGATCCTGGTGGGCAGTCGGACATCCTTCTCACAATCCAAGATTGCTGGCTCTCAACCGCTTGCTTGCCTGACTGATTGCCTCTAACTGCTTCTGCCTGCCAGCCTGATCACCCTCTAACCACTCCCCTGCCAGCCTGATTGATGTCCAACTGCTTTCCTGTTGGCCCAATTGCCCCTAACTGCCTTCCTCTGCCGGCCTGGTTCCCCCACTGGCCTCCCCTGTAGGCCTGCTCCCCCGCAACTGCCTTCCCCTGCAGGTGTACTCCCCCTCAACTGCCCTCCCCTGCAGGCCAGCTCCCCCCCCTCAACAGCCCTCCCTTGCAGGCCTGGTCCCTCCCAACTGCCCTCCCCTGTAAACCTGGTCCCCACCCCCAACTTCCCTCTCATGCAGGTCTGGTCGCCCCCAACTGCTCTTCCCAGAAGTCCTGTTCCCCCCTAATTGCCCTCTCCTGCAGGCCTGGTTCCCCCTAACTGCCCTCCCCTGCTGGCCTGATCATCCACAATTGCCCTCCCCTGCTGCCCATCTTGTGGGCGGCCATCTTGTGTCCACATGGGGGCGGCCATCTATGACCACATGGGGCAGCCATCTTGTGTGTTGGAATTCAATCAATTTGCATATTACTCTTTTATTAGATAGGATATATGCACTGAGTGGCCAGATTATTATGTGTTCAGAGAGCATAATAATCTGGCCACTCAGTGTATACTATAGAATAGTTGATAAAATTTTATGAACCCACTTACTGTAAAAATCAAATACTCAGAAAAAAAGTTTAACAAAACCGTACTCTGAAAATGACAAAATATTGTTGAGAGAAATTAAAGGTAAATAATGGAGAGATACATCATATTTCTGCAGAGAATGACTCACTATTATAATGCTTAATCTCTCAACAATAAAAAAATTAATCTCTCCAATTTGATATATAGATTCACTGTGTTTTCAACAAACAATCCCAACAATCATTTGTAGAAACTGACAAGCTCCTTTGAAACAGTTCTTCTGCCAAAACAATTTTGCAGAAGAAAATAAGGGAGTATTCACATACCTTATCTCATGACTTTCTATAAGCTACAGTAATCAAAACAGTGGTTTCACAAATAGACAGACGTATAATGACATGGAACAGAACAGGGAATCCAGGAGTGGATCTATACATATATGGTTAACTAGGGAAATGAAAGCTAATAAATGATGCCAATGCAATTTAATATATACTTGGAAGTAAATAAGCCTCAACCCTCACACCACATGTAATTACTTGAAGACAAATTATATACTTAAGCATAAAAGTTAAAATTATAAAGCTTGTAGAAGAAAATATCTTCACTATCTAGAGGCAGGGCACAATTTCCTAGGAAGCACTAAACATAAAAAAAAAAATAGTTTGATAAACTGTAATGCACTAAAATTTAAAAATTGCTCATCAAAGATTATTAAGAAAATGAATAAAGAAGTCATAAACAAAAAAGTATTTGCAATACATATACATGACAAAGAATTTGTATACAGAGTGGTTATATAATTCCTCCTTGTCAGTAGCAGGAGGCAAACAACATACTTTTAAAAGTTAAAGACTTAAGACATTTTACCAAAAAAAAAAAAAAAAAAAGTGAATGTCTAATATGCTCATGTAAACTTGCTCACCACCTTTAGTCATCAAAGAAAACTAAAGTGAGTACTTTTTACACTCACAATAATGGCTAAAATTATAGACTGGCAACATCAAATGTTGGTACAATATGGAAATATCCTATATAATAAAAGCCTAGGTGGTGTCACGCCCTTGCACAATGGCTTCTTGCAATGTCGTCACAAGATGGCCGCCACAAGATGGCAGGCTGGGTAGGGCAGTTGTGGGTGATCAGGCCAGCAGGGGAGGGCAGTTGGGGGTGATCGGGCTAGCAGGGGAGGGCAGTTAGGGGCGACCAGGCCAGTGCAGGAGGGCAGTTGTGGGTGATCAGGCCATCAGGGGAGGGCAATTGGGGGTGATTGGGCCAGCAGGGGAGTAGTTAGGTGTCAATCAGGTCAGCAGGGGAGCAGTTAGGGGGCGATCAGGCTGGCAGGCAGAAGTGATTAGGGGCAATCAGGCAGGCGGGCAGGTGAGTGGTTAGCAGCTAGCAGGTCTGGATTGTGAGAGGGATGTCCAACTGTTGGTTTAGGCCTGATCCCTGTGGGAGTCAGACATCCCTCAAGGGGTCCCAGATTGGAGAGGGTGAAAGCCGGGTTGAGGGACAATCACCCCCCCCCCCGCCCTGTGCATGAATTTTGAGCACTAGGCCTCTAGTTGGAAATAATATTCTTTGCTAGAGATTCTATAAAAGTATGCAATTTGGAAAAAATTGTGTAAAGTCTTTTATAAAATCAAAGTATATCAATCCTGTTACCCACATATTCCACTTCTTGTTATTTCTCTCAAAGAAATAAAAATATATATATATGTCCTCAATTTGGCTTACACAAGAATATTCATTCTCTGAAGAGAAAACAAATAACATATGGTATATTCACACAAATTAATACTGCTCAGAATTAAGACATATTAATTGCAATATATATATATATATATACATATATATATATTTCAAAAACATTATTGTTAGTGAAAGAAGCCAGATGCAAAATATTATGTTCTGTACTATTCCATTTATATATATTTTAAGAACAGGCAAACATAATCCATAGTGATTGGAACAATTTTCTGTAATAATGATAGTAGATTTAATAGGGATTTCTTCTTCAGGATAGTATGTATAGATTACAAAGTTCCTTTTGGCCTGTTTCTGGTTAAATTTTGACCTTTTTTTTTTTGGCTAAGAGAAAGCATATAGATTTGAAGTATAATACACTTTCTTCCATAATTGCTTCATTTCCTATTATATTTCACTAGAGGCCCAGTGTAGGAATTTGTGCACCGGTGGGGTCCCTTAGTCTGGCCTGTGCCCTCTTGCAATCCGGGACCCCTTAGAGGATATAGTAGTGCATGAAGCGGCAGGCATCCTGGGAGGAACATGAGCCTGGGCTGGGCACCATGCCGTTCCCGCTCATTCCAGCCCCACTGTGCCTGCTGCTGCTCAGTAGCGCTGCCGCAGAGGCAGGAGAGGCTCACGCCACTGCAGCTGCATTAGCCAGCCAGCTGTGAGCCTGGTGTCTGGTGCCCGTTGGTTGGTCAGATGAGTGGCTCTACTGCTGTGGGAATGCACTGCCCCCTGGTGGTCAGTGCATGTCATAGCAACCGGTCGAATAGTCCACCGGTTGCTTAGGGTTTATATATATATAGATTGGTATCAACATTACTAATGAAACTATTAATTAAAAATAATTTTCAAACAACCTTTCAACAGTTAAACTCAGTAATTATAATTTTAAGAAGTTTATGGGAGTCTTAACAGCATAAGCAATTGCTAATCATTTTTGTAAGAGACTCTAGTCAGCTAACCCATTTGACTATGATGTGTGTACCCTCTCATTCATTACTGCATATCCGCTGTCAAGATGGAGATTCAAAAAATAATCTACGTGCCCCCAGCTAACTTATTATGCACATTCTATGTAGGTTGGTACTCACCGATTATTATTGGTTGTGGTTCACTTTTTACTCCCACCCCTGCACTGGTACTTGCTGCAACCTCCACCCGGTATTGAATACCTGGGAATAATCCACCAATTATTACAGACCGAATGGCTGCATCCACACTTTTGTTGACATGAAATCGTGTTTCATTTCCCAGACACCAGATCTACAGAAATGTAAAGTGAATAACAAAAAAAGATAGAATTATCATTTCTCATAATTAGATCAATACAGTAGATCAAATATGTTTAGTAGTGATCAACTACTTCCTAGGCTCATGGAAGTATTTGTCACTGACATTTTTAAAGCATAATTTCTGCAGTGTGTGTGTGTGTGTGTGTGTGTGTGTATTAAGGAAAGAACAATAAGGAAAGCTGAAACTATGTCATGTTCCTTTATATCTAATAATCAACATTGAATGCTCATAACACAATAATTCCCTTAACGCCTATATACAGTGGTCTCTGTTGAAAACAGCATTTGCATAGGGATTAAAACATAAATTCCTGTTCTTCATTTACTTTTCAAGATTTATTATACATATAATCTATTAAAATATGATTATTGTAAGTTGTAATATTCAAAGTACATAGGTGCACATCTAAGTAATTTATATTTCATTTAAGAAAATATTAACTTACACAGAAGTAGCTAACAAGATTAATTGACTTAAGTTATAGGTATTGACTGAGATGAAATTAAAGTGAATATTTACATTGATAGTAATAAATCTTAATATTGATCAATATAGCCACACACAAGTACATATGCATGAGAACAAAGTGTTGGGAAGTCTTTAAATACTAATGTGATGAAAGCTGGATTTTTACTTCTAGTAATCATAAAATTTTAAGGCATACATTCTTCTGTGATATGGTAATCTGTTATTGTGAAAAGTGTTATAAAAATAAATGTGCTCTCTCTATATATTTGTATTCTTATTTTATAATATTTTACAATCTAGATACATAAAGAACATAAAGGGTTTATTTCTGACATAGGTAAACTTCCTGAAGCTAATTCTTTAAAACAATATTTGTGAATTGTATATTTCTTTGATTTACACTATGATATCTGTGTTACTTTGGAGGAATATTTAGTCCTGACTTAAATATATATTGTTACCAAAATATAACAATCTCATATAATTGAGAAGGCTTATAATTTGTGACACACACAGAATTTGTCATGTAAAAAATCAATATTTAAGTAGGTGGAAGTTTAGGATATTTAGTCTCAGGTTATACAATAGTAAAATGCTAACCTTATTAAAACTCACACACACACAATAGCAGATTATTGTTGCTCTTAAAACAATGTGTCCTAAAACTTAAAAAACTTTAACATATATATAGTTTTCCTATTTTAAAGCACCTTATTCTCATATTTCTTATGCTTGTGTTTTTATAATGTGGTAGGAATAATTTTAAGGGCTTATGCACATTCTCTCCACTTGTTTCAGTAAGTTAACCACTCATTTTAAAAAATTATATTTTAAGTTTATCATTTTTTCTTAGAAATAACATAAGTCAATCTGCAATGTTTTTTATGTGAAATAATTCAGCTTAATTTCACATACCATATAATAATTTCTGGGTTCAAGTAGTGTGTCTAGTTTTCCATCTAATAGAACTGGCTAGTTATTGTTGTCAGAATTATGTAAATATTTACTAATAACAAAAAATTATAGTTTAAAATTTTTTGCAAGTTTTAATGAGGTTTAATGTAGTCTAATTACATCACCTAATCAGAATCTTATTTCTCAGTTATATATCTTGTGTCTCTTAAACATCAAATGATGATGAAGAAACAATAGCTATATACTGTTTATAAATAGCAACAAGTTCAGCTGAAAAATTACGTAATCAGCCATTTTTTGGTAACATGGTTTTTTCAAAATATATTTAATGGCTTCCAATTTTGAATGAAATATTTTGCAAAATTTCAGTACATTGATAAAAGCAGAGTGGGAGTTGGTGCTGCCATCCCTCCTATTAACATCCCACAACTCTAAACCCTGGAAGCATCTTTTTCTTAGAACACAATTTAAAAATGCTGCTATAAGGTGTGTTACATAGCAATCTAATCAGAAAAAAAAACAAAACAAAACACTCCACGGTTCTGATTTACTTGTGCAACTGAGTTTGTGTTATCTGTGACCTTAGGCTTGTTCTTTTGTTTTTTTACCTGTCACACAAATATGTAAATATTAATTTACACTCAAATTCAAAAAGAAGGACACTGGAGATGTGCCTCATTCTTGTGACCTTTAGACTCCCCTGGAAGCCTGCTCTGTGAACCCTCCTTCTTCACACAGGCCCTACCTTGTATTCTTGGATGATTCCATTCTGATGATCTGGAGGAGGAGGATCCCAGGAAACACTAATACTTGTGCTGTTGTGGCTCCCAACTGTCAGCACAGTGACAGATTGTGGAGGAGCACTTGGGGCTGTAGAAGAAGCAATTAGAATAAACACAAACTGTAAGTCTTGGTGTGCATTAATGGTGCTTGCAGAATATGAATCTAAAGACAAGAAGCAGGAGATTCTGGTTTCCAGTATTCTAACTGTGTATATAGTATTCAAGAGTGACAGTTTTTATAAAATATCTTTGAAATATAACGGATGGATTTAAAGCAAATACAAAAGGTGTAGTACTATGTACTGAACAATAAATTTAACAGCTAACATTCTGATGAGTATTTTCTATATACCCAGCACAGATCTAAGTGTCAGATTTAATCCTCACAATAACCTCAGCAGGTAAAAGCAACAAGGTAGAATTTGAACACAGGTATGTCTAATTCTAGAACTTTGATCTAAAATTTTATTAATCATTATCTCTGAGTGAGGCATTATTGACAACCTATTTATTCTAGTTTTATTAATAAAAACAGAGATACAGCTATAAATTTCACCAACAAATGGAAAATGCTTGTGTTTTCATATTGGGGAAAATAATTTACTGCTCTAAATTGACATAATTTAAGATTTCAGACTTATTTTATAATGATGGGCAAGGAACTCTGAAGATAGAAATGAAAACAGTTCATGTTGGGTCAAATGTCTCATGGACACATTTTAACTTCTTACACATTTGCTTCCTTTATAGTTTCTCCTATAATCCCACTGAAAAAAAGGTAAATGAGAATAATTTCCTGATTTCATACTTCAGTGCCTCCCATACAGTGTATCTGAGAGCTAACATATACTAATTCTGATGGAAAGCATGAATTCTCAGTGAATCTCTGAGTTTAAACCAAAGGAAGAAAAATCAGTATCAAAATCCTTACAGGTAAAACAAAATTCCAAGGATTATTATATAAAAGGGCCAATGCTTGCATAACTCTACATGGTTTAGCCCTTTGAAAATATATACAATTGAATTGTAAAATACATTTTAAAGCCTGTCTATAAAGTCTCCCACGTTTGGTAAATTTTGGTCATATTTGCATTCAGATGCAGGGCACACACATACCACAATACCACCCTTTATTATTTCTCTATGTGACAATATTGTTCAGAAATGTGGCACGTTGACATAAATCCCACCACTGTCTACCAGTTTTGTAGTTATTAAGTAGATAGTATTGAAAAACAACTTCTGAGAACGTTTTTCATTGGCCTTTCTGCTGGCTTGGAGAGAACACCATGGCTGCTTCTTTACAGGTCAATTATTCCTGTGCCCAGCTTCTCTTTGTGGATGTGAAAGAACCCAATCACCACTCATCATTCCCAGGCACAGCCCAGCTGAGTTCCATTTGTTGCCTTCACAAGGTCTAAGAAATCAGTACCGCTACGGGTGACAAATGTCTAATCTAGGGGAAAGTCTAAGTGTAGTGGAATTGATTTTAGAAGTATACTGGTACTTCAATGTAGGATTCTGTCGTGAGTTATCCCACTTGGTAGTACTACACCTTTTCAATCTAAAGTAGAATGTAATGGGGATGACTCTATTATTAATTTTTAGTAATTTTTTCTTTACATATCCTAAACATATATTAGTGATGCCTTTAAAAACCTGCACTTCGGCCCATCAATATGTCACACTGAAAACCAATGTCAAAATAACCTTTTCATGTGTTGCTTATTATAAAACATGCATACTTGAAAAGCTCTTTAGTCAAATGAGCATTTACACATTAGCATGAACAACAGATATACATTTTCTTTAATTTAATATATTAATTTATATAAAGTATGTTTAGGAAAAAAGGCTTTTATTTAATGGAGCATATACATAAAATTAGTACAAAAACAGAAAAGGAAGGAAATTTATTTTACTTGGCATCTGCCATTTTTTTACATTTATGATAGAATTTATTATAAGCCTGTAGTTCAGTAAAGAAGACACTAGTAAATGGACTGGTTGAGGCCTACATTTATTTCATGTCTCTCACAGGTTGACTTTAAAGTGCAGGAAGAAAGTTCTAAAAAGGGGAGGGCAGAAAACAACTCTAAGAAGAAAACTATTGCAAACATGCATGTGGCCTTCTGAATTAGAAATTATGAGTCAGATCAGCAGAGGCCACAGGGAAGAAAACTTCAAGAAGAAAATGTCATTCTTTACTGTACCAAAAAAAGAGGCATGACAATTAACAGCCTGTGCTCTTGAGTTTCTAGTAGCCTGTTTTGACGAAGCCAAGTGAGCCTAATCCATGGGAAAAAATATGGGAAAATATTGTAATCAAGTTCCAATGAACTGACAAAGAAGATTGGGACAAATGCTTACAAATTATTTGAATGTCTTTTTTATTTTTTTGAGTTGTCAAATTTTATGGAATTCTCAGAACAAAAAGAGAAAAATTGCACTTGGATTCACTTTTAGAGTCTCTCTTACTATTCTTCTAAGAAAGATGATAAACTGGAACTTCAACAGGAATTGTTTTCATTATGGTCTAAGTTAGGTTCATGTTAGGGATCTGAATACAGACCTTCTTCGGTAGTACGGACTGTTTTGGATTCACTATCCATTCCTTGGAACTCATTAAAGTAAGGTCGTACTTTAATTTCATAAGTCACTCCCTTTTTCAGATTGACTAGGACAGCATTTCGCTCATTTGCGACTTTAGCATCTAAATTCTGCCATGTTGGTGTGGCCTGCAGGCCTGAGGTCTGGCGATACATCACACGGTAGCCTTGAATAAACTGGGGCTGCCGGTCCACCTGAAAAACAAAGCAAAAAGCTTTTGAAACCAAAGGAAGTATTTTAGACATCACAGTGGCTCCATCCTCATTTCTCTTATCCCTGTTTCTGTCCTCATCAACTATCATCAGATGTGCCACAGCTTTCTAACTCACATCCCAGCATCTTATACCCTCTTCTAAATCTGACTTCACATTGTTCCTAAGTTATTATTTCAAAAATGAAGAGAGGAACAACTCTCTATCCTGTTTAAAATAATTCATGGTATCCAAAATACCTACTTAATTAAAATTCTTTGGATTAGTACAAAGTCCTGTCAAGACTCAGACCTACCAATTTTTCTAGCTCCATTTCTTATCTGTTTGTTCTTTTTCTATATTCAAGAATTCCTGCTTTTGTGGTTGCAAATATAGTGTGGTGTTTTTTAGTGATTTCCATCCTCATCTCTTGTCCATTCACTAACACCTTCACTCAATCAAAAACAGTTTTTGAGTTCCTACTAATAAACACCAGGAATTTTGCTAAAATGTAGGGACTTGTATGCATGCATATAAGCCTAACCAATGGACACAGACACTAAGGGGGTGAGGGCATGAATGGGGGGGGGGGGAATTGGGGGATAAGGACACATATGTAATATCTTAATCAATAAAGGAAAAACATATTAAAATGTTGGGATAAAAAGAGAATAAAAGGAGTCAGTCCTTGCCTTCATAGTGCTTAGAGCCCAAGTGGAAGATGGGAATTGTCTATTGATCACCCAAACAATGTCAAGTCATAGTAATAACAAATAGACATAAACAAATGCTATGATTGAGATGTACAAGGGGCTAAGAAAGCCTGGAGTGGAGAAGAATTTGGCTGGATCAGGAAGAGAAGATGAAGTTTCCCTGAAGGAGTGCTGAGATCTACAAGGACAGTGGAATCTATCCAGTGGAAGAGTAGGATCAGCGTGTGTCCAGTTCCTGTTGATGGGGGAAACATGTGAAAGTCCAAAAGTTGTGGAGCTAGATCATCTGTTTTAAATGGATAAAACAGTTTATACCCCTCAACAGATATTAAAGACTTTAATTAATTTACCAATAGTCCCACTACTGGCACAATTTAACAACTTTCTTGATCCTTTTATTCATTTAAGGTATAGGGGATAAACAGTTGTTCTTGAAAATCTGAGATTTTGAATCTCAAAACTGATATAAAATAGAAATTTAAAAATTTAGTTCACTCATAATAATTACATAAAACCAAATACATAAAAATGTAAGCTAAAAATGAAACATGTTCTCTTTATACATTTATGAAATAATCTTTACTGGAGTATTACCATTTTTTTTTCATTTTCAGGGAGAAAAGGACTTTTAGGTTTTTTAAATGTCTTACCATGTTTCTAGAAATGCTTGACAAATATAAATACCATAACACCTTCTCCAATTAACATTCCATATATTATAGTTTGCTAGTCATATTCTAAAAGGCCTTTCACTTGACATATTTCACAGTCAAAGGAAGTGTAAAATTTAATGGAGAAGAGGTGGAAGACCTCATTTTATGAAGTTTGAGGAGAAAGGAAATAGAATATGTAATGATAAAAATGGTTATTTCAGCTTGTTAAAATTTCTTTATTCAACTGTGAACACGTTAAAAACAAATGTTATTCTTTTATGTATTAAAATCTAACCTCTTGAGTTGCAGCATTCAAAAAAATTTTATAGAATCACAGTCAAAATACCACAGAACAAAGGAACAGTTTTTTTTCCTGTATTTAAAATGTCCAAGTTAGAAAAACCTATGAAGTTGGTGAAAGTAGGCATGTGTGTTTCTATGTCTAGTTAATTCCATTTTCACAGATGAGTCTCATCGAGTAAGAATTCCTTTATCCACCTGACAGCTTTCTAACCCTCAACGATTTTCTGATATTAGTGCTACTCTTGTGTAAGGTTATGTCATGAAAAAGTCAGCCCAGTTCTGATGCCAAAGCCATTGTCTTTGAATCCTCAACCATGCCACGAGTTTGTGCTTATACCAATGGACATATATTTTTGAAAAGCAGAAGTTGTTCTGACATTAAAAAACAAGGCAACTAAAAAGTCAAAAGTTAAATTTATGAGAGCCACAGGGAGATACCCTTCATCAAAACTGTCAGTGTTCCAAAATATCACCACAGCATATGTTAAAACAACATTAAACTTGTATTTTATAAAATTCTCTGCATTCGCTTTAAGGGAATTTATATACTGAAAGAAAGACATAACTCACAATAATAGCTTGTTAATACTGAAAGAAGCAAGCTGTGTTTTTAAGAAGCACATTAAGCAGCTGTTTCCAAATGAAGGGAGCCTGTAAATCAGGGTAAGTTGGTTTTATCCATGTTTGGTTTTCATTAAATAAGTGTTTTAGGGAGTTTAAGAAGTTAATGTTTACTATACAACATTGCCTTGCTCACTTCAGTGTACATGCCTTCAACCAGTATATTCTAATGACCCACTTAATAACTAAATAGTCCGACTGGATTTTGTGCAGTTGCAATACATTCTTTTCTGGAAAAAAAGTTGTTGTTACAGGTGGAAGCAAAAATGAAAATGCTGAACACTGACTTTAAAAAACTAGGTGGGATTTTTATTGGATATGCATTCTTACGTTATTGAGTTCTGAAGCACATTTTGACAGGTGGTCATTTTCAAGTTAAATCATATGTTTGTTACTAATTTTATTACCATTCTGATTATGAGTCTGGACATAATTCCATGGGTTTATAAAATTTTTAAATTTGGTATTTTCTGAAATATGAGTAAAAAAAGAGTTGTCTTAAGGAAAAAGTGACATGATGAAGAGAGGTTTAGTCTCAGTTGAGTTACAGCTAAGCCTCAAACTTTCTAAGTCTCAGGTTACTTAATTTGTTCAAATAACACCCGTTACAAGGGCACAAACACAGTTAAAGGACTACTATATGTTAAAACACTTTGCAAGTTTTAAAGATGCACAATGATAAAGCATCATTGTTAAGTAAACGATATACTAAAAAACAGGTGTACATGTGTCCCTAATATCATCATTTGCATTAAAATGTTTAAGATGCTTAATATCTATCTTTTCAATGTAAAAAAAAAAATCCACCTAAACTTAAAAGTCAAAATAAATTTTCTTAGGTGGGCTTGGCCTGCTAAGTGACTGGTTTGAACTTAGCTTAATTCTGAGCCTGGTTCGCCAGGGCACTCTTTCACCTCTTGTAGCTGTAATATTTAAGGGCAATTAGTCTGTAAGTCTTTTTGTCCTTGAACTAAAACACACACACACACACACACACACACACACACACACACACACGAATAAATATTTTTAAATGTAATAATTATTGCCATTTTTCTTTGTGAAACAGCCGCTTTCTTATCATTTATGCCAACCCTCATTATAAAAATAGTCATTTTTAGAATGTAGCATTTGTTAACTATTGCTGTTTCAAGATTAGCCTTGTGGAGCATGTGTGTTTGTATTTTTGTTTGTTTGTTTTTTAAATATATTTTATTGATTTTTTACAGAGAGGAAGAGAGAGGGATAGAAAGCTAGAAACATCGATGAGAAAGAGACATCGATCAGCTGCCTCCTGCACGCCCCCCACTGGGGATGTGCCTCAACCCAGGTACATGCCCTTGACCGGAATCGAACCTGGGACCCTTCAGTCCCCAGGCCAACGCTCTATCCACTGAGCCAAACCGGTTAGGGCTTGTTTGTTTTTTTTAGTACAAATGTCATGTATGTTTGGTAAGTGAATCCTGCCACCTATTACAGATACCTTCTCACTTGGCCCCAAATCTAAACACATGGGCTGGGGAATATAGTTGCCCCCTTAAGCCCAACACATCTGTAACTCAAACAATGTGATAATTTTAAAAGTACATGCCCATTTAGGAAGTTGAAAATAGGACATTGAAATGAAATAGTTGGTCATAATTCCTTTGATAAGCAACCTCACCCCCAGTTTCCTCTCAACTACATGCATATTTCATGGGGAGCCACACTGTGAGATATATTAAACATTTTCTTTTTTAAAATAAAAAAATGTATGAAATAATTGAGGTGATCATGTAGCAAACAGTTACTGAAAGTGTATTTCATAAATGATGCTTTGCTCTGAAAAAACAGAATTTAAAAATATAGATTCCAGACTTTTAGAAGTCAAGCTCATGAGGGAGAGAGATATGAAAACCAGGAATGACAATCTTGTTGGGATGTAAAGATGACTATGACAAGGTCCCTTTCCTGA
This sequence comes from Corynorhinus townsendii, assembly GCA_026230045.1. Taxonomy (NCBI): domain Eukaryota; kingdom Metazoa; phylum Chordata; class Mammalia; order Chiroptera; family Vespertilionidae; genus Corynorhinus; species Corynorhinus townsendii. Next base: position 100,002,724 of record JAPDVU010000002.1, read on the forward strand.
AAGAGCTCCCAGACTACTAACCTGTAGTGTTGATCTGATTTGATGTATTCTTTTGAACTCAATGACTTTTAAAGTGATTGACTTCATGAACATAATGACTTTGATTCTTATCCAAATAATTCCCACAGTTAGAAGCAGCTTTAAAAAGCCCCCTTCAATAGAGCAGATAAGACTTTTTCAATTGATAATGAGTAATAATCTGCTATTAAAAATATAACTATTTCCTTGGCCTCGTTAGTTTTGTATGTAGTCAAAGCTACAGGAAATGGATGAGGCATGACAGATAATCACCCTACTGTGCCATTGGAAAAAAAAATGAGGTCATTTTGTTCCCTTCATAGGAACAGAAGAATAGGAATCATTATATGTAGAAAATAGAATGTCTATGTGAAATTATATAAAAATGAAAGTAGAAACAATGTAATCCTAGTCATAATTACTCTTAAAGTGTTATAAACTTAGGTTTTTTTTTAAAAAAATATATATTTTATTGATTTTTTTACAGAGAGGAAGGGGGAGTGACAGAGAGCCAGAAACATCGATGAAAGAGAAACACCGATCAGCTGCCTCCTACACACCCCCCACTGGGGATGTGCCCGCAACCAAGGTACATGCCCTTGAATGGAATCAAACCTAGTACCCTTCAGTTCAGAGGCCAATGCTCCATCCACCGAGCCAAATCAGTCGGGGCTAAACTTAATTTTATTTTTACTAAAGTATTACTCAGTTTTGTACTTAAGGGCCCAAAACATGGATGATCAGATGGTGTGGTTTAAGAAGCAACAAAATGCCCCACTCAGGATCACATGCTGAAATCCCTCCGTTAAATATCCCACTGCGTATTTGTCTACAGTTTGTCTTTACAGTGAAATCACTGTGAGCAGATTTGAAGTAAGGAAACTCTAATGTTATTCTTACCTATAAATATACATGGGATTTAGGAACATTATTCAATCAGTCTGTATTGGTTTCCTTTCTTTCTTTTTAAAAAAATATATTTTATTGATGTTTTACAGAGAGGAAGGGAGAGGGATAGAGAATTAGAAACATCGATAAGAGAGAAACATCAATCAGCTGCCTCCCGCACACTCCCCACTGGGTATGTACCCGCAACCAAGGCAGGACCAGAATCGAACCTGGGACCCTTGAGTCCACAGGTTGACGCTCTATCCACTGAGCCAAACCGGTCAGGGCTACTCTCATAAAATTATGAAATTATAGTAAAGAGCCTTAACGTCTCTAAGTTTCACCCGTTCTAATAAGTAAGACCTCCATATTTTCTCAAAGAGAAGTAGATGAGAGATAATATCTTTTCTGTTTTTTTTGAGGATGGAATTAATCACTTCCTCTTTGATTGAAACCTGTCTATAGGGAGCATATATACTTGTTATGGATCATATTCTTGTGTACTATCATTAAGAATTTGCATGACAGAAGGCAGTCGATTGATGATTCTCTCTCATCATTGATGTTTCTATCTCTCTCTCCCTTCCTCTCTGAAATCAATAAAAATATATTAAAAAAGAAGAATTTGCATGCTTTGTGTCTCTTTATATAGCCCCTGCACACACACACAGATTGGGTACAAAATTGATTCTCAAAAAAGGCTATTGGACTGGATTTGTTCAATGGGTTTATTATTGAGAGAACACTGGAAGAATTCTATTAATTGTGTTCTATATTTCAAATATAATTAATTAAGATTGATGAAAATAACCATTTCCCCCCTCGATTTTCTTTGTTGATGAAATTAATGGGAATGGGTGAGACAGTTATTTACCCAAAGAAACTTGGAGGAAAGGTAATTCAGTTTTTTGGTCTTTTTAAATTTTTTTACTTACAGTCATTCTTCGACAATAAAAACAAACAAAAAACAACAGAGACATAATTATAAATACTTTCTAATTAAGATTATAATTAAAGTGAAAACTCTTCTAGGTATGTCTAACTAAAATATCCATTACTTATATAACATAAAAAATCTATCCCAAACACAGAAGACTGAAAGAATACATGCCCTTTTGTCATCCTGATAGATGTCTTTATGGATTTTTCAAAATTATAACAGAGATCTTTGACACGAAGGAGAAGTTGGCACTAACTGTATTAGGCTCAAGGAAGATTATCTCTCTCTTCACAAAACACAGACACACACGTAGACTCAAGCACATGCACAAGTGTTAGCATTTTCTAATGTGACTAATATGGCTATTTTTAAACTATTTGTTGTTTCTACTGAAGTGGCTACTATGTGGGTCAAAAAATTTGGTATTTTGAAATGATAGTGGGCAGGCTGACATTTATTAATGCACTAAAGGCCCAGTGCAACAGTCACTTGTGTACTGAAGGGGGTGTCCCTCAGCCCAGTCTGTGCCCTCTTGCAGTCTGGGACCCCTTGGGGGACATCCCCCAAGAGTCCTTAGTGCTGCTAGAGAGGTTCCCACCACCACTGCTGCACTCACTAGCCATCGTTGAGCTCACCAGATGTGAACCTGGCTTCTGGCAGAGCAGCACTCCCCTGTGAGACACACTGACCACCAGGGGGCAGCCCCTGGTGGACAGTTTGTGTCATAGTGACCAGTTGTTCCACTGTTCGGTCAATTTGCATATTAGCCTTTTATTATATAGGATGCAATGGAACACTTTAACATATATTAAAATATTAACTTATTTCTTAAAACCCATTAATTTTTAAACTTAAATGTCAACTTATTAAAATGATATATGTACATGTTTGGTGCTGCTGGATGAGATTCAGCTAAAAGAATATAAAGATGTTTGATTTAAATTTACAAGAAGTTTTCATCAAAATTAAAATATTTTGTGTTTCAATTATCCCATTAAGAAAGTAAGAAACAAACTATAGATTAGAAGAAAATGTTACAAATTATATATCTGATAAACAAATTGTTTTCAATATGTAAAGAATTATGACACGACTGTAATAAGAAGACAAACAACCCATTTAAAAATGGACAAATCATTTAAACAGAGATTTCTCTAAGGAAAATATATAATTGCTCAGTAAACATGAAAAGATTCAAAACATCAGTAGTCATGAAACAAATGCAAATGAAAACCACAATGATATACCATACATCATTCACTAGAATAGCTACAATAAAAAAGACAGGAGATAAGAAGTGTTGGTGAGAATATGAGAGAAATTACAAGGATGTGAAAAAAAAATGGAATCTTAAAATATGGCTAGTGGGCACATAAGATGTTATAACCACTTGTAAAACATGTTGGCAGTTCATCCAGTGTTAAACACAGCATTATCATTATTACTCAATAATTTCTAGGTAAATCTCAAGATAAATGAAAATATATGTTTACTTGTACACAAATGTTCATGACACCATTATTCATGATAGCCTACAGTAGAAACAACTCAAAAGTGTATCAGCTGATGAATGGACAAAAAGTGGTATATGCTATTAAAAAATAAAAGTAACAAAATACTGATACAACATGAATGGGCCTCAAAAACATTATGCTGAGTGAAAGAAGCCAGGCTCAAAAGACCACATATTGCATTTCATTCCTATGAAAGCAATGGGCAAATCTATGGAGACAGAGAGTAGATGAGTGGTTGCAAAAAGCTCAAGTGAAGGGAATGGAGAAGGGACTGCTAATGGGCACATGATTTAATTTTGGGATGATGTTATGTTCTAAAATCAGGTTTTGGTAATGATTGTATGACTCTGTAAGTATACTAAAAACCATTAAGTTGTACATTTTAACTTTAGTATATGAATTCTATCTCAATAGAATTATTCTTTCATCTATTGAATGCTTTTCTTTTTTTGTGATTAGTTACACATTGATTTTAAATAGTAAGAGTTTTATTACCATTTTTTGGGTTGTTGACTTATTTTTTCTTCTTTGGTTTGTTTTCTTAAAGGAAAAAAAGAGACTATTATTACCATGGCCTTTCAGAACTTACTGTCCACGTGACTTGAACAGTCGTGGGAGTCAAAACAACCGGAGTATGAAGACGAACAATGACATCTCCTAGTTCCTTCTGTACTTGTCTGTGGTCCACTCCTTGTGCTGGTGGGCTGATATCTACAGGTAGACAACCATTCCCAAATTTTAAAAATTCATTGTAAAATTCCAATGTGTATTATATAAGCTAATAATATGCCATTAGAAATAATTATAGGGGAAACTTTTAAAAAAATCTTTGTGACAAAAACATTAAAGAATATTTATATACTACCACCATGTTAAAACATAATTTAAAAGATTATATTTATTTTCACTAAAATAATATTAATAAAAGAGTGTATACAATCCCTCACCCCATTCAAATACATTGTTGTGGAAAGTCTCATTATTTTCTTATTAAAGAGTAAAGAATGTGCTGTTTTCTATGGAAACATCAGTTTTATATAGATGTTAAAAGACTTTCTTGAATAGTTAATTGGATAATATCTAAAAACTGCTGTCTGGAAATTTATTTAATACTTTGTTCCAATTAGTAAATTGTGTGTTCTTACTCCTTGACCTATTTCAGACTTGGAATGTGAAAGAAAAGTAATCAGAGGGACTGGAAACTTGAAGTATATTATTAAAGGTAAACAAAATGAGGGGAAGAGGGGAAAAACTCCCAATATTCACAACAATACTTTTGACCAAAACAATTAAAATACTGATAAAATGTTCTAAAGTAATAAAATGTAAGCAGTGCTCCAAAATCCAACAAAAGGTTTTTAAAACTATTGCAGGGGATAGGGCCCAGGGAAAGAAAGAAGAAAAAACAGATTTCTGATGTTTAAAATGAGATATCTTTAGCCATACATTGTTCTGGCCCCTTACTTACCATTCACTTAAATACTCTTCTCTTGTCCCATTTATATAACTAGAGGACCAGTGCATGAAATTTGTACACTTGGGGAGGTGGTCCCTCAGGCCCACCTACATCTGGGCGCCCTTGGGAGATGTCTAACTGACAGCTTAGGCCATCAGTAGGACATCCTTAGCACTGATGTGGAGGTGGGAGAGGCTCCCGCCACCACCGCTGCATTCATCAGCCATAAGCCTGGCTTCTGGCTGAGTGGCACTCCCACTGTGGGAGTGCACTGACCACCAGGGGGCAGGTCCTGCATTGAGCATCTGCCCCCTGGTGGTCAGTGTGCATCATAGCAAGTGGTCGTTCCACCATCAGGCTGAAACTGGCTCTCCGACATCCCCCGAGGGGTCCCAGAATGTGGGAGGGTGCAGGACAGGCTGAGGGACCCACCGGTGTACAATTGGGGCTGGGGAGGGACATGGGAGGTTGGCCAGCCTGGGAGGGACCTTGGGAGGGCTCCAGGACATGTCCGGCCCATCTCGCTCAGTCCTGATAGGCTGGACCACAGCAGCAAGCTAATCTACCAGTCAGAGCATCTGCCCCTTGGTGGTCAGTGCCCATCATCACATCATAGTGACTGGTCGATTGCCTGCCCACAGGTGGTCAGTGCACGTCATAGCAAGTGGTTGAGTGGCCTTAGCATATCAGTAGCATATTATGCTTTGATTGGTTGAATGGCCAATTGGACTACCAGACACTTAGCATATTAGGCTTTTATTATATAGGATGGCTTATATTACATGTCCATTGAAATATATAAATGATACATGTCCAAGTCCATCCTGAATTTCACACATACTCAAATCAGCTTCTTTAACTGGTGCTCTATAATGTTAAGTTGATTTTTTTCTCCAGCTACCTTATTTAAGAAAGGAAGTCCAATTTTAATTGATTTATTTTCTTAATCTTCTTTTCCTTTATTTTCTCAGACTATAATACCACACTCTTGAAAAAATATTTTAAGTACATATCTCAGCCATAAGTTAAATGGGGTGCACTAACTTAAATGGGGCATCAATAATTGGGACCTACACTTTGGTGACGATTTTTCAGTTCCATTTTTTTTTCATCCTTAACATAAACAGCATCACAAGTTTTATTTAAAACAAAAAATATTAATATTAGGTGAATAATGTTAACCTTTAGGGATATATCTATGGTTTATTCTTGTGATGTTGATGGTACAAGTATCTGCTGCCTTAATAAAATAATTCTAAATTCTATGGTACTTATTTTATTTTTTTAATTCTATGGTAATTAATATCTTTTAAAAATAAGAGTGCATACAGCAAAGCATTCTTTGAAAAAAAGAGCTTTTCAAATAGCAAAGCTGCTGAAAGTGATATCAAAAACATCCTGATGTTCAGGCACAAAACATGTGTTTTCCTATTATATACCTGGTAAGAGAATATAAGCATTTTTTCTTCATATAGTCTCTTAGCTGGAACAAGTCAGATCACAAACACCTTTTCATTAATGTTTTGTGTTTTTTTTTACTTTTTCACCAAGAATTATTTTATGAGTCAAGAATTAGTGATTGGCACAAATATTGAATGATCCAGGTTTGCGGGGTTTAATCACACCACAAGCCTTCCACATTCTATTATCTCTCCATCTTCCTTCGGGGCTGCACACAGAAACTGCCTGATTTCTATCTACACAGGTAAAATGATCTAGGTATTATTATTTACTGACTTAAAACCATATACCTTTTCCTCTTTAAGTTCAATAATTTAATTTAATTTACTCATTAAATTTGGACACACTAAGAGCAAGTGGATCTAAGCAAGTTAAAATATAACCAGTTTCAGGTCTTCAAATTCCTTGTTGTGCTTTTTCTCTCTCTTGAGACAGGTTCTTTACCTACAGGTCCTTTATCATTATGGAAAATTAATCACATTACTGCTTACAGAACAATAGCAAGTGGCATTCCCTCCTCCCTTGACTGTCATCATGTCAGCAATATTACAAAAATCACGTGGTAACTTTATTTCACTTGATTTCTTTAAGGTGCCCTTCTCTGTTATAATAACATGCTAGTAACTATTGCTGAACTGCGTTATAATTATAATAATATTTTATGGCTGTATGGTGCTTTTCATAGTATAAAAATACTACTTTGAATTATATCTTGTTCAAAGCTTTTAACAAATAGGAAATGATTAACCCTTTCTCAAGAACCTGTGGGGAATAGGTTTTAACAAATAATAAAGCAACCATTTCTATTTATTAATTCTCTTTGTCTACTAGTAGGAAGAGAAATTAGAATGCCACATTTTATATTAATCCTTAGACTCCAATGAGTCTCATTTTGAAGAGACAGACTACTAAAAATGAAATGAGATGTCTTCCATTTAATCTTGTTATAATGTCTGGAAAGGTTTTTTTTGTTTGTTTTTAATTAGTCAAAAAATTACATAGCTCTGGAAGAAAACTTGATTTACTTCTTTCTGAAACAAATTGCTCCTTTAAATCTCTGGTTTAATAAAATTCTTGTAGCGATTCTTGTCAAAATTGTCAAAAACATCAGTAACATCTGCCAGGCACCTGAACACAGACTACTGGGCCCCACTCCCAGAGCATCTGAGATGGGGCCTTAGCACCTGCATTTCTAACGTAGTCTCAGGTGATGAGATGTTGCTTCCATGGAAATCACACCTTGAGACCCACTCCACTATAGAAACAAAATTTCTAAACAGTAGGGAGTAACGATGTCTTTATCTGGGCATCTTGTCCATTCCAGATCACTGTATAATTAATTTCAAAACAGGAGAAACATTTTCCTTCCTTTGAAATATAGTAAAGCCTTAAATTAGTTTATTCACTCTTACTATGTGAATATATTCAATTATTTTGTTTATTTTGTACTAAATAGACCCTGACACCTCCAGAAAAAGGATACACTCACCAAGGTGAACAGCATGTTCCCTCCAAACTGGGTCAGTGGGTCAGTTCTAATGAATCATTATAACAAGTAATACAGATACATTTATCTTTCTGGTGCAATCCCTTTGTTCTTAAGCATGTGCTAATGCCTTTCTAGAGCCAGTCATATTTACAGCTCTTGAAATTACCTTGTGTGCGCACAGGATCTGACATAGGGCTTGGGTCACTGAGACCTTGGGGGTTGATAGCTCTGACCATGAATAAGTAGATTGTATTGGGCCGCAATCCTCTCACTGTATAGAGGGTGGTCTTTACATGGTTTGCCACTGTCTGCCAGCTATTGCTCACTGATTGGCTGAAACAAAACAGAAATTTCATTTAAGGTACAGTCATAAAGATACTGGAAATGGAATTGGGTATCAATGACAAAGGTTAATGGCTGAAAATTAAACACACCCCATACACACACACAAAACACTTGGTGTGTTCAGCACAATAAATGACACATTTGGATGATTTCAGTTTATTCAACAACAAAGTCGAGCCCACCTAACGAAAGTGCCATTCAAAACAAAATTAAACTCAGCCCAGGAGAGGTGACAGCCCTTTGCTAACGCACAGCAGCCCACTAAATGAATACCTGTAAAAGCAACAGAGGCCAAGATCACAACATCAAGTTTATACAATAAATATGGTCCTTATAAATGTGTATATATACGTGTGTGTGTGTGTGTGTGTGTGTGTGTGTGTGTGTGTATACCTTGAAAATAATTAACCTGTAGAAAGAATAAATGGACTACAGAGTAAATTATGCCAATACACTTTTCTGTTACAAGGTGTGTTTCCTTTTGATCATTTCCACATGCAATATTATAATAAAGTCGTCTAAAACTACATATCTGTAAAAGAAGAAAGGAAACATGGTTTGAGTATTTTCTCCGGTCACATTTTTAATAAAATCATACATTACACAGTATTGTGATTTCCCATCTTGAAATGAGGACCTATCTCTGAACCCTTTACAGCCAGTCACAAACAGCATGCCCATTTAGAGCTCTTTATCTGAGATCAAATATTCCTTTTGTTTAAAATGAAGAGAAAATTCAATTTTCAGTACCTTTCATTAATTTTTCAGAAGTAATCCTTATGCATCAAAGCATGGAAATTAAAGAAAAACTTATTTTGAAATTTGAAAACTATGTGCTCATCATTCCATTAAATGGACTACGAGAGACTAAAATGAAAGCATTTTTAAGCATCTGTCTTAATGCTTGAAAAGACAGTGGTCATCACTATCCTTATAATGGCAAATAAAAGCACATTGAAATTGAATACAAAACTATATTTTCCTATTTGTATAAGTATTTTATCAAATTCCCATAAGACAATTTTATTATGACATTTGCTAGCTTATAGATTATATCCTTAAACTGATGACAATTATTTCAAGTAACAATTAAACATATTTTTTATTTTCAGCAACCAGAGGTACGTACAATAATTTTTTAGTTGTAGTTTTTAATTTTCTATTAAGCATAACCAATAGATATATTCAAATATTTAGCATAAAACAATGGAGTTATTTTAAGTTCTTCTCTAAGTATTAGGAAGCAAAATTCCAGGGTTCTGTGCCTCAATAAACATTGCATAACTTAAAAGGTCTTTGTGCCTAATTAAGTTATTTTCTGCTTACTTCTAATGCTGAAATTCTCATCTTAAATCATTATAATGGACAGGGTAAACAAAGGAGCTAAGTGATTATGTCATAATTAGATCCCTATAAACTTAGTCAGGGATAATACATATTTAATCTTATAATTAAGGTTATAATGAAAAAGAAACACACCTAAGTCTATTCTTGAATAAAGTCAGATTTAAAGTAAATTCTTAAAATGTACTGATTAATCACATCCTTAAAATAAAAAATGCAGGAGATTTTAGGAATAGGAGCTAAAGCAAAAACCAATGGAGAAAATAGGAACTATCCCATACCTGAATGCCTCAATGACATATGAGCTTGCTGGGAGGGCTCCAGGGGTACCTGGTTGCCAGGACAAGGTGACACTGTTCTTAGTAACATCAGTGACCTGTGGTTTGGATGGTGGTCCTGGCAGGTCATTTAAATCATAATTTTTACTGATTGTTGCTCCAGATTCTATAGAGGACAAACAGAAAAAGCTTCATTCCTGAATGCATATGCTGATGACTATGGTTAAAAAATAAAAATCATCTATTAATAAGAAGTTGAACTAGTCAGTGAACAAAAGTATGTAAGTGAAAATTTGCTTTTCCTACATGTTACTAAATGTTTGCTTTCACACATGATCATTAGGATTGCTTTCTCTTTAGATTGAGGAAATAAAATAACAAGGTTGTCAAGGAAAAATGTATCAAATTGCATATATGTGATGCTATGTGCAAAAGGTACAGGAATTAAAAAGTGGCATGACAATTTTTACATTTAATGAATTTAAAACAATGATCTCTTCTTAACTTGGTATTTGACAATGAGGTAATCACTAAAATGGACTCAAGATTTCTTGAGTAGATAATTTCTGGGAAGATAATTCACAAAGAATTCACCTGTGACGTCCAGCACAGCACTCCAGGAAGTCTCCCCACTTGAACTTGTAGCCACACAAGTATAAGTTCCAGTATCAGAAATCTAGTGAGCAAGGCAGGGAGAGAATTAAAGTGTTTAAAATAATTTTTTGAAAATATTGAAAAATTAAAAATACTAAATATTTCCCTTTAAGGAGATAAGTATTCAGCTATATTTAAATTGTAGCAGTGAATGGAATCGAATTCTATGATTAAAAAACAAACAAATCATGCCAATGGAAAATTGCAGTTTAGAGCTGAAAGAGACCACAGAAATAATCTAATACATAACTCATTTTATAAGTATACATAAAAGTAGCCATTTTATTAATCACTTAAAATATTTCTGTTATTTGTTGAAGAATAACAAAAGACTTTTTGGAATAATTAATATTATAATCGAAAGTTCTTTTTTACAAATGTAAAATGCAGAATGCTCTATGATCATGCATTGACAGAAGCCCCAAGATCCAATAAGGTTGGTTGAGCCCTCTGGGCTTACATTGCAAACATTAATTGGTATCAGTTTAGGGCTGAAGGAAGAGCGAGACTGGAAAGAGAAACTGATGACCACATAGAATAAGGCAAGTTAGATATAGAATCAAAATTCTGTGGTGAACATGAGTCTAATTGTTGATTAAATATGGGAGTTCATAGACTATACTACCTGCTGGGTTCAGAATGTAAGTGTATGGATGACTGAACTTTTCACAATTGATTCTCAAGTAAATCTTTAGTTCATGGATGTTACCGTCATTCCATTTTAATTTATTTTACATGTCATTATGTATTTTAACCTAAGGTTCAAATTGCTCTGGAATGTCATTCGTTGCCATATTATCTTCATACAACTATCTTCCATTATGGAAGTGATGATGGGGGAGATCCTTTGTGGGAAAGGCTCTTCTTTCAGATGTGGCTGAGCACATTACAGTCATTAGAAATCTTTTCATTTAAGAAGCATCACTCACAAACTAAACATAATGAGCCGAGTTGGATTTTAATGGGGTGTTCATTTGAATACAGTCTCTGAAAGAGTAAAGAATTTGCATTTTATTATAGCTGTTGAACTAAAATGTAGCACTTGTTATTACGTGCAAATGCTAAAAGAAGGGTATGTAGGTAAAGTTTCTTAACGAATCTTCTTGTCATTGTGGGGAGATACAAGTCTGCCATTAGCTGTGGTAGATATGTTTTAATGAGTGTTCAAATATTCTACTTCTCAAAAGATACAGATTCAGCTACCAATTAGCTGACCTATAGGAACACAATGTTCATCATTCTATTTCCCCCTTGCATTAAGTACCAAAAAAGAAATAGTGAGACAGACATAAAGGAATATAACCTACAGAAAGTCTTTTGATATGAGTGAAGTACTGTAAAACCCATTTTTATCTCCCTTTAAAGGCAATCATATTACAGAAAAAGAATCATTTTTTCGAGTTTAGCAAAAGTGTTATCAAAAGCCTAAATCTCATTGCTAAAAGTCACTCCTATGTCATCATCATCATCACATTTATTTTTATTCCTTCAACTTAAATAATGTCTTTTCTGATCACAAGTATTTCAAAGCTTTCCCACCCTTTTCCTTTTATCCTTAAGCAAGTGCTTTAAAAAGAGATTCATGTGCTGTCAGCCTCTGTCACCTACTGTTCTCCTTGTGCAGTGGGCTGCAGACAAGCCCCCAGGAGCCTGCATCTCAGACAGACTACTCAGGAGCCTGTCAGAGGGCTCAAAGTTTGACATCATCAAGCACCCACCTTTAATTGCTTTTTTCAAACATTACTTGGGATCCTGACTATTCAAGCACAACCTCTAATTCAGCAGTACAGTGAAACTGCATTAACCTCCATGGCCCAAGCCTGCCTCTAGCCCGGAAAGAGAGGTTAAAATGTTTACTTAAGGGGAGTTGGCATTAATTTCGTAATAACTCCCATTTTGTTCATAGAAGAATAACAATTAATTTACAATCAATAAGAAGACAGGCTAAAATCTATATTAATTTATTTTTCTTTTAACTGAATTAAAAAGCATTTTTCCTACTTCAAGCAATAATTATATGCTTATGTCTCAAAATAAAAATGCATTTAATATATTGAATATTTGTGTTTCTGTGTGTGCACACACAATATAAAAATAGAGTTCTTTCTTTTTATATATGTATCTGTATGATATACTGATAAATACAAACTAAGTGATTGCAAATAATTTGGCATTTTAAGTGAACATTAAGAGTATTTTAAAAGGGAAAAATTCAACATTGTTTTTTGAGTTTTTTTGCTTTGTTTTTTCTTCATCTTGGTTCCTAATTTCTCTCCAGAGACCAGATTCTACTAACTCTTCTTCCATTGAACCATTTTCAGTTGATTTTTTATTTGTGCACTATTACATCTACCATCTTAGTGCTGGCTCTCATTCCCAATCTTTTGATTACTATAATATATATTCAAGTATTGGCATAGTGCTTGATACATAAAGGGATGCTCTCTATATTTGGTTGACTGAATTGAATGTGTTTTTGAAGGGCAGGTCACCCATATGACATCTCCTCTTGGTAGTTACACCTTGTATAATTCCTCAGCTTGCCTGTGGAAGGCCTGTTGATTTACTTCTTGCCAACAGAATTGAGCAAGGGTGTCAGAATGTCATATTTCTGATTATACTGCTAGAACTGCAATGCCTCTCTTGCTAGGAGACTCTCTCTCTTGTTGACTTTGAGGAAGCAAGCAATCACATTGGGAATATCCATATGGCAAGGAACTAAAGGCAAGCCAATAGTAAGCAAGAGGCTAAGGTCATCAGTCACAAGTAATTGAGTGCTGCTACTATTATATTGCTTGGAATCAAATCTATCCCAAGTCAATCTTCAGATGAGATGACCCACCTGATTCTAGACTTTTGGACCCTAAAGCAGAAGACCCAACTAAGTCATGTCCAGGCTTCTAACCCACAGGCATTGTGAGGTAGTAAATATGTTATGCTTTAAGCCTCTATGTTTTTGCTGATTTGTTACACAGTAGTACATAGCTAATACAATACTCAGAAGTAAACATTTATTTTGATTGAGTTGATCCTAAAGCAGGTCTAACTTATATAAGTTGGCAGGAACAGTCATCCTCTGTTAAAAGACCAACAAGGCTTATTCTTGTCTACAGGTTTACTTTTAAATTCCATAGCAAGTTAACCTAAAATGTAAGATATTCTATGAACTAGTTAAACCTGCCTCCTGTTATGTAGTCTCATTTCTTTATTTTTTTCACACAAGTGTTTGGTTAAGCCAATCTATCCACATTTCCTTATAAACTTCCTTTGTTCATGAGTTTAAATTAGATGCATTTGTCATTTTAAAATTATTTAAATATTCTATTCCTATCATTAATTTTACGTAATTAAGATTTTTATGTACATACTAGAGGCCCAGTGCATGAAATTGTGCACTGGAGGGGGGTGTCCCTCAGGCTGGCCTGTACCTTCTCGCAGTCCAGGACCCCTCGGGGGATATCTGCCTGCTGGCTTAGGCCCGATCCCTCTTGCAGTCCTGGAACCCCCGCTCCTTACCACCTGCTTGCTCACTCCTTACCCCTCAGCTCCCTGCTCCTTAGTGGCAGGTTCCTTACCGCTGGGCTCACTGCTCTTTAGTGCCACTGAGGAGGCAGGAGAGGCTCCCACCACTGCTGCTGCACTTGCCAGCTGTGAGCCTGGCTTCTGGCTGAGTGGCACTCCCCCTGTGGGAGCTCACTGACCACTAGGGGGCAGATCTTGTGTTGAGCATCTGCCCCTGGTAGTTGGGGCGCATCATAGCGACAGGTTGTTCTGGTCTTCCTACAGTAACGGTCGCTTAGGCTTTTATTATATAAACTAGAGGCCCGGTGCATAAAACTTGTGCACAGGGTTGTGTGTCCCTCAGCCCAGCCTGCACCCTCTCCAATCTGGGACATCCCTCTCACAATCCAGGACTGCTGACTCCCAACCACTTGCCTGCCTGCCAGCCTGATCACCCTCTAATCAATCCCCTGCCAACCTGATTGATACCTAACTGCTCCCCTGCTGGCCCGATTGCACCTAACTGCCCTTCCTTGCTGGCCCAGTCACCCTTAACTGCCCTCCCTGGCCAGCCTGGTCACCCCCAACTGCCCTCTCTTGCTAGCCTGATCTCACCCCCAACTGCTCTCCCCTGCTAGCCTGATTTCACCCCCAACTGCCCTCCCCTGCCAGCCAATTTGGTTCTGATTGGTCGGTTTCTATGCCAGTCAGTGTCAAAAGCTCCGCCTCCTAGGCAGCCATTGGCTCCTTGCACTTCACCCAGATTTGGTTCTGATTGGTTGGTTTCTATGCGAGTCAGCATCTCCAGGCCTATCTCTAGGCCTAATCAGAGAGGTGGGGCTGATCAGCAACCCCCTGCTGAGGCCTTGAGAGAAACAGAGGCTTGGCTGCTGAGGAGGCCTGGAGAAAAAGAGAGAGGCAATGGCTGATGAACAGCTGCCATGGTGGCTGCAGATCAGACCCTGCCTCTCTCTTTGGGCCTTTCTCCAGTCCTGAACTGCAGCCCCAGTACTAACTGCAGGACTGACTTCAGATTGTTTTGGACATTACGGACCATGGGTTTTTATATATTAGGATTGGTTTCGATGAAGAGGTAAAAACTTTCTAAGTCTGTTTAAAAATTATGAGTAACATAAGGATAATGATATTTCCTCTAATTGGAATTCATCATTTGTACAGTAGGACCATAATAAAATGTAAAGTGATGTGCTGGGTTATAAGGTTTTAAGTTCAGGCACAGTTTTCTCTAGGTCAGTACATAAGTTGAGATAAAGATATGTACAAGTTGAACATTACTTACCCGTAAGTTTTTAATTTGCAATGTTCCTTGCTCTTGTATAGTTGTTCTTGGATCTCTACCCAGAAAAGTGAATCCCTCCTTTAACCAGCTAATTACAGGAAGAGGTTCACCAGTTGCTTTACATTTCAGTAATGCTGTGCCATCTACTGCTAGTGTTTGGTTGGCTGGGCCTTGTAGAATTATGGGTGGAGGTCTATCTGTTAAAACTAAAGGACAAAGATATTTTCAGAACATTTTAACTTCTGTAAAATTCAATAGTCTTGATATAGAAAGTAAGGTTAAAGCCCCCAAATCACCATTATTTATAACTTATTCTGTATCTATCAAATACTTATCATCTGTACAAAGTATACTGAGGCCATATTATTATTTATAACTGAATCACCTATAAGTAAGATGCTAATGGCATAAAATTCTAACATTTTAGAAAGGCTTACTGTTATTGAAAGGCTTAATCATATTAAAATGAAAATATGGATGGCTTCTTACAGCCATTCATAAGATGTCTATATTATCTCTCACATGCATATTTAAGAAAGACAGTAGAGGATACATGAGTAGAATCAATTTTCACTTTTATTTTATTATAAATATATGCATAATACATAATTTCACCCTTGCTGTCACTAGTTGCATTCTTTTTTTTTATATAATATATTTTATTGATTTTTTTACAGAGAGGAAGGAAGAGGGATAGAGAGCTAGAAACATCAATGAGAGAGAAACGTCAATCAGCTGCCTCCTACACACCCCCTACTGGGGATGTGCCCGCAACCAAGGTACATGCCCTTGACCAGAATTGAACCTGGGACCCTTCAGTCCGCAGGCCAATGCTCTATCCACTGAGCCAAACCGGTTTTGGCACTAGTTGCATTCTTTATGTATATAGGCTATAATATTTCTGTTGATGTCAAAATATTTGATTGTAAATAAATTATATACAAAAATGATATTGAGTCTTTAAATTATAGTAATATAATTTGGATAATATAACTTAATTAGTCCTTACAATTAAGCAAAGATAATCAATATAATTAGACTTTATATATGGTATGACAAACATTGGGTTTTCAACAGTGTTTACATTTCTATCAATTACTGTATTTGTTGGATAAATTTTCCATAATTTCAACTTTTATTTCAGTGGGTTTTTAATTAAATTTTATCTTCAGTGTCTTTAGAAATATTTTGTAATGAGTTAGGAAATATATCAGAATATATAGTATTTAAATGGGTAATGGAAATATGGAGTCAAATGGAGGCAAGCTTTTAACTAAATCTAATTAGAATACCACCTCACAATAAAACTGACATGTCCAGGTCAAAGAAAACATTCTTAAAATTAAGAGAAAGTTCTGTAAACTTAAACATAGATTTTTGTTAATTATCTAAAATATACTTTTTATTTCATGCATATATGTTATTTTCTTATTTTTAGATTACTTCATTGTAAGGATACAATATATAATACATACAGCATGGAAATATATGTTAATCAACTATTTATTTTATCTGTAAGGCTGTCGGTCAACAGTAGATTATTAGTTAAAATTTTGGGCAGTCAAAAGTTATTCGTGGATCTTCAACTGCAAAGAAGGTCAGTACCCTAACCTACACATTATTCAAAGGTCAACTGTGTGTGTGTGTGTGGGGGGGGAGGTTTAAATGTTTTAAAAAATATATAATAAATTAAATGTTTTAAAATTGAAAAAATATATCAATTTTTAAAATTGTACCTGAATTTAGAACAAACAAGCAAGCAAACACACAAAAAAAGACCGTAGATATAGAGGATGATAATTGCCAGAGGCAGGGAAGCACTTGGGTATGGGAAATATGGGTGAGGGGGACATACTTTCTAAATTTATAAAAAAAGACATACCACTGTTGATATTCACTGTGATCACCTGGCTGAGGAGTGTTTGTTAGGTTTCTCCACCATAAAGTTAAATTTACCCCTTTTCATAGCTGTACCCTCAAGGTGAAATGCCTCTAAGTAGTCCACAGTTAAAGAGTGGGGAGTTATGCTCCACTTCCTTGAGGGCAGAATATTTATAAAAATATTTGGAAATATCGTGCGCAGAAGATTTGTCTCTTCTCCACTTATTAATTTATTTAACCATATTTTTATCAATATGTACTCATGCATATTTATTTTATATTTTGACTTATACTCCAATTCTACTTTATTTGTTTTTCTGCTCATATTTCTACAATGGCTTTTGGGTGCTCATTCATTTGGCTCCTGTGCTCCTCTTACATCTATCTCCAACCCCCAACAATGTGTGAGTTTTTATTTTTGTTTTTCTGAATACTTCCTTACTTTCTGATACCAGAAGATGCTTCATGCTGATTTTATATAATTTCTGACCGAATACTAAAAATCAGCCATTTCTTCAAATTACATACACAGTTGACCCTTGAACAATATGAACTATTATTTACTTTATATATAAAACTATTGTGGATTCTATTTCCACTAAGCAATTGTGAAGAGAGTTTTTCTCAAGATCATGTTATATTACAATGTTCATAATAAAATAGTCTTATTGCTTATCAATCTTCTAATCATTTTGTCTATCAGTTTCTATAAATGCCTATATGCATCATCTTTTTTTTCTATTCTTTACAGTTCTGAGAAAAAAGCAATACATTAAGCAGTCTTTTTAGAGCCTATCATGAGAAAACCAACCAATTTTAATTAAAGATGTAAGTTATTATATTGGTCCCTTGCCTGGAAAGATGTAGTAGAGTTTCAACCAACCTAAACCTACTACATCAAAATATACATTAAAATTGGTGTGCATGCATGAATGTGTGTGTGTGTGTATGTAAAAAATCTTATAAAGACCCAAGAAAAACAATAAAATACTGTTCATGTATTCTTTACAAAACAAATTAGACTTATTATTTTACTGATTTCCTTAATCAAATTATTCACTTTAAAAGTAAATAAAATAACAATCAGAGTATGTGAAAGTACAATATTATATCAATTATAACACCTCTGGCGATAACTGTGCAAATAGATATTCAAATGGGAAGTTCCATAGAATTTATTTACTTCATGGACCAAAGAGGAAAGGCAATTCACAAAACATTATCATTTTTAAATTCAACAAAAAAAAATAGTTCTGTAGTAGCAGAGTAGATACCATTTAGAAAATAACCATTTCAAATTAAATATCTATATAGAATTCAGGGAACTTCTTATAACCTACTTTTATTTTCATATTCTTGAAATCATTAGATATAACCAAAATACATCTAATTTATTTATTTATTTAATTTTTAGTTCCCAAATATGTCGCTCATCCTATTTTAAATGAATTTGATCAATAAAGTAATTAAAACTCTCCTGGCAAGAAGGAATTTTCAGTCCAATCATGTTGTGGGTGAAAGATGACCACAGGTTTCCATTACATTAAGGTTAATGGTTAAATGAACATTTAGGGTTTTGAGTGATCTGTTGACAACTCCATGGTTTTCTGTAACTATGTATTGTAAATCTCCAATAAATCAATCATATAAGATCGTGATGTAACATTTTTTGTCAATGTAAGATATAAGTACATGTCTTCTCATCAGTCCTTTTAGATTCTATTGACTCTACTCATAGAATTCTCATTACAATATTTTAATTTTCTCAAAGACACGGTGTAGAAGAAAAGAAGAAATGAAGAACAATAACAATGAATTAATGAGGTATTTTAATGGGATATTTTGAAACTCAAGTATATGGAAGCATCTTATCTCAATCTGTAATCAGTAAAATTATCATTTAACAGTTCCCTTCATCACCATTAGCAATCTCATCTTATATGAACACTTGAGCTAAAAATATTTCTGAGAAAGAAGTTTAAGTGTAAAAACGTAGCAACAGAAGCATGATATAGATGTTTTGCTTGTTTCTCAGAACATGGCATATGCTTTTATTTTTCAGTGGAATTTCAATGAGGCTCTAAATTGGCCTGAATCATGCACACACAAAAATTTTGAAAATAAAAATGATGGCTCACATATTTTTAAATTGCTAACCAAACTAAGAAATTCAAAACACTAAAGTTGAAGCCATCAACCAATGTGGCAAGTTAAAATTTAGAGACAGAGTTATTTACAATAATAATATGTGTGTGTGTGCCTTGAAGTTAGATTTGTTTACTCTAAAAATCAATAAGTCTATAACCTTCACTCAATGTTTTTGAAAAAGGATCTTGATTTTGTGATTGCTTACTTAAGTAAAAATCAATGTAGTAATTAATGTTCAAGCCAGTTGTAGGAAAATGTCCAGAACCGTCTCCTTCACCAGATTTAAAACTGTTTATCACTGTCTTAATTTTGACCTCAGAAACGCAGCTAGAATAACTACTGCATTTTGTGTGATCATGTCTTCAACTAACATAAATTCTCAAAACAAAAGCTTTGTGTTCCATTATATTAATCATAATTCTGAATATCCACCTGTTTCATGAGCCACATCAGTCATACCATAAACCAACTTTTCTAATTCCTCAATTTTATTTTCTACAAATATAGTTTTCCATAAAAATGTCTTCATTTAATAATATTTTAGAGTCTGTATTTTGTAAAATAATACAATCTAAGATCTTCAAAGGATTACAATAGAGATCTTAGGTGTTGTTTCAAATGTTTTGTAATACTGTAGACTAAAACTTGGCTTTGGCCAGAATGTCAGAGTTTCCAAGTATATGTACCTAGATATTTTTGTTCATAGTAGAAAACTTAAAATCTTAACAAAGATTAACAATTATATTTTATTTAGGGTAAGGAAATGTGAAGGCATGAAGAGTAAAAGGTCATGTCGCGGTACAGGAAGAACTCAGCGCTGTTCCTTCCTGAACCTGACTTACTTCCTTTTGGCAGTAGTGAATCTCTGCAGCAGCAGCAAGCGCAACCATTCACAACCCAGGACCCCACAGCCAACGTTTGTCTGTTCTATTTACATTATTTCCATTCCTGCCAATGTGCTGAATCAGGCAATACCACGAACATTAAAAAATATTGCCTTCCTATCCATTTTAAATGACCTTTTAATCTACATGTAAATGTGAATTGTATGAAAGCACATTTCACCAGAAGAGAAAGAAGAGAATCAGAGAGGTCACAGACAGAAGCTCTTGAGTCTCAGAATCATAGTGTCAAGAAAACAAAACAAAACAAAACAAAACAAAACAAAAAACCAACAACTACCCACAAATTCACAAATAAAGGAGAGCAGAAAAAATTTTAAGGTATCAAAAAATAGAACTTAAATTCACGCTCACAGGTTAAAAAAGTATCTAAAACTCTCTAGTTGTCATTTGTGACAAGCTGTTGGGGGAAAATCAGTTAAAGCTCTTGTCTTAACTCTATTCCAACTTTTGCTATGAATATAAGTGCTTCGTTTAAGATTCCTAGTACATATGTTCAAATAGAGAAATAATAATTTTAGCATCCAACAGTAGTTTTGATGTGTTTAGTTAATTTAAGATAGTGAATGTATAATTTAAAAGTCATAGGATGTCACTAGCTAACTAAAAACCCATCTCCATTTCCACTAAATATTAAAGATGCTATATTTCTCCTCTAGTAAAGTAATATTATTATTTATGAGATGCAACTATGTCTTCACAAGACTAATTTAAATATACAGATAATATGTCTATACAATTTGATTGTGATATTTCTTTAAAATAATGCATCATTATGTGTTTAACAATAGATTATCTTGGAAGTTCTCTGGGAAAATAAATGGTATTAAATCAAGGAGAATTATAAACTATTAAAAATGTTATTTTATCTAGATCCAAACTAAATGATAAGAATTTATTAAAATAATTTAACTAACAAAGCAGATCATTTCACATGTTAATGTGAGTCTTGAAATAAAAAGAATGCCCTGCTCAGGTTACATCATCCCAATATGCCAAGGTTGTAGGTTCAATCCCTGGTCAAGGAATATCTTTATATATTAAAAAAAACAGAGACCACTATGATGCCCGCTGCAGCCTGTGAACCAGCCTGATTGGGGGGTGGGGTCAGCTGGCCAACCTCCCGAGGCCCCTCCCCCCAGCTGGCCCCACCCCTGATTGCCCCCCTACCACAACATGGGGCAGGGTGGCTGGCCAATCTCCTGAATCCCCTCCCTCTGGCCAGCCCTGCTCCTGATTGCACCCCCACATGTCAACATCGCCCCTCCCCAACCCGATCAGGGGCAGGGTTGGCCAGCCAACCACTTGAGAGCCATCCCCCTAGCCAGCTCCACTCCCATTCGGCCTCCCCCACACACCAATCGGGGGTGGGGCTGGCTGGCCAACCTTCCACTGTCTCCTCTTCCCAACAGGCCCAATCCTGATCTGCCCTGATTGGGGTTGGGCCAGCTGGACCCCACTCGTGCACGAATTCCTGCACTGGGCCTTTATTATAAAAATAAACCAATAAATGCATAAATAAGTGGAACAACAAATAGATCTCTCTCTCTCCCCGTTCCTAGTCTCTCTTTCTAAAAATCAATGAATAACATTTTTTTTAAAACCATTATTTCCATAAGACAAATGTAATAATAATACTGCACCATCAGTAACTTCCAGTTGAGCTTTTGCTAAAATGCTTCCTGCCACAGTTAGGGCCTGGCAAATGTAGTAACCCGCATCTGATCGTTGAATGTTGGTGATCGTGAGGTCTCCGGTTGGTGACACAGAACATCTGCTATTGGGCTGCTGTGGTTGGTTTGGGAAAAGCAGGTTCTGTGGAAGCAAACACAATCTCATCAATATTCTTTTCCCACTTGGAAGGAAAATTACACTGACTATAGCTATTGCAGTTATGGGAATATGGTTGGAAAAGAAAATACATAGGTTTAATAATAAAACATAGTGTTGAAATAATTTAATGGCTTATAGTGAGTTTCACTGAGAAACTTTGCAAATGATGGAAAAATAATATGCTCTAACAAGTCAGCATGCTCTAGTTGAAGGCAAAATCATCTTTAATAAAAAATAAGTATCTTAGCAATTTCATCTTCTCCTAACTTTCTGATAATTACTTCATATACTAGTATTTGAAACATGGTTTGCTGGTCTATGAAATGGGCATAGTAATGCATATTTAACTCAACTCATAAGAAAGTGAGGATCTGGAATGAAACATTAACTATGCATACATTTTATACACTGCACATTACTAAAGAATACAAAATATATTTTCTGCTGATCATCCTATCTTATAAAAGAATAATATGCAAATTGACCATCACTCCAAGACACAAGATGGCCGCCCCCATGTGGTCAAAGTTGGTTGCTCCCATGTGGACACAAGATGGCCGCCACAAGATGGCCTGCAGGGGAGGGCAGTTGTGGGCAGTTAGGGGTGACCAGGCCAGCAGAGGAGAGCAGTTGGGGGAGACCAGGCCTGCAGGGGAAGGCAGTAGGAGGTGACCAGGCCTGCGGGGGAGGACAGTTAGGGGTGACCAGACTGGCAGGGGAGGGCAGTTAGAGATGGCCAGGCATGCAGGGGAGGGCGTTTAGGGGCAATCGGGCCAGCTGAGGAGCAGTTAGGCAACAATCAGGCTGGCAGGGGAATGGTTAGAGGGTGATCAGGCTGGCAGGCAGAAGCAGTTAGGGGCAATCAAGCAGAGGCAGGCGAGTGGTTGGGAGCCAGCAGTCCTGGATTGTGAGAGGGATGTCCGCCCACCCATTTAGGCCCTAAAGGGGTGGTCGGACATCCCTCAAGGAGTCCCAGATTGGAGAGGGTGCAGGCTGGGCTGAGGGACACCCCCCTCCCCTGTGCAGGAATTTCATACACCGGGCCTCTAGTTTTTAAGATTTGATGATATTATCAGAATTTCTCCTAAAGGTGTTACTAAAAAATGTGTGACTGAGACTGATGTAGAGCCCAATCTACTTGTGCTGTAAGGTTTCTACATAGTGTAAGAGCCTCAAAGTGAACTATGAACAAATGCTGCAGACTAAGCAGGATTAATAGGCAAATCAAAGAAAGTAAAAAGAAGATAAAGACTATTTCTGAAATATGTATGCAACTTAAAAAATTTCATAATAATACTTTCTTTTAAAATTTTAGTTTACTATATATCTCATATCAAATATAAGCAGCCTAATCATAAGCTTTAAAATGTTTTCATATGAGATCAGGGATATTAACTGCCATGACCTATGTTGCTTTACTGTTACTCAATTAAGAAAAACATTTGCGTGTAATAAATTCTATTGAGATATATTTCCAAGATGGATTATAAATATGAATATATCAATTTTATGTTGTATTTATTTACAAAACAGACATTATAACCCTATGTGATCTGTTTCTCAATATAGTAATTTTCCAGGTTTGTAATTAAACAGTTTCAATACATTAAAATAAGAAGATAATAACATTCAATTAAAGGCATAAGATACATTTCACCTTAAAATGTTTTTACCCTTGAAGTAATACTAACGGAAGAGGATAAAATAGGGTATTAACACTTTTCAATTAGGCTAAATGACTTTAATCCTGAGAATGATGTCCTACTTTAATTAGAAGCTCTTCTCTTTATTGCAACATGATGGATGTCCACTTTATTAGATTCAAGTGTGACACCATAAGCCCACTTTACATAAACATTACCATGTTGTTAAACCCTTTCTAAAAGAAGTGATGTTTGCTACCATGTCAGGAGCATAATTTCAAAATGCCATTGCCCTGTTATAAAATTTGTATTACTATATAAGGATAGACATTTTTATCATATGAAACATCATTTGCGAACAAGCTAATTCTCTCATGGAATCCAGATATATTACTGAAATAAACCATCTGAAAGAGAAAGGGTCTAAATTTTAAAACCACTTGAAAATGATACAATAACTCAAAGTGTGCACTTTCCTACAATTAGCCATTAGAATACTGATTTACATAGCACTAATATTAGATGGGTTTAATTCTCTCTGGGATCTCTTCCTCTACAATGTAATATTAGTCCACCTTCTAAATGATTCGTTGACATGGAAAATGACATATGATTGAGGTTAACCCATCATCTTTTATTCCCTGCTCGCATGACTTAGGCAAAAGATAATGGATTATAAGCAAAACCCAGAATTTTACAGAGCTCTTCTTGCTTTGAAGTGCCCGGGTATCCTATTAGTGCTAATTGGCACTATCAGCACATATTGAGGAATACAGACCATTAAGTCCAGGCTCTTAACTCTCTGTCTTCTGAAGTATTGTCATAGATCACTGCAAAAATTGGATACTGGAGATAGTAAAATCAATTTATTTTTCCTGATACCCAATTCATGATTTGAAATTTTACAATCTGCTCCAACACTTCTCCTCTCTCTCTCTCTCTCTGATGTGAGCAAGACAGGTAGAGAAGGGAAAATAAAAACACACCTAAGATAATAATCAAATCAGATAATCTAACTGGAAAATTTAACATCTCTGGAATTACATAATAATTTGTCAAATAACAGAAAAAGAAACGCTCTGAAATTATTTGATCATTACTTTTTTCAGCACCATTAAAACACAATGTAGCATATTTAAATATCATGTTTATTTGGCCATGGGAACAAAGCACATTTTATGCAATATCTTATAACCTGGAGCTATTTCAGGTCATGGGATTGACACATGATATAGCTTATCTATATAATAACAAAACATGCTATAATGGTGTTTGACACGATACATGGATTTAGAGTGTAGATTTGCCACAATAAATAGTTTAACATCGTGTTACCTATATCGTTTATAAATAAATAATGTATTTATCTCCTGGCCCCAGACTTCTCAGGCTTTGTGTGGATCTGGGAGCAGAGGGGACCAGAGTGGTGCTGAGCCTCTCCTTGGTCTTGGACTACAGTGTCCAGGCAGAGGAATACCTCAGGTCCTGCAGCCTTCACCTGCCATTGCAGCCAGGACTCAGTGGGAAGCAGGTGCATTCTGCATTTTCCCATTTCTAACCAGATGTTAGAAATAACATCTTGTGTTGTTGTTGTTTTTTTTTAAAAGAACTGAAAGATTAGGAGAACATGTATATCTTTTTTTAAAATATATTTTATTGATTTTTTACAGAGAGGAAGGGAGAGAGATAGAAACATCGATGAGAGTGAAACATCGATCAGCTGCCTCCTGCACGCCCCCTACTGGGGATGTGCCCGCAACCCAGGTACATGCCCTTGACCGGAATCGAACCTGGGACCTTTCAGTGCGCAGGCTGACGCTCTACCCACTGAGCCAAACCGGTTTCAGTGAAATAACATCTTGTTGACCTTCATAATATGTAAGGCACTTTACTATATACACTAACTAAATTATGACATCTCTATTACTTATGTGAAGTAAAATGTATTAACCTCTTATTTTAGGTTAAAAAAAAATTCAGTAGAAATAAATAGTGCTGCAAAGATTGTGCATTCACAAGAGGGAAGAATGGCTTTAGAATTATTTCCTTTTACTGTGTGTGTGTGTGTGTGTGTGTGTGTGTGTGTGTATGTGTGTGTTATAACTAAGGTCATGTTGTTTAACACCAAGTCTAGAGTGTGTGATACGTTTATCCAAAACCAAATTTTAAGTGAAGAATTGAGGAACTCTATGTGTAGATATCAATTTTATAGTTACAAAGTGATTTTTAAAAATATAGGAAATAAAGCCTGGAACAATTCCAATGTTAGAAAAGGGAGTGGTCAGCACTTTATATTATCTTCCCATCACTAATTTTACACCCCACAAATCACAGGGGAGTGACTGCATCAGGTGCATTCAGGAAGGGAGGAAAGACAATTTGTCCATCCAGGTCAAGTTGATAAAACTGCTAGTTTGGGGTGGAACAGGAATATGTAGGAGCCCACAAGAATTAAAAAGACCACTGAGGGAACTTCCTGATGCCTCTCTACCCAGATGATCATGCCTGAATTCTGAGCAACAGGTTCTCTTAATAAAGGCTGTAGCCGTTCCCCATATCAAAATCAAAGGTTTTAAATTTCCTGAGACTTTTAATCATGGTTGCCATTATTCCTCAGAAAAGTCTTCCAGAACTTGGCCAAACAGCAGAAGGTGCCGAGGAGGAGCACTGGTGGGCTTCTTTCTGAAAACTACATGCCTCCTTGGCAATCATCCTGGGATATCTAGAAAAAATATCTCTAAGTCCTTCAGGAATGTACAGATATGAGCTTAGACAAAGAACCCAATTTCTGATCTGGTTGAAGCTGGAAATTCCAAACATAACCTCAGCACCTAGTGGCTGAGTGTTCATCACAGTTGGGACCAAGTCTTAAATGAGAAAAGTTGTGCATTCATTTGAATGTTAGCAGAGAATCTGAGAAGCCTGCTGCTCAGAGAGGGTAAACCAGTGCACAGCAAAGACCAAAGTGTTAGTTACTTCCAGTTGTAATGTATTATTGTCTGTAAAACCCTACTGTGAAGAAATCCAGAAAGGATGATGGAACAAAATATTTTTTCCCACATTTAAATGGAAGCATGCTTAACTTAACGATAAAGAAAAAGTTATTTATACTATTTACCTAGGAAAGGTAACTGAAATTTGTTTCCTGGTCATTTAATAATGGAAATGTATATTGACAGGATATTCTAAGTGCTGTGTATTGTCTCATCATTACAGGGAAGTTCAGTGCAAGAAAACTAAATGACTTTTCTGTTCAGACAGTCTAAATAGTGACAGGTTTTGGTTAGAATTTAAAGATCGTTTGGTTACACGGAATTGTATTTATTCTATATAAGATATAGAAGTTTAGAAAATCAACACTGGAACATCTAATTCCCACTTATTTTAGAATGAGTTGGATCCTTTTTTAGAAACAACATCAATTCAACATTGATAACAAGAAAGGCAAGGCAAACTTTGAGGATCCCCGAAGACAGGGGGGTTCACAGAAGCAGTTGATGCTCACTCTTACCTGGCTGCCTTCTTTCTGCCAAAACACAGCTGGCTGTGGATTTCCTTTAGTCTCACAGGGAAATGTCACTGTTCGACCTTGTGCAACAATCTGATCTCTCGGCCTAACCACAAACTGTGGAGGAGCTATAATTTAAATGGAAAGAAAGCGTGTAAATATAAACTGTTGAGAAAGAAAAATGTAACCAAAAGGACAATCTGGTACTAAGTGGATGGCTCAGTGCCAGACAGAGGCTACAGTTTTTTACTTACTTTTAAGCATTTCTCATAAACAATGGGAAGAGGAAGAGAGTGTCCTATCACACGTGAGGAAAGAAGTAAAAGTATTAGTAAGCACATTTGAAATGTTGTACATTGTAAATTCATAGGCCATAAGGTTGCATGGAAAAATAGATTTTTATGATAGTCTTACTTTTTTCAAAATTTGTTTGAGAGAGAGAGTTAGAGAGAGAGAGAGAGGTAGAGAGAGGTAGAGAGAGCAAGAGAGATAACATTGATCAGTTGTCTCCTGCAGGTTCTTTGACTGGAGATCATACCCCAAACCTGGGTATGTGCCCTGACCAGGAATCAAACTCGCCACCTCTTGGTGTACAGGATGACGCTTCAACCAATTGATCCACCTGGCCAGGGAGATATTCTAACATTTTTAAAGAAAAATATGATTTCCCAATTTGGTTTTGTGTTTGAATAGATAGAGATAGAAACGAATCACTCCATTACTCAGACATCTCCTCTCTGTGAAGCCAGTCTATTGACAAATATTGCTTGTTTTTGTAATATTTGCAAGACATGGTACTAGGCACAGGGATACCAGAGGGATTAAATATGAGATTTATTCTCAATGTGCTTATATTATAGAACTGAAGAATTGAAGTGTTGAAGACATTGCAAAATTGATGAGATGCAGGTTACATACAAAGATAAAAATATTACAAATAAATGTATGCACGTGGTTGATTCTACTTAATTCATTTCTAGTAAGCATCAATCAGATAATTACTATGTTCCCCTTCTCGGCACTAAAGATGCACAGAGAAAAAGCATTGGTCACGCAGCCATCAAGAAACTCATAGTTTAATGGAAAATATAAAACAAAACATAAAACGTAATGTCAACAACAACTGCAACCCTAAAACAACAATTATCTAAAACTATGGTAAATTCTATGGCAGAGGTTCCCTCTATAACTTACATATAGAACACAATAAATGGGACAGGACATCAGGAGGGAGGGGTCCCTTTTGTCCTGGTGGCTGTGGAAAGCTTTGTGTGAGAAGTAAACCTGACGGGGGTTTTGAGGACCAGGTTGCATTTAGATAAGTGTAGAAATGAACAGTTCCAAGCTAAGAGCTTACTGAGCAAAGTGCAAGCAAAAATGCACCTAGTGTACAGCAGGAACGGAGGGCCCAGATCTGCAAACCTTGTGGGCTACAAAAGACAGATCTGGACCCAGTCTAAGAATGTCCTGAGAAGCCAAACCAGCTTTTGACTCTTTCTAAACTGAGGAGAAACAAATGCAAAGCATAACTTTGGGAGCTTTAACCCTCTAATAAATATAGGATAGCTTTTGAGGAAAATATATTGGTCAATAAAGTAGGAAGACTAGTAAAATGGTGTAGGTGAAGATAAGAAGACCTAGACACAAGTAACTTCAATAGAAAAGAAAATAAGAGGGGTTGGGGGAAAAATTACCAAGAAAATTCAGATTTAAATTGGGGGCTAATTATAAAGTAGACAGTTAAACTGGAAGTTTCAATGAGGACATCTTCTTCACACCAAAACCATTCCTATTAAAGAAAAACAGCATGCTCATGCAATGTTTTTTTTCTAATCATCTGTTTTCACTTTAACTCTTTATTCATGTTTGAAAACTGAAGAGCAAGAAAACACTTTAAAATCAATTCTAGTTTTTAGAACCTGGTGTACATGGCAACAAACCTGAAATCTGAATTCTAAAAAAGTCTAACAATAATTGACATTCACTCAGTAAAGGCCTTTACTCAGAATCTATCAGTCCTTCAGGAGTACATATGTGCAGGTCCAAGAACAGAGTAAATGTAGGGCAGCCTTAAACACACAGCTGGTTACTCATTCCTAGAAGAATGCTAACATGGAAACAGCAGCAGCATTTTTTCAGAAAAGTCACTGAGAGCTGTGGTGACTTATTTTTTGGTGTTCAATATACTGCCTCCTAATTCACCACATTCAACATATCCCAAGTGTTGGAAGCTGCCCATTGCCTTCACTAGCAGAGAGGTGTGGACAAGGAACCAGGAAGGCTGGTCAACCTTGAAGGCTCTGGCAAGGGTCAGAGCCATGCACCCACTGTCTAGTTGAGACAAAGGGAGCTGAAGCAACCTCCACCTTTTAGTCTTATGTAAATCTTTGCCAATGAGCTATTATTGGAATTGCCTGCCTAAGGGCTATGGGTGGATCCCAAACCTGAATATAAGGGATGGCAAGGCCAGAGCAAAGCATAGTCCTCTCTTGGGCTTCTGCCTGGCCCCCAATTCCTAAATTAATATTTTCTTGCCTAGTCTCTTTCATTTGCGTGTGGCCTCCTCCAGACCCCAAACCCTGAATCTAAACCCTAAACCACGCAGAACATGGGGAGGACACCCGCAACTGACAGCCCAACGTGGGGTACTCTCACCGAAGGACAAAAGAAATACATCTACTAAGTGAAATTTCCTATAACTATGGATAACAGAAGACTCCTTTCAATAGGATGAACTCAGACTTAGGGTCTGTTGGAACATGTGGTCTTGTATTTTCAGAAAATTACTTGCTTCTTATAAATTTTTATACAATTCCACTGAATTAGCAGATACATTTATTTATTTATTTATTTGTTCTATGCTTTCTAACAAGAATGTTAGCTTAAATCAGTGTTACAAAACTATGTTAGGAATAACTCTTAAACACTACAGTACCCATTTTTCCAGTAGAGGTGTGAAGCCACCAGATGTTTATACCAAAAAAGACTTAAGATGGGTCTCTCTCATCTATAATATCCAACAAGATTACATCTATAAAGAAAAAGTTAAGCCTGGCCGGATGGCTCAGGTGTTGAGAATGTTGTCCTGTACACCAATAGGTTGGTCCTGGGTTGGGGGGCTTACGGGAAGCAAACTGATCGATTTTCTCTCTCACATCAATGTTTCTCTCTCCTCTCTCTCTCTCTCTTTCTCTCTCCTTTCTCTTTAAAATCAATTTAAACAAACCACATATCCTCAGAAGAGGATAAAAAGTTAAAAGTTAATGTATAGTTACTTACTTCTTAGTAATCCTATGGGAAACAAGTTAAGTGACAATACAGACAGCAAAAAGTATTGAGTAATATGTCTTCCATCTCATTATAAAAAAGTAAAAAATCAGTATAGTCAAAATCAGTTCACAATTTTTAATAACAGTCACATACTCAACTTATTAGTTCATTTGTATTGCTTTGAACCAGAAACAATTTAAATTGTCTCATATGACTCATCATTAAAACCTTAGAGCCCAGAGGAGCTATAAAGTCCTTTATATTTAATTTTTAAAATGTAAATACACATTGAAATAATCAAATGAAACAGCAAATTAAAACAATGCAAACAGATATTATAGTTTTATAAAATACATTTTCATTGATTTCAGAGAGGAGGCATCAGGAGGGAGAGATAGAAACATCAATAATAAGAGAGAATCATTGATTGATTGCCTCCTGAACGATAGGGGATTGAGCCTCAAACCTTGGCATGCGCCCTGATAGGGAATCAAACTGTGACCTCCTGGTTCATAGGTCAACGCTTAACCTTTGAGCCACCACAGCCAGGCATTTTTTATAGTTTTTATTTAAAAAAAAACACATATTTTTATTGATTTCAGAGAGGAAGGGAGAGAGAGAGAGATAAAAACATCAATGAGGAGAAGGAATCATTGATCGGCTGCCTCCTTCATGCAGGAGTCTGCACCCCGGGCACGTGCCCTTGACCAAAATAGAACTTGGGCCCTTCAATCTGCAGGCCAAAGCTCTATCTACTGAGTCAAACCAGCTAGGGCTATTTTATAGTTTTAAGTATGTCATGCTTACTCTGCATCTATCATAGTAAGATTACCATCTGCACTATAAATATAACTACAGTCTTCCTTAAGTTAGATTTTTGAAGTTTTCAAAAATTTTATGGTAGATAAGTGCTTTTGCAAATGCTCTTGGAATCCAGATCCTACAATTTTAGCACAGTCCTTAAAACACAGCCCCCAAATATGAACTGGTGAAAGATCACATCTCTGCATCTACTTATTTCAAAGAATAGGATTCACCCATTTATTCATTCAAAATGTATTAATTGATTCAAACTATGAGAAAGTCTGCTTGATACAGGGGATGAAAAGCCAATTAAAAAACAATGTTCTGGCCAATGGCAGAGATTTCTAAGTAAATAAATAAGTAAAAACAAATACAGTAGAGTATGATTTGTATAATCGAAAAATGCAGAGGGCATTGGGGAGGAAAACATAGAAGAGCAGCAAATTAGAACAGGTGATAAGGAAAGAAGAGGAAAGATGTCAAGAGATGGCCACACTTGAGTTGTGTTTTGATGCACTTTTGAAAATTCACTAGAACAGGAGTAAGATTGGGATAAAGAGAAATAGACATAAGACCAGTGGAACTGGATGCATTAGGGAGTGTAAGAATAAAATCAGAGGTGCAGAACTAATGTAAGTAGGAACAGACAATTTCTGTTAAAGGACCTTCAATTTTGTCCTGAAAATTATGGAGATTTGTTCAAAGATGTTTATGCAAGAAAGATATAGCAACACGTGTTTGAGAAAAAAATGCTACTTAAAGGAGTACAGGTTGGAAAACCTTATCCAGATGGGCAAAATATTCAACTGAAAATTTCCATCATCCTATATACTAAAGAGCTAATATGTTAATTAGACTGAACAGCAGAACAACCGTCCAGATGACCTTCCAGACCACTGCCCTGACACAGCCGGGCTACAAGGGCCGGCCAAGGCTGGGGGGCTGCAAGGACCGAGCTCCTTGCATGAATTTTGTGCATCTGGCCTCTAGTTCATAATAACATTTCATCAGAACTCTTAAAGGACAAAGGAATTCTGCAATGTCATAATGTAATATTTACCACTAATAACATAATCTAAAAACACCAGGAAATTATAGTTTCTTGAGTTTTTAACCTTTCATGTTTTATTTATTTATATGGTACTGTTTTTTTCAAGTTATTATAAATACACTGCATTTCTAATGTACCATATGGTTTCTTGTCACCAGAACTGAAGCCACATTAACCTTCCTGGAACTGGAATCACTGTACAATTTTTAAAACTGAAACATTAAGATATTATGAATATGTATGAGAATTTACATGGTGTCTAGAAATGGAATAACTGGGTGATGAGGAATGTGTATCTTCAACATTGTCCAACTGCTCTCTAAGGAGTATACTTATTTATGATCTCCCCAGCAGTGGTTAAGAATTCTTGTTGCTCCATATTCTTGCCAACATTTGATGTGATCATAACTTTTTTTATTTTTTCTGGTATAACTTGGTACTTTATTGTGGTTTTAATTTATATTTTATTGATTATGATGAGATAGGTTATCTCTTAGATGTTTATTTTTGTTTGTTCAGGTTATCTTTGTGAATTGACTATAATTTTTGCCACTTTATCTTTTTTAAAATTGTGTTTTCTATTTATAGTTGATTTATAAGAGTTCACACACACATACACATGCACATATATTTACTTACATATATATTATGTATTATAATTTTTTATGATTGTACAAATTTTAATCATCTTCTCCCAATCTGTAACTTGACCTATTATTTGAATTATTTTTTAAAAGCTTTATTGAAGTATAATTTGTATATCACAAAATTTATTTATTGAAAATATAAAGATTGATGTGTTTTAGTAAATTTATGACTGGATAACCATTGCTACAATCCAATTTGGGAGCGCTTTCATCACCTCCAAAAATTTCCTCTTGTCTATTTTTAGTCAATTTCACCTCCCAATCCCATAGAGGTTTTCCTTTTTTGTTGCTAAATAGTATTCCATTGTGTGGATATATACCACATTTTATTTATTCATTCACCCTTTGTATTGTTTCCAGCTTTTAACTATTGTGAATAATGTTGCTATGAACATTTGTGTATAAATTTTGAGGTCAATATATATTTTGATGTCTATTTTATGGATATTCCAGAGTGGAATTGCTGACTGCATTTAATTCTGTGTTCAAATTTTGAAGAAACTGCCAAATAGTTTATAAAATGATTGTAACCCTTTTGCATCCCCACTAGCACTGCATTTTCTAAATAGGCTGATGACTTGAATGGTGGGTACATGGAGAAATGATTTCTCCTAAGATGTGTAGTCACTAAGGTTATCTGACTAATTGTTTTTCTTATTTTAACTTTTATGCTGGCTTCCTAAGGATCATCCCTCTGCCTGCAGATCTGAGTGGTCAACCTGGGATTTATGCAGAGCTTGTGCTAGACTGTGCCAGGTTCTCCCTGCCCTGGTGGGTCCGAAAGTCATTTAGACTTGCAGCCAGTTCTCACATCTCCCTTGGTTTATCTCCAGGGATCTCCCTTGCACCAGTCTCTAGAATTGTAGCCACTGAGGTGTGTGTGGGAAGTGTATCTCAGCTCTTACCCAGGACATCTAAGACTGCAATCTGAGGCTGGCGAGCTGCTGGCTTTTCCCCATTCATGGCTTTTAGCTGGAAAAGCCCTGGGTGTTTGCTCCCCATTTCACCCTTCAAGCACCATCTGAACTGAAGGACTCCTGTGGCAGCAAAGCCTCTGGTTATACAGCCATCTGAGCACTGGCAAAACTCCAATTACTTTTCCTTCCTTCCTTCCTTCCTTCCTTCCTTCCTTCCTTCCTTCCTTCCTTCCTTCCTTCCTTCCTTCCTTCCTTCCTTCCTCTTCTTTATTTCTTTCTTTCTTGATTACTAACCAAGTGGGACAAGAAGATCACATATCCCTGCTATTCTCACCCAAAATTCAAACAGCTTTTCAAGAAGAAATGTTTTCCAAATCATTTAAAAATTAAGATATTAAATAATTTAACATAGCAAAAGATTTACAGAGTAGTCAACCTCAGAAAATGTCCATTCATTCCTATTGACTTTTGAAGTCGACTATAAAAACTGATGGCATCAATCACTTTTACTTCTATAGACTCTATCTGCAATCTTCTGTGATGGGATATCAGATGGAGGAATTTAGTTTTGAGGTTTTGAAATGAAAACTGCATCAATAATTCTTCTGATAACACTTCACAGTTCCAGTATTTCTGCCAGGTGGCAATGAAAATGGTTAGAAAGTCAGTACTTGGCTGATAGCACCAGTGGGAGGGAATAGGCAGATAGGAGGCATTTTGTCAACACAGCTCAAGGGCACACAGTGTGCTGTACATTAAATGGAGTTTCTGTGATGGCTCTCATTGAATATAAGGAAACATGATTAGGTCCTCATGATGACAATTCAAAACACACATTTAGACCCAATGTGAATTACAGAGGTTGAGTTACAGCTCCAGAAGAATATGCCAGTTACAGAAATGGCAATTCTGTTATGTACACCTAAGACAAAAGATTATAAAATACATATTTATATCCTCTCTAAAACCCCAAAACATGAGAAGAATCTTTTGTAACGATGATGTAATAACCTACTTGCTTAATCTGTTAAATGATTAGATCTTACTGCTGCAGCCATAACAAGAAATGAGATAAAGAATACAGAGTAGCACAATTCAGTGTCCAATCATCACAACTTAAGAACAATAGCTCTATTAAAAAGTATGTTGTGTGATTTCTAGAGAAGTAGACCTAAATATGGAAAGGTCAGTTAAGATCAGAGGTCTGGTAGTATTTCCTTGAAATGGTTTTTGAGATTTAAATACAATGTGCAGTAAATTAGATTTAATTTCTGCTAAATTATGCTTTGATACTGCATTCAGCCCAAGCTGGCTTCAATCAAAGTCATGCTACAGCTCTGTTATGCTAATGCCCACTGGTGAGAGTGAGTGGGCGATATGGAAATCAGTTGGCTGAACATGAGTAGAAAGTATAGGCCAAGCATGAGGTGTGCTTGGAGATGAGGGGATGGAGGGCCCTAAAGGTTAATCACATCATGTTCAGAGTTGTTCTTTATGGGAAAATGTGACTTTCTATGGCAAGCATGAACACGGAGCCAGTCATGCACAGTTGCATACATTACTGTGTGACAGGATGGTTGCAGATACACTTAGCGGCTCTCTTTCTTTGGCTATAATGTGCCTGAGTGAATGGCTTCTTATTCTGTAATAATAAACATTTTGCACTTTGTATCTTAAACTCAAGTAGAAAATAACTTCTTGTGCTATGTAATATTTTTTTATTGTTAAATTCTGATACACTCTATAAGGAAAATTATAGAGTACACTCTTCCATCATTTGCTTGTGTGAAAGATTTGCTGACTCATAAATTGCTTAATACAATAACAATAATTAAGATTAATTGATTGTTTATTAAGTGCCAGAGAGTGTGTTAAAACATCCCCAAATATCATTTTATTTAATATTCAAAGAGCCCTATGTCTTAACTGCTACCATTTAGTTGTGAAGACTAGTAAACGGAGTCCTAGAAAGGGTGCACAGTGTTTTTAAAGATTAAATCAATAGGTTGGAAGTCAGGTTTGATTTCAGGTCCATCTGATGCCATAATTGGAACTCTTAAACGCTGAGCTACTACATTAATTTTTTTTCATTTCAAACCATGATCTGACTAAGAATTTGTTGGGTCTAGTTCTGAAAAGAAGGATGAAAATTATATGGTATGAGTTTTAATGTGGTATAATATTGTTAAAATTATTATGTTTTTTCCTGAAATTGCTTTCATTACTAACATATAAAACCTATGATCTTACTCCCTCTGTAATACCTATAAATACAACCTTCCTTAAGCATACTTATTACCAGTAATTCTTGATTCAAAAGCTGACAGTCCTTTTTCTATTGCTTGTCATTGAAATGCTTACAAATTATTCTCCTCAGTGTAGCATTTTGGCTTCCGTCAACTGACCCAAGATTTTACCATTCTGACACTCGTCCCCAAACTAACTTCAGTGTTTCAGCAGGCCAGCCTACTTCCCATCACTCACATATGTATTTGCTTGCTCTTGCTATTAACCCATCTTGATATCCATTATCCTTTGATCCACCTTGTCCACAATGATTAACCTGAACACACTCTAATCTTGTACTTCCTTGTGTTCTTCCTACTTAAAGGTACTGGCCCTTGCTTTGCATAGTCTTGTTTCTCTATCCCTCCCTCCCTCCCCATATGTGTTTCACTTCCTCAGTTCAAGTTGTAAGCACTTACTGGTTTGGGATGCGGTCTACCATTCTGCATTGAATTGTGCCTTCATTTGGCCTGAACAAAGCCCCAAAGAGTGAACCTTAAACGAATGCCTTGTAACAGGAGTTTTAAAAAAATAATTATTGATCTAAAGCAAATATTCAATTTTCCCCCCATCTCATCATTCAGAAGAATATGACACATTCCCACCAGTGATAGTGACTCACCATTGTAATAATTTGGGTGGAAGGATGGCAAAGAAAATATGTTGTTTGGAAAAATATTCTGATTCTGATATATCCATCTGTAGAGAGTTTCCCCCACCCTGAACTGAAAATTTAGGCCACAAAGACTGTAAGTGAGTAGTCATCATTCCAGAGTGACAAAAATGATATAGAAAAATACAGATATTGTGTAACAACAAGTCTAGAAAGTCCTACCAAAAATTAGTTAATAGGCATATCCCATAGAAAAGAAATGGCTAACAAAAAGTCATTTCATTAAAATGCAGGGTGAGAAATGAATATTTACTCAGTTTATAATCAAAACAGTGTGGCTTCTAATTGGTAAATGATTATTTGTTCCTTCAACTTCTTTAATTCTATTTAGTTTTTACTATTTAACACTTCACTTGATTTCAAAAGTATTTCTGTTAATAATATTGGAAATGCATAATGTCATAAAATACTTTATTTGAAACTTATTAACATGTAATTCATTTCACAGGAAGCAATGCATTTATAATGGAAAATATAATTTAGGAATATAGGATTTAAAATTATTATTTTTATAAAGCCAATTTAATCATGTTTTATTCACTTGTCACTATTTTCAAGGAATATGAATGATTAAATTGCTAAAATTCCTATCGTTCCAGTTGACCATTTTCTTACTGAGTTCATAGCAATAACTCCTCTGAATGAGTGATATGTTTCTTTCTTGGCCAGAACCTCATATTTAGCTATTACTAAAAATTTTTTGTTCCATAATAAAAACAATA
The DNA here is from genome assembly GCA_026230045.1 of Corynorhinus townsendii. Lineage (NCBI taxonomy): Eukaryota > Metazoa > Chordata > Mammalia > Chiroptera > Vespertilionidae > Corynorhinus > Corynorhinus townsendii. The sequence continues at coordinate 100,040,197 of JAPDVU010000002.1, forward strand.
TCTATATCTTTCACTTACTCTCAACAATTGTTTTCCTGATGTTGAAATGAAAAAAGAAAAGTACTAATTTGTTTACTGCTTTCATGAATATGGAAAGTCAAATAAGTGGTCAAAGAAAGTAGAATGACTACAGTGAATCATAGCCCTTGGATTCTTCAATCTATTTGAACTTCTCATTCTACTCTGCACTCAATCCTTGTGTAAGTAGAGATGTTTTGCAACTATACAGCTGTTACTCTACCTTTTTAAATCACTTTTAATGAAATTTATTGGGGAGACTAATTTGAGGGTTTATATAATAGCTAAACCAAAAGTATTCCTGGTTATTCAAAATCTGATAACTAAAGTAGGCCATCAGATTAGTCAGATATATTATACTAGAGGCCCATTGCATGACGATTTGTGCAATAGGCCTTCCTTCCCCTGGCTGCTGGCACTGGTTTTCCTCTGGTACCTGGGACCCAGGCCTTTGCTCCAGCTGCAGTGGAGAAGCCAAGCCTCTTCAGTCTTCACTCGGGCTGGAGCCTTTAGACTTCGCTCCATGCCTGTGTATGCAAATTAACCCACCATCTTTGTTGGGTTAATTTGCATACTCACTCCCGATTGGCCGGTGGGCATTACAGAGGTACAGTCAATTTGCATATTTCTCTATTATTAGTGTACTATAAAACACTATAAGTGGCTTTCTGCATTGACATGTATAGTAACCGTGAAAACAATTTTAAGGAGGGGTCACAAGTACTGAATTTTGGTGGTACCTGTGACACACACAAAACAATCTGCATGCATTTTGTGATAGCAGTTAGTCATTTTATTTAATTTATACTCACATATAATATGCTCTTCTCTGAAAAGTACAGTGAGAATATCAAAATGACATGATTCTATTGTGATCTAGAGAGCAGACAGAATGCCTTTGAAAAGAGTAAAGTCAAATGAGGTTCAAAATATCTTGCACTTTTGGATCTCATAGGCAAGCATATAAAATCACGGTTAGAGTAAACAGCTGTACACACATAGACATTTTGTACTTGGCCCTAACTTTCTTTTGACCAACACATTACTGGCAAACGTAATGATGATAAAATTGTGGTAGAAATAAATTCAGATATCGGTTGGCACTTTAACTCATAACTACTCAATTATTTCATGCAAAAATTTACTGATTTTATTTTGTGTCCAGTTTTGATGGTACTTAGATCTCTGTCTTCTGGATCTCACTGCCAACCAGAGGAAACTCAAATAAAAATAATCAAACATGACATAACAGGATGAACATGATAAGTGTTGAAATTTAGGATGTCCACCATTATGAGAGTAACCTGATTCAGTCTATCTATCTCCAACTGTCAGGGAAGGCATTGAGAGAGAAAAAGAGAGCTAGCCATTGACTTGGTAAGGAAGGAAGGGTGGGAGGCTGTTCCTCACAGAGGAATTCTATATGTTACTAGAGGCCCGGTGTATGAAATATGTGCATAGGGGGAGGTATGCACATATTCCTCAGCCTAGCCTGCTCCCTCTCCGATCCAGGACCCCTTGGAGGATGTCCAACTGCCGGGCGTAAACTGGCAGTCAGACATCCCTCTCACAATCTAGGACTGCTGGCTCCTAATCTCTCACCTGCCTGCCTGCCTGACCACTCTTAACTTCCCCCCCTGTCAGCCTGATCACCCTAACTGCCTCTGCCTGCTGGCTTGATTGCCTGTAACTGCTCTCCCCTGCCAGCCTGATCACCCATAACTGCCCCCCCTGATGGCCTGGTCACCCCCAACTGGCCCCTGCTACAGGCCTGGTAGCCCCTAACTGACCCCCCACCAGCCTGGTTGCCTCTCACTGCACGGCCCCCCCACCAGCCTGGTCACGCCACGCAGTCCCCCTGCTGGCCTGGTTGCCCCACACACCCTGCTATTCGGTCGTTGCATGAGGGCATCCTGACCAATTTGCATATTACTCTATTACTAGTATAGATGTTAGAGATAATGAGGTTTCCAGTGCACCGATGCACACTTATCCTCACCTGGCTTCCCTGCTCTTTGTCGATGCAAGTCAACATGTTTCTGAAACTGAAGGATCATGTTAGTGAAACCATGTATTTTTTCATGTAAAATTGTCTTTCCTGGATTTAGCAAGTCCAATTTAAGCACTAAAGGTTAAATTGAAATAAATGTGAAAGTTAACTCATAAAGTACATTGTATATATAGAGAGAGATAATTTTGAAATGTATTAGATTTCAAATGACTAAAATTGATTTCACTTTAATTATAGGTAAATAGAAAAAAAATCATGTAAATATAGGAAACCAGCTTGAGAGGCAACATGTAAATTTCACAGAAATTCTGAATTATACAAAATTTATAAGTTGAGAACTTTTAGGAAATCTGTCAGAATTTGAAACAGATTCTGAGTTGTAAATCTCATTTTTCCATATTATTCTGTCTTTTACTAATAGTAACTTTGTTTTTCTACTTACTTTCCTGACTAAAATACTATAATAAGAAGACATACAATTTATAAAATAATAAACTTTTGTTTTCTTTAAGGAATTATTGATTCTAAAGAAAAATCGTATTGCTTAAAATCTAATAAATTATTAAATAAAGTAATATGTATTATTCTTTAAAAAAATCTCATTTTTTTTTTTTTTACCAGCAGAAGAATAGTTCAAAGGTGGTAAAAAATATTATTTCTTGATCCTTAATTGGGAAAACTCATATCGTGGTAGAAGGGGATGTAAGTGTGGAGGTGAGGAGGAAAAATCTATAGCTTAACAATGGCTCTTCAAGTAAATGGGGAGAGATGACATACATTTCCACTAACTTAACCTGTCAACTTGCCAGAACTGTCATGTCAGCATCCAGAGAAACCACAAGGGCTGATCACATCCCATTATCTCATATTTTTAGAAAAAGATTGCATAAAGATGCCAATCATAAAAAAGGGGGAAAAAAACTTGCAACCAAGAAACAAATGTACTGATGCTGAGGGCTGCTTAGTTAACGGAATTTTAATATGCAACTGCAATGTTTCTTAATAACATTAATTACACGCTTAGTAAGGCACCATCCTAATTCATTAGTGCCTTCTTTTTGTTGTATTTTATCTCTTACTAGCAGAATGAGGACTATGTGATTGGCCTGTTACCATTAACGTTGCTTAATCTTTTTATAGCCCTATTTAAAGCTGCTTGCATAAACATTTTCTAGGCAAGTATTACCTATGTATGCATATGCGTGTATCAATTAACTGCACCAACATTTGATGTGCCCCTACCACATATAGCGTTATACTAGACCTAGAGGCAACAGAAAGACAAAATAACAATGTACTTACTGACAAAGAACTAATAGTTTTATAAGGCAGATGAAAATGACATCCCAAAAAAATCTGAGAAGCAATGTCATGAGAGAGATTTAAAAAGGCATTAAGATATATGAAACTCAAATTTTAATTTAATTTGGTTTATATTTTCTAATGAATCTTGAGTAACACTTATATGTTTAAATAAGTAATGTAGTAATTTAAATGTCATGATATAATACTCAGGTGTAATGCACATCATAACATATTTGGCAGTATGTGTATCTGTACATATATACATAATGTATATATAATATATATCCATATAATATGTATTTTATATGTAATATATATACACAGACATACATACTATAAAATTATATTATATATATATCATAATAGTTCTTTCTGTTTACAAATTACTCATAAAATTAAAAAAAGATTACTTTGTTAGAGGTATGATGTTAATGCTATTTCTTTTTAAAAAATAGGTAGTAAAATCTCACAAAACTAAGTTCATAATATTGTTTCTAGTCAGATAATTTACATTTTTCTAATACTTGCTATTATAATATTTTAATTTTAATTTTTAATCCCCACTTTAGGAATGTTTATTGATTTTAGAGAGAGACATCAATGTGAGGGAGAAATATTGACTAGTTGCCTCCCATATGTGCCCCAACTGGGGATTGATCCAACAGCCTAGGTATGTGCCCTTAGTGGAAATTGAACCTGAAACCTTTTGGTGTATGGGTTGATGCTTCAAACGACTAAGCCACCGAGCCTGAGCTATACAACTTTGATTTTTTAAAAATAAATCTTTATTGTTCAGATTATTACAATTGTTCCTCTTTTTTCCCCCCATAGCTCCCTTCCACCCAGTTCCCATCCCACCCTCTGCCCTTACCTCCCACCACTGTCCTCATCCATAGGTGTACGATTTTTGTCCAGTCTCTTCCCACACCCCCCAAAACCCCTTTGGCCCCAAGAATTATCAGTCCACTCCCTTTCTATGCCCCTGATTCTATTATATTCACCAGTTTATTCTGTTCATCAGGTTTTTTTATTCACTTGGTTTTTAGATTCACTTGTTGATAGATATGTATTTGTTATTTGTAATTTTTATCTTTACCTTTTTCTTCTTCTTCCTCTTCTTAAAGAATACCCTTCAGCATTTCATATAATACTGGTTTAGGGGTGATGAATTCCTTTAGCTTTTTCTTATCTGTGAAGCTCTTTATCTGCCCTTCAATTCTGAATGATAGCTTTGCTGGGTAGAGTAATCTTGGTTGTAGGTTCTTGCTATTCATCACTTTGAATATTTCTTGCCACTCCCATCTGGCCTGCATATTTTCTGTTGAGAAATCAGCTGACAGTCATATGGGTGCTCCCTTGTAGGTAACTAACTGTTTTTCTCTTGCTGCTTTTAATATTCTCTCTTTGTCTTTTGCTCTTGGCATTTTTATTATGATGTGTCTTGGTGTGGTCCTCTTTGGATTCCTTTTGTTTGTGGTTCTGTGTGCTTCCTGGACTTGTAAGTCTATTTCTTTCACCAGGTGGGGTAAGTTTTCAGTCATTATTTCTTCAAATAGGTTTTCAGTATCTTGCTCTCTCCTCCTCTTCTGGCACTCCCATAATTCAGATGTTGGTATGCCTGAAGTTGTCCCAGAGGCTCCTTACACTATCTTCATATTTGTGGATTCTTTTTTCTTTTTGCTTTTCCAGTTGGGTGTTTTTTGCTTCTTTGTATTTCAAATCTTTGACTTGATTCTTGGGATCCTCTAGTCTGCTGTTGGATCTCTGTATATTATTCTTTATTTCAGTCAGTGTATGTTTAATTTCTAGTTGGTCCGTTTTCATATCCTCGAGAATCTCGCTAAATTTATCGGCCTTTTCTAGAAAATTCTTGAAAAACCTTATAATCATGGTTTTGAACTCTATATCCAGTCATTTGCTTTCTTCTATTTCTTTAATTTGTGACCTGTTTCTTTGTCTCTGCATTTTGGCTGCTTCCCTGAGGTGATAGAGTGACTTTATGTGCTAGGTGTCCTTTGTGTGCTAGGGCCCAGTGGCTCAGGCTCTCCAATCACCTGAGGTGGACACTCTTGGTGCAGCCCTTTGTGGACTGTGTGCACAGTCTTGTTGTAGTTAAGCCTTGACTGTTGTTGGTATCACTGGGAAGAATTGACCTCCAGGCCAATTGGCTGTGAGGATCAGCTGTGTCTGTGCTGGGAGAACTTCTGTGCTGGAGACACCCTTATGAGACAAGACTTGCAAAAGCCTCTGCACTCAGCTTGGATGAGGTGGAGTCTCAGGGCAGAGCAAGTAGCAATGGCTTTGTGGGGCGGGATCCCAGGGTAGAGCAAACCACAATGACTTCCCATCCACCCTGCTTAAGAAACCTCTGGATCTCAGTGCCCCATGGTAATCACTGCAAGCACCTCTGAGAGAAAGCTGCCCTCGAGTTTCGTCCGCTGCCAGACAGTCCAATTTTTCCCTGTTTGAGTCTGGGTCCCCAGAGTCTCACCTGGAACTGGAGTTCAGAGCAGTTGGGAGCTTTTGTCTTCCTCTGGCTTGAAAAAGCCAGCTGTGTACTCAGTTGCCAGCCCTCTCCATGTGTGCACCTCCATACCTCTGCCTTCTGCAGCTCCTGTGAGTCTCAGTGTGTTTTTCTCTTTCCTTCTAGTTGTAGAATTTCCACTCAGCCAGCCTTCCTGTGGTTCTGGATGATGTCCATTTTGTCTTTTCTTGTAGTTTTGAAATTGTTGTGTGATGCAGCAGTTTAGGTTTTTACCTATGCTGCCATCTTGGTTTCTCCCTAAATCTTTGATTTTTAACCACTAAGTTAACATGCTTTATGTTTATTTCATTTGACTTGAATAGACTCCAAAATGAATGAATATTTAATTTTTTATTTATTAGATTAAGATAATGGAGTAAAGACTTATTGCTCACTTTCTTCTATTTAATACAATAAAATAAATGAATAAAATGAAACCACTACCTTAGTACAAACCTCCAAACCCAAATTGTGACGTACCTCTTCCAAAAGTAGTCAAGTCTGGAGGAAAATGAGGAAGTATTGTGACCACCAGCTAGTCTCAATACACACTCCTCTACTGATTTTACAAGAATTATCTGTAATCATTGTGAGAGCCCATTCCATAATCTTTTGATGAGAAAGGAACATCAGGAATCAAGAGAGAGACTTGGTAAATCTGAGACACAGCTTTATAGATAAACAGTTGAAACTTAAAAGTCAGGGGAGAAGGTATTCAAGGAAAGAAAAGGACAAGCCTACTACAAGATTATAAAGTGCCCTCCCCCCGCAGGAGATAAAGAATCTATATCTTCCAATAATTACCCAGGGAAACACATAAATACTTTAGAATAAATAGTTGTTCATAATCTTAATGAAGTTATATGTAACTGGATGTCTCAAAAATAAGAAATAAAGAACTAAAAATGGATAAAGGGACTAAAAGACAAGTGTAGATTAAGAAGTTGTATACAAACGTAGCTAGGAAATGAACAAAAGATCAGATAAAATTAAAGAAACAAACTCTACATTAGAAACATGAAGAAATGATAGTTGGCCTTTAAAAAGTTAGAGAGCTGATAAATAGGCATCAAGACATCATACAATATAAAATAAAAATAATGACTTCAAAATTATTAACATTATTATAGAAAAGTTAATAAATATAGAATTGAGACAAAGGAAAGCCAACTTAAGTCATGTATTTGAAAAAAGAAGAAACACAGCAAATGTACTCAGAAATAAACAGAAGAAAATATTCTTAAAAGCGAGTAAGTTAAAGCATAGTTCTGCAGATTCAAATGGTTTGTTGGGTCCAGGATGACCAGGACCAAGATCTAACCCAACAAGTTGTGGAAGAAGGAACTACATTGGTATTTATATAGTAGAGAGCATCCCAGCCAACAATAAAAATATTCTTTAAGCCTCAGACTTCGTTATAGTACCAGTCATACCAAGACAATGAAACATTTTCCCTAAAGTGTGAAGAAAAGAAAGTATGACTCAATAATGTCATACCTATTCTTTAATTTAGAGGCAATGAACAGACATTGTTAAACACACAAGGCCCTTCCAAGAGAATCACGTCAGGACTAAAACCAGCTAAGCACATGAAATAACCAATACTTGTTTTTTCTTCAAAAATGAACATTAACTTAAGATAGGTTGAATGTTTCACATTATGGAAACTCTGTTGGAATATACAAGACTGTGAGATCCTCAAACTGGTCCTCAGCTAGTCTCTGACCCCCTCTGTTTCTGACTCTTTGGACCCAGCCACTCTCTTATTTCCATCCCTCTCATTCCCACCGCCCGCTTTCTGCTCCCTCTCTTCCTCCTCCTTCCCTGCCGCGGGAACCACCGTCACCGCCTCAGGCCTCTAGCCGACCAGAGGCTGCCGTGCAGCACAGAGTCACCCACCCACCATCCCACAAGCTGCTCCAAACAGCTAAGTGAGATTTCTGTTTTGGGTTGCTCTTCCCTTGTGTATTGTGGGCAGCCAGCCGCCATGTGGCCACATGGTCTGTGGTTTCCATGGGGGGCCGCCATCTTGAAATGACTAGTCCTGCCCCTCTCTGACCACATAGTCTGCTGTGGGGGCCGCCATTTTGAACCACAAAGTCCCGCCCCCACAGGCCCGGCCTGGTGTGGCCACCTGCTGCTGCGCTCTTCCTCCTCTGGCCCACGGCCCGCCTCCTGCTCCGCCACCCCCCCTCCCCTAACGCCTTCTCAGACCCAGTTCCGAGATCCAGTGAACACGGCATTTAAGGTTTTAATGCCTGTGAGGAGCAGGCAGAGTAAGCCCACCTTCAACAGGAGGTGGGTCTGCAAACCCAAGCCTTGCTACCTTGAGGCCAACAGCAGTCATGCATGGTACAAAGGGGACTGTGTGTGGTGGGGGTGCAACGAAAGGATGAACACCATCTGGAAGATTCTTCAAGTGCAGGAATGAGGACCACTGGGCAAAGCAGTGCACCCAGCCCCGGGCTCCAACCAAGCCCTGCCTAGCGTGTGGGAAATTATGCTGTTGTACTCCTCGTCCAGCCTCCCATCATTAGGCCAACCAGCATCTATTTCTTTAATTTGCTTTTAACCCCCTTTCTCATGCATGGTTTCACTAGTCTTTTGCAGAACAGAATGCAGGCGTTCACCAACCAGAAGTTGGGAGAGATCTATCTGGCCCTGAACTCAGAACCTAGCATCAGAATCCTTGAGACTCCGGATAGATGCCCCTAACGACGCCCCCTCCTAGCAGGAAACAGCTACAGAAGATGGACCTTCAGCCCCTGTCCCTGACCTTGCCAGGACTCTCAATTTTTTTATATAATATCACAAAAAGCCTGGAATGTGAGATCCTCCCTCCCCCCAACTGGTGAGCGGAGTTATGACGTCTGCCACAGAGACATCCGGGACATTGAACCACCAATCAGTGTGTGCCCGAGTGCCCTGGGGCCCACCCCTTCCCGTTCCGTCCTGGGCCTAATCCCTTTCTGTTCCTTCCCTTAAAATGACTCTCCACCCACTCATATGTACTGTATTTTCCCTTCTGCAGGGAGCAGTCCTGCTGGGCCCCTTCTCTCCCCCACTTCTCCCCCTCCCCCCCCCCCCCACGGAATAAACCTCCCTTTTAATGTATCTTGGTTTCTGACTCCTGTTTCCTGCGCCTCAAACCTTACAAAGACAAAACAGAATGTTCTTGTTTTAGACTGCTATTTAATCAAAACATAAGGAGCAATGAAAAATGTGATGGTTAAAATAATTAAATGGGACTCTGCATAAAATAGCTAATCAGTGCCAGATGCAGGAAACATTAGTACTTGTAGGAGGGAGATGATTACCACAGGTCATGGGGTAGCAGCTTGTCCGAAGAAGAAAGTCTGCAGGGAGTAAAAAGATAAGTTTCCACCTAAAACTAAGGATGTCTTTTGCAGAAAAGTGGGTCTCAGCATGAAAGGGTCTTATATGATATCTACATGTTTCCCAATTTTTTTAGTTTTCAAGGCAGGGTGCAGTGTGGTGGTGTTGAAATTATCAGTTGCGTTACTCTTTAAGTAATGTCTGTTTTGTAATTTGCCCTAAATGAGTTTTTTAATCACTTTCCACTGAACTTCTTGGTGGCCTCTATAAAATGCTTTAGAGCATATTAAAACAAAACTGCACTTCAAATAGAACTTTCAAAATGAATATATATTTAATTTTTGTATTTGAGCAGCTAAAGGATTTGAAAAATGTATGTTCTTGTAGATTTCTGTTTAGAATACTGGCTGATTCTTTAAAATAATAATAAAGGATGAGGATTTTGCCCAAAACATATTTTTCTCAAAATTTATAAACTCCTGTTTATAAGTATGTGTGGACAATTATATTCTTCTATCCAAAAGAAACATACTTTTGAGTCACAAAATTAGGAAATACTTGGAAGTTTCTCTAAAGTTGTGTGTTGTCAGTTTGCTTTTGATATTTGAAACAAGTGAAGCTTTTCATTCCCACACTGGAGGCAATCAGCACCTAGCATATGGTGCTTGAGATGCTGAACGAAGCAGGGCTCAGCTTCACAAGCAAGGCAGCTGGTAGATTTGCTGGTTCTTTTCCAAATTACTCATCATGTTTTGAATTGCTGCTGGAAAAAATGTGTTGCCCATCTCCAAAATAGATGTTCTTTTTTATTTTTAAGCTTGGGAAAGACTTCCAACTGAAAATAAGACAGATGGGTTTAGGAAGCGAGATATTTGTCCCTATTTAGACCATTTTCTTCTGTCAATTACCTAATCAGAAGTGCTTGTTAAACAACCAAATGAATATTTCAGTACTCACAGTCACCTATGCCCTAGGATGTACTGTTGCTCTTCATATAAAGAGTGCCTCTGGGACAGTAAAAAGTCAAAACCACAAGAAGGGCTGGTGAATTTTTAGTGACCAAAATGACATTTGTCTAGACTTTGTGGTAATCAGTGAATAAGGACTTGGATTAAAGGGTTCATTTTGAGATGTAGAACACACTGAAGATGAGTAAGTGAGATCTGGAGAATGCTCTCTTCCATTGGCAAGCATGTGATTGTCTGCTTTCAGTAAAATCTTCCACACTGAGGATCCTCTACTACATCAAGACTTAGTAGTATTCTTACACTCTCAAAAGCACAGGCCAGAGGACTTTATTCCAGTTGTAAAGTACATAGATTTGCCAATTCTTTAACTCAGATACAGCTCACAGGAGTCATGCATTTGGACAAAAGTCCCGATTTGGAGGTTTCTAATGGTTTCTAAATGTGCCTTCCACACAGACTACCAATTTGCATCTGGCATATAACATAGCCATTAGTTCCTGAATCTATTAGTATTCTGGAATTGGCATATATTTCTAATTTTCATTTGAAAACTTTAGATAGGAACAACTCACTGAATTTTCTGTAAATTTTATATTCTCGGTACCTATATCTTCAGCTGGGTTTTCTCCCCTTTCTGCAGCTTTCACCTTTAAAGTTATTGGTAAGAGATTCAAAGTTGAAAATTTACATAGTCACTAACAAATATTAATATTAATGTAGTTTTCTATTATTTCAATAATTAATTACATTTTACTTGATTTCTATCTTTGGACCTTTCAATAAAAGGTGACATATCTAGAGTTCCTGAATTAAAATTGATGTACAAAGTTGATCTAAAGAAAAAGAAGGCTAATTTATTCATTATCAGCTTCTCCTTTGGTGATCCAATAACAGCATATCCATCATTCAGTTTTCAAAATTAATAGTAGTTGTCAAGTTTAAAGTATAGTTCTTCATATTTCTGAACATTGTCATATGTCATTCGAGATAGATTTATTAAATGACAGACTTTCCCAGAATAAAGTATAATGTGTCAAGAAGCTATTCTTTAGTTCCAGTCCAATGGGAATCTAAGAAATGATTTGAAACAAGAATAAAAAAACAGAAATAACATGACAAATGCATCTCAATACTCTATGGGCATAACAGTTTCTAATCAATATATTTTGTATTTATGAGTTTAAAATATATTGCAAATGATTAACACATTGTTCTATTTGGTGGGGGGACTTTAGAAATAATATAAATCAAGTGGTCATGGTTCATCAGCATAAGGTTACTCTATATAAAGATCTATAAATTAAATGTGATTTTTCCTGTTAATTTGAAGTTATTATTTTATTCTTTCCCATTTACTTCTTAACTTTTGATGCCATAGCATAATGTGCAAAGTTACCACGGTAGTATGAATTCTTATAAATACAAAAAATGAGGCTTAAAAACTATAATATATTCCTCAGTTTTCTAGCAACATCAATAGTAAAAAGCATGACCAATTTTGTTTCAAAAAAGCCTGCCATTTATGGTCAATTAACTGTAAGCCATAACTGTATTTCAAAAATATTAAAATGTGAAAACATGTTTCTCAGAAACTAGGAATATGTTAACAATGTTGGCATAAAAATTCACATAAATTATCAATCTTGAACTAAATTAATTCCTACAGCAGCTTTATAAGTCAGTATTACTCTCTCCGTGTTATAGACAAAGAATATGAGAATCAAGGATCTCTAATAATAAAAGAGTGATATGCTAATTAGACCGGGAGAACTTCTGGAGACCTTCCAGATATCCTTCGGGACAAAGCTGGGAGCTTGGCCGGTCTGCAAACTGCCCCCAAGTGGCCCTCAGCCCCTCATCCAGGCCAGCCACGCCTCCCAGAGGGGGTATGGCCGGCCTGAAAATAGCCCTCAGCCCCTCATCCAGGCTGGCCACGCCCACAGCAAGGACCCCCACACCGATGGGGGCATGGCCAGCCTGCAAACCACCCCAGGCTCCTCGTGCAGGCTGGCCCCACCCCCCAGGGGGACCCACACCCTAATCAGGGACTTCCTTCAGGGCAGACCAGCCAGCCCCCACCTGTACACCAGGCCTCTATTCTATACTAATAAAAGGGTAATATGTTAATTAGACCAGGAGACCTTCCGGACATCCTTCTGGACAAAGCCATGGTGGCAGGGCCAAGGCAGAGGTGGTTAGGGGCAATAAAGCCAAGAGGGGAGGGCAGTTGGGGGTAATCAGGCCAGCGGGAGGGGGCAGATGGGGGCGTGCAGGCCTGCAGGCAGAGTAGTTAGGGGCGATCAGGCAGGCAAGTGAGCGGTTAGGAGACAGCGGTCCCGGATTGTGAGAGGGATGTTCGACTGCTGGTTTAGGCCTGATCCCTGTGGGATCACCAGCAGTTGGACATCCCCCAAGGGGTCCCAGATTGGATAGGGTGCAGGCCGGGCTGAGGGACCCCTCCCATGCATGAATTTCATGCACCGGGCCTCTAGTATTAAATAACTGACAAACTACTGCTCAGAAATACTAGAGCTAAAAATTCAGATTTGGAAACCAAATTTTGATTTTATTATACTTTCTATCCATGTAAGTATCCTGTCTAATAAAGAGGGATTATGCTAATTGACCCTCATACCATTGCAAAGATGGTGGTGCCCACAGCCAATAAGGAGGGAATATGCTAATTGACTGCCCTGCCCTCAGAGATGGCTGTGCCCACAGACACAAGATGGTGGCACCCAGTCCCCTCAGCCCTGCTGGGGTGGCAGGCATGCAGAAAGGCTGGGCCTTCCCCGAGGTGGGCCTGGCCGCTCCATGCGCCTGTCCCCTGAGTCCCCCAGTCCTCTCAGACACCCAGCCACCCAGGGCTGGCCTGAGGCACAGGCAAGCCTTAGATGGCGGCTGCCCAGCTGCACAGGGCTGCCCGAGGCTCAGGTAACCAGGGACGGCCAAGGCTTGCACTGCTTGTAGAGGCAGCAGCAGAGGTGTGATGGAGGCGTCACTTTCCCTTGATCGCCAGGTCGCCTCCTACCCCTGAGGGCTCCCAGACTGTAAGAGGGGCAGGCTGGGCTGAGGGATCCCCCTCCAGTGCATGAATTTTCATGTACTGGGCCTCTAGTATACTATATAATAATAAACTTTGTTCATGTTTCAACCAATGGGAAAGAAGATTATAAGTTTGGACCAATATGCATCAAACAATGACAAGCCAGTATATTAAGAAAGCTTTTGAAGTTAGATGGACCATTTATAAAGCTATGTTGAATTGAATAAATTACTGAGGTATATCTTGGTGTAATAAAGAAGCAGTGTATTAGAGTCATTCATTCATTCAACCATTCATCCATTTATGCATGTATTTATTCATTTACTTATAACACAATTACCAAGGTTTTTTTTTTACCTAAACACATTTATTGGTAGATTAAGCTAAACTTTAAAAAATGCAGATAAGTTATTAAATCAATGAATTAAAAAATAATTTATCTTCCAAATATTTACTAATAATAACCACTTACATTACTACAAGCCAAAACTGTTAACTTCAATTTTGCAAAGCCAAATGAAGGATGAAATATATTGAAACCACAAACTTTTCACGCCAAAGAACATAGCTCATTACTTTTTTTCTTCTTAGTTTAAATAACTATTTATAATAACTTGAAGCAGTCTACTAAATTTATTTAAATAGATATGCAGATAGTATGCAGCATTTAAAATGCTCTTAAAAAGCAAAGACCCCCAGGCAGCTTAAAATAAGGGAAATACACAAAATGATCAAACTTCTTAATTTATTTATACATAACTAATTTTTGACTATCAAACATAACTAATAATTGATTATTTTATACATACCAGAAGAAGGGAGTATTGTATTTTTCTTAAGAAAAGTTTGCAGTTTATAATATTAATCATTCATATATTCTTTTAGAAGAAAATTGTTACCTATTCATTATTAAAATAGCAAAAGTCATTACAAAATTGTTTATCAAAGTGATGAAAAGATCAGGAACAACTTTTACAGAAGATAGTCCCTTATGCAATACTTTAACAAGGATGAATATATTTCATTCTGTCAATTTCTACTATGCATGACTTATGAAGAAATGTACAAAGCCATGCTAAATGGATAGAAGGATGGCTACTTACCAACAGGGCGAGCTGTAGACATTACAATGGTGTGGTGAGAACATAAAAAAGAAATTAAAAGAAAAGAAAATTATCAGAATGCATGATGTGTAATGTTACATTTAAGTATGGACAGTAGAATGATTTCTAGTCATTATTCAAGTATGAACAGAATGTCTGATTTTGATAAAAATGAACGTTATAATGTAATTCTAAGAAAGTAATTTTTTTTGCATGCCAGGATTAACTATAAGCAATTAGAGAGATTTTATGTAAATTCATATCTTCATCACTTAACTATAGTTACAATTTCAATGATATTTTTAGCGTTAAAAATCCTTGTGGTACTGTAAAGTTAAGAATCTGATGAATATAACTATTCAAGTCACAGATTAGCAAATGTCATGTCAATAAAAGAAGGCCTCACTGTCTGATTTAAATAGCAATTGGATTTTAAGCATGGTTAGTCAGAACCATTATAGGACTACAGAAAAGCCCAGGACACTGCTTTCAGCCAGTAATAAGTTAAGATCACATCACTTTTCATCCATGGACAGGGCAGATGAAAATATAACAAATAGGTTGGAACATCTTTAGAGATTTCAGCTGAGTAGCTCCCTAACTACTGTTAAACTTTTTCTTATTTGGCAGAGGGCAGGAAACAATGACTGACAAGTCGATTCCTGTTCACACTGAAAATGGCTTTCAAACTGGTGCTTCAATAAATTGTTATTTTTATTATACTGTAACTTTCAATTACTAAAATCAGTGATAATAGGTTGCCTCTATTATTAATGCACAGAAATTATAAGAGATACACATGAACTTAATAACATTTTTAAAAAATGAATAATGCTAAGTCAACTTAGATAGTAAACCACTTTATATAAAAAGCAATAGGCAAATATAGAACATATGGTACCATCTTCTGAATGAAGAAGAAATATATGTAGTAGCATTTAAAACTTTTACAAAATCATACATTAAAAATATAAATTTATTAGACAAGCATTTCACCCATATCCTAGTGAATGAAGCTCTAATGTATATGAAATGTGACTCTAGAATTGATGGCTAGTTTCATCATGATGATGTTTCATGGGGCATGATGAGATTAAACCATGCTTATGGACACTCATTCACTCAACACACACATCGTAATACTAACATTGTGCAATCTCTGAACAATACTAGAGTTGCTTTTACCTGAGATCCCTGGTTTTGTAATATTCACAATTAAAAGGGAAGGGCAAGACAATTCAAAGAAAAATAAAGTAATTATAGTAGCATGAAAATTCTAGCTTAGTGAAACGCTAGTGTGCTCCATTGTCTATGATGGGTTTACTATAGTAACAGGAATAGAAGAATTTGCCCAAGGTACAACAATTTATTTTTGTTTTTGGTTGTTGTAGGGTTCACATGAAAATAATAATCAAGAATAAGACAACAGACTAACATCATAAAGTTGTGGCCTATTCTCACTGATAAGATTTCTATTAATTTTGCCAATGCCCAATAGAAAAATAACTGTCTTTCATTTTTAAATTTGCATTTTTAAGGTGCCATCCTAAGTTGAATCTCAAACATGATGTTTCCTATACATAGAAACAAAACAGCATTTTCATTCTATGCTATTAAACAGTGATAAAGAAGAAACCTTGGTGAGAAATCATTTTTTAAAGAAAAAAGCACATTTATGTTTTACTTAGTTTAGGCAAGTTTCAAAAAATTTAAGGAATTATTGCCCTACAAGCGAGATGGTTATTCCAATGAAGTCTTCATTTATGCAAAGCCAATTGGAGCAACTGAAAAATGGAGAAACACTGTGTTTACAAATAAGCAGTTTGAGTTAATGCATTTTGAAGCTAATTTTAAGAGTATTGTTAGATCATGAATTATTTGATTAGAATATAAATGCTAGGAGGTTTGTTGTCCACCATCACTTCTTTCAAATTTTATGTTTGTCAAGTCAGTAAAAGCCGCTTCTTGCTGTTAAGTTAAATTGTATAGACTATTTTCACCATATTTTTTAAATGGAAAACCAACCGCTGAGTAAGTCACTTTTTCAGATTTTGATTGTAAAATTTATTTTCCTTTTCCCCATTTGGCTAAAGTGAACATTGTGGTAAAATTTTAACAGAAACATCACAATAAAATCTCTTGTCTTCGTTAGATAGCAGCATTTAATCCCGGAAAAACAAACCAAAACAAAACAAAACCCCAGCAGGTGAATGCTGTCAAAATCAACAAATTAAAGTAAACTGTGTCCCTGCATTAAATTGATGAAAATAGATGTGGCCTATCGCGTCAGAGTTGACCCTGTTCTAATAAAACAAGCAAAGGAGGGACTGAACATTTCATTTATGTGCCTAGAAAAATGAGCACAGAAAAAAAATGTCATAGATACTATGTTTTTTCCTGTTAACCTCTTAGCATGAGTAATCCCAACTGCTTTTTCTAATGATAAAAATATTTTAAACAATATTTTATTCTACTTTCTATTGTATTATGGAGATTTTTTTCTGTGGCCCGTTTGAGGAGTCAGTGTTGGATGAGTAATAAATATACACCACACAGATTAAACTGTCTATTCCATCCACAAGACACAGAATAGGGAAGATAATTTTTAAGGTTTGCTGATTTTTTTAAAAAATCCTATTAAAAATAAACAACTCTTTCTATTAATTTTGTAAGCTAGCTTTAAATGTCCATGCTTTGTTAAATAAAATGTTAAACCTGAAACTTTCAACAAATTATGAAAGCAATTAGCTGGGAAAGATCTTAAAGCAAACAGAACACTTCAAGTCTCATTCACCCAGGCATTCAAGTATAAAGGAACCCTGCTGCTTCTAGAAACAAACAACTCCTCACATTTTCTCACCATTTGTTTAGTCAGCAAATAGTTTTTAAATGGAACATTTCTTTGTTGCTTGTTTATTTTTTCCCCATTCACTTCAGAAAAAAACAAACAAACTTTGGGGGGAATTTGGTCCAGTGAATTGTTTTTGCAAAGGACTGCCTAGAGAAAAACAAACGTATGTACAAATATAAAATCACCTATAGAGAATTCAGGTTAAATATAGTAACGAGGCTTACAGAAGCTCAGGTTTTGACCATATGTAATCAGTATGTATATTCAATTGATATATGATCATAACTTTTTATGATGTGTTACCTAATGAGACATGAAAATATTTGTAAGCAACTAGCTTGCCAATTCTGCCTAATGTGTTTTGTATATCAGTTCACTTCAAACCGGCGGGGGCGGGGGGGGGGGGGGAAGTAAAGTAGATGGAATAGAAATGGAGCAATTGGAAATTATAGAAATTACCAATGTTTTCCAGGCATATGTCTCCTGATAATTATCTGGAGGAAGGTGAGGGTTTTCTTTATGACTTGATGCCCAAATAGTAGATCTGACAAAAACAATTTTTCTTACCAAGTGGAGAACAACCAACCCGAATTCCTCTAAACCTTTTTCCTAATCTTATGAAAACTTCTGGGAGCAAACCTGCACGAGTAAGAGGTATGACTAAACAGGGTGAGCAGTAGCTGAGACCTGCATGAGAGCGTGCAGCCAGCCTCCTTACTAGGAAGGCTGAGAGGAGAAGGTGTCAGGGGAGTGGAAGAAAGATTAAAAGAATGAGCAGGGATACACTTGCCTGTTTCTGTATAAAGTTCTTTGAGAGTAAACTATACCACAGACAATGTCTATTTGGCCAGAGTAAGTGTGGCTGTCTGCATGGCACTACTTGGTACCTTGGGCTATGTAATTTACTCATATGGATCAGTGTGCACCACCAGGAAGAGAGCTAATTCATTCTAGTTCACCATAGGGTTAAGTAACACTTTCCTTCCCTTATAAGCAATTCCAGGGAGTCTATGAACGAACATTATCCCATGACTGAGAAAGTGCATGACACCCAGAAAGTGAAAGTTATTACAGGAGGAGCACTGACTATTTCAATTATTTAAGGCCAGTGAACTTCACAAATCACTCTCTAAATCAGATTTTCTCAACGTGGGAGCTCCTTTGTATTCATTTTTCACCTTTTGAAGCAGTGTTAGCTTTTTGTGTGTTTTTTTCCAGATTGCTTTTTGAATGCTGAAATAAAGAATTTCAAAACAGTACTCTGCAAGTATGAAGTGATAAACTACTAAACTGAAAAACAAAGTACTTTTGAAATTAGCGACAGTTAAAAGCAACAAATAGTTCAAAGCACTGGAAATATGAATATCTATTTTTAAGATTTATTTTAAAATCATGCTAGCTATTATTTATTTTTAAAAATTAAATCTTCAAATAATCATCCCTTTGAACCCAAATTTGAAAGTAATTTTACCTCAATTAATAATACACTGTACACAAAATCTATGCCTTTTAATATAATAATAAAACACAGTAAGCTATTATTTTGATGGTGGGTTCACTCATCCATGTAACCAAATATTAGCCTTCTCGTTCAATCATATTACACATCTTAGGTCTCTTACCTCGAACAGTCAGGGTGGCAGAAGCTTCCACTTTTCCAACTCGATTCTCGGCAATACACATGTAAGTGCCTTCATCTATACTCAAGGCCTTTTTAATTCTCAGTGTGTAATCATCTTTGATGTCATATCTGTGTAGAATATAAATTGGTTTTATTAAATAGCTTTGGTTATATTTAGATAACAGTTCATTTTTATACTCTATTTTGCCTGAATCAAAACAAAACACACACACACACACACACACACACACACACACACACACACACACACACAACATTCAGCCATACAGTGCAATGCTTAGATTAAAGGTATTGCGAATATGATCATTAATTTCATATCTGATCTCCAGGTGCTTGATTATTAATTACCTATTTTTATAGATGTACCCAACTCTTTGCCACATCCAAATGTGTTCGAAAAACTGGAAAACATTTATTCACAAAGATAAATGCACCCATATGTTCATTGAAGCATTATTCACAGTGGCCAAGACATGGAGACAACTAAAGTGTCCTTCAATAGAGGATTGGATAAATAGATGTGGTCCATATATACAATGGAATACTATTCAGCCATAATAAAAGATGAAATACTGCCATTTGCAACAACATGGATAGACCTTGAGAATATTATGCTAAGGAAATAAGTCAGTCAGGAAAACCTAAGAACCAAATGACCTCACTCATAGATGGGGTATAAAATTGAAACTCATAGACAGTCAGAAGGGAGTGGGGAGACAGTGAAGGGTAAAGGGGGCAAATTATATGGTGATGAAAGATGAGTTGACTTTGGGTGGTGGGCACACAATGCGATATACAGATCTTATATTATAGTAATATTCACTTGAAACCTATATGATCCTTTTAACCAATGGCATCCAATAAATCTTTAAAAAAGAAAAAATCCACAAAAATATTAAATGTTTAATTAATAAGAAGAAATAAAATTTCTATTAAATGTTAAAATAACAACAACAAATTATCAAATGCATTACCAGCACTTTTTTTGGTTACTCTTAGACAACAAGTAGTTCATATTTGAGTTTCTTGGTGAGTTACATTCTATCATTTTATAGGTTACTCTGCTTTCAAATGTATAGTTTATTGTTTTAGGTATCTTGAGTATAAGATAGCTCAAATATTTAAATGGGAAATTTATTTTTTCATTTGTTGGCAAACTGACAAAATAAGCATTGGTTAAAGGAATTTTTATTACATCAGCAACATTAACTCTTAAAACATCAACATGTCTGGAGTGATCCAGAAAACGCACATGCTCAGCTTTCTCAAATGGATCATAATTTCTCTGAAACAATTACTTTTCCCCTAAAACTACATATTTCACAAACAGTTAGATGTTAAGTAAATGTGGTTTTTTTTTTGGTATTTCTTTCTGGATAAATTGCTATATGCCCAATTGTAATCTCATTGATGCTTTACACTATTGCTCTGGGTATTTGGGGGAAAATGCATTTTCCCCAGAGAGTAAATATTGACTGAGCGATATGATAAATATGAGTAATAATTTCTTACACTTCAAGAGTTCTTTACATTTCACAACAGAATTTAATAGACTGTTTCACAACAATAAATGACTTCGAGAAAATGCCTGCTCACAAACACCATTTTATAGAATGCTAAGATTGTTGTCTTGAGTTGCAAAAAAAAACTGTGACAGTATTTCGGTGACAAGGACATTTATTTTTCTAACACAGAGCAGTGCACCCTTCCCAGCTGATGTGTGTGTTTACTGTTCTAATTTCATGTGCACTGGGCAGGTGTGTATTTCTCTATTTTGTGTTCAGAGTTTCAAAAACTCCAGAAAAAAACTGTATCAATATGTTTCTCAATATGAATCTAAAACCAAATGTAATCCTTAGAGATTCATAACTAACACAGACACACTTTAAAATTATTATGTTATTGAACTATCTAATATACTTAAACTTTGCCCTGATTTGCTCTTCTACTATTTTTACATAGTTGAAAATAAATTTTAAATAATTGGATTATATTTTGGTAGAAAACAGCTACTTTTTACACATGGCATAATGTTATATATGTTCAACATGTAGAAGGTATCATCTGACTTTAATTAAAAATAGCGACAAAAGAAATAAATGAAAAAAACATTAGTAGTGAGGAAACCCTAATAGAAACGGGGTGATTTTGATTGTGAAATCTGCCAGTCTCAGACTTGTATAAATGCAGTCATTGTTGCCAGGTTTGATTAATGACAGTTGTACAATCATGTGCTGACAGTCCTCACCATAAAGATACCTTTTTTTCCTGATATGAAACACTGCTGAAAAATGCAACCCAATCAGATTTGGCCACTGGACAACATGTGCCATCATCACTGTACCGTAAATGGAGATTGATTGTTAACCAGCTGTGAAAAGAAGCTCTGGTTTTGTGTGGTTCCCCTCCTTTCCACCCCCCGCAATGGAAAAAAGAAAAAGAAAACTGAATTGTGTCAAAACCATTACCATCTGTTGTTCAGCTAAATAATAAACAAAATAAAATAAGTCAAAATAAAATGTATTTTAATACATAAAACAACACTTTGTATGCAAGTTTCTATTTGTGTGTGATCTTCTTAAAAGTGTTTCATGCCCTAACCGGTTTGGCTCAGTGGATAGAGCATCGGTCTGTGGACTGAAAGGTCCCAGGTTCGATTCTGGTCAAGGGCATGTACCTTGGTTGCAGGCACATCAGTAGGGAGTGTGCAGGAGGCAGCTGATCGATGTTTCTCTCTCATCGATGTTTCTAACTCTCTATCCCTCTCCCTTCCTCTCTGTAAAAAATCAATAAAATATATATTTAAAAAAAGTGTTTCAAAATAGAAAATATTACTCATTTTTTAAAGAAACAGAGTACTACATTTTAAAAACACTTCCAAATTGAAATGAAATAATCGATTTTAATTCTTCCTCCTAAAGAAACTTTCTCTTTTGGGAATGTTTCTTATAAATCTAAATTTAGTTTGAAAATATCAAACAAGATTTGAAAAATGGATAAATTTTTATAACATAACCACATTTCATACATTTCTCTCATTTTGCAATCCCCAATGCACATTCAACTTCTAGGGTAGAAACTTCTCATGATTTCCTGGCTTTTGTGGATATAATTTGGGGACTTCTCCCTCCAAGTTTTCCACAGTGGCTTTAGAATTTGGGAGGAAAAAAGGACAAAAAATAGACTACAAATTCTGTTAGAAAGTGAAATGTTACCATGCTCAGTTCAAGCCTGTGTAGCTCATTGCCTTGTTTGGATTCCATGAGAGCTCTACAGTAATAAAACTCCCTGAATGGCCATTTTCATCTCAAAAGCACCTTTGTTTTTCATGGAAGTAAATTATTTTCTCAACATTTTTAGTTTTTGAAATCACTTACTACTTCTTGCTATAAGATGCCTGACTCCAATTCTCAAACAAGCGTTTTAACTTACCACTTAAAATGTTAGTGCCTATCTGCTCTATTAATCATTAAGTTGACCAATAGGAAAAAAGTATGAATTTAACTAGCAAATATTTAATGTCTATACAAGTAAATGTGTCTTTTTTTAAGGGAGACCTGAGAAGTTTGTTTTCAATATTCAAAAGACTTGCAGTCAATCTAAACAGCTGATGATCACCTTTTACCTTTTAGACTCTTTCAGACAATAAATGCCTGCAGTTATAGGCATCACATAGATACCTAATTCAATAAAAAGTTAACTATGGAGCTTTATATGAAAAGGTCACAATGTTTATTGCCTATCTTATAAAGAGTAATTTTTAGGATAAAAATCATATATTAATCTTATAAAATTATTCATTGATAACTAAAGACACACCCTTAAACTAATGGAGACCATGGTGTGAATTATAGTAGATATGGAGATGCATCCATTTAGAAGTCAGTGATGATGTATTTCTATTAGTCAAAAAAGTTCATTTTAACAATTCACAACTTTGAATCAAGGTACTCTTCTACATAACACAAAGGTTCTCGGAGAAATGTAAACCTTTTGCCTCTTTCAGTCTTGACAGCTGAAAATAGGAAAAAGTTGTCAATTTTCCTGAAATAATTTTCCTGCTCACAGTTTTTCAATCAAAATCTTTCCACAAACAATACTTGTTACTAAAAACTCATGTAAGTGCTTCTTGTCAACCTAAATATCAGGTGATTTTTTTTTTAATCTTTAATATTTAATGTATATCCTAAAGTTAAGCTCTTAAATTACAATTGAAGTCTGAGATCTTCAAATACACAAAATCAACCATTAGTATTTTGCTGGCAAAGGGATACTGAGTCGAGTTTACTATACATTGTAGCCAACCTGGGTCACATTATTTTTTTAAATTTACAGTTATAATGCAGGTTACTGTTTATTATTTGGGTAAATAAATCTTTACCTATTCTTTCAGTTAGGTCACAAGCATTTCTGGGCAGGGCAACTAAGAGCAATATAAAAATACAGATATCCCTTTAAAAATGAAAATTAATGTAATATTCATTGAAAAAAAAGGTAACAAAAATCCTGGGAGAGATTTGTATGGAAATAACAAGAGTCAAAGTGGTGTCTGAAAAGAACTTGCTATTCTGTTCTGGAAGCCTCTACTGTAAGCCAAAGTGAATCTTGATGATACTATGACTTTGCCTTAAATAACCAAACTACTCCTCATAATTCTCATTGAGTTATGTGTATTTGTCTTCCAGACGCTTGCACATCCTTATAACTATTACTCTGAATTCTTTCTCTGACAAATTACTTGCCTCCATTTCATTTAATTCCTTTTTCTGGTGATTCCTCTTTTTCTTTCCTTTAGCTCTCATATCTTTCCTTAAATGCTATCCTGCTACCTCCAACCCTTGCCAGCCTGACCCATAGATGGAAAACTCCTCTACTAGACCTCCCTTTAGCACAACTGAGGGAACAGGACATTTTCCAACTAAAAAGCTAAGAGACAACAAATAAGCGAAAAAGTTGTTTTAAAACATCCACAATTGGATAACAATAGTTGACATAATGAAGTGCAGATTCCAGATCACTAGGTAGTTAGGCCAATGACGACAGCCAGACAGCAGGACACCCACCACCTTGCAACCAGAGCCTGTCTTTGGAGTTTGAGAAATTAAACCAAATTGGAGCTGAGCCCTCCCAGAAAGGCCAAAGCATCCTGCTCACCCAGAAACTAAAAGTGCTTGCAAGTTTTAATCGGTGTAGGCTGTGGCTATCTTTTGTGTGTCCCCGTCTCTCCCATCTTCTACAACTATGACAGGCAACAGAGATTCCAGGGATTCATTATCTTGGCAAATTTGTGGACTTCACAGCCTGTTGTCCTTAGTTGCTACCTGTTTTCATCTTCTGTCATGTTCTTTCATTTTTCACCTTTTCTGCAGTGAGCTTCATCACCTCTCATATAATTGCTCACAAAATTTTTTTAGCCACTTCTACAAAACCTTTCACTCTGCCTTTTTAACTATCTGCTGACTGATTTGTAAACCTCCCTTATCCTCTATCTTCTCAGATTTTTAACCTCACCTCCATGCCTTAATGGCAATCTGGCTCTTTTCTGAGGGTTGTGGTAGAGGGGAGGTGAAAGAAACCTCCCAGCCATTACAAACAATTATTCAGTGCCTGAGACATAGTAAATAAATATTTTAAGTGAGTTACTTATCTTCTTTCACAAAAAGTAAAACAAACAAAAAAAAGTCTTATTCAGTTAAATTCCTATCATGCCATCCAGTTTTAAATAGATTCTTTACAATTTATTTTTCTTTAGAAAATACAATAACTAATAGGACCTTCATCATAGGGCTTTCTAAAGCATTAAATGAGTTAATAATTTTAGAGTGTTGAGACTTGAACCTGGCATATAATAAATACCCAAAAAATGCCAACTGAACATTTCCATAACTGCACCTCTCTTCAATTATTTCCCCTCCTCCAGTGATATTGTTTCCATCTCCCTTTGGTCATTGTCTCAGAGCAGGATCCTAGACTTTATACTCAACTGCAATGGCCCTACCTTTAAAATCTGAATTTTAAATGTCTGATCCTACCATAACCGTGAATGTTTCCTACGGTTTAAATTGTTTACAAACAGAATTCTTCCACCATTTCTATCAATCTTACATCATTACTTATTTCTCTATTCTTCTTAAATTTTATGATCCGTAAGTCGCTTGCCAATATCCTGTTTTATTGTGCCATTGCTTTTCTGTTGTATTTGCCTAGCAAAACCCCAAGTATTAATATAGTACTTTACCATCTTCTTTATATTATATAGAGTAGATTAATAAATGTTCAATTTGTCTTTGACTTACTCTCTAAAGAGAAGTCCAAGCTTCCAAACCTGGCCTGTATATTCTTCCTGTATGGGACTCTGTTCTCTTTTCCAGTCCCATCTTGCCCCACCATCTACCTTTCACTCAAGCCCTCAAATGTACTCTGGAATGTGCAGGCTCTACTGCCTCTGCGTCTCTGCAGGTGTTGTGCCCTCACATCTAGACCTTTCTCCATACCTAACAAACTCCTTCTCCCTTTAGCCTAACTGCTACTCATCATCTTTTTCATTTCAAAGCATTTTCTCTGTGTTCAATCTCTTCCAATCATTTGCTATTACCACAATTAACACCAAATTGCACACGGTCCTGGAGCAAACTATACTTCAAAAGCGATACTAACTTAAAGAGAATAACCTTGCTCATGTCTATCCTTTCCCCATGTATGGTTTAATCTAGAAACCACAAATACACTTGTTGCCTAGAGAAAGAAATTCAATTTTGAGCAGCAGCATTAATAAAAAAAGTGAGGTCCCAAAAGTGTAGATAAAACCTAATGTCAAGATAAAGTGTATATAATGAAAATATACATATATTTCATCACTGATAATCCTTGAATAATATGAAACATTCACATCAAAGGCTTAACATGACAATTTTATAATTACAACTTTATATATATACTAGAGGCTTGGTGTACGAAATCCGTGCATGGCAGTGGGGGTTCCCTCAGCCCAGCCTACACCCTCTCCAAGCCGGGACCCCTCAGGGGATGTCCGACTGCTGGTTTAGGCCCCATTCTTGCAGGATCGGGCCTAAACTGGCAGTTGGACATCCCTCTCACAATCTGGGACCTCTGGCTTCTAAACACTCACCTGCCTGCCTTCCTGATCTCCCCTAACCACTCTGCATGCCTACTGATGCCCCTAACTGCTCCCCTGCCTGCTTGATTGCCCCTAACCATCTTTGCTTTGGTGCCCACCACCATAGCTTTGTCTGGAAGGACATCTGAAAGGTTGTCCAGAAGACATCCAGTCTAATTAGCATATTACCCTTTTATTAATATATATATATGTGTGTATATATATATATATATATATATATATATATATATTACTTCAATTAGTTCAGAATTGTTCATACATCCACATGATTATTTTATAATAATTATTTACTGTTGAAAGCATTACATATGTCTCCCTTTTCCCCCCATTGACCACATCCAGACCACCCCTGTCCCCCGCCCCCCACACCAGGCCTTCAGCACCCTATTGTCTGTGTCCATAGGTTATATATATATATGCATGCAAGTTCTTTGGTTGATTACCTCCCACCCACCCACCCTTCCCTGCCTTCCCTCTGAGATTTTGCATTGTGTTCCATGCTTCAAGTCTCTGGATCCACTAGGTTCATCAGTTTATTTTGTTAATTGGATTCCACATATGAGTGCAATCATGTGATACTTGTCTTTCTCTGACTTATTTCACTTAGCAGGATACTCTCCAGGTCCTTCCATGCTGTCTCAAAGGGTAAGAGATTCTTCATTTTTACTGCTGCATAGTATTCCATGGTATAAGTGTACCATGGCTTTTTTATCCACTCATCTACTGATGGGCCTTGGGGATGTTTTCAGATATTAGCTACTGTACGTTGTGCTGCTATGAACGTAAGGGTGCATACATTCTTTCTGATTGATGCTTTGGGTTTCTTAGGATATAATCCTAGAAGTGGGATCACTGGATCAAATGGCAAATCCATATTTAATTTTTTGAGGAAACTTCATACTGTTTTTCATAATGGTTGCACCAGTCTGCATGCTCACCAACAGTGTACTAGGGTTCCCTGTTTTTCCACATCCTAGCCAGCACTTGTCATTTGTTGATTTGTTGATGATAGCCATTCTCAGAGGTGAGAGATGGTACCTCATTGTCCTTTCGATTTGCATCTCTCATATGATTAGTGACTTTGAGCAGTTTTCCATATGTCTCTTGACCATCTGTATGTTCTCTTTGAAGAAGTGTCTATTTAAGTCCTTTGAACATTTTTTAATTGGATTCTTTGACTTCCTTTTGTTAAGTTGTATGAGTTTCTTATATATTTTAGATATTAACTCTTTATCAGATGTATATCATTGCCAAATATGTCCTCCCATACAGTGAGCTCTTTTTTTGTTTTGTTGATAGTTTCTTCTGTTGTGCAGAAGCTTTTTATTTTGATATAGTCCCATTTGTTTATTTTCTCCTTAGTTTTCTTTGCCTTAGGAAATGTATCTGTAAACATTGCTATGATAGATTTCTGAGAATTTGCTGCCTATGTTTTTTTCTAGGATTTTTATGGTTTCATGACTTACACTTAAGTCCTTTAGCCATTTTGAGTTTATTTTTGTGTATGGTGTAAGTTGGTTGTCTAGTTTCATTTTTTTGCATATATCTGTCCAATTTTCTCAATACCATTTATTAAAGAGACTGTCTTGACTCCATTGTATGTTCTTGCCTCCTTTGTCAAATATTAATTAAGCATAATGTCTTGGGTCAATTTCTGGGTTCTCTGTTCTGTTACTTTGCTTTATATGCTTTTTTTTTGTGCTAGTACCAGGCTGTTTGATTATGGTGGCTTTGAAGTATAACTTGAAATATGGTATTAGGATCCTTCCAACTTTGTTTTTCTTTCTCAAAATTGCTGCAGCTATTCGAAGTCTTTTTTGATCCCACATAAATTTTTGGAGTATTTGTTCTAGATCTGTGAAATATGCTGTTAATATTTTAATAAGGATTGCATTGAATCTGTATATTGCCTTGGGTAGTATGGACATTTTAATGATGTTGAGTCTAGCAATCCATGAACATATTCTTCCACTTGATTATATCTTCTTCTATCTCCTTTTCAAAGTCCTGTAGTTGTCTGAGTACAGGTCTTTTGCCTCTGTGGTTAAGTTTATTCCTAAGTATCTTAATTTTTTTGTTGCAATGGTAAATAGGATTTTTTAGTTTCTCTTTTTGACAATTGGAATATAAAAAAGCCATTGATTTCTGGGTGTGGATGTTTTAATCCTGCTACATTGCCAAATTCATTAATAAATCTAGCAGTTTTTTGGTGGAGTTTTTTAGGGTTTTCTATTTACAATATTATGTCATGTGCGAATAATGAGAGTTTTACTTCCTCCTTTCCCATTTGGATGCCTTTTATATCTTCTTCTTGTCTGATTGCTGTGGCTAGGACTTCCAGTACTATGTCGAATAAGAGTGGTAAAAGTGGACATTGTATCTTGTTTCTGTTCTTATGAGAATGTTTTTAGTTTTTGCCCATTAAGTATGATATGGCCTATCGGTATGTTGTATATGGCCTTTATCATGTTGAGATATGCTCCCTGTATTCCCACTTTGCTGAGATTTTTTATCTAAAATGGGTGTTGGATTTATTCCAGTGTGTTTTCTGCATCTATTGATAGGATCATGATATTTTTGTCTTTCAATTTGTTTATGTGATGTATCATGCTTATTGATTTGTGAATATTGTACAAGCTTTGCATCTCTGGAATAAATTCCACTTGGTCATGGTGGATGATCTAATATATTGCTGGATGTGATTTTCTAATAGTTTGTTGATGATTTTAGCATCTATGTTCATTAGTGATATTGGCCTATAATTCTC
This sequence comes from Corynorhinus townsendii, assembly GCA_026230045.1. Taxonomy (NCBI): domain Eukaryota; kingdom Metazoa; phylum Chordata; class Mammalia; order Chiroptera; family Vespertilionidae; genus Corynorhinus; species Corynorhinus townsendii. The sequence goes on from JAPDVU010000002.1 coordinate 100,068,906, forward strand.
TTTCTTTGTAGTGTCCTTATCTGGTTTTGGAATTAGGATAATGCTGGCCTCATAAAAAGAGTTTGGAAATGTCCCTATCTCTTGAATTTTCTGATATAGTTTGAGGAGTATAGATGTTAGTTCTTCTTTGAATGTTTGGTAAAACTCCCCTGTGAAGCCATCTGGTCCTGAGCTTTTGTTTGTTGGTAGTTTTTTTTTTTATTACTGCTTGCATTTCATCAGTTATCAATGGTCTATTCAGGTTTTCTGATTTCTCCTGATTAAATTTTGGGAGATTGTAATTTTCTAGGAATTTGATTATTTCATCCACATTGTCCAGCTTATTGGCATATAGTTGCTCATAGTATTTTCTTACAATCCTTTGTATTTCTGTGGTGTCAGTTGTTACTTCTCCACTTTCATTTCTGATTTTATTTATTTGTATCGTCTCTCTTTAATTCTTGATGAGTCTCCTAATGGTTTATTAATTTTGTTTATCCTTTCAAAGAACCAGCTCCTGGTTTCATTGATTTTTTTGTATTATTATTATTATTAAGTCTCTGTTATTTATTTCTGCTCTAATATTTATTTATTTCCTTCCTTATACTCACTCTGGGCTTTGCTTGTTCCTCTCTTCCTAGTTCTTTAAATTGTAGGGTTAAATAGTTTATTGCTGATTTTTTTTTGTTTTGTGAGGTAGGCCTGTAGTGTTTTGAACTTCCCTCTCAGAATGGCTTTTGCTGTGTCCCAGAGATTTTGGGTTGTTACATGTTCATTTTCATTTGTTTGCAGGAAAATTTTTATTTATTTCTTGATCTCATTGGTAACCTATTCATTGTTTAATAGCATGCTGTTTAGCCTCCATGTGTCTGAATGTTTTTGGGTGTTTCTACTGTATTTGATTTCTAATTTTATTCTACTGTGATCTGAGAAGATGCTTGATATGATTTCAATCTTCTTGAACTTGTAAAGACTTGTTTTGTGTCCTAACATGTGGTCTATCTTTGTTAATGATCCATGTGCACTTGAGAAGAATGTATATTCTGCTGGTTTGGGGTGAAATGTTCTATAAATGTCTATTAAATCCATCTGTTCCTTTAGAATCACTTAGAGTGTGTCCAAAGTTTGTCCTTTAGATTCACTGTTTCCTTGTTTATTTTTTGTCTGGAAGATCAATACAGTGAAGTCAGCAGGTGTTAAAATCCCCTACTATGACTGTATTGCTGTCAATCTCTCACTTAAAGTCCACTGGACTATATATATATATATATATATATATATATATATATATATATATAGGTGCTCCTATATTGGCTGCATATATGTTTACAAGGATTATATCCTTTTGTTGGATCGATCCCTTTAGTATTATGTAGTGATCTTTGTTGTGTCTTGTGATGGCCTTCATTTTAAAGTATATTTTGTAGGATATGAGTATTGCTATTCTAGCTTTTTTTCTCCTTTTCCATTTGCATGGGAAAAACATTTTTTTAATCCCTTCACTCTCATGCTGTGTGTGTCTTTTGGGTCATGTTTTTGTATCCATTCAGCTACCCTTTTCGGAATTCCTTTGGATGGGAGCGTTTAATCCATTTACATTTAGGTTTATTATTGATAGGTACTTATTTAGTGACATTTTAATTCTCTATGTGTAGGTTTCTCTCTCTAGTTCTTCTCATTACAGCAGTCCCTTTAGCATTTTGTGCTTGGTGATGATGTACTCCTTTAGATTTTTTTTTTTTTTTTTTTTTTTTTTTTTTTTTGTCTGTGAAGCTCTTCATTTGACCTTCTATTTTGAAAGATAGCCTTGCTGGATATAGTAAACTTGGCTTCAGATTCTTGCTTTCCATTACCTTGAGTATTTCATGAAATTCTCTTCTGGCCTGTAGAATTCCTGATGAGAAATCAGGTGTTAGCCGTATGGGAACTCCTTTGTAGGTACATAGGTCTGTTTGGGTTCTTCTTGTTTGGGGTTTTCTGTGCCTCCTGAACTTGTGTGACTTTTTCCTTTACCAGGTTTGGGAAGTTTTCTGTCATTATTTCCTCAAATACATTCTCTATCTCTTTCTCCCTTTCTGTCTCTTCTGGCACACCTGCTATTCTAATATTGTTATGTTTCACATTGTCCCACAGCTCCCTTAAGCTGTCCTGTTTTTTAATTGTTTTTCTCTTGTTTCTCTGATTGAGTGATTTTTTTCAACCCTGTCTTCTAATTCACTGATTCAATCCACAGCTTCCTCTACCCTGCTGTGTATTCCTTCCAATGTGTTTTTTGTATTATGTCACTCTTCATTTTTTCATAGTTACTATATCTTTTTTCATGCTGTTGAGAATCTTTACCATCATTACTCTGAATTCTGTTTCAGATAAATTTCTTTGTTTCATTTATCTCTTCTTCTGGAGAATTCTCTTGTTCTTTCATTTGGGGGTTGTTTCTTTGTCTCCTCATTTTGGCTCTCTGTTTGGATTTGTGACTATGTATTAGGTAGATCCTCTATGCCTCTCAATCTCTAGTGCAGGACAATGTCAAACTCAGTTTCTGACTAAGTAGATCAGGCAAAGATTCAAATGTTCCAGAGACAACCTCTGCCTACAGACTAAAAGGATTCTGACTTGAATTGTCCCCAGCCAATTGTCCTCAGGTGTGGTGAGAGTATTTTCAACAAGGTGGGGTCCTTGCTTCTGCCTGGAAGATGTTATTTTTAGTCTGTTAAGTGGCCTCAGGACAAGGTGTTTTCCAATAGTCTTCCCCCCAGATAAGGCAAATATCTATGTGGGAAAGATGTCCTCCACTAAGTGAGGGAATGACTCAGCACAGGAAACTTTGGGGGGTGGGGGGTGAGGTGCAGAGCAGAGGTTTGCCCTCTCACTGATACCCCTTTCTAGATAAGGCAATAAAAAAGACTATTATCTTTGAAGTCTGATTTTTTAACTATATGAGATTATTTCAGGTGAGTGATGCCCAGGCTTATCTTTTCCACTAAATAAGGGATTCTCGACCTCAGTACTGCTGACATTTGGGAACAGATTATTATTTGCTATGGAAGTTGTCCTGTGCATACTTAGTCTCTCCCCAGTAGATGTCAGTAGCATCTGATACCCAAATGTGGTAACTGACAATGTCTCCAGTTATTGCCATAAGTCTCTCTGGAGGTGGGAGTAGCAAAATTAGCTCCAGACAAGAACCACTGCCCTACATGTAAATCTAGTGAGCACCACATTCCAGATAGAGTACTGGATATTTGAGATTAAAGGTAAATATGGCAAAAATTGTTGAGGATACAGAAATAAATAATTGTTGAAGATACAGAAATACAATAAATAGTTTTAGCACTATTTTCCCTTAATTACATGGACATATAAAAAATAAAATAGCCAATTGTGGTAGAGGGAATGAAGGGTGTTCCAGGTTCAAAACGGGGAATGAACAGGGATTTGAATCCAGTTTTGCTAATTTCAGATCCTGTGATCTTAAGTATGTTGCTTATTGTTTCTAAGCTTTAATTCCTCCTCTGTTAAAGAATGGATTCATACTTTAAGGTTGTTAGAAAGATTAATTATAAGCCATGTAAATGCCTAGCATGAAACTAGTGGGTCCTCAAGAAAATTTGTTTTGTTATTATTTCAATATAACAAGTAACAATATAATTCCTTTAAAATGAATTATTTCAGTGTACTAATAGTTAAGAGAGTGGAGTTAAGGGCTAAAATGCTTGGGTTCAAATCTCCCTCTACCACTTAAATTTGCCCCTTAGATTCTTCATTTGTAAAATAAAGACTGTAAGAGAAACTTTCATAAAGCAATTGTGAAGATGAAATCAACTTGCATGTGAAGCACTTATAGGTATAAGCTATTTCTTCCATAGTTAATCAATTTTAAGATATACATGGTTCATATTTCAAAATCTCTGAAATTAGAAATCATTCTCCATAGATGGCATATCACAGTTGATTTGCCATTTTTTTTCTCCTTAACTATGAGAAAATATACTGTAGGATCTCACAAAGAACTCTGCAATGTATTCAGTGACATGATATTATTATATGTTTAAAAATAATTAGGCTAAACAAATCTTGTATTTCTCTATTAAATACAACACCTTTCATCCAGGCACTTAAGTGATAAACTTCAGTATTACTTTTAACCTCTTTTTTCACATAAACCCTGATATGCAATCAATTTCCACATATAAAGTAAAGCTTCCCATTGTATTGCCACTTGAATTACTAAGCATGATTGTGTATTCACAGGAAATATCCCAATGTCATTCCCTAACTACCTTTTAAGTAACGTGCTAATATGTATGTTTACCTCCAAACTTTCTCTACTCCAACTTACCCTATATGTAAATATGAGATTCAATTTTCTAAACATAGAGGCAAGTATACATTTCTATTCAATGTGCTTCTTGAATTCCCATTTCATAGTGTGTTCAGTGTAAACACTTGGAATTAGAGGCTTTCATAATAAAACCTCAGCTAACCTTGTTGACCTTAAGTGCCACTCCACTACAGTGAAGGCAAACTGAACCACTAATCACTGGCTTACATATCCCATCACTGAAGCATTTTCCTCTTGCTTCCATCTCTGTCTCTTTAAACAGTCTTCTCTGCAATTCTACTTACAGGACTTCTCCTTTCCAGACCCATCTCCAGGTCACATGGGACTAAAGTTGCTTTTGTTTTCCAAGACCCAAAAGAGTCTTGTACATCATAGCTTCAATGTAGTTTGCCTTATTTAATAATTACGGGAATAAGTATTTCATACCCTCTACTAAAATACTCCAGAACATAAAAAATATCTCTTTTATGTGTTGCAATATCAATACATAAAAATGCCTCGTAAATATGTCTAATTATTTTGAAGTAATTCTTGAAATTTAATATTAATTTGAGATAATTATGTAGTTATTGTGGGTTGAAAAGCTATTATGGTAACTTTTGTGATTGTAAGAGTCTTGCTAATAAGAACGATCAGTAAAATTTCTACATTGAGTTCTTGTCACATGATGATTCACCTTTTCAGAAGGGTCTTTTAGTATTTTAATTTTTTGATAAGTGCCCCTAGGGCAACCCTCACCTCTAAATATGGCCTTTTAGAATGAAGCACCAAAGAGTTAATATTATGTAACAAATAAAGTAGAGTTCACCAATAATTGATTCTACTGTATGGAGAGCGGTACATTCTTACGATACTCTGAAAGTACTTGTTCTCTTTTATCTTTGACAATTGTATCTTCTTCACACATTAACTAATATATAAACCTCATTCATCATGCCCTTGTAATACTGAGTCTTAAATTATTCTCTCTTGTTGTGTTTTTAATAACAGCTGACTAAAACAGCTGGGCTGAACAGCAACTTTGCAAAAAGAAATAATAATAATACCCACCACATTGGTAGAAAATATGAAGCTTGGAACTCAGTCCTGCCTACCAGTTCATAAGTGTCCATACAATTGTTGATAATCAAATACTATAAAGAAAATGTAAAATAACACTCTCAGTAAATTCAACTGTGCTATGAGCATTGTTAGGTAGCAATGATAAAAAAGAAAAATTAAATTATCATGCCCTAAAATATTTCATAGTTCTGGATTTATACACTAATACTGTTAAATTCTCTCAGCAAGCATTTTTTTTTTTAGCTTCTGAAATATTTTTATTTCCAGATTCAATGTTAAGGAGAAGAGCATATGAACATATTAAGTTAAAATACTCTGTAAGGATAAATATAGACTTGTTTTGAACTTTGTTTTAATAAGCAGTGGAAAATAATACTAACTTTTTAAAACATGCAAACTGATTTATATGCTAAAATAAATTTATACATGGTAAGTGCCATTATGATAAATATTATAAAATCTTTAATGTATACTTCATTACACAGATGTGTTTTGTGACTCTCTGATAGACCTAACTCATCTAGGCAAGCATTTACTATGCTGTTCTTTCCTAAACTTTAATCCCAACTGAAGAATGGAAAAGAACTTTCCCTACCCAGTGCCATTAGTAGTGTTCAAAAGTACAGATTTTGCCATACTTACTATCTTTGTGTTGTATTTTTCTCATTTATAATACAAGGAGAATAATAGCATTATAATACAAGGAGAATAATAGCATTTACATAATAAAGTTTTAAATTAACACTATAAATTGCCTAGAGTGTATCTGGTATAGACTAAGTACTATGTAATCTATATATACAAAAGCCAAGCATCTGGAATGACAAAACAACAGGACCAACCAGTCGCTATGACGTGTGCTGTGGTGGCCAACCAGCCTGATCAGGGCCCCGATCACCACCCCCAACCTTCCACGGACCCTCCCCCCTGCCCACCTGACCCCTAATAGGCCCTCCTTACCCCAGTCGGGGGCAGGGCCAGCTGGCCAATCACTTGAGGACCCTCCCTCTCATTGGCCTGGCCAACCACTTGCAGACCCTCCCTCTTGATGGCCTGGCCCCAATTGTGGTGAGACCCCACCTGTGCATGAATTCATGCACCAGGCCTATAGTCCTACATAATAAAAACATAGTATGCAAATTGTCCCCTCAACCAGAAGTTCGACCTGGGGGTGGGCTGGCCTGGGGAAGGAAGGGAGGCTCCGGTCGGCAGCCGGCAGCAGCTAGGGACCCTACCAGTGCACATAGTTTTTAATATAAGTTGATACCTTTCATAGAATCGTAGAATTTCATAATTTAGAGTCACCATAGAAGCCATCCAACTGAACTCACACATTTTGCAGGTATGGACTCTGGTACTCAAACATGCAAATTGCTTAAAATAATATTGGCAAATTTTGGCAGATTTGGGATAAGAATGCTGATCTCCTAAATTCCATTTTACCTTGCAGTCCCACATTACAATTCAACTTAATCTGAATAACAACAAAACCAATCAGAAATATATCTTAAGGGTGATTAAAAATTATCTAAGTGATTCTCACCACAAATTCTCTTGTGAAAAGAAGGATCGTTGTAACATGGCCAGGTCCCAACTTCTCACAAGTAACATGCCACACTCCAAAGCTCCTATGTGGGACAATACCCACATGCCAATGACAGGTGGCACTTAGGCAGATCCTTTTGCTCTGCAAACTGGCACCTGGTCTTGCTTCTGCTCCCACACAACACAAGAGCTGCCAGTTAATGGGCAGGAAAGCATCTTTGACTTCAAGGTATTTCCTATTCCTAGTGTGTCCCAGCTTGTTAGCTGACCACTGGCCAGAGCCCAAATTGGATGCCAGTTCCTGCATTGTTTCTGAGCTGAGATTCTCAACAGATGGGCCAGTGTAGTCACAGGACAAGGCAACTTGCACTCCCCATGCTAGGTGACAATTAGTTTTGTGTTAACAGCAACTATTAGCACCTATTTGATGAAAACATAGAAAAAAGCACCACTTGGGCATCCTTCTAAAAGTTGCTAATTAATCTTGTTTGTAAACAAAATCTATATCTTCTGCCTCCAACACAGTAACTTTGACCTGATTCAAGTTTAGATTTTCAAAATGCCAAGCCAGTTTATGTGTGGCTTATGAAATTGGTCTAAAAATTACTCTTAACAGTAATGCTATAATAGTATGCTTGTAAAGTTATTCATTCATAACTGATTATCTAATTTTTTTAAACCTTCATCTGAGAATATGTTTTTATTGATGTTTAGAGAGAGGAAGGGAAAGGGAGAGAGGGGGCAGGGAGGGGAAGAGAGAAAGAGAGAGGCATCATTCAGTTGCCTCCTGAACGTGCCCTGACTGGGGATCAACCCCACAACCTGGTATGTACCCTGGGGGAGAATCAAACTCACAAACTTTAGCTATATGGGTCGACATTTCAACCAACCAGCCACCCAGCCAGGGATGATTATCTCAAATTCTGTCTAAAATATAAAATTTCTAAGTGGCTCAAGTCCATAAATAATAATCATGTAATTAGGAAGCCCATTAGTTTCAAACGCAGGTTTCATGTTGGACAGGTTCTAAATAAAATCCTGACCCAAATGTATTAATGTATGACTATGGAAACTTCTTTAAGCTTCTGTTTCCATATCCCTTAAATGAGACTAATATTATGCTAGAACACTATTCTTTAAAATAAAGGAATTAATATATGCAAAAAGCATTTAGAAGAGTGCATGGCAAACCAAATCCTGCAAAACCTGCTTGCTTTTATCATTACCTAATGATAAAAGCGGTGGTTTGCTTATTACCAGCAGACAAACAATATATTATAATGTGTGAAATTTGAGGGTCGCAGCCCAGACATCTTCTTGCACTGGGGCTGGGATACAATATCTGGATCATGGACAATCTTCCAGAAACAGGAAAATAGGTGTTAACTCCCATGCTTGGCAAACTGTCTCATAAAATTTATAAATAAATCTAGGTGATTTAAAATAAAAAAGTTATATTTATGAAATCAATTTCTTTGGAAATCAATTGGCAAAAATAGTATCCATAAAAACTGTATACTTTGTATTTTTCAGCCTTAAATATATTTTTCTTGTAAAAATTATATATATATATTACATGCCACCAGTCAGTTACATTTATAAAACTGGCACTGGCACACCTGGTATGTGCATCCATCTCAAAGTGTTTGCAGTGCTTTGAATTAGTTATATCATTTTAATAACCCTTTAAGCTAGAATAGATGGCATAATTATTCACCCTGTACAATGTGTCAGAACATAGGTTAATCACTAGTCCTGTCGCATCGCTGGTCTATATCAACAGGATGTAAAACATGAAAGGCTTAAATAGCTTCTCCAAGATTATACTCCTAGAGAGCGGTAGAGAAATCTGTCAAACATCTTTTCCAGAACATGGGAGTGTAACTAAAAGGATAAACGATCAAAAAGTGTTAAAACAAGGCTAAAGTCTAACATTCCTGGCAATGGCCGAAATACTCTTTATGTTAGTGATAGCTGTATGTACACATCTCACAGCAATTGTCCAGGCAGTTCTATATTTTTTCAGACAGAAATAGCTAAGACATCAGTATCACGGAAAAATCATGGAATATTCAGTAACTCTTTTCTTTATATTTCTGAATCTTAAGGACTGATCCACTTTTTAGGTGTCACATATACTGTTTTATATATATTGCTTTTCACTTGCTCTCACTTATTTTTTTTTTCTTTCTTTTTCAAAACCCATTTTAATTGACCAATCTCGACCAGCAACCTAATCAGCACGGTTATTTATCAGGAGCCCAAATTACCACATGTCCTTGAAGCCCACACTGTTTGTGGAGAAGCTGATCGCCTCCGCAGGGTGGCTGAGCACCTGTTCAGCATTTCTGCATCCCAGAAGCACAGGTTCTAAACAATGGAGCTTCCAGTCAATTAACACAAGAACATTCTCCAGGGCAAAGTGGAAAGAACCACTTAGTGTAAAAAGGAATTATAAGTGGTTCTATTCAAGTTCCTTTTCTTAAGGATCATGAATTTTTTCTCTGACAAGCTATTATGAACATTCCTTTCTGTATTCGAAATCCTTACTATGGAAGTTGGTATCACTTTAGAATTAGTTTAGAACTTAAATAAAAATGATATAAGAAATATCATGGAACTAACTAGTCATGATATACTGAAAATCACATGATTGATGAAGATTGTTAAATTTCCTGTCTACAGGCTTTTAAAAGACTGCTAATAATTAACTAAAATGCAAACTGCACTGACAAGTCCAAATAAGAAACTGCAATTAGATTGATCACACTACTTCTCACCTATATTCTGAGAAGGGAAATTATTATTCTCTTTCCTAATATTAGATTGAACAGAATATTGTAGTATTGCTATATTTCAATTTTATTTTTATTTATTTGGTTGAAGTTTATTGCATTTTGTTTCCTTTATCTAAATATAATATGGTATTTTCCATACAGCTTCAGCACATCTGTGTATATGTATAAGTATGTATTTTTTATTTTGGTATAACAATACTATACAAGATCCCTATGCTATCATGGGACATGGCATAAGATGGTAATTTGAGCCAGTTATTAAAAATTCTGGCAACTTCTCTTAAACACTATATGAAAAGATGTGCTTGATCATCATAAGAGTATTAATTAGCAAAAAGCATTAAGTTTGCTTGAAAAAGAAAGAAGTGGTACCCAAGGAAGAAACTAGGATTATTTCAGTATTCAGTATGTAAATATTTTTCTACATCACCCAACCTGATTAACTATAATAACAATATAGAATTATTAACAGCATATTTCCTTTATTTGGAATGACTCTTTTTTACAGACTAGCAATGAACATTACAAACATAATAATGAATGTAAGTAAATGCAAAAATGCATCTTCTGCAAACTGAACTATGCTTTAAGAAAGTTAATATGCTTCTAAAAAGCATAAGCATTATGAAGTCTGAAATGTAAATCCACTTATCTCCTCATTTTGTTCATTGCACCCACTTTATTTTCATATTGCTTTATAAAATGCTTGTCACTAAGATGAGTCTGTGCTGATTTATTTGAGCACACATGTAGAAATCTGGAAAAAAGATACTGATACTTGACACAGTCATAAAAATAAATATTTTTTTCTTTCTGAAATCTTCAACTATGAAATAGTAATACCTTTAAACGTTTCTGCAAACAATTAATATTTTAATGACAACATATATGAAATGAAGGCTCCTTACTATTTTGTCCCTTTGCCATATGCTTATTACTTCCAAATAAATAATACATTTTCCTGGTTGGTCATCAGGATTATTGTTAGCCTTGGTAACTAATACTCTTCCCATTTCACCGAAGTATTCACCTAATCAAAAAACAGTCTTTAATATTAATCATCTAAGGTATGTTATAATTTCATTAAAGATAGGTAATAAGAAAGGTTAAGAGCTTAAGGTTAAATCAAAGAGGCACATGGGTACTACCTAAAAACTATTTTTGTGGAAAAGGAAAAAAATATTCTATTAATTCAACTCTGGTTACTGAAAGGTTGGCACAAAAAACTTCTGTATTGAAGGTTTAAATAGCTATCACAGCATTTCATATAGTTAAACTTGAATTGAAAAGTTTTTCTTGTCTCCAAAAGAAAAATAGTCACATATTACTTACATAGTAATTACAGGCTATGCAGCTGCCCTACAAAGCTTTACTATAAATGTGTTAAGCATGAACCACTACACAAACCTTATTCAAATTGCTTTAAATGTTATGCCAAAGAAATGTCAGCCTCCACACCACTTCACTGCAATTGCTTACACAAGAACAATGGCCATCTCCCTAGTCTGAAATCTAAATAATGTAATAGAATCTATGTTGCTCATTTAGGCTATGGCTGGTTAAAAGTCATTACTGTTATTCCTCACCAGTAAAGAGGTCTCTTTCCCTGGGTTATGCATAAGTGAAGCTTATGCTAATGCATCCAAATGTAAGAAAGAATATGCTCCTTTGACATAGCATTTAAAGATTGAGAATTCTAGGAAACGTATATGCTATCTATCATGATAAAAATATTAACCTTAATTTCTATATCTCACTGATCCTTGCTTTAAGCCCTTCTAAAATACAATTTAAAGCTTACACAGCATTTCCATTTGCTTATTATTTCAAAAATATTTATCTGGTCACACAAAACTCTGTAATACTCTCTTACCAGTAACGCAAGCTTCAAGAGGCTGAACCTATGAAAACGTTTTAAAGGTAGTAGTAGAGGTAAGATTTCTCAAAGTTTCAACCTTATCTTTAGAGGGCTATACATCACACATTCTAGACATAGTTTTAATACTGTTGTTGATTTGTATGCATTATTTGAACTTTGTAGCAAATGAACTTGGCAAGGTTTTGAATAGCAACTAAAGTTGTCAGATTTATGACCTAACATCTAGAACAGTGATTTTCAACCTTTTTCATCTCATGGCATACAAACTAATTACTAAAATTCTGTGGCACACCAAAGTAGATATTATGTTTTTGCCTCTATGACAAAAAATAGGTATAATTTTTAATTTTTCACATAGCCACCTATTGTTGAGTTGGCTGTTGTCGTTTTTTTGTTTGACAATCTAAGGGGAAAGAGGTCGGTGGCCCTGACTAAACGGTCAGGTATTGCATGTTTTAAAAATCCTTGGGGCATATGGGTTGAAAATTGCTGACCTATATTGATCAGGGAACAAATCAAACTGGGCTTAAATTTTAATGCAAAGACATATACCCATTAAAATGCAAAGACATATACTGATTAAAATGCTATACACTATTATTTCTATTTTTAAAACTTTTGTTAACTGGATAATGTTTAAGAATTAAAAATGGCAGAATCACCATGTTGATATCATGTCACCCTTTATATCACATAAACCTGATATCAAGCAATGACATTCTCTGTGACTTTCTTCCTAAAATTCCACAAATCTAGTTTAATCATGAGAAAACACTAGGCAAATCCAAGTTTCTGGAATGTTCTACAGGATACCTGGCCAGTACACTTTAAGCCAGTAAAGGTCATAAAAACAAGGAAACACTGAGAACCTGTCACAGACCAGAAGAAACTGGAAAAACATGCCAATTAAATGCCATAGCCTATGACATCCAACTAAACAAAATCTAGACTGAATCCTGGAACAGAAGGAAGACATTAATGAAACACTGGTGAAGTCAAAATAATGTAAAAAAATACATAATATATATTAGCATTTGTTAATTAGGAGTTGGAAGAGTTTCATAGTAATTAATAATGTTAACAATAGGGGAAACTAGGTATAGGGTATATGGGAATTCTCTGTACTATCTTTGTAACTTTTCTATAAATCCAAAATTATTCCAAAGTGAAAGCATTTTTATTGTTATTTGTTAAGTCATTTTGAACAAGGTTATTTACTTCCAGTAAATAAAAACTGACCTTCATTTAGAGTAGGCTAAATTTTGTGATATAATTAATCTCTTAATCCTAAATCTTATATCACATCGACATTTTAAAATTATACATTAAGTACTCTCAAATTTGAGGAAAATTACTGATTCACGTGGCAGACGTACACAAACAACTAAACTCCACAAATGCTTAATCCTTTTTAACCTGCTCTTCCATTGATAAGGCTTGAGGAGCCTCACATTCACAGACTTCACCTGATAACAATCCTTTAAAACTAGATATCTGACAGCAAAGTGACAAAAGACACATAGAAGCAACTTTCCCTACTATGTAGCTGAAAAATTAACTGAATTAAATATTTCACTTGTCTTATTCCCATAGTTTCCGAAGAACCTCTCATTATTTAAAAATGTTTGGTTGATTTAAAGCTAGTGCTGTTGATGACTTTAGAAAGCATGACTTTAGAAAGTATAACATCATAGGCCTCGGGATATATAACATTGAGATACTGAAATGAGTATATAAATTCAGGAAAGTACTGATAACAATGTCAGTGAAAATACATAAAAGGCAAATGACTTCCATGAAACCATGTTTAATTGAATGAAAACTTATTGTTTTAGGAAAAAAGTAGAGAAAAAGGAGGAAGTGAAATTTTATGATTATAGAAGATGTGATGAATTTAGTTTCAGAAGTAGGACTAAGAGAAAAGCAAAACAAATCTTAAAGCTAGACTTGCTCATTATATAGAAAAAAATACTTAAATGATTTATCTATATCATTTATGTATATACTATACAAGCCTAATACAAGCCTAAGTGACTGGCCAACCAGCCGACCATTTGACCATCCAACCAGTAGCTATGACATGCACTGACCACCAAGGGGCAGACACTCAACGCAGGAGTTGACTAGCTGTGGTGACTTGGCAGCTGCGATTCTCTGATGACACACCCAGAACCAGAGAGGAGGGAACCTGATTCCAGGGTGTGTCACCAGAGAACCACCCTCTGGCAATCTGGGACCCCTTGGGGGATGTTGGAGAGCCGGTTTCAGCCCAATCCCTGCAGGCCAGGCTGAGAGACCCCTCTGGGGCTTGAATCCATGCACCAGGCCTCTAGTTTGATCATAAAAGGCAAAGTCTTAGAAATGTTTAGACAAAAATATTTAAAAATACTAGAGGCTGAGTGCACGAAATCTGTGCACTTATGGAGGTCCCTCAGTCTGGTCTTGCATCTTCTAGCTGTCTGAGTACCCTCAGGGGATGTCCAACTGATGGCTTAGGCCCACTCCCCTAAGCTTCTGCCACTGCCACTGCAATCACCAGCCATGAGTCTGTTTTCTCTGAGGCTGAGTGGTGCTCCCTCTGTGGGAGCGCACTGACCACCAGGGGGCAGCTCCTGTTTTGAGTGTCTGCCTCCTGGTGGTCAGTGCACATCACAGCAACTAGTTGTTCTGCCATTCGGTCAATTTGCATATTAGCCTTTTATTATATAGGATGACAAGCATTTTTAACTTAACCTAGAGTGTTGAAAGATTGGGTATTGGGGTTCACTGGTGGTAATAACAATAAGATAGAAGAAATGGAGAAGAAATTCTCCATGAAGATATGGCAGGTGAGAAAGTGACACAGAGTCCCTAAGTGAAAAATTTCCTATGTGGACAGTGATGTCAATTACTTGCTGCCCCTTCAGAATGTGTTAAACAAGATATCTCCTTTACTCCAGACCTGACAGCCAGCAATATTCAGTAGCCTTTTGTTAGCGATGCTCTAACAAAAGGAAGGCAGACAGTGTCCAGTGTGGGCTGCAGCATCAGGGCAACAGAGCAGTAGCTGCAGGAAGCAACTGGAATGGTAGTCAAGTGTTGAGCAATGATAGAATGGCAGAACTATCAGGAATCATGAAGAAGAAAGCATCTCAGGAATCCTTGATATTAAAGGGTGATAGATGAAGTGGAGGATCAGCCTGGAAGACTTAAGTGTATAAAATAGCAGCTATGTGGCTTACATGTGTAAAAATCAGGTATGTGAAAATAATACACCAAAATCTAAGAGTGTTTGTTGGTGCAATTGGGGTGTTTTTTTCTTTCTAATTACTCACTGATTATCTAACAATTTTCCATGTATGTGATGTTTTTACCTTGCTCTTGGTAAGTCTGCATCATCCTTCTTCCACCGTACAGTTGGTTGAGGATCTCCCTGGACCTGACAACGAAATTCGACTGATTCTTCCTCCAGCACCACTTGGTTAATTGGTCTCCTGAGAAATGTGGGTCGTTCTTAGGAGAAAAAAAAAGTAAAATAAAATAAATATACTGCATGCTATAAGTATATTCTGGAAAAAGCATAGAAAATTGTGGCTTATTTTTGATACATAGGTAGTTAACTATATTTCAGCTATATCTTCATACTTACAAATACAATGCAATAGAATAAAATAAAATATTTTGAAATGCAGGAAGAGCTATGCTTTGTATGTAAAAGCATAGAGCCTTTGGGAAAAGATATTACATTGATTCTTCAGTGAATTCCTGAGCTAAATCATGTAGATCCTGTCATAAAAAATTTGGACACGGAATTCCACATAAATGAGTAAAGAGATAAAAATGATTTTTCAATTTATTAGGATGGCTCAGAATGGAAGACTGAAAGTTGAAACTAATGTAAAAAAAAAGAAAAAGAAAACATATATTAATATCCCATCAGGAATGCTAGAGAAAACAAAAGAAGTTGTACTTTTGCAAGTAAGTGTTGTCTAGATTTCCCCACGTAGGCCATCATTTATCATTAACCCAATACTTCCATGAATGTTTACAGTTCATGTATGGAAAGCTAAATGCCTGATTTCTGTTTTTATTTAAATAAAAAGTCTGTCAATCTGATTTTTAAAAATAAAAATTACTAGTTTTTAATTATTTTAAACTATTTACTGCCCTATATATTTTTAAGGCCACTTCTTATTATTTTATCTTAAGTGTTCCCAAAGTTTGCTCATTTTCTCTTTATTTAAATTCTATGTTTATTTGAGCATTCTGTTTTAGTGTTTCTGTCCTTTATTCCTTGGTGTTTAATATGTGCTTAGCTCTGTTAATGCATTCTATCACTCTTCTACATAAAGCTAGGAAAAAATAATAGCTGTCCATAGAATCTTACCATGTAAGAGAAATATAAAACAAAAAGTAGTTTAACACTTCTCTGCACACTTCAATTCCTTGTCTAATTTCTTTCTTTTTTTTTTTATAATGATCAAATTATGGTAATTTAAATTACCATTTAAATTTTATTAGTATATGTCTCCAAATAATAGAAAAGTCCAAAATAATGCTACTTATTGAAGTAGAAAGAGGAGTCAAAGAAAAGAAAGATGAAATCCATAGGAAGTTGACACAATTTACCTGGTCATATGGCCACATTTAGTCAATTAGGACTTTAATTTCAAATGCAATTTAAAAATGTGAGAATATTGCCAAAAAAACTTAGAATACTTTAAAGCAAGAATACTTTAAAGAAAATAAATCACTTCAAATTACATGTTAAAGGAAGAGTGGAAATACATGATTTTATTGACTAAAGATCCATATTCATAAAACAAATATATAATTACAAGACAATATTTTAAAATATTTTAAAATTGATTTCTAGAGAGAAGAGAAAAGGGAGAAACATCAGTGTGAGAAGGGAACATCTATCTACTACTGGGGATCGAGCACACAACCCAGGCATGTTCACTGACTGGAATCCCACAGGCCATCCCTTGGTACATGGGATGACACCCAACGAACTGAGCCACACTGGCCCGGGCAAGATCATATTTTATTGCAATAAACTCAACCACCATTGGTATTCAGAAGGAAGGCAACTATATCGTTCCACCATGAAGGTGACAGTTGGGACCAAATTTTTTTTAAAAACACAAACTTACATATGCTCAATTATTTGCTCTTCAATACCCCAAACCCCAAGTCATAAAACAAGGTAAATAGAATTTTATCACAAAGCAGTTTTTTTAATGCATAATTTAGAAATAATCCATAAAAATGGGAAACAAAGATTGGTTCTAATGATATTAGGTAGTAGAATCAATTAACAGCTAAGTGTGCCCCCTCCACAACAGAACAAATCTGCGTGCTGGTTGGAAGGATTTAGTGTTACACTTTTGAACTCTGGACACTATGTGCTCCTAGCAACTATTTTCATGCTGGCATAGTTAATATTGAGCTATTGTTCCTGGAAGTATAAATAGACAATAGGATCAGTATCTCCCTATGAGCACTTGGGATGTTAACAAAAATAGATCATTAGCATAAAATGTGGAATTGACTTTTTCTTCCCCATCATTTTCATTTGGTATGTCCATCCAATTCATCTAAAAGCTGCAGTAATCCAAGTTAAAAGAGAGCTAAGCCACTGTTGTTTTTAAAGCGGATATTTTACTACAATCTTGGCATATGGGTGAACAAGTTAGGAGAAGTCTTTCCCTCATCTACTCATTTATTCAGATCATATTAATACAGATTCTCGTATGCCAGGCTTTGAGTTTGGTAGCTGGTGAACAGCCAGCATTTTGGTTTAAAAAAAAAAAAGGTGGTGGGAGATACAGTTAGTCAAGACCATGAAGAACCTTGTACACCATGTCAAGAAAAATGAGTTTTCCCTAAAGGGTGATAGATGTAAGGTTTGAGACGACGCAGGAGACAAAACACAGAGAGTCCAGGTGATTAGAAAGGGGGGGTTTTAATCTTGCGCTCCCAGGCGAAATTCGGTGGTCCGAGGGTGGGCCAGGGAAGTTCGCACCAAAAAGGGGCATAGGCACTTCTTTTATACAACTGTTTAGTGAGGGGAGGGCGGAGGGCATGAGAGGTGTGGAATTCGCCTTGGGCCAGGGGTCTAGGAAGGCGCCAGTTATCTCTGTCATCATCTACCTTGCAGATGCATGCATAGGCTCTGGACTTCCCCCCTGCCTGACCTAACAATAGAGAGCTATTGAAGGATCGTAAGTAAGGAAGCAACATCTGTAATAATAAAGGTATGGTATGCTAATTAGACTGGACAGCAGAACGACCTTCCAGATGTCATTCTTGACATCCTTCCAGACGAAGCTGTTGCGGTAGGGGCTGAGGCAGAGGTGGTTAGGGGCAATCAGGCATGCAGGGGAGCAGTTAGGAACAATGAGGCAGGCAGGCAGAGTGGTTAGGGGTCATCAGGCAGGCAGGCAGGCTAGCAGTTAGGAGCCAGCAGTCCCAGATTGCAAGAGGGTGCTGAGGGACTGCCCCCCTCCGTGTATGAATTTTGTGCACAGGGCCTCTAGTTTTTAATAAGCCTATGAAAAAAGGTCCTATTGACAGATCTGAGTAAGATGAATTAGAAGTGAAACATGAAGTAGTGAATTAGGTCAAACTATCATTGTAAGACTTGCTTCTACTTAAACTGACACAGTGTTTCTAAGGATATGTAAAAGGGGACAGAATAAAGAAATATCAGAACTGAGTAATCAGTCAGAAGTAGATGCTGGAGAAGCAAGGTCTAGAAAGATCCTCAAGTTTCTATTTAGCAATTGGCACAAACTTTCAGGTAAAGTATGGATATGGTATGTGTGTATGTGCATGTGCATGTATGTGTGTGTAGAAATGGTAGATATGACAAAAATAAACCTTTTACGCCTAAGCCATTATTACTCAGGTTTTTGTACTTGATATCAAATGCAGTCTTAATAAGATAAAGGAGACTTCTTATATAATATAGAGGAAAGAAAAATATGATAATTTTTGTAGGTATAGAAAAGTTCTTGGATTAAAAAATCTAAATAAAGATAAAATCTAAGGAAACTTTTTAAGCATGATGAAGATATTTTATCAGAAATTAAATGCAAATATTATTTTTAAAGTAATATACTTAAGTTATGCCTATGAAAACCAGGAACAGGGTAGACATTACTAATTAATAAGAAAAAAGAAGGGAAGTGTGCATATTAGAGAAGAATCAAAATAATCTCTTGCTGACACTACAAATACAGAACAATAACTTGATAATTGATAAATGCAACAAAAAATAAGAACTACATATGATCATTATTACAGTCTTGGAAAATGGAAAATTTTAGGAAAAATTGTGGCAAATTCATACATTAAAAACACTAGGAAATCATTGTAATGTTAAAGCTATCTATTTATCTCTTTATCATGTCATCATGGAAAATTTTCATGGCATGATGCTGATTATAAAGTAAGTGGTGGTGAGATCAACCAAGGGACTTGTATGCATGCATATGTACCTAATCAATGGACACAGACAAAAAGGGGGCGGGGCATAAGTGGGGAGGGGGTTGTTATGAGAGAATAAGGACACATATGTAAAAAATAAAAATTAAAATAATTAATTAAAAATTATAAAATAAAAATAAAATACTAAATCTAAACCATACTAGTGGTCACCATAACCTTAAGAGAAATTGTTTCATGTGACAAAGATTTTTAAATGAAACTCTCTGTAGGCTGAAAATTATTTTGGAAGGAAACAAAGAGAAGTTTCCTTCAAAAGTCATAGGATTATAATTGAAAGTCAATATATTTGGCCTCTTGAACTAAAATAAGTCTAATTTGTGTTTTTACCTCCTTGACAAAGTTTATATAAAGTTACAAAAAGAAATTGACAGCCAGTTTGAAATGCAATTGCCAGGGCCTAGAGCAAAGAATATCCTTACATGATATTATTCTACTATGTCATTATAATTTTAGATATCTTACACAGCATATTGTACAATTATCCCAAACAAACTTACAAATGAATTCTTTGAATGGTTGGCAGTAATTAAAAAAAAAAAAAAAAAGGACATGAAAGGATTTAATCCCTTTCAGAAGGAATTAAGGCACTGGGAAGGCACTTGAGCATCCTATATTGGCCCCTCTTGCCTTTTGTGCCAAGAGGGACCCTCTTCTCACAATCCAATTGTCCTCAGCTGTTGCATGAGCTTTCTGTTCATGCTGAGCTTGAAGCCTCATGGTGGCTGGTACCATGGATCTATCTCACGCCCAATCGTATGAGCTGGGTCCTCACTGAAGAAGAAACCTGAGTTCCCCGAGATATGTGATCAGCATCGGGACCCTGCCAGCAGACCAGGGGTTCCCAAAGCAGGAGCTGGGCGTGGAGGCCACGGGGGCATAGGCTACCAAGAAGACAGAACTGAACCTCATATCACCCTGCATGGCCCCGGAGGATGGCTGGTTAGCCAGAGACGGGTAAGATTCCTCAGGGAAGGAACAACCTAAGACAGGCACAGTTGCAGAGGGGCCATCAGGAGAGAATTTGGGGGGCAACAGAAGTGGGGCACAGACCCTCACCCCCCAACATTGCAGGGGCTTGAACCCTCGCCCCTTCTGAAGGAGGTCTCCTGCCCCCATGGCTGCTTCGCGCTTCCCACACCCAGCTCAGATCGGGACCCAGGCAACAGAAAGAGACTTGGCCCAGCTCAGATCGGGAACCAGGTAACAGACAGCAGCTGCCCTATATCTAAATTCAGCCTAGCATCAGGAATGCTCAGGGCCTACTCAAGAATGCAAATAATCCTTCCCACTAATATTTACAGGGTAAACTAAGATTGTTGGTAGAGTATTAAATTTGACAGTAAAATAGTAATCAAGTTTTCATATTAATTTAAACAGGCTAATTGAAATAAGTGAATATTCAAGTAAATTTAATTGTACTGGACAAAAAGCTGTTCTTAAAGTAATAACTAAAATTTCTATTGGTAGTTTATCTCATGGTAAAATTCCTGAACATGCAATGAACCTAAAGCAGTCATATTTTTGGGCAAAAAAAAGAAAATTTAAATTTAAAGTTATCAAGACTGCATTATAAAATTTACAAAAACCTCCATTAATCAAAAAAAAAAGGGGGGAGGGGAATAGTAGGGTAATATCATGTAAGGAAAAATATCCTATAAGTAAATTACATCTAGAAAAATTTTACTTTACGAAATCCCCGCGAGCAGTCAGCAGCTGTGCACCACTGCAGGTTGCCTAGGACCAAACCAGAGAGGGTCGGACCTGCATTGCCACCATGTGCCCACCATCCAGATATCATTGCTCACATGTACACATAAGGAGCTGTTAGACTTTGAAATGGGGACTCAGTACTGTTGGACATTGAAATTAAAACTCAAACATTTTTTA
This sequence comes from Corynorhinus townsendii, assembly GCA_026230045.1. Lineage (NCBI taxonomy): Eukaryota > Metazoa > Chordata > Mammalia > Chiroptera > Vespertilionidae > Corynorhinus > Corynorhinus townsendii. The sequence goes on from JAPDVU010000002.1 coordinate 100,089,892, forward strand.
CTATTATTATTTTTTTGTTATTATATGTTAATTTCTAGTATGCAGAGGCAAAATTTTTTAAAGGAAAGAAATGGGGGGAAATAGATACAGAGGCAAAGAAGCATTGAACAGACTGTCAAACTACATTGGGAAGGCAGGGGATGTTGAGCGAGGGGGGCTGTAAGAGATCAACCAAAGGACTTGTACACATGCATATAAGCATAACCAATGGATACAAGACACCGGTGGGGGGGGGGGGGGGCGGAGAGGGCGGGCAGGTGAAGGCATGTACTGGGGGGTAGGGGAAGCTGGGGAGAGGTCAATGGGGAAAAAAGGAGACTATGTACTACTATTTGTAATACTTCAAACAAACAAACAAAATTAATTAATTAATTAATTTAAATAAATAAATAAAAGTAAGTGGCATAATGGTATGTGAGACTGATTCCATTAAAACACACATGCATACTTTCATTCAAAGATTTTGTATGTTTCCTTTAACATGCTATCAGTCACAAAATGACAAGTTTATTAAAATGGGAAGGGCAAATTTCACATTAGACTTGTCACAAACCTAAACTTGTCTCTTCATCCAGGGGACACCATCAGGATGCTTGAGGGCATTTTAGTTATCATACATGTTCTAAGTCATATTGTTTTTATGGAGACACGTGGAAGCACCTAATTTGTAATTTCAGGAAGAAGCAAGATATAGGATTCCCTGATGCTGTTCTGATGAACTCAGCAGGGATGGAGGACATTGCAAGGAACCTGCTCTATTCTCTTCTGCCCTCAAGCAGAGCCTAGTTGCCTAGCAACTGGAAAACCACAGGAGAGTTTGTGGTATAGAATTTTTGGAAACCTAACATTGGGTCATGGTAGAAATGTAATTCAATTAATTAAAGAGAAGACAATGCAAAGAATAACTCAGATGAAAGTGATTTGCATATGCATGGTACATTCAGATGGGTTTTATACCTGAATATATTAGGTTGTGCCTTCCAACAAAGTAACAGTGACATTTATTAACACATTGGATTTTGGTCACAACTTTTGAAGTGTTAGTCTGAGAATTTCCATACCACCCATTACAACAATTATCTCTAAATCATACTACTCATTATTCCTATTGTTTTCTAATAATTATACTACATTTACCTAATTTGCAGTTTTAACTGCCTACAGAAATTATGTGTTAAAAACTCTAACTTGGTCTATTATTTATTTAAATGAAAATAGTTTAAAACTATTTTCCAGTTTCTTTGTCTAGATTTTATTTGCAGAAATTTTGAGAATCAGGAACATAAATATTAAATATTTAAAAAGTTGTACAGGCAGAAATGTATTTTAAGTGCTTTGTCTTTGTAGTGGCTATTACCATAAACAAAACACAAGCCATGACCCTTTCAGACACTTTATAAAAACTACAAGGAAATGTCTTGGGGTTTACTGCTTTGTATCAAAATCATCTGCAAACAAATGTAAATTTAGAAGACTTAAAAATTTAAGTTCATATGAGAATCATACAGTAAATTGATAAATGATCACATTTAATACCCATTAATGCCCAATGGAGTTTGTATCCCAGGAAGCTCTGCACAATTAAAATACATATATATGAAACATCTTGAACTGCTGTGTAATGAACAGAACATTATTTTTATTGTTTGAAGTATTACAAATAGTAGTACATATGTCTCTTTTTTTTCCCCCATTGATCTCCCTCTGGCCTCCCCTACCCTCCAGTACATGCCTTCACCTGCCTCTCCCCACCCCCCAGTGTCTTGTATCCATTGGTTATGCTTATATGCATGCGTACAAGTCAGTACATTTTAAGGCATGTCAAAATAAGGTCAATGATTTTTTTCCATGTTATCACCTTATGTCTGATCACATTGAAAAACAGGGCTAGAAATCTCAAGGGCTGTTTGCTGACTGCTTATCAATTTGATTAAAGTCCCTCTGAATGGCCAGGTCCCTAATTATATAGCCAGGGAGTGATCAGAGGCAATGTCTTTGCCAATGCAATTAACATTTCTTATTCGAGATTAACTGGCTTTGAATCACCTGCATAACTTGCTTACAAAGTTAATCTCCCTAGAGACAGTAGTATTGTTTGCAGTGTGGTACTATGTAAAGCACAGCTCTCAAGTAGGCAGGTCAATTTAGGTCCAAATTAGTATTCTGGCAAATCTAACTTTGTATGTGGCTGTTATAAAATCAAATACTAAGTTTCATTGTAATTATGTAAATAATAGAAAGAAAAATATTCAATATAATACACAATACTATGAATCTAAAATGTGGCCGCATGATCTCTTAAGTTTCTTACTTACATGCTACAATGAAAAAATTAAGTTCCCAGTGGACAGATTTCTCTTTTAAGCATATTCAGTCATTGAATTTGGCTGTAAAATTGGCAATGTCAGTGCTGTGACAACTATACTACAATAACCTTTACAATTTTAAATAAACCTTGCTCGTCATTATAAAGTATTGTTATGGAAGTAATTACATAGGTAGAGTCCTTTAAGTCCTATTACACCAAGGATATGCAATAAAAATACATTAGAGCTGACCACTGCTTGTAAACCTTGTTTTAACTTCAGCTGACCCAGAAGGAACTGCCACACTGCAGTATCTAGTAACTTGGGAAGTCAGATGGTCTGCCCTCATATGTCTCCTCTTATTTAACTGGGCATATATAAAAGAACATGTGTTATGAGAGCTATTTAGTGTGAAATTATGAGCCCTTCTAGAACAGACTGAATGATAATTATCAGTCTGTCTGAATGTGATAACTAAGTCCTGGCTGCATTAATTTCTTTTCTTGCCAATAATTTTCTTTTTATAAGAGAAATCATCCTATGAAGTAAAAGTAAACATAAGTAAATGTTCTCAAGAGAAAAAAAATGCTTCTCTCAGCTTGTTTTAGAGGCAAAGTTTTATGTTATTGCTGATAACAGGGTATGAGAGGCCCACTGACAGCAAGGTACATGTCTATTTATCTCACCACACTGAAACAGGAACTGACACATAGTAGGTGTTCAAGAGATATTTGTTAAATAAGTGACTGGATATAAAATATTTTGCTGTTTTAAAGGTTGCAAGTAAACACTATTTGTTTAAACTATATTGTTCCCAACAGTCACCTGGGTTTTAATAGCTTATGTTCAGAATTATTATTTTTTAAATATATTTTATTGGTATTTTTACAGAGAGGAAGGGAGAGGGATAGAGAGTTAGAAACATAGATGAGAGAGAAACATTGATCAGCTGCCTCCTGCACACCTCCTACTGGGGATGTGCCCGCAACCAAGGTACATGCCCTTGACCGGAATCGAACCTGGGACCCTTCAGTCTGCAGGTCAACGCTCTATCCACGGAGCCAAACCGGTTAGGGCCTATGTTTAGAATTCTTAAATGAACACTATCGTTTCTAAATCACACTTAGATATTTCCTAAGGGTTGGCTATGAGATATCTTCCCTCATAGACTTGTCTCTGGGTAGCTCAACTATACTTAGGCCATCAACTATTATTTCCTATCCAATAACTGAAAATCAACACTACCAGGCCAAACCTGTGTCCTCAGCTCCAATAATTTGTCTAGTTCCCAATATGATCATCCTACCTTGATAGTCATCAGTTGACAAAATTTCCAAGTGTTCTTAGTGAATAGCTATGGAACACAAATGAACAGTAGATAACTTGATATTTGAAGAAAGTCTCCAGTGTGAAAGACTGAACAATGAGGGGTGGGGTGGGAAGAAGAAACTCAGAAGAAATAAAAGCAGGAAAGATTCACAAGTAAATTTTATTTTAAAAATAGTGTTTTTAAAATCCTGAGAAATTAGAGAGGTTAAAACATCCATGAAACAAGAACAAGATGACATAAATAAGGAAGAATTAGAGAAAAGAAAGGCCTAGAAGGTTTATCACCTAATTAGTAAATACACATTTAACAGAGAAATGCAATAGAAAAAAATGGATAGGATATTACCTTGACTTATTTGGATAAAGAGTTTTGTGACTGAGATTGCTTACCAGGTGTCTATCCACTAAAACTGAAAAAGTGCCAAAGCAAGGCACAGTATTGAAGCATTTAGAACGCTGGGATAAAAGGACAGTACTAGAGGAACAAAAGGAAAACTGGTCACATGGGGATCAGAAGCACAACAGTCTTCTCAATAGCAGCAGTGGAAGCTGAATAATATTGGAGGAGCGATTTAATATTATGAGCAAAAATATCTGTTTTTTAAACTAGAATTCTATAAGCAGCCAGAGTATCAATTAAATTTTGGCCGGAATAAAGGCATTTGATTTGTAATGAGCTCTAGGCTCAAGTTATGTAGAAAGAAGGAGAAACATTTCTGAATATAGAAGTTACCCAAGAAAAACACACAGTATGCAGAAAGATGCGCATCCATTAACAGAGCAAAGGGAAGAGAGATATGAGGATGACTTTTGTGGAGAGGCCTAAGGAGCACCCAGCCCAGTCAGATGGGGCCAGCAGCCTGAAGCCTCCAGGAAGGCTAGAGTCAGGGTGGACTTCATACCTAAAAAAAAATTTAGAGGGATTTAAACATTGTGTAGAAATTGCCAAAAGAATTCATGATAGGTGTAGACAAACGTAAGTAAAAGAAAAATTATTACTAACTCAAAGGAGAACACATATTGTACCAGAAAAAAATGCCATCATAACACAGCTCACAGTCTATATTTTCATGGTTAAAATAATTCAAATTCTGAATATTAATATAACTAATGTTTCTGAAGTCATTATACTGGAAAGACCAACAGAAGGGAAAGTGGAGGAGAAAGGGTGAGTCAGGGGATAGAAGCGGGGCAAATCATCATTTTCCAAAATAGGAAATCAAAATAATGTATACAGTCATGGAATAAGTACATATTTAGAAGTAAGGAAATAAATCCCAGAAGAAATGTTTAAAATGAGGCTTGCAAGAATGTTTAAAGATGAGGTGTGTGCATGTGTGTGTGTGTGTTGGAAAGTAAGATGGGACAAAATTTTTCCTTTTTTTCATTATTAGTTTTATAATACTTCTAGGGTCTATTAGAAATGTGACATATAAAATATTTTTCATGTATTACTTTGAAAAACATTTAAAAATCATTTGGAAAAAAATTTGGTTGTTTTTTAATACCAGTTAAATTTTGGATAACAGATATCCCAAACCTAACCATTGTTATAAACTTAATTACATAACTTAACTCTAGTTTCTCTGTCTTTAGGATCTTGCGAATTTATGTTTTTGTGTGTTTTTGAATTGATTTCAAAGAGGAATAGAGAAATAGAAGCATCAATGATGAGAGGGAATCATCCATCAAAAGCCTCTTGCACTCCCCCTACTGGGGATTGAATCTACACCTCAAGCATATGCCCTGACTGGGGAAATGAACCATGACCTCCTGGTTCATGGGTCGATGCTCAATCACTGAGCCACAATGGCAGGGTCAGGATCTTGGGAGTTTAATTGACATATGTAAATTGCTATGGAGTATTCTATTTCTTAAATTCATTTTAGATATAGGAAGGGAGAGGGAGGGAGAGACATCGATCTCCTTCCTGCCTTTCTGGTTAGGGCACAATCTAAGTATGTGCCCTAACCAGAAATTGAACTCACCACCTTTTGGTGTATAAAACGATGGTCCAACCAACGGAGCCACACCAGACATGGGGGGAGTATTCTTTATGAAGATAGCTAAACCCTCCCATCTATTTTAGCATTTACACTATGATGCCTATTTATAATTTTTACACTTGGTACCTCCTACTTGACTAGGATGTTATTTTACATTAAAGGAGAACAAACAGAGTAAATGATTCATGGAGTATGCCATGGTAACTTTTGAACATTATATTACATTGATCATATCTTTGTCTAAAGGGCAGATCTTTAAAATATAAGTTGCAATTTTCAAGCTACCAAAAATCTAAGTCCAAGACCACTTAATAGAGAATCAAAATATTTGCTGATGGATATTATATTAACAAAGACCCTTTATTCTTTTATTGTTTTTCTTGCCATTTATAAGTGAATCATATTTTGGAACAATTAAATATTATATGTTACTTTTTCTGTATTACACATCTTAAAGTAAATATGGGGTTGCAAAGGATATTTAAAAACCTCCTATAACTACAGTGGTTATATTAGCCAGATTTTTGTTTGTTCTTGCTAATCTTCCCCTGAGAATATTTTTCCATTGACTTTTTTTTTTCTTTTTAAGGAGAGAGAATGGAAGGGAGAAAGAGAGAGAGAAAGAGAGGAAGGAAGAAAGGAACATTGATGTGAGAGACACATTGATGGAATGTTTCTCGCATGCACCCCGACTGGGCCTGGGATCAAACCTGCATCCCAGGTACATGCCCTGGACCAGATCAATGCTCTAACCACTGAGAGACACCAGCCAGGGCAACAGCCAGATTTTTTTGAAAGAATTTCTAATACATGAAAATAAAGTTGAGAGAGAGGAGGGAGAGAATGTGACTAGTTTTGCTTTTCTAATCTTAGATCAGAGATGATAATTCTAACAATGATGAATATAAAGAGGTTTAAAAATAAACCTGTCCTGGATGCAAAAGCACCAAAATAAAATAAAGAAGGCCTCATTACACAGAGCACACTAGTTACTCTATTTTCTCTGAGAATTGGGGAATCTCAGGAAGCACTTGTCACTTCCTTGGTTAGACCATCACTACTGTTTTTATCTTTTATTTCTTGGTTTGGATGTTTTTTGTTTTTTTTTTTCTTATCAATAATGGAATTTTAGTTTCCCCACAACTTAATATTGTACTTGTAACCCCTTAGGTCAGTTCTGACTAGTTTACACCATCAGATAAATGTTTCTCAGCTTCCTAAATCAATTCTTCCAGAGAAACTGCCTCTAGACAAATTCAATCTCTTTGGTTTATAGCTATTTTCAAAATAATTTAGAAGTCACCCTGTAACTCCTGACATGTTTAGGGATCTCTTGTACTTCTTATCACATTTTTAGGTAAATATTTTATAACACAATCACAGTTTGGTAAGTCTAATTGCTCAGGTAATGAGATTAAACACTTTCAAATTCCTTCTGAAGGCAGTAAATACTGCTGTAATGCAACATTTTTGTGATCCAAAGCTGTGGTAGTTATGGAAAAATAGCGTGAGTATTTCTTGTGGGATTTCAATGCTCATGCTCAGTGACCACTAATTTTGTATATTGCCAAACAAAACTGCATTTTATTCATTACAGAGTAGAACACGTTTTGGGACTCATAGGTGACTGCATGAAATTTAACGAAAAAACGCATGCTTGTCTGTGCTCTGCGGGACAGCAATTTACATGCGTACTTTGAATAATTTTATTTTACTCTTCAATTCCTTTCATGGATGATGAGATTTCTCCTGGTTTTGTCATTTGGGACTTCAAGCTGCTTAGTATCTGCAAGGAGTATTACCAGAGATTACTTGTACTCAGAGTGATTGAAGAGAGGGGCTCACACTCTGGTGCATATTCATAAAGCACACCCTGATGTTAAAATGGAATTGCAATCATAACATGGCCGTTTTTTGCATTATGGCACTCTTTTACCCCATGGGGTGGCACTTTCCAAACTAAAAAGAAGTTGTTTTTAGGGACTTATTCAAGATTCAGTTGCTACCCTCAAGGTGTTCTGGAATAATGGCAAAAAAAAAAAAAAAAAAAAGATCATATTGTGCATAGATCCAGCAGTCTCTTTTACTGGTACAAAAAAAGTACTTTAAAAAATCACAATTATCTCTTATATGTTGGAAAGAAAATCATATATAATTTGCAATAGTGAATTTTTAATTAAGATACAGATATTCATACATGTAAATATGCTTAAGTGCATGTGTGCATATAAATATGTGCATGCATGTGTGCATTTGTGAGTGTGTATATACATAATATATATCTCCATACAGAAATTTGAATGGGATTCTGTTGTCTTCTAAAGGAATCTTTCATTTTCTAGTATCTTTAGAATTCTTGTTTTCCATCATTTTTTCTTGCAATATTCCACAGCTGCCCTGTAGTATTTCTCTTACTTTTGTTTACTTGGCCATCTTTATTATCCACAACTTTCTCCTTCTTAATGCTTTCTCCACAATTTCTGTGATACATATCTGTCAGGTTTTAACTGATAAATTAAAACTTCAGCTAAAGAGTCCTCGGGTCCTTAAGGTTGAAGAAACATAAATATCATAAAAAAATGGGGTTTTTCTTTCTAATTTTCTTTCTAGTCTTTCAATAACCAGCTAAAATTCCAAATATCTCAATTTGAAATTTTTAAAGTAGAAAAAAGTGAAACGTCTTTGTATTACAATCTCTAACTTAAAAGAAAAACACCCTTTGTCTTGCACATAATAGATACTTGTTAAATGCATCATAGTAGAATAAGTGATAAACTTTAGGATATAATATCTCAAATAGATTTTGTAAAAGTACAATTATTTATAATATGATGAAAGGCAAACCTGTATAAATATGCGAATAGAGTAGTTGGATTAACATTTCAAATGTTTTCTTTTTCTTCCCATCAAAGATTCATCTTGGAGAAAGAAACAAAACAGAAAAAAAAATGGACAATTCCAGCCTGTCACTGCTTACCCTAAGTCATAAAAAACCGTCTCTATATGGCCTGTGTTTAGTACTAATAAAAAGCACTTAAAAACAAAGGGGAAAATGATACAAATAGCAATATGTAATTAAAAGAGAGTTTTACCAAAAACAGTCAGCTCTGCTGGATCACTGTCTCTTTCTCCCACCATATTGGTGCCAACACAGGTATACATCCCTGCATCACTTTTCCTGGTATTAGAGATCATCAGTTTTCCACCACGGATCTGTTAAAATAAAAATAAGAAAGGGAGAAAAAGAATGGAAAGGAAACATCACTAATAAATAATTTTGAATAATTAAGCACATTTGTCTTTCCTAAAGGAAATAGCTAGGACTCAAAACTCTCCCACTATTTTGACATCCGCATGTGTCATTTTTTTCTCTTAAATTCTCCTCCAAAATAAGCTCCCAATTCCCTTTCTAATTTTGTGCATTGTGACTGCCCCTATCAAATCCCAATGTTTGGTCTTCACTCTGTGATTTGGTCAGATGAACCACTATTGACATTTGTCATCAGAAAGGAGCACCAGGTATTTGCTTTGGATAATAAAATTAATCCAACTGACTCAGAGGGATTCCACAAGTATTTATTGAATACCTACCTCTACAGGCTGGGCAGTTTTCTAGGCACTTGGGATTCAGTAGTAATTCAAATATAAAAATGCTTGCCTTCCTGGAGGTTACTTTTAAATTGTGTGTATTACTTTCTCTCATCTTAATTTTAATTATGAGAAATTTTTTGAAGAATAGAGTGGCATGGATAAAAAACAATTCAAATTTTTGGAATGATGACTATGAGTCATTACAAATCATTCGTTTTTATTAGCTTCTCTCTAGATGTCTTAAGTCAGAAGCATGTATTGACTGAATAAACATAGGTAATCTTGTTTAAATGTGTGTTTGTTAAAGAGGATGCTAAAGGAGAATTAGGTTTTCAGTAAGTTTATCATTAGCTCATAGTTACTTTTCCAATTTTGGTGATTTTTTTTTTTTTTTTGTATTTCCCTAATCCAACAATCTTCACTTGACAATGAATGACTGTTTTTAAAGAGATATGAGATAAGAACATGTTCTTTTCCTTTGTTAATTTTTAAATTCATAGGCAAACAACACTAATATAGGTATGTTCTCATTAGAGATATTTCTGGCTTTAAAACCTATAAAGTGATAGAAAGGAATTGCCTACTTTATTTTCTTTTTACCTGGGAAGACTTTCAACATGTTCTCAATTATATACAGTAGAGCATAATGAAGTCTACATTATAAAATTGATGATGGAGGCAATTTCTTCTCTTCTTGAAGCTGCATTTGGCAATATGGCCTGATTTAATCAATGAAACTAAAAAAAATTTTCACCAGGAGGAAGGTGCTTGGACATTGGGGCTTCCTTCTCTTGATGCAGCTGGAACCCTGGGACTACCATAGGGACCAGCCTGAGTCAGCCTGCTGGACAATTAGAGGCCATGAGGGGATGAAGATGCCCAGCTGAGCATCTGTCAATTGCCAGATGTGTTGTAAGGTTATCCTAGGTCATTCAGCTGTTAGCATATCTTTAAACAAGCAACAGAAGCATGAGGGAGCATGACAAACATCAAATACACTGGGCCAGAGTGAAGTTATCAGTTTACCCACAGAATCATCTATCTATATATATATATAAAGAGCCAATGTACATAACATCCAAAATGACCAAAGGTTCGACCAAACTCCAGGCTGCCCACACAGCTATGCCAAGCAGGCTGAACTGCTGACCTTTCAGAGAGAGAGAGAGGTGGGGCTGCTGGCGAGGCTTGGAGAGAAGCAGGGTGATCTCTCTCCGAGCCTCGCCAGCAGTCAAACCTCTCTCTCTCCCAGAGGTTGGCAGTTCAGCCCGTTTGCCAGCAGCCTCAAGTGGCTGCTGATCAGCCCAGCCTTGATGATCAGGCCCAGAGATAGGCCCAGAGATAGACCCAGAGATGCTGACTGGCATAGAAACTGACCAATCAGAACCAAAACTGGGTAATTACAGGAGCCAATGGCTGCCTAGGAGGTGGAGCTTTTGACGCGGACTAGCATAGAATCCAACCAATCAGAAACTACTCTGGGTGAACTGCGAAGGCAGAACCTAAAGTGGGGCCTGAGGAGGGGTTTTAAGGGCAACAGCTGTTTGGTGTAAGCTGTAAGAAAGTGGTTCAATTTTTTAATGACCATTTTGGCAGTATAATGAATATGGCTGGCTATCAGTTCAGATATAGAGATTATGTATTTTTGTCTGCCAAGAGCCTCTCCTCGTGCTGAAAAAGGCTTTCCCAAACCCCCATTTAAGCAATCATATCTTATATAATTTATCTATACTGATAAAAGGGTACTATGCTAATTAGACCAGGTTGACTGGCCATCTTCCAGATGTCTGACTTCCTTCCCGACAAAGCCATGGTGGCAGGGGCTAAGGCAGAGGCAGTGAGGGGTGATCAGGCCAGCAGGGGAGGGTGGTTGGGGATGAGAGCAGGCCAGCAGAGGAGGACAGTTGGGGGCAAGATCAGGCCAGCAGGGGAGAGCAGTTAGAGGTGATCAGGTAGACAGAGGCAGTTGCGGATGATCAGGCTGGCAGGGGAGGGTAGTTAGGGGTGATCAGGCAGGCAGGCAGAGGCAGTTAGGGGCAATTAGGTAGGCAGTCAGAGAGGTTAGGGGTGATCAGGCAGGCAGGGGGGCAAGGTAGGTGCGATAGGGCCAGCATGGGGGCAAGTTAGGGGTGATCAGGCCGGCAGACAGAGGGGTTGGGGGCAATCAGTCAGGCAGGCAGAGGTGTTAGGAGTGATCTGGCAGGCAGGCAGGTGAGTGGTTAGGAGCCAGTCATCCCAGATTGTGAGAGGGATGTCTGACTGCCAGTTTAGGCTCAATGTGGGATCGAGCCTAAACCTGCAGTCAGACATCCCCCAAAGGGTCCCAGATCGGAGAGGGTGCAGGCCTCCTCCATGCACTAATTTTGTGCACCAGGCCTCTAGTAGTCTAAATAAAATGGTTACTAAAAGCCACTGTGTTTGAGGTGGTTTGTTACAAAGCTAAAGCTAAATGATACAAACATGAGCTAGAAACCCTTGAACATTGATTTTATTCCATCATCAGGAGTACATTTCCATAACTTGGTACCCTAGCAGAGACCATTAGCAAACAAGTTCTCCAGGACAATGTAGATCCTCAGAGTTCAAGACAGAATAACATATATACATGTTGTGATCTCCTACATGGCCTATCTGGTTCTGTGTTTTGATTCAATCACAATGTACACATAAGAAAAATAAAGTATTTATTAGATATCTTTAAAGATAATAGACACTGAGACTACAGGGACTTTTGATAGAAATGGAATATTTTTTTTCAGTTAAATGAGATATTATTTTAAAAATATTCATTCTCAATTATTATACTCAGTATAATTCTCAAAAAATACACTAAAAATAATGTCAGAAGGTTGAGGCATTATCTATTATTTCAGTAGACTGGTTTTCACAAACTTCATATACAAATCTTGAGTAGACCCTCTGAAAAAATGAAACAATTGTATGCTATTACTTTATCTACCACTTTACCATTTTCTGGGTGTGTTTTTTTGAATATTGATAAACTGATGCACCTAATCACTAGTTTTCCTTAAAAATATATTATTTTTCTACAAGGGCTAAACTGCAGAACCAGCCAGTCATTATTATTTTCATTTTACTTTATATCTCTAAACTTTTAAATGAATTCAGATATGAAAGTTTGGTTATAAATATCATTAAATTGGAAAAGTGCTTGGAATATTTATCACCTCAAATTATTTCATTTTATAATTTTTAAAATAATGCAAAAAGAAATACCCTAGTTAATATGGTTTATGGCCATCATTTATACTTTAACAATCACATGCTGCATGAGCTACAGATGTATTTGAAGATCTTAAAAAGAGCAGAGACTACAATATTGAGCTGCAGAAATATATTTACATATTCAAGTTGGTGCAATTCTATTTTTTACTGTTTTGTTCATTTTTCATTTTTATTACTTTATTTATTTTGAATCTTTATTGTTGAAAGTATTACATATGACCCCTTTTATCCACCATTGACCCTTCTAGCCCCACCCCCTGCCCCCAAGCCTTTACCAGCCTATTGTCAGTGACCATGGGTTATGCATATATGCATACAAGTTCTTTGGTTGATCTCTTCCCACCCACTCACCTTCCCCAGCCTTCTCTCTGAGGTTCTGTTACATGCTTCTATGTCTCTGGGTCTATTATGTACACTTAATTTATATAATTTTTGTCTTTGAAACCTCATTCCAAAGTTATTGATTTTGGTTCCCCCTTTTAAGTCCTTTCAGTACAGTGTAAAAGGTAGTTAGTATTCAAATGCAGTTCGACAATTTTATTCACAGAATAAAATAAAATATATCAATTTTAAGACTTGAAATTCAGTTTCTCTAGGCATTCATTTTAATTTCACTCACACTTATTCTTTCTTCCTTGTCATCAATTCGAACTTTGTCTTTCTTCCAGTAGATGGTGGGTTCAGGGTGTCCTCGGGGTGGCTGGCACTCCAGGATGGCAGGCTCTCCAGCTGCCACCACAACATCTGTGGGATTTTGCCGGAAGTCATCTCGTAACACTGAAGGAAAACAATTGTAGTGAAAGAAAATTCAATAACAGCCACATCATCTCTTACAAAGGTAACCTGAAGTCTCATTTCCTTTGTTCTAAAAATGTTGCCAGGGTGACTACATAAGCATGCCCAACTTACAAAACCTAGAATCAACCTAAGTGTTCATCAACAGGAAAATGAATAACTGTGACAATGCAAATTTGCTATAAAATCTGTCTTAAAAATAAGGCAAGTCTAAGGAAAAAAGGGTAGAAACGTTCATAAATAATTACATTATTCATAATAAAACTCAAAGTACAAAATTTTATGTAGTATGATCCTATCTTCTATTTAAAAAGCACACATACATATGTGTATATAAATATAGTAAAAGAAATGGTCAAATTATACTAAAAAACCCTGAAACAAGTTGTGTACACATGGTCTGTGAACAGGAAGGCGTATCTGTCTGGGAGGAGAAGTGGGTGAGAACTCTTTGAGAAAGGCCTTTCTCCTGACATGAATATGGACATGATCCACATTGCTTTCATTACACTTCAGAAGATAGACTCCTTGTTCACCCTTGCAACACACTAGCACCCACACGCACAGGGTTACACTTTCATTCTCTCTGCATCTCCACCTGCCGAGCGACATCTGGGCAGCGTGACATTCCGAGCAGTGATATCCCTTATAGCAGTTCTGCCAGCCTGAATCCCCCTCCTTTCATTAGGAGAACAGCAGGTTGGACCTCTGCTGTAACCTCTGAAAATCTGGCATGCCTGGCTCTCCAAATGTCACCTATCTATCTGGTGCGCACTTTCCTTCTGCTGGCAACTTGAAAGGCCTGGAGAAATAACTTGGTCCTAGTAGATTGCAGGATGCTGAGTTTATTTAGCAAATAAGGGCAAACATTCACAAAATAGTTGTTAACAGTTAATATACCACATACCTCAACTGCCTCTCTTTTCCTTAACTTCCTTGACTTTTTTTATTCTTTGATATTCCAACAGTGGCAAGTGTACTTTCTAAGTGTGACTACGGGTAAAACAAATATATGTACTCACACAAATATAGATGTGTGTTTATGTACATATAACATACACACATATACACATATGCATATTATATACACATGTACTATAGATATATGCACATGTATGTGCACACTTATATATTGACCAAGCCATGTGAAATAACAATTAATCAGCTTGTGCTAGCCTGTTATATAAATCACCTGCTATAACTGTGAATTAGACCAACCAGCTTTGGTGTCCTGTAATGAGGCCCACTTCAGCACTTTGCCATATATATATATATATATATATATATATGATTTCAGAGAGGAAGGGAGAGAGAGAGGCAAAGAGAAAAACATCAGTGATGAGAGAGAATCGTTGATCCACTGCTTCCTGCATGCTCCTACTGGGGTGGAGCCTACAACTCAGGCCTGTGCTCTGACCAGAATTGAACTATGACCTCCCTGTTCATAGGTCAATGCTCAATCACTGAGACACTCCAGCTGGGCATCACTCTGCTTCTTGCTTGGAACATGTATCCAGGCTCATTGTCACTCTCCAAATAAATAGAAGTCCCTTGTCCTGAGCATAACTGCAGAGAGACAACTGAGTGACTTTAGGGCTTTTCTTGTCTCTTGCAAAACCTCCTCTAACAGGGTTTTCCATCTAAATGAAGTCAGGATTCTTTATGAGATTAGAGAACCTTGTCTCCTATTGAAGGAGCAGTAAGAAAGTGTTCAGCACAAATTGCTTGCTCTCAGTTTATAAACTGATTAATTTGCAGCTTTCACTGCTAAGGAAACGTGTTCCATTTCAGCATGGTTCTCTTGTCTAACTGGCAGGGAAGGTGTGATTTATTTGCTTAAGGATTTGCTTTTGAATGAGCTGAGAAGTGTGCATTTCAATGTGACATTCTGGCAGAGGAGATGAGAAGAGGTTTGTGGTTCCCTCTTCCAGGTAAATCCTCCAGGGAGAGCAAGCTGGTGACTCATTTATATTCTAAATACAGAACAGCTGCCTACTTATGCAATGTTAAGACATGCAAAAATATGGTAACAAGGTGGTAAGCACCCCTGCAATATACAGTGCTGGCAGCAAATGGTGTTTTGGCAGGCCCTCAATCTGTTTCAATATGACACATCTGGTCAGTGGAAGGACCTTCTCCAGAGCTGGTCTCTTAACAAATGACATGCCAAAAAGTCTCTACTCAAATGGTACTTAGGACCATCGCAAATCATTCAGATACACGGTGTGTTACATCAATTTTCAACAAGACTAATTAAGAAAAAGAAGGCCCTTTGACCTGGGGGACAAAAAAGAGAAAAATACTATAACAAAATAAGGTCTGTTCCTCTTAAACAATATAACATGTGTTTATGGCATTCACAAAAAAAGAAAATGACTCTATTTTGCAAATGAACCAAGAAATCAAATATCAACTGTAATTTTAGGCTTTTAGATTATTCACCCAGAGAGTAGGGTGAGATAAGGTAATTGGTGCTGTACCTGCTTCAACTTGTAAAATGCTCTTTGAGGTTTGCATAGTATCAGTTAATTCATTTTTTGCTTAGTCATATCATTTCTTTTACTCTAAGTCTTTGGGATAATAAAATGTTACTTCTCTCTTCTTCACAAATAAAACATTGATGAGAAAACATCATTTTTAGCAGATTCTATCATGGCAAACAGAGAACTTGCTCTAGGAAAAAGTAAAGTCATTTTTACTCTCTTCACATTTTTATGAAGAACATATGTGTTCTGATATTTATTTATATCTTTCTGAGGTTTGTATATCCATTCACAAATGTAAGCAAAGTAAAATGAAATAATATTTATTATTTCCAAATTTTGAGTTAATTATTATTTCTGTTCTGGATTTTTCCCTGTGCTTAATTGCAGGTGATAAGACATAGAAGGTATTCTCTATAGTAAAGGATTCTATGGATGAAAGGAACTAAAATGGTCTTGTAAATGTAGGGAGCAAGTATAAATTATGTCTATTTTTTCTCTTTAAGCTCTTATTGTGTAGAAAGAGCTGAAAGCTACATTTTTAAAAATCTTTGTTGAAAGTATCTCCATAATAAAAGCCTAATATGCAAATTGACCATTACTCCAACACATAAGATGGCCCCCCCCATGTGGAAACAAGATGGTCACCACAAGATGGCCGGCAGGGGATGGCAGGAGGGACAAGGCCTGCCAGGGAGGGCAGTTGAGATGATCAGGCCTGCAGGGGTGGGCAGTTAGGGGCAACCAGGCTGGCAGGGGAGGGCAATTAGGGGCAATTGGGCCAGCAGGGGAGCAGTTAGGCATCAATCAGGCTGGCAGGGGAGTGGTTAGGTGGTGATCAGGCTGGCAGGCAGAAGCAGTTAGGGGCAATCAGGAAGGCAGGCAGGCGAGCAGTTGGGAGCCAACAGTCCTGGATTGTGAGAGGTACACCCAACTGCCAATTCTGGGTGGATGTTATTGGATTTACATAACAGTAAATCCAATAAATGGGCATTCAGTCAGTCAGTCAGACATCCCTTGAGGTGTCCCATATTGGAGACAGTGCAGGCTGTGTTGAGGGACACCCCGCCCTCCCGTGCACGAATTCTGTGCACGGGGACTCTAGGTACGTATGTTTCCCCTTTCCCTCCATTAACCTCTTCTAACCCCTCTCCACACCCTAAGCCTTCACCATCCTTTTGGCTGTGTCCATAGCTTATGCATAAATGAACAAGTTAGTTGGTTGATCTCTTTCCACCCACCCACCCTCCCCCGCCTGTCCTCTGAGATTCCACAGTTTATAATATGCTTCTATATCTTTGAAACTATTTTGTTCATCAGTTTATTTTGGTCATTGGATTCCATATACAACTAATATCATGTGATACTTGTCTATCTCTGACTGACTTATTTCACTTAGCATAATATTTCCAGGTCCCTCCATACTGTCTCAAACAGTAAGAGAGCCTTCCTTTTTTACTGCTGCATATTATTCCATGGTATAAATGTACCACAGCTTTTTTACCTACTCATCTACTGATGGGCACTTGTGCTATTTCCAAATCCTAGCTATTGTAAATTGTGCTGCTATGAACATAAGGGTACATGCATTCTTTCTGCTTGGTGTCTCAGGTTTCTTAGAATATATTCCCAGAAGTGGGATGACTGGTTCAAATGGCAGTTCCGTATTTAACATTTTGAGGAAATGCCATAGTGTTTTCCATAGTGTCTGCACCAGTCTGCATTCCCACCAGCAGTGTTCTAGGGTTCCCTTTTCTCTACATCCTCGCTAGCACTTGTCATTTGTTGATCTGTTGATGGTAGCCATTCTGACAGGTGTGAGGTGATACCTCCTTGTCATTTTAATTTGCATCTCTCTGATGATCAGTGACTTTGAACCTTTTTTCATGTTTCTTGACCATCTGTATGTCAGCTTTCGAGAAGTGACTATGTCCTTTGCCCATTTTTTAATTGGGTTGTTTGTCTTCCTTTTGTTAAGTTGTATGAGTTCCTTATATATTTTGGATACTAAACCTTTGTCAGATGTATCAAATATGTTCTCCCATGCAGTGGGATCCCTTTTCATTTTCTTGATAGTTTCTTTTGCTATGGAGAAGCTTTTTATTTTGATGTAGTCCCATTTGTTTATTTTCCGCTTAGTTCCCTTGGCCCTAGGGAGATGTATCCATAAACATATTGTTAGGAGAGATGTTTGCTGCCTATGGTTTCTTTTTAAAAAAAAATTAAAATTGATTTCAAAGAGAAGAAGGGAAAGGGAGAGAGAGAAACATCAATGATGAGAGAAAATCATTGATCAGCTTCATTCTGCATGCCCCCTACTGGGGATCTAGCCTGTAACCCAGGCATGTGCCCTGACTGAGAATCAAACAATGACCTCCTGGTTCTTTGCTCAACCACTAAGCCATACTGGCCGGGCAATGGTTTCATTTTAATATGGCTTGACAAGTAAGCTAATGCAAGAGCATACAGTGATATATGTATTACCTAAAGTTCCAAACAGGTCTTTAAATAAGGGGAAGAAGAATAAACCTGATGAACTGAAAAACAATATGGTTAACAGCTGGGAGGGTATCAGTAACTTATAGATTAAAAAACAAACAAACAAACAAAAAGTCTGGCAGGAGTGGCCCAGTGGGCTAGAACATCTTCCCCCTGCAATGAAAGGTCAGGGGTTCGAGTTCTAGTCAGGTCAAGTATCTGGGTTGCAGGTGCATGCAGGAGGCAGTGAAGTGATGTTTCTCTTTCATCTCTCTCTCTCTCTCTCTCTCTCTCTCTCTCACTCTCTCTCTCTCTCTTTCTCTGTCTCCCTCCCTCTTGCCTTTCCACTGACACACTCTGAAATCAATGGGGGGAAAATATCCTTGGGTGAGGAATTATAAAAAGAGGTAAAATATATACTAGGTATACTATTGATATAGTATTTGCTTGCAGATCTAAGTTTAGAATACAAGAGCTCATATCTCCATGGGTAAAACAAGTTTAATTTATTTCTGTACTAGAGGCCCAGTGCATGAAAATTCATGCAATGGAGGAAGGGGGCCCCTCAGCCTGGTCTGCCTCCTCTCACAGTCTGGGAGCCCTCAGGGGTGGGAGGCGACCTGGCGATCAGGGGAAGGTGATGTCCCATTACACCTCTGCTGCTGCCATTGCTGGCAGTGTAAGCCTTGGCCAGCTCTGGTTACCTGAGCCTCCGGCGGTCCTGGGTGTCAGGGCAGCTGCCATCTGAGGCTTGTCTGCACCTTGGGCCAGCCCTGGGTGGCTGGGGACTCTGGAGGCAGGCAGTGGAGTGGCTAGACTTGCCTGGGTGTGGGCCCAGCCATGCTGTGGGCCTGCTTCTCCTGCGGGGCTGAGGGGACCGGGTGCCACCATCTTTTGGCTGTGGGCACTGCCATCTTGAGGGCATGGCAGACAATTAGCATATTCCCTCTTTATTAGATAGGATATGAGCTAAAAATAATAAATGAGTGTTTACTCAGCTAGCCGTAACCTGGATTAGATGAGATTCTTTTTACATTGACATGCACTTTGATTTAGGAAGTAATTCTGGAAGATCAGAAATTTCTTAATGACTAAGTATATTTGATAAAATATAGTTTATATTTATGGCATAAAGATTTATAACAAATTAATTCAATTCTGCAGACACATATTGGACACTACAATGTGCTTGGTACTGCCATAAAATGGTAAAGGAATATCCAACAAGAATAACATGATGTTGCCAACACGCTCTATTTTGATAATGCCCCTCAATGGTTCCTCCCTCCCTGTATAGTCCCCTCCCCTTTGCTGTGGGCTGGAACTGGGGACTTGCCTTTAATGAAGAGAATATTACAAAGTGATGAAAGGTCACTTCCAATATTAACTTATAAAAAATTGCAACTTTCATCTATTTGTCTCTATCTTTCTATCTGTCTCTCTGTCCTTCCACAAATGTGTTTCGTCTGCTCACATGAGATGCCACGTTACTCATTGGAGACATATTTGACAATGATCTGAAGGAAGCTTCCAGTCAACAGCAAGCAAGGAAGTGAAACCCTGAGTCCCCCTCAAAAACCAAATCTTGATAACAACCACATATGTATGCTTAAGAGCAAAAACTCCCCAGCTGAGCCTTTGCCTGAGACCACCACAGACCTATCCAGCGCCTTTATTGCAGTTTTGTGAGGGATCTCACAGCAGAGGACCGAGCTAACTTGTATCTGGGTTCCTGACCATAGTCAGTGAGAGAATAAATGTATGTTGTTTTAGACCCCTAAGTTTATGGTAATTTGCTACACAGTCATAGGTAACTACTTAGTGCCCTCCACAAGCTTTATGTGTAATGTGCCTTTAGAGCTTACATCTTTAATTCCTGCGCCCTCACAGTCGCACATTCTTTCATGTCTTCTCACCAAGTCTTCTGTTCTAAATCAGTACTTTCCAGATTTCTTTTACTTCAATAAATAAAGGCAAGGTAAATTTATTAAATATCAATGATATTTATTAAAAGAAATTAGCAATAATCATGACAAGATAATGCATAATTAATAGGCTTCTGAGAGAAACATTTATGAATTACAAGATACACATGCTTGCAAAGGGCTATTAAAAATGTACAGCTGAATGAGACAAAATGGTGGCCGAATAGGTGGACATGTCCTGCTTCTTCTCACAGAGAAGAGAGAAGAAACAACTAAATCCAATAACATTCACCCAGAATTGGTGAATTAGACATAGATGGTGAGACAATCTGCAGCCAGAAAGGACAGAGGACACTTGGAGAACAATAAGATTGGGGATCTGGGCTGGGGAGAGATGCCTGACTACCAGGATGAAAGGGTAAGAAGGAACCTGCACTGCACCAAGTCCACATTCGTTGGGGACACACTTAACACTCAACTGTGGAAGGAGGTCCACAGGGCTGCTGGCACCCGGGAATCTAGACCTAAGTCCACAGCCATGAGAGGCTGCACCCAGAAAGGCAGCCTGAAGAACTGCCCTAGCTGCACAGTACCAGGGGGAGAGAAAAGTGCAGTGGTGTGGCTGTTCTGCCTTTATATTTTCCTACTTTTACTCGTTAAACCCAGTTCATAAGACCTTTCAATTATAAACACTCAACGAGGCTGTAATGCTAGTGGAGGTGCAGTTTTCTGGAGGCTGTGGAGAGGAGCAGGACAGGGAGAGGTGACCAGGAATCTGGCACTGGGACATTCTGGACCCTCCAACCCTGCTCAGCCGTTTTTCTCCTGAAGAGCCAGCCCATCCCAGTACCCATGGGCAACTAGTGCAGCCACACCCAGCCTCGAGCTTTGCAGAGGAAAGGAAGAATCTGAATAGCCTCAGGGAGCCTTCAGGGACTGGATTGAGGGGCTGTTTGGTCCCAGAAATTAATACAGCAACACCCCAACCTAAAGCCCGTGTAAGAAATAGATGCTTCTGTAAATACGACTGAAAGCAGGCAGACAAACAAAGTGGGCAGATTGGTCCTGACTGCCTGCAACCAAGGTTGTGGAGACAGACAGAGAGGAGTGGTGGATCACTGCTAACTTCAACAGGCGCTGACTACTTAACTGGAAACTGAGAAGTGACAGACAGAACAATAGAGAGGGGTCTTAAACCAGCCCCCCTGGGACAATAAAACTCAGTTGAAGTGAACAACAATTCACTTTTTTAATTTTTTACTTAAGAAACAAACAAAAAAAATTGTTTTATTTTATTTTATTTTTTAAACCTTCTATTTCTTTGGATTATTTTTCTTCATTCTATTTTTATTTTTTATCATTATTTTACTTTATCTTATTATTACTATTTTTTGCAACCCTTTTCTTCCTCACTTCTCCTTTTTTTCATCCTATTTCTCTTCTGTTCCTACTTTATTTTTTCTCTCTCCTTTTTACCCCTAGTAAAAAAATTGATCTTCTTTATCTGCTTTATTGATGCATTATTATTATTGTAGTCTCTGTTGGCTTTCTCATATAAGTTCCTCTCCCTGCTCCAAGTCCATGCACTCTTCTCTTTTTCTTTGCTAGCCAACTTTTTATGCTTTTGTTTTTTTCCCTTCTCTCTTCCTCTCTTCTCCTAATTGCTTAGTTTCACTCACTAAACTCAAGCCTGTCTGCCCTCTCCTCTGTTCTCCTTTTACAAAAATAATAGATGGATATATAGATAGGTATATTAAAGGAAAAATTATTTTTTCTATTTTTGGCTTTTAATTGTTTTATTTATTGATCATTTTGTTTTTTACTTTTATTCTTATCCACTCATTATCTTTCTACCTCCTCTATACTGAACTGTGGCCATTCCCCTATTCATTCAATCCCTTTACCTTACTTTCTGGAAATAAGCTCTGATTCCACAGATTCTGTCCCCCCCTTTTTTATGGATATTTGTTGTTTGCTTTTTGGTTTATTTGTTTGTTTTGTGGAGTTTTCTCCACATATATGTATATTCTTATCCACCTTTTTTTCTTCTTTTTCTTTTCTCTTTTACCTTTTTTCTTTTCTCAACATCATTTTTGCTCTCTTTTCTCTCTCCTAATGCTCTTTGCTCTGGTGGTCACTTTTATTGGGTTATTGGTTTTGTGAATACATTCATGTTTTGTTTCTTCTGTGTTGGGTTTATTGAGTTGTATTTTGTGCTTTTCAGTCAATGTGGTAGAGAGTGAGCCACATAACCAGACACCCAGAGAGGAGACTTCATCCACAAATGGGACAATAACAATCAAGACCCAACTACACCAAGAGAATCCAAATATCCCAAGGAAGGGTCATCTTTAGAATATCCATCCCAGGAGACCTGAGAGATTGCAACATCTACTATATAAGACAAACAAAAAAATCTGGGTGACATAGAAAAAAATACAGAGGAGCAGCAAAAAAGTGGGGAGACAAACAGCCACTGTTTGAAAGAAAAGGAAGTAAAGGAAATGGAAGCAAGCAATTTGTCCGAAAAATGATTCAGAGCAATGGTCATAAGGATGCTGAAAAGGATGGAAGTCCAATTCAACAACATGTGTAAGAATCAATAGTAAATGAAGAAGAACCAGGGGGAAATGAAGAATGACATAGCTTCAATAAAGAACACAATGGAAAGTATCAACAGTAGACTAGAAGAAGCTGACGACCACATCAGTGAGCTAGAAGACAAGATAGGAAAAAATACCCAAGCAGAGCAGCAACTGAAAAAAAGAACAAAAACACTTAAAAAGCAGGAGGAGAGCCTAAGGGAGCTTTGGGACAACACAAAATGAAACAACATCCACATAATAGGGGTGTCAGATGGAGAGGAAACAGAAAAAGCAATAGAAAACCAACCAGTTTGGAGAAATAATGATAGAAAACTTCAATGATGTTGTAAAGAAAAAATTCACACAAGTCCAAGAAGTACACAGTGTCCAAAACAAGATGAACCCAAAAAGACCCACATCAAGACACATCATAATTAAATTGGCAAACACCAACTACAAAGTAAGAATCTTAAAGGCTGCCAAAGATAGACAGAAAGTTACCTATAAGGGGTCTCCCATTAGACTATCAACTGATTTTTCAACAGCCACACATCAGGCCAGAAAGGAATGGAATGAAATATACAAAATGATGCAAAGCAAGGGACTGAATCCAAGAATACTATACCCAGCAAGGCTATCATTCAAAATTGCAAGTGAAATAAGGAGCTTCATAGACAATAAAAGGGCTAAGGGAGTTTATTACCACCAAGACACAATGCAAGAAATGCTAAAGGGACTGCTATAAAAAAGAAGAAATAAGAAGGGTAGAAGGAACAGAGGCATAAAGAATAAAAATGGTGATAAACAAATACTTATCAATAATAACCTTAAATGTAAATGGATTAAATGCTCTAATCATAGCCATAGAGTAGGCTGAATGGATAAGAAAACATGACCCATATATCTGATGTCTACAAGAGACACACCTCAGAACAAAGGACTCACGCAGACTGATAGTGAATAAATTGAAAAAAAAAATTTTCAGGTGATAGAAATTACAAAAAGCTGGAGTAGCAATACTTATATCTGACAAATTAGACCTCAAAGTGAAAACCATAACAAGAGATAAGGAGGTCCATTTCATAATACTAAAGGGAGCAATTCAACAAGAGGATATGACTCTGATAAACATATATGCACCCAATACAGGAGCACCCAAATACATAAAAAAAACCTCTGGAAGATATCAAGGAAGAGATAGAGAGCAATGCAATCATAGTAGGGGACTTTAGTACCCCATTGACACCATTGGATAAATCTTCTAAACAAAAAATCAACAAAGAAATATTTATCTTAGCCCTGACCAGTTTGGCTCAGTGGATAGAGCGTCGGCCTGCAGACTGAGGGGTCCCAGGTTCGATTCCAGTCAAGAGCATGTACCTTGGTTGTGGGCACATCCCCAGTAGGGGGTGTGCAGGAGGCAGCTGATCGATGTTTCTCTCTCATCAGTGTTTCTAACTTTCTATCCCTCTCCCTTCCTCTCTGTAAAAAAACAATAAAATATATATTTAAAAAAAAGAAATATTAATCTTAAATGACTCACCCGATCAGATGGAATTAATTGACATCTGTAGAATATACAAAGCTACGGAATATACATTCTTCTCAAGTGCACATGACATTTTCAAAGATAGACCACATATTGGGACCCAGGCAAAGCCTCTTCAAATTCAAGAAGATAGAAATAATATCAAGCATCTTTTCAAATCAAAATGGCGTAAAGTTCATACTGCTAAAAGATCACAAAGTCCATACTACCCAAAACAACCTATAGAAATCACTACAATAAAAACAATGAAAAAAATAAAACACTTGGAGGCTAAATAGCATGCTATTAAACAATGATTGTATTACCAAAGAGATCAAAGAAAAAATAAAAATATCCCTGGTAACAAATGACAATGAAAACATAACAATCCAACATCAATGGCACAAAGTGAAAGCATTCCTGAGAAGGAGGTTCATAGCTCTACAGGCCTACCTCAAAAAACAAAAACAAAAACAAAAAAAGATAAAATGGCAATAAATTATCTAACCCTACAATTTAAAGAATTAGAAAGAGAGCAAGAAGAAAAGCCAAGAGTAAATAGAAGGAAGGAAATAATAAAGATCAGAGCAGAAAAAAATGACATGGAGACCCAAAAAACAATACAAAAGATCAATAAAACCAAGAGGATAAAGAAGATTGATAAACCTCTAGCCACACTCACCAAGAAACAAAGACAGGAGACTCAAATAAACAAACTCAGAAAAAAAAAAATGAAGTAACAATGGAACCCACAGAAATACAAAGGATTGTAAAAGAATACTACAAGCAACTCTATTCAACAAAGTGGGCAACCTAGATGAAATGGGCATATTCTTAGAAAAATACAAGCTTCCCAAACTCAATCAAGAAGAATAAAATAACCTGCATAGGCTGAAAACTACCGATGAAGTTGAACCAATAATCAAAATCTTCCAGCAAACAAATCCCCTGGTCCAGATGGCTCTACAAGGGAGTTCCTCCAAACATTCAAAGAAAAACTAAAACATATCCTCCTCAGACTATTCCAAAAATTCAAGAGGAAGGCACACTTCCAAGCTCTTTCTATAAAGTCAGCATTACTCTAATTCTAAAAACACTGCAAAGAAAGAGAACTACAGGCCAATATCCCTGATGAACATAGATGCTAAAATCCTCAACAAAATTCTAGCAAATTGGATCCAGCATTAAATTAGAAAGATCATACACCATGAACAATTGGGATTTATTCTGGGGATGCAATGATGGTACAATATCCACAAATCAATAAATGTGATACATCACACAAACAAATTGAGAGGCAAAAATCACATAATCATATCAATCAATGCAGAAAAACATTTGATAAAATCTAGCACCCTTTCTTTTTTTAAAATATATTTTATTGAATTTTTACAGAGAGGAAGGGGGAGGGAGAGAGAGTTAGAAACATTGATAATACAGAAACATCAATCAGCTGCCTCCTGCACACCCCCCACTGGGAATGTGCCCGTAACCAAGGTATATGCCCTTGACTGGAATTGAACCTGGGACCCTTGAGTCTGCAGGCCAATACTCTATCCACTGAGCCAAACCAGTTAGGGCTCTAGCACCCTTTCTTGATAAAAACACTCAGCAAAGTGGGAATAGAGGGATCATACCCCAACATAATAAAAGCCTTATATGACAAACCTACAGGCAACATCATATTCAATGGGCAAAACTAAAACCATTTTCCCTAAGAACAGGAACAAGAAAGGGATGCCCTCTTTCACCCCTCCTATTTGACATAGTACTGGAAATGCCAGCCATGGCAATCAGACAAGAAGAAGAAATAAAAGGCATCCAAATTGGAAAAGAAGAAGTAAAACTGTCATTATTCGCAGATGACATGATATTGTACATAGAAAACCCTAAAGACTCCATCAAAACACTACTAGAAAAAAATCAATAATCAATAAAAATTACTAGAATTAATAAATGATTATGCAATGTAGCAGTATACAAAATTAACACCCAGAAATCTATGGCTTTTTTATATACCAACTAGAGGCCTGCTGCACAAATTCATGCACAGGTGGAGTCCCCAGGGGAGTTGTCAGGGGCCAGAATGCGATCAGCCCTCTGGCCAGGTAGTAGGACACCTTTGCCGGCCTGGGATCTGAATCTGTCCTGCTGACCTTTGGTTCTCAGGAGCCACCTGTGGCCATTTTTATATCCTTTCTTCCTTGTATAGCATCCAAGGAGGGGAGGTGACCACGGTGCCCGAGGCTGACTTCCAGGAGTCTGGTGGAGCTGTTGGGATCATGCCAAGAGCACTGGTCCATTGGTGCCTGGCCCGTTCTCTGGAGATTGGACCTGTAGGACTACTGAGGGAGTAAGTGGCTGCCGCCCGCCAGGTGAGCTGCTGGGATGGGTCTGTCATGTGAATGGAACTCCCTCTGTGAGAACACATTGACCACCAGGGGGAAGATCCTGCATTGAGTGTTTGACCCCTGGTGGTCAGTGCATGTCATAGCAGCCAGTCGTTCTGGTTGTTCATTCATAATGGTCACTTTTATATATATATATACTAGAGGCCCAGTGCACAAAATTTGTGCACAGGGGGGGTGTCTCTCAGCCTGGCCTGTACCCTCTCCAATCTGGGACATTCCTCTCAAAATCCAGGACTGCTGGTTCCTAACCGCTCTCCTGCCTGATTGCCCCAACCGCTTCTGCCTGCCAGCCTGATCACCCACAACTGCCCTCACCTGCCGACCTGATCGCCCACGACTGCCTTCCCCTCCCCAAGTGCTCCCCTGCTGTCCTGATCACCCCCAACTGCCCTCCTCTGCTGTCCTGATCGCCCACAACTGCCCTCCCCTCCCAGCTTGATTGCCCTCAACTATCCTCCCCTGCTGGCCTGATCACCCACAACTGCCCTCCCCTGCCTCGACCTGCCTCCTCCACATTAGGCAGTGGAGATGCCAGGACCTCACCATGCAGAGCAGCCACGCGGCCCCACTTCCACTGTGTGCACGGCCATCTTGTGGTGGCCATCTTGTGACGATGTCACATGAGGGCATGATGCCCCCTAGGCTTTTATTATATAGGATATGTGTATTTATATTTATATAGATAGATAGATAGATGATAGATGATGATAGATAGATAGATAGATAGATAGATAAATAGATAGATGAACTCACAGAAAAAGAAAGTAAAAAAAAAAATCTCATTTATGATTGCAACAACAACAACAAAAAATCAAGATACCTAAGAGTAAACATAACTAAAGAGGTAAAAGACCTATATTCTAAAAACTACAGAACATTGAAAAAGAGATAAAGAAAGACAAACAGATGGAAGAATATACTGTGTTCATGGATTGGTAGACTCAACATCATTAAAACGTCTATACTACCCAAAGAAATCTATAGATTCAATGCAACCCCCATTAAAATACCAACATATTTCATAGACGTAGGCATATTTCACAACCTAGAACAAACACTTCAAAAATTCATATGGAATAAAAAAAAGATCTTGAATAGTCACAGCAATCCTGAGGAAGAAGAACATAGTTGGAGGGATCACAATACCAGATATCAAGCTATATTACAAAGCCACTGTTCTTAAAACTCCCTGTCCTGGCACAAGAACAGAAATATAGACCAATGAGACAAAACAGAGAACCCAGAAATTGACCCAAGCCATTATGCTCAATTAATATTTGACAAAGGAGGCAAGAGCATACAATGAAGATAAGAGAGTCTCTTCAATAAATGGTGTGTGGAAAATTAGTCAGATACATGCAAAAAAAAAAATGAAACTAGACCACCAACTTACACCATACACAAAAATAAACTCAAAATTGATAAAGAATTTAAAAGTAAGACAGGAAACCATAAAATCTTAGAAGACTCCATAGGCAGCAAAATATCAGACATATGTCATAGCAATATCTTTACTGAGACAGCTCCTAGAGTACGGAAACTAAGGAGCAAATAAACAAATGGGACTACATCAAATAAAAAGCTTCTGTTTAACAAAAGTAACTACAAATAAAACAAGAAAGACCACTGCATGGGAGAACATATTTGACTATGATACATCTGATAAGGTTTTAATCTCCAAAATTTACAGGGAACTCATAAAACTTAACAAAAGGAAGATAAACAATACAATAAAAAAAATAGGCAAAGGACCTAAATAGATTCTTTTTGAAAGAGGACATACAGAGGGCCAAGAGACACATGAAAACATGCTCAAAGTCACTAATCATCTGAGAGATGCAAATGAAATCAACAATGAGTTACCATCTCAAACCTCTCAGAATGACTATCAGCAACAAAACAACAAATGACAAGTGCTGGTGAGGATGTGGAGAAAAAGGAACCCTTGTGCACTGTTGGTGAATGCAGACTGGTGCAGCCACTGTGGAGAACAGTATGGAGTTTCCTCAAAAAGTTAAAAATGGAACTCCCATTTGACACAATAATCCCACTTCTAGGAATATATCCCAAGAAATCAGAAACATCAATCAGAAGATATATCCACCCCTATGTTCATGGCAGCACAATTTACAATAGCTAAGATTTGGAAACAGCCTAAGTGCCCATCAGCAGATGAGTGGATTAAAAAGCTGTGGTACATCTACACAATGGAACACTATGCTGGTATAAAAAAAGAAGGAACTTTTACCATTTGCAACAGCATGGGTGGACTTTGAGAGCATTATGCTAAGCAAAATAAGCCAGTTGGAGAAACATAAATATCACATGATTTCACTCATATGTGGGATATAATGAACAACATAAACTGATGAACAAAAATAGATCCAGAGACAAGGAAACACCAAACAGAACTTCCGACCTCAAAGGGAAGACAGGGGAGGGTGTGTGCATGTGTGTGTGTGGGAGTTGGTGGGGGTGGGGAGGGATAAGAGATCAATGTACATTAGCACTAGAGGCCCAGTGCATGAAAATTCATGCACTGGGGGGTGGGGGGTAGTCCCTCAGCCCGACCTGACCCCTCTCACAGTCTGGGAGCCCTCAGGGGCAGGAGGCAACCCGACGATCAGGGAAAGGCGACACCCCCATCACACCTCTGCTGCTGCCACTGCCAGCAGCACAAGCCTTGGCCGGCCCTGGTTACCTGTGCTTCAGGTGGCCCTGGGCAGCTGGGCAGCCACCATCCAAGGCTTGTCTGCACCTCAGGCCATCTTTGAGCAGCTGGGGGGCTGCAGGGACTGGGGGACTCTGGCATAGTGCGACCCTGGTAGGGCTTAGGGGACTGGGCACAGTCATCTTGAGTCTGTGAGTGCTGCCATCTTTGAGGGCATGGCAGTCAATTAGCATATTCCCTCCTTATTGTCTGTGGGGGCTGCCATCTTTGTGTGGGTGTGATGGTCAATTTGCATATTCCCTCTTTATTAGATAGGATAACCAATGGGCAGGGACACTGTGTGATGGGGCTTGTCCTGGGGGGGGTGGGAGTGACAGGGGAGGGGTCAATTGGGGAAAAAGGAGACATATGTAATACTTTAAACAATAAAATATAATAATCTGTACTAATAAAAGGGTAATATACTAATTAGACCAGATAGACCATATGTCTTCCGGACATCCTTCCTGACAAAGCTGGGGGCGTGGCCAGCCTGCAAATCACCCACAGCCCCTCGCTCAGGTCTGCCCCGCCCCCAGCGAGGACCCCCCACCCTGATATGGGGCCCATTTCAGGGCAGGTCAGCTGGCCCCCACCTGTGCACCAGGCCTCTATCCTATAAAAAAAATGGTAATATGCAGATTGACCCTAAAGGCAGAACAACCAGAACGACTGCTGGACCAGTCACTATGAGGCACACTGATCACCTCTTGGTTCCTTTCACCAGCCGACAGGCTCCAATAGCCTGATGTCTACCTGTGGCAGGAGCGGGGCCAGTGAGCAGGAGAGAATAGCCAACCTCTCGGTCCTTTCCTCCTGTGGTCAGACACCGATAACCTGATGGCATACAGAGAACCGGGGGTGGGTGGGGGGGCAGAGCCAGCTGTGGGCAGCTGGGGAAGATGGCCCTGATTGCAGGCCAGGCCTAGGGACCATACCCGTGCACGGATTTCATGCGCTGGGCCTCTAGTAATAAAAAAAAATGTACAGCTTAACAATATTATTGAGACAAATGTCCACATATACCATTGGATAAAGAAAACCATCCATGGCAAACTAAACTGATCATGAGAACGTATCTAAAAAGGAATTGTAATTAAAATCAGGATTAGCTATAGCAACTCAAAGGGCCTCTGAGCA
Source organism: Corynorhinus townsendii (assembly GCA_026230045.1). NCBI lineage: Eukaryota > Metazoa > Chordata > Mammalia > Chiroptera > Vespertilionidae > Corynorhinus > Corynorhinus townsendii. The sequence goes on from JAPDVU010000002.1 coordinate 100,120,425, forward strand.
AAAGGCTTTCATGATGACAGACCCTTTCTCTGTATGTGCCCTGAGTTGACAGAGCTGTGAAGCATGGGACTTCTCAGCAGAAAACTGATCGCTAGTCTTAAGTGATGCTTATATGGTGCACATTTTTGCTTCTGAATACAAAATTTGAGGAAGTCTTGATACTTAAAGGAATACTCAGAAGCTTTTAGTCATGCATGTAGAGAATATATGAGATTCCATTCTGACTAACAATAAGATTTTTTCAATGCTTTTTTGGATGGTTAGTAGATACACCCAAAGAGACGTTTGATCTCCTTATTTTTAAAAGTAGCTGCCCTACAATAACAGCTAATATTTAATGAGTACACACTATGTGGAAAATCTGGCACCATAGATCTATAACAGGTCATTTGAAATGTGGAGTTTGATCTCTGTGTGTCTGACACTAGACTCTGCATAGTCATTATGCTACACTGACCTGTAATATCACTTGCTTCCATTTATTTTGTCCCCATTGTCCTAGTTCAAAATGTCCTTATCTCTTCCTTGAATTACTAAAAAGATGTCCTCTTTCAACTTTTTCTCTGATTTCTCTTTTAAACACAACTATAGCTATTATGGGTTTGCTAAAATATAAACTTGATCATGTCAATTCATTTTTTACAACTTTTTGAATGGCTCTTCAGATGAAATTCTCTTTTTAATCTGATTTCAAATGTTCAGAATCAGGTCCCTGCTTATATTTCCAGGGTCATCAGTGACATTTCTGCAGCCATCTGCTCTAGACACACATAGGAACATCTAATTATCAATGTACATTTCTGCTTGAAAATCTCTACTAGGTACCCCTTTATTCCCTTACTTTAAAAACAATTTTTATTGATTTCAGAGAGGAAGAGACAGATAGTAACATCAATGAGGGAGAAACATTGATCCACTGTGTCCCGTATGCCCCTTACTGGGGATTAAGCCTGCAACCCCGGCATGTGCCCTGATGGGGAATCAAACTATGACCTCCTGGTTCATGGGATGAGGCTTAACCAAATCACCCTGGCTGGGCTCTTCCCTTACTTTTTTCTGTTCCTTTCATTGACACCCATTGCTCCTTTGGTGTCAACTTCAGATTCACTCATGTGAAAAGTTTTTCCTTGTGCAATTATACTCAGTAACTCCCCCTCCCCCCATAGCACACCTGTCTTAAAGGGCGTCAGAACAGTTCATCAAGTGTTCTTAATGGGGTGATGAAGAAGTCCTTTTCAAGAGGTGTGTTACAGTGTTTTTATTATATAAAATAGACTACAATGTTTTAATTCGACTTTAAAATGCCATTTGTAAAATGTTTGGTTGGATTTAAGAGACAGTGTATTTGACTTGCCTACCTACAACTTCATAGATCTCTAAAATAAAAGCCAGGCAGCTCAAGGTCAGGAATCAGTCACTCGAAGAAACAAATTTATGTGCAACCACTAAAACTATTAGCACAAATTATAGTATATCATAGTAAATATTACAATGGACTAGAAAAAGGGACAGTCATTCCTATAACTGGTACATGCTCTTTCCTTAACCCTGCCACCCCCAACACCATCACCAGCTATCATCATGGGGAGTGAGCAGGTGTAATCCCAACCACCTGAAGTGCAGATCTCCACTCTGCTGCTGAGGAGAGCAGTGTCTTCTGCTGCTCTAAGTGGCTGTCAGCAGCCCTCCTGTGACCCCAGGGGGAGCTACAGCTTCAGGATGAACCTGAGATGAGCACCAGGAAAAAATCTGAGTTCCTGATGACAGAACTGGACAAATCAGCCCTGACGATGACGACTGTGCTGAACTGGCTTTCTAGTTATGTGATCTAAATACCTTTTATTTTCTAATTAGGCCAGTTTAAAATGAGTTTCCCCTTTCAACTGAAATCTCCCTGATGAGCTGTATTTTTCCTGAAGTTTCAATGGCTGGAAAGACTAATAAATCCAAAGAGAGATCATCATTCACAACAGAGTATTATCTGTGGTACATCCAACAAAATATTGTCAGAATGGGCAGGATAGACACCAGCTAAATAGACAATGAAATCTGATATTTAGAGAACACATCCTAAGTGGTTTCTTCAGCACAGAAGGGGAACGGGAAAGATATAACTCAGCAGGGAGTCATCCTGCTACTGCTGTGCAAGCTGACACTCTGGCACCTCTGCCTGTTGCTGACAATTCCAAAAATGAGAAGCTGTCACTCACAGTCTCCACTAAGACTCCCTGTGCAAGCAAATTCACCCCGCAAATGATCCAGATAAACCAGTGGTATAAATTAGAGCATGTTGAATAAACAAGGATGCCCTGTGACTTGTTCTTTTTAAAGTCATAGCGTTTTGTGAAGCCTGGTATTCTGCAGGAAATAAAACACACAAACACACAATTCATGCAAGAGGAACGGCCAGCTCCAAGTTTTAGCCAAGCCTTTATGCTGGAATCCTTTTTTTTAGCCCTGCTCTGTCCTCACCCACAATATAATTTGAAGTCCTGCTAAAAGTGCCAAGTCTTCTTTAATGTTTTCCATTAATGTTTAAAACTTGCTGAAGGGTTCTTAGAAATTGCATGGAAACATCCATGCTCTCTGTAATTCATATCTGTAACCTCTGTAATGCATATGTTCTCCTTGGGGAACAAGTGTTGAGATCATTCATAAACTCTTGGATCACATGTGGCACTGCAAACTGGTGACATCTGACGAAGCAGACTCCAGGCCTTTTTCTGGCAATCATTTCCTTTGGTTTATGTTAAGGAGCCAGCAGTTGGCATACCTTCAACACTTGGAAGTCCCATTTTAGGCAAAGCCCAGCATCTGATATTTGACAGGGATCTGCATACCCTATCCAATCGTTTAGGTCCTAAACTTTAGGAGGAAGTTGGGGATTGAGGCTAATTAATGTTTAATCCATTCCTCTTTTTTCCTTTCTTAAAGTGCCATTGCAGACAGAATTGTTCATGTGGAATTGATGTGCCCAGGATCACAGAGAGCCAGAGGGATTGAGGACAACTCAGAGGTGGTGCCCAAACACAGTATGTGAGGAGGGTGGTGGCTAGAATTCAGGTTTTAGCCTAAACGTCAAGGCAATGCCATCCTCTCCTGCAGAGCAGAAAGCTGTTCTCCACAACCTCCAAACACTCCACTCTGCTCTCCAAACAGTCTTATAGCACCTGAAAGTTCAGAGCTAATTGCAATCTTGGTCACAGAGTGCCTGTTACCCTGGATATTAAAAGAAATGATAGATTGGATTTGAAATTCAGAATTGCACAGACTGGCATTTAAAAAAAACTAAATGTTTCTCAAAATGTTTACAAAGGGGAAACACCAATGATTTCAAGCTTGTAATACTATACCCTCTTTCCTCTAGATCTGGGTTTGGCTATAAATAAATAAACACACAAATAATCACAACTTCTTCATAAGATTTACATTAACAGGATGATTACAAAATAGCCATCTGTCTGCTTCTAGCTTTTCAATCTGGTTCATTTCCCATGAGCCTCAAGTCTTCAGCCAACACAGTGAGCCTGTGCGTTATTAGGAAGGCTTGTTACAGGTGCTGTTCAGAGAGCCTTTTTTTGCCCACTCTCCCATTTTTCTCCCACACCCCTCCCTTTCTCTCCTTCCTCATTTAGCCCTCATTATTGCACAAAGGAAGATAAAAATGGGAGAGGGTCAAATATCATTTATATATATTTGTAAACATTTTAATTCAATATATTTATATATTTAAGTGCACACTTAAATTTAAAATATACATAAGTATATATTTAAATTCAAACTTCAGAATTAATTACTGCCTTATAGTTATATCTGCCAATTTGAATAAAGAATAAAGAGTGTTATCAAGTAAATATTAATGTGCTGCTTTATTCTGGACCCCAAAAGACTACCCTTATCCCCCTGCCTTGTTGGTCCTTATCTGAAGACATTGGTTTGTACAGCATTATAACACTGCACAGTTTACAGAGGTACACAGTCTCAGCAGCATCTTCCTGTCATGCTACCCTCCCTGAGTATCACCAGGCTATTGCTCTGATATTTCTCTCCCATGGTGTACTCTGATGTGCATGATCAACATGAATTACAATGCCAAGTAACTGCCAGATGTCATGAGTTATAAACTCAATAGTCTAAGGATTATTACACATTAGGGCACCCTACAGTGCAAGGGTGTCCTGGAATTTATGTGTTATTTACTGTCTATTGGCAGGGTCTCAAAGAAATCTCATCCCTGCTGATGAAATGATGGTTGGAAGGCAAAGAAGGTCAAGGTCAGCCTTCCTTGTCAAGAATGCCAGTTACTTGGAAACTATTGGTGCCTTATTTTTTTTCCCTTTACCTGAAACTCAACAAATCCATGAATAATGGGAATATACATTATAATGCATCTACAGGTTTTCACATTAATGCTGCTGATTTGACAATTTCCATCATTTGACCGATTTTAACAATATATTTCTTAACCATAATCACTAGGGTCCAATATAAGAGGGTAACGATGAATACACTGTAATCCATGATCAATCAGACCGTCAAACCTCAGAGGGAAGGTAGGGGAGGGTGGGGGTAAGGGGAAGAGATTAACCAAAGGATCTGTATGCACGCATATAAACATAACCAATAGATACAGAGACCGGGGGGGTTGGTGAGGACACAAGCAAGGGGGTTGGAGGGGAATGGGGCGAATAAGGACACATGTAATATCTTAATCAATAAAGAAAATAAAAATAAAAAAATGAAAAATTTAAAAAAAGAAGCCAGGATATTTGGGAGGGATCTTTCTATAACCTTTTTTAATTCTAGATATATAAATGCCTATGCTTCAACTAAATTATGGTCAATGGTCAAAGTAAGAAATAATTAATAAGGCTTTAAAAAATGACCACTTTGCAAAGACACTGTTCCTTTTCATCTTTTACCCAGAAACATAGACCAAAGTCTAACTCCATAAACTTTATTTAGATTTTTAATTCAACAACATACCTATTTTAAAAAAATCATGTCCAACATGCCTGTGGACTCTTTGGTCTTTCTTATCCAATACTAAGATTTGCATATGTTCACACGACAAAATATGGGCAGTACTCTGAGCTGTCACAGATTTTGTTGAAATGGATGTAATCTGACATGCTATACCAGTATTCTTCAGTAAGTGTTCTATTTGATTACTGCGTGACAAGAAGCTTGAAATACAGCTGGATTTTCCTAATCCAGATATAACATATTTATTTTTAAATTGGTTGATTTTTAAAAAGTTCTATCAATTCTCTAGTCCAAAGACCCAGTAACTTTTTTTTTTTTTGCCACCAAATGAATTCTGAATGCTGCAGTTAACATTCAACAATCTCATTACCCATCTACCATAAATCTTCAAAAGCATCACCAGGTTTTGACAGCTAAGCAAGAGAAGAGGAAACAAGCAGAATATCCAAGCACTTTTTGTGAATGCAAATGTGCTAAACACAACAGTTAAATTATTTCAGAAAACTCATATTGCACTATTGACAACTGGAAAACAATGTGTTTGACAATTTTGGGTTATCACCTGGTTATCACAAAGAAGCACAATTTCTTTATTCTTGATGTTAAATCTATACTCTTACCCCACCCAGCCAACTTTGCCATCTACTCTATGAAAACAAATTAATATTAAAGAACAAATTATACATTTTTTAATAGTTTATTGGTTCTTAGAGAGAGGGAACAAAAGACAGAGAGAGAAACATAGATATGAGAGTGCAACATCAATCAGCTACCACCCTCACACCCATATCAGGTATCCAGCTTACAACCTGAGCATGTGCCCTTGACCAGGAACTGAATCAGCAAGTTCCTGGTACACAGGTCAATATCCAACCAAATGAGCCACACCAACCAGGGCAAATATCTTGTTTAGCTCTAAGAAATATTGAGTTTTCAGGATGAAAATATACATTGGTGTGTTTTCCCAAAAGTAATTAAATATTTTGAAATTCATATATATTTAATAAAACCTTCATATTTTGTGAAAAACTAGAAAGAAGTCATATTAAACATAGAGGTTTAAAAAATCATTCTCTTTATCTGGCATACCCTGGAGTCACCCATGGCTATCCACAGGGTATATGCTCAGTAATGAGGGAATAAATAAAATTGCCTTCTGAGTGGCTATATTTTTATTTTCTGTGTTCAACTGCTATTCCTAGGACAAAGACTCAGTATGTTTTTATGCCCAAAACAGTCAGAGACAAAAATGAACAGACAGACCACTTCTTTCTTGCTTGGAGAAGCAACAACTCCATACATAGAGATAGCTACTTAGCTGCATGTATTTGTCTTAGCTTCTCTACCTGGGAGGGTATCAAAACTTGTAGGATTTATCAGAAAGTCTACCAATCTTCATTATTTTGTCCTAGTCAAGGCTATTTGTGATGCCAGATTATTAAAATCACTAATTACTGTAATTCTTAATGTCAGCCATTTTCATCAGCCACATCACCCCACTCTTTCCTAAAACTGTTTACAAATGTTAACAATTAGAAACTTTGTTTTCTCAATCTGGCAATGAACAGTCAAATTATAACTGTACTGAATATAGGAGAAAATGTCTAAAATGTGGACAACAAATGGAAAACCTGAAATTGGCAAACTGGATAATTTAAAAAATAAATTAGTGGGTCCCAAATAACCAAATGCTACATATATATATATATATATATCCAATAGTGCCTAAAGCATGTGGCTAATGTTGCCTTTGACATATTTTCCAAATTTACTTAAAAGGAAGATCTTGCTTTAGTGGCTTCAATAAATCCCTGTGGATGTTGTCACTTGATAAGAGTTCGGGGTATGTAGTTGGGACTAAAAGCCTTCCTAATTTCTCTTGTAATATCCCCAGTAGTGTGTGTGGGGGGATTCATTATCTCCTTTTAAAATAAAAAATGTTGAACCTTATGTATGAATTGGATACCATATATTTTATCCTGCATATTATACACTTTGGGCTACAAAAGGAAGAACTCTTCATAATTATGCCAGGACAGTTCCAGGAAATCCAGAGGGAATGTTCCCCTACCCCCTGTTTAATTCTGGCTTCTCTAAAAAGCCTTCCAGGTAGTGTGTCTTCTAAAATTTCAACTGCCTCATCTTCATCCTGCAGTCCTGATCTGTTCCTGTATGAGCCTTTCCTCAGGTCCTGAACAGAGCCGGCTGTTTTCCATCTTAGGGCCTTCACACAGTCTGTTTCCTATTCCTGAAATGCACTCTAATCCCTCTCCACCAGCTACACCGTTCCTTTCACGGGACCTGGAACTTCCATTTAATAAATGTTCCTGGAAGTATTACTATTTTGCAGAGAGCAATATGACAAGGTGGTTAAGCTAATGGGCTCAGACAAAGGCCTGAATATGGGCCTCAGCTCTGCTACTTTATTAACTGGATGGTTTCATGCCAGTCACATTTTGAGCCTTAGCATCTTCATCCATAAAATGGGGATAATAAAGCATATGTCTGTGAATTGTCATCAATAATAAACAAAGTGATCTTTGTAAAGCAGTGGCAAGTAAAGAAAGCACTTCATAAATGAGAATCATTATTGTTAGGAATTAGGAATACTAGTAAACAAGAAAGATCTTATTCTATTTTAGTATTTGATTTTAAATGAATTTAATTGTGATTAAGTTTTAATTCCTTTGACTGTCAAATAGTTAATAACCTTCAAGAAACCTATCTTGTGCATAAAATGTTTCTTTCTTTGAGAGCCAGACAGTCAAACAGTATGCATTTGATTCTAGATGGTAATAATTACTATAAGTGAGTGCTATAGGAGTTGGGATTTTTATCTAATAGCATTATCCTAAAGTGAAATACATTTAGATGTTATTATTTATGTTATAAAGTGCCGGGGTTCTTGTCCCAGCCTTACAAAGGGTTCAGCAATCTGGAGAAAGGGGCTGATGCATAGATCCAAGAAGGAGTCTAAAGACAAAAAGATAATTTTGAAAGACATTGGGGGTCAGAGGATCTTCAGCTAAAGGAGCTAGAAGACTACCTCCTTGTCTAGGACCCTTGCTTTTATTAACACAATTTGTCCTAAGGCAAGGTGGAGATATACACTTCAAAGGGTACAGTTTCAAAGGGTAGGTTTTACAGATTGGGGAATAGCCTACAGCTGTTCAGGTGTTGGGCCAACAGGAGGCAATAATATGTAGATTTAAAATACTCTGAGCTGTCCGGCAGCAAGCAATAATCCTATTCAGGTTTGGGGGAAGTGCAGGTTAGCCATTCCAACAGGTAAACTACATTTGACTCAAACCTTGTTGAGCTCCCCAAGCTTCACCAACCTTTTGGTGAAACTCTTGTAATTATGACATGCTGGAATTGGTTTCTGGCAATAAAGTATTAATAGGACGATAAAATGTCATTGGTTCCTCCCAATCCAAAAATGTGTTTGCCTGGTTTTCCCCGTTCATTTTTAAAAGGTAATTTTAACATGACATTTAATTTCATTTTGTTTAAGTGATACCACATAAATAGAATATTTTTCTCTTTTCAATCAGTTCTACAACTGTTTTTTGGGGGGGTGAGTAGCAGAAGGGTTTTAAAATTTTTTTCACTTTTTTACTTAACAAGTATGTAATGCATCTTTTGTTGGTCCAAGGTACTATATAATACACTCAGGAGTACAAGATAGTGCAAGCAGAAATTTTGCCCTTGGGTGCTAAAGAAATTTAGTAAGGTTAGCAGATATAATTCAAAACCCACAACCTAAAAGTAAAAGAACATGTTGTATCAGACAACAGCATAGAGTGGTCCAGTGACAATGCTCTAAGGTACGAAAAAGGGGAATGCTCTTTTCAACAAGGAAGGCTTTTTAGAGGAGCCAGCTTAAAGAGCTGGATGTGGCATATGCATTGCATGCTGTAATTAATGTCAAGAATGAAAGAATCATGCTGGAATCTGCTTGCATGTACATAAAACAACCTCTGGAGAAACACACAAGAAACTAATAATAACAGATGCCTTTGCAGAGAAAAACAAAACTGGGAACTAAGCAATGGGAGAGGGAAAATGCACTATATCCACTTTATACTACTTGATTTTCAAACCCTATAAATGTATTAATTACTTATTAATATGCATAATTATCAATAAAATAATATTGGCTAAGCATGTTTTCAGATTATACTGTCAATCCCAACTGAATTCAACATAGAGTTATGAAGAGGGTATGAAAACCCGTGTTCTCACTGGAGTCAGTCCCTCAGTGCCACAGACTGCAAGTTTACATGTGAACAGTACTTTGAAATATGTCAACAACATATCTGTAGGATGGTGATAACCTTAGAGATCAAAATATATAACTTAATTAACTAGTTACAAGGTCTCTTCATTTAAGATAAGTTGAAGGCCTACTATGTGCTAGGTGCAAGAGGTATAAAGGTGACTAAGATAACAACCTTGTGATGTGGACTGGGCCTTGTAAGCACCTCAGTGGATGTCTGTGTAAAGAGTGAGGACCCTCAGTTACGGAGAAAAGAGCAAGCAGTGGTGACTGTTCTCTGGTTGACAAAGGCTTAAACCATCATATGTATTTACTGTCAACACATAGTCAAAATGTCACTTATTTTTAAAAGGTTCTTCATCTCTCCCACATTATAAATTGTGAGTCTATAGATAAACTTAAAATATGTGAACAAAAATATTATAAATTATTTCTCAAAAAAAACCCCCAATAAAACATATCTCCATTTGAAAGGTTTTCTTTATTGAGTTTTCAAATCTAAAAAAAACCTTATTTAACTTTACAAAAATTTTGGTTTATTTTCTGTGATATATCTATGACTTTTATATTACACATGATTTGAATATATAAGACATCACTAGTTATTTTTATTATTGTAAAAGTGAGGAAAAAGGATGCATGTATGAACAGGAAAAATCATTGATGTTATTCAATCTGTTAATATAGGTTTTTTTTTAATAGAATGATCATTGGTGGTATATCCTTAAATTAATTATACTCCATCTTAAACAATATAATTAAGTCCTAAGAAACTTTCCTTACTCTAGACTAGTAAATTAAACTTTATTTAATCCTTTGATTTATGATAATATCAGCTCATTACAATTTAGTTAAAACTCATTAAAATACATATTGAGAGTTAACAGTTTCATTACTGTAATATGATATAAAGAAAAATAGAAAGTTTATCATTTAGTTGCTTTCAAAACTGAATATATTTGCATAATGAAAGGGTCACTGTATATTTTCAATAGTCCTCAAAAATTAGTCAGATCAATAATTAAAAACACATTTTATAAAAGTAATTTTGTTACTGCAGAGTCCTGGTTGTTCTTGCTTTTATAATTAAAAAGTGGCCTTAGAAGATTATTTGCAATAATACTAAAATATACTAACTTAATTTTTATTTCTATTTCAATATTTATAAGGTTTCTTTTTATTAATATTTCCATATAACAGTAGATAGCTTAATCAAATCACATTTAATTGTCTTCACTAGATACTATATTAGGACTTTGTATGAAGATATTATATCAGTGCCTTGAACAGAGTCTGGTGGAAATTATATAAGGAATTAGCTATATTGCCAATGAAGATGTAATTATTTCATGTTTCTCTCTCTTAGTAGCTTAGCCATAGTAAGTGCTTAGTAATATTGCTGAGAGTTAAGATGTGGTAAATTTCTATAGTTCTTTTTTTATATTCTTCCCCAAATCCTACATGAAACAATTACCATTAAAACACTGCCTGAACTGTATCTCATTGAAATGTGTATTTCTTATCTTGGGTTTAAGATACTATCCTAATTTTTCTCCCATTAGCCATTACACTTGAAAGTACTTTGCCAAAAACTCCTGTCCTTAAAACATAGTCAACGCCACTTAAAAATGGAGTGCTTCAGACACATTCTTCATATGTAATCTCTGCCAGTCCTGCCTCCAAGCTGATGACTCTAAAATGAATGTCTACAGACTTGAAGTTCCTGGAACTCCAGACTATCATCTACCTGAAGGGGTGACATCAACACTTGAATGTTTAAGAATAGCTTAAACTTAATATGGCCAAAATTGAATTTTTAATTTTTTCACACAAATCTTTATCTCCCCAATCTTCTGTGTCTTTCTATGTGGAATCATTGTATACAACTTGCTCAAGGAGTTATTATTTTTACTCCATTCCTATCACCCATGGACACACACACATTATGTTGTCCATAAGTAAGGTCCAATGACTGTAAACTTATCCAGAACCTATTTATCTATTTTTCTTTACCTTCTTCATTCCTGTCACTTGGTAAGACTTACTATCATGGGATATTACTGCTGACTCTTAACAATCTTACTTTTATTCATACCCTTCTTATAATCAATTATCTACACAGCTGACAGCAGATTTGTTTTAAAATTATACAACAAATTTTGCCATCCTTCTTAAAATTCTCAGAAGGACTCACCTCATTTACAAAAAACTCCAAAACCTTACTATGGCCAACAAGGCATCTCCTCACTCAGTACCCACTCCTCTTGCTCTGTTCTCCCCTAGCCACACTGGCCCTTGGCCTTTCACTTCTTCTAGCAAGGCTGTGATGTCTTTAGGTCTGATTACTACACTATACATTGTGAAATGTTCTTTCCCTAAAACTTCCTTTTGGTTCTCCTCTCCTTGTCTGTCAAATTTCAATTCACATGTCCATTGTTATTGGTTCCCCTCTATGACTACCCAATCTAAAGGCTGCACATATCACATTTCTCTGGAATTTTCCTCCTGCATATCACATATCTGTATGTGAAATTATTCTTATTTGCTTATTTGTTCCTTATCTATCTGCCTTCAACAGAATGTAAGCTAGCACCTCCATGAAATTGGGAAATATGTCTATTTTGTTTATTGTAGTCTCCCCAGGGTCTAAAATGGTATTATTGGCAAATAATAAATACAGAGTAAATATTTATTGAATGAATAGATGAGTAAAGAATTTCAATTCTTGTCATCACCTAAATAAGATATAGTTGATTATTGCATATAAATTGTTAGTAAAATGCTCCCTAGAAGTGTTAATGATTTTACTTAATATATAAGAAGTTGCTCACCTTTTGTTTTAGTAAATAATATAGTATGCATTATTAGTAAAGAATATAGAGGCATTATTATGAAATAATCTTCCATGACATGGCTATAGTTTCTTATTATCAAAGTTTTAAAAGTAACTCAAATTTCAAATTATTTTAAAAGTTAGAAATTCATGTCAAGATCATGTTCTGAATGTAAATTAAAATATCTCAGTTGTCTAGTACAATAGAATAAATCATTGTCTAATAATGGTCAAGATTTCTTGCCTGTAAGGTCAGTGGGAACCTCAAAATGACTGTGAGATAGGTAGGTTAATGAGAGAAAAGACAGTCTTTCCAAGATTCCAAAATCATCCTATCTTATAAAAGAGTAATATGCAAATTGACCATCACTCCAAGACACAAGATGGCTGCCCCCATATGGTCAAAGATGGCTGCCCCCATGTGGCCACAAGATGGCATGCAGGGGAGGGCAGTTGTGACAGTTAGGGGTGACCAGGCCAGCAGAAAAGGGCAGTTGGGGGAGACTAGGCCTGAAGGGGAGGGCAGTTGGGAGAGACTAGGCCTATAGGGGAGGGCAGTTGTGGGTGATCAGGCAAGCAGGGAAAGCAGTTAAGGGTGGCTGGGTGGCAGAGGAGGACAGTTGGGGGAGACCAGGTCAGCAGGGGAGGGCAGTTGAAGAGGACCAGGACTGCAAGAGAGGTTAGTTGCGGGGGGGGCAGACCTGCAGGGGAGAGCAGTTGGCGGGAACCAGGCCTGCAGGGGAGAGCATTTGGGGAGGACCAGGTCTACAGGGTAGGGCAGTTGGGGGAGGACCAGGCCTGCAGGGGAAGGCAGTTTGGGGGGGGGCCAGAACTGCAGGAGAGGGCAGTTTAGGGGGACCCAGGCCAGCAGAGAAGGGCAGTTGGGGGGGGACCAGGTCAGCAGAGGAGGGCAGTTGCGGGAGACTAGGCCTGTAGGGAAGGGCAGTTGTGGGTGATCAGGCAAGCAGGGAAAGCAGTTAAGGGTGACTGGGCTGGCAGAGGAGGACAGTTGGGGGAGACCAGGTCAGTAGGGGAGGGCAGTTGGGGAGGACCAGGACTGCAGGGGGGGAAGTTGTGGGGGCACCAGGCCTGCAGTGGAGGACAGTTGGGGGGAACCCAGGCCTGCAGGGGTGGGCAATTAGGGGCAATTGGGCCAGCAGGGGAGCAGTTAGGCATTGATCAGACAGGCAGGGAAGTGGTTAGGGAGTGATCAGGCTGTCAGGCAGAAGCAGTTAGGGGCCATCAGGCAGAGACAGGTGAGCAGTTGGTAGCCAGCAGTCCTGGATTGTGAGAGGGATGTCTGACTGCCCATTCAGACAAGGATCCCCGCTTGGAGAGCATGCAGGCTGGGCTGAGGGAACCCCCCCACCCCGTGCACAAATTTTGTGCACTGCACCTCTAGTCCAGTTTATAAGTGGGTGAGCCAGGATTTCAAAAATAGATCTTTTCTTTTTTTTTAATCTAGAGCCTACAATTTAGATTGCTGTCATAGAAATTTAGACATATCAGACACTTTATAAACCCCACCTAATGAAGAATACTAATAATAATTTAACTTGGTAACTAAAGTCTTCATCATAAAAGTTATTGTATCATGCTGTGAGATGGTGAGTTTGAACGTTAGGCTAAATCTATATTTAATTCAAAACTCATAATGAACCGTACTTCTTTGGATAACTCTCTGATATGAGCTTGATTCCATAGAATTGCTTTTTTCATTGAAAATGAAACAGCCAAAAATAATTGGAGAACAAAAGCTAATGGTGGGTGAATTGCCAATAAGTTACACTGCTGTCTATATAATGAACCACTACAGCTTTCCCAATGACATGCTTAAGTCTCAGGATTTCAGTCTTTATTTTACTTATTATTTATTTATTTAAATACTAGTGGCCCGGTGCATGAAATACATGTATGGGGGGGTTGGTTTCCCTCAGCCCAGCCTGCACCCTCTCCAAGCGGGAACCCTTAGGGGATGTCTGACCGCCGTTTAGGCCTGATCCCTGTGGAATTGGGCCTAAACCAGTGGTCGGACATCCCTCTCACAATCTGGGACTGCTGGCTCCTAACCGATCACCTGCCTGCCTACCTGATTGCTCCTAACTGCCTCTTCCTGCTTACTTGATTGCCTCTCACCCAGTGGTTCTCAACCTTTCTAATGCTGCGACCTTTTAATACAGTTCCTCATGTTGTGGTGACCCCCAAACATAAAGTTATTTTCATTGCTACTTCATAACTGTAAGTTTGCTACTGTTATGAGTCGTAATGTAAATATCTGTGTTTTCCAATAGTCTTAGGCTATATAGCAGTGGTTCTCAACCTGTGGGTCACAACCATCAGAAAACATAGATATTTACATTACAATTCACGAACAGTAGCAAAATTACAGTTATGAAGTAGCAACGAAAATAATTTTATGGTTGGGGGTCACCTCAACGTGAGGAACTGTATTAAAGGGTCTCAGCATTAGAAAGGTTGAGAACCACTGCTCTAACCCCTCTGCCTGCCTGCCTGATTGACCCTAATCTCTCTGCCTGCCTGCCTGATCATCCCTAACTGCCCTCCCCTGTTTGCCTGATCTCACCCCAACTGCTCTCCTCTGCCAGCCTGATTGCCCCCAACTGCCCTCTCTGCCTCAGCCCCCACCACCATGGCTTTGTCTGGAAGGAAGTCGGACATCTGAAAGATGGCCAGTCGACCCAGTCTAATTCGCATATTGCACTTTCATTAGTATAGATAAATTATATAAAATAGGATTGCTTAAATGGGGGAAGCCTTTTTCAGCAGGAGGAGATGCTCTTGGTAGACAAAAATACATAATCCCTATATCTGGACTGATAGCCAGCCATATGCACTATACTGCCAAACTGGTCATTAAAAAATTGAACCACTTTCTTACACCTTACACCAAACAGCTGTTGCCCTTAAAACCCCTTCTCAGCCTCCACTTTAGGCTCTGCCTTTGAAGTTCACCCAGATTAGGTTCTCATTGGTCAGTTTCTATGCTAGTCAGTGTCAAAAGCTCCTCCTCCTAGGCAGCCATTGGCTCCTCACACTTCACCCAGATTTGGTTCTGATTGGTCAGTTTTTATGCCAGTCAGCATCTCTGGACCTATCAACAGGCCTGATCAGAGAGGCAGGGCTGATCAGCAGCCCCAGCAGAGCCCCAAGAGAAAGAGAGGTGTGGCTGCTGGCCAGGCCCAGAGTAAAAGAGAGAGGCAAGGGCTGATCAACAGCTGCCATGGAGGCTATGGATCAGACCTGCTTCTCTCTTCAGGCCTCTGTTCAGGCCTGATCCGCAGTCTCCTCGGCAGTGAGTGCTGGGCCAGGGCACCCGCAGCAGCAGCAGTCAGTGCTTGGTCACCATGGCAATCCAGCACTGACTTCTGGTCAGTTGAGCTTTTGGTCATTTTGGATGTTACAGACCCTGGGTTTTTATAAATTAGGATATTTTTATTTACTTCAGAGAGGAAGGGAGAGGGAGAGAAAAATAGGAACATCAATGATGATAGAGAATCATTGATTGGCTGCCTCCTACATGTCCCACAGCACAGTCCCACACTGCGTATCAAGCCTATAGCCCAGGCGTGCACCCTGACCAGGAATGGAACTGTGGCCTCCTGGTTCATAGGTCAATGCTCAACCACTAAGCCACACTGGCCAGGCTATTTTATTTTATTTTTTAATGTATAAGTCAATCTCTTCTTTCAGCAAAAGTAATCCTTTAGTCAGCTTCATTCTTCTTTCTATTCTCATTTATTTTTTAATTAGAGGCCCACTGCACAAAATTCATGCACTTGTGGGGGGTCCCTTAGCTTGGCCTGCACCCTCTCGCAGTCTGAGAGCCCTCAGGGAATGTCCGACTGGCATGGAGGTGGGAGGGGCTCCCACCATCGTCATTGTGCTTGCCAGCTGTGAGCCCGGCTTCTGGCTGAGTGGTGCTCCCCCTGTGGGAGTGCACTGACCACCAGGCGGCAGCTCCTGCCTTGAGTGTCTGCCCCTGGTGGTCAGTGCACATCATAGCAACCAGTTGTTCCACTGTTCGGTCTATTTTCATATTAGCCTTTTATTATATAGGACTAGAGGTCTGATGCATGAAAGTCCTGCATGGGTAGGGTCTGTAAGCCTGGTCAGTGATCAGGGCTGATCTGTGGGGTGACTGGTGGGGCACTGAGTGGGCCCCCGCTGGCACCCACCTTGTCTGGCCTGGTGCCACCCACTTGCCATCCTGCCCCCCCCCCCTCGCTGTCACTGCTGGTTGTCTCTGTCCACGGGGCGACCAGCAGGGTAATTGGGGGGCCCCTGCTGGCACCCGCTTTCGCTGGTGTGGGACCTGCAAGCTGGGGACAGCTCCTGCATTGAGCGTCTATGCCTCATGGTCAGTGTGCGTCATAGCAACCAGTCATTCCACAGGTCATTATACTGTTCGGTTGATTTGCATATTAGGCTTTTATTATATATGATGTTTGCAATTTTTATTGATAATTGTTTTAATCTAACATGTTATTTCTCTTTCACACAACTGTAAACATCTTGTCAACATACAAAAGATACTTGCCTCCATAATGAAATTAACAGTTGAAAGAAGTTGGATTCAAGGCCAGCCTGGTACTAACCTGTCTGCAGCCCTCAGCAAAACGGGGCTTAGCAAAAGTTCTTCCTAAACATTTTCACTCCAAAATTCAAGAAGCCTTAGGAAAAAACACTGAACATCGTCTGGTAAACCAAAGGTTGCAGGCTTGATTCCTGGTCAGGGCAACTACCTAGGTATTGAGTTCAGTCCCAGGTCAGGGTATGTATGGGAGATAACTTATTGTTTCTGTCTTATATCTATGTGGGTTTCTTTTTTCCTCTCCCTTACTCCCTCCCTCCTTCTCTTTCTCTCCCTTCCTGTCTCTCTAAAAAATCAATCAAAACATGTCCTCAGGTGAGGATTTAAAAAATGTAGTGATTCCTATGGTATATGACTTACATCTCAATAGGATGACTCATGAACATTCTTTGTTAAGGTGACCCTTGAACAGATACTCAGTCACTGAAGTAGTTAGTGAGCTACATGGAAGTCAGGAAGAAAGTTCCAGGCAGAGGAAATAGCAAGTGCAAAAGCCCTAAGGCAGGAGCCTGCCTGGCACATATGACAAACCATAAGGAGGCCACCAGTGCTGGACTGGAAAGCAAAGTTCAGGGAGACGAGATGTGCTCTGAGAGGCTGCAGGGGCCAGACCATACAGGGTTGTGAAGGCCATGATAAGGACTATGGATTGTATTTGTGGTGAGAAGGGAAGTCATTCTGAGAAGGAGGAACATGGTTTGACTTATATTTTAACAGAATTAGTTTGGTGGACAAAAGACCACCAAAGGAGTAAAGGGAAAAGTCAGGAAGACTAGTGTTTTAGTTCAGGCTCCAGATGGCAGTGAACAGGGCAAGATGGTAATAAGAAAGGTGGTAAGATGTATTTAGAAGGTTGGGAAAATTCTCCTCATTGGTTTCTTTTATTCTCATTTATATTAAATACTAGAGGCCCGGTGCATGGATTTGTGCACCAGTGGTGTCCCTCAGCCTGGCCTGCACCCTCTCACAATCCAGGATGTAGTAATGCATGAAGTGGCAGGCAGCCAGGTAGGAGCCAGAGCCCAGGTGGGGTGCTATGCCACTCCCACTCATCCTGGCCCTGCTTCTCCCGCCCTCTGGTAGCACTGCAGTGGCAGCAAGCCCGCCACTGCTGCAGCTGCACTTGCCAGCCATGCGCCTGGTGTCTGGTACCCACCAGTCAGCTGAGCAGTGCTCCCATTGTGGGAACACACTGACCACCAGAGGGCAACTCCTGCATTGAGTGTCTGCCCCCTGGCGGTCAGTGTGCATCATAGCAACTGATTGTTCGGTCATTTGGTCCCTTAGGCTTTTATATATAGAGATGTTTTTATTGATTTTTAGAGAGAGACAGGAAGGGATAGGGATAGAGAGATAGAAACATCAATGAGAAAGAAACATCTTCGATTGACTGTATCCTGCATGCCTCATATTGGATTTGAGCCCTCAATCTGAGCATATTCCCTGACTGGGAATTGAACTGGTGACCTCTTGGTTCAAGGGTTGACGCTCAACCACTGAGCCATACTAGCTGGGGTATTCTCATTTATTTTAATCAATACATTAGAAAATATATAATCATTTTGGCGGTGGGTTATTTCTAAGAAAGAGAGAATTATTATGAGGATATATTTTTGTAATTACAAATTTAGAGAGGACCTTGCATCTTCAGCTATTCTTTGCCCTCTGTAGGTTAGGCTAAGAGGTTTTGGTGAGTGAAAGATTAGTTTAACTCCTGACGTTATTGCTTATTAGCTATGGGTTCAGGGCAAGTTATCTAACCTCTCCAAACTTCTGCTTCTTCACCTCGAAAATGGGATAACAATACCTATATCCAGGTAGCAATGAGGATTAAATAAAAACACTTTTAACATTTAGCTCATACATGACAAGGATAAAGTAGTTACTATCATGGTTATCCATAATCAAATAGACAGTGATGTTTCAAGTTATCTATTCTTCCTTATAAAGTACATTCTTCCCTACAATGATAATTCTCCTGACTAAGTACATATATAACAAAATCACAGATGAAAAAACAATAAAGTAGAAATTTCTCTATCATTTTGGTAATCTAATATTGTAATATTTAATTACATAGGATAATATTTTGCTTAAGGAAAATAAAATGTATTGTGAAAGTATTCTGTTTAAATATTTATATTAATTAGTTTGGATAGAAAGTTGCGACACTTTAATTTTGCTTTATATTAATTAAGAAAAAACAATTATTTACTTTTGGAGTAGTTTTTCACAGTAAAAACACAGACAAATAGCGGGTCAAGATTTATAGCAAAAAGAATCACAATGTATAGCAAGCAGGAGCAAAGAATGTCTGCTGTAATGCCAAGCAATTTTATGCCTAATTCTTAATGAACAATCTTTAATTTTAGTTTAACCGCAGATTTTCAAACACAACATTAGCACCTCAAATCAGATGATCAGTGGGCTCAAAGTTTGTAAGACATTTTCTCTTTCTTTATATTTTCTTTAGTTGTTGAACAAATATTTTCATCATTTACTATATTGAGTACCTGATTCTCAACATTATGTAGCTATTGCAGACATTAATGATGAGACTAGGTCATTTATTTCCAGATCACATAAAGAACACAAATGAACAAAATGCTGAAATAGCAGGAGGAAGAAAACAAGGGAAGTCAGGGGCCTCTTAGTTCCTGGAGAACTAAGAATCACCTATTGCTGACAGCTCCATCTTCACTCTCCAAAAGCCTGTTAGTAAAAGAAAAGCAGTCCAGCCCACCCCCTGACATCTTTAATTGACTTCCTAGAGGGTGTTATCAAGAGCTACTCAAGTGGGGCTAATCGTGCCTGCAGACTGCTCACACACGGCAAATCTGGGCGTGCTGGACTCTAAAGGGCTGGAGGGAGAGCATAAGCTCCACTCCAAGAGGGAGCGAGAATCAAGGGTTGTCTAAAAAGCAGCAAATACTGCTTTGGCACTCTGGAGGCAGAAGGAAGATGTAATGGGGAGCCCGGGAAATTGGTGTCTAAATCCAGACTTCCTAAAGGCACTTCACATCACCACAGTGAGATTGTGACCCGGAGATTTTAGTTTTGTTCGATGATAGGAAGTAAATGACAGAAAAAGACACTGGCCACACTGAGCCTTCCTTTTGACAATTAATGCTGAGTCTTCTGAGAGCATGTGCTTTTGGGAAGAGCCATCTTATGTTGAGATAAAGCAACAAGGATCTGGCAGAATTCAGACAAACCCAGTGATTTCAATGAAGGTGAAGACACCATTCCCACAGGGAGGGCGGTACAGCGCATATGGTGCCTAAGATCCACTGCCTGGATTGCTGCCTGGGTGCATGGCATCGGGATAAAAACTTTGTTTCTTTCTAATTTAGTTTTGCCACTGAATTTCTCACTTCTGTACATTAGAACTTGGTATTTAATTGGAACAGAATGAAAGTTTTGTACACAAAACTCAGCATGTTGTGTATCTTTTAGTCTTTATTAAAATATTTTTACATGAATGTCTGCCCATCTGCCCAGACTGTCCCCTATTCCCTCTCTCCCAAGCTAAGATTCTTTCCTTTGAAGCAGGGCCAAGCCTTGAGGTTTCTCCTGTCAGCAATATTACGAAACACGCATAGTTACGTGTCATGTTCTCAGAGAGCAACTCCTGTTCACTCTTAGTTTTGGATCGTCAATGACTAATTTCCTTACTGTGTCTAACTGAAAAAGTTCACTGTACGAGTAATATACAATAGCTTTAACATTGTTTATTTTCTGGTTGGTATGCAACTGCAATTGAATTCTATTTATTTGTAGTTCTATATAGAATGTACTCTGCTATTATGCCATATACTAGTATTTACAGCAGGATACTGAAGGCTACATTCAGAATTAGAGTTGATATAGAAATACTAATAATATTTTATGAACAACCCCTCTGTCACTCTACGATAACACATGAACAGTCTTGATAATATATTTTTTACAAGTGGAAATGAAATAAACATTTGCATTTATTCTGCTGATTCCTTCTACATTTAGAGACACTTTATTGACAAAGTTCCTTCATTACCATTTACCTCAAAAGACTTCTGTTAAAGTGAAATATTATGTGAAAATCTCTTTGCAAATGAGATCATGTAGATGATGATGGTATTTGACATTTGTTAATAAATGAATAA
Source organism: Corynorhinus townsendii (assembly GCA_026230045.1). NCBI lineage: Eukaryota > Metazoa > Chordata > Mammalia > Chiroptera > Vespertilionidae > Corynorhinus > Corynorhinus townsendii. The sequence goes on from JAPDVU010000002.1 coordinate 100,141,280, forward strand.
AAAGGCCATACTGGTTATAATCACCAACATTTTTGTTAAAAGAAAAAAGGATTTTTACTCTCCCTTACATTCATATTCACCATTTTTGTTTTAATTAATGTCAGCTACTATAAGAATCTTTTTATGTCATACTTTTTAAAAAATATAGTTTTATTGATTTCAGAGAGGAAGGGAGTGGGAAAGAGAGACAGAAACATCAATGATGAGAGAGAACCATCCATCAGCTGCCTCCTGCACTCCCTCCACTGGGGGGCCAAGTCCACAACCCCGGCATGTGCCCTTGACTGCTATCAAACCTGGGACCCTTCAGTCCGCAGGCCTATGCTCTATCCACTGCGCCAAACCAGCAAGGGCTATGTCATACTTTTCTATACATTCTTTCCCTTAGTTAAAATAACTTTAAAAAGTTTTTCATTAATGAATGTAATTATGCAAAAATTTTTCAAGTTTTATTTAGTGATATTCTCAAAGGTGTAAAAAATGTTGTCCTTAATCAAACGATATGTAAGTTTTGATAATTACAATAGAAGATCAATTCACTTTAGAGATAACTAAATTGGTTGTTTTCAGGTGGTCAGCACTAGTTTCATTTTGCTCCTTGTTGTCCCATGATAATTTTATCTTTTTAAGCAATAAGTCATAAAATAAAATAAAAATCTTCTTTATATTAGCCATAGTAAACTACTCAAGCAATTTCTCTTGCCATTTCCTAGGATTAAGCCACTTTTACACACTTAGAAAATGGTAGACTAAATTACAATTATAGCCTGAGTGTAGGAATGATTACACTACAAGGCAAAACTAACTTTTCCAAATCATGATGATTCATAACTTGTCCAAACAAACTGAATTAGCAGTATGTCAACTTCTGTCATAAATGAATGGATATAAACAAATATCATAAATAGTATAAGTACTTAGAGTAGAAGAAAAAATAGAATAGACAAATACAATTTTCAAGGGTATATGATGGTTTCTTATGAACTTAGAAGAATGTCAAGGAAATATTCAAAGGGCAAGATTTCAACATGTTATGCTGTGAAATATTATAGCTCAGATACACTATGAATTTAATAATTTTCTCTACAGATGATACCAATACAGACAAAAAGTGATGTCATAGCATAAATTGTTTCACAGAAGATAAATATAAACATTTCTATCCTCCGGCCTTTAAGTAACCACTAAATAAAAAGGTGCCTAATTATGAAGCCTGGTATGAATCACAAATCTTCCCATTTCTCTGTGACTCCTCCTCTCTTTCTTCCCAGAAGCTCACGTTAAAAAGATCAACTGGTTATTTGCCTTTCCCCCCGCCCCCCCCGCCCAGAGAGTTAATTGATGTAAATTAATAAAATATTTGTTAAATTACAACTCCATGCCATGTGCTCAAATGAGGCTTGGGAAATAGCAGTTAATAAGATACAGTTTCTCTCCTCAATTATCTTGGAGTCTAATGAAAACTATGGTTACAAAATGTAATAATTTTCAAAAATAATCAGGAATATTAACTAAATTTTACATGCCTCGTTACACAACTGTTTGACAAGGGGAAAAAAAAAACCCTCCATTTTTTACAAATTATATTATCTCCAATTCCTTTTAGCCCTAACATCCAATAACATAAATAAAACTGTAATAAACAATCAAGTATTGTCAGCAAATGTGAAATTATAAGTTCCAATTAATGGATATGAGTAGAAATTTAGATTAAATATAAGAAAAAGAGCCAGCCTTTAAAATTATAATTTATCAGAGTCAATCACATAGATGAGTGTTTGAGGAGAAACCATCCTTTATAAAAGTCTGCACTCCCAAACTCTAATATAGTGTTCAAGGGGGCTGCTCTATAATGGTTACGGAATTAAAAAGATGACATAGGAGATAATTTATGAAGCAAATATAATATTTTTATTTTGTTTAATAAGTATTTTCCAAAATTATGGAGGAAAAAATTGAACAAATAATTTGGTACATTTACTTTGGTACAAATGAGAATACAAAATAAAGTGTCTGTCAGCTGTCAGATGTAAGTAGGTTTGGATATGCAGATCTGTGTAGCTAGGTTGTAGATAAACACTTGGGAAATGTCAGCAACCATGTAGTAACTAATGACATGAGATTAAAAGGCATCTCTCAAGGATACAGAAGAGACCCTGGAAAAGAGCTCAGGAAATACCAACTTCACAGAGCAAGCTGAAGAAGTGGAAAATATAGAATACTGCAATTTGATTAACATTGACTTCTATGTGTTTTTGATATTCAAACCTATTTCTGCAAACTGAATGCATTTTTCAATTGATTTTTGCAATTAATTTATGTTTTTATAGAAAAACATGCTTTGGTATTGATAAGAGGACTTATCAGACAGAGACTTGGCCCAGCTCAGATTGGGACCCAGGTAACAGACAAGAGACTTGGCCAACAGCAGCTGCCCTATATCTAAATTCAGCCTAGCATCAGGAATGCTCAGGGCCTACTCAAGAATGCAAATAATCCTTCCCACTAATATTTACAGGGTAAACTAAGATTGTTGGTAGAGTATTAAATTTGACAGTAAAATAGTAATCAAGTTTTCAGATTAATTTTAACAGGCTAATTGAAATAAGTGAATATTCAAGTAAATTTAATTGTACTGGACAAAAAGCTGTTCTTAAAGTAATAACTAAAATTTCTATTGGTAATTCATTTCATGGTAAAATTCCTGAATATGCAATGAACCTAAAGCAGTCATATTTTTGGGCAAAAAAAAAAATTAAAATTTAAAGTTATCAAGACTGCATTATAAAATTTACAAAAACCTCCATTAATCAAAAAAAAAAGGGGGGAGGGGAATAGTAGGGTAATATCATGTAAGGAAAAATATCCTATAAGTAAATTACATCTAGAAAATTTTTACTTTACAAAATTAATTTTCATTTGTAATGCTAACAGCAAGACACACATAGTGTCTAAATAAGACAAAGGAAAATTGTTTGGGCAAAAATAAAAAGGATCCCAAATCAATTATACAGAAAAGATTCCTTTATTAACTTGTGGTTGAGAATATGTTTGTATATTTTCAGAAAACAGCTCCAAGACCATGTGGATTCCTGCAACAGAGAGGAATTGACAGGTCTGCTCCAACCATGAAGACAAGAGGAGAAACAGTCCAGAGATGGAAGACGCTGACAACGCCTTGCCACGCGAGCAGTCAGCAGCTGTGCACCGCTGCAGGTTGCCTAGGACCAAACCAGAGAGGGTCGGACCTGCATTGCCACCATGTACTCACCATCCAGATATCATTGCTGACATGTACACATAAGGAACTGTTAGACATTGAAACAGGGCTCAGAACTGTTGGACATTGAAATTGAGACTCAAACATTTTTTACTATTATTATTTTTTTGTTATTATATGTTAATTTCTAGTATGCAGAGGCAAAATTTTTTAAAGGAAAGAAATGGGGGGAAATAGATACAGAGGCAAAGAAATATTGAACAGACTGTCAAACTACATTGGGAAGGCAGGGGATGTTGGGCGAGGGGGGCTATAAGAGACCAACCAAAGGACTTGTACACATGCATATAAGCATAACCAATAGATACAAGACACTGCGGAGGGGAGGGTGGGGAGAGGGCGGGCAAGTGAAGGCATGTACTGGGGGGTAGGGGAGGCGGGGGGGAGGTCAATGGGGAAAAAGGAAAAAAAGGAGACATATGTACTACTATTTGTAATACTTAAAACAATAAAAAAAAGAAAGACTTAAAAAAAAAGAACACCTGAATGAATCTGAAAAATAATCATATTATTTTAAATCTTAGAACACATATGTGAATAAGGGGTTAAGTTTCTTACATGTGAATAAGGGGTTAAGTTTTTCTTAAGTGTCCTTTTCAAAGCCTATGCAAAGCGATTAAGGAAGTGACTCAACTGTGAATCCAACAAGCAGAATCCATAAGCATGGTCAGACCGACCCACCAGGAGTCAAAACATCATCTCATCAACATCATCTCATCTCCTGATGATTAAGGATAGTAGTTAAAATTTGTGGACCTCCAGGGCTGCACATAGCTGCATTTCATTCTCAGCCTCATTCTAGCCTCTTCCCCTTTATAATCCTGTCCCCTGCACCTTGCTGTAAGACAGAATTTGAATGCTTGTAAGTACCCTGTCTTCCTGTTTGGCTGGCCTTCTCAATAAATGCCTTATATGAGTCAACCCTGCCTTAGTTATTAGACACAGTGACAAGCAGCCCGAGCCCTTCCGGAGTTTCCCAGTAATAGTATCAGGGTACAGAAAATTATGTTTATCATATTAATCATTTTAAAACTAATGCTATTATCTATAAGCTGGATCTAGTAATAACAGCTAACATTTATTAAGCACTTACTATATACTGGTTACTGTTTTAAATATTTTGCAGGCATTTATTTGTTTTAATCAAAAAACAGTCCTAAAATACATATTGTTAAATTGTCACCTTTCAAATGAGACTATCTAGCCATACAAATATATACTCGCTAAGTATTTGCCCACTATTTCCATGTTAGTAAAAAGTAACTGGATATTAGAATCAGTGTCTGTTTTATCCAAAGACATGCTCTTTATATTCACTTCTAGAAGATTAAAATGTAAATACATTTAAATTATCTGAACTTAACGACATATACTTATAAAGAGAGACTCTATTTCCACAATTCAGTCAGTTTCAAACACTATTCCTATGAAATGGGGTTTAGAAATCTATTCTCTGAGTCTCCATTTCCACATGTAATGTGAACATTTCACTATCTGATTGTGTTAATCAGTATGATACTTTATGGATGATTTGAAGGATATTCTAGGATGATTTCTCCACTGTTTTGCCTATGAACTAACTTTTAAAATTTTTTCCCATAAAATGCAATTCAGTAAGCTGTTTATTGTTTTTCTAGGGGGAAGTTATGGAAGGTAGGAGGAAGAAGGAGGCAAGAGAGAGCAAGGAAGAAACTTAGCACATCCTGACTGATAATCAGGGAATTCTCAAATTTCAAAGAGTGAGATATTATGATGATCTTCTCATTTATCCATTTAACAAATAGTAGATAAAACGCAACAGTGTGCAAGCACTGTGCCAGTACTGGGGAATGCATTGCTGAGCAAAGCATACATAGACCCGTAGGCTTTCATTGGAACATCTCTACTCTCTTGTCATGAGGACATTAGGGCAAGAGTATGTGACCTAGAGAGTGAAAGACAGGAGTTCAGAGAAAAGCACTATGAGATCATAATTTAGGACAGAAGTGATAGATTGTGTGTGTATAAACTTTGGAGGATCATTTTAACATACCAATTGAAATTTTCAATTTTTATAGCTAGGGACCTTTTCAAAACTTCGAAAGTCAAAGGAACTCAATGGAGAGGATCAGAAATTATAAATGTTGCTTAGTAAAAGTGTTCTACACTGAATTTCAAGCCATTGAAGAAAATGTTGATATAACTGGGAATTAGAACATATGGAAATCCACTTCCCTGGCATCTGTTCTAATGTTCTCTGAGACTCAGAACTGTTCTCAAATGTTTTAGGATTTTTAAAAAGAATTACACTAAATAATATAACTGTTGAAACTCAATGCTGAATGTAATAATTAAAAAAAACAAAAAACAACCTCTGGGGTTTGGAACATCCTCTTTAACTTTGTAGAATTTCAAATGTGAATTTAACAATTAACGTGTTTCCCAATACTCTCTGTTTTAATTAACAAGAATAAAAAATAGATACTCTAGTTACTCAGCTTGAATGCCACTATTATCTCAAAAGTGATTCTAAATATGTAAAAAATACAAAGGTATTTTCCTTCCAGCATATTCACCTTTTCCTTGCTTTAATGTATGAATATCACAAGGAAATCTCTAATCCCTCTAAAAGATAAAGCCTTCAGACTTATTCTACATATTCTGTTATCTTTGATATTGAAAAATTAAAAATCACATATGTAAGTATCCCCAAATAATATTTAAAGTTTTCATGTTAGTTGCTGAGAGCAAAGAAATAAAAATAAAAATTTATTACATATACCAGTTCTAAAATAATAATAATATGGGGGATAGTAATTATCCAATAAGCACCATACTGGGTATTTAACCTCTAAAACCCACATCACTTTTCAAGAGATTATCTCCAATTCAAAGACTTATGTTTCTGAGTTTCAGAAACTGACTTTTCAAATGCCATGAAGATTAGAGTTGGAAATCAAGAGCTCTTTCTCCCTGAAGCAAGTACTCTTTTCACTTCCCTTATAAGAAAATGGTTTATTTTAGTTTAAGTTACAGGATTAATATTCCATGTTCACCACAAGGAGTGGATTGTCTCATTCAACAACAAAGTGGGAAAAGTCGATTCTAACACATTAACCACTGGCTTGTCAATTCTAAATAAAAACCAGCTTACTCTTCAACACCATTATTCTAAAATATGCCCCAAGAAAAGTGTCTAGAATTAGCAACCAGATATTTTTCATATGAGGAAACAAAAGCTCTGACACACACATCACTGATTTAGATTTTTTTTTAAATATAGTCACAGGAGACTTGAAGATTTTTCTTTCACTAGAGCTGAAATAAACAAAGCTGAAACAAACAAAAAAATTATTCAAATGGTAGGATTCATTATTTTTATTTTTGTGTCAGTTGAAAATAAAAGACCCTTGTGCTTACCAAGAATGTCTGTGCAGGCCTTGGTATGAGCAGAGCTAGAACTGCTCACTTGCTAACAAAAGGCCAACAATCCCCTCTGGTCTCTGCGAGGTTTGACTTTCCTTACATGAAAACACCACTCTTTTCACTTGAATAATTTTGTACAAATAAACTCAGATTTTGCTAGCTAAGCACGTGGAAGTCATATAAAGCACACCTAATCACACAGTTTAAGCATTCAGAATGTAGCATATCGCAAAAACTGCAGTGCTGTTTCTGTCAAAACCTGTCACCTGATGCATAAAATTGTTGGTTTTATGAGTAATTTTTCAGTGAACTCTAATGGAAATGTGGCTGATGGAGATTTTAATGAAAAAAATGCAGATTGCTTTCTTTTTTGAACAAAACAATGAAAACCATCCTCTCTATGATTTAAATTAACACTTCTTTGGTAAATAAAGAAAAAGCCCTTTTCAACAGATTTCAAATACTTATAAACTTTACAGCACACATATTATCCCTTCACCTTTCTAAGAATGTATTTGACAATTTAATTCCGTATCTAACAACATAAAAATTCATTCACCTTCATTTTTTTAATTCAAAGATGAAAATTAAAAATATATACCGTTTCTTCCTTCTAACCTCTATTTTGTTTTTTATAATCTTAACTATTTGCTTGTCACTAAAAGTGAGTACATGCTATGAACTTCAAGCTCAAGTTTTCTTTTGTATAGCTTAATAAATTTTGAGTTACAGAATAGAATATTTAATCAATGTTAATTCAAAAACAATCAAATAAATTGCACTTTGTATGTTTATTATTATATCTTTATTATTAAATCAATTGACATATCTGGTTGAATGCCCCATATTCTTAGAAATATTTACATTTAATTTGATGACCAATAAAGCCACAAAACTTACATTAGAGAGCTAAAGACATTTATAAACATTTTGTAGATATCTTTAAATAGTCATAAATGATTCGGTTCTTTAAATAAAACAATGTAATGATATTAAATGAAATATATTATAGATGAATTTTATTCACATTTCCTCATATAATTTATTTTTACAGACATCTGCATGTAAAACCTTACAGTTATAAGTGATTTTATGAAGAAAAACTTAATGCTGGTCTTAAGCGCAGAATTCAGTCAGAGGATAGACATGACTTAAAGTTTAGTAAGTGATGAAGTTTCTGTTGCCCAATTGCCCACTGAAGTTGGCACTCTTTTGAACCAAAGTTTTCAACTAATTTTATTTCATTGGACTGAATACTTTTTTCTTACTCTCTACTGGGTGTAAGGCACATAAACATCACCGATAGCTGCCCTAGGAAAGCCCCAAGCAAAGATCAGAAGAACCACTCAGTGAAGTTCAGCCCTCATTGCTGACCTCACAACTATAAGTTGTTGTAAACTATTACGTCAGCTTTTGTTAAGGCATTCAATTTTAAGATGGTGAAGCAACAATAGTTAATTGATGTATATACTAGGGCGGATGGTCAAAGATGGCCTCATCTACATTTCTAGGTAGTTGATGCTGGCTGTGGTCACTGGAAGGTTGTATAGCTGTATGATTGGGTAACTGTCTCCACTTGGTCTCTTAACCTCAAGGGATCTAGGCCAGCGATTTTCAACCTTTTCTATCTCATGGCACACATAAACTAATTACTAAAATTCTGTGGCACACCGAAAAACATACTTTTGTAAACCTGACACCCCAAAAGCTATCATTTTGATTTTTTCACACAGAGCAGCTTTTTGTCATTTTGGCTGTTGTCATTATTATTATTATTATTATTATTATTATTATTATTTTACAATCTAAAGGAAAAGAGGTCAGTGTCTCTGACTAAATAATTAAGTAGTGAATATTTTTAAATTATTGTGGTACACCCGTTGAAAATTGCTGGTGTAGGCCAAGCTACTTCACAAGGTAGCATCGATGTTTCAAAAAGTCAAACATTGAAACAGCAGGGCCCCCAAGAGGTATTGGTTCAGCATATCAATTCTAGTGTATTCTATTGGTCAAAATAAGTATAAGACCAGCCCATATTCGAGATAAATGAATTCCTCCTCTTGATACAAGTGACAAAGTCACATTGTAAGGAGTATAAATTTGGGGATGGTACGATTATTGTACCCATCTTCTCAAACACTCTATTATAGCTTAAAAAATTAATGTGACACTTTGTAATATTTATGTCCAATAAGCAAGAGTTTATATTCAACAGGATATTTCTCTCATACTGGATTTAAATAGTTCAGTATTGCAGGCACTTTTCTCTACCTCTTACAATTTTCCACGGAAAAAATAATTAAAAATAAGACAACCAAAACATAAAGGTATAACAACATGGGTTCTCTCTTTCTTTATTGTATTGTTGCTCACTAGAATGTCTCAACTAGTGAAATTTAACTTTGGAACCAGCAGATATCAATTTTACTCTTAATTTAAAGAAAACTGCTCATTAGTTCAAAGGGATACTGCCCATGATGCAAACTAATCCCAAGCAAAGTGCGATGCCAATCTTTAAAAATACAATTTACATGGTCTCCTTGTGATCTACTGGTCTCCTCAGGTATCCCATAAGCAGACTATATAGGTTTATATGGCAGAGTAATAGAACTAACTAAAGTCTATCATGTTAAATTTGACTTTAGTGTATAAAACGTTAAGTTTTAAGAATTTATTTTTCTATGTTCCTAGAATTTAACAGATGGTAACAATCCAACAATAATACTTAAGAACCTCATCATTATTATTGGGCAGAAAGAAAAGCACAAATGTTGACTATTCCAATACATTGCAATCAGAACACCATGTTGCTCAGTACCGCAAGCTTCATCGAACATATTAATGGTGCCTTCATCCATTATATACAAGAACAGATACTACTCATCGACTGTCTAGTAATACTGCTAAGTGACCATGCTGTTGTTATGGAACATTTCTGGGCACAGTGTCAATTTAAATCAAAATATACTTGAGAGGAAATTCCCTCATATAGCAATGGATGAGCAGGTTTTCCTTTTTCAGTTGGATTTCACTTTTCTTTGAGAAAACTCTTGCTCTCCATGAATTTAAAGTGTATCTAATTGGCTTGTTTACACTTCCTCATTTCCTCAAACCATTTTGCTTCACTTAGTACATTCTGTCACAGGGAAAATGATTTGGAATTTAAAATGGATTAATTCTGCTTAAACAGATGTCAAAGATAAGGTACATTGGTTTTAACAACTATTTAGGGGCCATGAGAGGATTAGCTTTTCCTATGTAAGAGCCTATCCCGAGCATCCAAAGAATTGTTTTCTCTTTTCCTCCACAGCTATATTGTACTAAATTTAGTCAAATTTACTGAGCAATGGTTGTGTGTATCAGTGCAGAGAACTGACATGCATCTTTAATTTAAAATACTCTGCTAATGAATAGTAGAAAATATAATATATGGAAATTGTTTGTTTTACTAAAAACCACACGAAAAAATATGCAATGTCTGTTTTTACATTTTCTTTTAAAAAAAACTCTGCAAAAGTTATGCTCCTTACATTATACTTCAAAAGATGTTACAACATAATGAACAGATTTGGAATGCATTTGTTTTTTGTTATGCTTTTTTGTGGCAGTGACACTGGGGTGCAATGAGAAATTAAAATTTGCCTAGCAATTAAATCAGGCAAGACAAGAGAGTGATATAGTGGTATAAATACCATTTAGAATTATTATTGGTTTCTAATTCTATAATACACATTGGAAAATATTTATATATGAGGTGGAGAAGAAACAGAATATTAAATGCCTGTACCACCATTTTCTTTGTGTATGTTTGCACGTGTGTGTTTATGTGTGTGATTTTGATGTCTATAATTTTGTCTTAGTGATTCTTTGACAATTAGATGGTGCTAAAAGTATTTAGTGGCCTGAAGTATGATGCTATTAACATCAACTAGAGAGACAGAAAAAAATCAATACAAATTTTGCTCAGAATTAGCAAATAACTCACTGATTTCTTGCTGGTTCTCTAGAGGGAAGGGTTTGTGGAATCCTTGAATTCAAGGAAGATACCCTGGATTTATTTCTGCAGAAAAGCTCAACTCACATACCTGATGAATAAAGGCATAAGTCTACATGAGTCAATGCCTCGGGGTAATTGGAGTTACAGACCCAATTACTACATGTCATCCTCAGTAATTATTTTATCTGTGCAGTATATTAGCCATAGTCTCACATGTTCCTGTGGTTTATATTTCAAAGAAAAGCTAGTTTTGATATTTTAAAATTTGCAAAAGCATGCATTTAAATTGTTGGAAAGCAACTGTTACCTTTCTATTCTAATGCAACTAATTACACAAAAACAAGACTTTATTTTTTCTAAGAAACTTATCATGGAAATATAAACTTCCCAGTTACCAAGTTAAGCTTATGTGTGTACTTAAGTTGTGTATTCATCTGATTGAGAGACTTCCTAGACAAATTTACAAAGTACCTAATCCTGTTTTACAAAATTATTTACAATTACAAGAGCCTTCTTTTTCTTTTATGAGTTTTGGTTAAAGATCACATTTAGGTAGCACATATGAATATTTTTGTATGAACATTTAAGGTTGAGAGTATGAAACAACACATATACTAGTAATTATTGGGGGAGGGGAATCTTTTGTGGGCAGTTAACATGCTCACATTAAACCAAATAATTATTGAACATTATCATCATTCAATTGGTTGCTAGTGGTCTTGAAATAGTTTTAATTTTAAAATATTTTTCTTAAATAAAAAAAGGATTATAATTTTGAAAATGTATCTTTCCACTATCAGTGCAGAGTGACTAATGATGCCAGAAGCCAGGTGCTCATCTTCCTGTTTTCACGTCAGTCCTCTTAAGACACTCAATTATTTGAGTCCTTGAAAAGGCTGTATCTAAGGAAGAAGCAAAATATGCCAGCGGTACAGCAGGAGGTGTCATCAGACTGGTGTGGCACATCAATCACTTACTGATTTGTATTTGCCAAAAAAAGGGCAATATGCCAATGAAAGCATGAGAATGCCAAAGCAGCTCAGTTTTGGAAACTAAAAAGCACTGCACGGAAGACAGGGCCTGTCCTGATTCAGTCACAGCACTTAGTGAGGATCCCCTGACACTGCAGACATAGGTGGTGGTTCAGCTGACAACTCCTCACTAGAGATACTAACGAATCATATATGAAACCCAGGCACTTCTCTATACATTATCCAACTTAAATCAAGCTCTTACCTAACTCCCAGAGCTCAAGATAAAGAGATGTGCTTTTTTCAAGAGTAACTCCCATCCCTTGCCAAAATAGGATTTTATATTTGATTCACTCAGAGATTTTACTGTACAAGTAGCAAATGTTTGTGGAAAGAAAATGCTGCTAAATAAAAATTCCTGTGAATACTCGAACCTTTTTCTTCCTCATTGAAACTTCTCTGAGTATCAAAGTGTTAGTTTTAATTAACTGAACATAACAGAATGTAATTTCTCTGTCAAAGGAGAGACTAATAAACACCAACAGGCAGAAACTTGTATAACACTCAGGAGTTATTAAGGATGGCTTGCACGGAGACATGAGTTAATGTATACAGTACATTCATGAAACATGAAAGTTTTATGCTCACATATCCACCTAATCAGAGCAAGTGAATAATTATATACTCAAATCTATCCAGCTCCATAAAAAAGCCCATAATCTCTTAAAAACCTCATCTTCTGTATTAATTAGGTGGTTAGTTTTTCTAATAAAGTTTACAAATACATGAACCTAAACTAATTTATGCAAATACATGTATAGGAAGAGGAAATAGTAATATTAAAATTCTACTCAGCCGTATTCTTAAATTTATGTCAAGTTTAGAGGGAAATGTTGAATAAATAGAAGACCTAAAATTGAAGATGAAGGTATAGACAATAATAACTAAAAACAAATACAGAAATAATCAGAAGGTGAAAAGAGGTGAAAATAATTAGGAATATTATCTGTTTGATTTGAGAAGAATACAGCCTGGGATGCTATACACAGAGTATTTTAGAAGTCTGAGAAGTTGGTAACAGTGACATAGGACTAAAGAAAGAAATTAAGATTTGGTGTGAGATGGGAGCTCTGTATTAAATAACTCATGGTATTAGCTTCTTTCCTCCTTTTGTCCAACATACTAACTTAATGCTGTGTTTGCTGCCAGGGACATGGCTACAACTGCAATGGACAAAAGAGAGAGGAATTCTCCAAATAAAGTCAGAGGACCTAAATTCTTTTAATATAAAAAATGATTAAGATGTTAAATTATAAATTATTTATATTTGTGTCTTATAAGTACATTGTAAAATGTTTGGAGGAAAAATGAAGAGAATAATTGTATTTTACTTAAACTGCCCTTTTATTTAATAAAATTCAAGTTTATTAGAATTGCCCAACCTCTAACATAGGAACTCCAAAAGAACAGACATTTATCCTCCAATATTATTCTGAGAGCTTGCTTAATCATTACAAAATTGAGTGGAACTGTACTGCTTTGACATTAACAGTGAGACTTGTACTATTTCATGGACCAAAGTATGCAAATGATGTACCATATTCCTCCAAGACCTTATAGAAAGAGGTTTTGAAAATCTGAGATTTCAAAGGAGGAAAAATGTATGTCAAGTTGAGTTAATTTTTCTTCTGAAACTGTTTCTTTATCTGACAAAAAGAATGATAATAACCACTCTATCCTATATATCTGATAAAAATTTTGGAAGATTATCAAACATAATGTGTGAAAATGATTCTATAAATTGTTCTGAGCTATAAAAATATTATTAAAGCAAAAATGAGACCTTTGAATTTACATTTATTTTTCTTCTGACTTTATCAAATCAAACTCTAGCATTCCACAGAAGTAGCTAACAGTTTGAACAATATTAGATTTGAATTTTATTTTAAATTTGCTTTTAACTTTTTAAGTATAGTAAAAGTATTATGCACTAAGTACAGCCCAATCCCCAAATGGAAAATCATTTCATGTACTGCTCCTTTAACTGACCTCCATCAGAGCTTAGTCTCAAACTCTTCCCGAGCATTGCATGTAAAATTAAAGTGCTTAGTAGTGCTAATATTTGTATAGCATTGTAAAGTTAGCAAAACTACTTCAGACATTGGATACAGGATGTTCAAACACATTATATTCTCATGAATCTTGGTTCAGGGGTTTGTAATTTACCTTTATGATCTTTTGTTAGTTTGTTTAAAGCTTGTTCAATTGTAAAAAATAAATGTGAACTTTGTTCATTTGTATAATGGTACAAATGAGAATGCTACCACCTAAACTCTGGTAAGGCCAGTTTAAGCTTAGGAATATGTGCTACATGAGATAATAACACATTACAGTGCTATAGTTATTTTACCAAAACCAAATGACAGAACATTCCTATCAACATGAATTGTACTGTAGACTGTTTGGATATCCATCAGTTTTGGATTCTTACTCTCAGACATTTGTAATCATATGTTTTTAAATACTGTTTAATTATATTTTATGTTTGAGTTCTGCTTTTGAAAAAGTTTTCATTAGTTTAAAAAAAGTTTAAAAATACAGTGTTATCTCTTATATTGTGGGATGGTCTTGCATAATGGCCCTACTCTATATTTGAACTGGAAACAGCAGAATGCAACAGTACATGACTATGACTTTTATATTATTCTCATATTTTAATTAATACTTATACATTAATTATAAAATGTTTTGTGTTTAAACGTTAATAAAAAACTCAAATTTAAAATATTTTAAAGCTTTCCTTAACCCATAAACAAAATATTCATGAGCATCAGCAAAAATAATCATTCTAAAATGTGTTTTCTTTTAATTGATAAACAATAGGATAGTTTAAAGTAGCATTTTTTAATATGTTTAATCCTTATTCACCAAAATTGATGTTTAAAGTTTAGAAATTAGAAGTTAGTTTTCTTCAAGAGTCAAAAAAGTCACTTGGAAATCCTCTACCAAAGACATTTATCTTGAAACTTTTACTCCTGGTGATCATTTTTCTTCAGTTTGATCTCAAAGGCCTTGCTCACACAGATGTCTTGGAATGCCAATTTCTTATGCAGTACAACTCATTTTATATAGGAATCCTTTCCTTATTTAAATTCATACATAAAGATATATATATATTCTTAGTTTCTCTTATTTTTAATTCCTCCAAAATGCTTGTAAGGTCTGCTTTACAACAGTGTTAAATGAAAAGTATTGGTAGTCTTTAATACAATTGTTATCCTATTTTTACTTTATCCTATGTATCACTTTATGCCAAATGCAGGCATACACACACATATGCACCCACGTCCTTGTTACTCTTGAAAACATTATGATTTGCACAGAAGTCAAAACATGTTTCTTGAATTAAATTTAAGGATGCAATTCTCAAACCAAAGAAAGAAATGGAAAAGAGCTGCTCTATTATCAAACTAGTTGGACAATGAAGGTCACATGGGTCAAGCCCCAGACTGAAAGAGAACAAGTTCACAGATAGGATGACACGCCAAATAACCCTCTATCCACCTCTCTGCACTGATCACTGGCCTCTTCTCCAGTACACCCTGACTTTCCAGACTCCATAAAAAACTTTGCCAGGAAGAATTGCACAGATTTTGAAAAACATAGAAAGATTTATGGCAAGAAAAGGGAAAAAATGGGAAGAAAAGAAGATAAATTTAGGGCTCTTCCTGGATCTGGGACCTCAATTCAAGTGCTTCCCCTCCCAACTTCTCCCACTACTTCAAATATTTCTCAAGAGGGAGTTTCCAGGGGAGTTCACAATAGTGGAAGTAAAAAAATGGATCCAGCAGAAACTGACCGGAATCAGATTGTACACTAGGCTGACACTTTCCTTCTTCCTCTGGGAAGAATAAATAGAGGAAAATAAAATTGAGATTTCACATAGGCAATGAGGTTTAGGAAAATTTTAAGACGTTTTATCCAATTAGAGAACACAGGAAACGGCCAAATGTTTACATTGCTATAGCTCAGTGAATTTATCCTTTTATCATTTATCTTACTTCTAATAGAATAAAAAGAAAGCTTCCCTTTATCATGCTACAGCTCATTGTAAAAAGAAATCTTTATTACTGTAAATGCAAAATTGTCATATTTCTTTGAAGAATAGTCAATAGGCAGTGTTTGTATCTAACTTTTATTTAGATCTAGACAATCTCAATGAATTTTGGTATTCAATACAAAGAAAGATGTAAAATAATATATAAAATTAATCAGAGGGACAAAGCCATGGATTAATAGGTATAGTAGAGCCTTCATTATGGAAAATTAGGCTTTTATAGAGCACATGACTTAAAAATGTATCATATGTAAAGACAAGGTAAAACATCACAAGAAAGTTAATAGTATTAGCAATGGTCATTTTATGCAACTATATTTCATTATTACAGTAAACACATAGTTGTTATGGCAAATACATAAATAGAAACAACTTGTGCATTTTAGCTACATTTATATTCTTCATTTCTCACATTGAACCCCTATATAATATTTATTTTATGACTTTAAAAGTATAGATTAAGTAAAAATTTCATTTCCATTTGCACATCCTTTTGCTACATCATTTCATCAAAGACAAACAAACAAAAAAACAAACAAAAATATTACCCAGCCACCTACTGGGTCAGTACTAGACAAAGTGCGTTTAACTTGGGTAAAAGCCATTTAGAGTATATCAGATCATTACATTGCACACTTTAAATACCTTACAATGTTATTTGCTTATTATATTTCAAGAAAGCTGGGAAAAAAGCCATTTAGAGAACAAGATATTATGTGTGAGAGTGTCTAGAAGAGATCTAAA
The DNA here is from genome assembly GCA_026230045.1 of Corynorhinus townsendii. Classification (NCBI taxonomy): domain Eukaryota; kingdom Metazoa; phylum Chordata; class Mammalia; order Chiroptera; family Vespertilionidae; genus Corynorhinus; species Corynorhinus townsendii. The sequence continues at coordinate 100,157,794 of JAPDVU010000002.1, forward strand.
ACACGTTGGAACATAAAATGTCCATGAAAAGGAGGAGAGGGAAGCATATGAGAGGAAAATAGGAGAGGGATGAAAGGAGCATAAAATATTGATTTCCAAAATTGATGGACATCCTTGCCCAGGGATACCTACACTCCTGGATAGGGATGGTAAAGATTCCATGTTTTTTGGAATTGCAATGATGCAAGGGGCCCTTCATGCTTAAGGAAGACCTTCTTCTGTGGATCTTGTTCTATTCTACCATGAACATTATAAGGATTTGTTTAAGCATACACCAGAGGATAAAGGAAGAAAAAGATGCAGTCCATCTCTTTCAGAGCTAGTTCACTTATTGAAATTAGTAATCTATATATATAAAAGCCTAAGCAACTGAATGACTGGACGACTGGACGACCAAACGACCAGTCGACCAGTTACTATGACACACTCTGACCACCAGGGAGCAGACCCTCAATGCAGAAGCTTCCCCCTGGTGGTCATTGCAGTCCCACAGCTAACCTCCCGTGGCCAGCCAACCTCCCATAGTCCTTCCCCCTGGCTAGCTGGCCCCCATTGACCCCCATCAGGACTGGGTGAGACAGCCCCAATCGGCCCCGATCATCAGCCAGGCCGAGGGACCCCACCCATGCACAAATTCGTGCACCAGGCCTCTAGTTTATATGATAAGAGGCCACAAATCTATGCAATTCGATGAAACACAGATTCAATGCAATGCAAAAACCACCAGATTATTCTCTTTTACAAATAATATATTCCTCATATTTTAACATATTTTCCTTTATCATCATGTTCAATTGTGAGCAAAGAAGATAAAATAGAGTAATGTTTCAATAAAATGATGAGTCCAGATTTTGGAAATTTTAAAACCTTAATTGCTTCTTAATAACTTACAAGATATTTGTCATTTTTTGCTGTGCACTTAATGGCTAATGGATAATGATAAATAGAAGGTTCAATTGTATTTAGTTAACATTAAAAACTTAGCACCCAAATGTGATGATAATGTAAGAATTAAAAATACATATAATGTTCTTTGGTATTTTAATTTTTTAATACTCCTCAATTATGTCTATTATTTTGTCTATTTCATTAACTAGTGGTTGTTTTTATTTTAAATGACTTTAACAATAAAGAACACTACCAATTTAATACCTCTACGTATAATACCACTTCAAAAAACTATTTCAATTTTTCTTATAACAGTAAGACTTATTTAATTTCCAATGATAGTCACATAGTATCACATCTTCAAAAAAATAAATATGTTCCCTTTTATATGTATTTTTAAAAAGTATACTTTAGCACATATGTCCACAAATAACAGTCTGTGAGTGAAATTCTGCTGTTGTCCATTTTGTTTTTCTTTTCTAGGTCTAAGTGGGATTTTTTAAAAGGTATTTTTAAATGGTTACAGTTTAAATGAATAAATACATATATAATCAATTTATATATAATAGACTTATCTATTAATGCTAAGGTAATATGTTATATTAGAGGCCTGGTACATGAAATTTGTGCATGAGCGGGGGAGGATCCCCTCAGCCCAGCCTGCACCTTCTCCAATTGGGAACCCTCAAGGGATGTCCGACTGCTGGTTTAGACCCAACCCCGGGGATCAGACCTAAGCCAGCAGTCAGACATCCCTATCACAATCCTGGACTGCTGGCTTCTAACCGTTCACCTGCCTGCTGGCCTGATCACCCCTTACTGCCCCCTGCCAGCCTGGTTGCCCCCAACTGATCCCCCTGCCAGCCTGGTCACCCCACGCAGCCTGCTGTTCAGTCGTTTGGTCATCCCTCACTAACCCCCCTGCTGACCTGGTCACCCCACACAACCTGTTCAGTAACACATCCAGTTGTTTCAGTCATGATGGCTCCTGGCTTTATATATATATGTATACTAGAGGCCCAGTGTATGGATTTGTGCACCACTGGGGTCCTTGTGCCTGCACTGCAGGGATTGGGCAGAAACTAGCTCTCCAACATCCCCCAGGGGTCCGGACTGTGAGAGGGTGGTTCTCAGGTGATGCACCCCAGAATCAGGATCCCTCCTCTCTGAGTTCGGGGTGTGGGTGAAGCAGATTCAGGGCTGACAATGCCAAAGCAGCAATCTAACCTACGTCCAGTTCTGTGAGGAATTGGGCTCCCTTCTCTACTGGTCAGAGCGTCTGCTCCTGGTAGTCATTGCACATCATAACTGCCAGGTGAATGGTCAAAAGGTTGACAATCGCTTGGGCTATACACAATAATATATTTGTGTGTGTGTCCTTCCTTTTGGTATATACATTCTTTTTCAGATGCATATCTTTTAAACTAAAAAGTCTAAAGTAAGGTTGCTGTCTTACAGATGTGTAATATATTATACTAGAGGCCCAGTGCACAAAATTCATGCACAGGTAGGTCTGGCTGGTGATCAGGGCCAATCAGAGGCTTCCTTATTCTGGCTGCCAGTTGCCAGCCCAGGCCTCCCTTCATTCTGAGCTGCCCCCTGGTGGTCAGCACATATCATAGCGAGTGGTCAAATTCCCAGTCACTTGAACTCTCAAGGGGACAATTTGCATATTAGCCTTTTATGCTATAGGATATTATTCATCTGAATATATTATATATATCTGAAATGCTTGGAAATCAGTCTGACAATGCATTGGTTTAGATAATTGCTCATCCTACTTGGCCATCTTGTCATTGTGGCCATGTGCTTATCCCCTTCAGAGACCAGCACTGATATAGACAGGGAGAGATAGACAGGGAGGGTGTGCTTTCATTTCTCAGCCCAATTAAAGATGAAAAGTTTGTATCTGAACGTGAGTATATATAGGAGAGGAGGTATTCTAAGACAGTGCTAATCTCCATACATCATATATAAGGTAATCCAAACCTTGAAAATGTTTTAAATTGCTATGAACATAGGTTTTCATTTCCTTACCAGTACATTTTATTTATTATCCTAATTTGCATACTTTAGTGTCTAGACTTCCAACTGATAAAGTTCTGGCATCCACATACAAAGATCAAGACAGAGTGTTCACAGAAGGCTGCCATATTTCACTGTAAACAATTTCAAAGGAGATTTCCTTTGATATTTCTTTGATCAACAAATAAAAACACTCAATCATTTTCTATGCTACATTGGGGAAACAATTTCAAATACTTTCACTTATCTGTAAGGTTGTGACAAATGATTATAATTAAAATTAATAAAGGACATTTTTAGTTCCATGTCACTTTAAAGCTTAGAAAACTTCATTGTGACCCAAATACTTTTAAATGAAAGTATAAGAAACAAATAAATAAACTAAAATTAAATGCTTTAATAGGAAGTAATTAAAATTATGCATTTATTTTACTAACCTATAAAAAGCAAGCTTAATTATATTATCTAGTTTTGTTTATAAATTAATAAAAATCACTATATATATTTAAATTTAGTGGCTTATCCCTTTGATTACTATTTGAAATAGTAAATATATGACCCTATCAAACTATAATTTCAGTTCTATGGGGCAATAACATTTTGAGCTTATTTAAAATGTTATAAAATAAAAAATAAATCCTCACATTATAAAAAAAATTAAAAATCACAAATTTGAAATAATAATAATTTGTCAATTTATTCGAATAATTTAAATGCTGACAGGCGAAATTACTGGTTAACTGTTTTATGCTATTGCCACAGGTGAACCAATTTAGCAGTCAAAAATAAATATCTGTCATCCTTTGTGAATTGTGAAAGACAGAAAATGTGGAATATGTGAGGTATCCAGGAACATATTTCCTTGCATAAATTACAATTACAATGTATTAATATTTCCTTAGATCTGAGTCAGAGGCATGTAAAGTAGAAAATCATACATATATAATCATCCAAGGATTGCTGGTATAGAAAACTCACACTTTTTAATAGCAAAATAAGTTTCATAAACCAAGAAGGTGAATGTGATTACTGTCTAGCTACTGAAAATTAGCATTAGCAGGTATTTATTTTGCATTGAAGCTATCAGTTTTTCCCCACTGTATTCCTTGGGTTTTAAATCAAAAGAGACATTCAATTGGCTTTAAAAACAAAGATAACATCTTAGGAAACTCCAAATTGCATATATGTTTTTAGAGGCAATGTTCTGATTATTTTATATATTACTAGAGGCCCAGTGCATGAAATTCGAGCAGGGGAGCCAGGGGAGCCTCAGCCCAGCCTGTGCCCTTGGGGGACATCTGACTGCTGGTTTAGGCCCAACCCTGCGGGATTGGGCCTAAACTGGCAGTTGGACATCCCTCTCACAATCTGGGATGCTGCATGCACCAGTGGCCATACTTTTCATACAGGTGAAAGGTATCTTGCTGTTGTATGGGCAGCTACATTTTTTTGCCCTGATTATAAAAAGTAGTACATAACATGATCCTTCTGAGGGAGTAGTACCATTTTCCCCATCTTATGGGTGGAAAAACTGAAGCAGAGAGAAGTTAAGTAATTGGATTTGTCACAATTATAAGTATCAGAACCAGGGCTGACCACAAAATGTGCAAGCCACAGTCCATGCATGTCATTGCTGCATCATCCTATATTTTCAGTGCTAGAGTAGCCTTGCCAGGTTTTAATTTTTAAATCTAAGAGGCTGCTCCCAATATATAGTGAAGGTCCCTAGGCTTGGCAGGCAATGAGGCTGATCTGTGGGGCTACTGGCAGGGTAATCGGGGGGCCCCTGCTGGTACCTGCCTTGGCTGGCAGCCTTGCCCCCCGCTGCTGCTGACAGTCACCTCCCAGCCTGGGGCAGCTCCTGCATTGAGCATCTACCCCTGGTGGTCAGTGCATGTCATAGTGACTGGTCGTTCTGCTGTTAGGTCAATTTGCATATTAGGGTTTTATTATATAGGATTTTATTCTGAAATCCAGCATTTCTATACATACATTAGTTTCCATGTTCTTTTTTAATCACCTCAGAAGATCACATTTGATCATATTAGACACTTCAAAACACCCCAAAGACATGCTTATTTGAATAATTTTTAAAATATAGGATTTTTATTCTTAAAGTAGCAATATTGATATAGGTGGACATCTAGTTTTGCTTTTGAAATGTAACAGGTCCTTGAAAATAAAATCTAGGGAATGGGGAAGGAAGAAAGTTTGTGGTAGGTATTTTTTCCAAAGCTATAATGCTGCAGATAGCCTTCTTTGGTTCTGTAATGTAATGTTTAAGACTATGTAATGAGAATTTTTTTCATATTTATATATTTCACTACATCATATTAAATTTCATCCCACAGGGAGAAGAGTTGGCAAGCTGATGAATTACTACTTTATGATTATGCTAGGAAGTATTTCTTCCATCTCTCAACTTTTCATCAACCCAGCATGATATATTTGATTTTTTAAAATCTGAAACTTAAGAAAATCTAAAGGTAATATATAAAAACATGGATTGGCAAACTTAAGAAGCAACTATATTATGAATCACATTTGGCTCTCTAAAACCAAGCACAGCTGTAGGATACACATTAATTGAAGAATTAAATCCAAAGTCATAATACAAGCATATGCTCAAAGTAATAAAGAAAAAAATATTTTAAAGAAAGAATTAAGCCCGAGCCTGTTTCGCTCAGTGAGTAGAATGTAGGCCTGAGGAATAAATAGTACAGGGTTCAATTCTGGTCAAGGGCACATACCTTGGTTGCAGGCTCCTTCCCAGCCCGGGCCCTGGTAGGGGCATTTGTAAGAGGCAACCAATCAATGTTTCTCTCATATGGACATTTCTTTCTGTCTTTCCCTCTTTCTTCCCCTCTCCCTAAAAATCAATGGAAAAATATCCTCTGGTGAAGATTAACAATAAATAAATAAATAAATAAATAGATGAATTACTACTTAAAAGATCAAGATCTGTATAGAGCTAATTAGATTATAAGTTAAATAAATGGTTCTGCTTGGAAGGGAGTCAGCCTGATGGTAGCCAATATTACAAAAGACACGAGATGTATTGAATAATAGGCCATTATATGTTACACATTAAATTTTGTTGTCAGTTTGAGAGAATGTGTGACTAGTCTAATAAAACCTGAAGGCGACCAAAAAATATACAAGCCCTTTAGTTCCCAGAGGATTATATACTTGAGGACATGTGAAAATGATAAGTGCTTGACACAGGGAATAGGTAAAAGGTTTTTAACAGAAAATATATGGTGGAATGAAACCAAGGCAGTTCATATAATGCCTTTATCTCACAAACTCACTACAAAGTCATTCTTGATTAAGAAGTGAGTCTTGACTTCTTATAAGTGGTTCCTATGATCCTGGTATGGTGTTTCAATCATTAACTTAGGCTGTGCATTTTTTGCTCTGTAAACCTAATGAATTCCTTTATAAACACCTCTAAGATGAACTTAAAGATATGTTCATTTTATGGTTTCCAGTAATCTGGGATGCCCCATTGCTTCCATAACCTTTGCTCACCGTGTTTCATTCTTAACTGTTCTGTGCTGCACATCTACATTGATCTGTGGACAAAGCATTGTCAGATGGAATCAATACATCATTCTTTTGGTATCGAAACTGGCTTTTGCTTAGTTTACTTTCATTTTTTAGCAGATCAATAGTGCTAAACGGATGCATTACAAATTGAGCATACTATTAATATCTGTCTTCAAGCTAGTTAACAGCCTTATAGGTAGACTTTAGGAGGAAAATATCTTTTGAAACTATTACATCTGTATTTAAAATTGCCTCTAAATATGAATGTTTTTATAAAAATTAATTTCTTTAAAAACAGACATCTTTAACATTTTAAGTATTTACTTGGTTTAAAAAGACATTTTAGTCAGCTTTCTAATAAAATATTTGAAATAAAATATTTCTCATTGATATATCAGGAAAAGGAGTTTATTTTTTGTCTATAATCTTTGATTTAGAAAAATATAAACAGATTCATAGAGTATTTTTGAGATAGTTAAAAATTAATTTTAACTTTTCTGAGAAAAATAGCTTTTTATTATCTATGTAAAAGTGCACATTTCTTATTTTTTTTTTTTAAGAGTGTTAACTTTTTAACTTACTTTGTAGTTTGTATTGCAGGGTTCATCTCACTGGTGACAAAAGACAATTGAGGCCATTTTCCTTCAATCTCATCAATATATTCATTAGCAGGACTTCATCAATTTTACTGCACTAAGAAAATATTAAAACTTCCAAGAATATTAAAATTGATTTCATGATTTGGTGATCAAGTATTCATTATTAGGCCATTTCTTCATTTTATGTGTGAGTGCATTAAAAATAATAATATCCCTGACAAAGTGGCCTTAAAGTAAAAGAATGATATCCAGTGAAGCCATTACCTACAGAAGGTTAATAAGGTACACAATTTATTCAATTTGACCCTTAACACCCAAAACACTGCTACATATTGATTTGTCCTTCCTTTACCTTGCATCCAGTAGCTGGACCTCATCAAGTTTTCATTTTACATGGCAGTGGGAAACGAGGAGAAATGAACTCTAATCCTTCTTCGAAGTGTATTGCAGCGCATGGCTTAAGGGTCTAGTACAGTGGTTCCCAACCTTTTTTTTGGCCATGCCTACCTAAGCACCTCTAAAATTTTGATGCCCCCTGTGACATATAATTCTTATTATTCAATAAGAGAACTCCTACTCATGTGGAGGAAGCCTAAAAGGCCATTAACTTGGTCTAAACAAGCTTCCAAAGAATATGGCATCCATAGAACAGAAGAATCAAAGAACGAAATGACAACGAAATGACAGTTGAAGTACTGAGGAAGAAATTGTTAAAAAAAATAATAATATGAAGAGATGTGAAAAAATAGCAAATAAAGTTTCAAAACATATAATAGAGAATTAAAATGCATAAATATGTCACTATATATATATATATATATATATATATATATATATACTGTTTATGAAGCCCCTAGATCCATAAGAAATGCAAAAAATTCACTGTTAATAACTCATTCTTAAATTCCCCCCTTAAAAATCAGATTGCCCCCTTGTGGGGCATGTCTCCTCGGTTAGGAACCACTGGTCTAGTAGCTTAGATTTAAAACTCAGGTTCACTTAGCTACCATAAATGGTGATATCAATAAGTATCTTATATAAGACTAGAGGCCCGATACATGAAATTCATGCAAAAGTAGGCCTTCCTTCCCCTGGCTGCTGGCACCACCTTCCCTCTGGCACCCGGGACCTGAGCTTCCCTCTGGCCACCAGCAGGCAACTGGGACTCAGGCTTCCCTCGCAGCCCTGGCTTCGTCCAGAAGGTTGTCTGGAAGGACATCCAGAAGAACTTCTGGTCTAATTAGCATATTATGCTTTTATTATTATAGATTGTATGTATTAAATGAGCTCATTCATTCAATCAATCTGTCAGTAGATTAATTTCTTTCAATATTTATAGAGTTGTTGTGTTAGGACATAAAAACATAGCCCTAATTCAGGAGTAGATAGCACTTGTCCTCCTAGCAATTACATTTCAGTGCAGCTGATAGGTTTTTACGTAAGTATGTACTAATTTACTTCATTACAATTGTGATTACAGCTGCATATGAAAAGTTTTGGGTACCTCACCAAGTCTAATCATCCTTGAAACATTCACATTGGAGATATGACTTCATTTCTGAAAAGAAAAATGTCTGGAGATTATCTAGGCCAAGGATAAGGGAATGAGAGCCTTTTTAAAGAAGAAACAACATAAGCAAAGATAGAAGAACAAATGTCTGAGGATGTTAAAAAGGATCAGGTAGGGCCTTTTAAGTAACTTAATGATATTGGACTCACCTTCTTGACCGCAAAATTGAGGTTATTGAAAAGTTTGAAGGGATTAAGCAAAGGAAAAATAAATAAATAAAAGCATGAGTTATGGATACAGAGAGCAGTATGGTGATTGCCAGAGGGAAGTGAGGTTGGGAGAAATAGAAAAGGATAAAGGGGGGATAAATGGTAATGGAAATAGACTTGACTTGGGTGGAAACACACAATATAATACACAGATGATGTGTTGTGGAATCTTATATCTGAAACCTATAAAATTTGATTAACCAATGTCACCAAAAATAATCAATTAAAAATAATGTTTGACTAGAGTAGTGAGGGATAGGGAGATATATGATTTTAAAAAATTAATTATTAAATTATAATTTTTGAATCTAAAGCGTTGGTATATGTGACTTTATTGTTCATCTCTTTCAACTTCTTGTGTTTAATTTTTTTCATAATTAAATATTAAAGAAATAAAAAGAGTTTCAAGTAGAACTAGCTTATTAGAGCTAAAAGTGGCTTCAGATGGACCAGGTGATAAGCTGTTGCATTTTCCTGGTGAGAAATGCCACTACTTTTACTAGGATAGTTGCAGTGCAAATAGAAAGATGTAGATGGATTTACAATGATATTTAGTAGAGGAAATCTACTGGATTCCATGATTAGATACAGCAGATAAGGGATAGGGAAGGGTCAAGATTGACACAGGATTTCCTTGACTGAGAAATTTCATCATGATGGACGTATTCACTAAGAGAGGTTATGATGGAAGAGTAGAGTAAAAAACAAAACCAAAAACAAGAGTTGACTAATGGAAATGTTTTCCTGTAGGCAGTTGGATATCTAGGTCTGAAGCTTAGAAGATAGGTCCAAAGACTACATTGAGTTATGAATTAATAGAAGACAGTTGAAGTCATGAGGTAGATGTAATTGTCTAGACTGTTTATCAGAATGGGAGGTAAAAGAACATACACAACTAAGTCTAGAGGAACTCTATTATTTAAATATTAGATTTTGAGGGTTATATTTAAGATTAGAGGAGCAGCTGTCAGAGAGGGAGAAGCTCCTCAGAGGACAGTGCACAAGAATGCCAAGATACAGGACAGGGAATTCCTACACAATGTTTATGTCTTTTACCTAATAAACTGAGATACCCTAGTGGTTCAGGAACTCCTTTCTTCTCCTCACAACTGCTTATCATACCCTCTTTCTTTCTCCTATTTTTGCTCTACTGGCTCCATGGGACTTCACCACAAGAGCTGTCATGAGCAGGATCTGAGATGCAGAGAGGCTGACAGTGGGAGGAGGAGTAGTGAGAGGGAAGGAAGGACATAAAGGACATTCAATCCTCTAAGTTACTTTTTAACACTAGCTCCCAATAGAAGTCAATGTCCCCAAATGTAGCCACATGTCCTCACTTCTCAAGTGGACTTGAAATAACAGAAGATGTAACACTGCCTGACACTCTTAAGTCTCTAACCTATGTCCTGTTAGAGTCCCCTCCTTACACCTTGTGAATCAATTTCTGCCCCATGAAGTTGTACCAATCACAGACCAGAAGGAGGAAAATACAAGAGAGAGCTACAAGCCACAATAAGCCAGCAAACTGCTCTGGTAGAGGAAAATCCATTCCTGATCTTCAGAGTAAAAACTTTGAATGAATTTCCCCACAAACTTCCCTGTGGTGTTAAGGACTAATTAAGGACTATCCAAGGATAGGCAAAGATTTTCTCTGTAAAGATAAGCTTTACAGGCCAAAAGATCTCTGTTGCAGCTATTTAGTTTTGCCACTGTGGCCCTAAAACAGCCATAGATAATGTGCTAATGAGTGAGCATGGCTGTGTTCCAATAAAATTATATTTACAAAATTCAGAGAGGTGGACTGGACTTGGCCCACAGACCATAGTGAGTCATGCCTTGATGTATAATATCATTAGTGCCTTCATAGACTCAGATACTGAGGTAAATCAGGTCCTGTAGAGAGGTGTGGGGTAACTAAAAACTACATCTAATATTATTTCTATGCAAAATATTATTTACAAATGAATGTTGGGAACACAATCAATTCACAGAGGGCATCTTGCACTCCTCATACAGAATTTACCTTATTCATGATTAAATGAAAAATATCCTATATATAAAATGTCATTCCTTACATTTCTTTTTTTTTAAATATATTTTATTGATTTTTTACAGAGAGGAAGGGAGAGAGATAGAGAGTTAGAAACATCAATGAGAGAGAAACATCGATCAGCTGCCTCCTGCTCACCTTCCACTGGGGATGTGCCCACAACCCAGGCACATGCCCTTGACCGGAATCGATCCTGAGACCTTTCAGTCCGCAGGCTGACTCTCTATCCACTGAGCCAAACCGGTTTCGGCCATTCTTTACATTTCTTATAAAATTCTGTAAATGCCACAGCTCTGGTGAATATTTATAATTCCCTTTGTTCTTTTTCTGACTATATGCATGAATAAAAACAGAAGAGTCAAAACAAATTCCAAATATTTAATTCCAAGTTGTTTTTGTTTTTAAAGTAGGAAGCATATTGTGTGTATATCATATGCTGCAGAGGGAATTGTTCTGTCTAATTTATGCTAAATATTTATAGATATATCAATGTCCAACACAAGTCTCTTAATCTTTATCCTTGGTTCCAGGGTTTGGAATTCAAGGATGTCTCCATATCCAGTGACTGCTGGAATTTTCACTTGGGAGGACAGTGAAACATTAGTGCCAAACCACATACTTTTATTGTTGAAGTTTCCCTATAGACTTCCTTATAGACTGACAGACTTTCCTCAGATTTAACAGGAATAATAAATCGCCTCTCTAGATTTAGCACTGGTCACCATCTTCTCTTGGCCAGATTGAGGCTTGAAGTCAACTAGTCTGCCCCTTTTCATCACCCTTCTCTTTTATGGAACCAATTATAGATTCTTTATTCCTTAATGCAACCCACATTTATTGAACAGTATTAGCCAAATACTGAGCTAGATGCTGGGAACACAGGATGAAAGTAAAACAGATTCCTCTTTGGGATGGCTCAGAGTCCAGTGAGGATGCCATTTCAGGAGGAATGTATAAGTAAGGTCATCACTAAAAGCTGAGAAGAGAAGCTTAATTCAGTAGGAATCAATAATTATTTACATCTATTTTTGAACTGTAGTTGACTTCCAACAATGTATTAGAAAATTAGCCTGTAGATTATGTACACTGTTTAGCTTTTCCCCATTAGCATTTACTTCTTCCATAGATATTTGTTGAATAAATGGATTTTAATAAAAGTACCACATGCTAACTGGTTACACAATTGGAGCGCCACGAATAGATTTTTACATCCCTTTTCTGTCATGGCATCATCAAAACTCCTTTAGCCAAGTATACATTTTGGAAATTGTTAGCTCCATCTTGCTCGCATGTCCAATCAAATTCCATTGATTCATTTGCATATTTCCCATATGCAAATTTCCATTGACATTGAGATCACCATCACCACTCATAGACTAAGGAGCTGTTTGCTGATGCCAGCTCAACCTGGGTCATGAGAACCAACTGATAGGTGTTCAGGTATTTTGTGAATCTGTTAATAAATTATATACATTTATAAAGGGTACGAAAGCTGAAAAAGTTTCAGTTTGGAGAATGTAATTGATATAAGAGTAAGAAATAGCTTAACAGTAGTAGTTCATATATTAGATTTAATGACAACTAGTTTTTGGGGAAAATAATTAGCATATTGGGATGTAGCTCCAGGGGGCATATCATGGTTGAACTGTGACCATGGCTAAAGATACAGTTCCATGGCAAAAATCAATGAAAACATTCTGAGATTTCCAAAGCAGAGTATTAAACATGGTATTATTATTATTTGTAAATTATGTGTTTTACATCCTTTGCAGCACACTTCTGATTAATAATCACTCCCAGATGATATGCACAAGCAATAAAAACAAAATTTCAAAGATGTCCTCACAAATAGTCAATACTTAATCGTTTCTCATCCAAGGCTTTCCACAGAATCTTCCTTTCCAATGTTCCACGATATCTTCATATAGACCTTCTACTCCCTTTCTCTTTTAGTCACCATTCAGCACAGTTCCCTTATAGCCTTTGCTCTTGACACTCCCTGGTCTGAATTAATCTGTCCTCTTCCCCATGTGCCACTTTGTACTCATCCTTCAAGAATTGATTCAAGTTCTTTCTCTCAGAATTAATTCAGAACTATTAATCAACCCTAGCTTGGATATCTGGCTATCATTTAATACCTATGTTATGCTTGCAGACATTGAGGGTTGGATTATATGAACTATGCCTATTCCACTAAAAGGCTCACTGGCTACACGATCTAACCCCATTGTAACAGCAAAATGGCCCATGGAAGGTTCTCACTTATGGGCTCTGCTATGCTAGTCCAGATGTGTGTTCTCCATCTCTCTCTCTCCTTCCCTCCCTCTCTCCCTCTCTCCTTCCTCCCTTACCCTCTCCCTCCTTATCCAGAACCTGTGGGAACTTAACACTTATTATTGGGCACTGTAGGGTAGAAGGCCATAAAGTTATGACTTGGATGGGGCCATTTCAAACCACAGGTAAGATGTACACACAGAGGGAGGAAAGAGGCACCAACATGCAGAGAAAACAGGGTGCAAATAGAACACTGTTTCTTGGAGAAGACGGACAACCTTGTTTTTCAACTTGGCTACTTTCTGTCCTTGAATTTCATGAAATAATGGGAGCGACTTTATAATAAACCAGTTTCTTCTATAAACAATTTGAGCTTTTTTATTATTATTATTTTTACTTGAGACCAAAAGATACATGGACAGAAACCAATAGTAATGTATTTGGTCTCTGTACTTCATTAGATTCCCCTCAGACTCCAGCAGAGTAGAATTTTATTGATTGCTTGATTGAATATAGAAATAATTTCCCATCCATTTTGAGAGAGGGTAGAAATACCAGTTCACTACTCTCCATTTCCATTCTATGCTTTCTGATTACTTAGGTAGGAGGTGGAACCACAATGACAGCTAAAAATTATGTGGGAAAGCCTGGTCAAGCAGTCAGGTTCATTTATGAAGTGGTGATAAATGTAGCTCCTGGCCTATTCCCAGAATCAGTGAATAAAGAAATCAAACATAGGAAAGAGATTGTATTGTACTTTACATTGTCTCAAACTCAAGAGTAGTAGAGAATACTTTTAAATTCATATTTTGGGTTTAAATAGCCCATTTTCTTCGTGATTGAATAGGACTCAAAAGTTTGCTTTGTTGTTTTGTCATATAGGTTCCTAATGTTTTCAGATTATCAAAATATTCTCATAGATAAAATTTGCTTAGCTGATATAACTTTAGATTATACTTATTGTTCATTTGGTTCCAATCTCTATATATAAAAGGATAATATGCAAAGTGTCTCCTCAGGAGTTCAACAAGGAGAACAGGAGTTCTATTGCTCTCTATGATGTGCACTGACCACCAGGGGGTGGGGTGGGACATGGCAGGCGAAAAGCTGCAGTAGCGAAGCGCTGAGGGTGTGAGGGAAGGAGGAGGAGGAGGCAGGGAGGCAGGGAGGCAGGGATCTATGGCCAGGCCTAGGGACCCTACCCATAAACAAATTTCATGTTTCGGGCCTCTATTCTTAAAATAAGTCACAATTATATAGTATGATTCTAATTTTCTCTTTCACAGATATGCAATTTGACACAAAATGCATTGTTCTTATTATACTGTTAATATGAAAATTTTTGCATTAAAATTTCTTGATTTCATGCATATATGCTTTATGCAATATAATCCTGATGTAAATTTGTCTAACATGACTAGAAAGCATAAGTACTTCCTGTTACACAACTTTAACCAGCCATAACAAAAACATACAACTTAATTAAAAGCTATGAAAACTGAGCACTGTTGTGAGAACATTCAAATGGATATTACCACTAAAATATCATTTAACCTGTGATGTGAATGCCTGAAACATAAAATATTTCTAATGTTATGTATTACACATCAGATAATTTTGATACTGTATCCCCATTATATTTTACACACTTCCTTCAGAGGAAAATATATTGATCTAAATTAATCAGGAGTACTAGTATGTGTACCTGGTTAGATTAAAAAAGATTAAAACCCAATAATAGCATTAAAACTTCATGTGCTTCAAAGCTATGCTGTGATTATTTTTATTAAAAAGGTACCATTTGTCTTGTTGTGCTTTCTTGGTAAGTCACAGTATTTTTCTATTCCTGGAATGAGACATCACAGCAAGAATTCAGTGATAAGATAAATGCCAAGTTTTTAATGAAAAACCAGCTCAGCTCAACACTGCTAAAAGAACTGGCTAATGGCTGCCTGTAAGGTTAAAAATAGAATATAAAATTAATCTTTTTATATCAAGGATCAATGCAAGCTGAATAGTCAAAATTATTTCTCCTTATTAACCATTATCTTTAATGATTTATTGCATTCTCTATTGATAGTTGAAATTATTCCAGTGAGGTAATTAGCAATCCTTGCAAACACAATGAAGCTGACTAAATGATTCAGGTGAGATGAGTCAGCAATGTACCAGGTGCAGAAACTGCAAGCCTTGCAGTTGGGAAAATTATGGTTTATGAATTAACAACTTGCTGTTATTTCCTTCTCTTTCCATTTTTTGCCACTGGGAGTCAGCAGGCCATCTACTCTGGGCAATAGCCAGCCTTTCTTTTTTCTGAGACTGAAAACATTTTTCCCTCGCACACTTATTTCCATCAACAAACATTTATTCATGCACACAGAAGTTAAAACTGCAGCTCTACCACATACAAGCTACGTGAATTTAAGTAAATTATTTAAGCTCACCTCAATTTCTTTATGGATAAAACAGAGATAATTACAACCATCTCAGGGATATTGTGAGGATTAAAAGAGATAACACATCAAGTGCTTACAATACTACCTAGCACATGATAAATACATATGCACTAGATTTTTTCTAATGAATACTTTCTTTTATTTATTTTTTAAATTTATTTTTCAATTATGGGCAACATACATTATTATATTAGTTCCAGTTGTACACCCCAGTGATTAGACATTATAAAACTTACTAAGTGATCATCCCATTAAATCTCATATGCATCTGACACCATAGATAGTTATTAGAATATTGTTGACTATATTCCTTATGCTGTACTTTTCATTCCCATGACTATTCTGTAACTACCCATTTGCACTTTTTAATTCCTTCACTTTTTTCACCTGTCCTCTCATCCCCCTTCCCATCTGGCAACCATCAAAATGTTCTCCATATCTATAAGTCTGTTTCTGTTCTGTTTGTTTATTTTATTTTTTAAATTCAATTGACAGATATGTATCTATTGCCCTTTTATTGTTCAGAGTTCATGTTTTTTTGTTTTATTTCTTTTTGTTTTTCTTCTTCTTAAAGAAGATCCTTTAAAATATCATGCAATACTGGTTTGATGGTGATGAACTCTTTTAGACTCACCACTCCCTTGTGTGGCCTCTAAGGTCTCTTAGAAGGTTAGGACAAGGTCATCTGTCACCTGCGTTCTTCTGGGGACCACCCAGCATGAGCTACAACATAATCTGAAGATGGCTGCTACTTGTGCTGGCCTTGGAGGTGCTTAGAAGAGGCCAAGCTGTAAACCAAGGTTGGTTGTTGCTAATGTCAGGTCTGGGACCACTTAGTGAGAGGTACAGGAATGCTGAGGCCAGATGCTGCTTGTTTGAGAGATTTTAGGGAAGTATGAAGCATGAGCCAAGACAAGTTGTTCATATGAAAAAGAAACAGAAGTCATCTTGGATTGGCCCAAAAGTTGGGTGGGTTGGAACCACAAGGGCAGGATAAACAGTATGAACCAGGTTAATGGAGACTCATGTGGCATCTGACTGCCAGCTCTGTCTGGGAAGGCTCAAATAAGAAACAATGGCCTCTGTCAGCACTCTGTCTGAGAGAAAGCCACACCTCTGCCCACCCACCTGTCTCACCCTGATGCCAGAGAGTTCATTTCTTCCTTGAAGGTCCTTGATGCTTTTTGAGTTGCTGCCCAGCACTGGACTCTAGAGGGAGGGAATCTGAGTAAGTCCCGTGTGACCCCCTTAAGGGGAACATCTGAGACTCCAGAAGCCCTGTCTTCCTCAGCCTCAATCCCTGCTGTTTTTTACAGCCTTTTTATAGCCAGAAGTTATGGGAACTTCTCTTCCTGCAACTAGAACCCTAAGCAGGGGTTCTGCTGTGGGTCTGGGACACCTTTGCTCCTCAAGGGAGACCTCTGCAGCCAAGATTGATTTCTATCTGCCACAGGGGGTGTGGGAGCAGCCTGTTCTGTGTCTCCACCACTCCTAACAGTCTCCGTGTGGCCTCTTCTTTATATCCGTAGTTGTAGAACTTCTGTTCAGCTAGATTTTAGGCGGTTCTGAATGATGGTTGTTCTGTAGTTTAGTTGTAATTTTGATGTGGTTGTGGGAGGATGCCAGTACTACATTTACCTATCACCACCATCTTGAATGGAAGTAGGTATTTTTATTATTAATTTGGCCCTGTATTTTGAGTAGGAAACATTCTGTACTCTGACAATTTTTCTATTAGATACACATTCATGAACAATGGCAGGAGTTAGCCACTGTAACTAATCCCAATTCCAGAAATTTTTAGGATTAATTTTGTTACTGTTCCAATGCCTCCACACACCTTCAAATTAGTCCCACATATTCCACACATTCTGTATGGCCTGTCCAGTAATCCCATGCACTTCCTTTTACCAAAGAAATTTCTAAAAGTTTTAGGTCAGGTTTAAGTTAAAATGTAAAGTTTGTTAGTAAATAATGAAAGGAATAGAACTCTGAAGAGAGCACAGAGTTCAAATATGTTTGTCATAATTTCAATTCAAACTCTTAACTATATGAACTTTGGAAGATGAGTTATTCATATTCATATTTTTTTAGTTTCTTTTTACATTCATACAGAGCTTTGTTGGGGGAAATATATTAATTTAGTAAATTATTTGAATTTTTGAAGTTGGTTTGAATGCAGCTTTCTTCTGGAAAGCAAAATTTTCCTCTCTCATCCCTTCCTTTATCCTATCCAAATAGTATCAATTATTCTTTTACTCTTTATGAGTGTGTGCATATGTGTGTGTGCATACATTTACATTTTATATATACACGTATTTATTACATTATATACACATTTAAATATTTGTTGTTTTCTTTTTATGATCAAGAAAAGGAGAGAGATTTTATAACTTAACTTGTCCACACATTCTCATTGTTCAAATCTATATATGCCATCTACATTACACTCCTGATTTCTAAACAGTGTGAAGTGTCAACACAACTGATGATCAGGCACCTCAAATAAAGCATACATAGCTGAGTCTCCTTCTACTCCCCCAAACTGCTCTCCATAATCATCCCCATATCTGCTGATGGCTCCTCTGTTGCTAAAGTTAGAAACCCATAAGCCTAGATCAATCCATTTCCCTTACATCACAAAGCCAGCACTTCATCAGGCTCTTTCTTCCATCTCTTTCTAGAATATGCTCATTTCATTTCCATGGTCATTATACTAGACCAATCCACCATTATTTTTTGTCTGGACAACTAAACAGCCTCCTAACTGCCATTCCTACTCCTTTCTTCCTCCCCTTCAATCCATTCTCAATATGATAATCATAGATATTTTTGGAAAAATATAAACCTACTAATGAATTCCCCTGGGTGAAACTCTTTCATGTTTGTTTGTTTTTTTTATATTAAAAAAAAAACAAACACCCAAAATGTTAATCCAAAGCATGGTCTGCATGACCTGTCCACCCCATCTTCCTCACATCAGTCTCTTCCCTCATTCATCACTCATTATGAGTTCCTCTCACTGGTCTACCACAAGTTCTTTTAGCTTACAAAGTTCTCACCCAGGACCACTACATATACAATCCTACCTCCCTGCCTAGCATTTTCACCCTGTTATTTGTATGGGTGTCTCCAACTTTCACCTCGGTCTCAGTTTATATGTTACCCATGCAGACAGAGCATCTCTGCCCACCTTTTCCACAATACAATGTTTTATTACATCTGTTTAGTTCTCTAAAAATTATTTCAACAAAATTTAATGCATGGATTCATTTATTATATAATTGTTGGTATCTATCTCCTCTCTAATTCAAAACTCCATAAGGTCAAAGACCAGGCCTGTGTTTTATTTATTTATTTTCTTGTCATCACAACCCTGCAGCTAGCATGCTGCCTTACGTGTGGTAAGCACTCAATAACTCAATAAATGGTTAAGTGAATTCAAAATGATTCATTAGAGGAATCATTTTCCAACTTGCCCTTCACTCAAATATTAGCCTATTAGCCATACGTATGAGTTTAGTGTGTATATATACATACATATATATATATGTATATATATATGTATGTATATATATATGTATATATGTATATACACACACATACTCTAGAGGCTTGGTGCACAAAATTTGTGCACTGGGGTTGGTGGGGGTGGGGTCACAGCCTCAACCTTAGCTGTGCCCTCTCTCAGTCCAGGACCCCTTGCTCTTTACCATCTGCCTGCTTGCTGATCCCTACTGCTTGGCTCGCTGCTCTTTAGTGCTGCCACGGAGGCTCCTGTCACTGCTGCTGCACTCTGCAGCCATGAACCAGGCTTCTGGCTGAGCAGTGCTCCCCCTGTCAGAGCATACTGACCACCATGGGGCAGCTCATGCATTGAGCATCTGCCCCCTGGTGGTCAGTTCATAGCAACCAGTCATTCCACCATTTGGTCTATTTGCATATTAGGGTTTTATTATATAGTATAGGATATTGAATGTGAACTGTAAATGAAAAATAAAATTTAAAAAAGAACCAAATAAAATTTTAAACCTGAAAATTTATATATATATATATATATATATATATATATATATATATATATATATTTTAATTCTTACCTGAGGATGTTTTTAATATTGATTTTCAGAGAGAGAAACATCATGTGACAGAGAAATACCAGTAGGCTGCTTCTGCACCTGCTGACCCAGAAGGATCTAACCTAAACCTAAGTATGTCCCCTAACCTAGAATCCAATAGGAAATCCTTTGGTGTACAGGTTGAGACTCCAACCAATTGAGCCACCTGGCCAGAGCAGATGTGAAAAAAATATTTTTAATGTGCCTCCAGGCCCTGGTGGGTGTGGATCAGTTTAGAGTGTCCTCCCATGCACCAAAGAGTCATGGGTTCAATTCCAGGTGAGAGCACATACACAGGTTGTGGGTTCCATACCTGTTGGATTGCTTGGGCAACTGATTGATGATTCTCTTTCTCTTTCTCTTTCCCTCTCCCTTCCTCGCTCTCTAAAATCAATGAAAATAACATCCTTAAAGGAGGACTTAAACAGGAAAAAAATGCTTGTTTGGTTCAGTGAATAGTGCTTCTGCAGGCAGACTGAAGGGTACCAGGTTGGATTCCAATCAAGGGCACATACCTGGGTTGCAGGCTCAATCCAGGGCCCTGGTTGGGGATTCAGCAAGAGGCAACCAATTGATGTCTCTCACATTATTTTCTGTCTTTCTCCCTCCCTTCCACTCTCTGTAAAAAAAAAAAAAATCAACGCAAAAATATCCTCAGGTGAGGATTAACCAAAACAAACAAACACCCATCCCCAGTGTGATTATTGAAGGAGCATATGAAGTATTTGTTGAATGAACGGGAATGGACGGGACTTCACTTTTTAACTGTTTTAGCAATTCTGCAAGCCAGAGGGTTTATTTTTTATTTTAATTTTTATTAATTGATTATTTTAGAGAGAGGAAGGGAGTGAGAGAAACACCAGTGTGTTGTTCCACTTATTATGGACTTTTTGGTTGCTAATTGTCTGTGCTCTGACCAGAGATCCAACCCGTAACCTTGCTGTATCAGGAGGAGGTTCTAACCCACTGTGCTGTGGGCTGCCTATCAGGGCCCCTCAAAAATCCTTCTGGCATGCCCTAGCCCCTGCTGTGGGCCTGAGCTCCTCTGCCACACCAAAGGTTTGGGTCCCATTCTGTCAGGGCACCTACTTAGGTTTTGGGTTTGATCCCCGGTCAGGGCTGACTGCTGCTCAGGAAGTGACCGAGGACCATTGAGGTCCTGTGCTCTAGTCATTTGGCGGGGAGCTGGGGTTCCATTGCCAACATGGCCGACTCCAATCCCTGTTACCCTCACGCCTCCATCGAGGACAACTTCAACTATGGCAGCTGCAGGACCTCCACCAGCTACACATCCGCATGAGTAGGTTGCCCTCCCTGCAGCTCACCAGGCCTGGCTGCTGCACAGTCATCCTGAGAGGCGGATTTCCGGATTCCCAGGGAGAACGCCCTCCATGCTGGACTCCCAGGGAGAGTGGCATCCTGGAGGGAAAGCACTTCACTGCACCTCCCCTTGGGGATCCCAGGCCAGAGTGGCCGTCCTTCGCAGGGCTCAGAGGGGAGAGCCACCCCAGGGAGACCTCCTAGCTGGGTGCTGAGAAAACAAAACTGGAGCCTTCCTCCTTGAACCCTGTTGTTTTCGGTGTAGAAAGGAACAGACGAAAGCCTCAGCAGCCTTACTGGGGCATGCTGCACATGCAGCCTGCTGATTGGTTGTTACTGTGATGGCATCCCAGACAATTTGCATATTCATCTATTATTAGTATAGATATAAGTAATTTGAAGGCTATCTGTTGATGACTTTTCTTAGGAGAATGTTAGAACCGTGGCTCTAAGCTCTATTAGTTATGAATGTCATGCTGTACACAAAGCTGAGTACATGGGAAGAGCTCACAAACCCGAAACTACACTGTCAAGGAGATGTTCCTTTCTACCAACTCCCCTCTAAGCCCCCTCCTAATGACATCACACACAAAAAAGCACATACATGCATAGTGTTCATATTTATCTCCAAGAAATATACAGGAGAACTGAGCTCTCTAAACCTCCTCAGTATTTTCTAAAGTTGATGGAAATTTTACCATAGGAATGAAAAGAAAAGGAAGAAAAAAAACCCTTTATATTACCAAGTGTGCAAGGCCAGTTGCTTTAGTAAAAGTATGAATATATTTGTGTGTAAACCACGTCTGAGATTACAATTAATTTTCTACCCTGTACTTACTTTTAATGTAGTTTTATAAATCAATATTTGTTTTTCAACTTAGAGGATTATATATAACACAATATCAAAATCAGAAAGCCATGAAGTACATATCAGATGGCTAAAACCATATACTTTTTAAGGACATGAGAACAACTATGGACTAATTTGATATTCTCTTCGCTCATTCTTCTCCACACATTTTAGGCATATTTCCTCAATGTTCTGCTCATGCCATTCCACATGCATTCTCCCATTTCCTCTGCCTGTCTAAAATCTTCCCCATTCCTCAAGTTCATTTTAAATCCCAGTTCCACAAAATCGTTACTGATCATCACTGCCTAGAGTTACCCCAGAGTTACTACAGTAGTCCTCCCTTATCTGTGGTTTGTCTTTTCAGTTACCTACAGTTAAATGATAATTTCCAAAAACATTAAATGTAAAATTCCAGAAATAAACCATTAGTAAGTTTTAAATTTCAGGCCCTTCTGAGTAACAAGATGAAATCTCACACCATTGCACTCCATCGCTCCTCAGACATGAATCATCCCTTTGTCCAACATATCCATACTGTATATGCTCCCTGCCCATTAGTTAGTAGCCTATGGCTATTAACTTGGTTATCAGAGAGAAAGAGAAATAGAGAGAGAGAAACCACATTCATAAAACTTTTTAACTTTAATTACGGTGTATTGTTATAATTGTTCTACAATTGTTCTATTTTATTATTAGTTTTGTTGTTTATCTCTTACTGTTCCTAATTAATAAATTAAACTTCATAAATAGTATGTGTGTATAGAAAAATAAAATATACATATTATTTATATAACAACATATGTCTATAAATTATATATATATATATATATATATATATATATATATATATATGGCCTAGGGTTGAGGGTAGAGGGTTGAGGCTTTTACTGGGAGCCTGGGAATATATTCTTCAAGGATAGGGAGGGATGATGATGAAATCAAGTTGGTACAGAATAAGATAGGAGATTAGGGGGCACAGATATTCAAGCAAAGAAATATAGTATATCTGCCTAATTTTAGATGATGATTAATATTTTGCTTATACTATCCAGCTCTAAGTCAATTCTTAAAGAACACTGACCAGCTATTCTTATGAGCCTCAGTTTTCTCATCTGTAAAATAAGGAGCAGAAGTAGAAAATTCACAAGATCTACTCCAGTTCAAAACATGTTGTTACTGAATTATTAACAGATTCATACACCCATCCATTCAACACTTGCTTAGTTCTTGTCAGATGGATCAATTAATTCTATAGATGCACGTATGTTATGGCATCAACTCTCAAGGATTCAAATATGTTATAATACTACTCTGGAAGAATTACATTTCAAGAAGGAGAAAGGTAAGGTAAGGGTATATGAAATCACATAACATAGGAAGTATCCACACATTGAAGCATTTTAAATTTTAAATGGTGTGTAATTAATAATTCAGTGTCTAACTCACTCTATGAATTTCAAGGATGCTACACAGAGCGTATAGTGCTCTAACTGCGACTGTTCAGATGAAAAACAGGTATTGTCTTCAGACAAAGTCAGGGAGGACTTTCCATGAAGAGGGACAAACAAGGAGAGAGGCAAATAGGAAGAGTAGGATATTAAGTAAAATTATATTTGTAGTTATATTAAGTTAATAACAGTTTAAAATGGGCAATTTCATATATTTCAAACTGGTAGCACGTTAGCAATTATTTAAAATTTTACTAACAGTATTTATTGTTTTGTATATTTCACTTATGTCTTGATTCTGCTATTACTTTGAAAGATTGTAGCATGAAAGGTCCATTTCTCATATAATAATGTCATTGAATTGGATATAGTATCTACTCAATAAATATATAATTAATTATATGCTAACTGATTTAGACATTAAAAGTAATTTATCTAAATAGCATTATAGAGACTACATCAGTAAGGTTAAAAAAATCCTTGTTTAATAAAATGGTTAAAAAGGTTAGGTTCTCATTCCTGAATTACTATATATTTTGATGATTTTTGCCTAATAAATAATAGAAAAATAATTATTTACATCAGCACAGTATTATATTGTAACTAATCCCAGGAAATATGCTTTTTTAATCACTGAACTTCCAGACTGTACAATTCTGACTGCCACAGAGAATATAATTACACTATATATAGTGCAACTGGGAATTGGTAAACAATGAAAAATAGTAATTTACATAAAAGACCCAATGATTGCCTTCCAGTGGTATACCACGTCTCTAAAAGTGAACAAAGTGTTTTATTCAAAAGGTACTTGAGTATTCATAAAATGAGGGCACATTATTTCCTAAGCTTTCTACACTTCTATAAAAAGTCATATAATTATATAATCACAGGCTGACACATCCATGAAAAATAGGTCCAAATCACTGTGAGTGGCCAGGCGTGCTGCATGCTTCAGCAGTAAATATGGAGTAATTCAATGAGAGGAGGTCAGGTAAATGTAAAGAAACGTATTACCTATGGTTGCAGGAAAATATTAAGATAATCATTTTTAAATCCATGCTTGAAATGCAGTTCTACTTAGATAATACTGTGGTTCAATATCATTGAGCTGACTATAATTTTTGATACAGCAGTTTGGGAACTGATTGATTCCAGAGTCACACTTCTATCTTAGGAGGACATAGCAAAGACGTGTAAGAAAATGTGTGCTGAATGCCCACCATATGCAACAATTTATGCCAGAAACAGTTTAACCACTTACCTACATAATCACCTTGTATAGCAAAAATGTGTGTGTTATCCAGAAATGCTTTCTTAGCTTTCATGTCTGTTTCTGGAAAAGGTTGTCTTGATACCAAAAGTTATAGTGGATATAGTGGGGAAGTGAAAGGTGTAAAATGTTAAATGTAAGCACCTTCTAATTCCTTATTTATTCTACACCAGCTTGATTTCACTTTCAGACCAATGCCATGAAACTCCAGTTACTGTGTGGTTAAGACTGATGCTGCAATTAGCTAAATGGCTTCTTGACTTTTGCTACTCGTCAGCCAATGTTGGCACTTTCCATGGTGCTGCCTCAGCATTTAAAATTCCTAGAAGAATATAAAGCAAAGTGCCCATTAAATGCAAGAAAACAAATCAGCACATTAATGTAATCTTTCATAATACTATTTCTAATCCATTCAAATGAATTTTGATGAACTTCAAATTAGAGAAGTCTATATTAATGTCACCCTATATAATAAAAGCCTTATATGCTAAATGTCCGGTCGTCCTGTCAGCCTTTCAACCAATTTAAGCATAATATGCTAATGATATGCTAAGGCTGCTCAACCGCTTGCTATGATGTGCACTAACCACCAGGGGGCAGACAGTTGACTGGTAGGTTAGCTTGCCGCTGGGGTCCAGGCTATTGGGACTGAGTGAGATGGGTTGGACATACCCTGGAGCCCTCCCTGGGTCCTTCCCTGGCTGACCAACCTCCCACGTCCCACCCCAGCCCCAATGGTGCACTGGTGGGGTCTCTCAGCCTGGTCTATACCCTCTCGTAATCTGGGACCCCTCAGGGGATGTTAGAGAGCCAGTTTCAGCCCAATCCCACAGGCCAGGCTGGAGGACACCACTGGTGCACAAATTTGGGCATCGGGCCTCTAGTTAATATACAAAGAAGATAATATTTTTATCAGGAAATATTATCTTTCTAATTTAAAACTATTTAAAGTTTATATACTATACTAGAGGCCTGGTGCACGAAATTTGTGCATGGGGGGAGGGGTGACCCTCAGCCCAGCTTGCACCCTCTCCAATCTGGGACCCCTTGAGGGATGTCTGATCGCCCGTTTAGGGATTGGATCCCGCCAATGGGATTGGGCCTGAATGGGCGGTCAGACATCCCTCTCACAATCCAGGACTGCTGGCTCCCAACTGCCCTCCCCTGCAGGCCTGGTACCCCCAACAGCCCTACCCTGTAGGCCTGGTCCCCCCCACCTGCCCTCCCTGCTGGCCTGATCCCCCACAACTACCCTCCCATGCAGGCCTTGTTCCCCCCCCAAGTGCCCTCCCCTACAGGTCTGCCCCCCCACCTGCCCTCCACTGCAGGCCTGCACCCCCACAGCCCTCCCCTGCAGGCCATCTTGTGGTGGCCATCTTGTGTCCACATGGGGGCAGCCATCTTGTGTCTTGGTGTGATGGTCAATTTGCATATTACTCTTTTATTAGATAGGATTTGCTCACTATAATAAAATTTTTACTTAAACTATCAAAAATAAGACAACCAATGGATTATTGTAAAACTCTACTGATCCACTTTCATTTTTCTACTAAAGGCCTGATGCACGAAATTCTGCAAAAGTAGGCCTTCCTTCCCCCAGCTGCCGGCACTGGCTTCCCTCTGGCACCCAGGACCCCAGCTTCCCTTGCAGCCCCGGCTTCATCCAGAAGTTCCTCTGGAAGGACATCCAGTCTAATTAGCATATTATGTTTTTATTGTAGATTCCTACTTGTCATTTTTCTCTTTTATATACTTCAATTAACTTATTTCTGTAAGGTTTTTAACAGTATTATGCTCACTGAAGGTGCTCACTAGTTCAATGTTTTTTTATCATTTCATTTTCTATTATTTAAATTGATTTAGGTAACATTGGTTAATAACATTATACACAATTCAGGTGTACAACTGTGTAAAATCACATCTGTATACTGAATTTTGTGCTCACCACAAGAAGTCTAGTTGTTTTCTGTCACTTTTGAGGAGTAAAACCTAAGTCCCAATAAAAAAAGTGCGTACACAGAGCATTTCCTTGAAACTATTAAGCAAAATTTTGTGGACTTTTCTCCCACTTATTCTTATAATATTATATGAGGTAACCCTTACAAAGCATTAATCCTATTATTATAGACATATTCTTACATATACATTCATACTGGTGTTGCATTATTCTCTGTCAAATAATATTATAGCATAATATTGAAAATGGTGACAGAAAATAAAGATTATATATTAGTATATAGTCAGCTTTAGGTGAAAACTTAAAATGAAACTTCTCTGTGCTTGTCATAATATATCAATGAGATGGCTAATTGTGTAAAACACAAATATATAAAAATAACATACATTTAAAAAGCAGATAATACTAAATATTTACATAAAAATGAATACCCCACGATATTCCCAGACATATCTAATCCACAAAATAACTCTATATTACAGAAGACAAAAGTAAGACTCCAGAAGGTTAAAGAGCAAATTATGGACAAATTATAGAGGAGGCCATCTTCCGCCTTACATCTATGTAATTAGAAAGCCTGTGATATTTTTTCTTTCTATATTATACTGTCTTGTCTTATAGACTATGTTAAAGAATTATAGAGACTGGGGTGTAAGAGGGGTGATTTGGAAATTCTAATAGTAGTTTGACATTTAGTTTGTGGGACTGGGGACACATATAATCACACATTAAAGGTAAATTGCCTTTGGTAGGAACTCCTTCTTTTTTACCGCAGCATAGTATTCCATTGTATAGATATACCACAGTTTTTTAATCCATTCATCTGCTGATGGGCATTTAGGCTGTTTCTAAATCTTAGCGATGGTGAATTGTGCTGCTATGAACATAGGGGTGCATATTTCCTTTCTGATGCTTGTTTCTAGATTTTTGGGATATATTCCTAGAAGTGGGATCACTGGGTCAAATGGGAGTTCCATTTTTAGTTTTTTGAGGAAGCTCCATACTGCTCTCCACAGTGGCTGCACAAGTCTGCATTCCCACCAGCAGTGCAAAAGAGTTCCTTTTTCTCCGCATCCTCCTGTGGTCGAGAATGTATTTGTATATTTTCAGAAAACAACCCCAAGACCAGATGGATTCCTGCAACAGAGAGGAATTGACAGGTGTGCTCCAACCACGAAGACAAGAGGAAAAAACAGTCCAAAGATGGAAGACGCTGACAACGCCATGCCACGCGAGCAGTCAGCAGCTGTGCACCGCTGAAGGTTACCTAGGACCAAACCAGAGAGGGTCGGACCTGCATTGCCACCATGTGCCCACCATCCAGATATCATTGCTGACATGTACACATAAGGAAATGTCAGACATTGAAACGGGGACTCAGAATTGTTGGACATTGAAATTGGGACTCAAACATTTTTTTGTTTTGTTTTGTTTTGTTATTATGTTTATTTCTAGTCTGCAAAGGCAAAACTTTTTAAAGGAAAGAAATGGTGGGAAAAAGATACAGAGGCAAAGAAGCATTGAACAGACTGTCAAACTACATTGGGAAGACAGGGGAGGTTGGACGAGGGGGACTGTAAGAGACCAACCGAAGGACTTATAAGCATGCATATAAGCACAACCAATGGATACAAGACACTGGGGCGGGGGCGGGGGGGGGAGGGCTGGCAGGTGAAGGCATGTACTGGGGGGTAGGGGAGGTCGGGGGGAGATCAATGGGGGGAAAAAAGGAGACATATGTACTACTATTTGTAATACTTAAAACAATAAAAAAAAAGCTGCAAAAAAAAATGGAAGAACAAAAAAAAAAGGTAAATTGCCAATGGGGGTGGAAATGTACCTAAATCTACTTTGACTAGGCTAAGGCAGTAATGTAGCCTTGGAGTACAGCAATCTGGCATGCAACAAGAAAAATCATCTAGAATGCCTCAGTTTCAAACTTATCTCTCTAAACTATCTCCACTCTTCATTTTAGAAGGGCATCTTCAAAGTAGTGGAATCTGGTAGCTTAAAAGGAACCTCAAGCACAGCAGGAGTTAACTAATGGCACTTATTTTCTATATGAATATTTGACCAGTTTAATTTTCTTTTAAAGAGGGAATCACAGTGACAGACAACACATTTGGTAAAGCTTCGATCCAGCCCATTTGGCTGAAATCATTAGAGGAGCAGGTGGCTTTCATTCTGTTGGATGTTTCCCAGTTGTACAGCTGCTAAATGGGAAGCAATGAGAGCAGACACTCCTAGAAAGATGTGTGCCTAGAAAATTTGGCCCTATTGGTAGATCCAGTCCCATTAAATGCGAAGGTTTCTTTCTGAATAACAAGAGACAGATCAAATTCTACCTTTCCATTTTATTTAATTTTGAGAGACACATGATAATACCATAGACATTTACATATTTAAACTTATTAAAAAGCATTTTAAAACAAGGACTCTTCAAACATATTGATTCAGTTAACATAAACTAGGCTATAAAGTAATTACCTTAAGTATTTACTTAATACAATTCTTTAGACTGCAAATTTATTAAGCCACTGCAGACTGAGATCACTCTTTATTTTGTTTGTGTGTGTGTGTGTTTTAAAGCATATTGATATTTTGAATACCCATATATAACTTAGATCACTGGTTCTTAGATGTTTAGTATTAAAGAATTTTCCTGGATATTTGTTTAAAATAAAGGTTGCCTCAGCCTGTTCCCTGAGACTTAGATTCAGAAGAGGTGGGGCTGGGCACAGCGATCTTATTTACTTTTATACTGTTCCTCCAACTACTGTTTTTAGGAAAACCCTGTAGAGATCAGGCTTAATAAATACCAGCCTGACAAGGCAACACAACAACTTTAGTCCTAGCATAGAAATAAAGTTATTTTTGAGGAACACGTGATTGCATTTCCCTTTTAACAAATATTCATTTATTTATAATGGCATTTCATTTAAACTCTCCATTACCGAAGGAAGTTTTCAATGTCAACAGTAAGATTTCAAAGATATGTGTACTATAGCTTTTACTTTTATTATCATAGTAAATGGGCACAAAATATTTTTATATTGTGTAATGGGTATAGTGCAGAAGCAGAAAGTACAAAAATTTGATTGTTTATAATATACAGAGTTCTATTTCTTCTATCACATACCACACTAGCATTATAGTATTAATACCCATGCATTCTTTTGGTTTCTTTTTCAATTTTCATAGTAATATATGTTCTTATGTTCAATTTATTTTATTATTATTCTGCTTATCTCATCATGTACATGTTTGCAGATACCATCATTAATTCACCTTTTTATATCTCAGTTTTCTTATCTCTACTAAGATCATGCTAGTACTACCATTAAGGTGGGGATTAAATGAGATAATATACATAAAATACCTATTTGTGTTCAATACATGAGAGCTATTGTTAATAATATTTACTATTATTCTGTTAGATAGGTCAGTGTGGCTCTGTAAGCTGGCAAAGTGTGATTTAAGGTCTTCGATGATAGGGTATTATTGAAAGCACACATATGAGTTTATGTTGCCTTAGAAGACATTTACAGTACTACCTCTTTCCTTTCAGAAATAAATAAAAAACAATAAATAGTGAGAACTTGTCATTTCTCAAGAGTAGGTATAACAATTTCAGCCTTAGAGCCTCCAGAAGGAATCAAATCTTAATCTTGGACTTTTGACCTCCTGAACTAAGAGAAAATAAATTTCCTTTTTTACAATATATTTTTTTATTGATTTCGGAGAGGAAGGGAGAGGAAGAGAGAGAGAGATAGAAGCATCAATGATGAGAGAGAATCATTGTTTGGCTGCTTCCTGTATGCCTCCTACTGGGGATTGAGCACACAACCAGGGCATGTGCCTTTGACTGAAATCGAACCCAGAACCCTTCAGTCTGCAGATCCACGCTCTATCACTGAGACAAACCAGCTAAGGCTGAATTTCTTTTTTAAGCCATCAGTTTACACTAATTTGTTAAGACCGTGCTAGGAAATAAGTGAACCCATTATTCCTTTCTCCAACCCTCCTTTTTTCATCTATAAAGAGCTCCTCTTTCATCCTTCATGGTATGTGTGACAAGCCACCTTTCATGAATCATGAAGCTTTCTTGATTCCTTATCTCATTTTCATTGGTGTTCTCACACCTTATAATTAAAACAAAAGGTCTACAATGAAAAATATTATGTTCTATTTTGTTTTGCTGTTTAATGTTTTTCTCTATCCTAGTACCAGTACTTGTAAATTACGCTTTATCAACAAAACTGTTCAAGTACTATACCCATTTCCATGCTAGACCAAGGTGACATTGCTTCAGAGACACTCGAGTTGTCAAAAGGCTGCTGTGACTTTTCATATACCTCTACATAGGTGAGAAATTCAGATAAGGATTTTCATTTCAGTGGACTAGTAACATTGTTCAAGATAAGAATATAATTTATTTTAAAAAACTTGAGGTAGCAACAGGGATTACTAGTTAGTTCAATTTGTACATTCATTCTTTCTTTTATCCTGCCCCCCCCAAAAAAAAAACAAAACAAAACAAAAAACCTCCACTTTAAGCAAATATTGGTTATCTATTTGATTAAAATATTAAAACTAAATAAAAGAATAATTTTATAAGAGAATGTGAAGTGAAAAAAATTAAATACACCAACAGTAAAGACAATTAATGTATTTACCATGATTACACACTAAATTTAGCTTTAAGTTTTCTGAGGGGTAAGAAGGGGGTTGGATTGCATTGAGTACATAGTATTTCACAATGAAAATTAATCATAACAAATTCATGTTATAATCAACCTGCTGTTGGTACTATTTTCTGAGTATGAGAATATTATCCTATATAATAAAACCCTAATATGCAAATCTACCAAACGGCAGAACAACTGATTGCTATGGCACACACTGACAACCAGGGGGCAGATGATCAACTCAGGGGGAATACCACTCAGCCAGAAGCCGGGCTCACAGCTGTCGAGTGCAGCGCCAGTGATGGGAGCCTCTCCCACCTTTGCTGAAGGCGGGTGGTAAGGAATGAGGGATCCCAGACTGCAAGAGCCCCAGACTGTGAGAGGGATGTCCCAGGGAAATTGGGCCTAAGCTGGCAGACGGTCATCCATCAAGGGGTCCCAGATTGTGAGGGGGTGCAGGCCGGGCTGAGGGACCCCCCTACCCAGTGCACAAATTTTGTTCACCAGGCCTCAAGTAATAGGCTCTATATATAAAAAGCCTGTGTCTGTGACGACCAGGACGACCAAATGACTGGTCACCATGCAGTGCTAGCACATAAACCGACCAATCAGAACCTAATCTGGGTGAACTGTGAAGGCAGAATCTAAGGTGGGGGCTGAGGAGGGGTTTTAAGGGCAACAACTGTTTGAGGCAGAGGTAGTCGATCAGGCCAGCAGGAGAGAGCAGTTAGGGGAGAGATCAGGCTGGCAGGAGGTTAGGAGCAATCAGGCCTGTAGGAAAGGGCAGTTGGTGTTGACCAGGCCTGCAGGGGAGGACAATTGGGGTTGACCAGGCCATCAGGGGAGGGCAGCTGGAGGTGAGATCAGGCCAGCAGGGGAGGGCAGTTGGAAGCGACCAGGCTGGCAGGAGAGTGCCATTGGGAGCGGCCAGTCAGGCAGACAGAGGTGGTTAGGGACAATAAGGCAGGCAGGGGAGCTGTTAGGGGCATTAGGCAGGCAGGCAGGTGAGTGGTTAGGAGTCAGTGGTCCTGGATTGTGAGAGGGATGTCTGATTGTCAGTTTAGGCCCCTACAAGATCAGGCCTAAATCGGCAATTGGACATCCCACAAGGGGTCCTAGATTGGAGAGGGTGCAGGCTGGGCTGAGGGACCTTCCCTCCCCCCACCCATGCACAAATTTTGTGCACCAGGCCTCTAGTATAATTAGGAAACAGGAAAAAAATGGCATGTCATGGCACTTTTTAGTTAGAATGAATGCACTAACTTCTAAAGTTTTACAACATATCAAATCCAGAGACTAGAAAGAATCAATGTGGTCTTTGTAGATTGGTCAAATAAGCATTTTATTCTGTCATTAAAAGGTCTTTGTATATAATTAATCACTTGGACAATACAATGCAATGTATCTTGATGCATTTATTATGTATGTTTTAATGAAGTTCTTGGAAATCTTAAAACTATACCCCAAAACATTTTTCACGGGACACATAACCTAGGAAGAAAAATGTTATATTTAAGTAGATTATTTCTTATCTTTATGATATATTACTCCCTCACTTTCTTTTTAACCATCTTTCCATCTTTTTAAAAATATCAGTGGATTGATTAAATGTGAATATATGTAGCAAAGTAAAAAGCAAAATATTTTGGAAAATCTTATAACAGAAAAAATACTTTGATCAATAAAATGTGGTTACCCTGCATTAAAATATTGGAAATCCTTGATTTTGATTATTAAATAATGAATTTGTTCTTCACCATTGATAAATCCAAGGTCCACTAAAGAAAAAGTTGTTATAGAAACAAATTCCAGGCTTTCTAGCTGCTTGAAATGATCTAACACTCAACATGCACATAAGTGAACACACGTTTTTCTTACCAAAACCTCTCATCCTCAGTATCTTCTATCTTGACAAGAAACATCAAAACTTATAAATTTTACCCAAAACAGAATATCATAGTCATTCTGTTACTTTCCAAGGAAGTCTCAAAGTTCTGTTTTTCTTTCCCTAAAGATAAATATTAGAATCTACCACCTCCTCTCAATCTCTAGTACCATTTTCTTGTCACTTTCTTATTATGTTTTCTTCAACTGCTGCAGAGGATATCTAATGTTTTATGACCTCCAGTCTTGGCCAGTTCCTGCTCCACAGAGCTATAAGATTTAGCTTTTTGTATTTCAGACATGATTATGTCACTGTTGATGTTAATAGAATACTAAAGGCCCATTGCATGAAGATTCATGCAATAAGCCTTCCTTCCCCTGGTGTGGCACTGGTTTTCCTCCGGCACTTGGGACCCAGGCCCTCGCTGTGGCTGCAGCGGAGAAGCCAAGCCTCAAGGCTAGGCTTCCCTGCTCCAGCCGCAGTGAGGCTTGGCTTCTCCCCTCTGGCCACAGACTTTAGTTATCAGTCTTTAGTCATCTTCAGTCTTCAGTTTTCACTCTGCACACTGCATATGCAAATCAACCCACCATCTTTTTTTGGGTTAATTTACATATTCACTCCTGATTGGCTGGTGGGTGTTGCGGAGGTATGGTAAATTTGCATGTTTTAATTTTATTAGTGTAGATTATCCACACTCTTTAGGATAAGATACATTCCCTATGATTCTAATCTCCCTGCCCAGTCTTAACTCCTGCTTCTCCCTTTGTTTTAGTACTTTTCAAAACTCTAACACTTCCCTGGCAAAGTTGAGCATTTACTCTTCTGTTTTCCTGTAACAGTGTTATTTTTCTCTGGTTCAGCAGTTGTAAACATCTGATACTAATTACAATAATAGTTAACATATGCCCTGAATATTCCTGGATAGCTCTCATGTTAAATATTTTCCCTTTTGTCAGCCCATGGGTGGGGTGATCAGTCCTGATTTTTATTTAGAAAATATTGTCATCATACCTTGTGGCTTGTCCTACCAGATAGGCAGCTCCCTGAAGGCAGGGTTGGGGTCTTAGTAATCATTGTTTAATTAAACCAAACTGGAGAAGGAATTCTCTATTTATACCAGTTGACTATAAAAGGAGCCATATGTAATAGATTCCCGGAAATCTCAACACTGTCTGGAAATCTATGCTCTTCCAACACAATGCACTGTTCCTGCACAAGTGAAAAAATCATCTTCCATCATGAAGTACACTCAATGAAAACCAAATATATATAATTACCTACCTCCTTTACCCATATGACTGCATCTGGGCCCTTTATTTATCTTCTCTCATGA
This sequence comes from Corynorhinus townsendii, assembly GCA_026230045.1. Classification (NCBI taxonomy): domain Eukaryota; kingdom Metazoa; phylum Chordata; class Mammalia; order Chiroptera; family Vespertilionidae; genus Corynorhinus; species Corynorhinus townsendii. The sequence goes on from JAPDVU010000002.1 coordinate 100,192,289, forward strand.
CAATGCATGAACTATGTGTCTAGATTAGAGCAACTTCTCTTGTGCCTATCTCCTATCTCTTCTATCCCTCTCCCTTGTGTATTATCAACTTCCCCCTCTTTACTAGATGATTCCCATAGTATGCAGACATGGTTTTTAAATCCCATTTAAAACAAACAAGCAAAAAAATAAACAAAACTCTCTCTAGATACGCTCTATTTCTCTCTGCTCTGTACTACAGGACTTTAGGAGTTCCACTCTTACTTGCTATCTCTAATTTCTCTTCTCCCATTCTCTCTTAAACCTTTCAATAAAGACTCCCCTGACACTACTACTCCAGCAAAATTTCTCCTACAGTGATTACCTATGATAACCTCCACATTGCCATATCCAATGGTCAGTTCTTATTGTTCTTTTTCCTTTACTCTTTAGTAGTATCTGACGCAGTCGAACTTTTTCTCTATGTTTAAGTATTAAGATAACATATACATTCAATTTTCGGCCTATTATCTAACAGTGTTTCTCAGTTTTCTCCTTGGCTAGGTTGTTGCATATCAGCTTGAGATGATTTCAAATCTACTTGTTTATGACACAAAATGAAGTTGTTTTTAAGAGTAAAGCTATTTTGATATAAGAAAAAGTAAGATATGTCAGGATGTCATCATTTCATGTGTTGTGGTTGTAAAGCACTCAGCAGTTGGGGAATGCCACAAAGATCTTATCAATAGAAAAACATTTGGAGAAGCATCTAGAGCAAAGGGACAATTGGACTGTAAACACTGAGTTTGTAAAGACTACTTTGGAATTTCAATCTGGGAAAAGACTCTGCTGATCTAGATAACTCTCTGAAGACCTTTGGGGCATTAGCTCCAGGTAGGCTAAAGACTACCCTTATGGGACAGTGGGGTGTTACATGTTGTGGTTGCCCCTGTAAAGCGATCAGCTTGCCCACTAAGGCTAATGCCCTCATTGTGTAGCTATGTGCTCTAGCAAGAAGGGACTTCTGTTCTTTTCACTGGCAGCTGGAAGTCAGCTCCTAGTTGGTGAAGATGACTCTCCTGAGAACCAACCTCAGAGAAAATGTACACCTCAGCTAAATTTGGACTTTATTCTTCTTTTCTCTCCTTGTCTGGAGTAACAGTTTAATTAATCTATCATTTCTTTGGGATATGATATATCTTTATTAGTTTACTAGAGTCCTGGTGCACAAAATTCATGCACTTGGGGGGGGGTCTCTTAGACTGATCTGCACCCTCTCTCAGTCCAGGAGCCCTCGGGGGTTGTCCAGCTGACATTGCCGCTGTGTTTGCCAGCCATGAGCCTGGTTTCTGGCTGAGCAGTGCTCCCCCTATGGGAGCACACTGACCACCAGGGGGCAGATTCTGCATTGAGCATCTGTCCCCTGGTGGTCAGTGTGCATCATGGTGACCAGACATTCCTCAATTTGGTTGATTTACATATTAGCCTTTTATTATATAGGATTAAAAGATATTATCCTGTATGCTATTGGCTTGTGAAATTCCTGCAGTGAACCCATGAAAAATAAATTGCTGACAAATACAAACTCAGTCTCTGAACATAATATTGTCCCCCAAAACAAAACAAAGGTCCTCCTCATCTTCTCATACTTTAAAAATAAAGTGACTCAGGAGAACCAAGATGGTGGCATAGGTAAACACCTATACTTGCTGCCTCTCACAACCACATCAAAATTACAACTAAAAGGCAGAACAACTACCATCCAGAACCATAGGAAAGCTGGTTGAGTGGAAGTTCCACAACCAGAGAGGTGAAGAAAGTTCATTGAGACTGGTAAGAGGTGTGGAGGTGCAGAAAGTACTGGCACTTGGATGTGCTGCTCTTTTAATCAGGAAGGAGATACAATCTCCAGCTTGCTCTGAACTCCAGTTCTGGGTGAGACTTTGGGGGACCAAGACACATAAGGGGAGAAACTGGACTGTCTGGCATTGGGACAGGAATGTGAAGGCAGCTTTCTCTCAGAGGTGATCACAGCGATCATTGTTCCTGCACAGGGGCGTAGGACTCGAAGACCCGGGGACCTCTCCAGTGCAGGGCTGACTGGCAGCCATTGCTGTTTGCTCCACTTTAGTGATTCCCAGAGACCCTGCCCAACCGAATTTGCATCCCCACCCAAGCTGTGCAGCATTGGCTTTTGCATATAAATGGCCTGTCCTTTCTCCACCTAAAACCTGTCAAACTGTGGCTGGGTCAGAGAACCCCAGCGCTTCCAAAAGAAGGCCCAAGGTCTGGCAGCAACAGCCTGCCTTGCTTTGCAGCTGGGCCTCATCTGGGCACTTCCAAACCTCATACAGAGAAGAGAAATCTGCAGATGTATCTGTAGCTCCTGCTGGGCATCCCAGACAGTGGTTGACCTTGCACTTCCTTGGAGATCAAAGAGTCAGTATACCCAGTGGTCAGAGTGAGACCATACCGGATTACAACTCTTCACATCCATAAGAGACATGCTTAAAGTGCAGACTCAGTGAGCACGAAAGCCCCACTGAATCAAGTCCTGTCCCATTAGGGTGTCTCCTGCACAACAGGTCTTCCAGTGTAGACACAGCTGATAATCACAGATGATTGGCCTGGAGGTCAATTCCTCCAGTGATACCAACAGCAATCAAGGGTTAACTATAACAAGACTATGCAAACAGCCCACACCAAAAGCATCCACTTCAGTTGATTGCAGAGCCACTGGGCCCTATAGGACACCTACCACACAAGCCACTCTATCAAATCAAGGAAACTTAGCAGCTACCCAGTAAATGGAAACAAACACAGGGAAGCAGCCAAAATGTGGAGGCAAAGAAACAAGTCACAAATGAATGAAATGGATGAAAGCAAACTACGGGATATAGAGTTCAAAATCACGGTTATAAGGTTACTTAATAATCTAGAAACCTCTGAGAAATTTAGTGAGACCCTCAAGGATATGAAAAAGGACCAGTCAGAAATTAAGCATACACTGACTAAAATAAAGAATAATATACAGAGATTCAACAGGAGACTAGAAGATCCCATGAATCAAGTCAAAGATTTGAAACATGAAGAAGCAAAGAACACCCAACTGGAAAAACAAAAAGAAAAAAGAATCCAAAAATATGGAGATAGTGTAAGGAGCCTTTGGGATGACCTCAAGTGTACCAACATCTGAATTATAGGGGTGCCAGAAGAAGAGAGAGAGCATAATATTGAAAACCTATTTGAAGAAATAATGACAGAAAACTTCCCCTATCTGGTGAAAGAAATAGACTTACAAGTCCAGAAAGCTCACAGAACCCTAAACAAAAGGAATCCAAAGAGGACCACACCAAGACACATCATAATTAAAATGCCAAGAGAAAAAGACAAAGAGATAATCTTAAAAGCAGCAAGAGAAAAAGTTAGTTACCTACAAGGGAGAACTCATATGACTGTCAACTGATTTCTCAACAGAAACTATGCAGGTCAGAAGGGAGTGGCAAGAAATATACAAAGTGATGAATAGCAAGAACCTACAACCAATATTACTCTACCCAGCAAAGCTATCATTCAGAATTGAAGTTCAGATAAAGAGCTTCACAGACAAGAAAAAACTAAAGAAGTTCATCACCACCAAACCAGAATTATATGAAATGCTGAAGGGTATTCTCTAAGAAGAGGAAGAAGAAGAAAAAGGTAAAGATAAAAAATTATAAACAACCAAGTGACAACAAATACATATCTATCAATAAGTGAACCTAAAAATCAAATGAATAAAAAACCTGATGAACAGAATGGACTGGTGAATGTAACAGAATCAGGAACATAGAAAGGAAGCAGACTGACAATTCTCAGGGGGAAGGGATTGTGGGGTGCGGGAAGAGATTGGACAAAGAGCTTATATCTATGGATGAGGTCAGCTGGGGTGGGGGGAAGGCCTGGAGTGGGGTGGGAACGGGTGGAGGGGAGCTATGGGGGGGAACAAAAGGAACGTCTGTAATAATCTGAACAATAAAGATTTTTTAAAAAATAAAGTGACTCAAAGCTCAGACTTGGAATTTCTTTTGCCCCCACATACTGCATTTCTGGTTTACCCAATCTCATGATTTTAATTACTACGTGCATTATCATATTCCAAATGTGTATGCTCAAGCCTGACCTCTTCCTTGAACTCACATACTCAACTACCTACTTGAAATAATCCATTTTCAGTTGTTAGTCATGTCAAATATGACTTGCCCATAAATCCTTCAGCTCCCTCAGTCTTTCCATCTCAGTAAATAATTCCATTCTTCCAGTTAGGCCAATAAAAGTTGAGTCACTCTTGACTCTTGTCCTTTTCTCATCACCTCATAGAAAGTGACCTAATCCTGATGGTTTTAGTTTCAAAATATTAGAGATTCTAATCACTTAGTACCACATCCACTGCCACCCCTTCGTTAGCTCTCACCTGGATCATTGTAACATCCTCTGTTTCAGTTTTTGCACCATTTGGAAAATTCTCAACTAAATTCAAGAGTGATCCTTTTTCAAATGTAAGACAAATCTTTTTCTTCTGTTTTTGAAAACCTTTTAAGGGTCTCATTTAGCATAAAAGCCAAAGTCCCCAAAGGGACTTCAGGGCCTGTTTTTTGCTCAGCACTGACAGTTAACTAACCCTTCTTAGCCTACCTTATCCTTGCTCCTGCTGCTCTATTCATATTAGCCTCTTGTACTTCCTAATTTAGTGCCTTTGCACTTGCTCTTTTCTGTTCCTAGAACAATTTCCTTTCCTCCCCTACCACTCATTTCCACAAAGTTAGTTTTTGTTGTTATTTTGGTTTTAATTGCTTTTAGGACTTCACTAAAAATTCACCTCTCTGGGAAATAACTATTTCACCTGAAATGGTAACCCCCTCATCTGCCCCCTACAACCTTACCCCCCTATACACACACAAACATGTTGTTTCCACTTTCTTGTTATGCAACTTGATAACCTGAAGAATATATTTTCTTTATTTGCTTTGTCTATGGCCTGTATCCACTTCTAAAAAGGAAGCTCCATTGGATATTTTCTTGTCTCTTTGTTCCCTTCTGAATTCTCAGTACCCCTAGAATGAGTGTTGGGCTCAAAGTCATGCTCTGTAGATTACTAGTATGTATATGAATAAACTTTAGTAAATTACATGTACTGACTCAGCCCCAAAATCCAAAGGGCCTTAGCCAGCAGGGGAAAGAAACACACTTCCCTAGCCAGGGCCCCAGGGCAGATGTTAGCTAGGTATAAAGCAGAAGTATGGAGCTGGGCTTGGGGCAAGCCCCCAGGAAATAGATTAAGAAAGCATTCCTGGGATCAGTCCTGGCAGGTTGGGGCTTTTAAATTCTTCCAAAGATTTTCAGACATTTAATGGAGAATTCTGGGCTTGGATGCTGAAAGACTCCTGGGGCTTGGCTGTTTCAGGAACTGAGATTTCTGGTTTGAGAACCCACTCTCAGGAATCAGGGAATCAGTTGTAAGTAGATCACAAGATTTATTCATGGAAAAGTCTTACTGAAACGTGGGTTCTCCTCTACAAAGTTTGATTCTGTGGATCTTGAGGAGAGAGGGGCTCTAGAGTCTTCATTTTAAGCAATCATCCCAGCATAAATCAAATGTCATAAGTTGTGTGTCTTTATAACACGTGTCACACCACAGTTTAAGCTACCTTGGCTGAAAGCTCAGTCCCTTCTGTACTTGGAATTGTCTCTTTTCATTTTTCCAACATGCAGTTCCCAGAGAGTTCCCCAAACATCAATCCCATGGAGAAGCTTACTGGGACTGTTGTGGCCACTTTCTCCTTTGGTCAGTGATGTAGATTAAAGCACCTACATCTGTCTTTGGCTTGCTGGATTTACTTTAATCAAATGATCATGTACATACTGCTTGGAAAGTCCTTTTAGAACTGCCTGAAACTTAAACATGTGAGTTGATGAATCTCCTTCAAAATCAGAAGGAGGTATGAGGCTATCAGTAAACCACATATTAATATACATCTGAATTATTTTTCTAATAACCAATCAAAATTGACATCACTAAAGTGGGGAGGAAGACAACATAATTTGAATGTTCAAACTTGATATGTCAGGTTGTGAAGGAAAAAATAAATTTGTGGTTAGTTTTATTTTCTCTAATTTATTGGGGTGACATTGCTTTACGGGATTATATTGGCTTCAAATGTACATTTATGTGATACATCGTCTGTATATTGCATTGTGTGCCCACCACCCAAAGTCAGCTCATCTTCTGTCACCATATACTTGAGCCCCTTTACCTTTACTATCCCTCCATTCCCCTTCCTTTTGGTAACCTCCACAATGTTGTCTGTGTTGAGTTTTTGTTTGTTTGATTTTCTTGTTTGTTCATTTGTTGCTTTCAGTTATATATCCCATATATGTGTGAAATTACATGGTTCTTAACTTTTTCTGTCTGACTTATTTCATCTAGCATGATATTCTCAAGGTCCATCCATATTGTCACAAATTACAATAATTCATCTTTCCTTATGGCTTATTAGTGTTTCACAGTATATATGTACCACATCTTTATAAAACATGTTTTTAGGATGTCTTATTCCCAGCCTTATCCTTCAGTTTCACCCATTTCTCATTCCCATAAGCAATCATTGTTAATTTCTTGTGTGTCCTTCTAGATACAGTTTATGTAGATGTGAACTAATACGCCTATATATATATATATATATATATATATATATATATGCATTCATTTTTCCCATTTTTAAACAATAGTTTACAGTGGCAAAGTGCAAGACAGCACATTTATTTTTCTTGTTTAATAAAGTATCTTGGAAGCCTTGCTGTACCAATGCATAGAAATCTTCCTTATTCTTTTTTGTGGCTCAAAATAGGATATGCCATAACTTATTTAGCAAGTCTCCTATTGACTTGATCCACTTCCAGTTTATGTCTATCTTTTGCTATTTAAAACAAGGCTATAATGCATAAATGTGAATATATAATCCTATTTTGGACACAGACACAAATGTATCTGAAATACCCATTTACACAAATGGAATCTTTTGCTGGGTCTAAGACTACAGGCATTTTATAATTTTAACTCATGTTGCTAAATTGTTTTCAATAAAGGTTTTATTAATTTGCATTCATACCAGGAATGTATCAGAGGGCCTCTGGAGTGAGTTTAGACAAGTATGCAAATACCCTGAGAGTATTTCTTTCCTGGGGAGACAGCGATAAAATGGCAACAGGAGTTAGAAGAACCCTAAAGTGGTGCTAACTATTTTTGTTTCTGCTCTGTGCATATGAGAGACTACAAATTACTGAACACTTTAGTATATTGTATGTAGCACACTCATCTTTGTGAGTCAACCCATATCAGACCAAATACAGGCCAAGAAAATGAACTATGAATTTTTCTAATGCACTTCTAAATGGAAATTTAAGACTAATAATACTAATTTTAGAAATAAAAACCTTACATTAAGGGTAGGTAATTTAAATATTAGCACATATACTAAAAACTTTGATGCAGAGAAACAGATTCCACAGATAGATGCATTAATCCACTAATTCATGTCTCAAGAGTTTTTGAAGATTTCTGCCTTCCATTTAATTTGATACCAATTTTGGTACACTAGCAGGAACTTATACTTAAAATCATCAGGCAGCTACTGTTTCTAACAGGGCATGTAAATTAGTTAATCATGCAATTTGCTGATCACTTAGAAGATAACCCAATTAAGGAAGTGAAAATTAACAGATATAAATGTAATTACATAAGGAATCATTTCAGTTTACATGTATTTTTTGTGTGCTAGTCTCTAGAATTGAACATCTGTAGATTTCAATTTAAATCTTCATACTGTAAAACTATATGATCAGAATTTGTGTGTATGTCTTTTACTTGGCCTGATGATTGGAAATATTAGCTGGAGACACATTGCAATTGGGCTCCACAGCTTCATCAGAATCAATTGAGCTGCCAGACATTTTTAATGCAATTCAAAACCATTAATGATGAAGAGTCATTTGCTTACCCACAGTCCAGTCCTTTTCCAGTGAAAATTACTGGTCATGAATCTGGTGAACATTTACAGGAATCTGCAAATGAAACAGCTAAATCCTTGATGACAAGGAGCCTCATAAAGGCAGCTCATTTATTCTCTCTGGGCACTCATCCCTGCCATTGGGATCAATAGAAAATCTCATTTGATATATTCTTAAATGCCATAGTGTGAATGCTCTCTTTGCAATTTTGCAGAAGAAAAGACCCATTTGCACTTTAAGGGACTGACATAAAATTTCACTAAATAAACACAATCTTACCCTGAGTTTTAGGTAGTCTTAAAACCTGTAGAATAAAAATGATGCTTTTCTTTCATTTAAAAAACAGTAGTATTCAGACAATTGCAGGTTTTGAAATTGACTATTAAATAAGAGTTTATGATTTGGTCACATATCTGGCAACATAAATATTAACTGATGCAGAGTCTTAACCAGATGATATGAATTAATACCTTGTTGCAGTGCAGCTGCTCTGCAATCCTTATTGGTTTACTCCACAGAAGTGATCTTAATCTCAGTAAAGGACATGAATATATATAATCAAGACAATAGCATAAACAATTCTTCTAAAACACATATAAAAACACAGAAAAGGAGAAATCAGTGTAGTTGAAATAAAAGCTTAAACTCTGATAGCAATTGGAAAAACAAACAAAAAATTGGCAATAACAATTTTTTAGAATGTGTTTTAGTCTGGGATTTGAGAGGATATAACAAAATATGACAGAAGAGATTTTACTCCTTCTTTAAGTGCCCTCCTTCATAAATGTCATGACGGTTTACTAGCAATTTGCTGTTTAATTAATACAGGGCTTTGTCAATTCTAAGCTCTTAACATCCTAATAAAATGTCTCCTGGCAAGAGTACAGACTCTATTCTGGGTGCTAAATTAGAAAGCTAGGGTATCTATAAAGTGCTGCAGACTTTCAACTTAGAGAGGTTTAACAAGTGTGTTAAATCTTTTTATTCTTTTTTTATTGAAAAAGTAAAAATAAAAACAACATACACACTTGCATGAGAACTTATTATGGAACTAACATACTAAAACACACAGAGGTGTACTTATTCTAAGGAGTGTAAGTTACTACCTGGCAGATTTAGTTATTGCATAACAAGGGGTAAAATGTTCAAGGATAAAACACCCGCATGTAGTTCTGAGAAGATATTTGCTTTCCCCCCATTTATTTCCCTTCCCCACCCAAGTACTTTTATACATTGATAAATGCATAACGCATTGGCAAATCTGTATATGGAATAAAATTTTGGGAGGAAGGGCATAACTTTCCAGCATAATCAAGACTAAGGATTTAAACTAGTACAAATTCATTTAATCTTTTAGTAGCATGTAAAGTGAACAGATGTAATTCACGAGTCCTGTCAGTGACTAGGTATGTAAGAATATAATAGTCTTGTTTTTTTTATTTAAAATCAAAATTTAATAGGAACATGATAATTTTTACACCTTTTCCAAGCAAAAGTCTTATTAAAAAATAATAATAGCCTGAAAGATTAGGTTTCATGTGTAAAAATAAAATGAACACCACTTTAACAAAAATCTACTTTTCTCTCTTAAATTGTGAAAATAGTTTGATTTAGGCTATAGCCTAGGAGGCAACAGGCCAGCAGGAGGCCAGGAGGATTAGCCCTAATTACCTCATGTTTCACCTTAATTAACTTCTCCTACAAAAAGTAAACGCTGCAGGAGTGATGGAGAGACCTTAGGCCAGTAGGCAAGATATTTAAGCTCTCGTTGTTTGCACATGATAGTCTTTCTTTTGAATTTCCCCTAATCCCTCCCAAAGATCAACTAATGGACACGCACTGCACTGTGATTAGCTGTGCTACAGAGATGTGAACCTTTCCTCTTCCTTCATCACTTAGGGTTGATAAAAAGACTTGGCGGTATTAAAAGCAATAAAGCCGTTTCTCCTCTGCTTCCTCATAAAGATGCATCATCACTGAGAACTCATCGCCTTGCAACATACACTTGAAATAAGTTTCCAATATTTGCTAAGTTTAAAATTTCAACTCTGAGAAATGCAGTACTGTGCATTTTCCTCAGAGATCCCAAGCTGCTGCAAAGCATAGAATAACCTAGAGGAAAAAAAATAATTACAAATTGTGATTAGGCTTTACAAATGGAAAAGCACAGAGTAGGGACAAGAGGTGACATTGAACCCTAGAACTTAAAACATGTGTAAATACCAAATAAACTACTTGCAATCATATTTTTTCTCTTCAACTCATAGATAAATATTATTCTAAAATCCTGGAAAATAAATGAAATAAGACAAGACCTATGCTTAGCATCAAATTAATTATTACTATTCATAACTTTTCCAGTCAATGTCCTATTCATACAAAATTATATTATTGCAGAAATAACATAAGTCTATGTTTATAACAAAATAAATGTTGCCTCATACCTCTCCTATAAGAACCAAGAAAAATAATTGATTTATTAAATTTTGACTCTCATTTTAACTCTAATTTTAATTTCAAAGGTAAAAGTCAGTATATTGAATAACAAGCATAGAGGCCTTTAATTTTTGCCATTTGACAAACTTTTTCTGTAAATATTTTCAGCTTTAGATGTGGCTGGATTTGGCCCAAGGGACCTTATTGCTTACCTCAGTCCCATTAAATTGTATTTGTTGTGTTCCAACGACATTTGCATTTTTCCCCTCTTTCCTCTTACTTCTTAAACTCCTAAAAAATCTCTAGTTCTTTAGTAGACTTGGGAAAATGACATTTTGTAGAAGTTAGTACTTTTAAAAATGAATATTTATCCTGAACTGAGTAATTTCAATCTTGGTCTATACATTCCCAACCATTGCCTAATTTTACCTGCAATTTTAACTTTTAGTTAAGGCAGAACACTCCCACACACTGACTATAAAGGATTAACTTTTATTTAAAGCTTAACTGTATGGATGATATGAGAATATTAAAGGTATTATAGAAATCTCAATTTTTTTGTTAACTCCATCTGTAATATTAAAATAACTTACATTCCTTTTCAAAAATGTTTTAAAATATTATTTTATTCCTATTAAATGTACAATTTCCACATTTTTAGTGATTAAAATGGGAAGTCTTAAATGAAAATAAGTAAATATCTGTGCAACATTTATGCACTAATATATTCATTGGTTTATTTATTTTTTAAATTAAATTATAGATCTTATCCATCATTTCTTGTGTTCTCTCAGTCCTGACCTATCAGTATAAGAAATAGGAATTACCTGAGATATCAGAAATAGCTGGGGATGCAAAGATGTATTATAACAAAGGACATTGCTTCAAGACACTCTTAGTCTGGTGGAATCAGTGGGTAAACAAACAACTCTGTAAATTTTGCTCTCAGAGATGTATGTGGATGTGTGTGGATTAAAGAAACACAAGACCTGTGAGAAACAACATTGCTTGGGGTGGGTCCGAGAAAATTGCAGGGCAGAAACAATGCCTATGCTTAAGCTTTACTCAACAAACATTTAAATCTGCCCTTCAAAATCGGGGATATCTTTTTTGTCTTGCTATTATTTGAATGCAATTAATTCCCATTGCCTGAAATTACTCTCATCTTATTTTTGGAGACTTTAAAAACAATTCTTATAACACATCAAGTAATTGTAACAAGAAAAGTGAAAAAAGTATTTTACTTATATTTTGCCGAATTTCCCATAATTGATTCCAGGTAAGTTCCCCTTCCCCTATTAAATTCTAAGGACATCCTTATGTCTTTGTAAAATGTTACATTAATCATTTAGAGAAAGTTTTCCTTCTTTCATATTTCATTTGAACATATGCAAAAATGACATGCTTTGAACTGCAGAATTTTTTTTTATATATATATTAGAAGTAAGCAGTAGGATTCCATGTTTATGTCATGGCATATTGCTGACCTTTATGATCAGTTGTTATTTATGTGTTTACTTCTAGACTGATTACTAAATTTAATTATGACATCTGTAGACTCTTAAAATGTCAAAGCTTGTTGTCCAACAAGTGAGAGAAAAAATACTGTAAGTGACACACAGAATAAGAGATGTAATCTTTAAATTATCTGTTTTATATAAACACAACTAAAAATCTGTTTTGACTCTGTACATCATATACATATACACAGAGTTAATGTTTATATAGAGGCGCTATGTGCATACACTTACACATCAGCTATTGTATTTCATAAGGCTTTGCTTGCTGTTAATGATTTCCCCATGCCCAAAGTTTATTTTAAAAGCAAAGACCCATGAGTAATGATATTGTATATAGAGACTGTCACATGAAATCTTTTCAGTTTCTATGTACATAGAAGTAATTATCCTCCAATTCTTTCTTCATAATTGTAAAGAAACTGTGGTACTTGGGCATCTTCAGCTGGATGAACCCACTTGTTCATGTTGTTTATCCAGCTATTGTCAAAGTGAAAAGCCAAACATTTTTAAGCATTGTGCCAAATGGGAACACTGAACTGCTCCAGGCAATTGAGGTATGATATCCCAGTGCCAATTACAAAAGCTTGTCTCCTTGGTCTAATTCAAACTCTACTGTTCTCTTAGGTTGATTGCTTCATTAAGTTATTTGGTATATTTTTGCTTACTAATTCCACAGAATGTCCCATGTAGCAATAGATCAATACTCTCTAAAGGACACCAGGCCACCAAGTTTTAAGGGCACACACTTTTCATATGTCCCATAGGTTTAATTCTGCCTGTCTTGTATAAAGAGACACAATAGTCTTCAAAATGAAGTGCAAAATGTAATGCAAGACACATTTAAAAACCAAATGATCTATCATGTCATATGTATCAGATGGATTATAAAAAAATAAATAAGTGTTGATGAGTATCTAGAGAAAAGTGAACCCTTGTGTACTGTTGGTGGGAATGTAAATTGGTTCAGCTACTATGGAAAACAGTATGGAGGCTCTTTAAAAAATTAAAAAATAGCTACCATATGACCCAGCAATCTTACTTCTAGGAATTTATCCTGGAGGAAAAGAAAACACTAACTCAAAAGAATATCTGCACCCCATGTTCAGTGCAGCATTATTTATAATAATGAAAACATAAAAACAACCTACATTGTTTTCTTCACACACTCACCCTACTACCTCTCTTTCCCATCTGATACCACCCAGCCCAGGAAAACCCAGCCCTAGGAAGTACACTGTATGGATGTCAGGCTGCTTAGGTGTCATTTTTATCACCTTGATTCCTAGAGTTACGTGATTTTGGCAGGTTATTTAGGACTTAGTTTTCTGGAGAAAATACATGTTTCTACTTTTGACAGATGTAAAGAATTTAAAGGCTACATGGATAGATATGAATATGCAAATGCACCCATGCACATACACATCATATGTATTCATACCCATAAAAGCATAAACTATATTTAGTACCATTAAATGCCATATAAGTGTAAATCATTGTCATGGCCAGTAACTAAATTTATTTTTGAACATATGCATATTATTGTCTCAGTCAGTTTGGGCTGCAGAACAAATTACTGGGTGGCTTAAAAAACAAATATTCATTTCTCACAGTTCTGAATAAATACTGGGGAGTCCATAATGAAGGTAACAGCAGATCTACTGGTGGGTGCCAACTTCCTGGCAATGCCAGTGGGCATCTTCTTGCTGTAACTTCACACAGAGGAAGAAGGAGTTCCCCTATCTTTTTTTTTTTTTTTTTTTTTAAAGAGAGAGATAAAGGGAGAGGGATAGAGGGACGGAAACATAAATGAAAGAGACACATCCATCTCCAGGCTCCTGCATGCCCCCTGCTGGGGATTGAGCCTACAATCCTGACCAGGAATTGAGCGGGGGACTTCTTGATTCATGGGTCCATGCTCAACCACTGAGCCACACCAGCCAGGAACTCTTTTCTATTCTTATAAGGGCACTAATTCCATCATAAGGGATTCACTCTCACTACCTACTGGCCCCCCAAAGGTCCTACATCCACATATCATCCCATTGTGTGGTTAGGATTTGTACTTACGATTTTAGGGGGCACAAATGTTCAGTCCCCAGCAATGGTCAAATTCTCATTAAGATATGGTTTAATTCTTGGTGAACTTAGGAGCATAGTTACTTAATTTGGCTTTAAAAGGAACAAGTTGAAATTTATACCAAACAGCGTGGGTTTTAGATCCCTAATTCATCAACTAAATTATTGAATTTCAATGGAAAAATAAACACTAGCTTGTCCAGCCACACATTGTAAAGAAATCACTAAGAGATTTCTATAATACATATCCTGATTACAAAGCCAAAGTAAAAATATATCTTTTGACGAAAGCTTGTTTTCATGAGGGCATCCTGTCTGCTGAGCTTTTCTTGGAACTCTAGATATCAAGGGAATTCATATGCCAAAATAAACGTAACTGTCTTTATCATTCATTCCAAGTATTTAACTAACTTATTCTAGCAACTGACAGTTCTAAGTGGCTTCCTGAAATCATGCATTACACTTCATTTATGTAGTTTCTTGAAATCTACATCTAATGAGAACTAGAAGAAGGAAAATATAAAAAATAAACAAATTTAGCAATTTAACTTGTCTTTTCCCAGTCACTCTCAAGGGCACCTGATAACAGCAAACTACTAAGATGTAATATCCAATTTTTAATAGTATCTGAAACAGGAGCTTGAGTCTTATTAATTTCAGAAAGAAGAAAAAAATCATGGTTAACTCTAGGATATTTTACAAGATTTGGATTTAATAAAGTCATCAGAAAGAGGTCTAATAAAAATCCTTGTTGTCTATTCATTTGACCCAAAAAAAGTTCTTTACCAAAGTAAAGGATTTTTTTTACATAGATAATCTTACATTGTACAAAATACAAACAAAATGTAGACAGCTAGACTTAATTAATCTCTCAAAATTTCAATAGAGAAATATCACTGGCAAAGTTAAAAAAGTTAAAGATAAGCTCTTCAACTTGCTATCAAAACCTCTCACACCAATCTTCTTAGTCTCCCTACCTACATCCCAAACTGCATGTTCTCTGAAAATCCAGTGTTTTTATTTCCCCAAGTTGAAAGAGATTGTTTATATGTCTAAAACCCATTTAAGTGTGAAGGGAAGGTCATATAATTGACTTAAAAATGAATTGTGATCCCATTATTGAAATAAATATTAATGTATATAATCCTCTTCTATGATAATAAAAGTGTAATATGCTAATTAGACTGGACAGCTGAATGACCTTCCAGATGTCCTTCCAGATGACTTTCCAGATGAAGTCAGTGCTGTGAGGACCAAGGCAAGCCACCGCAGCTGCGAGGGCTGATTCCCTTGCATGAATTTTGTGCATCGGGACTCTTGTATATAATAAAAGTCTAATATGCTAAGTGTCCAGTCATCCGGTTGTCCATTTAACCAATCAAAGCATAATATGCTAATGATATGCTAAAGCTGCTCAACTGCTCACTATGATGGGCACTGACCACCAGGGGGTAGACAGTCAACCGGTTGGCCAGTTTCTATGATGTGCACTGACCACCAAGGGACAGATGCTTCAAACAGTAGGTTAGCTTGCTGCTGGGGTCTGGTTGATTAGGACTGAGCAATATGGGGCTGGACACACCCTGGAGCCCTCCCCTGGTACCTCCCGCAGTCCCTCCCTGGCCACCTGTCCTGATTGACCCCGATCGGGACTGGGCGAGACAGCCCTGATTGGTCCTGATCGCCGGCCAGGTGGAGGGACCCCACCTGTGCACGAATTTGTGCACTGTCCCTCTAGTATATAATAAAAGCCTAATATGCAAATAGACCAAACTGCAGAATGACTGGTGGAACGACTGATTGTAATGATGTGCATTGACCACTAGGGGGAAGGCACTTAATCCAGGAGCTGCCCCCGCCAGCAGGCCCCAGGCCAGCCAAGGTAGGTGCCAGTGGGAGACCCCCAATTGCCCTGCTTGTTGTCCCACAGAGGGAGGTGACTGGTATTGGTAGCAGGAACAGGGCTGATAAGCAGACAGCACAAGGCCAGCCAGGGCAGGTACCAACAAGGGTCCCCAATCGCCCCACCAGTCATCCCAAAGACCAGCCCTGATCACCAGCCAGGATTAGGGATCCTACCTGTATATGAATTCCATGCACCTGCCCTCTAGTTTATATATAAAATATATTACATCCTATCTAACAAAAGAGTAATATGCAAATTGACCATCACTCCAACACACAAGATGGCTGCCCTCATGTGGTCAAGATGGCTGCCCCCATGTGGACACAAGATGGCCGCCACAAGATGGCCAGCAGGGGAGGGCAATTGGGAGGGAGCAGGCCTTCAAGGGAGGGCAGTTGTGGGCGATCAGGCCTGCAGGGGAGGGCAGTTAGGCGTCACTGGGCCAGCAGAGGAGGGCAGTTGGGGGGGACCAGGCCTGCAGGGGAGGACAGTTTGGAGGGACGAGGCCTGCAGGGAAGGGCAGTTAGGAGTGACCAACCTGGCAGAGAAGAGCAGTTATGGTGACCAGGCTGGCAGGGGAGGGCAGTTAGGGGCAATCGAGCCATCAGAGGAGCAGTTATGCATCGATCAGGCTGGCAGGGGAGTGATTAGGGGGTGATCACCCTGGCAGGCAGAAGCGGTTAGGGGAAATCAGGCAGGCAAGCAGGTGAGTAGTTGGGAGCCAGCAGTCCTGGATTGTGAGAGGGATTCCAGATTGGACAGGGTGCAGGCTGAGCTGAGGGACACACCCCCTGTGCACGAATTTCATGCATCAGGCCTCTAGCATATAAGTGAAATACTTATAATGTACTGTATAATTCTACATGCTTAGAAAATATAATGTTAGCTATTCACCTAAAATAGAGGCCTGGTGCATAAAATTCGTGCATGGGTAGGGTCCAATAGGCCTGGCCAGCGATCAGGGCAGATTGTGGCCTTCCTTCTCCCAGCTGCCTTTAGTCCGTGCCACCCCCTGGTGGTCAGCACATGTTATAGTGTGCAGTTGAACTCCGGAGGGGACAATTTGCATATTTGCCTTTTATTATATTGAATGTTAAAAACATTCTTTTGGTACTAGGATTTTAAAATGTTTTAAAACCTCTCTCTCTCTCTCTGTCTATGTCTGTATGTTTTTCTCTTCTTGTTTGTTCTTACTGCTAAATTTTCTAAAAATAGCATATATTAATTAAATTAAGTAATTAAAGGTCTTTGCAGGTAAATTTAGAACCCAACACAGAGCCAGAAAAAGCTCTTACACCTTGTATCTCTGCTTTCTTTCTCCTACACTCTAAGGGTCCCCAGGAGACTTGCAACCAGGACAGTAACAGCTCATCCCAGGCTAACGCCCTGTCACTGTGACTTTAACTTCTCAGTCCTGGAGTGGGTAGATAGGAGACTCGATGGAATCCTATTTTCTTTTCATTAGCCAGAAAGTGGAGATTTAGAAAGCTTAGAAACTTGACCTGACTGAAAAGAAGTAAGAAATGGTGGACCTTGAAAATGACTTCAGGTTTTCTCACTGTGAAGAATATAGTCTAACACTGCAGCAGTTAAATATTTTACCCTTTGTTCTCCCTGCATGATCTATGATAATAATCTGCTTTGTGTTGACATTTACTGCTGTGTTGCTGACAATTATCTGAAAGAGAAGTTGGGGCACTTCACTGGGCTGGAAAAAGTTTAGCTAAATCAGAAAGCAGGTCTAATTAAGCAAGTTTATCTATATATAGTATAAAGCTCTCACTGGCACCAATCACACACATGTTTCGATCTGTCATTGCCAATCATGAATTTGGTTGACACTTCTATTATAGAGAAAGGCTGAATTCAATATTAAAATATTTATTCTAACTAATTTCCTTTCAATGTGCATGCATTTGTGCACTGGGCCACTAGTTTTTATTATAAACAAGAAGGTCAAATCAAAATTACAAACTAAGGACACACACTATGTCATAATTTCTACTCTAATTCCTTGAAAATAATAGGCAAACTATATTTTAAAGACATAAAGAACTAGAAAAACAAACAAGAAAACCATGAACAGGCAAGAAATGTTAAGGAGAGGAAAAGTGGGGTTGGGTAGGTGGGTGGGAAGATATTAATCAAAGGACTTATGTGCATAGATGCATAACTCATGGACACAGATGATAGGCAAAGAGTAGGGAAAGACTTTTTAAACAAAATTTATAAAGTGGTAACCATAAAGCAAGAGGTTATTAAACTTAAAATTAAAACTTCTATGAATCAAACACCACATTAAAAGACTGAAAAGGTAAGCCACAGAATGGAAAAGATATTTAAAAACACATGTAAGTGACAAAGAGATTATATTAGAACAGTGAAACAGTTTTCTCCATTCAAGATAATTTAGAGCCCTACAATTTTATATATTGCATTAAGTTTAAAAAAAGTCTTAAAAACAAATGCAATTTAAAACCACAATTTATTGCTAACAAACATTTTAAAAACAATATAGAACAGCTCATAGGCATTCACTAATAGATAAATAGTATGCATATATGCATTGACTAAAGGAACACATACATATCTGCCAGATGGTGTGGCTACTAAATTCACAGGGTTACATGAAGAGATTTCTTTTTCGGAATTTTTTAGTCAAAGTAACTGTTTACCAATAAATTTAATAAAAATAAATTAAAACAACAAACAAAGTCACTGATTGTATTCTCACCTATAACATGGGCTGTCAGCCAGAAGATGGACAGAACCTTCTAGATATAAAATGGATAATGGGATGAAACTCCTGAAGATGGATTGGTATGGAGAATGTATTTCCACTCCTCAATAAAAACTAAACTCTTTGATTATTACTCTCAGATATGACTTGTTTAAATACATTTCATAAAGAGAGTTTCCATTGTGTAAATATTTATGCATTTAGATTAAATATTCACAGAATGTCTTGATAGGTATAGTGCAACAGATAAACAGGTCATGATCAGTCTCACAAAAAAGCCTTTTGGTCACCTACAAGTTCCCCACTAAGCATTGATAGATTCTCTTTTGGATGAAGACACCAATAATTTTTTTCCAGATACATGATTTATATCTATAGTTAACACTATGCATATTTCCTTTGATAAACCAGATACTATAATAATAGGGGGACTATTCATACAGTCACACCTTTTCTGAATTTCAGATATGTCTTACCTTCAAATGACTTTTGAGTATTTTTAACCAGGACATTTTAGCTTATGTTTCCATTTAATCTAAATTTGCTACAGCTTTCTCAATGAATTCACTTTTAATATAAATCTCAAAGAATGATGTATTTCCTAAACATTGTTCTACTGGTAGGTCCACAATATTATGGAATAACTTGATCAGACAAGTGTGTCCCTTTTCTTTGTTTGCCTAATGATATAAAGTGGAATTGACAATATTAAGATAAATGGTATGGTGTACTTTTGCTGACTGACTAATTGCAAGACTTAAACTATCTATCCTCATTGGCAGTTGACAGATTTTTGTAACTGAGACACTCACCAACAGCAATCTAATCATGGCAGAGTCTAATAGAATGGTGTTTAGAAGATATTTTGCATTGTGGAGGGAAAAGCACTGAGTAGATATCAATACCTGCAAGTAGATACAAGTGTTTAAAAATAAATTAAAAATCAATAATTCTGCATAATCATTCTCAATTAGTCTCTACCGACCATAGTAACTATGATAGTAATACATCTTGATGTTAAAAGTCAAAGTGTTTCATGTAGTTACTCTTGTCACTACATTGTCATTGGAAGGTGATGAGTAGGCTTAGTAATATTGTTTAATATTTTGTATTGATGTCAGAGAGGAAGGGAGAGGGAGCAAGAGAGAGATAGAAACATCAATGATGAGAGAATTATTGATTGGCTGCCTTCTGCATGTTCCCTACTGAAATCCAGCATGCAACCTGGGCATGTGCCCTGATCGGGAAATGAACTGGGACCTCCTAGTCCAAACGTCATGCTCAACCACTGAGCAACACCAGCCAGGCGGCTCTTAGTAATTTGACTATTTCAAAGATTAAAAAAAAAAGCAACTCAGAAACATGGCAAGAAATAAATATTATCTAAAGTAAATAACATACTACCTCACTTTAGAATTTTAATTCATTCCTCTATAATTCTTCTACAAATATTAATATTTTATGGTTGAATGGTATTTGAGAAAGCACTACCTATCATGATACGTTAGGATGTAAAAATGTAAACACTAACCCATAAAGTAGACCTGACAAGAATCTTCAGAATTTTAACTTGGAAATAGATGAATGAAATTAAGGATGGGAAAACATTTTCTTTAAAAGTTTCTGTTGTAATTTTAAAACCTTATTGCTAGATTTGAAAATACACAATTTTCTTATTTTATTTGGATGTCCAAAGACTAAGACATTGCAGAATGATTTCCTAGTAGTTAAAATTTTCAGCAAGCTTACAAAAATGAATTGAAGAGAAAAAAAAGAGTTCATACTTGAAAGAAGTTAAGCCAATCCATGTAAAATATAAGCCTACAAAATTACAGTGAAACAAACGTAAATAGTAGATTCATATATCATAAAACACCCATGAAATTCCTTTGAAAATTCTACTAATTAAATAATTTAGTGACTTGTTAATAACAAACTCTCATAAGGGAAGAACTGTGTTGTGTTATGTAAATTCTGTTACAGTAAAATTCTTTGCAGAATTTATACTGATGCCATTTTATGGTAAGACTCTAGAAAAACTTGTTAGTTGCATTATGGTTGACAAACTATGATAACAATTAGTATCAGGTTAGACCTTGGACATTTTGTTACTCCCCACATATCTAAAATATTATTACAATCAAATGTGATAATAAAATATAAGCAAATATTGCATATCTGAATTAGATAATCTCATATTGTTACTCCTAATTTTGCTGCTCTCTTAAAGCATAAATCTCCTTCTACTCCACTCAAAACATTCAATTTTTAATAAAGTAACATCTGCTTTTTTGGGATAAGACTATGGTACCTGCTGTTCTCCCACCCCTCCGGGAAAATGAAAAAGTAAGCAGTTATCCAACATCATTTTTGTGAGCCTAGTAACAGCTGTGGTTTTTAAAGGGATAAAGCAGTAGAAATAAAAAATGAGAGCACTTAAGAGTATTTGTGGAAAGTACTGTGATACGTATTAAATTACATTAAAATTAACGTATCCTAATGAAAAATTAGTCTGTGGCAATCTTATATGATGGAGTAAGTGTAAAGAGAGCAAATGTTGGATTATGTGGTAAACTATTTAATATATATACAAATGAATTAAAATACCAAGAGAAATCATTAAGTAAATTTGTTTCCCCAAAGTTTGCTTTTGTACATGTAAGTATCCTATTAACACAAGAAATAAAGGAATATTGGGTCTATTTGTGTAAGCAGGACCTTAAGTTTTAAAATGAATAATAGTAATTACTAAAAAATTGGCATTGAATTTTAAATATGGTATAATATAGTTAATATCTTATTGATCTTTTGATGTCAAAACTGTTGCTGATATTCACGCAAACAGATAATTTGGTTGTGTGATAAGTTTACCTAAGGCTATAAAAGCTATACTGATAATTATTAGAAATGTTAACAATCCAAACATTCTTGGTATTTCCATGGTTACTTTTAAAAACACTTTAATATTTCAGTGTTATTCAAGTGTAGACATGAGTATTCAATTAGATAAAGGAAACTGATTGACCCAAGGTAAAATGAGCTAGAGAGGCACTGACTCTTTGCATTCTTAAAACACACAGTTCTAAAATATTGCAAGAAAAAGAAATGCAGAAGTAAAACTCTTCTGAACACAAAATAGAAAACTGTGATACTGACTGTGTTATCCTCTTAACAGTTGGTATAGAAGTATGTTTATGTTAGAATTTTTTATTAGTAGTTCAATATTTCAACCACCTTTTAACTGGTGTCTTTTCTTTCCTTTATTATCCTTAATATATTCCATTGAGACTTTTTTTTTCACTTCAAGAAAAGAGAGGTGACCAGCCAAAGGCATCTCCCTCCCAGCAACCATTGCCTTGAAAACTTGCACACTAATCAGAAGTGGGTCAAATGGTCTTCACATGAAAGCATCTAACAAGGTCCCCGAGGAAGCCCCTCTAAGTGGCAGCAGGGAAAAGCACAATTGCTTTTTCCATGTAAGACGGATGCTAGCATTCATTGGCCCATCTTAAAGTACAGATGCTTGCTTCTTTGAAGTTATTATAATCATGGTTGCTTTTGAGAAACTATTATGTTCTTCAAAACAAATTTCCTGAGATTTGGGATCAGAAGTAGTTATAGGAATCATTAGATAGGGGAAGACTGCACACATTAAAACAACATTTTGTTGTTTATTTTTTGCCACTTGAGTCAAATAAACATAACCTTCTATTTCTCAATTTTTAATTATAATTAACTCTGAGTTTAGTAAAGTCTACTGTAGATTTTAATAAATAAACAGAATGAACTATATATAATTATATTCTATATAATATAAACATAAAATTATATCCTATTGGCTTACTATCTATAATAATAAAAGTGTAATATGATAACTAGACCAGACAGCCAAACAACCGGATGTCATTCCGGACCTCCTCTGGATGAAGCCACAGTGGCAGGGACCAAGGCAGAGGCAGTTAGGGGCAATTAGGCAGGCAGGCGAGCCGTTAGGCGCCAGCAGTCCAAGATTGCTAGAGGGATGGCCGATTGCTGGTTTAGATCCAATTCCACAGGGATTGACCTAAACCAGCAATTAGACATCCCCTGAGGGGTCCTGGATTGTGAGAGGTTGCAGGCTGGGCTGAAGGAACCCCCGCCCCCTCATGCATGAATTTCATGCACCGGGCCTCTAGTATTAACATAAAAACTCCATGCCCAGCCTGCATGGCTCAGTGGTTGAGGATCAATCTATGAACCATGACATCACAGTTCAATTCCCAGTCAGGGCATATGCCTAGGTTGCAGGCTTGATCCCCAGTGTGGGGCATTCTCTCTCATCATTGATGTTTCTTTCTCTCTTCCTCTCCCTTCTTCTCCAAAATCAATACAAATATATTTGAAAAAAAATTAAAAGATAAACTCTAAATTTGATTACAATGAACAATCAAAGTGATCAACTTAAATGTTTAGCAGCTATATGTAAATATAAACTAAAGGCCTGGTGCATGGATTTGTGCACCAGTGGGGTCCCTTGGCCTGACCTGAGGGTATCAGGCTGAAACTGGCTCTCCAACATCCCCCAAGGGGTCCTGGGTTGTAAGAAGGTGCAGGGACCCCACCGGTGTATAATCGGGGGTGGGTAAGGACCTCAGGAGGGCCCTAGGGAGTGTCCAGCCTGTCTCACCCAGTCCCAATCAGCAGCAAGCTAACTTATTGATTGGAGTGTCTGCCCCCTGGTGGTCATTGCGCGTCATAGCGACTGGTTGAATGGTCGAATGAATGGTTGGACACAGCATATTAGGCTTTTATTATATAGGATAGTAAATTAAAAACTATATATTTAATACTATTATGACATTTTGATCAGTATGAGTTATAATAAATTTTCTCCAAATAGAAATATTCTGACCTTTGTGAAACTGTTATGGCTAAAGAGCTGTCAACATCAAACATCATTGTTTGAGAAATTTGCCATTGAATATAATAGTTATATCATTCACAAATTAATTCATGTATTTGTAAGCAATTTACATGCAAGTCATTGTGTGATACTCTATTGAGAGGTAATTTTTCTTCTATCCTTGAGAAATGAAATTTGAGCATATAAAATAAGATAGATTATTTGTACTTATTCTCTGTCTCCTAGAAGTTTTAGTTCCAGCTGTGCAACAGCTTTAAAGCTCTAAACTGTGATGTGGTTTTTTAAATAGACAAAACAGACCAAATATACATTTCTAATTAAAAGCAAATCTTTTAATTAGAGAGGTTAAACTCACTCTTACAAGTAAGAGATTAATATGAAAAATTGAAATATCATTCAAATTCTACAGGTAGACAAAATAAAAATTTGTTAACTGACATTATGTCAATGAAAAGAGAAAAACTGAAAATGAAATTTCATAAAAAAAAAACATCTGCAATAAACCCACATGTGTTACTGAACAAGTTTTGAAATATAACTAGAAAAAAAGTGCTCTTCTTAACATAGAAAAAAATGCTCTGCTAATAAATGGGCTTCAATTTAAATTAAAAATGGTATTAAAGTCTTCTGAACCTCCTGTCTTATGGGCATCCTTGGTAAAATTACTAGTATCAGCACAAAACAATAATAAAGGTCAAATTTTAGTGGCATCATAAACGTGTTTTGTCCAAGATTTACTTTGTATGTATAATATGAAATAGACGAAGTTCTTAATACTTCCACAAATTCAGAAGCGAGAAGACAAAGGAGTAGCCTCCTTTAGGAATAAAAATATAGTACTATGTTTAAATCCTGCAAAATTAATGTTTAGCTCAAGGATTTGCTGTTCATCTCAGAATCCCTCAAGCCTGAGGCAGGATTAGGTCAGATTCATGTTAGAACTACTGGAGGAAATCAATAGCTCTCATTTTATTAATAATTAAAAGGCTAATGTAGACTGGCAAGTGATTAAAAATGTGTAGAACACATATTTATTACTATAATTTCAAATACCTACATAATATGTAATTTCAAATTGGGCCACACAAGAAAGCAAGAGGTAATGCTAAATATGAACAAGGGACAGACAGAAGAGGCAAGTATTCTGTGACCACTGTATATTTAGCAAAGTTTCTGTCTGCAGAGGGAAAAGCACAACTCATGACTAGTATGGATCCATGACACATACTAGATTACAGCTACAGCTTATTCTGTCACCAGTAGTTAAATTAATCCCTATTAAAATTTCTCAGGGCGACAGAAACAAAGTTTGCACAATGAAGGATGTTAAAGCTCATCTGATAGTCAGGTATGTTGAATTTTAGTTTACTTGTTTTTGTTTATTTATTTTAATTGAATTTATTGGGGTGACATTAGTTAATAAAATTATATTGGTTTCAAATGTACAAATCTATAATATAGCATCTATATATTGTATTGTGTGTTTGCCACCCAAAATCAAGTCTCCTTCCATCACCATTTATCCCATTTTACCTTGTCTACCACCCCCAACTCTCCTTTCCCTCTCTCTCTGGTAATCACCATACTGTTGTCTGTGTCTATAGACAACAGTATGGTGATTTTTTTTGCTTAATCCCATCACCTTTTTTTCACTCAGCCCCCCAACCCCTCTCCTCTCTGACAGTTATCAGTCTGTTCCCTGTGTTCATGCTTCTGTTTTTATTTTGTTTGCCAGTTCATATTGTTCATTAGATTCCACACGTAAGTGACATTGTATGGTACTTTCTCTTACTGGCTCTTTTCACTTGGCATAATATTCTCCAGGTCTATCTATTCTGTTGCAAGAGGTAAGATTTCCTTTCCTTTTTTATAGCTCAGTAGTATTCCACTGTGTAAATGTACCACAGCTTCTTTTACCCATTAATCTACTAATGGACAGTTGGGCTGCTGCCTCCAAAAAAAATATGGCTATTGTAAATAATGGTACAGTGAACATAGGCGTGCATATATTATTTTGAATTAGTATTTCAGGTTTTTTCATATATATTCCAGAAGTGGAAATTTTAGTAATCAAAAAACAATATCTATTGAACATATACCTTTTACCAGCCTAGCAATATCTCATTTCTAGAATATTTTAATATATACTTTATGAATAAAAGAATAGATTAATATACTTCTAAGCTAAGTGCCAACCTTCAACTTGACATCAAAGCTTCTTTAGCTTTCACTGTTTTGACAGTTCTTATTTCACATTGCAATTTCTTCCATAGATATAAATGTTAATTATGCATGACCTACATAAAATTAAGTTTTTGAAATAATAAGTCTCAAGGGATTAGGAAAGATATGGGCAGTAGATCTTAGAAGGAATAGAGGTGGTCCAAACACACTGAGGTGTAGATACATTTCACCTTATAAAAAAGAATGTGTTTCATTTTGATATTTATATACCATATTATAATACAAATTCAGGGAATTATGGAAACTCAGATTTGAACAAGTAGTTGGGGTTATGAGCAATTTGCTAGTAAAATGTTTCCTTATACCTTCTTCTTCCTCAACTGCTAGAATACCTGGTACTCTGAATAAAGAAGAAAATAAAAATATTCTCTTCTAATAGCACAGACTCCTTCCTTTTTGGCTACAAAAGATTCTGGAAGGTGGCATGAATATCTTTTGGGGAAATACAGTGGACTTGAAACTCTGAGACACAGAACTCAGGACAGTGTCTAACTGAAGGCAGACCTGGAATCCAAAAGCACTGAAACCCATGTAGAAAGTGTTGGGAATGGAGGAGACTTATCTGCAAATTGGAGAAGGTTCTAATGAGAGACTGAGACTAGAGAGGCAGCCTGAATGGTTGTGATACTGGAAACACCAGGACAATCACCCCAATAAGAACTATTTTAGACACTGTGTATCTTAAATGTAATGATTGCAGGAATAATGCATAGTCTGGATTGCATAATATGGATTGTCTATAAATGTAAATGGTTCAAGTGTTACTTATAGGTAAAGTATTTTACCGTTTCAATAATAAAATTTAATAGAAATATCATAAACCAAGAAAAAATCCAAAGTACTTAGCTGGGACTTTTTTTTTATACAATAATTTTAGACTTTCTAGAAGGATATTGACCAGTTATAAATTACCTATAGATAAGGTAAAATAGAAAATCTAGGATGCATTCTGAGCTACATAATTGGTGTGGAAGAAGGGTTTCAGAGGCTGGTCTGAGGACCTGATTCTTAGTCATCCCACTGACCATCACTACCCTACAGGTGGCCCAGCCCCAAGGCAGATAGTTGGGAAAGCCCACTTCCTCTCTTCTAGATATAGATAATTGCAATTAGTATACACTATTAGGTAAAATTCTAACTTTATAATCCTCTCCTTATTCCTTTCTAGTGTTTGACATTATGAAGTACAAGGCAATAAATAGTACAACCCAATGCTTCTATGGTTTGGAGGAGTATATCTCTGCTAGTGCTATCATAAACACACACTAAAGTGGATATAAAGTGGCTAAGACAATGAGGGCTTGCTGAAATATCAAAAAATGTTAATGGTTTAGGTCAAGATTGAAATTATTCAAATAGAAAAATTAAAAAGGAAAAAAGTAAAGGAAGGAAAAAGAATATTCTCATATTGGAATGATTGCTATAATTCTCTCTGACTTACTTGATTTGTTAAATGTCCAAATATTCTGGGCAGTGTGGTCCAATAGAACTTTCTGTGTTCTGTCCTGCCTAGGCATAGCCACCAGCTACATGTGGCTACTGAGCAGTTAAAATGTGGCTAGTCCAAATGAGGATCTGAATTTTCAATTTTATTTAATTTTAAATATTTTGCATGTAAATAGGCACCTGGAGATGGTGGCTGTTGAATTGATAGCCTTTGTCCCAGGACAGGTGGGTAAATAAATTTAGAAAAACAAAAGATCTCTGTAACAAACTCTGAGTTTGCTCTACATTATATACTTAAAAATCCCAAATCCTCTTTCCATTTAATAATTGCTTCTAGAGAACATTATTCTTTAAAACAAATTTATAGAGTTTTTTGGTGTTTTAAAGTTCCCCTTGATTCACAGTAAATTAACTACCATAGTAAAAGGCCACAAATTGAAGGATGTCATAAAGTACCCAAGACATATCACTTCTTCCCAAACAAAACTGGAATTTGGCATTAACTGTCAGAGGAAGAAGAGAAGAAGGAGAAGAAAAGGCAAGTGGAGGAGGTGGAGGATGGTGGTCATTTGTTCAACATAAATTGAGAATGCATCCCCAAATCTTTTTACATTGTAGAATGGCACCTTTACAGGAAAATTGTGTGTGTGTGTGTGTTTTAACAGTTAAGAACACGTATTATAGAAAACATCTTGTGGGGAGAAACCAAGATGGCAGCATAAGTAAACACCTGAACTTGCTGCCTCGCACAACCACTTCAAAACTACAATTAAAAGACAAAACGGATATCATCCAGAACCATGCGAAGGCTGGCTGAATGGAAATTCTTAAACTAGAAGGAAAGAGAAAAGCACACTGAGACTCGGAGGAGGAGCGGAGGTGCCGAAGTGAAGTGCAGAGGTGATTCCCTGAGACCCCGCCCCACCCAATTTGTGCAGAGGCTTTTGCATATGAATGGCCTGGCTCTTTGCAATCTGAAACCTAACATACTGTAGCTGGGTCAAAGAGGCCCAGAGCCTCCAAAAGAAGACCCAAGGCTCAACAGCAGCTTGCATTGCTGCACAGCTGGGCCTCATCTGCGCACCTTCAAACCCCAAACAAAGAGAAGGAATCTGCAGATCTCTCTGTAGCTCCTGCTGGGAGGCCTCTCTCCTTGGAAATCCAAGAGCCAATGTACCCAGTGGTCAGAGAGAGACCATCCAGACTACAACTCTTCAGATCCATAAGAGACACACTCAGGGGGCAGACTCAGTGAGCGCCAAAGCCCCACTGAAGCAAGTCTTGCCCCATAAGGGTGTGTCCAGCACAGAAGTTCTCCCATCATACACACAACTGATCCTCACAGCCAATTGGCCTGGAGGTCAATTCTTCCCAGTGATACCAACAACAATCAAGGCTTACCTAGAACAAGACTGTGCACACAGCCCACAAAGGGGTGCACTAAGAGTGTCCACCTCACGGAATTAGGGAGGCTGAGCCACTAGGCCCTATAGGACACCTAGCACACAAAGCCATGCTATCAACACAGGGAAGCAGCCAAAATGTGGAGACAAAGAAACAGGTCACAAATATAAGAAATGGAGGAAAGCAAACTATTGGATATAGAGTTCAAAACCATGGTTATAAGGTTACTCAATAATCTTCTAGAAGCTGCTGAATAGTGATACCCTTGAGGATATGAAAAAGTACCAACTAGAAATTAAGTATACACTGACTGAAATAAAAAAATAATATACAGAGATTCAACAGGAGACTAGAGGATCCCAAGAATTAAGTCAAAGATTTGAAATATGAAGAAGCAAATAACACCCAAATGGAAAAGCAAAAAGAATCCAAAAATATGAAGATAGTGTAAGGAGCCTCTGGGACAACTTCAAACGTACCAACATCAGAATTATGGGGGTGACAGAAGAGAGAGAGCATGATATTGAAAACATATTTGAAGAAATAAAGACAGGAAACTTCTCCCACCTGGTGAAAGAAATAGACTTACAAGTCTATGAAGCGCACAAAACCCCAAACAAAAGGAATCCAAAGAGGACCACACCAAGGCACATCATAATTAAAATGCCAAGGGCAAAAGACAAAGAGAGAAAATTAAAAGCAGCAAGAGAAAAACAGTTAGTTACCTACAAGGGAGTACCCATATGACTGTCAACTGATTTCTCAACAGAAACTATGCAAGCCAGAAGGGAGTGGCAAGAAATATTCAAAGTGATGAATAGCAAGAACCTACAACCAAGATTACTCTATCCAGCAAAGCTATCATTTAGAATTGAAGGTCAGATAAAGAGCTTCACAGATAAGAAAAAAGCTAAAGGAGTTCATTACCACCAAACCAGTATTATATGAAATGCTGAAGGGTATTCTCTAAGAAGAGGAAGAAGAAGAAAAAGGTAAAGACAAAAACTATGAACAACAAAGTGACAACAAATACATATCTATCAACAAGTAAATCTAAAAATCAAGTGAATAAATAGTCTGATGAACAGAAAAAAACTGGTGAATATAATGAGATCAAGGGCATAGAAAGGGAGTGGACTGACAATTCTCGGGGGAAATGGTGTGTGGGGGGTGTGGGAAGAGACTGGACAAAAATTGTACATCTATGGATGAGGACAGCGCACTGGGGGGGGGAGGGTGGAGGTTAAGGGCAGAGGGTGGGGTGGGAACTGGGTGGAGGGGATCTATGGGAGGGAAAAAGAGAAACAACTGTAATAATCTGAACAATAAAGATTTATTAGGAAAAATAAAGAAAACATCTTGTGACCCTGAAGTACTACTAGAAAAGTTTCTGACATAACAGTAAAAGACATGTTGCTCCAATAGTTGTATAACAGACTTTTTGTAGTCTAAATTATAATTGAATATATTAAAGTATCCCATTTGTGCTTCAGCAAATTAAGCCTTCTATGGTACATTTTTTTTTCTTTTTTTTTTTTTAGGAGGAGACAGCTCTTTGGTAAGCATTCACTATTGTTTCAGCTATGAAACTTAGCTCTGAGTTCAGATAAAATTTGAATAAATTCCAGTTAGGATACCTACTGGTTGTGCAAAGTTGGGAAAGTTATTTAACTTTTCTAAGTCATTTTTCTATTTATAAAATGAGGATAATGTTATTGTCCACTTTTGAGTGTCTGTAAAGATAAAATCATAAAGTGCAAGTAAAATGCTTAGCATAGTACATGGTGCTTGTTGTTAGAAAGCACTGGATAAACATCACCCTTAAAATAATGAATATAAATGGCCCTGCAAATTTACTTTACAGGTCAGGATTTTATGTTTTTGTTTCTCTTTTTCACATGTTGGTGTTGCTGTTCTGCTGTCAGATTTTACTTTTTGGTTTAGGAGTAGAAAGATTGATAGGAAATCCCTGGGCTGAGAATGCGGATTCCTGTGTTCTAGGCTCTCTTAGTCACTTTTGGGGAGGTTGGGAGTGAGTCTTCTCAACTCTGCAGCAAAGTGTCCTCACTGTTACTTGAGACAGGAGAACACAACGAGATCCTATTACATGGCAAGAACTTCACATGCTGACTCATAGAATTGTGAATAGAGGTGCCCTATTCCATTTGAGGATTCATCCCGAAGACCTCCTGGAATAGAAAACTTTCATAACTCAATTTTAATAGAAGAATAGAATGTAATGAATGTAAAAGATATCTGGAGGAGGAACTTCCTCAGGTATAACAGGGTAGATAGTTAAGTTTTACCTAGCCTTTAATTATTGCTAAAGTTTGCCCAGTTACTTGTTTGCAAAGGCATTTTCTAGAACTACACTACCACTAAAAGGTCACATGGATTACATTACAATGGGTAGTCTAAAGATTTAAAATTATAATAATTGTGAATGTTAAAACATAGTACTAATAAAATCACTGAGATGATCTGATAAATGTTAAAACAAACCAATTAAAAAATTGATATTTGAAACCATAGAGCTCGGATTCTAACAAAACATAGTAGGCACTTCCATTTATCAGAGAATGGAAGCTATCTCTTAGAAAGAGTTAACAATTCAATAAGCCCAACAGCTTAGAAATTATTGGAAGTTCTGAGAGATAAAGGTAGAAAAAGGAAGTTTTATACTGTTCAGTCAATTTATACTATTTAAGTTATGTCTATAAATGGAATCAATAATCATATTCTACATCTCAATATCTCAAATTCTCATCACTTAAATTTTAATTGTATCTTATCTATGGCTCAAGATTCTGAAAGGAGCATGCAAATTATCCTGTGGATTTTTAAAAGTTCTATATTTGTTCATTAATTTATTAGTTTATGTATTAAATGTAATTTATTTTCACTTGTTTCAGGTGAACTACTGGGTAAAAGGCCACATAGACTAATCATATACTATTTTTGCTTTTAAGAAATGTATAATCTTCTGAGTAATTGGTGACTACAGTTGAAGGGAGATATTTATTTTGTTGTTTAAATAGATCAATTTATCTATCTGGAAAAAGGGCCACAGGAATAGTTTACATAGCCTTGGACAATCCTATCTAATAAAACAATAATATGCAAATTGAACGCACCTCTGCTACACCCACAAGATACGCCCGTCAGCCAATCAGGAGCCAGTATGCAAATTAACCCAACCAAGATGGCTGTGGCCATGGGTCAAGCAGGAGGCTTGAGTTTCCTTGGCAATGGAGGAAGCCAAGCTTCCCTGCACACTCTGGCGGGCCCTGGACTCCACTCAAGGGTACAAAGTTTCAATTATAGAAGATAAATAAATCCTAACAAGAATGGCTGTGGCCACAGAGCAAGCATGAGGCTTGGGTTGCCCTGGTGATGGAGGAAGCCAAGCTTTCTGTACACCCTGGCCAGCCCAGGCCTCCACTGAAGGCTACAAAGTTTCAATTGTAGAAGATAAATAAATCCCAGATACCAGGGCTTCCATTTGGGTCACCAGGGGGCATGGCAAGCCTGGAAACCACCACAGGCCCCTCACCTAGGCTGCCCGATACCCCAAGGGAACCCCACCTTGATCCAGGACACCCACCCATGTACCAGGCCTCCATCCTATCTAATAAAAAAGTAATATGCAAATTTATCATCACTCCAACACACAAGATGGCTTCCCCCATGTGGTCAAAGATGGCTGCCCCCATGTGGACACAAGATGGCTTCCACAAGATGGCCAGCAGAGAAGGGCAGTTGGGAGGGACCAAACCTGCAAGGGAGGGCAATTGGGGGCTATCAATCCTGCAGGAGAGGGCAGTTAGGGGTGACCAGGCCAGCAGAGGAGCAGTTAGGCATCAATTAAGCTGGCAGGTGTAGAGGGTCGTATGGGAAGGCACATGGGCATTTCTTTAAATTGTTGTCAACTGAGCCTAAGGCGATTGGCAGAGCCCTGTCTTGGTTACACCCTTCCCAAGAAGGTGGGGGGGTGTTATCAGTACTGACTTTTTACCTTTGTCCAGGTGTCAGGGAGCGGGCTTTGATATGTAAATCCAGGCAAGCACCAGGAATGCAAGGCCTACTCAAGAATGCAAATAAGCTCCTTTGATCCTAAATTTTGGTGATGCTTCCTGGCATTGGGAGTATAAAATAAACTTGCTGCATGGGCTCAGGGTCCCTGCCTCTCCATCAGAGGTGGCAGCGGTTCCACCCAGCTCCTAGCTTTTCCTCTGTCTTTGTGTCTGGCCTCTTTCTTTTACTTCTCAATTCCTGGCCGCCTCCACTTAGATCCGGTTTGTTTATTTCTCTTTCTGTGCTGGATGCGGAAACGGGAGATACCCACCATATCTGGCCCCCGCTGCATCTGGCCCCTGCAGGCAGGGGAGTGGTTAGGGGGTGGTCAGACTGGCAGGCAGAAGCGGTTAGGGGCAATCAGGAAGGCAGGCAAGCGAGCATTTGGGAGCCAGCAGTCCTGGATTGTGAGAGGGATGTCCAGTGGGATCAGGCCTAAACAGGCAGTTGGACATCCCTTGAGGGGTCCCAGATTGGCGAGGGTTCAGGCTAGGCTGAGGGACACACATCCCCTGTGCACAAATTTCGTGCAACGGGCCTCTATTTTTTTATAAAACAATAGGAAAGCTCCACAGATTGTGACATCAGAGGAGAGATGAATTTGCTAGAAAGATTCTTAGATTAATAACTGCAGTGTATGCCATTATATAGTCACTGAGAACCAAGTATTATCAGAGTGTCTGGCATGCCAAAAGTTGATATTAATAAGTACATATCTGTTTGGCATAAAAAATACCTTAAAGAATCTCAGTTGATATACATTTATGTTTTAGCACTCTGGGAAATAATGTAACATTAATCTCCACTCAAATGGCACATAGATTTGTCATAATTGCATGCATAATGAGGGTATATGAAAAAGTAGCACCGATCCTGACTCTTTTTCCCCCTACACATTTTACATGTGAAAACACTCAGAATAATATATTTTATTTTTGCCAATTGACCAATTCTTTCTAGAATACTTCTCAAATTTGTGATAGAATCCTTTTAGATAAGAGTTCTAAATACAAGCACTTCCCTCCCTAAGCACATACAGATAAAAGTTTTAGTGATTTTATTTGAGCTTGTCTATGCAAGTTTGTAAGAACTGAAATGATAAACATCTATATATATATTTAAGATTCTATAATACATGAAAAGAAGCATGGGTGAGGATAAGGGAAAGAAAGTATTTCAAGCATACATAGATGTTGCATCTTTTCCTTCATGGCAGAATGTAGAAGAAAGTTCCTGAGTTAAAAGCTTCTAGATCAAAATCAATATAACTACTTTTAGAAGCCTAAACAAAAAACTAGTTAACTTTCAGCCCAACTTTAAGCTGTCCTAATAATGGGCCTTGAAATGCAATAAAGTTTGATGTAGGATTAACTAAAGAAGACTTCACAAGTGAAGGTTAATAAAAACTATCTTAGATTTATATCATAATGTAAAAATGGGAATGAATGTTAGAAATGTCTAATCTGTTTAACCTAAAATTCTAATTTTTTATATCCATTCCAAGTTAAATCTTATCCCATGCAACTTTCTATTCAATCAGCATCCTTGCCATTTACTCTTCCACTTAGAAAATAAGGTAAATAACTAAAATATCCTCACTTTAACATGAGTTCATTTGTTGGTCTCTCCCTAAGCACCTGACTCCACCAGGAATTCTGAGTTCTTGGCAAAGCATCAACAACAAACTTAATTTGGGCATTTAATGCATATTATCCAAGGGGAAACAAAATTAAAAGTAAGTCTCTTAATACATAGAATTTCTCTCTAGAAATAAATAAATAAATTTAACATAAAAATGGCATCAAGTTTCATATAATCTCCACACCCTCCTCACCCCAACAATTCAGAAAATTTTACTGATATATTAACTCTAGTTTAAAAATGAATCAACAAAAAGGGACATCTCAAGCCAAACTAAGTAACAATAGCAAAAATAAATAATATAAAGAATCATAT
This sequence comes from Corynorhinus townsendii, assembly GCA_026230045.1. NCBI lineage: Eukaryota > Metazoa > Chordata > Mammalia > Chiroptera > Vespertilionidae > Corynorhinus > Corynorhinus townsendii. Next base: position 100,226,998 of record JAPDVU010000002.1, read on the forward strand.
GAGGGAGAACAAAAGTAAATACTCACATATGTGAATACCCAAATGAAATTTTTTGAGATTTTTCTATGATTATGTTGACAAGTATGTTTGCCTGAAGGCACTTTCCTTCTTCAGAACCTAGACATTCACAAATATCTAAATTTGTGATTATCTATCCAGGAATAGTGTGTGTCCTGCAATATACGCCTCAAGGGAACTGCAAATGTCAGTAAGATGCAAAAAAAAATAGTCAGAGTGTGAAATCCTCAAAAGCATGCCAAAAGTTGAGAAGCAATTATTTAAAAGACTCTTCATGCAGACTTTCTCTGTTGAAAAGAACCCTGCATTATATTTCTGAAGATCTAAGTTAAGCTCAAGAGACTAGAAATCTGATGATGGTTTTATGGACTAACAGACCATCTTGGAAACTTTAGACCTACAGATTCCATGCAAACAGGAAATGTAAGAACTCTGTCTTAATTATCCTAAATGTTGCTGTAAGAAGAAATGGAGAACAATTTCCTTTTCAAGGGAAAAAGGAAAAGGAACACACTGATCTTATTCTCTTTGAATTTGGGGCTAGGGCAGGGATACAGGAATTGCACCAAAAGATTGGAGCTTATCACACTTTCCATTTGAAATTGTACAAATCAGTGGAGAGAATGAGAGAAACATATATTTTCACACAGATTCACCACTGAAATAATCTCTGTAATACCCACTGCTCTGATAAAAGAAATAAATAAAGGGAGAAGGAAGGAAGGAAGGAAGGAAGGAAGGAAGGAAGGAAGGAAGGAAGGAAGGAAGGAAGGAAGGAAGGAAGGGAAGGAGGGAGGGAGGGAGGAAGGAAGGAAAGAAGGGAGGGAGGGAGGGAGGGAGGGAGGAAGGAAGGGAGGAAGGAAGGAAGGAAGGAAGGAAGGGAGGAAGGAAGGAAGGAAGGGAGGAAGGAAGGAAAGAAGGGAGGAGGAAGGTAATGAGAAAAAAAACAGAAGGAGGAAGAGAGAAAGAAGAAGAAAAGGGGAATTTTATTTATTATTAATTAATTAATTAATTTGTTTATTTACTTATATTAGGATGATATAGGGTGTTCTAGCCTAAGCATTCAAAGAAAGTGTTTACAAGAAAATAAAGCACTCCTAATTTTATTAATTATTAAATTCTCAAAAAGGTACTATCTGCAATTTATCTTTATTATCACTACTAGAGGCCCAGTGCACAAAATTTGTGCATGGGGGGGTATCCCTCAGCCCAGGCTGCACCCTCTCTAATCTGGGATCCCTCTCACAATCCAGGATTGCTGGCTCCCAACTGCTTGCCTGTCTGACTGCCTGATTGCTCCTAACTGCTTCTGCCTGCCGATCACTTCCTAACCACTCCCCTGCCAGCCTGATTGATGCCTAATAGCTCCCCTATCAGCCTGTTTGCCCCTAACTGCCCTCCCCTGGAGGCCTGGTCACCCCTAACTGCTCTCCTTTGCCAGCCAGGTCACCTTTAAGTGCCCTCCCCTGCTGGCCTGATCGCCCACAACTGCCCTCCCCTGCGGGTCATCTTGTGGTGGCCATCTTGTGTCCACATGGGGGCAGCTATCTTTGACCACATGGGAGCGGCCATCTTGTGTTTTGGCCTGATGGTCAATTTGCATAGTACCTCTTTATTATATAGGATTATTTCCATTTTTCACCTTTTGCATTAATTTTTCTTCATAACTTTGAAAATTTTATGAAGATGCTACATTTAACAAGATACATTTTGGTCCTCTGTCTTTTAACCTTTTCCTCAATCTCTCTATTTCCCTCCTTCCTTAAAATGGACAGAGAGGAAAGATAAGTGGTCTGCTTCCCATGAAGTCACTGCCATACTTCCAATAGGAAAGTAATTAAGAAAAAGAAATTTATTTAAACAGCCCACTTTGCTAGATTTCCAGCTTCTGGAGTATATTTGCATTAACTTGATTAGTTATTTAGAAAAACAGGATTTGGGGGCTTGCTCTTGAATATAGGAAAAACAGTTCAAATTCAGGTGGTTCCCTGATGGCATTTATTTGGATTAATGTTTCTTGTTTAATACATTGAATGTTAGTAACCTCACTTTTCCACCACAGACATGCTCAAAGTAAAACTGCTGCAACAGAAAACGTGAGTTCCAAGAGCCCATCCATTAAGACCTTTCTGAGTGTTTTAGGGCAATCCAAATAAATCTGCTTCTCCCTGGGGATAAAGAGACAGATGATCTATCTGCCTGGCTGAGAGATGGGGGTGGCGGTGAAAACTAACAACTGAGCTAACACAAGATTGGGGTCCTCTCCGGGGACCTAGAAAGCGAGTGGGAACCTGGAGCTGACTCATTTAGGGCATGATTGCAGAGCAGCAAGGCCAGAGAGGGGCTGTTGGATAGGGCAGGGAGAGAGAGATCCTGATGAAGCAAAGCACAGTCTGCACCAGAATGAAGAAATGCATTGAAGAGAGGTAGTGGGTCAAGTGGAGGTTTCAGTTACCAGAGCTTAGAGGCATAATGGGTTTTATTCACGTAAAGTCATGAAAGATAAAAATCATATAAGTTATCATTTTTATTTTTTAAACAATATATATATTTATTGATTTCAGAGAAGAAGGGAGAGGGAGAGTTAGATAGAAACATCAATGCTGAGAGACAATCATTAATCAGAGAATCATTGATCTGCTGCTTCCTGCACATCCCCTACTGGGGATGGAGTCTGCAGCCTAGGCAGGTGCCCTAACAAGCAATCAAACCACGAACTCCTGGTTCATAGGTCAACACTCAACCACTGAGCCACCACAGTCAGCTAAGGTATCATTTTAAAACTTTTATCCAAATCTAGAATGTACAAAGATATTACATATTTTTCTTTATTTAACAACTAGAGGCCTGGTGCATGAAATTTGTGCATGGGGGGGTGGGTGTCCCTCAGCCCAGCCTGTACCCTCTCCAATCTGGGATTCCTCTCACAATCCAGGACTGCTGGCTCCCAACTGCTCACCTGCTTGCCCTCCTGATTGCCCCTAACCGCTTCTGCCTGCCAGCCTGATCACCCCCTAACCACTCCCCTGCCAGCCTGATTGATGCCTAACTGCTACCGTGCCAGCCTGTTTGCCCCCAACTGCCTTCCCCTGCGGCATGGTCACCCCTAACTGCCCTCCTCTGCAGGCCTGGTGACCCTTAACTGCCTTCCCCTGCTGGCCATCTTGTGGTGGCCATCTTGTGTCCACATGGGGGCAGGATCTTTGACCACATGAGGACAGCCATCTTGTGTGTTGGAGTGATGGTCAATCTGCATATTACTCTTTTATTAGATAGGATAGAGGCCTCGTGCATGGGTGGGGCCAGCCTGTTTGCCCTGAAGGGTGTCCTGGATCAAGGTGGGGGTTCCCTTGTGGCGTGGGGCAGCCTGCAGGAGGGGCCTGTGGTGGTTTTCAGGCCGGTCATGCCCCCCGCAACCCAAGCAGAGATCCTGGGATCTGGGATTTATTTATCTTCTACAATTGAAACTTTGTAGCCTGGAGTGGAGCCAAGAACTTCTGCTCTCTCTGTGGTGGCAGCCATTTCTGTTGGGATTTATGTATCTTCTATAATTGAAACTTTGTATCCTTAAGTGGAGGCCATAGCAGGCCAGGGCTGCAGAAGCTTGGCTTCCTCCATTGCCTCAGGCAACTCTAGCCTCCTGCTCTCTCCAGTTCCATGGCTGCTGCCATTTCTGTTGGGATTTATTTTATCTTCTATAATTGAAACTTTGTAGCATTGAGTGGAGGCCTGGGCTGGCAAGGGCAGGCAGAAAGCTTGGCTTCCTCCATTGCCAGGGACACCCAAGCCTCACTACTGCTCTCTGTGGCTGCAGCCATCTTGGTTGTGTTTATTTGCATATTCCATCCTGATTGGCTGGGGGCATGGCTTGTGTGTGTAGCGGAGGTATGGTCAATTTGCATATTACTCTTTTATTAGATAAGATATCACATTTGCTCAAGTTATTTATATGCCTCAAATTCATTACAGTTCAGCCAAATATTAAGTGAGACATTTAAGATAGCATAAGAGTCATCAACTTTTAAGTTCTTTTATTGACTGGCATACCAGGGGCCAGACAACATGCTACATGTTTTAGATACAGAATCAAGTCACCATACTATACTTAAAGGTACCACAGATTATCCAAAAGATGCACATGTGCAATTACATACAAATGATAAAGGTTTGGTAAATACATTAAACAATAAAAAACAGACACATAAGTGACACCAAGGAGAGAATAACCTTGACTGGTTCTGTATACTGGGTTGGGAGAGGTATGACCAGAGAAGGCTTTGCAGAAGAAACAATAATCGAACTAATCTTAGGTAGGTAGAGATTTTAAAGGCATCTATGCAGAAGCAACTACATAGTTGAGCACGATGTGGAATTATAATAAAACAAAAATCTAGAATAGGTTCCATGAAGGCAAAGAGAAAATTAATTCACCTCAATAACACACAACCTACTTCAACTATCTTTATCTATATCTATATTTATAGTTATGTCTACACCTGCATTTATTGTTATATCTACACCTGTATTTATATGTATCTGTTCAATGAATAAGAATATATAGATTTCGGTGTCAGACTTGGGTTCTGAACCTGGTCTTCCACTTAGTAGATACATGAGTTAGCTTTTTGGAATAGATTCCTTATTGGAGAGGCTACATAAGTTCAGTGGTAAAAAAGTATTGCTACCAGAGCTACAGTTTGTTTGCTGTTGTTATTATTATAATTTTGGCTCTACTGTATCCTAGTTCTGCTCTTTTCTGGAGCAAGTTCTTAAGTTGTATGCTCCCCCATTCTCTTGTTCTGTAAAATTAATATCATAACATTATCTACCTCAAAGGACCTCAATAAGTTAGTACATGTAGGGCTCTTATAATAACACATAGTAAAGAGAAAATTCTCAATACCTATTAATTTGAAATAAGATAGGTAATTTTCAAAACTGTTATTTACCTTCTAACTTCCAATAAGGAAAGATGTTTTATGTGTGCCATAAAAAGAAAGCATAAGATGCAATAATCTTCCTAAAGTCCTGTTGCTAATAAGGAGATTTAGTTGGCGCCACCATTTAAAGAATGCACCAGATAAAGCTTTCTTCCAGGAAATGTAGACACGACCTAAAGTGCTGCAAAGAGAAAACTCCAGAGAGCCAGAGCAGAGAAAATAAAAAGTATCCCTCACCTCTGGCACATACCTGATTGTATCATAAACATTAGTTCTGAACTGCTTTGCTTTGCCATCATGTTGAAGAACTACTGCCATTAGTCATTAATATTAAGTATTGTTTCCATTCAACCTAATGGCAAAGGGTCAAGGCAAGGTACACAAAGGATTAAACACCAAAATCTTGGGTTTTCTTTTTGAAATGGATATACAGAACTAAATCAGATATGTGACTCCAATTACAGTAAGTCAATAACCGTCAGTCACTTTAACAACATGGTACAATGGCCAGACTCACTTGCCATGGATCATAGTCTCATATCTTTCACATGGCCATGGGGAATAAGTGACATGTGGAAATGCTACCAGATTTGTATTCCATTAATTAAATGCAACAAACAAAACTCAGCTTGTAGGCGACCTATAATGCTTATTTAGTTGTAGAAATGAATGAGGATGCTTTCTGGTACAGATATAGAACGTTCACCATAATAAAGTAAGTAAAAATTTTAAGGGTAAAAAAACAACAACACATGTACAGTATATTGACTTTTGTATAACAAAGGGGAGAAACTAACTAATCTTTTATATATGTATTTACTTATATATTCACAAGTATTTTAGGGGGAATAACCAGGAATTCTGGAAACAGCAACTAAGTGGCTCACAAGATAATTTTTACTGTTTTATACTTTTAAATTTTGAGTCACATCAACTTATTCTATATTCAAAAATAAAAATTCTATTGATTTAAGATATAATTAATTAAAAAATAAGATACAAAAATCAATGTCTGATCAAGCTCACAAATCACTACATAAAATTATGATTTTAGTAAACAAGAACTTTTATCCTAAATACATTAGATTTATAAATGAGTAAACTGAGTTTAGGAATCCCACCTTAAAGAGAATAAGGGATTAACTTGGAGTGACACTTTCTTATGGGTAGAGTAAAATTATTTTCAGGAGGATGTTATTAGTTATTTTCATACTAATTGCATGGCAGAGCTGTCAAGTGAGAGGTCTTTGGATATTATGATAGCCAAACTCAGTATGTGTTTATAGCAATTCAGCTCTATGTCCAGCTCTATGCTAGCAATGAATGTGTCTACAAGGCATTTACTGTCTAAAGTGGGTGGGGAGCTGAGAGGTAGTAAGAGGTGCATAAATATGCGGGTAATTAAAATTCAGCAGGACTAAGGCAAGTTAAGTGTTGAGTGTTCTGGGAACACATAGCAAGGATATGCAACCAGCCTAGGGAGACAAGGGAAAGACTTTCTGGAAAAGGGACTTTAGAGTGGCCTTCAGTAACCACACGCCTAGGCTTTTCCACGGACCCTTCTTCTTGTGATATTTTAGCCTTATTACAAAATCAGAAGGAATTGTAGTTTGTGAACATAAATGTTATAAAATAAAAAAAAATAATCCCTATTTGACGCTGATGTGCTTTCTACAGTGGTATCTATTTATAGCAGGACCCACTACTAGTGTCTATAAGGTAATGACTCTAAGGGAGTATTTTCTGGGCTGTGGCTAAATCCTTCCAAATGGCTGTCAAAGAGCCTTGGGCTCTTCAGAAACAAGATAGTCTACTTGAGACAGGAATCTCTTTGTCTAAATTGGCTTCCCAGGCTAGAATATAGAACTGTAATAACAGCTGTTTTCACTGAGTGCTACCTCAGAGCGCTGCAGTGTGGTTATTCCTGTGTGCTGATGGGTGAGGGAGTGTGAGCAGTTGAAGAAAAGAGTGTGGCCACAATACAGTCCATACCACGTTTCTACATTAATGCACTGGAATTGTTGTCATATAAATGTGTGTTCTTAAAGAAAACAGTTAAGAGCCTATGTTTTGCATATTTAATACCTGATGGCTCTTCATTATAATTAGCATAGATTAAACCCAAGCATGTTGCTAGTTTAAACAGCTTCATACCAAAGGTCTAGATTAAAGGGTTACACCAAAAATTGTTAGCTATCACAAGTAAAGTCATCAGCACGAAGAGAGAAACTTAAATCAGCATGATCACCATCTGGGAGAAAACTGAAGGTAAATTTCTTCTCAATGCTAACATTATAACCTTTCAGAATTTAAAAAAAGTGCATCCTTTTCATGTTTTGCCCTCAATTATTTATATGATAGCTGCTTGATATGACAGAAAGGAAAACTAACATGAGAAAAGAAGAAAGACATCCTATTGTTATTGGGAACCGAAAGTAGGATATATATATATATGATCAATGATAAGAGGCTCCATGAAGACATTTTAGTTCCATCCATAAACCTTAAGATATTGAAAGCAAAGGTTATTTCAAAAATGTTTTAAAATATCCTTTTATAATGAAATATAAAGATTAAAAGAAGAAGACAGAAAGCACTGAATCAAATGTTGCTGAATTATTTTTGGATTAAAAGATTCTGTGGTTAGGATATAAGCAATAGTTACAAGTACAAAGTAATAAAATTAGTACTAATTGCCAGTACATCTCAGATACTATATTAGTAAACTGGCAGCAAAGTACATTTAAACCAATAGAGTAAAATCTATTACAGCAACGGAAAATAGCAGTCAGACTAAATTGATAATCAAGCCATACAGAAAACTTCCAGAAAATAAACTCAGAGAAACTTTAGGGAAACACAGTGGTTTATAGAGAATGTAGCAGGAATCTATAGAATGGTTTAAATGATAATATTTACCATTCAACACAATTATTTAAGGCTCCAAAAAGGTCAACAGACCCTTAATTAAAAATGAATCCCTGACATTACAATCATGCAAATTGTAATAACTATTTCTTTTTGGAGAACAATATTTCCTAAGAAAAATCTATCAGTTCCTTTCTTTCATGGAAGTAATTTTAGTTGTTCTAACTTATTATTTCCTTATTAATTCAACCCCAAATTTCTAGTCTTATAATATTTTTGTCAAAAACATTTGTGGAATATAATGAACTGATGAACAAAAATAGATACAGAGATAAAGAAGCATCAAACAGACTGTCAAAGGGAAGGCGAGGGGGCGGGGGGGCAGTGTAAGAGGTTAACCAAAGGATTTGTATGCATGCATATAAGCATAAGCAATAGACACAGACACTAGGGGGGTGAAGGCATGTGCTGAGGGGTGGGGGTGGATGGGGGGAGGTCAATGAGGGGAGAAGGAGACATATGTAATACTATATGTAATACTTTAAACAATTAAAAAATATATTTGGCCCCCAAAGTCAGCAAGAAAAACAAAACAAAAACATCTAAAGAACTAACAGTTGAACACACAAGTGGCCTCATAATATTGAAGAAAGTATTCAAATTGTTGGTTTTTTCAGTCCAATTTTTTCTTACCTTTGGTGTTAAGTCTGATACAACCATTCCTGAGAGAGAGAATGAGAATGCCAAGTGCAAGCCCAGACAAGAGCAAAATAGAGGAGGGGACTCTTTCTTCTTCTTTTTGATAAACCCGCATTATGAATTTTCTCCCTGGATTAAGGACTGCTGGCGGCCACAATTTCTCTGATACACACAATCAAAACACACATTTTTTTCGGTTTCCAGTTTCTCCAGGAGGTAGTTGTTCTGGAGAGAAGTCATTCACGTGGCATAATGCTCCATTACCCGTTTTTTTATTTTGTTATTAACACTATTATTCTAAGAAGTATAATTTCTATATATTCTAGGAAACAACTACAATGAATATACAGCATTAATAAACAGAAAATAAAGGCCAAGGCTTTTTCTATGTAAGAAAAAGTAAGCCAATTAAATAGATAGAAAGTATTATCTGTAATACTATCAGCAATAAAAAAATTCATTTAAAATTTTTAAAAATGAATAGATAGAAAGATATATGTACACAAGTTAATATAGAACAATTTAAGTTCAATAGAAGTTAAAATGACCTGTAGAAGCGATATTATTTTCATCTAGTTGATTCATCATTAATAGATACATGAATCACTAAGATGGACTAATACTGAGAAAGGTATAATTAAGTATTGTTTGGATAATCTCTGCAAATTTTTCCTCTAATGAATACTGCCCTGTCTGTTCCAAATTAAAAAAAAAAGCATCTAAAATTATAAGTATGTCTTATTTTAATTATGACTTTATTACAACAAATTCATTTCTTACCTATGATTTTAACATTAAGTGTTTGGTTTAGCAGGAAAAGTATATGCTAAGTCCACTTTTTCTAAACTGAGAACTTTAATAGTTAATACACTGGCACATGCACTTCAAAAACACCATTAATAAAGAAGAGAGTAGATATTATTCATGAAAATCTTTGTTCAGAAGTCCTTTAGTAATAAAGCTTTAATCCCTGCCAATCATCTTTTTTTAAGAAGAAGGAGCTGCATGTAATGCAAATCCAGTGATAACAATTTTCACCCAAACTACAAGCAACCAGCATGATTTTTCTATAAGGCTCCACTGATTCCTTCCACTGAGAGAGAATTGCATGTTTCCATTCATGGCAGATAAAAATTCAACTTTAACTTACATTTTGTGTAAGAATAATATACCGTTCTTTTGCAAACTTATAGAAAGCCATTACTCTATAGTTGTGAGCAATTTAGCTTTAAAAATTTACTACTGAAGGTTATATTTTATGCACAATGAGAACATTTTCTGTTGTCCAAGAGATTAATACTTTTCAGCTTAAGAATGGGGCTCTACCACTTATTCCCTTCTTGCCTACAAACTATAAATGACATAGAAATTTAGTTAAAATGTAATACTTGGGGAGGAATCTTACCAAACTCAGATTTGGAAAGAGGCTTCTTTTAGTAAGTTCAATACTGACTTGTGTATTTATTTCCTGTTTAATATCTTCTTCCTCATGTTGTAATTGATGATCATAAATTGACAATTTAATAGTTCTCCTTTCTTTTCTTATTTCCTCTTTCCATCCATCCTTTCTTCTCTCTCTTTCATTTACTCTACCCCTATTTCCATCATTCTCTACTTCTTTCCCTCTCTTTCTTCCTATCTTCTTTAATATAGTTTGTACTGTCTACATCTTTTTCTATAGCTATCGGTATGTACAGAAGGAAAATACAGAGCCAGTGATGTGGATTAAAGGTTTACAACTCATAAAAAGTGAAATGGTCCAGTTATACACCCAACAAAGATCCTGAAATGGGAACTGGCAAGGAAATACTAATCACCTGTAATTGTTAGTAATATAATGTTCTGTTATTACAAACTAGAGGCCTGGTGCATGAAATGCATGCATGGGTAGGGTCCCTAGGCCTGGCTGGTGATCAGGGCCAGCTGGGGCCAGCCTTCGTTCTGCGCCTCCTCCTGCTGGTCAGCGCATGTCATAGTGAGCAGTCGAACTTCCAGTCAGTCGAACTCCTGAGGGGACAATTTGCATATTAGCCTTTTATTATATAGGATGATTCCCTGAGCAATTTGATGGTTTTGCATTTAACTAGTTTAAGTAAGTTGGCCAGTCACTGATGAATGGAAGTGTTTGATAGTAAATCATGTGTGGTCCAAGGTATAAACTATGACTCAAATAGGAAAACAGATGTTAGGTTTGTTAAATAAAATAGTTTACCAACTCATCATTCCATTTCTATATGAACAAAATAGTATGTGGTTATAAAAATAAATTGTATTTTGAACTTCTTTCTTTACTAAAGTTTCACTTCTGAATAATTTTTATCTTGGATTGTTTCTTAAGAAGACTCGCATCATAAGAACCAAAGTTTGCCTGTGTTGCTATATGTACATGCTGAGTATGGCGTCATCATCTCATATATGTTTCTAAAAGTTAGCAGGTAATCACTTCAAATTAGAAACAGTTTCCCTTTAGCCACAAAACAATATATTCCATGACCCCCAGTGGATGCCTGAACCTGAGGATAGAATTAAACCGTACATATACTTCATTTTTCTCTATACATGCTTACCTATGAGAAAGTATAATTTACAAAGTAAGCAGAGTAAGAGATTATAGTAATGACTGAAAATAAAATAGAACAATTATAACCATACTAGAGGCCTGGTGCACAGATTTGTGCACTGGTGGGGTCCCTCAGCCTGGCCTGAGGGGATCAGGCCAAAACCGGCAGTCCAGCATCCCCTGAGGGTTCCTGGAGTGCGAGAGGGCACTCTGCAAAGTTGCTGTTGCTCTGTAGCTCCTGTGTTGGGCATCTGCCCCCTGATGGTCAGTGCTCATCATAGCTACTGGCCAGTCACTTAGGCTTTTATATATATAGATACTTTAATAAAAGTGATTTGATTGTGTTCTCTCTCTTCAAATATGTTACTGTACTGTAGTTACCCTACTTGTGATGTTGTGAGATGATACAATGCCTACATGATGAGATGAAGTGAGGTGAATGAATTTGGCACTGTGAAGTAGCCTTAGGCTACTATTGACCTTCTGATGATAAGGATTACTTGAACACAAGCACTGCAATATGGTAACTAAGATGGCTACTGAGGAACTAATGGAGGATAGTGTATAAAGCATGGATATGCTGAACAAAGGGATTATTTATGTTAAGGGTGGGACAGACCTGGACAGCTCAAGATTTTGTCATGCTGTCAGAATGATGCACAACTTAATTGAATTGTTGTTTTCTTCTGAGAATTTTAATTTAGTATTTTTGGATCATGGTTGAACTAGAGTATAAGTAAAACTGTGAAAAGGGAAACTGTAGATAAAGGGAGGTCTACTGCACAATTGTTAAGTAATCGGATCAATCTTATACACTTAGTATGAGGAAAGCCAGGATTGATGACCAAGAACATCTGATTCCAATGTCTATGTTCTTAAACCTTATGATTTAATTTTTTTTACCACATTGGGGAAGAGAGACAGAGACAGAAAGAGAAAAGAGGAGACCAAGAGGATAGACTTGGATTAAGAATGTAGGCTTTATCCTATAACACCTAAAAAAGCAGTTGTAGAGAAGATATTCATCAAAATGGTTAAATAATCATTTGAAAACGTACATGGTTCTATTTTTAACTGACTTTTATGAATGGCTTTGTGCTATCAATATCAATATCAACCTCATATGGCATCATGACTGTGAAATCACCAAGCTTAAAACATGGAACATTAACTGCCTTTAAGAGCTGTTAAATTCATTTGAACTCTGAAGTTTAATTCTTAATTACTTTTACCATTATAAATATAAAGCAGAAAAACAAAACCCCACTATATGCTCCTTTTTCCCTTTACTTCCTCAGGACATCTGCTCATATAGAAGGAGTCGCTGCCACGCCATGTCAATGCCATGCTGGCTGAAATTGCACTGCAGCTACAAATGTGCTGCAACTTTTCAGGACAATCAGCCTATTTTCCTGGACTGATTAAGGCAGATATCCACAAAATTTCCCCTAAAAGTCTAGATAGCAAGTATTTTAGCATTTGTGAGCTATAAAATTTGTTACCAATTTTGTCTCTGCTCAACTCTGCTGTTGTAGAAAAAAAAAAAAGTCAGAAATAAATGAGTGTTATGCTCCAATAAAACTTTATGAACACTGACTCTTTTTAAAAAACATATATTTTATCGATTTTTTACAGAGTGGAAGGGAGAGGGATAGAGATCTGGAAACATCAATCAGATGCCTCCTGCACACCCCATACTGGGGATGTGCCCGCAACCAAGGTACATGCCCTTGACCAGAATTGAACCTGGGACCCTTCAGTCCACAGGCCGATGCTCTATCCACTGAGCCAAACCAGTTAGGGCTGAATACTGGCTCTTGACTTTCATTACATCTGTATGTGTTCCAAAATGTCATTCTTATTTTAATTCACTCAACCATTTAAAAATGATTCTTAACTCATAGGTCATGCAAAAAATGGCAATGAGCTGGACTTGGCATTTCTAAGTCACAGACTTCCATAGGAGCCCAGTTGGAATGTGCCTACCGTACAGTCCAATATATCAAACTGTAAGGAATCCAGCATCAATGAGCCATAAGAGGAAGGAAGCAACAAAAAGGGACAGAAACAAAACAAGGGAGAAGGTGTCAAGTAAGAAAGGGTGTGCCAGAGGAAACTGATTATTTCATTCTCACATGGATGTTGCCCTCTTTCTCCCTCCCCTTCTCTCTCTCTAAAAAAAGAAATGAATTAAAAAAATGTTTAAGTGCTTAAAAGAAAAGGAAAGTGTTTCAATATCTTTGTGGGTCAAATTCAGAACTTAATTCTTGCATACACAGCAATTCCTTTCATCAGTGTGCTGAAAGGTGATCAGGCTCCATTCATACCACTGGAGAGACTCTATTACAATGTGAGATGCACTAAAAATGTGAATTCAGTTTTGTGAGTGATGCAGGATGAATATTCCCTTCCTTATACAAAGGCTGAAACTGTCTAGAGATGACAAAACAATTATCTAGAACTACCAAAACCCTCACTATTTCCTGGATATGCAAAATCAATTCAAACAGAAAATTTTAGGTAGTTTTGCAAATGCCTGAATTCATTCATTAAATGTCTATTATTAATGGTTTCACCATGTGTGGATGACCCTTTTCAAATATTAGTGTCATCTAACATTCACTCCAAATTATTAACTACAGTTGCCCATCTTTTCATCTACATAAATACGTCAGTGAACAACTCCTTTGGATGAAGAAAACCTTATACTATTTGCTAACTAGATGATTTCATACTTCATTTGGCTTAAGGCTATCTATGGAAACCTAATCAGCCTAGCATCCTCTTGCAAGGAATAAATATCAAAATTCCTAACAACTGGATTGGGCATTCATATTACCTCTTAATTCCCACAGGTGGGATCCCATAGTGATCAGCATGGCCTTGTAAAAGTGACTGCCTCATGGCAGTTATTAGTACTGTGATGTCTTAGTCCCCTGTGTCTTAGGGCAAAATCTTTTGTTTCTATCTATAAATAGTTCATAGTTTTCCCTTGAAAGGTAACAAAAAAGAGCTCACACTTTCAGGAAAATATGCAACTTCCTGAGTTGTGGCCTATATCCACATATTCTACTAGACTCACCTAAGATTTTACATTACTATCTCTTGATTTTTAAGGTTCTCTTTTATTTCCCAGAACTACCTCTGAGGCAGCCTAGTGACTCAGGGTGAGGCAGCATCTCCCTGGAACACATTTTGTGAAAACCTGCTGCAGTCCAGGACCTGGAGTAAGGACTTAGTGTGCAAAATTTAAAGAGCCACTCATTCTAGGGTCTTTCAGAGACTATGCGAGTGAGCCTTTCATTATATTTTGCACCATAGGCACTTCACTTTAAGAAGGCGCTCACTCTCAGAATTGTCCAGGAATACAATACTATTGGTACTTATATGACTCCTTAAAATGGCATCACAGGTACTGCAATTGCCTCACTCTGGTCCCAGCCCTGCCATGGTCATTCAAAAGGAGGAACATTAGACAACATTGTTCTAACTACATTTCTTGAGGGAACTATATGCTGTATCTTTTATATATTAAACCATAATGACACCAGTGTCTTGGAAACTTGTAGCCAGAATCTATAAACCCAATGTAAGATAAAATTTTAATACCCTGTAAGTACTAAATACATCTTTTTTGAATTATTAATAAAATGTAAGATGATTTCATGGGTGTTCTGTGACAGAAGATTGATTATATATATCCACAAAAATGAATATTGTTAACTATAAGATAAAGACCTATCTTTAATATCACTAGAGAGCACTGAAAATCTTTTGTGATATTAAATGATCAGTTCATGAAGGAAAGGAGGATCTTCAGATTTTAAATATAAGTAGGTGAATGTATTAAGTTTATCACATATGTTACAGGACATAACACATAAGTAAAGCATAATTATGCACATATAATTATGAATGTATGCACAGGCATAAATAAAAATGTGTTTGCACCTCAAATGGGCATATTATCTAGTATTTTGATGTAATCCTTTTATTGAATTTAATATATTTGGCAAAGTATAAGAGTGAGTCTAGTATATCCAGGGTATCCGCTAATGGGCAAACAATCCCTGGAATTCCATGTAGCTGCTGGCCACTGATGAGTAGATTCAATGCTTATGTTTTGTTCATTCTGTTTCAACCTCATGTCAGGGGAAAACTCACTTCAGAGTTCCAAAGCCTGTCATTACGCAAACAAAGTTTTCAAATACATGAGCACTTACATGTACAATCAAATATAGACATATCTCAATGAATAATAAATTTTATATGTGCTCTTAAATGGGTAATTTTGGTATTATTTTTTTAAATGATAAAGAACAAAATTTATTTCACAGAGAAGGGGTTGCTCTTAAAAAATAATGGTGGAAATTTAGTATGAATATGAGCAAAACATAAATAATCAAGGCACTTGCGTATTATGTTATACCCTTTAAAGACTTATAACCAGAATATGTTGATTCCTGATACACGATACACAATACATGTATCAAGAATGCCCTAAGAGAACTATTATACAAGGCAGATTACACTGAAACACGAAGCTTTTCCTAAAATGTACACTTTTTGTATCTTACAATTTCATAGGTTAACTAGAGGCCCAGTGCATGAAATCTGTGCACTGGTAGGGTCCCTAGCAGTTTCTGGCTGCTGGCCAGGGCCTCCCTCCCTTCCCCTGGCTGACCCTGCCCCCACCCCCTGGTCTAATGCCCTGAAGAACTCTGCTCCAGGGGACAATTTGCATACTGCACTTTTATTATATAGGATATTCTTAATTGGAAAAATAATAAATTTCTATGAAACTATATTATGAAACTCATTTTCAAATTCTACAAAAGACTTTTATAAAATTATGAAGTCAAATATTCACATAAAAAACACAAGTGATATACTGGAAGTGTTACATATTGGCAAATCTTAGCACTTTAAGAGTTAACGTGAGAGCAGAATCCCTTTGAGAGGATAGATAGGATAAAGTTCTGAAATCTGGAGGTAATATTTCAACCATCGAGTTTATTACATAGTTTCATCACTAAGCATAGTGTGTCCCACGGAACCACAGAAAATTATTATGGCTGTATGTAAAGATTGAGACTTCATCTCCTCCTAATAATTCCATAGTAAAATGAAGAAAATGTATCTTGGTATCTCCACAACACCTTTAATTTTTATGTTGAATGTCTTTTTTTATTACTCACCTAAGGAAAATATGAAGAGTTGTGAATATTTCCAAATTGGGAGATGATTCTCAGAATGCATATTAGAAACCAACCCCCACTTATTAAGTGGAAAGTGGTGTAAGAAGTCAGGGTGAGGAAAGCTACACTCCAAGGATACAGATGAAAAGGAATACACTAGTTATCTTCTTAGAAAATGGACATGTGAATCATTAATTTTCACTTTGTTTAATTGCCATTTCAATAAATATTGTGTGTAGATTTCTTGCTTGTAGCTTGTAAGGTACATATCCTCACAAAAACATGATCATATAGCACCCTAGTATTCCTTGAATTGCAAAATGCAATGTGTGCACAGAATCAATAGCTGGCAACACGATTTTAATCAGAAAAGTCCTAGGGTTTCAAGATGAGGAAGGACCCTGAGCAGAAATTCCCACACTAAATGAATTGTATATTCTAGAAATATTACAAGTTTCCTAAAACTGTTTCTAAAGTTCCATAGGTGGATGAGGGAAATTATTATATGTTTATTTCCACAAGCTCAAGAGAAACAAATTATATTTGATGTACTCTCATTTTCGGTATCATAACAATAGCAGAATGTAATCATATGGATTGCTGCATTATCTGACTGTCTCAGGCTGAACCGTTATTTTAAATGAAATAAACAATAATTTTTCCACACTCAGCAGTATTTTTCTAGTTCTTGCAACTCCCTTGGATTTCAAATACTTATAATTTTGCTAATTTCTCTCCTCCTCAATGAAATATATTGTCTAGTATTTGGTCCATAGCTTCTACCTAGATATCAATGTCCTTGGATTGATTAAAATAATTCACTGAAAGCATTTTAATTGAGTCCAGCCTATAGCATAAGAGCATCCTCAGAGTAGCACAAATATGCAAAAGTGAATTCACAATTCACTATGAATATTGTTTGTGCTCAGGTGAATGGTTTGCATGTAGCTGGTAAGTTTGGAATACCTTTCCATGCCTAACTTTTCTGCTGAACCTCAGAGGTATTACATAAAGTGAATGTTCCACAAAGCAATGAATCAGTCTAAGAAAACAGGACAATGCTTTCAGTGTAGTTGTAGGGATGAGACAACTATATAGACAAAGGTTTAGTGTAGCCACTGAAGGGAATAACTACCCATCAGAATAGTAGAAAGATGATTTAAAATGAAAACATCTGACCATACCACAGCTACAGAAAACATACAAATAAAACCTACTTACACGTAATCAAAGCCTTCTGAAAATACAGCTGCCATTAAATCTTTTCCAAGGAAGTCCCCCACTTGAGAGAAAACTGACTCTTAGCACTGGGCAGTATGAATTCACCCCTCCATGGAAGCTTTGAGCTAGTAAGGAGACTGCCCATTAGCCTCAGGATGAAAATGCCCAATAAAGCCTCCCACACTGAAGCTCAAAATCATTTTTGTTAAGCTGGTACATAAACTGTTACCCCTGGGTATTCTGGTGTATAAAATGGCTGCTCAGCAAGTTACTCACCATTGAGTATTCTCACATATGTGTGAATTAAAATGTTTCTCCTGATAATCATTTGTCAGTTAATTTGCAGATCCATGTCCTCTATGACCTAAGTTGTTAGAGAAAAAGTTTTTTCCCCTAAAACTATGCAAATAATCAAAGAGAATATCATTAATCTCAATATAAATAAATTATTATTATTAACATCATTTTTCCCTTCTTACAACTTAGTAAATTGAAGGTTAGAGAAACTGTTTGCCCAAGGTTATATGAGCTGGTACGTGGTAGAACCAGTATTCTGACACCAAAATGATCCTCTTCCCAATATCTACTACCTTATCCACAGAGTTTCTGATATGATTCTTAGTGACTTTATCATTTACAGTTTATCAGTGCTTTCCAAACTTTAACAACTTACAACACATATAGAAAATGATAATATATTGGTAATGCCCATCCCAAGGGAAATAAAAAATACCACTTGTGTATTGTGTGATATATGCTATATGTGATGACTGTGGCCAGCCTACCCAAAACCTGACCAAACCTCTGTCCCGGCATCACCTGTTTAACACAACATGTAACTCACCTATGAGATCAGCACACTACAAAGGAAGCACTGGACTAGATAATATTAAGAATCATAGAACACATATTTCAATTAATGGTGCTGGGGAACAGTGCTTAGAACTCAAGAAACTTCAACAAAGATAGAGCAAGCATTAAAACAAACAAACAAACAAAAAAATACACACATAGAAGCCATAAAAAAGAACCAGATTTGAAGAATAAAAACATCTGAAATGAAGAATACACTAGGAGAAATACACTAGTAGATTGGATGAAGCAGATAATTGAATCAGCGATTCAGTAGAAAAGGTAACAGCAAACAATCAGAGTAATTCAATAATAAAAAAGGGGGGGGTTTAAAAAATAAGGATAGTTTAAGCGACCTTTGGGACAACATGAAGAGTAAACACATCTGCATCATAGGGTTAACAGAAAGAGAAGAGAGAGAACAAGGGATCTAGAATCTATTTGAAGAAATACTGACCAAAAATTCCCATAACCTGGTGAAAGAAAAAGACACACAAGTCCATAAAATGCAGAGTCCCAGATAAAACGGAACAATGAGGCCCACACCAAGACACATCATAATTAAAATGGCAAGTATTGAAGACAAGAGAGATTCTTAAAAACCAAGAGAAAGACACTTAGTTACCTACAGGGAGTTTTTATAAATCTGTCAGCTCATTTCTCAACAGAAAAATTTCAGGCCAGAAGGGATTAGCATGAAATATTCAAAGTTTTAAAAAGCAAGAAACTGCAGACAAGACAACTGTACCCAGCAAGGCTATCACTTAAAATTGAAAGATAAATAAAAGAGCTTCCTAGACAAGAAAAATATAAAGAAGTCTGTTACCACCAAACCAGTATTTCAATGAATGTTAAAGGACCTGCTTGGAGGAGGAGGAGAAGGGGGAGGGAAAAAAGAGGGAGAGAGTCAAGTGAATCAAATGGCAATAGATGCATATATATAATAATCAATTTCAATGTAAATGCCTTAAAAGCTCCAATCAAAAGACATAGGGTATGTCCTGGACAATGTGTCTCAATTGATTGAGTGTTGTCCCATGCCCAAGAGGTTGCTGGTTCAATTACCGGTCAGGGCATATGCCCAGCTTTCGGGTTCAATCCCCAGTAAGGGGTATGAGGGAGGCAGTCAATTGGTGTTCCTCTCTCATCTATGTTTCTCTTTCTCTCCCTCTACCTTCCTCTCCCTTTCTAAAGATTCAATAAAATATATATATGTATATATTTTAAAAGATATAGGCCTGGCTGCTGGGGCTCAGTGATTGAGTATCCACCCATGAACTAGGAGGTCAAGGTTCGATTCCCCGTCAGGGCACCAGCCCAGGATGTGGGCTCATTCCCCAGAAGGCGGCATGCAAAGAGATAGCCAATTGATTATTCTCTCTCATCATTGATGTTTCTATCTGTATCTCCCTCTTCCTTCCTCTCTCTGAAATCAATAAAAAAAAGACATATAGTAGGTGAATAGGTAAAAACACACAACTAATATATATGCTATCTATAAGATATCACTTCAGAACGAAACATAGACTCAAAGTAAAGGAATGAAAAAAGGTATTTCATGTAAATGGAAAAGAAAAAACGCTGATTTGGTAATAGATATATATATGACAAAACAGACTTCAAAACAAAGGCTAGAGTCAGAAACAAAAAATACACTGCATAGTGATAAAGGGAACAACCCAACAAGAGAATATAATTCTTGTAAACATTTATGCACCCAACATGGAAGCACCTAAATATGTAAATCAAATCTTGATGGACATAAAGAGATAGGTAGATAATAACACAGTAATAGAAGGGGATTCTCACACCACATTGACATCTACAGATAGAACTTCCAGGCAGAAAATCATCAAGGAAACAGTTGCCTTAAGTGACAAACCATAATAGATGGATTGGATTGACATCTTAAGAGCATTTCACCCCAAAGCAGCAGATTATATATGCTTTTCAACTGCACATGGAACATTTTCTAGGATAGGCCATATTTAAGGCCAAAAAACAAGTCTCAATAAATTTAAGAATCCTGGAATCATATCAAACATCTTTGCTGACCACAATGGTATCAAACTAGAAATCAATCACAAGAAGAAAACTAAAAAACACAAGGACTTGGCTGTAAATAACATATTACTAAACGATGATTGGGTTAACAATGAGATCATGGAAGAAATAAAAAGTTACCTTGAAGCAAATGGAAATGAGAACACCATAACCCAAATCTATTAGACATAGCAAAAGCAGTCTTAATAGGGACATTTATAGCATTGCAGGCCTACTTCAAGAAGCAAGAAAAATCTCAAGTAACCAATCTAACCTTACACCTAAAAGAATTTGAAAATGAACAACAAAGCCCAGAGTGAGTAGAAGAAAGGAAAGAGTAAACATCAGAGCAGAAGTAAGTAAAATAGAATCTAAAAATAAACACAAAAGGTCATGAAACCAAGAACTGTTTCTTTGAAAAGATAAACAAGATCGACAAACCTTTAACCAAACTCATCCAGAAAAAAGAGAGAGGACCCAAATAAATACAATCAGAAATGAAATGGGGGAAGTAACAACTGACTCTGCAGAAATGCAAGGGATTGTAAGAAAATAGTATGCCAACTAATTGGACAATCTGCATAAAATGTATAAATTGGTAGAAACATTAAATCTTCCAAAACTGAATCAGGAAGAATCAGAAAATGAGAATATACAGATTACACATTTAAACACCAACAATGGATTATCAGAAAGGGAAACTAAGAAAACAATTCCATTCACAATTTCTTCAAAAAACAAAACAGAACAAAAACACAAACAAATCCTAGGAATAAATTTCGCCAAGGATGTAAAAGGCCTGCCTGTACTCAGAAAATTATATGACACTGAAGAAAGAAACTGAAGAAGATACAAATAAGTGGAAGTATATACCATGTTCATAAGTAGAAATAATTAACGTAATTAAAATGTTCATACAACCCAAAGCAATCTATAGATTCAGCACAATTGCTATCAAGATACTATAGTGTATCTCACAAAACTAGAAGAAATATTCTAAAAATTTATATGGAACCACAAAAAAACCTAATAGCCTCATCAATAATTTTTTAAATGTGTTTTTATTGATTTGAGAGAGAAAGAGAGAGAGAGAGAGAGAGAGAGAGAGATAGGTGGTCTCTGATACACATCACAACCAGGGATCAAACTCGTAACCTGGTAAATGTCTTGACCAGGAATTGGAGACCTTTTGGTGCATGAGACAATGCTCAACAAATTGAACCACACAGGCCAGAGCTAGCCTCAGCAATCCTAAAAAAGAAGAATAAATTTGGAGGAATCACTCTACCTGACATCAAAATTATACTACAAACCATAGTAAACAAAATAGCATGGTATTGGCATAAAAACAGAGATACAGCTCAAAGGACCAGAATAAAGAGCCCAGAAATAAACACACCTTCACGGTCAATTAATATTTGATAAAGTAGGCAAGGACAAACAATGGGGAAAAGATAGTCTATTCAATAAATGGTGCTGGGAAATTTGAACAAATATATGTAAAAACCAAAGCTAGATCACCTTCTTACACCATACACAAAAATAAATTCAAAATAGATTAAAGACTAAAATGTAAGACCCCAAACCAAAAAAATCCTAGAAAAAAATATAAGCAGTAAAATCTTGGAAATTTCTTGTAGCAATATTTTTTTCTGTTATATCTTCTCAGGCAAGGGAAACAAAAGAAGAAGTAAACAAAGGGGACTACATCAAACTAAAAAGTTTTTGCACAGCAAAGGAAATCCACAAAATGAAGACAACCACTGAATGGGAGAACAGATTCACCAATGATACATCTGATAAGGGGTGAATATATAAAAATTATAAAGGACTTATAATACTCAACACCAAAAAAGAAACAATCTAATTAAACAATGGATAAAGGTCCTGAATAGACACTTCTCCAAAGTGGACATACATATGCTAATAGACATATGAAAACCTGCTCAGGTCACTAAACATCAGAGAAATGTAAATTAAAACCACAATGAGATAGCCCTAGCTGGTTTGGCCCCATGGATAGAGCATTGGCCTGCAGGCTGAAAGGTCCCAGGTTTCATTCTGGTCAAGGGCACATGCTTGGGTTGCAGGCTCGATCCTCAGTAGGGGGTGCGCAGGAGGCAGCCGATCGATGATTCTCTCTCATCATTGATGTTTCTATCTCTCTCTCTCCCTTCCTCTCTGAAATCAATAAAAATAAAAAAAAAATTAAAACCACAATGAGATATCACCTACACTTGTCTGAATGGCTATCATCAATAAATCAACAAATAAGTGCTGGCAATGCTGTGGAGAAAAGGGAACCCTTGTGCACTCTTGGTGGGAATGCAGATTGTTGCAGCCACTGTGGAAAACAGTACAGTTTCCTTAGAAAATTAGAAATGGAACTGCCTTATGATCCAGTGATTCCACTTTTGAGAATATAGCCTAAGAAATCCAAAACAATAAGAAAGAAAAAAAAAAAAGGAAATCTTACCTTTTTGTGAAAGCATGGATGAACCTGAAGAGTAGCAGTAAGACCAAAACAGAAACAGATTTATACATACAGAAAACAGAATGGCAGTTGCTAGATGGGAGGGTGGTTGGGGGCTGGGTGAAAAAGGTGAAGGGATTAAGTAGAACAAACAAACAAAAACATAGATATAAACAACAGTATGGTGATTATCAGAGGGAAAGGAGGTTGTGGGGAGATAGTAGAGGGTAAAGGGGGGATAAATGGTGACAGGAGACTTGACTTTGGGTGGTAAACACACAATACAATATACAAATGATGCATTATAGAATTGTACACCAGAAACCTATATAATTTTTGTGCCAGGCGCACAAAAATTTGTGCACTCGGAGGGCAGGGGGGAGTGGGTATCCCTCAGCCCTGCCTGTGCCCTTTTGCAGTCCGGGAGCCCTCAGGGGATGTCCAACTGATGGCTTAAAACTGCTCCCTGCAAGGAGCAGGCCTAAGCTAAGGTCTGGCCTCCCTCTGCAGGAGGCGACCAAGCGGGCTGATCAGGGAATGGAGCCGGCCCTGCTCCCCAACTCCAATCACCTCTCTACCGCTGCTGGTCGCCATTGCCCCTTTCATTGTCCCCTCCTTCTGCCTGCTGGCATGCACCTTGGCTGGCCTGGCACCACCTGCTTGCTGGCCCCACCCCCTGCCAACCAGTCATTTCACTGTTCAGTCGATTTGCATATTATGCTTTTATTATATGGGATTTCACCCCAATAAACTCAAGAAAAATAAAAATAAAATGACAAAGTCCAGTTTTGTGGCAAAAAACAAACAAACAAATAAAACACACAAAAACACAAACACCGGAATAATCTCTTTTTAATATGTATATATTAAAAAGATGAGATTAGGATACCTGAGAAGAGAGGTGAAAAAAATTCAGGACCTATCCAGAATAAAGAGATATTGAAAAGACTTAGAATTTAAGTATGATAGAAAAGAAATCAGTCCTTGTAGTCTTCTCTTGCCTAGTATTATCTGGTGATTATAATTTTTAGTGCTAACTAAAGTATTTTCTCATGCATTTTCATATCTCCATCTGGATGTTTCAAAACCATGAAAAAAAGCCCAAACCAGATGTCTCCTGATTTATGATTCCTCCCTTCAAACATCTTTGCCTATTTCAGGGAATGGCACTACCATTTATCTGTCTACCTATATAGATCAGAACCTCAAGACCTTTGGATATCTACCTCTTTCTCAATCTCAATACTTAAACCATTAACATTTTTCTTAATTTTCCCTGCAGAATAGCCCTCCAAACCATGCAACTCTCCCCAAAAACAACTCCAGCAGCTAAAACATGGATGAGTGTTGTTTTTGTATTGTCTGGAAGCCTATGATGTTTTTTCCATCTTTATGTGGTTTTAAAATATCAAAAGACTTCTTATTATACCAGGACACATGAGCATTACATTAAATTCCAATACTGGTATTAATAAATCAGGTTTCATGGGGACACAGCCATGTTTCTTCACTTATATATCATCTATGACTGCTTTCTCACTACAATGAAAATGTTGAGTAGTTGTAATAGAGACTACATGTGCCATAAATCCTAAAATATTTACTATATAGCCTACACAGGAAAACCACCAACTTAAACTATCATATTTTCACATGAGCTAAATTCCTAGCCACCTAGAAAATGGTTTACAAACCTAGTCCACTCTAATCATCTCTCCTTCAATCAGCTAGATTCAGTTTTAAATATAAGTTTACTACTCTCTTAGAGCTTTGAAAGTCTTCTCACTGTTATCTATAACTAGAGGCCAAGTGCACAAAATTTGTGCACTGGGGGGAGTGTCCTTCAGTCAAGCTTGCATCCTCTCCAATCTGGGACCCCTTGGGGGATGTCCAACTACACCAGCAGTTGGACATCCCTCTCACAATCCA
The DNA here is from genome assembly GCA_026230045.1 of Corynorhinus townsendii. NCBI lineage: Eukaryota > Metazoa > Chordata > Mammalia > Chiroptera > Vespertilionidae > Corynorhinus > Corynorhinus townsendii. The sequence continues at coordinate 100,251,799 of JAPDVU010000002.1, forward strand.
GGACTGCTGGCTTCCAACTGCTCTCCTGCCTGCCTGCCTGATTGCCCCTAATCGCTTCTGCCTGCCAGTCTGATCACCACCTAACCACTCCCCTGACAGCCTGATCGATGCTTAACTGCGGCCCTGCCAGCCCGATTGCCCCCACTGCCCTCCCCTGCCAGCCTGGTTGCCCCCAACTGCCCTCCCCTGCAGGCCTGTCCCCCTCCCCCCCAGCTACCTTCCCCTGCTGGCCTGGTCACCACTAACTGCCCTCCCCTGCAGGCCTGCCCCCCCCCAACTTCCCTCCTTCCCCTGCAGGCCTGGTTGCCCCCAACTGCCCTTTCCTGCCAGCCTGGTCACCCCTAACTGCCCTCCCCTGCTGACCTGATCGCCCACAGCTGCCCTCCACTGCTGGCCATCTTGTGGTGGCCATCTTGTGACCACATGGGGGGGCCATATTATGCAAGGGTGTGATGGTCAATTTGCATATTGACTTTTTATTATATAGGATAATAAATGCATAATATGCTAATTAAACCAGATGTCCTTCTGGACATCCTTCCAGATGACCTTCCAGACAAAGCTGGGGCTGAGAGGGAAGCCAAGGTACCTGGTGCCAGAGGGAAACCAGTGCCGGCAGCAGGGAGAAGGAAGGCCTACTCTTGCATGAATTTCATGAATTGGGCCTCTAGTTTAGAATAAAGATCAAAAGGCCTGTTTGGGTCTCACTGAAAGACTTCCTTTGCAGCCTTGGTAGAGGTTCTTTCACTTCTTTGTCCCTGATGCTCCCACCTACATGGAAATCTACTTCCTTTCCTCGCCTGCTCTTTGCCCAAATTAATCCCATATAGGCTTTAGTTTTAGCTCAAATTTCATGCTCCAGGGAAATCTGACCTGACCCTCCCTCTTCAACACATTAGTTGGGCATTATCCTATGAAAGAAGGGTATCCTCCTCCTTTATGTACTTACTACAATTTACTATATATGTGTTAGATTATTTGACTAATGTTCTTCATTAAGCTATAAATTTGCTGAAGACAAGGAGTGTTTGTTTAGTTCATCCCTTGGGGCCTGACATTTTAGGTACTCAGTGAACATTTATAAAATGAATGAAAGAATGAACATTGACAAGATCCTAAATTTCTGTTTACCTCTACTCTCAACAATTACAAATAATTGGGTCAGTTACACTCATTTTAAAAGATGATTTTATGTGTAACATTTTAAAACTAATAACCTTTCCAATACTTCTTTCCTTTAAAGTAGCATTGGAAAAAAATGTATCTCAATGCTAAGAGAATACTATTTGTTGTTTATCTGAAATTCAAAATTACCTGGGCATCCAGCATTTACTCTGGCAGTCCTATTTTAAAGAGGTCTCTAGTGAAAAATAATCCTAATTTGGCTATTGATGTTTCCACTATGCATGAAACAGATTATAAAATTATCAGAAGAATGTGCCTGATAGAAATGAATGGATACAGATTTTAAATTAATGCTTTCCTATGGAATTTAAATGGTCATCATTTTAGAAGTAACAATGTTACCAGAATTAGAAAAACAAATCCACTAACAGCCTAATTTAGTCAGAAAAAATATAAGCCAAGCAGCATGAAGATAAAAATATATATTTTTATTATGTTTTTTAATCCTCACTCAAGTACATGTTTCTCATTGATTTTAGAGAGAAAGGAAGAGAGGGAGAGAGAGAGGGAGAGGGAGAGGGAGAGAAAGAGGGAGAGAGAGAGAGAGAGAGAGAGAGAGAGAGAGAGAGAGAGAGAGAGAGAGAGAGAGAAACATCAATGAGGGAGAAAAACACTGATTGGTTGCCTCCCATAGGTGCCCCAACTGGGGATGTGCCATGACCTGGAATTAAACCTGAAATCCTAGGGTGCACAGATGACACTAACCCAGTGGTCGCAAGCCGCAGTTTGCTGCTCATTAGTTTGCCGACCACTGGACTAGACTAAATGTTACTGTGTAGTTGGAAGCTGTGAGAATCCTAGGGTGCACAGATGACACTAACCCAGTGGTTGCGAGCCGCAGTTTGCTGCTCATTAGTTTGCCGACCACTGGACTAGACTAAATGTTACTGTGTAGTTGGAAGCTGTGAGGATTAGGCAATTGTGGCATATTGTGTGCAAAGAGGTAAAGGGTAGTAACCAACTTAACCACACCAGCCAAGACCAACCAGATAAAAAATATTTTAGCCACTATCTCTGAGTCCCTATAAAAATCTTTTGGATCCTTCCAAAAATATAAAAGGTGGCAAAATAAAAGTGCAAAGAATTAAGGTGAGAAGTAAAGATGGGAGACAGATAAAGCAACAAGTTAGGGAAGGAGGTCCTGAAGCTCAGTGATTATAAACATCACTTAGCATGTATTTTTAGTAAGAATGAAAGCTAATAGCAGATCACGGGTCTGAGTTTTCTGTCTATTACTTAAAAACACACACACAAAAGACTCCTAGTATTCTCAATGCTTATTATATAAGCTTGCACTAAATTTATCTCAAAAGAATCTACTGATAAAATACAGACATTTGTCATAATCTGTATAAGCCCAAGGCAACATATTTAGCCTTTAATGATAACACATTCTGACAAAGTCCATTGATTTAAATTACCTAGATGGATATGTTTTTACCTACTTAATACCTCCCTCTCCACCCTTCATCTAAAAAATTTCAAAATATGTGATCAATAAATTTTTGTTTTACCCAAATTACTATTCTGCAGGTGTCAAATTTATGGCTATTTAAGTGTAAAATGAATACTTCTAGGTCTTCTAAATTTTGATAGCGTTTAGTTACTTTCTATTTATTGCAAATTAGTATATTTGCAACTGGAATATCTGATCCACTTCCCCTTCACCAACACCCCATTCCCTACAGTTGATGACTAAGGAAGAGTTGGTTTGGCCATTGGATTCTAGTGAATATTAACTAAGCCCTCAGATAGCCTAGCACTGCTACGAATGCAACAATTTCTACACTTAGCAACTACCTATGTTCTGATTTCTGAATAAAGGACGGAATTAGGAAAGCTGTATTTAAACCATTTTATTTTTCTGCGTAGTTTATAGTACTCTTTTCCATATTCTCAGCTCTGATAGGCAATCCATGACACAGGTGAGCTCTCACAAGTAATGGTATGCTTTGGCAATCCTTGATTTCTTTTTATTTTTTTTAAATATATTTTATTGATTTTTTACAGAGAGGAAGGGAGAGGGATAGAGAGCTAGAAACATCGATGAGAGAGAAACATCAATCAGCTGCCTCTTGCACACTCCCCACTGGGTATGTGCCCGCAACCAAGGTACATGCCCTTGACCAGAATTGAACCTGGGACCCTTGAGTCCACAGGCCGACACTCTATCCACTGAGCCAAACCGGGCAGGGCACCAATCCTTGATTTCTAAAGGCTCACTGAACAGAGATGACTGCAAAGTCCTCTGAAAAGGCACACTTGAGGTCTCTAAATCAACACCAGTAAATTATGTTTTTCTGAAAGAGATGCTTTCTGCCAGAAAGGACAAACACAGGGATTCATCTGTTTTCTACATTTTATTGTTATGCTAGAAGGTTCTTCAATAATCTTTCTATTTTGAATTTCACTTGATCACACTCCAACCAGTGTGTAATAGTTCCCAGCCCTCTACGCTGACACAAAAATGCATTTTCTCTTATGTTCACAGCCCTGCCTACCTGCCTGCCTAGGCAGATTTTCCCAGGTGCTTCAGCTTTTGCAGTTCAATGAACTTGACCCTGAGTAGAGAATAAAATCCAGTTGTCTTCTTGTTTCTTTAGCATATTTTCTCAAAAACATTTGATTTCTATTTAGATATTTGTATATTGCTTTCCCACGGAAGATGGAGCAGGAAGTCAGGGTGAGAAAGACCACTAAATGAGGAAAACAATTTGTTTCCATAAGTCTTTCAGCTAGAGAAGAAAACAAACAAGAAATAAATAAAAACAAATGGAACAACTAAATAAAAAGAAACACAAAACATAGTCAGCAACAGTTTTTCCTGCAATGATTTTGCATGTCTTGTGAGCTTACTGTAAGAATTTACTTCACAAAAAAGTTATTTATGAAGTTAAGTTGTTTGACTTGAATACTATAGTATAAGCTATTGTGAACAAGGAATATGAAGGACAGGAATACAGTTTTTTTTCATTAGGGTGAAATGTTAAAGCTCCCCTTTTCTAAAGAGATTATTATCTAGACGTAAATTTTCAGTATATAATAAATTCTAATTATTTAAATTGTGTTCAATTCAGATTTAAAGCATAGCATATATAGACTCATGTGGATATATACCCTTAATTACTTATATTTTAACATTATTTTAATCTTTTTAATGATGCTTTCTATGAAGACCAATTATGAAACCTGAGACTTATAAATATTGCCTTATTTTCTTTTCATGTTGCTGTGGGTTGAATTGTACCTTAAATCTAAGTACTTCAAAATGTGACCTTCTATGGAAATAGGTTTGTAGCAGAGGTAGTTAGTGTGATGAGGTCATACTGGAGTAGGGTGGGCTTTTAATCTAATATGGTCAGTGTCATAAACAGATTTGAAGATACAAGGAAAGATTGCCAGGTGAAGATGGAAGCCGAGATGGTACACAGCTGTGAACCAAGGACCCCAGCATTGAAATCTGCCACCAGAAGCTAGAAAGGGGCAAGGAAGGATTCTACCCAGAAGTCTTAGAGGAAGCATAGCTATGCTAAAACTTTGATTTCAGTCTTCTAGACTCCAGAATTTCTTAAGAAAATGAATTTCTATTTTAAACCAACCATTTTGTTGCACTTTGTTATGACAGCCTTTGAAAACAAATACTCCTGTTCACTCTTCAAAATTTCCAGTGAGGATAAAACCTGAAATGGGATCTTTTTGAAAATACAGTTTCTAATGCTTGAACTAGAATTTCGAAAGTGGAACTATAAGTATTTTATACCTCCCAGAAGTTTAATTCAATGGTGATTTTCTTTTCATAAGGAAAGGTAGTTTTTAGCTTAGACCTCCTCTCTACTTTCTCTTGTTTTCCATGTTCCTATCTCATCTCATAATAGCTCATCTGATTTAGAGCAAGCACCAGCCTTCTCCACATTTCCTCAGCCAAGAGAAAAATTGCATTTGGTACTAGTACATGGAGGTTAAGAATCGGGGCTGTGGAAAGAATCAGAATACTGTGGGTTAAAATCTTGGTTCCATTTCTTGATTACTGGGTGATCATAAATAAGTTTCTTAACCAATCTAGGTCTGTTTCTACATATGTGATTCATAGATCTGTGAGTATTTAAATAATAAAATACACATGAGACATTTGCAAAGTGTTTAGTATACAGTATACCTCAATAAATGTGATTTATGGTTTGTATTGATAGTGTAAGAGGAATCACAATGGTATTGTTACAGTGGGGATTAGTTATTAACAAAAGAAAGGGAACAAATGAAACCAGCCTGATTAAGTAGGAAGAGGCAGCTTTATAGTCATCCTGGGGAGTCAGCCTCCCAGGATTATGATTAGAGAAAGGGAGATATGGCACAGGGGGAAGCCCTTTTACTAAGCACACATGCAGTTGATGTCAAATGACTAAGGAGAACTATTAGGTAGGAGCCAAAATGGAGACCAAAAGGGGAACAGACTACCCTAGGAAAATATGGGGAAAGGACTGAATAGGATAAGATCATAAAACTCCAGGATATCCAGGAAAGGCATGAGATAAGGGAGGGTACTAAGATAGCTGGGAAAAAAAAAAAAAAAAAAAACAGGAAAGAGATTGGGTAGCTTGAAAGAAAGCTTGCTCTTTCCCCAAACCCAAGGAAGGCCATCTTCAGGTGGCAGCCACATGGCCAGAGCAGTGGACATTCAGGTAGGGGAATAAGGCTGGGAGAAGTCCAGTAACTTTCCCAAGGTCACACACCTAAGAATTGTGATGCCAGCCAGGAGTAGAGATTGAGCTGCACAACTGGAGCCTTTGGTGCCAGGGGTGATGGCACTGCAGCTCTGGGCCCTGGTCCTCCGAGGCTTGGTAGGCACAGGCTAGGACCTGTGATAGACTTCTGCACCAAGACAGAACTGAACTACATGCTCATGGATGAGACATTAGGTGTGGTGTGTCTGGGGGCAGACTGACAATGCTGACCAGCTTTTGCTGCTAAACCAACCAAGGAAGCACCTCACTGAGCATGGAATGCTCTGTGCATCTATACTTTGTGCGTCCATTCTTCTATCAGGCTGTACTTTTGCACACTGATAAGGCTTGCCTCTATTGCCCAAATCTTCCTTCTGGAGTGTCCCTGAAATGCTTTTCACACCACACCGCAGAATCTATTCGCAGACTGGTCCTCCTCCATAATAGTATCACCCTATTCCACACTGCACATGTCTCTCCTCACCTCCACTTTTCACCTATGACTTTATCATATTTCCTCAAAATAATTCCTAATTTCTTTAGTCCATATCTAAGCAAAATTTAAAGACAATATGGCATTTATACATGTATATGTATAACTATTATTAAACCAGAAAAGAGAAGGAAATCCTGCCATTTGCAACAATTAAAGGGCATTATGTTAAGTGGAATAAGTCAGACAGAGAAAGACAAATATGATCCCACTTACATGCAAAATCTAAAAAAAACACAACAAAACAAAACAACCAAAATTATACAGAATTTAGATTGGTGGCTATCACCAGTAAGGGTGAGCAAAATGGATGAATATGGTTAAAAGGTACACACTTCCAGTTACAAAATATATAGGTCCTGTAATGCACAGTATGGTGACTTCAGGTAATATTGTATTGTGTTTGTGAAAGTTGCTAAATGAGTAGATCTTAAAAGTTCTCATTACAAATAACAAATTTTGTCGGTCTGTATGGTTATGTATGTTTATAAGATTTATTGTGGTGAGAATTGCACAAGACATATAAATATTGAATCATTATGTTGCATACCTAAAACTAACATCAAGTTATATGTGAACTTTATCTCAATTAAGAAATAACAAACAAAAAAATCATCTTTGTCTTTTTTTTTGGATTTTTTCTCTCTCTTTATTGATTAAGGTATTACATATGTGTCCTTATCCCCCCATTCCAGATAAATATCACATGATCTCACTCATTTGTGGAAGATAATGAACAACATAAACTGATGAACAAAAACAGATCCAGAGACAGAGAAGCATCACTCAGACCACCTTGTCTTTAATAGTGAAGACTTTTAAACATTCAGAAAATAGAGAATGATGTAACAAGTCACCACATTTATTGCATCCAGACTTAGCAAACATTAAATATAAGGTCATATATTCTTTATGTTTATCAAGAAATGAAATATAGAGACAAAGCTTCAACTATAACCTTCTCTTCCAGAATTAATCACACACTTGAGATCAAATGCTATTGTTTCTTGCAAATTATAACACTTTATTAATATGCATTTTCCCAAAATATTATATAAAATTATTTATGTTAAATATTCATAAGTAGTATTCATAAGTAGTATCCTATGAGACTGCTTGACTTTTCTCATTCAACACGTTTTTGTGATTTTTTGTCTACATTGATACATGCCTCTAGTTTATGTTAGCAGTTTAAAGAATCCCATTGTATGATTATTATAATTGTTTATGTATTTCTTCTCTGTTAATATCCAGTAAATGAGAACAAACATATATCTGAAATTCTACAATTTCACTTTCAGATAAATGTCTGAGACAAATTCTTGATGCATATTTGCAAGTGTAAATAAATGAGAATAATAAATGCAACAGTGTTTGCAAGAGCATTATTTTAAATCTTGAAAATAGTCAAGCACTACATATGAAGAAAGAGGTGGGAGATTTTTTTAATAATCGTACCCAATTCCACATCTTCTGTGGAACTGAACTGCTATTAACAGTTTGGTGTGCATATATTTGTTCGTCTTCATATTCTCTCCCCTCTTTCTCTCTGTCTCTCTTTCTGTCTCTCTCACTGTCTGTGTCTCCCTCCTTTCCTTTTTCTATCTATCTATATTTCTCTCATACACACAATTGCAAAAATTTCGTTAGTAAGCTATCAATAGAAAAATGTTGAACAAACTGTTTTGCAAGTTCTTCATTTAACATAGAATTTCCATGACACCATAGAGATTTAGCCCCTTCTTTTTAATGGCTGCATAATATTTTATTGTACCAATGAGCAAAAATTTACAAATGTATTTCCCTATTGATGAAAAAGACGACTTATGTCCCTATACAGAAGTGTTACTATATAATGGGGTTCCAAATGTAGAATTGCTGAATCAAAAAGAAATGAGAAAAAAACATCTTTTTATATGTATATTGGACACTATTTTTTAGTAATTTATTTTTCTGCGTTGACCATTTTTTTGGTGGGGTTGTTTGCTTCAGAGATTGATAGCTACTCTTTATATATATATACACAAGAGGCTTGGTTGCACAAATTCATGCACAGGTGGGGTCTGGCTGGTCCACCCTGTAAGGGGCCCATTGGGCTGGGCCAGCCTGGGAGAGGGACCACAGGCAGTTGGCTGGCCAGGCTGGTCAGGGCCGGGTGGGCAATTGAGGCCCAGATCAGGCTGGTTGGCTACCACAGTGCGCATCATAGCCACCAGTTGTTCTGGTCATTCCGCCATTCCGGTCACTGGGCTTTTATATATATAGATATATCATGCATATCAATACTTAGTTATACATGCTATAAAAGTTTCTGACAGCCAAAACTGGTTTGGCTCAGTGGATAGAGCGTCGGCCTGCGGACTCAAGGGTCCCGGGTTCGATTCCAGTCAAGGACATGTACCTTAGTTGCGGGCACATCCCCAGTAGGGGGTGTGCAGGAGGCAGCTGATTGATGTTTCTCTCTCATCGATGTTTCTAGCTCTCTATCCCTCTTCCTTCCTTTCTGTAAAAAAATCAATAAAATATTAAAAAAAAAGTTTCTGACAGGCATTAGTTTTAAAACTTTGTGTCTTTTAACTTATACAAATTTCAAATTTTTATATTGAAAATTTTCCCTAAGTTTTGTTATTTTTTCTTATGCTTAAGAAGTTATTTTTCATCCTAAGATATCCTATATAATAAAAGGCTAATTACATAGCAAATCAAATAGAATGACCGGTTGCTATGATGCACACTGACCTCTAGGGGGCAGACACTCAATGCAGGACCTGCCCCCTGGAGGTCAGTGTGCTCCCACAGGGGGAGTGCTGCTCAGCCAGAAGCCAGGCTCATGGCTGGTGAGCGCAGCAGTGTGACGGGAGCCTCTCCCACCTCCATGGCAGATGGATATCCCCCGAGAGCTCCTGGACTGCAAGAGGGTGCAGGCTGGGCTGAAGGACTCCCCTGAGTGCATAAATTTTGTGCACCAGGCCACTAGTATTACATAGGTCACCAAAGAATTATTTTAGTACTTTCTTTGTTTTTTACATTTAAATTTTTAACTTACCTATTTTTTTCAAAGTAGATTATTCTCCTTCCTATTCATATATAAATCACTAGATCTCTTGTCAGTTCAACCTTCAAAATATTTTCCAAATCAACCATTTCTCAAGGCCTCTACTGCTGCTGCCATCCATGAAAGCCATCTTCCCTTTTGCCTAACTTGCTACAATTACCTCTTAACAACCATGATACTATGATTCTCATCATAGCAGTTTTTTCCATAAAATATAAAGCAGTTTGTATTACCTCTATGCTCAAAGCCCTCAATATATGCAACAGTATGAATGAATAGCAAGTGAAGAAGTCAGACTTTACAGGCTACATATGGTATGACCTCATTTAAAATATATTCTGAAAATGATAAAACTATAGGGACAGAAATCACAGTCAAGGGTGCCAGGAAGTAGGAGTAGGAGAAAGGGATGGCTCCAAAGAGACATGATGAAATTTTCATTTGATGATGAAGATGATTACATAATTCTATGTGCTTATCAAAACTCATAGAAATACATATCATATAAGTTGTAACTAGTGGCCTGGTGCATGGATTTGTGCACATTGAAAGGAAACTAACTAGAAGAAATATTTTAATATCGCTATTTGCCCTCTCTCTATAATAGAAGTGTCAACCAAATTCACAATCCACAATGACACATCAAAACACACGGTGATTGCCACCAGTAAGAGCTTCATATGTATTGCACATGAGCAAGTCAACTTAATCTTTTATATATATGCTAGAGGCCTGGTGCATGAGATTCACGCATGGGAGGGGGGTGTCCCTCAGCCTGGCCTGCACCCTCTCTAATCTGGGACCCCTTGGGGGATGTCTGACTGCTGGTTTAGGCCCCATGGAACTGGCAGTCAGACATCCCTCTCATAATCTGGGACTACTGGCTCCTAACTGCTCATCTGCCTGCCAGCCTGATCCCCCTAATTGCTCTCCCCGCCAGCCTGATCCCCCTAACTTCCCTCCCCTGCCAGTCTGATCACTCCTAACTGCCTCTGCCTTGGTCCCACCACCATAGCTTTGTCCAGAAGGATGTCTGGTCTAATTAGCATATTACCCTTTTATTAGTATAGATAGAAGCCTGGTGCATGGGTGGGGTACTACTGGTTTGCCCTGAAGGGGATCCCAGATCAGGATGAGGGTCCCCTTGTTGCATGGGGCAGGCCTAGGCGAAGGGGCCCAGGGCAGTTTGGAGGCTGGCCACACCCCCATTGGGGTGGGGTTCCCCCAAAGGGGGTGTGGCCGGCCTGGGCAAGGGCCTGGGGGCAGTTTGCAGGCTGGCCAAGCCCTTGGCTTTGTCTGGAAGGACATCTGGAAGGTCTCCGGAAGGTCTTCTGGTCTACTTAGCATATTACTCTTTTATTAGTATAGATAGAATAAACTTGCTTAATTAGACCTGCTTTTTGATATAGCTAAACTTTTTCCAGCTCAGTGAAGCATCCTAACTACTCTTTCAGGTTATTGTCAGCAACACAGCAGTAAATAGCAACACAAAACAGATGATTATTGTAGATCACACAGGGAGAACAAAGGGTAAAATATTTAACTGCAGCAGTGTTTGAATATATTCTGCGCAGTGACAAAACCTGAAGTCATTTTAAAGTTTTTACTTTTACCACCATTTCTTACTTCTTTTCAGTTGGGTCAAGTTTCTAAACTTTCTAAATCTTTGTTTTCTAGCTAATGAAAAGAAAATAGGATTCTACTGAGTCTCCTATCTACCTACTCCAGGACTTCTGTGAGGATCAAATGAGATGAGGCACAGGAAAACGCTTCAAAGATATTTGGTTAAAGGGTGAAATGTTTGCACCTGGCTTTAAAGCAAGTAGTGTTCCTGGGTAGAAGAAACTGCAAGGAGGCTAATCATCACTAGGGAGAGGAAGCCAGGCGTTGTTATATGACGTTATTACCCGGCGCCCACAGCAACTGTTTCCAGGCTGGACTGGGCTGTGGGCTACATTTTGCACCATGGGGTCTTGGCAGCATTGGCTGAGATTTGTTGGGGCATTGCTCCATGGTGGTGGAGAGACCTGTGTCCCACTTGGGAGAAGCTGAGTGTTGCTTTGTGGGTGCCAGTTCTGCAGTGCCATTTCTCTGTAAATGGCCAGTGCACATCATGGCAGCTCTTGCATTGAGTGTCTGCCCCCCTGATGTTCAGTACACATCATAGCGGCTGGTCGGATGGTTGGAGGGACACTTAGCATATTAGTCTTTTATATATAGACTAGAGGCCCGATGCATGAAATTTTGTGCAAAAGTAGGCCTTCTTTCCCCTGGCTGCCAGCACCGGCTCCCCTCTGGCACCTGGGACCTGGGCTTCCCTCCTCTGGATGCAAGCAGGCACCTGGGACCTGGGTGGTTTCCCTCTGGTTGCCGTCAGGCCCCCAGGACCTGGGTGGCTTCCCTGTGGCCGCTGGTAGGCACCTGGGACCCGTACTTTGCTGTGGTCCAAGCTTCGTCCAGGAAGGACATCGGAATGACATCCAGAAGGATGTCTGGTCCTAATTAGCATATTACCCTTTTATTATTATAGATAATACTACTGAAAAAACCCAGTGTCCATCAGTAATAAAATTCCTAAATAAATGTGGCTTAGCCAGAAAAGGGAACCCAATACAATAATGAAAAGTATTGAAACTGCATCTCTATGCAATAGTATAACTGAATTTCACAAACAATGTTGAGCAAAGAAGCCAACCACGAAGGCATGCACACTGTATGATTTCATTCATAGAAAGTAAAAACACAGCTAATGTATAATCTATGGAGGTAGAAGTCAAGAAGGTGGTACCTTTGAGGAGAAAGGAGATAGTAATGTTTGGGAAGGGGCATGAGAGAGGCTTCTGGAGTGTGGTCAATGTTCTATTTCTTGGTTTGTGTTATGGTTAGAAATATGTCCTTTTTTGGGTATGTGCTATGTTTCTCAATAAAAATGTTGGCTTAAAAATCCTCACAGAACTATACAACAAAAAGAATGAATTTTACCATATATAAAGTATATCAAAGTAAACTTGACTAGACAAGGAACCCTCTGGTGATCCTCTATTTTAATTAGAATAAAATATAACTTCTCATGATCCATATATATAAAAGGCTAATATGCAGTTTCCCCTTGGGAGTTCTACTAAGAGACCAGAAGTTTAATTGCTTGCTATGATGTGTGCTATCCACCAGGGGGCGGTGCAAAATGAAGGAAGGCTCTGGCTGGCAGCCAGAAGGAAGGCCTCAGTTGGCCCTGAGCACCAGCCAGGCCTAGGGATCCTACCCATGCACGAATTTCATGCACTGGGCCTCTGGTAGTTTATAAGGCTCTGGCTGAAATCAAGCCTGTCTGCTTCTCAACTTCATTTTCCACACCTTCCTTTTAACACATTCTGACCCAAGCATACACAGCATTTTACTCTCTTGGAATCATGCCAAGCTTGTTCCCTTTTAAAGACATTAAACATGCTTTTTTCAATGAAGAAATACCTTTCTTTGTGATTATACATGTTAAAATTGCTAGCTTCTAAAAAAATACCTCTGTTGAAGCATTGGCCCAAAGGATTCTGATTCAAATAACACCCTCATTCAACACTAAGAAACTCCCTGGAGATATGGCTATTTTAAGTGACAACCAAGTTCCTCCTCTAAGACCAGGCCTTTGGTTTCTCAGATGCATCGTGGTCTCACTCAGATTGTAAAGGTTGTTAGCTTATTTATACTCTGCCTTTTTCTAAAGAGGATTTTAGATGGTTTACAAATCCAACAGAACTAAGTAGATGAATGCATTTTGGAGAAGGAAAATTAACACAGAAAAATAAGAAAAGCCCTGTCGTGAGACCAGAACAAAAAAAGCAGTGATATTCTCTATTAGTGCCCTTAATTTCTCTAGTCCCCAGTATAAACGGGAAAACAATCATTTTTGTAACCCTCAGTGTCCGTGAGATAAATAACCACTTGCTCAGGAAAAAGAAAACGATTCTTGGTACTGACCCTGAAGATATATTTCTCCTGGGGGTTCTCCCAAGGTATCCACTGGGCAATGCTGAGAATAACATCTTCAAAAAAATTCTTACAGTAAATAAAGTAATGAGTTTCTCAGGGCTGTTTCTTCTAATGATCCTCAATGTGGCCCAAGGGCATAATTCCAAAATACAACACAGTAAAAACAATTCAGGCATGAAGTTTCAGGAGAGACACAGTATAACAGATAGGAATGCAATTCATCTACACATTTTTCTATGTTTACAGTTTAATCTAAGAAGAGATTTCAGATTATCTAGAGTAATGTGTTCCAATGTATGGTCTTAGAATCTGTTAACTGTTATGGAATTTTTTAAAAGCTTGCATGATAAATTATTCTAGACATAAAATAATTACTTTGAAGCTTACTAAAGAATTTGATGCCAACCACTTTCTCTAATTTTGCTTCAATGCTGGCAATCCTTTTCTTTTTGTTTGTTTGTTTTTTTTGTTAATCCTTACGCAAGGATATTTTCCCAATGATTTTCTTAGAGTGGAAGAGAGAGGGAAAAACAGAGAGAACATTGATTGGTTGCCTCCTGCAGGGCCCAGGCCAGGGAGGAGCTGGCACCAAAGTATGTGCCCTTGGTGATCAGAATCAAACCTGGGACCCTTTGGTCCATAGGAGGACAGTCTATACACTGAGCCAAACTGGGTAGGGCACCAATCCTTTTAAAAATTAAGTGTATTGGGGTAACATTGGTAGATAAATTACATTATATAAATTTCAGTTGTAAACTTTATAATACACATCTATATATCCCATTGTTTGCTCACCACCCAAAGTGTTGTCTCCTTCTGTTACTGTCATTATTACCTAGTTATTAATATCAATAACTAGTGTCCTGGTGCATGGATCTGTGCACCTTAAAAGGAAATTAATTAGAAGAAATATTTTAATATTGCTATTCACCCTTTCTCTATAATAGAAGTGTCAGAGATTAAATAAAATTAGTAAAATGTTTATGAAAATTATATATAATTTGATTAATAAATAAACAATAACAACATTATATAAGAACAGCAAAGACATTATATAAAAACAACATTGATAAAATAATGACTGATAAATAGATTAAACTTATTCTAATATCTCTCCGTATACCACATTAAGAGAAAAAACAGCCCTAATCAGTTTGGCTCAGTGGATAAAGCATAGGCCTGTGGACTGAAGGGTCTCAGGCTCAATTCTGGTCAAAGGCATGTACCTTGGTTGCGGGCACATCCCCAGTAAGGGGTGTGTGGGAGGCAGCTTATTGAAGTTTCTCTTTCATTAATGTTTCTATCCATCCCTCTCCCTTCCTCTGTAAAAAATCAATACACACACACAAACACACACACATGCACGTACACACACACACACTAGAGGCCTGGTGCACGAAATTCATGCACGGGGGTTGGAGGGTGGGTGTCCCTCAGCCCAGCCTGCACACTCTCCAATCTGGGACCCCTTAAGGGATGTCCGGCTGCCCGTTTAGGCCTGATCCCGGTAGGATCAGGCCTAAACGGGCAGCCGGACATCCCTTTCACAGTCCAGGACTGCTGGCTCCCAACTGCTCGCCTGCCTGCCTTCCTGATTACCCCTAACCGCTTCTGCCTGCCAGCCTGATCACACCTAACCACTCCCCTGCCAGCCTGATTGATGCCTAACTGCTTCCCTGCCAGCCTGTTTGCCCCTAACTGCCCTCCCCTGCAGGCCTGGTCATTCCTTACTGCCCTCCCCTGTAGGCCTGGTCATTCCTTACTGCCCTCCCCTGCAGAACTGGTCCCCCCCCAACTTCCCTTCCCTGCAGGCTCGGTCACCCCCAACTTCCCTCTTCTGCCGGTCTGGTCACCCCTAACTGTTCTCCCCTGAAGGCTTGATTGCTCCCTACTGCCCTCCCTTGCAGGCCTGAACGCCCACAAGTGCCCTACCTTGCTGGCCATCTTGTGGTGGCCATCTTGTGTCCACATGGGGGCAGCCATCTTGTGTTTTGGAGTGATGGTCAGTTTGCATATTACTCTTTTATTAGATAGGATAGAGGCCTGGTGCACGGGTAGGAGCTGGCTGGTTTGCCCTGAAGGGTGTCCCGGACCAGGGTGGGGGTTCCCTTGGGGCATGGGCTGCCTGGGCATGGGGCCTGTGGTGGTTTGCAAGCCAGCTACGCCCCCCAGTTACCCAAGCAGAGGCCCTGGGATCTGGGATTTATTTATCTTCTATAATTGAAACTTTGTAGCCTTGAGTGGAGGCCTGGGCCCACCAGGCTGTGAGGAAAGCTTGGCTTCCTCCATTACCGGGGAAACCCAAGCCTCCTGCTCACTCCTGGCCACAGCCATTTTGGTTGAGTTAATTTGTATACTTGCTCCCGATTGGCTGTTGGGCATGCCTTGTGGGTATAGCAGAGTGGTGTGGTTAATTTGCATATTACTCTTTTATTAGATAGGATATATATATATATATATATATATATATATATATATAGAGAGAGAGAGAGAGAGAGAGAGAGAGAGAGAGAGAGTAAAAACACTTTCAGAGGGCTTGACTAATTTCCCTTTTGAAGTATTTGCAATTTTAACATCACACGCTCTTCAAACTTGAGAGAAAGCAACATATAACTGACCATGTCTAAAAATTGGTTCATTTAGGAATATTCCTATTCTGTCTAGTGTTTGTCTTTGTGATTTATTAATAGTTATTACAAATGCTGGTATCACAAGAAACTGTTTTCGAATTAATGTAAATGGGAGCCCAGTATCAGAAGAGACAAATCAACAAAACAACCAAATTCATGATCAATAATGACAGATCAAAACACACATGTGCAATTGGTGCCCGTGAGAGCTTTATATGCATTGCACATGTGCAAGTCAACATTTATTTTTAATCTAGAGGCCTGGTGCAAGAATTCATGCACTGGTGGAGTCCAGCCAGCCACCCTTGATGGGAGCCATTGGGGGCGGGCCAGCTGGTGTGGGAGGCCAACTGGGGGTGACGCCAGCCTGGGTGAGAGGCTGGGGAGGTTTGCTGGCCAGCCCCACCCCCAATTGAGGTGGGGGTGTCCGCTGGAGTTCAGGGCCAGCTGGGGAGAGGGGCTGCGGGTGTTCTAGTCATTCTGCCACTAGGTCGATTTGCAAATTACCCTTTTATTATATAGGATTGCCAGTGCACATCATATGTACCAGCCAGTTGGTCAGTCGGATGTATATATGGTTGTCACTTAGTTTTTTATATATACCAGTGGCACAGTGCACAGATTCATGCACATTGAAAGGAAATTAATTAGAAGAAAGATCCATGTGGTAATTACATTACTGCAAAAAGATACATATCAAAACAGTATATATAAGATAGTATTATAAAATTAAAATATGCATGCGATTGGCACCAGCGAGAGCTTTATATGTATCATGCAAACTTTGTCAACATTTATTTTTAAATTGCCAGTGCACGTCATATGTACTGGACAGCCAGTTGGTCAGATGGTCGAATAAATTATGATGCGGTTCACATTGAATGTCAACAAAAACAAGCAAATTCATGATTGACAATGACAGGTCAAAACACACGAGTGCAATTGGCACCAGCGAGAGCTTTATATGTATCATGCATGCTTGAGTCAACCTTTATTTTTAAATTGCCAATGCACATCATATGTACTGGCCGGTCAGCTGGTCAGATGGTTGGATGGATGGGCAGTCGGTCACTTAGCCTTTTATATATATAAATAGATAGGAAGAGAGCAAAGAGGATGCTAGACATTATAAGCATAGTCATCTAGACAGCCTCACTAGGAACCTGCCACTTCACATGCCCTAGAGAACCACCAGTCCATCCCTGCAGATCACTAGAGAAAGGGATCAAACAAAGGAGGAAATGAACAATTGTGCAGTGAAGTTGGGATGCTGTAGGGAAGTCCCTTGTCTATCAGTCTAGCCTCGGGAACAATGGATTGACTGGGGTGGACCCCAACATAAACCCACAAACATCTGGGAATACTTAATCCCCAAAGAGTGTTCTTGCTCTTTTTCTGCTCTTGGTCTCTGGTGCTCTTGCTCCATGACCTGCACTTCATTCTTTCACTCTCTTTCTCTCCTTAGCCATGTGGCCTTAGAAGCTGCATGGCCCATGGCTATGCAGACCCCACACACAATGGACTCCAGATGGGGATATAAGTTAAGCTAGCCAGGTACTGGACTGGACTGTGCTTTAATATGGAGCACATATCTGGGCAGTGGCCTTAATTCCAGCCCTGCTGAATTGGACTTTTTTCATGATGGGACCAAGGGAAATAAGACATTGGAAACTTAGGTGCTTAATTCCATGCAAATAAAGACCACTTATCCTCCCATGTGAGTCTCAGGAAATTAACTTCTTTGTGAGATAGCAAGAACTCCACTTCCTCTGCTAGCAGATGGGACACAGAGGGCACCCCATCAGTAACACTTCCATCACCAAATATTTTACTCCTTTGCCCTCTTCATACTCACCCACATCAAACAAAAGAGGATTTGAACAGAAGTGTACCATACTTTTTCTGGTTCTTGACTGTGTCCAGAAATACGGTCTCTTCCCATCAAGCTTTACCTAAAATGAGGACTTGCGATAAAGCCACATTCTCTGAGTCAGTAGTCATTGTCCAAGCATTTCTGTCATTAACAGAATCCCAAAAGTGTCTGTGTCCCACATTTCAGAACTGTATCAGCTTGTCAAAGGAATTTCTTAGAGAGGAGACTGCAAAGCTACAATATGCACTTGAGCCTGGAGTTCACAAAAATGATTTTAGAAGATAGTCTTTTTATTTTAAATAAAAATAAACATTAATAATGATCAGTGAAAAAACCTGAACCAATAAGAATTTTTTCCCTTCATCACAGAATTCAAAGGAGAAGTTCTGAAAAGAATTCAGTTGGTAGCCTATAAACAAGGAGGTTTAATCAAATGTAAGTAAGGTAATACCCAAAAGAATAACAGATATGTTGAGAAAAACACAATTTATTTTATTTATAAGGATTTGTGATGGACCATATGCAATGAACACTCTAAATTCAGATGCTCTGCATCCTCATTCCCTGACCTCCCAATGTAGCCATCTTGTCATGGAAAGAAATTACTTACCACAGCCAATATCTACCAGCATACTACAATCAACTCAACAAAATGACTTCATCCCCACTGATAACTTCTTGGTTGCCACACTGAGCTACTGATGTTAAACCCACAAAAAATAAGGTAAGGATAAAAGGCAATATGTTGTCCATTAAAAAAAAAGAAGTTTTAAATTTTTCTATATTATTTAATCCATATCATAATTTTCTTCAGTTTAAAAAATAATGTCCTATTTCCTTAAAGGCTTACTAAATGAATGAACAAAGCATTGTATAGCCTTGTAATTTCTACCATCAGGATGTCATTCACTTTAGATTCTGGGGGAAAATAGCATTGTTTCCTATAATTGATGTTTTTCATTTTGATGACATAGCTGTGCATAGACCCAAAATGTCAAACAGCCCATTTGAGAATAACTTCTACAATACAGAACGATGCAAAAATTATAATGAAGCCCTTGTCATTACCCCTGACTCAAGAAGTTTGACAATATGTCTATAATCATGCTTGTCCATAGGTTCAGATCAATACTTTAAAAAGCCTAGATCTTTCATTAAGAAGCCTGGTTGTATTTTGGCCTTAGTTTAAAACAAGATCCTCTAAAAACAAGTGTGAAATGCTGATATCTGCAATTTTTGCTGCTGGAGACCACAGATTATGTTGTGCTCTTTACTTATAATATGGACATAACATATCCTTCCTTATTCAATCTTAACAACATTAGTCTAATAAGGAAAAATGGTTAATTATTAGAGTGATCCTCCTTTTTTACTTGCAGTTAAATGCAACCTTCCTGATGCCTAATGTATTCCACCTCCTTGTATTTCAAACACAGATGGCTCTACAACTTTGTTGAGGAAAGTATCCATGATGACTAGTGAAGTGCCTTAATATTCTCAACTACATTCATCCTCAATTCACCCCACCCTTATTCTCTCCAGCCTTAGTTCCTGGGCCTACATATAACCTTTCTTCTTCACAACATTAATCCCTTCACCTGCTATCATAGTTCATTCCATGCCCCCTCCATCACAGTCATGTCATTTTTCCTCCTCACTTTCCACCACTCATTTTTTCACTTTTGTGATCACTGAATGGTGCCTCAACTTTAATGAGAAATTTTTAGCTCTAAGACTAAAATTCAGGTGTTCTTACTGAATCACAATGCCAGTATGTTTTGATATGTTTATGCTGCTCTTTGTTCCCTAAAATTAATTATTTATTCTAGATCTGACTATGGTATAATAGAAATGTGAAGCTATCACAATAAGCTTCCCTAAGATTTATCTTGTACAATAAAATAAATTAAAAAGGCAAGTAAGGAGCATAACAAACAAATAAGAGAAAGGGAACTTTTTTGTTAAAAATAATATCTTTTGCCTGAATGTTTTGTTAGCTACTATTTAATATTTTAATGGGAAAAACTAAAGCTTAACTTATTGAAACATATAAAAGTGTATAAATGTAATCATTAAAAACATTGTGTGGCCAATGGTGCTGGTAAATTGAAAATCGACAAGTGTGAGTTTAGCTTAAACCTGACCAAGAAACCTGGCTCTCTCGTGTTAGAAACACAGAAAGACAGAATTTTTAATTGGACCTTTCTGTGTCCAATTTCCTGCAGCTCTTCCTCCCCACTCCATTTTGCAGGTAACCTTAGCCACAAGTTGTCCCTCCCTACCCTTTTGATAAACATCCAAATTACCAAAACAATGGCTGCTAAATATTCAAGAGGAATTCTTCCCTCTTTAGGGAACTAGAGAGAACTCTTTCATTTCTTAGTCCTGAAGTAGCTGAATTGCACCTGACACTTTCTGCTAAAGGCCTACAAAAAAGGCCATCCTCCTTCTCGAATTAGGACCCTCTTTCAGAGTCTTTCCTTGCCCAGCATTTCAAGCAGAGATTGGCTAATAAATCTCTGGTTGATTTTTTTTTCACAGCTGAGAGGTTAACAGCAACTCCAATCAGGGTAAGACAACTGAGATGTGAAATCAAACTCTGATTTTTAAAAAACTGCTTAGAATATAATTGACAGATAAATCAGAATGTGTGTATTAGAAGATTCAGCATGTTTTTCTCCCAAAAGCAAAGTTCACAGAAATCAAACCATAATCAAAATGTCAGACTTTTAACTTTCAATAAGTAATAGTTAACACTGATACAAGTTTGCAGGGAGCACATTTTGCCAGGGTCTTTCTTCTATAGGAGGGCAGAGCAACATGGAAAATCAATTATTAATCATAAGGTTGTCTGGGAATTATGGAATCATTTTGTGGATATAAAAATGAGTTAGTGAGATGAATCAATGTTCTTTGGCATCAGCTAAGAGAGTCTGACTCATCCACGGACACAGAGGTCCAGAATTATAGTTCACTGACTGAATGAAGCTCCCTCCCCTTGGATACATTTTACTAACATTTGCTTTTAAGTATCCTTTTGAAGTGCTTCTGAGTCTGACTTTTCTTATTAAAACTTTATTTCTTTAGAGATGTTAAGCCGTTTAATCAAGAAGGGTCCCTTTGGTTTAAAAGCAATTCTAGTTCTTTAAGATAACTAATTCATTATATGTTGATTTCATAGTGTAACTCTCAGAAGACAATCTTATTTCTTTATTTCCAGGTTCTTGTGGGACAC
Organism: Corynorhinus townsendii; assembly: GCA_026230045.1. Taxonomy (NCBI): domain Eukaryota; kingdom Metazoa; phylum Chordata; class Mammalia; order Chiroptera; family Vespertilionidae; genus Corynorhinus; species Corynorhinus townsendii. Next base: position 100,272,975 of record JAPDVU010000002.1, read on the forward strand.
TGTACTGTAGCTCCCAAGAACAGAAAACACTATATTTTTAGCACCTATTGTAGTGGGAAGAAAACCAGGTTAGGAGTCAAGAGAGTTAAGTCATGTTTTAATCTCTGACACTTAACTAGTTTTGTGACCTTGGGCAAGACATGTAATTGCTTTCATTTGGGAAAAAAAATAAGACCTGTTCTATCTACCTCAAATGGTTGTAGCCAGCACAAAAGTATACTACATATTAATGGAATTTCATATCTAATCTTTTCTTCCACACAGTTAAGCATTTACTGGCTACCTTCTATATTACAAGCTTTGCTCTATGCACTGCAGAAGAAGGAGAAGGAGGAGGAAGAAGAGGAGGAGAGGAGGAGGAGAGGAAGGGGAGGAGGAGGAGAAGAAGAAGGACAAGGAGAAGAAGTAGAAGACGGAGAAGGAGTAGGAGGAGGAGAAGGAGAAGGAGAAGGAGAAGGGGAAGGGGAAGGGGAAGGGGAAGAGGAAGAGGAAGATGAAAAGGAAGAAGAAGAAGGAGGAGGAGAAGGAGGAGGAGGGGGAGGGGGAGGAGAAGGAGGAAGGGGAGGAGGAGGAGGAGAAGGACAAGGAGAAGAAGAAGGAGGAGAAGGACAAGGAGGAGAAGGAGGAAGGGGAGGAGGAGGAGGAGGGGGAGGAGGAGGAGGAGGAGGAGAAGGAGGAGGGAGGAGACAGGAAAAAGGAACAGGAAATGTCAAGTGGGGATGGGGCAACTTCAATTTAGAGGAGTAACACTGGAAGGTCTCCATGAGAAGAAGCTGTTTGAAGAAAGATTTGGTGAAAAGGGGAGCTGGCCAAATGGATATCCATTGGATAGCTAATGAGGCAGAGCCATTAGCTAGTGCATAGGCTCTTAGGTAAAAGCCAGAATCACTGCATGAAAAATTAAGAAATTGTGTGATGACTTGGCCAGGGAAAAACTATTAGGAGAGAGGTCAGAGCTGTGGTGGGTGCTGATGCTAATGTGAGAATATACCAAATAAAGGCAAGGGCAGAATAGAGAGACTTGTCAGGAGGATTTTGCCATAATTCATGTGAGAGTGGTTGCTTGACCTTGGGAAGTGGCAAAGGAGATGAATATAGTCTAGATGTATTCTGGAAATAAAAAATACAAGATTTCACCATGGGTTGGATAAGAAATTAGAGAAATATATGAAAGGTTAATAAAAAATCTTGAGCCTAAGTAGAAAATTGTAAATAGAACAGGTTTTAGCAAGGGAAATAGAAATACAGTTGACTCTTAAACAACACAGAGTTGAACTGCAGGAGCCCACTTATATGTAGATGTCTTTCAATAAATATTGTAAATGTGTTCTCTTCCTTATGATTTTTTTATAACATTTTCTTTCCCCTAGCTTACTTCATTGTAAGAATGCAGTAAATAATAGATATAACATATAAAATACATGTTAACAGACTGTTTATATTATGAGTGAGGTTTTAGGTGAACAATAGGCTATTTCTAATTAAGTTTTGTGGGAATCAAAATTATATGCAGCCTTTTTTATTGATTTCAGAGAGGAAGGGAGAGAGAAAGAAGTATCAATGATGAGAGAATCATTGATTGGCTGTCTCCAGCATGCTCCACACTGGGGATTTAGCCCATAACCTGGGCATGTGCCCTGACCAGGAATCAAACTATGACCTCCTGGTTCATAGGTCTACACTGAACCACTGAGCCTCTTCAGCCAGGCTATAGGCAAATTTTTGTCTGCACAGATGGATTGATACCTATAACCCTTGTTTTGGTTATGAGTCAACTGTATTAGGAGTTCAGTTTGAAACATGTTAATTTTGAGATTCCTGTTGGACATTCAAATGAATTATTGAGTTGATAGTTTGGAAGTTCAGGGAAGAAGTCTAGGTTTCAGCAATAATTTTGGTGCTTATCAGCACAGAGAGTGGGTAGTTAAGCCATTAGAATTGTTGAGGTCATTTAGGAAGTACATTTTGATAGAATATGAGGAGATCCAAGGACATGAGCAAGTTCACTACAAAATATAGGGATTAGGCAAGAAGGTGGAACCAGTATATGTATCAAAGAAGGCACAGCTGGGCAGACAGGAGAGAAACAATATAAGAATGATTTCCTGGAAGCCATCAAGAAAGTGTGTGTATCAGAGATGCAGGAGGAATCATTTGGATCAAATATAGATTATGGGTCTATAAAGGTAAATACTTAGACATGGCCATGAGACTAGTAATGTAGAAGTCACCATGGTATTTTGAGTTGCAAGACTAGAGAAGAAATGCTTGATTTTAGAGTGGGTTTAAGAAAACTTTAGAAATAAATTTCAGACAGAAGGACAGATAAGGAGAGACAATGGGAAATTGATACAGCAGAGATTCTTTTGAGTGTGTGTGTGTTTTAAATAAGAAAAATAATCATAATCATGTGCTGATAGGAACAATTTTGCTATAACAATGTTTTTAAGAACAAAGAAGGGGAATTGTGTTTGTTTTCTTATTAATAAAAGTTCTGAAATATAAAATACTTATATTGCAATTGCTGCAGTTTGTGTCTATTGCTCTTTTTTTAATATATATTTTTATTGTAATAGTATTACATATATCTCCTACTTTCCTTTCCTGTACCCCCCTCCTTCCAGACCCTATTCATCCCCTATCCCAGGTCTTCACTACCTTATTGCCAGAGTCCATGGGCTATTCATATCTATCTAATAAAGAGGGAATATGCACATTGACCATCCCACCATAACAAGATGGCTGTGCCCACAGCAGAAGCAGGGATTCTGTAACACAAGATGGCTGTGCCCACAGCAGAGGCAGGGATCCCATAACACAAGATGGCTGCACCGACAGTGGAGGCCAAGTTCCTATAACGAGCCTTAACAAGCAATCAGCAGAGACCTGAGACTGCATGGCACTGGGCCAGGGCAGGGGACCTGAGGCCGCGCCCCCACCTGGTGGGGCTTGACAGGGGAACTCAGGCCATATCCCCCACCCTGGCACCAGGCTATGGGATCTGAGGTCATGCCCCCCACCAGGTGGGGCTTGATGGAGACCTCAAGGTGCACCCGCCAGCCCAGGCCTAGGGACCTCAGGCTGTTTCCCCCACCCCAGCACCAGGCCAGGTGACCTGAAGCCACACACCCCCACCTGGTGGGGCTTGATGAGGGTGGGGCCCGGCCATGTCTGGGTCTTAAGTGATTTTGAGGCATACGTGGGAGGGCGGGGACTTGACTCTGATTCCTGCGGCACGCCCCAGATTCTGACAGGAAGAAGATTTTCATATACATTTTATTAACTTTCTTTCATCTCTGACACTTCTATTATAGAGAAAGGGCAAAAGCAATATTAAAATATTCCCTCTAATTAATTCCCTTTTAATGTGCATGAATTTCGTGCACCAGGTCACTAGTAAGTATATAACTTCTTTGGTTTATATCTTCTTGTCCTCCCAACATCACCTCGAGGTATGTCATTCTGTTCCATGCTTCCATGCTTCAGGTCTTATTTTATTGGTCAATTCATTTTGTTTATTAGCTTCCACAAATAAGTGAGATCAAATGATATTTGTCTTTCTCAGTTTGGCTTATTTTACTTAGTATATTTTCCAGGTCCATTCACACTGTCCCATAAGGTAAGATAGTCCTCTTTTTTACAGCTGCATAGTGTAAATGTCCACAGTGTAAATGTCCCACAGCTATTTTTATCAATTCATCTACTGATGGGCACTTGGGCTGTTTTCAAATCTTAGCTATTGCAAATAATGCTACTAGGAACATAGGGGTGCATATATTCTTTCTGACTGGTGTTTGGGGTTTTTAGGATATATTCCAAGAAGTGGGATTGCTGGATCAAATGGAAGTTCCATTTATAATTTTTTGAGAAAATTCCATACTGTTTTCCATAGTGGCTGCACCAGTCTGCATCCCCACCAGCAGTGTACTAGGGTTCCCTTTTCTCCACATCCTCACCAGCACTTGTTGTTTGTTGATTTTTTAATTATAGCCATTCTGACAGGTGTAGTTTTAATGTGCGTTTCTCTGATAATTAGTGATTTTGAGCATTTTTTCATATGTCTGTTGGCCATTTGTATATCTTCTTTGGAGAAATGTCTATTCAGGTCTTCTGCCTATGTCTGTTTTTCTTGACAGGCCATAAGATAAGTTCAATATGAAATTTAAGGTTGTAAGATGCACTTGAAATTAAGGCAATCTTTTCATGGATTTTCTCTCCAAATCTTCTTTGACTCTTTCTGTTGCTGAGGATTCAACTGAAATGTAACTTTTCCTGAGTGGATCACTCAACTTGTATCACTCAAAGCTTCTAACCAACTAACAATGCTGTACTAGACAAAATTCTAAGGGTAGCCCTTAAAGATTTCATCCTACTGGCTAATCAATTGGGCAGTGCTGTGGAGGAACTGAATTTTATTATCTACCAAGAACCTGAATGATTTACAATGTAGATTCATCCCTAGAGCCTCCAAAAAGAAATGAAGTCTTGCCAGTACCTTGATTTCAGCCATGTGAAACCAGAGAAGAGAACCCCCTGAGCCTAGACTTCTGACCTCCAGAACTGTGAAATAATAAATAGATGTTTTAAGTCACTAAGTTTGTGTTAATTTGTTATGCAGCTATAGTTTCCAAATGCTGCTCACTGGCATTTAAAAATAGCAGATGTTGTAAAAGTGAAATAAAAGGTAATGAAACCAGATCCAAGAAGTAACTTGAATTTTCATTCCATTATTAGAACAATTGAAGGAATAATCACAATCATGTCTATAATTATAGTACAAAGCTAAATGAACATTTACCTTAAAATTATGACTTGCATTTGTTGTAAAAGAGGTTTCACTTTGACCTATAAATGGTTAAAATATGTTGAGCAATACACCCTAAATATATCAAATGAAAGCTAAAATTTAAAGAAGATAATTAATTGTTTAGTCATGTAAAATACTCCTAAACACAAAAGTATTCATGTTTGGTTGAAAGCCCTGTAAGACTGGTGGTTTTGATGCAATGACACAGAAAATGATGTGATTGGTACTAAAATTAGCACAATAATAATGAGGCACATTAATATAAGACAACCAAAGAACAAACCAATAATATGTGCATTTTCAGGGTGTACCAAGTTAGCTACTATAGAACCACATAATTAACCTTTAACCTACATTAACAGGCAAATAATGTGTCTAACATTTTAACTTAACAGAACAAATTTACTGTTAACTGATCGAAAAGATTATTACAGTAATGAATTGATGAGTACACTGGAAAATAATTACCATCAATTACATTGGACAAAGTATTGATAATTTATTCTTGGCATACATTTGTACCTTTCTATTTACAAAGTTACTTAATGCCATTATTCCAATAAATAAAACTAATTTAAGTTCCTGATCAGAAGAAAGACATGATTATATTACTCTAGAGGCCAATATGGATATTGCAGTTCAAAGATAATCATGTCAGTTACAGATTGAAAACCACAAATTAAGTAGGACTTTTTTTTTTTGGGGGGGGGTGGGAGGGAGTCAATTTTGTGAGTACAATATCAAGATTATTTGTTTAAGTAGTAAAACTACTTTCTCCTTATGTTAGTTAGCCTCCAAGATGGCCACCAATTATCTTTGTATCTTGGTATTCATATCCTTATATATCACCTCCCAAATTAAATCTGCTGACCTAAATGACCAATAGATAAGATAGAAGTGAGGATATGTGACTTCAATGCTAACTTATAAATGACATGGTTGTTTCCACTTTATTTTGGATTACCTCAGGTGAAGCCAGATGCAATGTTGTGAGGAATGGCCTATGAAGAGGCCCCCAAGGGAAAAACTGAGGCCTCCTGTCAATAGCCAGATCAATTTGCCAGTCACGTGAGTAAACCACTTTGGACACTGATCCTTCACCCAGCCAAGCCAATTTAGATGACCACAGCCCTGAATGATATCTTGAGTAAAACCTTATAATTTTTTAAATCCTCACCTAAGGATATGCTTTACTCAGTTTAGAGAGAGGGGATGAGAGAAAGAGAGAGATAGAGAGAGAAACATTCATGTATGAAACATAGATTAGTTACCTCCTGTACATGCCCCCACCGGGTGTGTGCCCTGACCCTGACCAGGAATCAAACCTATAACCTTTCTGTGCATGGAACAACACTCCAACCAACTAAGCCACAAACCCAGGACCTCACAAACATTTTTTTTGTCTGTTTGCTTGTTTGGCCGAGTGGGGGGAGGGGGGGACGGTTCTCAAGTTAAAACCCCAAATTGGTGATCCATATAAACTGTTAAGGACAATGAATATTTGATTATCGATGTTTGCCTCTAAGCTTGGGGTTATTTGTCAAGATGTAATCAATAACAAATGCATCCCCACTCAAGAATAGATGATCATAATTTCTTCATATTAGTTTAGTGAGTAAGAAGTAATATTAAACAGAATATTATTTTAATGGAAACATTTTCAAATGTACATGAAATTAGACAGCATTATATAAGGGATTCTTAGCACTCACCTTTAGCACTCATTCAATTTCTTTCTGGTCTAGTACCACCTCTCCTCAGACACACCCACTAATCTTGTCTCTTTTATTCCCCTCTTTTTCTTTTGTATTTTTTAATACATTTTTATTGATTTCAGAGAGGAAGGGAGAGGGAGATAGAACTATCAGTGATGAGAGAGAATCATTGATTGGCTGCATCCTGCATGCCCCCCAATGGGGATCAAGCCTACAACCTAGGTATGTGCTCTTGATGGGAATCGAACCTGGGACCTTTCAGTCTGCAGGCCAATGCTCTATCCAGTGAGCCAAACCAGCTAGGGCTCTTTTGTATTTTAAAGCAAGGCCCACATGTCATATTATTTTTAAGAAAGAACATTTTTGATACATGAAGAAACAGTTATGTTTTCTTGGATCTTTACATGGCTGACTCTGTCTTGTCATTCCAATGTTAAGTCAACCATTCACTTTCTCAATGTGCTCTGAGAAGCACCTCTCTGACCAGTCTGGGAGAATCATTATATCCCTCTATCACAGTCATTTTTATATTCTTTGCATTCACACCTCTGGGTCACTTATACACTTAACTGTTCCATTTCCCTCAAGAACAGATTTTATTCTTGTTTGTCACCCCACACAAAACTACATAACCCGGAACATGAAAACCTAGTAGAAGCTCAATAAAAAAATAACTTAGGACAATTTCACGGTCCTCTTCTTGTTCAGCACATTGGTTTGCAGACTCTGTTAATGCTCTTATTTACTCATATGTTTGCTTTGTATTTGCTATCCTCTTTGCCTGGGGTCTACTTTTCTCTTCAACTGCAAACTCATCCTCATGATCAGATGTTATTACCATTAAAAATATCAATTTACCAAGGATTCTAGGCACTGTTTTATTTTTATTTTGATAGCCAATTATGATAAGCACTAAAGTGTTGCTTCTAAAACATCTTTCTTGCCAACTATGAGCTCCTAAATAGCAGAGCATTGCCAGGCTATTCTTAAATCCCATGTCCCTTGGTTGGTACCCCTCCTGCAGATGGTTGGCACTTTATGTAATAGTAAATATGTAAACCAGCGGACTCATGAATGATGAATAAAATCAGAATTCAATCTGTTATATGTTTTTTAAGATGATAAAATAACAACATCCTTTAACATTTAAAACACATTTTGTAATTCACTAGGTTTGATATGAGCATATGATGCAGATTTTAAAATACTACAACTGGTGGATGAGATACACACAGCCAAGGAATACAGATAAACATCTCTTATAGCTTCATGTGAAAAGAAAATGCCAGTCTTCCCTCTTGCTAACATAAGTCAAATTGTGTCAAAGGCACTTGTTATGGACTGAATTGTATTCCTTCCAAATCCATTTGTTGAAGCAATAACCCCCAATATGACTGCATCTGGATATAAGGTCTTTAAGGAGTTAATCTAAAATAAGGTCATGGGGGGAGTCCTCCTCGAATAGGGCTGCATGAGGACACAGGGAGAAGGTGCCATCTGCAAACTATAAAGAGGGCTGTCACCAGACTCCGACCCTGATCTCAGACTTCCAGCCTCCAGAATTGTGAGACAATAAATTTCTGTTGTTTAGCCCACCCAGTCTAAGGTAATTGTTATGGCAGTCTGAGCAGACTAACACAGTACCCGCTGTCTGAGGAACACAATGCTGGGCTTTCTGGAACAGATATGTGATAAAGTGCCCCAACATAAAGTCACTTACCAAGAAGGATACAATGACTACATAATAAGAATAAAGTGTGTTTGGGGTGGGTGTCAACAATTATGATCCAACAAAAGGGCCAAACGTTCAATCAGGAAGAAACATTCATCATGAGTGTGACTCCATTAGAAGCATTAGAGGCAGCAAATGGAGAGTCCAAGAGTGTCCTGGTGCCCCTTCAGGTGCAGCAAAGAGGAATTCAGGTGCAATAATACAGAAGACACGATCAAACAGGCACATAAACTCACTCTCACACATGTAACTCTCCAGTTACAAAGATATAATTCCCTCTAAAACTTACGCAATATTTTATTTTTTAAATCAACTCTAAAAACTCCAACTAGAGCTGATGGTCTGCTTTTGTTTCCCAGTGACCTCACACTGCGCTTTCAATCCAGGTGTTGAGCGCACAGAACTGACACAGCCTACGCTTTCGAGACTTTAATGATGCCCAGAGCTTTCATTTCCTTTTACACACTGACAATGGAAAACATGGTCTCCTTATGTACAACATAAAACCTAATAAAGTACCCAGCTGTTCTTTCCCTGGTGATTCCTGCTGCGCCTAGCAGAGGTGTAGTAATGTCAGATTTTCATGAAAAGGGTTAGAAAACACTGTATAATTGTACCATACCAGAATACCCATAGTGCGTTTGCCTTTTTCTCTGCACCTGTCTTTATATATCAAATACATGCACAGAAGCTTTATTTCCCAGTGGCCCAAACCTAGCAGATAATGCATATTCTTAATATTCAGCAATTTCTACAGTGAGCTCTCTTGAAATATTCCAAGAATATTCTCTTTGTTCTCTTTTATTTTTTTCTACCTCAAACTACAAATGCATCCGTTTCTGATAAATGTAACAATGAAAAGAACTAGAAATATATTTATAAATATTTTAAGATTGTCTTAATCAGCATAAGCATATAACCATTTATATTCCACATTCATCTGAAAAATTCTGCTAAATGTTTTTACAAGTCACACTCATGCTTACTTGTATTGTTTTAGGTGCTAAGCTAGATTGCAATGATCAATATTATACTTTTCCAACACTGTCATATGTAATTCAGAGCGCATAACATTTTAGTTCTCTCTTAGGTGAATCAGGTCCTTGAGAAATATTTGAAAGTTGGAAGAAATTATTTTTCATTATATGAAGTACTGCTGCTTCATCAGCCAGGAAAGGCCACTTCCCAAATTCCCATCAGCCACTGGGCTTTGAATGACCACTGGCAGTAAAAATAAATTAGACTTAATGTTTTGAATGTTTTAGGGCTTAAAAGGTACAAGAGATATAACTATGTAAAGGGCTGTTTCAGAAAAATATAAATCTACAATCAAGATTTGTTCTTCCATATGTATGATTCCCTTGTGACTGAAGGAAAGGCCAGATATGTCATAATTTCTGTTCTTATAAATATCCTCCAAATGAGAGGCTTTGAGAATTAACCTCTTCTATGCTGATACTTAAGCAATAAAGTCAGCAAACTTTCTGTTAAGCATCAGATAGTAAATATTTTAGGATTTAGGGGCCATATGGTTGTAGCATGGGAAAGCAACCATAAACAATATGTAAAGCAATAAGAGTCACTGTTTCAACAAACCTTTACTTTTGGACACCAAAATTTAAATTTCATAACATTTTTATATTTTAAAAAATATTATTCTTTATTTGATATTTGTTGTCATCCATAAAAAAATGTAAAGAACATTCTTAACTCATGGTTGGCCAAATTTAGCCAACAGTCTGCAGTTTGCTGATCCCAGTTTTAGCTCTGAATAGGGACAATAACCCAGAGTCTAAAGCTGATTTTTTGAAGCCTTGACTCCTTTAAGATAAACAAAACACTTAGCCACTGATTGCATGTCAAACTGTCACTACTTACCATATAGAATGCATTTTTATAGCCAGGTAACTAATATTATGATTAATAACTAGTCTGGTATGATCTGGAACTTTCTGGGAAAGATATGATAGCTTGTTTTTTAAAAAGGTAGATTAAAAAAGGATATAAATGGATTTGAACATATGGTCTCTGTGAATAGGAACAATCCCAACAGACTCTTATTAGTTTGTATCCTATGCCAGTGAATGAAATAGACCTTAAAACACATTTCTGAGAATGATTTGTCTTTTTATGTCCAATTTTTACTTCATTGTGCCAGAGAACTCCACAGTCCCTATTGGCAACAAACAATGATTTAAAAATACAACACTGGTCTACTATTAGTATCAAATGATTAAATTCACTTACCTAATTGGGAAACGAAGAGCCAAGTCATTTGGAATCAATCAGCAATCATAGTTTCCAAACCCATGTTAGAAGACATGAAAAAAAGGAAACAGAATAATTCATTAAGATATTGTCTTCAGAAAAGTAACTTCCAGACATCATATTACTAAGTCTATTGCTAATAAAATACCACTGGTTAGAGAAACAACTAAAGGCATTCTTTTATTATTCTCATTACCACTCATTACAAATAAGTGATTTTTGAAATATTTGATTAAAAGCTGTACAGCCCTTGTAAAGCTAATATGAATGAAGCAATCTTACCACTTATGTAGCAAGCAGCATAGGACACTCTTGAAAATGACTTGAATGAAATCTTTATCAGAATATCAGCAGGCAAAGGGACAGGGTAGAAATTATACAATGAGAAGGAAATTGAACAATTCAGATATGTTCATGGAAAGCTTGCAACTTGGGGTACCTCATTTGCCATCAAATAAAGCTGTTATTCATGATGTGCAGCAAGAATAAGAAGTAGCTATCTGGTATAAAATTTTTGCCAGCACGGCAAATTCAGGCAAATAAAGAGTTTTCAAATAAATGCATGGAAGAGGACAGAAAAATAAACCTAGAAAATGTTTGCATGTTGCTTGCTTGCCTCTCCAACTTTTTCTTTAATATATAATATAATGCCTAAAGCCAGCAAGGCAGGAATAGGTCAAGGAATAGGTCATCTCACACACACACACACACACACACACACACACACACACACACACGTTTCTTTTTGCAGATCTAAAAATTACACAGATGTTAAAAGACTCCCTAAACATACAGGAAAACTCAAAAGTGTTTTTTTCTTTCATTTCATTTAATGCTAGACTGACCAAGAGTATTTCTTGCACTTTGAGGCACTCTGATGTTATCCACAAACGTAGTTTTCAATAACAATTCCGACTCCAAACATTATCACGGTTCCAAGGGTCTATTTCTGATAAATTTGAGATCAAGTACTTAATATTGTTTCCACACGAGGAGGACAGAGAAACACATCTGGAATTTTCAAGTTTACCACATTTTTCTTCATTATCTGAACATTTCAACATCTTTTGAGCTAAAATGAGCTATGGAGCCAAAGTTATCTGGATAATGCACTCACAGTCAAATTTTCTGTGCTCATTGAATCATAGTCAACACTTACCAGGTAAACTGTAGATTATCTTCTAACCCTAACCTGATTCTGGGGATGTCTACTTTAACAATATGGACCACATCCATGTTTAAAATAAAGAATGCTTTTAAATGGCATTATGTTTTTTATTTTTGTTTGTTAGTGCTCCCCACCTCCCCCCAATCATTTGCCAGAAAAACAAAGAAAAGAAAAACTGTCTGTGTCTTCGTCCCCCTCAGGAAAAAGTAAATACATTATAAATGATGAAGTAACTAATAAATGATTAAGTAAATACATTATAAATAATTAAGTAACCTGGTATTCTTCTAAAATGGAAAATTATAGGAATGTTTTGCGATGGTACTAGGACTCACCTCTAGAGCTGTATCTATTAGATATGCAATTCCAAAATAAATCCTTTCAATACACTAGTGTCATTATTCTAGCTTCTCATATCAGTAAAATATGGAATAAAACAATTATTTAAATGATTTAAAATAGAAAAGCAACAATTTAGAGAAGACAGCATTGTTTTGCTAGTATCACACACCTACTCATTCTAATTTTTTTGACCTCTAATTACATATATTAGTATTTAAAAATAATAAATACTTATAATTGCAGATACTTGGTATTTTAAGCATGTTCAAATCAGTATTTTAATTCCATAGTTGTGTTCTGTGGTTCTTTAAAATCTTCATCTGACTTTTTTCCTCTTTTCATTTTACAAAGTATAATAAATTATTTAAAAATAATCACCACAACATTGCCTCACTGCTTTGTATCAACCATGTTCATGTGTTTTGCTTTCTGCATTTTATCTTCGGAGTCATTTATCTGAACAACATGAGCTTAATCTTCTTGATGTTCATCTGCTCTTTTTTCAACCACTCAAGTGAGGTCATGATGATCCTGTCTGAGATCTCATGAACAATTCCAGAACAACCAGATGTGGGGGTCTGACCAAAACAAGGGAGGAGCAGATGGTGGATAAAAACTAAAGTACATTTTAATAAAAAAATATCCCCAGCAATGAGAACTAGAGGAAACCCAATGTGGGAATGCTGAAATTAAATGCTTCCTCCAAACATTTTTCTTAATCCTCCTGATCAAAATACAATATGACCTCTAGCTTGTTTGAACTTGATAAATAGGTCCTCCTCCATCTCTGATGCCTGTTCTCTAACACTTAGCTTTAGAACTGTAAATAACCACATTTTATTTGTTTTAATCAAGAATAATAGCACTGACCATAGTTGTTTGCTGGTATTCTGAAAGTTTAGTGGAATGTTTCAAGGACGCTGAAATTAAATCTCAACCAATATTTATAGATTTATTAGTTAGTAAAACAAATTTTATTACATTGGTTTGTGGAATCACATCAGAAGGTTTTTCTGGCAAGGAAATGGGAACTTAACTAATAAAATCATTTGGGATAAACACCTTTTACTGATTATGCATTCATGTAAAAGATTCTGCTATTTCATACTGGAAAGTTATACAAAGATTGTTTTTCCCTAATTTTTGCAACATGTTCCAAACAAAATGAAGTTAGCACCAAAATTAGTAAATGCTTATGTGATCTCAGAATAAATTTGCTTAATTTTCTTTCTTATTTAATGTTTTGTGTGGATCTTAAAGGAATAGCTTATTTGGAAGGTTATGCAATTTTACAAGTTAATTGTTAAGTTCGAATAAAATAAGTAACAAGACAGGAAACATAATTAATGCATAATCCATATCAAGTAAGGTATTTTGTTGTTATAGTCTTTTTAAAAAGTACTGTGAACTCAACTTAAGTTCAGGTAGCAATAATTTATAAAAATAAATTTTTGTGGTTCAAACTCACAAACATTTGAACATGAGTAGTCTTTTATTAAAGTGCTCTAATTTCCTTTTTGGTCATAAGCATGAACAGAGTTGGCTCCGCATTCCTAATTTAATATTTTTGGGGCTACTCTTGGGGAAGGGATATCATTTTTCTCATAGCAAAGTTTTTCGTTCCAAGAAATAAAGTAATGTACCTTATGATAATTGTGCCTGCCCTATGGATGCAAAAGGTTCGCTGCTCATGCTTGAAAGAAAAGAGACATGTAGGCTCTCAAATTTATTTTTGTTACAGAACCTCTTCAGAAATAACATTTGACATTCTAACACCTAGAAATACTCAAGTTCATTCTGAAAGTGAAAATTTTCTTCCAGACATAAAATTAACCCTTTAACTTATTTATAAGTCCTTTATAAACTTATGATGAAACTTCATTTCTTGGGAACCATTTCCCTTTTTCTAGAACTTGTATTTTCAAGTATGTATTGGACAAAGACATAATCTTGCCCTGGAGACATGCTACATACACTTAGCAAAACAAAAGTGGAACTTGTCTTTCCTTTTCCCCTCATAAGCATTTTCCACACCTTTTGTTTGACCTTGTTAAGAGGCACCACCAACTCCTTCATTATCACAAAATAGAAAGTATGCTTTTATACGCTATTATTTTTTCCCAGCAATAAACCTCACAGACTACCCATATTGTGTAAGGCAGTGCTATTATATACCAGGTTTAGGGAGTTTTAGCAGTGCCCTGTGTATGCTAGGGAATGGGGTGGGGGGGGGGGGGAGAGAAGCATATTTGTGATGTTTGAATGAATGGGGTAGTTAATGCTTCAACTTATCCTGGGTTTGGGTCAAATTAAAAACAAAACAACAACAAACCTCACAAAATCCCTCTTCAGGCCTGAAAAATGAGAGCAGACATTTAGTGGATTGTAGTGTATGAGGAAAGAAAGTTAGTGCCCAAAGCTAAGCACTGACAACCGGAGACAGGTTCACCAAAATGTCACCGGAGATGATGTTCTGCTTCATGTGGGTCAACAGCACCTAAGGCAGAGTTGCACAGCTGAGGTGTTTCTTTGGCCTCCTCACACTGTCTGTTCTACCTCTGTCCTTCCAGGGTCTTCTTCAGTCATAATTCTTTCACACTTTGATTCCAATATTCTTATTTTTCTCTTTTGCTGCCTGTAGAATCTACTAGTAAGTACAATAAAAAGTTCTGAGATTATCACTTTCTACCCATCAATCAAAATGTTAATTCTTCCAGGGTAACTGAGTTCATCTAAGTATTGATTCACCCTAAGGTGTAGGCATGGGCAGGAGAATGGATGCTAGATTCTGAGTTTTTTTGTTTGTTTGTTTGTTTTTTAAAAGATTGCAAATGCTTAATGAATTCATCAGTGGAAAGGGACAGAGGCCTGCTGGTTCCTATCGCCTATGCTGGATTAATATGTTTTCTATATATACTTGAGAAGAAATTGCCCCCAATGTATACACATCTAAAAAGTGTCCACCTCATCCCAGGTAATTACTCTAAAAAAATAATATGATAGTTTTCATTATTGAAGCAAGGAAAATCATTATACAAATTAATCTTTGATTTGCATAACATATTTGACTGCAGATGATAATAACAACCTAGTGGACACACATCTGTAACATTTTCGGCATCTATGATGATGGGACTTGAACGTGTGAGACAAAACTCATGGTCAGGTTTATTTTCAAGAGCCATGTGGACAATGGTTTGTCACTGTTTATTATAATAACAAATATAATTATTTGTATGAAAAGATGCACTAAAATTCAAATCATCAATTTATAATAAAAATATAGGTATATATTTTCTCATGTTGATCTTTTCACTTAAATGCTTGTATCCTTGGATTCCGTCATAGTAATCAATGTAATAAAAGTAGAAGCTAGGGTTTTTACCTTTTCAATAGTATGGAAGCAGACAGCTTCCCTTCTCAGACTAAAGTTAGAAATTCAGTGGAAGAAGAGGCTGAGCAGATTTAGGAACCACCAAGTTTAATTAAGGTGTCCGAAATGCCATCTTAAGAATGCATGATTGAATCAACAAACCCAAAGCTATATCTTCTTCATGGCTAATAAAATGGCTTATGCTAGAATATAATTGAATATAAGATTCAGCTGAATAAGTTATAATAAACTGGCTTAAGCTAGCAGAACTGTAATCACATGCTTTGTATCCTGTCAAATAATTATCTTTTTGGAAAGAGAGTCTATACACAATTGGAAATGAAGAGCCCAAGAGAACAAATTTAGTAGATTTCACTGAACACCACATAGAAATGGGGAAGAGCAAAGCATCAGATACATTTCCTGATTAAAGCAAGGAAGTTTTTCATGGTCTGGGTGAAATTTGCATTAAGACTGCTCCTTTGTTTTGATTTAGTATTCCACAAGCACATTTCTGATGATGAAACTATACTAATGCCAATATCAATTATAGCCCCTAATACTGATGATTAATTTTCGCTACACTTGAGAGCTAAGGTACTCACATTGCAAATACCCTTAACTTAGAAGAGTGATAGCTTTAGATTTTTGGTTCAATCATATATTATTTCTTTTTATCATTACAATAATCCAAGAAGGTCTGAGTAGGGAGGAACTCCTTATTTTATAGTTAAGGTCAATAAGGGCACAAAGCCAGGTCAAGGATACATAGTAAGAAACTGGTGGGGTCATGATTCAAGGCCACAGAGTTCAATTCCAGAACTTTTAGCTGTGCACTCCATCATATCACACCATCCCTGGAACAGCCACCCTCATAGCTAAGGACCAGGCTAAATAATGAAGCCACATCTCCACTTCCCACCTGAACAGACTCACCGGCTCAACTTCCACCATACCTTTGTGTGATAGTCCATCATTTTAACAAATACAAGTTGCTCACAAAAACATCAAATAGAAGCAAAAACAACAGCAATACATTACCTTATTTGTTAAAAGTATGAGGCAACAAATGTGAACATACATTATTCTATGTTTATGAGTACAAATTAAAGAGGTTCATTCAACTCCAGAGTTGTCTCTGAATAGCAATGCCAATTCAATTTGTATTGTAGGAATGTCTCAAGCAATTTGTGCTTTTAAATACAGAGTACAAAAATATCAACAGTTATAACAATACCATATCTATTCAGAAAAGCAGCCATTTCAAGCTTGTAAAAGTAACCTTTAATTCAGCTGAATAACTAGTAGCATTGGGATCCTTTGAATCTCAGAAAATCTAGATGTCAGGTTTGCAATAGTGTGTTTTTTTTTTCCTTTGCCTAAAATATTTAAAATTTAGTTGCTAAAAGGAATTTTTATTGCTATCAAGTAGAAATTTGATTGCTGGTAAAATATGAGATAAACCTCTGGGGCACATAAACCACATCCAAGAAAATGACCAGCTTTATTGGTTTTCAGTCTCTCCAACTGCAACTGCAAGTGTCCTCAAAATGTCATCAACAATAAACTGCAAGAGGCTTCATATCTCCTCATTAAACAGCCTCCCTAAGGCACTGGGCTGTACACAGAAAGTGCCTGGTTCCTAAGATGGTGTTTATGAATTCAGACACAGGCACTGGCATTTTCACTAAACACAAAAGTTTCTACTTCAAATCCTGTTTATGTAGCAATCAGTGCAGTGTACATGGAAGCAAAGAAACACTCTAGATAATTACCATATTAACGGGCTTAATATTTTTTCTGTCAGACTCCAAGCATTGACCACACACTTTGAAATTTAGATGAGAGAAAGTGTATTTCGGATGTCCTGGGGCTCTTGTCAGATTCAACTGCACACACTCCAATGACAGAGACACAGCTAACATTTTCTGCCTGAGTGATAGAGTTCACATCATATAGAATACTATACAATTTATCTCTTTAAATGGATTAAGTTGATCAAATATTGAGAAACAATGTCATATAGCTACTTATTTCATGTCAGAATTTAGAATCATTAACACAACAACCCACTAATATTTTATAAAAATAAACAAAAAAATTACTGAAGAGGAATGAGACAATATTCAGTAAATATATCTTAATAAAAATTCAGCAAGTTTACACTTTCTTTGGCCTTCTAAGGCCTTCAAAGACCTCCCACCAAATTTTTCATTTTCATTCCTGTACTTCAAACTGATGCTCTAATAACCCCCTAAACACATTCCATAAATGTCCACCTTTATTCATTTGTGTAGATGTGCTTTTTTTTGCAAATCCTGAGCTCAATCATAACTGACTGCCACTCAAGTCTAAATATGATCCTTAACAGTGTGCTGAGTAATTATTAGACATTAGAGGCCTGGTGCATGAAATTCATGCACAGGGCGGGGGGCGGGGGACAGTCACTCATGCTGGCCTGCACCCTCTCCAATCTGGAACAACTCGGGGGATGTCCGATGATGGTTTAGGCAGTCGGACATCCCTCTCACAATCCGGGACTGCTGGTTCCCAACTGCTTGCCTGCCTGCCTGCCTGATTGCCCCTAAGCCCTTCTGCCTGCCAGCCTGATTGCCCCTTTACCACTCCCCTGTCAGCCTGATTGATGCCTAACCACTCCCCTGCCAGCCCAATCACCTCCAACTGCCCTCCCCTGCCTACCTGATTGCCCCCAACTGCTCAAAAATACCTTCTCCCCCAGATAGGGGAGGGGGCAGCAAAAAATAGAAGACATCTCTCATTATTGCACACCGATCCTATATGCAGGCCCACCCGGCCCAGGTGGGCGGGATACTTGGCACATTTTTGGATCCCTGCTCAGGGGCAGGAGGGGTGACTGGTGGCAGCACACGTGAGAGGGAACCTCCAGGTAGCTACTCTGATCCTTGCTATTGGTCCTGGCCCTTTCTGGTCCTCCATCATCTCTATGAATCCTTCCTTCATAACTCAAAGTGCAGAGCTATGAGACTTAAATGGGATAATATATTCAAGCACAGTAAAAAATATATAAGTATTAGCTGCCATTTCTATATCATTGTGTTTCTCCTCACATGACACTAAAAGTATAGGTAGATTATAATCTGGTTAACACAGTCAGTGTATAAGAACAAATTTGGGGGTCTCCCTGATTCCTTAAAGTGACTGTACAAATTGGATAAATGCACATCTTTTAAGCACTGTGAAAAGTGTAGATCCAATAAAAGGCATAGGGCACTAGAAATTCTGAAATAAGGTTAAATACCCTGGAGAAAATAGCTAAAAAACAAACAAACCAACAACAACAACAAAAAAATCCCACAACTCAGTGTAACATGACTTTCTCCAGACTGTGAAGCTTCCTTTTGGAAATGTTTGTTGGCAAAAAGCAGCCTGGTTGGATCTTTATGCAGGGCATCCCCAAAAATGTGCACATATATATATTTTTTCTGATAGCTTAATTGGTGTTTCTTTTCACATTTATCTACTGGAATTAGTAACTATTCAAAGTGTGTATACATTTTAGGGACACCCTATATTTCATAATGATATGGGATCACTCTTAACACAAATAAAAGTTAATATGTTATTCTATTAGTCAGAACCTAAACATTTGTTCTATTTTTCCATGTGGTAAGGAGTGAATCTTAAATTCTCAAGGAGTAGGAGGAGAATAAAAATAGGAATAGAAGTTCCCAGAGTTTTGCCTGTTCTCCTCTCCATAGAATTTTATGCACATGTGTCAGTCTGAAAAGTCTTACATCTGGTATTACCCATTCTTCTTTTTCCTAAAAGCTCTGTTTCTAATTTACTCAATGCTAAATTAGCTTCAGACTATTTTTTATTCTTAAAAGAAAGACTACATCAGTATCAACATTAGATCATTAACTAATGGGGAAAATCCAACTGCCAAACATTGTTTAGCACAAACACACATGGTTTTAGGGAGATTCAGACCAACACATCAGAAAGCAATACAGCAGACAGGAATTCAGTGGGTTTGACAGAAGAATTCAAGGGAAAGGAAAAATAAAGAGCTGAGTTCCGGTATTGTTCCTGAGATGACTGCCAAACTATCACAGATTTCAGCAGTTTATGAAAACAGTATTCTGTGTTTTCAAATATGCTCTTAAATTTTTCACAGGATGCATCAAATGGGATGCATTCTTGTCATTTTTGGAAAACAGAGAGAAAACAGGCATGCCAAAGACCAAGAACAGCATGTGGGAATAACACTTTACATGCTATTTTTATGCCATTTTCCCCCCAGAATATAAAGTGTTGTGAAACATTAGGAGGAGCAATGCAATGTTAAAAGGTTTTAAACTATATATCTATCTCTTTTATTGCATTGAGGTGCCCCATTACATTTTTAGCATATGCCATTATTATTAATGGCAGCCCATCATCATTACTGTAAATTAAACAGCAGATCAACTGCCATATAATAGCATAGCAAAGGGTATACAGAAAAATGATGACATGCTGGCAGGCGATTCATATAGAAAACTTAGATTAAAACTTTAGATGCCGTTAAGTGCTGTCAGTCAATACACTCTAGCTTAATAGTGTGGCCCTAGGACAAGAGTTGGTACATTGTTACTACAGCTTATAAAATGTACACAGCAAACTGTATTCAGTGTTTTAAAAGATTAATTCCCTTCAAAATGTGGCCAAAATTTTATTAATAAAATCAATGGAAGCATGTAGTTAATTACTCAATTCAATGAGTCCTTATAAATGGCCTTCTATGTGTCTCATCACTGTGGCATTATGGGTACAACAGAGAGGAAAGGCTTATGTCAGTTTTGGCCTTTGGGGAGGGAAAATGTGGGAGTAAGGGATGTGTAGAGAAGGAGGAAGAGAAGCAGAAAGAGGTGGGAATAACAGGAACATTTTTGATTTTTTACATTTTAGTAAGAAGTATAAGGGTAGCTACTCAGCAGCTTCAGAAGTATTGACCCATGTGCAGCCAAAGTCCAGGAACAAGCCCCACTCTTCCCTTCCTGTTCTCAAGGGGGTGGTCTTAATTTGCAGAATGAGGTTACAGCAATGGGAAGGGGTAAGGAACTAAAGAAATTCTCAATCTACAAATCATCTCCAACCCACTTCTCTCTCTTTCTCCTATCTCCAGCACACCACTCACAAGGCACAAATCTGTCTGTCTCTCTGATCTTAAGAATAACACATTGTGTCTGAAATTAATCTGAGAGCCCTCCCAAATAAAGAAAGTGTCTTTCCCTCCAATAGTGGATCCGCAACAAGGGGTAGAGTACTCTCATTGAACTGTTATTACATAAAGAGATTAGACTTTTACAGTACTCATTATAAATATATTCAAGCTACATTATGGGTTGAATAGACTTTGGAGGGCTGACCAAGAAATGCAATCTTCCTATAAAACAACGCTTCTATGGTATATGGCATCCTAAGTTCCAAATTGTCTATAACTTACCCATGACTTTTGAAATATGATTCAGTTGTAAATTGGGAACTTCTATACTCTGTTCCTGTATGATGTCAAGTATATTTCACTGTATCAGTTAAAGCAAAAGGCTAATTGTTGGCTCTTAGCAAACAGAATAAGTTAGTCTTCAAAGCAGAATTCATGTTGAGGAATTTGAATAGAACCCAGTAAGAAGGAAAAACAGCAAATCATGGATATGTCTCTAGCACCACCAAGGAGCAGGAATTAGCTTGTGTTGTGTTCTTATCTCTGAAGAAGCACTGTTAAACTATTTGAAGCTGCTTTCTCAGAGGGATTATCTCCTTCAATCTGTTTTAATCACAACTAAATGGTTTGAATTGCTATATACTGAGCTAGAACTAGAGAATCAGAATTCCCCCATATCTCTGCAACTTGGTTGAAAAAAAAGAAACACAAACACACACACACACACACACACACACACACACACACACACACACACACACTAGAAACTGAATTGCCATCTGTCATTGTTCAGGTTAATCAGAAAATATAAAATGGTTATATTTTTAAACAACATAAAACAAGATCAATGAACATATAAAATATTATACATGGAAATGCTTTAGAGTTTAGAGGTGATTTCCAGAAGCAAGCAAACACATTCTTTAGAAAATAGCTAAATTTGAAGATCACTATGGTTAAAAATAAGTGATTTGAAAAAAAATGGCAAACTGAGCTACCATTAATAAATTAGATAATTATGTATTGTTTACTTTGTCCATTATTAAGATTCTGGGTCAAACACAATATTTTTCACACAATCATTTACTACTCTAGAAGTTTTTAGTGTTTTCAAAAAAAGGGGTAAAAGAACATATGAATCTATATATTGTCATTGAACAATTCTATTTATCATTAGAATCATTCCATTAAATGCAGGCTACTCCAGAAAAGCTATGAGGATAATAAAATTACCTAACTTTCTTTCATTGAGTATTTGTCAGGTGACACTGATTATCAATAGTTATTTTTCTTTGATAAAATGAACAATTATTTTCCTATCTTAAAACCAATGAAGAAAAATCACTTGGGCTCAATGAAAGAACTCCACCAATCTGGAGACTTCAGTTCCATGGGAGAAACAATGTCACTCTAGGTAAAAGAATGGACCTTAGAACTAGGCTGTCTGCATTTGATTCCTGGTTCCACTGTCGTCAAGGAGTGTAATCTGTCCTGTCAAATGAGGATCTCTTTATTTTTTAAAATTTTGTGAGGATTACATAAGCACATAGTTAATGAATGCAAACACTATGGACCTCATAGAGGGTTACAACTGGTATTTATGGGGACCAAATTTAAAAATTGTGTAATAATCAACCAGGTGAATTTGTATCCTCAATTATCATCACTCACAATTCCAAGACTTTGATGGCTACTTTATAGACATCAATAGGTTCACATTTTGCCCAAGACATAGAGCTATCAAATAATTTCATGCTGACATCAGCTGTCTCCTGACAGCTCCAAGATATGAAATAACAAGCAGTCAGTGTCAGCACTCTTAAATCAAGCCCAAGGGCCCCATGGCACCAGACAGTGGCAGCTTGTTACTGCTAAGGAAATGTCAGTCCAGTCAAAGCGTGCTGGAGTTGTCAAATCCCTGATTGTATCTGCCCTGGTATAACTAACCTTTTATAAGGTAACATTCATAAAGATGCTGTTATGTTGCCAACAACCCTGACGCACAATAGCCAAGGTAGCTCTCAGAGTTCAAGAAGTTGTTTATCTTTTCAATCACTGGGAATCCTCCCTTCAAGAGACAGGGACATTTTCTCTCTATTTGTAGGCCCAACGTTAGGATCACAGAGCATAGCCCCCTGCAAATGTTATAAGAATTTGTATAGAGCTAGACATCAGTATACATGTGATAACTGACTTATGCTTTTCAATGCCTATGAACCACTTTTTACTTCTTAAACACTTTGGTTTTTAAAATAGTTATGTCTGCCCTCTTACATTATAACTGTACTGTAATTTTCTTCCCCTTGGCACTGACTCTTATGTCTGCTATTATCCATTTTCTTTCTCAGCATCTTTGCTGTGGCAGATATATCTTATTTAAGATACATTGGTTGAATCCAAAGGTCTTATTAGAGATTTTGTATTTCTATTTAATTTTAAGACTAGTCCCAGGTAATACATATGCTGGTTCAAAAGATTCAGTTTTTTGCTATTCTTATAAAGTATGGTAGCACTTTGTGTTTCAACTTCCCATCAACAAGCCCATTTCTAGGCTCTATCTCACAAAAAAACAATAAAATGTGCTGGCTGTTCCCAGTCTTATTTTGCCAATAAATATGACTGCTCATAGATTCAGTTTTTCATCACAGTTGGTGAAGACCTAAGGGCTTCAATCCCATAGTGCTTCACAATCACTGCTCAGAGTTCCATCTTTTGAGTCCATTACAGGAACACACATTCATCAACATGCTGCAGTACCTGCATCTCATCCTTTGCTGACACTTAAGACAGTCCCCTGTGACTTTTATCTTGAAGAGAGTGTTGGGGTTAGAACTGGGTTATAGCCTATGGTCATTAATCTAAAGTCTCACTGTGCACTTTCCTGCACAGCAAATCACAAGTCTCTTTCACCCTCTTCATACACCAGTGTCAGAAGAAATACTTACATATGTGCTATAAATCAATTTGAATATATGGTAACAGAAACAACCATATGGGTTAAATTTCCTTGAAATTACACATGGTTATAAAAATTGACCTAAAAAAAGTACTTGGAAAAACATGTTTGGGGTTTGATGGAACAAAAATATTTAAAAATATCTCAAGCTGTTTGGCAAATCTTAAAAATACCAAGTGACTTCCAAGTCTTCTCACAACATCCTTTTTCCTAACACATGAGCCTTACAAAGAATGAAAGTGTGTGTGTGTTTGTGTGTGATGAAACAATGGGCTTTCAAACACTTTCAGGAATTTCATCTATAAAAACAGACTAAAGTATAGCATTGCTCAATTATCTAGAAAATGTGTTATCAGTATTTCAAATATTTATCAGGTACAGGTTTAGTTCTATAAACAAGTAGAGTTCAACAGTCTGTTCTTGGTGTGATTAAGCAATCCCAAAGTTACTAGTATTTGACATTTTCTCAATTGAATGGTACATTTTCTACAGAAAAGCTATTCCTTTCAGTTAATTTGGTGAGAAGGCATAGATTAAAATGCAAATGTGTTACTCAATTAGCATGGTGGTAGCTCCTCAGATCTAATATTTTATTTCATCAGATACTTGATATCAGGAGCTTGAGATAACAGTTGTAAGAGACAATTAAGTCTCAGCTCAGAAGAGCAGGTAAGAAAAGTCAAGAGCATGAGGACATTGTAAGGAAGGGTTGAAGTGTTGGGGCATGAAGGTCATGGTCCTGGGAAGTTGGAGATCTTGGATATGTGAATGTGTTGGTAAGCATGTGTGGTTTCCAGAATAGGGAATATGTTTATGAACTTAGAAATGAAGCTTTGTTTAATGAAAGTAATTATACCTGTAATTATTATTTATATACACATATGCATACATATATAATATATACTTCGGGAAAAATGGTGGAAGGTGCAGGGGAGCCACGGGCCATGCAAACATGTGATTGTGTCCTGAGGGACCTGGAAAAGATTACTCTGACATTTCAAAGAGGGGTGGCAGCCGCATGAGCAGCCTACCCCCATCCAAGGAGCGGCAGCCGCACAAGCAGCCTGCCCCAATCCGAGGAGCAGCAGCCCTGCCAGCAACCTGCCCCCGTCTGAGTAGCAGCAGCTCTGTGAGCAACTTGCCCCCATCTGCGGAGCAGCAACCCCACAAGCAGCTGGCCCCCGTCTGAGGAGCAGCAGCTGCATGAGGAGCCACCACTGCTGCAAACAGTGCCCACCAGAGGAGCTGCTGCTGACTGAGGATCACCCCCTACCATGACTGATAGGGGAGCAGCTGCTCCCCTTGAAGCTGCTGCCACTCGAGGAGCAGCCTCTGCATGATTTGACAGCTAGATCCTTCAGTGAGATAAAAATGGGTAGACAAAGAAACCCCCAAAGGAAAGAAAAGAAGGAATCACCAGAAAAACAGCTAAGTGAAATGGAGGCATGCAATATGTCAGAAAAATTTAAGAATAAGCGTCATCCAGTTCATAAATCAGATGAAGGAAAAAATCAACAACTTATGTAAGAATCAAGAAGAAATAAAGAGTGATATAGCTGCATTAAAAAACACTATGGAATGTTTCAACAGCATAATAGGAGAAGCAGAGGACTGAATTAGCAAATTAGAAGACAGGGAAGCAAAACACAACCAAACTGAACTTCAAATGGAGAAAAAATTAAAAGACAAGAGGAGAGCCTAGGGGAGCTTTGGAAGAATGTGAAACAAAGCAACATATGAATAATAGGGGTGCCAGAATGGCAGGAAGAGGAACAAGGGTTAGAAAACCTATTTTAAGAAATACTGTCAGAAAATTTCCCTGATGGGGAGAAGAAAAAAATCACACAAGCACAGAGAGTCCCAAACAAGATGAACCTAAAAATCCCACATCAAGACACATCATGAATACAATGTCAAACATTGGACAAAGAGAGAATATTAAAGGCTGCAAGAGAGAGACAGAAAGTTATGTACAAGGAACCTCCCCATTAGATTATCAAATAATTTCTCAACAGAAACATATCAGGCCAGAAAGGAATAGAAGGAAACTTACAAAGTAATGCAAAGCAAGGAACTGAATCCAAGAATACTCTATTCAGCAAGGGTTTCATTCAAAATTGAAGGGGAAATAAGGAGCTTCACAGACAAAAAATGCTAAGGGAGTTTATCACTACTAAGCCAGCAATGTAAGAAATGCTAAAAGGACAGGTGTAAAAAGAAGAAATAAAAAGGGAAGCAGGAACACAAGCACAAAAAATAAAAATGGCTACAAACAAGTAGATATCAATAATAATTTTAAATGTAAATGGACTAAATGCTCCAATCAAAAGACATCGAGTGGCTGAATGGATAAAATAAAAATGACCCATATATATGCTGTCTACAAGAGACAAACCTCAGAACAAGGGGCTCACACAGTCTGGAAGTGAAGGGATGGAAAAATATCTTTCAGGCAAATGGAAATGAAAAAAAAAAAAAAAAAGCTGGGGTAGCAATACTTATATCTGACAAATTAGACCTCAAAGTGAAGGGCATAACAAGAGATAAGGAAGGCCACTTCATAATACTAAAGGGACTGATACAATAAGAGGATATAACCCTGGTAAACATATATGCACCCAATGCAGGAATACCCAAATATATAAAAAATAAAAAATAAAAAAAAACCTCCTGGAAGATATCAAGGGAGAGATTGACAACAATATAATCATAATAGGAGAATTTAATACTCCACTGACATCACTGGATAAATCCTCTAGACAAAAAACAAAAAAAACAAAAGCAAAGAAACAGCAATCCTAAATAATTCACTAGATCAGATGGACTTAAATTGACATCTTCAGAACCTTTCACCCAAAGCCACAGAATATACATTCTTCTCAAGTGCACATGGGACATTTTCAAAGATAGACCACATATTGGGTCACAGGCAAAGTCTCTCCAAATTTAAGAAGACTGAAATCATATCAAGCATCTTCTCAGACCACAATGGCATAATATTAGAAATAAACTACAATAAAAGCAATCAAAAATTTCAAACACTTGGAAGCTGAATAGCACGCTATTAAACAATGATTGGGTTACCAAAGAGATCAAAGAAGAAATTAAAAACATCTGAGAAATGAATGACAATGAATACACAACAATCCAAAACCTATGGGACACAGTGAAAGCAGTCTGGAGAGGGAAGTTTATAGCTCTACAGGCCTACCTCAAAAAAAACAATAAAAATTGGTAATAAATCATCTAACTCTACAACTAAAGAATTAGAAAGAGAGCAACAAGAAAATCCCAGAGTGAGCAGAAGGAAGGCAATAACAAATATCAGAGCAGAAATAAATGACATAGAGACCAAAAGAAAATACAAAAGATCAACAAAACTGAAAGGATGAGCAAGATTGATAGGCTCACCATGAAGTAGAGAGAGAGGACCAAATAAACAAAATCATAAATGATAGAGGTGAAATAACAGCAGACCCTGCAGAAATACAAAGGATTGTTAAAAAACACTATGAACAACTCTATTCCAACAAATTAGACAACACAGAGGAAATGGACATATACCTAGAAAAATACAACCTTCCAAAACTCAATCAGGATGAATCTAAAAATCTCAATAGGCTGATAACTATGGAGGAAATTGAAGCAGTCATCAAAAAGCTTCCAGCAAACAAAAGCCTGGGTCCAGATGGTTTCACAGGAGCGTTTTACTAAACATTCAAAAAAGAACTAAAACCTATCTCCTCAACTATTCCAAAAAATTCAAGAGGAAGGAATACTTCCAATCTCATTGTATGAGGTCAGCATCACCCTAATACCAAAACCAGATAAAGACAACACAATGAAAGATAATTATAGGACAATATCCCTCTTGAACATAGGTGCCAAAATCCTCAGCAAAATTCTAGCAAATTGGATCCAGCACTACATCAGAAAGATCATGTACCATGACTAAGTAGGATTTATCCCGGAGATGCAAGGATGGTACAATATCTGCAAATACATAAATGTGATACATCACATAAACAAATTGAAAGATAAAAATCACATAGTCATATCAATTGATGCAGAAAAAGCATTTGACAAAATCCAACACCCTTTCTTGATAAAAACCCTAAGCAAAATGGGAATAGAAGGATCATATCTCAACATAATAAAAGCCTTATATGAGAAACCTACAGGCAACATCATACTCAATGGGCAAAACTAAAACCATTTCAAATAAGAACAGGAAAAAGACAGGGATCCCCACTTTCACCACTCTTGTTCGACCTAGTCCTGGAAGTGCCAGCCATAGCAATTAAACAAGAAGATGAAATAAAAGGTAACCAAATTGGAAAAGAAGATATAAAACTGTCATTATTTGCAGATGACATGATACTATACTAAAGACTCCATCAAAAAATTATTAAATTCAACAAATGAATTTGGCAATGTAGCAGGATACAAAATTAATGCCAAGAAATCTATGGCATTTTTATACACTAATAGTGAACTTACAGAAAGAGAGATTTTTAAAAAATCCCTTTTACCATCTCACCAAAGAAAAAAAAAATTAAGATACCAGTAATAAACTTAACTAAAGAGGTAAAAGACCTGTACTTGGAAAACTATAAGACATTGAAAAAAGAGATAGAGGAAGACGTAAACAGATGAAAGAACATACCGTGTTCATGGATTGGTAGAATCAACATCATTAAAATGTCCATGCTACCCAAAGCAATCTATAGATTCAATGCACTCCCCATTAAAATACCAACAGCATATTTCACAGACCTAGAACAAACTCTCCAACAATTCATCTGGAATAAAAAGACCCCAAATAGCTGCAGCAATCTTGAGAATGAAGAACGAAGAAGGAGGGAATCTCAATACCAGATATCAAGCTGTATTACAAAGCCACTGTTCTCAAAACTTCCCGGTACTGGCACAAGAACAGACATATAGACCAATGGAATAGAATAGAAAACCCCAAAATCTACCCAAACCACTATGCTCAATTAATATTTGACAAAGGAGGCAAGAGCATACAATGAAGTCAAGACAGTCTCTTCAATAAATGGTACTGGGAAAATTGAACAGATACATACAAAAAATGAAACTAGACCACCAACTTACACCATATACAAAAATAAACTCATACACAAAAATAAAGGAAACCAAAATATTAGAGAAATCCACAGGCAGCAAAATCTCAGACATATACTGAAGCAATATCTTCACCAATATAGCTCCTAGGGCAATGGAAACTAAAGAGAAAATAAACAAATGGGGCTACATCAAAATAAAAAGCTTCTGCACAGCAAAAGAAACCATCATCAATACAATGAGAAATCCCACCACATGGGAGAACATATTTGCCAATGTTATCACTGATAAGGGTTTAATCTCCAACATTTACAGGGAACTCATAAAACTTAACAAAAGAAAGATAAATAATCCAATCAAAAAATGGGCAAGGGACCTAAATAGAGACTTTTCAAAGAGACATACAGAAGGCCAAGAGGCATATGAAAACATGCTCAAAGTCACTAATCATCCGAGAGATGCAAATCACAATGACATTGAGGTACCATCTCACACCTGTCAGAATGGCTATCATCAATAAATCAACAAATGATAAGTGCTGGTGAGGATTTGGAGAAAAGGGAACCCTCGTGCACTGCTGGTGGGAATGCAGACTGGTGCAGCCACTGTAGAGAACAGTATGGAGTTTCCTCAAAAAACCAAAAATAGAATTCCCATTTGACCCAGTGATCCCACTTCTAGGAATATATCCTAAGAAACTAGAAACAGCAATCAGAAAGGATATATGCACCCCTATGTTCATAACAGCCCAATTTACCATAGCTCAGATTTGGAAACAGCCTAAGTGCCCATAAGCAGATGAGTCGATTATAAAACTGTGGTACATCTACACAATGGAATACTATGCTATAGTAAAAAATAAGGAATTCTTACCATTTGCAATAGCATGGATGGAACTGGGGATAATTATATTAAGCTAAATAAGCCAGTCAGAGAAAGGTAAATTTCACATGATCTCACTCATTTGTGGAATATAATGAACAATATAATTTGATGAACAAAAACAGATCCAGAGACAGAGAAGC
Source organism: Corynorhinus townsendii (assembly GCA_026230045.1). Classification (NCBI taxonomy): domain Eukaryota; kingdom Metazoa; phylum Chordata; class Mammalia; order Chiroptera; family Vespertilionidae; genus Corynorhinus; species Corynorhinus townsendii. The sequence goes on from JAPDVU010000002.1 coordinate 100,302,637, forward strand.
ATCAATCAGACTGTCAAACCTCAGAGGGAAGGTAGGGAAGAGTGAGGGTTAGGGGGAGAGATCAACCAAAGAACTTGTATGCATGCATATAAGCATAACCAATGGACACAGACATCTGTGGGGTGAGGGCATGAGTTGGGGGGGTGGGGGCAATGGGAGGATAGGACACATATGCAATACCTTAATTAATAAAGAAGGAAACAAAATTTAAAATATATATATATACTTTTGTTTATATAATTTATATGTATATATATATATACACTATATAATTCATATTTTACTTTATATATATATACTATATAATTCATATTTTACTTTATAGCTGCAATTACACCAGTTTCATAATAAAGATATTAGAGATTCTATAATATTCAAGCTTGAAAATATCTATAGAATATGCACAAAATATAGTTAATCTAACCAATTAAAAGATTGAAATATGTGTTCATATATCTTCTGACCTCCCCATTTCTTTACTTTTATGTCTGCCTACCACTTGGTCATCAATTTGCTACACTTTCTTCTGATCTTATCTTCAGAGTTTCATGTTCCTTTAAATCAGTGTGAACTTTGCCACCAAAAACTTTTTATTAATTATTTTTTTTAGAGAGAGGAAGGAAAAATGTGCTGTGAGAGAGATACGTAGATCATACACCACCAAAGGGGGATCAACTTCGCAACCTTGCCATGTGCCCATACTGGGAATGGAACCCATGTCCTTTCAGTACACCAGACAGTGCTGCTCCAACCAACTGAGCCACACAGGCCAGGATTGTACTGTGCTCAACATCTTAATCATTTCATCCACTCGTGTTTAATTGTCCTGTCCAGCCCTCAGAACAGTGGCTACTCTGTCCTTAGCATACTCACCTAGTTCTTTATTTATAGTTCTACAAGCACTGTCTCATTGCTTAGTAATCTGTTCACTGGCATCTCTCATATCTTGTTTGTTTTTGTATTTTCTCCACATCCTCTGGAGTGTAGCACATTCTTAGTATTGCATAAATACTTTCCAAGTGGTTAAATGAATGCATACAACCTCGCTATAACTATAACCCTCAAGTTACCTCTAGCGCCATTCATATTCGAATGCTTATTGTAATAATTATGTATGACAGGTGGGTACTCAAAATATTGGGGGGAAATGCTTTGTAAAGTATATGATAGTCTAACCACTGTGCTGTATATCTGAAGCTAATACAAAATGATATTAAATGTAAACTGTAATTGAAAAATAATTTTTAAAAAATTCTAATGCGTAAAATTTGACTATCTACAATTATACTAGCTGTCTTTAAAATTTTCTCACTGTGAGATATTTCAAATATACCTTAATACCAAGTATACTTATCACCCAACTTTATACTTATACTTTTTAATTCCTTCAAACACATCTATAAGTCTTAAAAAATTACCTTTGTCTACTTAAAATCATGAGTTTAATAATTGAAAAGACTTCTATGTTCTTTTAGGGAGCTCAATTTTACTCGCAAGCCATATTCATTAATATATGGAATATATAAATTACACATATGAGGTAACATCTTCCTTTCTTCCTTCCTTCCTTCCTTTCTTCCTTCCTTCCTTCCTTCCTTCTTTCCTTCTTTCTTTTTTTCAGAGGTAGAAGAAATAATTCCTAGAAGAAATGGGTTTAGGAAACAAGTTATGAAGGTAAAGGAAGGGAGTGAGGAAGCTAATGGTAAAGTGCCTGGGGAGGGAGAAGAAGATGGGGAAGGCATGGGCTTGCTCCCAGGAGGGAGAGCACCTATGAGTTAACATTAAAAAATAATAATAATAATGGAAAAACATTTTCAAAAAATGTTTAGATTATAGTCTGTATGCAAAATACCATTTTTGGCCACTAGAGGGAATATACCTTCAAACTCACCTAAGAAAAATATTTTTTTTTTCCCTGTGATTCAACAAGTCACCTTCCTGTCTAGTCAGGTAGTTGGTCAAAATACTAATCCTTCATTAACAGTAAATGTAATAATAATGTCTCATTAAATAAGAGCCTGTTTATTCTAAGAGCTAGAAACAAAGAACCATATGACTGGCAATTGCTATTTGCAACCCTCTAGAGGCAAAAGGAAATCTATAATGTGCCTTAAAAAAGTGTAGAGAGATCAAGAGGCAAAGACAGAAACAGCACCAAAGTGCACTATTCCTTTACCATCTGTCACAATCACTGTCAATCTCCAAAGGCCATGTTTAAAAATGAGACAAGAGAAAACTCCTAAGAAAAGGTAAGAGTTCTGAATCATATTGAATGTTAAAACTCAATATTATCAGCTAGCAACTGCTAAAAATCAAAATGAAAAATATCTTCCAGTATATGCCCATAGAGGAAAGCAGGCTTTTAAAACAGGTAGGGAAGGAAGAGAAGAGCATGATCCTAAAATAAAACCTTTAGAAATATATGTCATAAAGGATAGCTATATGCATATGCCTTGAAGTTCATTTACTCAGTGCATTGAATTAAATGTATAGCCACACTTTTATCAATTATTATACTACCATGATTTGAGCAGGTAAAGTCATATTACAAGTAAAATAAATTTCAAATTGTTCAGCTGTTATATACCAACAAAAATCAATCAGGCACACAAATGCAGCCATAAGTCATGGATTGACCAAGTTTTTGTCATTTCAAGTTCTTAGGTTCTCCACCACGTGGGGGTAGACTGAGTAGCAACAGGAAGGGGAGGAGAAGTAACATTCTCAACAGATTTTCTAAGGGCTTTTGAAAATATGAATGGGTGTATAGAAGCCACTAAACTTCCATTTGAATCTGTGTCATATATACCTGGAGAATGCAGACAGTATGTCATAGCTAGAGTATAATATGAATAATTTCATATTGAAACTTGACATAAAAGGAAAGTCATGTTCAATATTGCCATTCATGACAACTGTCAACCCCAGGCATTATTGATAGTGGGTAAAGATGCTAGAGAGTTTCCCCCACCCCCAGCTTTCCTTTACTCTTTAGAGGCTTAAATTAAAGCTGTCTTACTGACAGAATAGTCAGTTGTAGTATCAACTTGCCAGCCTATGGACAGACCTCAACTGGATAAATCCCAATGACTGAAGTCCTAGACAACATAGATATTCGATGCTTGTTCTATCCCTAGGCATGGGCAATTAGGTTATCCCTTTACAGCAATTTTATGCAAGTCCAAAGATAAATATTTCTCTTACTTAAATTAGGACATTTCTATAGGTACACCCAATCAATGACTGAAGTGATTCAAATAAAAGTCCATATTTCCAGGCATAGAAGTGTAAAATATCTATCTATATCTATATCTATATCTATATCTATATCTATATCTATATCTATATCTATATCTATATCTATATCTATATCTATATCTATATCTATATCTATATAAAAGGCTAATATGCTAAGTGTCTGACCATCTGACCAGTCACTATGACATGCACTGAACACTTGGGGGCAGACGCTCAGTGCAGGAGCTGCCATGATGCGCAGTGGCCATTTACAGAGAAATGGCACTGTGGACCTGGTGCCCACAAAGCAACACTTGTCTTCCCCCAAATGGAACACAGGCCCCGCCATCACCTTGGAATTGCAGTCTATGCTGCCAAGACCCCATGGCACAAAATGTGTCCCACAGCCCAGCCCAGCTCAAAAACGGTGGCTGTGGGTGCCTGGTAATGATGTCGTATAGTAATGCCCAGCTTCCTCTCCCTAGTGACTAGTGACTAGCCTCCTTGGAGTTTCTTTAACCCAGGAACACGACTTGCTTTATAGCCAAGTGCAAACATTTCACACTTTTACCAAATGTCTGTGAAGCGTTTTCCTGTGCCTCATCTCATTTGATCCTCACAGAAGTCCTGGAATAGGTAAATAGGAGACTCAGTAGAATCCTATTTTGTTTTCATTAGCCAGAAAATGGAGATTTAGAAACCTTAGAAACTTGACCCAACTGAAAAGAAGTTAGAAATGGTGGACCTTGAAAATGACTTCAGGTTTTCTTACTGCACAGAATATAGTCAAACACTGCTGCAGTCAAATATTTTACCCTTTGTTCTCCCTGCATGATCTACAATAATAATCAGCTAGTGTTGATATTCACGGCTGTGTTGCCGACAATTACCTGAAAGAGAAGTTGAGGTGCTTCACTGAGCTGGAAAAAGTTTAGCTAAATCAGTAAGCAGGTCTAATTAAGCAAGCTTATCTTAATAATAAAAGGCCAGTGGCCATAATGCCGTAATGACCAATGACCAGACGGGGAACCACGGGGAACCAGGTGGGTGGCGGCAGTGGCCGCAGCAAAGCAGCCCGGGTCTTGGGTGCCTGGCAGCTGGCGGGTGGGTGGGGCAGCATGTGGGTGGGTGCTGCAAGGCAGGCACACTGGGCTTCTAGTCTATATATATAAAGCTCTTGCTGGTGCCAATTGCACGCGTGTATTTTCATCTGTCATTGTCAATCATTACAGAGAAAAGGCAAATAGCAATATTAAAATATTTCTTCTAATTAATCTCATTTCAATGTTCCTGAATTTGTTTACTGGGCCACTAGTAGAATATAAAATAATAGTTATTAATCTATCCAGAATTATAAAATGTATGTATAAAATGTATTAGAGTCCTGCGGCTTCATCTTTTGCTTTCTTTAGATTCAAAGGATGAACTTTCAAATGCCTAGCACATGGACAATGAAGCTCACAATGATCTTGGCCAATGCCCACATTGTCAATGTGGTAAGACCAGAGTAAAATGAAAATTAGAAACCTAATTACTTTCCAGTAATTATAATATTGGATAAGGAGCACAGGCTAATCAGAATCATCAACTTGGTCCTCTCTGTAGAAGATGGATCACAGATATAAATAGAAAAAGATAGAGATTGATAGATGAATAATCACTATCATTTACAGAAGAACCTAAAATGCACAAAAAGTAATTCTGATCATCAGAAGTATAATAATTTGATAACTATTATTACCTTGACATTGATTTCAATAAAACATCAATCATTAATTTCTCAGTCATAAAATGCAGAAAAGGAAATTAGTTAGTGGTGGCAGCACCAACTTCTTGCAGAATGATTACTGTATCCCAGACATTGTGTTTAAGCATTGTACTTAACATGTTATTACCTAACTTAGGACTCAACTTTGTGAAATAGGTGACATCTTATTTTATAGAAAACTGAAGTTCTAAGATATTAAGTAACTTGTGCAAGTGGTAGGGCCCTGGTTTGAACTTAAGTTACTTTCACTTTATAACTTATAAATTTAATCTATACTAGCTCTTATTAATTATAACTCTGGATGCAAAGATTCCAGTCCAGACATAATTTAAAATATAAGTAGAGAAATATTATATCATTATATTGAGAATGGTAAAATAGGCTTCAGTGGGAGAGACCACCAGTTTCTGGTGCAATATCTTTATTCTCCTTTACTTTTACATTAGTAGTACCCTAGTTTTTCTGGTTTTGAGGGGAGGCATAGTGATCAGTGACAAACTACGCTGCCCAGACTTTGTTGCAATGTGGGATCTGGTGATAAAATGCTGAACAAATATTTGTAAGCAACAAATACTGGCTCTTTTTAAGAGAACAGACTCACTAGCCACTTTCTCATCCTATCTAATCCTATCTAATAAAAGAGTAATATACAAATTGACCATCACTCTAAGACACAAGATGGCTGCCCCCATGTGGACACAAGATGGCCACCACAAGATGGCCTGCAGGGGAGGGCAGTTGTGGACAGTTAGGGGTGACCAGGCCAGCAGAGGAGGGCAGTTGTGACAGACCAGGCCAGCAAGGGAGGACAGTTGTGGAGGACCCAGGCCTGCAGGGAAGGGCAGTTGAAGGGGACTCAGGCTTCCAGTGGAGGGCAGTGGGGGGACCAGGTCTGCAGGGGAGGGCTGTTCAGGGGGATCAGGCCAGCAGAGGAAGGTAGTTGGAGGAGACCAGGCCAGCAGGGGAGGGCAGTTGGGGGAGGACCAGGCTTGCAGGAGAGGACAGTTGGGAGGGGGTCCAGGCTTGCAGGGGAGGGAAGTTAGGGGTGACCAGGCCAGCAGGGGAGGGCAATTAGGGACAATCAGGCCAGGCGGGGAACAGCTAGGCTTCGATCAGGCTGGCAGGGGAGTGGTTAGGGGGTGATCAGGCTGGCAGGCAGAAGCGGTTAGGGGCAATGAGGCAGAGGCAGGTGAGTGGTTTGGAGCCAGCAGTCCTGGATTGTGAGAGGGATGTCCAACCGCCCAGCAGTTAGACATCCCTCAAGGGGTCCCAGATTGGGTAGGGTGCAGGCTGGGCTGAGAGACAACCCTTTCCACCCCATGCACAAATTTCGTGCTCTGGGCCTCTAGTTACTCTATAAATAAGATAACTCACTAGCCACTTTCTCATTACTCTATAAATAAGACATATACTATGCAGACAATTATGAGAGGAAGGTCAAGAAACTTGAAAACACCTTCAGTGAATAAATCCACAATTTCTATATGACATTAACTTTTAGAAATCTTTTACTAGCAGTTGAATAAAATCTCAAATTGTTAATAGCCTGATTTTCTTAAATGCAACTGAAGGTATTGAAGGACATAAACTCAAACCCACTTCTAGTTCTTACATGTTACAATTTTAAGATTAAACATCCTAAAGATAAGGAGAGAAAAACAAGTCAACTTCACAAGCATTTACGTTTGGCTCAACACTGAAGAATTTGATTAAGGAAAACCCATGCTTGCTGGAATTCATCACAGAATGGCATTTGCCCTCAGACCTTGCAAATAAAATATGTGAGGGCAATTTAATCAGATAAAATCAATGTGGTCTGAATAATGAAATTTAATTTTCATTTAAAATTGCATGCTTATTTATATAGAATCACACTTACAATGCTTTTATTTATGCAGTTATGCTAAGACTGTTCTGCAAATAAGACCTTTGTGTAATTCAAATTTCATACTATTACTTTGTAAAAGTTCCATATTGCTTTCTCCAGTTTACAAAAAAAAAAAAAAAAAAGGAAGCTGAGGCTTTGGAGACACTCAGTAACCTTTATGAGTCACAATAATGTGGGCTAGCACTTTTCTCCTTGTATCACATTCTTCATTGTTGTTATTATTATTACTAGAGGCCTGATGCACCAAATTTGTGCACTGGGGGGAGGGGGAGACCCTCAGCCTGCACTGGGGGGAGGGGGAGTCCCTCAGCCCAGAGTGTGCCCTTTTGCAGTCCAGGAGCCCTTGGAGGATGTCTGACTGCTGGCTTAGGTCTGCTCCCTGTGGGGAGCCTAACCCATCAGGCAGACATCCTTTGCGCTGCCAAGGAGGTGGGAGAGGCTCCTGCCACCACCACTGCACTCACCAGCCATGGGCCCAGCTTCTGGCTGAGTGGTTCTTCCCTTGTGGGAGTGAACTAACCACCAATGGGATCGGGCATTGAGTGGGATCGGGCCGAAACTGGCTCTCTGACATCCCCCGAGGGGTCTCAGATTGTGAGAGGGTGCAGGCCAGGCCAAGGGTCCCTATCAGTGCACAACTGGGGTTGGGGAGGGACACGAGAGGCTGGCCAGCTAGGGAGGGACTGTGGTAGGGCTCCAGGGCCTGTCTCGCTCAGTCCCAATTGGCTGGATCCCAGCAGCAAACTAACCTACTGGTTGGAACATCTGCCCCCTGGTGGTCAGTGCACACCATAGCAACTGGTGGACCAGTCGACTGTCTGCCCTCTGGTGGTCAGTGCATGTCATAGTGGGCAGTTGAGCAGCCTTAGCATATCATTAGTATATTACACTTTGATTGGTTGAACAGATGACTGGACGGTGAGACACTTAGCATATTAGGCTTTTATTATATAGGGTTATTATTACTTTTCAGGATATATATGAGCTTACAAAATAATGTAATGATTGAGTTAAGCATATAAATATACAATTTCCAAGTAGACTGATTTGAAAAATATTCTGAAAGAGAAAATATGCTACTGAAATATAGCCAAAAAAATTAAATGATAAACTTATTTTTAGCAAAACAACATGCAGACATATTCCCTATAGCAATGTCATGTGATAGTCTTATTCTCCAATGAATTAACTAAAACAACTCAAGGTAGTTTCTCTGTCTGCCCTCCCACCCTAAGTGGTCTCATATATGATGTTTTCTGTGTAATCTTGTTGAAATATAAGAAGTAGATGATATATTTTTAACAATTCCCTGTCAGCCCTATGATGCTAGGATTCTATGATTCACAGTCTATTCTCTCTAATATTTGTAAAATGACATTCGAAACACAAAAACTGTTAAATCTCAGGAAATAGTAAGAAAATATCCCTGAACTTTTTGATAGCAGACTCTCATGTATAAACCTAAATCAATCCTGTTGAATTGATGCCATAATTGTTGGGCTTAGTTACTAATGTCATACTCACTAGTGTTTGTTTTGACCTGAGACAAAAGAAAACGCCTTAAAATACCCACCACATTAATAATACTAGTACTTAGAGGAGAATCCTGGTAAAGAAAAAGAGGCTGATACAAATGCAGCTTTTAAAAGGTCAATACCTCAAATATGAAGTCTAATCAGCATCTAGACTAAATACAGCTAGTATCAGTGGGTCCAAACTGTGGTTGGAGACATAGTTAATACCTGTACAATCAGTATAAACTCTTTGCCAAATATTTCTAGTTGTCCCCTCCATCCCGTTGTGTGAATGGTTACCTACTGACTTCTTTGCAGTTTTGTGTGGCCAAGTGACCTGTTGCAGCCTATGAGCTGTGAGAGACTATGACATGTGTTACTAGGCAGAACAGTTATGCTGATGCAACAGCCTATGCCACTGTCACCACAGTGTCAATATTTCTTTACTCTGAGTGGTGGAGGAAAGTTAATAGCTATGCCAGAGCAGGACCCCAGACAACCTGCAATAGGCATGTAGCCCAAAGGAGTGATAAACTTTATTTTGCTTTTAAAATCACTGAAAGGTTCGGACTGCTTGTTACTACAGAATTGCTAACCCTTCCTGACTGATGCAGTAAAAATTGGTACTTGAAGTAATGCACAGACCTTATATTTTATCTTGTTCCTTTAATCTTTCCTTGATGTGGGTGGAGTAGGCTATTCCATTTTCACATAAAAGGCATTTTCTTTTATTGAAAACAGAATGCTAGGTTCCAATTAGACATTTTTTAAAAAAATAAAGATAAGCTTCATACTGTCAGCTGTGAAATTAAGCACGACTCTAAAGGCCATCAGGCAAGATGAGTCAAGGTCATAGACTACAGATTTGGTAGTAATGAAGAGTTCTGAATTTTAAAAATGTGTGTGCTGAATCATTTCCATGAGTTGTTGACATTGAATTCTGAAGTGCAGTTTTCTGTTTACTCTCATGATGGAGGAAGGGTTGTTTCCTGTATTTGGTCACGTTAGACATTTTCACTCACAAATAAAACAAAAACTGTGTATTTGTCACTTAAGACAATTATAGTTTAACATAAAAAACCATAGTCATCAAACTCTCCAGCTTGTGAAAAAAACATATCTTATACTTTATGGCTGGAGAACAAAAATAATGAATTATCTAACTTTTCTAGGCACACTCACTCAAAATTTTATGAGAAGTATAGTTTTATATTTTATGAATTCCATAATGGTTTATATTTAAATTGAATGGTAAGACAAAAATAGTGAATCCACTTTCTCTTGAATTTTGAGTTAGATACAGGAATGTGAGTTTTTCTATTTCTCCAAGGGCATTTATAAATTTGGCTTCATAAAATGCTTCCAGATAATGCAGATGAAGTCTTACCATTTGCAAATAATACATGAATGATATGATATACAATGGGGATCAAAACATAACTGAAGCCATTATCAGCAGGTTGTTTTAAAAATAACCTAAGTGTGGGGCGAAGGCAAAATAGTTGAAAGGGATCAAAAGGTACAAACTTCCAGCTATAAAATAAATAATTCACGGGGATGTACTGTACTGCATAGTGACTACTGCATGTTTGAAAGTAGATCTTAAAAGTCCTAGTCACAAGAAAAACAAAGTTTTGTAACTATGTGTGATGACTGATATGTGAACTAGACTTATCATCTCTCAGTTTATACAAATAGGAAATCATTATGTTGTACCCTTGAAACTAAATATAATATTATGTCAATTATACCTTAATAAAAATAAATTTAAAAATTGAAAAAAAACCTACATATGTGTTCAATAAATAAAACATTTCTGTACCTGGTTTTATTTATATAGTATCAAATGTTATAGAAATAATCTGAAAAATAGCTGGATTTCAACTGGCTTTCATATATTTGAATAACTGCTAAAGGTAGGTAAACATTTGAAATCTATAAACATTTTCTGAATCATTTGTTTTGAGAGATGAGAAAGGGAGATAGTTTTAGAGAACAATTAATATGGAAAAGAATTGTAATCTAAATTAAAATATATCCTATCATCTAATATAGAACAAGAACCTTGAGAGGTTAAGGAGTTTGGTTTTATTCAAAAAGCCAGTTAAATTCCAACATTCTGTGGGGAGCAATGATAGACACAATGACCCCTATATGAGAACTTTCATTAAACAAGTTTCCCTTTTTGTTCTTAGTCATTGACCTACTGACTTCAAAATATTTCTGCAATTACATTCTCACCAAAGATGATGATGACCTTGGCCAGAAGAGTTAAGAGGAAAACAGAAGTCAATTAAATAGACACATGTATTTCTAATTGTATCTTGTAAAATCCAGTTGTGCAAAAATATGGCTCATCTGTGGAATTTGAGAATTCATGTCAATGATACATTTGATCAGGGTTATTGAAAACACTAGGACATTTCTAAGCACACACAATTATACAATATTGTTCGAAATGTTTGCTGTCTATAGTTGTGTGACCTTTGGCAAAAAAACAGAAACAAAGCTGCAAAGAATAATTGCACAAATTACAGCCCAGTCAACTGATGACAGAAAGAAAAAAATTAGAAATGTATACATACATTGGGGTAAATCTTATATTACTAAAATTGATTTTTGCATGCATCTTAGATTTTGTTTTGATTAAATAAATTAAATGAGTCAGAAAATGAATTTAAATCTACCCACAAAAATTCATAATAAAATGTATGGTGGATTATTTCTGCTATGACATTTCAATTCAGTCATCAGAAGACATCTGATTACTCATGAGTGCTTATATTACATTAGCCTCTTCACTCATGACAAAAAGGCTGTATCAGACCTAATCCATTATAGGCCTTTTTTCCCCTACCCATTAAAGCTCATCAGTACTATCCACATTGAATTCTACATTTAAATGCTAAGACATTAAAACAGTAAAACTTTCTCGTATAATATGGGATTGTTCTAAATTATTTTATCTTTCAGGATATTGAATATTGTTTTGATAACAGAGCATGAGTTTTAGGTAAAACAAGATTATATAAAATTTTGCAATACCATTTGATTTTGAAATGTCTCAAATGGAAAGAAATGCAGTGTTCTTTTTTCTGAAAAACACAATGGCTTACTCTGGAAATTCATATTTTTTCTTTCTCTAAAACAAGATTTGAACTGAACAGTACAATGAATAGCCAGTGACCAATCTCTCCCTGACCCCCACCCCCATATATCAACTGCAGAGGTTTTATACTCCAAACAGAACTAGAACTTTTGTTTTGTTCTCCTATGTGCTTTAGTGTTTTCAAGATACAAAAAAAGAAATCCGTTTCTCTTGTAAAGGGTCTCCAACAACATCTTTCTCGATTTAATTTCTCAAACGGTTTTCAACTGGCTGCAACACCCTATTTAGAGATGCAGATAATATAACTTAACCTAAATCTTTTTCCAGAGATTATCAGGCTTTAAATAGGGACTAAATTTTATTAATGCTTAGATTTAGCTTCCTAAAAAGAACAGTTAATTTTGCCATGAAGGGCTTATGTGTATTTAAAATTTGGTATGTGATACATTAAAAAACTTTGAAATATTATTTTTCTCTTAGTCATCAAAATCACAGGACAAGCCAGCTTACTCTGAATGAAAAACCAGCTAATGGCCATTATAGACAGTACATAGAAAATAAACATGTCCTCAAACTTTTTTAATGGGATGAATAGATATAAATAATATCTGATGCCACCTTTCCTTATTTTCATTTACTATGAGTTGTCTAGTGGAAGAGTTTGCATAAGGAATGAGGGAAATCACTTTTAGCATTAACTTCTAAGCCTTACTCTTGATATTTTTCTAGTATCACTGCTTTAAATATCAGAATCATCTCTCTATGGACCCTTCACCAGAACTGCAGACACACATGTTCTTGCTGATACAAATGTTAGATTCTTCCTAGATTGTCCAGAGGTAGGTCACTATTTCTGTCTCTGGCGATGAAAAGGATGACAGTTTGTATTTTGCAGACAGGGCAATTGCCTTCACTCATCTGGGAAGGAAGCTAAAACCACTGGTCTAGAGACTAATTTGATAGCCAAGCTCTTAGGAGTAGAGTTGTCAGTTGTTTTCAGCATACCAGTACTTGCATGTAATACAAATACAGGGTGGGGCAAAAGTTAGTTTACAGTTGTGAGTATGCAAAACAGAGTTTATTCTTTTTTTATTTTTTATTGATTTTTTACAGAGAAGAAGAGAGAGGGATAGCAAGCCAGAAACATCGATGAGAGAGAGACATCGATCAGCTGCCTCCTGCACGCCCCCCACTGGCGATGTGCCCGCAACTCAGGTACATGCCCTTGACCGGAATCGAACCTGGGACCCTTCAGTCCGCAGGCCAACGTTCTATCCACTGAGCCAAACCAGTCAGAGCCAGAGTTTATTCTTGTATTATTATTTTTCATTATTGTATTGTTTTCCTTATGAACAACTGCCAACCTCCTTTTGTCCCACTCTGAGTTTTCATTTGCTAAATCTGGCAATCCTAATTTTGAGTCTTTCATCCAGTGGCTTCTTCCAGGAGTCTCCCTAAGTGAGCATGAAGCACTAGGCACATTGTAGACAATCAACAAAAGCTTTTTTCCCCTCTCTCTCTAGATTCAAACTCTGGACTCTAACAAAAAATAAAATAAAACAAAATAAAGCAAAATTGAAAAACACACAGAAGCATCTTTTCTACTTTTCCTTTTAATTGGTTTCATATTTTGCATTTCACCTAAATCTGTATTTAGCAAAGATAATTAGCACAGAAACTGTATTTATATGAATGATGTAGCATGCATATATTTACATATTGTCAATACATAGGATATGGCTTAAAAGCAATCAAGATACATTAGAATACAAATAAAAATAAAATAGAAGGAAAACAAATTTTGATTTTCAAATCGTTAACTCAGTGGTTTTTTAATCCCCTCTAGAAATTGAGATTAAAAAAAAAAAAAAAATGAAGGCCTGTTCCCAGCCTGAGACCCTGATTTAATTAGTCTTAGGAGGGAGGGGCACTAGTGATTTTTTTTAAAAGCTCCCCAGGTAATTATAACCTGCAATGAAGATTAAGAACAACTATTGCAGAAAATACAGTAATGCCTGCCTGCTTTTGAGGTATGTCTATGGACTGCATTAATAGTAATTTTTGGGATCCAATTTTCACTTATCCTCCTGATTTATGGTGGAAAAGTACTGAACTAAAAGACCTTGGATCCCATCCCAAATCATCCATTTGCTGTCTATGGCCATATGGTCAGCTATTTTCACTTCTCTAGGTATGAGTTTCTTAATCTGAGAAGAATACAGTATTTCCAAATTACCTACAAAATTTGAACAGCATGGAATAAAATAATGCATTTGAGTCCAAATATAGGCATTTTAAATATTATCAAAATTATACAATTCCCTGGTTCCACCCATGTCACCAAAGTTGGCAGGCATTGATCATCTTTACTAGTCTCTCATATTCCATACAGTTCTGATGTCACAAGAATGGTCAGGAGCAGCACTATTTAAACTCGCCAGCAGAGACTCTAGTTAGTCAGACCTCTCTGTTTCTCTTCCCAGACAGATGCTCTTCAGTTCAATCTATCAGCATGTCTCTGTAAGCTTTGGAGTTTTCTACCCATTAGCCAGGATAATAAATTTTATTTTGAAATAGTTGTCTTAAATTCCAGACATTATTTTCTAAACTATAATTTTCTATATTAAGGAATAATAATAGTGTTAGGTTACATTTTAAGGTGGTAAGTATCCATTTTAAGGTTGGAGAAGAGGTGGCAAGGATGCATTATTGAGCATTTTTTTTGAGAATTATTAGAATGGAAAGTTACATTCTATATCATCAAACACAGAGATAATGTCTTTCTCACAAGATGCTTTTGCTCCTGATAGGAGCAAGTCAACATCAATATGATGTTTGATTTTCAAGCAGAGGTTTCTAAATAACTATTGCAATGTCATTTGAAAATAAAGTTTCTAGGGTAACACATTGCTGCAATTCTTGTACTAAACTGTGAGATATCAATTAATAATCTTTGTTATTACAGAACTGTGAGAAATGCTTGCCTGTCCAAATTCAAATAATGGACTTGGAGACACAAATTATGGCAAAAACGAGATCAGGTGTCTGGTGAGCAGGCCCACCCGGAGGGGGGATCATGGGCAATTTATTCCTAGTGCATGAGAATCCCTACCCCAGTTCCTCATTGGCTGAGTGCTATGGGATTAACAGGTTCCCCCTATGTTGCCGATGTGTTATTGTCTCCTTTTGGGTTATTTAAAAAATATGGCTGAGGCCTTTTCTAGTTGTCTGCACCTCACTTTGTCTAGTTGTGGTGGGTGGATCTTCCTGGAAAATGTGCTGCTGGTCATGTACGCAGTTCTTTGTTCTTTATACCCTTTCCCCTCCTCCCTACATCCTGTTTGCCCTGGGAAAATTCAGTAACTGACTGGCAACATTCTGTTAGTATTTTTTACTAAAAGTTGACTATACTGAAGATGGATCACAGATTCCTATTTCCTACAGAACCATAGCAAGAATATAAATTTCTCCAACATACATACTGACATTTTTTGGTTTATGTTTCTATCTTCTAAAAATAATGAATTATTTTAAAGTCTCAATTTGGCTTTCATAAATAGTGCATCGATCTATTAGTGAACTTACCTCCTCACATAGTTCATAGGGTCACATTGAACTTCTAAAATGTATTTTTAAATTATTTTTAGAGAGAGAGAGGAAGGGAGAGAGATGTGAGAGAAAACCATCAATTGGTTGCCTCCTGTACCTGTCTGACTATGGATCAAATCCACAAACTTTCTGGTGTATGGATGATGCTCCGACTAACTGAGCGACCTGGCCAAGGCAAGTGTATTTATTTTTAACACAAGCAGAAGTTAAGATTTTTCTTTAAAAGGAACAATTTTATTGCATTTTATATTTTAATGTGAGATATTTTTCATCATATTAATAATCACACTTTATAACTTTGAATTAACACGTATACTTTGCTTTGCCTCAATCATTGAATGATTTGAAAAGGTGTATATGGGCCCTAGTTGGGTATCTCAGTTGGTAAGAGCGTCCTCCCCATAAGCCAAGGCTGCAGACACATACAGGAAGCAATCAATGAATGCGTGAATAAGTGGAACAACAAATCAATATTGCTCTCTTTTCTCTCTCCCTTCTTCTCTCTCTCTAAGATCAATCAATATAAAAGGTGTATATAGATTTGTATTTTATAAATAAAATTATATTCCATCTATAAAATAAAAATAAACCACGGGAAAAATGTGTGAGTTTTTATCCAATTATAATGTAATAATGTTTGAAGTTTTTAAACAGGAGCTTTTTAAAATCCAATACTAACATAAATATTCCATTGGCCACTGATATATGAATGCAATGTTGTAGTAAATCTATTTGAGCAAACTTCAAAATTGAAATGAAAAAAACATTTATTTTTAATTACTATTGAAGTGATTCTTAGTGTAGGTAGCTAGTATTAACAAAGGAAGGAAGCAAGTGAAATTAAATATTAAACCTGATTAACTAGGAAGGGGTAGCTTCACAGGCACCCCAGGGGATAGTGGCATTTCTCCACCAAAGTGATTGAAGCCCCCCACCCTCCCCACCCCGAAACCCAACAGGGAAAAAGGAGTGGCTTTCCAATCTCCCAAGGGAACAATAAGCCCTTCCTAAGGATTACCTGATTGTGGCGTGGGGGGAGGTGGTTTCCGGGAGGAAGATAAAATAGTAAAGGGGAAACTGGCCTAAAGGCAGGACCGGTAGTGGCCCAGGTGCCATCAAGCCTTGACAACAGAAGTACAGATGGGGAAATAAGACACAAAAAGGTTCTGCATCTCTGGGTCCTGGCCCTCCTGGGCCTGATGGTCCTGGGTGCAGCAGCCTGCAGCTCCAGAGGCTGACTCCTTTCACAGTAAGACGGAACTGAGCCACTTCATGGCAGATAAGTTAGTGCACCTAAGCCCTTGCTTTGTTTTTGCCTGAATAAATCATGTCAAGATAAGTCAAACCCTCCTATGGGTGAGTACCTGAAATGCTTTTCTCTTGACTTCTCAAGAACTCGTGATTTGATAAAAGAATCTTATTTACAACTAGAGGCCTGAGGCATGAAATTCACGCAAGAGGAGGCCTTCCTTCCCCAGCCTGCCGGCACAGGCTTCCCTCTGGTACCCAGGACCTAAGCTTCTCTCACAGAGGGAGGCCCCACCCACCCGTCGTCTGCGCACTAGGCCTCCCTCTGAAGGTCAATCATGGGGTGACGGCAGGGCCTCCAAGCAATCACATCACAACTGCCTTGGGTGGCCTTGCACCAGTGGGTGTCATAGCATGGTCCCGGATGGTCTTTTGCTATTCTGCTGTTTGCTAGATTTGCATATTATGCTTTTATTATATAGGATGGCAATGATTCTTGGATTTCTATTGTTACTATGTAAAAGAAGAGGGGAAAATGAGATGTTCTCATTGTCTCCTAAACCTGAAATATTTCCATATCTTATTGATTTATTTTATAACAATAAATATTTTACTTGAAATAAAAATATACTACATAAAATCTTCAATTTTCTTTTTTTGGTTTTTGATGCTGAATAAAAAAAAATATATATATATATATATATATATAATACACACACACATTAATCCTTAGGTATATATTAAGGTTCATCTCATCCAAATTATAAAGATAATTTCATATTCCATGTAGAAAAATTTGGAAATTTTCAATTTTTGATTATTTTTATATGAAATACAGAATTTTTTTTTCAAAACTCAAAGTATTTTCTTATTCTTTCCCTTTTTTTGTGACCCTTTTTTGCACTTATGGCAAATGATCATTTTTAAATAGGTACTGTACTTAGCACAAAGGTGTTATCCTTGAGGCTAAGAGTGCCATAGGCTTTAATTTAATGTTGACAATATCCATGTGACCACGAGTGGATTTACAGGTTTTAAATTACTGTTTCAGAGTTGAAGGTAAAGGAAGAAACTGACATAAACTCAACACCAGACTATATTCTTTTATCCTTTTTGTAACCCACCTGAGAATACCATCCCCAAATATGTGGGCTTATAGTGCTGACATATTGCTGTGCCTGAAAATGTTGGGACTGGATATGTATGTAGGCAACCTATAGTTTTATGGCCTCATGCTCAGAAAAAAGAAGTCAGTGTGATTTTTTATGAAATCAAGTGAAGAATGCTTCCGCAGGGCAGCTGAAGTCCCTTGTTTTACCTCTTTTACAAATGTAGTGCTTAAAAATTCCACATTGACAATTTCATGTTGTATATTTGAATAGCTGCGTTTGAAAATTATTTTTCAAATGTTATAAAACAAGAAATAAAAATCACCTTAAAATAAAAAAAAAGCTATTTACTTTTATTGAGCAACTTTTTAAATATAACTGTGCTTAAATTAAGAACTCTATTAGTTGCTCTCCTTGAGAGCAACTAATAGAGTTCTTATGGAGTAAATAAATAACCCTCAAAGACACAAAAAGCTGGGAAAGCAAACTCTTTGAAGACCAGTTATAATAAAACCCAAAGAGAAACACATAATACAATATAGAGAACGGCATCGGATCATTTCAGTATGAAATACTGTACACTTGAAAGCATTTGCAAAATACTACAATTTTGCCTACTATCCTCTCTTTTGCACATAATAAACAAATTTACTCCCCTTGTAAGAATAATCTTCTAAGCACAATACATAGACACACATACCAAATTTATCACCTTATTGGACCAGAAAAGATCGAATTTTCTAATACAAATAAAGTAAAAATGGTTCTTCCAATTTAAGTCCATAAAACACTTATTAAAGATAAAAGCAGGTTATTTAACAATATTGGACTTCGTGAGATGCAGTCTGTGCAACAAAATGAAATAGAAATTTCCATGATGGAAAATCCTCCTCCTTTCCTCTTGATAGTATCATAACCTTTTAAATCATGTTGACTTTTGTAAGTTGAGAGAGCTGACAGCCTTGTAAAGACCATGTGGTAATATATGCAGTAAACCCTTTCTGGAGCAGTAATCTCATTGCTCTGTGTAAAGGCTCTCACTTCACATGGCCGACTGGGTCCCAGGAGATTTATTTGACTCAGCCTTCCTTGAACCACTGGTTGCTAATCCTTATTATGAGGAAAGTAGAAATGTGCCTTCAGGCAATGGCCATTCAGCTAGAGGTACAACCAACAGCCAACCTTCTGCTGAGCTGTTTTGTTTTAAACTATTAAATATGCACATGCATTTTACAAATGGGGTTCTTTGTCCTTCACAAAACAACATGACAGTGATATTTACTCTGCTCAAATAG
This sequence comes from Corynorhinus townsendii, assembly GCA_026230045.1. Lineage (NCBI taxonomy): Eukaryota > Metazoa > Chordata > Mammalia > Chiroptera > Vespertilionidae > Corynorhinus > Corynorhinus townsendii. The sequence goes on from JAPDVU010000002.1 coordinate 100,321,414, forward strand.
CTAATCTGACAAGCTCCATCTGGTAAGCAAACCCTTTATCTTCTCATCACCCTAAATCTCTGAAGGAAAATGGACACTACTAGCATATGTCCATGACAAGGTCCTTATGCTTAATAAGGCAGGATGTTTATAGGTTTCCACGTTAAGGATACCTAGAAGACATGTTACTTGGTGTTGAGAAGGGAAGCCCTTCCACTGAATAGATCCCCATCAAATTTCTCACACTCATAATTTCATTTGGAAAGAAAACCCAGCACTACATCTCCTGACAATGGTGGAGTTGAGATTTAATTCTTCTCAAAACATTTAAAGATCTTAAAATGCCACCTTCAACGCCTTCAGAGAAACCTCAGGTTATCCCTAGCTCTTGCCCCTATATTTGAATTGCCTTTACATTAATCATTCCTACTCAACTGCAAGCATTGTGAAGGCAAGAAATGTGGATTATTTCATCCATCCACACAATAGGTGCTTTCTAATATTAATTGTGAAGATAAATGTATATATTTTTCTCTGTACAAATATGGAATCTTTACATTTCCCATAAGAATAACTATGATGTTAAAACAATCTTTCTACTTTATCCTGAAATCAAACATATGGATTGGTTAAGTTGCCTTCCACAGTTCATTTGTCTTCTCTTTTGTTATGCATTTGATAGCTCATTCACTGAGTGCCCACTGTGTGCAATCTAAATTCAAACATATTCTAGGGTTCAAATTTTCAAATTGACATGACACTCTGTACATGCAATTTAACCTATTCTGCTTTGTAGCAACATTAAAAACATGTCATGGAGGTACTGTTGCCCATTTATGCCTAAAACAAATATATAGTCTGATGGAATTAACAAGATTTATCTATAAATTTGGTAGCATATTAAGTCCCATGAATCTCAGTCATGGAGGGATTACAATTAAAAATGTTTTATTCATTATAAAATATAAATATTACTGTTGTTTTCTATTATATCTGGTGAAAAAGTCTGAACAGAAAAGATAAAATATTCCCTTACTCAAGTTGGATTTTATGTACAATATAAAGCTGACTTTATTTGGTGGCGATTTACAGGCATCTGAGACTTCTGTTCAGAGGTGGGAAATAAATGATGAAATTTCCTTGGCCATTTTCTGGTTCATGTTCTCAATAAAAAGGTCATAGCTAGCTGCTATTGCTGCCTTCCAAGTATATATTTTAGCTATATTAATGCATTCTTCTATTTTTATTACTTACAGGATATTTAGTATGTTTTCCAATAGGTATTTGAAATTACAGTTAATTTTAAACTTTCAAAATAATAGAGTGGGCTGGGCATGGTGGAAAAGAGATTTAGGAATGTAGTGTTATCACCTATATTTGGTGTCTACAACACCATAATTTTTAAGAATCTCTAGTCCAAGAATGCAACTTAAATATATACAAATACACAGATGCAATTATTGATTTTATGTTCTTACCTAGTACAACTCACAAGTATTCAGAAGCGAATGTGGAAAGTGGGAAAGTTAATGTATGCCTAATAAAGAGAGGCAAGGCTTTAATCAGAATAATAATAATTAAAACTTAAATTAAGTGTTCACTATGAACAAGGTACTGTCCTAAGTAATTTACATGTATTAGTTCAACCAATCTTTACAACCACCCTGAGTTAGGTACCGTTAATACCTTCATTTTACTAATGAGAAAATTGAGGCTCAGAGAGTTCAAGTAACTTGTCTGAGGGGCATATAGGGATACAGCTATATGTGACATTATAGGGCAGTGTAGAGCCAGAGTCATGTTTAACCAGTACATTAACTTTGTCTCTAGTACTTGAAGGTTGGCTTCTATACTAAAAGAAATAGTTTTAATTATTACTTTGAGAACAAGAAGGGCTACAAAAAATAAATTTTCAGTTTACTATTTATGCTTATTTTGCAAATGACTGTTCTACTAAACTTCAGTTTTGTTTTGTTCACATGTAAATTTAGATATGCAAATCTGTATGCATGATAGGGATTCATTAAGTATTTGATTAGTGGACAAATTGATAAAAAAATACATGAATCTCTGTGCAAATCTACACTAATAAAAGAGAAACATGCAAATTGACCATCACTCTGCTATGCCCACCAGCCAATCAGGAGGTAATATGCAAATTAGAAGGACAAAGATGATGGTCACCCAGCTGCTCCAGGCGTGGAATGGCCGGGCGGGGCAGGATGCCTGCTATGAGATGGAGGGCGGGGTGTGTGTGTGTGTGTGTGAAGGAATCTACAGGAGCAGCACTCTGGCCGCAGTGAAGACGAAGACTGCAGACTCAGAGTCTGCAGTGAAGATGAGGATGGCAGACTCCAACCAGAGTCTGCAGCGAAGATGAAGAAGGCAGACTCTGGCCAGAGTGAAGGCCTGGGTCCCCAGGTGCCAGAGGAAAACCGTTGCTGGAAGCCAAGGGAAGGAAGGCTTATTGCACAAATCTCTTCATGCAACAGGCCTCTAGTATATTTATATTATCCTATAATTTTGGAGCAACACATGCAAATCTACATACAGAAGACTGCATGCGGACTATATGCAAGCACGCAAGAGCCACTATTACCATTTCATAAACTTCATTTTGCCAATTTAATTGATTATATTACCCACAATGGTCAAACTCTACAATAAAAAATTTTTGAGGTACACATTATGCAAAATGTTGAGATTTTAATGAGAACAAATGACAAAGAGAGAAAGAGAAATATAAAAGGTTATTTGGTTAACTTAAAAATTAATGAATGCCATCCAATGGGAAAATAGCTAGGCTTAAAGAACCACCTTTCTAGTTCTTCTTTTTCTTTTGACCTGTTAGCATCAGTATTTTTACTATCATAGTAGAGAGAAAATTAAAAATTCCAAAAACTAATGTAAAAATAACCTCTTTAAAATTAGAAAAAAGAACAGATGTGTTGGGCTGCTATATTCATGCTCCCCATGTTGTACTGAATTAAGTTAGCATAGATAGCCATTTATTTGGGTCTCTGCCTAAATATCTAGTAAGAGCCTGAATTTTAAACTACTATTGATTATCTTCAATTTTGAGTGGCTGTACTATAGACTAAATTAATTCTCTAAATAACTCTTTCTTAGAATACATTTGGAATATGAAAGGGAGCTTTGCAAATAAACTCTAGGAAGAGTGGATAGCTTGAATAAGAGCAATAACAAAAATGTGACTTTTCCTACTGAATAATATATGTAAATCATGTATCAATTTTTCTTTGGCTTTGAATCTATGCTAATTTTGCAAAAGTGATTAAAGTTATAACACATGCATTGGTGTCCATGTTGTATATATTCAGTATGTAATGTGTATGGCAGATTATCTATTTATCGGAGAAAGAATGAAGTATTTTTTCAAAGTATGAGAATATGATGAGTGCTATGGAAATATTTGCATTCCATATTTATTTTCACAATTAATCCTTCTTTGTGTCACCCAGGCTTAAAATCCTTAAATTAATTTGGAGTCTCTATCCCCCTTCTTTCAGTCCCATGTAGTTGGCAGACCTTGTCTGTCATTCCTTTGTATATGTTTCATCTGGATCATAATTTTGACTCTTTAGCTGCTTCTCTAAGTCCCACTCTCAATTAGTCTGAACTAAGACTTTGCTGTCATGACCTAACATCTCTAGACTTTCAGGCTTCATTCTCTCCAAACCACCTTAATCTCTCTCCTAAGTTGCTTTCCTAAAACACATCTTGATACCACTCCTTCCATCTCTATTCCAGTGCCCCCTCCCTAATTTCAATTTCAACTTATTTAGCTTAATATTTTAAGTTTGCCTGGATCTAACTCCAATTCATTTTCCTAAACTTATTTTTAAAAAGGTTTCACATTCAGTGAAAGAGCACGAATATTATTCAGGCATGCCTCTCTTTTCCCTCTTTTTAATATGCTTTCTCCCTGTTTCTCAGCATGCATATACTGCTTATCATTCAATATCTATTTTCCCATGATATTTTCTTAACTTCTGAAATTCTATTCATCCCAATAGGTAAAAATAACTCCCTCATCTTCTCAGGTTCTCTAATTACTGATACACTGTAGTCATTATAACACTTTCCATATCAGCATTTGATTGTCCCTCTGTACACATCATTCTATCTTCCATACAAACTGTAAGCACCTTAAGAGAATAGTCTATTGCACTATCTACAGTACCAAGCACACTGCCATACACATAGGAGGCACAGATGAATGACTGACTCACAATGAATGAATGAATGAATAAAATATTTGTTTTTAACAGAAAATCATGTGAACTCAAGTCTACTGAATCCCAAACAAGGTGTTCCATTCAATCCTCTGCTGATGCTGGCTTATTACTCAGCTATGAATGTTACAATACACCTATTTCAGCACTGCATTCTCACAGTATCAAACAACCCTCATTAGAATTTTTCATGCCTAATGTAAACATTATCCCACTGCAACTCACTTTTGGTATATTTTGCCCTTGTCTGAAGGCAGCATGATAGAGTGAGAAGATGAAAGGTCTGTGAGTGAAGCAGTCTGGACTCTAGGCCTAACTCACAAAAATTTCTTCGTTTGGCAAATCCCTTAGCCTCTGTTTTCTCATTTGTTAGATGAGGGATTGGACAGGATATTTTGGGAGGTTCTTCGCAGCTCTGAAATTTCATAGAGGAGAAAGGCATAATCTACAAACTCTGACCTTTGGGAAATCATTTTGCATGCTTTATTTAAGGCCTCTGTTCTAAGCTTTAACTTTCCATCAATGTTGTTCAATTCATGCTGAGAATTTCCCTACATCTGTGCCACAGCCCTCTGTCCAGTTCCAGTCAGATCCCTCAGTCCAGTTCCAGTCAGAGCAGAAGGGTTAGACGTTTACAAATGACTATTTCAAAACCAGCTTGATCTTTTATACAGTTCTAGCTTTGTGATAATTTAAGACTAGAAATCAAAATTTTCAGTTTTTCCATTAATCATTGACCCAAAAACATACTCCTGTTCATTTAAAGGTTCAGACCGGTCAACAAGTCAAAATATGTGAGAAAACCAAAGTCAACCTTATTCATGATTTTCCTGGGAAAAACAGCTAAAAGTGGGTGGGTAACATGTCTACTGAAAGACTTGGATGGCTTCTTATTACTAGTCAGTGGAGACTTAACTCTGTATCTGTGCCTACAAAACCCTGTGCAGCTTGGTTGCTTATTCCTCAGCTCTTTAACCTCTTGTTGCACAGGCCTCTTCCCTGCCCCCCTCTCTCTGCCCTCCAGGAGCAGTAACATTTCCAGCCTTACTAAGATTCTGGCTCGGTTCACCTTACCACAGGCCTCTTCCATCTGCCTGGAATGTCTCCCCAGTGGTTCTCAAACTCTGCTGCACATTAAAATCACCTGACAGTATTCTAAAACTCTCAATGCCTTGGCCATACCTCTAGCAATTAAAGAAGATTTTCCAAAAATGGGACTCCAGCATCAGTAATTTAAAACAAAAACAAAAACTTCTCAGGTGCTTTGGATGTGCAGCAAATTGTGTAACCCACTGCTCTAACCTCCTCAGCCCATCTGCTTAAACTCCAATTTGACTTCAGTTCTCTGCTAATTTTCACTTCCCAAGGAATACTTTTCTATATTCACAATCTGGCCAAATCCCTCTATTTATAGTCTCACAGCATCAAGTAGCTTCCCTCTTAGCATAGCTAATTTTATATTTATTAGTTGGGGTTAGAGTCTCCATCCTGTACAATCTATGTAGCCAGTGATTGTATATGATTTTCTTAATCAGAGTATCACTAGTCCCACAACAAAAACAAAGAATGAGAACAAAATTTGCCAATGTCCAGAATTCATAATGTGCACACATTTAATAAATCAGCTGATTATCAGAGATCCATAATGGTGCTATAAATAAATTGACAACTTTGCCTCTAACTTTTAATAATAACTTCACTAGATCTGATTTTACTGGTAAAATGATATTCTCCACGACATTAAAATACAGTGTTATTACACTTTTCAATTCTGGACCCGAGGCATAATAATTTGTATGCATGGGCTTCAATAGTCTCTACTCCCTTTTAATTTTTCCCCAGTACAAATGAATGCAATCCACTAATTGTAGACCTGCTGTAACACAGTCTGTTAATGCAGTTGTTCAGGAAAAGTGTGATTACATTTTTGTTTGGGTGTATTTTGTAAAAAAGCTGCCACGTGAAAATTTCCTCAGCTGTTGGTTCACAGAGGGTGTCAGACCTGTGGGCTGTCACATGGTCAAAAAAAAAAATACAGCACAACAGGCATGTTAATTAGTATTGCATAAGCACAGCTTAAATGAAGTCTAATTGCCTTGTGGTAGCGGTTACCATAAGACCCAAAACTCATACCAGTCTTCCTCCCAGGAAGAAAATTTCAGAACAATGTCAATTATATTTTTTTCCAAAAACTTGTATGCATTTAAGGATGCTGGTTTAACACACAAATACTCTACTGAGATGTTTGCCACTTGAATGTTTTTGTTCTGTGCTAATAACTCTCTACTTTTATCCTTACCTATCCATTACCAGCATCCTTTCCACACACACATTTTTACTAACAACTGTTTGTTTGATTCTTCCCATCTAAACTACCTCCCACAATTTCTAAAAACAATTACATGCTTGATCAGTTTTGCAGTCTATATTTGATCCTAGTATAAAAAGAGAAAGAACAAAATTCATCACTACACACATAAAATACCCTGTTCTTCAATAAACCCAAGAACTATATGGGAAGCCTAACAGTTTGTCTTGAACCTAAATTACTATACACTAAGATATTTACTTTTAATCAAATTTGAAATGATTCAGTGAAGATATAATAGCCAAATGCCAATTTTGTGCATAATATTGGCACTGACTAAAGGAAAAAATAATAATAAAGTCTGTCTGTGGTTATTTGACCAATTTCATTCATACTTATGTTAATTTAATTCAAACTTTTCAAGGAACAATGAATGTCAATTACATTAAATTATACTCTAGGGAGAGGCCTCCTGAACATGTGGATTACAATCTGCAAAAGAAGAAACACGACATCAAAGCACTTCAGGATCTGAATTGCAGTCATCTCTTAGAATGGCATCCTAAGCAATTTTAAAGGCAGCAGAGTATGAGCAGCTTTTCTCAATTAGCTAAGACCCTTCAAGAACCCATGTCCCACATATACAGTCATGTGCTAAATTCCTCCTTAAATTTTATTCTCACAGACTGAACAATTTAAAATCTGACAGTCTAAAAATGTGAAAAAATAACATGTGCTTCAAGATTTGATGAAGGTAAATAAAGTCTGCAGTATCTGGCAATAGTGTGATTCAAAAATAGTTCCAGCTTTAATATTTTTCCTATCAAAAGAAAATGTATCATAACAGTATTTTGAATTTTAAAAATAGCTATCAGTTTGAATGAATAAGAATAATTCCTGCAGCTGGATTCAGAAATCCATTGCAAAAAAAATCTGAAGAACAGAATGGACTGGTGAATATAATAGAATCAGGGACATAGAAAGGGAGTGGACTGACAATTCTCAGGGGGAAGCGGGTGTGAGTGGTGCGGGAAGAGATTGGACAAAAATCTTACTCCTATGGATGAAGACAGTGGCAGCGGGTAAGGGCATGGGGTAGGGAATCAGGTGGAGGGGAGCTATAGGGGGAAAACAAAAAGATTGCAATATAATGTTAAAACATTCTCTGCCAGTTGGAAAAAGCATATTGCAATTCCATATAGATAGATAGATAGATAGATAGATAGATAGATAGATAGATAGATAGATGATAGACACAAGTCTCCAAAGGAAGCATGTGTGCATAGAGGGATTTGTGGGAATTCATGTGTACGAGGGAATGTGTGTGCAAGTGTGCATATAGCATCTTACTTAACAAAGTATTGTGGGTTTATTTCAAGAGTAGAGGGTTTACATGATAAATCAATTCTATAAAACAATGGCATATGAACTCCAGATGTAATGTTTTTGCACTTTGTCCAGTAAGCAGAGGGATTTGTCAGTCTTCTTTTCTAAGAGAGCCCAAATAAACAGCAACCTCTATTTTTAATTTGTTTAGAATTCCAAGTTGTCTCTCACTATTACAAAGAAATCAAGAGTGAAACCATTTGCTCTTATGTCATGGCAGCATATTACTCAACATCTGCTAAGGTCCAAAGTTTTGAAATATAATTTAAACAAATTCCTGGCTAGAATGCAACAAACAAATAAGAAAAAAATTAGGAATTTTTCAAAGTAGACTTTAAGAACAATAGACTAAATATTTATTCAGTACAATTATATGAAGGATAAGAGAAAACCACATGGACAAAGTGGAAAAATAATATTCAGCACAGTTCAGTAAGTAAACATTGCTTTTTTTTGTTTTGTTTTGTTTTTTTGTGTGTGCGTGTTTTAATTCCTCTCAACCTATGAACCAGGAGGTCACAGTTCAGTTCTGGTCAGGGCACATGCCCAGGTCGCAGGCTCAGTCTCCATTGTGGAGACAATCAATGATTCTCTCTCATCATCTTGTTTCTATCTCTCTCTCCCTCTCCTTCCTCTCTGAAATCAATAAAAATATGTTTAAAATTATTTTAAAAGTTACAAAAATGATTACCAGAATAGACTGCACTGATGATATCAAGAAAGCAATTTATAAAGTTGCAAAGTTATTTAGTTAAAAAAAATACTTTGTCCCATCATTTCATGTTCCTGTGCTTCTATAACTTTATCAATGTTTTAAATTAACTTTATTTGTCAATATGAAAGATCTTCACTAGGTATTGAGGAGAAATAAGGGCTAGGCATTCAGGGATAGGACCCTGGAGGTCGGGGGGCTGTGAGGGAGGGGGAGTGGAGCATTGCAGAGGTGGACAGAATGTAGCTTGCAGACTGCACCACAGAAAGAAACAAAAGGACCTAGAACTGAACTCAGCTAGGTGGAATTTCTAAGGTAACCCAGCAGGGTGGGGAAAGAAGGGGCCACCAGAGACTTGAGCTTTAAAATATATGGATGTTGCTAAGACAGACAGATTACAGATAACCAATCACAAGGCAGTGAGGCATATAACCAATCCCAAGGATGTTGCTATGGCAGGAATCTTTGAAATGACCAATCAGGAACCAGTAAAGCATGTATCTACCCCTAGTCAAAGAAGCACTCCTCCTCCTCCTCCTCCTCCTCCTCCTCTTCCTCCTTTCTCTCTCTCTCTCTCTCTCTCTCCCTCTCTCTCTCTCTTTCTCCCCCCCCCCCTCTCTCTCTCTCTCTGGGTTCCTGACTCTTCTATGGTAGGGGATTTGTTCCCCTGCGCCCACCACGTGACCTATGACCATATGGGACTCCACACATGGACTAGTGGATTTTAATGATCTTGGATGCTGAATTACACATGCCTGCAACAGGCTGCACATAGAATGGGAGCTCTGGACACTGGCCTGCTTTTGGAACCCCAGCTGCACCTTTTCTAGAACTGGCTTCTCTCCATAAAGATTGCTCCCACTAACCATTTTTGTCCAAGAATTCATTTGTCGATTTTGTGAGACAACGAACTCGGACCTGACCACCACATTTTGGCTTCAGTTTGACTCACTCAATAAAACATGGTATAAGACTATGTCTACAGCAAGCTAACACTTTTTTTTGTTTGTTTGTTTGCTTTTTATGAAACACAAAGCTATGTGCATAGGCACAGATTATTCACAGATATTAATGCAGGTCTGCACAAGGAAAACAGCAACATTCATTACTTCTGAGAAGGGAAGGGCATGTTTAGGAGTAAGGAATAGAAAGAGACTTAATTTTCTCTTCATAGTTATTATACTTTTTAATTTTGTATTAATAAATCATTATCCTTTAAAAATAAAATTTAATTTTATAAATATATTTAATTTTCACTATAAACCTAGTTTTTGATTAAGACCATTTTTTGGTCTTGTCTTTATGGAAAATGAATGCATATAGCTTGGGAAAATGAGTGATATGTACATAAATAAAATTAAATTAAAATAAAAGTTAGGAAAACAGCACAACAAAGAGTGACTGGTATGGAGGGAATGTTTTCTGCGACTCCCATAAAGGTCACAGTGCCTTTAACAGTTCAGAAAAGGCTTAGGTTACAACTGGAGATTGCAAGGCTTGTATAGAGAGGAGAATGAAAGGCCAGTTCTGTCAAAAATCACATATTCAAAGCAGCATATGAAGACAGGTTGGCCAAAGCAGAGTGATTGTAGAAGTGCACGCACATATGTGTGAGTGTGTGTGTGTGTGTGTACTGCATGGGGCTCTAAAGACAAAGGTGAATGTAAGTGTGTAAGTGCCAGAATGAGGTGACTACATCAGAGACAAAAGTGTTATTTTTTATGATTCTCAAATCAGGAGAAGTGGTTATACTTATTTGTCTCTTGCTCTCTCTCTCTCTCATTTATTCTTCAGGTAATCATTTTTAAATTTAAGTTATAAATGTATCTACAGGGAAGTGTTATTCGGGTCAGTGAAAATGTACAAAGTGACATACCCACGAAATTTGTACCTAGATAAAGTGAATAACATTACCAGCCCTACAATGTCTTTATCATTAATACTCTCCCCACACCCCCACATACAAATAATCCATAGTCTTTTCCATCACCAAAGATTAGTTTTTATTTTTAAGAAACTTTGAATAAAGGAGATCATGATGTATGTGCTCTTTTGGATTTGGTTTCTTTCACTCATTACATTTATGTAATTCATCCATGTTCACATATGTGGCAGCATGTAACACAAGGAGTTAATATTGAATCTCCTTTACTAAGCACTTTCACATACTTATTACCCCAGTGTGCAAAGCATAGAAGTGAGGGAAGGTCAATTAGGCATGAAAACCTTTGTTTTGTATTGCACTTTGCAATTTACCCTGCTATATGTTCCTTTTTTCATCTGTCCTTTATAATAATGTAGGCTGTAAGTAGATGTTATTATTATTATTATTATTATTATTTTAAAAATATATTTTATTGATTTTTTACAGAGAGGAAGGAAAAGGGATAGAGAGCCAGAAATATCAATGAGAGAGAAACATCTATCAGCTGCCTCCTGCACACTCCCCACTGGGGTTGTGCCTGCAACCAAGGTACATGCCCTTAACCGGAACCGAACCCAGGACCCTTCAGTCCGTAGGCCGATGCTCTATCCACTGAGCCAAACCAGTTTAGGCAGATGTTATTATTATTATTACAATTATTTACTTTACACATAAAAAAGAGAGAATTCAAGTTTCCATTACTTACTGAAGGCCTTATTTAAACCTCAAATAAGGAGTTCATTGTCATTCACACTCAGGGTACCCACCTTCAAATCCATGATCATTATACAAAACTAGATTATCTACATTATTATTTGAATAGAGGAAATGTAAAAAACCACAGCGATATCGCTTAACATCTATTTATCAGCTTTCCTGGCTTAGCATTACTCCTTAGAAAATGTGTTGCTGATGCTATGCTGGGTAGTATTTGTATTAGGTCTACTATACTAAGCTTTCCCTAAAAGCTTATATCATCATAAGTAGCATATGAAGTAGGTACCATCATTATCCCTGTTTTCCAGATGAGTGAAACTAATTCTCAGATAGGTTAGGAAAGCATGTGTAATGTTACACCATGTGCAGGCATATGCGGGTTGGTAAATTTCTCTCATAAAGGGCAGATAGTAAATACTTTTGGCTTGGCCATATGATCTCTGTTATGACTCCTTGGCTCTATCATCATAGCACAAAAGTAGCCACAGACTTCAAGGAAATTATTGGACATGGCTATATTACAATAAAACGTGTTTCCAAAAACAGACACAGGTCAGATTAAGCCCAGTAGCTATAATTTGCTGACTCTTAGCCTGTGAATATTTATAGAATAGTTGAAACCATAATGCAAAAAAAATTTTTTAATCCTCACCCAAGGATATTTTTCCATCATTGTTTAATTTTTTTCTTTATTGATTAAGACATTACATATGTAATCCTTATCGTCCCATTGCCCCCACTCCCCTCCCCCCATTCATGCAGTGGAAGAGACATGGAAAGGCAGAGAGTAATAACATCAGTGAGAGAAACACAGCAATTGGTTGCCTCCTGCATAAGCCCTGACCAAGTCCCAGTCCACGGAGGAGCCTGCAACCAAGGTATGTGCCCTTGATTGAAATCAACTCAGGACCCTTCGTCTGCAGGCAACATTCTATCCATTAAACCAAACTGGCTAGAGCCATAATGCAAATTCTAAGTGAAACTTAGAAACACTTGCAATAATAAAGAAAATATGTTTTAAAAGTAATGCATAATTTAGAGAGAAACCAAGATGGCAGCATAGGTAAGCACCTAAACCACTGCCTCACACAACAATTTCAAAACTACAACTAAAAGACAGAACGGACACCATCCAGGACCACAGGAAAGCTGGCTGCGTGGAAATTCTACAATTAGAAGGAAAGAGAAAAGCGCACGGAGAATTGGAGGAACAGCAAAGTGTTGAGGTACGGCAAAGGGTCTTTGTGCACACAGAGAGGAAGGGCGGCTGAGAGCCTGGCTGACTTTCTCTGGCGGGAGGAGGAAGGAAGCCCCCGACTGCACTGAACACCAGTTCCGGGCTAAACCCCATGGACCCAGGCTCATACAGGGGCAGTTTGGACTGTCAGGTAGAGAGAAAGGCACTCAGAGACTCGGAGACCCCGGGGGAGAGCCAGGGAAGCCCCAGCGGGCAGGGGTCTGAAAGCTTGCGTGCGCAAGTGTGCACAAAGACTGCAGAGGTTGCCACAGGCTCTCCCTAGCAGAAGGGAGTCGGAAGCTCCTGACTGCACTGAACCCCAGTTCTGACTGCACTGAACCCCAGTTCCAGGTGAGTCCCTGGGGACCCACACTCTTGTGGGGGGAATCTGGACTCTCTGGGGGAGGCTCGGGAGCCTGGGAATGCAGAGGTCTGGAGGCACACACAGGCGCGCGCAAGGGCAGGGCTGACAGGAAGCCAAGACTGTCTGTTCCGCCCTGAGACTCCACCCCATCCAAGCTGAACACAAGCTTTTGCAATTTGGCAGGTCTAATCCTATAAGGCTGTCTCCAGCACCAAACTGCTCCCAGCGTAGACACAGCTGATCCTCACGGCCCATTGGCCTGGAGGTCAATTCCTCCCAGTGATACCAACAACAATCAAGACTTAACTACAACAAGGCTGTACACACAGTCCACAAAGGGGTGCACCAAGAGTGTCCACCTCAGGTTAACTGGGAGGCCGACCCACTGAGCCATATAGGAAACCTAGCACACAAAGCTACCCTTCTAACTCAGGGAAGCAGTGAAAATGCGGCGACAAAGAAACAGATCACAAACGAAAGAAATGGAGGAAAACAAACGACTGGATATAGAATTCAAAACCATGGTTGTAAGGCTTTTCAAGAATATCCTAGAAAAGGCCAATGAATATAAGGAGACCCTCGAAGATATGAAAAAGGACCAACTAGAAATTAAACAGACACTGACTGAAATTAAAAATATTATACAGAGACCCAACAACAGACTAGAGGAATGCAAGAATCAAGTCAAAGAATTGAAATACAAAGAAGCAAAAAACACTCAACCAAAAAAGCAAAAAGCAAAAAAAAAAAAATCCAAAAAGTTGAAGATAGTGTAAGAAACCTCTGGGACAACTTCAAGCATACCAACATCAGAATTATGGGGGTGCCCAAAGAAGAGAGAGAGCAAGATACTGAAAACCTATTTGAAGAAATAATGACTGAAAACTTCCCCCACCTGGTGAAAGAAATAAACTTACAAGTCCAGGAAGTGCACAGAACCCCGAACAAAAGGAATCCAAAGAGGACCACACCAAGACACATCATAATTAAAATGCCAAGGGCAAAAGACAAAGAGAGAATATTAAAAGCAGCAAGAGAAAAACACTTAGTTACCTACAAGGGAGTACCCATACGACTGTCAGCTGATTTCTCAACAGAAACTATGCAGGCCAGAAGCGAGTGGCAAGAAATATTCAAAGTGATGAATAGCAAGAACCTTCAACCAAGATTACTCTACCCAGCAAAGCTATCATTCAGAGTTGAAGGTCAGATAAAGATCTTCACAGACAAGAAAAAGCTAAGGGAGTTCATTACCACCAAACCAGGAATATATGAAATGTTGAAAGATGTTCTTTAAGAAGAGGAAGAAGAAGAAAAAAGTAAAGATAAAAATTATGAACAACAAATACATGTCTATCAACAAGTGAACCTAAAAATCAAGTGAATTAAAAACCTGAGGAACAGAATAAATTGGTGAATATAATAGAATCAGGGGCATAGAAAGGGAGTTGACTGATAATTCTCAGGGGGAAAGGGGTATGGGGGGGGTGCAGGAATAGACTGGACAAAAACCGTACACCTATGGATGAGGACAGTGGGGGAGAGGTAAGGGCAGAAGGTGGGGTGGGAGCCAGGTGGAGGGGAGCTATGGGGGGGGAAGGAGAAACAATTGTAATAATCTGAATAAATATTTATTAAATAATAATTAAAAAAACCCTAAAGCACCAGTCTAATTTGGACTATTAAAGTTAGAAAGTGCAGGTTTGGAACTCAGCCACTGTCCAGTGAAGTCATGTTTGTAGAAAAATGAGAAACTGCAAGCATCTTCAGTGAGTTTGAGTATGCCACCATTGAACGGCTGCTTCTGTGGTGGGTTACACTGGAAAGTGTAAGCATGAACCATGATGCCCTTCCTAACCTGCCACCTGATGATCCAGGCAGCTGTATATTCACTTTATTTGTCCGGAGACATTTACTGTTTTATACCTCTGTATGTTGTTTCCTATGCCTATGATACTTCTCATGGTTATATTCCTTCTATGTTCAGGTGTCACCTGCCTAGTCTTCTGAGCTAGTGTTAGTTACTCCATTGTTTGATTCTTAAGTATTCTGTTTCTCCAAGATAGATTTTGATTGGTTTTATGTCATCAGTGCACAAAAGAGTGCCTAGGACTAAGAAGATTATCAATAAACTGATAAAGAAAAGTCATCAAAACAAACTTATAAAGCAAATGAAAGAACCTAAACTACATGGAATCATTATTGGGAAGCTTTCATAAGATTCCTTAATTATTTTATTTTCTAGTTTAGAGTTATGATCATTCTAGTGTAGAAAAAAAAATATTTCACTCATTTTATGAGTCCATAGGTCTGACCATTCTTTTTGATTACAAATGTTAATGACCCTGTAAATTAATCCTTTTAGTAAGCCAAGTCAAGCCAAATTTACACTTAGCTGTGTACTAGATTTTATGGGGTTGACCAGATAAATAGAAGACATGATTTTTCTCCTCTAGCTGCAAAGACAAAATATATACGTATTTATCAGCTATAGATTTAAATTGGTTATAACTGATAATATAGCCATTTTTTAGTAAATATCCTATCTAATACAATAGTAATATGCAAATTAACCATCAATCTGCTACACCCACAAGCCACACCCATCAGCCAATCAAGAGTGAGTATGCAAATTAACCCAACCAAGATGGTTGTGGCCATGGAGCGAGCAGGAGGCTTGGGTTTCCCTGGCAATGGAGGAAGCCAAGCTTCCCGCATATGCTGGCCAACCCAGGCCTTCACTCAAGGCCTCAAAGTTTCAATTATAGAAGATAAATAAATCCCAACAAAAATGGCTGCAGCGATGGAGCTGGAGAGAGCAGGAGGCTTGGCTCAGCTCAAGGCTACAAAGTTTCATTATAGAAGATAAATAAATTCCAGATCCCAGGGCCTCCACTTGGGTCGCTGCGGGGGGCATGGATGGCCTGCAAACCACCACAGGCCCCTCGCCCAGGCCGCCCCACACCTCAAGGGAACCCCCACCCTGATCTGGGACACCCTTCAGGGCAAACCAGCTGACCCCCACCCATGCACCAGGCCTCTATCCTATCTAATAAAAAGGTAATATGCAATTTACCATCACTTCAACACACAAGATGGCTGCTCTCATGTGGTAAAAGATGGCTGCCCCCATGTGGACACAAGATGGCCAACACAAGATGACTAGCAGGGGAAGGCAGTTGGGAGGGACCAGGCCTGCAAGGGAGGGCAGTTGAGAGGGATCAGACCAGCAGGGTAGGGCAGTTGGGAGGGACCAGGCCTGCAAGGGAGGGCAGTTGGGGGCAATCAAGCCTGCAGGGGAAGGCAGTTAGGGGTGACCAGGCGGGCAGAGGAGGGAAGTTGGGGGCGACTGGGCCTGCAGGGGAGAGCAGTTGGCGGGGACCAGGTGCAGGGGAGGGCAGTTAGGAGTGACCAGGTCTGCAGGAGAGGGCAGTTAGTGGCAAACAGACTGGCAGGGGAGCAGTTAGGCATCAATCAGGCTGGCAGGGGAGTGATTAGGGGGTGATCAGGTTGGCAGGCAGAAGTGGTTAGGGGCAATCAGGAAGGCAGGCAGGCGAGCAGTTGGGAGCCAGCAGTCCTGGATTGTGAGAGGGATCCCAGATTGGAGAGGGTGCAGGCTGGGCTGAGGGACACCGCCCCTCTCCCTCCCCCCCATGCACGAATTTCATGCACTGAGCTATAGTAATGACATAATCATAAATACTATATGAGTTCAGCAATGGAAAATATCATTGTGGACTAAACAATTTGGGTAAGGTTTTATGGCAGACTGTTTGTTCATCCAAGCATTTGGGTGGTGGCAAAAGTAGTTTAATAATCATGCATTTATGGAAAGCATTTAAAACAATATAAAAACCAAATGACAATAGAACATCTGGAGAGCAGTAAGAGAGATGTGCTACACTGGATAAAAGTCCTTAATGCTAAAAATTTGAGATCATTTGTAAGAGTTGATTGAGAATTAGTAGAGTCTCTTAAACAGAGGAAGGTCATGACCTACATAAAGGAGTACTTAAGAAAATATATTTTACACTGAAGCAAATATACAGGGTATTCTTTCACTCTCCATTAGGAATTGAATATCTGTGTGTGACATATGAAAATCTAAACAATCCCCTAAGCACAATTCACCATACAAAATAAATTAAGTCCTAACCACAGTTCTAGCGCATAGCATATACTTGATGGAAAAAGGCAAATGCCAAGATTTTTTCTTAATGTTATTTTCATACACATTGAAGTCATAATAAATAAATAGATATTTAATTTTGTGTTCTTAATATTTAAGGAAGTACTACATAAAATAAGTGAAGAAGATTCCAAATTTTAGAATGTGTTTTTCTGATGGCTTACTTATAATGTCAGTTATTTGATTGAAAAAGAAAAACAACTATCCAGCTCTGGACTAGTCCACTAAAGTTTCAACTATTATGCATGTTAAAAAATGCATATGCATGAATTCTGAAATAATCATTATGAACACATACCCCAAGTTAAGGAGAGTTTTCTACTATGCATATTCAA
The DNA here is from genome assembly GCA_026230045.1 of Corynorhinus townsendii. Taxonomy (NCBI): domain Eukaryota; kingdom Metazoa; phylum Chordata; class Mammalia; order Chiroptera; family Vespertilionidae; genus Corynorhinus; species Corynorhinus townsendii. Next base: position 100,338,821 of record JAPDVU010000002.1, read on the forward strand.
ATTGTCTTTTTCAGATGCTAATTTGTTAATTACAAACTTTTTATCAAGCTTAACTAAACTCATAGACTTCATTGCAATCATTTTCCTAATGTCTCCTGTGTAAGCAATGCCATCAAGTTACTGAAAATTTTCAAATTAAAAGGTACATTTTACTAAACCCAAAAGAATTAAGTTTGTTGTTGAAGGTAATTATATTTAGAACATATATATAAGGCTCTGAAACATTAAGTATTTAAAAATTTATGTTGTGATAACTAGTTATGTGTGTAAGATGTGTTAGGTTTTCACAGAGTACTATTTATTTATCCTTCACAGCTCACACCAACAAACAATCCAGAGTGTGGATGAAAAGGGGCCACATACTAACCTGACTAACTCAGGGAAGACCTGCTAGGTGGTCTTGCAAACTCAGAGACCTAAAGTTACCACAAAGGATGGTCTGACATTAAAACCTTTTAATTAAAAAGCAGTTTATAGTGAGTAGTCATGTTTTAGGCCAGTATCTTCCCTGACAAAGATCAACTTCCATCTTTACTGAGCCTATTGTCTTCCATCTAAGATAAAATACCTGTGGAATCTCAGGGTAACTTGCAACTTTCTTTTTTTCCAGATTCTTCAGGGCACACAACCAATGCATCAGAGTTGCAGGATGGAGACCACAAATTCCCTCATTATTATTGTTATCTTAATTGTTGACTGGTAACTATCCTGTACCCACATATGTAAAAGAAGTACATGTCTATCATTTTACTTTTTCTCCAATCCAAGAGGTTTCCCGATTTTGCTTTCTCCCACCTCCCTAATCTACCACTAATGGATTTCATGTAACCCACTTATATCTCCTCCTTTCATTGTATATATAAAACAAGGCGAAAAGCGGCCATTCTTCCAAGCATTATCCCAATATGTTGAGATTCTGCTTCCCAGCAACTGTCCAGAGTTTGGCTCAAATAAGCTCACAAAAAGTCTTTACAGGTTTCAGTGTTTTCTTATGTTAACAAGAGCATCACTAGCATAAAATAATGGGATCACTCTAGACTCCACTAATGAATATGATTAGCATCTCTAACCTTTTGACTGTTCCTCAGTGAAATAGAAGTGTTGCTGTAAAGGTAATGATGATTTAGTAAGTAGTTAACTAATACCAGCTGTTATCATCGTTATGACTATGACAGTTGTTAATTCCAAGTCAGTCCAAATCTGGGAAGGTAAATGAGAACTATATAGAAAGTACAACATAAATTACTCAACTTTTATTTTATAACCTCTATTTTAACTGTCAATAAAATTAGCTGCTAAAATTGTTAGGCGCAGAAATAGAATATCGGGGACTGGCTATTATCTCTCTATATAAAAGGCTAATATGCTAAGTGTCCAACCATCTGACCAGTCACTATGACATGCACTGACCAGCAGAGGGCAGAAGCTCAATGCAGTAGCTGCTGTGACACACACTGGCCATTTACAGAGAAATGGCACCATGGACCTGGTGCCCACAAAGCAACACTCAGCTTCTCCCAAGTGGGACACAGGCCCTGCCACCATCCCGGAGCGATACCCCACCAAATCACAGCCAATGTTGCCAAGACCCCATGACACAAAATGTGGACCACAGCCCAGCCCAGCCTGGAAATGGTCACTGTGGGCGCCGGGTAATGACATCATGTAGTAATGCCCGGCTTCCTCTCCCTAGCTACTAGCCTCCTTGGAGTTTCTTCAGCCAGGAACACGGCTTGCTTTATAGCCAGGTGGAAACATTTTACACTTTAACCAAATGTTTGTGAAGCATTTTCCTGTGCCTCATTTCATTTGATCCTCACAGAAGTCCCAGAGAAGGTAGATAGGAGACTTAGTGGAATCCTATTTTCTTTTCATAGCCAGAAAACAGATTTAGAAAACTTAGAAACTTGACCCGAATGAAAAGAAGTAAGAAACGGTGGACCTTGAAAATACTTCAGGTTTCTCACTACGCAGAATATAGTCAAACACTGCTGCAGTTAAATATTTCACTCTTTGTTCTCTCTGCATGATCTACAATAATAATCTGCTTTGTGTTGATATTTACTGTTGTGATGTTGACAAATACCTGAAAGAGAATTTGGGTGCTTCACTGGGCTAGAAAAAGTTTAGCTATATCAGAAAGAAAGTCTAATTAAGCAAGTTTATTCTATATATATATAAAGGCTAACTTGACTCACACATGCATGATACATATAAAGCTCTTGTTGGTGCTAATCACATGTGTGTGTTTTGATTTGTCATGTCAGTTGTGAATTTGGTTGACACTTCTCTGATAGAGAAAGGGCAAATAGGGATATTAAAATATTTCTTCTAATTAATTTCTTTTCAATGTGCACAGATTCGTGCACTAGGCCACTAGTTTATAAGAAATAAAATAAAAAATATTAATCATGCTCTGTTAATCATGATTGTTTTCTTCTGATTAAAGAAAGTACATTCTAACGTGGAGTTGTACACCCCTGGGACCTGTGAGTCAACCTTAGAATGTGGTCCATCCTCATTCAAGAACTGCCTACTATCAGGGAAAGATTAACAACCTTGTTGTCCAAAGTGTTAAGGTAAAAACATTCAAACCTGTAAAGAATTTTTTGAGTTTATTTGAGCAAAAATGTCAACAATTGCCAGTAAGCAATATCTCAACAGATTGGGATAATGCTCCAGAGAATGGCAGTTTCTCATCTATTTTTATACATTGCAATCAAAGGAAGGAATGTAAGTGGGTTACATGAAATCCATTGGTGATAGATTAGAAAGGGGGGAAAAAGCAACTAGGGGAAACCTCTGGGATTGGATAAAAGGTAAAATGATAGACACATACTTAGGTGGGTGCAGGAACAATTAACATGTTAACAATGAAGGAATTTGTGGTAATTGTTCTAGTGTCCAGATACATTAGGTTGTTCTGCAAGGGGTCCAGAAAAAGGGAAGTTACAAGTTACCCGGACATTTCAAGGATATGCTATTATAGATGCAAAAAGACAGATAGGCTCAGTTAAGGTAAAGGTTGACTTTGTCAGTGAAGATTCGGCCTAGGATGTAACTACCCACCATACTGCTTTTAGTTAAAGTTTAATTTTAGACCATACTTTGTGGTTACTTTAGGTCTCTGAGTTTGCAAGACCACCATGCAGGCCTTCCCTGAGCTTGTCACGTTAGCATGTGGCCCCTTTTGTCCACAAAAAAAATGCAATCCTGTCCCAAACCCCCCTATCAAACACCCCCCGCACCTCACACCTTGCCTGTTCCCCATGCCTATAATTCCTACTTCCCCATGTAATCTTTGTCCTTCTACCCAGTATCAGCAGCTGGCTTATGGGGGACTACAGAGCAGATTTTTGTGGATGACCTGCTGCTCTCCCATATTGCCAGCAGTATTGGAATAAACACTCATATATGATTCAACCCTATCTCTGCTTAATTGGCTCAAGTAGTGTCAGGCAGCCTGGACCCTTTGGTTGTCTGGTTACAAAACCAGTATTTAAAATGCATTTCAGATATTATCCTATATAACAAAAGCATAGTATGCAAATTGCCCCCTTGACCAGAGTTCTTCCAAAAGTTCAACCAGGGGGTGGGCCAGCCGGGGGAAGGAAAGGAGGCCCTGGCACTGGCAGGCAGCCGGGGGAAGGAACGGAGTACCTAGCTGGCAGCCAGCAGCCCCTAGGAACCCTACCAGTGCACAGTTTTCATGCACTGGGCCTCTAGTTTTACTTATATATGAAATAAGGACAATACAAGTATTTATCTTATACATTTTTGAGAGGATAAAATTAGAAAATCAATGTACCTAACTTCTAGTAAGAATTCAACATATATAGTCATAATTCATAAATTCTAATCATCCATGTATTAACATCTTGCATAAATTGGCCTAATCTATAACATTTGTATATGTATATTTTAATCATACATATTTCTTAATAAAACTGTCCCTCAGCCCAGGATATAATCCTGAACTCACAACAATTTACAACATTTGGAAAGATATTGGTTACAGTATTAGGAGGCTAGAGTTGAGGTTGTATGTAGCAAACTAACATGATCATTAACAGAGTAGGAGTCTACATGAGCTAGTAAAATTGATAACGACAGGTGACCTCAGTCCACTACCATGTCTTTTTCAATAGAGTCACATGGTATTTCACTCATGGAATAAATATTATTCTAAACATGCCATTTACAAGAACCAGAATCTAAGCTCTTTGTTTAGTGGGGAAGATGCTAACTTATCCTGATTTCTTCCCATTCTCCATGAAAAAGACAAAGAAATTGCATTCCTCTGAATGATGAAATTATTGAAGCATTTCCAGGTGGAAGTCAGAAGAGAAAAATTTTAAAAAGCCAAAAAATCCCCATTTGTGAGAATGTGTCCTAAGTCTAGCTGATATCCTAATATTGACATGGCATGAATTCTGAGCATGGTAAAATCAATCCCAAGGGAGAAACATAGGAAAACGGATTCTTGGGGAGTACACAAAAATCAAAGTTGTTTTATGTATAAAAGTGCAAACAGATGTGGAGTTTATCTGTAGCATAAAAGTTCATGAGATAGTAATTAAGAAAAAATGTTGAAAAAAACTCCTGTAAGGGGTAATAATGGAAAAGAGAGAGAGAGAGAGAGAGAGAGAGAAACTCTATGCTACATATATCACAGTGCCTTTTATATAATCTATTAACTATTAATATGGAAGGACATACCTAGAAAAGTATGTATTGTTTAATCTACAGGAAGAATGGAAGGGAGCATTTATAACTTTTATATGGCATGTTTAGGGATTTTTGTGATCTCTCAATCAATTGTGAAATCCATCCAAATTAAAAAGTAAATCATTAGCAGGTAGTATGTGTGCACAACTCACAGAGTATTTCCTAGCACCATATATAAGGGGTAAACTATTGGGTGCTACCATTTAGGGAATGAATGCTTCAGATTGCTTAAACAGAATTATGTAGACTAAGTCAAAAGTCAAAAAAACAAATGTGATTTTAACACAACCCTCCCAAATACCACATTACTTCTGGTGTTTCATCAACAACCCAAATAAGAGAAAGTAAATTTTAGGACATATTTTGTACAGTACTGTACACCAATCTCTGGACTTGGCAACCTCTTGCACCATTTTAAGCGGAGGGGGATTCATAGTATAAAACTTTATTATTATGATATATGAATAAAAATTTTAAAGACAATATTGCAAGTATGGAGAGAAAACCTCTTATATTATTTAATATAAGAATTAACTAAGACAAAAAAAGAGATGCATAAAAATATGAAAATATTTCAATTATTTTTAAGCTTGCTATTTCTTCACTAGTTGTGCACATTACAAAGATAATCTCTAGATGCAGAGCTACTCTACTGGAGAGATAAATAAGAGAGGAATAACGTTAGCCACAGAAGTAGTGATTATGGTGTCAATGTATTCATTATATTTTGCTACGTTCTCTGCATACAATCAAGCTCCTGATATTATGAGATGTTAACACTGGATCTAAAGTTTTATCTAAAAAGGCATTGACATCTGATAGTTTTGAATGAAAGTTTAATTTCTACTTCATTTATTAAATTTGCCTCATCATATACAATATCTCCTCAAAACTATTGAAAAGTTTTGCCTTTAAAACAAATCAAGTTTTCAAAGTCAGTTACATATGAGTTGGCTGATATGTATGTATATTATTGTATTTATGTTACAGATATGTATTTATTGAATTATGAAATATATTTTCATGTTTCAAAATAGGAAATCCTACATTAAAAAAATGTTCTTTCTCAAATGATTTTGTAACTTCTCTAACGGCAATATGAATCTAAGCAAAGTATTAGTAATTTAGATAATTAATTGAAAAAACATTTATCTCAATGCAATACAATTATATAAAATAATATTAACCATCACTTCTTCAAATTCATACCATCAAATCCTTATGGATGAGTAGATACCCAACTGCAATTTTAAAGTAATCCTCTCTTTTGTTCTAATCTAAACAGAAGAATATTTGAGCTGCCTACTGTTTATGGATTGTGTCACATGTGACTTTAATATCATCTATCTGACTCAGTTTATTAATCCACAAAATCAGTGATTTTCAACTGGTGTACCAAAGCACACCGGTATGCCACTAAAGGCAGAGTGGTGTGCTGCAAGAATTTTTAATACACACAATACCTGACTATTTGGTCAGGGGCACTGGCCTCTTTTCCCTTAGATTGTCAAGAAAAGTGAGATCAGCCAACACAACAATAAATGTCTGGTGTGAATAAATAAAAATTATGCCTATTTTTTGTCAGGTCAGCAAAACTATATTTTTTGGTGTGCTGCAAAACTTTAGTAATTAGTTTATATGTGCCATGAGATGGAAAAGTTTGAAAATCCATGTACAAAATGATTCTTGCGGTCTCTCCATTTTGAGTACTAATTTTTAAATTGTTTATAGAGAGGGGGAAAGTATTAAGAAAATAATGATAATGTTTTCCCACCTCTATTTTCCTCAAACAATTTGGAAGAGATGCTATGTCTTGAAATTCATACTCTCCATCTTTTCCAATTCCTAGCCTTTAATATTCATTTTTGTTCCAACATAGAGAGCTTTTGAAAACATCATTAGAATGAATCTGGATCTCAGAATATTCATTAGGCATCCATCCATACTGCAACATATTTCAAAGTGGTTGAGAATGACAGGTACAGTTGTTATTCAACCCTATGACAGATAGGTTTTCCTACTTTCAAATGCTAGTTCTAAAAATTTTATTTTCATGAATAAATATAAAACATTCTAACAATATATACCAGTGTAATTTTAATAAGTGGCTAGCACTCCCCATCTGTCTGACAGCAAAGCCATTTAAAGAGTGAAACTAGAAGAATCATGCCAAGTTATTTGGCTTTAGTGCTTCTTAGACAATAAAAAAAGACCATATGCTTCCTAATTTTCCCACAACACTTTATATGCAAATTTGGATATGAAATGCATGTATTTTGTATGCACTTGTGTGATAAATGTTTCTTGGAAAAGTGTTTAATTTGGGTTAAAATTTTATACCTCAATTTATTCTACTCAAACACTGACACAGAAACTAGAGGTGTATTCCAATATATAGCTAGGAATATATTACGGCTATAAATCACGTCATAAGTAACTTCATTAATACACTATTAGTAAAGCTTTAATTTATGGAAAAAAACAGAAAATTGTCCAATTTAGATTATTCTTGATCACTGTCTGTAAATTATTTGATTATGATATGCCTTGGCATGGTTTTCTTTATGGTTATTCTTCTTTAGGTTTGTTCAGCTCCCTACAATTTGTCAATTAGAAAATTGTCTAGCTATTATTTTCTCAAATATTTGTTCAATCATTCTTTCCCTTCTCTGCTTCTGGAACTAAATTACACATATACTAGACTGCTTAGTTTGGGCTGTCTCTCTATGAAATGATGCTCTATTCATTTCTGCCCAATTTTGGTTTCTTTCTGTGCTTAATGTTTTCATTTAATAGTCTTCAAGTGTGATGACCTTTACTTTTGCTTTGTCTAATATATTCTAATCCCATTCTGTGTATTTTTCATTTTAGTCATCATATTTTCTTCTCTAAAAGACAGATATTTTTTATACCTTCCATGTCTGTCCTTATGCTCATATTTTGTCTACTTTGCAGAACATATGGAACCTGTTTATAACTGTTTTAACTTCACTGTCTGCTAGTTCTACCATCTCTGCTATATCTAGGATTGCTTCTAATGATTGATATTTATTAAATATGGGTCATATTTTCCTGCATTTTGTATGCCAGGAAATTTTTTATTGAATAATAAACATTCTAAATTTTATATTAATCCTTGCTAAATTTTTGTTCTATTCCTCTAAAATGTTAGATTTCAATTCAGTGTGCAGTTAAGTTACTGTAAGTCAGTTGAACCCTTCTGAGTTTTGTTTCTAAACTTTGCTTGGAAAAGTTCAGAGTTCAGATAAAATTAGTGTAAAGCTAATTTATCCCCACTAATAATGAGATACTCTTCTGAGGCCCTACCATTGGCAGAACATAAACCTGTCCTGCTCTGTGAGTGCCAAGATGTCTGGTACTGAGTCCTTTCCTTTCATTTATAAACTGATCAATAGCCCAAGATGTGAGGATGTGAGGATGTGTGGGGACATCTCTGCAATTCTCTATTGCTCACATACTCTCTCTCTCTCTGCACCCTCTTTTCTCCCTCCTCCTCCTCTTTCTGTTCCTTCCCCTCCCCCTCTCTCTCCTTCTCCTCCAGCACTTTGCCCTGCAAATTCTAGATATGTCAGACTCTCTGTATTTTCATCTCAGTGAGACCACCAGGCTCTGTTTATTAGCTAGCAGGTGCCCCTAAGAAGAGCTAGAACAAATGTGAGACTCACTTGTTTGCTTCCCTTATCTCAGACATCACTGTCTTGAAATGATTGTTATTCAATACTAGAGGCCCGGTGCACAAAATTTGTGCATGGGAGAGGGTGTGTGTTTATGTCCCTCAGCCCAACCTGCACCTTCTCCAATCTGGGACCCCTCAAGGGATGTCCAACTGCTCATTTAGGCCTGATCTCACTGGGCATTTGGACATCCCTCTCACAATCCAGGACTGCTGGCTCCCAACCACTCGCCTGCCTGCCTGCCTACCTGATTGCCCCTAACCACTTCTGCCTGCCAGCCTGATTGTCCCCTAACCACTCCCCTGCCAGACTGATTTCCCCTAACTACCCTCCCCTGCCAGCCTGGTCACCCCTAAATGTCCTCCCTTGCTGGCCTGGTCCCTCCCAACTGCCCTCCCCTGCTGGCCATCTTGTGGTGGCCATGTTGTGTTCACATGGGGGCAGCCATCTTGTGTGTTGGAGTGATGGTCAATTTGCATATTACTCTTTTATTAGATAGGATTTGAAAACCACCACTTCCTTTATTTATCTGGTTGTCTATGGTGACAGGATAAATTTGAACCATTACTCCATCATAGCTGGTGAAATTAATTTTTATATAGCACTAATGGTATTACATCTTGTGTACATTAAATAATTTGATCATTTTGCTCACTAATTTTGTGTTCTAACAGTCATTTAAAAATTATTCTTTCTTAATATTTAAGCAGTGTATCTCATAATTTGTAGTCATTATTATTTTTACAAAATGTGATTTATTTTGCTTCTTATCAAGCATGTCTTTAAAATTTCCATTATCCCCCTGCATATTTAGGAAGAAAACAAATATAATGCATAAGAGAAAGTACCTCCTATGGTCACATTGAAGATTAAAAAAGAGCAAACATACCAAATAAATAGAAATTCAGGCTTACAAAGATTTAAACATTTGAAACAAGATAAATAAGAGTAAATAGAAATACCATATCTGGCAGATAAGAAACTAAAAGTCTGGACAAGAATAGGAGCCATAAAGAAGAAGAACCACCCATTAGTAATAACATTACATTTTGATTAGAAAGTTTGAATTCCTTTTCAAAGAGTCTTTCAAATTAGAGTCTTAGTTCATTAGTTCATCAATTTAAAATATCAGCTGCTCTAACACCCTATCTTTGAGTTTGAAACAGCAAAACAAGCAGGTTGACAGGAAAAGAAAATGAATGTTTTCACTTACATGGTGTAATATTTTAGCCACCTGTGCTCTGTTAGCAGCTTTACTAACCCAAAGGAAAAGCTCAAAATTAAGCACTTCCTTTTGTGCAGGATAGTGTAACATAGAGCAGGCAAAGAAGCTGCTCTCCATCACTCACAGAGGCAGGCTTAGGAATAGCACTCAACCCTCTTGCTGTTGCTCATTAGCCATAAGGAAAAAAAAAAACTTGAAATAATGAAGCAACATGAAAAAGGTAAAGTCAGGACTCATGGGGGTATCTAAATTTGCTGCAAGGCAGTTGTTAATATGTAATATAGGGCACTCAAAACCAACAGTCAGGGAACAGTCAGAGTGGTACTTGGATTTTTTTCACTTCTGATTCTATTTTCTTTCTTCTACTTATTATCTCTTATACAAGAACAATAAAAAATGTTATAAAAATTACTGATGTGCTTTTGTAGCTAAAGACTGGCTAAAAATAGCATGCCACAAAGGATCTCATCACACTTTATACTTATTTCCTCACTCAGTGTTGATGTTTCCTCCATACTTCAGCTGTTATTTTTAAATACATTTTAGGTTAATGTTTGACACATTCACTTCTGTCATGGATAATGCCATGTTTTTAAAATATAGCATAAAACAAACAAAACAAATTAAATATTTCACCCTCCAAATTACATATACCTTACTATAATTTTACCAGTACATTTCCCTCTGCTTATGGAAACCCTCCAACTATAGAAACTTGTTATTGTTAGTAATTATCAAAGAAATGTTGAAATTATTCAGGTAAGTATCATTGTAATTTCCATTGCAAGTTTTTCTTTTAAAATATATTTTATTGATTTTTTACAGAGAGGAAGGGAGAAGGATAAAAAGTTAGAAACATCGATGAGAGAGAAACATCAAGCAGCAGCCTACTGCACACCTCCTACTGGGGATGTGCCAGCAATCAAGGGACATGCCCTTGACCAGAATCGAACCTGGGACTTTTCAGTCTGCAGGCCGACGCTCTATCCACTGAGCCAAACCGGTTAGGGCAGTGGTCAGCAAACTCATTAGTCAACAGAGCCAAATATCAACAGTACAACAATTGAAATTTCTTTTCAAAATAGACTCGCCCAGGCCATCGTATTTTGTGGAAGAGCCACACTCAGGGGGCCTCGCGAGCCACTGTTTGCCGACAACTGGGTTAGGGCTCCATTGCAAGTTTTTATAGACAGAGAAGAAAATCTTATTCAACAGTATCTCCTAATCCCTAGTGCAGAGTAAACTCTCAATAAACACTTGTTGAGTCACTGTATATATTAAATAGAAGATCTATAATAATAAAAACGTAATATGCTAATTAGACTGGAAATCCTTCCGAACATCCTTCTGGACCACCAAAGCCAGGGTTGTGAGGGAAGCCCAGGTCCCAGGTGCCTGCCAGCGGCCAGAAGGAAGCCGAGGTCCTGGGTGCCAGAGGGAAGCGGGCGCTGGCAGACAAGGGAAGGAAGGAAGACTCTTGCACAAATTTCATGCATCAGGTCTCTAGTGTTAAATAATTGTCATAATGCTATTTTTTTACACCAAGACTATAAAATTCTGGATGTTGAAAATGTAAAAATGTATATGTTCCTTAATAAAATAATATTTCTTATATAAAAAGTAAAAAATAAAAATTTTATCACTTCTAAGATATAGAAGCTCTATTTTTAAAAAGAAAATAAAACTCTAAATGTTTCTTAAATAATTTGCATGCCATTTCAATCATAAGTAACTATCCTTATATCTTTTATGCAGTTTTTGTCCTGATAAATATACAGCAGCAATTTTAAAACATCAAAAATTAGGGATTCTTATTTATATTTATTAGCCAAATAAATATAAATTGAACCATTGAGCTCAATATTGAGGTATTTTCATTAATAAGCTGAATGCTATAACTTCATGTAATATCAGATAATCATACAATTCTAAGAAGCAAACTCTATCTGAATGTATATATATACAGGAAGAATTTATTCCATTGTCTTACTATGATGAAACCAGAATATGGTTGGTGTTGCTCTGGTGGTAGCAAGAGTACTTGGTATTTCACAGGACAGCATAATGAAAAGTCAACAGTCACAGGTCTTTTTAATCTGAGCCAAAAAAGTTTAATTTAAAAAATGGTATTGATTTATGTATCCTGTTGCTTTTTTTCTAGCAAGTACAAACTTATTACAGCTACATTATTTAACTAAGTAAGGAACTTGGAGAAGAAAGGTGATATAAAACATGGAATAAATGAAGATAACTACTATCTCAATCTTTGTTTGTATCCACTCTATAGTTGGTACATCAGCTTCCTAAAGCCTGACGTTCAACTAAATCATAATTTTACATTTTGAAAATTTTCATGTGCCATTTGTTGTTATGTTTAAATTGTAATGAGACGGCTTTTAAAAACAAAAAATAATATAAATTACAATGTTACTTTTGATTTTTTTGAAACACACAGATGAATTCTAGCTGCCAAATTTTAATTGAGGAAAAATCACACAGGCCGGCAAAAAGCTATTCTGCCAAGACATCTGAAAACTATTGACTTTTTTTAGTGCATGAGAACCAGAAGAGCAGTGCTTCATCCTTGCTTGTTATTAATTTCATATATATATTACAGATGATCATCCCTTGTGCATTGCCACATGTAGGAAAGTTGGCAATTTATGCTTTAAAATGTTGGTCCCTTTTACAGGCAGATAGATTGAAACTCCCATCTTGAAAAATCCCTTGCCAACCATGTTTCATTAGAATTCTTTAAATTATGCTACAATAACCTGAAAGGGGATTATTTATTAGAGGTTTCTAGGCCTCCTATATATTTGTGACTTGCAAATGATTCTAAGTGAATGCTAGGAGTATAAAAATCCAAAAGAAACCCATGTGGAACAAGAATGTATCAAAGCCTAAAGGATTTAGGTTTAAATGATTGAAACGCAATTGTGGATGCATGGTTTATTTATGCTGATTTACTTTCTGGCTGCACTGTATACTGTAAGTCTACTGGGTTTAGGACAGAACACAATGACTTCTTTTCTGTATATTTTAATATTTTTCTACATCACTTGTCCATGTTGATACATCAGTGACTCAAAATTAAAAAATATTCATATATAGTATGTATAAGGCAACTTTCCTCTCATCTGTCTTTTAGTTGACTCTAAGATCTGGATTTTCACTGTCGTGTGAGAAAACTATCCATTAGAAGAAAAATTATGAGAATATTCTTTTTATACCAATAAAGAAAGTGAAAACAAATATGATGAAAATGAAAATATTATATGCCTACCTCATTTATGATATAACTATTATATAAAATACATTTTGCACACACCATGAACTCTGTAGTGGCAAGTTATCTAGAAGATGAATTGTTATATGGGAAATCTATTATTACAAGCACAGAATATAACCAGATTCACTCTTCTCTTACTACTATTTGTATGGACAAGTGATGCCTGGGGATATCGGGAGGTCCAGCCAAGGATGCATGGCTCTGCATTAGCAAAGGATGCATCCTTGTTGCCTGAAATTATGATCTCTCAGAATTCTAAAGAAGACATTTTCTCCTTCTTTATCCAGGTGAGAGACATGAGCATGGTCAACTGACTGTCTTAAAATTAGGAAAATTGTACTGATAAGCAGCATCATTAAAATATTTCTCTGTTTCTCTCTGTTTTATGGGGAAAATAAATTAACTCAATTTGTAAGCAGAATATTTTTCTATTCTTAGTGTTATCATTTTTCCTGGAAGAATATAGAATTTAGGAAGCCGGCATTATAAGTTCCCAGGGCTGAGGTTGAGAATCAATAATTTTGTTGTGTGAAGTCTTTCTGCTGGAATTGATTCTAATGAAAAACTGGAGTACACTAAGTACTGAAAACATTCAGTGTACTGCCCCCACGCCCCGCCCCATGATTCCATATAAATGTCCTAAACTATTTTAAACTTGTTTCTATGTGGGAATTAATATATATGCATTTTCATTGATCATAGGGTTCCATATTTTATTAGAAGAAAAGAAGTCCCAGACAAAAGAATCAATTAAAATACACTAAATGTTTCTCTAGTGTGGTATATTACTAGTATTTAAGAATTATGGCCCTGGCCAGTTTGGATGTTACCCTATGCACCTAAAGGTTGCTGATCGGATTCCTGGTCAAGGCACATGCCTGGATTGAAGCCTTAAGCTCCAGAAGGGGCATACAAGAGTACAAGAGGCAGCTGATCAGTGTTTCACTCTCACATATATGTTTCTCTCTCTATAAATCAATGAACTATTTTTTAAAAAGAAAAGAAAAAATGTTATAACAGTAAGCTGTAATTATAGCATGTATAATAATAATATATTTCAGCAAGCTCAAAGCAATTTTTCTGCGTCCAAATACAGTGAATACCCAGAAGAGAATGGCATTTAAAACTTGCTCTCTTATTCTATGCAGGTCATATAATATTTATCTTTCATTTCACTGAATGTAATCATGATGGAAAATAATGTGCTTTGTTGTATAGAAAGGGTTAAAGTATGTCCTTCGTGAGCCATTAGTTGGAGATTTGTTGGGGGAGTTAGTAAGTCTATAGTTCAATATGTGGTGATTGAACAAGGACCATAGGTGCAGAGACAGAGAGGGAGGAAGAGAGCTGAGGCAAATGACATCCCTAGGGCTTTACAACATATGGCCCATCAGTCAAGGGTCAAGCCCCCTCACAAATTGCATGCACTTTACATAGCCATCTGCATCAATAAATTACTACTCTTCTGTAGCCAGGCACTAATGCATGAGCAAGAGGGATCAGCCCCACTTACAAATAAACTGTTTTATTTATTCTTGTTCATTTTAGTGCCATATTGCGACTTATCATTTCTACACTAGAATTTCCTCCCATAATCAAGACAACAAGCAATGCATGCTCTAATTCTTTACAATATGCATTTGTCTTTTCCAGAGTGATGGGACATGTCCCATATAGTAACTATGGTGCAGGGAAAGCAGGTTTGAATGCCTATGAGAAAAAACCTGTAAAGATGAAACATTTCAAGAGACTCATGTATCTTACTTCCTTTTCTGTTGAGTTTCCCTGTGATAGCCAATAGCTGCTTGCTAATGAAAACTCTCTGTAATAACTACTTTGCATTTTTAGACATGGTCCATTTACAAATAAGAATGTCAGCACTAAAGCAACTAGTTTTGTGTGTGTGTGTGTGTTTTATTACCACTTACATGTAAAGAGAACTATTGTTGATGGTATATAAAATAAATCTCAATTACAATGCATTTTGTGTAAATTCAGTTGTTAGTTTTAATGCATATTTTTAAAAACTTTTATGTTTCAGTGATTTTGCACAAAAATTAAAGTGTTGTACATTTGAGAATACCTTTCATATCTGAAAAAGACATATATATATATATATATATATATATATATATATATATATATATAGTACTTGGCACCAAACAAAAAGTGAACACTTCTGAAACAGAATCAATGTTTGAAAAGTTCGACAGTTTATAGCCAGGTGACTGGCTGATAGTGATAGTACACTTAAAAAGCCATACTTTTTTCACATAAGCAAGGTATTTTGGGGAGGAGGGATAAAAAAGAAAAGAAGGCAAAGAGAAAGGAGTGCCTAATTTGAGCCAGGCATCGTGAGTGTTACATAAATCCTTGGAACAACCCTCTGATGTGGGTAATTATTATCAATATTTTATAGATGACAAAATGAGGACTAGGCAATGTTAAGGGATTTGTTCATGATCACACAGTGAGAAGAGGTAGAACAGGGATTTATAGATAGCTCAGCCTGGTCCAAAATTAACCCCCCACCCCCAATCTTCTAAAAATGAAGGAAGGAAGATGGAGAGGAGCTGGGATTTCCACAGTGGGGCTGTGTAGTCATGGACTTAGGAGAAAAAAAGCCCTAATGTGAGATCTTGCTCAACCACTTCTCTGCTACTGTAATCTCACAAAAAAGCCCTCACAGGTAGCAGAAATGGGGAGAAACAGTAGTTGAGTTCAAGAAGAAAAGTAACACAGATGAGAAAAGAGATGCACTGTTGGATGCAAATGGGTGCATCCACTATGGAAAACAGTATGGCCTTTCCTCAAAAAAATTAAAATTACCATGTGATCCAGCAATTTCACTTTGGGTATTTATCTGAAGACAGGAAACACTAACTAAAAAAAGATATATCTCCAACCCACCCCATATTCATTGAAGCATTATGTACAAAAGCCAAGAAATGGAAACAACCTAAGTTTCTATCAATGGATACAGAGATAAAAAAACTTTTCAGCCATAAGAAAGAAGGAAATCTTGCCATTTAGGATAACATGGTTGAACTTTGAGGTCATTATGCTATGTGAAATAAATCAGGCAGATAAAGACAAATCCCATATAAGCTAACTTACAAGTAAAACTAAAATTAAACAAATTCATAGATACAGAAAACAGAGTGATGGTTATCAATGCAGATGGGTGGAAAGGAAGGTTGGTAAAATGGGTGAAGGAGGTCAAAAAGTACAAACTTCCAGTTATAAGATGAATAAGTCCTGGGATATAATGTACAGCATGGTAACTACAGTTAACAATACTGTATTGTACATTTAAAAGTTGCTAAGAGTATAGATCTTAAAAGTTGTCATCATAAAAAAGGTGCAACTATGTATAGTGACAGATGTTAACTAGACTTATCGTGATCATTTATTAATATACAAATATAAAATTGTTATGCAGTATACCTGACACAAAGGTAATATTATATTATGCATCAATGAAAAATAATAAACAAATACATTTTTAAAAAAGAAAAGGAGAAGGGTGACCTGGAGATCAGCCCAGCTCTGCAGCTGCGGTATAGCCAGAAACAGGCTTGGTGATTATGCAGATCAAGGAAAGAGTCTAATCGCTTTCTGGAGCACTGAGAGATACCCAAGGTTATTGGGAAACAGATACAAAAACAGAACAACTTAGAAATAAATATCATGAGGAAAAAGAGGAATTTTAAAGAAATGCCTGTCAGGAGTTATTCTTTTTTATTTTAATATATTTTTATTAATTTTAGATAGAGGAAGGGGGAGGAAGAGAGAGATAGAAATATCTATTAGAGAGAAACATCGATTGACTGCCTCCTACATATCCACAACCCAGGCGTGTGCCCTGTCCAGGAATTGAACCATGACCTCCTGGTTCATAGGTAAAAGCTCAACCACTGAGCCACAAAGGCTGGGCTGGAGTTATTCTCTAGCTTATCTGAAAAACTAGCTGTAACCTCAGTTTGTTCTTATCCTTTACAAGGTTGCCTCTGTGTATCTTTTTGAAATATCTCCTGATTCTATATATCTTACATAATATGTAAAATACCTTTATATATACAAAAAATATTGAGATACATATCCATGAAATACTTTTTTTCTTATAATTTTATATGCACTAAAAAGGCAAATTTGGATTCCCATAAGCCCTATGTATTTCTTCAAATACTCCAAAGTAGTCTATCAATGAAAAACTTAATTAATTACCTCTTAAATTGAGAGCAAATAAACACAGGCATGATTTAATATGAGAAACACAGATGTGGTACTTCACATCTGAGATTAGACTCTAGTTCATGAAACATATTAGAGTGGACACAAGACCAAATTCTTTTGATTTAGATGGAAAGTATGTAGTAAGATTTGCATTGTAATGGATCCATTGACCCCTGGTCAAGATGGAATTGTCAATAGAAGTGTCTTATGCATGGTATGAATCATATCTAATGGTTCTATTAACATCATATTGAGATTGAAGTTTCAAGGAGCATGACTTAGAATAATGGAAATGGAAGAGAGCTTTATTTATTATTTTCATTTCATTTCTGTAAGTGTATTTTTTCACTTT
Organism: Corynorhinus townsendii; assembly: GCA_026230045.1. Lineage (NCBI taxonomy): Eukaryota > Metazoa > Chordata > Mammalia > Chiroptera > Vespertilionidae > Corynorhinus > Corynorhinus townsendii. Next base: position 100,356,349 of record JAPDVU010000002.1, read on the forward strand.
ACATCATCTCTCATAAAGAAAAGCAGGCATTGATACACTTATTAAAATTATATCAAAGCACATAAACTTGTAAAAGGCATCCAATTTTAAAACAGATGATTTCCCCCTACAAGAACAATTCCCTAATGGCCTATACCTTAAGGAATAAGGAGTATTGGGACTAATGGAAAAACAGTGGATTGGCAGTGAGCAAACATAGCATCTTTTGCTACTCATGCCTCCGCTATACTCTGTCTGAATCTACCATTGGAAAATGAAGATAACCTGATGCCTGCCCTTCTTTTATGTCATAGGGATGTAAAGATCAGATAATATAAATGAAGCTTTTGGAGCACATCAGAAAACATTGGTTTTTTGAATTAAAAAAATTATTATTATTTTATTTTTAAAATGTATTTTCTTTTTTCTTTTTTATTGATTAAGGTATTACATATGTGTTCTTATCCCCCCATTGCCCCCACCTCCCCCTCATGCCCTCACGCCCCTGGTGTCTGTGTCCATTGGTTAGGCTTATATGCATGCATACAAGTCCTTTGGTTATCTCTCCCCCTTACCTCCACCCTCCCCTACCTTCCCTCTGAGGTTTGACAGTCTGATCTATGCTTCTCTGTCTCTGGATCTGTTTTTGTTCATCAGTTTATGGTGTTCATTATATTCCACAAATGAATGAGATCATGTAATGTTTATCTTTCTCTGACTGGCTTATTTCACTTAGCATAATGCTCCCCACTTCCATTCATGCTGTTGCAAATGGTAAGACCTCCTTATTTTATTACTGCAGTATAATATTCCATTGTGTAAATGTAACAATTATTAACTGATGCCTTATTCCATCAGATTAAGTGGCCATATTCAATATTTAATAGGCAAGTGTTAATCCAGACAACTTTCTAATTTTTCAGGTATTTCTTAAGGAAAAGGATTAAGAAAATTGTATGCAGTGGTATACCTGAAGTAGTAGTTAGTCTGTCTTATCTGCCATTTAGATTTTTAAATACTAAAACATAATATCTTAACTACACTCTCCATTTATTTAACAGCTCCCTATTCAGCCTTGTCAGAAATATTAAGGTGACTAATAAAAGTATAAAAGAAATGGAGATTATTAAAGGGACAAAGAGAGAAAAGCCTTCTTCTTACTATATACTAGAAATAACCCTAGTGTAGAACTACGATTCTGGGAGAATGTGAATGGTGATGGACAATCATGGCAAAAACAAAAAAGCATGGTATCCTCAAGAAGGACCTAGTTGAGAGACTAAAGCATATTCTTCCCAGACGACATAGGCCTTTTTCAAAATGGAGCGGGGAAATCATAAAAATGTAAAGTTAGCATTACTCTGGTGGCTGAGAATAAATCTGAGTAAAGCAGAATAAATCAGGATAGAAATTACAACCTTTCTTCAACTGTACAGATGCAGAGAGAAAAGATAATCTAAAAATGCATCTGACATGGCAGTTACTACAAAATCAGTTTGGTGTGAAAAGAAGCCAATAATAAATCTGACCAACAATGAACAAACAAAGCGTCAATGTTAGTGATTCAAAAAATAAAGCCGCAAACTGAAATTTGCTCCTGAACCTTTTAATTTTCAATTTAAATCCATACCAGGATCCATAAAAAAGTAAACAGATATCCTCTGTTATTATAACTACTTATGTAATTTCAGTAAAATATTTTAGAAAAAAATTATGACTATAGTTTCCATAGAAATTCCAATTTTATAATGGCAGGTAAATGACTTAAAACTTGGCTTTGAAACCATGCCTCTGGTTGGAATGGGCCTTTTTTTTCAACTTCTATCATACCTCATTATTTTACATTCCTATACCTGATTAGATGGCCCTACAAATCATTTTGCAACTGGTTCCACTGAGACCCACTGCAACACAAGAAACAGAATCCTCCATTTAGCAACTATGTGACCTTGGATAATTATTTAAGCATTGAGTCTTGTGTTTTTATGTGTAAAATGAAGATAACATAGGGTTATTGTGATGATTAAATGTAATAATAACAAATATTTCGAGTAGCACTTGGTTCATAGAAAAGTTAGCAAGTATCATCACCACATTCATCACATTCTTCGTCATCATCATAATCTACAACCTCATTGGCTCTCTCAAAGATTGGCTGTAATCACTTGCCTATTTTATAATATTCCAACACTGATTTATAATGCAAAATGACAATGCTAACAAATTCATGGCTTCCTAGAGACTTTCAGGATATTTTTAATTACATTATCTAGGCAGGTTTTGTTATATATTTTTGGATTTTTGTATGTGTGTGTTCAAGTGAGGTAAGCTTATTTCCAGGTTCAACTTGAAGCTTGTCCCTCCAGTAATCTGTCACTTACAAAAATGTCTAACCAAGGTCCACCCGAAGATTTTTATGGAGACAAAGCTTTGTCGTTGTGAACGTACACTCAGTATACCTATGAGTACCCTTTTGTGAGTACTTTGTGCAATAAAAACTGGGTTCCAATTGATCATTGGACACTACTTTTTTCACCTCTTGCAGATCTTTAGAAATATAAACAATACAATGTTGCCATTTTTCAATTTTCAAAACAGATTTCAAAACAAAAAATACTGGCAGCCACTGCTGTGCTTTTAGTTCACTAAACATTATCTACTACATACATATAACCTATTGCTTCACTTGGCGATATCTGTTTGAGCTTCACTTCAAAGACAGTCTCTAGTTACTAAATGACATGATTTAGTTGGTGATATGTTTGTTTAAAACCAGAATAGTTTTGTAAAATATTTACTTTCCAACAAGAAAAGGAATGTACAAAAGTGAAGTGGTGTACTAGGTGGGTACTTTAAGACACTGGTTTTCAGGGGGTCTAGAATGTGTCAGGCAGTACAAGGATATTTCAGAGTAGTATAACTTTTTTCCCATATCATGCACACCAAAGGTGAAAATCTGAAATGTCTTCCTTAGGTAACAAAACAACTGGGAGTCTTGCCATAGTTGCACTAACTTCCTTCCATCTTAGGCAATAAACCAATTTTTTTGCAACTACACACACACACACAGACACACACACACACACACACACCTATTGCCACATATGTCTGTTATCTTAGCATTTCACTGCCAATATATGAATAGTAATAGTGTTATATTGTTATTAAAATATATCATTTTAGATAAAAGCAGATTCCCCAGAACAAAAGATTAAGCCACAATAAAAGCTCCCTTTTATGCCATTTCCTTAGAGAACTGACAACACCGTGTAGCAATGTCTTATTCTTTCCAGGACGAAACATCATTTAAAAAGGTCTCTTCTCTGTCTAGAGAAAAGCTACACGAACTCATTTCTATTTAAAGTGTCTTTGGAGACAATATCAGCCTTCCCTTGGATCTAATTGTAGCCATTTTCTTAAGTGGTTACATAACTTGTAATTCTGCTTCTTCTAACCTCCTGTGTGTTCAGCAAGCACACATTTGCGACTTTGGCCCTGGCACGTATGAAACTTCTGTCTCTATCTCCCTACCTGGCCTTACTGGAAAAGAAGCACCCGTTTCAATTCCAGACATAGAGAGCAGAGGCAGAGCTCCACGTCAATTACTTTCCCTTACACTCTCTTCACCCTGAAATATCTCTTCAGATACGTGACAGGCCAGTTAGGACCTTGGGCCTCATTTCATCTGGGTGGCAGCCTGATGGACATTCCCAGGAAGCCCAAATACCAGAACAAGGTTTCAGAGGTCAAACAGATGCAGTTTCCTCATGTCCCAGCCTGTCTGCAGCCATGCTCTGCAGCCTTGCTCCACAGCCCCTACCCCCAAAGCCACCACCCAAGGTGAGGTTACCCAATGGGGCAGCACAAATGTCAGTGCAGTGAAAGTGGAGGGGACATTGCACAATTATTAGGTCATTGCATCGTTTCAGAGACTTGATTATTGTGAATGATCTTACTGACAGTCATGCTGTCTTCAAATAATTGTAGCAACCTCATCTTCACTTCCACTCTGTCTCTATGGCCTGTGTGACCTTGGGTAAGTCATTAAGCTCCCAGATCCAATTCCTTTTGCTGGATATAATACATTAACTTACTGTGTGAGCTGAATCTTCTTTGTGCTATATTGCTAAATTTAAAATGATGGATTTATTGCAGTTTAAAATAGTGAATCAATCTGCTTCATCTTTGAGAAATTTCTTTAATCACAGATTTGAGGATTGCAAATGGTCCTGACTTCAGATGAATCTTCAAACCACTCAGTCTAGTGATTGGACAGAAATAATACTTTTCCCCCCAATTATATAGAAATTAAAATGCTGGTTAGTTGTTCTGTGGACCATTTTTAAGTCAATAGAGATCAATATGGCATTTCAATAGGTTGGATAAAGGGCTATATTAAGGTATGTATTTCATTTCAATGATAAATGTGTTAAATACACATATGTAATAAATTACATATTCATATTCATATTTTCCCAAATCCACAAATGGGCTGCTGTGGATCTGTAAGACACATCCTAACTTAGTGTTGTGACAACAGTCTTTCCTAGTCTCAGTGACCACCTGTTTTATTACTTCTATAAGACATTGCAGATACATTAAAAAGAAATAGGATGATAGTATGTGAGAGTCATTCAAAGGGAAATTCTCACCAGAATCACAAGAAAATCTCATAAATGGCCTGGCTCTCAGCATGTCCCACAGGTAGCACCAAGGCCCAGTAAAGCTATTAGTATAACCATGCAAGAGACAATGAAGAAGGCTGGCCAGAGCCCCAGATGGTGCCGCTGTAAAAATACATTCCAAAGCTTGGCATCTGGAGTTTGCACCTGCCATGCACAGCCCATATGTGGCAATAAATATTGGTTCTGAGGCTGGAACAGCTAGGGGTTAGGGTCAAATGGAGCCATCTGAACCACCACAATGGAGCAAACAGACAAAGCACGGAAGTGATTGTGAAATGGCATGTGATTTTTCATATATCTTACTCCTTTTATTATTGCCAGCTGCTAAAATGCTAAGGTGAAATTTCGGCGAATAAGGGTTTATTTGTCAAAGGACGGCAGCTCATATGCAATCATCCTTTTTTGTTCCTGTTCTTTATTTTACCTCCTTCCAAATATTAAGCTCTCCTTACTCTCACCAATCTGTTTGTCATTTAAATTCTTAGTGCTTCCCGTCAGCTATAATTATCACATATGAGGCAACCTCCTAGCAACCAATGCTTTTCTTTTTTAAAATGTACAATGTTTTCATTCATTTATTAGTTTCTTCATGTAGCAACTATTTTATTGATGATTTACTATGGGTCAGACACTGTTCCAAGCATCAGAGATATAAGAATATACACAATTAGTATGATGAAGGCCTGGAGTGGAGGTTGGGTGCAGGCTAGAAAGGGTCATTGGGGCAAAAAAAGGGACATCTGTGATACTTTCAACAATAATGATAAATTTAAAAAAAAGAATATACAAAACAAACTCCTAACTCTCATGGTGGCTACATTCATTGCCTGCTATTTATGGAACACTGACATATGCCCTGTGATTCTCACCTCCAGGAAAGAGGAAATTCTGTTCAAAGAGACAGACAGGAAACAGGTAATAACAAGTGTGAAATGCCAACTATGACAGCTGAAGATCATTTCCTGAAAACACAGAAAAGGGTGATTCAATTGGACATGAAGATGAGAAGAGTATCAGGAGGTCTCCACAAAGCATAGGAGCCCTCACCTGGGAACTGAAGGCTTAGAAGGAAGTAGCCAAGGGAATAGGCAGAGAAAAAAACAACCCAAGAAAAGAAAATGGAGTGTGTGGAGATCAGCTAGTCGTTTAAAGAAGTGGAATATAAAATGGGAGGAGAATGTGAAAGAGGTAAAGGTGGAGTGGGCAGCAAAGGCCAGTCATGAAGGGTTTTTGTAAAGTACCTGTGAACTGAAAGACATTTTGTCCTCAAGGCAACCTAAATGAGGAAATGTCTAGATACATAAATATCTGCATATGGATAAAAGGGAAGATTCCCAAAGAAAGACATTTAGGAAATTGAGAAGTGAAATTTAGCTTATTTACTGCCAGAAGGTCACTGAGGAGGCATTTATACTAGACATTGATGCAGAGGTAGAATTTTAGAGAAGAGGATCATGGGCAATTAATTCAGCAAGGAGAATATTGAAATATGGAAACTTTTACTTGATCCTTTAAAATGATCTGGTCCTCTGAGGAAAATCCGTATACTTTTTCAACTTCTAAAGTTAAGAAAATTGAGGAAGAATATGTGATTTGGTAAAATGTAACACAGACTTAAACTTCATTAGTAGCCATGTTCTCCCATTATATTATTAAGTATATTTTCTAACTAGTTAGGTTATAACTTAAAAGAGCTGTGATTCTGCTTCTAACTTAAGAGTTAACCTAAAATTTCCAGCATTATATTCACCTGAAATCTGTACAGTGAATTTGTATGAGATCTGCCCTTGGGACCTCTCATACATACTTATCAAGGAATAATGCCCCCTCTGACATGCTAGCACATTATTTCAAACTTATGGACTGTGTCTCATCAATAAGTTATAAAATTTCTGACATTTGTCATAATCTTAAGAGCTTAACACAAGTTACTTTGCCTCAGATTCAACTCAAGACATGTTAGCTAAAGAAATGCTTAAGTGGCATTATAACAAAGCATTTTATTGTAAAGAGATTCAAATAATCTATCCTGACATATTATTATCAAACAATTATTATGGCGTTGTTCCTTATTATACTTGATTTCTCCTCAAGATGTGCCATTGTGTCTTAACCAATAATATAATCCGAAAATACTGATAATATCTTCAGTTATACTACTGATTTCTCATGTCCTAAATTGGAATTATAAAACCTTAAGAGCCTTGAATCTGTCCAAATAGTCACAGTAGTTATGTAGTCAATCCTATGGTAAGCTCATGCTGTTGAAAACCTAAGTTCATTCCTCTGCATCCTCGCCAGCACTTGTTGTTTGTTGATGATAGCCATTCTGACAGGTGTGAGATGGTAACTCATTGTCATTTTGATTTGCATCTTTTGGATGATTAGTGACTTTGAGCATGTTTTCATATGTCTCTTGGCCTTCTGCACATCTGTATGTCTCTTTCGAAAGTATCTATTTAGGTCCTTTGCCCATTTTTGATTGGGTTCTTTATCTTCCTTTTGTTAAGTTGTATGAGTTCCCTGTAAATGTTGGAGATTAACCCTTATTGGAGATAACATTAGCAAATATGTTCTCCCATGCAGTCGGCTTTCTTGTCGTTTTGTTGATGGTTTCTTTTGCTGTGCAGAAGCTTTTTATTTTGATATAGCCCCATTTGTTTATTTTCTCTTTAGTTTCTATTGCCCTAGGAGCTATATTGGTGAAGATATTGCTTCAGTATATGTCTGAGATTTTGCTGCCTGTGGAGTCCTCTAAGATTTTTATGATTTCCTATCTTATGTTTAAGTCCTTTATTCATTTTGAGTTTATTTTTGTGTATGGTTAAGTTGGTGGTCTAGTTTCATTGTTTTGCATGTATCTGCCCAATTTTCCCCAACACTATTTATTAAAGAGACTGTCTTTACTCCATTGTATGTTCTTGCTTCATTTGTCAAATATTAGTTGGGCATAGTGGTTTGGGTCAATTTCTGGGTTCTCTATTCTATTCTATTGGTCTGTATGTCTGTTCTTGTGCCAGTACCAGGCAGTTTTGGGAACAGTGGCTTTGTAATACAGCTTGATATCTGGTATTGAGATCCCACCTACTTTGTTCTTCTTTCTCAGGATTGCTGTTGGGAAGAACAGTATGGAGTTTCCTCAGAAAACTAAAAATGGAACTCCCATTTGACCCAGTGATCCCATTTCTAGGAATATATCCCAAGAAACTAGAAACACCAATCAGAAAAGGATAAATGCACCCCTATGTTCATAGCAGCACATATAACTAAGATTTTGAAATTGTCTAAGTGCCCATCAGCAGGTGAGTAGATTAGAAAACTGTGGTACATCTACACAACGGAATATTACTCTGCTGTAAAAATGAAGGAACTCCTACCTTTTGAAACAACATGGATGGACCTGGAGAGCATTATGCTAAGTGAAATAAGTCAGTCAGAGAAAGATAAATATCAAATGATCTCACTCATTTGTGGAATATAATGAACAACATAAACTGATGAACAAAAACAGATCCAGAGACAGAGACGCATCAATCAAACTGCCAAACCTCAAAGGGAAGATAGGGGAGGGTGGGGGAAGGGAGAGAGATCAACCAAAGGACTCTTATGCATGCATATAAGCATAACCAATGGACACAGACACAGGAGGTGAGGGCACAAGCGGGGCAGTTGGGGGGGTAATGGGGAGGTAAGAACACATATGTAATACCTTAATCAATAAAGAAAAAGAAAACACTAAAACATAAGTTCAAGCATGTTTTACCAAGTGTTTTTGGTGTTTACACACAGACTTAATTCTCCTTAATTTTACTGAGTTTGCTTTTCTAAAAATTTACACTTTTTATTTATTTAAATCAATATATAGCAATTTCTTATTATTTCTAGCAATCATTCTATTTGATACACCTTATTTTTCCCCCTACTGAACTCCAAAATGCATGCCCATTTTCATGGTCTCTGCATTTGTCCACAACAGCTTGCCAATTAAATTTTGCTTGGTCCAGTCATCTCTGTATTCAAGAGCTCCTAAATTCCCACCTGCTCTCTCAAAGCTCCTCACCAATAAAGACAATTCACTGGGCTGTGTTTGTTCTGCCTTGTCATAACCTTTGGATTCCATCCTGTTCAATGAAAAGCCAATATTTTCCCTGATATGATATTGCTTAGGGCCCAGTCTACTTTGGGCATTCTGTGTATTTAAATAATAAAACAGAAGCTGGGGATCACAGGGACCCTCATTTCAGATTATCAAGTGTAAATGAGCCAAGTGTTTTGATAACTCCTAATTACTGATGACAGTCAGTAGAAGAGTTTGCATAAGCCACACATCTAGGTAATATGAAACCTTGTGCCACCCCTTGGCAATTACATCTCTCCTGAGATATAGGAAGGGGAGGGGACCACCAGGTGTCCACCAAAAAAGACAGAATTTGTGGATTAGAAAAAATAACAGAACAAAAAAAAAACACAGTGAGATCTAATGAGGCCGTATTCTGGGAGGCCTTTCATTAGCAGTGCCATATTAATACATAATTTGGAGATCACTTTCAAAAAATTGCGTGAGAAATCACTGGTGCACAATGAAAATTACTGAGGCAGAGCTGGCTGGCTCGCTGAGACTTGTTTGTTTTGGTGTTCCTTGAGAGTCCTGGTTTCAGACTCTGCTCTTAGCAAAAGGCTCTTATGAAGCTAGCCTATTCCTCTTTATTCTCCATAAGTATTCTCCAGAAATAAAGTACTTGACAACAGGTTTTTTTTTTAACTAATATTGAAGCCTCCCTCCATTAAATTAAAATATGAGATGTCAAGATGTTTATGCTGAATAAAATAGTTTTGCTTATAGTTTTAACACAAAGACACACACACACACACACACACACACCATTCTTATTGAGAAACACACTATCATTTTAATCCTATAATCTCTGTGAAATTTTTATGATGCTGATATCATTCTCATTATGCACATAGGGAAAGATATTAAACAATTTTCCCAAATTACATACCTTATAATTAGTACAGACTTGCTTTTAGTACAAAGATATATTACACACCTTCTTAAACATTATAAAATGTAATCTAAGTGGGTAATACTTAAGTATTGAAGTTTTTAATATTTCTAGGATTTTAAAATAGAAAGAATTTTACATTTGTTTTTTATTACCATCTCTATTATTTCCCATTTCTGGTGGTGCACTTTAAACAGGAGTATCGATGATTGGCACCAGAAGACAAATTATCTAAATACAAACAAAATTTAGATCAACTGTTGACAATCAGGTGGCCTCCTTGTGTTAATGATAGAGACACATTAGCTCTCACATATTGAGCTTCAATAGTGGATCATTTCAGAATCAAATATATTTTTATGTGATAACTTAAAATCATCCTCAAGACTGACAACACTGGGCTGGCATACTGCAGTAAGTAATCAGTCTCCAGACAGGAACACTGCTGGTCAGTTTGATGAATTCAGTTAAATGTGAAGAAGTGGAAGACTTCTATTCTCACATACCCACTGGATTTCCTTTGGCAAGCCTGTTTTCTCATTGCTTTCTAAGGAATTAATTAAATGTATTTTCCAGATTAAAATTGTGTTGGTGTTTAAGATCTGCTTAAAAACAGAATGGCTTGTTCCACCATGAACACAAAAGAATCTGAAATGAAATTTAGTTCCTACTCTTAGTCCTGGTTTATATCCTGTGATGTCTATAAAATAGCTTTGCTCTTCAAATCTATAGGGTTCCTGATTTGCTTTAGTAAAAGCAAATCTAGAAGTATACTGTACTCCCCCAAACTATTAAATTCCTAATTCAGAAATTAAGAGTGTAGCTACCGCTGGACATAATTTATTACTTCTCAATACTTCAGAGGTTACCCATTGGAGCCTGAAACTGCAATATGCATACAACCACATGGTGGCAGTATAGATTTGTGGTCACATGGTTAGGAACTCCAAAGAATAAGTCTTAACCATATTCATTGTCTATACTACATCTACTAGTTGGTTGTTTTTAAAACATGGAATGCTTTACACTGGACTTGTTCTATTAATTCTTACAAATTTGCCAACACTTTTCTTTATATTTATATGTGCCTCTAGGATAGGTTTTCTCCACTTTTAGACTCATACAAATTAATTTGAGTTGAAAACCTCTAAAAAGATTTTGGTTCCCCCAATTCATATTCCACTGGGTAATATCACATTTGTATGTTTCTTTTACTAAAATAAAGTCTAATCTCCCCAGTGTTCATCTAAATTCTACTTCCCTAAATAGTTTGGATCTTAGTGAAAACTCTTAACCTTCTGTAGTTCAAGCTTTAACAGTAAAGTATAAAGTTTACTTTTCAATATATTTCTCTAGGAAAAAATATCATAGCCTTTCCCTATTATACTCAAAATTGACGATTGAGGTTTAATGGAAAGGCCATTAGATCTCGGGTCAGAAGAGCTGGGACCTTGTTCTTATTTTGCCACTTTGTTGCTGGGTAACTTTGAACATGACACTTAACCCCTATGACCCTGGGTTTCCTTTTTGTAAAGTGGAAATGGTGGTTCAATAAAGAAATAAGAGTTAAACAAAAGCAAATGGAATCAGTGCCTAAAACAGACTAAGGCCTTTAAGGAATATTATTCCAGAACTATTTTAATTTTTCTAATTTGAAAACCAACAAAAAGATTAATAATAAAGCAAACTTTTAAAAAATAGAAGAAATTTCTGTTTTCTAAGAGTTCTGAAAAGCATTGAACCTTAACATCATATCTATATATATAAAACCCTAATATGCAAAGGGACCAAACAGCGGAACTACCGAACAACCAGTCACTACGACATGCACTGACCACCAGGGGTCATGTGTGGAACATGGTGGGTATTGGCAGCAGGTGGCAGAGCACAGAACATGGTGGACATCGGCCATGGCAGGATGTGGAGCAGGTAAGCTAGGGCACCAGACCAATGTGGGTCGCCGGTCACTGTCATTGGGGCGAGCCTCTGGTGGTTACTGAAAATTCTTTGCACCCGCTGCTGGTGCCGGAGCCACTGCTTGTACCTGCTGCTGGTGCCCAGCACTGGCCCCAATCACTTGGCACCATCAGCAGGTGTGAGTGGTGGTGGTGGGAGCTGGGCTGTCAGTAGACAAGGGACCAGGGGCTGTGGCAGGAGGGGCGGGGCGGGGATGTGGAGAGTGGGCCGAGACCTGCCTCCTGGCCCACAGTTCCTTTCAAGGTGCATGAATTCCTGCACTGGACCCCAAGTAAGACTGTAAGAATCTTTGATGGTTTAGTTTTCAGATTTTAGGTTCCCAGATTAGAAAAAGGGGTCCAAATCATCATTCTCTCAAAAATGCAAAAAACAAATGCTTTAATTACTTACTACATTGTAAAAATACTTCAAAGGTTTGATCTTCTCTTTACTACCTGGAATACACCTACCACATTAGACAAATTAACCTCTGTATTGATCCAATTAAAACATAAATACATTGATGTAATATAGCAATCATTATTCATTAGAATAGTAGAAAATTGTCTTTAAAAAAAAAACAAAGCAATATTTTCATTATCTTTCAAACAAAATCAAAAGTAACTACTTAGCTACATTCTCCTTAAATATAGTGATAAAGCAAAAATAAATAAATAAAACCCATATTATCAAAAGAATAATTATGCCCTATATATGTACTTTTTATTTTAAAAGTATATTTCAACTATTGTGGATAAGGGTTCTTTTAAAATGTCAACTTATATTCATGGTTCTAGGTTATTTCATTACCATTATTTCTGCTTTAATGTATCAGTATCTAGAGCTTACAATCCACATCTGTATCTATAAAAAACTATAATCTTCTTAAAACTCAAATATTTAGAATGGAAGAATATGCCATTGGCCTGTTTCTGATATATGTTACTATTTATCAGTGGCAAAAAAGAAAAAAAAATCAATATTCTATCATTTTAAGCTCATCCAAACCCACTGATCTCATTGTATGATTTTCTTTGCCTAACTCGATTTTGATTCTATCTACTCAGGGAAATCTTTGTTTCATTTCAGAACACACATCTCAAAATACCTTGATACTAGATTTTAGCATTTTTTTAAATAAAACATAAGGGAATTTTTTAATAGAGCTATACAATGAATATGAAACATATCTGCAGTTTATCTTATGTAGCTATTTATGAGAATGACTTTTAGATATATCATTTTTCTCTACTCAATTTGTTTTAAAATACTATTTCCACATAAGTAGATTTAAGTACTTGATTTAACTTGTAGTAATACTTCCTTTGCTTGTATAAACTTCTACTGTTAATTTCTAAATACGTGTTTTAAAAATATCTCCTAGGAACCACAATTATCTGCCTAATATTCTCATTAAAGTAAAGTTGAAGACTTCCACTTAAGAGAGTAGAGTATGTAAATGGTGTGCTCTCCTGCTCACCAAACCACATCAAAATTACAACTAAGTTTTTGAACACCCATCATGAGAACCACCTGAAGATTAGCTGATCATCAAAACAGGTAGGAGAGGCAGAGACAAAGAAGAGGCAGGTCCCATACTCACAGTGCCGAGATTAAGAAACAAGAGGGAGGGATATCACAGGAGGAGGGGAGGGTCTCAGACCCACACCAGGGCCTCCCTCCCCCCCTGTCCTGGATTCCAGTGCCAGGGAAGAAAAGCACTATAACATCTGGTTGTGAAAACTAGGGGGGATAGTGGATAAGTGAAACCAAGACCTGCTGAAGACCCAGGCTCTTTAAGTTTAAAAGAGACCACACACACTCATTTGCTCACAAACTAACTCTCTCTGAGCGCCCATGCTAGGGTAGTGGCTCAAAAACCACAAGGGACATATGGAAGGATTGAATTGACTAGCTTCAGGGTAAGGGTTGGAGGGACTGACTAAAGGGCAGTTCTCTCCAGGGACAATAGCACTGGCAGATGCCATGGTTTCTTTGTTGAGCCTTCTCCCACCCAGTTGTCAGGCACAGGCAAGCAGCAAATCTGAACTCTCCATTAATCTAGCTAACACCATTCACCCTGCCTGCAGATTTCCGGAGACAATGTCCCACCTTAACTCAGGCATTCTGTCAGAATCTCTTCCAGTAGCTTTTTGTGCAAATGACCTGTTGCAGCTGACATTGTGGGCTTTCCTAAAATCTCTCAAAGGTCCATAAACCTCAAACAATTACTAGCTGGCCTCAGTGTTCTCCATGGTAATGCTAAGCAGCCCCAAACCAGGCACTAGTGGCAGCCAACCTCAGTTGGCAGCCAAGACTCCCCCAGATGCCTCCAAGCCCAGCATTGCTGACAACTAACAGCAGATCATTTTGTAGTTTCTACCAGGTGGCCTCAAGCTGGGCACAGGCAAACAGCTGAACTTGGCCTGCCCAGGAGCCCCTCCCATGAGGCCCCAGAACCAAAACACATGGTGCAGGCATCAGAACACAGCAGAGTCCCACCCAACCAGCTCCCCAAGTGGCATATCCAAAGGGTGAACCTGGCAGGCAGCAGAGGCCTGCTAAAGCAAAGCCCACTCCATAGGGTCAGCTTCTGCAAAAAGCTCATCTACTATAGTTACAGTCATTCCTTACAGCCAATCAGCCAAAGAGTCAGTCCCACACAGTGCTGTGCCAACAGCAATCAAGGCTCAACTATGATGAGAGGTCACACAGAACTCACATAAGGGAAACTCCTGGCACGCCTGGTGGGTGACCAGGGAGACTGCATCATTGGGCCTCACAGAACAACTACTACATAAGACCACTCTGTCAAAACCAGGAGACGTAGCAGATCTACCTAATAAATAGAAACAAACACAGGGAGGCAGCCAACATGAGGAGACAAAGAAACATGTCCCAAATGGAAACAAAACAAAACAAAATACCAGGAAAAGGACTAAACACTATGAATCGTAATGTAAATATCTGTGTTTTCCGATGGTCTTAGGCGACCCTGCTAGCAGTTCTCAACCTGTGGGTCGCAATCCACAGGTTGAGAACCACTGCTGTATAGCCTAAGACCATCAGAAAACACAGATATTTACATTACGATTCATAATGGTAGCAAAATTACAGTTATGAAGTAGCAAAGAAAATAATTTTATGGTTGGGGTCACCACAACATGAGGAACTATATTAAAGGGTCACGGCACTAAAAAGGTTGAGAACCACTGGACTCAAAGGCATCTCTGGGGCAACATGAAACATACAAATATTGGCATCATAGGGGTGCCAGAAGGAGAAGAGAGAGAGCAAAGAACTGAAAACATTCCTAAAGAAGATGAGCCAAAAGAGGCCCAAACCAAGACACATTATGGGACCAAACCAGGACACATCACAATTAGAATGTCAAAGGTTGCCCTGGCTAGGTAGCTTGGTTAATTAGAACAATGTCCCAACATAGCAAGGTTGAGGGTTTGATAACTGGTCAGGATGGATACAGAATCAACCAATGAGTGCATAAATAGGTGGAACAACAAATTGATGTTTCCCTCGCTCTCTCTCTCATTCTCTCTCCCTTCCTCTCTCTAAAATCAATAAAATAAATACATACATAAATAAAATGTGAAAGATTAAAGACAAGGAGAGAATCTTAATAAGAGCAAGGAAAAAAGCAGTTAGTTACCTACAAGTGACCTCCCATAAACTGTTTGCTGATTTCTTATCAGAAACTGCAGGACGTAATGGATTAGCACAAAATATACAAAGTGATAAAAAGCAAGGACCTGCTTTTAGAATCAAAGAAGAGATAGCGTTTCCCAAATAAGAAAAAGTTTATCACTACTAAACCAGTATTACGAGAAATATTAAAATAAATTATTTATGAAGAAAAGAAAAATACATGAATAAAAAAATATATAGGCCTGGCCCTTGTGGCTCAGTGGTTGAGCAGCATTGACCCATGCACCAGGAGGTCACCAGTTTGATTCCTGGTCAGGGCATGTGCATGG
The DNA here is from genome assembly GCA_026230045.1 of Corynorhinus townsendii. Classification (NCBI taxonomy): domain Eukaryota; kingdom Metazoa; phylum Chordata; class Mammalia; order Chiroptera; family Vespertilionidae; genus Corynorhinus; species Corynorhinus townsendii. The sequence continues at coordinate 100,371,970 of JAPDVU010000002.1, forward strand.
GTTGCAGGCTTGATCCCCAGCAGGGGCACGCAGGAGGCAGCCAATCAATGTTGACGTTTCTCGCTCATCGATGTTTCTACCTCTCTCTTCCTCTTCCTCTCTCTCTCTCTCTAATCAATAAGAACATATTTAAAATATATGTGTGTGTGTATATATATATATATATATATATATATATATAATAAAAAAAATTATCAGTGACAAAAAAAAGAAACACAACCAACTATAAAACTAGTACAAAGGTTAAAAAGTAAAAAAACAAAGATCAGCCCTAACCGCTTTGGCTCAGTGGATAGAGTGTCGGCCTGCGGACTGAAGGGTCCCAAGTTCAATTCTGGTCAAGGGCATGTACCTTGGTTATGGACACATCCCCAGTAGGGAGTGTGCAGGAGGCAGCTGATCAATGTTTCTCTCTCATCAATGTTTCTAACTCTCTATCCCTCTCCCTTCCTCTCTGTAAAAAATCAATAAAATATATATATTTTAAAAAAGAACGAAGATCATGTATAATTACAACAATAAATTAAAGAATACACACAAACACACACACAAAAGTAAAGAAAATAATGTCAAAAACATAAATATTGGGAGAGTGGGTAAAAGTATAGTGATTTTAGAATGTGTTCAAACAGAAGCAACCATCAACTTAAAATAGACTGCTATAAACGTAGCTTGGTATATAGAAAGCACCTGGTATACACAAACCATAAATAGTTTGTCTAGTTCATTTGTTCATTTATTTTGTTTTTTATAATCCATTTATAAGTTAAATCATACATTTGTCTTTCTCTGTCTGACTTATTTCATTTAGCATAATACTTTCTAAGTCTATCCAAGTTGTTGCAAATGACAAGATTTAATTCCTTTTACAGCTGAGTAATGTCCACTGAATATATGTATCACATCCCTATCCAATCATCTATTGATTACACAATGGATCGTATCAAAGAGAGTGTCTGATCCAGTCAGTTATTACTTTAATGTTTGATTCTGAAAAAAAAAAAAAAACTTTATGTCTGCCTCAGCTACTATTTTATGTGCATAGCTCAGTAATATTGCCCAAAACTATACTATGATTAGTTTGACTTTTAAGGAAAGATTTTTACAAAGGTTTAAGCCTGAAGACTAAAACCAACAATCCACTAAGAGTATGATAGATTTCTCTCAGCTGCACTGAATTTAGGCATATAGCACCCAGTTCCGCCATGTCTCCTGCAGGAGGTAATAGGAGGACCAGATACTGAAGAGGAAAAGAGGAGGCAGTTCCACCTGCAGAAAGATAGAGACAATAGGAGGAGACCGCAATTGTATTGAAAGCCTAATATGGGACAGTCCAGGTCCAGGCATCTTTGACAATTACCAGACAAAATCTTCAGAATGATCTTCTAAGCTAGTGTGAAGGCTCTGTTATACAGATGACGAGGTTTAAAATGACACGTAAAATAATTTGACCAAGATTACAAAGTAAAGCAACCAAAAGACAAGACAGAATTCAGTTCTAGTCCTTTCTACATCTAAAATTAATATGGTATTCTACATTATAGTGACTTTGAAGTGGACTAGTCATTTTACTTATAATTTTTTAAATAAAATAGCTATATTTAATGTTTATAATCTGACTTCCTGCATGTATAATATTAGTGTGCTATGATATAACAACTGTTTTTTTTTCTCTCTTTTTATACAGATTATTTGAAATGCTTCCATAAGGCAGATTTCCTCAAGTAAAACTTACACATAGAAAACCATGAAAAAAAATAGTAAATATAGCACTTAGAAACTTTACAGGCAGCTCTTAGTTTTATGTTGTGAAAATAGGTTCTAGATGACACCATCATCACTATCATCACTGTCATCATCATCATCATCATCAACATCTATATTTAATTAGCATAAAATCTAACAAAGTACTTTCTCTGACTCTTAATATTACTAATTTTTGCTTTATATTACTTAAGTAGCTATGAATTCATAAGTATAAAATTAGGTTTCTTATGTTTATGTTCATGAGCAATTATAAAATTTTAAAATATAAAACAATGAGATTTCTAACATTTAGATAAACAACTTCACTTTTATGTGATAGATGGCATTATTCAGCTGAAACTAAATATCACTTGTAATTCAAACATAAAGCTCACTGTCAGATACCATGTGAAGACCAAACATTCTTTTCTATTAAAAGCTTGCAAAAACTTTTCTTATTCTTCTCTAGATCAGAAACATTAAAGAAATATCATCTGAAGCAAAAGCAATTGTGAAAGGAGGTTAGAACCAGGAAAGACAGTTTTAGGGAAGGAGTCATCCATGGGAGAGGAGACATACATGAGGGGCAGTGACAGCTCCAAGCCCCCAGAATGTTTATCTCACATACACAGAGGACAGAAAAATGGTACAAGATAAGGGGAAGAAGAAGAGGGGACCCTGGGTGAGCTTTGAAACTGATACCATGTAAAGGAATAAGGGGGAAAGTGACCAATTAGGAAAGCACGGAGGAAATAAAATAAGGAAGGGTCTAATTAGAGAGTGTCATGAACAGACAAAGAGCTGCCAACATTTATAAACCCATAGATAAAGAGACCAGAGGACTAGTTTTTGTTTTGTTTTGCTTTTTCCCCCCATTTTAAAGAGAGAGCAGCTTTTTCCCAATTGGGGACCCCTTTACAGGGGAAGTTCCCCTTTGGGGATCCCTCCATGGGGGGCAGTGGTTGTACATGCTTGCAATAAACTTCTACACTTTGCTTAATATCTTTTAGTCCACGAGTTTTATTCTTCAAACATCATAGGACAAGAACCCACAATCAGAGTCCCAGTGCTTGCCATTCCCCTGCATATCAATTGTAAAAAATGACAGAGAAGTCACAGCAGAATACTTTACTTTTAGTGATTTTGAAGGAACCCTGAAAAAAGCACTTTTTTTTCAGTGCTCAATGAAATAAAAATCCAAATTAAAAAGAATCTTTAAAATGTCTACCCCCATGAGAATAAAGTTTAAAAAAACATTTATACTTATAAGAATAAAATTAATGGACTTACCTTCCATAAAAACTTATATTCAAATGATATTCCACACTCACTTTATTGAGTAATATTTCTTTCACAGGAATTTGAGGAAGAGTTATTAGTAATTTAACAACATAATTTTACTTGCTTTACATAAAATAGTTAATAAGTAACAGATCTCAATTCAAATCAAGATCAATTGGATGCTTTAAAACACTAAGGAAAATGGTGAAAAGAAATTCAACCCAAAGGAAGAAGAGTGAGCACATAACATTTGCTACGTCAGCCTAGTGCCTTCTGTCCCAGAAGATGAGTCTATTACTTAGAATTCCTGGTCGTAGGGTAAATCTATATATACTAGTATAAAACCCTAATATGGAAATAGACAGAATGGTAGAACAACCGAACAACCAAACAACCAATCGCTATGATGGTGCTGACCACTAGGGGGCGTGCACGGAACATGGTAGGCTCTGGCTGTGGCAGGTTGGTAGAGCAGGTGAGTGGGGGCACCAGACCAAGGCAGGGCTCCGGTCACTGTCATTGGGGCGAACCTCTGGTAATTACTGAAAATTCTTTGCTCCCACGCGCCACAGTCCTGCCTGGTGCTCACCCCTGCTGACAGCGTTGGCCCCAATCACTCTGCACTGTCAGCGGATGGGAGTGGCAGCAGTGGGAGCAGGGCTGCAGGCAGACAAGGGACTGGGGGTTGCAGCGGGAGGGGCCAAACAGGGGCACGGAGGATGGGCCGAGACCCACCCTTGTGCCCACCACAGCCTCACGGCCCACAGTTTATTTCAAGGTGCATGAATTCTTGCACTGGGCCCCTATTATTCTATAAGTAGCAAAACTTCTCTTACCAAAGAGACAAAGATAAGCCCTTGCGTTTGTGAGAGAATAATTGAAGGTGATAAACTGGCATCAATATTCAGGATATGAATATGGAATCTCTCTCATCAACAAACCTGATCTAGCCCCCCCCCACCCCCTACATACAGAATATTTATTTTCTGTCTGTTAAACACTCAGCCTAATGTAGCTATAACACAGCCCATTCAAAAATTTTACAAAAGAAAGACAGTGCCCTCTCACCTAAAACATAGTCTCCTGATTTCTTCCTTAGCTCCCTGACAACCTATTCTTGCTGGCTCCAGGAATAAAAGCTAGACTTGAAGCTGAGGAGCTATTCTAAGCTGCTCTTGGGAATAGCATTACATTTGCTAAATCAGCCTAGCAATTCCACAGCAATATAGTTAGTGGTACATTTTAGTTAAATAAAGCAGTTCTAAGCATGGAATCTGTAACTGAAGACAAGGACTAAAGCCTTCAATCTGCTTAGAATGATTCCTGTCTTGGTAGATAACCACTAAAATAATAAATGCAATTGTTTACTAAAAGTAAAATTTTAAAAAGTTGCCCCCTTTTTCTTTTCTTCAGGAGAGTTTCCTTTAAATCTTTCATTAAATTGAACATAGTTCACCCCTCACTCTTTTGACTTTCAACACATTTGTCAATGACCAGTTAAGCAATAAAGTGTTTGGGGAACCAAATAAACATCTACTTCAAACAGCCAATAAATCTTCCTGTGTCTTTGACTGAAAAAATATGCCCCCAAGGGATAGCTTGTGTAAAATAAGATGAAGTCCAGCTATAATCAAGAGGTATGTTCTCTCCAAAAAATGCCATTTATTTAAATAAATTCATCATTTACTAAAAAAATGCTAAATGGCTTTCATGATGGCTTTTAGGATATTTTAGGGAATCTATACAATATTGCGTTGGTATTTCATCAGAAAATAAAATAAAATGTTGGGTGCCAACACGGCAAAAGACGGTTGACCTCTTATGATTCACGTGTCCTTGAAAATGCTAAAGTATGGAGCATCTTTGACTTGGGGGCAGAGCTTATAATTCTATTTCATATTTATTTCTTACATTGTGGCTCAGTAGCTAATGGTTTGTACTTGTCTTACCACTGAATTATCTTCAATATAGCTGAGGAATGATCCAGATCATATAGTTGGGATTAGAGTAAGTGCAGCCACAGAATCTCAGGGTTAAAGTTTTCTGCAGTGGCTTCCTCCCCCTTTTCTTAGGGACCCAACATCCACCTGGATACACTTGGTAGTTGGGAACCAAACTCAATTCTCAATCCTTCCTCAGGTGTCTTCTGGGATTCAGGGATGAGTTCGTGGATCTCTCTTTGTGCCCAAGAAGGCACACACTCCATAAAACGTGGCTTAGAGTCACTACTCCTTCTCTGTTTACCCAAGAGGCAGGACATTCCAAATAATGAAAGGAGGGAAGAGCTGTCTAGCTAGAAATCATTGACTTTGTTCACTGTCCGTAGTGTTTGACATATCATTACTATAGCTACATGTTTTAAGTTCATGTTAACTTACTACCCATAGTTACTACTAGAACATGGGCCTTAACTTTTATTTAATTAGCAAAACATTCACAGTGCTGATTTTATTTATTACAACATACTATTCAATGGTATACTATTTATTTTTATGCTTCAGACAGGTCCTTCAGCTAAAACAAAAATTGCAATTTAATAAATAACTTAGAAATAGGATAATTCTGTGATACCAGGTCTTACATAAATTTTAAAAATATTATGGTTCCACTTATATCCTATCATATTATGGTTCTATTTTTTTAAAGTTACATTGTACTGGGTATCAGCTTACAAGAAAGAAATAGCAAATGGCAGTTTTTCCTTCACACTGCATGAAAATCAGAAACCATACTTGCTTCACAGTTTCTCTGGTATCTCCACAGTATTGACACAGCCTCATCCTCTGAGAGTTGAGCTAAATAAGTCAGTATGTTAATTATGTGCTCTGGGAGCACAAAGAAGAAATAAAGAAGTTATTACCTTCCCAAGTTTCTCAGGTAATGAGACCCACTTCTGGAGATGTGCGGCCCTCTACCAGAATCTATCATGAGAATGAGCTTTGCAGTGAAATGCACAGAATTAATTTTTTAATGAAAATCCTCCATTGGTTTCCTCAGTGAAGTATACCTGACAAATGTCACTGGGCAATGTCATTACCAGTTAACCAGCATTAGGCCTTTAGAACAGATGGGATAGCTATGCTTTTTCAGAAGTGAGGCCAGCTAATTTCAGCCACCTCCCCATGAAAAGGAAATAAAATAAAATTGGCTCCATGTCACTCAGACATGACAGTACTTTGGATTTCTCCCCCATGATGTTTTTTAGCCTTGAGGCAGATATGACAGGTGCCTTATTAAATTCCAAAAATAAATGTGGAGCAAAAAGGAAGTGCATTCCAATGAGACATCCAACTTGTTAAAATGTAACATGCATAAAACTTGGCTCATTTTATTGTTAGCCACCATCCTCATAATTTTAAGTAAAAATGGAAACATAATATTTGTTCCATAACTTAAGTAAAATTAGTCCAATGGTCTGTTATTTCTTTGATAAAAACTAGCTATTCATTTGTTCTCATGTATGTAAATTAAAAAAGATTCATAGAAGATTTCTCACTCTATATTTTAGCATCCCCCATCCATCTACTGACAGATCCTTAGGCAAACCCAGTGACATTTATGGATCCCTGCCTTTGTGAATGCTACACATTTTCATATTCAAACCTTTGTCTCTCAAATTATTACAATCCTACATAGGTCCAACGGTTTAATTTTTACCATTATTTCCTGATATTGACCCACTTCCATATACCATCATAAGTTATCACTCCTCTTTCTAATTTCTTACAATATGTGTCTTGTTAACTATTTAACATTTCATTTTTTAAAATTTCTGCCTCATCTGTTAATTAATTTCCTCAACTGAAAACATTTTTATTCTACCAGGTTGCCTTTATGAAGAAAAGAAGCCCTTATTTATCCTTACACAACTTATAGTATCTAGTACATATTATGGACTCAATAAAATATTAAAAAACAAAGAAGACATGACTAGTTACACATTTCATAATGATGCAATGACTATTGCTTCTTCAGTGTTTTACTACTATGGTTCCAAGTAATTTAGAGACTTGATAACAAGAAGCTATCCAAACTTTAATACCTGATATGAATATATTCTGTACTTTAAGGAAACACAGCAGAATTTCAGAATCTGGTTCTTAACTTCAAGGAGATTTTTTTCACCTGTGGTGTAGGAAACAGGCTTTGAGGAAAATGCTGGGAAAACCTCCATGGCACATTCCACATGACAATGATAACTGACATTCACCTTGGTGTTAATAACACATAGGGTATCTCAAAAATGTACACACACACTTTAAATAGTTATAAAGACAGTGTTTATTAAAGTACATTTAATTTTCATTTAACAGCTATCAGCTGTTAAAGTGTGTATATATTTTTTTGGGACACCCTGAACTTTTAATGCATCATTTAATATTAAAATATTCCTATAAAAGAAGCAATACCAGCCCTAGTGTTATAGATCAGAAAACAGATATTCAGAGAGGTTATATCAGTTGTTCAAGACTGCAAGCTTGACAATAAGTGATAATGTGGGGTTCAAGTTCAAGTATGTTAATGACACAAAACATGAATTGTGCACCTTCACTTACTCCAGTTTCACAAAGCACAAATGCATCTGCCAAGGAACCTGAAGAGACTGAACTGGCAAAGCCATAATACTGTACCCATCACATTCACTCTATTTAGCCAGATGACTTTCTTTCATGCACTAAGGTCTGAGGAACTAAACCACCACTCTCCATGTCCAGCTCCAGGGAGTTCTAGAGGGGCTCTCTTCTCCCAGACAGGGTGCTCTGACAGATACTCCTAAGGCTTCCCAAGTCTTAGGAATAATGATCATAATAGGTCTTTAATCAGCACCAGGGTACAGCTAACTATCATAATCCAAATAATGAGTTCAAGGGTGAAAACTTAGCTTGTTTTACTTTTACATAGTTCCATTGTCCTAAATAATATCTCTCATATAAGAAACAAATTAATATTTAGCATATGGTCAGATGTAATCTGAAATGTGTTATGCACATTATTATCTGTAAATAGAAATAAGGTTAACACAAATAAAAAAGATGGGAGGGGCTTTACTATAACTAGAATTCTTTCATTGTCTGTTGATCAAAAATATCTTAAGACAGGTTGGAGCAGGTTCTCATTCATTCTCTGTCTTTCTCTCTCCTCATATGATGATCTTTATTCCATTAAATTAATTTCAAAACAAATAACATCTTGAAATGTTAAGGCTTATTATAATAACCCCTATATATCCTTCCATACTGAGGACCACATGCAATTAGAAGGTACTTCATTACTTATGAAAAAGAAGGTAATAAACTTAATAATTTTTTAAAAGCAAAGATCCCATCAGCTACTCTCTCCTCTGCCTTAGATTTTACTCTGCATGTTAAACACTCTCTTCTATTCTTCCTTCTACATTTATGTTCTCTTTTCTGTTAAAGTTCAACTAGAAAGCTGTTTCAAAAAAGAACATTTGCTTTTTATGCCACCCTCCCATAAATAAGCCACACCACTGCTGATATGATGTCAGATCCACACAAAGCTGATGAAAAGGAAATTCCCACTCACTGGAGAACTTGTTTCAGTGAATTGCTGAAGAGAACACAGCCTCATTAATAAGGGGATGTCCCCTCCTCTACTAAATACCTTCCCATACCTGAAATTAAAACTGCTTTATCCACATGATTATCTTTCTTTTTCAAAGATTTTAAAATAGAATATATCCCACAATTTTTATTTTTGTTTGCCAAAACTTTGGTTAGAAAACTAAGCTTTAGCAAAACAACCTTGACCTGGAAGGATGCTGCTATCTCATTGATCAAATGCTGTGATTTTGTCTTTTGGTTACATTTCAAGTTCTTAGATTGTATTTTTTTTTCCTGACACAAATATAAATGTATTCAGTCTTGCTTGAAATGTGTGAATCTTTAACACTAACAGGGCCTGCCAACTGCAATCCATAAGGCAATATATATTTCAGCATGGATCTGAGGACTCTCTTAGTTTAAAAATGAAGGAAAATCAAAATAAGCTGATGAAAGAAAGTGCTTATTTTCCACGTGCTAGCAAAATATCTGCAAAGTAGTTCACCATTTTGGGTTTGGTAAATGTCTGTGTTTATCATCAAATATCCTGATAATAATAAAGAAAAGACTGTTCAGTAGTTACTAAACCAGGCCACGCTGCAGACTGACTCCTTATGCTCTTGGTATTCTGGATTCCAACCACATGCAGAAAAGACTGATACAAATGGATGATCTTGATACTTAGTTTGCTTCCCGGTATTGATTAATCATACTGCAGTTGTGGAATGCCCTGAATTAGAGGTCAGAAGATTGATGTTTTCATACTAGCTTAACCACTATTTATTTCCTGTGTGAGCCTGTCACCTGACTTAACTAGTTTGTACCCCAATTTTCTCCTCTGTAAATTGGGACCTGTAACAATTTACCTCTACTCTGATGAAAGTCAAATGGATAGTGCTTATTATTTTTGTTTATTAGCACCATTTCTGCCAACACACTATATAAAGGCACCTAAACTGCAAATTTTAATGAAAGCAGTGTTACCAGTAAGCAGCAAAAACTGAATTTGAATGGAACAAGAAAATCAAAATAAAATGTGGCTATTTTCTTATTTTAATTATATGTTTTGATTTGTGCATTATGGTTTGAGTCAAAATTAGAAAAATGAGATCATTATTTTGCTCGTACAATTAAAAAAGAAGACAAATTTTAACAGTGCTTTCATTTCACCAGACTTAGATGGTGTTGCACAGTTAAAATCTGACTTATAAGTAAGTACACAGGACTTTTTGAGTAATTCACCTCATCAAGTCTTTGACATTGTATTTATTTTTAGATGAGGACTCAATAAAATATTTATTTACTTATTTATTTTCTATAATAAATCTTTATTCAGATTATTACAATTGTTTCTCCTTTTTCTCCCCATAACTCCCCTCCACCCGGTTCCCCTCCACCTGGTTCCCACCCCACCTTCTGCCCTTACCTGCCCCCCACTGTCCTCATCCATAGGTGTACGATTTTTGTCCAGTCTATTCCTGCACCCCCCCATAACCCTTTCCCCTGAGAATTATCAGTCCACTCCCTTTCTATGCCTCTGATTCTATTATACTCACCAGATTATTCTGTTCCTCAGGTTTTTAATTCACTTGATTTTTAGGTTCACTTATTGATAGATACGTATTTGTTGTTCATAATTTTTATATATACTTTTTTCTTCTCCCTCTTCTTAAAGAATACCTTTCAGCATTTCATATAATACTGGTTTGGTGGTGATGAACTCCTTTAGCTTTTTCTTATCTGTGAAGCTCTTTATCTGACCTTCAATTCTGAATGATAGCTTTGCTAGGTAGAGTAATCTTGGTTGTAGGTTCTTGCCAGTCATCACTTTGAAAATTTCTTGCCACTCCCTTCTGGCCTGCATAGTTTCTGTTGGGAAATCAGTTGACAATCGTATGGGTGCTCCCTTGTAGGTAACTAAGTGTTTTTCTCTTGCTGTTTTTAATATTCTCTCTTTGTCTTTTGCTTTTGGCATTTTAATTATGATGTGTCTTGATGTGGTCCGCTTTGGATTCCTTTTGTTTGGGGTTCTGTGCGCTTCCTGGACTTGTAAGTCTATTTCTTTCACCAGGTGGGGGAAGTTTTCAGTCATTATTTCTTCAAATAGGTTTTCAGTATCTTGCTCTCTCTCTTCTTCTGGCACCCCCATAATTCTGATGTTGGTACACTTGAAGTTGTCCCAGAGGCTTCTTACACTATCTTCAACTTTTTGGATTTTTTTTTCTTACTTTTTGCTTTTTTGGTTGGGTGTTTTTTGCTTCTTTGTATTTCAATTCTTTGACTTGATTCTTGCATTCCTCTAGTCTATTGTTGGGTCTCTGTATAATATTTTTAATTTCAGTCAGTGTATGTTTAATTTCTAGTTGGTCCTTTTTCATATCTTCGAGGGTCTCCTTATATTTATCGGCCTTTTCTAGGATATTCTTGAAAAGCCTTACAACCATGGTTTTGAATTCTATATCCAGTCATTTGTTTTCCTCCATTTCTTTCGTTTGTGATCTGTTTCTTTGTCGCCGCATTTTCACTGCTTCCCTGAGTTGGAAGGGTAGCTTTGTGTGCTAGGTTTCCTATATGGCCCAGTGGGTCAGCCTCCCAGTTACCTGAGGTGGACACTCTTGGTGCACCCCTTTGTGGACTGTGTGTACAGCCTTGTTGTAGTTAAGTCTTGATTGTTGTTGGTATCACTGGGAGGAATTGACCTCCAGGCCAATTGGCTGTGAGGATCAGCTGTGTTTATGCTGGGAGCAGTTTGGTGCTGGAGACAGCCTTATAGGATTAGACTTGCCAAATTGCAGAAGCCTGTGTGTTCAGCTGGGATGGGGTGGAGTCTCAGGGCGGAGCAGACAGTTTTGGCTTCCTGTCAGCCCTGCCCTTGCGCAGGAGCGCCTCCAGACCTTTGCCTTCCCTGCCTCCTGAGCCTCCACCCAAGAGTCCAGATTCCCCCCGCAAGAGCATGGGTCCCCAGGGGCTCGCTTGGAACTGGGGCTCAGTGCAGTCAGAGCTTCCAACTCCCTTCTGCTAGGGAAGCCTGTGGCAACCTCCACAGTCTTTGTGCACACTCGTGCGTGCTTCCAGACCCCTGCCCGCTGGGCCTCCCCCGGGTCTCCCCCGGCTCTCCAAGTCTCCGAGTGCCTTTCTCTCTACCTGACAGTCCAAACTCCCCCTGTATGAGCCTGGTTCCACAGGGTTTTGCCCAAAACTAGGGTTCATGCAGTCGGAACTGGGGTTCAGTGCAGTGAGGGGCTTCCTTCCCCCTCCTGCCAGAGAAAGTCAGCCAGGCTCTCAGCTGCCCTTCCTCTCTGTGCGCACAAAGACCCTTTGCCGTACCTCAACCCTTTGTCGTTCCTCCAATTCTCCGTGAGCTTTTCTCTTTTCTTCTAGTTGTAGAATGTCCACTCAGCCAGCTTTCCTGTGGTCCTGGATGGTGTTCATTCTGTCTTTTAGTTGTAGTTTTGAAATTGCTGTGTGAGGCAGTGGTTTAGGTGCTTACCTATGCTGCCATCTTGGTTTCTCCCTGACACTGTATTGTTACTGTCTGTGACAACCAGTAAAGACCTTAGTGAATGCATCTGTGTATAAAATGCTGGTTGATACACAAATAATCAAATATGTGTAAAGTACAGAGATATATGTATAAAAATAGAAGCATTTTATTTACTTATTAAAACTGTTTATCAAGATATGCTTATATGGAGTTTGTGAAATATTTTCTTTTGAATTTTGAGACCTGTCAGTATATCTGACCTCTCAGCTAATAATCAGACACAAGAAAAATCAAAGAGCATTTGTAAGTGACACAGTTGAAATTTAAAATTACTGTCTGGTGATAATTTTTGGTTGTGTTTGTTTGCTTACAATTTGATTTCAGGCCTGGGCAGTTGTGTAAAGTTATATTCCACTAGATGTCCAATTCACGAAATGCGTGCACAGGGGTGGGGGGATTCCCTTAGCCTAGCCTGGACCCTCTCCAATCCAACCCTTCAGGGAATGTCTGACTGCCGGTTTCTGAAACTGGCAGTTTTACATCCCTCTCACAATCTAGGACCACTGGCTCCTAACTGCTCAGCTGCCTACCTGCCTGCCTGATCGCCCCTAACTGTCCTCCCTGCCAGCCTGATCACTTCTAACCACCACTGCCTGCCAGCCTGGTCACCCCCAACTGCCCCCACTGCTGGCCTGGTTGCCCACAACTTCCCCCTCTGCCCGCTGGTCTGGTTATCCCCAACTGCCCTCCCACTGCCCTGGTGACCCACAACTGCCCCCCCCCGCCTGCCTGGTCACCCCTCACTCTCACTGCCCCCCTCTGCTGGCTTGGTCTCCCCTAAATGTACCACCCTGCCGGCATGGTTGCTCCTTACTGCCCCCACTGCCGGCCTGGTAGCCCCTCACTGCTTCCCTCCCGCTAGCCTGGTCTCCCCCAACTGCTCCCCTTGTAGGCCTGGCGACCCCCAACAACGCCCCCTGCTGGCCTGGTTGCTCCTCATTGCACCCCTCTGCTGTCCTGGTCACCCCTCACTGCCCCCCTCTGCTGGCCTGGTTGCCCCTCACTGCCCTCCTGCTGGCCTGGTCACCCCACACAGCCTGGTGGTCAGTTATTTGGTGGTCCCTCACTAAACCTCTGCCAGCCTGGTCGCCCCACGCAGCCTGCCGTTCGGTTGTTATAGTGAGGGTGTGATGACCAATTTTCATATCACCCTTTTATTAGTATAGATAATCTTCCTAAACACATGCATTCAGCTCTCATTTTCCCTGTTCTACCTAGGCAGAGATTAGTAGCACATCTTCTACAGAAAGATAGACATGTTAAAGTCAATACAGAAATATAAAAATTTAATTTAAAACTATATATTTTTAGAGATACTAGGAAAGTTATGGACCTTCTCAGATATTGAACAACCTCTTCTATCTGCAGGGAGAAGGGAAAATTGGATTATTCTAGTATATAAGTCTGTGTCACTGGGATACTTCTGTATCAAACATAGTGGATACTGAACATAGGCAGAAAGTACCTGTTGCTGACTAAGATGATCTGTTTGCCTGAAAAGCACCAAAGGAAACATATTTTCATTAGAAAAAAATAAAAATTATTATTATAATGAATAATAAAAAAGTAGCTTACTCTACTAATGAGATATATCTCTAAAAAAAGAAAATTAGAAAATATGGCTAAAATTAAAATTAAAGACAAATATTTAGAAATACAGTAAATGTTCTTCACTTGAATATTTTTCATTAAAATATATCTTAATTGTACAAGAAAATTACTAAGAAAATTTTAGGCTACAATTACTCTTAATTAAAATGGCAAAAAGGGGAAGTACTAATAGTGAAATGGACTTTGTTTTCAGGGCAAATGTTATCAGAAAGTGAATGCTAATACCAGATTATTCTAGCAGAAAAAAAGTTTAAGTATCCAAATGAATGCTTCTGAATTACATTTTATTTTTGGCAGAAAGCATGATATAAATATTTAAAAATAAATATTCTTATGTCTCTGAGATTTGCTGTTTCATATATATTGAATTAATTCTTTTGCTGGTATATAATATCACAAGTTTTTGGTACTACATTAAAATATTTTAAAGTATCATTGGTTCAAGTTCATATTTTATATTGGGGTAAATTCTACACACATCATGAATATCTTTTTCTAATAATTCTATTATTGAATTTATAATAGTTTAAAGCTGACCTTACAGATAATAGAATGTTTCTTAGGTTTTAGAGATTAAAAATTAGTAATTATACTATTCTCTTTTTCATGTATAGTCATCACTTTATGTAAGATATTTTTCTCGGAGAAAACAAAGATGGTGGCATAGGTAAACACCTAAACTGCTGCCACGCACAACAATTACAAAACTACAACTAAAAGACAAAATTGACATCATCTAGAACCACAGGAAGGCTGTCTGAGTGGAAATTCTATAACTAGAAGGAAAGAGAAAAGCATACTGAGACTCAGAGGAGCCGCAGGAGGCAGAGGTACTGAGACACATGTGGAGAGGACTGGCAACTGAGTGCATGGCTGGCATTCTCAAGTGGGAGGGAGACAAAAGCTCCCAACTGCGCTGAACTCCAGTTCCAGGTGAGACTCTGGGGACACAGACTCATTCAGGGAGAAACTGGATTGTCTGGCAGCGGGCAAAACTTGAGGGCAGCTTTCTCTCAGAAGTGCTTGCAGTGATTACTGTGGGACACTGAGACCCAGGGGCCTCTTAGGGCAGGGCTGATGGGGAGCCAAGGCTGTCTGCTCCACCCTGAGACTCTGCCCCATCCAAGCTGAGCACAGAGGCTTTTGCAAGTCTTGTCTCATAAGGGTGTCTCTAGCACAGAATTTCTCCCAGCATAGACACAGCTGATCCTCACAGCCAATTGGCCTGGAGGTCAATTCTTCCCAGTGATACCAACAACAATCAAGGCTTAACTACAACAAGACTGTGCACACAGCCCACAAAGGGGTGCAACAAGAGTGTCCACCCCAGGTAACTGGGGAGGCTGAGCCACTGAGTCCTATAGGACACCTACCACACAAAGCCACTCTATCAACTCAGGGAAGCAGCCAAAATGTGGAGACAAAGAAACAGGTCACAAATGAAAGAAATAGAGTGGAAAAAATGACAGGATATAGAGTTCAAAACCACGGTTATAAGGTTTTTCAAGAATTTTTCAGAAAAGGCTGATAAATTAAGTGAGACCCTCAAGGATATGAAAAAGGATCAACTAGAAATTAAGCATACACTGACTGAAATAAAAAATAATATACCGAGATTCAACAGCAGACAAGAGGATCGCAAGAATCAAGTCAAAGATTTGAAATACAAAGAAGCAAAAAACACCCAACCAGAAAAGCAAACAGAAAAAAAGAATCCAAAAATATGAAGATAGTGTAAGGACCCTCTGGGACAACTGCAAGCATACCAACATCAGAATTATGGGGGTGCCCAAAGAAGAGAGAGAGCAAGATACTGAAAACCTATTTGAAGAAATAATGACTGAAAACTTCCCCCACCTGGTGAAAGAAATAGACTTACAAGTCCAGGAAGCGCAGAGAACCCCAAACAAAAGGAATCTAAAGAGGATCACACCAAGACACATCATAATTAAAATGCCAAAAGCAAAAGACAAAGAGAGAATATTAAAAGCAGCAAGAGAAAAACACTTAGTTACCTACAAGGGAGCACCCATACGATTGTCAGCTAATTTCTCAACAGAAACTATGCAGGCCAGAAGCGAGTGGCAAGAAATTTTCAAAGTGATGACTAGCAAGAACCTACAACCAAGATTACTCTACCCAGCAAAGCTATCATTCAGAATTGAAGGTCAGATAAAGAGCTTCACAGATAAGAAAAAGCTAAAGGAGTTCATCACCACCAAACCAGTATTATATGAAATGCTGAAAGGTATTCTTTAAGAAGAGTAAGAAGAAGAAAAAGGTAAAGATAAAAATTATGAACAACAAATACATATCTATCAACAAGTGAATCTAAAAATTAAGTGAATAAAAAAACCTGAGGAACAGAATAATCTGGTGAATATAATAGAATCAGGGGCATAGAAAGGGAGTGGAATGACAATTCTTGGGGGAAAGAGGTGTGGGAGTTCGGGAAGAGACTGGACAACAATCGTACACCTATGGATGAGGACAGTGCGGGGGCAGGGATAAGGGCAGAGGGTGGGGTGGGAACCAGGTGGAGGGGAGCTATGGGGGGGGGGAAAAAGAGGAACAATTGTAATAATCTGAACAATAAAGATTTATTAGAAATAGCAAAAAAAAGGTATTTTTCTCCTCTATATGTTGTATGTTTTAATAAAGCTTATTTAAACATTATTTACTATAATAGATTGCATAATCTATCCACATATGATAGTCTTTTTTTTTTTATTGAAAACATAATAACAGCCCCTTCTGATTTATTTGATTGAGCTATTTTGTGTTTTCTAATTAAAATACTTCAATCACAAAAATACAGCACTTTTGAATGTTTCATTGAAAATATATATATATATATATATATATATATATATATATATATATATCCACAATGCTTAAATACATGCTATCAACAAAAACACCCAGAAGTAAAGTAAGGTCACCTCTTCCCTTGAAGCTGACATCATCCACTACCTAAGCATCAGGGAACCAATCCCAGAAGTCCCCAACCAATAACCATGAAAGCCCTGACATTGAGAAGATAAGCTCTAAATAGACACTATTTGAACCTTTGTCATTGAATTTTTAATTCTGTTTCTTTTTCAATAAACTTGTCCCATCTGATGACTTGCCCAGAAAGAGTGAACATTACACAGACAAAGGACTTACATAGGTCAACATGAAAATTACAAAAAGAAAAAGAATAAAGAGATTACAACATTTAATTGAAAAATATTAATAAAAATCTTATTCCTTTAAGTTCCCTTCTCTGCTTGGAGGATAATTGTGCCTTTCATAGGCCAGATAACCTTTAAATAGATGTGTCTTTCCTTTAAAAGAATGCTCTAAAACGCAGATTGTCTTTGTGATTCATCTAATTATATTTGCCTCTGTCCCCATCTGATTAAATGATTCAGGTATAATATTGAAACTAAAAGAATTCCACTGCCTGAAAACTAATAACAGATATTTAGGCATGATTAGTACTCAAATATTTGACTGCTCTCTTCTGGAACCTGAATCCCACTTCATTTTAACATGAACAACAACCCTAGGGGTGCTGTGATGGTAATGCCACAATCCCAAGGGCAGAAGTGAGACCAGGGAGGGGAGAGGGGTCAAGTTTGATTTCAATAGACAATATGAGTTGTTGCTCTGTGGTGAATTTTGACATTGCACTGGAATAAAGGAAGGATCCTGTTCAAAGCCGGCCCAGACAAAGCAATATTAAATATTTAATTTCCAAAGGCAAAACCCAAGGTCCCAAAGCTCCAGGAAAGCTAATGGTCCTCTCACCAGTTAGGCTATAAGGAGCAAATGACAAACTCTGAACTAATTTGACTATAAAATACAAGGAATTTCTTCAGGAATATTTATAAATTCCACGGTGTGTTTTTATGATTATTTTTAAAACAGAGACACAAGTATAGTATGCCTATTTTTAAACTGTGCAAATGTTAACTTATATATGTGTTTATATGCTGAGGATTCACTAAGATATATCTTGTCTTCTATATAGATATTAAGAGGCAAATGAATTTTAGTTTCATTTAAGTATTGCTTTTCTTGAAAAAAAGTTAAGTAATAAGAACTAATTGCTGAAATTTTTCTATACTAATGTAAATACCTGGTCATTTGTAATAATTTAAAATAAAAATTCATATAAACAACTTGTTTAAGACTTGGTTTAAATTCTTAAATATTATTAAAAATAGTGATACACATATATACTTAACATCGGATAGTGATTCAAAGTATTATTCTAATATTATATTAAAATTGAAATACAGTAAATCACCATTAACTTCTTCTAGACCCTAATATGGTCATTCCATGCACTGGAAAATGTTCTTTTGCATATAATGACAGGCAGGGTTTCTCGCCTTTTGTAACACAGAAAGCCTATGAAGCAGATGTCACCTTTATCCTCTGACACCAGGGCCTAATAGCACACTTTTGTAAAGCACACTGTCTTTACTAATGCAGAACTACTTCAGATGTAGTACCTATAACTACACAGAACTGCCTAAGACAAAAGAAATAGAGATTTTTTGTTTTCGCGTTACTTAAATCACATCCCAAGTATGATACAAATAGGCTTCACCTCATTGATATTATTGAACTGTACCTGGTATTATTGGCTTGGAATTTTCAGACAAATTAATTGATGAGGTAGCAATCAGTCAGATTAGCTATGCAGAGATCAAAACTGACCATGAAGATAGGTAAAAGCCATTATATGACCTTGAAGTACATATTTTTATCCCTTAATTTTTCTATAAAAGTAGAGGAAATATATTCTATTTCCTTATATTATAAGCACCAATCTCAAACATAATGACTAAGATTTGGAAGGTGTCAGATGCAATTGGAGCTGGCAAATAAAAAGGTATTGTTTAAATTAAAATAAATAATATGCAATTTAAAAATTATATGTTATTCTAGCATAAGTACAAAAATATATTGAAAATCGTAAGGCCATTCAAATCAACAAACATTTTTGAGCATTGCAGTAGATGCTGGGAAAGGGGATCATCAGTCAAACAAAGAATGGTAAGAAATACTTGAGTTTATAATCTACTGAATGTCATGTATATACATATAATTTACAAAAAAAAAATATCCTTCCAAAGTCAAGAAGGACTAAATAAATCTGATTATAAAAATGATTGCTGAAGGAGGCTTTTTATGAGAAAACAAAAGTAGAGAATATACACAAAGATAGTGAGACAGACAAGTACAGGTATGAGAACTCTCTGGAAGAAATGTAGGGGCACTATATGACTACACTTACAGCTGAGAAGGATAAATACAGAGACCAGGCTATAAAGTGTAAACCAAAATTAATTTTAGACTGTCATAAAGAATATAAAGCATTTTTTGAGTAAAAGGAGCTGCAGCTGAGAGACATAGATTCAAGTAGCAACCTAAACTGTGTTCCCCCCAAGTAAAAGGGGAGGCCACTTTTATAGTGAAAGTACCCACCCAAGTTCTCAATTATGTCCATTTTATACAAATGAGGTATCCAAATTGTGCAATTTAAATTGGATGGGGCAGGTCTCAATCCGTTGTTACAAAGAGGTAACCAGGATTTACCTGCAGTGATTGACTCAGATGGTACAAACAACCCAACACTGTGTGGAAAGCCAAGAGTTCTGAGGTTTTATCAGAACAGAGAGTATGAGAGGAGCCCCTCTCAGCAAATGGCCACTAGACTCCTATTATTCATGAAATGTTGACCTTCAGTGGACCATGGGTATCCATCTCAGCAGATAGATTCCTTCTTGGAATTCACATCAAATGAAACTTTCTTCTCCAGGTCCACAAAAGGTAGTTAATAGAAAACTTATGGATAGCTGTGGGTGTCAGATGATGAAACCCTTACTGTTCTGTGAGTCCTGAACTTGGCAATAATAGAGAGAAGATAAAGAAAGGAGCAGATTCCAGAAACTTGCAAAATATCAATCAAATAGCAATTGGATCAATTGAAGTATCTCTGAATGTTCTAGTTTTGGCTGTGGAGAGATGGCAATGCCACTAATTACAGTGATAACCTTACAAGGAATAGTCAGGAAAGGTAGGATTGGACGTGTCAAAAAATCATACATTGAGTCTTTACCTGCAGATTTAATAGTTGTAGTATATGTATGTGGGGATAACCAATTGAAATTTACATATTTATAAAGAGGTCCATGGTACAGACACTGGAGGTAATGAGCATGATTAAAATGGTCTAGTCAATCAACAAATACTTAATTTAGTCATTTACCAATCAACTGGTCAATGCTTTTTCTTGGTTTAAAAAGGCTTGTGCTTTAGGGAAACTTTAGTTTCTCTATTGTTTATGTGGCAGCCAAACTTTCAGTTGTTTCATTAACAGAATTTTAAAAAGAAAATAGTTTTTAGATAAGTACTTTAAGATTTGCTTGAAGACTTTTAATAGAAAAGCAAACAAATGTAAAAATTAATGTACTCTAATAAATACTCCATTTGACATATCAAGTTATAGTATTAATATCAGTTTTATTTTTTTTCCCCATTGCCTTTTGTGGGCCTTATTGCATTCACTTTTGGCCTCAGAGAATTACAAGTTAACATTACATTTATGGAATAATTTCTGTTTATATTGTTGTTATATTTTAAAAAGCAGTCATGCCGAAACCAGTCTGGCTCAATGGATAGAGCGTCAGCCTTGGGACTGAAGGGTCCCGGGTTCGATTCCGGTCAAGGGCATGTACCTGGGTTGTGGGCACATCCCCAGTAGGGGGCGTGGAGGAGGCAGCTAATCGATGTTTCTAACTCTCTATCTCTCTCCCTTCCTCTCTGTAAAAAATCAATAAAATATATTTAAAAATAAAAAAAAAAATAAAAAGCAGTCGTATATGGACAACTCAAGTAAACTTTAGAGTTCTCTGACACGGCCAAAAATAACATTCTCACCAGGGGGGGAAATCACTTAATAAAGTTCAAGATTTTTATTCACCCGATAACTCAATAATACTACTATGATATAAACTAGAGGCCCAGTGCATGAATTCATGCCTGGGTGGGGTCTGGCTGGCCCGGCCCCAATCAGGGTTGGGCCTATTGGGAGGAAAAGATGGCGGGAGGTTGGCCTGCCAATCTGCCCCTATCCGGCCAGGTCAGGGCCAGGCTGCCTGTGGGAAGGGGCTGAGGGCGACTGGCTGGTGACCACGCCCCCAAATGGGGTGAGGGTGCGGATCAGGGTCCAGTGGCCTGGGAGAGGGGCCATGGGTGGTTGGACAGCCAGCCCTGCCCCTGATCAGGGTGGAGGGACCAATCTGGGGTGGGGCTGGTGGGGGGAGAGGCTTCAGGAAATTGGCTGTCTGGGGAGGAGCTGCAGAAGGTTGGCCTCCCAGTCCTGTCCCCTATTGGGGTTGGGAGGTGCCATCAGGGATGGGCTGGTCTAGGGGAGGGGCCGAGGGCTATTGTGGTGGGGCAGGCTGATTGAGGGTGGGGCTGGTGGGGGAGGAGGGGGAAGAGAGGGGGTGTTTGGCTTGCCAGATCTACTCTTTTTTTTTTTTTTTACAACTTCATGACTTTTATTTGTGGTAGCTGTGCTATGTCTCAAAAATACCTTCTCCCCCTGCCCAGGACAGTGTCTGGGAGGGGGGCAGCAAAAAATTGAAGACGTCCCTCCTATTGTACATTGACCCTATATACAGGCTCACTTGGTCAAGGCCCCGGGGATGCTTGGCACATTCTTGGATCCCTGCTCAGGGGCGGAGGGGTGACTGGTGACAGCACACATGAGAGGGGACCTCCGGATGGCCACTCTGGTGCTTGCTACTGGTCCTAGCACTTCCTGGTCCTCAGTTCCTTCCTGGTCCTGCCTGCAGCTCTGGTCCCCATACCTGGCTCAGCCTCCCGTCTCCATTCTGGCCTCAAATGGCCCCCTTGGCTCCTGGGGGCTCTGTCCTCCCTGCCCAGCCCGGGGAGGTTATGGCTTCTTAGAGACTCTCCGACAGCCCTGTCACTTGTGATCATACAGGGGAAGGAGTGCGTGTGGCAGAAGCAGCTGTATAAATGTGGGTGCAGGGGCAAGTCTTCTGGGGTCACTTGGACAGTTTGCTGATGATGCGGATCAGGGCTGTGTTCTCATCCTTGAGGCGCTGGTTGTCAGGTCAGAGGTTGGACAGGCCCTTCACCTCCTCTTCCAGCTCAGCAGCCTTTGCTCCAGGGCCCTTCACTCAAATAATTCCAGCTCCAGGAGGGCCAGCCTCTCTGCAAAGGTTCCTGCCTCTGCGTGGCACGCTTCAGCTCTACCTTGAGCTGTGCCAGCCACAGCATGGTCTTGGTCAGGGCCTCACTGAATCTCTCGTTCTCAGTGCACAGCTCTGCATAGAGCTTCCTGAAGCTTCCCTCGGGATCTTCAGATTTGGGCTGGGGTTCTGGGTTGAGGGCCCGCTGCCTCTGGGGGGAAGGGCTGGATTCTAGGCTGATGTCAGCTGCTTTCACATCCTCTCCCTCGGCAGACCCTCTCCTCTCCTTGCCAACTCTGCAGTGCTCTCTGGAGGCCTGTGGTCCCTGTCTCTGCCTGTCAGGCACCTCTACTCTCTGGGCAGGGCCATCAGAATTCTCAACCCTAGGGACTCAGGGCTGCCAGGAAGGGCCCAAGCTCTGTGTAGCCCGCTCTTGATTGGGATGGGAGAGTTTGATCAGGGGCAGGCCGGCAGGGGGGAGGGGCCTTGAGGTTGGTCGCAGTCTCTACCTCATGATCCGCCAGTTCACTGGCTACAGTGGGCATCATAGCGACCAGTCGTTAGGTCATTATGGCTGTTATGGTAGCTGGCTTTTTATATATATAGATATCTTATACTTTCACCACTAAAACTAAGACCAGAATTAAAAATCTTTATTATTGTACAATAGCTCTGAAGCAAAAAGAAAATATAACTTTTATTACACAGGAAATTATCAGTACAAATTGTTAGGAAAGATAGTAACCTCCTGATTTTAATTGTTTGAAATATACACCACTTGAAAGGCATAAAGATATACAGTTCTAGGTAAGGATGCGAGTGACCTGAACAGCAAGCACTGGACTCATGCACTAATTCTCCAACTTGGCCAATTCATTTAGTGTTCCCAAGTCTTGGTTTATTTATTTATTCAATAGTTTTGATAATACTTATACTTTTCTCTGGGATGTTTCTGAAAAGAAATTTGATAATGTTTATAAAACAATCCCAAACAATACACAGTTACATAATATGGATTAATATCATAACACACACATACACACACACACACACACACATATTAACTGATAGGTGTGTTTGCATTGTTATGTGTCATTTGAGAGTAATATATTACAGAAACCGTGGTGAATACTTAGTACAATCAGTTCTCAAAAGTGAAAACAACTTCTTTGATTAATTTTATTGTTTTTAGCATATAGCTTATCAACAAAGCATGCTAGATGAACCTAGCACATGCAATTTATATTGAGTCAGCTGGACAAATTGCATGAAGAGTAAAATTTTAAAAACTATTTTAAAATTTGTTTCCCATCAGCTAGTGTTGGATTGACAAGTTTAACCTGTACCTGAGAATGTCAACAAAGTAACCTGTTCAAAAGAACAGAAATAATTAGGTTTTTTGTTTTCTTTTACTTTTAAACAAACTCTAGCCAGTTTTATTAAATATTTTTTTGCACGATTTACTTTTCACCATTCTGCTCTTGCATGCTTTTAATGATACCAGAATCACCTGGATTAATGATAGCCCATGTGCACACTCCATAGTGTTTTCCACATGCCATTCACAATTCAATATTATCGCCACTGTAGTAATGGACACCAGTCTTGGTGAACAGGACGTAGTACTCTATTTCAGATCTCCTCAAGGCTGGACAGTTGTTGATGAGGATAATCGGCTTTGCCTTGCCTTGTCTGATCGTTTTCAGACTGCCTGTACCCCAGCATGTACTTTCTACATTTCATAACACGTACTTTCCACATTTCAAGCCTAAAGTTGATTGACTCCAGCAACTGTTTCATCTTTTTTTGTGGCTACCATCTTCCTGCCTTAGATGAGTGAGGGCTCCCAGCCATAAAGTCTATTATTGGTTCATGTCATTTTTTCCCTCTCTGTATTTTATTAAGATTTTATTTTTAATCTTGCAAGTAAAATTTTAAAATTAAAAAATATATAAGTAAATGGTGAATTACAGTATCTGCTCTCCAAGTTATTCAATGCAAACTATCAATAAAATATTGGAATTATTGGTAGTTTATATCTAACAACACAAAGAAAATATCGCTGGATATTTCTGTAAAGAAGCATTTTAGTTGTATGCTTTATCAATTATTTCAGTCTTTGTCAAATAAATAGTCAAGTATTCAAAATACAGTGATGAATTTAAGTTCAGTCTGGTTTCTCTCCTACACACCCCCATTAACATTTGTGTACAGTTCTCAACGTATGACATAACATATTTGTTATGTCTGTGTTTGTAAGAGTGAGGTAATATAGCTCATAAAAAAAAGCTCTGCATAGATGCAAAACTAGTTTCACTATTTTGACTGACAGGGTGAGGAAGTTGAAAGGACAATCAGGTTATTTGATTGACTTGAGTGGATGATATAACCTGTTTCCTCTCCCTCTTCTACCCCTACATGCCACCTCAACTTGATCCAACCTGTCAGTCAAACACATCATATTCAAACTAGTTTGTACATGTAGACTTTAGCTGTGGCAGAATTACTGAGTGTCATTTTTTAAAAAGAAGAATACCATTATGACAAATCTTCAACTCTTTGTTACATATTATTTTTAACTTACCCTTTCTTTAGGGATGTGCTGTGCTGGACTGTCCATTAGCTCCAGAAGGGGATCAAATATCTAGTTATTTTACACGAATCTTATTTTAAAAGTTCAAATGTATACACAATAAAGTTTTTCAATAATTACCTTTTTGAAAATCATGTTCATTTATGCCAGTGAAATCTATTTGAAAGTATTTTTCTTTTTTTTAACTTAATTTTTGAAATATATTTTTATTGATATCAGAGAGGAAGGGAGAGGGAGAGAGAGATAGAAACATCAATGATGAGAGAGAATCACTGATTGGTTGCCTTCTGCATGCCCATACTGGGGATAGAGCCTGCAATCCAGGCATGTGCCCTGACCAGGAATTGAAACGTGACCTCCTGGTTCATAGGTTGACGCTCAACCACTGAGCCATGGCAGCTGGGATTTTTTTTGGAACTTATTTATTTATTTATCTATATCTATATCTATATCTATATCTATATCTATATCTATATCTATATCTATATCTATATCTTATCTATATCTATATCTATATCTATATCTATATCTATATCTATATCTATATCTATATCTATATCTATCTATATAGAGAAGCCATTTAATATTGCCAGCTCTCAATAGGGAGATCACACAATTCAAAAAGAGTAGCCATAAACAGAATGATTACTTAAAGTGATTGCTTACTGGAAGCAATATATTTTTTTTAATCTTTATTGTTGAAAGTATTACATGTGCTCCCTTCCACGCCCACCCCTATTGGCCATTGGCCCCTTCTAAACCCCCTCCCCACCGCTCTGCCCCAGGTCTTATTGTCTGTGTCTATAGGTTTTGCATATATGCATACAAGTTCTTTGGTTGATCTCTTCCCACCCACCCTGCCTTCACTCTGAGATTCAACAGTCTGTTCCATTCTTCTATGTCTCTGGATCTATTTTGTTCATCAATTTATTTTCTTCATTAGATTCCACATATGAGTGAGACCATGTGATACTTGTCTTTCTCTGAATGGCTTATTTTGCTTAGCATAATTTTTCTTGACTGTCCTAAGCGGAATCAGAGATATAAGGCACACAGACAAAGTTGTATGCTTGAATCTTATACGAATATTTTAAAGAAATTTTTAACTGAAGATTATGACCATCTTAATATATAAAATATTGTTATTTTAGTCAATATTTCTTTAATTTTATTATGTTTAATTAAACTACGTTGATTATTACAAAATTGTAGACTTGAAACTGACTTGTATTAACCAATGTTACCCAAATAAATTTAATTAAAAAAAGAAACATAATTGATAAGAAAGTACCTTTGTTCACTACAAAAGAAAAAAAGAAACCCGTGACCTATGTTTTCCATTACTACAAAAAAAAAAAATTATGAGGCTAAAGCTTTTTAATAGGGAATAAATTTGACCCTAACTGGTTTGGCTCAGTGGATAGAGCCTTGGCCTGCGGACTGAAGGGTCCCAGGTTCGATTTCGGTCAAGGGTATGTACCTTGGTTGTGGGCACATCCCCAGTAGGAGATGTGCAAGAGGCAGCTGATTGATGTTTCTCTCCCATCAATGTTTCTAACTCTCTATCCCTCTCCTTTCCTCTCGTAAAAAATTAATAAAATGTATTTAAAAAATAGAGAATAAATTTGTTTTTAAAGTGAAAATGTTTTCATTGCATAAATGCTCAAGAGTTTGTTGAATAAAATTACACTGGCATCACAATTCAAGCTGTTTAAGCAAAATCAACTAGGTCAGCATCACTCATTTTTAAGTGAGTAATCTTGTCCTTGTCAATCAAGGCAGTACAGGAGACAAAAGAGCATGGGTGGAGGCAGATTTACTTCAGCCAACCCTTACACTGTTTCTCTGGTGGACGTTTTAGTGCAGGCACCAGAGTCCACAGCAGCTCTGAGCTGTGTGTGAGAAAGACAAGGTGAGGAGCAGCAGGAGAAGAAAATAGGAGGAGTGAGAAACACTGATATCAAATGAAAAGCAACACTGTGTGCTCATGTGAAAATTAAAGAAAAAACATGAAAGTAATTTTAAAAAAGAGGAGGAGGTGGAGGAGGACAATTAGCAAGAGGAAGAAAATGCTCCTTAGAACAGTCCTGATAGGGCATGATTTTCAACCTTGTTCATCTCATGGCACACATAAACTAATTACTAAAATTAAGCAGCACACCAAAAGTACAATGTATTTTTGCCAATTTGAAAATAAAAAAGGAATAATTTTGATTCATCGACACCAGACGGCTTGTTGTGTTGGCTGTTACCATTTTTTATTTGGCAATCTAAGGAAAAAGAGGTCAGCACCCTTGACTAAATACCTTGACTAAATAATCAGGTATTGCATGTTTTAAAAATTATTCTGGCACATCAGGGTGCCCTGGCACATGGGCTGAAAATCACTGTGATAGAGTCACTCTGTTTTACTAGAATAATAATTACTTCCTGTTTGTTTATTTGTTAACAAAAATAAATGATTATTCCAGTCAAAATCATCTTAATTGAATTTGCAGTTTATTTAGACATATCTCAATGTTTTCATGAGTATAACACTGCATTTTTAAAAAAATTCATATTATGTTATTTCTTGCAAGTAATGAAACAGAATTGTGTCTCCAAATTTTCATTTCAGTAATTTTCCAGGCGATAAAGACAATAATGTGTGGTATCACCTGCTTAACAGAGTCTTATAATGCATTACTCTATTCTAATAAAACGATTATCCATAAAATCTGAACTTCCCAAGAAATGCTGGCCTAAATTAAATATCATGAACATCTGATGAAGAAATTTTCCTAGCATAAAACCACATACAGCTGTTATATTTTTGTTGAAAGTGAAGGAATGTTTGAAATGTTTATAGTTCTCTAAATATTATTATAAGCATATAACTGTTGATTTTGTTTCAATGAAAAAGTAATATTTTATACCATTAAGTGCATTTTAATACACTATTACACATAATCGCCTGATGGTGAACATGCTCATAATTGATTTAGATGCACATAATATTCCTGGCTCTCTATGTTTTTAGTAAATCAATTATTTTTAAAATCAGGTTAATAAAAAAATGACCCACACAGAGCTTTATTTAAGTTATTATAGCATTTATAAAAAAATAGGTGCCATGGCTGCACATATACTAACAAAATTGCACTTGGAAGAACAAAAAGGAAAAAGAAACTTCCTGGAATTCACATAGCCAGAGCAAATACTGAGATGAGTTTCCTCTGAGCAAAAGAATCCAAAAGCTGTCAAAAGAATAGAATAAGACCATGTAAGGATTATATATTATGCAAGATTTACTGAATTAGAATAAATTAATGAAAGCAAAACTTGGGAAATGTTCTTTGAAAAAAAGCCATTCTTTGTTTTCAATAGAATAAAATAATATGAGCCTAGTAACCCCAATAAGTCTATATCTTCCATTAAAAAAACAACATGCCCACAATAAAATTCATTAATTTTGTAAGTAAAAGACTATATATATTGTCAGATGCCTACTGAAATCTCCAGTACTCAAATGAAATGCTTTAATATAATTTAAAGTAAATAAAAGAGGGATGGATAAAAATTGTAGCAAATTATTATTTACAGTAGAATCTAGGTCATGGTTATATGTCATATCATTATGCCATTTTCTCTAAACTTGTATATATTTTAAAATTATAATAAAAAGCAATAGGCTGTTTATGTTAAATCTGTTCATAAATTTGAACCTTTTCTATATTTATGGAAACTTGAGGAACCGAATGTTATTTATTAATCTTGTAGGCCACTATCATAGGAATCTTCCCTAGGGAAAAATACGTGTCTAGTAATACTAAGTGTATGTTATCTAGAATCCAGATGGTCAAGAATTTCAAACGGATTCTCCTTCATTTTCTTGAACCAAGATCCTTTACATTATTTTAGTAGAAAAACACCTAAAATGAGTAAACTCATGTGTAGTTTAGCTTTATAAAAAACTTTCCACAAAAATCAGCCAAATGATAAAAGAAATTTTAGAATAAGCTTTAGAAGTCACACACATCTAATTCAACAACAGAGTAGGTGCAATGGCCTAGCTAGTTTGGTTCAGTAGATAGAGTGTTGACTTGCAGACTGAAAGATCCTGGGTTAGATTCCGGTCAAGGGCACATGCCCAGGTTGCAGGCTCGATCCCCAGTAAGGGGTGTGCAGGAGGCAGCTGATCAATGATTCTCTCTCACCATTGATGTTTCTATCTCTCCCTCTCCCTTCCTCTTTGAAATCAATAAAAATACATTTTAAAAAAAGAATAGGTGCAATGATCATTACTATCCATAGTGATAGCATTGAAGCATTACAAGGCTATTATCCAAAAAACATCAAATATTTTTCTTTATAGTTTAGTGCATTTTCTAAAGCAATGAAGATTTCTTAGCAAATGAGTAAGCCTAGAATTCCATTCAGCATAGTCTTAAATTACCCAAGTATCTTTTCCCTAGGTATCCTACAAAATCTATACTTTACTTAATTAGGCTATCTTCCAGCTCTGATTTTCAAACCTTTGTGGTTTGTGAAAAACCATGTTCATTGTCTTTGGATTTGGATTTCATGGGAAGTAAATTCAGAAATTTGGGTCAGAATCAAAACTCCTTTAACTTTCTTCCAGTGAAGGAGCTGGCTTCTCACAGGCACCACTTTGGTTGAAAACACATTAACAACCAGTGTTAGAGGATATGGTTTATAACTAGTAGTCAAGCAGAGTGCAGCTACTTTGAAGATCTGAGGTTAGAAGTTCTATAAATATAACAGACCATCTTCAAACACAGAAGCAGCACAGCCTCATTTATACAAATTTAGAAGGATACACTTATATACCAATTCCAATTGCAAAAGTATATATTTACTATATCTCCTTTAAAATATTTGAACAGCAGTGACTATGCCACATATAAACATGATATATATGGACTGTTATGGGAAATGCAGACATTCATGAAATTCTAAGATAACCAAGTCAGTTTTGTATAAATACATTGAAGTAAACAAATAAGCAAACAAAACTAGAAGGAAGACAGAATGAGGTTTTTTTCTTCTGTGGCTTTAAGGAAATACTATACTGACTCCTAATATAATCTGAATATAAACAAATTCTAAATCTCAGTTTCCCAAAGTGATTCTTTTACACGTTCAAGGGTTAAATGTACTACTGTGCAACTCTGTTGAAACAAGACAGCACAGATATCCTTCCTATAAGCTTTGCAGAGAGTGTAACAAGCAAATTTCCATCATGAATTTATAAGAGAAGGCAGAGTCGGTGGCATTTATCTCAATAGTCCTTTTGTCAAGGAACAGAAAACAGAATAGGCAGGTATGGACACTAGTATTCTGCAGGATACAATTTTGGAGAAAGTGGGTCTAAACCCAAAAGAAGGAAATTAATGCCTGGCTGGTGTTGCTCAGTAGCTGAGCGTCAACCCAGGAACCAGGATCACGGTTTGATTCCTGGTCAGGGCACGTGCACAGGTTGTGGGCTCTGTCCCCAGAAGGGAGCATCCAGGAGGCAGCTGATCAATGATTCACTCTCATCATTGATGTTTCTGTCTCTCTCTCCCTCTTCCTTCTTCTCTCTGAAATATATATATATATATATATATATATATATATATATATATATATATTTTTTTTTTTTTTTTAAGAAGCTTAACATCAACTGTAAGCTTCTTGAAAATCAGAGCTGGAAGATAGCCTAATTAAGTAAAGTATCACTTGAAAACAATGGTTAGTTAGCTCAATGCCTAGGTTAGTTATCCCCTTCCCCTAGGAAAGCAAGTTAACAATAGTTAGACTCAGTAACCATTAAATATACATATTTTGAACCTAGAATTATTGAGGTAACTGTTATAAAAAAGTTGAGCCCTTTCTAATATGAAATATCAATGAAGGTAGAGTTATTATGAAATTCTTTTCAAGGCCCATTTTTGGGAAGTTTAAAAATTCATTCTTTATAGTTCAACTATTAAAGGTCACAGAATCATCTTTGTAAGTGAAACAGCATAGCTATTAGTAAAGTAGATTCACCTAAACTTTCAGCTTGTGTAAAAGAGCTTTGATGGTGAATAAAACAGAAGGCTCTGTGTATTGTATACCTCAGTGATCTTGGAAATCATTTTCCCAGGATAGAAGGGGAAGAGGTCACACATACATTCTATTTGATTCTATTTTGACAGGGCAAAGTGTATTACCACAACAACAGTTCATACATATTTAAAGAGGAAGAAAAGCACTCCTTGGGAACTACAGCTTTAAGTGCTTGTGACACCAGATGTCTGCTGTTTTAATGGATCTTCTTATTTAGGAAATGAAAATGAAATTAGGAGTAGACCACATTTTCCCATAGAATAAATGTGCATATTGCACAGAGCAAATGGACCTCTCACCATGCTGTCTCATCATCAGTTTAAAATAAAGAAAAAATATTTTTAAGTGGGGAAATTACTTACAAATAAAATAGAAAAATATTAACTTGTAAGTTATTTAGATAAAAATTAAAGTTTCTAAAAGTAGCTGTTTTCAAGGACCTTAAAAAATTTGAGGAGAATGAACTAATAAAGATCACCTGAAAGAAAAAAGAAATCTACTTTGAAAATTAATTTGCTCTTACTTGAAAGTTCTTACATTCCTTTATATTGAAAAATGTTAAAAAATATTTTGAAAACCCATTAAAAAATCTTTCACCTCTTTCTTACCCAGTGCTTCCCACTTAGAAAATCCTCTGTAATGTTCAAATTCTGACAGTATGTTCATATTGAGAATATTTCTTTACCAGTTTTGTATAAGAATATACATATATATGTATTTTAAATGACTTACTAATAAGTATATCTATCTATATGTAGATAGATAGATTATTTAAATCAATATAACCTTTTCCACTTGGTGTTTACAACAGGAAGTTAAAGTAAGATAGCACATTAATATTCTGAATACTATCCTTTTATCCTATCTAATAAGAGTAGTATGCAAATAGACCATACCTCTGCTACACCCACAAGCCACGCCTACCAGCCATTAGGAGCGAGTATGCAAATTAACCCAAGCAAGATGGCTGCCGCCACTGAGCGAGCAGGAGGCTTGGGTTTTCCCAGCAATGGAGGAAGCCAAGCTTCCTGTACACCCTGGCCAGCCGTGGACTCCACTCAAGGCTACAAAGTTTCAATTATAGAAGACAAATAAGCCCCAACAAAAAGGGTGGCAGACATGGAGCTGGAGAGAGCAGGAGGCTTGGGTTCCCCAGCGATGGAGAAAACCAAACTTCATGGCTGGCCCAGGCCTCTACTCAAGGCTACAAAGTTTCAATTATAGAAGATGAATAAATTCCAGATACCAGGGCCTCTGTTTGGGTCACCGGGGGGCGTGGCTGACCTGCAAACCACCACAGGCCTCTTGCCCAGGCCACCCCATGCCCCAAGGGAACTCCCACCCTGATCTGGGACACCCTTCAGGGCAAACCAGCTGGCCCCCACCCATGCATCAGGCCTCTATCCTATCTAATAAAATATTAATATGCAAACTGACCATCACTCCAACACACAAGATGGCTGCACCCATGTGGACACAAGATGGCCAGCAGGGGAGGGATCAGGCCTGCAAGGGAGGGCAATTGGGAGTTATTAAGCCTGCAGGGGAGGGAAGTTAGGGGTGACGGGGAAGGCCTGCAGGGGAGGGCATTTAGGGGTGACCAGGCCTGCAGGGGAGGGCAGTTAGGGGCAATCAGGCTGGCAGGGGAGAAGTTAGGCATCAATCAGGCTGGCAGGGGAGTGGTTAGGGGGTGATCAGGCTGGCAGGCAGAAGCAGTTAGGAGCAATCAGGAAGGCAGGCAGGCGAGCAGTTGGGAGCCAGCAGTCCTGGATTGTGAGAGGGATGGTTACTGCCCATTTAGGCCCAATCCCGATAGGATCCCTGTAGGATCAGGCCTAAACGGACAGTCAGACATTCCTCAAGAGGTCCCAGATTGGAGAGGATGCAGGCTGGGCTGAGGGACACCTCCCCCCTCCATGCATGAATTTCATGCACCGGGCCTCTAGTTTTCAATAAATATGTTGGACAACTATTGTCTATCTTCACAGGAATAGCCCTCTTTTGGTAACTCCTAAGCTATAATTCGTGTCCAAACAGCCATATTTTTACATGTCTGAGTGGGTTGGTGAATGAATAGGCACTTGATTAGGCAATCTTCATTTCTATTATAGGGTCATTCTGTAGAATGAATTATAAGAAGATGTGTAAGAAGATCAGCCTGGAGGAAGACAGAGGG
This sequence comes from Corynorhinus townsendii, assembly GCA_026230045.1. NCBI lineage: Eukaryota > Metazoa > Chordata > Mammalia > Chiroptera > Vespertilionidae > Corynorhinus > Corynorhinus townsendii. Next base: position 100,404,800 of record JAPDVU010000002.1, read on the forward strand.
AGAGACAGAGAAAAAGACAGACAGACACTGGAAGTAGATATGACAAACACACAAAAAGATGTACAGGGTCTGAATCTTGGTATTAGGCTCAGCTTCCTCCCAGTGCATTGGATCAGTGACAAGCTACTGGCTATACAGCAAAAGACTACCAAGTCATACAATGACCCTATAAGAGTAACTTCAAAAGAGCAAACACCTTCTATCTACCTTGACACTAGTCTGAGTGCCTGTATTCTAGTTTACAGAGCCATACAGTGCTGCACTGCAGAGCACTGGTGAGTATGTGCCACATGGGCAGAGCGAGCAAATCCAGAACCAGTGTGCTCAGAGGTGGGAACTGGAGCCATGGGAAGACATAGCTGAGTATGCAGTTTCATGTTATTGATGTTTTAGATCACATAAAATCCAAAATAGGAAAGCAAAGGAAAGCTTTATCATTGCCTATATAAAGGCTACTAAAAATTGTACTTAATAGTAAATGCTACCTTTTGATGCTACCTTTTGGATTGTATTTTCTATGGAACTACTTCACCTATTTATTTTTGTAATAGAAAGTGTGTGATTTCTCCTATTATATTACATAATAATACTTAGGATGCAAGTTAAACAATAATTAATCTTTTTCAAAAAGATGAATGAGTAACTGTGTTATGTAAGAATCAAAGTTCATTAATGTCTAAATGATAAAAGAGATACTAATCTTTCTTCATTAGTCAGGTGAGGTTGGTTACTCCTACCATGAAAGTGTGTTCAGAACTTACATGACTTTACATATACATCACTGCAAGATTCCATGGTCCAACTGGAACATTAGGAAAAATGTCTCTTTAATCATCCTGACAGATCTGTGCCTTTATTCTTTTAAAGAATCATTTATAATTTTTATAAAGAATCTAATTGCACTACATTATAATAGTAGAGATGATACTATTCCAATATTTTAGGTTTATGGAGAAATGACACATATAAATGAAAACATTTTAATGTACATAAAACAGAGTTAGAATGAATAATATGAATTAAATAATAGCATTATGGCAAACTCTTTCATAGTGAAATTTCTAGGAGAAACTATGTAGTTTCAATTGAGGTTTGAACTTCATTTTTGGTGTTTCTGGAGAAGTTGTCAGTTTGTGAAGAAATACAAGCACATTCTACAGCCATGTTCTGAATATTTTCAATTGCCATCTATACTTCTGATCAGATATATCATTGTTTTCACACTACTAAAGGATTTTGCCTCAAAGTAGTTGAAACCTAAAACTCCTTAACATTTCACAAATATTTTAAAGTAAGTTTAAAGAGCTAAAAAGTTCCTACACAATTTGGACTTTTAATATGAGTTGAAATTAGTAAAGGTCTTTAACATTTACAAGGAATTTTGGAATGTTACACTAATTTGATCTTTATAATAGCTCTGTGATTACACAAAGGCAATTTGCCTTTGTGTAATCACAGAGCTATTATAAAGATCAAATTAGTGTAACATTCCAAATTAGTGTAATATTAGTGTAATATTCCAAATTAGTGTAATATTCCAAAACTATTTTATAAATCTGTGTAACATTCCAAATTAGTGTAATATTCCAAATTAGTGTAATATTCCAAAACTATTTTATAAATCTGCAAATTGAATAACAGTAGCTAAATTACTTCCTCAAAGTCCATAATCAATGGTCAATCCCAGAACCACAATTCAAAACTAGTTTCATCCAAATCTGTTACCCCTAAGTTAAAGTACCCACTGTGAAAAAAATATATATTCTATATAATAAAAGCCTAATATGCTAAGTGTCCGGTCTACCTGTCGGCTGTTCAACCAATCCAAGCATAATATGCTAATGATATGCTAAGGCTGCTCAACTGCTCGCTATGACATGCACTGACCCAGGGGGCAAACAGTTGACTGACCAGTTGCTACGATGTGCACTGACCAATAGGGGGCAGATGCTCCCACCAATAGGTTAGCTTGCTGCTGGGGTCCAGATGTTTGGACTGAGCGAGAAGGACTGGACATGCCCTGGAGCCCTCCTGTGGTCCCTTTCTAGCTAGCCAACCTCCCACGTCACACCCTGGCCGCAATTGTGCACCAGTGGGGTCCCTCGGCCTGGCCTGAGCCCTCTCATAATCCAGGACCCCTTTGGAGATGTCAGAGAGTTGGTTTCGGCCCCATCCCTCAGTCCAGGCTGAGGGACCCCACTGGTGCATGAATTCGTGCACTGGGCCTCTAGTATATATATAACTGTGGTTGGACAAAAGTAGATTTACAGTTGTGAGTACAGGAAACATGATGTTTATTCTTGTATTATTATTTATTGTATCATTTTCCATATAACAACTATAAACCTACTTTTGCCCTACCCTGTATGCTTAGATAGTCAATATGGTTCTCAAAAAATTTTGCTTATAAAATAAAGACTAGTGAGCTTGCTTATAATTATTTAAACAAATTGGGGAAAGAAAAGAAAAGCTGCGAGATAAATGAAAAGCAATAATGATGGACCCTATATACAAAAAGAAGTTGTACGTAATGCTAACGATATGGTGAAGGTGAAACTTAGTTCATTCGCAAGCACTTGTTTTCAAAAATTTTACATAAAAATATTTTAAAAATACGTTCCATGTTCCATATTCTGTGTTGGAGTATTAAATGAAAATTTATTGATCTTGATGCCATAGAGCTTACAATCTATGGAGGAGGTCAGATATTAATCAAACCCAAATAAATGTTTCACTACAAATTGCAGGGGAATTATCAAGCACAAGAATAGGGTAGTATGGAAATTGGGAGAATGTCTGTAGAGAAGTAAAGTTTCAGCTGAGGTCTAAAAGAAAAAGAAAAATTAGATAAGAAAAGACTAGGGATGAGAAAATTTCAAGCATAATGAAAATGCATATAAAATATATTTGTGTTAGAAGGAGTTTGGTATGTTAAAAAAGCAAGTACACATGGGACAGACTGACAGCTGTCAGAGGGGAAAGGGTAGGGAAGGACTGGATGAAAGGAGGTGAAGGGATTAGCCAAAAAACATACATGCATAACGCATAGACACAGATAACAGTGTAGTGATGGCCAAAGAGAAGGTGGTCCAGGGCTGGATGGAGGTGGGCAAAGAAGAAGAAAATGGGGAAATTTGTAATAGTGTCAACAATTAAAAAAAAAAAGTATGGGAGAGGATGGTAGAGGTATGGATCATGCAGGGCCTTGTTTAAATAACTTGATTTTTAATGCCAGGCCAGTGGCAAACTATTAAGGAGAAGGGGAATTAATGTATTCATAATAATGATTGGACCTTACAAATCAATTTAACCAGAGGTATCTATACTTTTAAGTCTGACTCATAATTTTCTTGGGATCTGGACAGTATATGTTTTTTGCAAGAGATATTTTTTTTACAATTAAAAACTTTGATTGGCATTGATAATCAGGAATTGACAATGTATCCAAAATGGACAAGATAATTAATTGCAAAATAATGAGGTATTAACTCATTTTGATGGGAAACTGCTCTTGCCAGTAACATTAATTTACTTTTTGTCTTCTGTCCTTCTTTACAAAGTAGGGTTAGGCCTAGACCCTAGGTTTCCTATATGAACCCAAAAGTTGTGAAACTTAACCCAATTAATAAAAGAAAATTCATCAAGATTGCTAGCTCATGTGAGTGTAATATCCAAAGCACTATCTCCTATAATTTTTATGTAATTGGTTCCCTTCAGGTGTCATGATAATAAGCTTGGATTGAATAATAACTATAATTGAAGCTCAACATAATTAAGCATTTAATTTTTAACTATTCAAGTATAATTTCATTAAAATCAAATCGTGAAATTGGGGCAAAATAAGGAATTATTGACAAAAGATGAGGAGGAATCAGAAAGCCTCACCATGCAGTGATGCATGGCTTACTCTGGTTCAAACAGTCAATTACATGTGCTTATCTTCAAATTGACGATAGAAAAAGAAAGGGGTCTATGCAGATGTTTACTTCTGATTCTGAGCCTTACATACTCTAGTTTTCCCTTGACACGATTATGTCTTTGAAGATCTGATATCGGTTACATAGTGTCTCAAATGGACCTTTAGATTTTGTTGGTACTGGTTTCCTCACTTGTCATGAGGGATTTTAAAAATAATAGAGTAACAAAAATGTATTTGGAGAAAAAATATGATGTTCTTAAACAAAATAAAAATAATATTTAATAATTCCATCTCTTTATGATAGAAATAGCAACTCAATATTTGGGTATTTTACATTATAGCCTTTTTTTTTCCTTGCATGTGTGAAATTTTATTTTTGATATTTTCTTTGCTTCCATAAGTAAAAACATGTCATTTGGTAATTTTTACTAAATAATACATAGTGGTTTTTCCCATGTCAATAACATAGAGTTCTAGAACTGAATTTTTAATATCCATAGAGTCTAATATGATATTGTTATACCAAAATCATTTTGAGCAATTCATTGTTTTTGAATATCTGTGGTATTTTAAAATAATGTATGTTAAATATCCATGTACATAAATATTTAAACATAATTTAAGATCAATTCCTATGTCAAAATTGCTGTTAAAGCACTGTGAAAGTTAAGGCCATTTTCTAAATTGCAGGGGAGTGGGGGAAGGTGAAACAGAGAATGTGAAACAGAGAAAGGATGGAAGGTGAAACAGAGAATGGTTTCTTTCCAAAGCAAAAAGTCCTGAGGGCCTGAGCACCACACCCATAAATGCTGCCTAATTTACATTGTAAAAACTCCTGGAAATAGCTTTGAGAAACAGAATTTAAAAGGGAGATCTTTTAGGAGTCTTATATTCCAACTGTTCTAAAACATGGGTACACACGTATAAAAACTGTTCTAAAACATCTGAATCACCTGGGATGCTATGTAAAAATCTTGATAGAATAACAATAACATTATTATATAATAATAAAATATAATAAATCTTGATATAATAATCATTTCTAAATGTGGAATCTGGAAATCAGTGGTATTTAAATGTTTCCTTAATGATTTTGATGTGGCCAGGCTGACATTTGTCATTGGACCAACATTTTGAATGTAATGGCCTATTCTAATCCTCTCATTTTGTAGATTAGGAAACTGACTCCAAAAACATTATGTTGGTTGTCCAACTCTCTAGTCATCAGCAGATAGAGAGACCTCTAAATCTCAAACCAGTGGTCTCTCCACTATATTAATTTGCTTCAGTTGTTGTCAATATGGCATTATCAGCCCACTGGATCTACTATTAAAAGATCAATCAGAAAATAAATGAATTATGTAATAATCTTACAAAGGAAAGTGCATGCTTTATGAAGACTATTTTTTGCTATTTTGATCATATTGCTTATTTAAACCTTTAACTTATTGAAAATTAGATGAAACTACTGAAGTAAGAGACTACACAATTTTGCCTTCAGTTAATATGTCTTTATGCAGCAGCAATCCACTAAAATATGAACATTTTGATAATGAACTATAGAGAATGCTTTTTAAATTGTCCAAGGCAAGTAAATATATAATTATGCTTTCTATATGTTATCTGGTTTTAGATTTATTGAACATAAAATAAAAATGTAAAGTTCTTTTTTCATTACTACTACAGTACTCATATTTGCTGCATAAAACTAACATACCAGATTATGTTTGAAAAAGTTGTTTATAAATAATGGATTAATATAGCTTCATGCAAATCTTCGGTAACTTTATTTGTAATACCATGCTACCTCTCAAAAAATAAGATATGAGCTCAGCTAGTGTGGCTCAGTGGTTGAACATGGACCTATGAAACAGAGAGGTCACAGTTTGATTCCCAGTTGGGGGCATATGCCCCGGTTCCAGGCTTGATCCCCAGTACGAGGCACACAGGAGGCAGCCTATAAATGGTTATCTCTTGTCATTTATGTTTCTATCTCTCTCTCTCTCTCTCTCTCCCTCTCTGAAATCAATAAAAATATAAAAAATACATATATATATAAGATGTGAGATCAATTTCTTAGAATATGTGTGTGTGTGTGTGTGTGTGTGTGTGTGTGTGTGTGTATATATATATATATATATATATATATATATCAATTTTACCAAAAATAGATTTGAATTTTTTATAACAATATATGAGTCAAAATAGACTCAAAATTACATGGCTTCTTGTTGCATTGTCTAATTATAGCTTACACATCCCAATGCCATCTGAACATGCCTTTCTCTCTAAACTTGTTTTCTGTAATTTTTCTATCCACTTACTATAACCAACCACACTTCTTCGCGTCTGCCAAACACTTCCACATGTGTGAGCCCAGAAACTAGCATTGTCCTCTGGAGTACCGTGTTCTTCCTCTAGCGATAAGCATGGCTCTCTCAGGCAAATACCTCTTCTTGAGAGAGACCTCGCCTGACAGGCATGTCTAAAATGGCCACTGATGAGCATCTATTGCAGCAGATTTCAATTCTCTACAACAGTTGTGATTATCTAGTGTTTTTTTCCTTACTTTTTGTTTGTGTATTTATTTACTTATTTGTTTCTTTTATTTACCTTGGCCCCAGAATATAACTGTCAGGAGAGTAGAGGTTATATTTTTCTTGTTCACAGTTGGTTTTCCATAAATAGGTGTTGTAAGAATGAATGAATAAATATGCAAGATTAGAGATTGGAAAAAAGTATTGTAGACATTCTATTTTTAAAGATATTTTTGATTACGTGAAAGTGTTTATTTTACCTTGTGATAGTGAGAATGGTTTTCTTAAACCAAACTCAAATTTTAGATTACACAAATAACTAAGTCAGCAAATCCTTTTGTCATAAGTCACATGGCCAAAAGCCATTGTCCATCTTGAAACAAATATGGGTTTGATTTCTCATTCATGGCTGTATAATAATAGTGTTTCTGCTTATTAGTATTGGCTTTGTCCAGCCTAATAGATCCCGAGAAGCTACATTTTAACAAATCAGAAATCACTGAAAACACATACACAATTCTAACACGGTTCTTCATCGGCTATCAACATGCTCTCTGTCAGGCCAGCTTGTGAAACTGCATTTGTTGGTTTCATTCAGTCTCCATACTCATTAAAACAAAAGAGAATATAAATTTATGATAGCAATTGATGAGTGTATCTGTGATAAAATGTAGAGCTTGGTCACGCATATCAAAACAAAATCTAAAGCAAAATGTAGTTATATAGGTTAAGAGAGCAATATAGTCACAACTTGTGAATTCTTAGTGAGCCTAGTGTTCCAGATGAGATATATTTTTTAAGAGATAGAAATGAGTGGACAAAGTCGGGGTTGAATACATTCCCTAAGCAGTCTGTTCACCTTAGGTAGACCCTTGTCAAACGGTTTAGAATCACAAAGGAAACCAGGAATTAAACTCAGCATCACCTAGTTGTAATACACAATTCTTATTCTTCACAGGAGAGAGCTCATGATAGATTCTTCATCTGAGTCAATTGCTGCCCTCAGATATTCAGACAATTCCCACAGTGGGAGAGAATCCATCATAAGCTCCTGTAGTGTATGAAATCAACTCTCAGGAGTGAGAAGACATCTTTAGTGCCCACACTTTTTGAAAAGCAGCACAGATCTTAACATGCCAGCTGCATGTAAGGCACATAATTAATAGACTTCACTCAAAGTATTCAGAGGTTTAAACACATGGCCAATGACTGATTGCCTCACGTTAACCAAGGATACACTTTAAAACTGCTGCAGACTAAAAGTCAAGAGCAGTCCTTTTGTGATCACTTGAACTTTTATCTCTATTTCCATTTGGGAGCTATACATGATCCTCACTGGACAGTGAAAATAATTTAGGATTTCATATAGGCACAACATAAAAAAATGTCAATATAAATAACACTCTCATTTTTTAACTTGACCTTTATCTAAAAATGATGTTTAGATTACACTGTGCTAAGGCATATTTCTAAGAATCCTTTAAAAATAAAATGATGGCCAAGATGAAATAAAGCGGTAAACAATAGCAAAACTCAAAATTAATGAAGGGGTGTTGTATTTAAATATCTAAATATAAAAAAGGGGATGTCTGTAATACTTTCAACATTAAAAATAAAGTAAAATATAAAAATAAAAATGTTATTTAAAGATAAATAAATACCTAAATATAAAATTCACAATATATAAACATATATACAATTCTAAATATATAAAAACTATAATTCTGACTTATTATTTATGAAATTGGGGTGAAAACTGATTCTTAATATGAACATTGTGAATGTCAAATGGATTTTACGTTTTATAAAGTTTATATTTTAGAATGACCCTGACTAAATAAAGTGAAATAAAGTAATAACTCTCACATTAAATCCTTCCATACCCTGTAATCATTCTAAATCTTGGACTTCTGATGGAAGAACCAGGACTTAACTAATGACAAAAAGCACACATAGATAATGACATTCTTTATGTTCTCTATAACTATAGTTTGTATTACTAAATCAAGTAATTCAATATAATGTTCATATTTAAGTAAAATTATTTACACTATATTCTATTTTATAGTTCATAGTTTGTTACATAGAAGGCAGGTTACCTTAAAGTACTAATCCATTAATGAAAGGAGAGAAACTAAACAATAAACAAGTGATATGCTTTATGTGGGACCAGTTAGTGAATAATGTGCAATCATGTAATAATTCAGGAATATTTTTATGTATTTGGATTGCCCATGTCAAAAAAATACTACAAAAATGATTTAAATATCTATATATATATATAAAAGCCCAGTGGCCATTACAGCAGAATGACCAAAACGACTAGAACGACCAGTCGACCAGTCACTATGATGCTCACTGACCACTAAGGGGCAGATGCTCAACGCAGGAGCTGCCCTCTGGTGGTCAGTACACTCCCACAGGGTGAGGGCTGCTCAGCCAGAAGCTGGGCTCATGGCTGGAGAGCGCAGCTGCCGCAGCATCAGGAGCCTCTCCTGACTCCATGCAGCACTACCAAGTGGCGGCAGCAGGCGCAGTGGCCGCGATGAATATGAGCAGTGTGGCGCCCCGCCCCAGTTTGGGTTCCTCCCTGACCATCTGCTGCTTGGTATACTGCTATATCCTCCAAGGGGTCCTGGATTGCAAGTGACTATGTCATAGCTTATAAACTGCTACATCCCACACACAGTTAAACAAGGAAGGCAGCTTCTGCAGTATTTAAAAAAGAGATCTGTGGCTGCTCAATCCTAATTCTTCAGAAGAATCCTCAAACTGTCCACATCCTGTTTATTCTACATGGGGATGAACATGCATTCCTATATATCGGGAACAGTCTCTTAGATATAAAAATTAAAACCTGGCAAGGCTACTCTAACACTAAAAAAACAGGATGATGCACCAATGACATGGATGGACTCCGGCTTGCACATTTTGTGGTCAGCCCTGATTCTGAGACTTATAACTGTGTGACAAAGCCAATTACTTGACTTCTCTCTGCTTCAGTTTTTCCACCCATAAGATGGGGAAAATGGTACTGCCTCAGAAAGATCATGTTATGCACTGCTTTTTATAATCAGGGCAAAAAAATGTAGCTGTCATACAACAGCAAGATGCCTCTCACCTGTATGAAAAGTATGGCCACTGGTGGATGCAGTGTCCCAGATTGAGAGAGGGAAGTCCAACTGCCAGTTTAAGCCCTATTCCCTAAACTTGCAGTCAGACATCCCCTAAGGGGCCTAAACTGGCAGTCAGACATCTCCCAAGGGGTCCTGGATCTCGAGAAGGCACAGGCCAGGCTGAGGGACCTCCCCCAACTGTGCAAGATTTTCATGCACCCGGCAAGTGAGTATCTGCTACAGTAATTACTTTTTATCAAAGCAGGCCCAGCATCAGAATTACTTTATTCCAAAAATGAAATAATATCAAGATTTAAGAAAAAAAGCTATAAATCTATATTCTCATCATTATGTGTTAGATTATGTTCTGCTAAAAGATGTGCTGAAGTTCTAAACCCCAGTAATCTATAAATGTGACCTTATATGGAATATGGTCTTTGCAGAAGTAATCAAGTCAAAATGAGGTCCTAGAGCAGTAGGGTGGACCTTCAATGCAACATTATATAGGATTTTAATACTTTCCTTCTCATCAGTCAATTTGAGGTTATTATTCCTTAAAACCCATCTTTGAAGTAAAATCATAGTAATTTTTTGCTTATACATTAAAAAAGTATAATAATACCTCCAATAGCACATTATCTATATATATAAAAGCCAAGGGACCAGAGAGCCGGAATGACTGGAACAACCAGAACAACTGGTCACTATGATATGCCCTGCGGCCGGCCAACCAGCCCAGTTGCGGGGGGACCCTCCCCCTGACCGGCCCCCACAACCTTGATCGGGGGCGGGGCCTGCTGGCCAACCTCCCACAGTCCCTACCCCCCCCCCCCCCCCGCTGGCCTTGCCCAATCAGCTCCCATCAGAGCAGGCCGGCTGGACCCCACCCATGCATGAATTCGTGCACCAGGCCTCTAGTATTAAGGTATTTGAAGGCTACATGCAACTGAACTACTGGTATGAATTTTGATACATTCCTACTTCCCTACCTAAGATCTATTTAGACGGGTCGATATTAGATATTTTCTCTAGGAAGAAAAATATAATCTGCCTTGGAGATTATTTTGTTTTTTATTTACATATTTACAGAGGGGAGAAATACTGAATTATGAAAAGTGCTCTCAGGTAGACCATTGAATCATCGATGAGATTTTTAAAAAGAAAAAGAAAATTGCACACTCCAGGAAAATAGAAATATTTTCCCACTTTTATTAAAATTGAAGGGAAGTCTACCAGTCTAAAATGTTTAAAAATACATATTTAAATATAAGTATCTTTTAAAATTATAAATTCCATAAGAGAAAACACAGCACTAAAGTATACAAAGATATTATTACGAATACCTTCTAAAAATTATTGCATATATTTGTTGGGGGGGGAATTGCTCCTTAATTCTAGACTATCTTGTAGTTTTCCTTAAAGATCATTTATCTAAAGTAAAAGATTTTTGCAATTTGGATAATGTACATAAATATTAAACTAAAATGTATGATATCTTAAATTATATGCACTGAATGCACTGGGAAGATCAGTGTGGCTGTAGGAAAATGCTGTTCATTATTATTTAATGGTTATGAAGCAGGTGCAGAGGTAGAGTACAGAGTAGCTGATTGGTAACCAACAGAATAATCATTAAGCTTGGTTGCTGTTCTTACATCTGTAGGTGCTCCATTGAGATCCTGAGGATTAATCTGGGTGCTCTGAATCAAAGACCCCAAATATTTAAAAATAATGCAGTTAGTTATTCTTACTTTCTACTGCAATGGAGATTCACCTCCTATTTACATTTTTGGGGTAAGGTTAAGGCCAGGTTAAATTAGCAGTCATATTTTGTTCTAAGAGAGTCTGTAGCTGAAAGAGAGAGACCTTTCTCTTATTGAAGTTGCCTTTTTCATGCAGAAGCAGTTGGGAATTGTGGTTAAGAACAGGGCTTGGACCTACTCTTTCATCTATTAGCTATATAGCTTTGAAGGAATTGCTAATTCATCAGTATTTAGTTTGCTCATCTACAAAATAGGGCTGATTATACTAGTATTTCCTATCTCACAGAGCTACAGTAGGGAGAGAATGAGAAAATGCAGGGAAATCAATGCCAAGTGTCAGGTTCAGCTTTCACTATAAACACAATCATCACCAAAATATCTCATAAACAAGTTGCATAGCCTCTACCAATAAAAACGTAAAGCAATAAGAGAGAAAAAATTAAATACATACAAATAATAAATTGTCATCTGACATTTTGAAAAATATAGACAAGTTTGATTCAGTAACTTTTACACAGCAAGTATGTTAAAACACTCTGAAGCTGACATTTTAAGTGTCAGCACTATCATTTCCTTCTGATGCCTTAGTGACACATCAATCTTATTTACCTTCCTTCTCCCTCCCAAGGAAACATGAAACCTGATTTATTTTTATATTATAAGCATTCGAGGAAAAATAAATTCTTAACCTAAATTATTTGCAAACTCTCAAAATGCCATAAACAGTTTGTATCCCACCGCCAAGAATTGAGCATGATCTATCATTCCCATGACATATTTGCACTAAGGATTGCATAACCTTGTTAATCAACACAATCAGAAAGTGGGTGAGGTGACCTTCTAGTAAAATTGTTGTACAAATTGCATAAACCCTTCACACAGCTAGGGCAGCACCTATCTGTGCAATGCTCTGTCTGTCAGCACATGTGGAACCAGAGAAACAAATTACTTGCTTCATTTGATTCTTCGGACACAGTAGGACACAACCCTACACTATGCAATGCCAAGAAAAGAAGATGAGTCTTCTTTCAAATCCCCACTGACTCTGCAGCATGACTGGGCATTCACAACCCTTCTCTGCCAGCTAACACAGCTGCATGCCTATGAAGGGCTGGGATTCTATTTTCCTACATGCTAAAAGGATGAAGGCATCACTCTTGCCTTGCAGAAACTCTTAATGGGAGCTCTACTAGAAACCATCCTGTGAGTTGCCTACCGTGAGGCCTTGTAGTTAAATACAGTCAGAGGAATCTGAGGAAGTGAGTAATTTGACTTCATAGGGCTGCTACAATCACCCAAGGAAATACCTGATACATATACAATAAATGTTTGATGAATGAAAGAAAGGAAGGAACCAAGTGAGATAAACAGAGACAAGGAGATTTGAGGGAGGATGGAGAAGGAAAGGAAGCAAAGGAGAGAGGGAATGAAGAAAGGGAAAAAAGGAGAAAGTGAGGGAGAAAAGAAGTCAAGAAATAAGTTGAGGTCTTTCTTACATAATGGTTGATTCCATTATTCATACTAAGAAAAACCAAATAGCCTATGGAGAATAATTTTTAAAGTAGTAATGGAGTCAGAAGGACAGGTGTAACTATATTTCAGAGTACCCCAATACCCAACTCATTTCCCTGAGTTTTAATGATAAGACAATATGATAGGCTTACATTAAAACATTAGTAGTTGCTAACTCTGTCATTCCTCTCAAAATAGCACTAATTTGTTTTTCTTTAAGCCAGACAACATTCCTCTATTCCAGAAGATAGACACATAATCAGATGGAGCCAATGAGAATAAAGTGCCACAAGGCAGAAGTCCCCTAAACTGTAGAAAATGTGTCTAAAGTCATTAGAAACATATGGTTCAAACTCAGAGAAAAAGCTCCAGCTACCAGTAATTTCATAGTCAGCAACTTCTAGCTAATCTTTGATATTCTTGATTCTCTTTTGACTTCCAAATATGGGCATACCTATCTAGGCATGCCAAGATCAAAGCTACTCCTTTAATTAAAATGGAGTTTAAGTGGGAAATCAGACACATTCCTCAATTAGCTATACATAGTTTGCATATGTAATTTGTTTAAATCCTAAGAATTGAGAGTAATCTAGATATACAATTTTAAGTTAGTAACCCCTTAGGCCATCCATAATTGGCTTTTATTAGTATAGATATAAAAAATGCAGTGGGTGTTCATGAGCTCATTTCAATATGAATATTCCAAGATATGCAGAAATAAATACTCTGTTCTGATGCCATTTACAGGTGAAACAAAGTAAACCAACCTACTTTTAAGTAGAATTTAAAGATGGAAAAATTGGGATTATAGCCTCAGCTATTAAGAAAATGAGTTTTCAAAATACTTTTAATATCCTGTTCCTTGGTCTATTCAAATTTCAGAGGTCTTATTATTAAATTTAAATCAATGTCAGAAGCACAAAGAGCAACAAAATAAATACAATTTAAAAATAAGAAAAATTTAATTGTAATTGTCATTGCTCAAATTTCAAGTTAAGCGTAGATGTTCATAAAATTTCTAATGGTAAAATGGTGAGGTATTACCTTGCCAAAGAAAGAAAGAGAATATTGAAGTAATAGAAAGAGCACAGAATGCAGAAAGACCTGGGCTCAACTCCAGGTTGTTTCATTTTATGAGAAGTGTTTGAGTAAGTTACTTAAAATCGTTATAGCTTTGGTATCCCACAATTTGCATGAGTATAATACTACTACATACATCAAGATTCTTATAAAAATAATTAGGTAAGTGACATAACATTTGTTATGGCAAGCACCTAGTATGTTAGCTTGAGGAAAGATAACAAGGAGAACAGGAGCAATGACAAAAGCGGCATGTGTAATAATTGCATTCATATTATACATACTTATTACAGCAAAAAGAGACTTGTAATACACTGCAATTATGGATTGCCTGGCATCTGAGGTCTCGGTGGAGGAAGGGAGTGCTCAGCCTGCAGTCGCTGGGATGACCCTCATTTGCCAGTTGATATGTTATTTAGAGACAATATGCTTCAATCATATGGGCCCTCCAGTTTCTGGTATCTGAAGGGTAGCAGAAAATGTCACCCCAAAATATGCCAGTTTGGCACAAGGATTATTTTTAGCTAAAGGCACTTGAAAAACAGCAGGTACAAGAAGGGCACGCTGACCTCCCTTTTCTTCTTGAAAGCAGGAGATAAAACTCCCATATGAAAGATGACCAGGAGGAAACATACATTCTTAATCACCAGAGAGAGGGAGTTTCGGCCAAGAGAATTCTCTACAAACAGATGTTGTTAAAATAACTTTTATCATGTTTTGGTCTCCCCATATATTGAATTACTTTTCTATAATTTCCTCTCTTTGTTTAACTACTCATATAAGCACTTAGGTTTTGCCACATCTTTGGGTTTTCATTTCCTGAGAAGGATCCCATGTCTTGTAAAACATTACGTTTGTATGCTTTTCTCTTGTTAATTTGTCTTTTGTTACAGTGGCCCAGACAAGATCCTAAGATGAGAAGATAATTTTTTTTTCTTTTTCTACATGTCAAACATACCATATACATTTTCAGAAAATTAACTGGCTTTCAGGGATCTTTGCTTTTAAGAAGCCTCTTACTGTGATTGTGTGTTTTTTCTTAAGCCATGGTCAGTTTGCTACTAAGAAGGGAACAAACTATAGCTCTTCTGATAAAATCTTCAATTGAAGGAACATCTGGTCTGCATGTAGACTGGGAGCATCTTCATGCCACACAAGCAGACAATTTAGTGGGAACACAGCACAATATAATCACCATTTTCAAAAACTTTTATATGACCAATGAGGGCGTCATACTGATTTAATCTTCCTTTTTTAAGTTGCAATTATTGTGTTGCTCTTGTGGCTCTGAAATTGATCTAATACCAGGGACATCTGCCAAAGTAACCATGTTTGGAATCTTTGAAATATTTTCCATTTTATGCCCTTAACTTACAGCAATTAGATTACTGATAATAGATTACATAGGTCATACAGACACACACAAATATACAAAATTATTGGTATATGTTTCATTACTACTATCTCCTTGTAAATCACTGAAAAAATGTTGTTCAAATGAAAGCAATCTATAACAATTAAATGAAATTCCCTTCCTGAGAGTAGGTAGCTTTATGTGAATCTTTCCATTCCATTTCTTACACATACACATACATGTAAATATATAGAAATTTAAAAATTTTATATAAATGAAATCATGCTCTTTTTCCACTTTTTATATTTGACAATATGTAATGGAATATTCCATTCAGTTCATAAATGTCTATAAGTGCACTATTTATGTGTGATGTAAAGAATGACTGAGGCCATCAGGATAAGAATAGCCTGCATCACTGACAGCTCACTGCGAGGAGATGAATCAGCTGAGGAACAAGAGGTCAACCGTTTTGATTAAGAAATCACTGACTTTTAACCTATAATGAAAACAGCTGAATTAGCCTTTGTGATTTTCTTCTGAATAGCCTTGTGTCTGCTCCCTGGACATCACCATTTAGAGATTGGTGATTTACTGCACCCACTCAAACCTTCAGCTAGTTCATTGGATGTCACTGGATCCCAACTACTGATCAACTGATTCTCTACCTCAGTTTCCAAGAGAGCTAGGCAAACAGATTATGATTCAAGCCACTGTAGAATAAAATCTTCACATACATTAACACAAATAAGAGGAAAAGCAATGCATTAAAGAAAGAAGAAAGTACTACCACAAGGAGGGAAAACCTAGGAAAGAATCCTGTAAGAGATTACAAGGTATCTTTTACGAGCAGAGCTCACACTTCACTTTATCCAACATCAACTAGTATCCTTCTGGGAATCATTACTATTGATTACTAAGTCATTTACATGTATCACACTGTATTGTGATTATCTGTTTACACATCTATCTCCCAGGAGTCTGGGTTTTGGGAGGGTAGGGACCATTTAAAGTTAATCATTGAAGAGCAAGCACTTGAACATAGAGTGCATTTTAATAAAATACGTAGAATGAAATGCCTTTCTAAGAAACATTTTGGGACCTGACCAAAAGAAGCCCTGAGCAATCTAAAAACGTTTCACCATGGTCCTCAAAAGCACACATAGCAGCCATTCTACACTCCCATTTGATAACTAGAGTATGTTCACTGGTCTTTCTGTTCAACAATCAGCCAAGCTGCTTTTTCAGCACAGGATCATTAGGCAGGTGGTTCCTCTCCCTAGAATTTTCTTCCTTGGTTTTTCACGACAATGATTCCTTATCTCATCTTCAGGTTTGAGTTTACATGTTTGCTCCCCAGGGCTGGGCGCACCAACTAGGCGCCCCTGCTATTTTCTATTGCAGTACACCATTAATTTCTTCCCAGTACTTACTCGAACTTTTAATTCTTTTGAAGATGGATTGTACTTGTTCTATATCTCCCCTAGTAGAATGCTAGCTCCATGAGCAAATGAACCTTAGTGGATGATAGGAGGCATGTTCAACTTTGAGGCCTTAACTAAAACTAAGGATAGAATACTAACTCTCCAGGCACACAATGTACATCTCTCTTTCTGTATGTCACGTCCCCTCTCAGTTGGATTTCTGAATGCAACAAATGGCAGGCCCTTGCATGTCAAAGTCAAGAGGGACTTCTTGACTAGCTTGTGGAAAGCTTATATGGACTAAAAATAAATGGCTTTTCCCCTTTGTTTTAATGTACAATGAATATACATTATTTCTAAATAATTGATGTAACTAGGAGATCATGAGATTTCTTTTACATTTATGGGTTATCAAAATTTAAAAAAAAAACATGTTCTATAGCACTGATGCATTTGTTCACTAGTTCATTCATTCATTCACTCACATATTTATTGACTACTTGCTATATGGCAGGCATTGTGCTGGGTGCCAGGAATACAACTGTGAACAGGACAAGCTTCTGGCCCTTAGGAAGCTTGCATTCTAGCCAGGATGCTGGCAGATAAACAAACTGAGATATTTGGCTGGTGGCCCCTTTCTCCATCTTCAAAGCCAGTAATGTTGCATCTCTCTGACCCACCTTCCATAGCCAAATCTCCTCTGAGTACTGTAGGGAAATGTTCTCTTTGGGGGTCCAATATTTTGCATATCAGAAAACAATGAATGACTTCTCATCTTCCTTTGTATTTGGATGTTTGGAAGTTTGATTTACTCTCAAATCTCTTTCTGATGGCAGAAATAGATGTTCAAATCAATTGTCCTTTTTTCCAGGCAAATTTTCTAATTAGCTTCCAACTTGTTTTTACTGGGTTCATCTTGTATTTACTGGAACCAACAGGCTCACAGTGAAACCTGGTTTGTAAAAAACATAATTATTTAACCAGCCTCTTTCTGCTCCCACAGGAGGCTTCGATAGCCAGCTGCTTTTAGACACTGTATCATACAGACACAGTTAAGAGGAACTTCAGCCTATTCATCACAAAGTAGAAAAAGTCATAGGTAATTACATATAAATTATATATGTATATTAAACTGCTCTGTCATTAAACACTCAAGTTTTCATCCTTGAAAAAAAAAAAAAAGAAAGTTAGGTCATTTGCTGCTCAGTAATAAAGCTTTCTACCTAAGTTCAGCCAAAAACACTCGAAGCAGTTGATAACTACATATATAGTCCTCATGAAAACTGGCAAACATGAAAAGTGTGAAATTTCAGCTTGGGAACTTGGAGGAAATGCGATTTTTAAATCATGTAGAAGCTTTCCTGTTCCACATTTTTTTTCCCATGATACCATGAGATATTTTAAGAGCTAGCCAATGGTTTAATGTAGGTGAAAACTGGAACTATTTGAACAGTTGGATATTTTGAATTATTAATTTTTCTGTCTTTTTCCTTTCTTGTTCCCTATTTTCTTCTTTATAACAAGGAATTTTATTAGATCTCTATTGTTTCTTTCTTTTTTTGTGTTTTGTTAATCCTCACCCAAGAATATTATTTCCATTGATTTTTAGAGAGAATGGAAGGGAGGGGGAGAGATAGAGAGAGAGAAATATCAATATGGGAGAGGCACATCAATTGGTTGTCTGCTGAACACACCCTGACTGGGGCCAGGGTCAAGACTGCAACCAAGGTACAAACCCTTGACTAGAATCGAACCCTCCACTCTTCAGTCCAAGGGCTGACACTTCAACCACTGAGCCAAACTGGCTAGGGCTATTGCTTCTTTTTTAATTGAACCAAATTCTTTCCAAATTTTGTCCTTCATCTTTTTATTCTATTACTAGAGGCCCAATGCATGAACTTTGTGCAAGAGTAGGCCTTCCTTCCCCAGCTGCCAGCACCAGCTTCCCTCCAGCACCCAGGATCCAGGCTTCACTCGTAGCCCCAGAAGGTAGCCCAGAAGGACATTTTGTCTAATTAGCATATTATGCTTTTATTATTATAGATATATAGTTATTAGTCTCAGTATCTAATTTAAAATTTTCAATTAATAAATTTAATCATTTAAATTTATTTCCTACTTGCTCTTGATTTAGCTTTAGCTTTATCAGGTACAAGCAGAAAATAAAAACCATGTTTTTCTATGTTTGCCTGAAGCACATAAGTTTGCTTAACCATTGCCTTTTGAATCTCTTGCTATGACTTAGTGGGAGACATTTTCATCAATATAAATTAAAAATTTTAAAAGATTGACCTAAAATGAATATGATGCACATATGAATAATAAAATGCCTATGTACAACATGCATGGATACTCTTGAACTACCACAGAGCATACTAAATAAATTTATTAAGTAAAAATAATAAAAAATAGAGTCAAATTTAAACAAATGTATTATATTCTGCAAGGGGGAAAAAGAGATGCTCTTTTCCTCACTTTTGCTAATTCAGTCAAATAAATATTAACCTTCTTCTCAACCATTTGTTGCCAACTTACAAACATATGAAACTATTTAGTGATGATCCCAAAGATACATGTGTTTGAGAATTCTGATTCTATGTAATTAAGTTTCTCAGCTTTTCCAGATAGCCTGATGTTTCACGATTGCATTTTTAATAAAACACTTCAGTACAGATAATATTGGACTAATCCACATGCACATTTGTACCACAACGTATAGCAGCTGAAAGCATATAACAGACTTTCAAGTGGATTTCTTCCATTCCCATAAAAAACAAGCAGATCATGGCACTACCTGTCCTTTGTTCCCTATTAGCTCGCTACTGCTGCTCTCCAACAAGGTGCCGGGGAAGGCTCTAAATATATTTGATTAGTTCAGGCCTTCATTTTTAGCGAGTCATCACCCTCTTAACAGCAGATGATACCCCCTAGTTCAAATCAATGTGAGTGGCCCTGGTAATAGTGGGCTGGATTAATGATGAAAAATGTGTCGTCAGCCTAGAGGTCCTTGGACATTTATCACCCAATGGGTCTGCCAATTGATGGGCCGCCCCTGGCTCATCAGTACAATACTTCCCAAGCCTTAAAGAGATAGTGTTATTTTCAGATTAATTTAATGAGGCCTGGTAGGTGGGGAGAGAGTCATGGGAGACAGTTAACTTGACAGATTCAGGTTGTATCCATTTCAGCACTTCTATAACAAGTGTGTTTGTTTTGGAAATTTGCAAGGCAAGTGTGTCCAATTATTAAAAGCTGTATCTGGAAGTTTACTAGTATAATTGCTGCTGTTTCATTCCAAAATGCTTTCTTATAAAATAAACCCAGAATCATTTATTAATATAGATGTGACATTTAAAATGGTTACTCTTAACTATACTTTTCCAAAAAAATTAAAACGCCTCCCTTATTAATTCTCAAAAGGAAGTGGATATAATCTTGAAAATGATTTTATATTATCTACTTTTTTATTTATAACATTATTGTCAGCCTATATTTTTTTCCTTTAATTTAATCATCAGTACCTTTCCTTTCATTTGGAAGATAGAAAAAAACTGTATGGAGCCAATTTTAAGTCCTTTTAAAAAGTTTACATTCATTCTGTATTCATGAATGCTTATTTAACATTTCATTGATCAACTTCCTGTATTCTCCAATTCACCAAAGTAATGAACTTGTGGAAATTAAAATAAGAAATTATTCTGTTACATGAACAAGTCAAATATGTATAATATAAAAAGTTACAAGGATAAATTGCTAATTTGGCAAAAGTAACAGGGGAAAAAAGACATGCCGTGGATAATTTCCATAGTACCTAGTTTATCTGAATTTAATGCAGTGAAAAAAAAACTTACTTAAAAACATTGTCATTAAAATAAACCACACATTTATGCCATAGGTTAAGATTTAGGAAGGGGGAGATGGTGAAGGATTTTAATATCATTTCCAACATGGAAAATTTAAAAATATTGCTGCTTTATTCTGAAATTCTTTCTTCTAACATCCAACTGATATTCAATTTCTAAGAAATTAAAATTACTACTATAAAAATGAGTTTTTGATGTAAATAAAACATTACAAATCAAGCTTCGCACTATAATTACTCCAATTTTTCCATGCCATGTGTCTAATAACTCAATAATATTATCTTACTTTTTTTAAATTTTGCTATAAAATTCAACCAGTGTCATTTTCTGGGAACTCCTAAGTAACTCAAAGAGATACTATAAGTTAACCTAATGTTGATTCCAAAAATTGGGGGAATGTTTCTTTTTTTTTTCAGATTAATAAAAAAAAAAAAGGTAAACATGATTTATCCTCTGAGCATATAATCTGGGCAATTAACAAGTTCTCAGTAAAACCTTATTTAGTTAAACAAATTAACTCAATTTTCTGTAGTCAGTGAAAGAAATCTTAAATATGACCCTAAGGCATCCAAACAGAAAATGTTAATGTATGAAGGAGTCTAGAGTTTGGAGCAATCAGAGAATATGAGATACTAAATAAAATCCTGGAAAAGGAATTACGAAAGTTAACTAATAACCATGTTAAGCTTGGCACAAGTGAACTTACATGGAGAGTCCCAGTTCCAACCACACAGCACAATTAGATATAAGCAGGGAATGGGGCCAATGACAAGAAAAGATCTTAAATGGAGAGTCTACCCAGAGAATCTGGAAGAAGGCTGTAAACTAATCTGCTGGATTGAGCCACCACTAATCTTACTATCTATACTAATAAAAAGGTAATATGCAAATGGTCAGGAAGCCCTGATATGTAACAACGGATCAGCTGGCTGTGTGCGCAGCAGGCATGGATGGGTGGGGACTGGCAGCGTTGGGGACTTGCATCATACAGTCAGAATCCATCACCAGGAGGCCTGGGGCCTGGTGGAGGCCTCTGCACTGGGAGGCCTGTGGGTCCTGTGGCTTTGTGCAGCACGGAGGCGGGACCCCCAGCTCTGACCCTTCTCTTTGGGGCAATCCATCAAGGAGTCCCAGATGGGTGGGTGGGGCCTACCTCTTTGGGGAGATGGATCACGGGGCTCCCGCACTGTGACAGGGAACAGGCCAGGTTGGGGGACCCCTTCCCCCAAGTGCACACATTTCATGCACCAGGCCACTAGTCAATTACAACAATAAGAACTAGCTATGACAGTTATGATTTTTTTCTGGGTTGGATGTGAAGTAATAGAAACAAAATCCTTGAATCAGTATTCCATGCCCACTGATATTTGTTATAAAACTTGATCTCACATAACTTAATTTAGTCTTTGCTTTTTTTTTTTTTTTTTTGCTTTGGCTTTGGACAACTGTTTGGGGAAACACACACACACACACACACACACAATACAAAACTAAACAAATGTCTGAAAATGTAGGTTCTTAAAACAACAACAAAAACAGACACATACTGTAAACATTTGTCAAATAAATTAATCCGAGAACAGTTATACCGAAAACAAGAACTTTAAAAAAAAGTGGGGCAGGTGAGCTTTACTTTTATTCTTGTATTTTTCCAGCCTTATGTATTTTTATAAATTAAAAAATAATAAAAAGATATATATATATATATACACACACACACACTGAGTGACCAGATTATTATGATCTCTGAATGCATAATAATCTGGCTTCTCTCTCTCTCTCTCTCTCTCTCTCTCTCTATATATATATATATATATATATATATATATAGACAATGTTTATTGTTTTTCCAATATTGTTTTAATGTTTATACTTTTAAAAAAGGGAAATATATTAAAACTAGAGGCCCATTGCACAAAATTCACACATGGAGGGGGTTGTCCCTCAGCCCAGTCTGCACCCTCTCCAATCTGGAACCCCTCAGGGAATGTCTGACCACTGTGAGATCGGGCCTAAAAAGGCATAGACACCCCTCTCACAATCTGGGACCACTGGCTCCTAACCTCACTCCTGCCTGTCTGTCTGATTGCCCCTAACCACCTCTGCCTTCCTGCCTGATCACCGCTAACCACCTCTGCCTGCTGGCCTGATCACTGCCTAACTCAGGGGTCCTCAAACTTTTTAAACAGGGGGCCAGTTCACTGTCCCTCAGACCGTTGGAGGGCTGGATTATATTAAAAAAAACAACTATGAACAAATTCCTATGCGCACTGCGGGCCCGGGACAAGTCGGCTGCTAAGCAGGACAGGCAGCGGCACCTGGCGGGCCAGATAAATGTCCTCGGCGGGCTGCATGTGGCCTGCGGGCCGCAGTTTGAGGATCTCTGGCTAACTGCTCCCCTGCTGGCCTGACCTCCCACATCTGCCCCCCACTGCTGACCTGATTGCCCCCAACTGCCCTCCCCTGCTGGCCTGATCACTCCCAACTGCTCTTCCCCGCTGGCCTGATCACCCTTAACTGTTTGCTCTTCTGACAGTCTGATTGCCCCTAACTGCCTCTGCCTTGGCCTCCACCACCATGACTTTGTCCGGAAGGAATTCGGACATCCGGAAGGTGTCTGGTCAACCCAGTCTAATTAGTATATTACCCTTTTATTAATATAGATATACTTATAAAGCAGAATACTTTTTATAAACTTTTGAAGATAGAATAACTGCATGACTGCATTGAGGATATAATAGCATTTAAATTGTATTTTCAAGCTATCGTTAAAAAATGAATAAGAAAATGACACACCCAAATGACACATCTATGCTAACATCAAAAACTAGATACCCAACTTTTTAAAATAATGTTAAGTTGCTTACATTTTCAATGCATAATTTACCACTCCATTCAGATATTACCACTCATTCCCAAAATTGCTTCCCCAAATAGAATCATACTCACTTTATGACCATTCTGTGCACTATCTACAATCATCTTGCATTTAAAGGAAATGTGTTATTTTTAATGTTTATTGTTTTTCCAGCATAGTTTTACAAGTTTTTCACATGTCAATGCAAAACATTTATAGGTATACAATAAAGCTTCATTGTAAGGATTTTCAAATAAACTAAGAAGCATTTTGTGTTTGTATAAAAGTCTCCGTAATGAAGCCCTGGGGACTTGTTTATGTACAGTGTTTTCCCAGCAGGAGAGCAATACTGGTCAGTTATACTGTCCTCAGAGGCCTTTCTCACTAAATGGAACAGCATTAGCTGTGTTCTTTAAGTCTAATTAACAACCAAATCATAAATCGTAGTCTGTGCCCAATTGGATTAAGCTTTCAAGAATATTTGGGTTAAAAAAATCCTGCTGCCTTAAATTTTATTAGGTAAAAAGGAAAAGCAAGGGCAAATGGTAAATACCAAAAGCAGGGTAGTGTGCACTTTTAATGCATTAACCTCATAGCCCTAGAGATCGTGGTTCCTATCTGTCTTAGGTCACACTTATAAAGAGTTGAATGATTTACAGAAATCCCTCCTGAGTATTTAGCCCTATTGCAGAGTCCCTGAACATTTATGTATCTGTGCTCAATTTATGGCTCTCAACTGGTCTAGCTGGTGGCACAGCAGGTCCAAAAATCCAGGTGCTCACACTGACTTGTTCTCACAGTAGTCTTACAAGGCCTCTTAGGGTTGTTTCAGGACTAAGTGAAATAATATACTCAAAGCACAATACCTGTCAGCCAGTAGACATTAGTACATGGCATCTCATATTATAGTACTTTCCATTACCTTTTTAAACTTCATATTACTATTAACTGACCATAAACACTTAGACATATATCCAAGACATATATAATGTGATAGTATAGTCTCTAGTAACAGTCTATATTTGAAAGGCAAAGTTGTTAATTTATTTTTATCATCCTGAAGTTGTCTTTGTTTTGATATTTTTAAAAATATATTTTATTGATTTCAGAGAGGGAAAGAAAGATAGAAACATCAATGATGAGAAAGAATCATCAATCCGTTGCCTCCTTCATGCCCCCTACTGGGGAAAGAGCCGGCAACCTGGGCTTGTGCCCCTACCTGAATTCGAACCGTGACCTCCGGTTCATAGGTTGAAGCTCAACCACTGAGCCACACTGGACTGGGCTGTTTGATAAAAATGTTTACGTTTAAAATATTTCCAGAGGCAACTAAACCAAATGTACTTCTGAGATATAAACATTTTTTTCTGAGGGTTATGTGTATGTTTCTTGCCAACAGGGCCATTCACCTTTAAGATGGGCTAACTTAGCCTTTTTGTATACCACTATAAATTATATAAAAACAGACTTATTACCATTTCAGAAGTTTCTTAAAGTTACATCACTAAAATGATTTTGTGTACAGACTTCACATTCCTTATGATCCAAGAGTCTAACCGATGAATAAATCTCATCTTTTCAAGATCTATTTAGAAAAGCAGCACTGAATTTTATTTCAAATATAGAAGTTGGAGGTCACTTTACTTATAGCATTCCTGTGATGTGATCAGTACTCTTATAGTCGGATCAGAGAAAATGCGCTTAAATTTTTATAATCCACTGACTTCATCCTTTACTAGGGCTTTAGCCAAGAAAAAGTGCAAAGCATATTCAGGCAAAACTTAATGTTTCCTTGGTGGATGCTTCCAGCCAAGATCCTGTATTTGTTTCACAGATTATAGCAGTACTTTACTATTTTCTCTAAAAATAAGTTATATATGTATTGTCTGAAAAAAAACAAAACAGTCCTTTTTATCTGATAAATTGGAAGAAATGCTAAAGGAGGCATTTTGGTCAAGATATATTTACTTAGCTCTCAAAGACAATATTTGTTATTTTGAGAAACATCTGCAGATGTTTCATGATTACTATTTTTACACATACATTATGCCACCCAGATAAAAATTGCAAGTAACTACAAACTAAGAGTATTTTCTAGCATAGCTAGAATTTTCCAATAAGTTTTAGTTAATTGTCCAGTTTAATTGTATTTTAATCTTTCATAAACATTTGGAATATAATTCATTTTTAATGAAGATATGAACCTTCTATGCAAACATTTCATTCATTCTCCAGAAAAATAAGGTCAAATTTCCACAGTAAAATACTTCATGACCACAGAAGAACAGATATATAGTTTCAAATTAAATGCTAAATCAGCCTAAACTACTCCCTCTTTTTCATGGAGTTATAACGAACATAGACAAGATTGATAACAGCAATAACTCAAAATGATTTAAGTATCACAAAACTCAACTAGCTTGTTTTAAATAAATGCCTTTATGTTCTGCTTATGATACAACTACAGATACTGCTGTCCTAGCCACATATTTTTAATCTAAAGTTTATTTTTATATCATATTGTTATATATTGTATATATTCACATACATATTAATAGGTTTTTAAAATCTTACCATAAAATAAACATCTATTTTAAAGACTGCTTATTTGGAGATATGATATAGAGAATAAATACAGTATTCAAGAAAAAAAAGCAGGATGGACAGGCACTGTTTTGACATACTCAAGGTTTGGTTTTTCTTTATGTCATAGTGATGGAGTGCTTGTAAGTGATATATTTCCCATCCCCTTGATAAAAGAGGGGCACTGATATCTTCTTGAAAAAACAGTTATCATGACACATGAGTAAATATCATTTATCATTCTTCATGGTCACTTCTCAGAAGGTTTGTTACCAATCTTATCTTCAGTGTTCTTGTTTCATCAAACCTGTAGCTTCTTCAGTTTCCTTATCATCTTCAAGATGTTCCACATTTTAACCCTATCATGTCTACTTACAAGAGTTCACAATATCAAATCAAAGTAAATCAGTAGAGGAAGCATTTTCAAAATTTGTCACGCCAGGAAAATGATATTCTCAGAAATTTCATTAGGAGATCAAATGATTGTGAGGATCCATGAAAATATTATAATTCAACTAGAATGATACAAGTCAATTTGAAAAAGTGTCTAATAGAATGTTTACTTTAAAATTGTGTTTTATATAAAAAAATTCTATATTTTGAACCAGAAAGCTAGTGCCTCTCTCCCTCTCTTCTCTCTCTCTCACACACAAACACATATATGCAAAGATTACACAAGTATTCTGGCTTCAAGTTTTAAATATTTATACTTAAACTAGAAATGTTATCATTTAAGCACTGTGTAAAATAGATGAAAATAATAATTTTCTTCTAGATTGCTTTTTGGCTCCATTAACACTATAGATCTAAAAGCATTTTACAATGTCAGAACTAATATATTTTTTAATTTTATGAATATAAATTACCAGTAAAGGTATTCTGGACATAATAAAAATGTTCTCTTACAACATAACAAAATGCTATTTCCAGTTTTATTCTAAAGAGAGTATACTTTGTTTGAGTACTACACATTATACTTTTAGTGACCCTTTTTATGTCTTCAACTAATGAAGGACTCCTAGATAAGTATGACAATGCCACATGAAACATATGTATCCTTGGCAAGCCACATAATCAATGTAATCATATGTCCAGAAACCCAGTTCTTCATCTTTATTTTAGGGCACTGATGAAAAGGCAGGTGTCAGAATGATTTTCTTCATAATCCTGACAGGACATTTTGCATATAAAATGCAAATGGACTTTTAAAATCCTCGCAGTGGTCAGCAAACTCATTAGTCAACAGAGCCAAGTATCAACAGTACAATGATTGAAATTTCTTTTGAGAGCCAAATTTTTTAAACTTAAACTTCTTCTAACACCACTTCTTCAAAACAGACTCGCCCAGGCCATGGTATTTTGTGGAAGAGCCACACTCAAGGGACCAAAGAGCCGCATGTGGCTCACGAGCCGCAGTTTGCCAACCACGGCTCTAGGGTAAAGGTAGCTCTCTTTCACAAATATTCATGCTTCCCTTCATATTATTAATCTTTTTTGTTGGAAAAATATCATATTCACTAATTTCCCATGTTTGCAAGCCCACTCAGGTGGCTTTTCCCCTTCAGAGTAAATCATATCTAAGTGAATAAGCCTTTAATCAATCTTTGTCTTCTCTGTCTCTCTGTCTCTCTGACAACACTGATAATTCAAAGGAAGAATTCACATAATGCCAAAGAGAATTTATATCTAAACAAGGCACAGTAGACCTGAAACTTCTCATGCATAACATTGTAAAAATTCTGCTATTACTCATTTACCTCATTTGACTATATTATCCCTCTATTTTATGGTAATATAGAAGGTGGAGGTCACTTTATTTATAGCATTCCTGTGATGTGATCAGTACTCTTATAGTTGGATCAGAGAAAATGCGCTTAAATTTTTATAATCCACTGACTTCATCCTTTACTAGGTTTTAAAATGAAGAAGTCCAGTCATACGTAAACCTATGTTTTATGCTAAAAGGGTGTGTGTGTGTGTGTGAGAGTTACAAATGTACAAATTAATATAAACATAACATACTTTATTTTTTATTCTTGAAACAATTTAGAACTTAAAATATTCCAGAATTCCTTTTACTATAATTTACTATAGTAAATAATCTCCTAATTTTCTCTTTAGTAATCTGTCATTAACATTCTAAACAGATAAATATTCCATTTTACCTACTTCTAAATCGCAGATGCCTATTGTATATTTCCAAGGGTAGGTCCCCAAATAAACACATTCTCTTCTACATAGACTTATTCCTGCCCCCATTCTTTTTTATGAGACCTATATCCATGGCAGTCTTGAACTCACCAAAAACCTGTCATACTTTGCAAGGTATGTTTTCAAATTTCTCCTCCACTCATTATGGTCTCTTTCCATGTCTAGTTCAATTAACTATAGTTATGACTATAATTAATTAACCTATAAGTTATGTAAATTACTAAGTGCCTGGCATTATACTAGAATCTAAGGATATAAAAATGAACATTGTATTATCTCAGTCTTATTTGCCTGTTTGCAGATCCTGAAATACCCTTTATAGCTTCTCTCTCCAAGTTCATATAAAATGAATATTTTCATGACAAACCCATACTCAGAAATCGGAGAAGTATTTTTATTTTCTATACAATATTATAAATTTTTATGTTGACATTGAAGTGTTACCTAATGTTTAGCACACTTATTTCAACATTTTCTTTATTCCCAAGAATTATATCTAAGAAAATACATGTATTTTAATACTTGTGTTTTCATTCACATTACATTACTGGCTTGAAATGTCCTTTCCCTTTCAACTTCTTCATGTGCAAACCCAAACCCCACCATCCTTTCCATACACCCTACAAGAGCCAACTTTCCTCAATCTCTATTTGGTTCCTACAGACAGAAGTGATCCTTTGAACTTTTAATATTTTAAGTATATCACCTCTAGATCACATATTTCCCCACCCCATAGTGGCTCCTTATGTTCACATGATAACCTCTTTATTAGAAAGCAAGCTCATCATAGGAAAAGTCTACATCTGATCCTTCTTCCTGTGTCCCATAGTGCCTGATATATAGATAATGCTTCTTAGTTTTGTCAATAGAATGGCTGAATTTTGAGTTTTGAATTTCTGTTCAAAAGATAAAACATTTCATGAGTTTCAAAATTTAAAAATGAAGCTGATGCAAGACCTATAAAAATAAAACACATACACTTCATAATGAGATAAAAGCATCTCTGGATACTCAGGTTGTGTTGTCCAGCAGTGAGAAAATCTCCAGAGCCTTCATTCATTATCCCAATCTTATAAACATGCTCCTCATCATTCAGTAAACATATCTATAAATATTTTTATTCTGTGAGTTTGGTTGGAGTTTAATGGGATCTAATGATGTCCAAAGCCATAAGGGAATAGAGAGAAAATCTCAAATGCAACCTAATGAGAAATATATGATAAGTGAAGAAAAGAGAAAAATTTAACACTGTGTGCTAATGTGATAAAAAGCATAATAAAAATCAGCAACAATAGAATATTTTATGAATCATGGCATATCACTTGTGAAAATAAAAAAGTTAATCAATTCAACAATGACTTAACTGTTTATGATGTGAACGGTGATCTACATCATGTTTTTGCAGTGATCAAGAAGATCTAGTCTTTATGAAATAACAAGGCAATTGAAGTGACAACATACACAAACAATACCTTTCATTACTATTAAGTTGGTTTGTAGGACTGCCATAACAAAATATCATATTTTGGGGGCTTACACAACATAATGCATTATCTCACAATTCTGGAGGCTAGAAGTCTGAGATCAATGTGAGGGCAGAATTAGTTCCTTCTTAGGTGTCTCTTCTTGACTTGAGGATGGGTGCCTTCTCTCTATCCTCATATGGTCTTCCCTCTCTACATGCCAGTGTTCTAATCACCTCTTTTTAAACAGATATCACTGATATCAGATTGAGGCCCAACCTCATGGTCTTATCAGTGACCTCTTTAAAGACTATCTCCAAATACAGTTCTATTCTGAGGTACTGGGGGTTAGTCTTTTACCTATGAATTTTAGTGAAGACAATGCATTCTGTAACAATATATACTACCTCATTATGTGTTCAGCTGAAGTAATAATCTCTATGGTAAAGATGGAGGGAAGGGACTCTTAGTCTCCAGGAATTTTAAAGGTGATAGGGAAGCAAATAAAGAAAAGAATATTCCAACTTTGGAGGTTAGATAGAATTAATAAGGTTTTTAGATTTTCATTTGCTTTTTGGTTTTGAGAACAATTAATAGTTAGTATTGAAAAGAAATGAGTTGATATTGATGGCACACAGAGTTACAGAAATCTGATTAGGTAGATGATAATGACTTGGGGGAGGAAGCAGGATCAAGAAAAACTGTGTTGTTTTTTAAAACTTTTTGTTTTGTTTTGTTTTATTTATCTTGTCTACCTCCTAGAATAGAAAGAATATCTTACAGAGCATTCAGAAATGCTTAGGTAACATTTTCATTCAAGGGCAGATTTGGTTAATTTGGTGACATATTTTACAAAAAGTGCTGTATTGGGTAAGTTTCAGATAGTGTCATCTCTAGCTTAGTTATGCGCATCTCTAAACATTCTTCACTAACAGCCATTTTTAAAGTCCCTTCAGCCTAGAGGCCACCTCATCTTTATGGAGAGATTGTGAAGCAAACCTACACACTATAATTTCAGGGAGAAAGGTACAAATGACACCAAGCCCTGCTTCTGTCAGCTCACTATCAATTCCGGCCAGCCCAGTCTAAGTTCTGTTGGTTCATCAGTTGGTTGATTGTTTGGCAGTTCTTTTTGGCTAAACTACTCAGTTGAGAAAGTTGTACTATTGCTCCCTCATGTTTTATTCAAATGAATGGGCTTGGATTCAATCCATCCTATATCCAGCCTCAAATAGAATTAATCACACCCTCCTTCAGAATTCCTGTTCTGGCTGGCATACACCTCTATTACTGTGCTGATCACACTGTACTATACTGTATAACAGTCATTTATTTGCATGCCTTTCTCCCCTCCTGGACCAGGGTCTACGTTAAGTATGGACTGTGTCTATCTTTGTTGTCCCAACCCCAAGCAGAAGGACTATTCTCTGTCAGCCCTCAAACCTTCTTTGTTGAATGAATGAATGAATGAATGAATGATCTGGCTTTTTTCACCATCATGAATATAAATTGTTAGTACTGTATAAGATACCAATATTAATTGTCCACATATTCTGTCCCAGCTGTTGAAAATTTCTTGATAGGCAGAACTTTAATCTTAATTAGTCTTATAAAGGATAGTTACAGAAGTTGCCAAATATAAATTGTCATTTTAGAAAAATGTAATAAACCTCTATGGGTTAAATAACTATCTATAAAGATCAGAAGGTGACTGAAAATTTTCATAATAGTCAGATACATATGACTAATGCTGCACTGATTGTTGTGGTTCATGACATACTCAAGGCTCTCTTAACAAAAATCAATCATTGTACCAAAAACAGGATGTTCATAATTGTTTCTATTTAAGAAATATTTTATTTAATCAACTTCATTGGGCTTACTAAAAAACTGTGTTATTAATATGCACGGGACTTTGTATTTTAAAATGTTTTCAGTGTAGTCAAATATTTCACAATTTATATATATTAAACTGTTGAGAAAAACATTATTAATACATTCTGAAAAAAATAATAAGCCAGCATGTTTCTGCATTATTCTTCTTATAAATGACAGTACTCAGAAATGCATTTTCAACCTAAACATTGTGTGTTATAAGTGATTTGGTTAAGTCATATTCCTTTTCCCGGTTAATTTCTGAAAATACTTTAGAAAGTGGAATACACTTTATACAATTTAAGGATCCCAGGCATATGTGAGAAAATATTACATTATATTTTATTTTTTAAAATTTCATATATTTAAAAATATATGCTGAGATAAAATGCTTAATGAGGCAGAATAAGTCCTATTTCAATAAATTCAGACCTACTCTCTCAATCATGGTGGATTTATTCCCTGGAGGGGCACACAGCCTTGAACAGAAACACCTGGAAATTAGAAGAGAGACCACGTGTGTGCTTCTCCTGGATCATGGACTCTCTCTCAGTTGTTATCTCCACAGCACGTTGGGTACTCTTGGTAGGTCATCAAATCCAGTCTAACAGGAGTTTCATGTGGATTTGTTACAAAACCCTAAGCAGTTAAAACTTCCTGGAACAACCAAAAGGGATTTCAGCTTATCTCTGACATTTCCTCTGTCACAAGTGGGCAACATTAAAGCTGGCAACTAAATAAGATTTAAATAATCTAGTATTTTTAAATGCTACCCTTATTTAATTAGACACTGAAGGTCACATGTAGGGGATTATTTGAATTTGTAGTAATAATTATGTGCAAGATTTTTTTTTAAAGTTTATTGATTGATTTTAGAAAGGGAAAGGGGGGAGGAGAAGAGAGAGAGAGAGATCCATTTTCCACTTATTTATGCAATCTTTGGTTGATTCTTGTATGAGCCCTGACAGAGGAATGAACCTTTAACCCTGGAGTATCAGGAGGATGCTCCAGCCAGCTGAGCTACTCAGCCAGAGCCAGTATGTGCAAATTTTATAATGGTGTCTATTGAGTTCTGGTGGCAAGTTAAATGCAAGTCAGTAGAATCTGAACCAGAAGAGACACTTTTTTCAAAGATCATTTTACTTGAGAGCTCTATAAAGGTCAGTTTCAAAATATAGGCCTTTTTGTGAATGTCTTAAAAATATATTTTATTGATTTCAGAGAGGAAGGTAGAGGGAGAGAGAGATAGAAACAGTAATGATGAGAGGGAATCATTAATCCATCGATTGCCTCCTGCAAGGCCCCTACTAGGGATCTAGCCTGAACCTGGTCACCTGCTTGGACTGGGAACTGACCAGTGACCACCTGGCTCACAGGTCACTGCTCAACCACTGAGTCACACTGGCCAGGCTGTTTCTGTGAAATTTTACATGTAGATATTATGGGCCAAAATAGATGCTACATATAAAAGTATACATTAGTATTTTATCTTAAAATTTCTCTTTATCTCTTCATAACATATTCATATGATTTTCTTCTAACAAGCTTCAAAAATACTGGGAATCATTGAAGAATTTGCTTTTATACCGAAACATGAAATGAGATCTCTAATTACATGGAGATAATACATCCCTAAATGTTCATAAATTTCATAGCATTTCTTCTTAAATACATTTTATTTTAATCAAATGAGATGGTATATGACAAAATGTATAAAGGATTCCTGTAGGTAATTTAGAAACACATTCCCAAAAATCCTTGAAAACTTTTGTTCTCAATTAATTTTTTTATTTGTTAAACTTTTCCTTCCACACTTGGATCATTGATTCAAATGAAGTTTACTTCTCTAAAACTTGGGCTGCACCATGGAGTTCATACAAAATATACTTCCCTGTTTTATTTCCTCTCTGTGGTGCATCTACCACTTACAAGTGTTTTTAGTGACAAACAGAAGATTAAATATAAGTGTTAGATCTCATCAACTCTAAACATGGAGGAAGAATGTCTGTGGCTCTTTTCCAGGCTGCAAATTAAAGCGCTGCTGGCAGTGTTCCTCCAAACAAGCTCTGATGCTTTTATCGACTCCCTTACCAGCTCAAACACAGCCCAGTATTCTGTCAATACCTGTCATTCCATGGGAGCACTAACTCACAGTGACTGTCAGTTTTCCTTATCTAATTACTAATGGGCTACAGTTCATGCAAAGTATCTCCTTAACAGAGTACACCCAGCACAGGAACTTGTTAAGAGACAATTTAACCAACTTAGTGGTTAAGATATTTTCTCATAGTCACATACATACATATTTCCTGATTAACTGCAATCATTGTTTTCTGTTTTGTTTATGTTTGCTCATTTATGTTTTTACAGAAAGCCACATGAACTTGGTTTATGGGATATTTAAGATAATATGTTTATGTACAAGATAAAAATAGACTGGGTATGGATAACAAGAGAAAAGAATGACAACCTATTCTTTTTAATGCTATTCTTTTTTATTTTTATCTTGATACTGCACAAATGTAAGAATGACTTTTTTTTCCAGGTTTCTACTTTTGACTAGATATTCCCCTTGCTCCTAATACCTTCACATAAAATATTTATAATTTTAAAAAATCTAGCACATTATGTTTTCCCAAACAAAATTGTATTAAACACACATATGTATGTATTTACACACATCCAAACATGTGAAAGAATAAAATATTTGCATGGCAATGTAGAAAAAATAACTAAACAGGAAATACATATATGAATTTTCTACTGAATTTAATTTGTTCTTTGCACATTAATTAAGTAAACTTGCTTTTGGGAATTCAATCTCCTGAGAAGTTAAGATTTATTAGCAAGTAACCTGGAGTTTTGAAGCCTAATGTGAAGGACAGAAAGGACACCGACAAACTGCTCTAAAGTCTGTTACTAGATATTAAAGCTCTCTGAAGTTGCATTATACAAAAGATAGTTGCTGTTTTTTGTTTTTTTTTAAAAGTCTTTCAACCTGACCTGATCAATGGTTAGAACATCTGCCTCATGGAAGGGTCTGGGATTCTTAGGTTCGATTCCCTGTCAAGGGCAAATATCTGGGTTGTAGGTTCAATCCCCAGCCCTGAGAGAGAGGCAACCAATTAATGTGTCTCTCTCACATTGTTATTTCTCTCTCTCTCTCTCTCTCTCTCTCTCTCTCTCTCTCTCTCTCTCTCTCTCTCTCTCTCTGCCATGCCTCCCTTCCACTCTCTAAAACAGGAAAAAAATATCCTGGGGTGAGAATTAACAAAATAATACATAAATAAAGACTGTCATGGTCCATGTTTCCAAGGAATATTGTATAGCTAGTAATAATAAAAAGAACTAATTTAAGAATAAAAAGAGTACATATAGTAAGTAGCCACACATTGTAACATGTCAGTATGTACATAAAGTACATTAAGTGCATAATAATGAATTGTTTCGGAACTACTGGTAGATACCCAAGTAATCTGTGTTTACATCAGCATTCAAGCAAGCCTAGCATCAGTGAGGTGTCTATTAGTAAACAAGGGTAGGAATAGAGAGAACAAAAGTAATTCTATATAAACTCAAATTTGACATTTTGAAAAAAGATTAAATTTGCTGTTATTCTAAGTAGCCTCAAAGAACTAAATAAAAGAGAATGGATAGCTGTGTATCAAAAGCATATCTAAGAAAACAGTTAAATACAATTATGAACCAAAAAAATCCTATGTAAACTGGGTTTTCATATATACACTAGAGGCCCGATGCACAAAATTCGTGCATGGGGGTGGTAGGTGTCCCTCAGCCCAGCCTACACAGTCTCCAATCTGGACACCTTGAGGGATGTCCAAATGCCCATTTAGGCCTGCCCAATCCTGGTAGGATGAGACTAAATGGGCAGTCGGACATCCCTCTCACAATCCAGAAATGCTGGCTCCCAACTGCTCACCTGCCTGCCTTCCTGATTGCCCCTAACCACTTCTGCCTGCAGCCTAATCACCCCTAACCATTCCCATGCCAGCCTGATTGATGCCTAACTTCTCCCCTGCCAGCCTGTTTTCCCCTAACTGCCCTTTCCAGCAGGCCTGGTCACCCCTATCTGTCTTTCCCTGCAGGCCCAGTCACCCCCAACTTCCCTCCTCTGCTGGTCTGGTCACCCCTAACTGCCCTCCCTTGTAGGCTTGATCACCCCCAACTGCCTTCCCTTGTAGGCCTGGTCCCTCCCAACTGCCCTCCCCTGCTGGCCATCTTGTGGTGGCCAACTTGTGTCCACATGGGGGCAGGATCTTTGACCACATGGGGGCAGCCATCTTGTGTGTTGGAGTGATGGTAAATTTGCATATTACTCTTTTATTAGATAGGATAGAGGCCTGGTGCATGGGTGGGGACCAGCTGGTTTGCCCTGAAGGGTGTCCCTGATCAGGGTGGTGGTTCCCTTGGGGCGTGGAGCAGCCTAGGCGAGGGGCCTGTGGTGGTTTGCAGGCTGGCCACGCTCCCTGGCGACCCAAACAGAGGCCCTGGTATCTGGGATTTATTTATGTCTATAATTGAAACTTTGTAGCCTTGAGCAGAGTCAAGCCTCCTGCTTGCTCTGTGGCTATAGCCATTTTTGGGGGGATTTATTTATCTTCTTTAATTGAAACTTTGAAGCCTTAAGCAGAGACCAAGGCAGGCCAGCACTGCAGAAGCTTTGCTTCCTCCATCACCAGGGGCAACTCAAGCCTCCTTCTCTCTCCAGCTCTGTGGCTGCTGCCATTTTATTGGGATTTATTTATCTTCTATAATTGAAACTTTGTAGCCTTGAATGGAGGCCTGGGCCAGCCAGGGTGTGTGGAAAGCTTGGCTTCCTCAATTACCAGGGAAACCCAAGTCTCCTGCTCTCTGTAGCCCCATCCATCTTGGTTGGGTTAGTTTGCATACTTGCTCCTGATTGGCTGGTGGGCATGGCTTGTGGGTATAGCAGAGGTACTGTCAATTTGCATATTATTATTTTATTAGGTAGGATGGCCACAAATAATTGTATATACATTGAAGAGATTATAAGGTTTTTTTCAAAGAATAAAATAATACTTATTTGAAATATTAGTGCCTTAGATATTTTAAAATTTCTCTCCACTGGCTCTCTTTAGCATAGACCCTCCATGATTTAATAAAGTGGGGTGCCTTTAAATGAAACTGAAGCACTGCAATCAGTTTGTGAGTATGCATTTTGTGTCACATTGGCTGTAGTTTTCAGATCAATGCTAATGAGCATGGCTTGAGGGAAAACTTATTAAAAAGCAACTTTTTCTCAAAAAGAAAAAAATCAAAACCAACCATGTAGGTATCAACATATGTTTCTACATGGCAGAGCTCTGAGGTTTTCTGCAATCGCATCCTAATCTGTATGCTGGGAACTCCAGCACTACAAGACAAAATGATCAATGGGGAGGAAAGATAAAAATGGATTATACATTACTGCAACAGGAGGCAGCACATATCTCAAGGCTAACCTTCCCCACTGCTGTCTCTGTGAATCCAACCTTATATACTGCCCTCACCTGAACAGCATTTTCTATCCTCTAACTTCTTTTGTGTTGTCTCTACTCCCTACCTAATGTTATATCTTATGTGATTTATAGGTTTATATTATGTCTACCTATTTTACATGGAAACTCTATGAAGATAAAATGTTGTCCCTAGTATCTACTTCTCTCCCTAAGCCTAGAGCACTAAGTACATTATAGATACTCAAAAATATATGGTGAGTAAATGAGTTATTTAAAGAAGTTTTTAATGTTATGTTTTGTGAATAAGGTGTCTAATATTTTTCTTGTTTTTGTTCTATACATGGAGCATAACAAATTTGCATTTTTGCTTCCTGGCTTTGGTTAACTTCTCATTCTTGAACTCAGAAGTTTTACACAATAAAATTAAACAACAGTTCAACAGAATTAGATATCATATAACATCTGGACCAAAATTCTGTCTGACCTATATAGAGCAGACCTGAATGATATATTTTTTAAGTAATGCAAGTTATCCCTAAAAAATATAAAACCACTGCCTGGCAGGTGTGTCTCAGTGGCATCTGAGCATCACCTAAGAACCAGGAGGTCATGGTTCAATCCCCGGTCAGGGCACATGCCCGGGTTATGGGCTCAGTCCCCAGTGTGGGGTGTGCAGGAGGCAGCTGATCGATGATTCTCACTTATCATTGATGTTTCTCTCTCTCACTCCCTCTTCCCTTACTGTCTGAAATCAATAAAAATATGTGTTTAAAAAATATATATTATTTTAGAGATTCTGTGTTTATGAATAGTCTAAAAATCATTATGTCTTCCATATAAACCTGAAAGTACCCAAATGAACAATTCATCCATATGTGTATTTTTTGGGTATTTTAACTGGCTCATCCATATTTAAGTAGGAAATCTATGTCTGCCATTGTTCTAGGTCTAGTGATCACCACCAGAAAGCATTCTCTACAGACCTGGATTGAAGTAAAAACCCCTTTTCTCTGTTAGCCCTGAAGTGTATGAAATTTGACCACATCCTGCATTTTGAAACTATCTTTTGTTATTCTTGTTTGATTCCCCAAATTCTAGGTCTCATTCAACATTTTGGAGTTCTCATTTCCTAGTTCCTCCTCCTGTTCCTGCTACTTGTTACCCTACTGTATGTACTACCAGCCTAATCCCTCAGCCTTCTTCTCTCTTATTTTTTCTGCATTTCATTCTTCAATGATTCCACCTACTCAAATGTTTTAAACATCCTTTAACTAGTTGAAAATTATATGTCTGACTCTGAGTTTTCTTCCTGCTTTAGAAGGACATTTCTAAAACTTTCTCTGGATTTTCCATTAAAAAATCAGACTTAATATGTACCAAGTCAGGTATAATCCAAATCAGAATTTCCTCCTTTTTTCCAGTTTTCATTAATGTTTTCTCTAATTTATCAGTCATGGATTTAAAATCTTGGTGTCATCTCTCTCCTCTTGCCTTTAATTCTAAGGTCCATGACTATTCCATCTTGCAAATCCTACAAACTCTACTTAACAACACTCACAAATTTATCTTTTTTTTCCATACCACAGTCATCCTCCTTGTTTAGGTCTCAGGGTTCCACCCACATTGCTGCAATAGCCCCAAATGATGATCAATTTAATCCATGTTTTCTACTTCAATCTATCTTATATTTGCTAACATGTAGATCCAATACTGTCACTTCATGTTAAAAACCTTTGATTAATACTCATTGCACATTAATTAAAGAAGGTCAGACCTCTTCAGTCTATGAATTTAAGAGCTTCTACGATATAGTTACAATCTACATTTCTGTTCCTATCTCATGTTACTTCCTTTTAGATGCTCCACAAGAAACAACTAATTCTGAAAATAGATTTGGAAGTCTTACAAAGCTAACACCTTTAGTTAATAAGATGTGCAATTACTGAGGCAGAAAAGTTAGAATAGGGAACAAAGATTTCAAGCTCTACCTTCCCCTTTCTCCCTGGGCTGGAGCATCTAAGACGTGACCTTCACTGACCACCTGCTTCCCCCACTAACTCTTCCCCAATTTCCTATAATTGAGAGGACAAAAGAATGCTATCTGGAGAGGAAGGACAAGAACCAGCTGGGAAGACAGTCACCCCACCAGTGTCAGAAGCTAAGTACAACTCTTCCCCTGTACCCTTGCCCACATTTAATAAAAACTTTCACTCAGACCCCCTTCGTGCATCTTCTTCTCTGAGGTCGCCTTCTTTCACTTGTCCAGTGCATGCTTTCACTTTAATAAATGTACTGTACTTTGCTCAATCTTTCTGTCACACTCTCAAATTCCCTTTTGGCTGTGACAAGAACCTGAATGGGGTTGAGGTCTCCCTTGGCCTTCCAAGGTGTCAGCAGGTATCAGTACTATGTGGAGAGGCAGTACTAGTAAGTACAGTAGTCAGGAACAGACTCTAGGGACCACTAACAATTATCAGTTAGTTGGCTCTAACTAACTAATGGCTTTAACAATTATTACTAGGTGTGTGACCTCAGGCGAATTATTTAATCTTTCATTGGCTCAATTTTCATACCTGTAGAATGCGAATAGTAACAGCACTTAGCTCACAGTGTTGCTATGAAAAATATATATTATAAATTCAAATCAAGAAAATTATGTGACTCATTTTAAGTTAGTTATTAAAAGTGAGTTCTATTTTTAAAATGACTTCATAATGACAGTGTATTAATGAAAAATGACTTCATAATGACAGGTTATCTATGTTATGATAGGCTTTAAAATACTAGTATTTAAGGATATATTGAAATGCCACTGTCCTTATGAAGCCTTCTTAATCCCAAAAACTTAATGAATTTCTTTTCTTTATGAAATTCTATAGGAATTTTATACTTATATCTACTGTTCTGTGTTTGGAATGGAGGAGAGTTGGGTATGTTTCTATTTTAAGAGACTCTATAAAAATGAAGCAAAAAGAATGGATATTTGTCAAG
Organism: Corynorhinus townsendii; assembly: GCA_026230045.1. Taxonomy (NCBI): domain Eukaryota; kingdom Metazoa; phylum Chordata; class Mammalia; order Chiroptera; family Vespertilionidae; genus Corynorhinus; species Corynorhinus townsendii. The sequence continues at coordinate 100,444,828 of JAPDVU010000002.1, forward strand.
TACAGAATGGGAATTAATGAAAACATAACTTGATATGATAGTCTTAGAATGAACATCAAAACAGAAATCAAAGAGTAAAGGATGAAGAAAAGTTTGGAGCAATCTTGAGTTAAACAAGAGGGAAACAGAAATAATTAATATATGATAACACCATATTTCTTTATGAAATTCAGGTTAACATTTTTTTCTCTGAGACTGAAAGATAAAGGTGGAATGGGAGGAGGGAAGATCCACAAAAGTAAATAAAAAAATATAAAAAGAAAAACCCCAGGAAATAATATTGAAGATCAAGTTGAAATGTGAAGGTCTTATGCTTTATAATTTAAATCTATTAGTGGGAGTTAACCTAACAGTTTCAGTAAGGTATAAAGAAATAGTTTTCCTTAAAACCTTTTAATTGTTTCCTATATTTGAAGCAATGTTAATCAACAATGCAAGTCTTATGAATTTAAGTTATGATTTAAAATTATGATTAGGATTTTCTTGATCAAACTAAGCCATTGGGATGGGACACCCATGACCCAGTTAATATCTTGCTGAAGGGTGTTGCTACTTTATAAACCACCTAGTCTAGGAAACCTAACTTGGGAACAGAATTCTACTCATGAAAAAAGTGAGCAACCTGAGAAATGAAGAGTTAGAAAACCAGTGCTGAGGATTATAGTTATTCCATTTAGTCCCATTTTTTTTCTTTTACTTGAACAGATAGACATGTGGAAAGTCCAAGATATATCACACATGTTAATTTTAGGATGCCTAAGGCATTGGTATCACAGTGGGAAGACACTGGGCCATAAGGTAGGTGTTTGAAATCAAGAGCAATTTCCCTTATGGTCAATTCTAAGAAAACAAAAATCATAGTTTCTAATCTCAAGAGAATTAGGGAAGATAATATTGCCCATTTGGGGCCTTTTAATCCCTTTAGATATAATAACTTCAGAAATAAACTATGTATTCATAACAAAATAAAAGTTTTCAATTATTAAATATAAATAATGCTTTAAAATAAGTGTATATAACATACACATGTCTTCCACATAAAACAACAGTGCTAAGCCTATGTTAGTTTCAATACATAGATATAGAAGTGTATGTGTGTGTTTCATTATTTCACTGCTTAAGAAGACTCTTTGAGATGGTCATAATTATCCCTATTTTACAAATAAGGAAATTTAAGATCATAAAAGGTTAAGTAACTTACCCAAGATCATATGATTATTACGTGGCCAAAGTTTCTCAGACTCCAAATCTGAGTCTTTATAACACATGTGTGTGTGTAAATGGGGTAAATGATTTGGCGGTAGAGGAGGGAGAACACTAAAAGACCAAGGTCACTACTGGCCAAATTGTTAATCTTGAGAAAAGAATAAGGCATAGAAACTTTTTATGAAACGTGAGTACTCTCCTGGGGTTGTAAAAAGGTTAGGATTAATATTGCTTTGCAAAATAAATATTAAATAGTCATTTTTTAAAATCAAACTTCTAAATGATGTATCATTATATTGGGAGGCTTAATATATAAAAACTTAATTTGTTATCTACTTTTAAAATCTACCTATACCTTTTTCTAAATAGCTTTTCTTCCTTTACAAAAACTTCTAAACTTCTACCATCTTTAAATGCATGGACCAGTATTTTCTAAATTATAGGTGGCTCTTCCTAAGGATTGATTCTGCCTTGTTGACTGGCTTTGTCTATCTACCTGACATCTCCACTCTATTCAGAGTTCATCAATACAAACATTCTTTTGATTAATGGCTAATTTATTATTTGCCTTGCAAATGTTTATCTGCTGGGAACTGGGATAAATACTTCAGGTCTGACAAGTAGGAGGGACACTATTCTAGGCTTGATGGAACGGTCGGTGGATGGCATCCCAGAGGACCTGGGCATGCCTTGGTTTTCTGAAACAATCTTCTGAAAAGCTAAGTATCTATTTTTAATGAATGCAATGGAAAATCAATTATGGTAGGAAATTGATGATAACTTTTGTATGGCATCTTACAAACCCAGTCAGAAATAACCTCCATATATAATCACTTGGCAGTATAATAATCTATGACTTTAAATTAAAAGGACACCACCAAAATCATAGACTTGCTTATATATTTATCAAGCTCAAAAACAGCCTCATTGAAAACATGTAAAACACAAAGACTTAAAATCTTAAGACAAAAGTTCAAACAGACAGACATGAAAATGTTAACATTTTCCTTTAAATACTAGGTGATTTTTATTTCATTATTTGAAATTTTTAATGTTTGTCAAATTCTGTAATAAATTATATTCCTTTAAAATCATCTATTCCTTTATAAATGTTATTTAAGAAAATATTTATTGCAAAAAAGTACATTTGATATAAGTCATGAATGTAACATAGATGGTGTAAAACTAGATATCATATATCAATTATTTTCATCTCTAGAGTGACCAAATCTGTGGACAGCAACCATCATGAGATAACTGAGTACAAGCCTAGAATGCATTCTCAGTCTATCCTTTTTGAGAACCAGACAAAAATCTTTTTATCTATGCATGCACAAATATATTTCACTTAGATGTTAAGAAAATCTGAAGGAAAGGAAGATATCTAATTTCTACAAAACAAATATATATTAAGTTTGACTATATAAAACTATGTTCACTATGGAGTTTTCCAATAAAATCCCAGCAGGATGTTGTATAGTGAATCTATGAAATGATTAAGCTGAATGTAATTAATTTTAAAATGATATTTATGAATTAACCTAAAGAAAAGTATCTTGCTGAGAAAGAAATACAGCTGACAAGTCTGAGACTCCAGGTGGTCTGAGTAATTTAGGCATTAGTTTCTCTATAAAGAAAGGTTGGCATTGGAAATTCCGCTCTTTTACACTACACTTATTTGAAATTATCAAACAATAGAATAGAAAGAAATGGAAACCATGATAAGCCTTTATATAAAATCTAGTAGATATGTACAAGTACTATAACCCTGCCCAGAACATATATCACAATTTAAATGATGCATTTCTGTCAAAATGATAGAATTTAGTGTCTCATTCTGAAAGGTATTTGATGCAGTTCATTAGTTGTGTACTTGGATTTTGGCCAGTAATATGAGCCCAGGAAGTAAAAGTCACAAAAGTTATTTTAACTCATGAGGAAACTTATTACAAGTGTAATCATTTCTATTTTTAAAAAATACTACTTTCAAGCCCATTTGAATTCTCCAAAGCCTATTTTAATTAGAACAAAATAAGTGAGATAAAATATTTTTGTTCTGATATTAAATCTCCGAAAAGAAAAAAAAAATGCCAACAATAAAGACAGCCCCTAAAATTACACCGAGATGAATTTTCTAAGCACAAAAGCCCAGGTTCCACATTAGATCACCAGTAAAGGCAATGCACTGTGGCCACTATTCAGACATCATATACCAGTAGGTAACCAGTCCTGACAACTGATGATTACATCTTTTTTACAGGAGTGCTTTCCTTTTTTTTTTTTTTTTTTTGCCGGTTATATCCTCTAGTGTACATGCCAATGCAGGCAATGTCCCATCACTGGTAATTGTCACTGGGCTGTATGTCAGTGATGAGGAGGGGAAAAGGGTGACAGTCTTGACATCCCACCAATCACGCCTCTGGAAAATTGATATTGTCCTTCCCAGTAAACAACAGCTCAAGAATCGACCAGTCTCCCTGGCACATCCCCGAACAATCAGCTTCCATTAAAGGCAGAAGCTACACATTTATCCCACCACAGTCCAATCAATAGGAAAGTGACTTTTTCTGTCCCTTTTAACCACCCTCCACTTATAATTCGCACTTAATACCTCCAGTTACAGACATCTTGTGGTCCTTGTTTGCTTCACTAGAATTCAAAATAATAAGATTTAAAACATTCATTTGAGAGGGAATAAAAAAATCCCCATTGTGTATTGGATATTTTATTTTTAATGTCATCAATAAGCAAATATTGAAGAGACATAAATTTCAGCTCATGTAGATTTGTGTCTTGCAATTTTTTTAAACTAATTTTATGAGTTTATCTGAGCCAAACTGATGACAATTGCTAGGAAGCAAAATCTCAATAGATTGAGAAAATACTCCAAAGAATGGCAGTTTTGCATTTTATTTTATAAATTACAATCAAAGGAGGAGATCTAAAGGGGTTACATGAAATCCATTGGTGATAGAGTAGGGAGATGGGAGAAAGCAAAGTGGGGAAACCTCTGGGATTGGATAAAAAGTAAAAGGATAAACAATTACTGCTTTTGCATAGGTGCGTATAGGATAGTTAACAGTCAACAATTAACACAATAACTATAACAATGAGGGTTTCTGGTGCGGTGATTGTGCCCTGAGGGATTTGGAAAAATAAAACAACTTTGACATTCCATGTTATTGTAGATGCAAAAAGAGAATACACAGGCTCAGTTAAGGTAAAGATTGACTTTTGTCAAGGAAGATTCTAGCCTAGGACATGGCTATGCACCTGACTCACTCAGTCTATCCTTGGGGATTAAAAGTTAGAAAGTTTTAATTTCCATCCTTTGTGGTTACTTTAGGTTTCTAAGTTTGTAAGGCCCACCATGCAGGTCTTCCCTGAGCTGCCAGGTTTAGTATGTGGCCCCTTTTTTATCCACATTTCCCTCTTTTGGTCATAAATCAATCCAAATGATGCATTGATGAACAACCTTTTGACTGGATAGTTTTTACAAACATTTTTCATAACTCCTCTCTCAAAGCTAAGGGATTCTTCAATAGTACTTACATATCCTATGTAATAAAAGAGTAATATGCAAATTAACCATCACTGCTACATCCACAAGCCACACCCACCAGCCAATCAGGAGCAAGTATGCAAATTAACCCAACCAAAATGGCTGCGGCCACGAAGAGAGCAGGAGGGAGGCTTGAGTTTCCCCCGTGATGGAGGAAGCCAAGCTTTCCACACACTCTGGCCAGCCCAGACCTCTGCTTAAGGCAACAAAGTTTCAATTATAGAAGATAAATAAATCCCAGATACCAGGGCCTCCACTTGGGTCTCTGGGGGGTGTGGCTAGCCTGCAAACCACCACAGGCCCCTCGCCCAGGCTGCCCCATGCCCCAAGGGAACCCCCACCCTGATCCGGGACACCCTTTAGGGCAAATCAGCTGGCCCCCACCCATGCACCAGGCCTCTAGTCTATCTAATAAAAGAGCAATATGCAGATTGACCATCACTCCAGCACACAAGATGGCTGCCCCCATGTGGTCAAAGATCCTGCCCCCAAGTGGACACAAGAAGGCCATCAAAAGATGGTCAGCATAGGAGGGCAGTTGGGAGGGACCAGGCCTGCAAGGGAGGGCAGTTGGGGTGATCAAGTCTGCAAGGGAAGGCAGTTAGGGGTGACCAGGCCAGCAGAGGAGGTAAGTTGGGGGCAAACAGGCTGGCAGGTGAGCAGTTAGACATCAATCAAGCTGGTAGGGGAGTGGTTAGGGGGTGATCAGGCTGGCAGGCAGAAGCAGTTAGGGGCAATCAGGAAGGCAGGCAGGAGAGCAGTTGGGAGCCAGCAGTCCTGGATTGTTTAACGGGCAGTCAGACATCCCTTTAGGGGTCCCAGATTGGAGAGGGTGCAGGCTGGGCTGAGGAACAGCCCCCCCACGCCCCTGCCCAGTGCAGGAATTTTATGCACAGGGCCTCTAGTTAATCATATTAAAACAAAATAACAGTTAACATACAGGTGATTCAGGCATGCCTTTCTACTAAAGTGATACATGTATTACAAAGAAAACATATTTTTAAAAAGATAAGAACAACTAATGGTTACTTACTTAATGGCAATGGTCACTGCCTATGTTCAAAGCCCATTTTCCTAACTCACAGATTCTTAAAGATTCTTATCATGTAAAATGTTCTAAAGTATTACCTATAATATAAGACCATTAAGTGCAATATTTTATCAGTGATTACAAATACATGTAATTTAGTCTATGTTCATATGTTTCCATGCTTACCTTCTTTTACAAAAGAAACAGATTGTTTTTTGTTGTTACCCAGTGACTGCATGTAAATTCCAAGATTGTTTTTTGTTGTTACCCAGTGACTGCATGTAAATTCCAAGTTTTTAGGTATACATAAAACATGATCTAGTTTATAATGACAACTGATTTATTAATATATGAGCAGCCACTCCAATAATACCTAGTAGGCAGAATATGAGGATGGATAAAGACACAGCAGGATTCAGCTACAGTGACAGAGAATGTACACTCTCTAAAAGGTGACAGGTGTCAGCTCTGGAGGGAAGGCAGTGGCTGCAGGACCATTCTGGAACACTCACTTGCTGATTTATGACGCTTCCCTGGTGTCAGTCTGGGAGCAGGTTGTACTGCTCTATTTCTGGGCCGGAGTTAGGTACAAAGGAAGGAACAGGTCAGGGGAAGCCCATCACTGCCAGATCCCATGCCACTCCCCAGAGCCTCCAGGAGGACCTCAGTGGGAAGGCTCCTGCTCAACTCCTCTCCTTTTGTGGGGACCTTGTCTATGTCCACTTTGATCTCTAACCTTTTGGAACACTGTTAACTCCTGAACCACATTCCTAGAGTGACCTTTGTCTTTAAAATAAATAAAAAAGACAAACATCAAGGCAGCTATTACTAAAGCAAGTTTCTAGTTCAAGCACTTAGTCATAGATACAGAGGAAAGTTTTCACTGAAATACTCCAACTAAGTAGGATTGACTTAGAGAGCAAAGTAATTATCAGATAAAATATTCACAAAATTCCAATTCTACATACTTTAATTCTATTTACCATATGAAATGTTTATTAACTTTGATGGAAACATTCTTTTGGGTAGTTTAAATCTAGTTCTGCACTTAGTAAAATTAATTTATATGAAGTTGGCAAGTCAAAGTCTTATTATCTCGTTTTAATTTATTTTAACTTAGAGCTTCTGTATGATAACTAATGATAAAGGTTTATTAAAGCCTGACAAATTTGAAGACAAAAAAATGAAACAGAGGGCTACTTTAGTCATAGGTATTTAAAACAACCCATTAGGAACATTTTTTAAAAAAAAATCCAAGTGTAGTTTTTAAACTAACAAAATTACCTGTAACATAGCCTAAAGAATCATTCATAAGCTCAGCAAACATATATTTTATATATTCACGTTTTTGAAAAGCTGGAATCTAAATGTTTTCCATTTGCATATGCATAGACACAAACAAATTTTTGTACAAATGGAGGAAGAAAATCTTTTTTCTGGGCTCAGTTTTCTCATTTGAGCACTGGAATGTAAGCACTGTCACTCCCCATTTTCCTGTTGGCACTTAAAGACAAAACAACCTTGGCACAAACACACAGTGACCGAAACTTGTCAGAAAACATCCCCATAGATGAGAGCAGGTGAAGACAAGCAAGTTGGTCCCGTCCAGCACTAATCTGGTCCTTTCCTGAGGTCTCAAGTATACCCATGGGGCAGAAAGCAAAGGGGACCTCTGCAAGGGGGAAAGTACACTGATTTGTTCACTCATACATTAAGTCATTGCCTGATTGGGCGAGTATGTTTTCTGCTTTATGTTCCCTACCATGGGTTATGCACTTGCAAGGTGCTTGGACAAAAAATAAAACTGATGGTATCTGCTATAAAGATGTAACAATCTAATTAGAGAACAAACAAGTAAAATTAAATATAATGTAACATGAATATATCTATGGGCATAAGTGGGAAGGATGTAGCCAGTCCAATAGCTCCATTGTCAGGGTTTCCAGAGTAAAATATATGAAAAACTAAGAAAATTTAAAATCACACTTAATATCTCCTATTCTTCCTGCTAGATTTTAAGTTTGTAACTATACAAATGTAATTAAGTAGATGAGTACTCCCCATGGACATCAGAAAACTCCATTTAAAAAAAAGATTACATAGAGATATTTCTTTTAACTGCACACAGCCATGATGTTCTCCTTTATAATAAGATTTATTAAGACCAAGACTAACAAGACAAACCAAAACTCATCCTTGTTACAAGGCCATTCTGCCACTAAATTTATTGTGTAGTGGGGGCAGGAGGTATGTTAAGTAAAATGCTGGAAGGTTGGTTGTTGGGGAGACCTGTTATGATGATGGGGTGCCAGCCATAGGAGGTTTGCTGCACCTTCAGCTTTGCTAAATAGACATAATCAATACCTTAGTGGGGATGTTTGTAATTAAACTTATGAGTACCAAATTGGCACCTTACACTTTTCCGGACAGTTTTAATCTCATTACCTTTTCTCGTTTGAATTAAAAAATTCACTTCTCTGATCAAGATGAAGACAAGTCCCACATTTACAAGCTCAGAATTTTGCCATAATAATGTTTTGCAGGGAACAATTAAGTTAATGCAGAAAAACATTATGCCATCCCTACTGGCAGACAATTAGAGAGAATGCCCCATATTCCCATAATTCCAATGCAAGTGTAGGGCCTTCTGTAAAAATATGACGCAATTGTGAAATTCCAAGTTCCGAGGGCTAACGTGTCATTTTTTAAGTGTCCACTATTGTAACAATGATAATGTACTTCACAAGAGAAAATGTGTATTTTTAATTTGATCTATTCTATTGTACTTTCCTAAGGCTTAATATTACACAGAAACTTAAATGACTTTTGAAGAGTACAGCAAACCATTTATATATTTATGAAACTAAGTGCAGAGCAAAATAATGCATATATAGATTTAACCACCACTCCAATAGTCCTTCCTCTGATTGAATTTAGGGCAAAAAAGAAAAGTTCCCAACTAGGCTGTGAAGAGTATGCCAAAGAGTATGCTTGGCAGTGAGGACCGCTAGCTCTTCAAAAAGTGCTTCAATAGCTTGGAATTTTAAATTAGACAAGTTGAATAGAATTTTTATAAATTCAATCCATATTCATTATAATTTTATTTTGTCAGAAGATCTGAATTGGTATCATGCATTGCTTTTAATTATTGTGTCCGTTTAACCTCCCTTTTTTATTTAAAAGTTTTTCAACATTTTTTTTCTTTCAAAGCACAGAAGATTTTCAGAAGTCCAGGCCAGCTGCTTTCTATAAAGATGCCATGTACATTTTACCTAGTTTCTACCAATGATTACAGTTATCTGAAGTATAGTACAATATTGCAACCAGAATTTTGGCATCCACATGCCATTTTACCTATATATGTTTCTGCATTGCAGGGGATCCTTTTATCAGAATTTTCTGTACAGTGTGGACTCAACAAAGTATCTGGTTGATTCAAATATGTTACATCCTTAGAAGAGAACTCCTGTGCATATGGATATATTCATCTAGCTATCTGTCCATCCTTCAAAAGAAACCATTTGGGGCTATGCCAGAAGTAAGTTTAAAAGATAGATGCTTTATTTTAAATAACAGTAAGTATGTAGTTAAACTATTATAAACCATGCAAATTCAGCACAAGTTTCTTGAGCTCTTATTATGTGTCCTGACCATGTCTAAGTATTAGATGTAAGTTGGTGAAAAAAACACAAAATTTTCGGTCAAGTTGAGAAAACAGACAATAAGCAAATGAACATGCAGATATGATTTCAAAATATAGTAAGTGCAATAACATGAAATGGCAGAGTACTATAAAAGAAAATAGCAGGCGAACCCTAAAAAATGCCAGCAAGTATATTTGATTGGTGTGATTACGGGAATTTAAAACAGAGTTGTGAAATAAGTGGCCTAGAACACAATGTAAACCACAGGATAATAAAAATCTCTGTAAGTTAACAAGTTTAATAATTAGCAGGGCCATTGGCAGAATCAGCCAGGTATTTATCTTACCGCAGTGATGAACACTCATTCACAGAAATGTGTGAATGATTCATATAATGTAAAGTGACATCTTTAAAATTTATCTAAGGGTTCTTTATTCCTATAGCATGTTTACCTGACAAGAATAATATCTAAATTATATATTTTTCAAAGCTAATGGAGATCATTGACATGGGGAAATGTAAATCTGTTGTATAGATTCAAAAGAAACAAAATTTATAACAACAACTTTACTAAAACCTACAAGGTGATATTCTTAAATCCTGACTCGAAGGATTGTGAGAGTCTCCCACCTCTAGTGCCAACACACACACACACACACACACACACACACACACACACACACACATATCTTCTGGCCTAATGCTTTAAATCCTTTGTAGGTTTAATAGAGGAAAGGGGTAATGCAGACTGTTTATAAAGTAAAAGTTATGTAGTTCATATAGGAAAAATACTGGTTTTAATGTTCTATACCATATGGCTTTTAGTCAGGGAGAAAGTGACACACAGGCAATTGTATACTGTTTCCATTAGCAATATTCCAAGAATTCATTAGACACTAAACTTGGCATCTATAAGATGGAAGTTCTTGGATCCTGCCTATGGAAACACTGTTTTTATCTGTTTGAAAGTTATTTTAATTAAGTGCAGAAGACAATGGTGGCTTTTCCCCTAACACAGTGGTCGGAAAATGCATTAGTCAACAGAGCCAAATATCAACAACAGTACAACGATTGAAATATCCTTTGAGAGCCCATTTTTTTAAACTTAAACTTCTAATGCCACTTCTTCGAAATAGACTTGACCAGGCTGTGGTATTTTGTGGAAGAGCCACACTCAAGGGGCCAAAGAGCTGCACGTGGCTCGCGAGCTGCAGTTTGCCAGCCACGGCTCTAACACAATTCTTTTATATTCATTCATTGCATGTAGGACATTTAAATGTGAAGGTCAGCCCTAACTGGTTTGGCTCAGTGGATAGAGCGTCAGCCTGCGGACTAAAGGTCCAAGGTTCGATTCCAGTCAAGGGCATGTACCCTGGTTGCAGGCACATCCCCAGTAGGGGGTATGCAGAAGGCAGCTGATCGATGTTTCTCTCTCATCGATGTTTCTAACTCTCTATACCTCTCCCTTCCTCTCTGTAAAAAATCAATAAAATATATTAAAAAAAATAAATGTGAAGGTCAATAATTGTTAAGCCATGTATTATTTTAATATACATTTTCTTATTGGAATTATATATGTTTAAGTTTCCAACTATTTTGAAGGGTGAAAATAAAGCATAGTGTAAATATATATCATGTCCTCATTACTGGTATGGACATAAAATTTATTTCAAGCTGTTTTTCTTTTTTCTTTTTTTTTTTTTTTAGCTATCATGTTTTACAGAGATTTCTTTTCTGCTATATGTCCTATTTTTTATAATGCTAAAGAGCTATGACTTAAGAAAGTTTATAAATGTCCCAAGCTAAAATTTGATGAGTCTAACTCTCAAATTTTTACATACTGAATTTGAGGAGTATTGAATTATATCTATATCTTTTTTAGAAAAAAAAGATTCCTTTTTAGACACATTATTGGTGCCATTGAATTTGCAATAGACAAGTTCTGTCCCTGCATTATTTTCAGACCATAACCTAGCATGTTATTTGGATGAAGTTACTAACTTGATAATTATATGGAAAACTCTTGCCCAGAAAGAAAACTAACTGCATGTTTCAGTAAAGAAACATTCTCTTGTACAGAGAATAGGACAAGAGAGAAGAGAAAGTAAGAAGAACAGCATAGGGAAACAAAGATTCCTGATCACCATAGAGCGACAAAGAGAAGAAAATATATTTTCAGAAAACACATGGAAGTAAATGAAAGCCAACTTATTAAATGTTCTAATTGAATTTTTAATTTCTAAATCTGATTTCTTAAGGGGAGTAAAAAATAGAATCTTTGGGATATATTTCCAAAAACAAAAACAAACTGCTATGAAATCATTATCTAAATTTTAAAAGTTCAGTTACATTACTTTTATCATGTCATGCAAAAGTAAGTGAAAATGATATACTATTCTAAAATGGAAAATAATGTATAATATTTTAGCCTTACTTTTAATATCAACTAAAGAGTTAAAACATTGCCTGAAGAGCATCACTGGAAACATATAAATATTAAAATAGTGTCACTACCCTGGTTGGGTGGCTCAGTAGTTTGGAGTGTCGTTCTGTACATCAAAAGGTTGCAGGTTTAATTCCCAGTCAGGGCACATACCTAGGTTGCATGTAAGTGAGGCAACCAATCAACCAATCAATGCTTCTCTCTCCCTTCCTGTCACTCTAAAATCAGTAAACGTATCCTTGGGTGAGGATAAGAAAATAATAATAAAATAAATGAAAATAAAAACAGTATCACCATCTTCAAATGAAGCCTATATTTGAGTAGTCCTGGTGCCATATGCAAATAAAGCAAAATACAAATGGTGCTGAGATTGCATTTTATGGAAGATGGAACTTTGTATTGCAAATGCAAAAATCTAATTCCAAATTCATAATCATTATTAGGGTCATAATGTGTTTTGCTCACACCTAAACAAACAACTGAGACCTACTGGGACAGAGGTGTCCTGTGAGGTCATGCCCCATTGTCCATTGTCTGTATCGTTCTGGGAATTGCAGGCCATGAAACTTACAGGGAGAGAGGGTTGTAATTAACAGCTTCTTCCAACTCACTGATACCCCTCCTTTTACATATCTATGTAGCCAGCTAACTATTCAGTCATATAGGATGTTTCAACAACACTTTACATATTTTAATTCCATAGGAAATTGAGGAAGTTATCACAGTAACAAATTATTCTTCAGAAGCCCAAACTCACATTATAAGTCATTCAAAATTGACATACAATTTCACAGTCAAGTTCTGCATTTTAGCTTAAAATTACAGTATCAGTATTTTTCAAGGTTAACATAAACTGTAACTCTTGTGTAATTACATGCCAAGAATGCAGTAATTATATGCTCAGCATCCAACTTGAAGTAGCAGTACTAAAACTATAGGTCATATATAATTTTCTGTGCCATGTGTTGGCAACTGTCCACATCTAAACTGCATAGTGTGGCCCAAATATATGCTGAACAGTTTTATTCTAATTACTGAACTGCATTACATATATCAGTTTATACAATGAGATAACTAAGCTAAAGAAATAACTTGATGTCTCTTTTATTTTCATTGTATCAACTTTTCAGCTTTTTGGGACATATTTAAGAAATGAATGTGTTTCATAAATAAATGAATGTCTAGCATCTAATCAATCAATCCAATAAAAATATCCCATGAGTATCCTATATAATAACAGCCTAATATGCTAAGTGTCCACTCATCCTGTCGTCCATTCAATCAATCAAAGCGTAATATGCTAACGATATGCTAAGGCTGCTCAACTGCTCGCTATGACGTGCACTGATCACCAGGGGGCAGCCAGTTGACCAGTCGACCAATCACTATGATATACATTGACCACCAGGGGGCAGACATTCCAACTGGTTAGTAAGCTTGCTGCTGAGGTCCGGCTGATTGGGACTGAGCAAGACAGGCTGGACATGCCCTGGGGATCTTCCATAGTCCCTCCCTGACTGACCAACTTCCCACATCCCTCCCCAGCACCTATCGTGAATCGTGCACCAGTGGGGTCCCTCGGCCTGGCCTGTGTCCTCTTGCAAAGTGGGGCCCCTCAGGAGATGTCAGAGAGCCTGTTTCCGCCCAATCACACAGTCCAGGCCGAAGGACCCCACTGGTGCACAAATTCGTGCACCAAGCCTCTAGTATAAATATAATAGAATAAATGTATTCACTCAATAGCTTAATAGTTTGTAAAAAAAGAAATGTGCCAAGACAAGCTTTATAGACAATAACCATGCCAATGTTTTCTCAAACAAGTGTTAAAAATTTTGAAAACTTTTAGTCCCCTTCATATATAAAATGCTACCATTAGTGAAAGGATTTTTCTAATCACTGAGAAAGCACATTTCTATTTAGGAAATATGTTTTCTATAAAAGACTTCGAAATACATGTATTTCACAATTACTATTAGAATAATCACCAGAGAAAGTATAATCCACATCTACATTCAAAGTGAAAGACACACATTCACAAATCTGTCATCTCTGGTAAATCTATATTTTCCTTTTTAATCTCTATGTTGTCTCTCTTTTCTTTTTTTCTTACCAATAACTCTTGATTAATAAAGATGGGGGGATAATTTTAGAAGAGATAAAAATTACTACAACATATCATTGGTGATAAAATATGTATATAACTAATCCCACTATTAAAGACATTTAAAATATGTATAAAACATAGGATTAAATATGAAAACTTGAAATATACTCTATTGGCTCTCTCTTTTTAGCTGGGTCCAAGTAGGAATTCTCCAAAGCACTAAAACATGGTTTATTTAACTTATACATTTTTATATTTTCAATATATTTATATTAGCTACTCTGAAATTTACATTTTTATTAAATTGTCCAAGTTTGCCCTGGTCGGTTTGGCTCAGTGGTTAGAGTGTCATCCCATGGGTCAAAGGGTCTCAGGTTCGATTTCCGGTCAAGGGCACATACCTTCATTGCAGGTTCAATCCCTGGCCCCTGATAGGAGCACATATGGGAAGCAACCAGGTGATGTCTCACTCTCACATTGATGTCTATCTCTTCCTCTTTTTCTCTCCCCTTCCCTCCCTTCCACTCTCGCTTCCCTTCTCTCCCTTCCACTCTCTTTCTAAAGATAAATGGAAAAATATCCTCTGGTGAGTGTGAAAAAAAAATGTCTAAGTTTGGTCATAGACTACAGAGAAACATTATTATTCATTTTTATAGTAGTTTTTATCCTTTAATTTGGACAGGTAAACACACATTGTTTTTATTTTCCAGACAACATTAAACAAATCACCAGCTCTACTTCACAAGTGTTGTTGGTCACTGAAATGGAAAGTAATGGGCAAGTTATATTAACCAGGAATTCTCCATAGTGAAAATCCACTGTGGAAGACCTGGGCAAAGATTGCTGCCAAGTAGCAGGAAAACCAGGGATGGTGTTAAAAACTCCCTAGTGCAATAGCTGGGAAATTCATTTCTAAAATGTAGTAATCATCTTGCAAAAGTACCAATAGATTGCACACATTACCTCCTGCAGATTGAAGTGGGAATAACTAAAAGGAAAAGTGTAATGATGGTGGTGTGGGGGATGGAGGATTGAATTTCCATGACACTTATCTTCTTTGTCATTCTGTTTGCATGAGAACAATGTCAGCCACAGACATTACAGGACCCTAATGAGAACAGGAGCCTTTCCCAATGGGCAAAAGCCAGGATGGGTGTTGATGAAGCCAATCTATCAATGCAGTTTTAAAAGGTGCAATAGTCCCTGCCTTGCTCAGAGCCCATGTGGGTGGGCCTTCCATCTAAGGAGCACGGGAATTAAGAATGATGACTTGAGAGAGTTCAAAGCACACTCTTCTCTCTGTCATCTGGCCCTTAATGATAACATAATACAGCTTTCTGTAAAGGGCTTCATGTCTTATTCAGGGTAAATGCTGAAAATGTGGCATTTTAGAACCCATGATGTGTTTTTCTATCGATGCTGTCAGTGTGACCAACCGCTAAAGGAAGAGTTGTTTGTCAGTTCCCATTCTCTTCAGCAATTCATCAAGCGATGGCAGTTCATGCATGCAGTATCAGAAGAGGAATAAATAACTTAACAGCTCCACACTGAACACGCACATTATTTTATTAACCACCGCCCCCCCCCCCCAGGGCAATGCAGCATGTCAGAAGACAAACTATTCTGGGGGAGTCTCTGAGCACATACTTCTACTTACAAACTAATATCTGCTACAAGTATTTATTATCTAAGACGTGAAAACCTCTCTTGCGTTGCAAAAACCAGAAATGCATTTTTATCCCTCAGCCCTATTCTTTACATCAAGAGTAAACAAGTGCCCTGCTGTGTGGATCAGTTGGTTGGAAAACCATCCCAAATACCAAAAAGGTTGTGGGTTGGATTCTCTGTCAGGGCACATGCATAGGTTGCAGCTTAGATCCCTGGTCATAGTGCATATGGAAGGCAACCAATCAATGTTTCCCTCTCTTATGGATGTCTCTCTTTCTGTCTCTGTCTCTGTGTGTGTCTCTCTCTCTAAAAAGAATAATTTAAGAACATATCCTCCTGTAAGTAAACTAGTAAAAAATTAGAGTAAACTAGTAATAATGTTCATTATTAATATATTCAATTTGTAAACCATTTTCCAACAAGGAATTCAACTTGCAATTACATACATTAAATTATCTCATACTAGAGGTCCAATGCACGAATTCGTGCACCAGTGGGGTCCCTTGGCCTGTCCTGTGGGATTGGGTTGAAACTGGCTCTCAGACATCCCCCAAGGAGTCCCAGATTGCGAGAGGGTGCAGGCCAGGCCCAGGGACCCCACTGGTCCATGATCCATGATCAGTGCTGGGGAGGGACGTGGGAGGTTGGCCAGCTGGAGAGGGATTGCAGGAGGACTCCAAGGCTATGTCCAGCCTGTCTTGCTCAGTCCAATCAGGGGGACCTCAGCAACAAGCTAATCTACTGGTCAGAGTGTCTGCCCCTTGGTGGTCAGTGCACGTCATAGCGATTGGTCGACCAGTCGACTGTCTGGCCCCTGGTGGTCAGTGCACATCATAGCAAGAGGCTGAGAGGCCTTAGCATATCATTAGCTTATTACACTTTGATTGGTTGAACGGAGGATGGGACACTTAGCATATTAGGCTGTTATTATATAGGACAGCAAGCTTTCTGTTTTTTTACACACTGAACTACTTTAGTGTCTGAGTGGTAGCTCTCTAAATCATAGCTATTTAAGGGCAAGTAATAGACTTCACACTTCAGGAGCTGGGACCATTGCCATGTAAGCTGGATAGACCAATACTCTCTGAGAAAGGTTCTACTGAGCACTGCTGGCTAGCAATGAGCTCTACTCATGTTGGAACTAGGCATTTACTGGGTCCTGGCATGTGTACAACTCACACACCACACATTATCAACTTACATCTCCTTCAAAGTGTTCATTGCTAACCTTTGTTTTACCCTTGGGTCAGCCTGTGGGAGAGCTACACTTTCAGTGACTGCACTTAGGGGCTAGGTAACTTGAATCACTTTAATTCCGTAGGAGAATTTTGAATTGTAACTCATATGTTTTTCTCTCACACTTTTTTTTACATCAAACAACTGTATTATGACAAGGGCAATCAGAGCCACATTTCAGGATTTCCTTTGTGTGCTGTCATCACCTGACTCCCACAACTCACATAAGAATTTTAATAGGTATATTCTCACTGAAATTTAATATTTAAGTAGCAATGTCTATTTCCCACAATCAAATACAGTTAATGTCTAATGTAAAAACAAACTGTATCCCAAAATTCATTCCATGGTTTCAGAACATAGAATGCATGTCTTCATAAGCAATAATTCCTCTCCACCTTATATATTGTGCAGTAAGGACATTCAAAACAATTCATGATCATCATGCCAAAGGCCAGGGATGCACAGCTTCTTCACCCATTACTAATTGCTAACAAGTTCCCACTCCATGCACGCGAACAGCCTTAAGCGTTACCTTTACCTTTCCAGCGAGAGTAGAGAAGATCTCTGAAGAGAACTGCTCTACTCCCATACAGAAAACAATATCATTCTCCTCCAAGTGTAATTGGCAATTCAACCTGGGAACTGGACAGTCATTAGGCTTCCATCATAAATAAAGTAAAACTTTTAGCACAGGACATTGAAGTTAAATATTGTTTATAATAAAAACATTCAATTAATTTTTTGACAACTGAACCTTTTAATTGTATGCTACTAGAGGCTTGGTGCATGAAATTCATGCATAGGGGGGGAGGGTCCCTCAGCCCAGCCTGCACCCTCTCCAATCTGGGACCCTTTGAGGGAGGTCCGACCGCCCGTTTAGGCCCAGTGGGATCAGGCCTAAATGGGCGGTTGGACATCCCTCTCACAATCCAGGACTGCTGGCTCCCAACCACTTGCCTGCCTCTGTGTCCACATGGGGGCAGCCATCTTGTGTCTTGGAGTGATGGTCAGTTTGCATATCACTCTTTTATTGGATAGGATTATAAATATAACTGGGGACACTAATTATTAAGTCTGTTGTCTCTTGCTTAGTGAGTTCAAATAAAACATTGAATTACTGCTTATTTTGCCTCAGTGGCCAAAAATTAGTGAGTTAAAGAAGAATAAGAAAAATATTAAGAGCTTGTTATACCTATCAATTAGAAGAGGAATAACAGCAGGGTTTTCAGTATTTAATGTGCATCAGAATAATCTGGGAGAGTTTATTAAAACATCTTTTGCTGAGCTCAATCCCAGAGTTTCTGATTCAGGAGGTCTGGAGTAGGGCCCAAGAATTTACATTTTTAACAATTTCCCAAGTGATACTGCTGGTGTGGGAATCACAACACTTTTGAAATCATTACTACTGAAGAAACAGAACAACTCTATTCAAATCCTAGAGGTTTTATTGACTAGTTTGCTTAATCTTCCAAATTCTAATGACTCAATAAAAATGGGTACCTAACACCAGCATTAATGTGTGAAGATTAAATGAGATGCTATCAAATAAAATGCCTGCAATATTATAGTAATTTAATAATGGTAAGAATGTATCGCACAAGAAATGATAAAGTTTTGGAAAAAATTGTTATAATATATCACATCATCCTGCAACAGATGGAAAATGTTCTTTCCACTGAATTTCTAATTGCTGGTATCTGTGACAATTGATTTAACTAATAATGGATTTCCAATGTCATAGGTACATCAATACACTAACAACTCAACCAGAGAAAGAATGCAAAACCAGCTAATATTTAGGCTTCAATTAAATTTTCAATTGATATCAATTTTCATAAATAAAATTGACATTGTTACAGGGCAGGAGAAGGGTTTCTTTCCCTCCGTTGTTCATAGAAATGGGGTTCTTAGAGTAACCCTGGAATAAACATTTCTGGAGGACCCCAGGGGAGGGTGAGATATAGTAGAAAGCATTATTTCCATGGAATTACACCCCTGGGTTTCCAAAGTTCTGTTTCCCTTAGTCCAGTCATAGAAGAAGTGTAGTTGTGGCTTCAGCAGAGCTAAATCAGAGCCAGTGTCCAGAGTTCCTTTCCATGTTGGAGCAGGGCCCAGTTCAGCCTCAGGCTAGCTTAGCTTGTATTTCCCTACTGCAGTCCATCAGTCCACTGTGTGTGCGGTCTGTATAGCCATGGGCCATATGGGCAAATGCAAGAGAGTAGGAGCAAAAGAGTCCCATGAACAGCAAGAGTCCTAAGAGCCCAAGAGAGCAAACTTCTTTCTTTAAGGGATTATGTATTCCCAAATGTTTGCACCTTTCTGGCCAACCCTCTCTGTCCCTAGATGTGACTGACAGACAAGAACCTTTCTTATGTCACCTCTCTTTACTGGGCATGCACCTACCTTTGTTGAAGTCCTTCTCCTTCCCTGAGTTGTGTGGAATTGCAACTTCCTAGTGAAGCTGCCTAAATGGCATGCCTAAAATGCCTGCCTTCCCTTCCCTCTTTTCCTATTATTAATAACTAGCTTTTTACAATGGTATTAGCAATTCAACTGTAAACATGTTCATGACAGCATTACTAGTATTTAGAGTAGCCAACTGTTCATTAACAGGTGAATGAATAAAAGAGAAGTAGTGCAAATGTACAATAAAATATTATTCAGCCATTAAAAGAGTGAAACCTTACTACCTGCAACAACATGGGTGGATCTAGAGGGTATTATGTTAAGTGAAATAACTCAGACAGAGGAAAGCATACTACATAATTTCACTTATGTGTGTAATTAAAAACAAAATAAACAAAGTAACAAAATAGAAATGAATTATAGACACAAAGAACAGTTGTTGCCAGATAGGAGTGAATTTGAGGAAATGGGTGACAAAAAAGAAGAAATTAAGAAGCACAAATTGATAGTTACAAAATAGTCATGGAGATGTAAAGTACATCACATGGGATAAAATTAATAATATTGTAATAAGTATATATGATGCATGGGTGCCACATTTATTGGAGCCAGCACTTCATATATATATATATATATATATATATATATATATATATATATATATATACTACGTTGTATGCCTGAAACTAGTACAATATTGTAATTGAGAAGTAAAAAATAATTTGCAAAATAAAATGAAAAATAAACAACAAAAATAATAAACACATGATCATTATAACAGATGCCAAAAAATTTTTTTTGACAAATTCCAACACCTCTTTAAGCTAAAAACATTCAATAAATAAGGAAATCACTAATCTGATAAAGGTCATGTAGGGAAAATTCCACAGCTAATATCATACTTAATGGTAAAAAAAAAACACTGAGTATCTTATCCCTATGATCAGGAACAAGACAAGAATGTCTGGTCTCCTACAATCTATTTAACCTTGTATTGGAGGTTCTACCCTGGGAAATTATAAAAGAACTAGAGGCCTGGTGCATGAAATTCATGCACAGGTAGGGTCCCTAGGCCTGGACTGCTGATCAGGTTCCCCGCCTCCCAGAATCCTCCTTCCCTTGCCACCCACGTGCTGCCATCACACAGTTCCCCCCCACCTTCTCCTTCCCTCACTCCCTCAGTGCCCTGCCACCACCACTGGTCACCTGCCATATGCCGCACTGTCCCCTGGAGATCAGCGCATGTCATAGCGAGCGATCAAACTCCCATTCTCCCCATTGAACTCTCGAGGGCACACTTTGCATATTAGCCTTTTATATATATAGGTATTAGGAAAAGGCATTGAAACTGAAAGAAAGAAGTGAAGTCATCCCTACTCCCTGATAACATTATCCTATAGATAGAAAATTCAAAAGAAGCTATTAGAAGTAACAAACAAGTTAAATAAGGACCCAAATTAAACTGAATAATCAGTAATGTTAAGAAGGTTACATTTACAATGGCATCAGAAATAATAAAATATATAGGTGTAAATTTAACAAAAAAAGTGAAAGACCTGTACAATGAAAATTAAAAACATCACTGGAATAAATTTTTAAAAAGTTCAATAAATGGGAAAATATTCCATAGTCATAGAATACTGGAAAAGAATATTTTAAAAAGACAATACTCTCGATTATGGGAATCCAAGATGGCAGCGTAGGTAAACACCTAAACTGCTGCCTCGCACAACAATTTCAAAACTACAACTAAAAGACAAAATGTCTATCACCCAGAACCACAGGAAAGCTGGCTGAGTGGAAGTTCTACAACTAGAAGGAAAGAGAAAAGAGCATTGAGATGTGCACGAGCGCTGAAAAGCTGAGGTAGGAGGCGCAGGATTTGGGCTGGCGGCAGGTGATGCTTTTTTCAACCCAAAGGGGAGACAAGCCCCCAATTACTCTGAAATACAGTTTCTGGGGAGACGCGGGGGACCCAAACTCCTACGGGGAGAAGCTGGATTGTCTGCCACCGGGTCGGAAAGTGAGGGGGGCCTGCTTGCAGAGCTGCGCACAAGAATAATTGTTTACTGCACTGGGGCATGGGATGCAGTCGGAGACACAGAGCCCGCTAACTAGCAGCCATTGCTGTTTGCCACGCCCTAGCCTAGTGATGCCCTGAGACCCCGCCCCACACAACCTACAAACCCACCCAAGCTCCAAGCGGCAGTTTTAGCATAAGAAAGGCCTTCCCTATTGCAGCTTAACCTAACAAACTTGCAGCCCGGATCAGACAGCTCCAAAACCTCCAAACCCCAAGCAAAGAGGAGAAAACTGTAGCTCTCGCTGTAGCTCCTGCTGGGTGGACTCAGACAATAGCTAACCTGCACCTCATTGGAGATCCAGAAGCCAGTATACCTAGTGGTCAGTGTGAGAAACCAGATTTCAACTCCTCACATCCATAAGTGACACATTCAAGAGGCAGACTCAGTGAGCACCAAAGCCCCACTGAAACAAGTCCTGCACCATAAGCATGTTTCCAGCACAGCAGTTCTTATAGACACAGCGAGTCCTCACAGCCATTGGCCTGGAGGTCAATTCCTCCCAGCGTACTAACAGCAATTAAGGCTTAACTACACCAAGACTTTGCACTCAGCCCACAAAGGGGTGTACCAAGAGCGTCCATATCAGGTGATGGCGGAGGCTGAGCTACTGCCCCCTATAGGTCACCCACCACACAAAGCCACTCCATCAACACAGGGAAGCAGCCAAAATGCGGAGACAAAGAAACATGTCACGAATGAAAGAAACGGAGGAAAGCAAACTACTGGACGACATAGAGTTCAGAACCACATTTATAAGGTTACTCAAGAATCCTAAAAACCACCGAGAAACTTGATGACACTTCTGAGGAGCTTAGTGAGACCTTCAAGGACCTTAATGAGAATGCCAAAAAAATGGAAAAGGACCAGTGAGAAATGAAGCATACACTGTCTAAAATAAAGAATATACAGAAACTCAACTGTAGATCAACGTATCCCAAGAATCAAACCAAAGATCTGAAATATGAGGAAACAAAAAACACCCAACCAGAAACACAAAAAGAAAAAAGAATCCAAAAATATGAAGATAGTGTAAGGAGCCTCTGGGACAACTTCAAGGGTACCAACATCCGAATTTTTGGGGTGCCAGAAGAAGAGAGAGAGCAAAATACTGAAAACCTATTAGAAGAAATAATGACAGAAAACTTTCCCTACCTGGTGAAAGAAATAGACTTACAAGTCCAGGAAGCGCACAGAACCCCATAGAAGAGGAATCCAAAGAGGACCACACCAAGACACATCATAATTAAAATGCCAAGGGCAAAAGACAAAGAGAAAATCTTGAAAGCAGCAAGAGAAAAACGGTTAGTTACCTACAAGGGAGTATCCATACGACTGTCAGCTGATTTCTCAGCAGAAACTATGAAGGCCAGAAGGGAGTGGCAAGAAATATTCAAAGTGATGAACAGCAAGAACCTACAACCAAGATTACTCTACCCAGCAAAGCTATCATTCAGAGTTGAAGGTCAGATAAAGAGCTTCACAGACAAGAAAAAGCTAAAGGAGTTCATCGCCACCAAACCAGGATTACATGAAATGCTGAAGGGTATTCTTTAAGAAGAGGAAGAAGAAAAGGTAAAGATAAAAATTATGAACCACAAAATGACAGCAAATACATACCTACCAACAAGTGAATCTAAAAATCAAGTAAATAAAAAATCTGAAGAACAGAATGGACTGGTGAATATAATAGAATTAGGGATATAGAAAGGGAGTGGACTGACAATTCTCAGGGGGAAGCAGGTGTGAGTGGTGCGGGAAGAGATTGGACAAAAATCTTACTCCTATGGATGAAGACAGTGGCAGGGGGTAAGGGCATGGGGTAGGGTGGGGTGGGGGAATCAGGTGGAGGGGAGCTATAGGGGGAAAACAAAAAGAGGAACACCAGTAATCTGAACAATAAAGATTTATTTTAAAAAAAACTTAAAAAAAAGACAATACTCTCCAAATTGACTTATACTAGTAGATATAACACAATTCATGTAAAATTCCAGCTGCTTTATTTACAGAAATTGGCAAGCTAATCTGAAAATTCACATGGAAATGCAATAGACCCAGAATAGTGAAAACAATCTTAAAAAGGAAAAACTAAGTAGGAGAATCAGACTTCCTAATTTGAGAATTTATATACAAGGGTATGCTAACCAAGTCAGTGGCCTGGGATAAGAACAGACATGTAGATCAATGAAATATAACAAAGCGTACAGAAATAAATACTTAGGATTAATATTGATTTGATGTTAGACATTGGTACAAAGATAATTCAATGGGAGACAGAAGTGTTTTCAACAAATCATGCCAGCACAACAGAATATCCACATGTATAAGAACGATGTTGGGCCCCTACCTCACAGTATATACAAAAATTAACTCAAAATTTATTGCAGCCTAAATATCAGAGCCATAATAGATAGATAGATGATTGATAGATAGATAAATGATAGATAGATAATAGATACATTTCTAATTTAAAACTTTCTCCTTTGAATAATTCCATCAAAAGACAATGCACAGCTAAAAAAGTTACAGATCATATATCTAATATGAAGTTTGTATAGAGCAGTGGTCGGTAAACTCATTAGTCAACAGAGCCAAATATCAACAGAGCCAAATATCAACAGGACAACGATTGAAATTTATTCTGAGAGCCAAATTTTTTAAACTTAAACTTCTTCTAATGCCACTTCTTCAAAATAGACTCGCCCAGGCCGTGGTATTTTGTGGAAGAGCCACACTCAAGGGGCCAAAGAGCCGCATGTGCCTCGCGAGCCGCAGTTTGCCGGCTACTGGTAGAGAATTTATGAAGAACTCTTTGAACTCAACAATAAGAAAATTCAACTACATACTTGGCAAAGGATTTGAATGAACATTTCTCCAAAGAGGATTAACAACTGATCAACAAGCACATAAAAATATGTTTACTATCATTAGTACTTAGTAAATGCAAATAAAAACCAAATGTGCACCCAGTATAATGGCTAGATTAAAAAAGAAAGACAACAATATGCATTGGCAAAGATGTGGAGAAATTGAAACCCCCATAAATTGTTTGTGGGTTTGTAAAAGTGTGCAGCCACTTTGTAATACAGTTTGGCTTTTTTTTTTCAAAAGTTAAACATAAAATTATTATATGACTCAGTAATTCAACTCCTAGATATTTACCTAACAGAACTGAAAATATATGTCCAAACAAAACCTGTACATGAACGTTAATAGAGAATAATTTACAACAGACAAGAGGTAAAACACTGAAATTTCCATTAACTGATGAATGGATAAACAAATGGGGTATATCCATGCAAGGGAATACTATTTGGCCATAAAAAGAAATAAAGTACTGGCACGTACTACAACCTGAATGAACCTTAAAAACATTTTGCTAAGTAAAAGATGCCAGACCAAAAAAAACACCCTTATATTGTATGATCCCATTTACATGAAATGTCCAGAATAGATAAATCCATACATATAGAAAGTAGATTAGTGGTTGCCAGCTGCTAGACCAGAAGGGAATGGGAAGCAATTGCTAATGGGTTTAAGTATTCATTCCAGGATGAGAAAAATATTATACAATTAGATAGTAATAATGGCTGCACAACTTTGAATATACCAAAAACCACTAAAAAAAAAACTTTTGAAAGGGTCATTGTTTTGTATGCGAATTATATCTTAATAATGCTGTTACAAAAAACTATTCCACAGTACAGAGAGTAATACCTATATCAATTTCCTATACATTTGGGAAACTAGAAATGTTACAATTCTAGACAATGACTTTCGATCTTTAATATGCATAAAATTACCTGGGCATCTTGTCAAAATGAAGATTCTGATCAAGTATGTCTAAGGTCGAGCATGATATGCTAGACCTCTAATATGCTCATAGGGGTCATGTGGATTCTGCTTGTTAAAGAGGCACACTTTTAATAGTCATGGGGTATATAAAGTACAGCATAAGGAACATAGCCAATAATACTGTAATAACTATGTATGGTATCAGATGAGTACCAGATTTATTGGGTGATCACTTCGTAAGATATAAATGACTAATAACTAGGTTGTACACCTGAAACCAATATATTATTGCCCATCAACTGTAATTGAAAAATAAAAATATTAAAGAGAAAAAAGGAATTTAGATAAATGAAAAAAAAAAAGAAAGAAAGAAAAAGAAGCACACTCTCAGTAGCAAATTCCTGGAGGCAGCACTGTGCTATGTACTTGCCATCAGCCACATGTAGCTATTGATCATTGAAATGTGGCTAGTTTGATTTAACATGTTGCAAGTGTAGGGTATGCACTAGATTTCAAAGACTTAGCATGAAAAAAAAAGGAATTAAACATCTCACTAACATTTATAATAATATAAATTTTTGAATATAGTTTTACACATAATACTAAATTAATGTAACCAATTTCTTTTTTACCTTTTTAAAAATATGGATCCTAGAAAACATTAAATTACCTATGTTGCTTACATTACATATCTGAGACCTTACTATTCTGGTGCATTTCCTCAGTATCACCAACAAACCTTGTTGCTGGACTGCAAAAGACAAGACATGATCAGCTTCAAAGGTCCTTAATTGCCATCCACTGAAAATATGCCATAATTGCAGCACAAATGCAGTATCCTGAATAAATACAGTGGTAACAGTAATATACTTAAAATATTGTTGTATAGTGATCCTAAGAAGTGTTATCAAAAGCAGAACAACAGAAGGAAATTGTTAAAAATGCACATTTTTAAATCATGTGACATAGCTGAGGGTTGTATTGATGTTATAGTATACTGGAGTATAGAGTGCATACTGGAGTACTAAAAAAATAGAACTTAAGTCGGAGAGGTTCCATGGTAACCGAGAGGTTCCATGATATATTCATGTTAAAGGAGAAATTTTACATATATGCCCTATGAAAAGGTACACTCTCTATTGCTTAATTCCTTCAAAGTCATCTAAACATGTCATTTGCGAATGCAACTTTCTATATATGACAGAGAAAAATAGCATTTTTCTGTGTGCTCAGCTGGGAATGGAAAATAAAGTAAATGAATCTTTTACTCTTATTTAGTGATACTAGTAAATAAGCATAAAATAGAAATATTTAGTCAAAAGACACCCTGACCAGCAATTCAAAGTTGTAGTTTAAAAATAGTGTATGTTAGTAGGTAGCTGTCCCCATAAAATGCTAAAAAAAATTCACAAAGGATTCATTCTGGCAAAGGGAATGCATGTAAGCTGAGGCTGTGACTGATCGCACTTTTGTGAAGGTCAAAATGGGCCAGGAAAAAAAGTGGAAAACGAGGCAAAGTTAATTAGAACTTTAATTCATCTCTCTCTCTCTCTTTTTTTTTTTCCTTTTCTCTGAGACTTAAGACCATTTTGAAGAGAACACAATGAACCAAGTGATACTATACCTAAACACGTAAATATAAAATGTTGTTACTGCTAAAGTCGGCGCCTCGTAACTTTCAGTGCCAAACTGAAAACAATGACTTGTGAGTTCGTGTGTACTTTAATTCAATGATTAACATATATAGGGCATATTCACTAATCAATTTTACTACAAAAAGAATGGCCCTAAAAATCGCTGGTGTATTATGCTATCCTGATATACTTGGAAAAGTTATTTGAATAAGCAGTCATTATGAAACTGACAGTAATATGTGAAAACTTCCCACTATGAGAACTGATAATGTGAGGAAGATGTATGCTGCCTTGAGTGTATACAATATGTGACTTAATTTACATGGAGGTGATAGGGTAAGCAGCTTCACCGGTGTGACTTTGAGTTGACATCTGAAAGACGAATAGTTACATAGGTGTAGATGAAATTGAAAAATATTACAAGGAATATATACAGCATGTGCAAAGGCTGTGAGTAGGAGAAAGCTTGATCAATTTCCAGAACTTAACATATAAGGCTAAACCATAGAGAGAAGGGGAGATGAAGTATTAATGAGAAAATAGGTAGAAATCAGCCAATGTATAAGTCCTTTAAAACAAGAAGAAGCCACTGAAGGTATTTCATCCCGAAAATGGCCAGATTTCATTTTGGTAACTTGAGATTGTAATAATGGGAAACAAAAATTAGAAATTATAGTAGTCTAAGTGAGATATGATGGCTATGTGATGGAAGTGAGAATGGAATTAGAAAAGATATTCTTTAAAGGTAAAAGCAATAAAACTTGGTTCTGGATTGGATGTGGGGGTTAACAGAGGGAAGAATTAAGGAGGCATAACTAAATGAATGTCATTCCCTGGGCTAGCAGTACCTCAAGAGGATCCTATTGGGTAGTGAGGACCCTCATTAGTAAAATTTTGGACATGTTGAGCATGAAGTGCCCCTGACACATTTAAGAACACTTGTGAAATACTGCACAGAACAGTCTGCCTCATAGACATAAACTTGGTGTTAATTGGCACCCAGGTTACCGTTAAAGCCATGTGAAAGGATGAAATAGCTTAGGGAGCATGTATGGGTTGTGAGGTAAAGAACTGATCCTTAAGAAATCCAAAATTTTAATAACCTAGTATACAAGAACAATCTTGAAATCTTCTTTTGCTGGGGAATTCCCACTTATTTCCGAAGGCCCAGATAAATTATTACTTTATACCTATGGTTTGTTCTTAACACATTCAGCTTCACTGAATATTTTATATGCATAATTCTACTTTGACTCATAAAGTATTGTAATAACATTTTTATGTTCTTATAAACTCTTATGAGGATAATATATTATCAAAGGAAATAACAACTAATTTCTAAATTGCAAATTATTTTTCTGTTTTGAGACTTAATACACATTTAGGTTGATTCTTTCATTTTGATAAAAGGATGGTAAGTTCTAGGTTCATACTTGAGCGTCTCTTTTAAAACACAGATTGTCATATCTTCTAATATCAAATGTATGATAATGCAATTTGATTTTAATTGGGTAAATAAAATATGTACTATTCCAAACTTAATCACACTTGCAGCTTTCACTATGTCTTGAAAGATCAGTTCCTAAAGTTAATTAAACTTGCCTTTCACATGGTCAAATCTTCCCAAACTTAGTTTCCAAATAATGTTCATTCCCTATAACACTCTGCAATTGAAACAAACCCATTTTTGGTTTGTTTGCATTGCTTCATAATAAACTATCCTTGGGAAGTGGGAAAGAAAAAAAAAGTGTCTCATTTCAGAATTTCATTTCTGTAGGTAAATCTGGGTTTATAATTTATAAGCTTTTTCCAGCCTGTCTTTGAAGTATGATTATGTACAGACAATTTTCTGTTGTTCGGTGCAGAAAAGGGAAATGAAAGGACAACCTGTCGTTCTTTGCCATACACGTTCTATTAAAAAATCTTCTGTTTTTTAGATACATAGAAAAGGAAGAAAAGAGCTACCACTTGAGATAAAATTTCCCTCTTACCTTTCAATGGGTTTGTTTTTTAAATATTAAAAAACATGATCTCAAACCTGAGTTACTCATCTGTCCTCCACATTTTACTATAGAGAATTTTTCTTTTGTTCTCAATGCAAATGGTCATTGGTTCATTTTCCTTCACACTGGAGAGTTGTGTCACATCTCTTGACTAATATGCATGCATTTGCCACTAAAAGACATTTTAACTGAGAGCTGTCATATCCGTCATCTCCACTTGGCCTGGTTAAAAATTTTATCTGCCTTCTTGAATTAATTTCACCTTGCCTGAGCCCAGCAGGGGAGTTTAAAGTGGTTTCATTAAATTCTTCATTTTAAAAGACTATTATGGTCCCCTATTTAGAGTTTACCTCCATGTATAATTCTTATTTCACATTGCTGAAAAAATATATAATTATATATCTACTGAACAGAAAAAAAATGAAATAAAACAATTATTCAGTTGTGACATTTTCCTGAGGAAGCACTTTGTTTTGCTTTTTTTGGATAATTTCTCTTTTATTTTACAATTAAGAATCAAATGTGCAGAATTTAAAGAGGAAAAAAGTGAGAACCAGAGCACTAATTGTCAGTGGGATCACAAATTAAAAAGAAAGCAATGTAAGAATAAGGCATAATCTCCAAAACATTTAATATAGATCACATCTGGGACAAGAGTGAATGGAACCGTCAATAAGCTATTCTCCTTAGAGTGGTCATTCTACAGTTTGCTTCTGGGGCACTCAACACAGATATTGGTAGACAAGGAAGCTGAAGCTGTGAGTTGGATGAGAGGGATGTTTGAAGCTGACTAATGCCAACATCTATAAACTGCTACCGACCCGTGGCAGTGTAACCCCTCTGTGACAAGTGCTGAACTCTTGACAAATATGTTCCTCCAGGTTGCAGGTTGAGTTTTCTGAGCATGGAGATAGCTACTAGGATGGCTTAAGTGAGAGCATGAGTGAACTAATTCCCCCAGTCACTATTGCTAGTCTATATTAGATACTATTAGACAGTATTTGCAAAATACCAATAGAAATTATTGTGTTTTCAAGGTTTTGATTAACGTACTTTGGTTAGTAGTGCTCTTAATGCCTGAAATCAAAAGGATGCAGTAGCGTCGCTGTTGTGTAACTATTAACTCCAGCGCTGAACTTTCTCAAATATTCCATCTTTAAAAAAATCTTAGAGGGAGAGGAGGCAACACATGCTTTCACTTTTATTTAATCAGGATTGAGGAAATTGTACCTTTTAATTATGCTAAATTGGTAGTTTAAAATTCCATATTAAGTTTATTCAATGATAAACTATATTATGAAATAGTCAACATTTGTTTCATATTTAGTGGGACTTGTTTGACATAATGATGTTTAATTTTTCTAAAATCTCATTTGATATGAATTATTTTTGTGTCTGCACTCTTGAGCAAAAGTTGTGAAAGCTGAAATATCCATAACCACTTCTCCTTAAGATTATCCTCACTTTTCATTGCATTAAAAATATGTTCAATGAGGACAGAGAATATGAGAAAAGAATACATGGAAGTTCTTTTCATGTATTATTTTAACTTTGTACAAGGAATAAAAACTAAGAAGTCGTTTTTCTTTTCGTGAAACGATGGATAAGCAGAGATAGAAACAAAATTTTCTTGCAGAGATTATCAGAAGACTCAGGGAAACACTGGGTTTCCCCAATCCAGTGTAAACAGCTAGCAATGAATCACAACATGTCCTCTGCTAAAAAAGGCAAAACTTTATTAAAATTCTTTTAATCAATACAAATGATAAAAATGGTTAAATCCAAAGTAGTAATCCAAATGGGGTGAGAAGTGAGAGAAAGCATTAAAGGAGGAAGCACAGACGTGCTTTAGACCTATATATATTCTTTAAAATTTACCAATTCAGCCATCTGGCAAGTTTACTGCTATTATTATAAATTCTTATTTAAATGATAATAAAATCACTTGCTGACAGGAAATTAGTCATGCAAAGACCCACAGATGCACTGCCTTCTGCCCAGGCCCTGGAACTCTGCAGGCCAAGTTCAAGGCTGCTCATTTGCTCAAACCACATGGGGTAGAAAATGCTGACAGCTTTAAGTCTTTCAAGGAATCCAACCAATTCAACATCTTTCATAACTTTTAGGCATGCAAGTGTATAGTGTATAGAGAGAAGGAGGGTGTATTTATAAATATTGAATACTCTCCCCAAGTTTTTCAACTTTTTTTTTTTTGTTACACTAAATGTTGAAAAAACATAGAGAAAAGGAACATTGGTCTCTATAATTTTTGCACTAATTCTTGGCATAATAAAATTAGAATGAAGTGTGATATCAATAATTGTATTATATTAAATTTCCATTTTAGTTCTATTATCTGGCATTATTTTGTCAATTATATATGATATGAAAGTATATCACAGAAGTATTTTAAAATATAAAACTGTGCTTTACACAAAATATATGTCTATAAAACGTTAGACATATAGTATTATGGTAACAACTTTGTTTTTGAAGGTAGTTTGTCCTTATAAAAACAGTTTATTTAGTAATGGAACTGAACATTTTATCTTATGGAGACAGTGACTAATCTTATACATACATCAATAGTAATAGTAATACTACCTAACACAAGTTATTTAACGTATTCTGGTTTGGAAAAAAAACACACAAACATAATATTATTACATTTCTACCATTTGGAGCTCTTTCAAGTGGGCACTGGAACTTCCTTTTTCCAAATGAAAATACTGAGCCTCAGGCAGACTAAATAACCCACCGAAGACCACAGAACTAAGAAACACCAAAGGCAGCCACTAGCTTTGGTTCTTTGATTCAAAAAACAAAGGACACCAGATGCCTTGAACAAGAGTGGAAATAAATCTAAATAAGCCTGGTTTAGCAAACAGTGAAAGAGAAAGCCAACAGCAAGTTTCTTGACAGGTAAATAAGATCCTAATATAAACAGGTACATATTAAATAAGCATAAATATGAGTTAAATATTTAACCTGTATGCACGCCTGATTTTTGTGTTATTTCTTGGATATATTATTAAACTAATATATCCTAATATATGCTTTTTTGCAATGATACCATTTGATGTTTTTAGAGGAAGGTAATGTTAAAAAAAGATCCCTGTAACCCAATTCATAATAGTATTTCTAATTCTCTAAGTAGTTGAAGATATCACTTATTGATACGATAATCAAAGTGAGAATTAATCTTATGTTAACTGGACCTCTCCCCCCATTTGACTCTGGAAGGAAAATAAAAATTATTCCCACAGAGAAAACTCATCTTTTGTCAACCAATACTGTCTGATCATGCCTCCCCAATTTCTTACAAGCTGGTTTGGGCTCTACTGCATGCAGTAATGAACTGCTTCTGACACAGCCATGCCCCCCCCCCCCCCGCCAACCTTTCCCTTTGCACCTGTTTAAAATTCAAACATGCACAGCTCATGTATAAGCAAACAGGTGCAGGGATCAGGGAGCTGCCAAACCCAGAGCAAGCAGGAGGTACATGTGTATCTAGCTGATTGTGGCACGCTGCTGACAGAAGAAGACAAGCCCAGACAATAGGGAGGGTCAGTAGGTGGCCCTTTGATTTCTCTTGCTTCCTGACATTGGCGCAGGCTGGGACTTTGCAGCCTGTAGAAGAGCGAATGTTCTCTACCCTGTAACATTTAAGTAGCAGGAATCACATTTTTAGATGACCTGAAGAGCAGTAGTCTGGGCTTTCTAATCACTATTGTTATCAGACAAGTGCATAAAAGTGTTACCTTAGAAACTCAAGATACCCAAAGTCTCAAACCGCTGTCATTTCTCAGAATGTTCATAAAAAAACAATAATGCCACACTGTACACATAAACAAATAGATAAGCATGCTACTAGATTTTTCAATATTTACAGTGAAAGACTATGAATTAGAAATTAAGAATGTTGTCAGGTCACTTGCTATACATGTAGAAGTCAGCTTTTCTATCAATACTCAAGCTAACACAATTTGATGTCATATTTATTTCAAGTCTTCTCATCAATTATCTAATTCAGCTGATGGATGAAAGAAGTAGGAAAATGGCATTCTTAAACCATGTAAAGTATTACCTTCTTATATTTAATTTTAAAAATCCATCATGGTTCTATACCTTGCCTGGTTTGGGAGCATGTGGGAATATTTTGAAGCATAAAATTTAAGCAATGGTTTATTAACATTTTAAAATAGTGTCTCACTATTTTAGCACAAAAGCAATTTAGAGTTTTTAATTTCCGTTACATAAATGTCTATATCCTAAAACACAGTACTTCAAGTGTAGAAAATTAGCTACAAGAATCATAGTAATATCCTTCAAAATTCAAACATTTATAATTGTTAGAGCCAAAAATGTTCAATTTCCAAACATTTCTCCCTAGAGTCAGTATTCATTCATGTTCTTTTATTTTACTAGATGTTGAGATCATGAATCTCTTTTACTTAGAACTTCTTTGTTTGAATTCCACAGCCCCTAGAGAAACGAAGACTCTATGTTATCCAAGTAGCCCATGTTCACCCAGATCGCTCTGCAGTTAAGTATAGTGAAGATTATGAACTCTATTAGAGAAACTTGCCTTATTCATTCAGTTTGAATCAAACTACCTTCATTACATATGATATTAATATTTATTCTTTTTATGAGATGATTTCTTTATCAATAGTCATCTATATATTGTATTGTGTGTTCACCACACCAAGTCAAGTCTCCTTCCATCACCATTTAACATTTAAAAGCAAAATGCAAAAGATAATGTACCAGAGTGATGGACTGCGTCCTATCATTGTCCATACATTGACATTGAGAGAGATTAAAATAAGACAAAACAAGTTCTCAGAGAAGTCTCTACTGCCATTTTTATCATCATGCCTCATTGAGCAAGGCATTAATAAATAATTGCTCCAACGGCTTAGACTATCTCTAGTATTTGCAGCCTGACCCTAATTGAGAACCAAATTACATCTAAGTTTATGATAAAAGCATGCATATTGGAATTAATGAAAATTCTACTTACTTCCACAAGTCAGCTTTTTATACTTCCTAAATATTAATAATACAACTTCATATTAGGACTCCAGTGCCACATATCTGGCCATATTTTTCATCTGTAGAGTCCACTCAAATATAAATTTAATTAAACATTTCCTTCTTACAAGGAAATAACATATTGGCAAATATGTTCTCCCACGCAGTGGGCTTTCTTGTTGTTTTGTTGATGGTTTCTTTTGATGTACAAAGCTTTTTATTTTGATGTAGTCCTATTTTTTTTATTTTCCCTTTAGTTTCCATTGCCCTAGGAGCTGTATCGGGGAAGAAATTACTTCAGCATATGCTGAGATTTTGCTGCTTGTGGATCCCTCTAATATTTATATGGTTTCCCATCTTATGTTTAAGTTTTTTTATCTGTTTTGAGTTTATTTTTGTGTATGGTGTAAGTTGGTGGTCTAGTTTCATTTTTTTGCATGTATCTGTTCAATTTTCCCAACACTATTTATTGAAGAGACTGTCTTGACTCCATTGTTTGTTCTTGAGTTCAATCTCCAACATTTACAGGGAACTCATACAACTTAACAAAAGGAAGATAAACAACCCAATCAAAAAATGGGCAATGGACCTAAATAGATGCTTTTTGGAAAAAGACATAAGGAAGGCCAAGAGACATATGAAAACATGCTCAAAGTCACTAATCATCCAAGAGATGCAAATCAAAATGACAATGAGTATCATCTCGAACCTGTCAGAATGGCTATCATCAACAAATCAACAAATGGCAAGTGCTGGTAAGGATGCAGAGAAAAAAGAACCCTCGTGCACTGCTGGTGGGAATGCAGACTGGTGCAGCCACTGTGGAGAACAGTATGGAGTTTCCTCAAAAAACTGAAAATGGAACTCCCATTTGACCCAGAGATCCCACTTCTAGAAATATATCCCAAGAAACAAGAAACACCAATCAGAAAGGATATATGTACCTCTATGTTCATAGCAGCAAAATTTACCATAGCTAAGATTTGGAAACAGCCTAAGTGACCATCAGCAGATGAGTGGATTAAAATCTGTGGTGCATTTACACAGTGGAATACTACGCTGTGATAAAAAAGAAGGAATTCTTTACCATTTGCAACAGCATGAGTGGAACTAGAGAGCATTGTGCTGAGCGAAGTAGGCCAGTCAGAGAAAGATAAATATCACATTATCTCACTCATTTGTGGGATATAATGAACAGCATAAAGTGATGAACAAAAACAGATCCAGAGACAGAGAAGCATCTATCAGACCATCAAAACTCAGAGGGAAACTAGGGGAGGGTGAGGGTAAAAGGGGGAGAGATCAACCAAAAGACTTGTATGCATGCATATAAGCCTAACCAATGAACACAGACACCAAGGGCGTGAGGTTGGCAATGGGGGGATAAGGACAAGGGGGTGTGGAGGGGCAATGGGGGATAAGGACATATACGTAATACCTTAATCAATAAAGAAAAAATTATTTAAAAATGTTATCAGTTATCCAAAGAAAAAAAAGAAAAAGAAATATTTCCTTCAAAATTTACAAAGTTTAAATAAATTATTTTAAAACTCTTTTGCTTTATAAACAAGATGTTGTATATATGTACATGCATATTTATATATAGTACAGAAAATTAAAATGTATTGTTTTAAGCAGAACATGCTGGAGAGAAAGCTGCCATAAGAGAAATCATATATTAAACATCTTTTAAGAAATATAAAATATTTAGAAAGATAAGATTTCCACATATAAAATACATATGAGAAAAAAGTTACCTGGGATAATTGATTATCAAGAGTTAAATTATGTGGAAAAAACTAAATTTAATGGGATTTCAAGGGAGGAAAGGATCAATATGATCTGGATTTGTGGGACAGTATGGCTAGATAAAGGAATTACAATTTAATTTTCATCTTTGATTATATTTATGAAGTCAAGGAAAAAGAGGGAAGATGAGCCAGTAAGCTAGGACAAGCAAAATAGGGAAACTGAGACAGATAGCTGAGCAAACTGCAGAGAAATTTACAGGAGATACAGAAGGCCCCTCCCTAGAGATAACATTTAGGCCTTAGTTGTATTTCAGCTCCAGATGCAGAAAAACTGAAAAACCAGGTGGGTGACACCAGGACCAGCTGCAATGGCTAACTAGCCCTTGCCCTGACACTGACCAATTAGTGGAGACCATGGCCCCGAAGGAGCACATCTAGAAAACTGATGAGTATTCTGCTGAAACTCTCCCCTGAGACTTCCCCTAAGATTCCAGCCTGTGAGAAAGAGATAAAGCCTCCATACAAAGGGCCCAGGATGTGCTCTCCCTCTGGGGAGCAACCCTATCCATTCCCTTATCCCTCTTCTTTTTCCCAGTCATACCTATCCTAAACCCTAAAGGACACCATGATTTGCAACCAGGGGAGCAATGGGCAGCAGCAGCTCGTCCAAGGCTAATAACCCCTGAACCTGATCCCAAGGCCCCCTTTACTCTGACTTCCCAGAGAGCCATGGCAGCCCACTTAGGCCTCACCTGTTGTTTCTTCTATGCTAAGACCTTTCTTACTTTGCATCCCCAGCTTTAATAAATGTTCCCTCATAGTCACTTGGACTTGTGTTGTGAAATTTTTTCCTGCATGAAGTCAAGAACCCAACACTACCGGCTGGCCCTAGGCAGACCCGCCAAGGGCCAGGTCCCCTTTCCGGTAACAAAGGTAAACTGGGTGAACAAGTAAGAAAAGCCACTGAGTCAGAAATAAACATTAACATGAGAGATTAAGCAGTTTGGTCTCCTTAGAGAAGGTATTGCCTGATAGCAATTATGAAATGTAAGGTTATATAAGTAAGGTGAGTTCACATCATGAAGGGCATTAAAAGTCAATCACTAAAGGCTGATCCCTCTTTTAACTGCACCTGACAGACAGCATGCTTTTAGACAGCAAAGTGTCACGGAGAAAGTAAATTTTTTAGAAATATTTAATAGTCAGTAAGTATAGAGAGTTAAATGGAGTTGCAAGATGTGTAGAAGGAATGTGAATAAGTGCTTTCAAGAATAGCCCAAATGTTTGTCATAGGAGGGCACCAGGACCGTGAATATTAAAAAAAAAAAAAAAAGATAGGAAATGTCGAATGTCCAAGATATTCTGGAAGAATACCAGTATTTAGGTATGGAGAATTTATACAAATATTCACTAATCGATGAAGAGGGGAAAGTATGCTTTACCTCCTACTTTCCTTAAGTTAAAATCAAGTAAGTCTTCAGTCCACAGCTGAAGAAGAGGCACTGCATTATGCTAATTTTATAATAGGTATAAAATATAAAGTGCTATCTGACACTTTGAATGAGTTACATGGTGTACGAAGTATATTTCAAAAAGGTTGTTGTTCAAAATATGGAATCTGGGAGGTGAATTGCAAAATTGTCATAAAGCAATACAGCTAGAAGTTTGCTGTTGTGTGTTTGCCTGCTTGTGTTAAGATACTCAGAGCCAAAATTCAAATCTAGTTTTGCCAAGTTTCAATTAGTATAACATTAGATTAGTTATTTCATTTCTCCTGGACTTACTCAGCTTGTTTTCCACTTACATAGTGATTGCTGGGGCCATGCCCTGTGTGAAGTGTTAGGAAACACACGTCTCACCTGTGTAAACAGTGCAACACCTGAGTTATGGTGAGGCCAGAGCACAATTCTTCACATACATAAGCTTAACATGGCATTCAAGCCATGTCAGGCCCTCCCCTTCCTCCTGTGGTAACCCAGAAGACTCCTTTTACTAGTAAAGGCAAGTGCAGAATTGATAGGCTCTGAGCTTCTTGAAGGCAGGCATGTGTGAGGAGCAAGTGAAGAGACAGAGCTCCTTCTTCCATTAATCCTGGTAGGGAGGCCCAAGAACTGACTTGCCTGCTATTTGGATGATGTATTTTACATTCCATGTGTATAAGCAGCAGGCTCCAATAGCAAAGAAGGTAGATATTACACTGAGTGGCTAGATTATTATGATCTCTGAATGCATAATAATCTGGCCACTCAGTGTATATCCTATATAATAAAAGGCTAATATGCAAATTGTCCCCTCGACCAGGAGTTCGACCAGCAGGCAGGCCGGCCAACTGCCCATGTCCCCTCCCCCTGGCCAGGCTGGCCACACCACACACACACACACATACTCACACTGAGTGGCCAGATTATTATTATTATGTGTTCAGCAATCATAATACTCTGGCCACTCAGTGTTACAATCACATAACAAAGCTACATGGTAACTTACAATTTTTCATTTTCAAAAAGTCAATTCTATTTTATTAACATGTTTATTATAAACTTAATATTTGGTTATCATATATTAGCACACCTCAGGAGAAGCATTACTTTTTTAAAAAATTTATCTTTATTGTTGAAAGTATTATAACTGTCCCTATTTTCCTTCATTGATTCCCTCTACCCACGCCACCCCTCCTAGGCATTCACCACACTAGTGTCTATGTCCAGGGGTTATACATGTATGCACACAAGTTCTTTGGTTAATCTCTACCCCCTATATCTCCTCACTTTGAGATTTGTCAGTCTGTTCCATGCTTCTATGTCTCTGGATGTATTTTGTTCATCAGTTTATTTTGCTAATTATATTCCATATATAAGTGAGGTCATGTGATACTTATCTTTCTCTGACTGACTTATTTCACTTAGCATAATACTCTCCAGGTCCATCAGTGTTGTTTCAAAGGGTAAGAGATTCTTACTCTGTAGGAAAAAGTCTCAGTCAATCTTTCTCTAAAGATTGCATATATATGCAATATGTATGATTGCATATATATGTTTGCATGTGAGGATATGTCTTATTATCTTTTCAATATATAATTAAATGTACTTGTCTATACAAGTACATTTCCACTATTCAAAGTGGAATATAGATGAAGAGTTTAAGACTTTATCAAATACAAGAATATTAATTGTGTATCCTGATTAGATTGAATCTCTTCTAGAATCCATCTTTAAGTTTAATTTTAAATTTAAATTTTGATTTAAATCTTTAAAATTGGATAGAGCTGCTCTCAGGATCTGAGTGTGTTTATACACATAGATATTTTCAATACACGTTACATTCCTATGTGAGAATGGGAAAGATGGAAGGAGAGAGAAAGACAGATTTTTTTCTGAGTTTTGGTAGCTCTCTCAAATACCAACTTCGATTTATAA
Organism: Corynorhinus townsendii; assembly: GCA_026230045.1. Classification (NCBI taxonomy): domain Eukaryota; kingdom Metazoa; phylum Chordata; class Mammalia; order Chiroptera; family Vespertilionidae; genus Corynorhinus; species Corynorhinus townsendii. The sequence goes on from JAPDVU010000002.1 coordinate 100,483,847, forward strand.
GAATTCACATGGGTGTTAACAGGAGCCTTGCATTTTTAATTGAGTATGTGGTCTTCAAATATTTTGATACTATATTACCTGAATGATTGGCTAGATTCTGCAATGAGTAAACAAGTAGTACAACACAAAAGTAGAGGGTAGATAGTAGTGTTAACACAATTTCTGCAATAGTGTTTTACCCAAGGATATAGCAAAAATGAAAAATCATTCAGTAAGCCTGTTTGGTCCGCCTCTAATTTATCAGGGCTTACATCTCTTGCCTGCCAGCAGAGCCGAATTCATATGTTATTGTCCCAAACCTGTCAGTTCCTGGACTGCTTTTTAATCTTCCTCCCTGAATTACAATCAGAAAGGTCACCACTATTCAATTAGAACCTTATCAAAGATGCACACGCAGTCTGATTTCACACTTATCGAGAATGGGTCATAAATCCAGAAATTGCACATCACAAAGTGCCATTACCATAATGAATAACTGAGGAGGGGATAAAAAAGGTGACAAAACACCTATGTATTTGCCAGTCTTTGACTCCCTCCTGGGGGCATCATGGAAGGTGAACAACTGGAATTGAGACTACCAGGCAATGGAAAAGAAAGAAAGAAAATAAATTCAAGAATCTTCAAGAGTATCACCAAAAACATATCATTGTGTCTGAAGACATATATGTCTAAGGAGAATGACTGATGATAAAACAAGCTTATATATTGCATCCTAGTGTATAAAGAAAAGAGCAAGTGCTATTTGTCTAAAACATGGAATCATATACCCACAGCTTATTATATTTCTACAGAAACTTTAATTCTTAAGAATCTGGGATATTACTTGCTGCAATGTTAGGTTAGCTTTGTTCATTTCAGAAAGTACTTAAATCACTTCTTTTAAAATCCTAAGTTACCACTTCGGGCCATAGCTTCCTTGGAATGTGAGTTTCATTCTGAGATTGAAAGTGCCATTAACAATCTCTCACAGCATACCTGTAGCTAACTCACTATGTAACACTAGTGGAATGCAGTAAATAAAATTTTGACTTAAATAAGTGAGAAGCGAGGAGGTAATGATTCATTTTCAGCTTTACTGAAATATAACTGACACAGCCCAGTAAAAGTCTAAGGTACGTAGCATAATGACTTGATAATAATGATTCACTGTACAGTAGGATTTATCTCCTACTAAGAAGAAAAAGAGGAGTTTATACAGGTTTTCTTCCAACAGAAAGCCCTTCAAGTATTTAAATAAAAGGATCCACATAATTTCAGGAAAATGTTAGGTTGTATAAAGGAATGCACACCATGAGTAGGTACTAAATTGGGACCTTGGGTGAAATTTTAACTTCACACTATATTCTCTTAAGTCAAAGTGCTGGGACTATTAAAAGTGCTCAATGTTAACATGTTGGCAAGAACCCTAATACCCAAAGACCACTCAAGCACAAGCTCTCAATGCTGATGTGTTGTAATTTGCTTTGTTTACGAATTCAGGGACCATTACCAAAAGACTCAGTAATGCATATTTCTATGCATATTGATTCCAAGAAGCCTGAGAGATATTGTATAATTAAATGTAAATGAATCTCTGACAATCTGAGCAGTGGAAATTTAATGTCAAATTTCATAATATAAAGATATATATCTCCCTCCTTACCCCTTCAGTGTTTACAAATTGAGTCATGTCTTTATCTGTATAATGGTCTTAGAATTTTTGCTTCACCTAGAATCTGGTTATAAAAAGAGCATTATTTGACCCTTCCATGCCCTGCTTTAAATCATTTCATCGTCATCTAAAAAATAAAGCTAGCTTTCAAAAGAAATGCCACAACAACAACAAAAAAGGCCTCTATATCTAAAGCACTGCAGGTCATGCTGTTAAGAGAAGCTTTTGCATTCTGGCAGGGTGCTCATCGTTCATGCTTAACAGGCGGAATGTAATAGTCCATTTGTGGAGCTTACATTTTTAAAAATTGCCCTCTATTGGTAACGGCGGGCCATACAGCCCCCCTTCCTCAGCCCCTCCCATCTTGGGTTTCAGTAGGGTTTTGATTTTCAGCTGGTCACAAGGAAGTCAAGATACACTCCCGTGGATTTTTTGCAGTTGACAAGCATGTCATCGCTAACTTAAGTGCTGACATGTGGGGTTGTTAGTGTTTGCCTTGATGAGAAAGTGATTGACCTTTGCTCATAATTATCAAAACAAGGGGTGGGGTTGAGTGACGAGGAGGTAGTTGCTACTTCAGCTGCTGTCAAACTTCAGAGACAAGTACCAGAGAGGTCTTTTTAGACTGAGTGCAGAAGACACAGCCCACACAAAACACAAAGCTTTATTGGAAAGTACCCAGTGGCACTAACACTGATGTACTGGGAAGCAGTGCTCCACAAGGATGTCGATCTTCATAGCCAGGAATGTTAGTTATTGAGCTGGTTCCATATCTGTGTTATAAAACACATTTCCAAATCACTCAAGTAATGCAGAATTCAAAAATAAACTTTAGGCAGTAAATCATATTTTCATTGTTAAGCTCCTAAAATGTTGGTACATGTTCTTGCAAGACTGCTTAGTATTAATGTACTGTAGGTAAGTTTTGATTTTTAATACAGTCCCAAGTACAATCCATTAGTGGATTTAAAATTCAATAATTTTAAAATGTGAATAAAATTGTTAATGAAATATAATACAGGGAAGATTTTTTTATTTTATTAAATATTCAGAAGATTTTCTGGTCTAAACCAGGTTATCAACATCAGAAAATTATTCATATGAAAATTTGATTTATATATACTATTTATATATACTATATTTATAAATCTATGTAATGTGTGTGTGTTGTATTGGGCCAATGGGAAACAAATTGTCCCCAATCCATACTCCTGAGAATGATCAGATTAACTACCAATACTATTTTAAATGTAGACTTTTAACATTTTCCTCTATTGCTCTTTTTGCCTGTTCTCTACTTCACAATCATATTTTCTTATAGATTGAGAAATTAGAACTGCTCAGATGATCCAGGCATTTTTCCTTTAATAAAATAAAGTCTCATGTGACAAATACTTCTAAGCACAGTTCAGTTGCTACCTCATGGCCTAGCTAGATATCCCTATGCTTTTCTCCTCACTGAGTGTGGAAGCCTGTGACTGGCCTGAGCCTCCATCAGCTCCAAACCCCTCCAGTTATTTCACATTCTGCTTGCTTCTGGCCAGTTTCTGTCATAAAGCAGAACACAGAGCAAACCATCCCATGTTTTTTCATCTATCTTGTAAGTTCTACTGTTGACTCAGAACTAAAACAGAACTTTAAGGGGTAATCATGAAAAAGAGTTTAAAAACTAACTCCACATAATTCATTTAAAATGTATTTTTATCTGTTGCTTTATACAATGATTGGTCTGTCTTCTGCTAATCATAGTTCATGTTGATCTCTAATATGAACATACGTTCTTGAATATTCTAAATTAGATACACAAGAGATTTAAGGCAGTTGCTTTTTTTATTCAGAAGGAAATTCTCCATTCATGATTCCCTCATCATCTTGAAAATATCATGGTATCTAAATTATTATTGAGAAGAAATTCTATAAACCATATTTGAGTAGTTAGGTGAATTCTGAGTATGCAGTAGACACTAGGATACAATACACTGTACTATATCATTGATAGTATGAGTAATTAATGGTATTTTCAAAAAAGCAGAATCACAATGAAAAGAGGTTATGATAGTTTAATAGATTCTGTGTATTTCAGTGTCAGAAATGACAGTAATGGGCCAATGAAAGCTAGTAGAGAAACTAGAACTGCCTATAGTATTGGTCTGAAGAACTGGACAATATCTTTCAATAATCTATCATTGCTATAAACTTTAAGAAACTATACATTACAAGGGGAAATTTTGGGGTGATAATAGGGAAAGCTTGTGATGGTATGTCAGATTCAAATGGGCATCTAAGTTATCTTTGTATTCCAAGTTCTCTGGTGCCTGGAATATTGTAATGCTAAACAACTTTTGTTAAATTCAATTGCTTTTGCTTGGAAGTGCTGCACAGGGACCTTCTCTATCAAGATCACTGTAGGTATATGGATTGCTCAGCTCTAAGAAATAAAGAAATCTGAATACATTGGCTGCATATCATTTATTAAATTTCCAACTGAGGCAGATATTCCTGAGCAAAGTCCATCTCCTCAATATTTCCTCACTAGATGGTCGACTCTATGGACAGACAGCCATTTGGAAAGTTTCTATCAAGCATAGACTTGTTTGTGATCACTGGACTGTACAGTTAGAATTCCCTGGATAACAGGAGGAAAATGCCCCTCAAAATTGGTGGGAATAGAGCCAGAGTTTTAACAATTTTAAGTATTATTTAATTTGTTATTTCTCATTAACAAAAAGCTTACAAGCAACATTAAATTAGTTACAATATTACATACACCTGTTAGGGTTGCTGAAGGAGGACACACAAGGCCAAAAGTGGTAAAGAATTCTGAATTTATTAGGTCATCTGGAAAACCAGATGGGCTGAGCCCCAAAATGGCACTGGCCCCCAGGGCTGGGAGTCAGAGATTTTAAAGGACTCTAGGCGGGCTTTATCTGGGCAGAGAATTCTCTGTGCAGGTCAAGATCCTGAGGCAGGTGCAGAAGGGAGAGGTAACGGTCTTAGAAAGTGGAATGTGGTCTAAGTGAAAGGGAATGTCCATTGTGAAGTAGATTAAAGGTCAGTTACCAGCGGAGGGATATCAATTCAATTATTTGATCAAACCTAATAATACCCTACTATTAAATCCCATTGTCATGGCTGTCTTTTCTTGGGAAATGCTAAGAAGTAATATAATTGTCAAGTTACTTTAAAGAGCAGTAGACTCTGTAGCAATGGTGTCCAAGTAAAGGGAAACTCATCAGTGCATTTTTCAATATATTTTTTACTGATTTTTTACAGAGAGGAAGGGAGAGGAATAGAGAATTAGAAACATCAATTAGAGGAACACCGATCAGCTGCCTCTCACACGACCCCTACTGGGGATTGAGCCCACAAGGAATGTACATGCCCTTAACCAGAATGGAACCAGGGACCCTTCATTCCATGGGCTGAAGCTCTATCCACTGACCCAAACCAGTCAGGGCACTAGTGAAATTTTAAAATTAGAAAAAAAACATATTTTCCTGCCCTTTCTTGGTTATATAAAATTATAAAAGATATCAAGATATGAATTAAACAAACTAATTTTCCTTAATAGAATTAGACTATATTATTCTGAAAAGAAATAACAATTAAGTAGCAACAATTTAGTGTAGCCTAATGAAAAATAGTACTTTAGTGTTTAATGATGAAGCTAATTTTTAAAAGACCCTAGTGCTAACTCGTCAAGATAAAATTTTAATCGAAATAAATAAATCTATTAGTTTTATGAAAAGAACTCTGATGTCTCTTTTCAATGTCTCTTGCAGTTAAATGCCTCTGTAAGTAAGACTAATTTTTCACGTATTTCTGTTATTTCTCACTCTGCAATACCATGTAGGACACAGAAATGGGGGTAGCTGTTGGAAGTCCATGATGTACACAAAAGTTCCAAACCCAACATATTTGAAAAAGAGGAAAAGTAATAAAAAGCACATCATTATTGTTGCTAATATCTATGTTTTGTGTTATATAAACTACATTTCAGGTACCAAGTTAGGAACTTCATGGATTTTTAACTAGAGAAACAAACACTCTACATGCTGTGTACCATAGAAAGTTTATGTTGAAAACTCCCAGCAGTTATAATAAGCCTGCTCCGAGAGAATATTGTCCTTTCCTTTTCTCCACTGATGTTAAAATGAAGCACCAAGAGTTATCACAGGAAGTAAAGAAACAGAAATTCAAAACACAACCAGCAGTACAAGATTCTCCCTGTGAGTAATACGCAAGGGCAAAGGTGGTGGAGAAGCCACACGTTCTGCCACCATTAAGATACTGCTTTTATCTAAAAATCTAGATTTGATCAGAGACACAAAAACTAAGATACACCCACAGTAGACTTCAAATAACCTGAAGATCAAGGTAGACCTTGGCAAAGTGCCACGATGCTGACTGGCTCCCACATAGGTTTTCATGCTAAACTCCATCCTTGCAAGAAATTCTGTTTTGTTCTCACAGTTCCAATCAAGACTCATGACCCAGGAGTGCTGCATGTTGAGGGCTGCTGGTAGTGTTGCCGGGAGTGTGTAATTGCCACGCGGGGCTTGGAGCTGATCTATGGGACTGCTCAATTCCACAGCTGTCAAAGCGCTGGTACCAACTGCAGTTAATGACACCGCGTCATCCTCCACTCATTTACCTGCCGCCCTGCAAACATATCGACACTGCCAGCCAGAGGGGGAGCACAGGCAATGGCAGATACCATATTTATCATAATCACTATGATCCACGGTAGAGGAAAATCAATTTCTCTTAATCGAGTAGAGTGACTTATTAAGGGTTATGAGTCCTGGCTGGATAGCTGTACTGATTTGATTATGTTGGGAGGACAATTAGCAGTGTCTTCCTACACAGTCTTTTCCTTTGTCTTCTGGCTCAGAGTTTGTTATTTAATTATTATCTTATGAAAGCCTTAGTGAACAGGTCATGCTTAGATCAAGAAGAGACTGGGAAATGGGGTGCTGAAAAGGTTTCAGAAGTGTTGACAGGGAGAGATGTGAATGTTCATAATATCTCACTGCCGAGCTGTTGCTTTATAATCGAAAGGGTGTGATAGAGCATATGCCAGGGCCAACAATGGGCCCTTCCTGAAAGAACTCCATCATAAATTAACCTTCATCCTTCAGTTTCCCTGTGCTGTTTTTGAGACCACAGTCTCAGACACCTGGAGAGCAAGGTACCTTGTTATTCTGCCTGAGAGAAATAGATCAGTAGGTTAAAAGATACATTTATGTTTTCATCTTTAAAGAATGCTTTAACCAAAATCAGTAGTAGAAAGATGAAAAGTTAAATGTGTGCTATATTTTTAACTCTCCAGGTTTTCCAAAGGACAAAAAGTGAAAAAGATACTGTGGAAATAACTTTAAAGCATTTTCTTACAAGAACTACCATTTCTCCTCTTTATGTATTTCTAATGCAACTTTGGGGAAAGAATATGGAATAAATTTCAGTTGTTTTCCATTTTTCTGAACAGCTTTGGTTGGAATTTTACAGTAATTTCACTCAGAATAAAATAAAGAAATAATAGAGTGATATCTCTTCTAATATATGTAACAGTCAAATATGGCTGAGTAGTAAATTATTATCCTTTGAAAATAGTTTCATTTTAGAAACTGTTCATATGTGCAAACGAACATGTACACTTTTTTCTTAGTAATTGCATTTAAACATGCCAAGTAAAATTATTGGTTGAATATTTGTTAGGATCAAGCATAAAAACTAAAGAAATCCCAAGACACAATACTGTTTAGCAGAGCACTAAAAATGCTTTTATCTTTGGCTTTTGCAAAACATGCAATTCATTAGATGTACACAATTCCCTTACTAATCATACAATTGTGCTCATACATATTACGTTTCAAATATGTGATAAATATAAGGGCAATATTTATTTTGATGGTTTCAAAGATCTTAGACTTGCTATCTGATTTCCTATGAAATTGTGTTGCTAGTAGTAGGATTTTAACAAAGGAATGATGCAATGCTTAGAAATATGACATTTTGGATTCCATAATTCTTTGTTACCTAGAAAATCACATGCATTCTTAATTCTTTCTCTCAAGTGGCTTCATCATGGTCTCCTCAAATATTACCTGACAAAAATGGAAAATTTATAATTTTCCTTCATCTTTCAACTTTCATTTAAATGAATTTGTTGTCTCAGTGACTCAGAAAATTTTGAAGTTGTATATACAAACCATAATTGCTACACAAAGTCCCAATTATGCATTTTACCATATAACGCCATAAATACTACGGTACATTGCAAGATGAAATCAAATAGAAAGTTACATGACTTACATACTTCCATTCTTGGTTTTTTCACATGACTTTCAACCTTTCATTCCTGGCTGTTCTATAAAGGATTAATAAACATCTCCTATCCTTTCATCTCTCCTAGCACATATTCAATTTTGTAACCCTGCAACCGAGCACACAGCCTACTATATACTAGTAAAATATATTCAAAGGTATTTTCTGAATTAAACTCAGCTATACTATAAACATATCTAACATGGTTTACATGAATTATTTTCTCTGTTTAGAATTTTCATTTCTGCTGGTACTCCTCATTTTCCCAGCCCTTTTAATTATTAGAGCCACTTTCATACTCAAGAGGCCAAAGACTGCTGTGCTTAAAAATTTAGTGGTCAAGAGATTTAATGACTGGAAGGAGACTTCCATTAGCCTATTAAGAATAATTAAATTGAGAATCCAAGATGGTGGCGTAGATAAACACCTAAACAGCTGCCTCGCACAACAATTTCAAAACTACAACTAAAAGACAAAACGTCTATCACCCAGAACCATGGGAAAGCTGGCTGAGTGGAAGTTCTACAACTAGAAGGAAAGAGAAGAGAGCATTGAGACGTGCACAAGCGCTGAAAAGCTGAGGTAGGAGGCGCATGATCTGGGCTGGCGGCAGGCGTTGCTTTTTTCAACCAAAGGGAGACAAGCCCCCGATTACTCTGAAATCCAGTTTCTGGGGAGACGCGGGGGACCCAAACTCCTACAGGGAGAAGCTGGACTGTCTGCCACCGGGTCGGAAAGTGAGGGGGGCCTGCTTGCAGAGCTGCGTGCAAGAATAATTGTTTACTGCACTGGGGCACAAGATGCAGTCGGAGACACAGAGCCTGCTATCTAGCAGCCATTGCTGTTTGCCACGCCCTAGCCTAGTGACGCCCTGAGACCCCGCCCCACACAATCTACAAACCCACCCAAGCTCCAAGCAGAAGTTTTAGCATAAGAAAGGCCTGCCCTATCGCAGCTTAACCTAGCAAACTTGCAGCCTGGGTCACAGAGCTCCAAAACCTCCAAACCCCAAGCAAAGAGGAGAAAACTGTAGCTCTTGCTGTAGCTCCTGCTGGGTAGACTCAGACAATAGCTGACCTGCACCCCATTGGAGATCCGGAAGCCAGTATACATAGTGGTCAGTGTGAGAAACTGGATTTCAACTCCTCACATCCATAAGTGACACATTCAAGAGGCAGACTCAGCGAGCACCAAAGCCCCACTAAAACAAGTCCTGCACCATAAGCGTGTCTCCAGCACAGCAGTTCTTATAGACACAGTGAGTCCTCACAGCCGATTGGCCTGGAGGTCAATTCCTCCCAGCGTACTAACAGCAATTAAGACTTAACTACACCAAGACTTTGCACTCAGCCCACAAAGGGGTGTACCAAGAGCGTCCACATCAGGTGATGGCGGAGGCTGAGCTACTGCCCCCTATAGGTCACCTACCACACAAAGCCACTCCATCAACACAGGGAAGCAGCCAAAATGCGGAGACAAAGAAACATGTCACGAATGAAAGAAACGGAGGAAAGCAAACTACTGGACGACATAGAGTTCAGAACCACATTTATAAGGTTACTCAAGAATCCTAAAAACCACCGAGAAACTTGATGACACTTCTGAGGAGCTTAGTGAGACCTTCAAGGACCTTAATGAGAATGCCAAAAAAATGGAAAAGGACCAGTGAGAAATGAAGCATACACTGTCTAAAATAAAGAATATACAGAAACTCAACTGTAGATCAACGTATCCCAAGAATCAAACCAAAGATCTGAAATATGAGGAAACAAAAAACACCCAACCAGAAAAACAAAAAGAAAAAAGGATCCAAAAATATGAAGATAGTGTAAGGAGCCTTTGGGACAACTTCAAGGGTACCAACATCCAAATTTTTGGGGTGCCAGAAGAAGAGAGAGAGCAAAATACTGAAAACCTATTAGAAGAAATAATGACAGAAAACTTTCCCTACCTGGTAAAAGAAATAGACTTACAAGTCCAGGAAGCACACAGAACCTCATACAAGAGGAATCCAAAGAGGACCACACCAAGACACATCATAATTAAAATGCCAAGGGCAAAAGACAAAGAGAGAATCTTGAAAGCAGCAAGAGAAAAACGGTTAGTTACCTACAAGGGAGTATCCATACGACTGTCAGCTGATTTCTCAGCAGAAACTATGAAGGCCAGAAGGGAGTGGCAAGAAATATTCAAAGTGATGAACAGCAAGAACCTGCAACCAAGATTACTCTACCCAGCAAAGCTATCATTCAGAGTTGAAGGTCAGATAAAGAGCTTCACAGACAAGAAAAAGCTAAAGGAGTTCATCTCCACGCCACCAAACCAGGATTACATGAAATGCTGAAAGGTATTCTTTAAGAAGAGGAAGAAGAAGAAAAAGGTAAAGATAAAAATTATGAACAACAAAATGGCATCAAATACAAACCTACCAACAAGTGAATCTAAAAATCAAGTAAATAAAAAATCTGAAGAACAGAATGGACTGGTGAATATAATAGAATCAGGGACATAGAAAGGGAGTGGACTGACAATTCTCAGGGGGAAGCGGGTGTGAGTGGTGCGGGAAGAGATTGGACAAAAATCTTACTCCTATGGATGAAGACAGTGGCGGGGGGTAAGAGCATGGGGTAGGGTCGGGTGGAGAATCAGGTGGAGGGGAGCTATAGGGGGAAAACAAAAAGAGGAACACCTGTAATCTGAACAATAAAGATTTATTAAAAAAAAAGAATAATTAAATTTTTCAAAATCCACAGATTCATAGCTCACTTATTTCACCTGATGTTTACAAAGGTAGCTTTGAGTGCTCAGGAAGTTATCAAGACTGACTTTTTCATAAGAACTTTCACTGAGGTATACACAATTTAATTTGTGAATATGATGATAGTTTGGGGAAAATAGCCCTTTTCAAGAGCCAAAAGTATTATAGCTAGTTTGATGATAAATTCGTATCTGATAAAATTGACACATTACACCAAAAAAAACCATCTTAATCAGAAGGAGTTGAGCTGGAGAAACATTTGCCACTGAATTCTATGTAAGACCATTTTCTTGCTTATCAGTCAATAATCACCAAACACATTCAAGTACTCTGTCTCCTGGTGGAGAGAAATTAAAACTATAATAAATCTTCTGATATACAGTGTTACACTATTATTAAACACCATCATTCAATACTTGGACATTGGATAAAAATCACAACCCTCTAATAAATCATATGTATTTTGTAAGTAATGATTAAAATACACTTATCGTTATTGTCATAACTTTATGAATGAGCCATGGAAATAAAAGGTCTATTCTAAAGGAAAATATGCATTCAAATAATCTATTTTAAATAACTGATTTCAAAGGGAATAATCTAAAAATTTAATATTTTTCTCTATCTTTACTGACAAGTTGTTAGAATATTAATCTTTTAAAAAACAATCACATACAAAAATATACAAATATTTTACCAAAAAGTGGTAGCAACTGTTTTCCAATTAATTTAATATTTCCATTACTAAATGGTCAAATTGGATAGAAACTTAGGAAATTGAAGAATTGCTCCTAAATTCCTTAGTCTCAGAATAAATGCTAATAGTTATATTCATTCAACACATTTTAATGATCATTTACAATTCTTTTAGGAACTTTTATAGGTAAAAAAGCTAAAGAAATATATAGCTCTGCCCTTATTGAATTTAGAGCTTATCAACAAATTACTTTTCATAATTATTGATTCTGAAAATTATATATTTCCTCTTGTTTTTTTAATATTTTTATTGATTTCAGAGAGAAAAGTAGAGGGAGAGAGAGATAGAAACATCAATGATGAGAAAGAATCACTGATTGGCTGCTTCCTGAATGCCCCCTACTGGAGACCAAGCATGCAACCCGGGTATGTGCCCTTGACCAGAATTGAATCCAGGACCCTTTAGTCTGCAGGCCAATACTCTATCCACTGAGCCAATCCGGCTAGGGTTCCTCTTGTTATTGATGATTTTAATAACACCAGACTTTAAATCTCTTAGCCATTGACTTTTGTTGGTGTTGTTGTTACCTGCCTATAATCATGAATGCAGTTTTCTTAAACTTATATGCAAAATGGTTCCAACAAAGTAATCTACATGAGTAAAGCATTTAAGGTGTGGATAAATTTCAGCTGTAGAACATGTGGAGATCTGGAGTGAAGAAGACTCATCTAAAAGCATAAATACAATTATAACACAACTAGAGGCCCGGTGCACAAAATCTTGCAGGTAGGGTCCCTAGGCCTAGCCTCCTGTGATCAGGGCCATCTTCTGCCTGTTCGCCACCAGGCTGTCAGGCTGTTGGGATCACCAGCTCATCCCCGGCTGCTCGGGGCTTAGGCCTGCGGGAAATCGGGCGCTGGCAACTTCACCTCCATGTGCGTGCACCGGAACAGCTGCTGATGGCACGCACTGCCTGCTTTGGGTCACTTACGCGGGCACCACCACCACCGCTGCCACCACCTCCACCACAGCTACTGGGCCTTGAGGCACTGATGGAGGCTGCAGGGCGCACCTGTGACCTACCTGCGACTGCGTGAGTGGCCCCGAGCAGGCAGCACATTCCATTAGCGGCCAGCTCGGCACACGTGCATGGAGGTGAAATCGCCGGTGCCCTCTTTCCTACAAGCCTGAGCCCCCAAGCAGCTGGGGATGAGCTGGTGATCCCAATGGCCTGACAGTCAGCCCAGTCCTCCCACCACCCATCCCGATTCCAACGTTCACCATCACTGATACATCAGAGCCTGCAGGCCGGGGGTAGGGACCAAGAGGTCAGCCGTTCAGCCCACTTGCCAGTTGCCAGGCCCCAGTCCCACCACACCCCTGCTCACGGGTGCAGGGGGGAGGACTGAAAGTGGTCAATGCCACCTTATGGCGACTGGTCAAGTAGTTGCTCCGATCATGATGCTTATAGCCTCTGGCCTTTTATAATATAGGATAGCAAAACACTGTGAGGACTAACAGACCTTGTCTATATTTAGGTATTGGCCACTTGTTCTAAAATACAAAAAATAAGACAGAAAGTTTAGATATGTCTAATCTATCTCAGGGGGAAAGATTGTGTGTGTGTGTGTGTGTATGTGTGTGTGTGTGTTGGGAGGATGTATCTTTTATCCAAAGACTCAGTTCAGCCCGGCCAGTGTTGCTCAGTGGTTGAGTGTCGACCTATGAACCAAGAGGTTATAGTTAGATTCCTGTTTAGGGCACATGCCCAGGTTACAGGCTTGATCCCAAGTGAGGGGTGTGCAAAAGGCAGAAGATCAATGATTCTTATCATTGATATTTCTATCTCTCTCTCTCTCTCCCTTCCTCTCTGACATCAATAAAAACATATTTAAAAAAAAAAACTCAATGTAGGTCTAGCATTCCACCACGCTAGAATAGAATTGAAAGGTAGAAATGATACAGATGTAAAGAATATATTGGACCTGTTCATTTCAGCCCTTTTAATGCCATCTTCTCTTTTTGCTAGCAGTGTCTAAAACTTCTCCAATAATATACATCAAAAAAAATAAGAAATAACAGTACTCTAATAAGAAAAACAAAAACGTAAGTCTCCTTATAGAACTAGTTAATATAAGAACTTTCCCTAAAAGTGATATTAGTAAAAGGATAATGAAAAACAATTTATGTGTAAATTTTGAAGCAATCACTAGAAAATCACAAAGGTTACACTAATAGTTTTTTGACATAAAAATGGAAAATCCTCATATATACATACACACAGGAACATGAAAAGAGGATGATGCACTTCATAACAAGCTCTCAAGTGTCAATAAAAATAGTATTCCAAAAAGAAAAATGCATAAACAACATAAACAGGCAAGTTACAAAAATAGGAAAATAAGCTAATATTCACATAACAAAAGGTTCAGCCTCACTAGAAATAACATGTACAAGCATCATGGCAACAAATGACAATGAAACACAACAATGCAAAATCTATGGGACACAGTGAAAGCAGTCTTGAGAGGGAAGTTCATAGCTCTACAGGCCTACCTCAAAAAAAAAAAAAAAAAGGAGAAGAAGAAAAAAAAACGGTAATAAATTATCAAATCCTACAATTCACAAGAGTTAGAAAGAGAGCAACAAGAAAAGCCCAGCGTACGTAGAAAGAAGGAAATAATAAATATCAGAGAGGAAATAAAAGACATAGAGACCCCCCCCAAAAAAATACAAAAGATCAACAAAACCAAGAGCTGGTTCTTTGAAAGGATAAATAAGATTGATGAACCTCTAGCCAGGGTCACCAAGAAGCAAAGAGAGAGGACCCAAATAAACAAAATCAGAGACAAAAGAGGTAAAGTAACAACTGATCCCACAGAAATACAAATGATTATGAAAAAAAATACTATGAACAACTATATTCCAACAAAATGGAAAACCTAGATTAAATGGACATATTCTTAGAAAAATACAAGCTCCCAAAACTCAATCAGGAAGAATAAAGAAATCTGAATGGGCTGATATCTACCAAAAGATTGAAGCAGCAATCACAAATCTTCCAGCAAACAAGAGCCCTGGTCTGGATGGCTTTCTAAGGGACTTCTACCAAGCATTCAAAGAAAACTAAAACCTATCCTTCTCAGACTATTCCAAAAAAGTCAAGAGGAAGGCACACTTCCAAGCTCTTTCTATGAAGCCAGCATTACCCTAATACCAAAACCAGATAAAGACACCACAAAAAAAGAAAACTATAGGCCAATATCCTTGGTGAACATAGATGCTAAAATCCTCAACAAAATTCTAGCAAATTGGATCTAGCATTACATTAGAAAGATCATACACCATGAATAGCTGGGATTTATTCCGGGGAAGCAAGGATGGTACAATACCCGTAAATCAATAAATGTGATACATCACATAAACAAATTGAGAGACAAAACTCGCATAATTATATCAATTGATGCAGAAAAAGCATTTGACAAAATCTAAAACCCTTTCTTGATAAAAACTCTCAGCAAAGTGGGAATAGAGGGATCATACCTCAACATAATAAAAGCCTTATATGACAAACCTACAGCCAACATTATACTCAATGGGGAAAAACTAAAACCATTTCCACTAAGAACAGGAACAAGACAAGGATGCCCACTCTCACTACTCCTGTTTGACATAGTACTGGAAGTGCTAGCCCTAGCAATCAGACAAGAAGAAAAAAGTAAAAGGCATCCAAATTGGAAAAGAAGAAGTAAAACTGTCCTTATTCACAGATGACATGATACTATACATAGAAAACTGCAGACCCCATCAAAAAACTACTAGACCTAATAAATGAATTTGGCAATGTAGCAGGATAAAAAATTAACACCCAGAAATCTATATCATTTTTACACAACAATCCCATATAATAAAGAGCTAATATGCTAATAGTCATCACGCCCTCACATCCTCATGCCCTCACACCAGGGCCAGGGAACCTAATGCTGGGCCGGGAGACCTGAGGCCACACCCCCTACCCAGGCACCAGGGCCAGGGGACCTGAGGCCATGCACCCCGCCCTGGCGCTGGGCCGGAGAACCTGCAGCTGTGCCCCCTACCCTGCGGGGTTTGACAGGGGTGGGACTGGCCAGATCTGGGTCTCGCACAATTTTGAGGTACATGCGGATGGGCAGGGACTTGACTCTGGGTCCTGCAGCATGCCCCAGACTCTGACAGGAGGGAGATTTTCATATACACTTTACTAATTTTATTTCATCTCTGACACTTCTATTGTAGAGAAAGGGCAACTAGCAATATTAAAATATTTCCTCTAATTAATTCCCTTTAAATGTGCATGGTTTTGTGCACTGGGCCACTAGTAATGAAATGAAATGTACAATTGTTATGAAATGACCAATTCATCTATCATACTGGCAAAGAAAAATGTCCTAAAGGAAGAGTAAAGTAACCTGAACCCACAGGGCATTACTGATGGGAATTTAAATCGAAACAATCTTATTGAAGAACTTACAAAACTTAAAAGTATCTACACTCATTTACTCAGAAATTCTACATGAATTATTTATTTGAGGGAAATAACTCAGGATGTGCACAAGTATTTTCACTATATTCTGTTCTTTCTAGATCATATATTCATAAACAATGCTAAAAACTGGAAACAACTTAAATATCCAAAGGTAAAGAATAAAAAGTTAGCATACAACATGGAATAAAATGTGCACCATTAAACAACATGGTGATGAAGAATATGATATGGGAAAATATTTATGAGATAAAAATATGCTAGAAGACACAGGCTACAATTGTAATCTGGAAAAAAATTGTGAAACACATGTATACATACAAATATGCAAAAAGTATAGTCATTTACAAATCAATAGCAGTGACCTTCTGGGTATTTCATATTTGTATATTCATATTCATATATTTTTCAAGCTTCTGTACTGCATATGAAAACACTGAGAGTATAACCTCTATGAAGCATAACTTTTTTCTGATTTATTCACTGACATATACCTAACACCTGGCACTGAACCTGCTACACATTCGGTGCTCTATAATCATTTGTTTAAATTAATTAAAAATGTGTATAATTTTTAAAGCATTTCCATTTTATGAGTCACATATGGATCAATATTATAGAACTATAACATTATATGTATAAGTATAACAGCATAGGTAAAAAACAAAAACAAAAACTGACACAGAAGTTAAATAATTTGACTGAGATTATATAGCTAATAGGTAACCAATGTAAGTGATCTATACCTAGGTTTGGAAGGAAAGACCTTTATTTTCATTTCACCTTTAGCATATTATCTGAACAACACAATCTCAACTGACTGGTGTTCTGCTGGTTATTTTTTTATTTTATTTTTATTTTTATTTTTATTTATTTTTATTTTTAGAGGTCCGGTGCACAAAACATCATGCATGGGGGATGAGGGATCTTCAGACTGACCTGTCCCCTCTCACAGTCTGAGAGCCCTCAGGGGATGTCCTGCTAAAGGCTTAGGCCCGCAGTCGGGCCTCCCTCTGGGGGAGGCCACAGGTCGACCAGGGGAAGGCACAGCCCCCATCACCTCCTAGCTGCTGCTGCCTCTGGCCTCCCTCTGCAGGAGGTGACAAGACAGCTCAGGGGAAGGAGACACCCCTTTCACTCCTCTGCTGCAGCCTCAGCTGGTCGTCATGGCTGCCTGAGCCTCAGCCCTCGCAGCACCGCGGCTTACCTGTGCCTCAGGCAGCTGCTGTGGTTTGTCAGGAAGGATGTCCAGAAGATGTCCACTCAAATTAGCATATTACCCTTTTTTAGTATAGATTTATATTTATTTATATGTTTATATTTAAATTCATGTGTTTGGGCAAGTAAAACTTTAGCCTAAACTGACGACACAATCGAAGAAAGAGCACTATCCTCAACTTCCTTGAATTTATTTAGGCAGGTAAAATGTCAAATTTATGTAGAGACACTATATTACGTAGAATATGATATTAAATGTATTAGCAGATAAAATATACCCAACACATAATTTATTTATCTAAACAATAAAAAATATTACCTTTTTATGTGCAGTTTTTCCAAAAGAGTATTTCTGTCAATATAAGAGAATTTTAGAATTACCAATGAAATATAAGCCATGACAAAGACGTGACATTGATTATAAGCAGCCCAAGAAAAAGGTTAGGATGCAGAAGAACAAGAGAAAGTACAAATGCTGAGATGTAAGAGAAGCAAGGACAACTGTGCATGATATTGTAACAGAAATGAGATGTGACAAAATAAAGTGGGTTTTATGTGTGAGACATAGCACCAGACTACTGCACTTAACACAAAAATATATCTATGAGGATACTTCTAAATATAAGGAGTTCTGGGGATACATGCTAATATTACAGAAGAAAGACAGCACTTTTTAAAATTTTCACATTATTATTAATTAAACAAGAAAAATAAGTTTCCAAATCAAATATACAGAAAATATACCCACAAAGATTTCAACATCTTGCATAAGAAAAAATATTACCATGCATCTATATTCCATCTTTCTCTCAACCAGATGTCAGAGACAAATCAGGTTCTGCCCGAGCACAGCATAGCCCTGCTGCTCTGAGCTGCTCTGAGTTTATATATTATTCTAATTTTTTTCCGACTACCTCAGGGCAGGTTCCTTCTGGAACCCTGCCCTCTGTATTAATTGTTGAGAACTTAGTCCAAGTTCCTCCTTTATTTTTTGCTCACTAGTTACAGGTGTTGGGTTTGTGCCCCTCTGCCTAGGGAATGGACCTTCTTGGATGCCGGATTTTAGACAGAGAAGTCATGAGAAGTTGTGGGCATATAAGAATGAGTATTTATTCAGAAGCCAGTGGCCATACAGCCATCAGACAAAACAGTTCTTTACAACAAAGTCCATACTGGCAGCTGTACACCAGCTGGTAATACATATCTTTCTTAGAAAAGCAGCATTAATCTCTGTACCTACAGCTATTATCTGAGCAGCCGCATGCTGGCTCTAAACTCACTGCCTTACACTATAGCGGTTTCTGAGATCTCTGGCTCAGCAGCTTCTCCTATCTCTCCTGCCCAGCACACTCTAGCTGGTTAACCTGGTAGCTGTATCTGAGGTCTCTACGAGCTCTTAACCTTACATTGTAGCAGTACCAACTCTCTGCTCCTTTCTCCAGCATACCTCTGCACACTCTAGAGGACTAGCTGGTCAGTAACCTGTATATTACTCCTTAGACAAAGGCCTCCTCACAAGAGTTGCATCAATCATATTGGGCTATAGAAGGGCACAGTGTACTATGAGATTGTTGTGGATTGCAGCTGTGTTCAGAGTGGACTTGGCCATTCAGCATACTATCAACAGGGACTTTCACACTCTGAGTGGCCTTGACTGTCTGGCAACTCTGGCATGGTTCCCACACCACGTAACTTTAAAATGTTGATACGAATTCCCTTGAGTACTTGTGCTGAAAGGCTGACATTAAACTACTGGGTAACATACAAATGAAAAGTGCTTAATAGCCGAGCCAGCATAGCTCAAGTGGTTGAGCGTCAACCTATGGACCAGGAGGTCATGGTGCGATTCCTGGTCAGGGCACATGCCCAGGTTGTGGGCTCTTGATGCCCAGCAGGGGGCGTGCAAAAGACAGCAGATCAATGATTCTCTCTCATCATCTCTCTCTCTCTCTCTCCACCCCCTCCCCCTACCTCTCTGAAATCAATAAAAATATATATTTTTAAAAGTGCTGAAATATTTATCATGGACTGTTAATTGTGGACAGAAATGTCTAAAATAAACTAATAGAGACTTAATGATTAAAACAAAACAACTAAAAATATGAACTGGAAATATCAAACCACAAGGGATAATGTTTTTAATCCAGTGTTTGCTTCTGCATTTCTCTTACATAAATTGCAATTTGTAAATCTGTTTTGTGAATTTTAAGTAGGCCAATTACAGATCAAACAGATGATTATTTCATTCCTTCTGTAATAATACTGCTAGGTAACTAATTCAAACTTATATTTAATGGCCGAATATTTTCTTTTAAATCATCTTCTGACTACATTTTGGAAATGGACTGTGACAGTGGTTCAAAGCTTTACTCCTCTCTTCAGCTACAAGTCATCACAATTCTGACTGTAATGAGGTTACTCTGCATCTGTCTGTCACAAATAACCTAGTAACAACTAAATGGATTGCCATCAATCTTTCAATTAGAATATATAACTTTATTAGCACAATATTTTTTGAACTGATTATATTACTTTGAAAAAGAGCTTTCATTTACTTTGTCATTTAGGGTCAAATGTGTGCAATCGCTGGAAGCTGAATAAATAATAATAACCTGTTTTGAATTTGTAGGCTATAGACTTTGCTACCTGTTTTCCTTTACTTATGAAAGCCAAACAACTAGAAGTACTTCAGAAGTAGAAATGAACTAAATGTAAGCATAGTGTTATATCAAGTGTATACATTTTATACTGTGATTTTATCAGTTGTTAATTTTACACATAAGGAAAACTTCATAAAAATATTATACACAAAATAACTAGTAAATTCACTTCTTAAAATATAATTATGACAAAGGAAATTCTTTCTATATCCAAAATATTTTTTCATGTATCTTTGTAATGAAAAGTTTAGATTTATTCACATCACACCTTATACATGATGACATAAGCACACACATGCAGCTTGAACAGTATCTGTTTTCTTTCCCTTCTCAATCTTTTGTCTGTTAAAGAGAGAAATAAATGGATATCAATAAAGCACGGGACAGAGATCTAGAGCCCCAAAATCAGCATGCATCTATATATAAAAGCCTGAGCGACCGAAAGGTCCGAAAGACGGGTTTACTGGTTGCTATGATGAGCAATGACCACCAGGGGGCAGGTGCTCAATGCAGGAGCTGCCCTCTGGTGGTCAGTGCACTCCCACAGCGGGAGCACCGCTCAGCTGACCCAGGGGCACCAGAAGCCAGGCTCAAGGCTGGCTGGCGAGCCCAGCTGCAGTGGCGCAAGCCTCTCCCACCTAAGCCTCTCCTGCCTCTGTGGCAGCATTGCTACCTAGCAGCAGCAGCAGGTGCTGTGGGTGGCGCCTCTCTGGCCTCCTGCCACTTGGGCACTACTACAACCCTTGGGGGATGTAGGACTGACTGGGGATTAGGCCAAAACCAGCAGTCCCACATCCCCTGAGGGGGTCCCAGATTGTGAGAGGGCACAGGCCAGGCTGAGAGCCTCTAGTATTAACATATTAAAACAATAGCATAATTTCCGAATGAAATGCAAAGTAATTAATGAAACCAACACCAGTAGATTATCCAAATTCCTAGAAATGTTAAAGTTGTAGTAATTTACATTTCAAAGGCACATCTATTCCTTCAACATAATCACCTGGATCTACTAAACAGCTCCCTGAGAGCTAGAAAACCAGAAAAACTCATGTGACCATAATTGTGACATTTTGCAGACAGACCATAGCTGTTACAGTTAAGATGGCTTTTCCACTAAGTGTGGATATCTGGCCTCAATTTTATTATAATCCAAGGTTTCATAACAAATAAAGGTGGCATCTAACCACTGAATGGAAAATGAATAAAAGCAGAGACCTGTCCTTCTTTAAATTAAAAATTTTAAAAGTGCCTGGATTCTCCCATTTTCAACACTGATATTCCTATATCATGAGGATATCTTATCATATAACATTTATAATATAATAATTCAAATGCCAATATCCTGTATGGCAGAAAGAGATACAGAAAGAAGAAAAGAAGGAAAAGAAAGGAGGAAAACAGAGAGCATAATGGAGAGTAATGATCCTATATAATAAACGGCTAATATGCAAATCGAGCAAATGGTGGAAGGACCAGTCGCTATGATGCTCATTGACCACCAGGGGGTAGATACTCAACGCAAGAGCTACCCTTTGGTGGTCAGTGCACTCCCACAGGGAGAGTGCTGCTCATCCAAAAGCCTGAGCCGGGCTCACGACTGGCAAGTGCAGCAGCGGTGGCGACAGCCTCTCCCGCCTCTGCAGCAGTGCTAAGGGTGTCTGACTGACAGCTTAGACCCGCTCCCCACAGGGTCAGTCGGACATCCCCGGAGGGATCCTGGACTGTGAGAGGGCACAGGCCAGGCTGAGGGACCTCCCTGAGCGCATGAATTTTGTGCACTGGGCCTCTAGTAGAAAATAAAAGAGAGAAAAGATGAAGGAAGGGAGGGAAAGAGAAAGGTAAGTCCTTAGAAGCCGTAAATATTCATAATGTATAATCAACTTGATACTGTTAATTGGCCATGAAAACGGTAGCTTAAATATGATGTATGCTGGGTGTACACTTATTTTATGACTAATTTATGACTAACATACAGCACAAAAAGAAAGATAACTGCACTACTATTCCCAGAGTTCATGTTCCTTTTACCAACAGTGAACACAAGAATCAAACAAGCACCTCCAGTTTCTTCTATTTCAATTTTATTTTGCACAATAACCCATTCCTACAACTCCACCAAATGTTACATCATAGAACACAAACAATGAATTGATCTCATTGTGTAGTGTCTATTTTCAAAGGTTCTAAAACATACTCATATTGTGTCATGGCTATTTTCAAAGGTTCTAAAAATACTCATATTACCTCCTGGATAGACCAAAAACTCTCTGCCTAACATTTCTGGCTCCTGTTAACTTGGCCTCACCTGACCTAGGCCCTCATCAATCAATGCAATAAACTCCACTTCCGCCAGGCTGGTCTTCTTACAGCCCAGCCCCTCAAAGACGACTATTTCTTCTTGGCTCCAAGTTTCTGCCATCACAAGGTTCTTCCTTTCTGCTGTGCCCTATGTTCCCTTCTTCCAATTTTTCAAATTTTTTTTTTTTTTTTTTAGTTCAAAAAAGATCTCTCCAACAAAGAAGGCTTAAAACTTCTCTAGCTCATAGCCCACATTTAGTTCAGGCCTCCATGGTATCCTATGAAAATGGTTTCTACCCATTTGAACTCTGAAGATTCAAGAAAGAAACAAACTCTACTGTCCTACAGCATTACTTATGTTTTACTAAAGTATTAAACTGTATATAGATAGCTTATATTTTCATCAACCAAGCACTTCAGAGTTCAGATCCTGAACTAGCCTTTGTTTTTGTTGCTGATTCCTCTCCATTCCTCTTCTTTAATAACAAAGTATTATGGCTTAGATCAAACCATCCTTTGCAGCCCGAGAAAAGGCGCTCACACACTGCTCCCAGACTCGCTATGGAAGACTGCATGTTATATGCAATGAAGTGGCACATTGCCTCAAAGGCCATTAGGCACGAGCTAGGAAAAAAGACAGGGCATACACTTTTAATTTTGAATCTATCAGACATGGCTTGTCAACATTATGTCATTGGCCTGTCAGAATGAAAAAACACAAGACAAAACTGTTTTAATACTTCACTGCTCACAATATTACCACAACACCACATGTGGAATAGAGCTGAAGAGGAAGCTCTGAGTAAAGCATCATAGGTTCATTTTTTATGTTGTCGTCGCTGTAAAAACGATATCTGACTGGACTTCAGCTTTCACAGTGGTCCTTCTCTGTGAGTTTAGTACTGGTGTAGCAATAACCTAAGTTTAAATTACCAAACTTAGTGGATTTCTACATATTCTTTGAATGCAAAAGCTATAAAAAAATGTATATGTTGCTTGCTATGTTAATCCACACTAAAGGAAAGGGCCAGTGAGAATTAAATTATAACCTCAATTATTTGCCTAGGTAGTGCTTATTCATTTTTAAAATAATTTAGAGAGAAACACTGATTTGTTGTTCCACTTACTTATGCATTCATTCGTTAATTCTCAAATGTGTCCTGAATGAAGATCAAACCCACAATTTTGGCATATCTGAATGATGCTCTAACTAACTGAGCTACTGGGCCAGGGCTAGTGCTTATTCATTTATACTAGTATATTGGTATGTACGGCCACTAAGTTTATATATGCAGCATTAAGTGGCAAGGGCCACTAGTCTGAAATTTCAAAACAAACAAAAAGTGCTTATATTTGTAAGTACAATGCAAATAGCCCTGGGAAGCAGGTTTTAATTGAATACACTTTTGCTTTTGCTTCCCACATATAAACACATACATACACAGACACACAAACATATGCATACACTCACACACACTCCAGCATTGGAAACAGTTACCTCCTTCATCTACACAGAAAGAATTACACCTCAATAAACTGTAACCCTCAAACTCTCACCAAATCAGAATTGCTCTGTTTGGCAACACCAAATCAGTGTTGCATGTCACACTCACAAAGAGATCACTCCTAAGAATTTTCCCTTCGTCAGATACTCTAAATATTGTGTTAAGTGGAAAATAATCCAGATTAATGAACTGACACACAGGAATTTAAAAACCTCCTCTGGCTAGCTGTCAGGCTTTGAGCAAGGTTTTTATCCAACTTGCCACTTATATTTTTAAATGTATCTTGGTTGTTGTAAATATTACAGATGTCCTTTTCTTTCCCCATTGACCCCCTCCCTACACCTTGGAATACTATGCCATTGTAAAAAAGAAGGATTTCTGCCATTTAATTTCCTCACAAAGATAAAAAGAAAATAATATCCTAAACATCAGTGGCCTAAAGTGAATATGACATGGTATATAAAAGTTTCCAGAATATATTTAGTGTTCAACTTATGTGAAGGCTGAAATTTTCACTGTATAATATTCTGAATGCAGAGGAGGGCAATATACTTAGCTGGCAAAATTAGCTTTTTTTCAAAGCCAATGTTGTCACTGTAATTCCAGTTATTCCAGCAAATTCTATCTTTATAACTGATAGAAATCATAATCATACTTGGCTAAATTTAAAATCACAGAATAAAGGCAAATTTCCTTCCATATTTTATGTAGTTATTCCACATGTAAAATTTTACTATTAACCCTCAACTATCAATTTAATATGTTAATATTAAACTCATAGTATAATTAACTATGAATTTATCCATATCAGGAATATAATGTGATTTAGCTTGAATCCCTTCAGCATACATTTTAGAAGATTTATTCTTTGTCAAATTTCCCCAGTGCCTACATCCTTTTAAATCACCAAAGTACAGTTATTAGATCACTGTATCAACATCATTGTCTTAGTTCTTTTCTATATTTTCCCAAAATAGCTTGCACATTTTTAGAAGAAATATATATGCTGGACTCATTAGAATAAGTGCCAATGCATGTCACAAGTTCAAATAAATCATTCTTTCATCCATGTGTTACCTTAGTTTTTCATCACCATGCTTTAATAATGGAATTTAAATGTAGAAAATAAGATTGTTAATGAAAAGTACTAATCCAACAATGTAAAAAAGTGAAAAATATTACTGCTTCTTAAAAGAATTTATGGGGATCATAGTCCAGGATGAAAGTCATTCCAAATTACTAATTCAAATGATTACAAGGTCGATGTAGAAGGCAGCATTATTAAAACTGTGATTCTGAGCATCTTTTTGCATTACATGTTAGTACATAAAATTAGCCAATGTTAATGTCCTTACATGAAAAATCATTACATGTCATTATGAATTCTGTATAGCCATAAGTCTTAGACTGTTGTCAAAGAAGCATCTAAGAATGGATCATTGTGAATTTTCTCCCTTACTATCTATTCCAATAAACGCACACAACATTAAAATAACATTTCACATTATTAGATCACTTTATAGCTTATAAGGCATATTCACATGCATTTCTTGGCTTAATTTCTCAGTCTTGCTGTGAGATAGCAGTTGAAAGAAATCTAACATATAAATGTTCCTTTATCCAAAGATACTTTAACACACACCTCATATTAATGAATATCTTCATCTAAACTGATTCATTTCATTTAGACAGAATTACAAGTTTTGATGTAATAGATTGATCCATGTGATCTTCAATCCCAAATCACTGTTCCATTGTTGTTTTCTTGTTTTATTAGGAAATATATGTTGATGTGCACTGGCAATTTATATACAGTTTATATGCCAGAAATAACAACTTAAAAATTTTATGTTATTTCAGAGAGAAGTAGGTTGTGTAGAATAAAAGAGAAAGGCAAACAGTCATTTAGGTTAATAAAAATATAGAGCACATAGTGAGTACACCCAATTTTAAAAGGCACTGTGTAATGTATCTGAAGAAGCATTAAGTGCTGGGTGACAGATGTGGGATGTTCTGGTATTTAGAGGGGATGTTCTTTAAGAAAATATTAAAATAGGTTCCCTGTGGCTGCTCAAAACAATTATTCAGATCACATTCAGATATCCCAATTGTGCCTTAACTGAATATCCATGATAGTTTTTCTGATTCACACATATACATTCCAGACAGAATCCTGCCATAATGATTCATCCAAGACTTTTACAAGCCAACTCAGAGTTGTTTAAGGAGAGATGGGTTAATTAAATGCTACAGTCAACTACAGAGGGTTTCCCAGGATTTACAGAAAAAATATCACTTAATTTTAAGACAAATTAGGAAGTTTTTAGCTATAAAAATGACCATTATTACCTGTAGTTTTGCCAAGTTATCTCACATTATAAAAAAGCTGGACATTCCAAAGGGCCTGTCAGTTTTATGTCAAATAGCTCTGGTGTGGATTTAACAAATAAATATAAACTATAATGTCAAGGAGCTCAATCTTTATTCTGTAAAGAGATATAACATTTCTAATTTCTTACTAGTTTGGAGATTCAACAGAATGTGAAAAATGAGCTCTTTGAAGATTCAGAACCATTTTCAGCTTCATGAATATTTTTATGACAGCACACATAAATATGAAATGTGGGATCACTATAAAGTAGGGCATTAGGCACATGGGATATAAAGATACAAGGATAATCACATGAAATATTTACCAATTAAAGGCAAAATAAAAGTTAAAGTTTAATATATGTGATGATCTATTAATTTTTCAACAAATATGGCCAGTTTTTAAAATATCTATATATATGAAAGCCTAAGTGATCTTTGCAACCAGTTGACCGACCACTCGACTGGTCAACCCGTTGACTGTTCCCTGTGATGATGCATTGACCACCAGGGGGCAGACGATCAATGCAGGAGCTGCCCCCTAGTGGTCAGTGCACTCCCACAGCCAACCTCCTGTGGCTGGCCAACCTCCCTTGGTCATCCCCCCACCCTGGCTGGCAGCCCGATGGGCAGATAGGCCCAGATCACTACTGGCCAAGGGACCCCACCCAGGCATGAAATCATGCACCAGGCCTCCAGTATGAACATAACTTAAAACAAACTGCTCACTTAAATCATTTTTGTTTGAAAAACTAATCACAAGATTATTATTAAATTTCTAATCACAAGATTATTATTAAACGTTTAAAATATGGAGGTGATGAAAATTGTATTGGAATAATTTTAGTCAAATGAACAGAGGAGTAGAATACAGTTCCATGTTAGACTAACATTTGCTCCAAGACCCTTATTCTTTACTATTAGAATTCACTTAGAATAAAAGAACCACTTGAGAGTAACAATACACAGAAGAAAGGTTTTTACAAATCATATTTAAATCTTATTTGTAATTAAAAAAGAACTTGGTAGAAAATTAAATAGTTGAGTTGGGGTATTGTTGTGGTAATTTCATAACTTCAGTAGATCACAAATTTAGGGCCATTATTTTAATTCATTAAATTTTTTAAATAGTGTATTTTGACACAAGTAATCTTTTTACCTGTACTACTATTTCCAAAGTATTTTCATATACCTATTTCATCAGTTTTAAAATGTGCTTGTTAAGGAAATTATAAAACACAACCAAATTCGGCAAAGCATATTTAAAATACAAGTAATTCTCATCCCAGCATGAAACAGTGTAAACTACTGGGTGTCTTAGGATTTCAAGTGTGGGTGTAGAACTCTTCTAATTTCAGCAATTTTGTGTTATTAATTCTGAACAAAATATTTCCAATATCCATTTTGTGGTCACACAGGAAACTGAGCATATTATTGTTCAAGCAAATGTGTTCTGAATGCTCAGATGATGGACTACACTGAGGCCAGATGTCAGAGGTGCTAAAATTGATAATCCATCAGTAATTTTCTATCTGTCGCAATAGTTCTGACCCACTGAACTAAATAAATATGTTTAATCACTGACTGGTCAACTTATCAATGCTGCCCTGGGATAAGATGAAGAACTTGTCAAACGTAGAACAGATAAAGCAAGAACCACAGCCCTGGGCAAAAGAGTAACTGCATCTCTTACTCTACCCTTTAATATCTCACTTTGAGAAAACAGACTTAAGTGGCAATCATATTAGAAAAGCACTTTTAGGCTAAAGCTAAGAAGTACTAGGCAAATGATTCCTCAAAGTTTTACTACATTTCTTCTATTATTTTCTATGTAAGCCAAAATCTTTATGTGTTTCAATTAAAATGCAGTTCTATAAGGATCCAAGTTAAAATACAGAGAACACACTAAATGCCAATAATAGGGAAAGCCATGTGACAGCAGTGATTTGTGAATAAGGCCTCTCAGTCCCTAAGATAAGGCTTTCCTCTGAAAAGAGAAATACCCTTCAGCATTCCACTAAGCCAAGGGATTCAAAATTGCTGAATATGAACAGTTAAATGACAAGTCCATTCCATACAAACATTAATCATTGTTAATGAGATAAAAGCTTTAGTAACATGTGACACTGGGTAAGTGATAGATCAGCCATCCTCCCATTGAATGTGCCAAAAGCTATGTGATTTTAAAGGCCAACTGCCGTCACTGTCCAGGAAAGAGCAAGCTGAGAAGATTCGACCACACTACTGCACTGATCACAAACAGTAGTGATTTCTCCAACAGGATTCATGGAGGTACAGTATTAAGTTCTCTATGTCTAAATTTGCCACTGCCACGTGGCTGGCAGCCATGACAGAATACTCTTGAACTTGTTTATTCACACTTGTTTAATCTTGATTCTACACACTGATTTAGCCTGTGGGGTTAAGAAGATAAATGAGAGGAGCCAGGCCATGAAGGGGTCAGAGTCATGATGTCACTAGATCTAATTAACTACATCACTCAAGACACCAGTCACTCCAAAGGTCACAGCAACTGAGGACTGAGGTATAGGTAAAGGAAAACTAGTTGGATGAAATAAAGTGATTTTTCTCAGGACTGACATCACATATAAATACAAAACTATTGTAATTTTGCTCTCTAATCCCAAATACATCTACTTATTAAAATAAATATTTTATTCATTTATTTCATTTTTTTAAATTGATAAATCTTTATTGTTCAGATTATTACAATTGTTCCTCTTTTTTCCCCCATAGCTCCCCTCCACCAGGTTCCCACCCCATCCTTTGCCTTTACGCCCCCACCACTGTCCTCATCCATAGGTGTACAATTTTTGTCCAGTCTCTTCCAGCACCACCCACACCCCTTTCCCCACGAACATTGTCAGTCCACTCCCTTTCTAGGCCCCTGATTCTATTATATTCACCAGTTTATTCTGTTCATCAGGTTTTTTTATTCACTTGATTTTTAGATTCACTTGTTGATAGATATGTATTTGTTGTTCATAATTTTTATCTTTACCTTTTTCTTCTTCTTCCTCTTCTTAAAGAATAACTTTCAGCATATCGTTTAATCCTGGTTTGGTGGTGATGAACTCCTTTAGCTTATTCTTATCTGTGAAGCTCTTTATCTGCCCTTCAGTTCTGAATGATAGCTTTGCTGGAAAGAGTAATCTTGGTTGTAGGTTATTGCCATTCATCACTTTGAATATTTCCTGCCACTCCCGTCTGGCCTACATAGTTGCTGTTGAGAAACCAGCTGACAGTCATATGGGTGCTCCCTTGTAGGTAACTAACTGTTTTTCTCTTGCTGCTTTTAATATTCTCTCTTTGTCTTTTGCCCTTGGCATTTTAATTATGATGTGTCTTGGTGTGGTCCTCTTTGGATTCCTTTTGTTTGGGGTTCTGTGTGCTTCCTAGACTTGTAAGTCTATTTCTTACACCAGGTAGGGAAAGTTTTCAGTCATTATTTCTTCAAATAGGTTTTCAGTATCTTGCTCTCTTTCTTCTTCTGGCACCCTCATAATTCAGATGTTGGTATGCTTGAAGTTGTCCCAGAGGCTCCTTACACTATCTTCATATTTTTTTATTCTTTTTGCTTTTTGCTTTTCTGGTTGAGTGTTTTTTTTTTGCTTCTTTGTATTTCAAATCTTTGACTTGATTCTTGCGATCCTCTAGTCGGCTATTAGATCTTTGTATAATTTTTTTTTTTATTTCAGTCAGTGTATGCTTAATTTCTAGTTGGTCCTTTTTCATATCCTCAAGGATCTCACTAAATTTATCGGCTTTTTCTAGAAAATTCCTGAGTAACCTTATAAATGTGGTTTTGAACTCTAGATCCAGTTGTTTGCTTTCCTCCATTTCTTTCATTCATGACATGTTTCTTTGTCTCCACATTTTGGCTGCTTCCCTGAGTTGATAGAGTGGCTTTGTGTGGTAGGTGTCCTACAGGGTCCAGTGGCTCAGCCTCCCCAGTTACCTGAGGTGGACTCTCTTGGTGCACCCCTTTGTGGGCTGTGTACACAGACTTGTTGTAGTTAAGCCTTGATTGTTGTTGGTATCACTGGGAGGAATTGACCTCTA
This sequence comes from Corynorhinus townsendii, assembly GCA_026230045.1. Classification (NCBI taxonomy): domain Eukaryota; kingdom Metazoa; phylum Chordata; class Mammalia; order Chiroptera; family Vespertilionidae; genus Corynorhinus; species Corynorhinus townsendii. The sequence continues at coordinate 100,513,936 of JAPDVU010000002.1, forward strand.
GGCCAGTTGGCTGTGAGGATCAGCTGTGTCTACGCTGGGAGAACTTCTGTGCTGGAGATACCCTTATGAGACAGGACTTGCAAAAGCCTCTGTGCTCAGGTTGGATGGGGCAGAGTCTCAGGATGGAGCAGACAGCATTGGTTTCCTATCAGCCCTGCCCTAATAGGCCCCTGGGTCTCAGTGTCCCGTGGTAATCATTGCAAGCACCGCTGAGAGAAAGCCGCCCTCGAGTTCCACCCACTGCCAGATAGTGCAGTTTCTTCCCAAATGAGTCTGCGTCCCCAGAGTCTCGGCCAGAACAGGAGTTCAGTGCAGTTGGGAGCTTTTGTCTCCCTCCCACTTGAAAAAGCCACCCGTGCATTCGGTTGCCAGTCCTCTCCACGCGCATCTCAGTACCTCTGCCTCCTGCAGCTCTTCTGAGTCTCAGTGTGCTTTTCTCTTTCCTTATCGTTATAGAATTTCCACTCATCCAGCCTTCCTGTGGTTCTGGATGATGTCCGTTTTGTCTTTTAGTTGTAGTTTTGAAATTGTTGTGCGAGGCAGCAGTTTAGGTGTTTACCTATGCCGCCATCTTGGTTTCTCCCTAAAATAAATACTTTTAAGAAATAAAGACTAAACTTCATCTAAACATCCAAGCAAAAAATAAATATTTTAAAAGGGGGCAGAATAGTCAAGTTAATCCATTAATTCACAATCACTTTTCTGATTTTTACCATGAAAAATCTGGCCTATTATATACGTTAGTTGGTTTAAAATGGTGGAAGAAGGGCTAGTTAGTAGTCACAAAGGTATCACCGCAATAGGAAGCTGAAAGACAAGATTTTTGTGGCAGAAAAATCAATGATTTTAATTTATTTTATAGAGATAATATAAAATATTTGGCACTAAGACTATTATATGAAAACTGACAAGAAACTGCAATATGCTAGAATTTGGGAGGACTTATTAATCATGTTTGCAATTTAGGTTATTTCTATTTCCTGAGTACATGTGCTAGCCATTATTATTAGATTTCTAAGGTTCTTTGAAGAAATGAAAACTTAAATCATGTTAGAGCTTATCCAATTTGACAAAATTATAGAACTATTTATTTACATATGTAGTACTTTGATTTTTTATTTTAAGTTCTAAACAAAACTAAATCCATTTCACAGATGGTCTATTATTAAAGTGATACTGTTGACAATTTAAAAAACAAAAACATAGAGAAGCAGTAATGTTTATTTCTGGTAGTGATTTTTCTTTTTTGCTCTTCTACAGCTTTAAACATTCCTAAAGTAATAATATATAACATATAACCAAAAGTATGTAGAAATAAAAGACAAAATTTGAAAAGTAAAACAATAAACAAAAGGACATATACAGTAGTCTTTATGGTAATTTAAATACAAAGAAAAGAGAAATGTAATGTTGGTCTAATATATGCCTGCTTATGTGCATAATTATAAAATTTGAGTGAATTTATTTTGATAAGTAGCAGACATACATTTTTCCTAATAAAATACACACTAAGTCAAATATATGTCAAAAATTAACTTATTTACTTCATTCATTATTTAGAGAAATAAAAGAAGATGCATTTTATAAACTAGAAATTTATACTTGTTTACAATAAACTTCAAGATACCAGAATCCTGACCTAAAATGTACCTAATTATATAAAAACAAACAAACAAACACACAGAAAAACACATTTTCCTTAGACTGGAATATCCCCTGGAAATAGAAAAAATAATTTCATGGTGAGAAGGTGATGAGGGACTTCATAGACATGGTTATTTGATCAGTTAATTTATTAAAAGACATAGAATATTAAGGAAAAACTTCATTTTACCAGCAATATTATCAATTACTTGTTGTCAACCAGAATTCATATTTGAAAATTGAAAGAAACAAAAGAAAACAGGTGTATTATTCACAGACTGAGGGAAGGCCAGTTAAAAAGACTAAATTTACTTGATATCCAAGGTTGGCTGAAAATATTTTGGTGAAAAATATTTCAGATTCAAATGTATATAGGTTGGGAATATCTTTATCGAAATGTACTTCACCCCCTAATCGCACACTGACCCTCTCTTTTAGCTCAGTTAGAGACCCATTTTTCTGAAGAACAAGTCATCTAGTCTATTCCTCTCACCTTAAATTCAAGAAAACAGATCCACAAAGTTTAAAGGTTTGCCCAAAATCACAGAACTGTTTAAACAGTAGAGAAGGACCAGACCTTGGTCCTTTCGGGAAAAGGAGATTCCCAGGATTATCTTTCCCTACATTGCTGTCTGATGAAATTGGCTCCTTCATTCCTCATCTCAAGCTCCCTATTATCAACTGGAGGCTTTGATTATGTAAATTCATATCTCAGAGCCTCAGTTTCTGCATCTGAACAATATGGGGTCTGAGGATCTCTCAGATTCCTCCCACCTGCCAGCTTCCACAGGCCCAGTTTAATGATGACCTGATTCAGCCAAACCTTGTTCCCCCACCCCTTATTTAATCCTACATTCATTTCTTATGAGAAAGCTTCCATTAATGCCCCTGTAATTAACATCAAACCCAAATGGAATGAATGAGAGATTTTCTTATGCACAGGATAAGGACCCTTAAATAAGAATGAATAATGATAATATTTCCCAGAAGACTAGGATGGCAGCCCTCAAGAATGATTAACTAGACCACTCCTTGTCTCTCTATCTCCGTAGAAATAGAATAGTTCATTTGCATGTCATCTGATATAAAGAGAGATTCTAGCATATAATGGGTTATTACCATTGGGCACTTCATTAGTAAAGATCTTTCTTATGATGTGATAGAAAAGAAAAAGACAAAGTAAATTGAGATTCTTACATCTCTATTAATGACACACACATTTGAAGATTAGACTCTATCAGCTTATCCATCAATCCAAAAAAACCAAACAAGTACTTAGGAAGGATTTTGCAAGTTGACCCTTTTCTAAATAGCCCTGTTTAAAAATAGGCTTTTGAGAGAAGCTGCTTTTAAAATAAAATCCTATATGAATATTAAACACAGCATTTTTCTCCCTCTTTAAAAAATATTCAAAGCAGATCCAGGAAGAAAACAAAAATAAATCAGCCTTTCTATCAAGCTGCTCTTGAATGTGGACATATGGTTCCTGGGGAATTATATGTTACTAGAGGCCCAGTGCACGGAATTCATGCACTCGGAGGGGGGGGTCCCTCAGCCCAGACTGCACTCTCTCACAGTCCAGGAGCCATCAGTCAGACATACTTAGCACTGCCATGGAGGCAAGGGAGGCTCCCACCACCACTGTTGCGCTAGCCAGCCATGAGCTCGGCTTCTGGCTGAGCAGCGCTCCCCCTGTGGGAGCTCACTGACAACCAGGGGACAGCTCCTGCATTGAGCACCTGCCCCCTGGTGGTCAGTGCATGTCATAGCGACCAGTCGTTCTGTTGTTTGGTCGATTTGCATTTTGGCTCTTTATTATATAGGATAATGTCTTCTTATGGGCAAGGCCTCTAATTCAATTTTTTTTAGTTAGTTAAAGGGAGGGGCAGAATTTTCACTTGAGCCTGAAGTTAAAATTGCCCTTAGCTCAAAAATCTGCATACCACTGAGACACATCCTGATGAGGCTCATTCTGAACCTCCACACTGTTCCATTATGTGTATAAATATTGGGAACCATCTTATCGCTTTAGTGAAAGGAACCTTTTGTTATGTTACAATAACTAATGTTATCTCATGAGTTGTATTTTGGCTTCAAGCCTGTATCCAGTATTCATGCAGCAACTTCAGTTCTTCTGTTCAATATTTACCTGGCATATCTTTTATTTTATTTTCTCTAAATCTTTCTAGATTTTTATGTATTAGATAGGAATAGCCCATGGACACAGGCAATAGTTTGGTGAAGGCCTGGAAGGGGCAGGTATAGAGTGGAGGAGATCAATGGAAAAACAAAACACAAAACTAAAACAAAGGGACATCTGTAATAGTTTCAACAATAAATATACATTTTAAATAAAATAAAATATCTTAGTTGAAAAGAGTTTTATGTGAAATAATATAAGTAATTGCTCTACATTGTACTTTATATTCTCCACTCCTCTCAAAGAGATATTAATTGACCCTATGTTCACTTAATATTAATTGACCCTATATTCACTGACTGCAGGACTGTCTTCCGCCATGCCGACCCAGCACTGACTACCATGGGGGCTGCGATCAGACCCTGCTTTTCTCTCCTGGCCTCTGTCCGGGCCTGATTGCAGCCCCCTCGGCAGTCAGTGCTGGGTCGCTGAGGTGCCCGCAGTGCGTCAGTCAGTGGTGACCCAGCACTGACTGCAGGACTGACTTCCGGTGTCCAGTTGAGCCTTCGGTTGTTTTGGACATTATGGACCCTGGCTCTTTATATCTATAGATAAATAAGGGGCTAGACTGAAAAATGAAATTAATTTAATTGCTTATAATCTCAAAGGATTTCAACGAAAGATGTGTAAGACATATACATAAATGGGATATTTCCAAGGACTTTTTGGGAAACATAATACTGAATTTAAGACAATCGTTTCCAATTTATATAATTCCTTATGAAAGGAAAGTGATGAGAATTATTTTTGCAACAGACTAAGTCACTATTACTAAGTTTTGTTACCTATTACATTAAGCATGGAGACTGATTTTTCCTTTAAGGGAGAAACATAACACAAATCTATACTTAAACATATAGTTGTATGTAACTTTTAAGGTTCTTTTCTAATTACATCATCATCTTGGTTTTGATTTGCCTGTAATTTCTTAAAATCCCAAGAAAGAACACATACACCATGATAACTGTCCAGCCACTAAGACAAAATCTCTAACTTCTATCCAATGGTCTTTTTGTTTTCTCTAAGGTCACATGAAACAAAAATGTTTTCCCTTTGGCATGACTGTTCTTGATATGTTTGGCAAGAACTACCAATGTCTTCAATTGCTCCTGGATCAATAATACCAATTCCTTCCACTTTCTTACTTGTGACAGTCTTAAATCTTTTATCTTTCTCTTACAGTGGTATTCCAGTATAATGGTATAATTAAACAGATATTCAGAACTACTGAGTATCCCACACATCGTTTTATCAGCAAAGAATCAAACTGGATTAATTTCTTCATTTGAATTATTATTACAGTTTAGTAAGATAATTTTTAGAGTTATATAATGGACCCTATTCATTAGGTCATATATTGAGGACTCAGACTTTACTCCCATGAACAACCACTCCCTTTGTACTTTAACCTCTCCTTTGCCTTAGAAAAAGAAGCCTATTATTAAACTTAAAAACAATGATGAGGCAAAAGTTAAAAAGGTAAATCTAAAGAATTGTATGTAAAATGTACCTTAAGTTGAACTTATGAATGTCAAATAATACATTTGTGAATCTGAACAAGTGAATGTTAACAAATCATGGGCATTTAATAAAAATATGAGTTCATCAACATTTAAACAAAACACATATATGAAGAAGGTATAAAATAATTTTTCAGTTCCTAATATGACATGTTAATTTATATTTTAATGTTTACTTGAGAGTTAGCTCACCTGTTTGAACTTTTATTTTGAAATAATTATGAATTTATAGGAAGTTGTAAAGCGAATATAGAGATGTCTTATGTACCCTTTACTCAGGTTTCCCCCAATCTTATGCAATTATAGTACATTTAAAAAAGCAGGAAATTGACATTGATACAAGGTGTGTATGTAGTTCTATGTCATTTTATCACATGTGCACATCTGTGTAACCATCAGCACCATAAACACACACAACTACTTCATCACTACAAAGTTCACCCTTTGCTCTCCCTTTGTAGTCACAACCAGGCCTCTTTCTCCCAGCATCCTTAACCCTTAGCAACCACAAATCTGTTTTCCATCACTATAATTCTGTCATGTTGAGAAGATTATATAAGTGGAATCATACAATGTGTGACCATTTGAAATAATTTTCATTTCACTCAGAATAATGTCTTTGAGGACCAAGCAAGTCATTGTGTGAGTCAGGAATTCATTCATTTTTATTGCTTAGTACTATTTCAAGTATGGATGTAGCATCGTTTGTTTAGCTATTCACCAACTGAGGGACATTTTAGTAGTTGTTTCCACTTTTTTTTCCTATTACAAATAAAACTGCTACTAAAAATTATACACAGGATTTTGGGCAGATATAAGTAGTCCTTTCTCTGAAATAAGTTGCCAGGAATGAAACTGTGTGTTAAGTGTATAGTTAGCATTTTAAGAAACTCTCAGTTTTTTTCCAGAGTGACTGTACAGTTGTACACTCCTTAGGTAATATATGAGAGTTCCAGTTTCTCCACATACTCACCAGCACTTGGTAATGTCACTTTTTTTTTTTTTTTTAATTCTGGTCATTCTAAAGATATGTAGTGATAGCTCATCACAGTCTTAGTGGGCATTCTCCCAAGATGACTGATGTCTAACATCTCTTCATGTGCCCTTAAGAAAATATAAAAGTTTCTCTTTTTGATGAGTATATATTTATATTTTTGTCTTTTTGGTTTGTGCTCTGGCATCATGTCTGAGAACTCTTGATCAAACCCTAGGTATCAATTATTTGTCCTATTTTCTAAAATTGTATAGTTTTATGCTTTACATTTAAATCTATACCCATTTTAAATTCATATTTGTATAATGTGTGAGGTCTAAGTCAAAGTTTGTTTGTTTGTTTGTTTGTTTATTTATTTATTTTGCCTGTGGATATCCAATTGCCCCAGTATCATTTGTTGAAAGACTATTCTTCCTCTTTTAATTCATGTATAAATTAAAAATAAATTTTTATTTCAAATCCAAATTGATCAATGTTAAGTATACCATATATTGAACTCTGAAAGAAACTATCAAACTCAGCAAAAGTCTACAAATACATATATTATGAGATAATGCATATCAATATGTTAATTAAAAAAAACTCTAGAACTTATTATAAAGGTATCATTGATATTATCATACCCCTGTCCATAAAACTTAGTCAAGTTATCTTTAGCTATTAGATGATAGATGACTTGTCCTATAAATTGGATTCTTAATCTCCAAGCTGCTTTGGCCTAGAAACATGTCAATAAGAACTGAAAGTGATGGATTTTTCTGATGCTGATATTTGACAACTAGGAATTGTACAGAGAAAATCAAATTACTTGAATAAACTAATGAGCTCTCAAATGTCAATATATAACTAAATAAAAAAATAAAAAAGATGATTCTGTTGTTTTTTTTTTCTTTAATACCCCATGAATCACAGAATTTTAGCACCACAACAAAGCGTTAGGTTTCCTCTAGTTCAGCATGTTCACTGTGTATATACAGTTGGATAACTATTTCTTGATAAAATACCTAGAACAAATGTTAATTTCCTCTAAGGGTGAAATGATTTTTCTCATTTATTTAAACGAACCTGTGAGGACTCTTAGCATGGTGGTTAAGAAAGCAGGTTTTAGAAGAAGGCTGGCCAGATTCAAATCCTAACTCTTCTTGCTGTGTAAAAATTGCTCTTTGGGCCTCAGTTACAATACAAGAAAATAATAGAATTGTTTAAAAAATTTAATAAGCCATATGTATAAAACACATAAAAAGCCTAGCATTTAGTAAACACCATGATTATTATTACTCATTTCCTATCTAAGGAAATCATTTTACTTGTTTCACAATGTCCTTGACAGAATCAACCTCCTATTCCTTTGAATTTCTACAACATGTAAGTTGTTCCTTACCTTAGAATGTACCACATTTTTCCCATCCTGTTGAACACTACTTGATGTTATGAGTCATGCCTTACTCTGTTTTATGGGTGTTTTTTGTTTTTGTTTTTAACTGAGGTAAAAAAATATAACATAAAATATACCATCTTAACATTTTAGTGTGTGGTTAGATAGTATTTAGTATAGTCACAGTGTTGTACAACAGATGTCAAGGACTTTTTCATGCTGCAAAACTCAAACTGTATATCATTAAGCAACTCTTGGTCTAAGATTCAGTATCCTCAGCACCTATCTGAAGTTCAGTACCTTGCAGTTAGAAGGTACTGTACAAAAATATAGCAAACTAAATTCATATCATCTCTTGAAACACAAATTCATTTCTTAATTTCCTATGAATTTCATTTTAATGCCATCTCCTCTTTTTCTGATATCAGATGAACTCATCAAATTAATTCAACCTTCATCCTACTATACCTTAATTTGTAATTGATCTCTTACCTCCACATTCTTCCATGCTCCAATACACCTCACACTGTATTCATCATGTATCCTTTCATACCTTTTAAGTAACATTCCCAAATCAAAAAACACTGAAGGGTTCCCTTTAGTTTTCTAGGATACCATGCAAGTTCCTTAGTTTATCTAGTCATCTCCAATCTCTATCCTTCTACTTACAGTCTCCATTCAATGAATATACTCATTTACCCCCAAACTAGCCAAACACAGTCTCAGGCCATTGCTTTTATACTCATTTCCAATTTCCTAAGGCCACGTTTCAATCATATTCATCCACAAGCATTTGGTGCCACTCTTTCTATCTCCTGCTGCATGTCCTATCTGAGACCCTTACCATACAGCACAGTAGAAGGTTAGCTGTCACTTGATAAGGCTGCAGGGTTTTTCACTTATAACACAAGCAACTTTGAAGGCATAATCTCTTAAGCCACTTTTTATTCCTAATAACTAGGAAACCCAATAAAGACTTTAAATTGATTTAAAGAACAAAACATAGAATGTCCTCATTTAATGTAAATAAGCCAAGAATAAGAAAATAAGGAGGAAAATGAGGCAGTTTGAAATATATAAAATAACTATATTAAATATGACTTATATTTAGAAATAGTCACATTATGTTTGCACACACATACTGTAAAGTCTGTCCTAAATATTTTTGGTACAGATTTTCATGTTAGATGGCAACTTAAAAAAATGTAATGATTGCCTTTCTAAATACTAAGAAGTACTTATATAACTGGGAAATACCTTAATCCTCGGGGAAGGAGGGAATATTTATATATCCCCCCTTTATGATTTATTTTTTAAATCATATATATATGATTTAAAAAAAAAAAGTCCTTGTCTTTTTAGATGTCAATTTAAGCTCAATTTCCAGGCCCTACTTGCTATGTTATTCAATGGGCCAGTAGCATCAGCCAATCAGACTCTCCTTGCTGCCTATAATCCAGTCTGAGCAGCCCCAGGAGGGTACTACTAGAGAACTTCAGTGAGAAAAACATACACATTGTAGCACAAAATTACAATTCCTAATAATAATGTCAACTTTTATATATTTTCAGTAAAACCAATTTCTATCTATACACCAATTGAAATAGAATTGAGGGTTTGTAGATGAGAAACCCTCCAAACCCTTGAATATTCTTAACTTTATCTAAAACAGATTTCTGGAGTTGAAAACAAGAGCTAACCTCAAAATCTCTTGTATTGATACACCTTGTAACACTATGAACATTTTGTGTATCATTCCATGGTTAGGATTTATATGCCTGCAGAGATCAGGATAATACTATCTTTGGAAACAATCTTTTGAAAAGTAGAGAACATCAAGATTTCACTTAATTATGTATTTTCCTTGGAATCAGACTTAGTTCAGGCTAATTTGAGTGAATAGCAACTTGAGACTTGTGCTAAGGATTGGACACAGTTAATTCAATCAACAGAAATCTGATATAAAAATTCAGCCTAATATATATTTAAATTAGAAACCCGATGCACAAAATTCATGCATGGATAAGGTCCCTAGGCCTGGCCGGTGATCAGGGCCAATCTGTGGGGCAACCAGCTGGGCGTTCAGGGGGGCGGGGAGTGGGGATGGAGGCCCCCACGCTGGCACCTGCCTTGGCTGGCCTGGGGCCTGCGGGCTGGGGGAAACCCATGCATTGAGTGTCTGCCTCCTGGTGGTCAGTGTGCGTCATTGCAACCAGTCTTTCCATTGGTAGTCCCCCGTTCAGTAGATTTTCGTATTAGGTTTTTATTATATAAGATAGGTCATAAATTCAAACATGTTCCCAGGCATTGCAACTTTGCATCTTCAGTTGTAAAGACTAAAAGAGAAGCCTGTATTTAAAAGAATGTGATGAAGTATCACAAAATTAAAAGGTATACACACAAAACAGCCCAAATAATACAGATGTGTGCATGAGAATACATATATATCCTCTAAGAATATCTATTTTCTAATACCAAAATGTTTGCCACATGGTTTTTTGTTTACAGGTAAATATGTTTTAGATTGATTCCTTGATGCTGACAGATTCATGGCTTATAATGCTTTCAATTGAGTTTACAGATTTTATTTAAAAGGGCCTCAGACCATCATTGTGGATTCAGGGAAGTACAAAATCTACTGAGTGCAAACAATATATGATACTCATCACTTTACTTCCTTCTTAACACAATCTCTAACTTTGTGTTACCCACATTGGAAAATTAATGGCCTACATTAGCTCGCTAGGGCTGCCATAACAAAGTACCACAGACTAGGTGGCTTAAACAAGATATTATTTTCTCTCAGTTCTAGAGGCTGGAAGTCCACATTTAAAGTGTTGGCAGGTTTAGTTTTTTCTGATACCTCTCTCCCTCTCCAGGCTTGTAGATGGCCATCTTCTCCCTGTGTCTTTCCTTTATGCATGTGCATCCTTGCTGTCTCTTTATGTGTCCAAATTTTCTCCTCTTATAAGAACACGGGTCAGATTAAATCAGGGCCCACCCTAAAACCTAAATTTAGAATTGCACCATTTTAATTTTACCATTTGGACCTACATCCAAATACAGTCACATTCTGAGGTACTAGGGATTAGGGCTTCAACATATGAAATTCACAGGGGCAGAATTCAGCCCTCATGTGGCCTAAGAACCTTGAGCTATAAGTGTTTTTCAATAATTTGTATATCTGACTCACCCTAACAAAAACTCTGAATTTTCTCTTAAAATATTTAGAAATGCAACTACGGGAATCATAAAAAAGCCAGTTGCTCCTATATTCTTTATGGTTAAAATCTATGACCATGAATTCCAGTTCAACTCATGGCCTTGTATGCATTTCAATGGACAGATTTGTTTGCATGTTTATGTGTATTAGGAAAGTCATGAAATGTCTATTTCCCCACTCCTGAAATTCCTTAAATGAACTTCTATTATAATTTATCATTAATTTCTTATTGTAAACATTACAAGTGAAGAAAAAAACAAAACAAAAACAACTAAGGACATTTGGAAGGATAAGCAATTGTGAAGGGAAAGGTGATGTTAGTTATTCTAGGAGAAGGTATTATCATCTCCTGAGAAGTCAGAACATTGCCTCCTTTTAGGACAAATAGAAATATGACAGAAGTATATAGATAAGTAAAAAACAAACTTGTTACATAAAAATATGCTATGGAGTGAAGGAAGACTCAAACAGCAAGATTATTCAACTTAAACAGGGCCAAAATCAGCATGTTCTAGTAGAAGTGATTTCAGAATTTGTTCCATCAAATCATACGTACTTGAATTAAATAACTGGGTCCAAAAAATAAAGACTTTGTGGTAATTCTACATTTTCATTTAGTTACTTATTTTATATTTTAGTAGTTTTATTTTATTTTTAAACTAAAGGCCCAGTGCACAAAATCTGTGCACTCAGGGAGGTCCCTCAGCCTGGCCTGTGCCCTCTCACAGTCTGGGAGCCCTTGGGGGATGTCTGACTGACGACTTAAGCCTCCTTCCCACAGATGGACATCATTGGCATTGCCATGGAGGCGGAAGAGGCTCCCACCACCACTGCTGTGCTCACCAGCCATGAGCCCAGCTTCTGGCTGGGTAGTGCTCCCCCTGTGGGAGCATGCTGACTATCAGGGGGCAGCTTCTGTGTTGAGCATCTGCCCCCTGGTGGTCAGTGCGTGCCATAGTGACCAAGTGCTCTGCCGTTCGGTCGATTTGCATATTAGCCTTTTATTATATAGGATATGGACATATGACACAGGTGGTGTAACATATAATATTTATCAAATATTGTCAATGTTTCATAGCTGTACTTTTTATTGACGAAAGTTAGATACAGTTAATTCAATGGCAATAATAAATACTATTTAATCTATACTTAAAATTACATATAAATTCCTCAAAAGTTAAATAAAATTATATTATGACAAAGAAAAGCTCTTAAATTTATAACCAAGAGAAGTTGCAAATTAAACCACAGTTACACAAGAATTTGTATAGGAATTTTCATAGCAGCATTATTCATAGTAGACAAAAAGTGGAAACAACCCAAATATCTATTAACTGATGAATGCATGAATAAAATGTGGTATATATATATACAATGGACTATTATTCAGCAATATGAAGAAATGAAGTACTGATACATGCTACAAGGATGTTCCTTGGAAACATGCTAAGGAGAAGAAAGTAGTCAAAGAGGACTATATAGTATATGATTCCATGTGTATAGAAGTCTGAAAGAGGCAAGTGTATAAAGACAGAAAGTAGATTAGTGTTTGCCTAGGACTGGGACAGTTTCCAAGGGAATGGGAATTGAATGATAATGAGTATAGGATTTTTTTTAGGAGTAGAGAAATTGTTCTAAATTAGATTGTGGTGTTAGTTGAATAACTCTGAATATACTGTAAAACATGGAATTGTATACTTTAAATGGGTAAATTATATGGTATATGAATTATATGTCAATAAAACATTTTTTAAAAGTTCTCCATAGCTCTTAGTCTGTTTTTCAATTTAATTTACCTTTTATTTTTATGAAACATAAAGGTATTTTCCCCTGTATAACACTCATTTATAGCTAAAAAAAAATTTTAGCAAGAAAAATACATATTTATTAAATTGGAATATCAAAGAAACTATTTACTTTGTGTTCATTTTTAATGCCACCTGTAGCCTCTGTTTACTGAAGTCAGTCTACTTTTGTAACATCCTTCCTTATATAGATAAAACATCAATTCAGTTTGGGATTTAAAGCAAACAAGATCATTATGTTTGTAGGGTGTCCCATAGCTTTGCTATTCTATGAATCTGTGACCTATAAATAATGCAAGACCTTTTTCTTCTCTAAATGACTTTCTTGCAACATGAGTCTTAATACGTGGAAACCAAAAAAAAAGGAAAGAAATCACCCTGCAGTCATGGTATTTAATATACTTCTAGTTCCCAATTACATTATGAATCCCATCTATCCTCTCTTTAGTATTTGCATCAAAAACCAACTTTTAGATATTTAGCCATTTTATTTTTATCTTATTTTATTTTATTTTTATCAAAGCAAAGGTAAATCATAGCTAATATGAAAAGCTCTTGTATTTTGCTTTAGAAGTAAGGAAAGCAGAAAAAGAAAAGATCATTTTCTATGTGACCCCTGAACTTTGAACCACAACAACACAACCTCCATACCACTAAGCAGGCAGCACCTTAATCTCTTCTCTCTGAAGAGTGCTGAGGAAAGAAAACGGAAAAAATAATCTGGAACTTCATCAATTTTTCATGAATTTTCATTTAGGCCAGAACTCCCTTTTACCCTGGTCGATAGATCAAGCTGCTGTCATGTATTTACCACCTGGGGCTACAGCTGTTATCTCTGGGGGCTGCCACTGACTCAGGCTGCATCACAGGCAGCCACAATCTGTGCAGACCCGGGTGCTCCCTCTGCTCCAAACACAGGCGCATTGGTGTTCAAACTGAAATCCTATCTTCACTAGCCAAGCTTGGGCCCTCTTGGTGATCCCATTGGAAAACTGCATTAACTTCTTCAGTGCCTCAAGCCTTACTACGGACCCTGCAATTCTGATTTTTAAATATGTAAAACTTTTGCCAGAAGACCTTCCTTCAGTTCAAGTTATTGAAAAGTACTTTCTGGATTGCTTCCCACCTCCTCCAACCTCTCCCCCCCCACAAAGAAAAAACAAAGAGGGAAAGCAAATATGAGGTAAGTGATTCAAATCTACATTACAATGATGGGGTCTGTATATTTTTTTCTCTCCACTATCTTGTTCCCTTACATAAAATTGAAATATGTAATAAAGAAAACTAAGGATGAGAATACAGTATGGTAAAGAACAAGGGGACTTTTATTTATTTAAATTCTGTATTGTTTAAAAGTATTACATATGTCTCCTTTTTCCCCCCATTGGCCTCTCTCCTGCCACTCCCACCCTTCAGCACATACCCTCACTCCCCCAACCCCTACTGTCTGTGTCCATGGGTTATGCTTAAATGCATGCATACAAGTCCTTGGTTGACCTCTTACCCCCCTCCCCTGCCTTCCCTCTGAGGTTGGACTGTCTATTCGATGCTTCTATGTTTCTGGATCTGTTTTTGTTCATCAGTTTATGTTGTTCATTATATTCCACAAATGAGTGAGATCATGTGATATTTATCTTTATCTGATTGGCTTATTTCACTTAGCATCATGCTCTCCAGTTCCATCCATGCTGTTGCAAATGGTAAGAGTCCCTTCCTTTTTATAGCAGCATAGTATTCCATTGTGTAGATCTAGTACTACCATTTTTCAATCCACTTATCTGCTGATGGGCACTTAGGCTGTATCCAAATCTTAGCTATGGTAAATTGTGCTGCTATGGGTGCATATATCCTTTATGATTGGTGTTTCTGATTTCTTGGGATATATTCCTAGAAGTGGGATCACTGAGTCAAATGGGAGTTCCATTTTTAATTTTTTGAGGAACAGGGGGACTTTTATACAACCAGACAAGACAGCAGAAACTAAGATGTAAATTAAAAATTAAAACCAAGGTGAAGCAAAGAATGTAAAAAAATCATAATTTTATCATTAATCATTTCACAATAAAAGTCATAACAAGTTTGTTTCCCACTTATCTATATACATTTGACAAGCCAGATGCACTTAAATCTCTAATTCTTATTGAATTCAAGTCCCCTTACCCTCCTGCCCCAGGGGATTTGGCAAACCTGTGGAGACATTTTTGGTTGTCATAGTGGGGTTAGAGGGTCCTGAGCAAACACCAGAGCTAAATACCCTAAAATGCACAGCACAAATCTCCACAACAAAAATGACCTGTCCCAGTTCCCTCACACACTTCAGAGCTAATTTCTTGGAAGAACAGGGAGCATTTAGCACTCTAACTCCACCACCTACTCCTTTTCCTAGAGCCCAGAGACACCTTTTACTTGACCAACAAGCGGCATTTACTAGTACATCCTCAACGACTTTTCATTCTGAAAATCATCGCCTTATTTTTCTTGTCACTTCACTGATGATATCCCATAAAGTCTGAAACCTCTTTTGAGCCTCCTGCACCGGCACTTCTTTCTTTTGCCCACCATTAAATATCGGGGTTCCAGGCAGTGGGAGTGGTCTTGGTCCTTATTAATCACTGGGCACACAGCCTGCCTGGGCAATCATGTCTACTATCTACTCCCATGGCTTTCTCTATCTAGGAAAGACCTTTCTTCTCAATTCCAGAAGCTTTTTAAAAAAATAGAACATGAGGTATTTTCACCTTCATATCTCATTGTTCTGGCAAACAACACAGCCAAAGTAACTTCAGTCTCCAGTTCCTATAGCTATTTGTCCTGTAGCTACCATTCCTAGAGATGGTAGCAATATATATAGTAAATCTGCCAAACATATATATCATCTCACAAATTGACCATAAAGTGATATGATTTATAATTTCTTAATGTGATTCAAACTCTTTGCTTCTTTTAATCTTCACTGCTACTTTCAGTCTAAAATCTAACATATACCCTCTTCTGAGTTATTTTGCAGCTTCATAATTCCTCTCTGATTTCAATCATCATTCCTTTAAACCAATCATTATTTCGCCTTCATTTCAAAGTCTCTCATTTTACAGAACAAAAATGACTAATTTTATGAATCAGCACCTGCCTACCTTTCAAACATATGCTGCCCACCAACCTCATATCAAACCACCTGAATTTCTCCAAATACACAATGTTTATAGGTTTCCATTCATTCCTTTAATGTATATATAAAAAATTGTGTTTTATAATTGAGCATTTATGTTAAGCATTCAAAAATGTGAAGATCAAGAATTTTTATAATATGGTAGAGGAACACATATACCATTTTATAAAAATACATTGGTTATAATATTATTGAAAAATCTCTATGTTTTGACCCTAATTTCCATATTAATACTTTTTATGAAACACAAGGAAAGACAGAATACTTATGAGCTAATGCGAAAAAGATTCATATAAATGAATAACGTTTGATCTTGTATTGCCTCAAATGGCATGAACTGTTGACATGGCATTAGAAGAAAGAATTTTATTTACTGGCTAAATTCAATTTTGAAGACTTGTGTTTTCCTCTCTAGACCAGAAATATTTTTAGCATTTCTCAAAGCTCATTGATTTAAAATTTTTGTTAAAAGCTTCTGTCATATTACAGGAAAAAAGTCATTATTTTAAAATTTCCTCTTAAAACAGTTTGATTCATTATTAATGATGGGATTAGGAAAGAAAGCAATCCTTCAGGTTACTAAATAAAAATACAAGATGCATGTTTACTGAGAGCAATTTTAACAAAACTAAAGCTTCGAAAAAGAAATTATAACCTTATATCTGCCCAACAATAAAATGGCTGGCCAATTTTGATAAATTTTAATATTGAGGAGAAAGGTTAGTTAAAGTTGAAAATAGTTATTTGCTGCCTGGGCTGCTGTGGCTCAGCTGGTTGGGCATCATCCCATGCATCGAAAGGTTGCTGGTTTGATTCGCAGTCAGGGCACAGGCCTGGGTTGGGGGGCTGGCTTGATCCCTGGTTGGGGGGGGGGGGCAGGTGGCAGCTGATTAGGGTTTTGCTCTCACATCAATATTTCTTCCTCTCTCTAAACATCAATAAAAATAGTTATTTGTTAAGTAGATAAAAGAAAAAATTAAAAAATTTTTAATTTTCAAAATTCCTGATTTTTTGTATAAAATAGTCCAGATTTACTTTAGTTTTACCAAATATGGCACAATTTTCTTAAACTGAAAATTAAAATAACCCAAATCTTAACTTGAATTCCCCATTAACCTGTTTAAATCTCAGTTAACCTGTTTAAATCTCAGTTAGTTAACTGAGATTTCATTTTATCTATAAAAGGGAGAATAATGTCTGTTATATTTACTATACCTGTTTAAATCTCAGTTAGTTAACTGAGATTTCATTTTATCTATAAAAGGGAGAATAATGTCTGTTATATTTACTATAAAGGGGCTTGGTAGAAAAAAAGATCAATAGAATTTGATAATGAATTATTTCAATATTTTTGAAAAGTTCCAGAAATAAGATATTTCAAAATAAAAATGGAAGTTAAGAATATTTGCATTCTTAAGTTTTTGCGAATGTTTCAAATCTCACTAAACTTAATTTAACTGCTTTTTAAAATAATTTATAAAAAGTAAATTACCTGGTTTTCAGGCAAAATGGCATTGCTATCTAAGGTTCTAATATTCATATATTGAGGTCTTTCACAAAACAAATTTGGGTTTAAGATTCTTCTAATCTGTTCTTATTGGACATACACGTTTTAAGCATCTGTGGGTTCCAGATTTCCCTGGTATGAACTATAAATCAAAAGACTGGACACTTGATAACAAAAACTGTCATCAGGGTAGCTGAATAAGAAATAGTATGTTTTTGTTTACTAAAATATGTTTTCATGTCTAACGGTAATGATAAAAGGTAGTGATATATTGTTGACAATTTTAGTACACAAATACACAAGTTTTATAATATAGTATAACAAATTTAGAATGTAAGTAAAAATATCAACTTTAATTCCAGACATGAGACCATGAGCTATTATTTAGTGCTACCCTTCAAGACATAGAAATAAGACTAATGCCTAAATTCTCTTATGTGTGAGACTGATGGTACAACCAGAAAGTTGAAAAGTACAAACTTTTTAAAGATTCAACTGTTTCCATCTTTTTCACAATTAATTATAGATAAAATATTTCCTCAAAATAGATAATATAAAAAAATGTATAATACTGTTTAAATTACCATACCAAATCCTTGCTGTAAACCAGAAAAAAAAAGTATCATATTTTTTATTTTGTTCTGAAAAATAATTCATGAAGTTTTGGAATTAATGTAAAAATTGCTACAAAGCATTGATATCATGATTTACTAGTGTTATTTGGTTTATCTGCTTAATAAATATATTTTTTCAGTGTCAAAGTCAGGGCAAATCCTTAGCTACTGCTAATTCCCAAGACTTAGACCCTCTGTGGAATTAACAGTCTGTCTCAACAGAAATAAGATATCTTCTATGATGAATTTTCTATTAAATAAATAAATAAAGTATAGTTGTCATTATTGTTGGTGTGTTCTTCCAAGCATACCTAGAGTAATGATTCCTTTATCAGAAATTTCCTGATAAAAGTTAGATTTATACATATATATATATATTAGTTATAAATAGGTAACAGAAATTGGTACAATATTGAATTCATCCCTTGTATTTGTTGTCATGGTAAACACAAACTTTTCATTTAACACTGCCAACTTTAATGCTTGATTTTATCTCTCATTAACAACTCAAATTTTAAATATGAATAGCATAGCCACCTTGCTGTAATATACTAACCATCACCACGGTGCTGTAATCTAAATACATTTACTGCAACACCCTGGGTTGGTATTATTTTGACTAGCTTTCTCTAGAGAAGACAAAGTAAAATTATGCAGAGTGTTTTAATTGTTTTATTCTTTAGGTATTGAGCATCCATGGGAACAAAGCTTACTACAAATAAATCAAAGGAAATGTGCATGCCATTTATGAGGTTCATTGTGTTCACTTACATGCCACTTCTAGAGATGCATTTCGACTCACTGCTTCACCAAGATAGTTTCTTGCAACGCAAACGTAGCTTCCTTCATCGGGTTTACTTCTGCGACCGTGCACAATGCGTAAGAAGAACAAGGATCCGCTGGGCAGCAGCATCCTGTGGGAGCGCGGGTCGTCCTTGTCAGTCTCCACCCGCTCACCATCTTTATACCACTCAATGGTGGGTGTTGGCCGGCCCTCTGCCTTACAGTTCAATGTGGTGGGCTCTCCCTTGGAAACAATGACATCTGAGGGGTGCTCCACAATCCGTGGGGGAAAGTCTTCCTGACGAAGACGCGATCCTAAAAACATGACAGAATAAAGACAAGCTTTGACATTTTCTTAGTGATAGCTTTTGTTTGATTTAGGTTTACATTAGTGAAATGAAACTCTTTATTCAAAATGCGCTTATTACTATTTTATTCATTTTACTCTTTTGTTCTTTATGTATCTCATAAGTCATCCCCATTCCTTTGTGTAATGAGACAATATAACAATAAATTAATGTTAATTCTAATAAGTTATAGTTAATTTCCCATGAGTTATGACCAACAAAACCAAAAGAGAGCAGGTTGGACTGGGTACAAGTAAAACGAATTCTTGTTCTCGAAGTGCTTACTATCCCCTGGGGAGAAAGCCAAGTGCCCAAGTACCTAGAACACATACATAGATACTGTTTATTATACTGGTGTGCTGTTATCAGATTTAACGTAAAAAGAGACCCACACATTAGGTACAAATATTAACTCAATTTAACATATAAGGAAGAAGCTTAGGAAATTAAATTGATTGCCCAAGAATGTAGAGGAAATACGCAGTAGAGGCAGGATTTACATCCAGATATGTTTGACTGAGGACCTTAAGCATAAATCACTATGTTAAAATGAAATAAGTGTTGCATAAAGGTCCAAGAAATGCATTATAGGAAGAAAAAGAGAAGCAAAATGTTAACTCTAACTAGAACATATTAAGAAGTATCTTCCCCCAAAACAGTGGCATTTAAATTGAGCTGTAAAGAATAAAAATATGTCAATATGGGAGAAAGGCATTTGGATTGAAGAAACAACATAAGCAAAAGAAGAGAGAAATTAGACCACATGCACAGTACATTTCATAATCAGGGAAAAAGTTGATGTGGTAGGTGAGGGTAAAATGTAGTCTTGGAGCCTGAGACAAAATGGCTTTAAATACCATGCTAAGGAGTGTGAATTTTAGTATATAAGGCTAACAGATTTTGAAGGACCAGTACCTTGACTACCTGTGTATTAGAAAGACACTCAGGGTCTGTAGTGTAAAAGATTGGTAGCAATGAAAGCAAAAAGACAGTTAAGAGTTGTTTAAATACCCCAGAGAACCAACAAAGAAACAAAAAACAACCTAACCTTGAGAAATAATGCTGAAAGTATAAAAAAGAGAAAGCTATAAGGCACATTACAAAGCTATGCTTGATAGAATTTGGTATATCACCATACAGTAAGGAAGAGTGATAGATACCAATGACTTCCTGTGACTGCAGTGAAAGTAGGGCTACAAAGGAAAATAAGACATACCAAGAGGAAGTCCTGTTGGATTTTTAAATGAACATTTTATATAACATATTGTTATGAATATTTTTAATTTATAAAGTGTCAATGGCCATTATGTGTGGAAAGGTCCTACCACCAACTGCAAAATAAATCCAAAGGAGATGCTGGAAGAAATAATGACATCTGAGGACAATTATAAGGTACATATGAGATTTTAAAAGTTTGCTCATAAAATTTTCAAGCCAATCACCTAATATTAGCACATTATGCCCAATACACAGAAGTAATATTTATTCCTCAGTAATGCTTATTTATATTCAATATTAATTAAAATTTAATATTTTACTTTTACAGAGGAAATTTAATTTGGTAGTAAATAAACATTTTCTTTTCTGAAGAGATTTAACATTTAAAGGTTGCTGATTACCATTTGTAATCTCATCAGATCCGAGAAGGAACGTACACATTGCAAGTGCTAGGTACCTACAGCAAAAGAGTAATTCACAGTACACAGGTCAGAATTAAAATACAAAAAAACAGTACTAAAGAACCGCAAAGCATTTAAATATGGACAGGTACCTCATGTATCACAGTAATATAGAAAGACACATATTGTAAGTACTGAGGCCCTAAAGCATATCCTCAAATAAACTAATTTGCTGTCTATAAAAATATAAGAATTATTTTAAAAAGTAATAATCAAAAGTATTTCAAAGTATCCTATATAATAAAAGCATAGTATGCAAATTGTCCCCTCAACTGGAAGTTGTCCAGAGTTCCACCAGGGGGTGGGGCTGGCTGGGGGAAGGGAGGGAGTACCCAGCCAGCAGCAGCTAGGGACTCTACCACTGTGTGAATTTTGTACACTGGACCTCTAGTTTAAATATAAAGGGCTAATCATAGTGTGCAAATAGTAGCACATTCCCAAATGTAAATGTCTGGACACACAGCCATAGACTCTAATCCTGAAATGCATCAAGAGTTCTATCTTGCTTTTCATGTAATAGACATATGATAGGCTGCAATCATCTTGTTTAGATAGCCTCTTTGTTCTCTAACCTCCCATATGCAGTCATCTACATTCTCCTGATTGTCAAAGCTGTCCTATTTTTAAAACTAAGCAAGTCAATCATCCATGTTATCAGACTGTTATTTACTATATCAAATAGTTCCCTACCTTATTAAGCACTTGGCCTGGGTAAGGCCTGGGTAAGACCTTAATTACAGAGGTTGAAAAAAGTAGGTTCAGTAGTTCATACAAAAAAAAAATAATACAGTAATTATAAAAATACAAGAATAAACTCAGTGTTTAGCATACTCACAACTGTAAACCTACATTTGCCCCCTGTTTATTAATACTTAATCAAATAAAATTTTAAATAGTCTATAGGTATAAAAGCCTAAGCAACCATTATGACCAGTCGACTGGTCGCTATCATGCACACTGACCACCAGGGGGCAGACGCTCAATGCAGGAGCTGCCCCCAGGGAGGCCAAGGGACCCCACACGTGCACTGCGTGAATTTTTTTTCTTGTGCTGTTACAAATGATTAAGCTAACATAATTTGTGATAAAATGAAACTAATCAATCACTCCATCAAGTCTGTCCTTACAACTTTCCCCTTCTTGTATTTTTCTTGATGACTACATCCCAATATACTTTCCTTTTGAGGGGGGGAGAATGGAAAACAGCTGTGAGACAACTATTTTTTCACCCCTAGAGGTCCTATTATATGATCAGATATGGTGAGAAAGCTATAGTTTGGAAAACAGAAAGACTATTTTATTCATGTGAACCTTAGTGAAACTCTCTCAGCAGATTATCTAATTTTGCAATGGCCTAGAAAGTTTGTAAGATTCTCATTCCTTCTGGAAGCATGGCAATGCCATGTTAAAAATAAGCTTAAATTAGAAATAACATCAAAATTGAGGCCTAGAATTACTACTTACTAATTACAAATTTTCTACATAGCTTTTTAATGTAAAAAACTAAAGGGTCAATGCTATGAAAGGGAATTGACAAATATAAAAGATGTGTCTTATCCAACAGGCAGCTTTGATTCCAAAAGTTTCAGTTGTGTAATATGCATCTAGGGCATCCCTATTGCCCAGTCTTCTGGGCACAACAGACAGAAAGAAAGTTGAGCTACCAGAAATCCTCTTGTTCCAAACCCCCATTTTACAGATAAAGAGAAGAAAACAAATAGAGAACAAAAAAACTTACTGGTCTTATAACAGGATGTACCTTTGACCATCTTCCTCCTCCAATTCCCCCTCGCCAAGCCCTTCTGCCCCCACCATTCCCAAAGCTGATAGCCACAAGCGGTCTGATCATTTTTCTGAGGTTTTTTTTTTATATTGCACATGTACTTGAGATAGTACAGTATTTGTCTTTTTCTGTCTAATTTATTTCACTTAAAAGAGCAAATTTTTAAAGATACATATTTTAAATTAATGTTCATTACAAGGGTTTGTCCTTGATAGGTCTTGTGTCTACTATCAAAAGCAAAGATTATCAAATGCCTGCCTGGAGAACCCTCCAAAAGGTAATATTTAAAAGCTTTTGTTTAAAAAATAGAGCTCATGTAATACTTGGAATTTATTCTTAATTTTCTATATAATTTATTCACATTGCCAAAAAGTACATAGTTCTATAAATCACTTAAGCCAAAGTCCAACTGGGAGCCCTGGCTGGTGTGGACCAGTTGGTTAAGCGTCATCCCATGCACCAGAAGGTAACTGATTTGATTCCAGGTCAGGGCGCATGCCTGGGCAGTGGGCTTGATCCCTGGCAGGGGAGCACAGGAGGAAGCTGATGGATGTCAGGCTCTCACAATGATTTTCTCACTTTCTCTCCCTCTCCCTATTCTCTCTCTAAAAGTCAATAAAAAATAGTTTTACAGTCAACTAGTAATGCGTAGATATTGATCTTAAAAGTAAATATTTTATCTGTTATATAACATTAATCAAGATATTTAAATTTTCCTTTTCCAGGGTGAGCAGATTATTACTTCAGGAGAAGGTAATTAAAACAGATTCAGAAAAAGTGGTTTTTTCCCCTCAGAATTTCACAATTGTACTTCAGGCCTTTATTTCTGTAGCCTTAACAGAAATTGCTGAAAGTGTTAAAAGTGGAACACACTTTCCTTTTTTTTCCTCTTCACCACCTTATTTTATTCAGTACCTTAATTAGCTAAGCTTTAATTGCTTTTTATAATACTTCATTTTGTGGATGCCTACATCAAATGCACTGAGACACTGACCTTACCTGCACAGGTGCTCCAGGAGACACCAGCATCCACCAGGAGGGCAGTACTGCTTTAGGTAAGTTAGAATCAGTAACCAAAAGCAAGCAAAATCTGGGATGGATGCATGGAAATAGCTATGTAACATCTAAGGGAGATTTTGAAACTGCAAATCTGAAAGGTCTCCAGTAAATTTTTAGGTACTTTTCCTTCTGAATAAGTAATTAATTTCCCACTTTATAAATGCATTTTTCAACACTTCAGTGAGGAGCCAATGTATTAACCTGGACATTCATCCAATTCTGTTTCAAATCAATTTGCTACATCTTAACCATGGTTGAAGTCATTCTTTAAAGAGTGATTTGCCACCAAATCAGAAGTTTTCATGGGTTATGCAAATCTGCCTTATAATAACAAAAGTGCTTTCTGTTCCAGGAAGGCATCTTTGAAATTGAGCTTCTTATTGCCATATTTATAATATATTGATATACTGCATTTGGCTTTACAAAAGATGATGAAACAAAACAAAGTTAATAATAATCTGGCCACTAAGTGAATTCATGCACCAGGCCTGAATTCAAAGTTAAAATTCGATTGTTTTACAATGTTTAATTTTATAAAAAACATCCACATTTATTGGTCGGAGATTATAAATGGATTTCTAGAAAATGGCATTCTACTTATGTAAACTCTTAATGGAGTGGAAACATATTGACCTTCTATTTCCTAAAGAATATGTTCTTAAAATGCTACAGTAGCATTAATCTCAGTAACTGCAGATGTCAAAGGTTCCAGTGTCATTGTCAAAACACCATTCTTACCAGCACTAGGATTTAACCCATGTGTGCTAAGCTTTGCTAAACATTTAGCTTTTGATAAATTTTCTTAGAACTCTTGATATACGCTGAGTGGCCAGATTATTATGATCTCTGAACACATAATAATCTGGCCACTCAGCGTATATCCTATATAATAAAAAACTGATATTCAAATTGTCCCCTTGACCAGCAGGTAGGCCAGTCAACCGCCCATGTCCCCTTCCCCTGGCCAGGCTGGCCAGACCCCACCCATGCACGAATTCATATATATATTAGAGGCCTGGTGCATGAATTCACTGAGTGGCCAGATTATTATGCATTCAGAGATCATAATAATCTGGCCACTCAGTGTATTTTCTTCTAACCTGAAATATCTATATATATAAAAGCCTAAGTGACCATTCAACTGTTCGACCAGTAGCTATGACACGCAATGACCATCAGAGGACAGATGGAACATGGAACAGACTCATGAATCTCAAGAGAAGGGGGGAGGGAGGAGGGTGGGGAGAGATTAACCAAAGATATTATATGGATACTAGAGACCCAGTGCACAGATTCGGGCTGAAACTGGCAGTCCAACATCTCCCCAGGGGTCCCGGATTGTGAGAGCGTGTAGGCCAGGCTGAGGGACCCCACTGGTGCACAAATCCATGCACCAGGCCTTTAGATTATTTATAAAGTTAAATTGAGATTCAATGAACCTAGTTACGAGTGTAGACAAACTATTTGTTACTATATAGTATAATGAGGATTTTTTAAAGAATTGAAAATGTTAGTACAATCCAGAAAGTTTTTAAAGAGAATAATGGCTAAAATATTACCTAAAAAATCGCAACTGCCATGAAGCAAATACATTAGCTCCATCATGTCTAAGTAGTAATGCACACAATGACTGATTTTAGGCTTATTTACAATCAACATTTAACTAGTTAAGAAATTGACCTAACATATGAATCTCATTGCATTATTTCATCATCTTTTTTTTTAATGTGATTCTTAAACCATGGATTGGCTTATGTGGAATGGAAGCAAGTAATAACACCTCAAAAATTAAATGTAATATTTTGTGGTCATGTGTGCATGGGCCTTTTTAAGAAATGAGAAGTTACATTGTCAGTTAATAGAGATTCTTTGTGAACAAGAACACTGTGAATTGAAATTGGTATTATCCAAATGCTGGCAAATATCTTACCTGCTTCACACCTTGGTTTAATTATCTATAAAACAGAGCAGTATTAAGCTAATAACATTACTATGATGACTGAATGAGATTTTTCCATGTGCTGAGTACTCAGTAAATGTTTAATACTAGTAGTTGCTTTATAATGTACAGTTCTTTTATTGTGTACCCTCTATTACTATACTCACAGGAACTCTGATCCTGTAAGGATAAAGGATTACCTCCCATCTGTAAGATAGTCTTTTTATGTGATAGTAGGTCATTCAAAATACAGCTTCTGCCTATTTCTCTATTGTGATAGTCTATTACTGCCTGCTCCTACCTACCAAAGTAAAAGTCATTCTGTACAATATACCTTACTTATATTTCTCTGAAAGTTTCATGTTTTCAACAACTCTGCAACTTAGTCAGATTTGCCACATACTCTAAGTTTCAAGGATGACAATACTAGGTGCTCAACCAATCTATATATATAAGCAGCCAGGGTGGTAACATCCAAAATGATCTAAGACTTAACCAAATGCCAGGCTGTGTGTGCAGCAGGTGAGCAGGCTGAACTGCTGACCTCTCAAAGAGAGAGACAGGTGGGCCTCACCAGCTGCCAAGCCTCTCTCTCTCTCCCAGAGGTTAGCAGTTCAGCCCATTGGCCAGCAGCCTGGGGTGGCTGCTGATCAGCCACACCTCTATGATCAGGCCCGGAGATAGCCTTGGATATGCTGACTGGCATAGAAAACGACCAATCAGAACCAAATTTAGGTGAATTGTGATGAGCCAATGGCTGCCTAGGAGGCAGAGCTTTTGATGCTGACTGGCATAAAAACTGACCAAACAGAACCTACTCTGGTTGATCAGTGAAGGCAGAACCTAAGGTGGGGGCTGAGGAGACATTGTAAGGGCAACAGCTGTTTGGTGTAAGGTGTAAGAAAGTGATTTAATTTTTTAATGACGGGTTTGGCAGTATAGTGCATATGGCTGGCTATCAGTCCAGATATAGGGATTATGTGTTTTTGTCTGCCAAGAGCATCTCCTCCTGCTGAAAAAGCCTCCCCCCCCCATTTAAACAATCCTATCTTATATAATCTATCTACACTAATAAAAGGGTAATATGCTAATTAGACTGGGTCAACTGGCCATCTTCTAGACGTCTGACTTCTTTCCAAACAAAGCCATGGTGATGGGGGCTGAGGCAGAGGCAATTAGGGGTGATCAGGCTGGCAGGTGAGGCCAGTTGGGGGCAAAATCAGGCAGTCGGGGGAGGGCAGTTGGGGGCAAGATCAGGTTGGCAAGAGAGGGCAGTTAGGGGCAATCAGGCAGGCAGAGGCAGTTAGGGGATATCAGGCAGGCAGAAAGGTTAGGGGTGATCAGGCAGGAAGCGGGGCAAGACAGGGACAATCAGGCCGGCAGGCAGAGGGGTTAAGAATGATCAGGCCGCAGGCTGCAGCCAGTCATGCCAGATTGTGAGAAGGATGTCCCTCAAGGGGTCCCAGATTAGAGAAGGTGCAGGCTGGTCTGAGGAACGCCCCCTCCATGCATGAATTTCATGCACTGGGCCTCTAGTGTATTATAAAAACTCATGAATATATACACAACTTTTGTTATTCTATTGATAAAGTGGTAGGTAGCTAACCTTTTTATTAAAAAAACACACATTATAGCCCTGACCGGTTTGGCTCAGTGGATAGAGCTTCTGCCTGCGGACTCAAGGGTCCCAGTCAAGGGCATGTACCTTGGTTGTGGGCACATCCCCAATAGGGGGTGTGCAGGAGGCAGCTAATCGATGTTTCTCTATCATCAATGTTTTTAACTCTCTATCCCTCTCCCTTTCTCTCTGTAAAAAATCAATAAAATACATTTAAAAAAACAACAAAAAAACCACACACTATAACAGCTGAAGACTTAGTCTACTGTGCTTCATGACAAATTGAATGTGTAGGACTTTAATACCAGACACTACTGTCTATGCATGCAAAAGAAATTATTCATAAATCATATTCACTGCAATTTAATCAAATATTGATGCTTAAAAACTCTTTTTGTCCACCTAAATATTTTATTGAAATAGTTTATACTAAAGTGATGATTTTTCTTTTGAAAATCCTGAAAACAATGCATAATGAATACATTGGAAGCTTCAGTTTTTTTGTTGTTTTTCCATTTTAAGTTGACAAAGGATTAAATAATATAAGAGGAAATATTGTGAGGGCACATTATCCTAACAAGTTAAATGACATGACAGGAACAGGAGCATTATTAGAACACTGTCTGAGATTAACTTTTACTAGTAGTTTAAGGGGACAGTGATAACAAAATTATTTTTTCCCTTTTTTAAAGCAACACGTTTTTCTTTGAAATTTCTAAATTATGGATTTATAGTGTAAAAAGCACTTATGTATATGAAGCATGTTCATAATTTTTGTTAAGTACAAAAGCAGGTTGTAAAATGATATATCCTTTATATTCCTCCAATTTATTTTTGTTTGGGTTTGGCAGGATGTAGATAAGAATAAATTGTAAAGTAAATATATTAAAATGGCTATTATTTGGGGAAAAATTAAATAAGGCTAAATTTCTTATAATATAGACCCAAGTCAAAGATGAGAATAGTGATCCCAAAGATGAAAAGCAAGATTTTCTCTTGAATAGTGGGACAGCAATATTGTATTTAGTTTTCTTTATACTGTATTGTACAATGATATGTTGGAATTCTTATTCTGAAGCCTGTACCTTGGAGAGTAAAGGAGGTTTATAAAGTAGCTGAATAAAACTTGTACTTATTGCTTTGTCTTTGATTTTCATACTCAGAATGAATAGGCTTTCACAGTTGACCAAACTGAACAGAAGTGACAGCATCACATTTGTGTGGAGGTCTTTCCAGGATACGAACCTAAATGTATTTTTAAAATATTTACTCCATGAAAAACACCTTAGACAAGATTTTTATCCAGAATAGGTTGAAAAAGAGGCCATGTTTTATCAGCTGCAAATAGCTCTTAAGCTTGGAATCAAATCTGTTTACAAATTTTTAGGATACTGTAGACAAATTTCAATTTTAGCATTTTGCCCTCACTTTATGCAAGGCATTAAAATAAAAATAAAATTGATAATTTAACATCTTTAATAAATATATTTCATCCAGCTTTATTTGATAAATCATAATGATTGTGATATGACATCTGCCATCAGGCTCTGCAAATGGTTGGTTAAATTTAGATTGAAAATCAGAGTTTCTTTGGTCTAGTGAATAAAGAACATGAGTTACATTAATTATCTGGATACTTTTCATTTGGGGATCTATTTTGCGTTAATTTCTGTCTACTTACGCTCTCTGGCTCTATTATTACCTTTAAAAAGTGAGTGATTTAATACAACTTTAAGTTTCCTTTCAAGGAATGTCTTCTGTTTCAGAGCAAAATGACCCCCAGATAACATCATTGCTAAAACAAATACTGAGTATAGTTTTCAGTTAAAAGATTCTGTGTGTAAAGAGAAAAAAGAGCTTTCTTTCTGCTGATTGGAGAAAAGCAGCAAATAGGAGTGCTATAAATGTTTTTAAATGATCTTTTTCTGCTTGAATTACATTTCACTAAAATATGTCAAATACTCAATTCCTTAGGTCTCTCAAAAAAAATCTGAAGGCTTTTTTTAAAAAAAACTTATAAAACTGTTATTTTCCACTCAGTTCTTTTACTTGGAAGTCTTATCAGATGAGGGATCAAATGAACCAATCATTCCCGGGTTTTCCCAGCTTCCTACCAGGTGACATGGAATTAACTTCCATCCAGCCACTCTAAAAATGCAGTGCTTTCTTGTCACCAAGCAAAAAGAGTGGTGCTCACAGAATCATCCTGATGATGCCAAAGGGAAAGAAAATGCTGACAAGTGGGGAAATTCAAATGTATAGAGTTAGGGCAATCCTATAGACAAGCATAATTATAGCTTAGAATAGGGTGGTATTTTTTTAAAGTAGGAAGTTGATTTTATAGTCAAGTACACAAACATGAAATTGACAAGCAGGATTTTATAAAGAAGCTACAACTAAAAATAAGGAAGAAAATAAAAGATAGATGAATTTTAAAAAGTATAATGATGTATGCTTAATATTGTAGGTATACTACTTTCAAAGGAGACAATAAAGATGTTTTGTTTTTAAAGATATATAAAATTCTGCTCCTAGGGCAATGGAAACTAAAGAGAAAATAAACAAATGGGACTACATTAAAATAAAAAGCTTTTGCAGAGCAAAATAAACCATCGTCAAAACAACAAGAAAGCCCAATGTATGGGAGAACATATTTGCAGATGTTATCACTGATAAAGGTTTAATCTCCAACATCTACAGGGAACTCATACAACTAAATAAAAGGAAGATAAATGATCCAATAAAAAAAAATGGGCAACGGACTTAAATAGAATCTTTTAGAAAGAAGACAGAAGGAAGGCCAAGAGACATATGAAAACATGCTCAACGTCACTAATTATTCAAGAGATGCAAATCAAAACAACAATGTGGTACCATCTCACACCTGTCAGGATGGCTATCATCAACAAATCAACCAATGACAAGTGCTGGCGAGGATGCAGAGAAAAAGGAACCCTCGTGCACTGCTGGTGGGAATGCACACTGGTGCAGCCACTGTGGAGAACAGTATGGAGTTTCCTCAAAAAACTAAAAATGGAACTCCCATTTGACCCAGTGATCCCACTTCTAGGAATATATCCCAAGAAACTAGAAACACCAATCAGAAAGGATATATGCACCCCTATGTTCATAGCAGCACAATTTACAATAGCTAAGTTTTGGAAACAACCTAGGTGCCTGTCAGCAGATGACTGGATCAGAAAACTATGGTACATCCACAATGGAATACTATGCTGCCATCAAAAAGAAGGAATTCTTACCATTTGCAGTAGCCTGGATGGAAATGGAGAGCATTATGCTAAGTGAAATAAGCCAGGCAATGAAAGAAATATACCACATGATCTCACTCATTTATGGATAATAAAGAACATTATAACCTGATGAACAAAAAGATAAATACAGAGGCAGTAAAGCATCAAACAGACTGTCAAATTACAGCCGGAAGGCTGGGGAGGGGTGGGGGAGATAAGAGATCAAGCGAAGGACTTGTATGCATGCATATAAGCATAACCAATGGACACAAGACACTGGGGGGTGAGGGCATGTATGGAAGTGGGGTGGGGGGGCAATGGGAAGATATGTACTCATATAATACCTTAATAAAAATAAAAAAAATGATTAAACAATAAAGAGGTATAAAATTGCTGTTAACATGAAAAAATATAAGTCATTGCTATTTTTGTTATAAGTTTCAATAACACATGGAAGGAAAAGTATCTGAGTTATATGTAAACTATTGAACTAGAAGTTTGAATTGAGTCTAACAATGTCTGACTCCATAAGGAGTCTGCTTTTAGACCTCTGCTGCTCTCCTCAGTGCTATCTGCGGGAAACTCATCCCCTCTCATGGGCCAGTTATCATTTCTATGAAAACAAGAGCCAAATCTCTACTTTTGTGTCTTCAGTTATAGAAAGCTCTAGGCTTGATCAGGTGCCCACTTGAATGTTCAATCATAACCTCAAAATAGATCCTTCACCTCTCTCTTTGTTCAATAACTCATCCCTCTCTCCTTCCCAACATAATTCCATCTTTCTTCAGGTCCCTAGCCATTGAAAAATTTAACTCTTTGATTTTGTTCATAACCCTTTAGAACAGATTCCTATGGATTCTTCCTTCTTTCACTTTATGTCTGCCTGTCAGTTCCATCCTTCTCTAGACTCAATTTCACACTATGCTAAAAGTTTAATAGTTTCTCTGTTCCAAATATAGTTTCTACTCCTTTCCCTCCTCACTCCATACCTAGGAAAAATTATACAAGGATGTTAGAGAGCTAAGTGCAACTTTTCTTTCAACAAAGAAGTAAGTAATACATTTTTCAAACTTCCATGGAGTGTTCTAACTTCTTCTCACTCCCTTGGCCAGTAGAAATACATTTATTCAGCCGGTGGAATTACAAATTGTACATTTATAAATCCAGCTTATGTAGCCAGGATTAAGCAAATTGCCACGTGAGTCTTATGTTGAAGCACAAAACCGCGAACCATCACGCCAAGTCTCAGCATTTACTTAGACCTCATTTACTCACGCTGCTGTGATGTCTTGGTAACACTTATTTACAGTCAAAGGTGCCAGAACCTCACTTCCTACAATCAAAATTGCCATATTTCTCCATTTTCTGAGTTCACTGAAAAGGTGAAAAACTATGTGGACAGCATGGAGATAAATGAGATGCAGAATGCTCCCTTTCATTGAGGTAGCTTATACCTGATGTATTTATCTAAAGTGTCCATATTGAAAACAGACCTGTGCAACAACTGCCTTGTATGAATCCTGAAATGATGATGCAGGCATTGATAAAATCTTGCTGATTTTTTCTATTTGGCTTATCAGTGCCTTTAAATATAAAATAAAGAAATACTATCTAGTAAATAGGGGTCTTCAATAAATATCTGAACATTCCTTGTGAGATGATTAGGCAAAAAATAAAGAAAAAAGTGTGGTAGCATTGATGTAGTTAAAACACATTCACCAACCTCAGTATTTATATGTCTAATATGTACAATTTGAACTCAAATGCACAAAAACACGTAAATACAATTCACAGCAAAATTATGTCCATTGTCTAAAGTCTATCAACAAACAAGAAATAAGGTGTTTGTATATCTGCTGTCATTAGTTTACAACCTAGTGATTGCTTTAATTATCCTCCTCGGGGCTCAACAAGGTATTAAGTCACAGAAACAAAGGCATGAATAAGAGCAGAGTGTCTGACTTTGGCAGGCTCAATAAGTACCACCTTGATGTACTGATGGCTCTTAATGAAGACAATAGCCACCAATTAGACAACTGACAATTATTTCGAAAGCTGAATTGTCAAAACAGGAACAAGAGACTAACCCCGGAATACTAAATTATTTTTAGGTGGCATTTAACCGCTCTTACAAGAGCAAAAGGCAAATGATTGCTCTTTACTGCAATGAGAAATTCTGCTTTATACGTTATGTCCCAAGCTTACATCTTAGCTTTATTTCCTCTTCTACATTTGACTGGAATATAGCTTGCTATACTCTCTCATTATGGTCAAGTTGCATTGAAGAGTGCATACTAGAGATATAGGCCACACACAGTGTTATAGGACCTAAGCAGATAGTTCATAGATTCTGGATTCAGACAGACCTCAGGTTCAATCCTGGCTCCTAGAGGGCAGGTTATGTCTGCAGTAGAAGATATGGGATTCGGATTCTTTAGACAATATTAGAGGGAACTACAAAGGTTATCCTAGTATTGGAATCTGGAGAGGATATAGGAGAAGCCCAGGTCAGTCAGCCTAGGGGTAGGGTGGCCATTTATGTAAATATACCATATACTAGTACAAGATACATATAATATATATAATAATAATAATAAAACACAATATGCAAATCGGCTGAACAACAGAACAGCAGAAAGACCATACGGATGATCTTCTGGACAACTACAATATGACACAACTGGTGCCAGGCCAGACAAGGTGGGTGTGATGCGATTGGTCGGGGGGCCCCGCCATCGCCCCATGATTGTCCCGCAGAGGGAGGCCCAGGCCAGCCAAGCAATCATACCCCACGCCGGTTGCCTGCAGAGGGAGGTGACCGGTGGCAGGTGGGGCAAGTGGCATACAGATGGCAAGCAGTGGCAGCGGCAGGGGCGGAGCCAGCTGTTGGCAGGCAGGGGAAGGAAAGCTCTGATAAGCCCTGATTGCCAGCCAAGCCTAGGGACCCTACCTGAGAGGTCCCAGATTGCAAGAAGGTGCAGGTCAGGCTAAGGAACACCCCACTAGTGCATGAATTTTGTGCACCAGGCCTCTAGTGTGTATATATGATATATATCTGCATATAGATATATATCCTATCTAATAAAAGAGTAATATGCAAATTGACCATCACTCCAACACACAAGATAGCTTCCCTATGTGGTCAAAGATGGCAGCCCCCATGTGGACACAAGATGGCTGCCACAAGATGGCCAGCAGGGGAGGGCAGTTGGGAGGGACCAGGCCTGCAAGGGAGGGCAGTTGGGGGTGATCAAGCCTGAAGGGGAGGACAGTTAGGGGCAATCCAGCTGGCAGGGGAGCAGTTAGGCATCAATCAGGCTGGCAGGGGAGTGGTTAGGGGGTGGTCAGGCTGGAAGGCAGAAGCAGTTAGGGGAAATCAGGAAGGCAGGCAGGTGAGCAGTTGGGAACCAACAGTCCCGGATTATGAGAGGGATGTCCTACCGGGATTGGGCCTAGACTGGCAGTCAGACATCCGTCGAGGGGTCCCAGATTGGAAAGGGTGCAGGCTGGGCTGAAGGACACACACACCCATGCACAAATTTCATGCACTGGGCCTCTAGTGTGTATATATTATATATATCTGCAGATATATATACATTATGTAAATATACCATATACTAGTACAAGATACATATAATATATATAATAATAATAATAAAACACAATCTGCAGATATATATAATATATACACACTAGAGGCCCAGTGCATGAAATTGGTGCACTGGGGAGGGTGCACCAATTTCAATTATATAGTATCTCAATTGGCCATCAAAGCACAGTGAAGGCACTGGGACACACTTAATCCATTTTACAGACCAGGAAACAGGCTGATTCCAGTTGGCTGTGGAACGTGACTCAGCGCACAGGGAGCCCTCAGAGCCATGCTCTCTGCACTTCCTAAGGGGCAGCCACGGGGTAAACAGAACAAACCTTCCCGTCAGGCTCCCGAGGCTCTTTCTCAAGCACCTCTTCATTGCGGACGCTCCACATTCTTTCCTCTCCCCGGTCCCCTGCCCCATTCTTTACGGCCCCCCTTCTCCAGAGCAGGTGGAAGGCTTCACACTCACCGCCAAGACATGCTCTGCCGCGGGGCAGGGCAGCGCAGGCTTGCTTTTGGGTCAACGTGGGAGCAGGAGTCGCTGTCTCTGAAGTGCGAAGGCCCCTGGACGAGGCGGGTTAGCACTGGGAGTTTCTCTGAATCACATCAGTCAGTCCCGTACCCTGCAGTGCAGCACCCCTCCACTGAGGTGGCACGGCCCCTCAACCCCTGCCTCAGGGCTGCGGGTCCTTACCCCTCCGCCCGGGTGCCCTTCCATGCCCCTTGGACCCTGGCTGGGCCCACCCAGTCTTGGGGTCACTGCAGAACCTCTCGCTCTCTGCAGGTGAGGCAGATCCCCTGCCCCAGCCCGAGCCCCCTCTGGTGCACCCCGCCTCGCCAGGTTTTTGCCTTTAATCTGTGGCATTGGTGATAGCACACTCCTAGCAAGCCTGGTACCCAGAGGGGCACAGGGTCAGTTCTTTGCCCAGAATGTTAGAGGTTGCAGTAGCATTTGCAGATGTCGCCCAGAGCCTGCTGGCGAAGGCAGCGCCTGTGTGGGGTGTCCTCATAGAGGGATGGTGAGGCTCTGCTCCGCTCCCCTTGGAACACCTGCCTCCTAGCCAGCCACTTTGCCAAAGCTGTGGCACTTGCCCTGGAGCCGCCCCTCAGGCAGCCCCTCAGTCAGGCCTCATGGCTCTTCTTCCACATTCAGCCTTCATCCATCCCTCTCTCCTGCAGTGCTTGGGCTCCAGGCCCAAAAGAAAAGAACCAAGACCAAGAAGGACAAAGCCCAAAGGAAGTGAGTTTTGAACCCCCACATCCCATTCTCTGGATTTCCTCCTGCACCTCCTCTCTGTGTCACATCTTGAACGGGCACCCTGTGGCCCAGCCACAGGGCCTCCAGGTGGCCTGGGAGAGTCAGTCTCCACAAAGCTGTGGATCTGTGGCCAGAGGACCAGTCTGGGTCTCAGCAACCCCATGCCTACGATGTTCATGGGCCCCACGGGAATGGCCAATGAGGCCCAGCTGCGCCTCCTGGAGGCAGCGATGTTTGCAGAGCCCCACAGGAGTGGCTAAGTGGGCCGGCCACGCCTCCCCAGGGTGGTGATGTTCCTGGGGCCCCACAGGCATGGCCAGGCAGGCCACTGCCCCTCCCGGGGCCTCTGATGGACCCGGACCCCGCTGGTGGTGTCTGGTGCTGCCCACCCCACCTCCCAGGGCCCTAATGGACTGGTACCTTGCCAGCGGTGTCTGATGCTGCCCTCCAGGCCTCCCCCCCGCCCCTGATGGACCCAGACCCATAGGGGTGGCCATGGCGCTGCCCACCCTGCCTGCATATGCAAATTTACCCACCATCTTTGATGGGTTAATTTGCATACTCACTCTGATTGGCTGGTGAGTGTGGCTTGGCATAGCGGAGTGATGGTTAATTTGCATGTTTCTCTTTTATTAGTGTAGATATATGATATACTAGATGTCCAGTGCATGAAATTCATGCATAAGGGGTGGTGTCCCTCAGGGTAGCCTGTGGATATTGGGCCCTAGCTCATGCTCCCAGCCCCGCAGCCCTGCAGCCCCACCTGGCACCTCCCACTTGCCCCACCCCCACCACTGCCACTGGTCACCATCTGAGGGGCAACCAGCTGGGTGATCGGGCTCTGGCTAGCACCCACCTTGGCCTAGCGCCACCCACTCACCTGCTCCACCATCCCACCACAGTCCCACTCTCGTCAGGGCCCATCTGGGATGGCAGCACCTCCACTGCCACCCACTGATAGCACTACGTCACTGATGCCCACCATGTTCCATGCTGCCCCCTGGTGGTCAGTGCACATAATAGCAAGTGGTCAAATTCCCGTTTGGTTGAACTCCCACCCAAGGGGAGTTGCATGTTTGCATATTAGGCTTTTATTATATAAGATATTGTATTCCTATATTAAGAACAGTGCCTAAAGAACTCATTGCCCATAGAATTTTTATTGATAAACCAAACTTTTAAAAACACTTAATACACTTTTGCACAAGCCACTGCCTTCCACCACATAATAAAAATAGAAATTCTCCCTCCTTGCATACTGGCAGGCAGCCCACATTTTCCTGTACTATGATTATTTCTGAATGACTTGGCACAACCTTTAATGATATGCTTCCTGCATCACAGGATTCAATGTTCCATTTTTGCCTACCTCATCATTTAGTCTCCAGAAGTTGCCTTTGACTGATTATTATTAATACACAGGGCATTCCTGCATGGATGTCCTTAGAGTCCACACCCGTGGGCTGCCTTGGAGGTGAGATCACCTTTGGATCTCCACTGGCTCTGTTCCCTTGGATGGGGTCCAAGACAGAGCTGCCTTATGCTGAATTTCACTGTTGTGGCCAATGCTGTAATAATGAGGTTCCCGAAGCAATACCCCTTGGATTAGAAAGGGTCATATTCCCAGTCTAAGCACAAGCATTTAAAATGATGCGTTTCTCTTAATTTTGTTTTATTCAACTTTTTTCTTTAACACTCAGGTCCAAACACTGTATACCAGCTGAATGGACCATAGAGTTAGTAACCTGCAATTTTTCATGAACTAGTACACACACCCCCACCCCGCCCCCCACACCACACACACACACACACACACGGACAAACACAGTCACAGAATTATAAGTACAAAAATATTTCACATTGTTCTCTTTAAGGAGGAATCTACCACTCTACATTAATGCCAAATATTTGAGTCATTAAACAAAGCTTATAACTTCAGTGAATATCTTATAAAAACCATAATTATTGAATTAGTATAATCACTCATTTTATTGGAACTATGCTGAGTTAGTAATGCAAGACTTCAAATACCTATATATTAATGAAGAGAAGTATATGAGCCAATTTTCAAGCTTATCGCACTTGTGTCAAAGGCAGTTGGGCAAATGAGGAAAGGGACCCAGGTCTACGCTCACAGTCAACCACAGCTAGCTCAGCTGAAGGGAGCTTCCCAGTTCTTGGCAGAATAACAAATTCTCAAGCAGAGAGGGGACAGGGGTGAGAATTTTTTCTTCTGTAAGTAACTTAATGAATGAAGTACTAATTAACATTATGGCATTGATAAATGGAGAGAGAGATTAGGGATGTACTCGATATTCAGACCTTTGCAGATGGACTGTCAAAGCCACATTAATTCCTATCTCATTGGAGCATCTGCTTCTCCCATAATCCACTGCCCCTTGGTACGAACAACACAAACTGTTGTGACTCAATTCGATTTATATCAATCTAATTTCTTTTAATCCAATTTGTATTCCAATCTACTACCTTCTAATCACTTAAATCTTCAGCCTCCATCTGGTAAATTTTCTCTCAGAATTAAGGGAGCAGATGCCTGTGTGATTGTCTTCCCCAGTCAAGCTAATCAGCCCTCGCAGTGGCCTACAGGATCTGCTGAATAGGTACGTGACTCAGGGTGTCGCCCTTCCAGTTACACACTCAGCCAGGGAGGAAGACCATTTTATCTATCACTAATTGGTCCATTTGCATAACACTGCTTGGGAAGAAACACTGGACCCAGAAGCCTAGAGAAGAAAACTACAGGAAGAGAATAAAATGTGCTCATTTGTCAAGTGGGCTTTACTATTCCATCTGTCTCCTGTTTAGGTTAACAAACAGGGTGAGAATATTATTTAATATTGTTTGTTCTCAAAAGCTACCCTTTGAAAGCTAGGGGGTTAGAACCCTTTTGTATAATCATTAAAGTGATACTGAGACCAAGCTTCGGTTAACAAATATATTCCTAAAATAACCTTTTGAATTTGGGAACTATGCTCTGATGTATCCACCGGAGCATAATTAGTGCTATACACAGCACAACTCCTGGCCTGCACTAACACACACTCCTGTAGAAGTTTCACTGTGATCCCCAATTAATGTCACGATTTACACGTTCTCCTCGGAACAGACTGGATACAATAGTTAGCAAGAATGTAAATAAATAAAGGACCAGGACAAATAGACAAACACTATATAGAACTACTTTGAGATGAAGTTGCTTGTCATGTGAAATTGTTTTTTATTAATGTATAGCCATACTTCTTACACAGTGTGTCTTGATAATATATTTAAATTTTTTTTCTAAATTTCAAGGCATTATAAATAGAAATATTAAAGTGCTCAAGGTAGCCACATAAGGAATTGGCCTCAAGAAGACTTTTGCTATTAGGAAAACTGGAAAAAATTAGCCTAGAAAAACATTTCATCTAGAACATGGTCTATCCTGGTATGAAGAATGAAAGAAGAAAGCAGAACTGACTATCTCCCATCTTGCAGAGCTAGATCCTCAGCTGACCCTCCCCACTGGGGGTCACCACAGGAATGTCAGAATTGTCCTAACTCCCCCAACCACTGCCTGAGTAGACCAGTGAAGCTCCAGGAATGTAGCTAAGGTCCTAATAAGGCTATCAAGAAGCAAAGGTAAGGGGATGGCTCAGACCTTGGAATATATTGGCCACCTCCTGACCTTTGTGCAGTAAAACCCTGCAGAAAAACCCTGACCAAAGTGACCACTCTCTGTAACCCACGTCACCCACCTAAGCCCACCCAAATGACTAGCCCTATATAACCTTTGTTCCCCTGGGGCTCGCTCTCTCGTCTCGCCGCTGCGTCGGTAAAGAGGCTGGGAGCCAAGCCCGGGCTTGAATAAAGACTCTTTTGCTTTTTTACATCGGAAGTGGCTCCCTGGTGGTTGAATTTGGGGACCCCGAAATCTGGGCATAACAAAGAAAGCTTAATAAGTAACTCTTATTAACATTGTGAAATGGGAACATGTCAAAATGCCTTCATAAAGCATAACATACAGTGTAAACAGTTGGATTAAATAACTGATTGTAGAGTTTATTTCTATAATTCTGAGTAGAGTAAGATATATAAGATGAGGCTCTGGGTATCTAAATTAGACAGAGAAACCCAGGGGAAGTCAGAGGGCAATGCCACTGGGCCTCCTGGGAAACTGGTAGAGCTGGTGAACCCAGGAGTGGCTGGAGACACTGCTCTATCTCCTCATCTCAGCAGGAGAGAGGAAGTGACACACAGCTGCCCCCTGGATAAAACCAACCATCTATGAACTCAACTCAGTCACATTTGATGCTCTGAGCTTCAGTTGTTTCCTCTGTAAAGTGCATTTAAAATTACATTTGCTTCTACACACTGTTAAGAATGAAACATATTGTACATGTAAACCACAGGCAGCAGGGCCATTAGAAACATGAACTCTATTTGAGATCTGGATTTAGGAGTTGGATAATCCTGAGCAAATTACTAACCTTCTCACTATATCTCCTACCCCATGTTACAAGAAGAAAATGAGTTAGTATGTATAATATGCTTACATGTATTGCTGGGATACAGTGTGTCCTGAAAACATGTGTCAGCTAAAAGATAAAAGTTAACAAAGTTGTTTTTGATTTGGAAGTTCTCAAATATATCTCAATGGTGTTCATTTTTTAAAAAGTGATACATCTGATAAAGGGTTAATACCCAAAATATATAAAGTATTCTTTTAAAATTTTATGGATACTACAGCACTTATAGTATACATATTTAACTAATCATATTCTGCCCTCAAATAATATTATATCAGTTATCTGTATTATAAAAGTATATTCCCAATACCTGTCTCCCATTGTTTGTGCTAATGTGGTCATACATATTTACTTTTACAATGGTATAAACATAGAATAACTTGCACTATTTTTGCTTCAGTCAGTTATGTTTAGAATAATTAAAAATAAGAATAAATTATTTTATATTTACTTTCATCTATTCATTTCCAGTGTTCTTACTTTTTTGGTATATATTCAAATTTATACTTGAGTAATTTCCTTTCACATTTCTTATAGAACAGGACTGTTGACTATAAATTTTCTTAATTTTCAAAAAATAAAAATAAAAAATTAATTAATTAATTAATATAAAAATAAAAAAGTAAACTAAGTTGTAATACAATTATTTCAAGTGCTGCTATAAGGTGTATCTGTAGAGTAGAAAGAAAATATGGTTTATAAAGTACTTTTAATTGACTCTCATATGAAAACACCGTGACTTAATCATATTGGTAATTCTGAAATACACACCTGGGTACCATGTGCCAGACACTGTATTAGAGGGAGGGAGTCCCAACCATAAGGACTTCAGAGTCTTGTGCCCTGGCACTTTGGTTAAACAGCTATTCCCTTCTGGGCAGTAAAATTTCCGAAGCAGACAAGCCATGTGCTTTCTTAACTGTCGAGGAGACTCATATAACTGTCTCAGAATTGTAAAAGTATTGATCAAAAGCCCACTCTCCTAATCCTGGCTTCAAGGAGAAAGAGAAACTGGTGGAGATTCTAGAACATTGAGGAATAATTCTACACTTGGCTGACCACCTGTAAACTCAAAAAATACTCTATCTGTGCTACATCTCTACTAAAGCAAATAATGGTCCTTCATATATGATGGGCCCTAATATATAGTATATATCACATGGCCCCTGATATATACAGGCCTCAAATATATAACAGGATGGGCAAAAGCATAATACAGGATGGGCAAAAGTAGATTACAGTTGTGAATATGTGAAAGATTTTATTCTTGTATTATTACTTATTATTGTATTATTTATTTGAATTATTTACATGTGAACTACAAACCTTTTTTGCCCACCCCTGTCTATATATCCTATCTAATAAAGAGGAAATATGCTAATTGACTGCCACGCCCTCAAAGATGGCCAGGCCCACAGCCACCAGATGGCGGCACCCAGTCCCCTCAGCCCCCTGGGGCCTTGCCACACACTTGCCTCCGGAGTTCCCCAGTTCCCTCAGCCTCCCAGCCATGCAGGGCCGGCCCCAGGTGCAGGCAAGCCTCAGATGGCACTGCCCAGCTGCCCAGGGCCGCCCTAGGCTCAGGTAACCAGGGCCGGCCATGGCTTGCGCTGCCAGCAGTGGTAGCAGCAGAGGTGTGATGGGGGCATTGCCTTCCCCTGATCGCCTGGTTGCCTCCCATCCCTGACGGTTCCTGGGCTGTGAGAAGGGGCAGGCC
This sequence comes from Corynorhinus townsendii, assembly GCA_026230045.1. Lineage (NCBI taxonomy): Eukaryota > Metazoa > Chordata > Mammalia > Chiroptera > Vespertilionidae > Corynorhinus > Corynorhinus townsendii. The sequence continues at coordinate 100,555,541 of JAPDVU010000002.1, forward strand.
GGGCTGAGGGACATCCCTCCAGTGCATGAATTTTCATGCATCAGACCTCAATGTCATCATATTATAATAATAATAATAATAACTAGAGGAGCATCTGCTACTCTGAAGAATAAAATCTTTGACAATATAGACAAGATTGGAAGGTCTACTTGAGGAAAAACAACAGGCCCAGCTTTCATGTTATCCAAGTTCCAGCTGATGCAATCATTTCTAACATTTTACCAGTGACATCTTGGTGCCAAGCCCCACCCTAGCAATCATCTGCCCTAATTGAAACCAGAATTGACCAGACTTGCTGGTAATTTGTATATATGAGTAAAAGAGGTATTTTATAAATTATTTTCTGGAATTTTGGTTACCTCTCTATAGATCTTGTTTCTATTGCAAGATTTAAGTATTTCTGGTGCCTAGAATAGTACCCTGGTATGTGTGCATGTCTAACATTAACTCATTTTCAATAATACTATATTTAATAATAACAGAAATATGCAATATAGCTATATTTTGTTGAATTTGTAGGCACTGGGTGCTTTACAAAAAAGATTTCATTTCATCCTTAGTATAACTTGTGTTATATTTTTGGAATGTAAGAAATTCATTGCTTGTATGTAATTAATATTCATGGTACTTAAAAGTTGCCAAACATAATAGAAAATTTCTGTGCTCTGTTTTTCCAAAAGCAGGAGTATATAGTTCACATGTGCTGTGTGATCATTGTGTGTGGCATTTTTGCTGAAGATTTTTGCTTTGGAGACATATGTCTGTCAGTAGAGAACACTGGTTTGTTTAAGTGAGCTATTGCAGGACCATTTTTGAAGTGCCCCACTATTAAGTTCCTTCCTTAAAAACCTGAGCACTGACAACTCTAAATAGTTGACGGGGTTCAGGATATTCTAAAAATAGGTACACCTTGGCATACTGACTATTTCAAACTGAAGAAATTTTAGAAATGCTTCCCTGAAGCAGGTCATAAAACCCTCATGTGGGAGAGGCCCTCCTGGAGGAAAGAAGTATCCTTATCTCAACTAAGGGACAGAGAGAGAGGAATCTGAAGAAACAGGCCTTGCCAAGTTTTCCAGTTTCTTACACTTACTTCATACCTTTTGTCTTATGACCTTCCACTCTTCATCACATGGAAATATTGAAGCTGAACTGCTTTTTTTAGTCTTCATTTCCTTACGAAGTTCCCCGTGTCACATAAAATGATATCAAATAAATTTGTATATTTTTCTCTTGTTTTTTAGCATATTTGTATTTGAAAATGTTTGTATCAGTACAATGAAACGGAATTTTACAATGCACTGAATGAGTCATACGGCAGTTCCATTGTTAATTATTGAGGTAACTCCATACTGCTTTCCACAGGGGCTGCACCAATCTGCATTCCCATCAGCAGTGCACAGGGTTCCCTTTCCTCCACATCTCCCCAGCACTTGCTGTTTGTTGATTTTTTTGTGATAACCACTCTGACAGGTGTGAGGTGATATCTCATTGTGGTTTTAACTTGCATCTCTGATAATTAGTAAGTTGAGCATCTTTTCATATGTCTACTGGCCATCTGTATGTCCTCTTGGAAAAGTACCTATTCAAGTCTTTGCCCATTGTTTAATTGGATTGTTTGTTTGTTTTGATGTTGAGTTTTATACGTTCTTTTTATTGGCAAATTTGTTCTCCCATTCAGTGAATTGTCATTTCATTTTGCTGATGATTGCTTTTTCTGTGCAAAAACTTCTAGTTTGATATAGTCCAATTTGTTCATTTTGTTCTTTTGTTTTCCTTGCATGAGGAAATATATCAGAAAAAATATTGCTACAAGAAATATCTGAGATTTTACTGCCTTGTTTTCTTCTTGTATTTTTATGGTTTCAAGTCTAGCATTAAGTCTTCAATCCATTTTGAGTTTATTCTTGTGTGTGGTGTAAGAAGATAGTCTAGTTTCATTTTTTTTTTGCAGGTATCTGTCCAATTTTTCCAATACCATTTATAAATAGACTATCTTAACTCATGGTATGTTTTCATCGCAGCATTATTTACAATATCCAAGATTTAGAATCACTCCAATCAGCAGATGAGTGGATAAAAAAAGTTGTGGTACATTTAAACAAAGGAATACTACTCATCTGTAAAAAGGAAGAAAATTTTACCCTCTGATATAACATGGATAGACCTGGAGAAAAATTATCCTAAGTGAAATAAGCCAGTCAAAGATAGTACAATATGATTTCACTCCTACGTTGAATCTAATGAACAAACTAAAAAGCAAAATAGAGACATACTCATAGAGAACAGGCTGACAGCTCTGGTGGAAGGGTGTAGTGAGGTGGGGGGAGGGGGGAGTTGATAAAAAAAGAAAAAGAAAGAGAAAGAACTCATGGTCACCGACAATAGGGTGGTGATTGAGGGGGTGGGGGGAAGGTTGAAGAGGGCATAGGGAAGATAAATGGTGATGGGGAAAAAGAAAGAAAAAAAAAGAGTGTCACTACTTTGGTGTCACTGTTGTATTTTAAAAGAGAGACATATGCATTATTTACATGATGAAAGGTTGCAGAACTTCAGTGGAATGGGCAGCTTCATAGGATGCCATTTCAATGGTAATTTATTTCAGCCTACTTTCCAAGAATGTCACCATCTCTAAATAAGAAATAATCCTTGTTGTCTAGAACTACTTTGCTGCCTCCATATTCTGGAAGAACTTATCTCCACTTTCACACTAGCTTTCTGAATTTCCCCACCCTGTTCTTTAGAGCCTGTTTCAATTGAAGTTTTGTTAAAGGAGGCCCAGCCAAGAATTAGGAAGGGTAGATGGAAAAAATATTTTCCTCTCCTAGATAGTCAACACAAAATTTGTATTGATAACTATGAGTTTGCAGAAACCTTTAAGCCAATATTAAAATCTCAGAATTTTGAATTCTATTTTAGAGAAGAAATGCATTCAAAACTCAAAATTCTCTATAAAATGCCAAACCTATAGCTTTAATGAAGGCATATTATTAATGCTTCATGTAGATTTCTCTGTACATGATAATGAGGTATACATGATTTAAATTGCTACATTATTTATAAAAGAAATAATAACTAATTTTTGAAGTTTAATTTTTAAGGCAATCGTTTGTAAAGATTTTACATAGCTATATTTTGAAAAAAATTATAGGTAGTCCCTCTAGTTGTACTTGTTTTCTTTACGGTTTAAATCTCTTATAACTTAGAAAAGCAAACTTTAAAAATGCTAAGCGAAATAAGCCAGTCAGAGAAAGATAAAAATGACATGATCTCATTCATTTATAAAATATAATGAACAACATAAACTGATGAACAAAAACAGACCCAGAGACAGAGAAGCATCGATCAGACCATCAAACCTCAGAGGGAAGGGAGGGGAGGGTGGGGGTAAGGGGGAGAGATCAACCAAAGGACTTGTGTGCATGCATATAGGCCTAACCAATGGACACAGACAACAGGGGGGTGAGGGCATGAGTGGGAGGGGGGGCGGCAATAGGGAGATAAGGATACATATGTAATATCTTAATCAATCAAGAAAAAAATAAAAAATATATGTTTTTTATTGATTTCAGAGAAGAAGGAAGAGGGAAAGAGATAAACTTCAATGATGAGAGAGAATCATTGATCAGCTGCCTCCTGCATACCCCCTACTGGATTCAGCCTGCAACCCAGGCATGTGCACTTGACCGGAATCGAACCCGGGACCCTTGAATCCACAGGCCAATGCTCTATCCACTGTACCAAACCAGCTAGGGCTAGAAAAGCAGGCTTTAAGCAAAACCACACACAAATTATTGTTAGATGCTTTTTTACTAAATATACTAAAATGTCTCCATTCTCCCAAATAAATATTAAATATTTAAGAACTTAAAATATGCTATGCTATATTTAAGTCTAATTTAATCTCTAAAAATTATAGTATTCATAAAACAAAGCAGGACAGGATTCAGAAGAAAACACAATAAAATGGGTACAGTAACTATAGTATAAGAAAAGTAATATAGAATTTATATATTGTATCTTACAATATAGTCAGAAAATAAATTATAAAAATAAAATGAGCTCATAAATGAAACTGCAAAAAAACAAAATCTGCTTGAGTTTTCAAACTGCTGTCAAACCATTGCCATTTTCTAACCTCCACAAAGAAAGGTAATTTTAAATTCCATTAGTTTTCCAGAAAAAAATGATATACCTAATTAAAGCATTCCTCTTACAGAAAATATATGGTACATATTTTACCATAGCAATGCAAAAGGAAGTTACTTTTTCTGTTAGTTATTCTCATAAGGATGTTCCTGATAAAAAAAGAAACAGAGAATAAGTCCCAACCCTGACACAGTGACCATCTCAGAGCACCCCTCCCACTCACCTCCAGGTCAAAGTCTCCTAACACATGAGTAGGAATCTTAAATCATCTCAATAGGTAGTGCCAGCCTTGGTGAGACAGGGAAAACAATACCATGAACTTTAAAATATTACTGATGTTCCCAGTTTCCTTTACTTCTGAAATACATCAGTATGCTCATCTGAGGTGTTCCTATTTCTACACAGCACTCCATATACTGTACCTTCATGAAGCCCCACCAGAAAAAATCTCAAGTGAAATTATAAAGGAAAGAAAAGACTGCTGGTCATTCTATAATGCTAATATAGAATGCTAACATCTAAATTATAATGCTACCATATAAAGAGATGCATTTTTAGTTGTATGCCTGTGTATTTTTCACTGACCACAGGCAAAATGACTTCTCCCTTATACTTGTGGCTTGCTTTCCATAAGCCAGACTTTCATGTATTCAGCTTTCCAATTATGAAAATTTAAGTGGTATAATGGAAACATAACAACAACCTTTATTTGAAAAAGATGAAAATACAAAGTTCGACTATTTTAGGTGTTTCTTCTTAAGACCTGGTAAAGAAAAATACAGCAGTTTAAATACTCATAAGGAGTACTTCCTTTGGAATTAAGCTTGCTACACCATCATCTCATCCAGTCCTTAGGGACATTTATCCTGTGCAAAAATAACATTATTTCTTCAAAGGATTGTATTCATTCATTCATTCTTCCTATATTTACTCCTGGGTAATGTTCCAGTGACTAATATACATCACAGAAAGAACAAAAACAATAAAAGTGATGTTTTCTGTAGGAAGGATTACTCTAAGAATTAGAGAGAAAGACAAAGCCATCAACTTACCCAGGGAATAACTTTGTTTTGGTGTTCTTTTTTTATTGAACTAGCTCTATTAGTTCTTCTTTCATCCTAAAAGAAACATCTGTCAGTGAAGCAGCTGAACTAATAAACACCTTAATATGTTAGAAAAGAGTATGGCTTTATTTGTTCCATATATAATAGATACAAAAACCTTCTCAGAAATGGAACTAATTGCTTTAGTAGACATTTGCAAGGAAACAAGATACATTAAAAAAAACAAAAAACTCTTATGTTCCTAACTACTTCTAATATATCCTACAGTTACAGCACAGGTGGATGGGACCTATTTTAAAAATGAGCATCAAAGAAAAGGAAAATGAGAGGATGTAAGTTAGGATGATACTGTAACATTTTAAAAGTAGTCCTCACAGTTGTGGAGAACAAAAAAGGTGTTTTTTTACATTCAAAATAATACTTGTAGAAAAAAAAGAACATACGTGAATTTTATGTTACAGCTACACTTAAATCTGTTTTTAAAATTTCATAAATGTTCATAGTGCTAGTGAAAAAAAGGAAACATTAACATTACCTATTTAATGAGAACATATTCATTTATACTACACAGGATTTTAATTTGTAATGTAAACGTTATACACTTACATTTGCATTAAGCAATATACTGTACAGTATATTAAAAATGGTTATCAAAATAACTCATTTTAAATAAGTTAAAATGTATGAGCTAGTTAGCAAACTTCATTTTCTCCCTGTCTCTGTGTATCTTTTCAAATCATCATCTCCAAGTAAGCATAAATGCATGACTGCATAATTTCACATTTAAAGAAAAGAACACCATGCCCACAGGACAACCCTATCCACCCTCAGTGTTAGGGTCAAGCGGTGTAGTCCTCAGAATGTAGCATTAAATAAGACAACTTAATAATGCATTAGGGAGGAAATCACTTAATATTCATGTTGACAGAAGAAAAGATTAATCATGGGGCCTCTGCTCTCAAAGAGGACTCAGGAAGGCCCCAGGTCCAGTTCCAGGAAAGCTGATTGCTGTAAAGTAGTTCACCAGCAAGCCTTTGATGAAATGCTAAGGTCTACTGCAAAGTGGCACTGGGTGACAAATGAGAGACCTTCCTTACTTTAACTTCAAATTAATCATATTGTCCCATTGATCTTTGTTTTCTGTAATGTGACTCTTAAAACCTTTTCCCCACTTTTGTATAGAAAAACTATCTTTTCAATAAATTTTAAACAATTATAAAGAATATCTCCTCTCATATTTACTTCACCCTTTAGGCAATTTCAGAAACAGCATGTGTTTTTTTTTTTCTTCCTCTTAGCAAATAAAAATGTGTTCCTCTCACTCTGCTCATTTATTCATGACAAAGTAAACATTAGAAAAATAATGGTCGATGCTTACCTGGTATTCAGAATGCTGAGTTAAAAGCATCCAACCTATTAAATACTATTTTTAATGATAGTGATTAAATATAATTACAACCCTTTTCCCTTGAGCAATTTATTAACCCCCATTGGATTAAATATTGTTCAAGTAATTTTAAAGGGCAATTGTTTTCATATCTATTAAGCATTTTTCTTGAAACCTATCTACAAAACCACTCAAAAGCTACAATATTACACACATAATAAAGGCTTAGCAGATTCATTTCCTGATCATGTTTTTAAAAATGATTTTGACTTCTGGTACTCATTGCATTTAATTAAATCATGATGGCCTAACAGCTCTTCCATGAAAACAAAATAAAATAAAAACAACTTCACTGTGTGTTATTTATAGTAAATAAATATAAATTCAATCCTGAATTTAAATAATAACAGATTAATGTGGGACACAGCCTCAAAGTACACAAACTTTAGGGACTATGAATGTTTACAATCTCTAGTACACATTAAGCATCAAATATATTTGTTCACAAATATATGCTTTGAGCACTTACTCACAGATTGGCACTGGGTATATACTGGTGAACAAATCAGAGACATTGGAAATTACAATTTCATTGGTGGTATAAAATGTATGTAGTATATACAAATATGTTTACAATTATGTAAATGTCATAGAGAAGAATGTAACAGGAATACCTAATTTGGAGTATTGGGCAAGAAAATCTTCTCTAAGTATATAACTCTCATTCAGAATCCTGAAAAATGAATGGAGTTCACCAAAGTAAGAACTGGAAAAGAACATTCCTGGCAGAGTATCCAACACAGGCATTCCCTTAAAAGGGAAAGGGCTTGGTATGTAGCTGTTTCTAAACAGGGGCTCTGCTCTCATACAAACCATACTTCACAGAAGAGCCTGAACTGAACTACCTCCCTGAACGGAACTGTCTTCCTGCACTGTGTATCTGAATTGTGGGCCAGTTCTTATAAAGGAGTTTCTGGAACTGTATTTCAACCAATAGAACTGAGACTTTCTCCATTCAGTTGGAGCTGTGCAGCTATAGCCTCATTAGCATCTTCACCAACCAATCAGAGTGCCTTTTGGACCAATCAATATGCATGAGGACCAACCAATTATAGATCAGGGACAGGGACTTCTCTCTATGTAAGTCAGCTCCTCTCTGGCTCAGGAAGCACTTTCCCTTTCCTCTGAAGGTTATTTCCCTGGCTGGAGCTGAAACACCAGTGATGTCTCACTGGACCAGAGCAAAGAAAAGCAGGTGGAGCAGATGGGCACAAAGCAGAGAGGAGAAGACCAGACATAGCAGAGCAGAGCTGTCTAGCTAGAGAGGGAGCTTACCCCAGGGACTCCTCAGAGCTCTGCTGTATCAAAATGTAGTGATTTACACTAATGGTCTCCTTCACTGCACCCTGAATTGGGGATTCCTATTGGAGCTGAATTGGTGCCAACAACCACTGGTTGACAGTTCTAAAAACTGAAACAATATCAACATGGTAGAGTTAGGGCAATGAAAAGAATAAATGAGTGTTTAAAAAGTAGGTAAGTAGGGCCACGACTATGTAGGAACGTATTAATTACTAGAAGTTTATCATAAGTTTAAGAAAAACCATTGAGGCATTTTAAACATATATGGAAACTAACATAATCTGGTTCACATTTTCAAAGATCTCAGTTTCATGTTAGGAAATAAATTTTATTTCAATTCCTTTGCCACAGGAAGTCAATGATTTCCTAATTATTTTTTAAATGGCCTGGAAAGACCCTGAAACGGGCACAAAGACAACAGTAGCTCTCAGGAGGGAGCATCTACACACACCACCGATCCTCGCCGTCACCTCAAATGGACTCTGCTGGGGCCTCATTTTGTCCCTTGGGCAAGCTGCTTAATGACCATGCTTTCCACAACACCATCACTCATTTCAAAGTGAGAGGAGGAACAATGCGTCAGAGAATCCACTTCATTTTTCATTTATGAGTTTAGCAAACAGGGGAGGAGGTGTTCCTATTTCTGGGGGAAAGCCTTGGCAGTGAAGTTTTAGGTAACTTCACATATGTTCATTATGCAAAAATACAAAGGACCGTTATACAAAAACTACTGGCTTCATTTTAATTGAATCCTATGTTTTTAATATGTATATTTTTTATTGATTTCAGAGAAGAAGGGAGAGGGAGAGAGAGATAGAAACATCAATGATGAGAAAGAATCATTAATTGGCTGCCTCCTGCATGCCTCCTACTGGGAATCAAGCCCACAAACGGGGCGTGTGCCCTTGACTGCAGTCAAACCCAGGACCCTTCAGTCCACAGGCTGATGCTCTATCCACTGAGCTGAACCAGCTAGGGCAAATTGCTTCCTATTTTAGAGTATACTGACATATAGTTACTGAATGAATAGGTGATTCTGGAAAGTAAATATTTTCTGGTCTGGAAACCTAATCACTAACTGGATTTTATGGAAAAGGAATAGCTATAGTTTAGTAGGAGATACATGTCATTTTAGAAGAAAAATACATAGAAATACATCCTCAGAAGGATATAGATAAAATTGCTAACAGTGTTTTTTTCCTAGAATAGAGATTGGGACACAGGGTGGGGTGGGAGTGTTTCTCTTCGGTAAAACCTTCTATAGCTTCCAAACAATCTATAGTCTGCTAGTACTATTATCTATATATATAAAACCCTAATATGCAAATAGACTAACCAAACAACCAGTCGCTATGATGTGCATTGACCACCAGGGGGTGCCTGAGGAACATGGCAGCCATCGGCCGCAGGGGGATGGTAGAGCAGGTGAGTGGGGGCACCAGACCAAGGCGGGGCACCAGTTGCCGTCATCGGAGCAAGCCTCTGGTGGTTACTAAAAACTCTTTGCTCCTGTTCCACCCGCTGCTCACACTCACTGCTGGCACCAGCCCCACCCACACCTGCTGCCAGCGCGGGAGCCACCGCTCACACCTGCTGCCAGTGCCTGGCACCATCAGCGGGTGTGAGTGGTTGCTGCCAGCCCCAATCACCCTTCAGGGCTTCTCCACCTCCCCCTGCTCCTGAGGGACGATTGGGGCTGGCAGTCGCCTCTCGCACCCACTACCAGCGATGGCCCCACTCGCACCTGTTGCCAGTACCAGAGCTGCCTAGTGCTGGTCCCGATCACTTGGCACCATCAGCAGGTGCGAGCAGCGGCTGCAGGCCCAAATCACCCCTGAGGGGTTTCTCCACCTCCCCTTGCTCCAGAGAGGCAATCGGGGCAGCAGCCGCCGCTCGCACCAGTTGACAGTGCTGGCCCCAATCGCTCCACACTGCCAGTGGGTGTGAGCAGGGCCAGCGCTGTCAGTGATGGTGGTGGGAGTGGGCCGCCAGCAGAGAGGAGACCAGGAGCTGCGGCGGGAGGGGCTGGACAGGTGCTTGGAGGATGGGCCGAGACCTGCCCCTGTGCCCACAGCAGCCTCACAGCCCACAATTTCTTTCAAGGTGCATGAATCTGTGCACTGGGCCCCTAGTAAACAAATAAGCAAACAAACAATAAGGCAACCACCCATGATTTCTCCTCACTCTGTAACACACCACTCATGAATATCTTGATTTATATCCAATCCATCAACATGTATCCCAAAATAGGCCCCGCGTCCCATTAGTGCTGACCACTTTGGCATCCCTATCCACAGGCCAAACAAGCTTCCTCTTATTTCTACTCTTGTCCCATGCAGCCCATCTTCTACACACTATCCAGAGATACCCCTTTAAAATGTAGGTCTAATTATGATGCTTGTGTGCTTAAAACACTCCAAGGGATTTGCTATATATTCTAAACTTCTCACCAGAATGTACAATACACTGTCTATGCCTTCCCTTGCCTTCTCTACCTTCTTTTTGTAACACCTGATCCCCTTGCTGGCAACTCTATGGGCATATCAGCTCTCTATGGATGGACTAGTGTCCCTCCCCACACAAAAAAAATCATGGCCACCCAGAATCCCAAATGTGACCTCATTTGGAAAAAAAAGTCTTTGCAGAAATAATTAAATATGGATGGAGATATGGTCATACTGATTATGGTGATGACTAACTCCAACTTTATACCTTTGCATTAAATGCAATAAGTCTAATAACTGTCCCACATGATAGTGAATATTTGAAGATTACTGTTATCTGAATCAACCTCTCTTTCTGACAAAGTGTCATCATTCTTTCAATCATTGTGCATACCATGTTTAAAGGCCATTTCAGCCTTCTTCTTCTCCCCTAAGCAATCTCCTTAAAAAAATTACATTTTGTCCATTACTGTCTTAAAATTCATCACTTTTTGTATATAGTCTAACAGTACACACTAGAGCACAAGTATCACCTCTTTTATTTTAAATCAGAGATGAGCAAAGTTTTTTTAAAGAGCTAGACAGTGAATATTTTTGGTTTTGACCAGGCAGCAATGTGCCCACATATATATCAGATAATGTGGCTGATAAACCGAGGAACACAAAAGCATGTGGAAATGCGTTGTGTATCATACTGTGGAATTATATTGAATTTAATGTTCACAAAAATATTAAAGGCTTTATTTGTATAGTCAACTTCCAATTCTACCTTCTCTCATGCTGTTTTGATGCCATTCACTATCTCTCACAAATGAATAATGTACTTAAATCATATTTTCAGCATATATTTCTCTTTAGAGTGAATATTAAACTTCACTACTAAGTGATGGATGGTAACAGGTTTCAGAAATTAGCAGTGGAAGAAACAATTATGCTTTATTCTATGCAATATTCATATAAATAAAGGTTACTCTCAATAGGGTGATTTGTTCATTTTCATTTTAGAGTCAAAACTAAATGGCTTCTATCCTTCCCTTGGGAAATAATGGCACAACAGAAGGAAACATCTTTGCCAATGCTGTCTTAATTTCACTCTTGGTTTCCAACACATAAGACTGACAGCTTTCTTTCATTATAAAAATGTTTTCTCATATAAATCAAGTTCACACCCTTAATATAAATACTACCCAAGAAGCCTGTGTATTCCCAAGGCTGAGAAAGAAAAAAATAAAACTCCAATACAGGACCGCCTTGTCTCTCTAGTTAAGACACTATAACATCAACAATAAAGCTAATGGTGTCTTTGTGGGAAATTTACAAACTCACACATCATTATTTTGAGAACTAAAAGTGTCAAGATAAAACATAATGAAAATTAACACAAAGAGAAACACAAATAAATAAAATATTTAGATTTATTTATAGAGTTGAAGACTATATCTTCAACAGGTGTATTTTGTAAGAAATTAGTAATGATAACTTAAATCAATATGTGAAGTCATTATCAATAAAATGAAAAAAGAAAAGTTTTGAAGCATCTTCCATCTCATTAAAAATTGAGATAAACATGACATGTAGTAATAATTCCCATAAATTTCATATTAACAGAAGTCTCGTTTTTTCTACCTACTTCCTAAAGGCTTGTATACTTCGGTTAAAGATACTATCTCAATAAAGAACAGATGACCTTCCTCAAATAATTTATGAAAAGAAGAAACAAATATTCAATTCAGCACTGAGTCTATACCAAACATCTTTCTACTTGTGTGTTACCTTGGTTAATGTTCTCACAAAAATCCCATGACATCTCATATCTTTGTAGTCTATAACTCCTATCAACTCAAAAGTAGCATATTTTACAGATTCATATATCAATTATTTTAAATTTAGTATCTATAGATAAAACTTTTCCTTTTTTATCACAGTTTTTCATTGGCTTTACTTTGTTTTAAAAGGTTGATAAAATATTGACTAGAAATTGAAAAAGAAAGTTTGAGAACAAAACATTTAGTGAGTATATAATTCAACTTATGAGAGAACTGGTGCCCACCATGCTAGAAATTCTCCTATTAGTTGTATATGTTTAGAAGGATCCTGGCTTCAGTCAGTATGATTTGCAAAGGGAATGATGCTTGATTAATCCAATACTACAAACTTGGTACTCACTAATAAGAAAGCAGAGATAATACTTGAAATCTGCATACAAGAAATGCAAGCTGTTTTGCAATTTTGCTTTGGTGCGTGCGTGTGTGTGTGTGTGTGTGTGTGTGTGTGCGCGCGTGTGTGTGTGTGCTGTGAGGGGGGGAGGGAAGAGATTTTCTTAAAATGATATTGAAACCTAAAGCAAATGAAGAGTTTAAAATACTAACCTTGGGGGGAGTAGAGGCTGGGGGGAAATGGGAGATACCTATAATAACAATAAAAATATTTTTAAAATAAAATTTTAAAAATTTTGTTAACCCAAACATGAGTGTTAATATCTTAAATTACTGAAAGGATATCAATAATTTGTTTATTTTATTTTTAATAAATGGATGGAAAATGGGGGTAACTGTTGTATGTTTTATTATAACTTTTCAATATGTACCACTAAGCAATCATTCCTCACAAATTATTTAGATTGCCTGCTTGTACTATCAAAAACTGTTTAAAAACAAATAAAACAACCATTACCCCCAAAAAATCTAGATTAACACAATTAATTCAACTATATAATGAAAATATGAGTATCTTTAACATTTATGTGTACACCCCTATACATTTGCTTATTTTCCCTTTTCTTAGTCCTTTAATTTATTGTATACACATTGTTGTATGATTTACAGTGTGACACTATATACAAACATCTATAGACACATAGTTTTTCTGGCTAAGGAACTTTTCTAAATTGATATATGTTAATATGCATAATGAAAGTTTTGCGAAATTATACAGACTATTTATTATTAACACAGCAACCCATGGAACAAAAAGTTGGTTTTGAAACCAGCATTTTCCCTTCCTGCAATTAATATTGTCAGTTTGTATTTTTATATTATTGCCCAGTATCTTTTGACATATAAAATCATACCTATGCATTTACATTTGATGATAAATGTAACATTCATTAAAATATAAAGATAATATTATTTTTCTTGGGATAATTGAGTTATCCCAACAGTAGTTATAAAACTGCTAAAAAGATAAAAAAGGTAGTCTCTTCAAAATTATTCCAACTTTTTATCTTGTCATTTCCCAGAAGTGTTCTTAGCTTACTGGATTGTTACTATTATCAATTACCAAATAGATTATAATAAGACATAATTTTCCCTTTTCAACAGTGAATGGTCAAATTCTTGGTCACTTTTTATAGACATTAAAAAAAGCCTATGACCTGAACAAGAATCTTCCTATGTAGTACAAAATAGCTTCAGCTTCAATGCCAACAAAATCCCTGGAGAATGCCAATTATGCCAATTTTGCAAAAACAGATGTATGGAGATTCTGTGATATGGACTATTTTCCACCAGGGACAAAGCCCAAACCATTCATCTCAATTTACTTAGGACCTAAGGCTTAATTTGAACTCTGACCTCAGAGTAGAAAGGTTATCTGTATATGCAATAATAGCATAGGCATTATTTTCAAAGAGAAACATATATTTACTTTCATGTTCATTAATTTTTCAATTAATTTTGCAAACAGTGATATTATTTTACTATTTTACTTGTGCCTTAAGATTAACAAATGCTAATAAACTTTTAAAATTTAGGCCATTGCTAAGGTAAGAAAGTGTTTAATCAATAGTATGGGTGATGGCCATTGATTGAAGCTCCTCATTTAAGTTGCTCTCAATCTTGATCACCAATAGTCAAATGACACCTGACTAAAGATTGCTAGGAGTCTTGTTACTTGCTGACTTTAATGGAATTTTGAAAATAGGTCATAGGAATGACAGCTAATTAGGTTTAAATGAAAATACATAGGGAGATTATGAGCTATTTTTTTAACAATTAATTTTGAATAAAGTTTTTGGTTAAGCTTTCATTTCTTATAATGAAAAATAGTGTTTATTCCACACAAAGAGTTGCAACCTTTGTTGACTAACCTATATGTATTAAGAATGCAACTATTCCTACATAACCTATTTTAAAGAGCTCTCTTCAACATGTGACTTATTGCTCCACTACTTCCCAGAGAGCTTCTGAGAATTAATGAGATGATTGCCAAGCACTGTAAGTTCCTTAGGGAAAGAGTGGGATAATATTACTAAACATTATTTTGATAATTATTCTTTTACATGTAGTTACTTTGAAAGTTACTTTCCTAAATGAATTCAATGACTTTGATTAAGACAGATCCACCTTGCATTTAAATCACTAAAAAAAATAATACATTATAAGCACCCCTGCACTCCAAATGGGGAGACAAACAATTCTGGTCACTTTCCAGAAAACCCATTTCTTTCCTTCAGCTGAGTATTAGTGCTATCAAGCCCTCCATATCTGTCAAGTGGTCTTTGACCTTATGGAAAAATAGAAAATGAGAACATTGGAGAGTCATTATTGCAAATATTTGATCAGAGAAAATAATTCATCCTCCCTTTTTCCTCAGGGAAAATATTAAAATATTTGTTTGAGAAATCACAAATTACTATTATATAAATTGGCTTCTGATTCAAGTCCTTATGTCACAAATTTTTTAATTGTTACAAATGTTGTACTTTTATTCTGTAATAAAGTATATTTTATTATATTTTGAAATATCATTAGCTTTCAACATAATAGAAAGTTTAACAACAGTATTGTCAGCATATTAATTTTTCTGCAGGCTTTAAAATTAACATAAAAATAGGTCTGCACTTCTATATAGGTAAGTAAATTAACAATTACAATACAAAGTGTATATTATGAATATTCCTGAGAACTTGAATTTAATCACAAAAATATAGGTAAAAGTTAATCCAATCAAATTCAGTATATATTATATAAATTATATACATTCCAGAAGTGATGAATATGTCATTTTGAATCTGCACACACTATTGATAAATTCGGATAAACCAAGGAGGATAAAAAGTAGATTTTGCTGAGTCTACAAAAAGTAAAGAGCTGAATTAAGTGGCCCATTTGAATTTAGTTATTGAACACTTTTTATGTGAGAGGTTCTCTGCTACCCACAACAAGAAATAACAAGGAAGGAAGAAACTGCTTCTGACATAAAGTAGCCTCACATAAGTGCAATTCATAAAGCACATACATAAATTATTGCAATTCAATTAAAGTAAAATATAATCCAGGGAGAGGAAGGAACAGTTATGGGATTTAATGAAATAGAAGTGTTTAAAGATAGCTTTCATTTGCTTCCCTAACTGCAGCATATATTTGAAACATATTTTTTATTCATTCATTAATTTTTGCCAAACTCCTAGGTATATCTCTAACTCATCCTGTCTTTACCCACTTTGCTCCAGTCTCACCAACTGACTTCCAGTTCCTTGGCCCCTTCTTCCTGTATTAATTCCTTAAATTCTCACTATCACCCTGCATGCACATAAAAATCACATGATAAATCACACATCCAGGATCAGCTCCCAGTTATTTTAATGTAACTGGTCTGTGATTACCCTGGACTCAGCCCAAGATATCCCCAGGTTCTCCCCTACTCACCCTTTCTAGGAACTTCTCTCAGCCAGCAATGCTCTTCCAAGATTCTCGCCCCCCCCCCCCCCCGACCCACCCCTCAGATAACTATCTCTAATATCACAGGCCTGAGCTTAGACATCACTTCCCCTGCAGGCCTCCAGGTCCAACAATCTAAATTTTGTAGATCTTTAAATCTATTCATGACATCCTATACTTTTGCTTTATAAGACTGAAATTCAGTTATGAGCACTAATATATTCAGTGTGATTATTATCTACTGGAGGCCCAGTGCATGAAATTCATGAACTGGTAGGGTCCCTAGGCCTGGCTGGTGATCAGGGCCGCCTTGGGCCTTCTGGCTTCCAGCCAAGGCCTTCCCTGGCTGCCACCTCCCGGATGCCAGCCTGGACCTTCCTTCATTCCGCACCACCCCCTGGTGGTCAGGGCACGTCATTGCAAGCTATCGAACTCCGGGTCTCCAGGTCAAACTCCCAAGGGGACACTTTGCATATTAGTCTTTTATATATATATCTTTCCCACTAAACTGAAAGTTCACCACGCTATTACAAGCACAAGGCAGATGTTCAGCAAATGTTTTTGGAGGAATTAATGAATGAATGTGCATCTGTGCTACAACCTGAACTAAGCATAAGTCATAAACTTAGAAATAGCAAAATAAGATGAATTTAAAGCAAAACCACAGCAATTTTTCCTTTAGTGTCATATTCCACAGATTCACTTTTTCCTTTACTTTTTCAAGAGTACTAACTATGTATTTGAGGTCTTCACTAACCCTGAGAGGAGTTGCAAACTTATTCTTGGAAATGTTATGGAGCAGGCTATAAAAGATAAATACAATATATTTTTTAAATCACAATAACAAATCTATTGTATTACTTACATTCAGTAGGAATTTTCCAGGTAATTAAATATTAGAGCATTGTAGTTTTAATGTTCATATGAGTTTTGCCTCAAGGAAACGAATAGACTACTATAAAGCTAAAATCATCTATGCCTAAATTTTTTTATTCACATATTCTATTTAGGTGATATTTGAAAGTTTAATAAAAGATATTGAAGATATTCCTTGTTCCCAATTTTGTAATAGAATTTTCCTAATATCAAGTTAGGAAGAAATGTAAGTATTCATTATTCTGACAGTAAAAACAACACACACACAGACACACATGCACAGACAAATCTACTGACAAAAATTCAATTATAATTCCAATCCAAGTACATGTCTTTTAAAAATATATATAAAATACAAAGAAAAAAGGATAGGTTGCATGTTATTAACTAACTCATAGAAATATTAAAAAAAAAGGATAGAAGTGCCAAAACCTTTTAACTTGGCTGTGTACATTTTTAACTAAATTATAAGCATTTATGTGTATCTGTGTTGTTAATATACACACATATACAGTATATGTCTATATACATATGTTATAAACATAAGGGTACATATATATTTCTTAATCTACAAAACATGTTGCATATATTATTGATTATAATTATGACCTTAATTCAACTATTTTATGTTTCAAGTTAAGATATTAGGAAATATACTTGAAAAAAGTAACTAGTTATTTTTATATCATATCTACAACAAAATACAATTGCCAGAGATATTATGTCTTTTAAGTTTTGAGTTACTTTCATATTTAGAGCTGTGAAAATTTCACCAAATACACTATATTTTTTCCATGTTCCATTCCCAGTATTTTCCGGTCCTTAATTTTTTAAATTACCCATGTAAGCTCAAGAAATGAGACTACTAGTGTCTCCTACTTCTAACTAAAATGTTATACAGCATTCACATCTTATGAATAAAAGCACATCATCAATTAACCTATTAAAAATACACAGCAGGACATTCTATTTACAAATATACATCTTCATTTTTGTTGCCTAATCCTAATGAATCTCATCAAAAAAATTGGGTCATTATAAGCTCTACCAAATTTGCTAAATACCACCTCCTTTGTAAAAAGGAGAGAGGGAGAATAAGTTTTTGCATAGATGGATCTACAAAGGATGACTTAATCAAGACAATCTTAGTTACATTACAGAAAAACACTGGGAAACAAAGTGCTGAAGTAGGTCTGTGTGGCTATCATCCTTTTTCCTTTGTCTGGGACTCTGTCTTGTTGGAACTTGTTTAGACTGAGCGTGGCTTCCCAAAGTTATTACCCACATATTTAAGGCCTTCCTGTGATCTAATACTTTCCCACAGAAGGAAACTTTCCTCTTTGTGTGAGATTAATACCTACAAAATACGTCCTACTCCTTTCCCTAAAGGCATTATTAGTGACATTTTCTCAGTTATACAGTTCAACTGCTCTATTTACCTTTTTAATTTAATGCATTCATGCTTCTTAAAAGTTGTGTTTTATAACCATCTCCATTTTGCCAAATGAAGTTCATGTTATAAACATTATTTTGATTAATTTAAAACTTGAAATTAGAGAAGAAAACATAAAAAAAGATCTGGCAGTTATACAAAATTTACAGAAATAAACTGATTGGGATTGGGTACAATAAAGTTACCCACTGGTTTTGATAAGCTATTTAGAGTACAAAAATGTAGTTTACTTATATTTATATCATATAAGTTACAGTCCTATCCTACTTTTTATCAGTTTATACAGGGATATATTGTTTTTAAATAATTCCTCAAAATATACTTTTTCTTCAACTTGGTATAACTTCACATGGAATGGGTATTAAAGGTACGCAGAAAGATCACACTAGGATAGTATGTTAGGAAATCATGATGCAGAGGGAAAAAATGTAGAATAACTCTACCGTATTTTCTTTGGCTTTTTTATTTTCTTCTGTATTTATCTATATTTTTATTCTAGATTCATTTTGAGATTTTTCTATACTTCTAGTGATTTAGATATGCCTCTAGTCCTTCCATTTATATAGCAAACTAGTCTTTCATGAGTTTAAAGACTATTATAAGATTGAAAGCCCATTCCTTAATATTATGTATGATTTATTGAATCAATAACAAAACATATATATATATATGTGTGTGTGTGTGTGTGTGTGTGTGTGTGTGTGTGTATATATATATATCTATATATATATATATATATATATATATTAGAGGCCCAGTGCACAAATTCACGCAGGAGTGGGATCTGGCCGGCCTGGCCCCAATCAGGACAGATCAGGGCTGGGCTGGCTCAGGGAAGAGGCTGAGGTCAACTGGCCAGTGGGTCTTGGCCCTGATTGAGGTGGGAGGGCCAATTGGGGGTCAGTGGCCAGAGGAGGGGCTGTTGGAGGTTGGCTGGCCAGCCTCACCCCGGATTGATGTGGGGGGGGGGTCAATCAGGGGCAGAGCTGGTTAGGGGGAGGGCCCACAGGGAAAACGGCATTGTGAGGGCTGATTGGGTATGGGGCTGGCCATGGGGAGGGGCTATGGGCAGTGGGCTGGCTGGCCCTACCCCTGAATGGGTTGAGGTGGCCAATCAGGGGCCAGCAGCCTGGGGGAGGGGCCATGAATGGTTGGCTGACTGGCCCTGCCCCTGATCAGGGTGGGGGGGCCAATTGGGGGAAAGCCAACCTGGGAGAAGGGCCACAGGCATTTGGTCAGGTGGCCCTGCCCCTGATTGGGGTGCAGTGCTGATCTGATCTGGGTTGGAGCCAGCTGTGGGGATTGGCTGTGAGCCAACTGGGGTGTTGGGAGCCCATTGGGGGTGGGGCTGGGCAGGGGGAGGGGCTGCAGGAGGTTGGCCGGCCGGTCCCACCCCCTGATAAGGCTAGTTCGCTGACCACAGTGGGCATCATAGAAACTGGTCCTTCTGATCATTAAGGCATTCCGGTCACTGGCTTTTTATATATATATATATACTAGTGGCCCAGTGCACAAAATTCGTGCATAGAGAGGAGTTCCCTCAGCCCAGACTGCACCCTCTCCAATCGGGACCCCTTGGGGGATGTTTGGGATCGGGCCTAAACTGGCAGTTGGACATCCCTCTTGCAATTTGGGACCACTGGTTCCTAACCACTCACCTGCCTGCCTGCCTAGTCACCTGTAACTGTCTCTGCCTGCCTGCCTGATCGTCCCTAACCTCTCTGCCTGCCTGCCTGATCACCCCTAACTGCCTCTGCCTGCCTGCATGATTGCCCCTAACTGCCATCTCCTGCCAGCCTGATCTTGCCTCCAACTGCTCTCCCCTGCTGGCCTGATCTTGTACCCAACTGCCCTTCCCTGCCGGCCTGGTTGCCCCCAACTGCCCTCCCCTGCCGGCCTGGTTGCCCCCAACTGCCCTCCCCTGCCAGCCTGATTGCCCCTAACTGCCTCTGCCTGCCTGATCACCCCTAACTGCCCTCCCCTGCTAACTTGATCTCTCCCCCAACTGCCCTCCCCTGCTGGACAATTTGGTTCTGATTGGTTGGTTTCTATGCCAGTCAGTGTCAAAAGCTTCACCTTGTAGGCAGCCATTGGCTCCTCACAGTTGACCCAAATTTGGTTCTGACTGGTCGGTTTCTATGTCAGTCAACATCAAAAGCTCTGCCTCCTAGGCAGCCACTGGCTCCTCATAGTTCACCCAGATTTGGTTCTGAGTGGTCAGTTTCTATTCCAGTCAGCATCTCTGGGCCTATCTCCAGGCCTGGGAGAGAAACAGAGGTGTGCTGCTGGCAAAGCCTGGAGAGGAAGAGAGAGGTAATGGCTGATCAACAGCTCTGATGGAGACTGTGGATCAGACCCTGCCTCTCTCTTCTGGCCTCTTTCCGGGCCACAGCAACCCAGCACTGACTGCAGGACTGACTTCTGGTGTTCGGTTGAGCCTTCAGTCAGTCATTATGGAATCTGGGTTTTTATATATTAGGATAGATAGTTTTGACCAAATTTTGCAGAGTTAGACTAGCTAGTCTCCAGTTTCAGTGAGTTATAACACAGTGCCCATATGCTTTCAAATATTAGCAATATGTGCCCCGAGAGCATGAGAGTAAAATAAAATTAACAAAATACAACCAATTAGAAACTCTAGGAACTGGCCTCTATCACCTCACTGTCTATCTTAACTTATTCTTTACTTTCATATTACTGAAATACTGGCTCTATTTCTGTCTATCACTCTCTCACATAGAAGTCCAAGGACTAGGGAATGAAGTAAACACATACTTGTACAGAAAGCATAGGACCTCCCTTGTACAGTCTCCCCTGCAACTTAATCCTCAGGCTAATTGGCTTATTTCCCACCAAGTTGCTGCAGAGGACATGTTTAGTTTAAGGAGCCATTGTTCAGGCTTCTTCCATTCATGCAATAATTTCTTCTATTGAAGGAAGCAAGATCTCTGACTTCAACAAGAGGTTTTACTCTTCAACATATTTGGGGTCAGATAACAAAAATTGTGTTGGCTTCTGAATTTAAGAAGCTGTCTATAAAGGGTAAGTGTAATTCATCCAACATTAATTGAGCCATATGTTTTCTTTTATCAGATATAAAGTGACCAAGATATAAAGATGGGCCTCACTGTATGCTGACAGATAGGGATTTCTCTTGGAAAGCTCTGTGAATTTGGTTTTGATTTTGAAGATGCTATATTTCCATACAAATGGTACTATTTGAACTTTTCAATGGAAAACACATATATAGAAGCTGATATCATACTTCAAAATTACTTACAAATCTTGAGCTAAGTTCAAATATATACCCACCAAACAAGAAATCACACATAGCAAAAGAACTGCCAATATATTTAACTTTAGAGACACAGAAAGGAAGGACATGAGGAAAAATCTTCCCTTGGACAATCTGAAAAATTATTAAGACAAATACATTTGACAGTACTTTAACTGGACTCAACTGAAATTCCCAATTCAAGTCTAATTCTGTCAAACCTACCTCCATTACAGTTTTTTAATTAGTCTATCTCTCTTCACATCTACTGACAATTCCCTTGTTTATACCCCCATTTTATCCCTAAACTGCCTTTGGTCTTTTTGCCTTTAATGATATCCTCATAGATGCCACATACTGTATTTTTAATAACATTAACCCACTTTAAAACCTCTAGATGGGTTTGTATTGTCTTCCTTCTGTGACTGAATCTTTCTCAAGACACACTAACCCCATTTCCCAGAAAGGAATCTCCTCCCTGTTCCTATAATTCAACCAGAAACACCGTATCTATTAAATTCATGCCTTAAACACCCTTTTCATCTTATGCCTAGCATGACAACCACTTGTCCAAATGGCAGTCACAACATTCCTGCTCTACTTAAGACTCTGCTCAAGTTACCGGCCAGGTACAAAGTTTTCTGACAAGGCTCTATCTAGAGAGCCTTTCATGTTCTCAACAAACTGTACACAAATACCTCCATGGGAGCAGCACTGAAGACAATGACCCTGTTTACATGACCTTATATGAAGAGCTCAATTAACTGCATGTAGTAGGTACACTATAAATGTATACTGAATGAATAGATGAAGACTGATAGAGAAATAATATTCAGGGGTAGTGTAGAATATCTATCTTCTGTCCATCTGTTGCTTGCCCCTCCTAGCACATTCTTTCTTCTGCTCCTTTAACAAAAAGGCAATACTTTATATTCTGTAGCAACTATAACCATCAGGCCAAATCTGGCCCACCCCTTGCTTTTTATAACCTATGGATAAGACTTTTTTTTCCACTTTTAAATCATAGAAAAAGCATTCAAAAGAAAACTATTTTATGACAAAAATTATAAAAATAAAAATTTCTGTATACATAAATAAAATATTGAAACACAGCTCTGCTCATTTATTTACATATTGTTTATGACCACTTTCTTCCTACAAAAGCCAGGTTGAGTAGTTGTGAAGCAGGAGGCCTATGAGCAGTAAAGCTGGCAGTAGTTACTATCTGGCCCTTAAAGTTTTGGGACACCCAGTCTATAGCGTTATACTTCCTTTACTAACAGAGAGGTCCCAGGAGCCTGCAGGATGATGATGGCATTGATGAGCCTTGGCAGTCAGCTCTGCATTCGTTCTGTTTTCTTGAGCTTGTTATTAAGGAAATAAAATAATCTCCAGATTTCAGATTCTCAGTTGCATGTGATTCCTATTAAACAATTTAAAATGTTTTAAATCAAGAAGTGTGATTTTTTAAATCCAATGATAAGATATTGTTCTGCCCTCTACTAATAATTTATTTCAAATAATAAAATTAGAAGAAAAACACACCAAAAAGTACTCCAACTAATGTAGTCAGTTTTAGGTATTATTTTCTACGCCTGTTATGATTTAGGAGCTTTCTACAGAACAAAGACTATCAAATTTTTCACATTTCTCTTAAGTTGTATAGCCCCAAAAGACACATGTCTAGTAAGACCTCATTAATGTTGAAAGTAGTAAGAGGATTATGTTCTGGACCCTGTTCAGCCATTGAGTCTGTTATAATTCTTGTTTACTTACCTAGCAGACTCATATTGTTTACTACCTTCCCTCTGAAATATAATGCAACTTTATATTAAGCAGCTCCTATAATTTAAGGCAACAATTCTTTTAAAATAAGAACACCTTAACACAACTCATTGCTTCAAGTTTTTCTGACTCAGTCATGAAAACTGGCTGGTGAAATATTTTAAACATGATTGCATTTTTGTTAATTGTTTCCTTTAATATTTAAAAAGGTTTAATAGGGTACATCTTAGTTCTCATCTGCATAGGCCAAGGTATACAGAGACAGTAAGTGCATCCTTCCCTAGCTTTAAATTGACAAGCATCTTCCCAATGAATTTCTGTACTCACTCCTGCTTCTATTCTGCCAAAATCTTGCCCCTATTCTCATGTTCTGACGATGAAGAGCAAAATCAATTGTGCTTAAGCCAGGTTCACTGGAAGAGGATTCTCTAGTCACGGTGCAATACTCCCTAAATCAGTACTAAAATCTCCTGACCTTTAAACTGGACATAACACGCCTAATCTGAATCACATTCCCTCCTGGCCCCACTCACACATTTATCCCTGGGGCCCTTTCAGTTTTATTGCCTTGCTGTCTTCTCCCTCTAGTTAGATATCTAGATTTCAGATTATTTCCCTGAAGAATTAGTTAACATTTATATGCCAAATAAAGCATTTGTTCTTACTCTGCTAAGATTTTTGCTGCCTAATTTTTTTTTAGAAATCATGTCTATGTTCACAGGAGGTGGGGGGGGGAGTTACAAAGAAAACAATTTTGATAGATTTCTAAGTTTTGGGTACATCATTTCTTCATCATTTTGTTCCCTCTGTTATATCACTAATAAAGATGTTAAATCAGACCTCACTTGAAGCTGATCTCTAGACATCACCTACCAAATTGTTACATTTTCATCCCTGATTGCCCTTGGGTATTACCACCTCTTAACAAGATATTTCACTTCCACATAGTGAAAAACAGGTTCTAGGAGGCCTCGTGCAGAGTCCTTCAAATGTTTGCTGTCATATTCTGATGACAGTACAGCCTTTTCAGTGAACATGAGTACAGATAGAGGGACAACTAGGCAGCTATATAAAAAATAAATGTAAAATGAACTGCAGAATAAGAATTATTTTAAAGAACACCAAGGTTTAGCTTAATTTACCATCTAAATATGTCTGGATGACATTAGAATCATGTTGACAAGCATCATCTTGAATTTTTTAAAGCTTTCAAAAAGGAAGTTTTTCTATCTATGCATCTCAGATGATTGATAAGGTTCTGAAACCTTAAGAAATTTTCTTTGAACTATGCCAAGTATCTAATGTAATCAAGAGATATAAGGAGCCATAGACGTTTTGGCTCAGTGGATAGAGTGTCAGCCTGAGGACCAAACAGTCCAGGATTCAGTTCTCCTCAAGGGCCCATACCTTGGTTACAGGCTCCTCCTTGGCCTGGGCCCTGACCTGTCTCCTTCAGGAGGCAACAAATTGATGTGTTTCTTTCACATTGATGTTTCTCTCTGTCTTACCCTCTCTCTTCCACTCTCTCTAAAATCAATGGGAAAATATCCTCGGGTGAGAATTAACAAGAAGAAAAAAAGATATGACAAGAGGTAATGGGGAGTATAAAGGTAGCATCTCTAACCCCTTATGCTAAACTAGACTACAGATATAAACCTGTATATATATGACACCTTATTAGTAAATTACAGACTATCCTTTACATCGAAGTGCTCCTGGGAAATAAATACCCGCCACCCTTAACACTTTCTCATTAGATGCTTTTCTAAAATCTCAAGAGTATTGTAATTGGTTTCTTTATAAAAAAACACACACACCAAAATGTGATATGGATGCTGTGAAATAGATCAGCTTAGACACATTTTGAATATACTCACTAACATCATGTTTTTAGCTTCCTAGTCATCACAAACGTTGCCAAAATATAAGAATGGCTAACTAATATTTTTATGTGTTCCTTTGGGATATTTTTTACCATTTCAATTTTATCTGACAGTAACCACAGAGAACAGTTCATGAAACACTATTAAAAAAAAAAGACTTCTGCAGGTATTGAAAATTTAGCAAGTTCTTTGTCAAAAGCTTTGACAATGTATAAGAGCTAATTTGCAAAAGAGCCAAAGTAGTATGAAGACCTTTCTTGTCTGCCTTTTCCCCCCATTAAAAACAGAAGGTATTAATCACCCGATTTCAAAGGCAGCTGACTGATGCTATTCACTGGGTAGGGCATTCTCACTAATGTGGCTCCATGAATAACTCTCAAGGCTTTTATTATTGCTCTGAGTGGACTCTTAGCAGCACAGCCTCCCTTTAGCAACCCTCATCCCCTCAGGCTTCAAAAGGATTATAGATAGCAGCTGAAAGAAGGCATCATTGGTAAAAACAAAAGTTTTTAAAGGGAAAAGCAATAGGAGGAAGGTGGACATACTGGAGACAAGTCATGATTCATGGCCTGTACTGTGTCCTACCTCTCTTTCTCTTACTCAATATACTCTTTAGTTTTACTGCTGGACAAGAGGAGAGCAGACCAGTGCACTTCTCCTAGCAACCAATAACAGTCAGCAAAAAAGGCATGTCATCTGCTCAAAGGGAAAATGGAAGAATTTGGGGTCATACAAAGCCAGACACATGTCTTTTGCATTTGATCCCAAATTGATTAGGATTGAAAGGATTCAGTAAATGCTAAATAATTCTGTTTTATGTGAATGTTAACAATCCATAGAACTAAATATTAGCTTGTGCACTTGGTATATATATAGTAATTTCAAATGCTGGTCCAATTCATTTCATTCAAACCTTCAGTTTTTAACTTTTCCAACATCACCCTGCTTATTGTTCATAGAGAGTGTCCCTCCCAGACAGTACTTTGCACCTCCTGTACTATTTTTAATGCAAAGGTTATGCATAAACTCCTATAGCATCTATGTTGAAAAAGCTTGGAATTTCATTCTAAGACTACAAAAGCAATCCTCTAGCTGTCTTATTTGCATGCCATGTTTTGCTGCTGCTTAGAGAGATAAAAATGCTTTCTGAAAAACTGAACAAACTCAGAATTTAAATTTAACATGATGACACACATTTACTGAGTGTTTCAAAAATCTGGAGAGCATTTCATAAGACCCAACTGATGAACATCACAGGTGTTACAGTTTAACATAAAAATACAATAATTCATAGCCTGGAAAATGTTCTTCTTAAAATAAAAGTTGTCAGTTGGATTGTGAGTAGAGGGCAGGCATCAAACAATTCAGAAGTTTATTTATATCTTACAGCCATGTGTGTATGGGGTGAGGGGTAAGAGATATCTTTGCCACAAATCTGTATCTGCATGTTGTACATATTTTCCCATTCTTTTTTTTTTTTTCATTTTGTATTACAAGTTGACATTATCCAGGCTCTCAATCACAAAGGCAGATTGAAACACTTAAAAACATACTTAGCTACAAAATCACCTACATGTTTTCATGATAGCCAGTGAGGAACTGGCCAGTTAAATGTGTTAGCACTTCTTTTATGATGAAGTTATTAAACAGCATTTGTGAGAAGAAAAGAGGCTGTAAATCTCAACTAAATGACAGCTTGAAGATTTGAAAGTACAAGAATCAGGTACTATTAGTTTTTAACTCTTGACATTATCACTGCATGAAAAAAGTAGTTCTGACACCATCAAATTCAGTGTTCTAACTCAGTGATTTTCAACTAGTGTGCCACAAGAATTTTTAACTCATGCAATACCTGACTATTTAGTCAGGGGCACTGACCTCTTTTCCCTTAGATTAAAAAAAAAAAAAATGACAACAGCCAACACAACAATAACCGTCTAGTGTGAATTGAATCAAAATTATACCAACTTTTTGTCAAATCAGCAAAAAATATGTTTTTTTGGTGTGCCTCAGAATTTTAGTAATTAGTTTAAGTGTGCCGTGAAATTAAAAAGATTAAAAATTACTGCTATAACTCCTCACTGCCCATTTTGCATAGGGGGGGTGGGGTTTGCTGAGGAGTGTTAAGTTAGCAGGCATTTTCTTCTTACTCAGTTTCTCCTACAGTCAGTGACATAGTTGTGTAGAGGTTCACATAATTGCTATTGGGGTGATGGCTTCATCCTGAAGCTGTTGCTATGCAAAGGTATGCTAGAACAGACAGCTGTTGATCATTTAAGAAGGGGAAAGCAAAATGCCTTCTCTAGTTTAATAAACCAACAATGGACTTCGCTTTCAATAACTACACTGTTATTTGTCAATATATTAAAGTTAGTTTTAAGATATAAAACACAAATTAGAATGCCTTTGGCTAGGTTCATCCTGAATTTCCATTAATCCTATAAAATAAAGAGGTGATATGCAAATTGACCATCACTCCAACACACAAGATGGCCGCCCCCATGTGGTCAAAGATGGCCACCCCCAGGTGGACACAAGATGGCTGCCACAAAATAGCCGGCAGGGGAGGGCAGTTAGGGGCAACCAGGACTGCAGGGAAGGGCAGTTGGGGGGGACCATGCCTGCAGTGGAGGGCAATTGGGGGTGACCAGGCCTGCAGGGGAGGGAAGTTGCGGGGGGGGGGGGGGGACCAGGCCTGCAGGGGAGGGAAGTTGCAGGTGATCAGGCCAGCTGGGAGGGCAGTTAGGGAAGACCAGGCCAGCAGGGGAGGACAGTTGGGGGCGACCAGGCTGGCAGGGGAGGGCAGTTAGGGGCAATCTGACTGGCAGGGGAGCAGTTAGGCATCAATCAGGCTGGCAGGGGAGTGGTTAGGGGGTGATCAGGCTGGCAGGCAGAGCGGTTAGGGGCAATCATGCAGGTAGGCAGGCGAGCAGTTGGGGGCCAGCAGTCCTGGATTGTGAAAGAGATCGGGCCTAAACAGGCAGTCGGACATCCCGCAAGAGGTTCCAGTTTGGAGAGGGTGCAGGCTAGGCTGAGAGACACACGCCCCCGTGCATGAATTTCATGCACTGAGCCTCTAGTTTAATATACCCCTGAAAACTACATTCTATAATTATCAGATATACCTAAGCAAATTAACCATATTATAGCACTTGCTAATATTTGGAAATAAATATTGTAAAACTTTCAAAGTCTGCTATAACCTTGATTTACAACCTTTTCTTTATAAAGGAAACCCAAATCAAAAGTTCTCCCTTTTTTGATCTTATGAATATGTCAGTTGGTTATAACTGCCACATGGGCTTTGGACAAATCCTTTAAATTCCAAATGGTTTCAACTGGGTGTTCCTTGTTTAAACTTGAAAAACGGTGTAATGGAACAGTTGAGTTATATTCCATGTCCTCCAGCTCATGTCCAAAAAGGCATGGTACCAAAAACCAGGGAAAGAGATCCCACATCAATCTCTACAACAGAAATTAAAAAGTGGCTATTAACCCCCTCTCCTGAGCTAAAATTGCTATGTTGCATATGGTTCTATTTACAGTGGCTATAAACTAAGCACGTAAGACTAGTGTTTTCTTAGTGTTAATTTTTTAAAATTCCATTTATTCATAAAGTAACAATAAGCACCATTGGTCATTAATGAATGAAAGTGGACGTGAATCATGAGACTAGTGAATGTAGCCTGTCAGCCATATTTACATCATTAAGCCCACAGAAAATACAGAAATATAACCCATGCAGATTAGACAATGAAGAATGGTTGTTTTAGGGTTTTCTATAATTTTTTCCAGGTTAAACTTTCTCCTTCCACTGTATTCAAACATAATAATCAATGATAGGACATTTAATTAAATAACTTACAATAATAGAATTTAAGGCTGAATGAGACATTGGAGATTACAGTCAAATCTTACATTTTAGTGTTTTATTTTTTTTGTTTGTTTGTTTTTGTGTTTGTTTGTTTTTGTAAGGATTAAAATTATACAATTAATTAAAAAGAAAAGCTAAACTTGGAGTCCAGAGTTTATGACCACTTAATGGGCATTCCTTCTACAGTAGCAATGATATTGTTGTATTCGGGTTATCTATTCTGATATACACAACCACTCATGCAAATCTTATTAATGGGTAATTGTAAAAATTACTAAACTCAATGTCTATACTGAATGAAAGAAAGTTAAGTGGACTATCTAGAAAAAAATGTGAGTGGAGTCTGTACAGTTTTTAGAAAATTAGGAATATTAACTTAGAACCCATTAAGTTTGTCTTATACAAGATTTATCTTCATGGCACTTTATATCAAGAGCACCAAATAAAATATATTCTTGATAAAATGTAAATCAGTCAACATGAACCAGAATGCAGGCTTAACAAGTCTGTTTTATTAATAACAAATTGTTATTTGTAGTATGCCACTCTTGTTTACTCTTTTAACTCATAATACCACTCTCTTGGGACTCCCATTTGTTCTGTAATCAGCATATGATGCAATGGAAACATACATGTCATAGAACGTTTGTCACAATTGCATAGGTGTGGCCACAGATGAGACTCCTTAAGAGGCAAAAGTTCTTTTTTTAAAATATATTTTTATTGATTTCAGAGAGGAAGGGAGAGGGAGAGAGAGATAGAAACATCAATGATGAGAGAGAATCATTGATTGGCTGCCTCCTGCACACGTGCTACTGGGGATCGAGCTGGCAACCTGGGCATGTGCCCTTGACTGGAATCAAACCTGGGACCCTTCAGTCCACAGGCCGATGCTCTATCCACAAAGCAAAACCAGCTAGGGCGAGGCAAAATTTCTTAATCAATCACCTGAAGTATCATGCTTGAAAGATTATATGAAAGTTGTAATTAAATGACCATGTAATACATAATTAACCTGATTTCCAAAGTCCTCTAAACTTTACTTCTATACTCAGAAGGAAATAATAGTAAAATTACTACTAATAGTTAATATAGAGACAAATAATATTTAAGTGGTGCTAATTAAGTACCTGGTACTATTCAGAGTGTTTATATGTAATTTACATATGGAACATTATATTACATATAAGCATATATTTCTATAAATGTGTAATACATATATACTTATATTTTTAATTTATCCCTTGTAGCAACTGTATGAGACAGACAATATTACCATGCCCATTCTATAGACAAGGACAGTGAGCATGGAAACATTAAATCACTTGCTCAAACTTGCTCAGCAATATTCATTGACTAACTGCCTTCCAATAATCATCTCACACTTCTTCCCCTATGAACAAACTATTTTACTATTAAAGTAGTCTTCTTGCCTTTCCCCTAGCATACCTATCATCTCCATGCCATTTATCCTGTTACTCCTTTTACTAGAAAGGTAATTTCCACTCTCACTGGCTAATAAAACTCCATTCATCTTTGAAGGCTCAGGTTAAGTGACCCATTTAGAATTGACCCTTCCCAATTTGCGCCAGCTGAAAAATACATCAATTCCTTCTCTGAGTTTTCAGGCTATGTGTGTGTGCCTTCAACCTCCACCTACCAGATACTACTTTTGTGTTAGTGAATTGAACATCTGTTATCTTCTCTACTAAAGAGTGATCTCCTTGAAGGTGGGAACTATTTAATAGGTCATTGTGCTCCTTATAGAGTCCTCAGCATGTTTGGTGTCCTTTATAAGTAGGTGCTCAATACCCATGTATTGAATAAAAGTATCGCAAGTTAATTTTCTTGGTGACATGTTCAGAAAAAAGTTCTAGGTCTGAGAAGCTGGAAACAGTGTCTCAAGAGACACATGGGGCAGAGATAAAACAGCCCAGGACTCTCATTTCAGTTCTGCCACTAAGTAGCAATGGTATCTGTGAAAAAGGACAGAAATTCTCTAAGCTTCAGTTTTCCATGTGTCCAACCAATGAGAAAGTTGTATCACAATAATTGTAAAACTTCTAGCTTTGTATGCTACGATTTATATGTAGTATTGTTGAGGTCTCTGCTACAAGTAACAAGTTCAATTTGGGTTAATTTCATTTGTAAAACATTACAGGGCAATTAAGAAGACATAGAAGATAATCACTGAAGGGATTAGAAATTAAGACTATTAGAAATTTAAGGCATATAATCATTATATAAAATGGCTTCACCACAAAACATCATATAGAACTCATAAAGGTTATTCAGTGTTTTCTTTTTAAGTTGAATTAAAAGAATAAATGTACCACATACCTGGCCAGTGAGACTATAAAATGATTCATCTGCTTTGGATCACAGTTTTGCAGTTCCACAGAAGGTTAAACATAGTATTACCATATGACCTAGCAATTCCACTCAAGAGAAATAAAAACATATGTGCACACAGAAATTAATACATGAATGTTCATGACAGAAATATTTATAATAGCCAAAAGTAAGAACAACCTAACTACCCATAAACTGGTAATTCAAGGGATAAGTGATATGGAATACTATTCAGCAATGAAAAGGAATGAAGCACTGACACATAGTAGAATATAAATGACCCTTAAAAACATTAGACTAAAGGAAAAAAACTAGTCAAAGAGACCAAAAATTGTATGATTCTCTTTATATGAAACTAGAGGCTCAGTGCACGAAATTCGTGAACTGGAGGGGGGCTCCCTCAGCCCAGCCTGCGCCCTCTCACAGTCTGGGACCCCTCGCTTCTTACTGCCTGCCACCACTGCTGCACTCGCCAGCCGTGAGCCTGGCTTCTGGCTGAGCCGCGCTCCCCCTGTGGGAGCACACTGACTTCCAGAGGGCAGCTCCTACATTGAGCGTCTGCCCCCTGGTGGTCAGTGCACATCCAGTTGTTCTGCCCATCGTTCTGCTGTTTGATCGATTTGCATATTAAGGCTTTATTATATAGAATGTCCAGAATAAACAAATCTATAGAGAAAATAGACTAGTGGTTTCTTAGGCTGGGAAGGGGTAGTAGATAAGGAACATAATACAGGGTTTCTATTAGTTAATTAATTAATTAATTTATTTATTTATCTTTATATTAAAATGTTCTAAAATTAGATTCTAGTGATGGCTGCACAACTCCATGAATTAAACCACTGCTTTGTACCCTAACAGATTTGGCTCAGTGGATGGAACATCGGCTAGAGGAGGGAATTTGGTCCCAGGTTCAATTCCGGTCAAGGGCACGTACCTTGGTTGAAGATTTGATCCCCAACCCTGGTTGGGACAGTGTGGGTGGCAACCAATCGATGGTGTTTCTCTCTTTGTCTCTCCGCCTTCCTTCCATTCTCTGCACATCAATGGAAAAATATCCTCTGGAGAGGATTAACAACAACAACGAAAAAACCTCCTTTGTAAATTTTATGTGGGCGAATTGTATGGTATGTGAATTATATCTCAATAAAGTAATTGGGAGAAAATATTTTAGTAGCAAAATTTAGAGAATGTATATGTTGACCTTTATCTCAATGTTTTTAAAAATATAGATATGTATTTTAGTTGATTCCTTTAAGCTATTTTCTTAAAATCAAAAGGTCTTTAAAGATGGTCCTACCTGCCAAATTCCTGAGTTTATCTTGGTCAGTGATAGTAAACAGAGCCCTGGCTACGATGTTTGCAACAGCAGGTAGGGTTTGCAACATTACTACTTTCCATCCTCCTCTTAGTTGTTAATTATTAGAGATCCATACGTTTGGAAAATTAATTTTAGATTAATTCTATCTTGGTACCAGAATAATCATTTTTACCTGTTGCTAAAGCTGAAAGGGAAAGCTGTCCTAAATGTAGAAAAAGTATCAGTTTCTGGACTATATATCATCATATAAGTCAACATTCCTTAGTGCAATGGTCCTGTTATGGCACATCAGCATCATCTGAAGGAGCGTCCTGTCTAAATATATAGCCCATACAACAGTGTGATAAAAAGCACAACACAGCAGTGTTTGTGAGTATGGGGGAGAGTGACCATGAAAACCACAATTATAGAAAATATTCTTGGTTAGAATAAGAGAAGCATATTAAAGTAAATGGTCAATTCTATACCTCCTGACAGGTGAAAGGCAAAATATTAAATCACCAGAAATCATGATGTCCTTT
This sequence comes from Corynorhinus townsendii, assembly GCA_026230045.1. Taxonomy (NCBI): domain Eukaryota; kingdom Metazoa; phylum Chordata; class Mammalia; order Chiroptera; family Vespertilionidae; genus Corynorhinus; species Corynorhinus townsendii. Next base: position 100,588,943 of record JAPDVU010000002.1, read on the forward strand.
GTGTCAAAATATGCGTGTTTGATAACCCTCTCTATCTATCTGTCTGTCTTTCTGCCTGTCTACCTATATACGCACACACCCCAAAATATAAATTTACCTAGTTCAAATGAACAGTGTTTCCTGTGCTGGGGTAGGGCATGAAAACAAGCATCTCAAAAGTACTCCATAAGCACGTTTTCATACACTTAACAAATATTTGAATATCTATTATGTGTCATAGTGTGCTCCAGGCACTGTTAGAACATTGGTACACATGACAAACAAAGCTAAGTCCCTGCTATAGGTGCTCAGTGTTAGAGTCAGACAGTCCACAAACATCTCTGTCTATACCTGAGTGAAATTCTCCATGGGATGCTCATGTTTCTGCATAGATTTGCTAGCAGAGGCACTAACTACTCTTTCATTCCAAACTACCTTTTCAAAGATATGTATATAGCAAGCAGTCTTGTGTAGCAGAGGTAGTCTCCTTTGAGAGCAGAAGGCAGACTTTTTACTGTCCAATATAGTTAAGATAATGTTTTCCTCCAGGGTAAAGATTAGGCAAGTTTCTTCATTTCTCATTATAAAATATCTGGGTTCCCACACTCATGGATCCTCAGCTGTGAGGCTAACCTGCTATGTCTACTTGGGACCCAGTATATTGCCCCCAATGGACTTCAGGGTCAAGGTAAATCGATACAGACATAGAGTCGTGCTGCTTGCTGTGGCATGACTAATGAAGTCCATCATCGCTCACCTAGGAATCTCATGTCTCCTGCCTGCACTCATCAAGTTGTGGCAGTCTAACTTCCTAGCTTGCAAGTAGGATAAGATGCCAATCCCTTCCTTCACAGTTGGTGATGCACACACAACACACAAAAACACATACACACAAGTACTCTAACACTTCCAGGAAGTGACGAGTGCTATAGAAAATTAAGACAGGTAACAGGGGCATCCCAGTAGTGTTGTAAGGGGAACAATTTTAGATAGGATGGCCCATATTTCTGAAGAGATGATTTTGGATAGGGACTTATTAAATCAACTAAAGAATATACCCATGCAGAGATCTGGGGAAGTGCATTTCAAGTAGATAAAAGAACAAATACAAAAGTCCCAAGTCAGAAACAGAACATTAAACAAAATGTTCTACATCTAGGCTCTAGGTAGGGAGTATGAAGCGAGGAAGTGAGGTAGGTAGAGAGGGACTTGGATTTGAATTGCCTTGTAAACTGCTGTGAAGGGTTCTGCATGGAAGCCATTAGAAGGTTGAGAGCAAGGAGCTGCCATGATCTTACATGCTTTTACAAGGTCTTTCTGTCTACTGTGTAGAGAAGAAACTGGGATGGGGTAAGGTGCAGGGATAAGACAAGCAGGAATTAAACAAATGATCATTTATCAGGCTAATGTAATAGTCCAGGTTTTGTCCAGGATTGCAGTGGTTGAGTTAGTAAGAAACATTTGGTACCTAATTATTTGAAAGTGCATCAAAACAATAAGATGAATTAAAATGCACCAAAACAATAAAAGAGCAGACGGATAAATGGATAAATATATGGTAATCTAGTAAAGTGAAATAATGATAGAATCTAGGTGGTGATATCTTTTTTTTCTAAAAATATATGTACAATATTATTTTTATTGATATTAGAGAGGAAGAGAGATGAGAGAGAGATAGAAACATCAATGATGAGAGAAAATGATTGACTGACTGCCTCCTGCACACACCACACAGAGAGAGGATCAAGCCTGCAATCCAGGCAAGATCCCTGACAGGAATCGAACCGTGATACTCAACTTCTAAGCCACACCAGCTGGGCAAGTGGGGATATCTTAGTGTTCACTGTACAACTCTTTCAATGTTGCTGTATATTTGAAAATCACAAACACACAACTAAAATTGTTGGTACCAGGATATATTTCGAAAGGTTGTGAAAATTAATTAACAGAAACCTCATTTAAAGTGAAGTAGGAAGGACAGGATGGGAATCTCTCCCACCCTACCTCTATCAAGAGGCACAAGGGAAACTGTTTGTAATAGGCCTTTCTAACTTCTTCTTCCCCTCTATAAAAGAGTTCCCCCTTCTTTGTTTTAGCAAACTTTCACATGCCTCACTGTGGTTGCATGTACCAGATTGAAATTTCTTGTTGCTCTCAAATAAACCCATTTTGCTGAAGAAATATCTGGCTGAGTTTGTTTATAGTCAACAGAGTTCACTAACAATTTGGATATGGGCTGTGAGTACCAGCCAAGAATGATTCCTAGTTCGGGATCATGAAAAACTCTGTGAATAGTGACGCCATTTACTGAGCTGGAGATGACAAGGAAAAGGAGCAGATTCTATCCCAGGCTTCAGTTTGATATATTCTTACTAGCTACCATGCAAAGATGTCAAACAGTCAGCTAGATATGTCCAACACTGTGCCAGGCACTGGAACTACAATGGTATAAGAGCCAAACTATAAACTCATGGAGCTTACAGTCTTCCACACCATGACTGGGCAATGTTAAGAAGTATCAGCAATGAGATGAACAATCTTAATTATTAGATGCAAATGCAGAAGAAAACACTAAGGTTTGAGGCCTAGATTACTCCTCCCTCTAGTTTTGAGTTACAGATATATATTTTGGGTGAGATTGCTACACTTTATTTATTTTGAGATTAACACACATAAATGCTATATTAGATCTCTATTACAATATATCACACTGTTGACACATTTTAAAAAATATACAGTAATTTCCCCTAAAAGGCTTTATGTTTTAGTCATTAATTAAAAAGAAGAAAAAAAATCAATATTAATGTATTGATTTAGGTTGATAGGTCCATACATGGAGATACTGTAAAAAACATAACAATATTTTCTTCAAAAATTAATCTATAAAATGATACTCTATAAGTTTCCATTGTCTGCTTGAACTCTGATTTGTAGACTTCTGTCGGTCTATACTGAAAAAAAGATACGATCTATACAAAATAAGTTTCCATAAAGCTATATAGTATTAGAAAAGAAAAATGATAAAGTTTAAGACCCAACTGGATATACCCAAAAGTGAAACATTATTAATATATCTCCTTTAAATGCAGATGTTCTAAATTATTATTCAAGAAACAGCCTCACTTATTTTTTTTACTCTTCAAATATTTCTTTAATTCCTTATATCAAGTTCAAAAAAGAAGGAGGAGGAGAAGAGGACGAGTAAGAGAAGAAATTAGTAAAAGGAAAATTTTCTTCTTAATACTCTGCAAAACCAAATTGCACATAGGAAATAAATTTATCTCCTACAGAATGCAGGAACTACTGAAGCAGATTTTATTGGACACTCACCCCTCATACATGCACCCCCTTCATTATTATATATGCATCCAAATGTATTCAATGTGCTTACATATCCATATTTTCATTATCAAAATGCTATTTTATGCAGGCTGCTCAGGGATAAGATGGCCAGAATTGTTCTTTTCGTATAACCATGACTTTTTCTCTCCCCACTTTAAGATAGTCTTTTTTGATGTTCTAAGAAATCCTTTTGGTTTATGGTCCACATGTTGCCTGGACTCAAAGGTTATTCAAACAAAGCCAATTCAAACCTCATATTACTGCATAGTCCCAAGAACAAATTTCAGGTTACTTATATGCAATTTAAGTTCTGAAATGGACTACATATGGCTACAATAATGAGCCTATTACTAAAAGAAGCACTTTAGCAAAATGTATAAAACTGTATGAGATTATATATTTGCACTGTGCACACACATTATCTTTATCTCCCCAAATACCATGTGTGTCATTTCCATTCAAGAATAGTTAAGGCTGCATATGGGCAAAGCCTTCAATCAGGGCAGAATCTTCAAGTGAACACCCCTTGCCACCACCTAGCTACCTGCATCATCCTTCAGGGAGATGGGGTTCATTAAAGGAAACAACACTGGGAAAAAATAGTTAAGGCTTAGATAAGAAAACTATTCTCATTTTAAAAGTATCCTTTTGCAAGTATTAAAGTATCATAAAATGATTGAATTGACAGAATGTATGGAATATAGATGTCATTAAAAGTCTTGTGATGGTTTATATTAGTTCCCTGTAAATGACTGTGAAACCATATCCTTATTTAAAAATAAAGAAAATCTGGCGAACAAAGGCTAAGTTCATTACATAATTTCCTATTAATAGAAAAGAAAAATCTGCATTTGATTAATCTCTATCAAATGAGAAAATCTGCATTGACATCCCAAATAGAAAAGTTTGCCTATAGTTATCAACTAACTTAACATTGATTTTCTATGGATTCCTACAGACACACAATACTGAACAATCATAAATATTAGCATGTACCTTCTATGAGAAGGCAAAATGCTAACATTCTTCATATGCCATAAAAATGCACATATAAATAACCCACCAAGCAAATTTCAATGCAAATCTATGTATCATTTGTCACTGAATAAAATTAATTTTTGTGTCTAGCACAAGAATAGTCAGTATATCTTTGAAATGGTAGAAGCCTCTCTAAATTTGAAATTCATGGGGAGAATGAGCACACACTTATAAGAAGGATAATAAGTACATAGAAATCCTGGAATCCTGGAAGAGTAAGAGAGCTTAAAGAGCCTACCAGCCAACTCCCTCATTATACATGTGAACACTCAGTCCCAGTGTTGAAATAGCCTAGAGGGCAGTGTTGTCTACATCCCAAATTTTCAACAGTCCCCATGGAGAGGCTGTCATCATTCTGGAGTAAACCAAAGGCAATCCAATGTCAACAGTATGATTTACATAGGAACTTACTAAGTGTCCACAGTTTTATTTGCTTTTGACATATTAGATACTAAATACAAAAATTAGTTTAAAACAGAAAAAAAATAATGTTACCTTTTCAATTTCTCAACCCTAGGCATTTTTTTTTTTTTTTGCTACATTTGGCTGCATGATGGTGACCCAGACACAAATCACCCGTCCTTATCCTATAAAATTATATCAGAACAAAAGTCCTATGTGTGTCCATAAGGAAGGAGGGAGGTGAAGGCGGGGGAGAAGCGAAGAAGGGAGAAAGGGAAAGAAGTGAGGGAGGCAGGCTAGGAGGGAGGGAGGACAGGAGAGAAATGATGTCTTGCTACTGCTGTTCCAGCAAGCTGGTTAATTGCATTTGTTTCATATATCTCCAAACACTCTAGTACATTAATTACATTCTGTAACACCAAGCTCTTCTGATTCCCTCTGTCACTTCCACTGAGCAATTTAATTGTATTCCTCCTAGCTACACACTGATTCAAAACAAAAAAATAAAAAACAACAATAACAAAAAAACTTGGCAATAATTCTGTAGTCTAATATATAGCTTTTACATGTATTTCTGGTATTGAAAAATGTAAATTCATGTCTTATGAGAACACATTACCCAAAAACTTATATCCAAGTCTTCTCATCCTAATACTCAAACACATTTGGGGAAAAAAATATGTAAAACTTTTTGTAATGGAGATGTAAATGTAGAGGGAAATGTATTAAAGAAAATGCATAGTGAATTATTAGATATGACTATAGATATTGCCACATTATAATTCACAGTGATTAATTCCTAAACATCTATTACTTAAAACGGGGAAGAGAGAAGCAATGTGCCCACATGAATGCCTTGCCTTCTATCGCTGGGAGGCAAAGGTACTTATGTAGTCCAGGATTGAAAACAGCCACTTGACAGTAGGTAAATTCATCTGTATTGCCTCATGTTTATAGAAAGGCTTCCTTTCAAAGTCCAATTTATTGGGTTCTGTGCATCTCAGCTGCCAAGAACAAAGTTAGCTCCTACTGGCGGGCAAAAAATAGGCAGTGTCCCAAATAATGAATTTGTTCACAATGCATATGCTGGAGGAAAGTTTATGTAGCAACAAGCAACTATGATGGCTCAAATATTTGGACCAATAACACCTCCAATCCTTTACAAGTACAGTATTTAAAAAACTAAAGTACTACAATCCCCATTTTTGGGAGGGGGAGGTGGCAAGCTCCAATCTTCTCCTTAGACCAATTCTTTCCATTGATGTAAAAAATTAAAGTCCCCAGAAGGTTAATACCAAATGCCCTCTGGATTTCCTTCTTTGAACAAACAATAAAACATATTAATGATTACTTCCACTTGTCATTCAAAACGGCTCCAAAAAAAGGATTTTGCAATTCTCTCACAAGAAACTGACATCCAAAGAAAATATACCAGGAAACCAAATCTGAACAAAAGACAGGAGAATCAGAGGCAGAATGCTGGCTGCTTGACACACTGACTCAATCTAGGGGGAGACACAGCCAGCACCTGTTTCCGATCCCCATTGTGTCTGCCACAGGGGACAGAGCTGCCCCCAGCAGGCCCGGAGCTTATGTTTCCCCTTGTTGGAGTCTGGTCCAGTCCCCTTTTGACAGTTTTCCCCCTATGATCTAAATTCTTCATTCTGATTTCACACTAGGAGGGCACTGGCCAGCATGAAGGTGATACACACTTTTCCCTGAGAGACCTCGTCCCACATTCCTAACTCAATGAACCTTCAGTGCAACATCCATTACTAATTTTCTTCACTCGAGTGTCTAAGTCAAAGTTCAGATACAAGAACAAACACCAAACAGAGCTGTACCACACTCTTTCAATAGATTTCCTTTAATAATTCTCTTCTAACAAAACTACAATCCCATCATTTATTGTCCAACTCCTCAATTAATTTAAAAAAAAACAGTAGGCGACTACTAATGTGTTCCACTTGCAGCTGTTTAGAAACAAAAGACTTAAAATATCTGCCTCCTCTCCCCAAAGACCCCACACCTGGCCAAAAGGGACTTATACAGACAATGTCAGTTTATTTAGAGCCCAGAACCCCCTCAGGAAGAAATGTGTGTATTTTTTGGTGCGGGAGGATAAAAGCATTTTTAACTTACCATCAACGGGAACATATAAAAATCCACAGAGCAGTAGTTGTGTAAACATCAGCCGACTCATTTTGACATATTAAAAAGGATCCAGGTTGTTTTAAGAAACCAATCCCAGAGAGCAAAAGTACAAAAATAAGTATCAAAAGAAGAGGTAGGTCCAAAGTTCAGACTTTCCTAGATGCTAATTAAAGTCAAGGAGAGCAAATCGTAAGGTGAGAAGGGCTTAGTGGAGAGGTCCTGGATGGGGCACATTTAGCTTCATCAAAATTAGCAAAGGGTACACCAAAGGCTGCTGTATTTCCACTCTGGCTTCCTGAATTCCCACAAATGCAGCCCAGTTGGAGAGGTTATTCAAGTGTGTCTAACCCTCACTCTTCAGGCTCCATTGCAATCCACAACCAAGTTCTTTTCTTCAGAAGTCAGGAAGAGGAAGGGAGAGGAAAAAGATCTAATTCCTAGAAAGTGTTCCACAAACTTGCCAGCGCGCTGCCGGAAAACCCTTGGCCTGCCTACTGGTTTTCTTCCCCGGTCTCCTTCTGGGCAGCAGCTCCACGTCCAGAGTTTCTCCACTTAACTTCCGTAATCAGGAGGTGTCAAAGCAACACTTCGCAGGCGGGCCGGCTTGGCGTGCCTCTCCCTTGCAGCCGCGTTGCCTCCCTCCACCTCTCTCGTTTCCAGAGAAGCAAAGGAAATCTAGACGACTCGGTGGAGAAGGTGAACTCCTACGTGGTAGGGCTGCAGGGAGGGAGGGAAGAAGAGAGGGGCAGGGCTGAGGCTGCGGCCACCCCCGCGGTGCCGCCTCTGAGCGACTGTGAACCCCGGCGGCTGAGGGAGAGCGCGGAGCGCGGCCGGGGAGCCTGGGAGCCGGGGAGAAAGGGAGCGCGCGGTCCAGCCGCCCGCCCGGTCCCGCTGCCAGCCCCCCGCTCCAGCCGCTGCCGCTGCCGCTGCCGCCACCGCAGCCGAGCGTCTGCCTCCTCCTACAGCTGCGGGCGGTGGAAAGACTTAGAGGAGGGGAAGCGAGGAGGCGGGAGGAGAAGGAAGGAATGAAAGCTGCTAGGAGTCTGGGGGGTGGGGGTGGGGGGGCCTCCACCTCCACACTCCGCCACCCTTCGGTGCAGGGGGCGCCAGCCGGCTGGGCTGTGCCGAGGAGGAGGCCAGCACCAGAGCCCAGAGCCCTAGGGGACGGAAATTAACAAATTCGGAGCCGCAGACACCGGTCAACTCCTTCCTCCTCTCTGGGCCTCCTAGTGCCCTGCTTCCCGCCTCGGGAGGGATAGGTGAGCTCCAGCCTCCCGCTCCTCGGCGCGTCCCGTATAATGGGCAGGTAATTTTCTCGGTGAGTGATTTCATGGAAGCCCTTCCTAATTATTCATCCCTCCTTCTGCCAGAGATGCACGCGCGTTCTGGAAAAATTCCATCCTCCAGGACCCAGGGCACTGCCTCATTACCGGTTAAAATCACAAAGTACACTTCACCTTTTAGCAAAATGAGAAAACTACAGGGAGAAAATGAAAGGAAACAAAATATAGCCACCTTTTGGAGCGGAAAGGTTGTGTGTGGGTGCTTCCTATGTCATTAAAAAGGTACAAGGAAAAGGGAGGGGCGGTGTACAGAAAGCTCTAGCCTCTGCCGGCTTGTTTTATCCAAGATCTATGGCCCCTCGAGGAATCCCGGGGGAGAGGGTACAGGAGGAAGGGATGGCATCTCCTTTTCTATTACTCGGTTGCCTTCTGACCCCTGAAAGGTGGGATGCAAGGGAGTTGCGCCGAAGACGCTAAAGATGGGAGCAGGAATCAGAGAGCTTGGCGGTTGGGGGGAGGGGGTACCCCAACCCCTTACCCTCCAGAGTAAGGAGGGTACCTCTTGAAAGAAGAATCCGAAAACGACGGATGGGGAAAGCTGAAAACCCAGCCGAGCTAATAGAAGCTCAAAAAGACCGTATTCCAGCCCAAAGATGACAAAACCCTGAAAATTAAGGCCACCCTCCCCCCAGCCACCCTCCCAGTGTATGCCACTCAGGAACCGGGGATGATTAAGGAAAGACACGTTGGATCAAAGGAATGCCAGAGTCTGCGGTGCCGCCGGTGTGGCCAGTGCGGCCGGGCCCACGTGTGATCACAGGCTCCCTGGTACTTGTTTGATGCCGGTTCTGGTGATTAGAAGACTGGTTATAGGAACTCATGCCATTCCCAGAGCTGAGCTAAATGCTAGAAGGTGAATCTTTAGTTCCCCCTACTGGAAAATATTAGGAAAGACTCTTTCTCTTTGATGAGGCCTTTTGAGGTTCTTGGAGGAAGAACCTTTTGTTTGGTGGGTACATTTTGGTGTTGCCACTTAATTTAGCTCTCCCTTGTCTATTGTGTACCTGATATTGTGTACTAAAAAATAAAATAAAATAAATGGCCAGCTACCTTGGAGCAATTAGGAGAGTTCTTATGGCACCTCAGCATGCTTGAAAATTACTGTAATGAAACATCCTGCAAAAGAATCAAACAAGCCATTCTTCTTGTGAAGCATTAAGAGTAATTTCAGCACACTTTTGATTATGTAGTTATGGGGAAAAACAACAGTGCATTAGTGTGCTGAATGAAGTTAAATCACTTGAATTTTCACAGCAATATTCCTGAATGTATTGTTTTGTCACTATGAAAAAACAACAAAAGTTCATATGCTTCATTTTTTCTTCAAAGGACCAAGTTTAAGTTAATACCATGGTCTCAAAAAAAAAAAAAAAAAGAAAACAAAACCATTGGATTAAAATTTTTCTTATCTACCTGTAATACTGGAAAATAACTGATAATTTGTTAAAACGTTCATTTTAAACATTCTGATTAGGTCCAGGGATAACAAAGTCTACCTTATTCCTTTAAATAGTGTACCACCACACCCAAGTCTCTATCTGTCAAATTTCCTTATAAGTGTGCATTAAAAATATTCTGAAAATAGTCTTCCTAATAAGATAATGCAGAAATTAACAAATCATAGACTATAAAATCACTTAGAGACAGAAAGGGTTATGTGTGGGAAGTAGGGCACTAGGTTGGAGGAGAGTGACCTACCAAATGTTGCCCTAGGGCAGAAAAATGCTATCTCATATACTACAGTTGTTCTTATGTAGAGTAATGACAAGTGACTCCCCAAAAAAGTTTCATTAAGAGCCATATTTTTGGTTATATTATTTACGTGGTATTAGGGACCAAGCATCATCAGTTTCTTACTTTACCCACTAAAAGTAACAAAGAACACCACTGATTTCAGTCTGGTGTCATCTTTTCCCCATGTGTCACCTACATTATGTAACAACTAGAGGCCTGGTGCGTACGGGTAGGGTCCCTAGGCTGGCCGGTGATCAGGGCAGATCTGTGGGGCAAACAGCAGGGCAACTGGGGGCCCCCACTGGCACCGGCCTTAGCTGACCTGGAGCCTGCAGGCTGGGGGCAGCTCCCGTGTTGAGTGTCTGCCCCCTGGTGTGGTCAGTGTGCGTCATAGCGACTGGTTGTTCCATCAGTTGTTTCGCTGTTGGGTCAATTTGCATATTAGGCTTTTATTACACAGGATATCGATAGCAAAGATAATTTGAAGTTTATGTTCTCTGCTTTTCTTGAAAATAAGTTTATAAATGATGTTTAAAAATAATAGTTTAGCCCTGGGTGGTATTTCTAAGTGGTTAGAGCATCAGACCACACCCTGGAGGTCTCAGGTTCAATTTCCACTCAAAGGCATGTACCTGGGTTTCAGGTTCCATTCCCAGCCCACCTGGGGCACATACTGAAGGCCTCCAATCCATGTGTCTCTTTCACATGGATGTTTCTCTCTTTCTTCCCCTCCCTCTCTCCTTTCAACTCTCCATAAAAAAGCAATAGGAAGAGTATCATTAGGTGAAGATTAACAAAACAAACAAATAAACAAAAAATAATTGGTAAGTATCTCATTTGATATGAAATGTCATATCAGTTCAAGGAAAACTGGTGATTTTATTTATTGATTTATTTATTTATTTTTTTTTTTACAGAGAGGAAGGGAGAGAGACAGAGAGCTAGAAACATTGATGAGAGAGAAACATGGATCAGCTACCTCCTGCACCCCCCGCTACTGGGGATGTGCCCGCAACCAAGGCACATGCACTTGACCGGAATGGAACCTGGGACCCTTTAGTTCGCAGGCTGATGCTCTATCCACCCAGCCAAACCGGTTAGGACAAAACTGTTGATTTTATAAGAATCTCATACCAAGTGATAGTTTAAGATTCTGATCAAACTCTAACACTAAGTCAGTAACAATAACAGTACTGTACTAGTAAGAGTCAACGGAAATGTAATATGGACATTAAGTCCAAGGGAAAGAATTTTTTGGAGGTTTTATAAGGTCTGTATAGAGAAATACGTATTTTTTAACTAAATTGAACAAACTTTTTGGAGCATTGTTTATGGAAGAAATGAATTTCTCACTCTTAACTTTTTCTTTTTAAAAGAATCCTTAAAATCTGAACATTCTAGTAGAAGTTCAAAATTCAATTTTAGCAGTGCTTTAGCTTAAACATTTTTTTTAGGTTTTCATTAAGAAAAAAGTCAGAAATGGCTTAGAAAAGTGAAGCCCCGCCATGGCCTAATCACATGGTTTAAGAAAGAGAAAACTAAATGGGCAGTTGACTTTAATATTTTTCAGACTATAAATTATATTTTCTTCTTTAAACAAGTCACCAAATAGGGAAATGTACATGGAAATCTAAGCTTTTGTTTGTAAAACTTGGAATGAGCACATAATTGTGCTCAAAATGTGCATACCAGATAAATGTGTGTTTTAATTCATCTGAAGATACTGTGTGTAAGAGACTATAATTAACCCTAATTTGTGGAAGGTGGTCAAATGGCCTTCTTTATGATAACACTTCTGAGTTGGCATTCCTGGAGAACCAAAAAATATCATGTGAAGACAATTTTAACAATATTGGATATTTCTTTTCCATACCAGACTCCCCAAAGATGTAGTATAAATCAAGCAATCCAGTCCACCATTTTTGTTCTTTCTAAAATGCTCTCTTAACTGAGGTGATATATATAGGCAAATCAAAGGTTTGGTCCATGATAATTTAATATCTACTACCACTTACTGTATTTCAGGGGTTCTTTGGCTTTTAAAGAATTCATTATATCATTTGATTCCTATAAGAGCCTTAGGTGATTGATACTATTCCCATTATATAGATGAGAAAACTGGAGGTTAGATATCTAACCCAAGTTAATAAAATGTGCAATCTCCATTTGAATCCAAATCTGACTATATAATCCATGTTCCTAAATGTCAAGCTATCTTCCACATTGTAGAAGTACTGTAACACTTCAATAAATCACTTTGATTGATCAATTTAAGAGAACTCCTGAAAAAACAAAATATACAGAAATATGTGATCGGTTTTTGTTTTCAAAATTGAAGAACCTTTTAAAGCCCCCACATCACCACTTATTATCTGTTCAGTTTGAATTTTCCAGTAAGATTGCCTTACTGTACTATATAGAAACACCATAATAGCACCATATTTAGATGAAATCTATGGGTCATTATCTACAAAAGAACACAAGGACAGTAAAAATAAGTGAAGCGTTAAAAATTCAGATCAGAGGAGCATGACTCATTCCCTCCTAGGTGTTTTTTTAATTTTTTTTAAATTACATTCCACCTTGTTCCAAAAATTATTTGAGTGAGCCAAGATAAATTGCATATTGTTCTTTCGAAATATGTTCTAAATCTCTTATTTCAATCAACTCATTTCCAAGTATTCATTTAATACTTTTCTCTGTGTAGTAAGTATGCCTATAAATGTACCTATCTATGATTAGTACTTTTTGTACGTTACCTGGAGTTATTAAAATATTTTATTTTTAGAGATGTGAGATTTAAGTTGACTAAAATGTAGCAATCTTTCACAAAAATAAAGTATTTTCTGCCAAATTCCATCACTTGTGGTCAAAAGATTATTTTTTCCTTAAAATTAGTTTGGAAAATCATTTTCTAACTTGATTGAGAAGTTCAGTGATACTTTCAAAGTTAACACAGCTTTTGAATAAATAACAAAAGATTCTAAGTCATAATATCTAGGCATAATTTTTCAAGTGCGTACACATTAAAACTTGAAATTTTTAAAAACACATAAAGGTAGCTCAGAATTCATTGATGAGATTGTTCTCTTCATCAGTACTCCTCATTCTGAGAAAGTCCATTCCCCCCTCCCTCCATCTTGTTAATGAAAGAAACCTCAACCTCTGACATAGTTAAAAAGTAGCTCTTTGGTAGGGAAGATAATCTCTCATCCAGACTGGGAAAGTGTTTTTGAAATTAAGCAAAGTTGTCAACCTCACAAAAACACAGAGATTCTACAAGTGCAGCTCTCTCCGTGTGGCCTTGAACCACAACAGGCTAGGCTTCATATGTGCCAGTGGTCTTTTTCTGCTCATTATTTCATTATCTCTACTTAAAGCTTTCATGTTCTTATTTTAGTATATAGCCTAATTTCAATGATGTTAAATAATATACTTTTTGCTATTTTTACAACACATTTCATAAACCCAAGAAAATCTTTTTGATTCTTTTCCAAACTATTCCAACTCCATCTGCTCCAATCTGGGCTTGTATAATTGAATTTTAGCAACACATAACTATAATACTAATAGGAAGATTTATTATTTAAAATCCAAACCAGAACTTTTGTTGTTCTTAAAAATGGGAAGTGTCAAGTTTCAGGGAAAGGCTCATCATATCAATAGATCTTAGATTTTGAAATTTATCTGCTCACTGACTCATTTTAGATATATTTAAAAATGGATTCTTCAAATTAAAAAGAAGTTGCTTATGCCTTCTTACAGTAATAGTATGGAATTAATCCAAGGGCACATGTAATCCGATTGAACTGCCTATGATTCTATTATACAGAAGAACTAATGTGTTTGGGCACAGATTCTTATTCTTTTTCAATATCCAAATGATCTTATTTCTGCCTGATAAAATTACTTTTGACTGCCTGTGGAGTACTTGAAGTTCTTTGTACAACAAATACTAATTTTTTAGTTGTTACATACCAGCAGGGCATTTAAGTAATATTTTTTTAAATGAGAAATGTAAATACACATTTTCTATCTTAAGAGATAAAATTAAATATAAGAAAGAAATCATTATGGTCCAAGTTAATAGACAAACTGCAAATGAAGAGATAATATAACATATAAAATACTGCATAACAAAATATTTCCATTTGGGTGATATCTGTCTATTAAGCAGTTTCTACTGATTAATATTTTACTCAGCAAAAAGGAAAATAGGAATAAGTCATCTTTGTTCTCTGGGTAATTTTGGCCTTTTCATTAAATACTAGTAGTAATGTAAAAAATAAAGAGACCAAATGGTTAAGATTCAAAAATGATAGTGCAGTTTTTGACAATATGATACAAATTGTGCAGACTCCTTATTGCATTCATTGGCTTGCTTTTATGTTTAATATACTTTCTTTATTTTAATAATTAGTTCCGTATATTCAGTAGGAATATGAAATGTAAATAAATTTACATAGTATCTAATATATGATATATTGAGCATCTAAATTAAATTAAGGTTTTTAGCAATGAGAAAAAATCTCTATCTTTTCATTTCTCTTTTTCCTAAGACTACTCATCAGTAGTTTGGCAAACATGATTGTTTGAAGTACTGATTGTTATAAACACTGTCAATTAAAATTATGTAGCATGATGAGCATTGAGGGTTTTGTTTTGTGTTTGTTTGTTGTGTGTGTGTGTGTGTGTGTGTGTGTGTGTGTGTGTTATTTAATCTTGTCTCTACAGCTGGCTTAAATCCAGGTAATTACTTACCTATTATTTTTTTTCTCCCTTCTCCTCACCAAACACACACATTAAAAAGGCATTATAACTCAAAGCTATAGGAGACCTATTTTTCAGTCTTCATTTTAAATCATGTTTAAATTATATATTAAAAAGGATGAAAACTTATTTTAAAGATTTCTAGGAACTACCTGACATTCTTAAGCAAACCGTTCACTTGGCATCAAGAAATTTTTGGTCTCCAATCTAACTGGGAAGTAGCATTTCCACTTCATTATCTCTGCCCAAATTTTAATTGATTTCCATCTCTTGGGTCATTGCAGTGAGTCTCCATCATGATGATAGTGACAAGCTATATGTTAACCTAGAATCTTTTCTTTTTTCTTCCACAAGGAGTTTGGCAAAACTTCCTAGCCTCCCTTGTAGTATTAGAATAGACTATGTTGGAATCGGGTCAATGAAATGTAGGCACTTAGGGTGGTCTCTAAGATGCCTCCCACGTCATTCCGTCATTCATTAGAATGCCAACTCATGTAGAAAGCAGCAAGCCCCTAGATGGAATAAATGTGCGTGTAGAGCAGATTATCTCTCTCTCAAATGCTTTAGAATGTGAGTTGAACAACAAATAACTTGTAATGTGTTAAATTATAGACGTCTTAGTATTCTTTGTTTTAGTACTTAGCCTATCCTGACAAATATAATCAGTTACTTTGAATATTACCTAAGGTTTGAATAGAAATGTTATTTCTTCACAGGACATTAAATCATGATTAATATTATAATAATACCTAACTTTTAAAAACAATCATTAGGTGGAAAGCATTGCAATAAAACTTTTACATAATGGTCTATTTAATTATTAGAAGCATATGAGGGAGGTATTATTTTTAGCCCCATAATTCAGGGTAGTCTATAAAAACTCAAATTGATGACAAAACTTTGAAAATGTCATAATTGAAGCTGAGATTCATATCCTGTGTCAGCAAAGCTTATGCTATCACACAGGATAGGCTAGGTTATTTTACTGCAGCATTTCTCAAAGTTTTTTTAATTTTTATTTTTACTCCCTTAGGAACATTTTTGTCCTAATCACCTCCCCATGTAATTTTAATACCATGGATATTAAAATTTCTTGTTGCCCCCAATATCCAATTGAGGATGCTTATTCTACAAATACAAACAGGACCAAAATATTGAGCAAAAATGGTTGTTCTTATTATAATGGGAGTCTCCTGGGCACTCTGCTCTACATCATCAACTAACATTGATGATGCACTCATTTTCTGAACAAATGAAAAAGTGGAATATGACTGCAACATTCTTTGGCTGGAAACAAATTATACTATTTCTTATATTTAATTACCAAAGCAAGACACAAGCCCACCACAATACCCCTTTATGGATGGGAGAAAGCTGGAAATATTGTTAACCAGCCATATTTACTATCCCACATGTTCACTTCCTGGAAAATTCTTTTCTTTTGGAAGGAATTACTCAAATGTATCATGGCAATATGGGTTATTTTAGGCTGAATAGAAAATCTGATTATTATATGTTCCTATACTGGGTGAATAGTTTCCCTCAAAATCATGTCTACCAAGAACTTCAGAATGTGACCTGATTTGGAATTAGGGTTTTTGCAAATGTAATTAAGTTAAAGTGAGTTCATACTGGATTAGGTTGGGCCCTAATCTAATGACTAGTGTCCTTGTAAGAAGAATGAAGTGTGAACACAGACACTGAAGCCAAACGGAAAGACAGCTATGTGAAGACAGTAGTAGAGACTGGGGTCCTGCTGCAAAATCCAAAGAATACCTGGGGCCACCAGACCCTGAAAGAGTTCTTCCGGAGAGCTCTCAGGAGATAGCACAGCCCTGTCAGCACCTTGACCTTCTAGCCTCCAGCATGGTGAGGGAATATAGTCCTGCCGTTTTAAGCCACTAAATTTGTGGTAGTTTGTCATGGCAGACCTAGAAAATTAATATAGTCATCACCTGTTTTAAATAAAAATGGGAAAATAACTAATAACTATTTTTATTTATTAAAAGCCAAGTAAATGAATGATAAACTAGTAAAATCCTTGGGAAAAAAATGGCAATACACTTTTAAATATAAAGTTTATCATACATGTGCACACACATAAATAGACACAAGTATATCTAAATACAAAGAAAACAAAAAAAAATAAGAGGACAAATTTAAATTTAAAGTTTACTTTAGAAGATCTAGTATTTCAAAACTTCAAAATGGAATGGTATCATTAAGATCATCTATTATAATCTAACTAGAGGCCCAGTGCATGAAATTCATGAATGGGTGGGGTCCCTTCACCTGGTCAGCTATCGGGGCCTATCAGGGCCATCTCGCCCAGTCCCTGATCAGGGCTGTTCAGGGCCAGTGGCCAGGGAGGGGCTGCAGGAGGGCTTCAGGGCATGTCAGGCCCCATCTCGCCCAGTCCTGATTGGCCAGACTCCAGCAGCAAGCTAACCTATCGGTCAGAGCATCTGCCCCCGGGTGCAAGTCATAGCGACCAGTCGGTCGATTGCGCTTTTGAACACTTAGCATATTAGACTTTTATATATATAGATTGTAACTCATGGCACAGAATGTTAGGCACACACTTTCCCTCCAGCCCCTGGTCTTGGAGACCTCATGTCCTTCCAATGCTCTGCTCACTCTCTTCAGCTGCCACATGAAATAAATTGCATCATGTGTGTGGAAACCCTTTGCAGGCTCCATGGGTGTATATTTATTTTGCTGCAGTTCCAATGGGAACATTACCCCAACATAAGGAGAGACACCCTCATTATCAGGTAACACCATCGTGGTGAAACCCCTGCTCAGTCTACTGCAGCAGTTTTAAATAGGCCATGGGTCACCCTAGATGGTTTGGCTCAATGGATAGAGCCACAGCTGTGGACGAAGGGTCTTGGGTTTGATTCCAATCAAGGGCATATTCCTGGGTTGTGGGCTCAATCCCCAGTAGGGGGCATATGGGAGGCAGCAGATGGATTCTCTCTCATCATTGATGTTTCTCTCTCTCCCTCTGCCTTCCTCTCTGAAATCAATAAAAATATAACAAAAATAAAAAGGCCATTTTTTGCTCCTCTCCATCCATCCAGTCCCCTCGCACCCTCCTTTGTCTTTGCCTTCTCCCCACTCTCCGCATCCCCACCCCCCACCTACACACACTCTGCTGGGGTCTGTAAAATGGGGTCAGGATTTCTACTTCACCAAGGGCAATGCTTCCACACAGCCCTCCTTCCCCTCCCATCTCTGTCCCTAGTCCTGTGGGGTCTCTCCCTCCCACCCCTCCATCTAACTTGGTGGGCTCTGCTTCGCTCCCACCTCCTACAACTTCCTGTCTGCAACCTCCCTCTTTCTCCTTCTGGGGTGGAGCTGCCCAAAGGCTGTGTGGGGCAGGGCTGTGTGGAGCGAGGCGGGACTGTGCTGTGGTGCAGAGCTGTGCTGGCCCAGGCGGACCTCAGAACAGAGCTGTAGTGATAATGATGGGTCATGGGGAGGAGGAGAGAGGGATGTAGAGCCTGTCCCATGGGAGAGGCACTGGACTCCTTAGCTGCCCCACACAGCAGCTTTTCTCTGACTCAGCCCCACCTCCCCTCTCTGCTGCATCTCTGGGAGCCTGAGGCCACCCCTTGGCCTCGGGCAGGTGCATCTGGCCCTGGTGCTACCCACTCTCCTGGAGTAGTTAGTGACACTTAACAAATAAAAAGAAGCAGCCCTGAATATTATAAATTGTGCACTGAGAACGCCACAGGCTGTGTAGGGCTGTGCAGTCCATGGCTCTTGGATCACATGTAGCAGCCTCCCATGCCACCTGGTCCCTCCTGGCTCCTGCCCCTGCCTGCCTCCACCAGGGGCTCAGGCCAAACCCTGGAAGCTTCCTGACAGCTCTCAGTTCACACCTCACTTTCCAGTCCAGTCTACCAATGCCTGCAGCAAGCTAACCTATCAGTTGGAGCATCTGCCTTCTGGTCAGTGTGCATCATTGCAACTGGTCAAGCAGTTGAACTTCCAGCAGAATTCCTGGTTGAGGGAACAATTTGCATATTAGGCTTTTATTATATAGGATTGTATAGCTCAAAGATAGGAGGTCAATTTAAATTAATAATAGACACCTTACCTTATCATAAATTAGTCTTTTAAAATTTATATTAATTTCACCTAGACAATTTTAGAATTTAGATATTGCCTTTTGTTACTTGTTATTGCTACTGCCAATGGTTTCTTATTAAAATTTAATTATATACATACTAGAGGCCCGGTGCACAAAATTCATGCACGGAGGGGGGGTTCCCTCAGCCCAGCCTATACCCTCTCCAAT
Source organism: Corynorhinus townsendii (assembly GCA_026230045.1). NCBI lineage: Eukaryota > Metazoa > Chordata > Mammalia > Chiroptera > Vespertilionidae > Corynorhinus > Corynorhinus townsendii. Next base: position 100,608,011 of record JAPDVU010000002.1, read on the forward strand.
TGGGGACCCCTCAGGGGACATCCTTCTCACAGTCTGGGACCATTGGCACCTAACTGCTCACCTGCCTGCCTACCTGATTGCCCCTAACTGCCTCTGCCTGCCAGCCTGATCACCCCTAACTGCCCTCCCCTGCTGGCCTGGTTGCCCCAACTGCCCTCCCCCACTGGCCTGATCTCACCCCCAACAGCCTTGCCCTGCTGATCTGATCTCACCCCCAATTGTCCTCCTCTGCAGGCCTGATCTTGCCCCTAACTGCTGGCCAATTTGATTTTGATTGGTTGGTTTCAATGCCAGTCAGTGTCAAAAGCTCCACCTGCTCTGCAGCCATTGGCTCCCCACAGCACCCAGATTTGTTGGGTCAGTTCCTATGCCAGTCAGCATCTTGGGGCCTATCATCAGGGCCTGATCAAAATGGCAGGACTGAACAGCAGCCCCAGTGGAGGCCTGGAGAGAAATGGAGGTGAGGCTACTGGCCATACTGGGAGAGAAAGAGAGAGGTAAGTGCTGATGAAAAGCTGCCACAGAGGCAACAGATCAGTCCCTGCTTCTCTCTTCAGGCCTCTCTCTGGCCCTGATTCACAGCCCCCTCAGCAGTCAGTGCCGGGCCTGCAGGTGAACAGCCAGCGCGGAGTTGCTGTGCTGACTGTAGGACTGACTTCTGGTTGGTCGAGCCTTGGTGGTTACTGGTCGTTACAACCCAGGGTTTTTATATATTAGAATTAGCACATTTAAAATTCTTTACATAATTAGAATCGTATAAATATATAAAAATAACTCTATACCATGAAAATACTAGAGACCTGGCTGGTGTGTCTCAGTTGGTTGGAGCATGGTCCTAAACACCAAAAGGTGGGGTGTTTGATTCCAGGTCAGGGCATATATCCAGGTTTTGGGTTTGATACCCATCAAAGGCATGTGTGGGAGGCAACCAATGTTTCTCTCTCACATTGATGTTTCTCTCTCTCCCTTCCTCTCTCTAAACTCCAATTTTTTAAAATAAAAATATTAGAAGAAATACTAAATAATACTATACCATATTAAATATTAATAAATACTAAATAAATATTCACTTCTGGGTTTTTTGATGTTTTTTACAGAATGCCTCTTGCAAAATGTAGTAAGGGTTATCACAGAACCAGATTTACACAATTGCTGATGGCAGTAAATAGAAGTCTTAAGTTGTTTTCTCTTGATTTATTTAATGTAGCCTTAGAGATCAAGAAGGCTTAACACTCATCTTTTACAACAGCTTTCCTAATTTAAAAATAAAAAATAGAATTAGCCAAATCTCAATTTCTATGCTATTAATAAGCCCATTTTCCAAATAAGTTTTTCATTCAATTAAAAATCTAAAAAACAAAATACACTCTAAACTTAGAAGCTCCCCAAATTACTGAACATTTGACCTACCTTGACAACTTGTTCACATGTACATTAGCCCTAATCATAATCATTAACAAGTAGCACACACACATACACAAACACATGCACCTATGCACACATACAATGTTGGGCCTCTTACATCAAGTTAAAAGATGCATAATCCCATCAATCTATTACTTTCAATCTAAAGCAATATCTGTAACAATGATCTAAATGTATCAGAAGCTATATTTATACAGAGAAACACAGGAAATCAAGACCAGTGACTTGAACCACATTCTTACAGTAAATAGCTATGGTAATCAGAGGTGCCGTTCCTCCCCCAGAACTCAGTGCTTTGTGCTGCACCAAAACCTTGGTGTGAAAGGGAGGCGCTGGAAAGAAGAAAGAAATGATGCGTTGTCTTATGCTCACCAAAGCAAGAAAACATAGCAGTCAGATGTTTGAACATTTTGAAAGGGCGGATCACATTCACAAGCATTCAGCCCTGTGCATAGTAACATGGAGCCAAAGTTGGAAGACAGTGAGAAGCCTCTGATGCACAGAACCAGGGGGAAAAGTAGAGCAGGGTGTCAGATAGTGGAATACAGTTTTTAGAGGACTTAAAACAGATTAGCGAAGAAGAAATATTTATTATGAATGACAAAACATTGAGGTTCTAAGAAGTAAAGTTACTTCAGCAAAAGAGGACAAAAATGAGTGCTGAGACCTGATTGACATCAGAATCCATTTTATTTCCACAAAACTGTTCACTAATCTAAATGTTAATCACTGTTTTCTGGCTGTGGAGAGGGTGTGTGGAACATTTTAACTTGAGAAAAATCATTGGCAATTGATGAACTAGAGGCTTTCAGGAGCAGTTTTGTCTGTTTTGCCTCAATCAGGCATGAAAAGGAATGAGGAAATGGCAGGGAAGAAAAGGAAAACAGAGGTGGGAGGACAGGAAGCAGGGAGTGTGGAAGTACAAAGAAGTTAGATCAGTTCGGTTTCACTGAAACAAAAGCTAGAGAAAGAGAGGGGTCCATATGCTTTGGGTTTCTCATTTCTCTTTATAGCTCTTATCAACTATTCTTTCTGATTTCTTTCTACCCATTTCACTTTTGTCTTGTAAGAAAACTGAGATGTGGCCTCATTTGTTCACACCATGACCTTTGAGCCAGTTTGGCTGTTATTTCCTCCCTCCCCCACTTAATTTAATATGCTAAGTGGGTCAGAGACTAGGACTTGACTAATACCCTTACCAGAATTCTAAAATTGGCCCTCCATGGTGCTCACTTCTTGGAGGACTCCACTAACTGTTGTAGTTAAGTAAATTACCTTATTGATATAAATGTGGCAAAGAATTTTTTAACAGTTCTTATCATACACTATTAAGAGTAAAAGCAACTTAATGAGTGCCATTTCCCATTTCCCACTCAGAATCCGGTTTTATATTTATTGTCCAATTTATTTTGCTGCACTATATGCCCCTCTTGAATATCAAATTGGTAATGTCTGCGCATTTTTGTTTGAACTTTGGAAGCAACAGTTCATTCAGAAATTCAGTATTGGCCTCTCTCACACACACAGTGTCAGTCCCAGAAAGTGGAGATGTCACTTTCTAAGTGTTCAGACCATCAGCCTGACAATTGGCCTAACTGCACTGGGGGCTTCAGGGAGACTCTTCCGACCTGTTCCCTCAGACTGAAATTTCCTTTTGTAATAAGATGCTGTCATCACTACTGTCATCAGAAAGACATATAAGGGGATTGTTAACATTATTGTTTGTCAGACCTCTATATTAATTTTCCTTGAAATGGTATTGTCTAAACCGGAGAATAGAATTCTATTTTGCCTTGTCTCCAGAAATGCTTTTAAATTAGGATTGATGTTTGAGCTCCATGACTTTTCACCGCTGATGTGATTTAGTTTTGTATCTGAATGTTTGGTAAGTAGCAGTAGGACTGTATTCTCTTAGTTACAAGTCCATTAGCTTCCTCCCTAGAAAGATGCTTTATAACAGTAGCTTTTGTGCCAGACAAACACCGGAATATATTGTCTGTCAAAACACCTGCACTTATTTCCGGAGAGGTCTCTTAGGCATAAAAAACTTCAGTGGCTGGAATAAAGATTGGGGGTGTGCATATGGCAAGCACTGTGATTCATTTGTTCAATTCACTCAACAACCTTTTATTGAGAGCTGTTATATGCCTGGCTACCGCAGGAATAACATCTGCCTCCTAAATACACATTGCCTCTCTGGGTTTTAGTTCCTTCGTCGGTAAAACGAAAGAGCTGGACGAGTGACTTCTAAAGACTAGTCCCTCTATGAACAGACATTCTATTATGCACTTCACTCATGTCCAAGTCATGCCCAAGGACTTTAGCTCTGACATCAATAATCAGGCCTGAGCCCTTTGCAGATAAAGAATCATTACTTTATGTTTGAGAGTCTGTGAAATAAAGTTCCTTTGAAAGATGTGATGTGATGTGGTGTTTATTTTGCTGGTCACTCACTGGCATGTCTTACCAATTTTATTCAGGGTCAAGTGTAGACTAAAAAGTTGTGGTCATTCCTGGTATCTAGTTAATCTGTTCCATTACAAGTGAATAATGTACCTGCCTTCTTCTAATATCACAACATTCTATTAAAATAAAATAGGATTCTAGCATCCCTGATGTAACACCGCTTATAATGACACAGATTTGGATATCATAAAGGTTGGAATTTATCCCTGGATATTAAGGGATTCCACAGAGTTGTATTATATGTCAATATGACTGAAGAAAACTACATTAGAATCTCAGGATTAAAACAAGGAACAGAGATTTAAATCCAAGTATGAGCATATATACTTCTGTCGCTAGTTATCTTTTTATGATGAACATTTATTTTCACTGTTGTGTTGACAGTGGTTGTGGCAATCATGATAAAGTCAATTTTTTAAATAAATAAATTGAAACATTGAGGTGCTAATAGCAGGATTGTGTCTGCATGTGATAATGTTGAGGCTATTTAGTTATCAGATGCTTCTTAAAAAATAAAACTTCATGAAACATCAAGCTAAAAGCAACAACAAAGAAAATGCTTCTCAAGGAGGGATGCAGAGATGTATGAGGGCATCTTCAGGAAATGCTCTGGGGATTCCTAGGTACTAATCCCTAAACACTTAGAGCATAGTGCTTGCCATTAGCACACCACTAGCCCATTCTAAGACCCCTTAGCACAAATGATACCACCCAGGAGATTTCCTCTAAGACAGCTGTAAAGATTCTTGAGGTTGTTTGCATTTCAAAAGAAATTCACTTAAATCATGAATCTTTTGTCTAACCTTATGTCATCCCCTTTTATGTTCAGTAGGGAGCAATTTGTCTATTCTTTCAGAAACTTTTGTTAGTTATCATGTTAACTAAATTTCCAAGTCCCTGCAGGACATTAGTTTGGTTTTGACCTTAGAAATAAATCTATATTTGAATTTGTTACCCCAAGTGAACTGGAAACTTTTACAAATTTAATTATTGATGTTATTTGGGACACATTTGATTATATTTTGTTTTTAAGGTGCAACATCCTAACAGAACTTTAAATAAAAAAAAGCATAGTTTTGGAGCAGTCTTATGAGCTGATGGAAGATTTAAGCAGTCATTAGTAAGACAAGCCCAAAATAATAACTAAGAGTTGGAATAAAAATGACATTAATTAACCTAATTCATCTAATAACAAAAATTGAAAGAATTTTTTTCATTAGAGTAAATTGTTTTGTGATAGTGGTTTATGGCTAGTTCTTTTCAACATGACAGTCAAACATTCTCAAGAGACAATCTAGCCACCCTGTCTCCTGCCTTTTAAAGAAAGCACACTAAATTAATATACTACCAGAGGATAGACCTTCTGTCTTTTCAAAAAAGTCCAAGAGGAAAAAACAACAACAAGGAAAGGTCAAACCAGTGGTCACTTCACTAATGGTCTTCACTTTAAGATATTCATCCATTCCAAATCATGTCTTCCCCTCTCCCAGCATGGTGTTAAGTCACCAGTCCAAAAGAAAGATGTGAATTTTTTGAGCAATAGTTAGTTATATGAAAATGTTCCAAAATGGTGGCACTAAGATTTATGTTATAAAAGTAAATTTCAAATTTCTTACTTTTTCTTTTTTTGCTTCATTCTTATTTAAAACTAGAGGCCCAATGCATGAAATTCATGCACTGGGGGGGGGTGTCCCTCAGCCCAATTTGCACCTTCTCCAATCTGGGACCCCTCAGGGGAAGTCCGACTGCTTGTTTAGTCTAAGCTCGCAGTCGGACATCCCTCTCACAATCCGGAACTGCTAGCTCCCAACTTCTTGCCTGCCTGCATGATTGCCCCTAACTGCTTCTGCCTGCCAGCCTGATCACCCCCTAACCACTCCCCTGCCAGCCTGATCCAGGCCTAATTGCTCCCCTGCTGGCCCACTAACCCCCAACTGCCCTCCCCTGACAGCCCAGGCTGCCACTGGGAGGGGATCGCTCCGTAGGGGTGTGGCTGCCTCCCAGGCTGAGATCTCAGGCTGCAGGTGTGTATGTGGGGGGATCACTCTGTGGCAGGGAAGCACATTCCTGGGCCCACATAGCTTATGACCATGTGGGACTCTACTTTAACTCGCATGGATGCTCTCAATAAACTTTGGTTACACTATTTTTGTCCGCAAGACACTCTTCAATTTCGCAAGACAACAAACTCGTACTCAAACATCCATATTTCAGTTTCATTTCCATCCCTCAGTATATATAGTTAGAGTCTACAAATCCAACTTGAGCTTTTACTCTAAGTATATCAGCTTCTCTATACAGTGAGTCATAGTACTATATACGTTTATGTTAATGGAATGCACTGACGATTCCTTTATTTTGCTGGTCCCTGTCCCTCTCCATCACGGTACCTGTTTCATTGAGTCACTTTGCATTGTTGTTTCACTCAATGCTAGACCAGTTTCTGCATTGAAACTAATATTCAAAACAATAAACATAGAGGACTTAAGGTCTTTCCAGCTGATGTCCCTGAGACTCAAACTTACCCTTCTGTGTCTTTCATCTGATCCCCTCTTAAGAATTTCTGAGATAAGAATTCAATCTATGCTGAAGTGTTGACACAATTTTCTGCCTAGCTTAAAGTCAAAAGTTTAACTGGGTAGGGACACACTAAGCCAAACTATAAAGTAGTACTTTGGGTCAATGTTGAGAACTTATGACAACCACATGAATTCATGTCAGCTGTATGTTCCCTCTATGTAGAACTGACCTTCTATGTGGTATCTATAATAATAAAAGGGTAATATGCCAATTAGACCATATGTCCTTCCAGACATCATTCCAGATATCCTTTCTGATGAACCCAGGGCCGGAGGGAAGCCAACCAGGGTATCGGGTGCCTGCGACCGGCTGGAGGGAAGCCTGGGTCCCAGGTGCCAGAGGGAAGCCAACCAGGGTATCGGGTGCCTGCGACCGGCTGGAGGGAAGCCTGGGTCCCAGGTGCCAGAGGGAAGCCGGTGCTGGCAGCTGGGGGAAGGAAGGCCTACTCTTGCACGAATTTCATGCATTGGGCTTCCAGTATTTGTAATAAGTGTATATGACAGAGAATTTGAATTATTAGAGTTGAAGAGAATGTCATATTAAATATCACATTTTTGTATTTCAAGCAGCAGAATTAAGTGGCTAACTGTAACTATAAAACATACTATAGTTACTCAATTTTCAAACATATATATGATTCTTGTATTGAATCATTTTATATATATTTTGTAATTTAAGTACAATCAGAATATTTCTAAAAATGGTTTCGGCTATAGATTTCTTAGACAAAGAGACTCATTAAAATGAGAAGGCACTTTTTGTCATGAGAGTTTCACTAGTATAGGAAGATTTTTATTGTTTCTGTCTAGTTTTATGTTTCAAAGAAGTGTTTTAAAATCATTCTTTGTTGATAAGATGGTAATTAGGTTTCTTTTCATGCTTGTCACTATAAGAGGCTGTATCCTTTCAACAGTATCTGAATTCCTTGAACTCTAAAAATACTAAAACCTTTGACATACAAATGGTTATTAAAATTATTGTATATTACTACATTTTTAAATCTTTTAGAGCCTGTTTGACCTTTTATGATTTTATTCCCTTATCCACCATTTGGTTTACTTCTATGACATTCCTGGAAAGGAAAACAAAACAAAACAAAAAAGGGTTTACAAAAATATTAATTCTCCAGATAGTCATAAAAGGACAAATATGGTATAATTCCACTCTATCAGGTTCCTACAGTAGCAAATTCATAAAGACAATAAGTAGGATAGTGGTTGCCAGGGACAGAAGGGAAGAGAGAATGGGTGCAGAGTTTCTGTTTGGATATGAAAAAGTTCTGGAGATGAATAGTGATGATGGTTGCACAACAATGTGAATGCACTAAATACACTGGGCTATATCTTTTAAAATGCTTAAAGTGGTAAATTTTATGTTATGCTACAATTATTTAATTTTATTTTATGGTATACTTTACCACAATTAAAATTTTAATTTAAAAGTTATCTTTGGTAAGTAGCTTTTCCTACTGTCCAATCTAATAAAAGAGTAATATGTAAATTAACCACCACACTGCTACACCCACACACCCACAAGTCAATCAGGAGTGAGTACGCAAATTAACCCAACCAAGATAGTTGTGGCCACAGAGAGAGCAGGAGGGAGGCTTGGGTTTCCCCCACGATAGAGGAAGCCAAGCTTCTGAAGCCCTGGCCTGCCTTGGCCTCCATTCAAGGCTACAAAGTGTTAATTATAGAAGATACATAAATCCCAACAGAAATGGCTGCCACCAGCCATAGAGCGAGCAGGAGGCTTGGCTCAGTTCCAGGCTACAAAGTTTCAATTGTAGAAGATAAATAAATCTCAGATACCTGGGCCTCTGCTTGGGTTGCCAGGAGGCGTGGCCAGCCTGCAAACCACCACAGGCCCCTCACCCAGGCCACCCACACCCCAAGGGAACCCCCACCCTGATCTGGGACACCCTTCAGGGCAAACCAGTTGGCCCCCACCCATGAACCAGGCCTCTATCCTATCTAATGAAAGAATAATATGCAGAATGACTATCACTCCAACACACAAGATTGCTGCCCCCATGTGGTCAAAGATCCTGCCCCCATGTGGACACAAGATGTCCAGCAGGGGAGGGCAGTTGGGAGGGACCAGGCCTGCAATGGAGGGCAGTTGGGGGCAATCAAGCCTGCTGGGGAGGGGAGTTAGGGGTGACCAGGTCAGCAGAGGAGGGAAGTTGGGGGTGACAGGGCCTGCAGGGAAGGGCAGTTGGGGGGGACCCTGGCCTGCAGGGAAGAGCAGTTGGGGGGGGACCAGGTCTGCATGGGATGGCAGTTAAGGGCAAACAGGCTGGCAGGGGAGCAGTTAGGCATCAATCAGGCTGGCAGGGGAGTGGTTACAGGGTGATCAGACTATCAGGCAGAAGTGGTTAGGGGCAATCAGGAAGGCAGGCAGGTGAGCAGTTGGGAGCTAGCAGTCCAGGATTGTGAGAGAGATGTCCAACTGCCCATTTAGGCCCGATCCACCAGGGTTCCCAGATTGGAGATGGTGCAGGCTGGGCTGAGGGACACCCCCACCCCCACATACACGAATTTCGTGCATCAGGCCTCTAGTTAACTGTATAAAACATTTAAATACTGAGAAGTATAAAGAAAAACATTCATACCATTCATAATCTCATCATTCAAGGAACAAAGACACTTAATATTTTCATGTATTTGCATTGTTCTCTGCATGTTCTTTATAGTTGAAAGCTTAATATTTATGATTCTACTAGAGGCCTGAGGCACAAAATTAGTGCACGGCGGGGGGGGGGGGGGGTGTTGTCCCTCAGCCCAGCCAGCACCATCTCCAATCTGAGACCCCTAGAGGGATGTCCGATGGGCAGTCGGACATCCCTCTCACAATCTAGGACTGCTGTCTCCCAACTGCTCACCTGCCTGCCTTCATGATTGCCCCTAACCACTTCTGCCTGACAGCCTGATCACCCCCTAACCACTCCCCTTGCCAGCCTGATGGATGCCTAACTGCTCCCCTGCTAGCTTGTTTGTCCCTAATTTCCCTTCCCTGCTGGCCTGGTACACCCCAACTGCCCTTCCCTGCAGACCCAGTCATCCCCAGCTTCCCTCCTCTGCTGGCCTGGTCACCCTTAACTGCCCTCCCCAGCAGGCTTGATCACTCTCAACTGCCCTCCCTTGCAGGTCTGGTCCCTCCCAACTGCCCTCCCCTCTGGCCTGATCGCCCACAACTGCCCTCCCTTGCAGGCCTGGTTCCTCCCAACTGCACTCCCCTGCTGGCCATCTTGTGGCGGCCATCAACATTGGGTGATTTATTCAATCTGATATATATTATTATCATAATACATGGTTTATGCTAAGATTATCTATTTTTACATTTTTGTGTATCATACAAAAATTTATTTGCCCTCAAGTTACATTTCAATTGTGTGTTTGGGCTGAGGGTGGGGACTGTGATGCTGGAGAAAACCAGTAGGACCAGCTTACATACCAGGTCTCCTCAGTCATAGAAGGTAAATGTTAAACATTTGTATATATTGAGGTTCTTATCAGAAACAAACTTAAAAGTGGTTTGAAAATTACTGGTCTATATTTTTTAGCCCATTCGAACTCTAAAATTCATTGATTTTTATGATTTTACCAGCTTTTAACATTCTTAAATGTCATCCTGGAATATAATTTGCATAGTTTGTTTTTTTTTAAATCATGGCTGCTTCTAAGTTAAGTATTTTTTATCCTTCAGTGACCTTTCAGGAGACATTCCAAGGAGACAGAGTAAAAATGGAGTGTTCTCTTAAAATATAAGAGGCAAGGAAAAGATGTAATCACTAATATCGTGTTAAATTTCTGTGATGCCCATAAATCCCGTATGTGTACACAAAAGTTCTTTCATTACAAATTGGTCACACTTTTTAGAAATGACACCACTAATAACAAATCCTAAATGATATTAATCATGTTTACAGAAAAGAGAGTTCACTTTAGTAAAACATTAGCTAACTCTTGTTAAATTGATTTTGGCCTTTTTGGTTAAGTGATTTTAAACACTCTTTCCTCAGAGCTTTTATGATGGGTTATAAGGGAGAGAAATGACAAGATATACTGGCTAGAAACATGTTTCCTTCTTCTCTTAAATGAATGCTTTCTTTTTTAAGGTATTTTTTAAAGGTTGAACTTAATATGTAGAAAGGATACAATTCAGAAAGTAAAGTATCTATCTTTAAAATTAAGTTCATTAGAATCATTATATCATGACTATAAACTATGATTTTGATAATATAAACATGATAGATTTAATATAGAAAAGATAATAGAGTGAACGATTAATTATTCAACAAATGTTTAAGAAAGCAAGAATAAATATATTGAATGAGGCTGTGCTCATTCATTTAGGCTTCTCTCTCCCCCCCCCCCCTTCCTCCAATGGCCCATCAGCCCACAACTTCTTTGCTTCTCTGTTACAATAGGGTAAACCTAGGTGGTCTTTGACCACCCTCAGTATCCAGCTGTCCCTGATTGTTCACTCCCTTAATAAAACCAGTTGTGTGTTTTTTCTGATTCAGCACCTCACATTTTAATTGAACAGGCAACTTCACAGTTTAAATAGAGATGTAGGAGACTGATGATGAGGAATTTTAACCCAACATCACAGTTCTCAGGGATTTCACATTTTAGGAAGTGTGAAAACTGCTGTGATCTGTATCACAGGGTTGCAGCCCCATTGGAGTCACACACTTAATGCAGTTCACCTTGTGTCTCCTCAGTTCCCTGTTCATGCACAGCTCTAGCCGGGGAAGGACTGGATTCCACTGTTTGCTATTCTTAAACAGAGCTTAAACAGTTTTACAAACTCTCCCAGTGAACAAATTACCTAAGTTTCTTGGGAGAGAGGAATGCCACAAGAAAAAGCAATCCATTGTGTTTGTGTGAAGAATGTTGAATCAGATACAAGATGATTTTTGCAGCCATTAAATAACTTGAATGCATTAAAAGTTTAGAGGCTGCGAGACCAAATGTTTATGCACTGTAAAATTCAGGCTCAAAACTAAAGAAAATGAGATTTTTACACAACTCAAATCTTGAATTATTTGGGCAGACCTCACTGAAAGGAAAGTAACCATTGAGAAACTAATAGTTACCAAAATACTAAATCTGGGTAAATGATATTACAACATGTTCTAGGTTACTGGAAATGCATTTTTAAAAATCAGCTTTTAGAAACACTTTTCCTACTACATCTCCTTAATCTTCATAGTCTTACATTTCTTAGTACAAGAAAATAATTGAGACATCAGTGCCAATTAAAATTTAAGTTTAGAATATTTAAGAAGGCCATCATTTCTAAAGATACAGAGATACTACATTAACCCAATAGGAAAGAAGCAACATGGGAATAGAGGTACACTATTTCTTCACATGGTTAAGTATTATTATTGTACCAACATTTGTAATATACCTTTAAATATATGATTTTAAAAATAACTTTACATCCAAATTATGTTTGTTTTCTTTTTTAGCATCAAGACTACATTTTCTTGACACTAGAGAGAATCATGCTTTTGCAATGATCAGCCCATGTCAATGAAAAAATATAATTGATTAATAGAAATGATCTCAACAGATAATCTTTTAGAAACACATTTATCTTTTAAGGCTCATCTATAATTGAATTTATTTTATCATTATTTTCTACTTTCCTTTAAAAATATATTAATCCTTATTAGATTAGTGATATGAAGTCTAGTGATTGCAAATTGTATTAAAACACTAATATGGGCTAATGCTTAAAGTTAAAAGGATTTTTCTATAAAGTTAAATTTCTTAAATGAATATATCTTCAGTCAAGGATATTTTCTAATTCTTATTTTAACATCTGAGATCAAAATAGAAACACTTTCTCTCTCTCTAAAAAAAGTGGTTCTATTAAAGAAACTGAAATCAAGCAGTAAAATGGAATTAGTAACTGAAATCTGCAAATGCAAAAGTGGAATTAATAGGAAGCTGCTCATGCAAAGGAATACAGAACTGAAGTGAATTTAGGAAGACTCCTCAGAAAGTAATCCTGAACAGCTAATTATCAGGAAAACCCAATTTGATTGCAATAAAGATTACCTGGCCAACTCCTAGACATTTTGATACCATTATAATAAAACTGGTTATTATTTAACTGGAAAGGAATAAATATAGATGCATGTCCAGTAAGGTTGGGTGACATGAGAAGGTACTTATCTGTCAGTCATACCTAGGAACAAGTCAGTGGCCAGAATAGGCATGGCTATTGCAAACTTGGGAAGATTGAATATTAAATTCCTGAACAAAGGGAGTGCTCTCTCGTGCCTCTCCTGCTTGCATCCACTCCTGGGACTCCTGTTGCAGGGGCATGCTCCCCTGCATTCACCCATGTGTCTCATGGTCATGTGGAACACATACAATGGACTAGTGGACTTTGATTATGGTACATTGGACTGAGCTCCATCATGGAACAGAAACTCTGGACACTGGCCCTACTTTGGCTCTACTGGAGCCCCAGCTACATATTTTCCAGGACCAGTTTAAGGACTATGGGACTTTGCAACCTGAGAAATATAATTCCACACCAATAAAAACCATTCACTCTTCCATGCGAGTCTTAGAAGATTCATATTCTATCATAAGAACCCCACTCGCACTACTGATGGAGAAATCCATTTCTCTGGAAGCAATTTGAATGTGGTATTTCTGGACCATGGCCTGAAAACTTGTATTTTAAAGTCAATTGGGTAATTCGGATAATCAATCAACTTTTGTAATTATGAAACCTTGAAACAGAAAGCCAATAAAAGAGGTAAGATCTCAAAACACAAACTTATAAATTTCCATTATTTAGTGTCTCTTTGCCTTGAAGTCATAAATCTCAAAATGGACCATGAGCAATTTTAGGATATGAAGTAGTAGCCCAGGGGTTTGTAAAATTGCAGGATAAACTGTGGATGTCCCTGAAGTATCCATTTTTTTTATTTATTTAGATTTTAACACAAATTTATTTCTATTTTAATTAACACAAATATATATTATGTAATAAACATTTTATGTATTCATGTATTCATATTTCCTTCACATAGTCATTCATATACACAAACCTACAGACACAGTAACACAGTTGTCCCTTGAACAAGAGGGATTTGAATTACACAGGTCCAGTTATGCATAGATTTTTTAAAATAAATTTTGAAAATGTATTATCTGTTCCTTATGATTTTTCTCTCTAGCTGACTTTATTGTAAGAATACAGGATATAGTCTATATAGCATACTGATGTGTTAATTGACCAATTATGCTACTTGTAAGGTTTCCAGTCAACAGTGGGCTATCAATAGTCAAGTTTTGAGGGAGTTAAAGTTACATATGAATTTTTGACTGGGTGGGGGGTGTCAGTGCCCCTAATCCCCATGTTGTTTAAGGATCAAGTTATAGAGAGAGTAAAGGGTAAAAATGGTCCTTTACCCTCCTAGGTTCCTTTGGCTGATCCAATTATGAAGAATATAAACAACATTGGATCAGAGTTTTTTCTTTTTCTAAATTGTTTGAAAATTTGGTTTGATTTATTGTTAAAAATTTATCCTAACTTTCACATAATTTAGTCTGATTAATGTGATTTACTGAAAGAGTAAAGTAATTGAAACCCTCAATAAATTTTCTCAGTGGTTGAGTAAATTATTGTAAAGGGAGGACAAGTATTTACAAACTCTGAATTCTTCGTCCACAGTTTAACATTAATGATACTATAATAAGCTACTGTTATTGTGCTTATTATAAAACACTAGAGGCCCAGGACAAGGAATTCATGCATGGGGGGGGGGGTGGTGTCCCTCAGCCCATCCTGCACCCTCTCCAATCTGGGACCCCTAGAGGGATGTCCGACTGCCCGTTTAGGCCCGATCCCACTGGGATTGCCCCTAACCGCTTCTGCCTGCCAGCCTGATGGATGCCTAACTGCTCCCCTGCCAGCCTATTTGCCCCTAACTGCCCTCCCCTGCAGGCCTGATCCCCTCCCAACTGCTCTCCCCCTGCAGGTCTGGGTCCCCTCCAACTTCACTTCCCTGCAGGCCCAGTTGCCCCCAACTTCCCTCCTCTGCAAGCCTGGTCACCCCTAATTGTCCTCCCCTGCAGGCTTGATCACCCCAACTACCCTCCCTTGCAAGCCTGGTCCTCCCCACTACCCTCCCCTGATGCCCATTTTGTGGCGGTCATCTTGTGTCCACATGGGGGCAGGATCTTTGACCATGTAGGGGTAGCCATCTTGTGTGTTGGAGTGATGGTCAATTTATATATTACTCTTTTATTAGATAGGATAGAGGCCTGATGCATGGGTGGGGGCCAGCTGGTTTGTCCTAAAGGGTGTCCTGGATCAGGGTGGGTGTTCCCTTGGGGCATGGGGTGGCCTGGGCAAGGGACCTGTGGTGGTTTGCAGGCTGGCCACACCCTGCAGTGACCCAAGCAGAGGCCCTGGTATCTGGGATTTATCTATCTTCTATAATTGGAACTTTGTCACCTGGAGCTGAGCCAAGCCTCCTGCTCTCTCCATTTTTGTTGGGATTTATTTATCTTCTATAATTGAAACTTTGTAGCCTTGAGTGGAGTCCTGGACCTGCCAGAGTGTGTGGAAAGCTTGGCTGCCTCCATTGCCAGGGAAACCCAAGCCTCCTGCTCTCTCTGTGGCCAATCATCTTGGTTGGTATTAATTTGCATACCAGCTCCTGATTGGCTTGTGGGCGTGGCTTGTGGGTGTGACAGAGTGATAGTTAATTTGCATATTGTTATTTTATCAGATAGGATTACTGGACTAAGTCTTTTAAATAGATTATCTTGTTTAATCTTCCCTTTTTGAAATATGTCAATTTATCTTCATTGGGCAGATGAAGAAATTGATCACACAACCGGTATGCTCAAGTGTCCCTATTGCTGATTTTATCATTACTTTTCAAAGGCTTAACAATAGTTTATACACCGATTCATCAGATCTTTATTGCATTTCTGTCTTGTGTCATACATATTTTCTGATGCCAGGGAAAAAGTAATGAAGAAAACAAAATCACACCCCCCCAAAAAAAAAAAATACCACCCAAACACTCAACCCCTGTGGAGCTTTCCCAATCAGCTCCTTTAAATTGTCTGCTTAGTTTCTATTCTATTTTCCTTCAGCTGATTTCAAGCAAGTCTGAAATAAGTCCCTAATATTCATATCTGGACTGATGTTTCTAGTTCTGTATCCAGAGCCTAGATGTGACAGATCTGAAAATTAAAAGTAACAAGTGTTTTTCTGAAACCATGAGTAACTTTCTATGGTTTATGTTTTGTAGGCTGTTCTGTTGTAATTACTTTTCAGAATTGGCTTTCCAGTGGGTTGTATGCCTAGAGATCATGGAAAGAGATTTCTTCTGTTTTATTAATTACTGTAACTTCAGTTTCTAGAAATGGTCTTGACTGATATTTGGTAATAACTGCTATTACTGTTTGTATACACCCTCTGTGTTATCTACATATATGATGCATTATCTTCTCAGATGCAAAATGTCTAAAGTCTCAATAAAATGTATTATTTTCCTTTATAAAATGTGTCTCAACCAATAGTATCACTGTTCTTTCAATCACAAAGGAAAAAAATTGAAGTTAGCATTCACATATATTTTTCCCTCACCTAACCTATCTAATTGGTCACAAACTGTAGATTTTATCATCTTTATCTACAATACCTTAGGAATATACATCTGTCACACACACACATATACATACAACAACGAGAATAATCATACACATGTTTATTTCACATAGAGAATCATTTCCTATAAACAAACACTTGTTCTCAAATGAAAAGATACTACTCTCTCTTTCCCATATTAGTGGTCTCAATTGAATTTTTCTTTTTATTTATTTATTTTTAAATCTTTATTTATATTAAAATTAACATAAATATATGTTAGATGTTCTTTTTCTCCCATTGATCCTCTCAACCCAGTTCCCACCCCATCCCAGCCCTTCACCTCTCTATTGTCTGTGTCCATAAG
Source organism: Corynorhinus townsendii (assembly GCA_026230045.1). NCBI lineage: Eukaryota > Metazoa > Chordata > Mammalia > Chiroptera > Vespertilionidae > Corynorhinus > Corynorhinus townsendii. The sequence continues at coordinate 100,624,491 of JAPDVU010000002.1, forward strand.
TAATTTTTTCTTAATTTTATTGTTGACGCTTTTACAGTGTTATTTACAATAGCCAATATCAGTTGAATTTTTTGTAACAATGACTGTGAAAAGACCATATTTAATCAAATTTGGATTGGGTTGGTTTGTTTTAGATTATAAATTCAAGAAACTTAACTTTCCTACTATTGTTTTTTTCTGGGGGCTCTTAAAACAAAATTATGCTATAATTTTAATAGTCTGTTGAAGTACCAGGAACTTGGTCTTAAGTTTTCCGATAGTTTCTGAAATTTCTTGATGGCAAATAAATTTCTGTATGATACACAAAAATGTAAAAATAGATAATCTTAGCATAAACCATGTATTATGATAATAATATATATCAGATTGAATAAATGACCCAATGTTGAAATCCATTTGTGATAATGATGTCATGGCTTAGTGGTTGAGCATTGACCTATGAACCAGAAGGTCATGATTTGATTCCCGGTTAGGGCACATGCCCAGGTTGCAGGCTAGATCCCAGTGGGGGTGTACAGGAGGTGTCTAATCAATGATTCTCTCTAACTTTTGATGTTTCTATCTCTTTCCCTCTCCCTTCCTCCCTGAAATCAATAAAAATTTATTAAAAATAATGATGTTTTACATAATTCTTAGCTAGTAAACATTAACATTCTAATGTAAATTAGAAAAGTCCTTTGGAGAGTAGTTTTAGTACTGACTAACATTGTAAATATAGTTTATGTACTTAGACTCAATGATTTCCCTCTAGGGATATACACTACCGAAATGTATCCCACAGATATGTGTAAAGATGTACATACAAATGTGCTGCAGGATTTGTTACAATATAGAAAATTGGATCAAACCTAACAATCCAGAGTTACAGAGATGGGCAACTTAAAATATATCCATGATATGGAACACTATGCGACTACTTAAAAACGTAGTAGATTTATATAGAATGGCATGAAAACATTTCAAAAACTTTTTCAAAGCAAGTTATAGAATATCTTTGGTAAACTCTTAATTTTATTTAATAAAATAAATCATACAAATATGTGGGTGTTAAGTAAATGCAGAGAACATAATAGAGACAGAGGCTCCATCTCTGAGAAATATGATTGGAATGGTGGATGGCATGAAGATGGATGGTCACAATTTTGGTATTTTATACAATGAAGAACTGGTAGAAAAGATAGAAGAAATGTATATATTGAAAGTAAATAATGCAGAAATATGTATTGAGTTTTTTATTAATTCATAAGTACTATCATCTAAATTGAATAACTTATGTGCCATTACATGGTTATACAAAATGTTAACAGTTGCAAAACCACATCTTTAAGAGTAGATTTAATTTAGAACACTTTTCCTCACCCCAGCTTTTCAGGTCTTAGTTGGAAGGAAGCAATACCCACTTTCATCAATATGACTCTTCTAGCCATTGGCGGTATATTCTATTCCCTCATGCAAGCCTTCCAGGCTGATTAAGAAAGTATTGGGATCTTGAATTAATTCGTATCTATTTTACTTATGACTATTGCTTTAAAGTTTTTTTGGTGTGTGTGTGTGTGTGTGTGTGTGTGTGTTTGGAAGAGAAAGTGGAGTGGAAAGACAGAGACAGAGATACAGAGAGCATCACAGAGACTGACACATAGAATAGAGACACATAGATTGGTTGCATCCTACACGAGCTCAACCAGGGCTGGGAATTGAGCCTGCAACCAAGGTACATGCCCTTGACTGGAATTGAACCCAGTACCCTTCGAGGGCCAACACTCTATCCACTGAGCAAAACTGGCTAGGGCTGCTTTAAAATTTGAATAGATTAAAATACAGATTCCCTTTGACCTTATATTTAACTTTCATATATTGTGCTCATTGCTCCTAAGAAAGTTATACTGTTTTTGGAAGTTTTTTAAAATAACAAATATCATAAAGCAATTACTAACTGTACTTCATGATATATTTATTAATACTTAGCTTATTTTTATAATTTTATTTCCATATTTTTTGTCAAATATGCTTTTACCATTATATCAGTTTTATTATCTTTTTATTTCTTTATTGATTAAGGTATTACAAATGTGCCCTGGTCCCTCCATCTCCCCACTCATGCCCTCAACCCCTGGTGTCTGTATCCATTGGTTATGCTTATCTGCATGCATATAAGTCCTTTGGTTGATCTCTCCCCCTTAGTCCTGCCCTCCCTTGCCCTCCCTCTGGGGTTTGAGCATCTGATCGATGCTCCTCTGTCTCTAGATCTATTTTTGCTCATCAGTTTATGTTGTTCATTATATTCCACAAATGGGTGAGATCATGTGATATTTATCTTTCTCTTACTGACTTATTTCACTTAGCATAATGCTCTCTCGCTCCATCCATGCTGTTTCAAATGGTAGGAGTTCCTTCCTTTTTACAGCAGCATAGTAAAACTTTGTGCCAAAGTTTTAATCCACTCATCTGCTGATGGGCACTTAAGCTGCTTCCAAATATTAGCTATGGTGAATTGTGCTGCTATGTACATAGGGGTGCATATATCCTTTCTGATTGGTGTTCCTGGTTTCTTAGGATATATTCCTAGAAGTGGGATCACTATGTCAAATGGGAGTTCCATTTTTATTTTTTTGAGGAAACTCCATACTGTTCTCCACAGTGGCTTCACCAGTCTGCATTCCCACCAGCAGTGCATGAGGGTTCCTTTTCCTCTGAATCCTTGCCGGCATTTGTCATTTGTTGATTTGTTGATGATAGCCATTCTGACGGGAGTGAGATGTTACCTCATTGTCATTTTGATTTGCATCTCTCAAATGATTAGTGACTTTAAGCATGTTTTCATATCTCTTGGCCTTCCTTATGTCTTCTTTCAAAAAGTATCTATTAAGGTCCTTTGCCCATTTTTTTATTGGGTTGTTTGTCTTCCTTTTATTAAGTTGTGTGAGTTCCCTGTAAATGTTGGAGATTAAACACTTATCGGAGATATTGTTGGCAAATATGTTCTCCCATGCAGTGGGTTTTCTTGATTTATTATTATTATTATTATTACTATTATTTCTTTTGCCATGCAGAAGCTTTTTATTTTGATGTAGTCCCATTTGTTTATTTTCCCTTTAGTTTCTATTGCCCTAAGAGTGGTATCGGTGAAGAAATTGCATCGGCATATGTCTGAGATTTTGTTGCCTTTGGATTCCTCTAATATTTTAGAGGTTTCCCATCTTACGTTTAAGTCCTTTATCCATTTTGAGTTTATTTTTTGTATGGTGTAAGTTGGTGGTCCAGAATCATTTTTTTTGCATGTATCTGACCAAATTTCCCAGCAGCATTTATTGAAGAGACTGTCTTGACTCCATTGTATGTTCTTGCCTCTTTTGTCAAATATTAATTGAGCATAATGTTTTGAGTCGATTTCTGGGTTCTCTATTCTATTCCATTTATCTATATGTCTGTTCTTGTGCCAGTACCAGGAAGTTTTGAGAACAGTGGCTTTGTAATACATCTGGATATCTGGTATTATCCCTCCTACTTTGTTCTTCTTTCTCAGGATCACTGCAGCTATCCATTTTTTGTTGTCGTTGTTGTTTGTTTGTTTTATTCCAGATGAATGTTTGGAGAGTTCTTTCAAGGTCTGTGAAATATGCCGTTGGTATTTTAATGGGGGTTGCATTGAATGTATAGATTGCTTTCGGTAGTATGGACATTTTAATGATGTTGATTCTACCAATCCATGAACACGGTATGTTCTTCCATCTTTTTATGTCTTCCTCTATCTCTTTTTTCAATGCCCTGTAGTTTTCCACATACAGGTCTTTTATCTCCTTAGTTAAGTTTATTCCTAGGTATCTTATTTTATTTGGTGCAATGGTAAATGGGATTGCTTTTTTAGTCTCTCTTTCTGTGAGTTTACTATTGGTGTATATAAATGTCATAGATTTCTTGGTGTTAATTTTGTATCCTGCTACATTGCCGAATTCATTTATTAAGCCTAATAATTTTTTGATGGAGTCTTTAGGGTTTTCTATGTACAGTATCTATGTATGTCATCTGCAAATAAGGAGAGTTTTACTTCTTCTTTTCTAATTTGGATGCCTTTTATTTCTTCTTCTTGTCTAATTTCAACGGCTAATACTTACAGTACTATGTGGAACAGGAGTGGTAAGAGTAGGCATCCCTGTCTTGTTCCTGTTCTTAGGGGAAATGGTTTTAGTTTTTGCCCATTGAGTATGATGTTGGTTATGGGTTTGTCATATATAGCTTTTATTATGTTGAGGAATGACTCTTCTATTCCCACCTTGCTGAGAGTTTTTATCAAGAAAGGGTGCTGGATTTTGTCAAATGCTTTTTCTGCATCAATTGATATGACTATGTGATTTTTATTTCTCACTTTGTTTATGTGATGTATCATATTCATTGATATGCGGATATTTTACCATCCTTGCATCCCCAGGATAAAACCTACTTGGTCATGTTGTATGATCTTTCTGATGTAGTGCTGGATTCGATTTGCTAGAATTTTGTTGAGGATTTTGTCATCTATGTTCATGAGGGATATTGGCCTATAACTGTCTTTCATTGTGTTGTCTTTATCTGGTTTTGGTATTAGGGTGATGCTGGCTTCATAGAAGGAGCTTGGAAATTTTCCTTTCTCTTAAGTTTTTTGGAATAGTCTGAGGAGGATAGGTTTTAGTTCTTCCTTGAATGATTAGTAAAACTCCCCTTTGAAGCCGTCTGGCCCCGGACTTTTTTTGCTGAAAGCTTTTTGATGACTGCTTCAATTTCTTCCATAGTTATCAGACTATTCAGGTTTTTAGATTCTTCCTGATTAAGTTTTGGAAGGTTATATTTTTCTAGGAGCATGTCCATTTCCTCCAGGTTGTCTAGTTTGTTGGAATAGAGTTGTTCAGAGCATTTTTTAACAATCCTTTGTATTTCTGTGGGGTCTGTTGTTATTTCTCCTCTTTCATTTCTGATTTTGTTTATTTGGGTCCTCTCTCTTTGCTTCTTGGTGAGCCTGGTGAGAGGTTCATTAATCTTGTTTATCCTTTCAAAGAACCAGCTCTTGGTTTCATTGATTTTTCATATCATTTTTTTGGTCTCTATGTCATTTATTTCTGCTCTGATCTTTATTATTTCCTTCCTTCTGGATATTTGGGCTTTTCTTGTTGCTCTCTTTCTAATTCTTTCAGTTGCAAGGTTAGATAATTTATTATCAGTTTATCTTGTTTTTTTTTTTTAGGTAATCCTGTAGAGCTATGACCTTTCTTCTCAAGACTGCTTTCATTGTGTCCCATAGATTTTAGATTGTTGTGTCTTCATTGTCATTTGTTTCCAGGATGATTTTATTTCTTCTTTGATCTCTTTGGTAACCCAATCATTGTTTAATAGCATGCTATTTAGCCTCCAAGTGTTTGATTTTTTTTCATTGTTTTTATTGTAGTTGATTTCTAGTTTTATGCCATTATGATCTGAGAAGATGCTTGTTATGGTTTCTATCCTCATGAAGTTGAAGAGACTTTGCCTGTGTCCTAATATGTGGTCTATCTTTGAAAATGTACTATGTGTACTGGAGAAGAATGTATATTCTGTAGCTTTGGGGTGAAATATTCTAAAGATGTCAATTAAGTCCATCTGATCTAGTAAGTCATTTAGGATTGCTGTTTCTTTGCCGATTTTTTGTTTAGAGGATTTATCCAGTGGTGTCAGTGGAGTATTAAAGTCCCCTATTATGACTGTATTGTTATTGATCTCTCCCTTGATATCTTCCAGAAGTTGTTTTATGTATTTTGGTGCTTCTGTATTGGGTGCATATATGTTTACTAAAGTTATATTTTCTTGTTGGATTGCTCCCTTTAGTATTATGTAGCAGCCTTCATTATCTCTTGTTATGGCTTTTACTTTGATGTCTATTTTGTCAGATATAAGTATTGCAACCCCAGCTTTTTTCTCATTTCTATTTGCCTGAAAAATATTTCCCCATCCCTTCACTCTCAGTCTGTGTGAATCTTTTGTTCTGAGGTGGGTCTCTTGCAATCAGCAAATATATGGTTCATGTTTTCATATCCTTTCAGCTACCCAATGTCTTTTGATTGGAACATTTAATCCATTTATGTTTAATGTTATTATTGATAAGTACTTGTTTGTTGTCATTTTTGTTCTTACTGTTTGTGTTTCTTCTTGACTTTCTGTTTCTTCTTTTTATAGCAGTCCCTTTAGCATTTCTTGCATTGCTGGCTTGGTAGTAATAAACTCTCTTAGCCCTTTTTTGTCTATGAAGCTCCTGATTCCACCTGCAATTTTGAATGATAGCCTTGCTGGGTATAGTATTCTTGGATTTAGTCCCTTGCTTTGTATCACTTTGTATGTTTCATTCCTTTCCCTTCTGGCCTGGTGTGTTTCTGTTGTGATTTTTGTGATATTCTGCCAATATAAGCCTGATGTAGTGAGCTGTTCGGGGCTGCGAGGTCTGGAGCACTTTTGCCCCTCGTCAGCCACTGGCTTTTTAATAAATGAGTCCATAATTTGACTTTTTTTGAAGCGTCCTTTGTGACATTCAGGGTACACCACAACACATGCCCAGCAGGGATTCACAATGACATCCAGGAACCATTTGTTGGGGTGGTGGGGCTCAGGAGGCCTGTGCTCTGGAAAGGAATGACTGTGGTATCCTGAGTTCTATAGTTGTGGAGTGGGCAGACTCAGCTTTTGCTTCTGCCTCCATGGTTGGATACATGCACCCCCAGTGGCAGCTCACAGAGACACCCATCGTGCATTTGCCAGCAGGGTGTACTGACACACCCTTAAGGGCCCTGGTGCTGAAGTCATGGGATTGTGGTATCTGTGGGCAGGTATCCCAGAAGAGGGGACTCAGCGTTTCTACTGCCCAGCAGTGTACCACTGTTTGTATAAGTGCATGCCCAGTAGGTGCTCACATCAGCACCCAAGGGATGCCTCTGGAGGGGTGGGCTTGGGTGAGCCTCACACTGGAAAAGCATGTGACTATAGGTCTAGAGTTCTGCAGCTGTGGGGTGGGAAGACTCAGTGTTTTTTGCTGCTATACCTGTGGTTGGCTAGGTGTGTGCTCCCAGTGGCAGCTCACAGGGGCACCCAAGGTGCGTTTGCCAGTGCAGAGGCGCACTGAAGCACTCTGAAGGGCCTTGGCACTGAAGCTGCGTAATTGAGGCATCTGGGGGCAGATGTCCAGGATGAGTGAATTCAGAATTTCTACTGCCAGGGGAGTGTGTTTCTATTTGTCCAAGATCGCACCCAACCTGGGCTCACAGCAGCTCCTCAGAGTGCCCTAAGGATAGTTGGGCTCAAGGGGCCTGCTCCTTGGAAATGCATGACTGTGGCAGTGCTGAGCTCTGACGCACTCTGAGGGTCCCTGGCACTGAAGTTGCATAGCTGGGTTGTCTGTGGGCAGTTATTCAGGAAGAGGGTATTCAGAATTTCTACTGTGGGGCAGAGCACCCTTGTCTGTACAGAGTCACACCTAGCAGGGGCTCACAATAGCTCTCAAAAGCTGCCTATGGAGTGGTGTGCCCTGGAAGTCTGTGCACTGGAAATGCGCGAATGTGGTGTCTGGAGGTCTGATGCTGGGGAGGGGATGTCACACTTACTGCTGCCCAAGTGTGCGCTTTTGGAGGTGGAGGTCCCAGGGTCCGTGGGTCTGTGGGTGGGGCAGCAGGATTTTGGCTGGAGTGGCTGCAGGGTCACAGGCAGTGTCTAAGCCTGTCTCGGTGGCGGTGCTGATGAATTCCTAGAAGAGGCCACTCTCCCCTTCAAGATGGCCTGGGCTCTGTGCCGAGTCCCGCAGTTTGGGGAGTGCCTGCAGCGGTGGTAGTCTCTCCCTGTCCAAGAGAGCCTGGTCTGCCAGCCCCTGATGCTCCTGCCAGATTTAACTGTCCCTTACTCACTCACACACACCCCACACATCTACACACTCTCTTTACATCCCCTCACTCACTCATATCCTCTCCCTCACCTCAGTTCTGCCAGCCGCCATCTTTTTTCAGTTTTATGATCTTAGTTGAAACTTCTTTATTCTTCCTTTACAGATTTTATTTTCTTATGCCTAGGATTTAGATCTCCAAAGTCATTTGTCAAATTTCATTTTTCCTCTCACTGTAAAGCAATGATTATAAATATTTTAAGAGTGCTTTATCATTTATAAGGTACAATCTTAGACATTCTTCCTTGGAACACTTTTATGAATTTTGTCAAATAGCTCTTGTTACATACATTTTACAAAAAGGAAACTAACAGAAATCAAGAGACTTGTACTTAATTACTGTCAGTCAATGTAAATCTCAGATTATTTGAACCTAAATCATTTATTCTCTTGTTCCCCTCATCACACTTCCTGATTTCCTGTTTCACTTTCACAGGTATTTTTCTAAAATAACTTTAAAAGTCTTACTTTGCCATAGCATTCCTCCTACTTCTTTTATCTTTCCTTTAATTTTCCTCAAATTTGGATGCATATCAGAACTTTTCAGGGAAATTTTAAACTATACAGCTTTCTGGACCACTCCCACCACCAATGCACACATTCTATTATTAAATTTTCATCACCAACATTCGCCAATAAATATATATCACATGTATTTATCTTTGATTTCTATATTTGTATTAATTTTGTACAGAGTCCTGGTTGAATAATGTTTGAAACCTAAGAGTATTACGAATCCTTAACCAACCTCATAGTCAGGACAGGTGCTGATCACCACTAACTATGTTCTAGCCTTGGGATGTCTGGACTTTTCTTAAGTGTGTTTTCCTGTGAACCATACATCACCTCATGGCAAGCGGTTTTCATCAAACAGAGAAAATATCTGGACAAACTCATTTATATTCATACCTTAATTCTTCCTCCAGTCTCCCTTCCAACTCACTCCTCCTTTTCATCTAAGAGGAGCTGCCTCTTGTAGTTCAGGGAGAGGCCCACTGTGACTGATTATGTAGTCTTCCTAGTTCACCTTTGTTTGCAGGGGTAGCTATCTGGGAGTTTTGATGATGTTTTTCCTACTAGGCTGATGTGGACCCAACTGTCTATACTGATCAATAAAATCATGACAGGATATGGTGTCTGAGCTGCAGCAATTGCTTTTCTGAAGCCATGTGCAACTTTCTTCAGTTTGTGTTATTTAAAATCATCTGTTGTCCTTACTTTTTAGAATAAGCATTCTTATGGTTTATATCCTTAAAGATCGTGAACAGATATTTTGTCTTTTTTGTTAATTACTATATCATCTTGCCTAGAAATATTCTTGGTTGATCTTTGGTAATAACCATTCACCACCTGTCCATGTCTGGCTTATTACAGAAGTGACTATCCTCACCCTTTATGAGGTAAGGATTAACTGACAGTCAAAGGAATCTGAGAAAAGTTTGCAAGCAAGTATATTTACAGACCAAGTAAAACTATCCAGATTTTCTTACATAATATATAGTAGATTATCACTAAATTAGTTCTCCATAAAAGCATGTAGTCTAATAAACAACTCATTAAAAATAAAAATTCAGAAAACCAATCAATTTTTTGCAAGACAAAGAAACAATATATTTTCAGTATTCAAGTTCTGCTATAAACAAGGATCCACTTAGAAGAGAAATGAGTCCATCATTTTTATGGAATAATCTTTTTTAAAATTAGAGTAGGACAGTTACAGAAAACCAATTCACATTCTTGGTCAATTTTCCTGAGTCGTGTACAAAAACCGTAAAGAAACCACTATCATGACAGAATCATCATCCGTCTTCCAATTAATTAGTTGCTAGTCTAGTTTCCTTTCAGCCTTCTGCTCTCATTTATATCATGCTTGTTTCCTTTACTCTATTAAATACATTTTTATTAATCCTCATAGTGGATACATACCTGCACTAATTCTTTCAACAAAGCACCTTTCCTTTCCACCTAGCTCATCAACATTATTAAATATTAAGTCCGCTTGAACCACAAGTGAAATTAGTTCATCAGTGTTGAATCATACCTGCCTTTATAGCATAAGTCAATTTTACTTCTAAAATATGTTGAAAAACACATATAAGAAATTATATGGCAAATAAATAATAAACTCCTGTCAGTTAACATGACAGTGGGTGCATTAAATCTGATCCAGGAACTATGCTTCCTGCTGTCACTAAAAATGTAAAAGAGAGGTGAGCCCTGGCCTGAAGAAGCTCCAACAGGAGTTGGAAGCAAACTATGTTATCAGATATTTAAAAGGCAGCGCCAAGGCGGCAAAGAGCAACTAGCCATGGGAGTTAGGAAACACTTTCCAGTGTTGGTGGAGTTTAGTGGAGAGAGGTTTGCAAGATCTGGGCAGTGAGAAGGAAGTTGCAGTCAACAATGTGAAAAGCCTATACAAAAAGCATGGTGTTTTAGGGGACTGTTGACTCTGAAATGTATAAGATTTGGATTGATGGGGAGAATGCTAGTAAAGCTGTTAAGGTATATAGAGTCTAACTTCATAAAAATAAAAGGTTATACCATCACCATGATATTACTATAGATAATCATCTGCAAAATATCTGAAGAAACAAATATCAGTGTCTAAACATTTTACTAAAGGCAACGTCTATAAACGGGGCTTTCTTCTGACTGTTCTTTCAATAATCAGTCTGGTCTCCAAAGCATTAATGACAACTTTGATGATTAGCAGCTTTCAAATGAATGTAGACATTTGGTTTAGATTGCTTCCCTGGATAAGTTAGAAATACCACGGATATTGTATAGCTTCAGGCAAGTGATTGACTTAACATGGTTCCTATTTTCAGAGGGAGTAAAATGTGGGAGTAAGTGTAGCTCAATTACAGTCTCTTCTCTGCTTTCAATCCTGAATTATTACTCACCTAGTTGCCAGCAGAAACAAAGATCTAGATGCTGAAACCATCATTGCCTGTAGATTTTCTCTGTATCTTTATTCACACCATTTGCAGAGCTTTGTTTCTGTATTTGAGAAGCCAATCTAAAAAGCTATGGAGTTTGTCCTGGCCAGTGTGGCTAAGTGGCTCCCATGAACCAGGAGGTCACACCAGGGCACATGCCCAGGTAGTGGGCTCTAGATCCCCATTAGGGGGCACACAGAAGGCAGCCAATCGATGATTCTCTCTCATCATTGATGTTCTCTCTCTTTCTCCCTCTATGAAATCAATTAAAATATATTTTAAAAAGTAAAATAAAAAAACTATGAAAATTGTATTAATGTCAATAGCCATTAAATCCTGAAGTTTCTAAAAAGTTTAATATGAAAACAAAATAATTCTGTTATTGGTGCACATTTTAAAATGTGCTCAGAGTTAATTATATAGGAGTTTATTATAAATAGAATAAAAATTATCTTTGACTCAGATAAGAATTTAAATTGTGCCCTGACTGGTTTGGCTCAGTGGATAGAGCATCGGCCTGCAGACTAAATGGTCCCAGGTTCAATTCTGGTCCAGGGCACATGCCTGTGTTGTGGGCTCCATCCCCAGTAGGGGGTGTGCAGGAGGCAGTCGATCAATTATCCTCTCTCATCACTGATGTTTCTATCTCTCTCTCCTTCTCCCTTCCTCTCTGAAATCAATAAAAATTTATTTAAAAAAATGAATTTAAATTGCAATTTTCAAAGCTTTTTTAAAAAACTGCTTTATCTGCTAAACTCAATTAAACATAAATTTCTATGTAAAAACACATTTTTTTAAGTTTGGCTGTATAGTCTGAGACTGCCAAGCTCATAAAGAGAAGCTACTGAATCAGCCAGCTAGATCAATTCCATGCTGAGAGAGAAAAGATGCATTTTACACTTTCTCAGGAAGAAGCGACATGATCTGATGTAAGGATCTCCATCTGCAGGAAGCTTGTTCTGCAGTTAGTCAAACTGGGTAGAGAAGTGGCTTGAAAAGGAACAAAAACTGATAGTGATAATAATTTTTCTTTTTGTGAGCATTTATTATGTACAATGTACTTTAATAATTAACCAGTACTGTTGCACTTATCCTCACAGCACTATGCGTTAGGTAACAACATTAAAGTGTTCTCCTGAAAGAAATGTATTGTTACATTGTCCCCCTGGGTTACTCCTGTGTGTGGATGTCTCTTGCTCCCCACATTTCTCCAGCCATAGAGACAGTAGTTATCATGGGATTCATGTCCTTCTGAATCTATCAAAGTGATGTGCTGATTATTATGTCATAGAGGTTATTGCTTGTTAAGAAATTATGCAAGTGCTGCACAAAAAAGAACACTTATTAAGCATCTATCATATTCACAGATCCGTAGAGAAAAACATTAGACAAACTCTATGAAAAGTAGAGAATGATACAGTCAATATATTCAAAAGATAGCTTACTTCTTTCTTTTATTTTCCCTTGTGGTTATACAATAAAGATTCTTAGGGGATGTTTCTGTTCCTCCTCTTAATAATAATGTATTTCTGGATGTATGGTCAACCTGCAGAGCGCTTTGATCTTGTCATTATACATGAATGTTTGAGGAGGTATTTCCATCCTTACTTAATATGTATTCTGGACATCTACTAAGTAAATATAATTGTAATATTTCTCTGGCTTTCATGGGTGTGACAGATCAAAAAGAAAAACTTTAAAAGGTAACATAAACCACAACTAAATTAATAATTATCTATGGGTTGGATTCAGAGACTAAGACAAAAAATAACATTAAGGGCTGAAATCCAAATTGAAATCCTTTGTTAGTGTTTAAATAAGACTAGAACTTCAAAGCTGAAAGCGTCCTTATATTTGTGTGTTAGGTGTTCTTAATAACTAAAGATGCCCCCTTTTAACATTATGTTATAAGTAGAATCATGACTCTCTTATTATTCTAGTATTATTTGGACATTTGAAAATTTTTGAGCTACCTTAATAAAGCATCAATTTTAGAATCTTAAATAATTATCCATAATGCTCTCCAGTTTGGTAGCATTATGCTAAGCGAAATAAGCCAGTCAGTGAAAGAGAAATACCACATGATCTCACTCATTTATGGAAAATAAAGAACATTATAACCTGATGAACAAAAAGATAGATACAGAGGCAATAAAGCATCGAACAGACTGTCAAATTACAGCGGGAAGGCTGGGGAGGGGGGAGGGAAGTAAGAGATCAACCGAAGGACTTGTATGCATGCATATAAGCACAACCAACGGACACAAGACACTGGGGGGTGAGGGCATGTAGGGCAGTGGGGGGGGGTTATGGGGGAATATGGACAAATGTAATACCTTAATCAACAAAAAATGAAAAAATAATTATTTATAATTATAAAATAGACAATGCCAGAATATGACATTTTGATGTAAAATAATACATTATCAATATAAATCATGCCTTTAAATAAAGTCAAGGTCCTTAAGATTTAGATTTTAGAAATATATAAGCATTAAGATAAAATGTTCAGAGAAATAACACACATTTTATTTGATGTATAAATTATGTAATACTAATTGCATTAATAAATTTATAATTAAGTTGTCATCAATCCCATAATATGGGATATGAATGTCATTTCAAGAGCTTGAAAGTGATAATCTAAGGATAAATAAGATAAAGCATTACTTTGAACACTAAGAAATGTAAAAATCATAATGTTAGTGTGGGTAAAAGGTAAAGCTCATTTTAAAAGATAAATTTATGCATGATAATTAGTAATAGAAGATGCATATATACATATCCACAAATATGTTTCCAATAGTCTCTCTAATGATATAATAGATTTGATATGCTTTTGATCATTTACAAATACTGATCAGTTTTTGGTGTATTGTGCAGATAGCAGGTGGAGAGAGAGCACACAAAAAAAAACAGGATCTCTAACATTCAGTAGCTCATGTTACAAATAGGATGATTGTCACACACATGTATTAACTACAAGTGATTCTGGAGCAAAAAAACAAGAGTAACTTCATAGTAATAAAACTGTTAGCTCATTCAGGATTAGAAAGATGTTCATAAGTGATATAATTGTTTGACATTCTGAGGACAACTTTGCCCATGCATAAATAATCTTGGCACCAGTAGCCAATTCAGAACTCTGATCTGGAAGAATTGGAAATTTGAAACAGGCTAGGGTTTATCATGTACTTATGAAATTGAGAAGTTACAATTTTCATCTTTTAGAAGACCTTCAAATATCCCCATTCAAAATCCCTTCTCAAAACTCCCTCTGCATGTACCTGCAGTGTTATCAATTACTGATCATGTCTGAAAGGATTTACTGCTCTTAGAATAAGAATTATATTTCTAATGTTTGAGATATTTCCATTGTGCAGCTCACAACTATTTTAAAATTTATGGAATGGTGCTTCAGTCTGTTGCAAATTGAGAGCATATGTTCATTGGTGACAAGAACCAGAACAGTACCATACATTTTATGAACTGTTAATAAGTATGTAAACTGGTTGTTTTGTAGCCAAAACTCTGTTACTACTGGCATTAGTTGACTTTCCAATTTGGATTTCTGCTTGAAAATGAGTCTGTTCTAAAGTTATAGCTCTCTTTTTGCTCTAATTTTGCTCAAAGTAGGATCACATTTCATTTATGGAACATAATTTTAGGAGGAAAAAGAAATGGGGCTGCACTGTTGCTTCTTTGTTCTTAGGTGAAGCCAGCATTCTCTGTCTAAACAGAGAATGTGCTCATTTCCAGAAATTCAGCAGGCACCAAAACATGTCTGTTGAGTATACTTGTCAAACCTTGTCCTTTCTTTTCAATATATGGTTTTAAATTGGATAGATTAATATCTCTAGCATGGCAGGACAGGTTTTGGAGAGTGTCTCTGTATGAAAAACAATTCATTATTCATATTTTATAAATGTATATAAAAATCAGATGGTATCTTCAAGTACACTTTTAAACTAAAAAGCATTTTAGATGTAAATGATGATATTTTATTACTTTATTTTAACATCACTTTGTATATGCAGTTCCCTCCCCCCATTTTATTTCCTCTCATTCAAAATATCTCTTCCAATAGATTAGTATTATCATTAAAAAATGTTTATCAGTTATCTGCAATTTTAAAAAATTGTTTCAGGAATTGTGTACTTCAAAGATAGAAGATATGATTCCTGTCCTTGATGCTTTTTTCTTTTCTATCAGTCACCCAAAGATCATAGTTTATATTAAGGTTTACTCTTAGTGTTGTACATTCTATGGGTTTGACAAATGTATAATGACACGAATTCTCCACAGTAGTATTATACTAACTATTTTAACTGCTCTTAAAATCCATTGAGTTCATTCCATTCCTCCTCCCACTTCCCAAATACCTCAGGAAGTTTTGAGATATTTGAAGATATAGGCAGAGGGAAAAATAGCAACCTTCTTTAAATATATTCCTAAAGAGTGTTTGCAAAAATAAATATAGAAAGTGTTCAGGAGAGGAAATGATCACTCTGGCCTGAAATGAGCAGCAAAGGCTTAACTTAAGTGAAACCTAACAGGAGAATCAGAATCTTGAATAAGTAGAGAAATAGAGAAATGGTTGTTCAGATTGAGACCTTGAGTGAACTCTAGAGGTAGGGTGTGTATATGATAGGTTTTTGGTGTTTAATATGTGCTGTTGTAATAATTCTTATAGGAACCAAAGACCTTTGGGAACATGTTTGTATCACGTCATGCCTAGTATCAATGAAGTGTCACTGATGTTCAGAGATTTCATTCACATCTGACTATAGTTCCTGTGTTTCTTCCTCAATGGTCTATTTCTAATGGGAAGTTCCTTAAAGGTCTGGGACAGTGTTGTTAGCCAAAATCAAATATTGATTCCTTTTTTCTCTCTCAGTGGATATTAATTAGGTCTTCTTGTCCCAGGTAAAAGCATAATATAAAGAAGTAATGAGATAAGTTTGGAAATGTTGGGAGTTATAGGGAATAGATAGTCAAAAATTATCAGGAAGTACATGCTGAACACCTATTATGTATTAGTTACATTGTGTTTACTACAATGAAAAATATAAAAATCACTGAACTTTATCTGTATCTTCAAATTTATTGATTCATAGAGAACACAAAATATGAAACAGAGAACAGGAAGACATATGGTTTGATTCTGAATTTAAGCACATACTTAAATTCTGAAGGTCATGGCTGTGAATTAAATCCTGCACTAGGAGCCTTAACACTGGCAGAAAGCACACAACTCTTAAAAGACATCTTTTACACAAATTCTAGGGTCTTCTCATGTGTGTTATCAGTCTTGGTACACATTTCTTGGTAAATGCGGGTCTTTTCTGTTTAGAATTCCTGTAATAATTACTGGAAGGAAAACCATTAACTGGAAGATGATGTCTCCAGGGGATAAAACAAGAATGACAGTATTAGATTAGTAATGTTATTTTAACAAGGAGTTACTCAACAGAAGCATTTGGCTCTGTTGAATTGTAAGGACATAGTTACAAAATATGTTTACATAACAGTGGACACAGTGGACATTTTTTGCGTTTAGTCAAAGGGCACTGTTAACTGGTGAAAGGGTCTTCTAGGTACTCCCAATTATCTAAAGAGGGTAATTGCCTTTCTTTTGATAACCCTGAGTGTACTCTGATACTCACAATGGTCATATTGAGAGCCACCTAGGCTGTAGGCAACAGTGTTAATCCTGAATCTGAGTGAAGAAACAGTACATATCATAACAAAGAACAGGTGTTTGCATTAAAAACTTGTTCTTTTCATCAATAGGCAATTGAAAATTTACTATATAAGCAACATCATCACTCTGAGCAGTAGGCTTAACTATGAAACTCAGAAAACCTTGTGGATTTGGGCTAATTTGGAGAAAGGTCAGTATGAATTTTAATATTGTTTCATTGATCTTTAATGTAAACATTAATTTGAGCTAATTAAATATTTATAAGTTGAAAACTTGCTGCAACTGCTTCAATAAATAGATAAGTTTATGAAGATATTTTAAAACCTGTTTTCTTGGGCAAATAAAAATGCTTCCTACAATGAGGCTTACACTCAATATACTTGGCAATTCTGACAGTGGGTGTGAGTAGGGAACTCAACTCAACCCTCCCAGAGAACTGCCATCAAGTTGGCTTCATTAAACACCAACTCACGTATGCATGAAAACTAGTGTACGCCAGTTATACACTCATTTGAGAATAACAAGATGTGAAAGGTTTTGTATTCAATTGTATTTAATTATCTGTATAACTTTTCCCCTAAAATACATTTAAAATAATCATTATGCACAGTGTATATTATTAGCTTCAATTTCTATTCTATAAATTTTGAGGGATAATATTTGTCCTACTGATTATTGTGGGGATCACATATACATTATTTTGCTCAGGTGCACATAACATATATGTGAAAGTTTCTATCCAGACTCTAAGCAATATTTTGTGTATGCTAAGCATTGTTAATAGTATGCAATAATGGAAAATTTGTCTTTATATTTGCAGTACATATTTCTTGAAAAGTACCCTCAATTTATTTTTTGTCCTCCATTTAAAATAAGCAACTCTCCACACTTCATGATATCTAGGCTAGTATAGATTAAGTGTTCTCTGCCAGATTGTAAAATTGACCACATTTATCTTGTGGAATCTCCTATAAAGAAATGGAGGTGCTCTGGCCTTGAGTTTGAACTGGTCTTGTGTGACTTGCTTTGACCAATAGAATGCAATGGAAGTAATATTGAAGCCATTCTGAGGCCTGGACTCAAGAGGCCTTACATTCTTGTGCTTCCTCTTGGAACCCTGAACCAAAATATGAATAATCCCTGACTGACACCCTGGATGATGAGAAACCACATTGGGGCAGACATAAGCCCTCCAGCTGGAGGTCATTTTAAGCAATTTCCCAGCTGACAATGCAGCTGCCTACAATGGATGAGAAAGCCCTACCTAGTTCAGAAAAACCACCCAATTAAGCTAATCCTAAACTGCTTTATACAAAATAAAGTGGCTATTGTTTTGAGCCACTAAGTTTTATTTTCAATAGTTATGACATAGGCCGCATGTGCACCAAGACCATGAAGAAGGAGGCCTGGTTCATTATCAAGAAGTAGTACTACAGGCGCCTGGGCAACGACTTCCATACCAACAAGCCTGTGTACGAGGAGATTGCCATTATCCCCAGCAAGAAGCTCAGAAACAAGATCATGGGCTATGTCACACATCTGATGAAGCGGATTCAGAGAGGCCCCGGGAGAGGCAACTTCATCAAGCTGCAGGAAGAGAAGAGGGAGAAGAGAGATAACTATGTCCCTGAGGTCTCAGCCCTGGATCCAGAGATCATTAAAGTTGATCCTGACACTAAGGAAATGTTGAAGCTCTTGGAATTTGGCAGTCTATCCAATCTGCATGTCACTCAGCCTACATTTGGGATGAATTTTAAAACACCTCATGGAGCCATTTGAATCTTTTGTTGTGCTGTAATATTATCAATAAACTATGGACAAATAAACAAAAACAGCTATGAGGCAAAAACCTAATTGATACACCTACCAATGGTAGTAATACAGAACTGATGCATCAAAGGCTCAACTCATATAATCTCTTTCATGTCATTCTTTTTTCTTTTTTCTTCTTTAAAATTTTTATTTATTTATTTATATAATTTCTTTTTTTATTATTTGAAGTAGTACACATTGTTTTTCTTTTTAAAAATATATTTTTATTTCATAGAGAAAGGGAGAGGGAGAGAGACATAAAAACATCAATGATGAGAGAGAATCATTAATCGGCTGTCTCTTATACTCCCTCTACTGGAGATCAAGCCCACAATCTGGGCATGTACCCTGAAGGGGAATAGAATCATTACCTGGTTCCAAGGTTGATGCTCAACCATTGAGACACTCCAGCCAGGCTCTCATGTCATTTTTGATTCTGTTTTTATTCACACTACCAGAATACCTTTCACTTGTCCCATTATAATTATATTGTTTTCATGAAACAGTTCTCTGATCTTTGAAGAGCAGTTTGAAATCTCTAGGAAACCCTTTTGATTTGATGATATCTGGAGTGAGCATGCTCTCAATTAAAGGACAAGTCATTGATAAAAATATTAAAGAGCACAATCTTTCCCCCAACTGAACTCACATATTACATTATTCAATAAGCAATATTTTTTAATCAAAAATGTTATCAGGTCCACTTGTTGCTCTTGGTGGTGGGCTTCTTGAGATATCACAAGAAAAATAATTTTCTGAGGCTCACATGAAAGAACAGGTGATTTATATTTGCATGGAATCAAATCCCTGAGTTTCCAAGGTCTCATTTCCTTTTGTTCCACTAAGGAAGAAGTGTAGCTGTGGCTTCAGTAGGGCTAGAATCAAAGCCAGTGTCCAGGCCTTCCGGTCCATGAGTGCACAGTTTAATACAGCATCAGGCTAGCTAAATTTATGTTGCCAGCTGTAATCCATCAGTCCATTATGTGTAGGGTTTGCAGGGTCACATGGCTATGAAGGGAACATGGGTGAGTACAAGAGAACCACAAGAACCAAGAGCACCCAGAGAACTAGCTCCTTGGACTGGGGGATAATCTATTCCCAAATTTTTGCAGGCTTGCTTTGACCCTGCCTGCTCTGGCCAATGATCTCTGTTCCTGGGTTTGACTAACAGGCATATATCCCCTATGCCACTCCAGCTTCACTGCTTATGTGCCCAACTCCCTTTTGTCCAGTCCCTTCCCCCAATAATCTGTAGGGTATGGGGAATTGTGAAATTATACTGGTGAAGCTGCCCAAAGGACATGCCTATTATGTTTGGCCTTCCCTTTGCTCCTTTTCTATCTATCTATATATAAAAGCCTAATATGCAAAGTGTCCCCAAAGGAGTTCAACTGACCGGGAGTTTGATTGTTTGCTATGAAGTGTGTTGACCACCAGGGGGCGGCACAGAATAAAGGAAGGCCCTGGCAGGCAGCCAGGGAAGAGAGGCCTTGGTCGGCAGCTGGCAGCTGCTAGGGACCCTACCTCTGCACAAATTTTGTGCATTGGGCCTCTAGTTATTAATAACTAGCTAATTATAGTAGAATCAAAAATACAAATTTAGGATAAATTAAATTGTATAAAGGTATAAGATTATCAATTCTATTATCAATTCAAATTCTATTATCAAATCAATTCTATTATCAAAGAAAATTAAATGTTACAGATGCTTTATCAAACACATTCACATGTGTTAAAATTATCCACATTTTACAGTGAGAAATATATATGAAAAATGTGTGTCTATGTTTCTTATGCATACTTAAAAACAGTAATATTTTTGCTATTTTATACTACCAAAATGAAATTTCCTATGAAAAATGGACTAGCATGTAAGTATGGAATTTAAAAAGGCTGAAATGGTTTATGTCCAAATAAGGAGAATGGAATAATTCACATAAATAACTTGTACACATAAATTATATCTGCATACTTGTTTATACTCATCTTATTGATTTATTCACAAAATGACAATAAGCATAATGAGGATATGCATGTGTGGGGCAGAAGATATATGAGAAATCTCTCTATTTTCAACTCAATTTTTCTGTGAATCTAAAATTACTTAAAAACAATAAAGTCTTAATTTATAAAAGACAATAAGGAGATCATTAGTACTGGCAAACATACTAACAGTCACATATTAGATTGTATATCTGATTATAGTGATGATAGAAACTGTCAGTTTTTTCAATCATACACAAACATCAGGCCAAGAAGCCACCAAAAGACAATAACTATGCAAGATTGGTGAAATAAAATAT
Organism: Corynorhinus townsendii; assembly: GCA_026230045.1. NCBI lineage: Eukaryota > Metazoa > Chordata > Mammalia > Chiroptera > Vespertilionidae > Corynorhinus > Corynorhinus townsendii. The sequence goes on from JAPDVU010000002.1 coordinate 100,645,176, forward strand.
GAATTAGAGAAATTAAAATAAAATAAGGACTAGCTTATTTTGTTAAACTATCTTAGATCTATTATCTTTCAACACAAAAATACTTTAAAAATCTGCTGGACATCAAAGGAAGATCAATCTGAATTAACAATGGCTGATTACAAATTGTTTTCAAAGAGATTAATTTCAAGGGCATGCAACAATCCATAATGTGGCCAAATGCATCATTGGATCCTCTTTCAAAAATTGTTGTAATAATTTATATATTTTTTCTTATTTTGCTCATTTAATATATTTGGTGTAAATGTAAACCTCACCTTTATGCTTAAATTATTCCTAATTCTGAATTACTAAAAACTTTACCAATATTAATATTTGAGATAGATTCGCTAGTAATATTTTTGAATTTAAAAATGAGACTCATTGATTAATATATTTTTTTCTGGCATAGGTATGTTTTCATTATACTGTTCACTGTAATGTTTTATTTAGTTGTTGATAAAATGTGGAAATTTTTTATACATTTCTGTGGTTTATGGGAGAGTGAGGACAAAATATAATTATAGGTTTCTTCAGGAATACTGAGAATATGATTTCACAAAAGTGTAATCTTTCTAAGGGAAGATGTCAAGTTACATGTTTCTTAGCATGGTATCTATAGAGCCATGCACACTATCTGGCACATAATATTTGCTAAAAGATAGAATAAATAACTTACTAGTGATCTTGAATCAGTCATTAAGGAGGTTTTAGAATAAAATTTCAGGGGAAGTTATAGGACAAAAATTTTGTTATTACTATACTCTTATTATCCTTTTACTGTTGGCTCATTGCTATTATTTTAGTGTCAACCATTTATAATTGGAAAAGAAAGGATGACCAATAAAAGCAGTTTCTCACTTACACAATGACTTCAAAAAGTTTAAAGTTTGTATTTGGGAAACTGATATGTGCTTTACCATAGAAACAACATTAGAAATAATTAGATTGCTGGTGTGGAACACAGATTCCTAATTGATCATTACATAGCTAAATTATATTACTAATGGAACAAGTCTAAATTCCAAGTTCACAGAGTTTCAGGGTACACAATACAGTAAGAACAAGACTTTCTCTTTTTTTATAATAGGGTTTTCCAAGGTTTATATATATACTAGTAGCCTGGTGCACAAAATTTGTGCACGGCGGTGGGGGGGGGGGTCCCCCTCAGCCTGTCCTACACCTTCTCCAATCTGGGACTCCTCTGGGATGTCTGACTGCCAGTAAGTACAAAACAGATGAGTAAGAGCCTATAATCTGATAAATAAAATTATTGGGAGGTACTGTTTTGAGGTATTATTACATATTCCCACATATTCTCCTTTGTTTTCTCTTTTTCCTCTCTCCAAGATAAGTAGCTGGTTCTGCCTTTACTGCTAATGGAGAAAGATTCAACAGAACATTCTGGGTGGTGGCTACCTGGGTGTAGACATTTATTGAGCTGTACAGTTGAGATTTCTGTATTTTACCTGGACATTTGGCTCTTGTGTTTGCATAAACATAAGCAGTGGCTTCTAACCCACAGATTAGAATCATCCAGGGACACTTAAAATTTACTCTTGGCTGGATACTCTCCAAATCAGCAAAATCAGAATCTATGGAAACTGAATAGAAATGGAACACTAATTTCTGAAGGGGACTTGTTGTTTGGAATATTTTACACACACACACACACACACACACACACACACACACACTCTCTCTCTCTCTCTCTCTCTCTCTCTCTCTCCTCAAGTAATTCCCATGAACAGCTATCATTGAAAATCAACCCCCAAGGGAATTTAGAGTCCTTGTAAGGGGGCAGAAGAATTCAGGCACAATAAACAGACAATTTCATTGCTAGAAACAGCAGGAAATGTGGGCCTTCCCTCATGCCTTACAGCAGCATAAAAAACCTTGCACTGACCACCTCGACTCCCCAGGCCTCTAATGGACCTGGACCCAGCGGTTGGGGCCTGGGGATGCCCGCCCCACCTCCCTGGGCCCCCAATGAAACAGGACTTTGTGGGTGGGGCCTGGCGCTGCCCGCCCTGACTCCCCCGCCCCGATGGACCTGGACTCCTTGGGTGGGCCCTGGCACTGCCTGCCCTGCCTGGGTATGCAAATTTACCCACCATCTTGGATGGGTTAATTTCCATATCACTCCTGATTTGCTGGTGGTGTAGCGGAGGTATGGTCAATTTACATATTTGTCTATTATTAGGTAAGAGATATATATATATATGATTGTCTTTGGGCTTGCTTATCTGCTTTTTAATTTTTAAAAATTTCTCTTTCCTTAGGGTCCCAAGAAGTCTCAGGAGCCCTGTGTATCAAAGTATGAGATATAACTTACCTTCTTTCCTCTTCATGTTTAAATAGAGCAATTAGGAAGGAAACATGCTAATTAAAGCAATTCACACTGAGGTAGGAAAAACTGAAGGCTTTTTAACAAGGTTCAAGAGAGATATTTGCATTTGTCTTTTTAAAGGAGATCATTAACCAAACTGTATTTTAGTTGAAATAATTTTAAGCACTATTTCAAAGTAAGGTTAAAAATAAAGATGATGTGAGTGAAGACATTTTGGAGCAGTTAGCTATAATAATAAAGGTTTATTTTGAATAACTTGGGGTATTGTTTCCTCTGAGCTATCTTTTTATTTCACAAATTCTTTATTTCTTTATTTTTCAAGACAGTTGCTAAGAGAACCAAGTTGTTATTATTCATTTTATCTGAGCTTATTTTGAAAAAATAATATTTCTCAGTGAAATTATATTGGTATATCTTCTTAGAAGATAGGTAGAACAAAAATTGATTAATGGGGTGTTGACTGGAAGTCAGACATTTTGAAATCAAAGAAATGCTTTGATTTTTCTCAAAACGTTGCTTTAGTAGCCAAAATAACCTTTTAATTCTTGTTTGTTTGAATGGTAATGACACTACTTTTTTTTTTCTCTTTAAAAATTGAAGACTAAACCCATACATAGCCTATATCATATTTTGTGGCTCAGATATTACTCCTGACAGGGGACAGTGAGGTTCAGTGACAGACACATCAGGCTGTCTATAAAAAATATTTTCCGTATTTTTAAGGATATATAAAATACCAAAATTTCATATAATTCTCTCTCAAAAAGTTATTTTCTCATGAATGTGTTTCTCATAAAAAAATTGGTACAAGCATATTGCTTTCTCTCACCAAGTGTCTTAGAATGTATGATTTTCAATGTGAGTTGCTATTTTTACCAGAGTTCTATTGTCTTCTTCATTGATGTGTCTCAGCAATGGTGACATGTAGCTGTCATTTAGGGAAGCAAAGCTTTCGTTGTTTACAAATCACTGTTTACAAATGATTTTTACTAAAGTTAAATCTAAAATATTAAAGTTAAATTTAGAATGTATTATTTGTTAATGAAAATTTTAGGAGAGCAGAGTTTTAAATTTGTTTACATTTTAACATTAATGTTAAATTGAATATACATTTACTAACTTGGGGATATAGGCCACTTTTTTAGAATGATTGATATGGCATGCAAGAGTACATGGAGACCATTATCTTAGAAGTGAAAAGCCATTATTTCCACTGGTCCCATGCCTTCTCTGTTTTATAAGTTCCTATCAGACTGACTTTTAGCATAGAATTAATAATTTTGTGTGAGAGTTAAATCTATTTCTAAAAATGTTTTTTCCTTACACTGTAGGACAGTAAATATTTTTTCTTAAAACAAGAAGGTCCATGTTCTGCATGGTATAAATTTCACACTCATACTAAAAATAAGCCTCAGTTTTGAAGGTTTGAAAGTTCTATTTGGACATTTAAATTTATAAGGGGCAAACCCTTTAAATTTATATAGATTTCCCTATGTAGAGTAGAGTGAATATCTGATTAAAAGCTTTTCAAATAACCCTGCTTTTGAGGATATATGTCTCCAAGCTGGGGTCAATAGCCTTACTGGAATGTAAAACACAAATTCAGAGCTTTTTGAACTCTGCCATACTCTATTTTCTCTGATAGTTAAAGCCTTTCTACTCCCACTAATGATCTATTCACTTGGATTCTTACTGCAAATCAATAAATGCCAGGATATTTATGCTCTGCATATTAATATACTAAAAGCATTGTATGTTAATATAACATTAGGGCTTTATGTATATTTTCTATGGTTAAAGAAAATTCTTTTTCTTGCATTGCCAATTTATTTTCTCGTTGAGATTCTCAAAACTCAACAAATCCCATGATAAAACAAGGAAACAACACTGTGGAACCATGATTTATATAGCACCCTTGAACAAACACAGAGATTTTAGCTGACAGTGGTTATTAAAATATGAGCTATATTTCATTGCAATTGGTATTGATAACCTCAAACTGCACACAGAAAGTGAAAACTAGAAAACAATACATTCCATGGGATGATATTGCATTTAGATTAATTAATTATATGATTTAGAATGTTGTAAAAGATGATAATATACAATGGTTTGAAGGAACTCTTAGCCATCATCTCCCATCGGAAAAAATAACCTTAAGTTTCAATGGCTATTATTTGGTAATGTTAATAGCATTGAGTAATATGCTGAATTACAGGGTTTTTAAAAAATTGTCAATGTTAAGTAGAGCAAGCATTTATTAACTTTAATATGTTGATTTCCTGTTTGTTACAGTCATGAAAAACTTGGGCATTAAATACCTTTGTTACTTCACACTTTTCATTTTTCTATTATTAATAATTTTGCATATGTGGTATATTCTTGTGACCATATATGAGCAGAAAAGCTACCTGGTTAAGTTGAAGAAAGAAAGCCTCTGGCAAAACTTTCAGAACAATACTTTTAAGAAAGATAAAAAAATAAAATAAATCAAGATGAACTACAGGCAGTTGATAATAGTTACCCTAAACTTCCTTATTACCTTTTTACATTTTATTTACCTTTTTAAATAAGCAGGGAGAGTGAGGGAAGTTAACATAAAAGTATTTTTCAATTAGTCTCATAAAATAAGTTACTGGGGTTGGAAAGTATAAAATAGTCTAAACATTCTTATATTTATTAAATCTCAAAAGATTAAAAGATATAAATTTAAACCATTCATTAATTGAAATCCATAAGCTTAATGCTAATAATATGGTTCAGGATGAAGAAAGATGAATAGTAAGTCTTTTAGGTGTGAACGAAACACAAGTGTGTCCTTTTTTGTTCTGCATACCCAATGCCTATGGATGTGTGTGAACAAATACACATACACCATGTAAGAAACTTTTTTCATCTACATTTTAACTCCTTGTGATGTTTGTCTCAAATATCCTGCCGGGTTTCTCTCCACAGTCTTGTATCAGTGTTCTAGTACCAAGTGCTGAGTCTTATTGAAATATTAGAGGCCCAGCGCACGAATTTGTGCATGGGTGGGGTCTGGCTCACCAGCCCCAATCAGGGTGGATCAGAACTGGGCTTGCCAGGAGGAGGAGACGGCGGGAGGTTGGCTGGCCAGATGGGCCCCCAATCAGGGCCAGACCAGGTAGGGGAAGGGTGCAGTGGATGATTGGCCAGCGGGCCTCGCCCCCGATTAGTGTTGGGGGGCCAAGTTGGGGTGAGGCTAGCCATGGGGAGGGGCTGTGGTGGTGGGATGGCTGGGTGGTGACGGTCAGGGGCCAGCAGCCTGAGCGAGGGGCCATGGGTGGTTGGCCGGCTGGCCCTGCCCCTGATCGGGGTGGGGGGGGCTGATCAGGGGTGGGTCTAGCCTGGGGGAGGGGCTGCAGGCCCATTAGGGTGGTGGGGACCCATCAGGGGCATGGCTGGCTTGGGGGAAGGGCTGCAGGAGGTTGGCTGACCAGCCCTGCCCCCTATTGGAGTGGAGAGTGCAATCAGGCATGGGCTGGCCAGGGGGAGGGGCTGCAGGTCTATCATGGTGGGGTGGGCTGATAGGGCACACCCATGGCTGGGGGGGATGGGAGGGGACATTTGGCCAGCAGGCACCACTCTTGATCGGGGTAGGAGAGTCTGATCAGGGGCAGGCTGGCAGGGGGAAGGGACCCAGAGGTTGGCCAAAGGCCTCACCCCCTGATCAGGCCAGTTCGCTGGCCACAGTGGGAGTCATAACAACAGGTTGTTAGGTCATTATGGAGTTACAGTAGCTGCCTTTTTATATATATAGATTGTGATTGTAGCAAAGTGAAAATCAGAGCACTTAGAAAGAAACATTCTCCCAACAAGGAATAATTTAAAAATTGAAAATTAAAATTGCCTAACACTCAATGTAGCTATTATCTTTAGTTTCAAATATTATCCTAAAAAAATGACATTAATAACAAACCTTCCAAATGTTGCCTAAAATATGGATCAACTTTAAAACTAAATGATTCCCAAACTACTTACTAACTTGATAATGGGAAATAAAAATAGTATTTTTTTGTTTATCATAATATATCATATTCACTAGATCATAGCAGAGTGGTGAAAAGTGGAATCAGTCTGTACAGATTCAAAAGTTATTCAAATATTACCAAGCCACAGTTCTCAAAACTGCCTGGTACTGGCACAAGAACAGACATATAGACAAATGGAGCAGAACAGATAACCCAGAAATTGACCCAAGCCGTTATGCTCAATTAATATTTGACAAAGGAGGCAAGAGCATACAATGGAGTCAAGACAATCTCTTCAATAAATGATGCTGAGAAATTTGGTCAGCTACATGCAAAAAAAATGAAATTAGATCATCAACTTACACCATACACAAAAGTAAACTCAAAATGGATAAAGAACTTAAATGTAAGATGGGAAACCATAAAAATCGTACAAGACTCCATAGGCAGCAAAATATCAGACATATGTCATAGCAATATCTTTACAGACACAGCTCCTAGAGAAATGGAGACTAAGGAGCAAATAAACAAATAGGACTACATCAAAATAGAAAGCTTCTGCAAGCAAAAGAAACTATCAATAAAGCAACAAGAAAGCCCACTGCATGGGAGAACATATTTGCCAATGTTATCTCTGATAAGGGTTTAATCTCCAAAATGTACAGAGAACTCATACAACTTAACAAAAGTAAAATAAATGATCTAATCAAAAAATGGGCAAAGGATCTAAATAGACAGTTTTCAAAAGGGGACATACAGAAGGCCCAGAGACATATGAAAACATTCTCAAAGTCACTAATCATCTGAGAGATGCAAATCAAAACAACAATGAGATATCATCTTACACCTGTCAGAATGGCTATCATCAAAATATCAACAAACGACAAGTGCTGGCGAGGATGTGGAGAAAAGGGAACCCTCCTTCACTGCTGGTGGGAATGCAGACTGGTGCACCCACTGTGGAGAACAGTATGGTGTTTCCTCAAAAAACTAAAAATGGAACTCCCATTTGACCCAGTGATCCCACTTCTAGGAATATATCCCAAGAAACCAGAAACACCAATCAGAAAGGATATATGCACCCCTATGTTCATAGCAGCACAATTTATAATAGCTAAGATTTGTAAACAGCCTAAGTGCCCATCAGCAGATGAGTGGATTAAAAAACTGTGGTACATCTACACAATGGAATACTACGCTGCTGTAAAAAGAAAGGAACTCCTTTCATTTGCAACAGCATGGATGGACCTGGAGAGCATTATGCTAAGCGAAATAAGTCAGTCGGAGAAAGATAAATACCACATGATCTCTCTCATATGTGGGATATAATAATCAACATAATATGATGACAAAAATAGAACCAGAGACAAATGGTCTTGGGGGGGAGAACAGGTAAGAGAGCAACCAAAGGACTTATATGCATGCATATTCGCATAACCAATGGACACACAGACATTGGGACCATGGGGACTTGCCTGGGGTGGGAATGGCTAGGGTGGGGGGTCCACTGGGGGAGAAGGAGACATATGTAAAACTTTAGACAATAAAAAAATAATGAAAGCAGAAAAAAAAAGCTATTCGGTTTCATTGATTAATTTACATAACTTTTTGTGCCTCAGTTTCCTGATCCATAAAATTGATCTAATATTTCATGTATAACACTTAAACTATGTCAAGTATAATGTGTTCAATGAATATTACCAAATATTTCACTCTGTGAACTAATTTTCTTAATATTTCAGCAATTTCACATTAAATAACTTTATATTTTATTATTAAACTATCCTTTTTTTGTAAAAAAAAACAGATATTTTTATTGATTTCAGAGAGGAGGGGAGAGGGAGAGAGAGAAACAGAAACATCAATGATGAGAATCATTGATTGTCTGCCTCCTGCACGCCCTCTATTGGGGATCAAGTCCACAAACTGGACATGTGCCCTTGACCAGAATCAAACCTGGGAGTCTTCAGTCCACAGGCCTATGCTCTATCCACTGAGCCAAACTGGCCAGGGCGGACTATCCTTTTGTTGTTGTTGTTGTTGCTGGTCAGTGAAGAATGGAAAAGTGTTGATATTTAGCAAATGCTTATTTATCATATTAATAAGGACAGTAGGGAGATAATAAATGGGAAGAAGTGGGACTGCCATCCCTTCTACAAATTCTGAATTATGGCATCATATTTTATACTATATTCTTAAATTTTCTTAATTGCAGAGTGGGAACATTTGAAGCTTCTTATTACAGTGGGTCTCTAGATGTGTAGCATCAGAGCAGGATGGGGAGTAACCACTTCTCTTCTAGAATAAGTGTATTAAAATATAGTGTGAGGCTCAGTTTTGCTAATATTATTCACTTCTTGATCACAGAGCAGAAATTGCAGTTCAGAAGGGAAGTTGTTTTAGGCTTTGTTATCAGAACAAAGAAGCTGAGGCGTGCAAGTCTCCGTTTTACAGCAACCTAGAAAATTACTCCACTGAGAATAACAGCATATTAGAAGAAGGCCTATACCAGCAGAGTGAAGTGGAAAATAAAGACTTATTAAGATAACTTAATAAAAAAAAATGAGGGAGGGCAGGAGTCAGGAAGGCAAGAAGGAAGAAAGGCAGGATGGAAGGAAGAAGGGAGGGAGAGTGGAAAGGAGTAAGGAAAGGAAAAAAGGTAAAAGGAAGGATGGAAGGAAGGAAGGAAGGAAGGAAAGGAAGGAAGGAGGGAGGGAGGAAGGGAGGGAGGAAGGAAGGAAGGAAGGAAAAAAGGAAGGAAGGAGGGAGGGAGGGAGGGAGGAAGGAAGGAAGGAAGGAAGGAAGGAAGGAAGGAAGGAAGGAAGGAAGGAAGGAAGGAAGGGAGGGAGGAAGGAAGGGAGGAGGAAGGAGGGAAGGGAAGGAGGGAGGGAGGGAGGAAGAAAATGAAAAATAAAAATAGTTTCTACTCTTCTAGGTTTCTGACCTTGATCATGGCCCAAACTCCCACACCAAAACTTAGGTAAATTATTGATAGAGTTCTGTAGAAGTGCTTTTTAGCAGGACTTATTCACATAATTGACTCAATTCTCAATTTACTACTTCACTTTGGGGGTGGGGACTTGGACAAAGAGGATTTTTGGCAACCATCCATTCTGTTACTGACCTCTTTCTAATCAGGGTAACCACAGATGGACAGACTTGATTTAAACTATACTTTTATTTGTCCTTGGTACAAATGGGAAAAACAGGCATATAGCCCTACCTTCAGATTCGGTACAAATGAATACTTCATATGATTAATTCAAAACTCTGCTTTTCTAATAGCAAGTGAAATGAGCACCTGTAATGATCATATCAGTAAATAAGTTACATGAATTTTAGTTTGTCTTATAATTGCCATTCAACCAAATAAAGCATAGCCTATATACATTCATTCTAAAAGTAAGAAATGTATACTTTTGAAAAATAAAAGCATGTATGCTGACAAATGATTTTCATAGATATTATGACACTGCTTTGCTTCTGTATTATCTATAGGTGGCAGGGTTAAATCTTTTAAATATTAATAAGTACGAACTTTTAATGCATTGGATGTTTACCATGCAAAAACATTCTAAATGGGATGCATATTTGGGGGAAACTATTTAAACTATTCCCAAGGGAACACCTATTTATGCACAAATTAAACTGGTAATCAGCAGTGATACAAAAATATATAAGAATTAGTACACCATTTTGGGATGAGATGTAGAAGAAAGGAATTTAGAATTACTGATTTGAACTTAAAATATAACTAGCTTTATAAGAACATGAAAGATCAAACTAATTTTTTAAAAGTGCATGAAATATTGATGGCATAAAGCCCTTTCAGCATTACCGTAAAATTTATTGATACATATGTTTTGTTTTGTCTTTTATGACTTTTCCCAACAGAGAAATAGAGCCAAGAAAATACTACTAGAAGGCAGGAATTCAGCTATAAACCCTGATGAAGATTTCCATCAAAGGGAAGTCACACACAGACTATAGCATTGAGAAAGAAAATAACATTGTGGCCTAGACTCGCCCTGCCCCTTCATGGAAATGTGGAGCTTTGAATGAAGAGTGCAAATAAGTCTGTGGAAACATGCTCTTTGTAAACGGTCAAAATCTCTAGAGGGCAGTGTATTAAATTTCAGATATTATCTAGCTAAATCCCTAATCATAAAAGCATGAAATTAGTAATTGACTAAATTTGCCTCATTTATTAGTAACTCAGATCTCTGCTTCAATTAATATTACCCAATGGAATTTCAAGTAGTGGTGACCTAGCGTATCATGACAGAGATTAGCGCCTGCTTCTATTACTGTACTTCAAACACATCCCCCAATTAGGTTAGCTCTAAAATAACATGCATGCTTTTGTCACTTGTATTGTCAATAAGATGTGACATCAGTTTTTTATAACATTGTGTTTATTTTAAGCAGTGTAAGATTTAATTTGCCTTAATTTAACATGGTCTTTTCAATTGCTTGTTTCATCTTGTATCAGCTAGGGGTTTTCTTACTGTTTTATCTCTTGGTTTCAATAATATATACCAGTTAAAGATGTAGGTTACTTCTCTACATATGTGTAATATAAAAATTGCTAATAACATACTGAATTCCATACTATTATACAAATAGCATAACCAACTGCAAGTATATAATCTTTAATATTATATTTTCTAGTGGTGTTGATTAATATTTTCATACACATCCATGTTATTTTACAGTGTTATTTAGATAGAATCTCCCTTTAAAAATTGCTTATATTTTCATTTTTAGTAATAATTAAAAATTATTTATTCTATATCTCTGAGAATTAAGACATTTAATATAGAATGTTAGTATTTTCATAGGCATTACGGCAATGAGTTATAGGAGATTAACATTCTGTTTTCTGCTATTAAAAAAATAAAATTGTATTTTTGCTAGAAATCATGGTTTATAGAACCCAAATAAAGCAAGGTACCACAACTTCACTTTGAATTTGACCTGCATCCTAAAAGCAGTAACTGATCTTTAAAGCAGTGGCAACTCCTCAGAAGTTTAATCTACAGGAAACAACCCTGAAGATACTCTACATTTTGCAACTTGAATTTTTATATATTTCATCATTAGCCAATGCGCACTATATAGCAAACTGTTTAAATATGTGTATTGGCTTTAAATTGCAGGGAACCATTAGATTAATGAAGATACAATACAGCTTTGCCTTTTTGGTGTTATCAGAAAGAAAACAATGCCAATATACACACAATGCATAAAATAGTACACTTTGAATCTGTTTAAATGCCTATCACAAAGTCACTGATATTTTTTTCAGAGTGGTAATAAAAGAGGATCTTCAAAAAATGAAAAGATTGAAACTCCCTGCCCCAAAATTGTATTAAGAGAATGGAAGTAATTGTTACAAATGTCCTTATTATAAGTTATTTCAACAGAATTAATGGCCACATGGAGTTAATGGACCTAGGACTACAGGCTCTTCCAGTTGATCATTAATTCTCAGGAAATACTGGCATTGTATGTTATTGTTAAAACTATATATAACCAAAAGTTCCACTCTGTTCCTTGAGTTATATCCCACCTGTTGAGTTAAAGTTGAGTGGGAAAATTTCTGAAGGATATTAGCTATCATTAGCAGTAAGTATCAAATTGATTATGTCTCCTTAGAGAGAAATGAACTGCTATAATTTCTAAGCAAATATAGATTATCTTCTTTTTACAAGTTTTCCTAGCCAAATTTTTCTTAAAACAGATATTTTAAAGTCATTCAGTATAATACATAACAATTTTAGATTATTTCTAATGTTTAATAAAATTCAGATGAATTACAAATATCAGTTAAAAGTCTAACATTGAAAATGCTGAGACCAGTATCAGTGTACTAGGTCCTATGACAGAGACTGAACTTGAACAAGGGATAAATAAAATAAGGGCAGGAGAAAGGTATATTTCAACATAAAGTAAGACTACTCATATCCTATCTAATAAAAGAGTAATATGCAAATTGACCATCACTCCTCTACACCCACAAACCACACCCACCAGCCAATCAGGAGCAAGTATTCAAATCAACCCAACCAAGATGGCTGCGGCTATGGAGAGAGCAGGAGGCTTGGGTTTTCCTGGCAATGGAGAAAGCCAAGCTTTCCACCTGCCCTGTCCTGCCTTGGCTTCTGCTCAAGGCTACAAAGTTTCAATTATAGAAGATAAATAAATCCCAGATACCAGGGCCTCCACTTGGGTCACCAGCAGGCATGGCTGGCCTACAAACCACCACAGGCCCCTCGCCCAGGCCACCCCATGCCCCAAGGGAAACCCTACCCTGATCCAGGACACCCTTCAGGGCAAACCATCTGGCCCCCACCTGTGCACCAGGCCTCTATCCTATCTAATAAAAGAGTAATATGCATATTGACTGTCACTCCAACACACAAGATGATTGCCCCATGTGTACACAAGATGGCCACCACAAGATGGCCAGCAGGCGAGGGCAGTTGGGAAGGGCCAGACCTGCAAGGGAGGGCAGTTGGGGGCGATCAAGCCTTCAGGGGAGGGCAGTTAGGGGTGACCAGGCCTTCAGGGGAGGGCAGTTAGGGGCAAACAGGCTGGCAGGGGAGCAGTTAGGCATCAATCAGGCTGGCAGGGGAGTGGTTAGGGGGTGATCAGGCTGGCAGGCAGAAGCGGTTAGGGGCAATCAGGAAGGCAGGCAGGTGAGCAGTTGGGAGCCAGCAGTCCTGGATTGTGAGAGGGAAGTCTGACTACTCGTTTAGGCCAGATCCCTTAAGGGTCCCAGATTGGAGAGGGTGCAGGCTGGGCTGAGGGACACCCACACATGAATTTTGTGCACTGGGCCTCTAGTAGAAGATAAATAAATCCCAATATATAGGCAATTCTATATATATTTAGAAAGTACATTGGTGGTTGCCTAAGCCTAGGGGAGGAAGAGTGGATTGGGAATGGGGATTGGAGAGGCTTTCTTTGAGTGTGATGAAAATGGTCTAAAATTGATTGGGGTGATTTTTTCACAACTCTGTGGATATACTAAACAAACAAACAAATGCATTGCACTGTACATTTTAAATGGGAAAATTTTGTGGAATGTAAATTATATCTCAAAGTTGGGCCAAATAAAAAACACTTTAATGACAATGTTCAGTCTGCTTCAAAAAATGGCTAGTTGAAACTTTGAAATCTTGGTAGTCAGGCATTTTATTTTCCACCCATAAGAAACATTGTTTATGTTATTGCTATTTATGCTATCACATTAACGTGATCTTTGCTATTCTGCTTAGAATCTTCCAGCGTGAAAGCAGAGGAACGAAAGTTCATCTTCCAGCTACCTTGTTTCTAGCATACCCTTAATGTTATTCAGTAGCTGATGCTTTCTAAGTGACAACATTTAGACTGTTTTGATAGATTTAGAATATCAGCATGGCTTCAATAGGCTAAGGAGAGAGGCAGTGCTATTTATACCTATGTAGGCACAATGTGATTTAGCCACCAATGCTCAAGGAGAGCCCTTGAGAGCAAGATATGTACACTTCATGTAAAACAACTTTGAAAGCCACGAGGTAGCCACGAGCTAACACTGGAAAACATCTCTTCCTCTTGCTGAGTTTTATGTATCATCTTTCTTAAACTTCACCACCTTCCCATGAATCAAAGTAAGTTATTTCTTGGAGTATGAGACCAGATGTGTGTCCTTCTGGCATCATCCCTAAATATTGCAAAACTTACATCCTTTATGACCTTAGGGGACAATTCAGCAGCAAAAAATTTCCACTGGGTCTCTTCGATCAGCGTTCAGAGCAGGGAGTTCTTTATTTGTCCATGACTGTAATTGATTATCGTTTAGTCCTTGACCTTATGAAAAGCCTTGTTTACAAGAAACTCCTCAAATTGTCATGCAGTGAGCTTTCACTGAATAAAAGAGAACACCAGGAAGATAATACAAAATACATGAGGAAATGAAGATTTTAAAACATGTGTGTGTTTGCATCTGTAAGAAAAGCAATTGGAGGAAGTTGTTCCCTTTTCCAGCATACTGAAAAAATGAAAATAAAGCAGAAACTAAACAGAGCCCTCAGAACTCTGAAATACCCTTCCAAGTCTTTGCTTGAACAAGCTCCTTTAAAAATCAGGAGTGCACATTTGGTATGTTTGTGTGTGGAACCTCAGCAGGGTGATAACATACTTTAATCATACTGTTAATTATATGGCAGCAGTTTCTCTTCTCAAAACTAGTCAAGCATCTGGTTACCTATTTTATTTTTCTGAGGCATAAACAACTCATTTTTTTTAAGAACCTTGAAAATATCCTCTCTTTCATTTAAGTCCAAGAAGTATTGATTTCTCTGGTTATTCATTTTTATTTTGTGAGCAATATAGTTTCCACCTGGCAACAGAGAACTAAATTGGGCAATTTATAAGATTTCATAGCATTTATTCATTGTTGAAAGATACTCAAATACACTCCTATAGATCTCAAGTTATTAAGAGAACTCCTGATATTCTTTCTTTAAAAAAAAAAGATGTCAATATGTATTTTGACAGGAAATTGTAGAAAAAAGTGCTCTATATTGCATAAAATGAGTATTTTTATTCTGATACTGACCGTAAGACAATGCATAAAGTAATCTTTCATATATTGCAGTTATGGCTTACTCAACAAAAATAGGCTTATAATGTAAAACGAAAACCTGATCAGAGTCTTAAACATGTATGTATTCTCACTATCTTGAGCTAGATTACCTATTTTATTTAGGTTAGAATTTTCAATTACTTTACTAGAGTCATTTATTTTTAACAAAGTTTAAAAAATAGCCATACGTATCACCAAGAACGGTTTCTGGGCCATATATAGTTCATAATTAAATGGAATAATGCTGAGGTTTGGAATGTGAGTTCTGAATGGGTGCACAAAAATTCATATATTTTAGAATATCGCCAAAGAATCTCTTAGGAAAACTTGTAAATATAAACTGATTTATGTTAAACATATTCATTATTGCATGTATATTTATTCTTTGATGTAGGTCTATTATTATTATTATGTGAAATTTACAGAGTGTTTTTCTATCTTTAGAAAGTACTATTGTTAAACACATGCTAAATTTGATCTTAGTTCTTCATAACTGTGAAATACTTTACATCAAAACAGACACATTAGATATGAATCAATTTGACTATAGTTTTCAGTAAAGCAGAAAGTATCAAGTGTTTAGCAGAAATCTAGTCACATTATAGCTTTCCTCTTATTAGAAGTTTGATAATGAATTAAAGAATATGTTGTTTTGACTTCTCAAGTAAATCAAAGCTTGCTCCCAGTGAGCACTATTTCCATTTTTAAATACTCCCAAAGAATACTGCTTAATCCATTACAAACTTTTATGTGCATTAACATCAGGTTTGGTATAGCCTTGCATAAAATAATTTTCTTATTTAAATTTATATATAAAAATACCCAAATTCTCTACAATTTATTGAGTAACCTTTTTGGATGTTATAAAAAACATTTACCATCAATCCACAAGATCAATTAGGATTTTCAGAAATCATAACCATAGTTGGCTTGTACTCCTTATTGAATCACCTTCTTCTCTGTAAAGATTTTATTTAAAATTTTGGTTATAATGCAATTCATAATGAATAGCAAACTTGACACTGGTGGGGAAACAGTATATACATAGTGAACTGCCAAAATTGTTGAGCTACCCAGGGCTTCTAGCTAGGAGAGTTCACCCTTATTAATCCATTCATTGCTTACTCCCCCTCTGATATTTGGCTTCAGTTTCAAATTTGCATAAAAATATTTGCATAGAGATGTCATTTCCAGCATGAACAGCAGACAAAGCCATCCAAATGTACAGCAAAGTCTGGAAAAGAAATTGTGTTTTTCAGAAGCAGATGTTCAGTAGCAAAAAAGAGTCATATATCATTAAAGTAAACATTTAATTTATATTCTGATGTAATTATTTTGTTAGATTTGGTTTTCAGCAATACCTTAAAGCAAATTCACTAATCACATTCACTCAGGTTCAACATGACATTCACATATTTTGCATTGCCTGATATAAAATTCCTCTTAGCAATGAGATTTATAAAACAAAATAAAATTGTTTATGCTTGTTTTCATGTATTAACTTTACTAAACATCCCACCATATTCTCAGAAAAATCATTCATTTAGTCAGCTCGCAAATACATGTGACTCAATGGCAATCAATAGAGAGCCATCATGTGTCCTGTCTGGGCCCGTGGCAGGCAGGTAGAGGTGTTCTGTTGTATAGACAAGGTTACTAACTGTTATGAAATGCCACCATTCATGTCACATAGGCTCACTTACTAGCTATTCTAAAATGACATTTTCAGTGAGATTCTAAAAATACAATCTAAATATTAAATATAAAATACTGTCATTTTTATATGATTTAGAGAAAGTTCCACACTCCCCATCACATGATTAAAACAAACTAACAAAACTTATGTTAATAGGAATGGACATCTGTGTGCTATGTGAAAATGTTATTCAGTCTGATGAAGAATACTTTTTATTATTGTAAAGTTATAATGACCTCACAGTATGGGATATTGGAGTATAATCTCTAAAATAGCATGTAGATAGTCCTCCAGCTCAATATAGTTCAACGTTTCATCTGCCTGGAAAATGTCTGTTCTGCATGCTGTCACGCTGACTAATTGCATTTTCAAATTTCTAATCCTTTCTTTCAGATTTTATGAGGTGAGCCTTCAGTTTAGATACTGATGACATATTTCCAGTTTGTATTCTCTATGAGGTTCTCATTAAAATACTATGAAAAAATAACATACTTTGACCCTAACAGTGGGTTGTTTCTTTTCAAAAGTTTAAATTCAGTGGCAGGCAAGACACTTACATGCCCATTTCTTACCTGCCCACTTTAGGAATGTGTTTTACATAATCATTAATCTAGCATATTTGGACTGTAGTTACATCTTTATCATAGTTAAATCATACCTTAACTTGCATAATCTATCTATCTATCTACCTATCTATCTATATATCTATCTAATTTAAAGCATGCCTATAAAGACAGTATTGGAGGTACAGTTTGGAATCGTTAATTTTTTATTTTAAATATTAAGAAAATTGATTTAAAATACAGGATGTCCAAAAAAAATGTATACACACTTTAATAGCTTATAGCTCAATATTGAAAACAATATGTATTTTAATAAGCACTGCCTTTGTAATTATTTAAAGTTGTGTATACATTTTTGGGGGACACCCTACATATGTTAATTTCACAAATTATTGATAATTTTATAATCAGAGTGATAACATGACTGTGGTTAAAGGGTATAATTTAAAAATAATATAAATCAAAAGATATTTTTCAAGACAAAGAGTACTGGTTTCTGGCAAAAGTAAATGAGGAAAGAAAGCTTGGGAAAAATAGAACAGCTTTGACATCATTGTCACTGTTATATGAAACATCAAACTGAGACTAGATAGTTAAAAGAGATGAAGTAACAATGGTCACACCAGTTGTCCCCATACATTAAAAAAAACCCTCATACAGCCCTAACCGGTTTGGTTCAGTGGATAGAGCGTGGGCCTGTGGACTGAAGGGTCCCAGGTTTGATTCAGGTCAAGGGCATGTACCTCGGTTGCAGGCACATCCCCAGTAGTGGGTATGCAGGAGGCCACTGATTCATGTTTTTCTTTCATCAGTGTTTCTAGCTCTCTATCCCTCTCCCTTCCTCTCCGTAAAAAATCAATAAAATATATTTAAACAAAAACATCCTCATACAGAACGAGGACAGACTGTTTTGAAAGGTGGGAAGATGAAGACATATGTTAGCTGCCTTAGTCTATGCACTACTTTTGTGTTCTGGATGGTGTTATGTAGCCAACTTTAATAAAACATTACCATCTCACAAAGCTCTTGAAGGGTTACCAAAAGCTGGGGGAGAGAGCCCAAAAACATTTCTAAGAATAGATATTTCCAAAGACTAAATAAAAAGGTGTATTTTAAGCAACAGATTTGTAAGTACATAGAAAATGAAATGTACAATGAAAGTCATAAAAAGCGAATGCAATGTCAAGGAGGTTCCTGAAACATTACAGAAGACTTGTCAGAGGAAATTTGTATATAAAGCTTTTAAGAAACATGAGCTCAGTCACCAGATCACCTTTGTTATAATCCTTTGGGCTCCTCCACTTCACTAGGGGCAAGTTAACTCTCTAATCTGCAATCCCAGGTTAAATATAATACCTATTTTGTGAAGTTCAAATTAATTAATTGGTGAGAATATTATAATAGTTTCTGGTCAGCTGTGCACCAAACATTCCTCCTACCCCACATAATAGAATACAAAAAAGAAAAAAACACAAAAAAACAAAACAACAACAAAAACAATCTTGAAAGACTTCAAAATCTTTGCAACCAGTATTAATGTATCCAAAAAGGGGCAGTTTATTATAGTTTTTGTTTTTTCAATATTGCTACTAATTCTTTAAACTTCTTTGCTATATGATTATGAAAAGGGTAATCCATGCAAGAAAGACTTTTCTAGAAAGGGAAATTATGATATGTATTAACAGAATCATAAAAATTTAAAAATAAAAGTGTTATGGAATTTTATTTGTCTGTTATCTGCTCGAGAGAGCCTTAAAACTTCTTGTACTTCCACTACTCATCCTAAATTCATTGTTTTGGCATGTACTTTCTCTTGGTTTTGCCATACCCTTTCCGCCAATCTACTCTGAGCTGCAGCTAAACAAATACAGTGAAAGCCCCATCCTATCTAATAAAGACATATTATGCAAATTGGCCATCTCTCTAATACACAAGATGGCTGCCCCCATGTGGTCAGTGATGACTGCCCCCATGTGGACACAAGATGGCCACCACAAGATGGCCGGCAGGGGAGGGCAGTTGGGGGTGACCAGCCCTTCAGGGAAGGGCATTTGGGGGGTGACCAGGCTGGCAGGGGAGGGCAGTTGGGGGCGATCAGGCTGGCAAGGGAGGGAAGTTAGAGGTGACCGAGCCAGCAGGGGAGGGCAGTTGGGGGCAACCAGGCCTGCAGGGGAGACAGTTAGGGGTGATCAGGCCTGTAGGGTAGGGCAGTTGGGGGCAACCAGGCCAGCAGGAGAGCAGTTAGGCATCCATCAGGCTGGCAGAGGAGTGGTTAGGGGGTGATCAGACTGGCAGTCAGAAGTGGTTAGGGGAAATCAGGCAGGTAGGCAGGCAAGCTGTGGTTGGGAGCCAGTAGTTCTGGATTGTGAGAGGAATGTTCGACTGTCCAACAGGCAGTTGGACTCCCTTGAGGGGTCCCAGATTGGAGAGGGTGCAGGCTTGGCTGAGGGATACACCTCCCCTCCCCCATGCACAAATTTCATGCACCGGGCCTCTAGTTACCAGATAATATTGCCTATTAAATCTTGAGCTAAACTGGGAACCCTCTGGGGTGGGTAGGGTGGGGCAATGTCAAATTCATCTTTTATTATCTTACTCCTTGTGTTCCTAGCAAAAGATCTCATCATAGTTAGAACTCAGTAAATGTTTATTATTACATTAAATTTTGTGAAATCTAATATTTAGAAAATGTTATGTCATGTCTTTTATAGCTATAGTTAATAGACAAGGTGTTAATTATTGGGCATGTTCAAATATGGTGTCCAATGCATATGAAAACAAGATATGACTTTTTTTTCTTCACTGAAGTTGCAGCTATAGGCTGTATGTTAATCATTACATTAAATAATACTATGAATATTATAAATATTCTTTTCATGATGTTCTTCTTAATGTAATGTTACATGTACTGATTTGAATTCTGCAATGATTTTTTTCCCAAAGGATTTTTTAATGCTTATTTTCATCCTTCCTGGTGAGATGTAGGCAAAAATTGTGTAGATAATCCCCCCAGGCAGGAAATAGATTAGGATATAATTTTCAGTGGACTACTGAAGCATGTTGCCCATTGAATTGCTAGTACTTGGTCTAAGATTTTGTCACTGATAATAGGCAGAATTTAGGTATGAATGGAAGAATAAAGGGAGGAAGAAAGCCCTAGCTTGAAGAAATACAAATTTTAGGCGTTGACAAAGTAGAACTTGGGTTTCAGCTTATCTTCTTGTAAAAGGAAGCAAATAAACTCTGTTCCCAGGGACCTCTCAGGTCAGCAGGCCAAGGATAGGTTAACTGAACATTTGTTCTGTAACTTGTGAAATATAAACACAACCTATTACACAACTAAAGAGCTATTAATAAAAATTTAAGGATAAAAAAAAGTAAATAAAAAGAAACATGAATAGCAAGTTTTTTTTATCTGATGTGTTAGTAGTTGAGTATGCTGTTTTGCTATTAGTCATTCTTAATGTAGGAAGCATCACTTACATTTATGTACATAAGATATGTGCATATATGAACATCCTATCTAATAAAAGAGTAATATGCAAATTGACCATTACTCCAACACACAAGATGGCTGCTCCCATGTGGACACAAGATGGCTGCCCCCATGTGGACACAAGATAGCCACTGCAAGATGGCCAGCAGGCGAGGGCAGTTGGGAGGGACCAGGCCTGCAAAGGAGGGCAGTTGGGGGTGATCAAGCCTGCAGGGGAGGGCCGTTAGGGGTAACCAGGCCAGCAGAGGAGGGAAGTTGGGGGAAACCAGGCCTGCAGGGCAGAGCAGTTGGGGGGGACCAGGCTGCAGGGGAGGGCAGTTAGGGGCAATCAAGCTGGCAGGGGAGTAGTGAGGCATCAATCAGGCTGGCAGGGGAGTGGTTAGAGGGTGATCAGGCTGGCAGGCAGAAGCAGTTAGGGACAATCAGGAAGGCAGGTAGGCGAGCAGTTGGGAGCCAGCAGTCCTGGATTGTGAGAGGGATCCCTCAAGGGTCCCAGATTGGAGAGGGTACAGGCTGGGCTGAGGGACATCGCCTCCCTACACATGAATTTCATGCACTGGGCCTCTAGTATGTTCATGAATGTGTACATAGAAAGAGCCTCAGTCATGATCCTTACTCCTAATGAAATATAATTAACACCTATATATATTCAAAACCACTTGGAAATCAGAAATACCTAGAAACCAGAGTACTTTCCAGGTTAATGAATAGACTTTAAAAATACATTTTTCAACAACCAATTTTCATAAAGAAAATCACCAGATAAAGATTATTTTTGAATGGCAGGTAGTGAAATATGGTTCATTTCCAATCACAATATGCTTATATTGAAATATGATGTCTCTATTCACACTTTACTGAGAGTTTTTATCAAAAAAAGGGTGCTGAATTTTGTCAATTGCTTTTCCTCATCTATTGATATGATCATGTGGTTTTTATTTTTCCATTTGTTTATGTGATGTATCACATTTATTGATTTATGTATATTGTACCAGCCTGCACCCATGGAATAAATCCCATCTGATCATGGTATATGATCTTTTTAATATATTGCTGGATCCGATTTGGTAATATTTTGTTGAGGATTTTAGTGTATGTTTTCATTAGGGATATTGGCCTATAATTTTATTTCTTTGTAGTGTCTTTATCTGGCTTTGCAATTAGGATAATGCTAGCCTCATAAAAAGAGCTCGGAAATGTTCCCTCCTCTTGCATTTTTTTGGAATATTTTGAGGAGTTTAGGTGTTAGTTCTTCTTTGAATGTTTGGTAAAATTCACCTGTAAATCCATCAGGTCTAGGACTTCTCTTTGCTGGGAGTTTTTAAATTACTGCTTCAATTTCAACTACTGTTATTGGCCTACTCAGGTTTTCTGATTCCTTCCTGATTGAGTTTTGGAAGATTATGTTTCAGGACATTTCACCCAGGTTGTCTAGTTTGTTGACATATAGTTGTTCATATAGTTGTTCATAGTATGTGCAGAAATCCTTTGTATTTCTGTGGTGTCCATTGTTACATCGCTTCTTTCATTTCTGATTTTACTGATTTGAGTCCTCTTTTTTTGTTTCTTGATGAGGCTGGCTAGGAGTTAATCAGTCTTTTTTTTTTTATCTTTTCAAAGAATCAGCTCTTGGATTTATTGATCTTTTGTACTGCTTTTTTAAATTTTATGTCATTTATTTCCTCTCTGATCTTTATCATTTACTTCCTTAGATATTTTATTAGTCCTTTTTCTTGTTTCTTGTGGTAGAATTATAATGCTATGAACTTTACTGTCAGGACTGCTTTTGCTGTGTCCTTTAGGTTTTGGGTGCTTGTGTGTTCATATTCATTTGTTTCCAGGAAGTTTCTAATTTTTTGCTTCATCTCAATGGTAACCCAATAATTGTCTAATAACATGCTATTTAGCTTCCATGTATTTGAATGTTTTGGGGTGTTTTTTATTGTAGTTAATTTCTAACTTCATGCCACTGTGATCCGAGAAGATGCTTGGTATTTTAACAATCTTCTTGAATTTGTATTGACTTGCTTTGTGCCCTTACATGTGGTCTATCTTTGATAATGTTCCATGTGCACTTGAGAAGAATGTATATTCTGTTGCATTGTGGTGAAATGTTCTATAAATATCAGTTAGATCCATCTTACCTAGTGTGTCATTTAAGGTCTCTGTTTCCTTGTTAATTTTTTGCCTGGAAGATCTATCCAGTTATGTCAGTTGGATGTTAAAGTCCTACACTACTACTATATTGCTGTCAATATCTCCCATAAAGTCCAGTCAGACTTTTTAATGTACTTGGGTGCTCCTATATTGGGTGCATATATTTTCCTGTTGAATCATTCCCTTTAGTATTAGGAAGTGGCCTTTTTTGTCTCTTGTGATGGCCTTTGTTTTGAAGTTTATTTTGTCTGATATGAGTATTGCTACTCCAGCTTTTTAAAAAAATTTCCATTTGTATACACTACATTTTTCCATCCCTTCACTCTCAGTCTGTGTATACCTTATGTTCTGAGGTTGTTCTATTGTAGACAGCATATATATGAGTCATGTCTTTTTACTCATTCAATCACTCTGTGTCTTTTGACTGCAGCATTTAAGCCATTTACATTTAAGGTTATTATTTATAGGCATTTATTTATTGCTATTTTTATTTCCTTTATGGCTATGATCCTCCCTCTATCCTTTTCTTTTTCTTAAAGCAGTCCCTTTGACATTTCTTGCTTTCCTGATTTGCTGGTAATGTATTCCTTTAATTTTTTCTTACCTGGAAATTTTTTTTCTTTCACTTCAGTTTTAAATGATAGCCTCACTGGATACAGTAGTATTGGACTTAGGTCCTTGCTTTTCATTACTTTAAGTACTTCATGCCACACCCTTCTGGCCTGAAGTGTTTCTCTTGAGAAGTCAGTTGACATTCTGATGGTAACTCCTTTGTATCTAATTTTCTTTCTCTCTCTTGCTGCTTTTAAGATTCTTTATTTGTCTTTAATGTTTGTCATTTTAATTATGTGTTTTAGGTTTGGGTCTCTTTGGGTTTGTCTTGATTGGGACTCTCTGTGCCTCCTGAACTTGTGTGACATTTTCCTTCACCCAGTTTAGGAAGTTTTTGGTCATTATTTCTTTAAATAGGTTCTCTGTTCCTTGCTTATCCTCTGCCCTTCTGGTAATTCTGTAATGTGGATGTTGTTACATTTTATGTTGTTCCAGAGCTCCCTTAAAATATCTTCCTATTTTTGTTTTCCATTTGCTGCCCTAAATGGGTATTTATTTCTACCTGGTCTTCCAAATC
Source organism: Corynorhinus townsendii (assembly GCA_026230045.1). Classification (NCBI taxonomy): domain Eukaryota; kingdom Metazoa; phylum Chordata; class Mammalia; order Chiroptera; family Vespertilionidae; genus Corynorhinus; species Corynorhinus townsendii. The sequence continues at coordinate 100,669,209 of JAPDVU010000002.1, forward strand.
ACTGATTTGGTCCTCTCCATCCAATCGACTTTTAATCCCATGTGTTCTTCATGTCAGATATACCTTTCTTCATTTCTGTCTGGTTCTTGTTAATGGCCTCTATTTCCCTTGTTGTAACTGCACTAAGTTCCTTAAACATCTTTATAACCATTGCTTTGAACTCTATGTCTGATAGGTTGCTTACTTCCATTTCATTTAGTTCTTTTTTCTGGAAATTCCTTCTTTTCTCTCATTTGGGGGTTGTTTCTTTGTCTCCTCATTTTAGCTGTCTCCTTGTATTTGCTTCTCTGTATTAAATAGAACTGCTATGCTTGCCAGTATTTGTGGGTTGACCTAATTTAGAGTGTCTTGAAGGGTCCAGTGGTGTGGTCTCTTTGTAATCTGAGCTAGATGCTCTAGGAATGCCCCCTGTGTGCATTATTTGGGCTCTCTATTATAACTGATTGTTGATGTCCTATTTGTGGGAGGGATCTTTCCTCTGACTTGCTGCCAGTGAGGTTCCACCTCAGTGTCATTGTGCCAACTGTTCAGTGGCCGGGGACTCCTTGGCCCAGAAGCTGGGTCTGCCTTGAGTCTCTCATCTTGGTTGACTCTGTTCTGAGATGTACTCCCTTCCCCCACAGAGCTGGTCCCATAGGTGTCATCTGAAGGTGCTTGGAGTCCCACTGGCTTTTGTCTTGCTGACCAGTCTGGAATGGTGTCTGTGGTGGGGATCCAAACTGCTGTTTTTAGATTCAGTATATTTAGATCCAAACATTCTGCCCAGCCAGTGTGGCTCAAAGGTTGAGCTTTGATCTATGAACCAGGATGTCACAGTTCAATTCCTGGTTAGGGCACATGTTCAAGTTGTGGGCTAGATCCCTAGTAGTGTGTGTGCAGGAGGGAGTTAATCAATGAGTCTCTCTCATCATTGATGTTTCTACCTCTTTCTTCCTCTCCCTTCCTCTCTGTAATCAATAACAATAACAATATAGAAAACAACAACATTCTGGAATATTTGGTATATTTTTCTTTTACATAAGAATTTTTAATCCTGTTACAATGATTTTCATATTAATGGAAGCTACTCATCCATGTCAATTATGATTTGAGAGGTAAAGATATCAAGAAAAAATTTGTGGACCATAAATTATAGATTAATTTAGAATATAAAAGGCCTTTTCCCTTTTTTAAAGGCATAAAACAATATTTCTCAGTGCAATTTTTCATGAGTGATTTATTACTGTTGGTAAGTATATACAAATAAATCAATATATATTAATTTATGTATAGATGTCAAAGACACAAACTTCATAGTGTAATGAGAAAAATATGGATTGAGAATAAGACAGATAAGAACTTAATTCTGGGTAATAAATTCATTAAATATATAACAGCAGCCAACATTTCTCAATTCTATTTTGACTCAGTTTTTCTTGTCCATAACATAAAAATAACACTCACATATTTCATAAGTTTGCTCTGAAAAATAATGAGGTGATATATGTGGTTAGCAAGACTCAATAAAAATAAATTAATCTAAAGAAACTTATGTGTAAGGTGTTAATATGCGATAAATTTCTTCTTTAGAAATTATCTGACCGTAAATACTTATTTGGTATTTCTATATTTTAGTGCAATTTTATTGGTTTAATTAAGCATTCTAATGCAGACATTTGAAATACTGAGTTCACTACACTGATTTCTTGCCTGAGCCAAGCATCAGTCCTCATTCATCCTAACCAGTTTTGTTTCCTAAAAAGCATCTTATAGTTTTAAGCTGGTGAAAATAGAAGCCAACCAAATGCTTGTCACCCAGCCAGGCCACAAGGCTCAGTTGCATGAAGACATTAGTGTTTCATCATGTTTAGAAGGGAACTGCTAGTTCTGATTTGGCTCTGAAGTGAGGTCACCTCTCAAATATGAATTAAATAACTGAATTCTGGCTAAAATTATCTCTGGGTAATTTTCTTTCTTTAAAGGATCTATTACATTCTTTTTAAAGAATAAGTTGTGGTCATACAGTGGCATTTTCTTAAAATCTCCCTTCCCGAAAGTAAAGGAAATGGTAGAGTTGGCCCCTTGAGAAAGTGATTAATCCCCTGGCCACAGAGAAGCAAAATGAGAACATGGATAAATACCTTGTCTTTTAACACCATGATTTAAGCTACTGTGGCTAGTCGCAGCAGAAATTGTAATGAGGGGTCTGTAGAAAATGGTTCTTCAGAACAAACCAGCAAAGCATTGGTGGGAATGTAAGAAAATGATAGTGTTCCCAGAGGAAATTCCTTTCTTCCAGGCTTACACTTTGAAGCTTTGAATCTGAACTTTTGAACTATCTTGGCTTTATCTTGTCCCTTTGGAGAGATTTGCAAGGTACTCTTATAATACTTGCTATAATTATGTTCTTAAAAATTAATGATACAATAATTTTCAAAGAAAAAAATGTTTCAAAAAATTCTACATTTAGCAAACACACACACACACACACACACACACACACACACACACACACACACACACACGTCTTTCTGATATGATTGGTTCTATGACAGTTTAAGAAAAAGCAGTCCTCTTTGTTATATCTCCAAGGCTTCCAATAATTTATTATAAAGCTTGTAAGTTATTATGTGAGGCAGCAAGCAATGCTTTCTTTATAACTTGGAAGAAGACAAAGGGCAAGCTAAAAGGGTAGAAATCAGAGAGAAAACCAGCATGTGGCCAGTTGAGGATATACAATTGAAGCTGAATATATTCTTCAAAAGAATTACTTTTAACAAATATTTTCTCTGATATATGATTCAGCAAATAAGCTGTGTTTTTTTTTTCTTTTTGGTACTGAGAGAGAGAGAGAACATCAGATTCTCTAAACTAATAAAATTAAGCTATTGAAACAATTTGTCTCCTGCAAAAAGATCGGTCTCGCAAAGACCCTCTATCTGTGCCTTGCAGATTGGTTCAATTTCTGGTTTAGTATAATGAGAGAAGTCACACAAAAAAGGACTGGTATTTCAGTTGATCATTAAATTTCAAAGCATCATTATTTTCCAGAAGGAATACTTTAACATTTTTTCTATATTTACATGTTTTTGTATTGATTCTAAAAATCTGCAATAGGTAAGGTCAAATTTCCTACCCACCTTATTGAATTCTGCTATTTTCACTTATTTTCAAATCTCATTTAACCAGTTGATAGCTCCACCTTACAGTGAAGGAAATGTCCTTAACTTGCTTTTTGTCTTTGTTTAATAAATGTATAAATCTCCAAATGCTATAGTATCAAGACACACATTACCTAGATTAAAACATAAATTAATGAAAAGCTTTTCATGCCGGGCAGAACCAAACAGAGACTGATCACGCAGTTATGCAGCTGTCAATAAATTAACTTTTAAAAATGATTAAATTGGAAATATAAACTCTTGAAAAATGTAAATTACCAAAACAACATTCTAAAATATAAACCTTGCTGTAAAAAGGATAACCTACCCACCACCAGAGAATGTCACATATTAAGCTGACAGTATCCATCAAGAAGTGATGAAATTACAATATTTATATGGTTTCAAGGCACACAATACAAACCTGATGAAAACTTGATTACAATAACATCCCATCCTCAATTTTAAAAATTGAAATATTCAAAATTTATTCTCCACTGGAAGCTAGTAGAACAACTTATCAAACATTTCTAGAGAAAATAATATGTTTGAATCATTGCCTTGATCATTGACTCTTAACTAGAACATCAGATATTTTATTTTAATTTCACATAAACATATATATGACTTATAAAATGAGAAATAATAATTTAACTATTGTTTTATGCATATTATATTTAAATAAATTTCCTGAAAGGAGAAATAGATTAGATCATTGTGAGAGTTCTGTAACATGTTAATATGTTATATAAAGGTTTGGGCAAAAGTAGTTGTGAGTATGTGAAACACAGTTTATTATTATATTGTTATTTGTTAATTATTGTATTATTTTTCATACTAAGAAGATAAAACCTACTTTCCCCCACTCTGTATGTTAATCATATATGTTATTAATATACATTCTGCTTCAATTACAATGTTGTAGATGGCATAGTTACATATAATGATGTTAGAAATTTCATAAATATAAGACACATCTACAAGGCCAGTCTGAAAAACACTATGCCTTATATACGTTTTGGAGAAATTTACCTTAACTTAATTTGCCATTAGTAAGTCCTCCCTTAATAATAATTGAATGAGTTTTAGAAATATTTAAAAATTACTAGAAATATGTAATTTTTCTAGTAATTTTTAAATATTCAATAAAATGACACATAATATTTGAGTGCAATGAGAAATTTAGATATTCAAATTCTGTCAAGCACCTTTGAATTCACTTCAAATATCAGAAAAAATATAAATATAAACAAGCAAACAACAACAAAAACAAAACAATATCTAAACTTCCAAAGTCAAGACATGGAAGAATCTTGGCCACATTTCTAGCACCACCGACAATGTAAGACTCTTGAGACTCATCTACCCTTGTCAGTATCTAAAGTGGAAATAAACAATCTTCAGAAGTAGAAAAAGTTATTGTAAAATAAATCTAAATTCAATGTTTTTCTAGGTAATGTAATATGTGTGTATGTGTAATTCTGATATGTCCCTTTACTTTTACATTCATCAGTATCTCTGCCTGTAAGATGAGCACAATAGTAGGTACCTTACTATGGTAATGTGAGGATTAGAGGGGTTGTGTTTTATGAAGTGCCCAGCAAAAGGTCTGGGTTGTGATGAACACTTAGTCAATGATAGATTTAATGTTACTTATTCTCTGTGTTTGCTGTGTAAGTGAACGTTGACTGATGTTGCCATGGCCTGCACTTAATGCAGTCTCATGACCAAGGTGTCTCAAACAAATCAGTGATGTGTAGATGAACATTTTCCTCTAGCACTTAAACCTCCTTTTTATGCACCCATGGTAAATATAACCAATATTGTTTGATTATTTCCTGTGTACTAGATATTTTATTTCATTTAACCCTCACAAGAATCCCAAGATAGATGCATTACCATTAAGCTCATATTACAGAGGAAAATACTAAAAACTGAGGCGTAGTGGGAGGAGTAGTTTAAAGTCGCAAAGGTGGGCCTGGCCAGTGTGGGTCTGTGGTTGAGTATAGACTTATGAATAGGGAGGTCAGGGAGGTCACCATTAGATTCCTGGTCAGGGCATATGCCCCATTTGGGCGCTCAGTCCCCAGTAGGAGGCATGCAGGAAGCAGCAGATCAATGATTCTCATCATTGATGTTTCTATCTCTCTCTCCCTCTCCCTTCCTCTCTGAAAGCAATAAAAGTATATGAAAAAACTTAAAAAGTCACATGGTTGGCAAGTGAAGAGTAAGTATTCAAATCCATACAATAATAGCAGTGTCTAAACTCTTACCTTTAAACCACAAATTCTTCCACCTCTTATCCTCCATTTATCAGTTATATATTTGTTCATTTCTCTCTTCCCTGCATCTTTACACTTGTTATTAGGACTCCAATATCAGACACAGATAGAATCATTACAATAGAAAGATCTAAAGCATACATGGTCTTAAGCTCTGGCTTTGCCATTAATTAGCTTAAGATCTTGGAAATTTTTATTTAACTGTACTATGACTCAATTTCACATTATAAAGTGGGAAAAATGAAATAACACAGGTAAAACTGTGATCACAAGGCTGGCACATATTAGAAGCTCCATAAATATTACATATGTATCTATAGCTTTGTGTGAATAAACCATTAGTTTCAGCATTTGAAACCATCATTATAAGTCAATTAAAAGACTTCCCTAGTTAAATAAATGTAAAAAAGTGCAAGTAGGAATAACTTATATAGATAGTTCTACACTAGTGTCTACAAGAAGAATAAAAATTAATATGAAAATAATAAGTATTGACTTAGCAATTACCTTTTGCACAATGACATTGTGGAAGTTTCTTTACAGACATATTTAATTCATTTTCTTTGATGATAGAGTCATAATTATTTAATTTTTAATGTTGAGAGAACTACAGACGTCCCCCCTTTTTTCCCTTTGCCCCAACCCAAGTGTTCACCACCCTATTGTTGTTTCCATAGGTAATGAGTATATGCATATAAATTCTTTGTTAAATCTCTTGCTGCCTCCTCTCCTTCTTTCCCTCTGAGATTCAGCAGTCTGTTCCATATTTCCATGCTTCTGACTCTATTTTATTCATCAGTTTATTATTCTTATTAGATTTCACATATAAGTGAGATCATGTGATATTTGTCTTTCTCTGAATGGTTTCTTTCACTTAGCATTTTCATTTCCAGGCCCCTCCATGCTATCTCAAAGGAAGATAGATTCTTCTTTTTTATAGCTGCAAAGTATTACATTCTGTAAATGTACAACAACCCAATGAAGTAAGACTTTTCATATTTCATTTTTGCAGACATGAAAAAGAATTTAACTTATTGCCTAAGCTTATACAACTATTAATTGTCAAAGAAAGAATTTGCATTTTGAGACATATAATCTACCTGCTGATCTAATATTTCTCCCCACACAAGTCTAAGAATGCACAACTTGCCCTTGGTGGGAAACTGCAATGTAGCTTTGCAATGACTGAGGAATGATAGTGGGACATTTGCAGGTGAATATGAAAACAAAGCAGACGAAAAGGCAAGGAGAACAGGGAATGCTGAGGCCACTACCCTCCCAGATATAGCTTTGGATACCCACAGTCCTGTTTCAATTCCAGAGGTCATCTTGCCAGAGCACGGCTCACCTTTGCCCTTGGCAATGATACCCAGGCTGTCTGGATTCTCTTGGAAGTAAGTCTGAGGGAGACCTCAACTATAACACAGAAGATGAGTGGTAGCTTCAGGTTGATAAGCAGGAGACCCTCCTTTGCATTCCCGTTTTACCACTCATTAAAGCACACTGTTGGCTCAAGCCTTTTGTTGACTCCGTGCTTATGTCTACTTCTTTCTCTTGTATCTCCTTCCTCCTGCAGCACTTGTGTTATAAAGAACAGTAAAAGCACTTTTAAAAATACCAAAAAAAAGGAGCTTAATCAAAGACATGTAGAGATGATCCTATCTAATAAAAAAGTGATATGCAAATTGACCATCACTCCAAAACACAAGATGGCTACCCCCATGTGGTCAAAGATGGCTGCCCCCATGTGGACACAAGATGGCCACCACAATATGGCCAGCAGGGGAGGGCAGTTAGGGGTGACCAGGCTGGCAGAGGAGGGAAGTTTGGGGAGACTGGGCCTGCAGGGAAGGGCAGTTGGGGGGCACCAGGCATGCAGGGGAGGGCACCTAGGGGTGACCAGGCCTGCAGGGGAGGGCAGTTGGGGGTGACCAGGCCTGCAGGGGAAGGCAGCTGGGGGCAGCCAGGCCTGCAGGGGAGGGCAGTTGGGGGCGACCAGGCTGGCAGGGAAGGGCAGTTAGGGATGACCAGGTGGGCAGAGGAGAGAAGTTGGGGGTGACCAGGCCTGCAGGGGAGGGCAGTTAGGGTTGACCAGGCCTGCAGGGGAAGACAGTTGGGGGCGGCCAGACCTGCAGGGGAGGGCAGTTAGGGATAACCAGGCCGGCAGAGGAGGGAAGTTGGGGGTGACCAGGCCTGCAGGGGAGGGCAGTTATGGATGACCAGGCCTGCAGGGGAAGGCAGTTGGGGGCAGCCAGGCCTGCAGGGGAGGGCAGTTAGGGTCGACCAGGCCTGCAGGGGAGGGCAGTTAGGGTTGAGCAAGCCTGCAGGGGAGGGCAGTTAGGGTTGACCAAGCCTGTAGGGGAGGGCAGTTGGGGGCAGCCAGGCCTGCAGGGGAGGGCAGTTAGGGTTGACCAGGCCTGCAGGGGAGGGCAGTTAGGAGTGACCAGGCCGGCAGAGGAGGGAAGTTGGGGGTGACCAGGCCTGCAGGGAAGGGCAGTTAGGGGTGACCAGGCCTGCAGGGGAAGGCAGTTAGGGGCAAATAGGCTGGCAGGGGAAGAGTTAGGCATCAATCAGGCTGGCAGGGGAGTGGTTAGGGGGTGATCAGGCTGTCAGGCAGAAGCGATTAGGGGCAATCAGGAAGGCAGGCAGGTGAGCAGTTGGGAGCCAGCAGTCCTGGATTGTGAGAGGGATGTCCAACTGCCCATTTAGGCCCAATCCTGTCAGTCAGACATCCCTCGAGGGGTCCCAGGTTGGAGAGGGTGCAGGCTGGGCTGAGGGATACTCCCTTCCCCCGTGTACAAATTTCATATACCAGGCCTCTAGTATCTTAATAATTATTAATTACAAAGTGGCCCATGGAAATGTTTTCCAGTCATTAAAGAGGTAAGCCATTATTAGTTTCTAGTTGTTATAATAACTACAAATCACCAACAGTAAATCTAAAGTTCTTGAAGCCCATTATTTTAGGTGATACCCAATTTCTTAGAGTACCAGAAATAGCAACAACAAAAACACCCAAAAACTGGAGATATTAGAAACAGTGCCATTATACAGTATAGAAAAAAAAAATTACTCTCATTGCAAAGGGAATAACAGAATATGATAGAACCTATATCAGTCATCTAGTCAAGTGGTGGCAAACTCATTAGTCAACAGAGCCAAATGTCAACAATACAATGATTGAAATTTCTTTTGAGAGCCGAAAACTGACTTCTGTACTTGGGCCATGAAGTTTCAGTTGCACTGTACGTGCGCGCCCGCACATGGTATTTTGTGGAAGAGCCACACTCAAGAGGCCAAAGAGCCTCGTGTGGCTTGCGAGCCACAGTTTGCCGACCTCTGATCTAGTCAAACCATATTATTTTACTTAGCTGACAACTGGGGCAATGAAGATGATATATTTGGATTATATTAAGAGCTGGATGAAATGCAAAAGGTCATCAAATAATTTGATCAATCATTTAAACCTAAATGTAAATTAAAACCAAAGCCAACTTAAGTGCTATCCATTTTTTCAACATTTCCAAAGAACATTAATAATATTCACAATGTCATAGTTCACTGTTTAACTTTTTATTTTGTGGAAAACTTCCCTAATCTGACATTTACCCTTAAAGTTGAACTCTAAACCATATTTTTGTTCTTTCTTTTTTTTTCCCCTCTGAGTGAAGTATATTGTCCTTTGTCTCTGTACTATAATTAGACTTGAGTTCAGTTGGTCCTAGAGGCAAGGAGAGAATAAAATACAGAATCTTAAACCAGTGTGACGTTTTGTTTCTTTGACTGGTCTTCATAGATTTTACACTTAAAACTTTAAGTTTCTAGTTTTAAATCTGCATATCTCTCTGTAGCTTTTTGTGGCACTTTGATAATTCAGGTAGTTTTGCTTCATGGGTTTTTGCTCTAAGGACTACTTGGAAAAACAAAGGAAAACAAAGATGAACAGAAAAAAGTTATTTGGACAATTTTCTTTCTATTATTATACTATCTATTTTTTATTCTATAACAGTTTAAGTAGTTTTGATATGAGCAGAGATGAAAAGTCCAATGAGCAAATTTGTCAAATTTTCTGTGAAATATTTAATAGCAACTGGTTCACAGAAGAGGCTTATATATTTTTTTATTTTTATTTTTTTATTTTTTTATTGTTTTAAGTATTACAAATAGTTGTACGTATGCCTCCTTTTTTTTTTTCCCCATTGACCTCCCCCTGACCTCCCCTCCCCCCCAGTACATGCCTTCACCTGCCTGCCCTCCCTCCCCCCAGTGTCTTGTATCCATTGGTTGTGCTTATATGCATGTGTACAAGTCCTTCGGTTGGTCTCTTACAGCCAGGTCCCTCACCCAACTTCCCCTGTCTTCCCAATGTAGTTTGACAGTCTGTTCAATGCTTCTTTGCCTCTGTATCTTTTTCCCAACATTTCATATTTTAAAGAACTTTTCTTTATTAGAATCACTTGGAGTTTCATCAATGCTAAATTCCATTTGTGGTAAAGGTATTTTTCATCATGTGCACAATTGTGGTTCTATGTGCTTTCTGAAATTTTTATATAAAACTATTTCTGCATTTATTTTACATATGAATTATTTATTTACTTATTTTTTAACTAGAGGCCTGGTGCACGAAATTCATGCATGCGCGGGGGCAGGGGGGTCCCTCAGACAGACTTGCACCATCTCTAATCCAGGAGCCCTCAGGGGATGTCCAACTGCCAGTTTAGGCCCAATCTGGGACTTCTGGCTCCTAACCGCTCACCTGCCTGCCTGCCCTAACCACTATGCTTGCCTGCCTGATCTCCCTAACTACCCTTCTCTGCCAGCCTGGTCACCCCTAAATGCCCTTCCCAGCCAGCCTGGTCACTGCTATTAACTTCCTTTTTTAATCTTATCCCCTTCACACACAATTGTATTTGACTTCCTTATTGGCTTCTCCCTCTCACACAATTTTTCTCTCTCCTTTATGTAACACTTTTTCCTACTGACTCATCATTTGTAAACTTTTCTTTCCTCCTTATTTCCTACTTCTGTTCCATCATTTTTCTTCCCATCTTTCTCCTACCCTTCCTGCCTCTCCACATTCCTTCTTCCTTTACCTTTACCCTTGCCCTCCCTCCCCTTTTCCTTCCTTATCACCTTAATTTTTTTTCTTCATTTCCTCCCTCAGACCTACTTTGCTCCCTCCCCCATTTCTTCCTTCTTCCCATTCTTCTTTTAAGCTCTACCGGCTCCCCTTTAAAACTTTTCTTCCCTCCCTCTTTCTCCTTCATCCTACCTTTCCCATACATTCTTCTCTAGTTACTTCCACTGTTTTAATATTTATCTACCTGCCTAATTATTCACCATCATTTATCTTTTTTTCTTTTCTGACTCCTACTTTTAAAATCTGTCCTCAGTACACAGCTATACTTGATTTTCATTGTAGCTCCTACAGTTCACTCACACATCCTCTTTCCTTCTTTAACTCTGCTCTCTACTGACTCCTTTATAAAATTATTCCCTCCCTTCTTAAAGCTTCCGTTAGTGGGGGGAGTTAACCCCCAGCCCAGGGCTCAGTCCTGGCCAGGTGTTCACTGCCCCGGCTTCCCCAGCCTCCCCACCACCGTCCTGCTCCCATTCCCTGCGGGGGTTGCCAGGCCCAGTGAGAGTGGCTCAGGCCCCTGTGGCCTGAGCCCTGCTGCTGCCACAAAGCGGGAGCACCTCTCTCCAGAAGGCCTCGGATCATCCACCACTCTGTCCCGGACCCGTGGGCACCTCCTGGCCAACTGACCTGCGCTGGAGGCCACCTCCCTCCTCCTGGGTCTGGGCAGGACTCCTGCCCCTTGCCAGGTGCACCTGCTCCTCTCCCCCTCCACTCCCCCCGCCCCCGCGGTCACCACCCCCTCCTGCGTGCAGCCCCGCATGTCCTTCCCTTTCCCATTCCTGCATCTTTTTCTTGTTTCCTTTCTGTATTTCTGTTTCTCCTCTCAGCCTGTCTGCATGCAGGCCTGCCTTCCTCTCCCTCTCCTTTCTTATCCTCTCCTATTGTATCCTATCCTAACCTGGGCCTTGCAGCTGCCTGAGCAGAGGGCAAGGACACAGCCTGATGATCTGGTCATGAGGTGACACTATAATGGATAATTTGCATATTTCTCTATTATTAGTATAGATTAAATTTATTGGAATACAGGGTCAAGTTTACAACTCAACAAAACATCATTTGTACACTGCATTGTGCGCCTATTGCACCAAGCAAAGTGTCTTTCTGTCCCATTCCCCCCATCGCTTTGCACACTGCCATCTAATCCCTATACCCTTTCCCTCTGGCTATCACCACACTTGTCTCTATGTGAAAAAAAAATATATATATATATACATATATATATATATATCCTATATAGTAAAGAGGCATGCAAATTGACCCTCATGCCCTTGCATAAGATGGCTGCCCTCATTTGGTCAAATATGGCCACCACAAGATGGCCGGCAGGTAGGGCAGTTGAGGGCAACCAGGCCAGCAGGGGAGGGAAGTTAGGGGGTACCAGACCTGCAAGGGAGGGCAGTTAGGAGCAACCAGGTTGGCAGGGGAGTGGTTAGGGGGTGATCAGGCTGGCAGGCAGGTGAGCAGTTAGGAGCCAGCAGTCCTGGCTTGTGAGAGAGATATCCAACTGCCGGTTTAGGCCCAATCCCACAGGCGGGATTGGGTCTAAACCAGCAGTCAGACATCCCTCAGGGGGTCCCAGATTGGAGAGGGTGCAGGCTGGGCTGAGGGACATCCCCCTGCCCCCTGTGCATGAATTTCATGCACCAGGCCTCTAATATATATATAAAATATATATGTGTGTGTGTATATATATGTATGTGTGTGTGTGTGTGTGTGTGTGTGTGTGTGTGTGTGTGTGTGTGTGTGTATATATATATATATATATATATATATATGTTTTATTGCTTAATCCCTTCACCTTCTTTCATCCAGTCCTCCAATTGCCTTCCCCTCTGACAGCTATCAGTCTGTTTCATGTATCTATGCCCCTTTCTTTCTATTTTGTTCATCAGTTTATTTTGTTCATTAGATTCTATATATAAGTGAGAACATATGTTATTTGTTTTTCTATAACTGCCTTATTTCACTTGGCATAATAATCTCCAGATCCATTCATACTGTTCCAATAGTTACTATTCCCTTTGTTATGGCAGAGTAGTATTCTGTATTCCATTGTGTAAATGTACCACAGTTTGTTTTGTTTTTTTATCACTTATCTACTGATGGGCACTTGGGCTGTTTCCAAAGTTTGGCTATCGTAAATAACACATCAAATAAACAAAATGAAGGGTAAAAATCAAATGATCATATCAATAGATGCAGAAAAATCTGATAAAATTCAGCACCCATTTATTTTATATATATATATATATATATATATATATATATATATATATATATATATAAAACCTCTCAGCAAAGTGGGAATAGAGCGATCATACCTCAACATAATAAAGGCTGTGTTTGACACACCTACAGCCAACATCATACTCAATGGGCAAAATCTAAAAGTATTCCTCCTAAAATCAGGAACAAGAGAGGATGTCTGCTTTCACCACTGTTATTCAACATAGTATTGGAAGTCCTAGTCATAGAAATTAGAAAAAAAGAAAATATAAAAAGCATCCAGACTGGAAAGGAGAAAGTAAAACTGTCATTCACAGATAACATGATATTGTATGTAGAAATCCCTAAAGACTCCACTAAAAAACTACTAAGTCTAATAAATGAATTCAGCAAAGTAGCAGGATACAAAATTAATATTCAGAAATTGGTTGCATTCTTATACACCAATGAACTATCAGAAAGAGAAATCAAATTAGGAAAATAATCCCATTTACTATTGCAGCAAAAAGCCCCCCTCCCCCTCAAAACAAATCAAGTACCTAGGAATAAATTTTACCCAGGAGGTAAAAGACCTCTACTTGGAAAATTATAAGATCCTTAAGAAAGAAATTGAGGAAGATACAAGTAAGTGGAAGCATATGCCATATTCATGGATTAGAAGAATTAACATTAAAATGTCCATATAACCCTAAGCAGTCTATAGATTCAATGAAATTCCTATTAAACTAACAAAGGCATATTTCACAAATTAGAACAAATATTCCAAAAATTATTTGGAACCAAAAAAGACCTCAGATAGCCTCAGCAATCTTGAGAAAGAAGCACAAAATTGGAAGGAATCACAACACAAGATGTCTAACTAAAGAACTTTTGCGGACCAAAAAAAAAAAAAAAAAAAAATCCTATCAACAAAATGAAAAGGGAACACACTGAATTGGAGAACATATTTGCCAATAATACATCTAGTAAGGGAATAATTTCCAAAGCATATAAAGAATTTATATGAACTCTTTAAAATGGTAGCAGAAAGTATAAAATTGACTAAACCAAATATTTTGAAGATGAAATATGTAAATTAAGACAACTACTCCAAATAACCCTACATAATAATTTTATTTTATATTTTATGATCATTATTGAGAATGATCCCCAATATAAGAGATTAACATTTTTTTTCTTCTTCTTCCCTTCATCCTCCTAGATTAATGTGAAGGAAAACATATGAACTTGCTTTCTTAATTTGTAAGTTGATAGCTGACAGGTTTTTAGATAGTAATATCTAATATACACAGACCAAAAAGTTGCTGTGAAGCATTCCTGAAAAAAAAAAAAAATTGTCATGTGTATCTTTTTAGCTATATTTGGATTTATTTGAGGTTCTCAGAAAATCTAAATGAATGTTCTTTTTCTCTGTGGCACATTAGCTTATAAAACATAAATGTTTAGAATTATCCATGTAAATTCTGATTCAGTAGGGTTTGTTTCTTTTAACAAGCTACTGGTTGATTGACAATGTGATATACCTTTTATCATATAGAAGGTATTAGATTTTAATAATATGAAAGGCTGAAAAAGTTTACAACAATTTGTTTTCTTAGTTTTCTTCTCTTGCTTTTAAGATTATATTATGTTATTTTTTAACAATGCAAATAGTTCTACAGTATTTAAAACATTTTTAACTTTATATTTTGTTGATTTTTAGGTATTAGAGGTAATTATAATGAAAGCACTGTAAGTGAATTGCTTAAATAATGGAATTCAGTGACAATGTATAAACCAAAAGAATTTGTGTCACTTTTACACCTCAAAGAACTGCTCATGCCTTCTTAATTTACAGGAACTCTATTTAAGGTCTACTTCTGTTAGGTGTGAGGTTTCACCTTCAGTATATATTTAAACAATTTTTTTATTTGTCTTACTTAAAATAATCTTAACTCTTGAAACTAGAAACTTCAAAAAATGATACATAATGTGAAAATTTTAAATTAAAACAATTATTGAAATTTAGATTTTAAATTTATTAGCTATATATAAAAACACACATATACAATTAAAGGGATAAGGAGAATTAAAAAATCAGCATATTTTCTAAGTCTAAGTAATTAGAAAATTATTAACAATCCATGTTAATAAGAAATATAAATATATTTCTGCTGTAACCACTTCTAAGTTACTTCTCAATTTTGAGCTATGTTACTCTGTGGATGTCCATTCTTATATTGCCCTCATGGAATGTATTTTAAAAAATAATTGTAGCTAAAAATAAGCCATTCTTATTTGAGGTTTTGTGTGTAAATTTTGCATCTTAACTGCTAAGATTAACCTATCCTCAGGAAGATCAAATTTGTAAGAACACTCAAGAAGAAGTTTATATGTAATTTAATCTATGTAACCAGCCATGTGATATAATTCATAATTTTGTTTCTCTGAGATAGTCAGAACACTATGTAAAATCTAGAGTTTCTGAAATATTTCTGAAACAAAGTATAGAAAGCAAATCATTAAGACATTATTTCTAAAAGAAAAATAGTCAGCAAAACTAAAGGAATTGGTACATTATGAAGTGGAATTTATGCATTGATTTATTTCAAACTCACTGTTTCCGGCTTTCTTTTTCTAGCATTTTTCTTCATAAGCTATCAGCAAAGAATCACTTATAAAATAATAATTCCTTTTAGTCACTTTCACATAAATTAAAATAAAAAAATAAGTTTCAAGTAACAGAAGGAAATACTTTCCTTAGGAATTTTTTAAATGACTTACCACCAATTCCTTACTTAAGTTCGGGATGTGACTAACAAATGTACACATGAGAAGCATACATTCACTGGCAAGGAGGCACCTGCACCATTAATCTCTAATGAGAGAAATTTAACATCCTTGAAGTATTTGTCAATTCCCTGCTATAGAAAACCACCTTTGAGCACTGTCTTTGAACACTGTATGTGCTCTGACTTTTCTCTTACTCAGACAAACAGTGTCACTTCACTATTCAATGAACCAGCCAGTAAATTGGTCCTCCACAATGGGTCTGAAATCAATAACTAATTTTGAAAACTGATTAGTTTGCACCAGAGTAGTAGACAGTTCCGAATTTTGCCAGAGGACATAATCAGCCAGTAAATAGAGGTATTAGTGAACTAGTAATAGGTTGGTAATACAGCCCAAATCTATTGTAAACTCTTTTCTGCAAAGGGCAATTTGAGTCTTTATAAGCAACTTTCTTGTAAATCAAACTTTTTTTTTGATGTTGAAATAAAGCTTAGTTTTATTATGCCACATAGCTGGTTAATAAGAGTTGTTTGTAAATGAATTTTAATAAAGCAAGAAAACTCGGCCTTGGGTGACTGTTAAAGAGCCCCAGACATTTTTGTACATTTTGGTTGGTTGTGAATTCCAGATGTTTCCAGCATGAAAAATGTTATGTTTTAACAGTTAATGTTGTATTGCTAGCCATTCAGAAGATGTATCTTTCTATTAGATGGGAATGTTGCTATGGAGATAATGTATGTCTGACCTAGAAAAGGTAGGGAGGGAATTGTATTGAAGAAAAGGAGAATATCAATTATGTCAATAATTGAAACAGTAGTAAAAAGGTAAACATCTTACCCACGACCACTTCCGGAAAACATATGAGAATACACCAGGCACAAAACGGGTGTTGTTTTAGCATCTTGTATTGGTTTTATATTTAGCTGCATCAACTGATTATATGGATAAAACCTGACCACTCGATTGTAATGCAAACTGGCACTAAATTCAACACATTGCTTTAAAAATCATTATAAAGGCATAAGCTATAGTTTGGCAATTGCTCCAGGGTCCATGTTAGGGCTGTGATAAAATGCAACTTCAGAAATCTGTAGTAAAACATGCCCTTCTTAAAATTCTGAGAATATTGAGATTCCACAAGCAAAGTTAATCTACAAAACGGAGGGTGGGAAGCTTGATAACAACACTCCAGATTGAATTGCTACAGCAGAGCCGGATTGTGTTTCCAATGTGTACACTCAGTTCAATTTGATGCCTGCACTTGAACTGACAGAGGAAGTGCAGATAAAAAAAATCATAAACTATGTTCCCAGCAGAGATTACTTGTTTTACTGTGTGTTGGGAGGTAAATACTTAGAAATCAGATGGTAATTTAAAACCTCAGGCCACCGTCATTTATTCATCAGAGACTCTTAAGACCTGAGTATACAATGGTGGCAGTGCTGGGACAAAGCTCCTAGTCTTGAGCATTTAATTTACTGCAGTGAAGAAACTAATATATATTCCTTTATGTGTTCATATTCCAAAGGGAAACATTCCACCCACAATTCCATTTTTGAAGGAAAGCTCTCAGGAAGAAAGTGAAAAAGGAGAGAAGGAGGAGACATGAAAAGCTGAGGGAACTCCTTCACTTGGGTTTCGATGGCCCACAGTGGAAAAGCCCTACTAGTTTTTCTTTTCTTTCTTTGTTGGTTAATCTTCACCTGAGGGTATTTTTTTCCATTGATTTTTAGAAAGTGAGAGGAAGAAAGAGAGAGAGAGAGAGAGAGAGAGAGAGAGAGAGAGAGAGAGAGAGACATGGCTTGGTTGCCTCCTGCACACGCCCCACTGGGGTAGGGGATCAAACCTGCAACCCAAGTATGTGTGCCCTTGACAGGAAATGACATCTGTGACCCTTCAGTGTGCAGGCTGATGCGCGAACCATAGAGCCATGCCATCTAGGGCCCCACTATTTCTTTCTAATCTGTGTTCCTGAGATAATGTATTCAGGTTCAATTCAAGTTCATCCAGAGTTAAATTTTACTTTTCTTTTTAACCAAAAATGGTTAATTTTATCAGAGGCAGTAGATACTTGTATATATTAAAACTATTTTGATTCTTTATGAATTAGCTGGGGAAAAAAAAGATAACTTTTATCCAAATATCACAAAAACACTCCAAAACCAGTAAAACAC
This sequence comes from Corynorhinus townsendii, assembly GCA_026230045.1. Taxonomy (NCBI): domain Eukaryota; kingdom Metazoa; phylum Chordata; class Mammalia; order Chiroptera; family Vespertilionidae; genus Corynorhinus; species Corynorhinus townsendii. The sequence goes on from JAPDVU010000002.1 coordinate 100,686,943, forward strand.
CTTAGATGTATTCTAATGTTTAATTACCTTTAATATTGGAAACATAATGTTGATGAAATGGTGGCAAAGCACATTTTGAGCATGGAGTATGACGAAAAGGGCCACATGCTAACCTGACAAGCTCAGGGAAGGCCTGCATACCGGTCTTGCAAACTCAGAGACGTAAAGTAAACACAGAGGATGGTCTGAAATTAAAACATTTTTAACTAAAAGTAGTTTATGGTGGGTAGTCATGTCCTAGGCCGGTGTCTTTCCTGACAAAGGTCAATCTTCACCTTAACTGAGCCTATCTATTGTCTTTTTGCATTTAGGATAACATATTGTTGGAATGTCAATGTAACTTTCCTTTTTCTGCACCCCTCAAAGCACAGGCAGCTCCTCTGGGGAGACCACAAATCTCCTCATTATCATTGAGTTAATTGTTGACTGTTAATGATCCTGTACCCACCTATGAAAGAAGCTTGTGTCTATCATTTTAGTTTTCATCCAATCCCAGAGGTTTCCCTGAGTTGCTTTCTCCTGCCTCCCTTATCCATCACAAAAGGTTTTCATGTAGGCCACTGATGTCTCCTCTTTTAATTTAACATATAAAATAAGGTGAAAAACTGCCATTCTCAAGAGCATTATCTCAATATGTTGAGAGTTTCTTTCCCAGCAATGGTCCACAGTTTGGGCTCAGATAAACTCACAAAAATTCCTCACAGGTTTGAATGTTTCTTATGTTGACAGGAGTGATAAGAAAAGTTTATGCAAGGACTTAAACTGAGTTTTCTGAACATGAGAAAATTGGAAGCAAAATGGAAATAATAAATAAAGTTATAAAATAATAATTAGCAAATAAAATTCATAATACAAATAGGTTCTCTTACCATTTATCTAGTAGTGATTTTTTTTTTTTTACTGGAAACAAAAAAAAAAACAAACCAGTAACAGACTAAAACATTTCAATAGTTTTTTTCACAAAAATATTGATATATTGTAAGCAGATGTTATATTTAAATTCAGATATTAACCATACATATTCTTAAATATAGAATTTGAAACAAGTGTTTAAATTCTATTTTCAGAGTACAATAGGTTATCAGTTGGAATCATGTTTTTTAAATATGTGACCTTGGAATCATAAACATTAGTTGCTGAGATTAGCTTAGAACAATACTTCACAATCTGCCCCCCTCCCATTTCCTAAACTTGCCTAATCATAAAATTCTTTTGTTATGTTGGTAAAAATGTAATTTTTTTCATGTTCCCCTGGACATTGTATGTCAATGGTCCTGGGATTGGAGTATAGGGAATTATTGTTTAAAGGGTACAGTTTCTGCTTGGGGTAAGAAAAATGTTTGGAAACAGAGTGATGATGGCTGCATAGCATTGTGAATGTTATCAATGCCACCGAATCATACAATTAAAAAAATTAAAATGATAAATTTTGTTTTATCCTAGCTAAAAAAGGGTAATATGCAAATTAACCATCACTCTGTCACAAAGGTGGAAGTGCCCATAGCCACAAGAAGGCAGCGCCCAGTCCCCTCAGCCTCGCCCGAGTCCCCCAGTCCTGGGGAGGCTGCTGCTGAGAGCAGGCAGCGTGAGCAGCTTGGTGGAATGCTTGCTTCGTCGCAGCGGAGACGGAGGGCCTCTGGGCAGCGGGTGCGGAGTGCCCAGGTGGGACACTTGCTCAGTTGCCACGGTGATGCCCCAGCCATGGAGGGCCTCTGGGGGATAAGGGGGCTGGCCCACAGTCTACTCGGCCGAGCGCAGGTTCGGAGACAAGACAGCAGGCCTGCCTCTCACAGAAGCAGCGCAGCTCCCTCCCAGCATGCACGCTCACTTCCGCCTCCTACAGAAGCCACACGGATCCTGTAGAAACAGTGTGGCTCCCATGGAAGCAGCATGGCTCCCGGTGGCACGCTGCATTTCCTGATGGCTCCCGTAGAAGCGGCGGGCAGCCTACTGCGTATCACGTGATGGGCTACTAGTATATATATAATTTTTAATATGTCCATAGAAATTGTGATAACTTTCTGACTTTGATGCAAAGTTAGGTTTGTAATCTTGTCCATCATAATAATGTAATATCACTGTATGTACAGATTTTAAAGATCATTTGCATAATGTGATTATAGGATGGTCTTAATGAGAGTAAACCACTGGAAATTGTATTTTTCTGGGTAATATTCTTTAGTTAGCTTACCCATACTACTTAATTAGAAGCAGAAACACCAAACTGTTTATTTTCATCCTGTTTTTGTGCTGAGACTCTGCTTTTAGGAGTTTGCCTTCTGGTTATGGTCATAGTTTTTGAGCTAATCTGCTCCTAAGTGTGTAGAGACAGATATGGTGTTACATGTGATGAGAGAAAAATAGGCCCTTCAGGTGTAACAGCTAACTAGACTGAAGTAGAGTGAGAAAATACATTTAGAGGACTGCTTTCATTAAAGACTGTTTTAAATGATTAATAAGTGTACGTAAGTTATGTCTTATTATGTGCGATTTCAATAGCACTATCCTAAAGTAATGGTGGAAGTTTTTCAAACAAGCTAGTGGCTGATATAAATCTATTGGGCATTTCAATGCATCTTTCTCTGTAGGGCACATTTATAGATAAATTTCCCTATGCCAAGGCCTCTGGGTTTATGTTTTATAAATTGAAATTTCGGTGGTTTTAAATTTGAGAAACATTTTCCAATTTAATTCTGGTGCCTACATATTTACTCTGTTGAGTAAACAAACAAACCAGTTGGGACCTGTAAATGTCAAGTTACTGAATTCCCCCTCAGTTCATTGTAAGTCGCTCAGCATATAGAACTGAATAGATATTTGAGCATAAAAGACAGTCAAGGTTAAGACTACAGCTATAGGCATTTAAAAATTCCCTGCAGCAAAGGAACGCTTGAGTACAGACTTACTTTAGTGGAACAGAAGCTGCCAGCCTCTAAATCTGAAATGGTAATATACATACATGCTCTCACATATCAAGAAAGGAACATACAGTCTTTTATGCTGACCTACTGAGATTAAGGTGTGAGGAAGGGTGATGTGCACCAAGTGTGCACACACTCCAGTACAGGTACACATGCACACATCTAGGACAGTCTCTCCCCACATTTACCAGATTCCCTACCAAACGTAATTTAAAAATGATGCTTGATATATCCTGTATGTGCTCAATCAGAAATGTAGGTTGAAAGGACCATTTTGTTGTAAAAATTAATCTCCAAAGTGAAATTCAACATTCTATCAGGGCAGAGTATTTGCTGAATTGAAAGAACGTTGAATTACATCAATACCAGCAGGACATTGGTATAAGAATAGATTTTCAGCTTTTTAGGTCTGATCCTTGTCATGCAGGATAACATTGAGTTAAATGTCCTCAAGTCCTGTTTGCACCTTAAAGCTGCCTAGGTAAGCTACCATGGCGTTTGCACATTCTGTTCCATTCTTGCCATCACTAAGCATGCAGCCCTTGATTGAGCTGTTCCATATATGTCTGGCTTAGTGTAATTATTTAGATTACATCAAGTTGGTAACAGACATCATCTATTTGTTCTCAAACTAAAATGATCAACTACCAAAACTTTTTTGACTCTCAAGATAGGTGGCCTTCACAAGCGGCAAGCAGCTGAAGTTTGCAGCATCATCTTCTACAAACTTGTCTATTATAGTAAGACTAGAGGCCAGGTGCACGACATTCGTGCACTGGGAGAAGGGGGGTCCCTCAGCCTGGCCTGTGCCCTCTCGCAGTCTGGGACCCCTTGGCGGACATCCCCCGAGGGGTCATTAACGTTGCTGCGGAGGCAGGAGAGGCTCTCGTCACTACCGCTCTGCTCGCCAGCCATGAGTCAGCTTCTGGCTGAGCATCACTTCCCCTGTGGGAGTGCACTGACCACCAGGGAGAAGCTTCTGCATTGAGTGTCTGCCCCCTGGTGGTCAGTGTGCATCATATCAAGCAGTCATTCCACCATTTGGTTGATTTGCATATTAGGGTTTTATTATATAGGACTAGAGGTCTGGTGCACGAAATTTATGCATGGGTAGGGTCCCTAGGCCTGGTCAGCATCAGGGCCAAACAGAGCCTTTCGGCTGCTAGCTGGGGCCTCCCTTCATTCTGCACCACCCCCTGGTGGTCAGTGCATGTCATAGTGAGCAATCAAACTCCCAGTCTCCCAGTTGAACACTTTGCATATTAGCCTGTTATGTATATTCATATATAGATGTATTTTTTCAGGGATGAAGAGAAGTTACTTTAAATCATTTTTTAAAGGCTAAGATTTGTATTTATTTATCTAGAAATTATTAAAATTTTAGCATTAGTATTTTGCCCTAATTTTTTGTAAGAAAGGTTATAGATGGAAAATTTTTCTACAGATTTTGTGGTGAATATTGTCAAAAGTCCCTGGTTTTGGGTTATATTAAAAGGATAGCATTACTAACTACCATTTGGCAGAAGTTTGTGTAATGTGTGCACATTTTAGTCAACAATTTTTTTTAAAATGACATCTGGCAAATTAAAATAGAATCTGAAAATGTAATTTGATGACAATTCTTCTTGCTGAACGTGCCAGGATAGAATCAAATATAGCTTATTTTTAATGGCTTATTATTTTTAATTGAGTCTATTAGGGTGATACTGTTTATTGAAATTATATAGATTTGTGGTGTACAATTCTATAATACATTATCTGTATATTGTGTTGTGTTTTCACCACCCAAAGTCAAGTCTCCTTCCATTACCATTTATTCTTCCTTTACTCTCTTCTCTCTTCACCCTCATTTTCCTCTTGTAATCACCAAATTGTCTGTGTCTTTGAGTTTTTTTCCCTTTGCTTAATCTCTTCACCTTTTTCACCCAGTCCTTAACCCCCTTCTCCTCTGACATCTGTCAGTCTGTTTTCTCTGTATCTATGAGTCTGATTCTGTTTTGCTTGTTAATTTATTTTGTTCATTAAATTCCACATATAAATGAAGTTATATGGTACTTTCTCTGACTGGCTTATTTCACTTCATGTAATATTTTCCAGGTCCATCCATGCTTTAGCAAAAAATAAGATTTAAATTGTATTATTTATTATTACAAATATAATGATTGAATATTTTGTATGTAAATATACACTGAGTGGCCAGATTATTATGATCTCTGAACACATGATAATCTGGCCACTCATTGTATATCTTATATAATAAAAGGCTAATATACAAATTGTCCCCTCAACCAGGAGTTCGACCAGCAGGCAGGCTGGCCAACCGCCCATGTCCCCACTCCCTGGTCAGGCTGGCCAGACCCCACCTATGCATGAATTCATGCACGGGGCAATTAGGCAGCAGCCACTGCTCACACCCACTGCTGTTGCTGGCCCCAATCACTCTGTGCCATCAGCAAGTGCAAGTGGGGCTGGCATCATCAGCATGTGAGAGCAGGGCTGCCAGTAGACAGGGACCAGGGGCCCTGGTGGGAGAGGCTAGGCAGGGGCATGAAAGATGAGCCAACACCCACCTCTGTGCCTATTGCAGCCTCATGGCCCATAGTTCCTTTCCAGGTGCACAAATTTGTGCACTGGGCCCCTACTATATTATATTGAGGATGAAATTATGCTGTATGTAACAATTGTATGACTCTATAGAAATGTTTTCCAGTTTAGATATAAAAGTAGCCTATAATAGAATTGCTTTGCCATGCCCTGATGAAATTATTTATGTGTGTTGACAATCAACTACAGTACCAGTCACTTCAAAAATATTAGTACACATAGTCAATCAGAATATAGGCTACGTTCACACACAATATAGTGACTATGTATCTGACGGAAGGCCAACTTAAAGCCATCCATCTCACATCCTATTGACTTGTGCTTATTCAGAAGAATACATTACTTGCCCAAATAAACTGCTAGATTCACTTTATCAAAGTTATGTAATCATGGGCCGTGTGTACTAAAGAATGCATTTTATGTCTTGCAGAACAAAGTTGGAGAAAGACTGCCACTGAACACTTGATACGACAATTGGAGAGGTCAAGAGTTTAATGGTATCAGTGGTGATTTATATGTACTGTTGGGGCCTTTGGCATGAGAAAAAGATCTGAAGTTATAAAAGTTAACTATGTAACAGTGTGAGAATGGAGATTTTTTTAAATTATGGTTTATATATGACTAGGAATGGCTCAAATCTTATGTGGAGATAGAAGAACATGTTTTTAAACAGGTTATCAGGGTTTACAAAGAATAGTTTTAATTAAGGAAGTACAAGGAAGACAAAACCATTAAATAGAACATTCTTTCTATATGGAATGACAAGAATAATAATATGGAAATAAAAATATTTCACTTTAAAATGTCAAGAAAAAAATCAAAAACAGTATTTTGGCTTCTATTTTTCTTCTATTTTTCTATACATGCAAACTTAAACAGAGAAGTCAATCTAATTTTAAATGTATCATGAGATAGTATTGAATAAATCAAAAGACTAGACTAGGATAATTGAAGTTTGTACCACAATGAAAGAAATAAGGATCAGTTAGGATGGAAGATGATATAATCAGAGTGTTAGTTAGCAAAAAGGAAAGTGAAAATTCATCATAAAGAGAATACAGGTTGTAGAAATAAACCTTAGTCCTTAAAATGGAGAGAGAATAGTTAATGGGATTCAGATTAAGGTTACAATAGAGAACTAAAGCCAAGTGTGGTATTGATGGTGGTTTAAACTTTACAGGTGCCTCTAAAAGCTGATAAGTGCTTGACTTTCATTACCTTATTGATAAGTATGTTGTAAATAAATTTGTATTTCAATTTATAATCTTAAGAAAGTAACAATACAAGGAGATAAAATTTGTCTTGAGGTTTGTTATAAGTTGAGCATGGTCAGTTGTATACCCTGATTGTTGCTGCTCAGTGTGGTCCATGAGCTACTGCCATCAGATGAGTACAAGTATTATAAGTAACAGTTTCGATACCTTCATGGCACAGTTTAGGCTGTGATCTCCTAGCATGTAATCGCTTTTCTAATAATTCACTTTTGCTGTGTTTTACAAAATCCACGAGGGTTGGAAAAATAATAATAAAACTTGTTTCATCACATATGTCTTCAGAATGAGAATCACTGCCCTAGAAAATGAGGGTTTGTGTGCAAATATGTTACTAACATAGGAATTGAGACTGACACAATACTAAGCAACATAAAGGCAGTTTTGATTCTATTAGAGAAAGAAGAAAACCAAGGAAAACTAGCCTCTGTGAATTGCATTCCAGGTCACTGAAAAGATGATCACCAAACCAATTTGGGAGGTTTTGGAGGATTCATGACAAAAAGAGGGATACTAAAAATATATGTGTCATTCTGATTTTATAAAGTGGGAGAGAGTAGGTTTTGGTAATCATACTAAGATGGTTTATTAACTTACTGAGAAAAGCAATACTTACTATGTCCCAATATGATATACTAAGAAGTGATTTTAGAATAATCTCTTCTCTTTCTTTCAATGTGTTTAGACAGCTAGAGCACAAAAGAGAGAACACAATCAGTGGAATCTGGTGATTTTTCTTGCAGAGTCTTCCTTATGGTAGTATTAGATTCTACTCTTCCTTTGGGAATCTGGCCTGCCTCCTCTTCTAATTCATGTTCTTTAGTGGAGCTAACCCTATATTCTTGATACAAGAATTGACATTTTATATACAAACAAATAGGGGTATACATGGGATTTTGGGGGAACTATTAGAAAAGAGAAGATCTACTTCTGCTGGGCTTGCCAAATTGGTAAGAGTAAGCTATTTGATATTCTACCACTTCTCAGGGAAGAACAAAATCAATATTAGAAGAATAGATTTGAAACATGAAGAAGATCTTGGTGAGATTATTAGCTCATGGTAAATTAGCTAGTTTAACTATTGGTCAAGTATTACCCAATTAAGTCTGATTTCTGGCTTAAGAAGGTTTGATTTGAGATTCCATCATTAAAAGGGAAAGAATCCTGAGTTTATACATCTGCACATTGGTGACCTATTTGTTTTTACTTGGGCACAAGATAAAGAAATATGGAATGTATATTCAAATAATACAGTGGCCATAATTAAGCTTTGTAATTATGGTTAATTAGCACAAAGTTCTCAATTAAATGCAGTATAGTTGTGTTTACCTTTGTCACAGTAAGCATGTTTCCAAATGACTTGGGAGAAATTACTACACTATATATAAAAGGCTAATATGCTAAGTGTCCGACCATTTGACCTTTAGCTATGATGTGCACTGACCAAGAGGGAGCAGACGCTCACTGCACATCCATGGACACATGGAACAGACTGATGAATCTCAGAGGAAAGGGAGGAGGGTGGGAAGAGATTAACCAAAGATCTTATATGCATACTAGAGGCCTGGTAGATGGATCTGTGCACTGGTGGGGTCCCTTGGCCTGGCCTGTGGGGATCGAGCTGAAACTGTCTCTCCAACATCCCCTGAGGGGTCCCGGATTGTGAGAGGGCACAGGCCAGGCTGAGGGACCCCACCAGTGCATGAATCCATGCACTGGGCCTCTAGTGAAAGATAAGGCAGTATTTGGAATAGTAAACCTGAAAGACTTTCTCATTACAAACCTTGGAAATATTTGCTAAAATAATATAATCATGATTTTAAAATACTTGTATGATAGTAAAGGGAATCCTCAATAATCAAACAAAGTAGCAGCAGAAAAGCTGATTAAGAATCTCTTCATGAGAACTACAGCTGCCCTGTGAATGTTTAACGATCTCAGCACCCTAAAGTGTCATGTTTTAAGGACCATTTTGAGGACAAGAGGCAATATGCTGGGCCCACAAGATAAACAAGCTGGTTCCATTAAATTCAGGGTCCTTGAAGGACTATACACTCAGTGAAAAAGTAAATGTACTCAGCAGCAATATCCATCTACTAACAATTAGAAACAGATGGGAAGCCTGCCAGACTCCACCTAAGCTCTGGATTGGGGGGCAGGGGAGAAAGGCTTTCTGAGGATTCATAATTGTATTCCTACCTTTCCTTTAGTTTGGAGTTTAAATGTATTCTTTCTGCTTCATCTATAAAACTTCAAATCAATAAATTAACTAAAAGTGTTCCTCACTATTAACACTGAGTTGGGGATAATGTGGGAATAGATGAAAAACAAATTGAATTCTCTGGAACAACTCATCATCAATGTAGAACCTTCAGGATTCTAATAAAACACAACATGGTTTATCCAATACTAGAGGCCCGGTGCACGAAAGTCATGCATGGGGGGGTGGTGTCCCTCAGCCAGCCTGCACACTCTCCAATCTGGGACCCCTTGAGGGATGTCTGACCCACTGGGATCGGGCCTAAACGGGCAGTCGGACATCCCTCTCACAATCCAGGACTGCTGGATCCCAACTGCTCACCTGCCTGCCGTCCTGATTGCCCCTAACTGCTTCTGGCTGCCAGCCTCATCACTCCCTAACCATTCCGCTGCCAGCCTAATCAATACCTAATTGCTCCCCGGCTGGCCCAATTGCCCCTAACTACCCTCCCCTGCTGGCCTGGTCACCCCTAACAACCCTGCCCTGCCAGTCTGGTTGCCCCTAACTGTCCTCCCTTGCAGCCCTGGTCGCCCCCAACTGCCCTCCCCTGCAGGCCTTGTCCCCCACCCAACTGCTTTCCCCTGTAGGCCTGGTCCCCCCCAACTACCCTCCTCTGCAGGCCTGGTCCCCCCACAACTGCTTTTGCCTACAAGCCTGGTCACCCCCAACTTCCCACAACTGCCTTCCCCTGCCAGCCATCTTGTGTTTACATAGGGGCAGCCATCTTTAGCCACATGGGGGTGGCCATCTTGTGTCTTGGTGTGATGGTCAATTTGCATATTACTCTTTTATTAGATAGGCTTGCAAAACGCATGAGGAGGCAAAAACCAATATGAGTACAAGCAGCTACAACAAAAGCAGGATTGGCTTCTCAAGGACTTTAGGTTTTGAAATTACCTGATGGGACCATAAATTATGTTTATTTATAATACAGGTTTCCCCCACTATCTGAGAGTATAGCATTCTTATGAGAACTTTCATAAGTCAAAATGGCATAAAGTGAAGAGTATCCCATTTTCTGAAAGTATTTCATCACTTCACTTTTATGAAAGACCTACACTAGTAATGTTTTCATTAACTGAAAGAAATCTGAACAGAATTATTGGTTTTACAAAAACAAAAAAAGCTGTTATCAAACTGATGTAGATATTTTTGTAAAAGTGAAGTGGCAGAATGCAAACTTTCAGAAAGCAAGAGATACCTGTATTTAGGGGAGTACAGAAAGGTTTTTAAAAAATGAAACAAGAAAAAATTGCTCTGGAAAGAGGAACCAAGTTGATGTCATAGGTACATACCTGCTCTTGCTTCCTCCCACAACCACATCAAAATTACAACTAAAATACAGAACAATATCATCCAGAACTGCGGTAAAGCTGGCTGAGCGGAAGCACAACAACTAGAGAGGTAAAGAAGAAAGCATACTGAGACTGGTAGGAGGTGCACAGGCATGGAATGGGCTGGTCTGGCACCTGGGTGTGCCACTTTTTTAATTGGGAAGGAGATCGCCTCTTTGAAGGCCACCTGGAGGAGCAAGGAGCCCCAGCCCCACACCAGACCCCCAGCCCAGGGTTCCAGAGCTTGGGAAAGAAGTCTCTAGAGGCAGTGAGAACTATGGACTGTGAAAACCAGTGTGGATTGGGGCTGGGAGGCTCACAGGCTGCTAGAGACCAGCTGCTCCTCCTAAAAGGCCAGCACCTCAAATTGAATTTTCAAGCTCCTGCTTACTCTGATCTCCAGTGCCTGGCAAGGTACCGGGGGACCCACACAGATATGGGAGAAACTGGACTGTCTGACATTGGGGCAGGAACACGGGGGCAGCTTTCTTCCAGACAGAGGTGCTCACAGCAGTCATTGGCAGACATTTCTGTTCGCCCCGCCCTGGAGATTCCCTGAGATCCCGCTCCACCCAGTTTATAACCCCATCCAAGCTGTGTGCAATAGCTTTTGCATATGAATGGCCTGTCCCTTCTCAGACTAAAAAACTATCAAACAAACTGCAGCTGGGTCAGGGAGCCCCAAAGTTTTCAATAAAAGGCCCAAGGCCTGCACCAGCACCAGCCTGCCTTGCTTCACAGTTGGGCCTAATCTGGACACTTCCAAACTTGATACAAAGAGGAGGAATATTCAGATCTCTCTGTAGCTCCTGTTGGGTGGCCTCAGGCAGTGGCTGATTTTGCACCTCCTTGGAAATCCAAGAGCCAGTATACCCAGTGGTCAGTGTGAGACCATACCAGATTACAACTCTTCACATCCATAAGCGACACACTCAAGGGGCACCAAAGCCCTACTGAAGCAAGTCCTGCCCCATAAAGGTGTCTCCTGCTCAAAAGATTTTCCAGTGTAGACACAGTTGGTTATCACAGCCAATTGGCCTGGAGGTCATTTCCTCCCAGTGATACCAATAGCAATCAAGGCTCAACTACAACAAGACTGTGCACCCAGCCCACAAAGGAGTGCACAAAGGGTATACACCTCAGGTGATTGGGGAGGCTGAGCCACTCGGCCCTATAGGATACCGACTACATAAGACCACTCTATCAACTCAAGGAGACTTAACAGCTACCCAATACATAGAAACAAACACAGGGAAGCAGCCAAAATGCAGTGACAAAGAAACATGTCACAAATGAAAGAAATAGAAGAAAGCAAACTACTGGATATAGAGTTCAAAACCATGGTTATAAGGTTACTCAAGAACCTTCTAGAAATCTCTGAGGAACTTAGTGAGACCTTCAAGGATCTTAGTGAGAATGGAAAAAAGAAAAAAAAAAAAAGAATGGAAAAGGACCAGTCAGAAATTAAGCATACACTGACTGAACTAAAGAATAATACACAGAGATTCAACAGTAGACTAGAGGATCCCAAGATTCAAGTCAATGATTTGAAATACAAAAAAGCAAAAAACACCCAATCAGAAAAAGCTAAAAGAAAAATAATCCAAAAATATGAAGATAGTGTAAAGAGTCTCTGTGACAACTTCAAGTGTATCAACATCCAAATTTGGGGGTGCCAGAAGAGAAAGAGCAAGATATTGAAAACCTATTTGAAGAAATAATGACAGAAAACTTCCCCTACCTGGTGAACGAAATAGACTTACAAGTCCAGGAAGTGCAGAGAACCCCAAACAAGAGGAATCCAAAGAGGACCACACCAAGACACATCATAATTAAAATGCCAAGGGCAAAGACAAAGAGAGAATCTTAAAAGAAGCAAGAAAAAAACAGTTATCTACAAGGTAGTACCCATAAGACTGTCAGCTGATTTCTCAACAGAAACTATGCAGGTCAGACAGGAGTGGCAAGAAATATTCAAAGTGATGAATAGCAAGAACCTACAACCAAGATTACTCTACCCAGCAAAGCTATCACTCAGAGTTGAAGGTCTGATAAAGAGCTTCACAGATAAGAAAAAGTTAAAGGAGTTCATCACCACCAAACCAGTATTGTATGAAATGTTGAAGGGTATTCTTTCAGAAGAGGAAGAAGAAGAAAAAGGTAAAGATAAAACATTATGAACAACAAAGTGACAACAAATACATATCTATCAACAAGTGAATCTAAAAATCAAATGAATAAAAACTCTGATGAACAGAATAAACTGGTGAATGGAATAGAATCAGGGGCATGAAAAATGGAATAGACTGACAATTCTCAGAGGGAAGGGGGTGTGGGAAGAGATTAGACAAATATCTTATATGCAGGTATGCAGTACCTATGGATGCTGACAGTGGGGTGGTGAGGGCCTGGGGTGGGGTGGGAACCGGGTAGAGGGAAGCTATGGGGGGGGAAAAGAGGAACATCTGTAATAATCTCAACAATAAAGATTAAAAAAAGAAAAAGAAAAAAATGCTCTCAATAAAGTCAAAAGTAAATATGGTGAAATAAAAATTTAAGTTATAGTCATAAAATTGTCAATGGAGAGCTCAAATGATAGAAAAATAAAAATGGAAAGATAGTTCATGATTTAGATGATTTACAGGATCAGAATGTAGCACTGAAAGATGAAGATTATAAAGTATGAATAGTTAAGATAAAAATAGGGAAAAGTTTTAATATATACTTTATTATAATTTCAGAAAAAAACTAATGAAGAAGAAAAATATATTAGAGAAATTCCAGAGTTCATGGAAATAATAAATCTTTAGATTTACAAAACAAAACAAATCATAAGGTAAAGTAAAAACAAATCTAAACCTACAAACAACAAAGTCAAACTGCAGAACAGCTTTGTAGGCAGAGAGAAAAAAATAGGTTATCTATCAAGAATGAAAATTATACTGTTTACTCACTTTTCAACATGAATTAAGTTAGGTGTCCACTAAAATGTTTTGTTAAACAATCATTCGAGAACGATAGATTAAAAAAAAAAAAGCTATCAGATAATTTAACACTGAGAGTTGACCATCCATAAACTTTGAAGAAAAGAAATTCTAATGATTGTCCATCAAAAACAAAAGAAAAATATCCTGTGAGATGCAGTAATGATGATTGTGGATATTAAAAAACATGTAAGAAAATAAAAACCAACATTGACTATGAAATAATACACTATTTTCTAATCTTAGGAGGTTAAAAACACTAGTAAAACAGCACAATGACATGACTTGAAGTAAAAAGTATTGTTTACAGATGAGAATGATGACAGAGCAAAAAGCTATATCATATGCAATTGATTTAAGGAACTTGAAACTGTTATCCAAGAAAAGACACAACTTTGAGAAAATCAAATATACTATAAATAATTTTAAATGTCATGTACTAGACCACTTATATTTAATTTTAAATCCCAGTAGGAGTAGATCAAGGAACAATGAAGTACAGATTTCACAAAAATATAAAGAAAAAATTTTGTTCTATCAAGCCTATTATTCTAAAAGAGAATGGACTTCCTCTTAGAAAATAATTTTCTGGTCTCTACAGATATAATGCATAGTTTGGATGGCTGTTTATATGTTTTCTCATCAAAAGCATTTAGATACTAAATGGATAAGTTATGTACAATATAATATTTCTTCTGAATAATACTATCTGAGTCAATGATTATAATATATTATTTTTTCTTGACTTATGAGAAAGGGGTTAAATATATCAATAAACCTATAAAAGATAAGAAAATTTTATCATGTAGTGATTTTTGAATGATGAGAATAATAGCTTTCAAATTCTACTTCATAGTAAGATGGAATAATAGAAACTATATATATCTTTTCCATCTGAAACAACTAAAACATCATACTAAATATATGAAACAATTATTTTCAAGACATTTAACATCAGGCAAATACAGACATTAATTCCTTAGCAGTGGGAAAAAAATAAATTGATCTCGACATTTGCCCCAGTTTACAACTGGAGAGAATTTGCATGCAAGTACAGGAAGGGGAATTCAGTTAGAACCCAGGAGTCTTCTAAGATGAGGAGATGGACTGGGAGCTTGGGGAGGCTTGGGGCTAATGTTCACAGGAAAGGTTCCAGAGAAAAAGAACTACACAGAGAATTTGTGAGATCTGGAGTGGGTCCTTTTCAAGCACTCAGGTGAGTAGTAATCAGTGTATGTATATGAGCAAATTCCCACCATTAGACAAAGAATCTTCAAAAAATTTAGAGGAAAAAGTCCTTGAGAATCACAAAGGGTTAGAAATAGTTTTTGATTCAGCCAGCCTGAGTAGAAAACCTTATAAATAAAAAGATAGTTGGTAGAGTACTCAGAGGGTTTTGCTTCACTAGGGAAATAATTAGCCCTAGACTAAACACTGTTCTGGTCCTACCTGACAAAGCTTAAAACCAAGACTAGATAGGATCAAGTGACTTAGCCACATCTCAGATTAAGAGAATAGAGGATATGTGTAATATTTTCAACAATAAAGATTAAAAAGCATGAAATGCCACTCTTCTTACTAAAAAATAAAAGTAGCAGGAGGAGATGTGGTCAGAGGAGTAATGGGGACTAGATCACATAGGACCCCCTTCCCCATATATCATTAGGGGGGAAAAACAATATAGGAATATAAAAATACTTAGCACCTTAAAAGGTAAAATTATCAATTATCAATTAAATTTACCAATATCTGACATCCAATAAAAAAATTACCAGACATGCAAAGAAGAAAGAGAATACGACTCATAATGTATAAAACAAACAAAAACATCAACCACTAACATCAACCCAGAAATTATATTAATGTTAGACTTAGTCGATAATGATATTAAAGCAGTTATAACTACTAGAGGCCCAGTGCATGAAATTCATGCACTGGGATGGTCCCTCAGCCCAGCCTGTGCCCTCTCACAGTCTGGGACCCCTTGGGGGATGTCTGACTGCTGGCTTAGGCCCAATCCCCCCAGCAGTCGGACATCTTTCTTGCAATCTGGGTTCCTTCACTCCTTACTGCCTGCCTGCTCGCTCCTTACGCTCAGCTCAGTGCTCCTTGATGCTGCTGCGGAGGCAGGAGAGGCTCCTGCCACTGCCTCTGCACTCGCCAGCTGTGAGCACGGCTTCTGGCCTGTAGGAGCGCACTGACCACCAGGGGGCAGCTCCTTCATTGATCGTCTGCCCCCTGGTGGTCAGTGCGCATCATAGTGACTGGTCATTCCAGGCCTTCCCAGTTGTTCTGCCATTAGGGTCAATTTGCATATTACCCTTTTATTATATTGGATTCCACATGTTCAAAGACTGAGGAAAGACTGAATACATTAAGTATAAATATAAAAGATATAAAATAAATAGATCAAATTGAACTTGTAGAGGTGAAAATAAAATGTGCAATGTGAGAATAATAGCAAATATGACATTTTAGAAAAAAAGATTAATGCTTTTGAAGACATAACAACAAAAAATTCTTCAAAATGAAGCACAAAAAGGGAAAAGACCGAAGAATGATTAACAGAGCATTTGTGCTATGCAGGAACTTCCATAGCTGATTTGCATGTAATTATCTCTCAAAAAAAAGGAGATATATTTCGGTGGGGCAAAATACATATTTAAAGGGAAAACTACCAATTTTTTTTCCAAATTTGATGAAAACTAAAAATTCACAGAACCAAGGAATTCAAAGTACCCTAAGCATATATTCACAGCCTAATAAATTCAATCATTTGTAATAGCATACTCCAGCCTCCAGCTTTAATTTTATAAGAAGCATCAGAAAGATGAAAAGCTTAATCTTTAGTTTTTCTTCATTTTGATGTAGATAGTGATAACATTAAGAAAAATTAATAATCAATATTAATTAATGCATGTAATATGTAATAAATTTATGATTTCTTAAGACCTGGGCCCCCACACTATTGTTTGAGAAAAGTTTATTATTTGAAAATACCAAATATTTCTCTTTGTTGATAAAGAAAATACAATTTATTTAATTTTGTTTGGACTGCAATTAACCTGCAATTAACTTTGTTAATTTTGACTTTTAAAATTTGTGGTGATTTATTCAGGGTAAGTCTAGCATTTATCTTTTTACCGTCTATAAAATATAATTGCTCAATAAAGCAAAATAGGAATCTGCAGTATGTACACCAAGTGCCTAGAAAAGTATTATGTTTTCAATGACTCACTGACTATAGCAGTAAGTATTTATAATGAGACAAATGGGAGTTTAACATAAATAGAGCTTTTTATTGGGAAAGTTCTTTAACTGCCATGTTCATTCTAATTGTATGTATTTGAAACTTGAAAACTAAGAGTTTAAAAATACTTTTGACTTTCTATAAATTTATCAAAGTTTTTCTTCAATTAGTCAAAATACTGTTTTAAAACAAAAAATAAACAACTTTGAAATGACAACTAAGTCCAGTTTGAATTATTGTCTCCCAGTTTATTATCTGTGTTATCATGGCTTCAGTTTTCTCTTTGTTTGTGAAGTGGGAACTACACTATCCATCCTCTGTTTTCCTTTGAGGATCAAATGACACAGCATAGACATAAACTAATGGCATTCAGCACATAATAGGACAATATATTCTGTAAAGATAAGTGAAAGAAAAAGTAACCTAAATGTTAGGAAACTTTTCCAACATTTTAAGGAACCAGTAGAAAAAACAGTGTAACAAAAAGTGTTCTGTCTCTTTTTAATGATTGTGATAGCTGTATTTTAGCTGTAAATATGTATTTTTATTATCAAAATTCATGGTGCAAAACCGAGTTATAAAATATGGTCATTGCTTTTAGTTTAGTAATTGACTTCAACTATAAAGAAGCAGTAACTTTAAATGGTATCCTCCAATATACTTTACAGAAAGTTGCTATACATTTTTCTTACCTCCTTAATGATCAATTTCAAAATTCCATCCTATGGGAAGTATGGCATCACTAAGGAAATAGGAGAAAAACCATAATAGTTGAATGACAACATTAGCAGTAATTAAGGGTTCTTCCCAGGTCTGCAGACACAGCTACTAACAAAGAGCAATGAGTGGTATGTGAAGCTCCAGATAAAGGAGGTCAGAGGACATGGAAGGGAATTTCCCAAACACAAATGAGGTAGCCCGTCCAGTAGGCTATGATATGGATTTCTGAGAAAGGAAGAACTCAAAGCCAATCTGCTGAAGAAATGATAACATAAATTTGAAAGCACATTTTGTTACTATATTAAAACATATCTTCTATTTCTCCACACGCAGCTGAAATACTCATCTGAGGTTAGATAGACATTGAAAGAGGAGCATTGCCTTAAAGTCTAAGTCTCCACAAAATATTTTTGATAGATAAAAAGAAAATAGTCTCACAAAAATATATAGGGTGTCCCCCTAAAACATATACACACCCTTTGACTAATTATAAAAGCACTTTTATTAATCTACACTTAATCAGCTGTTGAAGTGTGTATACATTTTTGGGGGACACCCTGTACAAGATAATAAAAGTATGCATCTTAGGAGTTTAAATGAAGAGGAGTACGACCTTGCCACAGTTTGGTGTTCAACATAAGTTAAGAAAATAAAGGTTAGTATTTCAATAAAGTTATTGTGTTTTCAGTTAAGAAATGGAAAAATAGAGTAACAGAAAGTGAGAGTTAAAGACTTCTTAGAGTGCATCCAACCAACTCCATATTTTATAGATTAGAGACTGAAATGGAGAATTAACAGAACTGCTCAGTGTCAAAGAGGCCATTGGAGTTGTAATTAGAACTAAAACTAGACTTCTGGTTTCCCAGTGGCCCGTGTTTTCTCTGAGCCAACTGATGTGTTTCTATTTTGTCTGTCCCCTGGAGCCAGGGAAATGGGTTTGTATAGCCATTAAAACTGAGTGTAGAAAACATACTGAGGCACACATGAGCTTCTGCACTTCACAAGCAGCTATCATCAGCTTGGAGGTAAGTGAGGTGGACACTCTAAAACCAGTGGCGCTTCCCATGAAAAGATACAGAAGCAAGTTCAGTGGACAGCCATCCGTTTCTAAATTGAAAAGCATTTTGCTTCTGTAACACAATCTTATCTTATGAGAAATTTCAGTCTGTGTTAACAGAGAGCAGAGCAATAAAGCAGAGCTGGTTGTTAGATTTGCTTGTGCTTCTTAGGTCATGATGTTTCACTTGTAAAAGTGAAATGTTTCACTTGTAAAAATGAGGTGTGCTTTGCAAATGAAAACCAGGCATTCCACTGGGGTGATAAAGGTGTCAAACTTAGAGCTGCTGGGTTGAAAGATGAGAAGGAAAACAAATCAATGCGTTCTAACAGGAAAAAGTTTAAAATAGAAACTATTAAATCGTTTCAATCTTTGATTTCTAAATAATTATGAATTTCCTATATTATAATTTAAATAATTCTTCATATGCATGTATTTCTTTCATACCACAATGATTTAGTATAACTTTAAGAAATAAAGTAGGTAGCAGGATCTTTCTAGAAAATTGAACCACAACATTTATTATAAATAAGTCAAGGAAATATGTTTTCTTTTAGATAACTTTTAGTAATAATATAATTCATTTAAAACTTATTAATAACCCACAGATTATATTCTAAGAGACATAGTCCCTTTCCTAAAGTGGAAGAGATACTATTCTCTATTTTTAAAGTACCATGTATTTTAATTTTTTTTGGTCAATCAAAAGAAGTTTGTTAGCCAATTATTATGGATCAAACATCATATTAAGCTCCAATAGTACAGCCGAGATCAACTCCAGAGCTATAGCAACACCCTCTCAAAAATTATAGACAAGTGAGGAAGAGAGATAATCACAAAGTGTTAAATTCTATGAAGGGGAAGTTTACTGGAACTAAGAGATTATTATATATATACCAACAGATTATAGCACAATTCAAGAATTAGTCAGGTAAAAAAGCAAGCTTCCAAGTGGAGAGAGCAGCATGTGTGAGGACTCAGTTTTACGAGAACTCGGCTTAATCCAGGCTTTAAAAAATGGCCAGGTAGTTGAAGCTTGGAAAGTTAGGGAGATTCCTGGCATAATATTGCCCTGGAGAAGAAGGGAAAGGTCAGATTATAAAGAACCTTGTGAGTCTAGATGAAGAATTAACATTATAATAGGGCACATTCTAAACATCTACTATAAATGAGTAACGTAAACATTTAAAATGACATAGAATGACTTCTTTAAAAAATTCTCCCTTCATGAGTTGTGAAGAGAAAGTAGTAAAGAAGGTAAAAGTGAAAGCAAGGACCCAAATTATACTGTAATTTTGAAAAAGATGGTAGTAAAATAGACCAAGAAGAGTGCACTCAGTTGAGACAGCTTGGAGAATTAAATTGATAGCATTTAGTCATGGGGCTGAGGGACATACGAGAGTGACTCCTAAGCTTTAGACTTCAGGAAATGCATGGTTAAAGGAATCATTTCTTGAAAAGTAAAAGAAATTAAGGATAGGAAATATTTTGGGGGGAAATTAAGGGCCAAGCAGGTGGTTGTATATACAAATCTGAAACTCAGAAAAGGGATTTGGAAGAAATCTTCAAATTTAGGAATCATCAACCTGGAAATGGAGTTAGCGCCATTGGAATGGTGGGATCAATGGGAGACAGCGAAAAGGGAAATAAGAACCTAGTTAGTGAGATCTGCTATATCTAAGATTGATGCCTATTTTGTTCAAATGTTACTAAGGGTATTCAATCTCCTTTCAAATCTGAGTAGCAAGAACTCTGTAGAATGATGGCTATTGTAGTAATTTGGGGATAATTTACATAGAGTCAGTGTGAATGACAAAGAAAGGGTCATTGTACTATACTGAATACCATCAAAGAAAAACAAGACTTAGTATAATACATTCATGAAACAAACAGATAAATCAAGTTATGTTTTATAGATAACTAGAGGCCTGATGCACAGAATCCGTGCATGAAGGTCCCTCAGCCCAGCCTGCACCCTCTCCAATCTGGGACCCCTCGAGGGATGTCCGACTGCCCATTTAGGCCCTATCCAACCGATCTGCCTGCCAGCCTGATCATCCCTTAACCACTCCCCTGCCAGCCTGATTGATGCCTAACTGCTCCCCTGCCAGCCTGTTTGCCCCTAACTGCCTTCCCCTGCAGGCCTGGTCACCCCTAACTGCCCTCCCTGCAGGCTTGGTCACTCCTAACTGCCCTCCCCTGAAGGCCTGGATCACCCCCAATGGCCCTACTCTGCAGGCCTGGTCACCCCCAAATTCCCTCCTCTGCTGGCCTGGTCACCCCTAACTGCCCTCCCCTGCAGGCTTGATTCCCCCCAACTGGCCTCCCTTGCAGGCCTGGTCCCTCCCAACTATCCTCCCCTGATGACCTGATTGCCCACAACTGCCATCCCTTGCAGACCTGGTCCCTCCCAATTGCCCTCCCCTGCTAGCCATCTTGTGACGGCCATCTGGTTTCCACATGGCGACAGCCATCTTGTGTGTTGGAGTGATGGTCAATTTGCATATTACTCTTTTATTAGATAGGATTATTAGATAGGATAGAGGCCTGGTGCATGGGTGGGGGCCAGCTGGTTTGCCCTGAAGGGTGTCTCAGATCAGGGTGGGGGTTCCCTTGGGATGTGGGGTGGCCTGAGAGAGGGGCCTGTGTGGTTTGCAGGCTGGCCATGCCCCCTGGGCTACCCAAGCGGAGGCCCTGGTATCTGGGATTTATTTATCTTCTATAATTGAAACTTTGTAGCCTTGAGCAGAGCCAAGCTTCCTGCTTGCTCCCCGGCCACAGCCATTTTTGTTGGGATTTATTTATCTTCTATAATTGAAACTTTGTAGCCTTGAATGGAGGCCTGGGCCAGCCAGGGTGTGTGGAAGGCTTGGCTTCCTCCATTGCCCAGGAAACACAAGCCTCCTGCTCGCTCAGTGGCCACAGCCATCTTGGTTGGATTAATTTGCATACTTGCTCCTGATTGGCTGGTGGGCATGGTTTGTGGGTGTAATGGAGGGATGGTTACTTTGCATATTACTATTTTATTAGATAGGATAATAATAGCTGCCCTAATTTGACCAAATTATTGTTGGCCCTGTATTGAGAAAATGTTTGAGAATAACACATTAACTTGATAAAAGCCATTCAATCTCCCATTTTGCTAAATAATGAGCCCTTTAAAATCTTCAGTTATATCTGGAAGTTTCAGAATTCCTCATCTATCTCTCTGGTCCCTAAATAAAATGCTGAAAAAAAGCCTATATAATAAAAAGCTAATATGCACATGATTGTGATGCTCTCACACTGTCATACCTTCATGCCATCACGCCTTAATACCTTAGTGGCTCAGACACTCAACACTGGTGAGAGAGGAATGGGGACCAGCCAGGCTGCAGCCCCAGAGAAGGACACGCTGCCCGCCCGTGGTCCCAGGTGCCAGTGGCTGGGGCTGTGGTCCAGGAGAGGGACAAGCTCCCTGCCCCGCAGTCCAGTGCACCAGCGGCTGTGCCTGTGCCTGCAGCCCAGTAGAGGGACAGTCTGGACACCCCATGGTCCCTGCAGTCCCAGGCGCCAGTGGCTGCACCTGCACCTGCTGCCTGGGAGAGGGACAAGCCATCTGCCCCATGGTCACGGGCACCAGTGCCTGTGGCTGCAGCCCAAGAGAGGTCCTGGGTGCCTGGGACCAGCTGGAGGAGGGAATCCCTGGGTCCCGGGTGCAGGGCCAGGCAGAGATTGTTAGGGGTGATCAGGACACTAGGGGGGCAGTTAGGGGTGATCAGGCAGGCAGGCAGAGGTGCTTAGGGGCAATCAGGCAGGCAGGCAGGCAAGCAGGCAAACAGTTAGGAGCCAGCAGTTCCAGATTGCGAGAGGCAGTCAGACATCCCCTGAGGGGTCCCGGACTAGAGAGGTTGCAGGTCAGGCTGAGGGACCCTCCCCTCCCCCATGCAAGAATTTTGTGTGCTGGGCCTCTAGTAAATAATAAAAATAAATGAATGGAGAAATGACTCATATTCATGGATTAAAAGGCCAAATATTTTTTAGATGTGAATTTTACCCAAACTGATATTTAGATTAGACACAATCCCTATCATAATACTACCAGGTTTTTAGGTAGAAATTGACAAGTATATTCTATAATTTATATAGAATGGTAAAGAACTTAGAAAATCTAAGAAAATTTTGAAAACAAGACAAAGTTGAAGAACTTTGGCTATTTGACTTTCAGAATTATTATAAAGCTAGAGTATACAGACAGTGTGTTATTGGCATAAAGACTGACAAATATCTTAATGGAATTAGGAAATGGGGAGCTCAGAAATAGACTCACTTGTATACTGTGATCTGATATTCAAAAATAAATTAAATTTATAAAAAGCAAAAATTAAAAAATAAATGCAATAAAAATAAAATGCTGATACACAAATTGGTCTAGAAACTTACAGTGTTAAAATTAGTTCCTATAAAAGATTCAGTCAACTACAGAACTAGTTGAGGTGTGACTTATTATGCATAATGGTGAGAAAATGAGGGTATTGAACACTCTGCCCTATGTTCCCAAGTGTTCAGATTTTGGATAAAAAATATTACAAGAAAGAAATCATATGGCTCATCACGGGTATTGATTCTTTATTTTTTAGTTGTTTTTACTCCTTCTAAGTTTTACCAAATTAGAAAAACTAGAATTTTGAAAATTCATTCCACCAAATCTCAGAATAAACATATCTGTTTTCACATATGTTACCATGAAGATTTATCAAGAAATCTCTAAAACCTCAAGAAAAGTTAGTGGAAAATAAACATATTTTGAAAACCCAATTAGTGCTAAATATAGGGCAATTTTTTTCTCTTCTTCTATGTACTTGTTATAATAAAATATCTAAAACAGAATCATGCACCTTTAACTCATTATACCAAATCAATCACAGATCCCATCTCTCAATGTTCTGCTTTAGCTGCTTCTCAACTCTGACTTAATCAGTTCTGTACATTGCTTTCTATTCAGAAAAAAATATACAAGCTTGTTTGTTGTTGTTGCTGCGTCTGTGTGTACACAGGGATGACTACTGATTGATTTCCTTGTGGCCAACAGTCCTCAGAAAGAATGGAGGATTAGTTGGTGATCCACCTGTGGTACATATGGTCTCATTCATATGAGCTGACCGTCCACCAATTTCTAGAGCTGTGAAAGTTCAAACATGAGAAATCAGCTGAAAGGAGCCTAGTAAAGGTTGGTAGTCCATTTAGGTTCATAACCTAAGAAAAGAAGCAGAGTCAGTTAAGGAGGGAAGCAGATCCATAAAAGAGTAAAGAAATACAGTGAAGAAAATAGTGTGTTGCCTCAAGGTAAAAAAGCTGCCTTGTTTTCAGGTGCCCATTGTATGAGTTCTGTTTGTTCTTAACACTTATAGGTTCCATGATATTTTCTTTATCCACCTATTGACCAAGAGCATCCAGTTTCACCCTGACTTTTACTTGAGCTAGTTTGAATATAGTTTTTCAAATAAACCAAGAAATGGTGTTAACTGAATATTCCCAAATGTGTATGCATGGGTAGAGGTTAGGACAACAGAGTATGTACAAAGATGGCCATAGAGCCTTATGCATAATATTGAAGAGTTGAAGCCAGAATAAATACTGTTACAGCAGCAACACTAAATATTACAAACTCATTTTGCATACAGCCATTGAGTTTGAAATAAAGGCTAAAATTATACAATCATATATCTATTTTGATATCAAATATGTAAAGATGGTTTTGTTTGATGGAATTAGAGGTTATTAATTTATTTCCCTGGATTTTCTTTATTTTTAAATTATCCAAATGAAGCATGCATTATTTTCTATTCAGAATAATAAAGTAAGCAAGAAAAAGTAAATATACTTATAAATCAAAGTCAAGAACAAAATACAATAGACTATGATTTTTTTAAAAAAGTTAAAAACTAGAAGTATATATTTTTATGGCGGCAGATTAGGTATTTTTTGGGGGGTGTTTTCACTTTCTTGCATAACTTTTCTCATAACATATACGTTAATATGTAGAATTATGTTCCACAAATCTGGCACATGTGCAGTAGACATCTGACATTTTTGTCATATATGAATCAATTGCTAAGTATATGAAAACATGGTGGTGAGGTAGCAATATATGTTGACTAAAATGAAATTATTATATTCAAGAATCTTTCTCAAAACAAAGTTTCTAGATCAGAAGACAGCAAAAGCTTTTAAATGGATAAATTTTCATCCTAAATATGCCTTAAAGCAAATTTTATGCTACTGAATATTAAACTTCTGAAAGTAGTAGATTGACATGAAATACCAGTGGCATCAAACTATTTTATATAAATAATATTCCTGTAATATAATTTTAGGAGAGATAGGATTGTTTCTTTATGATAGAGACAGTATAATGATAGCTAATGTCTGGAAGGTATTAGACTGTGGTTATAATAATCACTATAATTGTAACAGTTCGTGCCAGCTCAACTGCACATCTATTCTTCATTTGTCACTAACCTAATTTGTTCTACATATGAATGTACAACCCTCATCAATTTAAAGTGCCATCCTTTGGTTATGTGGGTCATTAAAGATAATACATAATGTATGAGTTCAACAATCCAAACTTAGAGGGGGAAGTCTTTTTAGCCAAGTGTAAAATCATTGCTACAAGTTGACTTCTGAAATTTAATCCAAAGCAAACCATGATCACAAATGACTATCAATCAATTTCAGCATTGCTCATATTTTTATTTTGAACAGAGATGTTTCATTAATATTTATAATCTAATATTCATCATTAAAGCAATTGATAACAGCAAATTATATAGATAACTCTATGAAGTTACTGAAATTTTTCATAGAGCATTGCTTTCCCAAAAGACAAACAATTAAATCTTAACAATGTGCTGAAGTCATTGGAACTAGTCCATTTAGGGAACACAACTCATTACTTGGGATGACAAGATAAGTAGTAGGTTTGCTGTGGTAGTAAATAAAAAAATACACACAGTGAGTTAAGTGGAACTAAATATTTCTCACTTCATATTAATACTTTTGAGAGTTATATGGTATATGGGATATAGAAAAATTAATGAGAATTGAAGGATTATAACACACTTGGCGATTATATTAATACTATGACATTATTTTGACTATTTAGCATTTTTCACTTTTATGAATATTATTTTGTTTTACTTCCTATTCACTTCCTCAAATCTAGTTTCAGTTGCAGAGCTTAAAAAGAATATCCCCATCCTATCAAAATGAGTTTAATCAGAAACACAAAATTTGTTTGTCTAGGATCCCTCAATTCAGCCTTGACTACTAAGGGTAACAGATTTTTCAGGGAGGTGAATTCATTACTTTAACCCCTGTGCCCACTTCCTGTGAACATCAGAGTAGATAAGATTCAAAACTTAGAGAATTTGGAAAATTGCTTTCAGGGATATGCCTAGGTTACAATTTTACATTGAAAATGAAATGTGAAAGATTAATTTTTCCATGTATTCTTCACGCTATGACATTCTTTGTAATGTAAGTGAAGAGGAAAAAAATAGCTATAGCATATGAAGAGTGAAGAATGGAGGTATTTCATGATACACTGGGGATTACTGTTGCAACATGAACTTGTGATTTATATTTCTTTTCAGGGTATGTATTTGTGTTTCTAAACATGTGCATAAAAACATAGGAGCTAGGATCATTTCCTCTTTGTGGTTATAGGATTTAACCCTTGCAAATTTTATGGCATAGACTAAATGTTTATTTTAAATTAATATGAAGATACTGAGCTATTAAACATATTAAATGAATGTATGACATCTTTTTCAGTTTTTTGTCTTTTCTTATAAAAATTTTATGTTCCTTTTCATGTCTTCTAGTAGAATACTAATTCCAAAGCAAGAGTGCTACCTGACTTCATATTTTTTACACACAATAAAGTTTTTATTTGTATTCTATGTTTAGAAGTCCTGGGAAAAGTTGAAAACCAACTTCGTGTTGAGAGTTGTTACAACCATATAAACCACTTTAAAGCTTTTGCATGATGATTCTCAATGGAGACCTTAGCATTTATACATAGCATAAAATATGTGTTTAACATCCTTATAAATATAGTACTAAGCTAATAAAATATATTTGAAAATATTGCTGATGACACTGACAATATAATAGGCTTAATGCTAAAAGCTCTTATGTGTGTGTTTGTTTTATAAATCATACAAAGACATGGCAGTGTAACTTTTGTAAATGAAATAGAAATATTTAAGTAAATTATATTAGTTAATAAAAGAATCAAAATGTGTATGTGTTTTCTTAACCTGCAGTAAACTTATGTTGAATAGAAATTAAATGAAATCCAATAGCTTTCACTATTTTACTTTCTAAAGTAAAATAAAGTAAAAACTAAAATGACAATGTATTTCTCAATATAAAATACAAATTGATTTAGTTCTGCTTATTTATTTCACTAATCTCAAAGTTGTTTCCTTAATTGGCTTAAAGTTATTTTAAACCTTTAACCCATGAATACATCAGTGAGTTTAATTGTAAACATCATTTTAACCTTAAATAAAACGAAGGATCATATACAGGTTCAAAAGTAGAAATCTGTGAGCTTTGCAAGATACTAAGAAAAAGCTTCCCTCCCTTTGTTGCCCTTCCCCCTGCTTTTATTCATTCATTCATTAAGCTCCTACTTTTTTGCCAGGCCCTGTTGGCAAGACCAGGGATACAACAGTAAAAAAAGACAAAAATTCCAACATTCACAGAGCTTACATTTTAGTGGGAAAAAGTAAGATAATATCTTGATAACTAAGCAAAATGTCTGCTGTTAGACAGTGATAAGAAATAATTAGCAAGGAGGGTGGGTAGGAAGTGTCTGGGGAGACAGTAGTTGTACATTTGGATATGGTGGTCAGCTAAAACTTCACAATCAACATTTGAGAAGAGGTTTGAGGTTATTGAGAGAGAGACCCATGCACAAGGAGGGGTGAAGAGTAGTCCAGACATAAATATTCTCTGAGATGGCAGAGTGTCTGACATGTTTAAAGAACAGCAAACAGAGCAAACAGGCCCATGTATAAAGAGTGAGAAAAAGGACAGTAAGAGGTAGAGTCAGAAACCTATGGAGACCACTATAAGCATTTTAGCTTCTACTCTATGTGAGATCTGAAGTCACTGGTGTGTTCGGAACAGTGCTTCACATTGTGGGTTCATTTTTGAGGGGTTATCTAGACTGTTGTTTTGCAGAAGGAAGGAGCAATTTTGGAAACAGGAGAATAGCTGCAGATGCTGATGGGGGAAATGAAGTGGTTACAGAGGGAGAGGACGAAGTACATAATGAGTTTGTTCCCTTCAAAGATTCAAAAATAGAAAAATAAAGTTTATGCGATTCCATAATGCAAAGATGATCACAGCAACTTTTTCATTTTTGGCTTTATTATTTTTCTATATTTTTGAAAAAAATGTATATTTTTAAAAACAAGTTATACCCTTTATATTGACAAAGTTGAAGAGATTTAGATGAAAAAGTATTCTTACACATAACATATATAAAACTAGAGGTCCGATGCATGAAATTCATGCAAGAGTAGGCCATCCTTCCCTGGCTGCCAGCACCAGCTTCCCTCTGACGCCTGGGACCTGGGCTTCCCTCACAGCCCTGGCTTTGTCTGGAAGGTTGTCCAGTCTAATTAGGATATTATGCTTTTATTATTATAGACTAGAGGCCCAGTGCACCAAATTTGTGCAGTCAGGGGGGTCCCTCAGTTGGCCTGCACCCTCTCTCAGTGGGGAGCTGGCCTAAGCCGGCAGGCAGACATACCCTGAAGGATCCTTAGCACTGCCGCCAAGGCAAGAGAGGCTCCCACCACCACTGTTATGTTCACTGGCCATGATCCTGGCTTCTGGCTGAGAGGTGCTCCCCCTGTGGGAGCGCACTGACCACCAGAGGGCAGCTCCTATGTTGAGCATCTGCCCACTGGTGGTCAATGCACATCATAGCAACCGGTCGTTCTGCTGTTCAGTCTATTTGCATATTAGCCTTTTATTATATAGTATGGTATTTCTCTTTTGTACAACAACTTAATAATATGTAGCAAGAACATTAAGTATTATTTAGTTATTATCCTAATCATCTCACTTCTAGAAATCTAGTAATAGAAAAATAACAGAGTTGTTAATGATCCTATTTAAAAAAAGAGTAATATTCAAATTAACCACCACTCCACCACACCCACAAGCCACGCCCACCAGCCAATCAGGACGAGTATGCAAATTAACCCAACCAAGATGGCTGTGGCCACAGAGAGAGCAGGAGACTTGGGTTTCCTCTGCAATGGAGGAAGCCAAGCTTTCTGCATACCCTGGCCAGCCCAGGCCTCCACTCAAGGCTACAAAGTTTCAATTATAGAAGATAAATAAATCCCAACAAAAATGGCAGCAGCCACAGAGCTGGAGAGAGCAGGAGTCTTGAGTTGCCCCCAGCGATGGAGGAAGCCAAGGTCCCACAGCTCTGGCCTGCCTTGGCCTCCACTCAAGGCTACAAAGTTTCAATTACAGAAGATAAATAAATCCCAGATCCAAGGGCCTCCACTTGAGTCACCAGGGGCCGTGGCCTGCCTGCAAAACACCACAGGCCCCTCGCCCAGGCTGCCCCATGCCCCAAAGGAACCCACACCCTGATCCAGGACACCCTTCAGGGCAAACTAGCTGGTCCCCACCCATGCACCAGGCCTCTATCCTATCTAATAAAAGAGTAATATGAAAATTGACCATCACTCCAACACACAAGATGGCTGCCCCATGTGGTAAAAGATGACTGACCCCATGTGAACACAAGATGGCCACCACAAGATGGCCAGCAGGGGAGGGCAGTTGGGGGGGCCAGGTATGCAAGGGAGGGCAGTTGGGGGTGATCAAGCCAGCAGGGGAGGGCAGTTAGGGGTGACCAGGCCAGCAGAGGAGGGAAGCTGGGGATGACTGGGCCTGCAGGGAAGGGCAGTTCGGGGGACCCAGGCCTGCAGGGGAGGGCAGTTGGGGGGGACCAGGCCTACAGGGGAGGGCAGATAGGAGCAAACAGGCTGGCAGGGGAGCAATTAAGCATCAATAAGGTTGGCAGGGGAGTGGTTAGAGAGTGATCAGGCTGGCAAGCAGAAGCAGTTAGGGGCAATCAGGAAGGCAGGCAGGTGAGCAGTTGGGAGCCAGCAGTCCTGATTAAGAGAGGGGTCCCAGATTGGAGAGGGTGAAGGCTAGGCTGAGGGACACCCCCCCTCCCACCCTGTGCACGCATTTCATGCACCAGTGAAGTCCCTCAGCCTGGCCTGCAGGATCTGGCTGAAAACATCTTTCCAACATGCCCTGAGGGGTCCTGGATTGTGAGAGGGTGCAGGCCACACCAAGGACCCAGTGCATAATAGAGGCTGGGGAGGGACACAGGAGGTTGTCCAGCTTTGGAGGGACTACAGAAGGGCTCCAGGGTGTGTCTGGCTCATCTTGCTGAGTCCCGATTGGACGGACCCCAGCAACAAGCTAACCTACTGGTTGGAGCAGCTGCCCCCTGTGCACATCATAGCAACTGGTTAACCAGTTGACTGTCTGCCCCCTGGTGGTCAGTGCACATCATAGCAAACAGTTGAGCAGCCTTAGTATATCATTAGCATACTACACTTTGGTTGAACAGATGACCAGATGACTGGACACTTAGCATATTAGGCTTTTACTATATAGGATACGTCCATTGCTGTGTTGTTGGTAATAATGGAAAACTGGAAGATAACCATATATAATTTAGAATACTTTGTATTTTATGGAAATTATCTTAAAAGTTGCTTAGAAATTTAGAACTTATTGGGAAAAATCTAGGCCAAGGATATATTTATTGTTGTTGTTTGGGAGAGGACAGTTTTCTAACAAACATTATGGAGATGTATTTAATAATGTAATTCTGTGAAGATATGAGTTCTGTCTACTTAAACTGAATTATAATTTTTTAGTCATCTCTTAAGTGTTGTTCTATACCATTGGAGAAGAATAAAGAAAAATAAAAAAGAAATAACAACCCAGAGCCCAGCAATGCCCCCCAAAATGCTGCCGCATTCTCAGTAATTTAAGTTCTGCAAAGATTCAGTTTAAGAAGGGGCCAACAAATTTTACTAAAGCAAATTATTTAGGATAGAATAATAATTTTTAATTATTTTCAGCTGGATTTTAAAAGTTTGAAAATGATTCATCTCCTTTGGTGTTTAAATAAAAATGAGTTAGCTAATAAATTACAACAGCATTTCTTTGAACTAGATTATCCTCAACAATTGATTATTTGTGGTAGTTTTTATTGATGAGTTAGTTATTTAGCTCCCTTCTAGATTTAGCTCAGTTCATACCGTTAACAATTTCAAACTAATCAAACTTCCAGTATTTTGAAGTATAGGTTTTAACCTTGTTTCTTCAAGAAACTACTCTAATTCTCTCTCATTAATACTGTTCATACACAGCCACTTCAGTGAAGGGATTTACTTACGGATATGAGAAAGAAGATACTGAGCTCTATAAAATACGTAGTGAAGCTGCTAGTGACAATATACTTTTAAGATATTTAAAATGCATTATTCTTATGACATTTCTAAAGAAAAATTAACACAAAGATAAACATTCTCCATGGAAACCCAAAGAGATTTATAGAAGAGTCTAGTGGCTTCTGTCCAGTGAAGGATCCTGAGAACATTTCCATAATTAACGCCTAGCATCAGTTTCCTCTGATTCTTCACACAGCATGGAAATTCCATCATCCTTTGTGTTAACCCCATTGCTTAAATATCTTCATTCCCAACAAGAAGCCGAAATGTTAATACAACCAAAGGGAATTCAAAACTGGAGTCCAAGAAATGCAGCCACAATTGATTGTGAATTTCATATCATTTAGACTTTATCACACTTCTATGAGACAGCAACTTTGAATCTCTAGAGAGAGGAAAGCAATGTGAATCAATTTGGAAAAATGTGAAATTCTTAACAGTGGAATTTCAGTAACTGGATTTAGTTAAAATAGAAATCAAAATGTACTGTCTTGCTACCAGTTGGCAGCATGGCAGTGTTTAAGATAATCGTTATAGAAGAGGAATGTATAGCCATTTAAGACAGGCCAGTCCATGTTATCATTCTACTGACCCCACCTGTGAATTGATCTTTCCTTTGTCCAGATGATTATACTCTTTTTTTTCTGATCTGCCTTTACATATGAAACATAACTGTCACCTACTCAAATTTTCTTTTTGATAAATGAATGAATTCACTACGACTTAGTGATACATGTCTCAGTCATGAGATCTTTGTCATTTCAGCTAGTTCTCTTTCTGAGGTGATTCAATATTCTTGGGCTGGATTTGCTCTAGCTCAAGTAGTACTCCCAGCAGGCCCCTCCCTAGTCATCTGTGTTCCCTCCCATAAATTATGCATTTAATAGCACATGTGATTCTATGCATTTTAGTCCATTAAAGAGACGTCTACTATGTTGTTTAAGAAGCCTTTCAAAAAATACATGTGAACTAATTTTAATATTTTAGTATGATTAACATTTTGATATGGAAGACATTTAAATACTGGTGTTTTAGTGAAACTGATTTTTAAAATATTTTTAATTTTTCAAATATTCAAATGTAAAATTTGGAACAATATCTTCCAAAGTTTCAATATTCATGAATAACTATTATTAGACAAATACAAAAAGCAACTAAAAGACAAATCAGAATTGTAGGGTCTTTATACTCTTTCATTTATTTATCTAAACAAGTATTATTAACTGATGCTTGGACCAGAAGTGAACTAGAATTGTGTGTATGTGTGTGTATCACTATATTTTGCATTTCACACATGTAAACTCACTTTATAATTTTAATAATTCTGGGTTTGACTTACCATCTGTAATTTGCAGATGAAGATATTAAGCTCTGAGAGTCTAAGTGTCAGATGGGAATCAACTGTCAAAGGTATTCCAATTTATGGCATTCTAAAAGCTAAAGTTCTTGAATGTAAGTACTACAATGATGCCTCAATCTTATGTACTGAGTTTGTTCAAAGCACAGGTGTGTATGCATTATGGGATATATAAATCTAATGTGGATTCTGGCTTATTTAGCTTTTAGTTTGTAAAAGTGATAATGTAGATATATAAATAAATATTGTGTATGCATTATGGGATATATAAATCTAATGTGGATTCTGGCTTAGTTAGCTTTTAGTTTGTAAAAGTGATAATGTAGATATATAAATAAATATATAGTAATACAAAGAAGAATGTTATGAAACAAAATAAATGTAAATCCATAATCCTATATAATAAAAGGGTAATATGCAAATTGACCCTAACAGTGGAATAACCAGGAACGACCAGTCGCTATGATACACACTGACCACCAGGGGCCAGATTCTCAACACAGGAGCTGCCCCCTGATGATCAGTGCGCTCCCACAGGGAGAGCTCTGCTCAGCCACAAGTGGACTGATGGCTGTTAGCACAGCAGTGGTGCTGGGAGGCTCTCCCACTTCCTTGGCAGTGCTGGGGATGTCCGACTGACAACTTAGGCCCGCTCTCCTGGGCTGTCAGTCAGAGATCCCCCAAGGGTTCCCAGGCTGCCACCCACCCATCCTCATGAGCAACCTCCTACTGAGCTAGTCATGACTGTTATGGTATCCCAGCTAATTTTCATATTATACACACACACACACACACACACACACACACACACACACACACACACGTAAAATATTCTACTTTCTAGTTAATCTCAGTTTTGGTTTCTTGAGAAAGCATTGAGAAGAAATGGTCCACTTCCAGGTCACACAAACTCACGTTCACATTTTTCAGTTCTTCATACTGTTGTATTTTCTTATTCATCTTTCAGCTCTGAACTTGGGAGAAGCACAGGAGGAAGGGTCAGGCTGCCAGAAACCCTTTCAGTGTAATTCAGTAGCATGACTGCTTAGTTTCAGGCTGTCAACACAGTCGTAGACAGGACATAATGTTTCTGCAATTAATCTTTCTGATGTACCAATAATACTTTGCAGAACAGAATGATTACCAGTAGTTACTGCTCTTTTTTTTCTCATCCCTGGCCAATGAGTTCGGCCAATGAGCCAGAAGAACTGTGATTGAAAACCAAAAAGGGGCAAAATCCATTAGCATTTTACTCTTCTCAGTATGGTCATTTCCTTCAGTTCATTGAGCTTGAATGGAGCCCATTTGATGAAATACAGACTATATTATTGCTAATAATCATATATATATGTATACATATACATATATATGTATATGTATGTGTATATACTGTATATACGTGTGTGTGTCTGTGTGTGTGTATGTATATATATATATATATATATATATATATATATGCATATACCATTATAACTATACTATAGTTGTAGTTACAGTAAGTGTCTGTTTGCATACATGGATATCCTTTAAAATAAATCATATAAAATTTAAAACAGAAAGATTGACTTTCCAAAGTAGAATTTTATGAGGTGAAATTATCCACTATTTTCAGAAAAAACAATAATGGCATTCAGAAACTAAATGGCAGGGAGCAGCTCTCTCTCTGAGCTTCCAGCTGTGATTCATATTTTTGATAGCTCTGAGTGAGTTAAGCTTTGTCTCTGCCATGTGGATACCTGGATGAAGTTATAAATCCTGGGGTACCAGAAGGAATGGAGCACATATAATTTGCCCTATGAGCCAGAAGCAACCATGCAACAGCCAGAAAAAGAAATACATGTAAACATCCCCACCATTACCGTGTTTTTCAGGAACAAAGCTTTCTTTCATCAAGAAGACAGAAATGAGTTCCTCATTATGAGAAGACTGAAGACATTAGTTTTGCATTCTGTCAGGAAATCTGGAAAGCCTTGTTTCAGTGACCAAATGAAATAACAGCTCAATGTGCAGTGTTGACCCAACATGGCTGCAGTGGAACCAACAGCTCTTTGTCGAGTCATGGGTCCCTGGAAGGCTACTGTCCAAAGTCTGTCCATTGAAATCTGGTGATGAGGGAAGTAATGAGGACTAAGCTCTCGCTTCTAAATCTCAAAGTCTATGTGATGCTGACAAGAGGAAACCTTCGGATCCAGCAAACTGCGAAGGATAACTTACATTTATTTGTACTTTTCACTTCAAGGGAGGCCTTCCTGGCCCAATGCCCTGAAATATGGCATCTCTCACCTCAGAAAAGGCCTTCTCCTCACTCTACTCATGCTTCAAAAACGACGGTGGGAAGTTGTTTCTGCTGAGTGCTTTGGACCAGGCCTGAGCTTTACTATTTATTCCAAGATAGTGCCTAAAGCTACAATTATCATCCTCCTCCTTGTCTTTTTTAAGCTTTTGGTTAATAGAGGAATGGGTTTTCAACTACCTAAATGCAGGAGTGTCTCTTTCAGCTTTATATTTCCTAGTTTCATTAAAATAACTTCATAGCACACTTTCTGTAGTAGTTAAATAATTTGTTGTGACTCTGTCCTATTTATATTTTTATTTGTTCATAGAAAAGTATTTTGATCTTTATTTTAGTCTGTTTTATAGGAAACCACAAGATTATCTGATTCATCTAGTATGTATGCTCAAATATCAACACAATTTAAAACAAAAATACCTGGATATTTACCCAAACTCACATGATCCCCCAAAGTGAGATATGATTATAATAATCTATAATAATAAAAGCATAATATGCTAATTAGACCTCATAGCCAAACGACCTTCTGGATGACCTTTAGGATGAAGCAACGGCTGCAAGGGTCAAGCCCCTTGCACGATTTTCATGCATTGGGCCTATAGTTCTATTATAACTCTCATTTTCTTTTAGAACTAGAGCAGCAATATGACTATCTCAGGATTGATTTATGGTCTACTTTGTTTACTGGAGTATTTCAAGTGCCGAAAATGATGCTTGATACACAAACATCAGTCAATACTTTAAAAATTATCACTACCAACCCAGCTGGTGTGGCTCAGTGGTTGAGCATCGAACTATGAATTAGGAAATCATGGTTCGATTCTCTGTCAGGACACATGCCTGGGTTGTGGGCTCCATCCCCATTAGAGGGTGGCAGCTGATCAATGATTCTCTTTCATCATTGATGTTTCTGTCTCTCTCCCTCTCCCTTTCTCTCTCTGAAATTAATTTTTAAAAAATTAAAAATTATCACTACAAAGATTTGAGGATGTACATAGCAAAACTGGGTATTCTTATTATGGATGTTTATCATTTACAGTTATCTTTATTTACTTTTTGTATTTTAAATAAATTCACAAGAAAAATTCTTGACAGGTCAAATACATATCCAACTGTAATATATCTTACATCACCAACCATAGAGACATATATTCAAGTGATGACATCAATCAATTTATTATGGATCCATTTGCAGCCAAGCATTTCTCTAAACCTGTCTAATGTTTTGGTAAGAAACTTGAAAAAGACTCACTAAAAATTTAATAGCTTAAAATAGTTTTTTCCCCTTTCTCTGGCTCAACAAAGAGAATACTGTTTGCCCTATGAACATGTAGATTTTACAGTTTAACGTGGTAAAGGTCATGCTTGCCAAGAATTACAATTTTTAATGAGCCTTTATTAAAACCATTGCTTGTGTGTTAGCTTTCATTTCATCTACTGCATTTATTTAAATTAATTAATTAAATTTTTCTTATTGATTAAGGAATTACATATGTGTCCTTATCCCCTCATTGCCCCCCAACACCCATTCATGCCCACGACCCTCTGGTGTCTGTGTCCATTGGTTAGGCTTATATGCAGACATATAAGTCCTTTGGTTGGTCTCTCCCCCTTAACTGCACCCTCCTTCTGAGGTTTGACGGTCTGATCGATGCTTCTTTGTCTCTCGATCTGTTTTTGTTCATCGGTTTATGTTGTTCATTATAGTCCACAAATGAGTGAGATCATGTGACATTTATCTTTCTCTTACTGACTTATTTTGCTTAGCATAATGCTCTCCAGGTCCATCCATGTTGTTGCAAATGGTAAGAGTTCCTTTCTTTTTACAGCAGCATACTATTCTATTGTGTAGATGTACCACTGTTTTTTAATCCACTCATCTGCTGATGGGCACTTAGGCTGTATCCAAATCTTAGCTATTGTAAATTGTGCTGTTATGAACATAGGGGTGCATATATCCCTTCTGATTGGTGTTTCTGGTTTCTTGGGATATATTCCTTTAAGTGGGATTACTGGGTCAAATGGGAATTCCCTTTTTAGTTTTTTATTATTATTTTTTTTTATTGTTTGAAGTATTACAAATAGTAGTACATAAGTCTCCTTTTTTGGTTTTTCCACCATTGACCTCCCCCCGGCCTCCCCTACCCCCCAGTACATGCCTTCACCTGCCTGCCCTCCCCCCGCCCCCCCCACCCCCCGCCAGTGTCTTATATCCATTGGTTGTGCTTATATGCATGTGTACAAGTCCTTCGGTTGATCTCTTACAGCCCCCCTCGCCCAACTTCCCCTGTCTTCCCGATGTAGTTTGACAGTCTGTTCAATGCTTCTTTGCCTCTGTATCTATTTTTCCCCCCATTTCTTTCCTTTTAAAATATCTTGCCTCTGCAGACTAGAAATAAACATATAATAACAACAACAAAAAATGTTTGAGTCCCAATTTCAATGTCCAACAGTTCTGAGTCCCCATTTCAATGTCTAACAGTTCCTTACTGTTTGAAGAAATAATGACAGAAAACAACCCTTTTTAGTTTTTTGAGGAAACTCCATACTGTTTCCCACAGTGGCTGCACCAGTCTGCATTCCCACCAGCAGTGTACTAGGGTTCCTTTTTCTCCGCATTCTCGCCAGCACTTGTCATTTGTTGATTTGTTGATGATAGACATTCTGACAGATGTGAGGTGGTACCTTATTGTCATTTTGATTTGCATTTCTCAGGTAATTTGTAACTTTGAGCATGTTTTCATATGTCTCTTGGCCTTCTGTATGTCCTCTTTTGAAAAGTTTCTATTTAGGTCCATTGCCCATTTTTTGATTGGGTTGTTTACCTTCCTTTTGTTAAGTTTCATAAGTTCCCTGTAAATATCGGAGATTAAATCATTGACAAATATGTTCTCCCATGCAGTGGGTTTTCTTGTTTTGTTGATGGTTTCTTTTGCTGTTCAGAAGCTTTTCATTTTGATGTAGTCCTATTTGTTTATTTTCTCTTTTGTTTCCATTGCCCTAGGAGCTGTATCAGTGAAGATATTGCTTCGGTATGTCTGAGAATTTGCTGCCTGTGGATTCCTCTAAGATTTCTATGGTTTCCTGTCTTATATTTAAGTCCTTTATCCATTTTGAGTTTATTTTTGTGTATGGTGTAAGTTGGTGATCCATTTTCATTTTTTTGCATGTATCTGTCCAATTTTTCCAACACCATTTATTGAAAAGACTGTCTTGACTGCACTGTATGCTCTTGGCCTCCTTTGTCAAATATTAATTGAGCATAGTGCTTTGGATCGATTTCTGGGTTCTCTATTCTATTCCATTGGTCTATACGTCTGTTCTTTTGCCAGTACCAGGCAGTTTTGAGAACAGTGGCTTTGTAATACAGCTTGATATCTGGTACTGAGATTCCCTCCTACTTTTTTCTTCTTTCTCAGGATTGCTGCAGCTATTCAGGGTCTTTTTTTTGTTGTTTTTTGTTTTTTCCTCCAGATGAATTTTTGGAGAGTTGGTTCTAGGTCTGTGAAGTATGCTGTTGGTATTTTAATGGGGAGTGCATTGATTCTATATATTGCTTTGGGTAGTATGGATGGACATTTTAATGATGTTGATTCTACCAATCCACGAACACGGTATGTTTTTCCATCTGTTTATGCCTTCCTCTATCTCTTTTTTCAATGTCCTGTAGTTTTCCACATATAGGTCTTTTACATCCTTAGTTAAGTTTATTCCTAGGTATCTTAATTTGTTTGGCGCAATGGAAAATGGGATTTTTAAAAAATCTCTTTCTGTAAGTTCACTATTGGTGTATAAAAATGCCATAGATTTCTTGGCATTAATTTTGTATCTTGCTACATTGCCAAATTCTTTATTAAGTCTGATAATTTTTTATGGAGTCTTTCGGCTTTTCTAAGTACAGTATTATGTCATCTGCAAATAATGACAGTTTTATGTCTCCTTTTCCAATTTGTATACCTTTCATTTCTTCTTCTTATCTAATTGCTATGGCTAGCACTTCCAGTACTATGTCAAATAGGAGTGGTGAAAGTGAGCATCCCTGCTTTATTCCTGTTCTTAGGTGAAATGGTTTTAGTTTTTGCCCATTGGGTACGATGTTGGTTGTAGGTTTGTCATATAAGATTTTTAGTTATGTAGAGGTATGATCCCTATATTCCCTCTATGCTGAAGGTTTTTATTAAGAAAGTGTTTTGGATTTTGTCAAACATCTATTGCGTTTTTACTTAAAATTCGTTTTGTGAAAATTTGTCTATTTTTTAAATCAAAGCTTAATGAGTATTGGGTCTTCTTTTCAAAAGATTTGAACCCAAGTAGTTTAATTAATTCACACTGATGTTGAACATATGCAATACGTAATCTTTAAAAACAGAATTCACATTGGTGTCGAGGAGCACATTGCTGTAACATGCAATGTTTGTAAGTAAGATAGAGCTTTAATCGACAAAGCACTTCAGACACTGATTTAAGTTTCAAAAGTATCAGCTTGGCTCAGTAGCCACAGCACCAAATTTTTAGATTACTATAAATATAATGAACTTAATATTTTCTGGTTTATAAAATAAAAACAATAAAAGTTCAAACTGAGACCAGAATAGGTGAACTTTTAAACTCCATTTCTGTATACAATAAAAACTTAGTTGTTTCTACAGACCACAAATTATAGAATAATTAACCCCAAATTTCTTCCTAGATGAAATATGATATAGTTGATGGTAGCATACTTATTAATAATATTGTTTCTAAACTCTCTCCATTTGAGGATGTTTTATAAATAAGCTAAAAGAGGTGAATTTTGATATCTCTAAATGTCACTTTCTAATAAATGTTATCATTTTTTCTTATTTTAAGCTTTATTGAAGTATAATTGATAATAAAATTTACATATATTTAATATATTGATATATATCTTGATAAGTTTGGACATATGCATACATTGATGATACCATAATCACAATCAAGGTACTAAACATTCCTATACCATTACATTCCAAAATATCCTTGTTTCCTTTGGCGTGTGTGTGTGTTTTAAGGACACTTAAATGAGATCTATTATTTTAATATATTTTAAAGTGCATATTACTGTACTGTTAACTACAGGTACTATAGGTACTAATACACAGAAAAGATGTGGAAACAACCAAATGTCCATCATGAGATTACTGGATAAAGAAAATGTGGTGTATACATACAATGGAATATTATTCAGCATTAAAAAAGAAGGAAATTCTGCACTGGCTGGTGTGGCTCAGCTGGAACATTGTCCTGTGCACCGAAAAGATTGTGCGTTTGATTGCCGGTTAGGGCACATACGTAGGTTGCAGGTTCAATTCCTGGTCAGGACCCATATGGGAGGCTGCCGATCAATGTTTCTCTTTTACATCTCTCTCTCCCTCTCATTTCCTTTCTCCCTAAAATCAGTAAAAACATGGAATTGAGTAAGGGTTAAAAAAAAAATCCTGCTATTTGAGACAACATGGATGAACCTAGAGGACATATGTTAAGTGAGATAATCCACTCACAGTGCAATAAAGACCGCAGGATTCCACTTGTATGAAATACCTAAGAACTCCATGTATCCATACCTCTGTTTCTATTTTGTTTGTTAGCTTATGCTGTTCATGAGATTCCACATATAAGTGATATCAATAAATTCAATTTAAAAATAAAATAAAATAGTAGAACTCATAGAAACAGTGAATAGAATGGTGATTGCCAGGGGATGTAGCACAAAGGAAATTGGAAATTGTTGCTCAATGACTACACATTTGCTTTTTTACAATGAAAGATGGATAAATTCTGGAGATCTGTATTTTCTATTACAATATTGAGAATTTTGGCTAAGCTATTTTACGTCTCTTCAAGAAGAAAAAATATTCTTAAATCACAGGGGAAAAAATGAAATAACTGAAAACCAAATGATGGATTCCTTGGCAAGAGTTCCCTGGATTTACTGGGTTTTGGATTTCTGCACTATTTTACCCTGATTTTTGAACACATTTTTGTTTTGTTCTTAATGAATAATGGAGTCTTCTCTAATCAAAGTCTGTATGTTCAATTTTCTTGATTAGGAAAAACAGGTAAGTGGGGAGTTATTTTTTATTCATCTTATTATTTGAAAGTAAACTTTGCCAGTAAATTAATATGAAATGGAAGTACACATGTGACACTGCAGTGAAGTCTGCCTTGGAGTTACAGGATTTAGAATTCTTCAGAGACTTTAGAATCTCTGGTTCTGAAAACTGCTGCAACAGTGCCAGGGGAATAGCCATAGACTGAAAACTATAAATTAAATGTAAAGATTTAAGAATTATAAAGAACAACAGTATTATTAATATGAATTTTGAATGAACAGTTATTAAGGAAAAGGATAATTAATTTGCTTTTCTTGCAATTTGAGATATAGTGGATAAACTGTATAAATAAGTGCCTTGAATTACATACAAACCATGAATCCATTTTTGGTTTCTTGTATAGGAAATCTCAGAGGAAACATAAAAATGCGTTATATATAAAAAAAAGTATTTTGAAAAAAAATTCATTATAAATTTACATTTAAAATTTAATTCTAATGAATGTGAATTTGATGTATGAAAAGATAAATCTTTTTAGAAGAAATTATCCATAAAAATCAACAGTTCCATATGTACTAAAAATTTCACTTTGAAATAAGATATCAGAAACTTATCCCAATACTGTCAATCTA
This sequence comes from Corynorhinus townsendii, assembly GCA_026230045.1. Classification (NCBI taxonomy): domain Eukaryota; kingdom Metazoa; phylum Chordata; class Mammalia; order Chiroptera; family Vespertilionidae; genus Corynorhinus; species Corynorhinus townsendii. The sequence continues at coordinate 100,728,257 of JAPDVU010000002.1, forward strand.
TAAAATATTCTTAATAATTGTATCTTCAGAATGATAGTTTTAAAATGAATATTATCAAAAATTGATATCAAACATTTGCCTAGAGTAACTGACATTACTTTCAATAATGTTAATTGAAAATGGAATTGTTAAAAGTATAGATGTTCATGACAATTAAATTCATAGAAAAATTAGCCAAAAAATCATGATGAATCAAGATATATTAACAAAGGGTTACTGTATCATATAAAATTATGACATCAAAGTATCATTTTTTTCAATTTCTAAGTTTACTCATATTACCCCTTCATGTTTTATAAGTGATAAAATATTTTTAAAAATTGATTCATATCTTTGTACCTTTAACTATACTTTTTTTCCTGCTTTTTGAACAAGGTTCTCCATATTCTCATTTTATATCATGTTCTACAAATTATGTAACCTTTCCTGATCACTCTTTTATGCCCGGTGTTCTTAATTAAAATAAACAGGTAAGTGTGATGTTTTCATTTGTATTCAACTTATTATTTAGAAAGGATAATATAGTGCTGTTTCTTTATTGCGCTTTTTATATGTTGTGATATATGTAGATGTATATATCTATATATATTTCAGAGAGGAAGGGAGAGGGAGAGAGAGATAGAAACATCCATGATGAGAGAGAATCATTGATCAGTTTCCTCCTGTACATCCCCCACTGGAGATCAGCCCTCATTGGGGGCATGTGCCCTGACCTCCTGGTTCATAGGTGGACACTCAACTACTGAGCCATGCTGGCTGGGCTAATTTCTTTTCTATCTTTTTTTTAAAGAATAGAACCCTAGGTTTAAGATCTAAGTCATGGTTTCCTAGCTCACCAGATATTATCCACTTACATGACTGTCCTGAGCAGATTTTAAAAATAACTCTTTTTCCTCCTTCATTGAGAAGGTCCTAATGAGCCATCATCATTCGCCATATTTGACACAGCTGGTGAATGAGCAAAATAAATTGTTACAGAATCCTAAAGCAAACTGCACTCCTCTTTCAGCACCACCTGGTGCCTCTTAATGTATGAAGCAGGAAAAGGAAATATGCAAATTTTGATATCATTTACATATAGCTGATTCCACTGAATAATTTTCTTGTGTTTCCTAATGTTTTCGTGGTTTTCTCAGCAGACACTTATCAATCATTTTTCTTGTCAGTAAGAACCTCATTTTTTTTTTTTTTTGTCCATGTGAAGTGTTGCCTGAAGGTACTGCAATTTTTTAATCCTCTCAAGGTAAGAATTTCCTTGGAAAAGTCTATAATTCTTGACAGCAAAGAAATCACCATTATGGAAAAAACAAATAGCAATGATCCTGTGTATAATAAGCAACAGACTACCAGACTTCATTCTTTACTTTAACGGCACTCTTGATTACCATCGGGAGGACATAAAAATGAAGCAGAAACATTACAGCAGATGCAAAGCTGCAGAGCTTTTTCCTCTCGGTATGGGTACCATATTGTCCATGGACTCCAGCCTTGCTTTGACAGTTATCATTACGAATGTCTGTCTTTACCAGCCACTAAAATGTAAAGGTCCCTCTTTGAGATCACTCATGTCTGCTTTTCTAGACAATATATTGTTTTGGAAAAGGATGACCTGACAATTAACTACAAAATTAATTTTAAAAAATCTAGAATCTATTTCTCAAATGTATTAGGATTTTATTATAAACCCCTATTAATTGAAAATAATTTACATAGATAGTAGCTCAAAATAACAGTGGGAGTCAAGACCTCTTGCTCTCACACTCCTATGTTAACACACATAATTCCTTTGGATTTATTCTCCTTTATCTTCCTTTTGAATCATCATTAGAAAGAAATGTTATGATGTTAGATAATTTGCTATTTTTATTTCATTTCAAATGTCTATTAAAAACTCATTCTGGCTACTACTACTGCACGTATATATTTTGTAATGTAATCAACCTTACAAAATTGTATTTAATGTACAAAAGTGGATCTGTCTGTAAAGTCTCTTTTATTTCCATTTTCTAATAATTTTACTTGCTTTGATCAGATTTTGGTCACCAAAGTAAATGTTGCTGCAAACACATGCCTCATTCAGGTGAAAGTATCTGTGTAATTCATATCAAAAGGTCAAGTAAAAGATTACTCCATTAAAGCAACCCAGTCTATATTCAAAAGAACTACCAGCCACCGTTATATTTTATAACCTTTCCCATACCTGGTACGCACTAAATGTTTGTGTCCCCTCAAAACTCATGTTAAAATTCTAACCTTCGATGTGATGGTATTAGGAGGTATTGGGCAGTAATTAGGACATGAGGGTGGGACTCTCATGAATGGGATTAGTGCCCTGATATGAAGACATGAGAGGATTTGTTCTCTGCCACATGAGGATACGAGATAATAGCTGTCTGCGAGCTGGAAAGAGAACCCTTTCCAGACACAAACTAACTGGCATCTTGATCTTAGACTTTCCATCCTCCAAAACTGTGAGAAATAAATGTCTGTTGTTTAAGCCACTCAGTCTATTGTATTTTGCTAAAACAGCCCACAGTGACTAAGACAGCAGTATCTTTACTGTAAGCAGGAAAGGACAAGGAAGTCACAGAGCTGCCTCCAGAGTCTTTTTTATTTTATTTTTATATGTTTTCTTAATTGATTTAGAGCGAGAGGAAAGAAGAGGGCAAGAGATAGAAATATTGATTGGCTACTTCCTGCACACCCCGTACTGGGGATTGAGCAGCAACAATGGCATGTACTCTGACCAGGAATCGAACCAATTAAGCCATACCGGCTGGGCCTTCTCTTCATTCTTAATGCCCTTGCCCATAACAGTACTATAGCTAGAATGATTTCATATTCTGTCCTTATGTTTTCATGATGGATTTCTCAGTACACAGAGGACACAACATTCATGTATTTAACACATATATATCTAATTACTTACTAGGCATGGCTGAGCACTGGGAATAAAGTGATGAGTAAAGCAAGCATCACCCCTGCTGTCATGGACCCTACTGTCCAGTGGGTGAGAGAGACCGACAAGAAATAAACAAAAATGAAGTCGCAAACTGTGGTGAATATTATAAAAGAATAAAGTGCCTCAACAACAGAATTATGGATAGATGTTTTAAAAGAGGAAGGGAAGGTTTTTCTGAAAAGTGATATTGAAGTTTAGAGGGAATAGTTTTCTTATTTTCCACTTGTAATTATCTCATTTGGCAGTGAAAAACCCAGTGGATACGGATACAAGAGCACTTTCTTCTCCACGAGAATGCTCCTGCCTTCCTCTTTTCTCACAACACAACTCTCCTGCTTTTCATTTGTTGAAATTCTTACTCTTTGCTTTCTTTTTTTCCAACACATGCACCTTTTGCCTTGTTCTATAACCAAATTGAGAAAGCTTACTAAACTGCATGCAATATTATTTTTCTTGAACTTGATGCGGTCAATGTAATATCAGTTTACTAGTATATACTGAAATGTATAACAAAATGCACTGCACCATTGTATAACTTTGCCCCAATTAAGGCCCTTAACCTAGCAACTCTAAAAGAGAAAGATACAATATTAACCAAAAATTGAGTTCCAAACATACAGGGTGGCCCGCAAAAATGTATACATACTTTAACAGCTGATAGCTCAATTTTGAAAATGAAATATATTTTAATAGCCACTGCCTTTATAATTATTCAAAGTGTGTACATACATTTTGGGGGGGACACCCTATATTAGCTATTGAGAAGTGTCACAGATTTTCTTAGCACCAAGATTTAGAAATTATTTCTCTTTGTGGTTCTTCAGAAAAGTGAGCATTTACTCATAGTACACATAAGTAACAGTTACTCACAATATTAATATTAAGATAAGGTACTAATACATGTTAATATATTAAACAGAGGCAAAGTTTTCCTCTTTCTCTGCTACTTTCTCTTATGTAAATGTAAGCAGGAAAGTTCTGAGATTATGTCCTATCTTTGCATTTTAATTCTAAAAGGTTAGTCAACAAAGAAAGATTTTACTCTTGATGGTAAATTCAGGAGGCTCTTAGCAGGAGAATCTGTGTGATGCTGGCTGATATGTACTATTTAAGTGTAATTGTCACCAACTCCCAACATAAAATGCTTTGATAAAAGTTATGACTTTTATTAAGTTATTTGAATCCATAAAATTACATGAGGATCCCAATTGAATTTCAATTTGTTTTATACTTACTAATCTCAAGGAGAACTATTCACCAGCCAGAGGTTGTAATGGCCCAAGAAACTAATTGCTGATTTGAAATAAACGCCATAGTATTTCTGAGCAGAATAAAATAAATATTTTAAATGTATACAATGCATTGACTTGTTTATTCACCAGATTGAGTAGTTTAAAAAAACTTATTAGAGAGTTTAACTATCTCTGTAATAAAAATTCTCTTAAAATGTTTAATAACAGATTTCTTGGCTGTATTATAGCACTAGAAATAATGTTTTAAGAAGTCTGCATACATAAAATATATACAACATACAGAATGTAGATAGAAACATGTATTTAGCTGATGCTAAACAGACACAAATAATTTTTCACTTAAATTAGCACCTGTGAGTGATTGAAAGCTATGCCCTTAGAACCTTGCGTGCTTTCCATGCGTATGGGGAGCCTGGCTGTGTGTATAATGATGCTCTTCAACACAGGTGAAATGATCAGAGCCATATCTCTTTAAGACCTCTCCCACCACATAAAATACTCACTCATACATCAATTCAGGCAGTTTCATGAGGAGAGGCCCATTCTGAAAGAGGGTCAAGGTTTCAGGTTATAAAGTTGAAAGCCTCATGTGCTTCACTTTCCCTTTGCACTCCTACCCTATTAATTCAAAATTCTGTGCAAGGAGCAGCAGTAATTTGACCTGCTCTGGACCACCACCAAGATTTTCTATCAAATTTCTTTCCTGTTTATATTTGAGTTACTCAGAAATTATCTGTGTATCCGTAAACATATAGGACCTATTTTTTTAAACTCCCTCTGTACAAAGAATGTAACCTTAGCTGAGTGGATTCTGGACTATATCATTGTATTTCTCTTTCACTGAGAAATCTCAGAGTAAAGAGTGAAAGTAATTCATCATAATAGTCTTCTCCTCCCAATTCAGAACAAAAACCGAAAAACTACACTTCTTGTTTGAAAGGCTTTATTACCTAAGGTTGAATACAGACTGCCTAATTAACTTTAGTTCAGTCAAAAAGAAGTTTTATCTATAAAGTACCCTCTAATAAAATAATTATGAGGCTGTTTTTAATATAGTTTCACTTCTACTTATTTTTGAAGTTTTATTTGGGTCATTAATTGGAGAATCATTAATTAGAAAATAGAGCAATTGGCAGTTATTGATTGAGAATTACAAGAACATCTAGGAAGTTAATTGACTACTGTTTTCTTATGCTGATAAAGTAAACAGGTTTGTTAGTTATTTTATCTATCAAATTAAATTTTAGTCTTCTAAACAACTTATGTGTCTTGACAGATATTCTTGGACAACTTATGTTGTTGTTTTTTCCAGTAATTTTTATTATTTTTTAAAATTACAAGAAAGAGGATCATTACTTTTGAAAGGAAATTAACATAGTTTTCTTATCTCTCTATCTTTCTTATGTCTAAATATAAGCCTTATTGTATCAGCAGAACTAAAAGCCTCTCAGTTATGATTTTGGGATAGTTCTTTAATAATTTAAGGAATTTGGGGGATCATCTAATCCTGTTATGTCTCATCACAGAGAAGAAAACAAATACAGAGAAGTAATCTGGTCACGTTACAGAGCTCATAACTCACTCAGCATAAGAAACTTGAGTCTTAGAGAATCCAAGATGGTGGCATAGGTAAACACCTAAACTGCTGCCTCGCACAATAATTTCAAAACTACAACTAAAAGACAAAACGTCTATCACCCAGAACCACGGGAAAGCTGGCTGAGTGGAAGTTCTACAACTAGAAGGAAAGAGAAAAGAGCATTGAGATGTGCACAAGTGCTGAAAAGCTGAGGTACGGAGGCCAGTGATCCGGGCTGGCGGCAGGCGTTGCTTTTTTCAACCCAAAGGGAGACAAGCCCCCGATTACTCTGAAAACCAGTTTCTGGGGAGATGCGGGCGACCCAAACTCCTACGGGGAGAAGCTGGACTGTCTGCCATCGGGTTGGAAAGTGAGGGGGGCTTGCTTGCAGAGCTGTGTGCAAGAATAATTGTTTACTGAGCTGGGGCATGGGACGCAGTCGAAGACACAGAGCCGGCTAACTAGCAGCCATCCCTGTTTGCCACGCCCTAGCCTAGTGATGCCCTGAGACCCCACCCCACACAACCTACAAATCCACCCAAGCTCTAAGCAGCAGCGTTAGCATAAGAAAGGCCTGCCCTATCGCAGCTTAACCTAGCAAACTTGCAGCCTGGTTCACACAGCTCCAAAACCTCCAAACCCCAAGCAAAGAGGAGAAAACTGTAGCTCTCGCTGTAGCTCCTGCTGGGTGGCCTTAAACAGTAGCTGACCTGCACCCCTTTGGAGATCCAGAAGCCAGTATACCTAGTGGCCAGTGTGAGAAACCAGATTTCAACTCCTCACATCCATAAGTGACACATTCAAGAGGCAGACTCAGCGAGCACCAAAGCCCCACTGAAACAAGTCCTGCACCATAAACGTGTCTCCAGCACAGCAGTTCTTCCATTATAGACACAGCGAGTCCTCACAGCCGACTGGCCTGGAGGTCAATTCCTCCCAGTGTACCAACAGCAATTAAGGCTTAACTACACCAAGACTTTGCACTCAGCCCACAAAGGGGTGTACCAAGAGCGTCCAATAAGGTGATTGGGGAGGCTGAGCTACTGCCCCCTATAGGTCACCTACCACACAAAGCCACTCCATCAACACAGGGAAGCAGCCAAAATGCGGAGACAAAGAAACATGTCACGAATGAAAGAAACAGAGGAAAGCAAACTACTGGACGACATAGAGTTCAGAACCACATTTATAAGGTTACTCAAGAATCTTCTAAAAACCGCCGAGAAACTTGATGACACTTCTGAGGAGCTTAGTGAGACCTTCAAGGACCTTAATGAGAATGCCAAAAAAATGGAAAAGGACCAGTGAGAAATGAAGCATACACTGTCTAAAATAAAGAATATACAGAAACTCAACTGTAGATCAACGTACCCCAAGAATCAAACCAAAGATCTGAAATATATGGAAACAAAAAACACCCAACCAGAAAAACAAAAAGAAAAAAGAATCCAAAAATATGAAGATAGTGTAAGGAGCCTCTGGGACAACTTTAAGCGTACCAACATCTGAATTTTTGGGGTGCCAGAAGAAGAGAGAGCAAAATACTGAAAACCTATTAGAAGAAATAATGACAGAAAACTTTCCCTACCTGGTGAAAGAAATAGACTTACAAGTCCACGAAGCACACAGAACCCCATACTAGAGGAATCCAAAGAGGACCACACCAAGACACATCATAATTAAAATGCCAAGGGCAAAAGACAAAGAGAGAATCTTGAAAGCAGCAAGAGAAAAACAGTTAGTTACCTACAAGGGAGTACCCATACGACTGTCAGCTGATTTCTCAGCAGAAACTATGCAGGCCAGAAGGGAGTGGCAAGAAATATTCAAAGTGATGAACAGCAAGAACCTGCAACCAAGATTACTCTACCCAGCAAAGCTATCATTCAGAGTTGAAGGTCAGATAAAGAGCTTCACAGACAAGAAAAAGCTAAAGGAGTTCATTACCACGCCACCAAACCAGGATTACATGAAATGCTGAAGGGTATTCTTTAAGAAGAGGAAGAGGAAAGAAAAAGGTAAAGATAAAAATTATGAACAACAAAACGACATCAAATACATACCTACCAACAAGTGAATCTAAAAATCAAGTGAATAAAAAATCTGAAGGACAGAATGGACTGGTGAATATAATAGAATCAGAGACATAGAAAGGGAGTGGGCTGACAGTTCTCAGGGGGAAGCAGGTGTGAGTGGTGCGGGAAGAGATTGGACAAAAATCTTACTCCTATGGATGAAGACAGTGGCAGGGGGTGAGGACATGGGGTAGGGTGGGGTGGGGAATCAGGTGGAGGGGAGCTATAGGGGGAAAACAAAAAGAGGAACACCTGTAATCTGAACAAAAAGATTTATTTAAAAAAAAAGAAAAAGTAAAAGAAAGAAAGAAACTTGAGTCTTATATCTAGTGTTCACTGTCTTATTCTCTGTGCATTCAGAATTGGCTAGTGGTGTAATAATCAGAAAATTTGCATGATATTTTATCTGTGCTTGAGAAATCTTAAAGATTAATTAGAAGAGTGTTTAGTTCTTTATTGCCTTTATGAAACACTTATACAACATTCTAATATATACATTGTATATGTACCCATTTAAAATATTTTTACTTAAATATTCATGAAAAAATTTAAAATTTTTTAAATTTGGAAAATGTAATAGCACATAATTTGAGGATCTGGTAGAACCACCATTTTTAGCAAAAAGCACATCTTTAGTGACAGGCACTTGTGACTCCTTTGCATTGCAGTTGGGTACAACTCATTGTAAAGCTTTCTTTTACAAAGTGTGAAAAAGGAACCCTTACATAAAATCACAGTTTTCCTCACCTGGCTGATTCACCTTGTGTTTTCATCATTTAATCAAAGTTAGGTTTGCTTGAGTCACTTCTCACCAATTTGTTATTCTTTAAATAGATTCAACTCTAACTTTTTTTGGTGTGTTTTTGGTCCAAATTTGAAATTTGCTGCCATATTTTCCCTATGATCTAAAGGTAGTAAAATATATATTCAGGAAAGGGGTTTCATTTCTTATTGCAAATACAAAGTGGCAAAGAATTTCAGAAATGTGTAAACACGTTATTACAAGATAACAAGAGAAGTTTCCATGACTTGTGTTAGAAATAGATAGTATACTACTTGTTGACATTAATTTCCATTTCCTCAGAAGGACCTTGTTGTCTGTCACAACTGTGTTTTTGATCTAGAAAATGAAATTATCAGCAAGCACTACACTTTTTCATTTCTTAAAGTAAGTTCCAGCTTAGTTGCTAAAATAATTTCTCTTACTTGTTTATCTTAGGAGTGCAAGTGGCATTTCATAGGTCCTTTCCAAATGCCTGCCAACATACACACATTATTAAAGCCATGCATTTTTCTTGGATCATTTAGGGAACAATTTTGCAAAGCAAATTTACGTATACTACTTAAAGGACTAGGAAGCAATAAACATCAACAGCAAACTTGTACTCCAAGGACCTCTTTTTGAAATAAGTACATGATACTTGTCCCTTCTTTAGAGAAAATGCTATGAAAACATTTTTTAATTATAAATGTATAATTATGTATATTCATTTATTATAACAATGTGTATGATTTCTAAAAGCTCCCTTTTTCTTAGCCTTGATTCAAACCAAAGTTTTTCTGTTTTCTATCATTTCACAAGTGTATAAAGAAAAAACATAATTTAATAGACTCATGTTTATTAATGTTCAACAGACTCATCCACAGGTTGCTCAGATTGTATCAGTTGCTTTTCATTTAATGATTTTTATAGCAGCTAATGAGTTAATAAGTGCTACAAATTTTTAGAACATTGTTCCAACCAAGTTATCAAAACACCTTGAAGAGGGCACTGAAAAAAATGCTTTTGTAATATGACCAATGAGTACATGTAATGTAGAAAAATTTATAACCACTTTGACCTATTCTTACATATATTACATTATTAATATTAATAGTCAGATATTAGTTTTGTACTGGTGTTCAATAACTTGATTCCATAATGATTTTAGGTCTTCACAAAAATAGTAGGAAGAAAAGAGAGCTTGGAGAAATTAACTAACTTGCTTAAGTGTACACAGTTCTTGAGAGAAAAATCAAGGAATTCCCCCACCACCCTGATTTCAAGTCCAGAGCTTCTAGGTAAATTGTGTGACAATAAGAAGAAAGTGTAAAAATACATGTTATTTCTCCTTAAATCTTTACATCTTGTCTCTTTTAAAGACTAAATGAACATCTTATGTAAGGTAAAATTTGCCTTAAATTTTGAGTTTAATAATCTAGATTTATGAGACTATAATTTTGAACTAGAAGACCCAAGTATTAAAAGGGTTTCAAAAGATGTTAATTTAAAAATGTCAATTAAAAAAAAAAAGGTATATGGAATTTCTAAATAGGGAAGGGAATTACAATGAGACCAAATTTAGTTAGGTCACATTCCATTGATCTTTATACCCTCATTTTCGTTGTCACAACATATTATTATCTCTGTATGTGTGAAAGAGTGTGTATATTTCAGTAAATAAAAATCTTGTTGGAATCCTTTTTATTTGCTTAGATAGGGCTATAATAGGTCAATACTCAAAAGCTGTAAGTTCAAAAATTGTTTTAATTAAACTAAAAAAATAAATATTAATAAGACTTTAATAATATAAAGAATAAAAATAATACAATTTTGAAAATTAATAAGAAATAATTTCACTTTATCCAGGGAAGAGATAAATCAGTTATCTTGATTTTATTTACCAAATCCTTTATTTGAACACTGACTCCTCTGCTGGAAGGTATAACTCCCTTCAACTTTCCTTGTAAACAGGTTCCTCATAAACAAGTATATATGAAATGGGAAGAGTAGAATAACTAAAATTCCTAAGGAGAAAGCTTAATTATACCTTTCACATATATTTGTAATTTATCTAATTCTTTTTCCAAAATTAATCTTTTACCTCTAGTATCGATTTCTCTGTGCTTCTTGAGTTGAAGCTACACATAAAAACATAATCGAAGTAAATTGCTTAATGCACCACTTGAGTATAAGCTGACAAACTTGGCAGGTCTGTGGTTTTGGTAATCATTCTACTCTGACATTTAGTCAAACTGATCATCTAGTTCTTTTCCTATAAGATGCTGCCACATCAATGACTGATATATCTGGGTCTATGCTAAGAATGCTGCTTTGGAGGTGAACTACATTTTATCATTTTAGTCAAGAATTAAAGCTGGAATAGTACCAGAATGTTTGGGTTGCCAAGTTGTAGCTACATATTAAAATTTCAATGCTAATTTTTACCCATAAGACATTGTCCAAAAGAAACAAATTAATGTTACAAAAGAAAATATTAGAGACATATTTTTAAAAATTTAGGGTTGACAACTTATCTATGACTTTTAAATTATTTGAAACATGGTATTAAAATGTGAAGGCCAACCCCACTGGGTATGGCTTGGTGATTGAACATCAGCCTATGAACCAGGAGGTCACAGTTTGATTCCAGGTCAGGGCACATGCCCAGGTTATAGGCCCAATTCCCAATGTGGGGCATGCAGGAGACAGCAAATCAATGATTGTCTCTCATCACTGGTGTTTCTATCTCTCTCCTTCTTCCTTCCTCTCTGAAACCAATAAAAATATATTTTTAAGAAATGTGAAGGCTATGTACCAGTATTTGTGAGGGTCATTTAACAATTTAATTAATGATTTTGTCCTCCATTAGACTGCTCCATTACGGTGGTAATTATGTGAATTTCTGCTCTTTACTCTAGCTTCAGTATCTAATAGACTCCTCAGCACATAGTAACCATTCAATAATATTATTAAAGTATTAAATGAATCTTTGAGAAGTCAAAATTTTAATTTTGTCTATATTGTCTATCTATGGTGGAAAACTACATCTCTTACACTCATTAACTTGGTTAAATTTATCTGTTATTGGCTACAAAATGAAACTGAAAAAGAGAGAGGAAGGACAAAGGATAAAAGAAGTAAAAAAAAATTTCAGAAATGTAACCTTATTACACAGTAACAATCTAAAATATTTGTTTTATTGAGGTAATCTATTGTTTTCATATAGGAAAGGCATGGAATTTACTTACATATTAACATTTTTAATAAAATCAAAATTACTCTGAAGTCTAATAGAATCTTAACCAAATAGGCTTAAAAATCTAAAATTAATCATTTAATACACTTGCAGTCAAACTGAGAGATATCCATAGAGATGAGAGAGCATACAGTCTTAACTGGCATTTTCCTATGCCCTCTCTTTCATGTGCCCCAATACATAGCTGCCTTGCCCTCTCTCTTCTCATTACCCTCTTTATCCCAACTATAATGCCTTCTTTCTCTGGTATGTAGGAGCAACTAAAGAACAAAGCAGAAAATCATGGCTTCCTGCTCTATTGTGTTCTACACAGTACCGGCTGCAACACTGATTTCTTCAATACATTCCCACTCCATTTATCGTACCCAAATCCTCATAAATTATTGTCCAGGATAGGCTGAAGTTAAGTAAAACTCTGATATTTCATTTTTCTCTCTCTAAAAAAAGAATAAAAAATCTTTGGAGGTAGCTTGTATGTTTTCTAAAGAAACATTTTTCATTACTTAGAGAGGATATATTTCAATACTCTTAAAGAACTATTTACATGGGAGAAAAAAATTAAGAGCTATAAGGGCACCTCTACCAGCTAGTCATGGGCAGGGAAACAAAAGGCAGATATAACAGCTGGTGGCAGCAGAAAGGCAATAGAAAATTCAGTCACAAACACATTGAGCAACAGTATGTTCTGGTGATACAAAAGATAAGATTTTTGTTGCCCTTGAAGGCTCATGCTTATGGGAAAATGCAGATAAAAGATCAGATAGATCAAATATTCAAAACCAAACTAAATCCTTAGCCTAAATGGATTACAGGAACCAGTTCTTAAATCCTAGACTCTATGAGCTAAGGGATAGAGAATTGCAACCTCTTTTCCAGCAGGTGGAGGCAGTGAGAAAAGTTTGGAATTGTCAGGTTCCATGACTAAAGAGATAGGTACCAACCATAACTGTGGGGGGAAATATTTTATAGAATCATTCCTTTAGCTATATTTTTAGTATTAAACTTTATTAGATGAGAAAATATCTCAATTATACCTTGGTTAATAGATTTTGCCAGCTTACCTAGAAATCTAATAGCTATATTTACCAATATTAGTATGAGAAAATGCATTGAAACAAATTTGGATAATAGTTTTTTTCATAGCCCACACATTTTGCTGCAGTCTCTATGTAATGAGAAATTTCTGTAATTCCATTATTAGATCATATCTTTTTAAAAAAATATATTTGTATTGATTTCAGAGAGATAGAAACATCAATGATGAGAGAGACTCATTGATCGGCTGTTTCTTGCATGCCCCCAACTGGGGATGGAGCCTGCAAACCAGGCATGTGCTTTTGACCAGAATCAAACCTGGGACCCTTCAGTTCTCAGGCCGATGTTCTATCCATTTAGCCAAACCAGCTAGGGCTGGATCATATCTTTACCCTAGTATAACTATGCATATATCTTTAAGAATGAAATAAAGTTTTTTTCAGCAAGGTCATTTAGAAGCTAACCCTTAAAAAAGCTTAAAATATAACAAAAAGTACATGATTCTTCTTTATAGAAAAGATAAATTTTATGGTGTCCTTAGGTGGGAAGAGGAAGAAAAAGTTTAGGGTTGAACCAAATGAAATAGGAAAAAAGGAAAAAAAATCTGTACTAAAAACTTACATGTGATCAAATGTATGCATATATGTAAGTTACATATATGAACATTTTATTAAGGAGTCAAATTGTATTTAAAAAGTGTCTTAAAAGAAAACAATCATATGTCTCAAGCACTTGGATTTAAAAAAGGGGTAATTAACAACCCTTTTTTAGTCCTTGAAAGTATCTTCTTTATCTAGAATATATCTGGAATAAATATTGTTTGCATTGCACATTGTATCATATCCCTGTATTATATTTTAATAGATAGTTAATTTCTTACTACTGTATCAGATAAATGTTGAGTGTTTACTATAAGACAAGGATTTAAAATGGAAGAAAACATTTCAAAGTTTTGCCCTTGTGAAGCTTATATTCCAGTGCCAGAGAGAAGAATATGAACAAAAATAAAAAAAGTTAAACATAATATGTTATCTAGGGATACATTTTACAGATAAAAATAAATTAGGGACAGTGGTAGAGAATACTGGGGGTACTGCAATTTAACACAGGGTGAAAAAGGCAAAATGCATGTGAATGCTCATACTTAGGCATGGTATCATTAGCTTGTTGCTCCTGGCAAGTCAAATGAGCTCAGGAGCTCATACAGTGAGTTTGCCTTGAGTGTATCTTACTTATGTTTGGACTCTGTTTTATTCAATATTAATTTATTCTTAAACAATAATTTGGCATAAAGTATTCAGACTAAGCAACACAAAACTGCAAATGTATTTTTCTTCATTCTATTTTCCTTTAAGAGTGCATGTGAGCGTAGCTTCTGTAAAACACCAGATGGAAGGGAAACAGCTCAGCACCACCATCTGATTGCCATGTGGTCATTTCTCCGTGCACACAGAAACTGGAAATTTCCAGGCCTCAGATGTAGTCACATGTGTCCTCTGCTGACTACCACAGATTTGCTTTCAAATGAACCACAGGAATGTTTAGTTCCTAATAATCATCATCAGCATCTCTTGTCATGGGCTGTTTTGTTTTTACATATGGGCCAGTAGTATTGGTCCCAAATTCCAGCCCTAGCCTCAGGTCACTTTCTCTATGGGAATTTAAAAATTACCAATGTTAATTATTTCTCTAACTCTTGTCAAGGGCTATGGAAAAAAAAAACTTTTGAGAGTCTTGAGAAAATTATGACAATCCAGGATTTATTTACATCAATAATAATTTTAATGATTTGGCTCAACTTCCTTATGATGCACATTGTCACATTATGACACCATCTGAACTGATATACCTTCTAGTGAAAAATGACAGAAGAACCTCTTCCAGCTAATCAACTGAAAGTTAGTCAGACTTTGGGATGATTTCCATTGAGACATTCATGCAATCTGCTATTAATATAGCACCAAAGGAATAAATCTTCCCTTATAATACGTATTATTGCATAAAATTTAGTAATAATTAACATTTATCCAATTCTAAATAATCATGTATGACAATAAAATGAAGAGATGTGAAATTAACCACACCCTAGAGAAAGGAAAAGAATGCAAGCTTGAGGAGGGTGAAGGCTTTTCCAAGTAGTTCACCTTGTACACTGCCTCACACTCAAGAGGTATGCAGTAAAAGTTTGATTAATAGATAAAACACAGTATCTGCCCATTCAAATAAATCTATGTAGATGTCAAGGTCATACCCTCATGATTTAAATTCATGATTTAAATGACCACCTTTTCTATGGAAAAAAATGCTTATCAAAGAAATTGAATAACTTAAAAAGCATAATTTAGAGCATCATCAAATGCTTGTGAAATAGGCATAAGTCTAAGAAATAATTTAATTTCCAGATCCTAAGCAGGAGGTATTTAAATTCAAGTTCATTTTACATTGGTGATGTTATTATACTTTGAGTTTGTCTTCATTTACTTAATAATCGTCTCCACACATATGAGCTTGTATGTTTTTGACATAATAATTAGATTAGGTGTTGCTTTCTTCATGCCTCCTAATTTTTTTTAAAGGATAACAATTGATAAAAAAATCTTGTATGGACTTATAAATGATGGATCAAGAGCTCTATCAAAAGTTCTCCACTCCTGCCCTGAAAATAATCTGGTTTTATTTATAGTGCTACATTAGATTGGCTATAGAAAAGAGATTTTCCTTTTGAGTCAGTCAAAGGAATGGTTGCACACATCTTGAAGTTGACATCAGCGATTTTGGAAACACATTATATGGATGTCCACTTCCCCTTCTTCCACATCAGAGGGTTGCCAGTTAATCCATTCTTCTCTTTCATACACATGGAAGAGAGGCCTCTGTTCTTAAATGCCCGCTGCTCCTAGCATGGCATCTGCCCCACCCCTCCATCATTGTAATAGAATCAATGCCAGCTAGAAAAGCTCTCTACCTTTCTAAACTGTATATAGTAGAGTATATATTTCTAAGAAATATTTATATTACTATAGAACTTAGGTAACCCTAAATATACAGAGAAATTTAAATTAATGGTTCTTCACACCACCATATGTACAGCGGGAATAAAACATGCTGTGCTCAAACAAATGTAAGAGAATGACTAAATTGATTAAGACTAACTAAAACTCCCCCTAGAACTAAGTTTTGTGGGGATATCTGTTGATTCATATATATTTTTACACACACACATATATATATATATTTCTAAACTTAAATGTAAAGTTGTTAATGTTCATTAGTAAAAGTCATAAAATCACTAAATATGGGATCTTAGCATGTAAATCATTATTATTTCACAATGATTTTTAGAACATAGCAATTGACATTTACATAATGAATTACACTTTATGTGTATTAAATTTTTCACTATGTTCCTTACCTATAAATTTTATGTATATTCTTATGTTCAGGTACTTTAAAATTATAATTTAGTATTTATTTTTATATTAATTTATTGAATTAGACCTGTTGGCATTTTTCATTTGTCTTATTATTTGGGATGATTTATGTGATTTAATGGTGTTAAAGTTCTACTAAAAGTATAAAAACAGCTCAAATGATAAAATAATGCTTTTAAAACACACCTTTTATATAAACAAGACATACATGTAATTTTCATAATATATATTTATTTTATAGGTTTTTTATCCCATGTTTTCTCCATGAGATAAAATAAATTAAATAATAAAGTATACCAAAATCCCCAGCAATATGTGATACATGCTGCCGTCATTCCATGGGAGAGACGAATGAGCCATGTCCTTTTAGGGAGACAATGCACACAATTCTACTCAGACCTCTTCATGGCAAAGTAGTCATCCCACCATCAGGAGCATGCAGATGTGACATCTCAGAAAAGAAACCCAAATACAATAACTACAAAGGTAAAAACTATACTGAAAAATTTTATAGTGAGTCAGTTATGAGCAGTTTTTGTTATTTATCATCATTGTTTAATTAACTGTAAATAAAGTATGACAACATGGTGTCAGTTGTAAATATCTCTATTAGACATCAACTGAAGTGAAAGGTTCTATGTTATTCATTAATTTGCTCAACAATATTTTAACTCAGTATTTGAAATTCAACTCTTAAAAATTAAAAAGACAGATGAGTGACTACTCTGTTCTTGAAGGCCTGTTAGGGTAACCAGGACACTAGGACATCTGTGCACAAGGTTGATTTGATCTCCAGGTCCTCTGGCTCTAACTGGTATTTTTCTTTCCCTGGCACTTAGCTGTTTAGACTAAAGTCATGTATGGTGGTTTACTGTGTCTGCACTTTAGATGGACATCTGCACTTGTAGCGGGGCATGATTTTTCTATGTGCTTGGTATTGATGTCAGTACCATACTCTCTGTTTTGCTTTTTTTTAAGAAGATGAGTCTCCTGTGTCTTAGCCAATTTCATGTATAGAATTTCTAAGCCTCATACAACTCATCAAAAAATGTGCTAGACGTTCCAAAGTTTTTCAAAACTGCTGAAACTCTCTTTAATGTAAGTCAAAGCCAGCACTTTTTGCAAAGGCAGCTGTTTTCTGATGTTACACAGTTACACAAGAATATAATTAGCATTTTTAATGTGTATCTAAATTTCAATCCTATTCCAACTACTGATAGGTCCATCATAAGTATGAAATGGAAGTTAAAACAGCTTTGCATATTGTTTATGTACCATATGCAAACTAGGTATTCATATTTTGGACACATAGTCCATCCTATTTTTAGATCCATCTGTAACTAAAAGATCTGAAAGGATTGTAGGGGTAGAATGCTTACTTATCACACACAGTAGTGACAGCTTTCTACACTGTGGACTAACTTCTAAGTGTAATTTAGCATCCCTTGCTTCAGTCATCAATGATACAGGAATTTACAGCAAGAGAGGTCAAAATTTGATTTCTGTATATTCCAAATTTTAAAGCTTAAGGAATCATATTTTAAAAGTACACATAAATCCTCAAAAGTTTAAAAATTCTCCTAAAAGTTCTCAATTATTTGTCATCACAATCATTGGGCTCAAGCCCCAGAAAAAGTTAAATCTTAACAGTTAAGATGGTCTAATGGAGATATGAAAAATTCCCAATCAACAATATTATAAGAATAAAAAACCTCTATCAAGTTATATAAACCATAATTTCAACATTATGATTTTAATTCATAGACTTGATAATATTCTAATTACTAATTTTATCAACTAAATAGGAGGTATTCTAAGATTTTAAGAATTAAAAATTAAAGTATTTAAATTTAAATACATGAACCTAGCAATTCCAGTTCTGGAAACTTGTCCGAAGAAACCCAAAACACTAATTCAAAAGAATATATGCACCCCTATGTTCATAGTAGTGTTATTTGTAATAGGCAAGATTTGGAAGCAGCCCAAGTGTCCATCAGTAGATAAGTGGATAAAAAAGTTCTGGTACATTTACACAATGGAATACTATGTGGCTGTAAAAAAGAAGGAAATCGTACCCTTTGCAACAGCAAGGATGAACCTATATAACATGCTAAGTGAAATGAGCCAGTCAGAGAAAGGTAAGTATCATATGATCTCACTTATATGTGGAATCCAATGAACAAAATGAACTAACAAGCAAAATAGTGACAAATTAATAGAGAGCAGGCGGAACTGTTAGGGGGTGGGTAAGGAGGGGGTGAAGGGATTAAATAAAAGAGAAAAAGCTCATGGACACTGAAAACTGTGGTGATTGCTGGGGGGCAGGAGGGTGGATGGAGTTGAAGGAAGGTATGGGGGGGAATAAATGGTGATGGATGGAGACTTGATTTGGGGTGGTAAACACACAACACAGTGTACAGATGATGTGTTGTAGAATTGTGCACCTGAAACCTATAAAATGCTGGTTAACCAGTGTCACCCCAATAAATTCAATATAAAGAAAAAATTTAAATACATGAAGGCGCATCATTATTTATATCAAATCTATTCACCCATAGCCTTTATTTAAATATAAAAATTTCTCTATCAAATCTATTCACCTATAGCATTTATTTAAAATGTAAAAATTTCTTTTTTATTATTTTTGTCTTATCAATATTTGTATATTTTTACATGCAATGTGAAATTCAGTTGATGAATATACTCTCAACATTTCAATAAACAAAAAGTTCTAAAATTCTAAAATCAAGTAGTAGAATAAAAAACTCAAAGCTTGTGCTTGCTTTTCCTATTTTGCCTGAAAAGATAGTTTATTCAGTTTTGCAGGTAGATACAGTAGTTTAATTCTTTATATTTAAAAGTTGACTTAATACTACAGGACATACCCTCATTCTCTAAACAGAAATTTTGATGTCTCACCCTCAGATATTGATAGTATACATAATGTTACTTGTAGGAATAAGAAGTTTGTCTGAAGGAAAAGGTTAGGAATGGGCTTTCTATCTACTAGAGATAGAGGAGGCAGTTCACTATCTAAATACACCAAATTGGCAGTGACACCGAAATCAAAGCACTGTGCCCCGGGGGCAGGGCAGGTACAGGATTCCGAGCAGTGCTGAAGCCCACCTCAGCTAGGGTCAGGAGGGATTAGAAGGCATGCCAAGCTGCCCAAAAAGCAAAAGGAAAGATTCCCCTCCTTCCCAAGTGCAAAAGGTGAAGTAAACAAGAAGTGAAGTTTGGCCAAAGTGAAGCAATACCTAAGGAAATGTTGGGAGAAACTGAGATATCAAAATGAAATTATTTAAACATGTCTTATTCGAAATCAGAAAATAAAATAACCAAGCTCGAGTAAATGAAACTTCTTAAACAGACACATGAAACATTTTCTTTAGTTGCTCTAAGATGTAAGCAACCATATTTTGAAGTTATTTAGTTAGCTATTCTGAGCTTACTCTTTTTTTTTTTTTTGGTTTATTAATTTATTATTTTATTTTATTTTTTTAAGTATTACAAATAGTAGTACATGTCTCCTTTCCCCCCCCCCATTGATCTCCCCCTGACCTCCCCTACCCCCCAGGACATGCCTTCACCTGCCCACCCTCCCCCCCGCCCCAGTGTCTTATATCCATTGGTTGTGCTTATATGCATGCGTACAAGTCCTTCGGTTGGTCTCTTACAGCCCCCCTCGCCCAACCTCCCCTGTCTTCCCAATGTAGTTTGACAGTCTGTTCAATGCTTCTTTGCCTCTGTATCTTTTTCCTACCATTTCTTTCCTTTAAAAGGTTTAGAAAAGATTCCTTTATTAACTTGTGGTCGAGAATATATTTGTATATTTTCAGAAAACAACCCCAAGACCACCAGATGGATTCCTGCAACAGAGAGGAATTGACAGGAGTGATCCAACCACGAAGACAAGAGGAAAAAACAGTCCAGAGATGGAAGACGCTGACAACGCCTTGCCACACAAGCAGTCAGCAGCTGTGCACTGCTGCAGGTTACCTAGGACCAAACCAGAGAGGGTTGGACCTGCATTGCCACCATGTGCCCACCATCCAGATATCACTGCTGACATGTACACATAAGGAACTGTTGGACATTGAGATTGGGACTCAAACATTTTTTTGTTTTGGCTTGTTTTGTTATTATATGTTTATTTCCAGTCTGCAAAGGCAAAACTGAGCTTACTCTTATAGACTCCCAAGAACTCAGCTCTCCTACTTATGAATTCAAAGAGGAGCTTCCTACTACTATTCTCAAAGCTATTTAAAAATATTATAAGAACATGGAATTGGTCCCAATTAGATAGATTTTACCCAATAATCACTAAAAAATTATATAGCATAAATATATTGTTACAAATGTCAATAAATAAAGAATATATGATAATTTAATTTTATAATTGTAAGTAAAATGGAAATGTATGTTTATGGCACCAAACCTATGATGCTCCGGCCTCTGAACTATTACACATTTTAAATTACTTGAAAAATTATAATGATTTGAGTACAATACATTTCGAGTACAGAAAATATCAAATGGATTCTTTGCATACTACCAATAGCACATATTTATTTAACTTAGATAATTATTTGGTAAATTTATTTTATATGTTTACTTTTTAAAACCAGATAGTGTTAGAATCAAAACATTAGAAAGTTTAATTGCTCACCAAGATACTTCAAGAAGAGAATATAGAAAAGAGAAGGAAGATAAATACAATAAAAGAGTAGGAAGTAGAAGAAAAGAGCAGAAGGAGAAACAATAAAAATATTTTCCATGGCAGAAACACTGCAACTCAAAGCCAAAATTCTATATTTTGCTTTTAGAGTTTTAATTTTTACTAACAAGCTGTCTATGGAGGAATTAACAGAATAATTTTTCATATAGTTCTAAAGGGCAAAATCCAAACTATATTATCTAAAAGAAAACTATCCCAGTTCTTCCCTATAAATACAATTCCATTTGTTTCAGTTGAACTAAAAAAAAAAAAAAAAAGGAGGGGTGTTTCTCCTAGTTAATATAGTTTAACTAAGTCAAACTGGGAAAATGATTCAGAGAAAAATAAAATGATTAGAGTTACACAATCATGTGTTCTCCAGGAACTCAGACTCTAATGCACAGAGAAAATATTTTTTCATATGTCTGAGCAAGATTAAATTGACTAGAAGTTCATTTTAGTTAGGAAGTAATTCAGAAGCCTAGAATGATTTCAGTGAGAACCATGATAATTTACTATGACTACTTCAGCATAAGTCATAAGATATTTTGTTCTCAGCAATCTCTTTCATAAGACAACACTGCTAATGGCAGGTAGATCTGTTTTTCAGATGCTTGTATCATTCTTTAATAGAATATATATATCTATATATATATAGATATATATAAAATATAACTGAAGATATTTTATTTATAAAAATATATCACAGCAATGGAATTCTTACATATTTTGACATACCAATTCAAGACAGTAAAATATACAAAATCATAGGAATTAGAAATAGGCATTTATCAATTTTAGAAGTCAACAGTCTTATCCATAGCAATATTAATAGGATAAGTAATTCAGTTATCATACTTTTGATCTACAGAAATGAAATTTTGAAATATCAAAACATTCACTAAGTCACATTTGTATACAAAAGCCTCAGGGAATCTAAAATGCATTGAATTAACAAGTTGTTATGCAATAATAGTAATAGATTTAGTGAAACAAGAAAAAGGGATTTTTTTTTTCTCCTAGAGATAATGGGCACTACTATCTAAAAAATTAAATATAGACCAAGATATTTAAAATAAATAGCACTGCTCAAGTTAATTCTGTATTTATTCTCACTATAAAAAAATTAAACTTCTATATTAGTTAGAACTTTTTGTCAACTTGTAGGCTTTATATACTGGAATAAATATTTAAGTTTTGCTTTATAAAAAATAAAAATGAACTTGTTGAACTAGCTCGGGAGAAAACAATCAGTATGTTCAATTAGATATTATGATTTTGAAGGATTTCTTTTTTCCCATCCCTAAGGTTAACCTTGACCATCCTGTTCCTCTCAGATGATACAGAAATTATTTCCTGCATGCAAGTAACTTGTCAAGGGTGAAGGGATGATAATTTTGCAAAAATAACTCAAAAAATAGTGTTTATTATTATTTTCAAAAATACCATTAAATTTTTAATTTTCATTAATTAAGAAAATGTCAGATATACCTGGGGATGGGATAGAATTCAGTATTTGAATCAAGGAGTTGGCCTTAGGCAGAAACCAGATTAGTTACTTATCTTTTGAGGTAGGAGGTTGATTACAAAATACACGTAAAGGGAGAAGTACTGGCCCCATTGGAGGGCATTGATCACAATTTAAAATGAATAAAGCCAATTTGGTTATGTGTTTCTCTTCAATATGCAAGTGAAGAATTTAACAAGAGCTGCATTTTGGTCACATGAGTAGAACAGATGAAATGAAATGTGGCAAACTAGGGCAGGATGTATTTGACGGAGTGATTATTATGTTGCACCAGGAAATTTCAGTCAAGTAAGGAGAGAATTAAAGGTAGTGTGAGAGTGTCAGACACTGAGTCTGAATTAGAAATCTGAAAGGATTGGAACTGATGGCATCTGGTCACTGGATCAGATGAACAGGACAGATAGGAAATGAAAGATAAGAGTGGAATGCTTGATTTGAGATTACCTTAAATGGCTGTGGGCAGAAGAGATGAAAGATAAAAATAACTGGAGTCAGAGCCCAGGAAACCAGAATGCTACAGTGCTAGATGTATTGTGCTGATGGATATCATAAATCACCGAGATTTAAAACATCCTTAGGACTCTTGATGAAGTTGCTTGGGAGTACAGATTTTTGTGATATTCCTTTCTTGCGAGGTCTCCACACAGGGACTGGGGAACTGAACCAGAAACTGCAACAGAATGCCGCCTGGTTCTGCAATACATTTCCTGCCTTCCCATCTCTTGAAAAATGCCAATATTCATAGTTGTACTGTCACAGTCTTCCTAAAATTCTATCAGGTCAATGTCATCAATGTATCAATGTTCTATATTGCATTAATCCCCACCAGAAACTCAACTGCCAGGCCATCTGTCAACACAAAGACTTTCATCTTTATATTCACACTCCCTAAATTCACCTATTCTTTCTCCTCTCCTGACCCCCACATCTTTCTACAGCAGTCTCAGGAACTCATGCCACCTCATCACCAAAATCCGCCAGGGCTGTCATCTTCTTCTCTGACTGTTAGGGAACTAAAATACTTTTTTTGTTTGTTTTTTTCTTTATGGTGAAAGTATTGCTTCTGCTGATCTCTTGCTAAGTGGAAAATTTTTCTTCTCCTATAACCTTCTTCCTTGAGCTCAGGTGATTTAGATGTCTTCCTTCCTCCTCATTCAGATCTAGATCATTATTTCTTCTTCTCTCTCCCCAATTTTTTTGTATTTTCAGTTTTATGAAGCTTATGCCATTCAATCCAACTATCTACCAATAGTTCTTGTTTTGGTCATTCTAGGACTTTTCTGTCATTCTCTTTTTTGTCTTGTAATACTATCAACTGGAACTTGCCCCCAAACCCTCTTTTTCCATCCAACACCACCCCTGTCAAAATTCTTGCAATTCAATATCCA
The DNA here is from genome assembly GCA_026230045.1 of Corynorhinus townsendii. Taxonomy (NCBI): domain Eukaryota; kingdom Metazoa; phylum Chordata; class Mammalia; order Chiroptera; family Vespertilionidae; genus Corynorhinus; species Corynorhinus townsendii. The sequence goes on from JAPDVU010000002.1 coordinate 100,752,244, forward strand.
TATCAACCAAAAAAGAGGTGGGAGAACCAGGAAACCCACAGAAAACACTGGAAAAGTAGTCAGATATCCACTCCTAAAAGTCATCAAGTTTTAACGGTTTTATATTGATTTTTAATAAAAATCAAAACTAACAATTCCTAAAGTTATTCAAACCTATCCAGAATATAGAAAATATAGAAATCTCTGTCACTTATCCTACAAAGTAGTATATTTTTAATACCCAAACTGGAGAATAATAGTGTAAATGAAAACTATTATTCAATATTATGAAGAAAATTCATGTGAATTATTAAGTATAAAATTGTAAACAACACAGGCAAATACACTGCAAAATATGAAAATATATATATATATATATATACACACACACATACAGAGGTGGCTAAATATTAGGAATTACATAAATGTCAGCAATCATATTGAATAAAAAGTGAAAGAATAAACCATGAGACTTTGACTGACATTGAACATGCATTTGATAACATTCAAAAAACATTCCAGAGTTTTTAAATTGTTTAGCAAGCTTGGAGAATAAAGTGTTGTCTTGATTTGATAAGAAGCATCTCCCAGAAACCTTCAACAGACATCGTGGTGAAGTATTAGAAACATTACCACTAAGGTGAGCAATGAGATAAGGATGCTATTATCCCTGACTTAACAGTGCAATAGGCAAGAAGGATAAATAAGAGTGGCTAGTGGTAAAAAAAAAAAAAAAAAAAAAGAATTATTTAATGATAATTCCTGCTTAGATAAAAAATAATTAAATACAATTATTATTTTATTAAAACTGGTTAGAGTGTTGGTAAGTGGCAGAGTTATAAGATCTACATAGAAACAGTAATATTATAAAATGATTAATAAAATAAAATATTAAAGAAAATATTTAATTTATCCTAGGAACAAAAAATATATGAACTACTTAGAAATCAACCTAAGAATGTTTAAGCCCTCAATCAAAATCTTGGGAGAGACTAGTTTAAACAGAGGAAGGGCAAGTCCTTAAGTAGAGGTACTTGAGGCTGGGGCAGAACATCCTTGACATTCCCACTTTAAAACTACTTTATCTGGTAGCGGCTTTCACTTGATTTCAGGTAATGGAGTACAGTGGTGAATCATGCAGGCTCTGGAAACATGTGAACTGTGTCCAAATCGTGACTGTACAATATACCAGGCAGGTTTATTAATTTTAGTCTCCTAATACACAATCTCAATTCTTAACAAAATAATAATAATAATATCTACCTGTATTGTACTATTGTTAGATGACTATACAATATACCAGGCAGGTTTATTAATTTCAGTCTCCTAATACACAATCTCAATTCTTAACAAAATAATGATAATAATATCTACCTATATTGTACTATTGTTAGAATAGAGTGAGATATGACAAATAAATTTATTAGTGCAACATCTGGTGCAAAGTAATTTTTCAGAATTCCACAAGCATTTTTATATTTCACAGAGTAGTACAGTATCTTTCTAACTGTTCTCCCTATTGCTCCCCTTGGCTCACTTTATTCTATTGCTTAACAAAGTGATCCCGTTAAAAATTAAATCAGAAAACAATATTTGGCTCAGAATCCTTCAATTCTTTCTTATTACATCCAGAGTGAAAGCAAAACCCTTACAATGGCCTAAATGAGCTTTAAAATCTGGTGCCATGCTTCCTCTCTTATCCTATTCCATCCTACTTCTCTCTCAGGGACCTTGGGTTTGTGTTCCTCTGCTTGGGACTCTGCTCTAAATTAATTACCTTACTTCCTTCATCTATTTGTTCAAATGTCACTTTTTTGTAAAACCCTGCATTGATCACCTGATCTAAAATTGAAAATCAAATTGCAAAACCCTCACCCCGAGCACTCTAAATTCACATTTTCTTCAAAGAATTGTTTTTCCATGGCACCCTGTAACAGGCACTATATTTTACATAAGTATCTATTATTGCCTTTCTTAATAAAGGCTAATCTAAATTGTGACAGGGATGTTCATTCATTTTCTTTTGTCCTCTTCCCAGTACCTAAGACAGTGTCTACCTGGCATACCATATATATTCACTAAATATTTGTTGCATGACTGTAATTATTTTCCAAATATCACCATTGAGCTATTGAATTTATTTCTATCTGTTAATATTCCAATTCTTACTAGTAAATATTAAAAGATGTCATTTTTTTTGGCTTATTTTTTGGTGACTTTATATTTTCCTCCTTTTAATTTCTAGCATAGAAAAACTACCTTCTAGATGTGATGATTCTTGATTATCCTGAACTATCAAATATCCCAGTAAATCTCCCCTAAGCATTTCTTGATATCCATTTCTTTAATATTCTATACTTTAACAAATCAAAATATTTTTAAAATAATGCCTATATTTTATATGTAGTCTAGGCATTTGAGATTCAAATGCCTAGACTACAAAATCAGTTTCAGTAGCTACACTGAGCAAGTGAGCCAGCCCATCTCAGTCAGCATTTGGGCTTGATAAAGAGTTTCTTTCTGTCTCTGGGAGTATGTATCAGATTCTCAACACCTATCATCAGTCAAGCCTCAGGGCACAGCTATGATTTGGAGAACATAGAAAGTTGTGTAGGACTGGCTCCAAGAGGGGAGACACTGTGGTGTATAAATAGCATGGAAAATAAGTAAAAATGATGAAGAACTGTTTCAAAGTTCTGACCAAAACAATCTGTCGACTTCTGGAAAAATTACAAGATCCAGGAAAAATTGGCTTTATGTTAAAAGTTGTTAGTCCTCACCAGATAATATTTTCTGAAGAAAGCCTGAACTAGAGAGGCTCCATGGAGATTTCATGATTTAAAACTGGTCATGAGTGAACATTCACACCAGAAAACGAGCCAATAAAGCAGTTTCCTTACCTCTTGCTGGCCCTGATTACAACCTAGAACCAAAATCTTCCAGTGCCTTGAGATAATCAAAGGCGATTTTTAGAGCAATGTACATATGGTAATTTATAAGTATTAAAGACTATGGTGTCATATGGGAAACAAAACCTAGATGACAGGATTCTTTCCATATATTGCTTTAATTATTTTTCCTGATGGAGAACACCTATTAAATTGGCTGAAATTGTTATATAATTTCTCTAATTTATATTTATAATTATTTTAATTGGATTCTCATACCCATTTTCTGATTATCTGTATTATGCATGTTAGGAAATTATTTAACTCTGGTTCTACTGATGTGCCTAACCACAATAATTAATTCATTTTGTATCAATTAACAATGCTATTTTAACTTAAACATAAGTAAAGTTGCCAAATATTTCAAATCCTTAATGTTAGATGAAGATAAATCTTTAGTTACAAATATTTAGAGGTAGTTATATATTAATATTCCCCACACTCAGGGTTTGTTCTAACCCTTAGGTAATAAATTTTATCCTTCAAACCATTCCCTAGTTGCATTTTATGCAGATAGTAATCAGAGTGGGTTTATGACAAGACTCTCAGACTGTAATTATACACCTTAAATGGACTCCTGAGGTTTGACAAATAAATATATATCATAGAAAACATGAACTTGAGTCCCAAATAATGTGATGACTGGAGATTATTGGTGCTGCAAATCAGGTTTCACTGAACCTGAGGATCTCAGAAAAGACTTTAGAGAGAAAAAAATTTAACAGTTTTAGTAGCAAAACATTTTTTTTAAATAGATATATTTTTATTGATTTCAGAGAGGAAGGGAGAGAGAGGAGAGATAGAAACATCCATAATGAGAGAGAGTCGTGGATCAGCTGCCTTCTGCACGCCCCACACTGGGATCAAGCTCACAACCCAGGCATATGCCCTGAATGGAATTGAACCCATGACCTCCTGGTTCACAGGTAGATGCTCAACCACTGAGCCACGCCGGCTGGGCAGTAGCAAAACATTTTTTTAATGAAGCAACAGTAGGAATTTCAATGTAATAACCTTGACTGCTTTGATTAAAGTGTGAAGACAGATGGAGAAGGCAAAGGTTACAGACCATCACACTCCCCTTCCAAACCCCTGTGCCACTCACTGTGCTGCCTTCCACAGCCTCCCTGCACCTTATGGTTCAGTTAAAGATGCTTTAAATTGTTAAAACCTATTTTAAATTTATTTTTAATGTTACCTATTTTATTTTTTATTACCTAAAGTATGGAATAAGTAGGCATGGAAATTTGATGTCCTTATTTAAAAGTTAAAAAAAAACAAAAACAACAACACAGAGAAACAATGAATCAACTAACTTCCTTAATTTGACATGGACAAATTTTGGACTGTAATATAGTTCAGTCATTTTTACACTACAATAAAAAAAAAGTTAAAAACCAAACATGGAAGTGCATTACCAACCTGCTACATTTCTATCAAGCACAATTTTGGCATCTTTAAGGGGTAGCATGAACTACTTTTGGGATACGGAAAGGAGAAAAATGTATTTGTCATTTTCCATTTCTATTGCCACAGATTTGCTTCATTAACCATTTAAACAGGCCTTCACCACACCCAAAAGCACACACATTTCCAGGTTACATACTAGCAAGTCCTAATGTGTCCATGATATCTCATGTCTCAGAAACAATAAGAAAATACTAAAGAGGAAGGCAAAGTGCACATGTGGGCATAAAGTGAGATGCCGTCCAGTTGACCCACACCGAGTCCATAGTTGATGTATATGGAATGAGATAGTGTCCAATGGCCTCAGAGAGAGAGCCCACTAAGAGGTTCCTAGATGTCACTAGGAGGCAACTGACATAGTTCAAAAATACCATCTACTTCCTTCTCTCTTCTCTGACTTTCGCACTCAGGGGTGGTTTACAAATGGCCTGTAATTTGAGTTCTATTTTTGCAATGGGGTAATTATGGATAGTGAATGTGCGAGTAATGATCTATTTTAGATACTACACATCTTGGGATAGTTTGAGTAGGAATACTATCCTGACTTACCTAATAACTCTAATATTAATGAATTATGATGATTTTAATACAAACTTTATTTTTGTCCAGCTTGCTTTTTGAAATGTTATACTCTCTAAAGAACCTTTTTTTATATTTGTTAGATAACTTTCATTCCATTAATCTGAAGTGTCCTTTTGCCTTTTCCGTTCAACAAGATTTTATGTATCCTCAAGGCTCAATTCAAAAGTCTCCTTTTCTTTAAAGATGGTATTGTATAGTTGGCTGTTACTCAAGTTTAACTTATTGAGTCCCTTTGTAGGGCTAACATTGAGGACAGTTAAAATTACCTATGAAAATAATTTATATCATCCACTAGAAATAATTTTACATATACATAGTTTGTTTATACAAACCTATATAAAATCCTTTAGCTCTTGGCCTGTCAGCATTTCCCATGTGGTTCCAAATTTAAGAAAGCCTTAAAATAATTTGCCCATTTATTTTGTCAGCCTTTCTCTTAACTTTCTTGCTTACTTGCAATTATTTTTTTATTTAATAGAGTTAAATTAGGTATGTGGCTCAACTTGACTGACCTTCTAAAAAAGATTAACCATCTCTCCTGTGCCCTTTGACTTCACCTTCTTTATGCTATTGGCAGGCAGTTTTTCATATTTGTCATTTCAGTTTGGGGAGATGTGACAATGAGGCATTCCCTAAAGCTGTCTCCCATTTGGATATAATGCTTTGTCCCTTTAGAGAGGCACAAGCATTATAATTAAAAATAGAGATTAAAATACAATCTAATAGGATGGTATTAGGAACAATGGCATGAAATAAACAATAAATAAATGAAACAGTTTTTTTGTAATTTGCTAAGTAAAAACCTGTTTCCTTGATTTGACCTTTCAGTTGCTGAAAAATGTTTGTTCGTAGACCTTAAACGGTGGTCATGGTGGTAGGGGAGCCCTGCGTGGCGAGACTTGATTTGACAAACTGGCCGTCCTCAAAAAGCTCCTCTGCCATGTTTCTCTGTGGTTCCAGCACTAGGGAGGGAGCTCCCTGGGAACAGGGTCTCTCTCACCTTATAGCCAATGTCCAGCACAATTTAGTGGATAATAGTCCTCAATAAATGTTTAAAAAAATAATGACAACTTTTAAATTATGCATGTTTCTACATGAAATCTTAGTAATTCTTACAATTCTCTCAAAATATATTACATAAGGTTAAACTTCATTAACTGGCAATGGGATTATTTGTGCTTATTTCATATTTGTAATTGTTATATTATAAAATAGAATTATTCTGAATTTAAACTTCATTTCTAATAAGAAGATTTTTGTCTGTCATGGAAACACAGTGAAGATGTGCCACTTAAATGATTCATAATATTGTTTATACTCATACTAAGCAAGAAGACATAATTAAACCCCCTAGTGTGCTCACACAGAGGGTTGATAAATGTTTATTAATTATTATGGATGTGCCATAGATAACAAAGATAATACATAATGGGTCATTTAAAGTCAGCCAATGTCTAGTTCAAGAATTAAATTTTTCTCATTGCCTTGTTCTGTAGCCACAATAGAGATTCAGCTTGAATAATTAAATTAAGAATTCTCTTATGAAAATTTTCTAATGAAATCTTGAAAGAGAACATTGTTGAACAGCAAGTTCCAGCACAAATTCTACACTATTTTTAACAATCTTGGGAAAACATTGGCTTAATAACAGCTTCTCCTTGGACATCAGAACTTAATTAGGCAATCTTGTATTGTATACCAGATAAAATGGATAGTTAGCAACCTTAGATCATATGGCATGAAATAAATCATACTACAAGACTTCTTCCATTTACTGTCTTCCACAGTGTGATGCTTAATTGGTTTGAGATAAATGATTTCCATCACATGCCTCTGTTGAGGATAAAAACCAGAAAATGACACTATTAATATACTGAAGTTGCCTCATTATTCAGGAAGATTAGACTAAAGAACTGAGATAACAGGTCTGTAGATTGTTTTCCCAGCATATTAGGTGGCTTTGCTAATGACTGCAGAGTTTAGGATCATTTATATAAGTCACAAACTGTGAACATGATAGTAGTGTTAACTGAATAGGAATATATTTCAATAATACTTTAAGATTTCTTACATGCTTTTCCTCTTGTGAGTCATGAAGTAATAAATTTGATGTGGTAGACTATGGAACTAGAGTAAAAGAAAAATATATAAGAAATTTTAATGAAGATTTTAATTCAGCCATTTATATTTACATGTATTATGGAGCAAATTATATGTGTGGTAATCTCTCATGGTTCTAGGCAATTATTTCAGGAAAAGCAATTAAGTTTCCATTTAACTAGTTCTAATATGGCTGATAAGTGCTTTATGAAATAAGTAATCTAATAGATGATGATAATATTTTTGTTTGGGATCATGTAAGCAGAGAAGGCCATTCTCCTTCCTGTGAGCAGAATGCCGGGTTAATGTCCTTTTACAGATAGGAGTGTTCCTCACAGGGACATAACAAATTGATAATGGAAACTAATTAAGACTATGAACCCAATACCATTTAAAGGATCATGTTTAAGAGTTATTAATCCTCAAAATTCTTCATTACAGACAGAGCAGCTTAGAGTTTCTATAAATACTTTGAGTTTCCAGTATAATAGAATCACAAGAATAAGTTTCCTTCGATAACATACATGGGCAGAAAACATGGACAATAAACAAATACAATAAATAACTATAAATAAAATAAATATAATTACCTTTTCCAAGAAAGAGCTTGATAGATTTTGAAAATAATATACTCATATTCTAATCTTTTTATTTATATCAGAGCCCTGTGTTTTTGCTAATTTTATTTTTTGTTATGTGAAGGTGCTTTTTGCTTAGCATGCTACAGGTAACAGATGCTGAAAGTGCCAAAAATACTAATGCTATTTTCATGAAAAAAAAACCACAAAACAAAGTGTTTTTAAAATCTATTTTGATGCTCTAAAATTATTACAGATTTCAGAGGAAAAAAAATGGGGCAGAGGGAAAATTGAATTATTTATAGAGAGAAGTGATGACATTGTATTTTCAAATATGCTGAAGATTCACTTTATATCCAGAGGTGAGATCCAAGCTAGTGAATGAAGCATGTAACATATTAAATATTTCTAATTTTGAATGTGACTATAAAAGACAGCATACTGGCTTCACCTTTATAAGAATCTGTATTGCTGAAATCACAATTCCAACATAAAAGCAATAAAACTCAAACCTACAACCAACAATTCAAAAATGAAAAAAAAAAACACAAACCCACAAAGAAAACCAACCTACCCTGCAAAAAAGTCCCTCGTGATCCTGACGAGTCCAACCAAACAGTTATTATGAGGGTGAACATGGAAACATTAGGCAGAGCTATGTTTGATCACACATCAGGCCCTGCCCCCATGCTTTCTGGTATAGTCAGGGCCATAATCACAGTGCCCCACCTAGATGACATGTCTGGGTCAAAAGACATATTCAGAGATCCAAATACGTACTCTGAGTAGAAGGAAACTATTGACCTATGATCATCTTTATTTGCATGTTTATTTTTATTCAACATGTAATTTATTCTGATGTGAAATAGAAGACACATAGTTTGTAGTTCTAGAATAATTTTGCAGCAGGACTATGTCCTAATATTGACATTATTTGAATTATTCCAACTTGACATATAACTGAAACTTTTGAAAATGGTGTGGGAAACAAATTGGTCAAACAGTGCAATGTAGCATATGAGACTCAGAAATAAAGTCTTATGCTGAAGTCTATGGCAACCATGCTTCTCTCATTTTAAAATGCAATAACTCATGTATTTCTCAGGACCCTACACACTTTAAGATTCAGTGACTTTATATATTTTAGTACATATTTCAGATTTTAAAATATAGGAATAAATCTACATTCTCTGCTTTGGATATTCTAGAATCTAAACATCATTACAACGGATATCTAGTTTTAAGGCTTAGGGCATGTGTAATTCTATACACTCTGATCCAGTTTAACAATAGAGAAAGATACAGGAATTGTGGTTAATTGTAGAAAGTGACTGCCAATGACTAATTTCCAAGGTCTGAGAAGCCATCTGAAAGATCAAACATACACAAAACTAGGTACAGTGTGTTGCAATTAAGCATCACATCTAATGGCCCTCCAACAAAACTCTGCTGGAAGACACAGTGATTAGAGACACCTGCAGGTTAATAATTAGAAGCATCTGAGCACAGAAGCAATTAATAGAGGAAAACTCCCAGGAGAGGAAAGGCTGAGCAATAAGCTAAAATGATTCTTTCAAAAGTCCTATTTTTAAAAGTCTGTGTTAATGAAGTGTCACTGAGTCCAAACTCTTAAGAATGCATTAATATGACTATATTTAGTTTGTTCTGTAGCATATTTTTTAAAATTAACTGTACTCCTAAATGTTTTCATTCAGTATAATCAGAAAGGATGTTTTTTCTCTATTTCCCAGGTAGTATCAAACAATTTGTAGCTGTATGAGAACCAGAAGTAATGATTTTCTAGGTAAAACAAAGATCACCAACATTGCATTTATGTCTAAATTTCTAGAATTTTAAAAAAGAAGGCCTCCAAACCCCTCTTTTCCTAATAAAACACCATGCTAGCATGCCTGATGAACTATTATTAGTGAAAATGTTCTGATTATTAAAGAGTGAAACTGCTTTGGTCTTCATGTAGAAACCTTGCCATCATTTCAGGATAGCGTTATTTTTTATAGTCAATGAGTCCTTTTGGCTACACACTGAAATATGTTCAGCTGGCATGCTATTTTGTGCTGATCATCTTTTAATCTTTATTGTGTGTATGTGTATGCATTTCTCATTTCAAAATTATATCCATTTTAGCCATCTTAAATATATAATACTCAATTAGCTCCCACTGCTCATTTTCTGTTCCAAGCTGATTGCAAAAGTAAATGTTTGGAGGGTATGTAGCAAAGGCTAATGTGTTCCTAAGCAAAATGGAAAAATGATAAACCAGGAAAAAGAAAGACATTAAAGGATACTCTGGCCATGTGACCTAATCATTAAAAGACATTTCCAGGGGCGGGGGAGGAATCTCAAACATTACAGAAATACAGATTCATGAATTATTTATAGTCATAAAGGCCCTTGGTAAATATGTAAAATTCAAGCTCTAAATCATTACTTTGAGAACTACTTCTATTATTTTTCTTTGTCTTATAATGAATAATTTGCATCAGAATCCCAATGCATTTACAGTCTACATAAAAATTGACTTGATCAAATATGAAAGATATTATATCCTATTTCCAATTTATTTTTGCTTTCATCTTTTTAATTGTATACCTTGTTCATAAGGACATATGTTGAACAGTTAGAATACAATGTTTCAGATTTTTTTATAATTACAATCCAAGGCAAAAAAGATGCAATAGAATATTGGTTTTATTGTTATTATCATTATTATTAAATGAATGCTTCAGAATATTTCACTTCAGATACAGCTCTTATTAGGTTTGTTCTGTTATCCTAGCTCCAGCTTATTGATCTTATTTGCTAGCCATGGTCTTTTAGAGTTGAAATAACCTTACAGCCTATAAAGATACATTCTTTTTGTTGAGTTTATTTCATTGGTATGTCTTTTATAAAATATAATTTTATTGATCTTAGAGAGGAAGGGAGAATGAGAAAGGGATAGAAACATCAATTATGAGAGAGGTTCATTTTGGCTGCCTCCTATATACCCGCTACTGGGGATCGAGCCTGCAACCCAGGCAAGTGCCCTTGACTGGGAATCAAACCCAGGACTTTTCAGTCCACGGGCCAACACTCTATCCACTGAGCAAGACTGGCTAAGGCTATTGCTATGTATTTTTATTGTCCTTTAAATTTTAATATTTTCCTCTTTTTACTTTTTCCATGAAAGATGATATGCTTACTGGGTTTGTTACTTATTTTCTAGCACTTTGATACTCAAAGTGATGCCCATGGACCTTACCTATATGCTTATTAAAAATGCAGATTCTTAAACTTCCACCCTGGAACTGCTGAATCAGTTTTACTTGAACAACATCCCAGGTATCCAAATGCACATTAAAGTTTTAGACGCAATGCAGAAGCCACCAAATAGATGCTGGTTAAAAATGAATAGAATTGACCCTTGGACAACACAGGATTGAACTATGCCAGTCCACCTATACACGGACTTTTTCAATAAATACTATAAATGTATTTCTCTTCCTTATGTATTTCTTAATAACATTTATTTTCTATAACTTACCTTACTGTAAAAATAAAATATAATACATACTAGGGGCCCAGTGCATGAATTTGTGCACCTTGGAAGGAACTGTGGGCCACAAGGCTGCAGTGGGCACTGAGGCACGTCTCATCCCATCCTCCCTGACCCCACCTGGCCCCTCCCACCACAGCCCCTGGTCCCCTGTTTGCCGGTAGCCTGCTCTCATGTGCTGATGGCGCCAACCCCATGCACACCCGCTGACGGCACGCAGTGATGGGGGCCAATGCCATCAGCGGGTGCAAGTGGAGCCATCACTGGCAGCGGGTGCAAGAGGCAGCTGTTGCTCCAATTGCCCCTCAGGAGCAGGGGGAGTTGGAGAAGCCCTGAGATGCAAGCAGTGGCTCTGGTGCCGGCAGTGGGCATGAGCGGGGCCGGAGCCAGCAACAGGTGCAAGTGCTGGCAGGGCCATGGCACATGGGAGCACAGAATTTTCAGTAACCGCCAGAGGCTCACCAGATGACAGCAACCTGCCTTGGTCTGGCACCCCCGCTCCCCTGCTCCACCATCCTGCCATGGCCAATGCCCACCATGTTCTGCGCTCTGCCACCTGCTTCCGATGCCCGCCATGTTTCCGGCGTGCCCCCGGTGGTCAGCGCACGTCATAGTGACAGGTTGTTTGGTTGTTCCCCTGTTTGGTCTATTTGCCTATTAGGATTTTTTATAGATAGATAGATAGATAGATAGATAGATAGATAGATAGATAGATGATAGATAGATAACATAAAAATGTCTTAATTGACTGTTTATGTTATCGGTAATGTTTTCTGTCAACAAAATGAGAAAGCATGTTGTGAAGACAATACCAAGAGTATGATTGGACTACAACTGGATAAGGAACCTATTGTTCTTATAAGAAGAGGAAGAGAGAGAGAGAGAGAGAGAGAGAGAGAGAGAGAGAGAGAGAGAGAGAGAGGAAGAGAGGAAGAGAGGAAGAGAGGAAGAGAGGTCAGGAAAAGAGATCTCACCAGAAGATCATCATGCTGACACTCTGATTTCAGACTTGAAACTCCAGAACCATAATGAAAAAAAATCCTGTTGTTTAAGCCAAACAAGTTACGGTATTTTGTTATAGCAGCTGGAGCTGACTAAAGCAGATGATATTTATAGAATGTCTACTGTGTCATAGAACTTTTGAAAATACAAAGTACAAAAAAGTGGTTAAAAACAAAACAAGAAAGAAACCTTCCTCATAACTTACTTCATACTTAACTACTAATACCCTGCTGTAGGCCAGAAGACTTACCAATAACATAAACAGTTGATGAGCACATATTTATGTTATATGTAGTATATATTGTAGTCTTACCATACAGTAAGATATAGAAAACATAATGTTATTTAAAAAATCATAAGTAAACATGCTCTACAGAGCTGTGTAATGACTATACTAGGTTTCTATTTGTCAGCTTTCTCCACCATCTCCCCTTTTCCCCACCTCACAGTACTAAAATATGGTTTTCTTTCCCTCTTGACTGGTTAGTATCCCAGAACTACATGGCCTTAAAGCACAGAATACAAAATTAATTAGGCTTGATTTCTGGCCTGACAGCATATTATACTGAAAGAAAAATGAGTTCAGGTGTCTATTCTTTGCATATGATTCAGAATACCATCCTTTGACCAGAACCAAAGTATTTCTAAAGAAACCTTTAACCTAACATTAAACTAGTTTGTACAGAGAAAGTTTATTTTCACATTTCCTGTTCAGAGCTACTGCTATTAGAAGTTCTAACTTATAGAAAATGAAAAACAGTGGCTGAATAGACAAATGTGTCATGCACCTACTCCTGGGCCAGACTGGAAAAACAACTAAATCGGAGATCAACCATCCAGAATTAACAAATTAGACACAGCTGAGGAGACAATTCACAATCAGAAAGGGCAGAGGACCCCTGGAGAACAGTAAGAGAGGGGATCTGGGCTGAAGAGGGACACACAACCACTGGGCCAAGAGGGTGGGGAGGAAGCTGCCCTGCACCAAAGCCATGTCACTTGCGGAAAAGTCACAGGGCTGCTGGCAGCTGGGGAATCCAGATCTAAGACCACAGCTGTGAAAGGGTGTATCCAGAAAGGTGGCCTGAAAAGCGACCCAGCAGTACGGTGCTGGTGGAAGAAAAACCTGCAGTTTCCTGATTGTTTTGTCTTCGTTTTTATTTGCTAAATTCAGTTCATAGGACCTTTCAATTGCAATCACCTGAGGCTGTGGCACAGATTTGTGTAGGTAGAGGCACAGATTTGTGGAGCCTGAGGAGAGGCTGTGGAGGGAAACAGGGCAGGGAGATGTGACCAGGAATCTGGCATTGGGACATTCCTAAACCCAAGCAGCCATTTCTCTCCTGAAGAGCCAGCCCTTCCCAGTAGCCTCAAGGTAGATAACACAGCCTGTCACACCCTGCCTCCATTTTGAGCTACACAAAGGGAACAAAGGCTCTGAATAGCCCCAAAGAGCTCTCAGTGACTGGGTTGGAGGAGGAGCCAGGTCATCTCCACTATTGTGGGACCCAGACTGATTAAAAACTCCAGGTTGCCAGCCAATGTCACTGGTCTCAATACAAGGATCTCTGACCAATTAAGAACAGAGTAATATTTTGGGCCACTGGCAGAGGAGTAGCTCAGGGTCAGGGAAGAAACATCTATTTGATTCCCTGAAAGCAAAACAGCACCACCCCCACTTAAAGTCCTGTGGGAAACAGACACTTGAATGATTAAGATTGATAGCTAGCAGAAAGGCAAAGCAGGCTGATTGGTCCTGCCTGCTTGCAGCTAAGGCCTGTAGAGACAGACACAAACAGAGGAGCAGTGGAACATTTGGTGCTAACCGCCGAAGACAGTTGTGGTCAGCCCAGAATTGGCAGACAGAACAGAAGAGAGGGATCTGAAACCAGTTCCCATGTGGCATTAAAACTCCGCTTAAAGCGAATGACACTTCACTTTTTCATTTTTATTTATTAAAATAAATTTTAGTATTATTTTTTCTTTATTCTATTTTTTTATTTTTATCGTTATTTTACCTTATTTTCTTTTTTTAAAATTTTTTCTTTCTCACTTCTCCATTTTTCATCCTGTTTTTTTTTCTTCTGTCCCACTTTAGTTTTTTTCTTTCTTCTTTTTACCCCTCGTTAAAAATTTATCTTTTTTATCTGCTATATTGATGTGTTATTATTATTGTAGTTTCTATTGACGTATTCATTTATCTAATTTTCTCCTCCCTGCTCCCACTCCATTTCCTGTTCTCTTTCTTTGCTAGTCAATTTTTTTGCCCCTCCTCTCTTGCTCTTTTCTTCTCCTAATTTTTAAATTAATTTCACTTCCTAAATTCAAGCCTATCTGATCTCTCCTCTATTCTCTTTTTAAAAGTAAATAAATAAATAATAAGTTTTAAAATTTTTTGTTTGTTTTTTCCCCTCCTTATCCATTCATTCTCTTTCTACCTCCTCTACACTAAACTGTGGTCCTTCACCTAGTCATACAATTTTTAACCTTATTTTCTGTATTTAAGCTCAGCCTCTACAGATTCTATGTCCCTTTTTCTGGTGTGTGTGTGTGTGTGTGTGTGTGTGTGTGTGTGTGCTTTTTGATTTATTTCTTTGTTTTGTGGTGTTTCCTTCCCATATTTTTCCTTTCTTTTTCTTGTTATTTTTCTTTTCTTTCTTTCTGTTTTCTATTTTATTGATATAATTTTTGCTCTCTTTTCTCTCTACTAATTCTCTTCTCTGGTGGTCACTTTTATTGGGGTTATAGGTGTCTTGTGTACATTTGTGTTCTATTGCTTTTGTGTCATGTCTTGTCATGTTGTATTTTGTGTTGTTTGGTCAGCACCTCAATAACAGTTGAGGTGACGTGGTAGAGAGTGAGCCACATAACAAGACACCCTGAGAGGAAACTCCATCCACAAATGGGACAATAACATTCAACACACAGCTATATCAAGATAATACAAACAACTGAAGTAGGGGGCTTCCCTAGAATACCTGAGAGTATGTACCACTGGACCCCACAAAACATCTCTTACATAAGACAAATTCAATAAATCTGGATGGCATAATAGTATGTCCTAATACGTAGAAACAACCACAAAGGAACACCAAAATGGGAAGACAAAGAAACAACCCCATATGAAAGAAAGGAGGAATCACCAGAAAAGGAAAGAAATGAAATGGAGGAAAGCAATCTGTCAGAGGCTGAAAAAGAAATTCACCAACATGTGTAACAATCAAGAGGAAATGAAGAATGACATAGGTACAATAAAGAACACAATGGAAGGTTTCCACAGTAGAATAGAAGAAGCTGAAACGGAATCAGAGAGTTAGAAGATAAAGTAGAAAAATACCCATGCAGAGAAGCAACTGGAAAAAAACAAAAACAAAAACAAAACAAACCTGAAAAAGCAAGAGGAGAGTCTAAGGGAACTTTAGGACAACACGAAATGAAACAACATCTGCAAAATTGGGGTGCCAGAAGGAGAGGAAACTGATCAAGGAATAGAAAACCTGTTTGAAGAAATAACGAGAGAAAAATTTCTTGATTTGGGAAAGAAAAAAAATGATACAAGTCCATGAAGCACACAGAGTCCCAAATAAGATAAACCCAAAAAGACCAACAGCAACACACATTGTAACTAAACTGGCAAACATTAATGACAAGACAAGAAAGAATCTTAAAGGCTGCCAGAGAGAGAGAGAAAGTTACATACAAGGGATCTCCCATTAGACTATCAACTAATTTCTCATCAGAAACACATCAGGCCAGAAGGGAATGGAATGAAATATATAAAGTGATTCAAAGCAAAAGACTGAATCCAAGAATACTCTATCCAGCAAGATTATCATTCAAACTTGAAGGTGAAATCAGGAACTTCACAGACAAAAAAAAAGGCTAAGGTAGTTTATTACAACTAAGCCAGCAATGCCAGAAATGCCAAAGAGACTGGTAAAAAGAAGAAATAGAAAGGGAACAAGGAACACAGGCATAAAGAATAAAAATGACAACAAACAAGTACCTATCCATAATAACCTGAAACAAAATGGATTAAATGCTCCAATCAAAAGACATAGGTTAGTTGAAGGGATAAGAAAACATGACCCATATATATGCTGTCTACAAGAGACCCACCTCAGAACAAAGGGCTCACACAGACTAAAAGTGAAGGGATGGAAAAAATTTTTTCAGGCAAATAGAAATGAAAAAAAAAAAAAAGCTGTGATAGCAACATTTATATCTGACAACATTGAGCTCAAAGTGAAGGCCATAACAAGGGATAAGGAAGGCCACTTCATAATACTAAGTGGATCAATACAAAAAGAGGATATAACTCTGGTAAACATATATGCACGCAATACAGGAGCATCCAAATACATACAAATACTTCTAAAAGATATCAAGGGAGAGATAAACAGCAATACAATCTAGTAGAAGACTTCAATACACCATTGACATAACTGGATATATCCTGTAAACAAAAAATATGTAAAGAAACAGCAATCCTAAATGACTCACTAGATTAGATGGAACTAATTGATATCTTAAGGTCATTTTAACCCAAAACTACAGAATATACATTCTTCTCAAATGCACATGGGACATTTTAAAGCTAGACCACATATTGGGACACAGGCAATGTCTCTTCAAATTCAAGAAGACTGAAATCATATCAAGCATCTTCTTTACAATGGCATAAAATTAGAAATCAACTACAATAAAAACAACCAAAAACAATTAAGCACTTGGAAGCTAAATAGCATGCTATTAAGCAATGATTGGGTTACCAAAGAGATCAAAGAAGAAATAAAAAGCATCCTGGAAAAAGAAATGACAATGAAAACACAATAATCCAAAATCTGTGGGATACAATGAAAGCAGAGAGGAAAGTTCATAGTACTACAGACCTACCTCAAATAAGAAAACTGGTAATAAATTATCTAACCTTACAACTTAAGAATTAGAAAGAGAGCAAGATGAAAAGCCCAGAGGAAGCAAAAGAAAGGAAATAATAAAGATCAGAGTGGAATAAATGACACAGAGACAAAAAAAAAAAAAAAAAAAGTCAAAAGATCAATAAAACCAAGAGCTGGTTCTCTGAAAGGATAAACAAGATTGATGAAACTGTAGCCAGGCTCACCAAGAAGCAAAGAGAGAGGACCCAAATGTATATGGCTTCACAGGGGAGTTTTACCAAACATTCAAAGAAGAACTAAAACCTACCCTCCTCAGACTATTCCAAAAAATTCAAGAGGAAAGCACACTTCCAAGCTCTTTCTACGAATTCTGCATTATCCTAATCCCAAAACCAGATAAAGACACTGCAAAGAAAGAGAATTACAGACAATATCCCTGATGAACATAGATACTAAAACCCTCAACAAAATTCTAGTAAATCAGATCCAGCATTACATTAGAAAGATCATATACCATGACCAAATGGGATTTATTCTGGGGATACAAGGATGGTACAATATCCAGAAATAAATAAACTTGATAGAACACATAAATAAATTGAGAGACAAAAATCACATAATCATATCAATTGATGCAGAAAAAGCTTTTGACAAAATCCAACACCCTTTCTTGATAGAAACTCTCATCAAGATGGGAATAGAAGGATCATACCTCAACATAATAAAAGACCTATCTGACAAACCTACAGCCAACATCATAATAAATGGGCAAAAACTAAAACCATTTCCCCTAAGAACAGGAACAAGACAGGGATGCCCACTTTTACCACTCCTGTTTGACATAGTACTAGAAATGATAGCCATAGCGATCAGATAAGAAGAAGAAATAAAATTCATCCAAACTGGCAAAGAAATAAAACTGTTATTATTCACAGATGACATGATATTGCACATAGGAAACCCTAAAGACTCCATCAAAAACTACTAGATTTAATAAATGAATTCAGCAACAAAGCACAATACAAAATTAATACACAGAAATCTATGGCATTTTTATACACCAATAATGAACACTCAGAAAGAGAAACTAAAAAACAATCCCATTTACCATTGCATGAAAAAATTAAGATACCTAGGAATGACTTACTAAGGAGGTAAAAACCTGTACTCAGAGAACTTATAGGGCATTGAAAAAAGTGATAGAGGAAGACATAAACAAATGGAAGAATATGGAAAAAAAGATGGCAGCATAGGTAAGCACCTAAACCGCTGCCTTGCACAACAATTTCAAAACTACAACTAAAAGAACGAACACCATCCAGAACCACAGGAAAGCTGGCTGAGTGGAAATTCTACAACTAAAAGGAAAGAGAAAAGCTCACGGAGAATTGGAAGAATGGCAAAGGGTTGAGGTACAGCAAAGGGTCTTTGTGCACACAGAGAGGAAGGGCGGCTGAGAGCCTGGCTGACTTTCTCTGGCAGGAGGGGGAAGGAAGCCCCCGACTGCACTGAACCCCAGTTCCAGGTGAGCCCCTGGGGACCCACGCTCTTGCGAGGGGAATCTGGACTCTCGGGCAGAGGCTCGGGAGCCAGGGAAAGCAGAGCACGTGCGCACGCACAAGAGCAGGGCTGACTGGAAGCCAAGACTGTCTGCTCTGCCCTGAGACTCCACCCCATCCTAGCTGAATACAGAGGCTTTTGCAATTTGGCAAGTCTAATCCTATAAGGCTGTCTCCAGCACTGAACTTCTCCCAGTGTAGACACAGCTGATCCTCACAGCCAACTGGCCTGGAGGTCAATTCCTTCCAGTGATAACAACAACAATCAAGACTTAACTACAACAAAGCTGTACACACAGTCCACAAAGGGGTGCACCAAGAGAGTTCACCTCAGGTAACTGGGAGGCCGACCCACTGGGCCATATAGGAAACCTAGCACACAAAGCTACCCTACCAACTCAGGGAAGCAGTGAAAATGTGGCAACAAAGAAACAGATCACAAATGAAAGAAATGGAGGAAAACAAACGACTGGATATAGAATTCAAAACCACGGTTATAAGGCTTTTCAAGAATATCCTAGAAAAGGCCGATAAATATAATGAGACCCGCAAAGATATGAAAAAGGACCAACTAGAAATTAAACATACACTGACTGAAATAAAAAATATTATACAGAGACCCAACAACAGACTAGAGGATTGCAAGAATCAAGTCAAAGAATTGAAATACAAAGAAGCAAAAAACACTCAACCAAAAAAAACAAAAAGAAAAAAGAATCCAAAAAGTTGAAGATAGTGTAAGAAGCCTCTGGGACAACTTCAAGCGTACCAACATCAGAATTATGGGGGTGCCAGAAGAAGAGAGAGAGCAAGATACTGAAAACCTATTTGAAGAAATAATGACCAAAAACTTCCCCCACCTGGTGAAAGAAATAGACGTACAAGTCCAGGAAGTGCACAGAACCCCAAACAAAAGGAATCCAAAGAGGACCACACCAAGACACATCATAATTAAAATGCCAAGAGCAAAAGACAAAGAGAGAATATTAAAAGGAGCAAGACAAAAACAGTTAATTACCTACAAGGGAGCACCCATACTATTGTCAGCTGATTTCTCAACAGAAACTATGCAGGCCAGAAGGGAGTGGCAAGAAATCTACAAAGTGATGAATAGCAAGAACCTACAGCCAAGATTACTCTACCCAGCAAAGCTATCATTCAGAGTTGAAGGGCAGATAAAGAGCTTCACAGATAAGAGAAAGCTATAGGAGTTCATCACCACCAAACCAGTATTCTGTGAAATGCTGAAAGGTATTCTTTAAGAAGAGGAAGAAGAAAAAAGTAAAGATAAAAATTATGAACAACAAATACATATCTATCAACAAGTGAACCTAAAAATCAAGTGAATTAAAAACCTGAGGAACAGAATAAACTGGTGAATATAATAAAATCAGGGGCATAGAAAGGGAGTGGACTGACAATTCTCAGGGGGAAAGGGGTATGGGGGGGTGCAGGAAGAGACTGGACAAAAACCGTACACCTATGGATGAGGACAGTGGTGGGGGGGGAGGTAAGGGCAGAAGGTGGGGTGGGAACCGGGTGGAGGGGAGCTTTGGGGGGAAAAAGGAGAAACAATTGTAATAACCTGAATAAAGATTTATTTTTAAAAAATGGAAGAATATACCGTATTCAGGGATAATGTTCATACTACCCATAGCAATCTGTAGATTTAATGCACTCCCCATGAAAATATCAGCGGCATATTTCACCGACCTAGAACAAACTCACCAAAAATTCACATGGCATAAAAAAAGACCTGAATAGCTGCAGCAATCCTGAGAAAGAAGAACAAAGTTGGAGGGATCACAATACCAGATATCAAGCTATATTACAAAGCCACTGTTCTCAAAACTGCCTGGTACTGGCACAAAAAACAGACATATAAATCAATGAACAGAGAACTGAGAAATTGACCCAAGCCATTATGCTCAATTAATATTTGACAAAGGAGGCAAGAGCATACAATGGAGTTAAGATAGTCTCTTAAATAAATGGTGCTGGGAAATTTGGTCAGATACATGCAAAAAAATGAAATTAGATCACCAACTTACACCACACACAAAAACAAACTCAAAATGGATAAAGGACTTACATGTAACAAGGTAAACCATAAAAATCCTACAAGATTCCATAGGCACCAACATAGCAAACGTGTCGTAGCAATATCTTTACTGATACTTCTGCTAGGACAATGGAAACTAAGGAGAAAATAAACAAATGTGACTACACGAAACTAAAAAGCTTCTGCACAGCAAAAGAAACCACCAACAAAAGAACCCACTGCATGGGAGAACATATTTGTCAATGTTTCATCCAATAAGGGTTTAATCTCCAAAATTTATAGGTAACTCTTATAATTTAATAAAAAGAAGATAAACAATCCAATTTAAAAACCGGGCAAAGGATTTAAATAGACACTTTTCAAAAGTGGATATTCAGAAAGCCAAGAAGCATGTAAAAAAATGCTCAAAGTCACGAATCATCCAAGAGATGCAAATCAAAACAACAAGGAGGTATCATCTCACACCTGTCAGAATGACTAACATCAACAAATGACAAGTGCTAGAGGGAATGTGGAGAAAAAGGAACTCACATACACTGCTGGTGGGAATGCAGACTGGTGCAGCCACTGTGGAGAACAGTATGGAGTTTCCTCAAAAAACTAAAAATGGAACTCCCATTTGACTCAGTAATCCCACTCCTAGAAATATATATCAAGAAACCAGAAACACCAATCAGAAAGGATATATGCACCCCTATGTTCATAGCAGCACAATTTATAATAGCTAAGATTTGGAAACAGCCTAAGTGCCCATCAGCAGATGAGTGGATTAAAAAACTGTGGAATATATACACAATGGAATACTGCGCTGCTGTAAAAAAGAAAGAAACTCTTTCCATTTGCAATAGCATGGAAGGACTTGTAAAGCATTATGCTAAGTGAAATAATCCAGTCAGAGAAAGATAAATACCAGATGATCTCACTCATTTGTGGAATATAATGAACAACATAAACTGATGAACATAAGTAGATTCAGACAGAGAAACATGGAATAGACTGTCAAACCTCAGAGGGAAGGAAGGAGAGGGTAGGATTGCGTATGTGTGTGGGGGTAAGTGATTAACCAAAGGACTTATATGCATGCATGTAAGCATAATCAATGGACACAGATACTAGGGGGGCGAGGGCATGTGCGGGGGGGCGGGAGCAACTGGAGAGAGTTCAATGGAGGAAAAAGAGACATACGTAATACTTTCAACAATAAATAATTTAAATTTTAAAAAGTTAGCAATTCTAACTTTCAACTGCTAAAGTATTCTAAGTTACATTACATGCTTATGTCTAAAATTGATAGTCTTGGAAAACATGAAAATATTCAGTGTTTTTTTAATTTTATGGAAAATATAGAATATCTTCATAAAATTTGGATTATTTTTTTCTAAATTTGAATGTTTTAAAAATGATAGCATCTGGTAAAAATCCATTTATTTACATTTTAGGATATAAACAGCAACTATTTGTACTTTGGCTGCCAAATTTAGTGCTCTGAAAGAAAGTGTTAGCAACTTCTAATTGCAGTGAATTAGCAAGAGTTTCATGAATTTTACTTCTTACATGAAATTATTATGGTTAGGGTCTTATTCCATTGAACACCTGGGCATTTATTTTTGCAGAGGTGAGAGTGAGAAGGCCATAAGTTAAAAATGCTATCAACCTCTAGACACTGAAAGAAAAGCGAGTAATGGGCCCTATGCTAAGAGTTTCTAGAAGGAATGCAGCTTTGCTGATAACTTGATTTTAGCACTTTAAAACCCATTTTGGACTTCGGGACTCCATAATGGTAATATGCTAAATGTCTGTTGTTTTAAACCACCAACATTTTAATAATTTGTTATAGCAGCAATAGGAACCTATCACATTACACATCGTAAGGAAAGGATTCTCATGTTAAATCATTAAACAAATCACAGAGAGATTGAATTCTCTTACATATGCAGCATCTCCATCAAGGATTTCCACTGGACTATGTTATCTGTGCTCTTATCTTAGCTCTGTCACTGACAAACTGGATTATTTTAGGAAGTCTCTTCACCTGTCTGGACCACATGCCTCTTCTTGCATCAAGGAATTAAACAACATCATCATGTCAGATTTTCTTTACTAAATTCCATGCCCCTTTCAAGGATTTTCCCATTCATCTTCTATGTAGATTTTAATGAACTTTAATTTCAGTTGTTTTAATTATGGATAAAATCAGCTCATTAATGATGTCTTTTCAAATAACCATCATTTTCTCCCCACCCTGAGCCTTTGCTATGAACTCCTGTGATGGGCTGTGGTGGAAGTGGAGGCACCGTGCCTCTCCATTGGCTTGAGAATCATATCATGAGGACCCTGCTGGCCTAGAAAATCTAACTGAAAAAAAAATCAGACCAACCCAACCTCATACTGTTTGAGAATCAATAAGGAGCACCTTATGAATTTCTTGAGCAGATTTCTGGACAAGAATGATAAATCAAATGGGAATAAATAACTCATTAAATTAAATAAATGAATAATTAATTAAATGGGGAAATGAGTCAAGAAACTTGATGGCAACTTGAAGGTGAAATGACTTGTTTTCAGTTGGGCTTTTGAAGATTCATAATGGGTTAAAGTATGCATGCGCTGACAAAAACAGAGTTAATGTCTCTTGCAAGTCAAAGACACTTTTTTATTGGTCTGAAAACAAACAACCAACTTTTACATAAAATGTTTAACTTAAAGCCTTTGTTTAACCTAATGGCACTTAAATTCCTTTTCTCAAATTCCTAGGGTGACTTATCTCCTCAGTCAATCAACCTTGGCTGGAGCACTAACCTGCTCTCCTCTCTAATTTGGGGTCTCAGGGAAATTGACATTCTTTAGCTTACTTCTGTCAGGCTTCTGTTTGGTTCTTTCTCCAGTCTTTATCTTAACTAGTGCCATTCTCTATTTCAAGGCCACCAGGGTCAATAATCAAATTAGGAGGAGACCTAAGCCTTGTGTTTCTGGGTAGTAAACTTCAGAATACCCTGTCTGCCCCTAGCAATTGGAAAGGAGCAGAAAGATAAACTCTTCTTGCATTGGCAGCTCTTGGCCAGATGAGAAATGCTGTGAGAAAGCTTTCAGAACAAAGTGTGTTTTCAAAATGTCTGCTGCTGCCACTGTTGTCTCAGCACAAGGCAATCTACAGAAGTGAGAAAGTGCCACAAGTTTCCGGAAAGCAAATTGTTCAAGTTATCCCCTAATTCAAAGAACATTTTATAAAATAAATTGGTAACAAAATTGTTTTTCCTGATTGTAGAAGAATTGCTGTTTCTAAAATGCTGAATGTCCTCAGGAGTCAGTATTAACTTCAGACACTACGTGAAAAATAAAATAATTTCTATGATCACAAGCCATTCAATATACCTTTATTCCAGTTCTGAAATAATTAAAATATGTATGAAGTTTTTTTTTTCCTTAACATAGAACACGTGAACTTTGCCTTAGAAGAGGCTTAAATATTGGCTGATTCATGGTAATGTGACATTTATTAACCTTTGTAATGTTTAATGTGCAATAAAAGTAATCTCAGTTTAACATTATTCTTCTGAAGAATAAAAAGTTTCTGGGTATTTTTTAGTCAAGTAAGAGTTAAAAATACAAGACTTGTTTATCTCATAAAAAATATCAAAATTTTGTTCATTCTTTGAATGGACAGAACAGAACACTGCTGACACATTACATTCTTGAAATTGTTATCATCTAAGAATATTTAGAATTTTCATACTGCTATTGCTCACTTGTATATAATGAATTATTTTGTAACCCAGCCACACTGATGACTCTGGCCTACATCTATATATATAGAAGCCTAAGCGACCAGCTGACCTGACCGTGCACTGACCACTAGGGAGCAGATGCTCAACACAGGACCTGCTGAGTGACAACTTTGCAGAGTGCCCTCTCACACCCCAGGAACCCTCAGAGGATGTCAGACTGTCGGTTTCGGCCGATCCCTGCAGGCCAGGCTGAGGGACCCCACTTGCCAGAGGGATCCCATTCACTCTGCAGACATTCTTCAAACCCAGGTGCCGTCCCAGGTGCAGCTGGCCAGGGAGAGACTGGGACCACAGGAGATTGGCTCCAGGGTGTGTCCAGCCCATCTCATTCAGTCCTGCCCACTGGCCACCTTCTAATTAATTTACTTTCAATGTCCACAAATCCATGCATCAGGCCTCTAGTAAATACATAAAATACTTGACAGATGCAAAGAAAGGTAACAGAAGAAATTATACAGAAAGACAATAGTAAATTTATGTATTTTATAAAAGCAGAAATATATTCCCAACCTTAGATCAATGAGTTTTTACTGGTGTGCTACAACTTTTGAAACATGCAATACCTGATTATTTAGTTAGGGGTACTGACCCTTCGATTGTCAAATAAAATTTAAAAAATGACAACAGCTAACACAATAGCCATCTGGTGTGAACTAATCAAAAGTATACCTACTACTGTCAGATGGAAAAAATATAATTTATTTTTGGTGTGCCCAAGAATTTTAGTAATAGGCTTAGGTGTGCCATGAGATGGAAAAGGTTGAAAACTGCTGCCTTCAATGTACAAATATGGATATTGTTAATGTAACCAACCTTGGTGTTAAAGATGCACTTGGTTCTAATTAATTTTTTTACTTTTACTTTTTATTTATTGAGAAGAGAGAGAAATTCGTTGCTCTATTTATTTATGCATTCATTGGTTGATTCTTGTATGTGCCCTGAATGGAGATCCAACCTGAAATGATGGCTTATCGGAATGATGCTCCAACCAACCTACTCAGAAGGGACCTTCGTTCTAACTTAAACTTGTAGGAAACATATGGAAAATGTTTTCCAGTGTCATAGGACTTATTTCTCACTAAAGCTTACACAGACTGTGGTCGAGTTTTTATAAACACAGAATGAGTTTGACTATTGAATTATCTTCTTGGAATTCAATAAATAATTTGAAAATATTATAAGAATTTAAAAAATATTGGTCTTACCAGAGAGGGTCGGACCTGCATTGCCACCATGTGCCCACCATCCAGATATCATTGCTGACATGTACACATAAGGAACTGTTAGACATTGAAACGGGGACTCAGAACGGTTGGACATTGAAATTGGGACTCAAACATTTTTTTGCTTTGTTTTGTTTTGTTATTATATGTTTATTTCTAGTCTGCAAAGGCAAAACTTTTTAAAGGAAAGAAATGGTGGGAGAAAGATACAGAGGCAAAGAAACATTGAACAGACTGTCAAACTACATTGGGAAGACAGGGGAGGTTGGGCGAGGGGGGCTGTAAGAGACCAACCGAAGGACGCGTAAGCATGCTTATAAGCACAACCAATGGATACAAGACACTGGGGGGGAGGGGGAGGGCAGGTGAAGGCATGTACTGGGCGGTAGGGGAGGTCAGGGGGAGGTCAATGGGGGGGAAAAGGAGACATATGTACTACTATTTGTAATACTTAAAACAATAAAAAAATTAAATTAAAAAATACATAATAAACAACTTGTCAGGAAGAATAAAAATGTCATCAGGAGAATTTGAATTCAGTTGAACTAAATTAAATCATGACACAATTTTTAAGGTGATAATAAACAGACATTAGTAAAGCATCCACCAAAATATATAGATGCTATTTTGAACAAGGGGAAAATCTTAAGGAATTGTATAAATATGTTAAAAATGTACAGAGGATGAATGTGAATAACTAACTAGCATAAAAAGCCTAGCAAAATAAAAATAAAAAAGTATTGGTCTTGAGTAGTTTACATATCTCTTTCTAATATGTGGAATTCCTTCATTTCTAAAGACAAAATGAAACTAAAAAG
Organism: Corynorhinus townsendii; assembly: GCA_026230045.1. NCBI lineage: Eukaryota > Metazoa > Chordata > Mammalia > Chiroptera > Vespertilionidae > Corynorhinus > Corynorhinus townsendii. The sequence goes on from JAPDVU010000002.1 coordinate 100,778,804, forward strand.
GGTTTTAATTCATAGATATAACTACAAAGAAGCAATTTTTTTTCTGAGTGTTAGGGTTTTGAATAATTTTTAGTTTCACTGTTTTCAGTTTGGTCTGTATTTTTAGTTTTCTAAAACAAGTCTGAATTGATTTTGTAATTAAATTTTTTTGAGTTATACAAACATCCTATTTGAATCATATTTTCTGTGTTTCCACTAAGCACACATTAGCTTTTGGTCTGCAAGATAAATCAGAAAAATATCACAGAACACTTTAGTTGCATAGACTTTATTGCTTAATTTATAAACATCATTTTTGGATTTTGTTCCTAAAATTTAAGAGCTAAGAACTTTGCACAATACAAGAATATCAAAAGATGTTAATTCTCTGTTGGTACCTCAATTGATATTTCAGTGACATTTATGACAAATCTGCCATTGTAACCATTTTCCAAGTTTAGAGCTTTCATTTAAAAAAGGATGAAAGAAAATTTAAAAAAGAAATTATGAAGACTGACTGCTGAGTTGCAGCCCTGCCATTACTTCTGCCAGGTTTACACCCGTATAGCCATCTGCAGCCACTGCCCTTCAATGCTAATTCCACCCAATATCAGCTTAGTTGTAATGTAACCAAGAACAGGTCTCTTTCCGATCTGCTGATAATAGGTTACAACCACAGATATGTTGCTCAGCTCCCAATTTTGTCCATTTCCATGAAAAATGTATCTCTGTAGCTAAATAAATATTTTAAATATGAAATCCTGAAATAAGATAAAACTCCACAAAGTACGGAAGGATTAAAAAACAAAACTAAAGTATATGCTTATTTAGAGATTTTTTAAATAGTGGGTGAGGATCAAAGATGTTAGAGAAAACATTCTCAGCTCCTGAGAAAAGCATGTCATCACCTAAAATAGAATCACAACGTCACATATCATTTCAAACCCAAACTGTTGAATAGACATAATGCCTTCATCATTGCTGCTTGTCTTCATGGGTACAAGGCTACATAGTTTGAGGATGTCAATTTGTTATTTAGAGATGTCTATATATTCTGTTCTACTCTAGAAACTTTCCCTTAGTTAATTTCATAGTTCGTGTACTTAATACAATGGAAACTATAAATAACTAAATACATTTCATAGTCCAATTTTACTTCTTTGTGTGGTGGGTGAGGTAGCAATTAGCAGAGTTCCTTTAATATTTCATTATTAAAATGGCAAATAAATGTATTTATTATATTATGTCTCTAAATAGGAAAAAAAGAAACAGCAATTTAAAAGGCAGATGATGGGAGGATGTGGCAAGAAGTAGCAGAAGGAAAACTGGGTTATATAACTAAGCTAAAGGCTTTGACTCAGCATATGGACACTTAAGATCTCATGTATGTATGTTAATTTGCCTTATTCTTTAGATAACTGGCATTTTATAAACGAGGCAGGAGTCATTTTTTGCTACTTAGAGCATTTTACTTATGCATTTCCTTTAATTTGGGGATACGGAGAGAGGAGGACACTTTACCTAATATAAGAAGTTATATTGATCCATTGATATGTTTATTAGATTAATATTTACTGAATGCCAGATACTATCCTAGACCCTGGGTGACTTGGATGAATGAGATGTGTTCTCCAGTAGTTCATAGTCTAGTGAGAAACGGTGGTTTAGTGCAGAGAACTCCCCTGTATTTGCAACCTGATAAGCTCACCTTTAAAGATAAGCTCACACACTTTATTAAACTTGGGCTTCCTAAAAACTGAAAGATCATCTGAACACATGGTTCTAAATAAGTGTCTATTGATTGGCTGTAGGAGAATCATTTGGGAAACTTACATAAGCGAAATCTCACCCTAGCCAGTTTGGCTCAGTGGAAGGATCCTAGGTTTGATTCCGGTCAAGGCCATGTATCTCGATTGCAGGTTCCTTCCTTGGGGTGCATGCAGGAGGCAACCAATCAATGTATTTCTCTCACATCAATATTTCTTTCCATCTTTCCCTATCTCTTCCACTCTTTCTGAAAGTCAATGGAAAAATATCCTCTGTGAGGATTAAAAAGAAAATGTAGAGAGATCTCCGAGGACTACATCATGTCTATTACATTACTCTAGAGGTGTGGTGTCAAATTACAATTTTTTAAAATGCCCCCATTTGATTCTGATGAAATCCAGGTTTGTGAATGATTGCAAGATTTAAAATCTTCCTTTTGAGGGGTATATCCAAAGAGGTCAGTAATTCACCAAGGCCTCACAACTATTATTGCTGTTTTCACACAGTTGTAATATTGCTAGATATAGAAAATTATTCTTAATATTATTCAGTGATGCATAAAAGAGAAGAGATATTATCAGAACATATATTATTCTTCTGAATAATTTTGGAATTCCCGTTATTCTATGATGCAAAATCGATGCATATTTTAGATTTTTCATAAGCATTATTATGGTATTTAAGGACTATGTTTAGTCTTTGTTTCTCTACTATGTCTTGCTGGGTATACAAATGAAGTTTTATTTATTGTCTTCTATCGTCTTTTATACATCAGACACAAGTTTCTTTATAAGCTAGGATGGGAAAGTTGTGTTTGCCTTTGCCTTCAATTTAGTGACATAATCTATTTCAAATACTGCTCACTGTTTAGCCAGCACAAGCTCCACATATTTGTTCAGTTACAGAATTTCAATCAAAACATCATTAAAATTACCATTTTGTGTCCATTAAAAATTAATATCTTCTTTTCTCATAATTATATTTATTAGTACCTGTCACATTCTTAAGTAAAACCCTAAACAAAATATTTTTGTTGCTACATACACTCATGAATGTTTTCTTTTTTTTTTAAATTAATTTCACTTGTTTCCTTTTACTTTTTAAATTTTTTTATTTTCTTTTAAATATATTTTATTGATTTTTTAGAGAGAAATGGAGAGGGAGAGAGAGAGTTAGAAACATTTAGAAACATCGATGAGAGAGAAACATCAATCAGCTGCCTCCTGCACACCCCCTACTGGGGATGTGCCCACAACCAAGGTACATGCCCTTGACTGGAATCGAACCTGGGACCTTTTAGTCCGCAGGCTGACGCTCTATCCACTGAGCCAAACCGGTTTCAGCATGAATGTTTTCTTCATAATGTTTTTAAACATATATGTCTCTCTAAATGTCTCTAAAAAACTTAAACAGGTAGGATTTTTTTTGTAGATAACAACTTATTGGTACATTTTAGGAACATTTTTGCACCTATTCTTTTGGTACTAGATGGCCAGTCACTTGTCAGTTAAAACATTATAACAAGCCAAATGCCTGTTGATGCTGCAGCAATTTGCAAATTCTAGTAGAAACCTATATTCCCTGGGATTTGGGGCATCCCAGTGCTCCAGCCTGTGAGCATGAGACTAACACCCTAACCTAAGTAGGTGTAAATTCCTTCCAGGTTTGCTCTGTCCTCAGAGATTCGGTAGGTTGTGTGATATTTGAAGGTGTGTGTGTGTGTGTGTGTGTGTGTGTGTGTGTGTGTGTGTGTTTTAATGCCTTTGAGAGTTTAATGAATTAGGAGGAAATAATTAATGTGACTCAATTATTTGGCACTGGGCATGAAGACCGAGTGGGAGGAATAGAATAAAACTTGTTAAAGAATACATCTAAATTAGACCCAACTAAACTAAAACCAATCCCAGGTAATTTCATTGCACTTCTTTGCTCCCAGCATAAAGTCAGAAGATATAAATAGCCCTAGCAAGAGGCAAATTTGGCTATGAAACAGCCTTAATTTTTCAATACACATGAAGGCAGTAGAATATATTATTTTTCATGATTCTTTTAAGTCTGATATTCTCAGTTTCAATGATAAAATTCATGATATTAAAAATGGTCAATATCTACTAATCACACAAAATATTCTCCAAATGCTATAAACATTCATTTGTTACAAAAATGTTGTTTAAATTACTAGCAATGAAAATGCTATTAATCTACATTAATGCACATTCCCATTAATGGAGATTCAGTGTACCCAGTGGTTAAATATGTGGTTTTCATTCCGAATTCTATCACTAATGTCACCTTCAGCCAGGTATGTGAGTTCTCTATGCCTCAGTTTCTTCACCTATAAAAACATCATAATGATTTACATTTCTTAAGGCTTAGAGAGGATTAAGTAAGTTAAGGAATGTAAATAACTGAGCTAGGAAAACCCCTTGTACAGAATAAGTGCTTATTAAGTGTTATTATCTCTTTTCTGTTACTTCTTTTGGGGGCATATCTATCAATCTATGCTGAACTAAGATATTCTGGTTAGAAATCAAAGTTTCCACATAGTCAAAATATTACTGATAGAGGTTATTATTCTTAAATTTACTTAGTGATACAACTAAGAGAAAAAATATACATTAGCACATACATGCTCTTCATCTAACAAATGATTTTATAGTTCCTACTACTTTACGTTGCAAAAGCAAAGGGTGATTATAAATGTTTCATAAGCATAATATGACATTTATATTGTATTTGGATACTTTTTCTTTATTTCTGTATTGCCATCATTGTTTATCCATTTATGTTATAAAACACAATCTGGTTCTAGTGATTTCTTTTTTAATATATATTTTATTGATTTTTTTACAGAGAGGAAGGGAGAGGGACAGAGAGCTAGAAACATCAATGAGAGAGAAATATCGATCAGCTGCTTCCTGCACTCCCCCTACTGGGGATGTGCCCGCAACCAAGGTACATGCCCTTGACCGGAATCGAACCCGGGACCCTTCAGTCCACAGGCTGACACTCTATCCACTGAGCCAAACCGGTCAGGGCTCTAGTGATTTCTTTTTGAGATTTTAGCTGAGGTTTTTATATTCAATTTACTTAGTGATTTTAACAACAGAGGCTACTTGGAGTATCATCTAATAACTACTGGATAAAGTTTGATAAGATGTAATTTGTCTTGTTCACCAAGAAACAGTGAATCAAAACAAACATGCGATATAATGAACAAAGTGAAAAATAAGAGGAAAAGAAAAAATATTTAGAAGAGCATAGTCCTTGGGTTGATATATTATAAATTTGTGGTATGAAACCCAAGAAGAACCACCGATGTTTAGGGGAAACAAAGATCAGATATTAGAGAGGTTGTCAAAACTGAGAGGTGTGGCTCAGTTGGTTGAGCATCGGCCCATGCACCAATAGGTCAGGTTCAGTTCCCAGTCAGGGCACATGCCTGGGTTTGGGATTGATCCCCAGTGTGTGTGTGTGTCTGTGTGTTGGAAGGGAAGTGCATGCAGGAGGTATCTTATCAATGCTTCTCTTTCTCTAATAGATGTTTCTATCTCTCTCTCCCTCTCCCTTCCTCTCTCTCTAAAAATCAATAAAAAATTTTAAAAAATCATGTTGCAACCTAACCGGTTTGGCTCAATCGATAGAACATCGGCCTGCGAACTGGAGAGTCCCAAGTTCGATTTCAGTTAAGGGCATGTACCTTGGTTGCAGGCACATCCCCAGTGGGGAGTGTGCAGGAGGCAGCTGAATCAATGTTTCTCTTTCATCGATGTTTCTAACTCTCTATCTCTCTCCCTTCCTCTCTGTAAAAAATCAATAAAATAATAAATAAATAATAAATAAATAAATAATAAGAATAAAAAATGATGTTGCTCCATTTAAAAAATAATGCATATGGAATAAAAACAAATCGTAGCTTACAAAGTACAAATATGTATTTATTTTTATGTGAAAACTCATTGAATCTACATTTACACTAAGGCCTATAACAATATATACTATATTTGCATAGGACACTCCTAAAATGGAGTTGCATGCTTAGCATCTGGTTTACAATGAAGGATAGTTTGCATGGTGAGAGAAGGGGATGATACAGTCATGCCTCTGGTACGGTGAGAGACATATACCTTTGGGTGGTGTCTGGGAGGGCAGAGTGTGTGCAGCAGAGTCCCTTGCATGAAATGCATATCTGATACTCTGATCATGTGCTTCAAGTCTTGCTGGCAGCCCTCATGTCTAAACTCCATGGAGAACAAAATGTTCCCACTGTTTGGAAGCATGTTTACTTTTGCTTTTCTCATGCAATGAATTAAATCCCCCATCCCCAGCATTTTTGAGGACAGAATCAGAAAATGTCTTCCCCTAAATAAATATTTTTGTTATTTTTAGAAATCCCTTCTGATTTGAAGCAGTTTCAGTAGAGAATGAAGCTACTAATACATTCCATTGGAAACCAATGTCAACATTTTCTATTATAAAGAAAATGGATGCTCAAGTTTATCCCTGATGTTTTTCTATCCTGGGAGTAGCATTAAATAAAAGTGCCCCCACAACTGAGCTTTAGGAATAGTGTGGCCTTTTAAAGTTCACATTTCTACAGGCTAAGTTTATTTCTTAAATCCAAGCTGAAATAATAACGAAGAAAGCAAAAATAATGCACTACATCTTGCTGTACATGAATTTCTTAGAAAATGGTTTCCTATGGAAGATGATTTCTGAGCATGTATGCTTCAGAGCACTAGAGTGAGACTCGTGCATATAGTGGGTAAACGACCGATTAACCTACATTCCTTATTGACATAAGAAATGGAAGCCTATGACAGTCCAATTACAAGTTTTTCACTGAGTTAGACTTCCCTGGAGAACAAAGGTCAAGCTGATAGTCCATTATATGCCATTTCTTCCTGTCTTACAAAATAACAATAATCTAGGCTAGTGTTAATCCTCTCCAATTTATGAACACTTAATAAATGTCTATTGAATTGCACCAATGCCCTTCCCCTTTCCTTGCTTAAAAATAAGTGTAGTCACCAATTTCAGTTAAAATGTAGCCACTATCTAGCTATGAGACAGTCTATTATATTCCCAGTTACATAGTGACATCAACCTGGTAAGTCACTAGAAATGGCTCAACAATTAACATATGGTTCATTAAATGAGTAAGATCACACCCTTGAGAAGACCCCAGGGTCCTGGGAAGGAGCTGTTGAGATGTGCAGGTGCATCTACTTATCGCTAGTGTGGATTATTAAAATTATCCTACTTTTCTCCTATTCAACTTGATTAAGTATAAACAATTATTTCATTTTTCATTTGTTTTTTACTTGCCAAAAAAAAAAAAAACACAAATAAAATAAAATAACTGCCAGATTTATAGCAGAAAAGATTTATAGCACAAATGCTGGTTTGAAGTTTTAAACGCTTAAAAATAATTTGAGAATTAAATGCAAAGAAGAAACAGAGTGAGATACTTAAAATGATTAACAGATTCACCAATATTTCTTCAACTTGGAGTTCTGGATAGTGCAATATTTATTATTATTAGCTCCTAAATAGCTTAATTTTATTTTAATGTAAATTAATAAAACCAACTTTTTAGCATGTCATTCAAGTTTGACAAGTATGTTTTATAATAATACTATTACACGTAGTAAAAATAAACTAATGTTCAAAATATGAAGTTATATAACTTTATTGCAAAGCTAAACAATATGTGCATCCATTTTGTTTCTACCTTAAAAAAAGTTTAAATTATTTTTCCATATGGAGTAGTAAATTATGCAAAATATTCTTTACCACTTTGAATCTGGAAGTTCTTTGGAAAACTCATGGACTTCGTTTTCTTTGATCAAATTAAATGGAGTGAAACATGCATCCTCAAGATAGGAAAAGATCAAATAAAAGCAATCACACCACAATTTGTCTGGTAAGGCTTAAAATAAGAAGCCTATTGAGAAGATATTTCATGCTTCAAATCTTGCATAAGTAGCTGATTTTTATGTTTAAATTAATATAATCATGCTAAAGTAACTAGTAAATACAAGGTAGCTATAATTAATCCAAAAATTCTTCCTACAGGAAAAAAATGCTTGTTAAGTCAAAATGCAATATAGCATTTCTACAAGGAATGAATTAGATCAGCCCCATTTGAAATAATCTTGTGGGTATAGCAGGATATTTCTTATAGCTTTAAAATTTTCATTTAATCCCTATAATTAAACAAAATTTTCTTCCCCTCTAGTGGGCCGGGTCCAACCAATATTAGTAACAAAAATATTGGTACTCCTATTTGGTAATCTATCTATTAAAATTCTAGTATGCAAATCAACCAAATGGCTGAACAACTGGTTGCTATGATATGCACTAACCACCAGACGCTCAATGCAGGAGCTGCCACCAGCCCACAGGCCCCAACCAGTGGTGGCGGTGGCGGCAAGGGGTGGGGCTGGCAAGCAGGCAGCACCAGATCAGCCAAGGCGGGTACGAGCAGGACCCCCAATCACCCTGCCAGTTGCCCCACAGAGGGATGCCACTGGTGGCAGCAGTGTGGGGCGGGGCCGTCGAGTGGGTGGCTCCAGGCCAGCCAAGGCAGGTGTGAGCAGGGTCCCCGATTGCCCTGCCTGTTGCCCTGCAGAGGGACGCAATTGGGGGTGGCAGCAGGGGGCGGGGCTGGTGAGCGGGTGGCACCAGGCCCAGGCCATTGCAAATGGGGGAGCCTGATCACCCCACTGGTCACCTCACAGATCGGCCCTGATCGCCGGCCAGGCCTAGGGACTCTACCTGTGCATGAATTTTGGGCACCAGTCCTCTATTCTGAAATAACATGGTAAAGTCAGTGAAACAAATCTAAGCATGGTTTTGGAGATTAGATCCTCAGTCTTAAACTACCCTAGACTGTGCTTGGACCTAAACAACTGACTCAGAGTAAGTGGTTCTGGCTACTGGTCCTGGCATTTCCTGGTCCTTGGTTCCTTCCTGGTCCTGCCTGCAGCCCTGGTCCCCCTAACTGGCTCAGCCTCCCATCTCCATCCTGGCCTCACATGGTCCCCTTGGCTCCCGGGGGGACTGTCCTCCCCTCCTAGCCTGGAGGTCCCGAGGGGTGGTTATGGCTTCTCAGAGACTCCCCAGCAGCACTGTCTCTTGTGTTCACACAGGGGAAGGGGTGCATGTGGCAGAAGCAACTGTATAAATGTGGGTGCAGGGGCAAGTCCTCCAAGGTCAGTTGGACAGTTTCCTGATGAGGCGGATCAGAACAGTGTTCTTGTCTTTGAGGCGCTGGTTGTCAGGTCAGAGGTTGGACAGGTCCTTCAGCTCCTCTTCCAGGTCAGCGCCCTTGTGCTCCAGGGCCCTGCACTCAAATAATCCCAGCTCCAGGAGGGCCGGCCTCTCTGCAAAGCACTCCTGCCTCTGTGTGGCACGCTCCAACTCCACCTTGAGCTGCACCAGCCAGCAGCGTGGTCTTGGTCAGGGCCTCATGAAGCCCCTCATTCGCAATGCACAGCTCTGTGTAGAGCTTCCTGAAGCTTCCCTTGGGCTCTTCTGATTTGGGCTGGGGTTCTGGGTTGAGGGCCAGCTGCCTCTGGGGGGAAGAGCTGGATTCTGGCTGATGTCCTCTAGCTTCACCTCCTCTCCCTCGGCAGACCCTCTCCTCTCCCGGCCAGCTCTGCAGGCCTGTGGTCCCTGTCCCTGCCTGTCAGGCACCTCTACTCTCTGGGCAGGGCCATCAGGAATTCTCAATCTCAGGGACTTGGGGTTGCCAGGAAGGGTCCAGGCTCTGTGCAGCCCACTCTTGACTGGGATGGGAGAGTTTGATCAGGGGCAGGCTGGCGAGGGGAGGGGCAGTGAGGTTGGCTGGCCCCACCCCCTGATCAGGCTGGTTCACTGGCTACAGTGGGTGGTGGCATTTCGCTGGAGGCCGGTGGGAGCCACCTGCACCACAGGAGGCAGGAGCAAGCTGCTGCCACCTGCAGGAGCTGTGGGGAGGGACTGAGAGGTCAGCCCACTCACCAGTCAATGCCTCCTCATGGAGACCAGTCATTTGGTTGTTTTGTTCGTCATGACCCCTGGCTTTTTATATATACGGCTGAGGATTTCCTATAGCCATTTTACCTTTTGTTTTTGGTAGCTCTCTACCTCCATTGGTTCTTTTCCTCTATGTTTATATCTGTTGTTTTTCTTTAGTGGTATTCCATACATCTTTTCTCTGTTTCCTCTTTTTTAAGTCTATATGTTCTTGTTTGGGGATTTTTGTATATGGTTACCATTAGGTTTATAAAAAATGAAGTTGCATTTATGCTGTATGCTTTTTTCCTTTTGAGTTCATCTTCATCTTCCTTTGCCAGTTCAGACCTTTCCCCCTCCCCTTGTATGTTTTTGTTGTCACAAATTACCCCTGCTTATGCTATAAATTTTTTGGTGGTCATATTCATAGTTTTGTGACCTTATGTTCTTTTTTAAAAAATAAATATTTATTGTTGAAAGTATTACATATGTCCCTTTTTTCCCCTATTACCTTCTCCCCTCCACCCAAGCCTTCACCAACCTATTGTCTGTATCTATGGGTTATGCATATACACATATGAGTTCACTGATCTCTTCCCCCCCCCCCCGCCTCCACCCTACCCTCCCTTCCCTCTGATGTTTGACAGTCTATTCAATGTTTCTATGTTCTTTGTTTCAAGTAGAATAAAACCCTTGAGTATTTCCTACAATGGAGGTTTTCAGGTCATAAAACCCTTCAGCTTTTGTATGTCTGAGAACATCTTTATTTCTCCTTCATATTTAAAGGATAATTTTGCTGGATATATTATTCATGGCTGGTAATTTCTCTCTTTCAGGCACTTGAATATTTGGTTCCACTCTCTTCTCGCTTGTTGTTTTTGCTGGGAAGTCGAATGAAATTCTGATGGGTTTTACTTTGTAGGTCACTTCCTTCTTTTTCCTGGTTGCTTTAAGAAATTTTTCTTTGTCATTAATTTTTGATAGCTTCAATACCAATTGCCTTGGAGAGTGCTTCTTTGGACTGAGGTAACTAGATGTTCTGTTTGCTTTTTGGGTTTGAGGATCTAGTGCTTTCCATAGATATGGGAAATACTCATGCACTATTTGTTTTAATAGACTCTCTTTTCCATTCTCCCTCTCTTCCTCTTCCACAATGTCTATAATTCTAATATTGCATTTTCTGATGGCGTCAGATAGGTCTTGTAGAGTTCTTTCATTCTTCTTTATTCTCAAGTCTCTCTCTTATTCCCTCTGTGTCATTTATTGATTCTGATATTCGATATCACTAGTTCTTTCTTCTAACTGGTTGGTTATGTTTTCTATGCTCAGCAGTTTACTTTTATTCTCCCTAATTGCATGCTTCATTTCCAGAATTTCTGATTGAGTCTTTTTTAGAGTTTTAATTCCTTGGAGAAATACTCACTTTGTACATTGATTTGTTTTCTGAGTGCACTGAATTGCCTGCCACTATTTTTTTACATCTCATTGAGTATTTTCAGAACTGTAATCTTGAAATCTCTGTCACTATATCACATATTTTCATGTGTTCCAGCCTACTTTCTGGGGATTTTTCATTTTCTTTCTGGTCATCTTCGTTACTGTGGTTCTTCATGGTATTTGCTGTCGTCCCGGTTTCACATTTATTTCTGAAGAGGTCTTTCTACTATATTCCAGTAGACGGTGCTACTCGCAATATTTTTTTCCTCTGGGACCTTCCCAGTATTGAACCTCTGTGGCTTCCATGAGGCAGTACAATCACTCTGTTTGGGGATGGGTTTGCTTTTCCCTCACTATAATGGTGACCTCTGACTTCTGTGGGGGTTCATCCCAAGCACCTCTCCTGGGGATCATTCACAGAAGGAAACAGTAATTATACAGCAATAGCTCTTGGCTTACAGATAATATGCTCCAGGAGCTGACTTCAAGGGCAATAGGATGTGAGTTATTGGAGTCCTAACAGTGGCAGGGCTGTATGGTTCCATTTAGTTGTCTGAGACACCATTGCCCCTCGGGACAGTGGAGAGCCCCATGGCAGAACCCTATGTTCTGTGGGGTAACTTTTGACTCAGAAACTGTTCACTCTCTTGCCACTTGGGGCAGCTGAGCTGTGAGCTCCTGGATGCATTGCTGCATCTATGGGTCGTCTGTGCTTTTCTCCCTTCTAGTTTCCCTGTTTATTCCTGGATGCCCACCTTTAGGTGATTTAGGCATGCATCAGGGTTGAGCAAGGACTTCTTTCTTGAAGTCTAGATGGTTAATATGTTGAAATGTCAAGGGCAGAGGAAAAGAAACACCCTTATGGCACAACTCCTCTGATGTCACTCTCCATTTTTATCACTTGAGTCATTGGTAGATATGGGTAGTTACTGTCCTTTCAGTCCTAACGTGCATTTTATAATTATTATACATATTAATATATTTAATTTCATATATTTAACAATTAAACAATACTTGACTATCTACAATTTTGTATCTATATTGAAAATAAACAGATAAACCTAACAATGTTCCATGGTATTCACAGTCTAAAAGGAAAGAGAGATTATATAAACTAGAGGCCCAGTGCATGAAATTTGTGTACTTGGGGGGTGGGGTCTCTCAGCCCAGCCTGAGCCCTCTCGCAGTCCAGGAGTCTTAGAGGGATGTCTGACTGACGGATTAGGCCTGCTCCCTTTGAGCCATCAGTGGGACATCCTTAGTGCTGCCATGGAGGTGGGAGAAACTCCCGCCACTGCTGCTGAGCTTGCCAGGCCTGAGCCCGGCTTCTGGGCTTCTGGCTGAGCAGTATTCCCATTGTGGGAGTGCACTGACCACCAGGAGGCAGCTCCTGCCTTGAGCATCTGCCCCCTGGTGGTCAGTGCGTGTCATAGGGACCAGTCGTTCTGCCTTTTGGTTGATTTGCATATTACCCTTTTTTATATAGGATTCTTCTTACAATACAAGAGAATAAGTTGTATACTAGAATGTATGATGCATATAATTAACAGTGTTCTATCACTGTGTGAAAGTACAAGTGGGCAACTCATCCTAATTTAAGAAAAACAAACTTTGTAAGAAGAGTAATGTCAGAACTGGATCTTGAAGGACGCATTGACATTCACAAGACTGAAAGTAAAGAGAAATGTTTCACACAAAAGAAACAGCATGTACACACCCACAAAGAGAAATAAATGAAAAGCAAGAGATTGTAAATAATTTGATGTGTCCGAATGATAAGGTACAAACAATGTTTGGAGCAAAGTTTATGTAATTGGGTTAATCAGCATTACAGAATATAACTTTTATATTTTCTAACAAAAAAATTAGATGTTATAATATGAAACAGTTAAGAAATAATTTTGGGCTCAAATATGTATGTTCTAGAAAGTTGACTTTATTTGCAACAGAGACCAAGTTTCATAGCATTTATATTTTTGGAATGATGACATTAAACTAGATAAGAGCAATGGAGAAGAGAAAGAATACGAGAAATTATTAAAGTTATAAGATACTAATAGGATAACAGTTATTGGAGACCACTCATTACATCACAGAAAAGATGAATAGTTGAGGTGATGAATTAATTAATTAATTAAGTGAGGGGAATCCTTTCACAATATCCTATATAATAAAATCCTAATATGCAAATTGTTTGACTGGGAGTTCGACCAGGAGTTCAACCACTTGTTATGATGTGTGCTGACCACCAGGGGGTGGTGTGGATCATGGCGGGCATTGGTGATGCAGTGCCGGCAGCAGGCAGCAGTGGAGATGCTGCCAGGCCTGATGGGCCTCGACGAGAGTGGGACCATGGTGGGATGGTGGAGCAGGTGAGCAGGCAGTGCCAGGCCAAGGTGGGTCTGAGTGGGGGCCCAATTGCCCTGCCGATTGCCCCACAGACAGTGGCCAGCAGTGGCAGCAGGGGGCAAGGTTGCCACCCGGCTCCCAGGAACTGAGGGAACCAGGCAGGGGACCTGGCCCTGATTGATCACTCCATAAGCAGGATGGTGGAGCAAGTGAGGGGGTGGTGCCAGGCCACGGTGGGGTGCCAGGCTGGGGTGCGAGCTGGGGCTGTGAGCCTGGGGGGCATAAGCTGGGGCCTGATCCCTTCAGGTCACCCCAAAAGACCCCACCTGTGCATGAATTCGTGCACTGGGCCTCTAGTATACACATATCAATCCACATAATGTACACTTAAAATATATAATTTTTATATCAATTATACTTCAACAAAGCTAAAATTTTAAAAATATAATTATTTATCTTCTTTGTTATAGTAGTGTATATTGATTTTTTAAACTCTTGTTTTTACCATTTTTTTATTGTTTTAAGTATTACAAATAGTAGTACATATGTCCCCCTTTTTTTACCCCCATTGATCTCCCCCCGACCTCCCCTACCCCCCAGTACATGCCTTCACCTGCCTGCCCTCCCCCCCGCCCCAGTGTCTTATATCCATTGGTTGTGCTTATATGCATGCATTGATTTTTAGATAAGAGCCCGCCCATCAAGAATAAAGATGCCATTTCCTGGCCTTCTATGCAGTTACATGTACCAAGTGACTAACTCCTGGGTAATGGGAGGTAAAAGAAACTATACTATGTAGCAACTTTAGGAAACAATTCCTACCTACAACATGAAGGATGTTCTTTTAAAATATATAATTATTTTTTCATCCTTTTAATTGCTGCCAGAGTACAGGTGTGATTGCTGAACCTCCATCTGCTTTCTTAAAGTCTCCATTTTCTGGATGAAGAGCAGTGCATTACAAGAACTGAGTCTCAGAGAATGTAAATAAAATAAATTATCACATTTGAGACATTTCTACTTGAGGTCTCTGCTACTTACAGTAAAATCTCTTTCTAACAATACAGCAATTAGAAGTGAAGCAAGGGAAAAATCAAGTTGAGATTTCTGGTTTGGATGATTACTGACCTTAATAAAAAGAAAATTTTAAATAAAGTTTTAAGGAAAAATACTATCACTAGACACTAACATTTAGGTATTTTGACTTGAACATACTAGAGTGACATCAAAAAGATATAGTCCAGTAGGTGGTTATATTTGCTAGACTGGAGCACTTGGATGTAGAGATTTTAGAGGCATAAAAATATATGTGCATATGTGAAGACTTGATAATAGATATGATGGCCCAAGGATAGCACTCAGAGAAGATAAGAGAGCTGAGAGAAGGACTGTAGGGATCATCAATATCTAAACTGTGGGTGCAGGAAGAGAGGAGGAGCAAGAGGAAAAAAAAGTCATGGTGTTGTTGTTGGTGGTGGTGACAGTAGCAATAATAGTAGTGACAGAATAATTTACTAAGCAATTACTATACGCCATGCATTGCCATAAGTGCATGAAAGTATTAATGTTTTTAATCCTTAAAACAGCCCTATAAGGTAGTACCTAGTTCATAAGATAGATACTATTATTATTATTTCCATTTTAAAGGACACAGGCACAAAGAAATTAAGTAAGTTGCCCAATATTACTCCCATAGCGGTGGTGCCCAGTCACCTGCTCCGTGTCCTTGCTCTTCACTACGCCTCCCTTTTTCCTCAAAATAGATAGTGAAGTTGAAAATGTTATGAAGAAACTCAGAATGTTATCATGGCATAGAAAATGCGAAGATTTAAAAATGATGAAGTTGTTGGCTATTACTAATTGCAGAGAAGTTAGAAGTAGAGGTGTCCAGATTTGACATTTTAGAGATCACCAATGACATTGCTGAGAGCCCCCTTTGTGGAATGTGGGTCAAAGTTTGATATGGATGGGCTAAAGAGAAAAGAAAGCCATGACTTCCTTACATACACACACTAAGTGCAGTTTTAAAAAGTGAAGTATGGATATAAGGAAATAGAGAGAAAGGCATATCATTCATTTATGAACTAAAGGTGAGAGAATGTGAGGAGAAACTAGGGACAAAGGAGTTCTCAGTTTGTTGTTAGATCATAGCGACTGACATAAAGTTTATCACATGTAGTGAAGAAGTCAGCAGATTGCTTAAAAACGCAGGAGAAAGATGGAAAACTAATAGGACAAATTTCAAGAAAGGGTGGCTGACAATGACATGAATAGGCCATGCAACACCATTAGTATTGAGCAGATGAATGTAAATTTCTTTGTGTTGTACAGAAGTCAGTGCAAAATAAAGAAAACCTGAAAGTAATTCATTCTTAAGTATCTTCTGAGACCAAAGAAAAGAAATAAAACCAAAAAAAGACCCAGCAGACAACATCCACCATAAAAATAGTATGGGGATGATTACCATGAAGCCTGGCTCCTGTCTCTAGAATTAGCTCTGCCCCAAATTCATTGAAATAATTCGTCTTCTTTAGAATTATGACAGCTTAATTTTCTGATATCTAAAATGGAACAATTGAAAACCATATTCTTTTTAAAAAATAAAATAAAAGCCTTTGAGGAAAGAATATGATCCATGAATTTGTCATTATTGGAGAAAGCCATCAGGTTGTGCAGTGGGAATAGCACCAGCCACTCTACAGGTCAACTCTGCCACACTTATGGGTGTCGCTTCAAGCAAATTATTCAAACATTGAAACTTGATAACTTCCTTTTTAAAACGAGGATGATTGTCCTTAGCTCAAAGACTTCTTTACTGATTAGAGTAAATAATTTATATGAAATCACTTTATAATATATGTCACTACACAAAAGCAAGCAATTCTTTTGGGAATCATGAAATACCATTTGTAACAGAAAATAAAAATAGCACTATGAAATGATGAATATCAATCATGTTCAAATATCTCAGGGGTAGTGAGGGGTAGACTTACCACAAATGTTACATCTGGTTTCCTTCGTTTTCTGATGAGTCACACTTAATTTTAAACTTCAAGGCAGTACTGTGAACAGAAGAAGTGGTCTAGGAGATCATGTCTCTGCTGTAAAGTTATGTGTCATATGCTACCCAGCAGAGTATCAAGACAATGTGTGGCCACCATTGGCAGGGTGGGGAAAAGATATTGCTGGAGGTTGTGGCTGAGGAAGTTTCAGTTCAGTTATGGGATTTTTTTTTTTTATTTCCCCATGTGGTCTCACCACATCCTCAAGGACCCCCATGGTGGAACACTCTGGAGACAAGTAAAATAATATGCCAGGGCAGGAAGGCAGACACAATGGAGTTGGAAAATGAAGAGATATCAAGCAAGCAGAATAGGTTGAGATAGGAGGCAGAAAAGAGTTCTAGAGAGGCAAGAAGCATCAGAGAGTGATGCTTCACATACTCTACTTGGACTAGGATATGTGGGGTAAGCCCACAGCAGTACAGTAGAAAAATCATTCAGAACCCCTGCATCTAAGAACAACCACAAGAGCTATTCACAATGAAATTTCACACTTGCATGTATTTAAAATTTCTAACATACATGATTAAAAATGTGTTGCACACAAAAATATAAGTTTTAGATATTCTTTCTTGCTAATATTGGACTTCCTCTTTTGAAAGTCATATACCTTTTGGTCAACATCTCTTTTCTCTGGAGTCTCTAACACAATCCTTTACCCTCTGACTTCTCCTTTTGCTCTCCATCTGACACAGTAGATAGATGCTTAGGGCTCATGGAGTCAATCCACCAATGTTTTCAAACTGATACCCATATTCAAAATGTGGGCCTCCTCATTTACATCAATGATTCTTATTTGTCATTGCTTAAGGATTTTCCTTACTTTTTATTGACCTCTAGCTAAATATGATATTTCTAAAAATTCCATCATCTTCTATGAGACACATGGCTTTCCTTCTCATCACTGTATTTCCAATAACACTGCCATCATGATTTATCTTCCAAGACAGAAATTTGGATATTATTAAGCCCTGAATTCCACATATCTCACTACTTCATCAATCTTAACAACATATATGTGGATCTTTATCATCCCACATCTGTACTATTGAAACAGCTTAAATACAGTCTTTTCATTTTTCTAAATCATTTTTTGTACTGTGTCAATTTCACATTCAAAACACTGTAATAGTTCTTAGAAGGCCCTCTATAATTTGGCCTTACTTATCAAATCTTACTTCTTATTATCATGATTAAAAATCCATTTATTGAATCGCTGTTATATGTTAGCACCATGATAAACATTAATATGAATGGCACAGTCCTTTCTCCAGGAGCTAAGACCTACAGTGAAGCAGATGAACAGTGCAGCTGGTGCTGTGCTAGAAGGATATTAGGCACATAATGGGGATCTTGACAACAGGAATTTAGAGAACGAAGACACAAATGAAAATTTCCAAAAGGAGTGGAAGAATGAATTGAGTTTTAAAAGACAAATAGAAGGCTGTACACCTGAAACTAATATAACATTGTACATCAACTGTAATTGAAAAATAAAAATAATTATTTAAAAAAATAAATAGGAATTAAGTGGCAAAGATAAAGGATGAAGACGTTTTAGGCATAGATCATTAAATTAAGAACACATGGTGTTTTAAAGAATTTGTAAGTTATTTTGTATGGCTAGAGTGAAAGGTTAAATTATAAAACTAAAGAGGTAGGCTGAGTCAGATTATGAGGGGTTTTGTGAACAAGGCTGAGGAATGTTGATTTTATGCTGAAAGCAAGGGGAAGCTGTCACAAGATTTTAATTAAGATAATGAGTTGCATGATCATATTTGTGTTTTAGAAAGAGGCCTGGCAGCAAAGTTGAAAATGTCTTGAAGGGAATGATAATGAAGTAGAGAAAACATGTTAGGAAGTTTGGGTCTTTCACAAAGTCTTGGGAAAACAATTAATGCTTTAAAAAACCACCATGCAAAAAAATTAAAACTTTTGTTCACTTTCAGCACTGATCCAAAGGGCCAACAAAATTGTTTTTGGTAGTGAAGATGTACTAAAATAAAATTTAAAAATTCCATAAAATATGTACTCTCTTTACAAAACACAGAGATCAGCATTTCATAAAATGCAAGTGAAAATAAATCCTTTGAGTTCAATAGCAGACTAGGTAAATGCCTTCTAATTTCTATGGTTTTCTCTTCTACTCTGATATATACTTTCCACTTGTATTTTATTTCTAGATAATTAAGAACAGTTATGCATTAATTTAATGTTACATTATGCTTAGTTTTTCAATAGAAAAGTAGAGCTGGGTAATGCAGATTCTACTTCATAAGAGGATTAAAACGCATTAATTCTTGCTTAGTTTTCAACTCCTTGCATATAATACATACCATATGTCAACTATGCAGAACTATGGTTGGAGAAAACACTTGCTCTGTTGGCTTATTGAATGGGTATGTTGTTCTGACCCCTCCATCCCATATAATTCCTGCAATCTGTCTGCCAGTACAGGCTTCTTACTGATTTACTGCACCATTTTCATCTGGAGGATTTATGCATATTTTATAGATGACCAATAGATAGCGAGCACTATAAAATATTTAAAAATAGTTGGTAGAGGAGTGTCAGAACTGTCTAAAAAGTTGTTAAAAATAAAAATTATTGTCCTGGCTGGTTTTGCTCAGTGGATAGAGTATTAGACTATAGAGCATCAGCACTTGACTGGAATCAAACCATTATCATTTATATGGTTCAATTCCAGTCAAGGGCACATGCCCAAGTTGTGGGCTCTCGATCCACAGTAAGGGGCATGAAAGAGGCAGCTGATCAATGATTCTCTCTCATCATTGATGTTTCTATCTCTCTCTCTCCCTCTCCCTTCCTCGCTGAAATTAATAAAAATATATTTTAAAAAGTAAAAATTATTAGGCAACATCCCAAATACACTGAATAAGAATCACTAGGGATATGGCTTAGGAACCTATATTTTAGCAAGCTTTTCAGGTAGTTCTTGGGTAACCTTAACTAAGAAGGATTGGGGTAAAGAATCAATGTAAAGACAGAACTATCTAAAGGCACATTTCAACTAATTAAAAAAGTCATCTTGCTTCTGTGAATGTTTTGATTGTGGCAGATAATCACAAGTACCTGCTAAAATTGTATCAAACCTGTATTGGCTCTGGTTGAACCAATTATGTCTTCTTATTCACATAACAATGATTTTTTAGGAAACGTATACTGTTAAGCTTATGTTATTAGCTTACAGGGCTCCTATGTCAACAGAGACCTGGTCAGCTCATCCAGTAGGGGATATCAGCACCACCATGGAACATACATTCTGGATTAGAAAATAAAGGTGCTCAGTGTGGATAATTTTTTAAAATAAATTGTAAATAAAAACACAGATGATTTTGTGAGATTAATTTTTAGTCACTTTTCTGGATCATATTATAAAGTCTTATTTTATAAGATAATTGTTTGATATTGACAATTACAATGACTTACCCAGTGGTATAATGTGCAGGAACCGATTGGAATGCATTATATATTAAAAAACAAAGCATTTCTTTTTCTTGATGGAAATAAAATAAAAATGTCAAACTGCTGCAATCAGACATCCTAGATATGAATATTCATTGGCAACTGTTCATGGCAGATTTATGAATTCTTTCACCTGCTGTTAGGGGGAAAAAGGAAAACATTAAGTTGCCAAATAAAGCTATTAACATAAGCTAAAAGAAAAAATATATACACAGATGGATGCTGATATTGCAATTATGCATTCTTATCAAAAAGAGACCTATTTCTTTTATATTGTGAAAACATTTGATTTATACATGCTATGAGCTCAGTGTCCCTTGGCAGCGCCTCTCTTGTGGTTTACCAAGGACTATAATTTAAGTGGATTATCATTTATATGGGTGATAACAAACTACTTCAATGAATTTGTTTGGAAGGTTTGATAATGAGAAACTGTGTAAAATGTTTGCTTAGGCATGTTAGATTACTTATTTAACCATGTGTGAATTTCAGTTAATTTGTGGAATACAGTTTTCATGAGCATTATTAGTGCTTCCTGATTAGGACCAGGGTTGGAATTCTGCAAAAACACAACATTTCCTGGATTAGTTTGGCACTTTCATTTATAGGCAAAGAAAGAACACACTGAAACCATAAAAATATTTGATTCTTTTCTACACAATTTGGTTCTTATTCATTTCAGCTATTTTTAGCTTAACTTTAAAACTCCAAATGGCTATTATCTTTGATAAAAAAATTTTAAAGTAGGTATAGAGATTTTCCCCTTTTAGTTTATAGTTTAAGTACATACATATTTGTTTTTTTAGAGAGAGTGGAGGGAAGGGTAGAGGAAGGAGGAGAGAGGGGGAAAAAATCAATGTGAAAGAGACATATCAATTGCTTGCCTCTTGTAAGCACCACACTCTGGGGCTGGCGATCAAGCCTGCAACCAAGGTACATGCTCTTGACCAGGAATGAACCTGAAACCCTTCAGTCCATGGGCTGACAGTCTAATCACTGAGTCAAATCGGCCAAGGCCATCAATGGCCATTTTTAGTAATTAATTGATTAAAATAGTAATAGAACTATTAGGCTAAGAAGAATTAGATTGCATTGTACCCAACAATCATGAGTTCAACGAGCAAATTGGCATAGCAACCACTGCATTTTCTAAAGTATGAGGTATTTGAAGGGACTTGCAGAGACCTGAAACAGGAAGCCCTCAGTTCTTCAACTACACCAAGAAGTTCACTAGAAGTTTCAGCTGTACATAACATAAACTGCTGGGTTTGCTTGACAAAACCAAAGTAAATGGTAGATGGTGCTGAGTTCCAAAAGTTTGCATTATTATACTCATAGGAAGTGTAAGTTAGTGTCATCTACAGAGGATAATTTGCTATGGAGGATAATTCTTTTAACATATAAAAATTAAATATGCATGCACCATTTAAAGCAGCAATGCCACTTCAAGGAATTGAATCTATAAAAGTTTACCAAGGTCAAATGTATTCTTTGCATCATACCTTGCAGCAGCAAATGGTTGGAAGCAATCTAAATGACTGTTAATACTGCACAGGTTAAATAAACCATGTTCCACACCTGCAATGGATTACTTGCAGACCTTAAAAGGCAGAGGTTAGTTCTCTATGTACTGATGTGGACTGAGATTTAAAGCATATTTCTAAATTTAAAAAGCAAGGCCATATTTTTGTGTATAATATGTTATAATTTTAATGAGAGAGAGAGAAAGAGAAAAGGACACGCAGACACTCAAATCAGTGACTGCCTTCTCAGTGACTGGATGGGAATACCACCCTTTTCATTCTAAAATTTATTTGCATTTTAAAAAGACATTTAAACTGACAGACATACTAGCAGCAGAGGCATGGATACACGAAACAGACTGACAGATCTCAGAGGGGAAGGAGTGGTGGGTACTAGAAAAGATTATCCAAAGAACATATATGTACTTTATTTAATAAATGGACACAGACAACATTGTGGTGAATGTGGGGGTGGAGTCAGGTAAAGGGGGCAAAGAGGGGAAAATGAGGGACATCTGAAATAGTGTCAACGATTTTTTAAAAAGACATTTCTCATGTGAATATATCAAGTAAATAAATTTAAATAAAATTTTAATTGCAAATAATTTATTACCAAAAGTATGTCACATTATGAAAAGTATGAGTTAATGCAGATATAGAGTAAATGACCATATTCTGAAAGTTAGTTTGTTATGCACTAGGCTCAGTCAGGGAATTTTCTTTCAATTGCCTTTGATTATTTATATGTGTAGCCAATTGGCTATACTTTATGCATATCTTAAAATTTTGTGGCCAATGCTATACTTTTTAAATTTGACATGTGTGATAGGCCCTCTGCTCACAAAATAGCACGTGTGCACACAACCACAAATCCAGGGGACTTATATTTTGCATTCACTCCCAGGCTATCCATGGATCCCTAATGCTCCATGAATCTTGGAATATCAATCCCTTATTTGAATAATTACATAACTGTAGAAATTAAATACTCTGTATTCTCATTCTCAAATAATTCAGAAATAAATACTCTAATAATCACTTTGAACAAGACTTTAAACATAAATACATATGTTAGATTGAAGTTTATGATTTTAATATAAGCCCAAGTAACTCTTGAAAAAGAAATGCAAGATATAAGCCAGTCAGAGAAAGATAAATATCACATGATCTCACTCATTTGTGGAATATAATGAACAACATAAACTGGTGAACAAAAATAGATCCAGAGACATAGAAGCATTGAACAGACTGTCATACCTCAGAGGGAAGGCAGGGGAGGGTGTGTGTGTGTGAGTGCGCGCGCGCTGCGTGGTGGGAGTGGGGGTGGGGTTGGTTTAGAGATCAATCAAAAGACTTGTATGCATACATATAACCAATGGACACAGATAGTAGGTGGGTGCGGGCATGAGCTGGGGGGTGGGAGCGGCCGGGAGAGGTCAATGGGGGAAAAGGGAGACATATGGACATATGTAATACTTTAAACAATAAAGTATTTAAGTTAAAAAAAAAAAAAAAGAAAAGCAATGCATTTAAAGTCCCATGTGGACATCTTATCAACTCTTTTTCAGTCATTTGTTTAATCTTTGTAACATTTTCAACATCATGGAAAATATTGCAAAATATTAGCCTAAGGGGGGAAAGAAGTAAAGCAAAATATATTATGTTCCAAGAGTTAATGAGTAATAATAGGGGGCTATGTGTTTAAAAATAAATTAATTCATGCTGTTTCAAGGTTATGATGAGATCTGAGGCTATTTAAGATATAAATTTTAATACAGGCATCAATTAAAAAAATATTGCCTAAAAAAAGTAGTCACTAATATACTACCTCTTTGAATGCACACAGTTCCTTAATATTTACTCTAAGTTGTTTAAGTGACTATGTATATATTTCCCAGGAAACACCTAACAATGCATTTATGGACAGGTATATAGATTTTCTTTTAGTGTTTTATTTATAATAATCATAAGACTATTTTTAAAATAATAGTAGATACAACACTAACTGCTAAGTACACAGGCAAAATACACAGAATATGTATTTGCTAATGTAAATTTTGTAATTACTACAAAATAACGAAACATATTTAACTACCTCATAAATATGTTCTTATAGCAGAATGATATCACTGTTATTTCAGATTAGGGTTGTGTATTTGGAGGTTTCCAACAGTTATTTTTCTGACTTTGTTTGAACTTCTCATCTTATCTATCTTAAAATACTTGAAAAGTAGCATAACAAGTTTTTCTTGACCTCTTCTGATAAATTAAATATTCAACAACTCTCAAGCATCCATTGCTCTTGAGATGACATCATGATCTCAACAACAGTCAAAAGCAAATCAACATAATGACCACACAGCTAGAACATACAGAGATACTTGTTGACAAAGTAAGAGGGCCTCTCCTATTAAGAGAACAGGATTTAAGTTTCAGTGGCTCAGAGTCTCAGATTCAGGGCTTTACTTAATATCTGGGTGACAAATACATTTTACCTTTAATTAATAAATGCAGAAAGATGAAGCTGTCAAATTCATATTCATAGGGTGGGATGGGGAAGAATATTCTATAACATCTATTTAGAATATCAAAGCATTTACTAAAATGTGTTTTTAGTTTTTCTACAGGGAAAAAGGTAGCTAATAAGTAAAGCAAAGCACTTTTAATATGCCCCATTTGGGGAGACAAAGAGATGTGTTCACTCATTATCAGTAATAGTTTTGCTGGCTCATCTAATTTATCGTAGAATATGTTAACTCTCATTTTATTTTTAGTGGCTCTCAGATGCCCTAATGAATATCTGAAAACAATAAGAACAACACCGTTATTTGCAAACCCTTACAGAGAATTTAATATGTGCCAAGCACTCTTCTAAGTATTTTTAGATTATGAAGTTCATTTACTACAGCCATCTTATGATATAGATACTATTATTAACTCATTTCAGATGAGGAAATTGAGGTGAAGAGGGATTCACTTATTTTGCTCAGGTCATAGAACTGGTGGGCATCTTGAATTCTAACCAAGGGAAGTAACCCATGTAAACATTACTAAACTGCATTGGACATTAAAGAAATGTTTTAAAGCACTTTTTTTTAAATTAAGATTTCAAAATGATGATTAGCCATGAATTCATTTATCAGGTATTTATTAGTTACTGATAGGTATGGTTGATGAAAATAAGAAAGGTATGGATGACAAACAATATGGAGCTTAATACAAAGATAAGTATTTTAAAAATTGATTTACTTTATTATTCTAAACTAGAGGCCAGGTGCACAAATTCATGCACCAGTGGGGTCCCTTGGCCTGGCCTGCGGGATGCAGGAGGTTGGCAGCCAGGGAGGGACCACCCATTTCTCTCCCTCAGTCCCAATCAGCCAGACCCCAGCAGCAAGCTCACCTACCAGTCAGAGCATCTGCCCCCTGGTGGTCAGTGCACATCATAGCAAGTGATTGAGTGGCCTTAGCATATCATTAGCATATTACACTTTGATTGGTTGAATGGCCGACTGGAAATTAGCATATCAGGCTTTTATTATATAGGATAGTTTGCATCAAGTAGAAAAATTAATATGTCAAACTTTTGATCATTTCTGAAATTCACATCTATATAATTTTATAACCACTATATATAAAGAGCTTTAAATATAGTGTTTGCAATTCAAGAAGAAGGAACACTTCCAAGCTCCTTCTATGAGGCCAGCATCACCCTAATACCAAAACCAGATAAAGACAACACAATGAAAGAGAATTACAAGCCAATATCCCTCATGAACATAGATGCCAAAATCCTCAACAAAATTCTAGCAAATCGAATCCAGCAGTACATCAGAAAGATCATACAACATGACCAAGTAGGATTTATCCCAGGGATGCAAGGATGGTACAATATTTGCAAATCAGTAAACATGATACATCACATAAACAAATTGAGAGGTAAAAATCACATAGTCATATCAATTGATGCAGAAAAAGCATTTGATAAAATCTAACACCCTTTCTTGATAAAAACTCTCAGCAAGGTGGGAATAGAAGGATCATACCTGAACATAATAAAAGCCATATACAACAAACCCACAGCCAACATCATACTCAATGGGCAAAAACTAAAACCATTTCCCCTAAGAACAGGAACAAGACAGGGATGCCCACTCTCACCACTCCTATTTAATATAGTGCTGGAAGTACTAGCCATTATGATCAGACAAGAAGAAGAAATAAAAGGCATCCAAATTGGAAAAGAAGAAGTAAAACTGTCCTTATTCGCAGATGACATGATACTGTACATAGAAAACCCTAAAGACTCCATAAAAAAATTATTAGACTTAATAACTGAATTCGGTCATGTAGCAGGATACAAAATTAATGCCAAGAAATCTATGGCATTTCTATACACCAATAATGAACTTTCAGAAAGAGAGACTAAAAAAGCAATCCCATTTACCATCACACCAAAAACATTAAGATACCTAGGAATAAACTTAACTAAAGAGGTAAAAGAGCTATTCGTAGAAAACTACACGACACTGAATAAAGAGATAGAGGAAGACATAAACAGATGGAAGAACATACCATGTTCATGGATTGGTAGAATCAACATCATCAAAATGTCCATACTACCCAAAGCAATCTATAAATTCAATACACTTCCCATTAAAATACCAACAACATATTTCACAGACCTAGAACGAACTTTCCAAAAATTTATCTGGAATAAAAAAAGAACCCGAATAGCTACAGCAATCCTGAGAAAGAAGAACAAAGTAGGTGGGATCTCAATACCAGATATCAAGCTGTATTACAAAGCTACTGTTTTCAAAACAGCCTGGTACTGGCACAAAAACAGACATATAGATCAATGGAATAGAATAGAGAACCCAGAAATTGACCCAAATCAATATGCTCAATTAATATTTGACAAAGGAGGCACGAACATTCAATGGAGTCAAGACAGTCTCTTCAACAAATGGTGTTGGGAAAATTGGACAGATACATGCAAAAAAATGAAGCTAGATCACCAACTTACACCATACACAAAAATAAAGTCAAAATGGATAAGGGACTTAAACATAAGACAGGAAACCATGAAAATACTAGAGGAATGCACAGGCAGCAAAATCTCGGACATATGCTGAAAGAATTTCTTCACTGATACTACTCCTAGGGCAATGGAAGCTAAAGAAAAAATAAACAAATAGGACTATATCAAAATAAAAAGCTTTTGCATAGCAAAGAAAACCATCAATAAAACAACAAGAAAGCCCACTGCATGGGAGAACATATTTGCCAATGATATCAATGATAAGGGTTTAATCTCCAACATATATAGAGAACTCATACAACTTAACAAAGAGAAGATAAACAACCCAATCAAAAAATGGGCAACTGATCTAAATAGACACTTTTCGAAAGAAGACAGAAGGCAGACCAAGAGACATATGAAAACCTGCTCACAGTCACTAATCATCAGAGAAATGCAAATCAAAACAACAATGAGGTACCATCTCACACCTGTCAGAATGACTTTTATCAACAAATCAACAAACAACAAGTGTTGGCGAGAATGCGGAGAAAAAGGATCTCTTTTTGCACTGCTGGTGGGAAGGCAGACTGGTGCAGCCATTGTGGAGAACAGTATGGTTAGCCAGAGACGGGTAAGATTCCTCAAGGAAGGAACAACCTAAGACAGGCACAGTCGTAGAGGGGCCATCAGGAGAGAACTTGGGGGGGCAACAAAAGTGGGGCACAGACCCTCACCCCCCCAACATTGCAGGGGCTTGAATCCTCACCCCTTCTGAAGGAGGTCTCCTGCCCCCATGGCTGCTTCGTGCTTCCCACACCCAGCTCAGAACGGGACCCAGGCAACAGAAAGAGACCTGGCTCAGCTCACATCGAGATACAGGTGACAGACAGAGACTTGGCCCAACTCAGATCAGGACCCAGGTAACAGACAAGAGACTTGGCCGACAGCAGTTGCCCTATATCTAAATTCAGCCTAGCATCTGGAATGCTCAGGGCCCACTCAAGAATGCAAATAATCCTTCCCACTAATATTTACAGGGTAAACTAATATTGTTGGTAGAGTATTAAATTTGACAGTAAAATAGTAATTGAGTTTTCAGATTAATTTAAATAGGCTAATTGAAATAAGTGAACATTCAAGTAAAGTTAATTGTACTGGATAAAAAGCTGTTCTTAAAGTAATAATTAAAATTTCTATTGGTAGTTCATCTCATGGTAAAATTCCTGAATATGCAATGAACCTAAAGCAGTCATATGTGTGGGCAAAAAAAAATTTTAATTTAAAGTTATCAAGACTGCATTATAAAATTTACAAAAACCTCCATTAATAAAAAAAAGGGGGGATAGTATGGCAGTATCATGTAAGGCAAAATATCCTATAAGTAAATTACATCTAGAAAATTTTTACTTTACCAAATTAAGTTTCATTTGCAATGCTAACAGCAAGACGGCCATTAAAAACACACATGGTGTCTAAATAAGACAAAGGAAAATTGTTTGAACAAAAATAAAAAGGATCCCAAATCAATTATATAGAAAAGATTCCTTTATTAACTTGTGGTCGAGAATATATTTGTATATTTTCAGAAAACAACCCCAAGACCAGATGGATTCCTGCAACAGAGAGGAATTGACAGGTGTGCTCCAACCACGAAGACAAGAGGAAAAAACAGTCCAGAGATGGAAGATGCTGACAAAGCCTTGCCACGCGAGCAGTCAGCAGCTGTGCACTGCTGCAGGTTACTTAGGACCAAACCAGAGAGGGTCGGACCTGCGTTGCCACCATGTGTCCACCATCCAGATATCATTGCTGACATGTACACATAAGGAACTCTTAGACATTGAAATGGGGACTCAGAACTGTTGGACATTGAAATTGGGACTCAAACATTTTTTTCTTTTGTCTTGTTTTGTTATTATATATTTATTTCTAGTCTGCAAAGGCAAAACTTTTTAAAGGAAAGAAATGGTGGGAAAAAGATACAGAGGCAAAGAAGCATTGAACAGACTGTCAAACTACATTGGGAAGACAGGGGAGTTTGGGCGAGGGGGGCTGTAAGAGACCAACCGAAGGACTTGTAGACATGCATATAAGCACAACCAATGGATATAAGACACTGGGGCGGGGGGGGGGGGGAGGGTGGGCAGGTGAAGGCATGTACTGGGGAGTAGGGGAAGTCAGGGGGGAGATCAATGTGGGGAAAAAAAGGAGACATATGTACTACTATTTGTAATACTTAAAACAATAAAAAAATAAAAAATAAAGGTATTAAAGGAGAAAAAATAAAATAAATATAGTGTTTGCAAGGATATATTTTAAAGTGGGTTATTTGTCTGTTCTGTAACTTTATCCTATGTATATAGTTTTTCTCTTCCTTTCTGTTAATTTAAGTCTAACGAGTGTTCTGAACTTCTCTGACCTGTTTCTATTCAAAGCTTATAATGCTACTAGTGGTCTGGTGCACAAAATTCATGCACATTAAAAGGGAATTAATTAGAGGAAATATTTTAATATTGCTATCTGCCCTTTGTCTATAATAGAAGTGTCAGAGATGAAATAAAATTAGTAAAATGTATATGAAAATCTTGCTCCTGTCAGAGTCTGGGGTGCACCATGGGACCCAGAGTAAAGTCCCTGCCCATCTGCATGTGCCTCGAAATCATGTGAGACCCAGACCCTACCAGCCCCACCCCCATTGGGCGAGATCCAGACCTGACCGGCCCCATCCCCATCAAACCCCACCAGGTGGGGTACACAGCCTCAAGTCCCCCAGCACACCTTCAGATCCCCTGGCCCAGTGCTGGGGTGGGGGACACAGCCTCAGGTCCCCCAGCCTGTCGCCAAGGCAGGGGGTTCAGCCTCAGGTCCCCCAGGCCGGGGCAGGAGGTGTGGCCTGAGGTCCCCTGTCAAGTCCCACCAGGTAGGGGGTGCAGCCTTAGGTCTCCCAGGTCAGCACTGGGGTCGGGGGCACAGCCTGAGATCACCTGGCCTGAGCTAGAGGGCATGCCTTGAGGTCTCCTGGCTTGGGCCAGGGGGCTTGGCCTGAGGTCCCCTGTCAAGCCCCACCAGGTGCGGGGTGCAGCCTCAGGTCCCTGCTGATTGCTTGTTAAGGCTTGTTATGGGAACTCAGCCTCTGCTGTGGGCACAGCCATCTTGTTACAGCATGATGGTCAATTTGCATATTCCTCTTTATTAGATAGGATAACAATCTACTCTTCTAAACTTCAGATTCTCTATGTACCCTAAATTCTTCCCTAAGAACATATATCTAATTACTTTAAAGTATGTGGTTGAAAATACTGACTTGATATAGTTATATCCAATCACTTACCTGTATTGATACTTTAGTAATTTTTTTATATATTATTTTTGAAGGATAGTTGTCTAATTTAATTTTTTAGCAATCAGAGCAGCTCTATTCAATATAACTTCATGCAATGATAGGAATATTTTATAATTGTGCCATCCAGTATTGTAGCCACTAGACACATATGGCTATTGTTGAGAAGTTGAAATGTTGCTAGAGGCACTAAACAATTGATTTTTTATTTTCATTTAATTTTAATTAATTCAACTTTAAAGTTAGTCACATGTGGCTACTGGCTGCCTATTAGACAATGTAAATCTACAGTACTGTATGCAGAGCATATGTTTAATAAATTGTGCTGAATGGGAGATTAAAAATGTGTTAACATAAAAATATTCAAACCTGTAAAGAATTTTTGTGGATTTATTTGAGTCAAACTGTCAATTGCCAGGAAGCAGGACCTCAATTAATTGAGATAATGCTCTGGAGAATGGTGGGTTACATCTATATTTATACATTGTTATCAAAGGAAGGGATGTAGTTGGGTTACATGAAATCCATTGGTGATAGACCAGAGAGGCAGGAGAAAGCAAAGTGGGAAAACCCTTGGGATTGGATAAAAAGTAAAATGATAGACACATACTTAGGTGGGTGCAGGAACAGTTAACATGATAACAATGAAGGGATTTGTGGTATTTGTCCTGGTACCCAGGCACATTAGGTTGTGCCCCAAGGGGTTCAGAAAAAGGGAAGTTATAAGTTACCCAGACATTTCAAGGGTATCTTATATAATAAAGAGGTAATATGCAAACTGATCTTCACACCCTCACAAGATGGCTGCCTATGCCCAGGCTGGCAGGGGAATTAGTGAGGGATGACCAAATAACTGAACAAGCAGGCAGTGTGGGGTGACCAGGCCAGCAAGGGGGGGGGGCAGTTGGGGGCAACCAGGCCAGCAGAGGGGCTAGTTCGGGGTGATCAGGTTGGCAGGGGAGGCAGTAAGAGGCAACTAGGTCAGCAGAGGGGGCAGTCAGGGGTGACCAGGCTGGTGGGGGGTGCAGTTTGGGGTGACCAGGCTGGCAGGGGAGGCAGTTAGGGGTGACCAGGCTGGCAGGGGAGGAAAGTTAGGGGCATCCAGGCTGGCAGGTGGGGGCAGTTGGGGGTGACCAGGAAGGCAGGCAGGTGACCGATTAGGAGCCAGCAGTCCAGGATTCTGAGAGGGATGTCCGACTGCCAGTTTAGGCCCAATCCCGAGAATCAGGCCTAAACCACTAGTCAGACATCTCCCAAGGTGTCCCGGATTGGAGAGGGTGCAGGCTGCGCTTAGGCCGCTTCCTCCATGTGTGAATTTTGTGCACTGGGCTTCTAGTGTTATCATAGATGCAAAAATACAGATGGTCTCAGTTAAGGTGCAGGTTGATCTTGTCAGTGAAGATACCAGCCTAGGATGTAACTACCTACCATAACTGCTTTTAGTTAAAGTTTAATTTCAGACCATCCTTTGTGGTTACTTTATGTCTCTGAGTTTGCAGGATTGCCATGCAGTCCTTCCCTGAACTTGTCAGGTTAGCTCCTTTCATCCACAAAGGATGGTAGAATAAGTGGAATCTACATTGACCCTCTCACAGGACCAAACTGGAAATACATCTAAAATATAGAAAGACCACCCTGAAAAATATACTGAAGATTATCTGAAGAGAACCCTGATAACCAAAGATGGAAAGTAGAGACCACATAGAGACTGGTAGGAAGTGTGGAGATGCTAAGGGGGGTGGGAAGGCAAGTTCCCACAGATAGCAGCTAAAATTCCGGAGAGATATCTCAGCTATGGGTTCCCACTGGGAACTCTGGGGTCTAACCCCCATGGGCTCCCCAGTCCAGAGCACTAGAACTGGCAAAGGTGCCCACATAACACCTAGCTGTGAAAAGCAGCAGGGTTGCTATCTGCCAGCCAGAGATGCTGGAATTGCAGGCACCCTCTTAAAGGGCCAAGACAAAATTTTTAGTGCAGCCACTCACCTTGGACTCTGGCAGAGGGAGGACAGACTGGACTGGAGTCATGTGAGGACAGTCCAGGACTGGGGGCTCTGGGGTTGGAGCTCAGAGTGCAGCTACCCTGGTTTCCTGTACTGGGTCATTCCCTCATGCTATGGAGAACAATCTTTCTCCTACAAGATCTTTTTCATCCAGGTGGTTTTGGCTTGGGGGGGAAGGCAACCACCAAAGAATTCTACCTTCACCCTATGGTTGGTAGCCTGAGGCCAATCAATGCTGATAACAATCAGACTGCAGGCATAAGTAGATCTGTGGAGACTGAGTCTTTGCCTGATCTCTTTCTGGGTCTTTGTCTAGAAAAAGCAGACCCTGAAGCACATCTTGGTTCTTTCCAAAGGCAGCCTGCCCCAGCAGAAGAGACACAAGCTATGAATTGCTGGTAGCCCCAAACAGGGTACTCAGGGCCAGTCAGAAACAGCATCTAACATTGTCCTGCACTAGAGATTGGAAGCTGTAGCAGATCTATCTAATACATAGATACAAACCCAAACAGGCCACCAAAATGGGTAGACAAAACACAAACACACAAACACACACACACACACACACACACACACACACACACACACACCAAACAACAACAAAACACACCCAAAAGAAAGAACAAGATAATTCACTAGGAGAAGAGATAAATGAAATGGAGATAATAAATTTATCTGATATAGAATTCAAAATAATGATAGAAAATATATCAACAGCATGAGAATAGATATAATAACTATGGAAAAAAGACAGGAATAAAGAATAATATAGCATTAAGAAAGAACACATAGGAAGTAATACACAGCAGATTAGGGGAAATTGAGGATTGGGTCAGTGAATTAGACGGTAGAAAAAGTTACTCAATCAGAGAACCAAAAAGAAAAAAATAAATTAAAAATAGGAGGACAGCCTAAGAGAGCTGTGGCACAACATGAAACATGAAGTGGGAATAGAGAGAGCTTATCTCAACATGATAAAGGACATATATGATAAACATACAGCAAGCATCATACTCAGTGGGCAAAAACTAAAGCTAAAACCATTTCCCCTAAGAGCAGGAACAAGACAGGGATGCCCACTTTCACCAGTCTTATTCATTACCATAGTGGAAATCCTAGTCACAGCAATCAGACAAGAAGGAGAAATGAAAAGCATCCAAATTGGAAAGGAGGAAGTAAAACTCCCATTCACAGATGACATGATATTGTCATAGAAAACCCTAAAGACTCCACCAAAAAATTACTAGATTTAATTAATGAATCTGACAATGTAGGAGGACACAAAATTAACACCCAGAAATCAATGTCATTTTTATATACCAATAATGAATTCTTAGAATGAGAAACTAAACAAACAATTCCATTTATCATTGCAACAAAAAAATTAAGATACTTAACCAATGAGGTAAAAGTGTTGTACTCAAAAAACTACAGGATGTTGAAAAGAGATATAGGGAAGATATAAACA
This sequence comes from Corynorhinus townsendii, assembly GCA_026230045.1. Lineage (NCBI taxonomy): Eukaryota > Metazoa > Chordata > Mammalia > Chiroptera > Vespertilionidae > Corynorhinus > Corynorhinus townsendii. Next base: position 100,812,245 of record JAPDVU010000002.1, read on the forward strand.
AATGGAAGAATATATTGTGTTCATAGATTGGTAGAATTAACATTATTAAAATGTCCATACTACCCAAAGCAATCTATAAAATATATCCTAAGAAACATGAAACACCAATCAGAAGAATATTCCCTCCTTCCCCATGTTCAAAGCAGCATAATTACAATAGTTAAGATCTGGAAACAGCCCAATTGCCCATCAGTAGACAAATGTATAAAAAAGCTTTGGTACATTTACACCATGGAGTGCTATGCAGCAGTGAAAAAGAAGGATCTCTTACCCTTTGACACAGCATGGAGGGACCTGGAGAGTATTATGTTAAGCAAAAGAAGTCAGTCAGAGAAAGATAAGCATCACATGATCTCACTCATTAGTAGAATCTAATGAACAAAGTAAATTGTTTAACAAAATAGATCCAGAGACAAAGAAGCATGGAATAGACTGTGGAATCTCAGAAGGAAGGCTGGGTGGGAAGAGATCAACCAAAGAATTTGAATGAATATATATGCACAACCCATGAGCACAGACAATTGGGTGGTGAAGGCCTAGGGTGGGGTGGGGGGTGGCAGATTAGAAGGGGTCAATGGGGGAAGGAGGGGGACATATGTAATACCTCCAATAATAAAGATTTAACTAAAAATATAGAAAATTTAAAAATGTGCTGAATGAATGAATGAGTAAATATGTACATACACAAATGTTCTCAGGTTCCTAAGAAATATCCATCATCACCCAAAATTTTATTTTTAAAGTATTCCAAATTATTTATGGAAGTAAATATTCTTATAAGGTGTGGAGAACACCACTAGGGGATTGACATAGAGAAGGCTAGATAGTAATAAAGAGCATTATTAAGCTAGATACTATGGACCTCAGTGCTTAATTTCATGAAGAAAATTCGGGATGCAATTTAAACATACATACTTCAGAGTTATCCCAGTTTAGAGAGTGTAGTGTCAAGTGACAAAGCTGGAATATTTGTCACCTTCTATTACTTTCCAGCATGTGGAAGTCCATAGGATATTAATGGTGCAAATTTTCCAGCTTCTGTTTATGGAAGTTGCTCAATTAATTTTTTAATTAAATATATATATATATATATATATATATATATATATATATTATATACTTATACATATACATATACTAGAGGCCTGGTGCACAAAATTCAGGCAGGGGGGAGGGTGCCCCTCAACCCAGCCTGCACCCTCTCCAATCCGGGACCCATAAGACATCCCTCTCGCAATCTGGGACTGCTGGCTCCTAACTGCTCACCTGTCTTCCTGCCTGATTGACCCTAACCTCTCTATCTGCCTGCCTGATCGCCTGTAACTGCCCTCCCCTGCTGGCCTGATCGCCCCTAACCACCTCTGCTTCAACCCCTGCCACTGTGGCTTTGTCCGGAAGGACATCCAGAAGATGTCCAGAAGATGTCTGGTCTAATTAGCATATTACCCTTTTATTAGTATAGATACTAGTACACACACACACACACACACACACACACACACATATATATATATTAGGAAGGACATTATGTAGCTTTAAAAGATAAGAATAAATATAGTCCTTTTAAATTTTTTTAGTCATAAAGTCTTGATGGACTAAGAACTTTTAGTTGTTCCTCAGTATCTGTGAGGCATTAATTTCAGGAACCCCATAGATACCAAAACCCATGTATGCTCCTCTTTTATATCAAACTAGAGGCCAGGTGCACAAAATTCATGCATGGAGGGAGGTGTGTCCCTCAGCCCAGCCTGAACCCTCTCCAATCTGGGACCCCTCAAGGGATGTCCACTGGGATCAGGCCTAAACAGGCAGTCTGACAACCCTCTCACAATCCAGGACTGTTGGCTCACAACCGCTCACCTGCCTGCCAGCCTGATCACCCCCTAACCATTCCCCTGACAGCCTGATTGATGCCTAACCGCTCCCCTGCAAGCCCAATTGCCCCTAACTGCCCTCCCTTGCCATCCTGGTCACCCCTAACTGCCCTCCCTTGCTTGTCTGGTACCCCCCATCTGCCCTCCCCTGCAGGCCTGGTCCCCCCCAACTGTCCTTCCCTGCAGGCCTGGGTCCTCCCCCCACCCCCGGAACTGTCCTCCCCTGCAGCCATCTTGTGGTGGCCATCTTGTGTTCACGTGGGGGCTGCCATCTTTGACCACATGGGGGTGGCCATCTTCTGTGTTGGAGTGATGGTAAATTTGCATATTAGTCTTTTATTAGATAGGATGAGGTAGTATTACCCTGCTGGCATGACATAGCTGTTGAGCATTGACCTATGAACCTGGAGGTCACCTTTATATTCTAGTCAGGGCTCAGTCCTGGGTGGGGGCATGCAGGAGGAGGCTGATCAATGATTCTCATCATTTGATGTTTCTATCTCTCTCTCCCTCTCCCTTCCTTTCTGCAATCAATAAAAAATATATATTTCAAAAAGACACAGTATTTGCATATAACCTATGCACATTCTCCCATATACTTTAAATAATCTCTAGATTACTTATAATGCACAATGAAAATGCTATCTAAATAGTTGTCATAGTGTATTATTTAGAGCATAAGGACAAGAGAAAAAGTTTGAAGACATTCAGTACAGAAGCAATGTTGTAGGTCTACATGCACAGTACACATCAGTAACAATGTAACTTTTTTTACATTTTTAAAATATTTTTATTCTGCAATTGGTTCAAACTGCAAATGCAAAACCCATGATATGGAGGACTAACTATACTTATCTTAGTATTTTATGAGCTAGCACAGCACAGAATAAACAGCTTCCAAATTATTGCATAACTTAATCTTGTCAACATAAAAGAACAAAAACAACATAATATTTTGATATATTGCACCTACTACTTTTATTTTCTTTTTTATGCACCTACTACTTTAAACAATAAATACTAGAGGGTCAACTACCAGCTTCTAAATAATTTCCATACATGAACTCATTATTCCTCACCATAATACTATGCTGCATGTACTATTTATTACCATAAAATCATAACACATGAAAATGTAAATAGGTTCTTGTGTGTTTTCTTTTGAAAGAGAAAACATAAATTGATATTTTCAAGTGAGCATTTATTATTTAATGCATTGTTATTATTTCTAATTTGGGAGATCTTTTATATTGAAGTCACTTTGGCTTTTGAAAGTTGGGTATGGCAGCATAAGGACTTTGGTTCATTTTACGCACTACCTACTAGTTGATTTTGAGTGACCTTTCTCACTTTAACTTTTTTCATATCTATAAATAGAAAGAGAGTTAGAAATGTTAGCTGCAAAACTAGTGGTGTTCTGTAGCTTACAAAGATGTGACCATGAAAAAAAATCAGATTTTAGGAAAACACATATATCTGGAAAGGAAAATAAACTATTTCTCCTTTTAAATTTCTTTCTCCAAATAAGAGATGCCAAGACTCACTATTACCACCCATGATGCACACTGAGCACCACCAGGTATATCAGACATGATGCATAAGACAAGTTGTTTCTTTGACATTAGAACAGGTTCCTAAATTGTTTCCCTGCTGGGGATTACTGTCTGCAAAGCATATCTAATGTCTACATTGCAGTTTAATTTTCCTAACCAGAAAAAAATAAAACAGTAAATATCTTTGTCCAAATTCTACTGCCTTAGGCATAGTCATTTAAGAAATGGCTTGAAAATTGGATAAAAATGTGGTTCAATGTTACATGAATAACTTTATAATTTTTCTTTAATTGTTTACATTGGATCCCTTTCATTATTTTAAGTACAATATAAATCCTTGTTACATAATGGAGAATGTTGACATGCTTCTAATAAAGCTACAATAGTGAGGTCCACTGGGACACTGGTTTGCTGAAGCCTGTAGCAACTCAGCTTGCTCATTGGATGGGGTGCTCTCTTCTCAATTCCATGTTCAGTGAACATTCTTCAGCTTGGTAGAGGGAAATTTATCATGGTGAAATTATTTACACACAGAAATCATAAAAATTATAAATCAGTGATCCCTCTTTCCATCCTGTTCTTAATCATTTAGCAGCATCATTTACCAGTGTGCCATCACATAGCAAAGAGTATGAGGCATCCCAGAATTCATAACTAATTTAATTCAATATAAGTTGCACTTGTTGAAGCACCTCACCTGTACAATATGTCATAATTAGGTGACCAAACTGCTTCTTGAACCAAAAGCATGAATCAAGAGATGAGGCCCTGTTTTTACCCAGCTGGTATGACTCAGTGGTGGAGCATCAACCTATGAACCCGGAGGTCACAGTTTGATTCCTGGTTAGGGCACATGCCTGAGTTGCAGGCTTGATCCTGGGTGTGAAGCATGCAGGGAGGAGCTGATCAATGATTCTCTCTCATCATTGATGTTTCTATTCTCTCTCCCTCTTCCTTCCTCTATGAAATTAATAAAAATATATTTAAAAAATAAAAGAGATGAGGCCCTGTTTTAAACAATGAATGGATCTATAGCATCCTATATAATAAAGAGCTAATATGCTGATTAGACCAGATTGTAGAACGACTTTCCAGAAGGACCAGTGAGCAAGGGGCAGGGCTGAGGAGCCACGAGGCAGCCGGGGCCTGCAAGGGCCTACTCTTGCATGATTTTCATACATCAGGCCTGTAGTGGGAAAATAGTGTAGACTGGTGGTAGGCTCTAGACTGAGATTTTTTATTGCAATTAAAATGTTTTTCTTTAATTCTGGGACTATTGAAAGTCTTTCAATTATTTAAGTTATTAAAAATTTCTTGCTATATCTTTTCATCTTAATTTTATGACTGAAAGAATATTTAATATTTTAAAAGTTTTAAAAAATTAAATCTCAGAGTAAAGTTCAATTATTTCTAGGAAAGAAAAAATTGTGTTCTTATACCACCATCCTACTGTGTATCAAAGAAATCTTTGGCACACGTGGACAGGACATTTAATACCCCTGCACATATAATTATGTCAATTTTTCTTAATGAAAAAGTCATCAGATCTAAGAAGAATATTCTGAAAAAAAAAAAAAAGATAATATCCAGCTTTGAACAAACCACTGAGGTTGCTAGACAGAATGGCAAAGGCCAGACAGTGTCTATAGCTCTTTTATCTGAGGATGACTTTTCAGGCTATCTAAATACCTGGTTTCCTTGTCTTTGCTCATATATGTAGATTCCTTAGGGGAAAAAAATTTTTTTTCATTATTACTTTTATACATAGAAATGTGTTGATCTCAAAACACAAGTTTGTGGTCTCCTTACCAGTTCTCTCTCATTAAAATTAATAATCAGTCACTCTGATTTATCGATTAGTCTCCTGTGCATCTCACTGAGCTTGATAATTTTAGATTATTGATAACATGCAGTTTCAGAATGAGCAAAATGAAGACTGTACCTAGTGGCAAAGTAAACTTATTCGAGCCTGCCCTGATCAGTTTGTTCTGATAACTGGTCTGGCAAACCCCAGGGTCAATAGCATGCCCTTCAAACTATGATAACTATTATTTCAATCTATTTTAAGAATGTTGACTGATATTCAAGAGAGATTATATATTATTATTCCTTATGTAATTACTTCTAGAAAATTATTACTAATGTATTTAAATGTTATTATTATTATTTTTTACTTTGGAAATGTAAAAGGAGCCCTGTGTGTTATGTGAACTCTTCTCATCAACAGATGATATACGAGAAAACAAAAATACAAACCAACAAAACTTGTACATTAGCAAATCAACCAAGGAGGCAAAACCAAGTGTGCATTTGGCATATTTAACACAGCAGTCTAATAGCTCTAAATTAACTCTGAATTTGCTTCTGTAAAGAAGAATTAATATTGACATTTCCAGCTGGAGGGGTCACTGAGGGTCAATAAGTTGACTATTGTTCAATTATCTAATTAAGTTCCAGGAAAGATGTGAATCACAAGGTCAGCCAGCATCTGAACTGATTTATAGAAACAGGCTAGTATTGGTCCAGAAGCCCACTTCAGTGATCACTGAGAGAGGATATAGATTGATTCTCTTTCTCAGCTAGTGTATTGACAAGTGAAAATAAAGAAAACTCATTTTGAACTTTTGAATTAAAATGTTAAAAAAAAAGAACCAGGAATAGTTTAGTGAGTTTAAGCATGTAGAACATTTCTGCTTGTGTGATCTCAGAAGAACCAGTGAATAGGTGTACATATAAGAGAAAAGTTTTTCCAAAACCACTCCTGGCCCAAACGTGGGTACACAGGATACTGCAAGTATTGAGAATAACAAGGTATCAGTATTAATAGTAAATCAAAGAACTGACTCTTCAAACTGTTATTTAGAGATGCAAAAGTGATAAACAGGAAACACAGAAAATCGGTTCATCTTTCAGGTTTTTAGATTTCTAAGTATGTTAAGGTGCTTACCTTATGCACATTATAAACATAATTCAGCTAGTATAATTGGTTAGAATATTTGCATAGTGACATCTGGGCAGAATATTATATTTATTGCAATAAACTATGAAGAATTAATGTAAAATATTTGTTTTAAGGACTAACAATGTGCAAAAAGAATATTCTGTAGAATAGCTATTTTGTTAATTCCCAAATTCCCAATAAGGTGTATATGCTATGTCCTTTAAGATTTATTGCATCTATGATAGAATGACAAATGTGTCCAATTGGAGGAAAGCAATAGATCCAATACAATTTTATTTCATAAAGGTTTTAGATCTGTACCTCATGCCAAAAGTCATCAATAAATCGAGATATATTGTCTTGTTTCAACCACCATTAGATCACAGCACTGAGGTATAAGATTATAGTCAATGAGTTGTATTCAATGGGCCATTGCCAAGTTCAGGTGACATAAGTAATGTTCTGCAGTGATTGGTTTCAGACCTATTGCTGAGCATTTTAATCAGTGACTTTGATGATTGAATCGTGAACATGATCATTAATTTTGCAGATAAGTTGTGGAGAGTGACATCTCTAAGCACTGCAGAGGAAAATAATGAGGATAGAAAATAACCTTAGGACATTCCACAAGTTTTCAGAATTGTGATAAAATTCCAAAGGAACAAATAAAGGTTATTATACTAATTGAAAAAAAAATTAAGGAATATAAAAAAGGACAAGCTATCTATGCATAAAGATGATTAAAGAAAGTTTAAAACATCTTAAAGAAAGTGATTAAAAAGCCAAACCTGGGTACACAATGTGCTGAAAGGTTTAAAGGGAGCAAATGTACTTACCTGAATGAGGTTGTAACAGTATGGTGCTATGGACCAAGGACTGGGAACTGAAGACCAGAGTTGATCCCAGTTTCACACTTATTAACTTTTTGCCCTTAGACTAATCCATGCCAAATCTCTGAATCTCACTGTAAGGTGATGTTATCAGTATCTTGTTCCATTAAAATTTAAAAATGGTATAATTTCTGTAAAAATACATAGTGAATTTTAAATCACTACACTAATGTTAATTGTTAAAAATAGTTTTTATAAAAGCAATAATCTCTCAAATTACACATAGTTTATTCAGATTTTATAGAATTTTGGGAGAGTTTGACATTTTTAAGAACATAGATATTACACTCTATTAGAAGATGTTCAATTGTATTTTAATTTTTAAAAAATAACCCAAAGGAAATAATATTAATATTTTTAGAACACACATGAGAAGGAAGTATTTTTTAAATTTCTAATTAATCCAAAGTTATATTTTGTTACCTACAGCATTAGAGATTTAACTCTTATTTCAAGCTAAGGTTATTAGGTGCTGGCAGGCTATGGAATCATTGGTTTTGAAAGTTTGAAAAAAAAGAAAGGTGACTGCATTGTCATCCATATGAGAATGTTCTTAAAACGTCCACCCTAAAAACAGCTGGAATATTGTATAAAAGACAGTTCAGAAAGACTTCCTGGTTTAGTAGTTGGTCTTTTTTTTCCTTATTATCATTTTAAATTTGCTATTCCAAAGGTACTGTTTTTAGTAGGTTGAAGTCACTATTCTTGATTTTTCTAATGCCATAAATAAATCTTTATTTCACTAAGATGCAGAGACTTGGGTTTTTAATTCTCCTTTAGTCTTAGGCAGAAAGGCAAACCTCTAGATTGAATGCTGAGCAAGGAGCATAGAATCTTATTGATAGCAACTTCTGCTTTCTGCTTTTCAGAAACACAGATAACTTTGGAATTATTAAGTATATGCAAATGGTACCCTAAAATTCTATTTTGAATACAACCCTATGGAAATAAGTTTTAATGGGTCAGGGTAAACGTGAGGCTCAGAGAAAAATCATTGAGAAAAAGTCAAGGTCTTAAGTAGGTAATGTTAAATTAGATAATTTGATAACATATGCATCTTTCTTTACAAACTATTCATGGTTTCACTTACTACTGCTCCATGGTCTGCAAGCCACAAGCTTGAGATGAGAAACCGTTTGTCCTGATTAAGTGGCTTACTTTGCATTAGTGGTGTTGAAACTCACTGAATCAAAGGAATTTTTATTACTATTACTTCACAATGTGAAATCTGTTCAGGATAATGTAAACCCTTATATTTTCCCAATAGATTATACTATCACTCATAACAGTTGCATTAAAACTAACTTATATTTACTCAATTGAAAACAATGTTGCATGAGAGCATTTTAACCCCAAATAAATAAGCTATTTTTTCCAAATAATATGTGTTAGTGAAACAATGTTAAAGTCCTCTTGCAACCAGGAACCAGAATGCTTCTAAAGAGATTAATATCAGGAAGTCACTAAAATACCCTAAACACATTAACTTTAAAACCACAATATTTAAGGATGATACAATTCAACAATTCCACATTATTTCCTGAATCTGAAGGGATACCTTTCATTTTTATTTTTTCTCCTACAATCTAACTTGTCTTGCAATAAGATAAAGGCAACCTAAATTTTCTCCAATTCTCACTGCAAAGGACAGGGATGGCCAGCAAAATCATATTTATTACTTGTGGTTTCTAGAACAGTACTGCTACAACATTGATGTACACACATCACCTGGAGACCTTGTAAAACTGCAGATTTAAATTCAGCAGGTCTGGATGGGACCCCAGAGTCTACATTTGTAATAAGCCACCTATGAAGTCTGGCATCTATAGAGGAGGAATAAATAGTTCACTTAACCTTTAAACTATCACAAAATTTCTCTGTAAAAATATTGCAAATCTGAATAGCTCAATAAGAATACAGATATAATGTGGTGGGAATTATTACTATGTCCTCAAGAAGTAGCCAGTATCCCTGTATTCCTGTCAAGAGGTGCTAATGCTTTAACTTTTTCATTCATATTCAAAAATATTCACCAACAATGTAGTGCACTATAGAGGCTCTGGTATTCTGAGTCATATGGAACCTCTCAAAGCTTCTTCTGAATTCAGATTTTAAATAGCACCTGATTTTATTAAATACTTTATATTTAAAAAATATATAATTGTTAACAAATTATCACTAAAGCCAAAATTTTAAGCAAAGGTTGTGGTTGATGGCATTTAAAAATAAATATAACTAATTAGAAGATACTTCTATATGCCTCAAATGGAAATGCCATAAAGAATGATTCACATTCTGGCCAATTGGATTAGTGGTAAACTATGCTGTTTATTTCTGGTATTTTTAAACCTATGAAAGGATGAACTGGTACAATAGACATTGAATTGAAGAATTAGAAGTTCTGAAGCAAAAGTATGACCTGTGCAATCAAAACCTCTCTGAGCCTCTGTGCTTTGAGGAGTTATATGGGGATAATAACTCACTGATGGGGAGCGGGGACAAAGGAATGAGGTGATGCCTGTGGTTACCAACCTACAATTACTAGCTTAAATTGTTATTACTTCTAATAATCTGAGTTTCTGTGAAAATTACGGAAATGAGAAAATATTTACAAAGCACCTTTTACCATGTTCACCTTTTTAAAAAATATATATATTATTGATTTTTTTTTTTTTTTTTTTACAGAGAGGAAGGGAGAGGGACAGAGAGTCAGAAACATTGATGAGAGAGAAACATCAATCAGCTGCCTCCTGCTCACCTCCTCCTGGGATGTGCCCGCAGCCCAGGTACATGCCCTTGACTAGAATCGAACCTGGGACCCTTCATTCCGTAGGCTGACGCTCTATCCACTGAGCCAAACTGGTCAGGGCTACCATGTTAACCTTAATAACAATAATATTAATTTCACCATTGATTGAATACCTACTTTATGTCAAGTATTGTGTGAATCAGTAATCTTATTCTATCCTCCTACATTTCCAAAATTTATATTGTATTTAAGAATAACCAAGTCCAGAAAAATGAAGTCTTTTTCCACAGTCCCAAGTATATGAAGTGCAGAGCAGCAGGTATTTCAACATAGATTTCTTTAACCTAACAGTTGTTGATATTCCACTATACCAGTGGTCAGCAAACTGTGGCTCGTGAGCAGCGTTTTGCCGCTCTGTTGACTAGAGTTTGCCGACCACTGCACTATACTGATGTTTAAAACTGTTTCTTGTGGTTTTGTCATCTGTGGAGTAGGATGAATAATGTAGTCCAGCTTAGCCAGTGTGGCTTAGTGGATAGAGCATCGGCCCGCAGACTGAAGGGTCTTGAGTTTGACTCCAGTGAAGGCCACATAACTCAGTGGCAGGCTCCATCCCAGCTCTGGTCAGGCCCATGCGGAAGGCAACTAAACCATGCGTCTCTCTTACATTGATGTTTCTCTCTCTCTGTCTCTCCCCCTCCCTTCCACTCTCTCTAAAAATAAATGGAAAAATATCCTCAGATGAGTATTAACAAAAAATAAAATAAAATAACGTAGACCATACATACTTGATTTAAAAATTAAAACAAATAATGCATATTGAAAAGCCAGTTAGATGACTCGCACAAAGTTGGCAGTTGGTAGACAGTCTCTGCATGCAGTCACCGACCAGTAATGGGATAGGTTATACGTCTGAGGTGGGCTCTGCCTGCAATAGCAATAGCCACAGTAAGGTTTTCACTCTTATGGCATTGGCATCAGCTTCTGTTCTGTCCTCTAACAACGATCTGTGCAGTATTTCCCATCATGCCATTGGTTCCATTTAGTCAGATACAACATAACATTATTATGGCAAAATAAGCATTCTGCCTTTTTTGGATTCCTGGCAGACTATTGCAAACATGACTTTCCTTTTGCTGATGCTGTTAATTGCACAAATGCTCATGTCATCTTGTTTAGACTGTGGTTTCATCCTGTTTTGACTATCACATTGCCCTTATGCTGGTAACCCTGTTGACAGACCTCAGCTGGTACATACTGTGTCTTGGAGTCTGATAGGCATCAGCTGCAGCAAATAGACAATTTCTGTTTCAGCTATAGCTGCCAGACAAACATTTGTATTAAATTTTACTTTTAAGTCTCCTTAAGGAAATATTTTTAGATTTGTGTATGAAATATGTCCTTCCTTCTTGAATATTTACAAATGTCTAATAAATTCTTCCTTTTCTCATATGCACTGAATTAGGTGACATAAAAATACCAATGGCCCTTTTTAGTATATGTTACTAATAGTGGTGTCTTTCATAAAGCTACCATTTATCTTTTATTAGCAATTTTAAGGCTGATTAAATTGGATTTATTACATGTAAAGTATAGGGAGAAGACAGGGATGGCAGAATTGTTAATGTCTATCTCTCAAAATGAAGAAAAACAATTTACCAGCCCTCACCCAAGCAAAGTAAATAAACACTGACCAGATTAGTGCACTGTGTTTCTACAGCTTTGTGCTCCATGTCTTCCATCTTGCTTCCCATTTTGCATTTATCATTTTAGCTTATATGAATGACAAAGGCCACATTTTAAGGACATTTAAAAATGCAGGGGAATTCTGTTCAGGTGCACAATGGAGTGTTAGAACTCTGTGTATTAAAATCTGAAGCTCTGTCAGTCAGCTGTGTCCACATGTGTCCACATGAGTCCAGAATGTTATCACCACGCATCTGGAATAGGACAGGTTTGTAATTGTTTCTATCTGGTTTTCCTCTGATCCAATGGCTCTTGCACACTACTACACGATTTCAGTTCTCTAAAATATTGTTTGTGTTATGTTGTAGACATTATTATTATTTATTTTGGCCACATAGTGTACATTACACTACCCCTCCTCAGCTCCTATTTCTGTTTGGAGACTTTTCTTTGCCTCACTGTGTGCAGTCACAATACTATTGAAATTTACGTGTCTTCTTTTTACTACTGTACCAGAAAGAATTAGAGCTTATTACTCACCAGGAAGTAGACATGTGGATTATATTTAGCCCATTCCTTTCAGAGACTTAGAATCTTGAGGAAGTGTGATAAAGTTAGAAGAAATAGTTAGAATCTGCTTTTTTAATTATAGAGGCCCACAACAAAAAGAGGGGCCCAAAGAACATATCTGTTATGAGTATCCCCTATAATTTCTACCCCTCTTTTATCTTGGGCTTCCCAAATACTGCTCCTTTGTCTCCTAAGTTTGCTTGGAACATTTAACTGTGACTATAATCACAATATTTTCTGTTGTTTATTTTAGTATGACTTTAATTAAAAAATTCCAGATCATAAAGCTCAGAAACTGTGCATGATGACACTTTCTTTCTTCAAAATGCGTGGTTAGTAGATAGAATGAAGTATCAATCCTTTAGAATCTGGATGAATTCTACTCTCCACATTGTCAGTTACTTTTACCTAAATGTTTTATTTAAGGTGGACTGCTTTATTCATATACTAGAGGCCCAGTGCATGGATTCGTGCACTGGTGGGGAGTGTGTCCTGTGGGGATCGGCTCACTGTGGGAGCACCACTCATCCCGGTCATATGAGCAGCTGCCCCCACTGCTGGAGCAGCTGCTCATCCCAGTCAGCTGAGCAGCTGTGGACCCACCCTCTGAGCGGCTGCTGAATGAGGAAATTAGTCTGAGCTGATATTTCAGGGTAATGTCTTCGATAAAGGTGTGTTCTGTGTCCTGGAGGAACCTAGCAGTGAGCTTTGCACCCCAAAGACACTCAGTGAATGTCCTTGATGTGTGATGCCAGGTTGGTGACACCACTGGGGATGTTCAGGGCAGCTGTGCTCCAGGATCCTCAGTCATCAGGGCAGCCTCCCCAGGGGGCCCACAGTTATGCTCCCTCTTGCCATCCACTTATGCCAGCTCCCTGTACTCTTTCTAGAATACACCATAGAGGGCCTGCATCAGCTGGTGGGATCAGGCCAGAGTCTGGATTGTCTCAGGTATTTTATAGATGCAGAGACTCGGCCTCACTTTGGGCCTGCTAGCAGCTGCTGCTGCTGCAGGAGCAGCTGCTCATCCGGTCAGCTGAGTGGTGCTCTAACTATGGGAGAGCACTGACCACCAGGGGGCAGCTCCTGCATTGAGCATCTGCCCCCTGGTGGTCAGTGTGCATCATAGTGACTAGTCAACTATGGTTATTCCGCCATTTAGTCTCTGGGCTTTTATATATATATAGACTAGAGGCCCGGTGCATGAAATCCATGCACAGAGGTGGGTGTCCCTCAGCCCAGCCTGCACCCTCTCCAATCTGGGATCCCTTGAGGGATGTCCACTGGGATCAAGCCTAAATGAGCAGTCTGACATCCCTCTCACAATCCAGGACTGCTGGCTCCCAATTGCTCTCCTGCCTGCCTCCTGATTGCCCCTAACCACTTCTGACTGCCAGCCTGATCACCCCCTAACCACTCCTCTGCCAGCCTGATTGATGCCTAACTGCTCCCCTGCCAGCCTGTTTGCCCCTAACTACCCTCTCCTGCAGGCCTGGTTCCCCCCAACTTCTCTCCCCTGCAGGCCTGGGTTACCCCCCCAACTGCCCTCCCTTGCAGGTCTGGTCCTTCCCAACTGCCCTCCCCTGCTGGCCATCTTGTGGTGTCCAACTTGTGTCCACATGGGGGCAGCCATCTTGTGTGTTGGAGTGATGGTCAATCTGCATATTACTCTTTCATTAGATAGGATAGAGGCCTGGTGCATGGGTGGGGGCCAGCTGGTTTGCCCTGAAGGGTGTCCCAGATCAGGGTGGGGCTTCCCTTGGGGTGTGGGGTGGCCTGGGTGAGGGGCCTATGGTGGTTTGCAGGCTGGCCATGCCCCCGGTGACCCAAGCGGAGGCCCTGGTATCTGGGATTTATTTATCTTCTACAATTGAAACTTTGTAGCCTGGAGCGTAGCCAAGCCTTCTGCTTGCTCCCTGGTGGCAGCCATTTCTGTTGGGATTTATTTATCTTCTATAATTGAAACTTTGTAGCCTGGAGTGGAGGCCTAGGCCAGCCAGGGCTGCAGAAGTTTGGCTTCCTCCATCACCAGGGAAACCCAAGCCTCCCTCCTGCTCTCTCCATGGCCACAGCCATCTTGGTTGGGTTAATTTGCATACTCCCTCCTAATTGGCTTGTGGGCGTGGCTTGTGGGCATGGCTTGTGGGTGTAGTGGAGTGATGGTTAATTTGCATATTACTCTTTAATTAGATAGGATGCTTGTGTGTATGTTTGTGTGTGGAGGTTTATCTACTTTCATTCCCTTCAACAGAATACTTAGTACCCATTCCTTCCTAACTTCCTCCCTGTCCCTCTTATTTGACTCTTACCTATTTTCAAAGTTCAAATCAATTGCCCAAGTTCTCTATAGAGCAGTTGTTTAGTACTAAATCCATAATGGCATCTCCTTTGTTAAAATTTTATCACAATTATTACTGTGCAGTGCTAATATTTAATAAGGTTCCTGAGCATTATTGACTGAATTGTTATTTATAAATTCTTATTTATATTTTCTGTGTACCTTATATTACCAACTTGAGTTTAAATTATCATGGACAGGTCAAAAGCTTATCTCACTGAATTTGTAGGCTAAGCATATTGTCTCATGAAATAATTATATCTTTTAATTTATAATTTAATTCCTCTTTGCTTTTGTAGAATTTTTGCTGTGTTCTTTTTTCTTTTTCTGTTTTTTTTTAATTATTATTGATTGACTTTATACATATGGAGAGAAACATCGATGTAAGAAACATCAATCAGCCACCTTCCACATGTGCCCAGACCAGGAACTGAACCTGTAACCTGGACATGTGCCCCAACCAGAATCAAACCCACTACCCTCTGATGCATGGGACAACATTCCAACCAACTGAGCTACATCAGCCAGGGATACTTTTTCTTTTTGAAAGTAATAGTTTGAGTGACTACTTTCCTGTGCTCTGCAATACATGTGTACTAATGATGTCATTTGTTTTTGTAAAGTGTTTTACATGAAGGAAAATATGGATTGTATACATGGTGGCTCCTAGTCACATAAGCATAGTGTTCAAACATTTAAGAAATGACCTTTGTTTGGTAGTTTTATAAGCTAATAATAGCTAGCCCTGACAGTTTGGAGCAGTGGATGGAACGTTGGCCTGCAGACCAAAGGGTCCTGTGTTTGATTCTTGTCAAGGACAGGTACCTTGGTTGCAGGGACCTCCCTGACCCAGGCCATGGTCAGAGCATGTGCAGGAGGCAACCAATCAATGTGTTTCTCCCATATCAATGTTTATCTCTGTCTTTCCCTCTCTCTTCCACTCTCTCTAAAAGATCAATGGAAAAAATATCCTCAGGAGAGGATTAACAACAACAACAACAATAATAATAAATAAATAAACACACCAATAATAACTAACAGCTATTGAGTACATAACAAAGCCAGTAGGTGACTTGTGTTTTATATGAACCAAATTCTCACAAAGATACTATTGGGAGGAACCAGTTTTAGCCACCATATTTGCAAAATGAGAAAACTGAATGTAATAAGATTAAAGACCCTATTCAGCATTTCCCAGCTGATAAGGGGCAGAGTAAGAGTGAAAAAGAATTCTGTATTAAAAATGCTAACATTGAACAATTTCTAGATATAGGTCAGCAAAGAAAACCTTTTTAAAATAAACATAGGGTAGTTCCAATCAAAATTGTAGGTAAATATAGTACTCGGATCCTCCTACAACCACATCAAAGTTACAGCGAAATTATAGAACAACCATCATTCAGAATGCCTGAAACCTAGCAAAAGAGAAGTCTATAACTAAGGATATAAAGAAGTAGTCACATTGAGCCTGGTAGGAGGGGCAGAGATGCTGAATGAGGTGGTCTCCACCCACATATGGAAGTTAAAAATTGGGAGAAATATCTTAGGGGGCAAGAGTGAGGCCCCACATAAAAAATCCCAGCCTAGTTTTCGGTACTGGAAAGAGAAGTCCCCATAACTTGTGGCTGTAAAAAAACATAAGGGATTGTGGCTGAGTAAGACAGAGGTCTTCTGGAGTCCCAGGCATTCCTCTTAATGGCCTCACACACCCACTTACTTGGACTTACTTGCTCAGAGCTCCAGCATTGGGGTAGAAGCTCCAAAGGTACCAAGAACATAAGGAGAGGAACATAATTATGTGGCTTCAGGAAGATGGCTTGAGGGGCAGTTTTCTCCAAGACAGAAATGCTGGCAGAGGCCATTGTTTCTTTCATGAGCCTCCCCCCCCCCCCCACATAGCCTGCTGGTGAGTGGCATATCTAAGTCTCAATCAACCCAGCCAACACTGCTAGCCCTGCCCTGATGATTCCCTGAGATCCGACCCCACCCAACTTTCAGGTCAACCCAAGATGTTTCCAGTGGC
This sequence comes from Corynorhinus townsendii, assembly GCA_026230045.1. Lineage (NCBI taxonomy): Eukaryota > Metazoa > Chordata > Mammalia > Chiroptera > Vespertilionidae > Corynorhinus > Corynorhinus townsendii. Next base: position 100,828,869 of record JAPDVU010000002.1, read on the forward strand.
TTTTCCAAATCAAGGTCCTCTTTGGCTCATAATTTGGACTTGTCTAAAATCTCTCTTATAAGTAGCATTTGGTTTCTGTATACCCTGTACATCTTGCTAAGTGGCTCCAGGCATGGCACTAGTGGAAGATAGCCTCAGTTTGCAGTTTGGCCTCTCCTGGGCACATCCAAAACCCTGCACAAGTAGCAGACATCTGCAGATCACTCTGTAGCTCATGCCAGGTGGCCCCAACTAGGGCATAGATGGTGGCTGACCTCACATTTCCAAAAAGGCTCCAGAGCCAGTGCAGCTGGTGGATACCTTCAGACCATGTCTGATTATAACCTAGCCACCTCCAATAACTACACACTCAAGGGAAAATCTTGGTAGGCACCAAAGCCCCACTGAGGTTAGTGCAATTCTTGGCATCAGATACTGCACAGCAGCTCCTCTACTGTAGTCACAGCAGTTCCTCACAGCCAATCAGACTGGGGTTCAATCCCTCTGAGTGATGTGCCAACAGCAATCAAGGCTCAACTACAACACAACGGTGCACAAAGTTCACAAATGGGGTACTCCTGTAATACTCAGCTTTTGGGTGTGGGAAGGCTGCACCACTAGGCTCTACAGGACACCCACTACATAAAGACACTCTACTAAGTCCAAGAGGTGTAGCAGCTCTACCTAATACATAGAAACACACAGAGAAGCAAACAAAACAAGCAGGGGGGAAAAAAAAAAAAGATGTCCCAAATAAAAGAAAGCAGAAATCTCCAGAATAAGGACTAAATGAAATAGAGATAAGCCATTTACCAGATATAGAATTTTTTAAAAAAATGATTATAAAGATGCTCAAGGTACTTAGTGAGAACTTCAAGAGCATAGAAAAGGAAATAAAAACCATAAAAAAGAACCAGTCAGAAATGAAGACTACAGTAACTGAAATAAAAAATGAACTACAGGAAACCATTAGTAGAGTAGATAAGATAGAGAATCAAATAAAATTTTTATATTTGGAATATAAGGAAACAGAAAACACCCAATCAGAAAGTAAAAAGAAAAAGAATACCAAAAGAAGGATAGTGTAAAGAACCTCTGGGACAACTTCAAATGTTACCAACATTCACATCATGGGGGTGCTGGAAAAAGAAGAGAGAGAGAACAAGAAATTGAAAACCTATTTGAAAAAATGACAGAAAACTTCCCTAACGTGGTGAAGGAAATAGACATATAAGTCCAAGAAGCACAGAGAGTCCCAAACACAATGAACCTAGAGAGGCCCACACCAAAAGACATCAGAATTAAAATGCCAATGGATAAAGACAGAGAGAATCTTAAAAATAGCAAGATATATTAAATTAATTCTACAAGGGAGTGCCCATCAACTGTCATCTGATTTCTAAACAGAAATGTTACAGGTCAGAGTGATTGGCACAAAAATATTCAAAGTGATCAAAAGCAAGGGCCTACAACCAAGACTACTCCACCCAACAACACTATTATTTAGATTTAAAGGACATGACCAACCAGGGTGGCACAGTGGTTGAGGGTTGACCCATACACCAAGAAGTCACTGGTTTGATTCCCAGTCAGGGCACACGCCTGGATTGCAGGCACAATCCTTAGGAGGTCTATGCAGGTGGCAGGCAATTGATGTTTCTCTCTCATCAATGGTTCTATCTCTCTCTCTCACATCCTATCTCTCTAAAAATCAATTTAAAAAGAAAAAAATATATATTTATAATTAAAGAACATATAAAGAGCTTCCCAGAATAGAAAAAGCTAAAGGAGTTCATCACCACTAAACCAATATTACAAGAAATGTTAAAGGGTTTTCTCTAAAAAGAAGAAAAAAAATAAGATAAAAATATGAATAATAAAATGGCAAAAATACATATCTATCAATAATTACTTTAAATGCAAATTGATCAAAAACTGCATTCAAAAGACATATGGTGATTGAATGAAAAACAAAATACGACCCTTACATACGCTTTCTACAAAAGACTCACTTCAGATCAAAAGACACATAGTAGAAAGCAAAACAATGGAAAAAGACATTTCATGAAAATGGAAACAAAATAAAACAGAAAACCTGGAGTAGTAATATTTATACCAAACAAAATAGACTTTAAAAACTACAACAAGAGAAAAAAGAACCCAGCAATTCCACTTCTGGGTATTTATTTATCTGAAGAAATCCAAAACACTAAGTTGAAAAGATAAATACATCCATATATTTATTGTAGCATTACTTACAATAGCCAGATGGGAAAGAGATTGGGTAATGGTGATGGGTGAAAAGGTGAAGTGATTTAGAAGTACAAATTTGTAGTTACAGAATAGTCATAGGGATGTAAAGTATAAAATAGAGAATATAGTCAATAATCTATAATAATAAAAGTGTAATATGCTAATTAGACTGGACAGCTGAACGACCTTCCGGACATCCTTCTGGACATCCTTCCAGATGACCTTCCAAATGAAGCCGTGGCTGCAAGGCCCAAGGCAAGCTGCTGCCGCTGCAAGAATTCTGTACATTGGGCCTCTAATATTATAATAACTATATATTGTGTCAGATAGATTTGTCAGGGTGTTCACTTCATAATTTATGTAAATGTCTAATCATAGCATTGTACACCAGAAACTAATAAAATATTGTATATCAACTGTAATTTAAAAATTAAAAAATGAAAATAAAATTTAAAAATATACAAAGATTTAAAGCTACAACCAGTGATTATAAAATAACTTAGTTTATGTGATCACCTTTACTATGTGATTTTTATCAGGAGTTTAAAGGACTGACTAATCATCAGACACTAGGGCAGGACCATTGTCAAATGCTATAAAACTCTCTCACTAGAACTCTTACTTCTCAAAACAGAGTAACTACTTAAATGCTAGATGTCTTTATATTCAAGAAAGTATGTGGCATTTTTATGCCAAATCTGACCTCAGAAATTTATTGAATATTTTGTAGTATAATGAAACATTTAACACATAAAATAGCATTGCCTCTCTCGCTTTAAGAACACTGCATATATAGTCTGGTGCATGCTCCAAGTTAAAGAAAATTAAGAAGACAATATGGAAAATGCCATAAGATTTATTATGTCATTTGGATAAACTTTGATATGGGCTGTATATTAGAATGGCAAAATAGTTCAATATCCTGAATTTGATAACTACACTGTGGCTATGAAACATATTGCACATGATGTTAAGAGATAAATATTAAAATGCTTAGAGTAAGGTGATATGCTGTCTGCAATATGCTATCAAATGAGTCAATGAATAATAACAAAATTAATAAATATTAAATACAGGATGCTAAAGTACAATAAAATGTTAATTTGAAAATCCAGGTGAAAGTTGTATGAGAGCTAACTGTATGACTGCAAATTTTCTGCAAGTTTGGGACTTTTAAGAAATGTAAAAAAGATAAGAACTCTCTATATATAAAAGCCTAAGTGACCATTAAAACTGGATGACTAGCTGGTAGCTATGACATGCACTGACAACCAGGGGGCAGATGCTCAATGCAGGAGCTGCCCCCAGGTGGTCAGTGCACTCCCACAGCCAACCTCCTGTGGCAGGCCAACTTCCCGTGGTCCCTCCCCCTCCACTCCACCCCCCCAGGCCTGCCTCAATCAGCCCTAATCAGGACTGGGCGAGACAGTCCTGGTTGGCATCGATCACTGGCCAGGCCAAGGGACCCCACCCATGCACAAATTCATGCACTAGGCCTCTAGTAATTGTATAATATGGCAAGAACCTAGTTTAAATTTAATTCTGGTGTTAGGAGGCATTCTTTAAGATCTCATCTCCTTTAATATAAATACTTTTGTTTATATGAATCAAATACCTATAAAGGCAGTTGATTCTTATTGAAGCATTTTCTTATGAATTCTTAATAATTAATTTTAAATCACTTATCATATTAGTGAATGATTTTTAATATACCCATTATGTAATGCCTTAAATATTCTATACATATAAAGTGTTTGGACTATGTTTTAACTGCAATATTTGGTGTAAAATAAAATTCAACTTCTACTCACTGTTTCTTGGTTTTATAAAGTTGCTTGCATACAAAACTACAACATGGAAAACTACAGGACAACATTGTAATAAAAATGCTCTCTCCAAATACAATACATGTAGCTGGTAACATTAACTTGTTAACATCATGATATGGGAAAAGGCATTTTGTTACATAATAAAACATATTATATATCATCTACTGTATATATATATATAACCTTAATATCCAAATAGACCAAACGGCAAAACAACTAGCCGCTATGATGTGGGCAAATGTGGAACATGGAGAGTGTCGGCAGCAGGTGGCAGAGCACAGATAATGGCGGGCATTGCCCACAGCCGGATGGTGGAGCAGGTGTGTGGGGGTGCCAGACCAAGGTGGGGCACTGGTCTCTGTCATCAAGGCAAGCCTCTGGTGGTTTTTGAAAATTATTTGCTCCTGCATGCCGCGGTCCAGCCCAGCGCTTGCACCTGCTGCTGGTGCTGGCCCTGCTTGCACCTGCTGCTGGCACCAGCCCCAGTCACTCTGTGCTGTCAGCAGGTGTGAGCGTGGCCGGTGCCCTCAGCATGTTGGAGCAGTGGTGGAAGGAGTGGGGCTGCTGGCAGATGGGGACCAGGGTCCATAGTGGGAGGGGTGGGGTAAGGGTGGGGAGGATGGGATGAGGATGGGCTGAGACTCTCCCCTGTGCCCACCACAGCCTCCCTGCCCATAGTTTCTTTCAAGGTGCATGATTTTGTGCACTGGGCCCCTAGTATAATATAATAAACAATTGCCTAATTATAGTCAGATATGTCAGCATTCTGCTCTTAACAATTGATAGAGAATGTTGACAAAAAATTTCTAAGGCTACATGATTTGAATAACATCATCAACCAAGTTGATCTAATTGATATGTGTAGAACATTTAACCCCACAGCAGAATGAATATTCATGAAAGTGTAGAAGAAATATTTATTGAGAAAGATCATTCTCTGGTTTATAAAGCATATATAAATAAACTGAAAAGGATTCAAGAGTTGCAAAATATTTTTTTCTGACCAAAATGGAATTAAATTTGAAATCAATTAAAGATTGGAACTTAAATAATACCCTTCTAAGCAACGAATGAGTCAAATTAAATCAAAGGGGAAATCTAAGGTTTTTGGACACTCTAAGGGAAATTCCAAAGTGTGTGAAGTAAATAAAAATGAAAACAACATAGAAACAAACAAGTTTAAAATTAAACCTATTTTAAAAAATCAATTGCTTCATCTTAAAAGTTTTAAAAATTTTAAAACACAAGCAAACTACTAAATTAGCACTCAGTTTAAAAGAAATGAGCAGTTAAAAGAAAGAATTCATCCCTAAAAGGGCTAAAAGTAAGGAAAGCAGGGAGGAGGAGGGAACACAGGGAGAAGGAAAAAACTGGATGAGGAATGAGGAAAGAGGACAGCAAATGAGTGTTTGGAAGTGTTTATGTGCAGTTGTGGAACACATACATTTCCTTGTGAGTTCACTTCTGGTATAGTCCCATGTCAAAGTATAGTTGAGATCTTCATTATAAACTAGAGGCCCAGCACGCCAAATCACACAAGACCCAGACCCGCCCTGCGTGAGCTGTGGGACTCTAGACCTGCCCTGCGTGAGCCGCAGGCCCCACCTCTCACTGTGCAAGCTGCCAGTCCTGCATGAGGCCTGCCAGCCCTGCATGAGTCCTGCAGCTCCATGTGCGCCAAAAGCCCAGCCTTGCTGCCACAAGCAGCTCCCGGGCCAGGGGAAGGGACCGAGAGTTGCTCCAGCAACTCCTGGTGACCAGTTGTTTGGTTGTTCTGTATTAGGGGATGACAGACATAGACCTTTTATAATATAGATATTTATAGAACAATTACGGCTTAAATGAAAACAATTCACTTCTACTACTTCTCAACTTATTGAAGAGACTGTTTTTAATCTAGTTTATGTTTTTGCCTTCTTTGTCAAATATTAATTAATTGAGCATAAATACTTGGATCAATTTCTGGGTTCTCTGTTCTGTTCCACTGATATATATGTCTGTTCTTATCCCAATACCTGGCTGTTTTGGTTACAGTGGCTTTGTAGTATAACTTGATGTCTGGTATTGTGATCCCTCCAAATTTGTTCTTTCTCCAGATTGCTATAGTTATTTGGGATCCTTTTCTGGTTCCATGTAAAATTTTGGAGTATTTGTTCTGGATCACTAAAATATGCCATTGTATTTTAATAGGAATTGCATTGAGTCTATAGATGCTTTGGGTAGTATGGACATTTTAATAATATTAATTCTACCAATCCATGAACACAGTATATTCTTCCACTTATTTATATACTAGAGGCCTGGTGCACAAAAATCATACATGGAGGGGGGGTGTCCTTCAGCCCAGCCTGCACCCTCCAATCTGCAACCCCTCGAGGGATGTCCAACTGCCCATTTAGGCCAGATCCAGCCTAAACGGGCAGTCAGACATCCCTCTCACAATCCAGGACTGCTGGCTCCCAATTGCTTGCCTGCCTGCCTTCCTGATTGCCCCTAACCGCTTCTGCCTCCCAGCCTGATCACCCCCTAACAACTCCTCTGACAGCCTGATTGATGCCTAACTGCTCCCCTGCCAGTCTGTTTGCCCCTAACTGCCCCCCCCCTGCAGACCTGGTTTCCCCCCACTGCTCTCCCCTGCAGTCCTGGTCACCCCTAACTGCTCTCCCCTGCAGTCCTGGTCACCCCTAACTGCCCTCCCCTGCTGGCCTGATTGCCCACAACTGCCCTCCCTTGCAGGCTTGGTCCTTCTGAACTGCCCTCCCCTGCTGGCCATCTTGTGGTGGCCATCTTGTGTCCACATGGGGGCAGCCATCTTTGACCACATGGGGGCAGCCATCTTGTGTGTTGGAGTGATGGTCAATCTGCATATTACTCTTCTATTAGATAAGATAGGGGCCTGATGCATAGGTGGGGGCCAGCTGGTTTGCCCTGAAGGGTATTCTGGATCAGGGTGGGGGTTCCCTTTGGTGTGGGGTGGCCTGGGCAAGAGGCCAATGGTGGTTTGCAGGCTGGCCACGCCCCCCAGTGATCCAAGCAGAGACCCTGTATCTGGGATTTATTTATCTTCTATAATTGAAACTTTGTAGCCTTGAGCAGAGCTAAGCCTCCTGCTTGCTCCATGGCTGCAGCCATTTATGTTGGGATTTATTTATCTTCTATAATTGAAACTTTGTAGGTTTGAGTGGAGGCCTATGCCAGCCAAGGTGTGTGGAAAGCTTGGCTTCCTCCATTACTGGGGAAACCCAAACCTCCTGCTCTCTCTGTGGCCGCAGCCATCTTGGTTGGATTAATTTGCATACTAGCTCCTGATTGGCTGGTGGGTATAGCAGAGTGGTGGTTAATTTGCATATTACTATTTTATTAGATAGGATTCCTCTATGTCCTTGTTAATATCCTGTAGTTTTCCGAGTACAACACTTTTACCTCCTTGGTTAAGTTTATTCCTAGGTATCTTAAATTTTTTTGTTGTAATGGTAAATGGGATTGCTTGTTTAGTTTATCTTTCTGAAATTCATTATTGGTGTATAAAAATGCCATTTATTTCTGGTTGTTAATTTTGTATCTTGCTACATCATCAAATTCATTTATTAAATCTAGTAATTTTTGGTGGAATCTTTAGTGTTTTCTACATAAAATATCATGTCATCTGTGAATAATGAGAGTTTTACTTCCTACTTTACAATTTCGATGCCTTTTATTTCTTCTTCTTATCTGATCATGGAGGCTCTTCTTGTCTGATCCATTATGATGTTGAATAAGAGGGGTTAAAATGGACATCTTGGTCTTGTTCATGTTCTTAGTCAAAATGATTTTAATTTTGCCCATTGAGTATTATGTTCACTGTAGGTTTGTCATATATGTCCTTCATTATGTTGAGGTATGATCCCTCTAGTCCCACTTTGCTGAGAGTTTTATATCCCAAGAAAACATAAACATCAATCAGAAAGAATACATGCACCCCTATGTTCATAGCAGCACAATTTACAATAGCTAAGATTGGGAAACAGCCTTAACGCTCATCAGCAGATGAATGGATTAGAAAACTGTAGTACATCTACACAATGGAATGCTACATTACTGTAAAAAAGAAGGAATTCTTACCATTTGTAACAGCATGGGTGGACCTGGAGAGCATTATGCTAAGTGAAATAAGCCAGTCAGTGAAAGATAAATACCACATCATCTCACTCATTTTAGGATAATAAAGAACATTACAAACTGTTGAACACAAATAGAGGCAAAGAAGCATTGAACAGACTGTCAAACTATAGGGGGAAGATAGAGGAGTGTGGAGGGGGGGTAATAAATCAACCGAATGATTTGTATGCATGCATATAAGCACAACCAATAGATACAAGACACTGCAGGGGGTGAAGGCAAGTGCCAGGGGGTAGAAGAGGCTGGGGGGAAGTCAATGGGGGAAAAAAAGGAGACATATGTACTACTATTTGTAATACCTTAAACAATACATAAATTAATTAAAATAAAAATAATATTAAAAATGGGTGTTTGGTTTTGTCAAATGCTCTTTCTGCATCTATTGGTATAATTGTGATTTTTGTCTTCCACTTTGTTTATGTGATTTATTGCATTTGATTTCTGAATATTGCCCCAGACTTTCATCCCTGGAATAAAACCCACTTGATCACAGTGTATGATCTTTTTAATATATTGCTAGATCCAATTTGCTAACATTTTATTGAGGATTTTAGCATATAGGTTTGCTATGTACATTGGCCTGTAATTCTCTTTCTTTGCAGTGTCTTTATCTGGTTTTGGAATTAGGATAATGCTGGTCTCATAAAAAGAGCTTGGAAGTGTTTCTTCCTCTTAGATTTTTGTAATAGTTTAAGAAGTATAAGTGTTAGTTCTTTGAATGTTTGGTAAATCTTCCCTGTGAAGCTATCTGGACTAAGGCTTTTGTTTGCTGGGAGTTTTTTGTTTGTTTGTTTGTTTGTTTGTTTGTTTTCGGCTTCAATTTCACCAATTGTTATTGGCTTATTCAGGTTTTCTAATTCTTCCTGATTCCATTTTGGGAAATTTTATTTTTCTGGGAATTTGTTCATTTCATTTACATTGTCCATCTTGATGGTATATAGTTGCTTATAATATTTTCTTACAATTCTTTGTATATCTATGATGTCAGCTGTTACTTCTCTCCTTTCATTTAAGATTTTATTTATTGGGGTCCTCCCTCTTTGTTTCTTGATGAGTCTGGCTAAAATTTCATCAATCTTATTTATTTTTTCAAAGTACCAGCTCTATGTTTCATTGATGTTTGTATTTCTTTTTATCTCTATGTCATTTATTGCTGCTGTAATCTTTATTATTTCCTTCCTTCTACTCACTCTGGGATTTTCTTGCTGTTCTCTTCCTAATTATTTAAGTTGTAGGGTTACAGAATTTATTATAAAATTTTCTTATTTTTTTTACGTAGTCCTGCAGTGCTATGAACGTCCCTCTCAGATTGCTTTTGCTGTGTCCCATAGATTTAGGGTTGTTGTGTGTTCATTTTTATTTGTTTCCAGGAACTTTTTTACTTCTTTATTGATCTCATTGGCAATCCATTCAATGTTTAATAACCTTTTTCTTTTTAACCTCCATGTTTTTTTAATGTTTTTGGGTGTTTTTACTGTTGTTGATTTCTAATTTAATTCCATTATGATCTGAGAAGATGCTTGATATAATTTCAATCTTCTTGATCTTGTGGAGACTTTTGTATCCTAACATATGGTCTATCTTTGCGAGTTATTCATGTGAACATGAGAAGAATGTGTATTCTGCAGGTTTGGCGTGAAATGTTCTATAAATGTCAAATAAATCCATTTGATCCAGTGTATCATTTAGATTCACTCTTTCATTGTTAACATTTTATCTGGAAGATCTATCCATTGAAGTCAACAAGGTGTTAAAATTGCCTACAATGATTGTATTGCTGTCAATCTCTCCATAAAGTTCTCTAGAAGTTATTTTATATATGTAGGTGCTGCTATATTGGGTACCTATATGTTTACCAGGGTTATTTCCTCTTGTTGGATTGATACTTTTAGCATTATATAGTGACCTTTATTGTCTCTTATAATTACCTTCATTTTGAAGTATATTTTGTCAGTTATGAGTATTATTACCCCAGCTTTTTTTTTTTCATTTAGTTGGAGATTTTTTTCCCTCATCCTTTCACTTTTATCTTGAGTATTTTGTTCTGAGGTAGGTCTCTTGTAGATAGTGTATAATTGGGTCTTACTGTTGTATTCATTCAGCAACCCTGTGTCTTTTGATTGGAGCATTTTAATCCATTTACATTTAAGGTTATTATTGATAGGTACTTATTTATTGCCATTTTAATTCTGTTTAACTATATTTCTCTTTTATATATTTCTTCTCATTACAGCAATCCCTTTAGCTTTTTTTTTCTAAGAAGCTCTTCATTTCACCATCTATTTTGAATGATAGTCTTGCTGGATATCTAGTAATGTTGGTTTAGATCCCTGCTTTTCATTACCTTGAGTACTTCATGCCATTCCCTTCTGGTATGTAGAGTTTCTGATGAGAAATAAGCTGACAGCCTTATGGGAGCTCCTTTGTAGGTAACAGGTTGCTTTTCTCTTGCTGCTTTAAGATTCTCCCTTTGGCTTTAATTTTTGGCATTTTAATTATGATGTGTCTGGGTATGGGCCTGTTTGCATTCACCTTGCTTGGGATTCTCTGTGCCTCTTGAACTTCTGTGACTTCTTCCTTCATCAGATTAGGGAAGTTTTCTGTCGTTATTTCTCCAAACACATTCTCTACCCTTAGTTTCCTTTGTTCTCCTTCTGGTACTCCTCTTATGTGACTATTGTTATGCTTCATGCTGTGCCAGCAGTCCCTTAAGCTGTCCTCCTGTTTTTAATTGGTTTTTTTTTCTGATTAACTTATTTTTTCTACTTTCTCTTCTAATTCACTGATCTGATCCCCAGCTTCCCCTAATCTGCTGGGTATTCCTTCCACTGTGTTCTTTATTATTGCTATGTCATTAGTATATCATTTCTCATGCTATTGAGCTTCTTTGCCATTGTTCTGAAATCAATATCAGAAACATTTCTTATCTCCATTTTATTTATCTCTTCATTTGGAGAATTCTCTTGTTCTTTCATTTGGGGCTTTTTTTGTTTGTTTGTTTGTTTTATTTGTGTGTGTGTGTGTGTTTTGTCTCCCAATTTTGACTGCCTGTTTGTGCTTGTGTTTCTGCTTGTGTTTGTGTTTATGTTAGGTAGATCTGCTATGACTTCCAATCTCTAGTGTAGGACGATGTTAGATGCTGTTTGTGACTGAACCCAACTACCCTGTTTTGAGCTATCAGCAATCCGCAGTTTGTGGCTCCCTCTGCTGAGGCCGAGTGCCTTTGGAAAGGACCAATATGTGCATCAAGGTCTCCTTTTTCTAGCCCCAGGCCCTGAATTATATCAGACAAAGACTCAAAGCCTCCAGAGACTCACCTATGCCTGCAGTCTTATTGTACCCAATCTTGATTAGCCTTAGGTGATTTACCACAGGATGAGGGGAGAGGTTTTCCAACAGGGTGGGACAGTTGCTTCTGGCTGCAGATTGATTGTTATTCTCAGTTTCTTTCTCTTTTTAAAAATTTTTAATATATATTTTATTGATTTTTTTACAGAGAGGAAGGGAGAGGGATAGAGAGCTAGAAACATCAATGAGAGAGAAACATCGATCAACTGCCTCCTGCACACCACCCACTGGGGATATGCCCACAACCAAGGTACATGCCCTTGACCAGAATCAAACCTGGGGCCCTTCAATCCACAGGCTGACACTCTATCCACTGAGCCAAACCAGTCAGGGCTCTCAGTTTCTTAATGGGCCTCAGAAACTCCACTTGGTGGGAAAAGGGGTTTTTCAATACAGTGGGGCAGATGCCTTATCCCTGGGCAAAAACTGCCTAGATAGCAAAAGTCCATAGGAGAAAGATGTCCTTCAGAGTGTGAGGGAATGACTCACCACAGGAAAGCAGGGTGGCTGCACACTCAGAGCCCCCAATACTGGACTCTCATCACACAGATCCAGTCCAGTCTGGCCTTCCTCTGCCAATTTTGTGCTTTGGCCCTTTAAGAGGGTACCTGCATTTCTAGCCATCTCTGGCTGACAGACAGCCACCCTTCTGCTTTTCATAGCTAGGTCTTATGTGGGTACCTTTTTCAGTTCTGGTGCTCTGGGCTGGGGAGCCCAGTTTGGGGTTTAGACCCCAGAGTTCTCAGTGGCAATCCCCACACCTGTATCCTTGTGGAACTTTAGCTGCTGTGTGTGGGAACCTAGTCAGCCCTTCATTCCTCTGCACCTACTACCAGTCTCTATGAAGTCTCCACTTTCCTTCCTTGGATTTAAGTTTCTCTACAACTAGTGTTAGTTGGTTTTTCAGGATGTTTTTTCTGTATTTGAGCTATTATTCCCATTTGGTCTTGGGAGCATGTCAGTATAGTTTCCACTTATTCTAATACCATTAATTATTATTTTCCATGGGAACAACTGTAAACTTATTTTTGCCCCACCTTGTATCGTGTCTTGTTGGGAGGATAATATTAATTAAAATTATAAATTTAATTTAATTAATTAAAATATTATATTAACTCAGTATTCATTTATTCTCAGTTATAATTATATACTATAAATTATATTATATAAATGAAATAAAACAAAATTAGCAATCACTTATTGAGCATCTACCATGTGCCAGCCTTTTGGTAGATAGAAACTTTACATATCATTTTATTTAATCTTCATAGCCACACAGCAAAGTAGAAACTGAGACTCACAGAAAAGTTCACCAATTTATCCAAAGGCTCCAAACAAGGCCAAGACATGAACTCAGATCTTTCAATATCGCATGCAGGGTTTTGCTTTAAATATAAGCTGTGACCATGTCTAATGACATAATTTTAATTTACTTCCTAGTCTAGATCTATGGTGGGAGTATTTGGTAGCTGATTCTTACCTCCTGTCCAAAACTCTTTAAGACCTTTAACTCACAGTTTATTATTATTTTCCCCAACAAATAAGTCTAATTTCTTAATGGTCCTCAGCCATTCACTTCTCTTCTGCTGGATTGGTATTTCCAATATATCATCTTTAAGTAATATGTGAATTAGTCAAAAGGCTGAGCATAAGTTTTTTCTTAAGCTCCAACATTATGCTCTAGGTAGCGAGTTTGTCAGTGAGGCCAACAGGAAAATAATCTGCAACATTATATAATAGTGCAATAATGAACTTGAAGGAAATCTCTGCAGGACTTACTCTGTAAAGGAAGTACATTACTCTTACTCTGTAGAGGAGTACCCTAACTAAGCAGTCTCCTTTAATTGAGTCGAGAAAATGGTTTTATGATGAAACTACTGGCCTAGCAGTCTGACCAAGAATTTATTCATGACTGTAACATTACATGTGGCCCTAGTCAAGTTTCTTAAACATTCTGCGCTACTGTTTCTTTAAATGTAGAAGAAAGAGTCATTAATCAACTTTCCAGATTCCACATAGTCAAAAAAGTTGTAGGATAAAGTTGTATATAAGAAACTAATCACTTCTTTTGGCCTTTACATGTAAATTAACTTCTCAAATGGCAGTGATTAGAAGCCAGAGGAAGGAGCAAAGATGAGATATACTCATTTATTCCTTTTCTGACATTTTTTAAAAATCTAAAATATGCCATGGAACTCTGTTAACTATGTAAGTCCCAAAGGGTTTTACTTTCATAAGAGACGTTAAAATAAAAACCACACTCAATGCCTAAGCAGTTAATGTTTCTGTTCAGATATCTTAGTTCAAATCTCATGTAACTTACTGTCACTTTTTTTTTGTTGTTTTAATGATACCAAAGCATTTCTACCTAACAAACAAATGAAAAGCCATGACCATATATTGTCATGTGGGACAAGTTAATGTGTAGCATTTTCTAATGCTGCCCTCTCCAAAGGTTTCAACACACAAACATCAGGCCAAGTGTATTTAAACAAGCAGTGTTTGAATTCCTTCCAACCTTTCCATTACAGCAATTTAAGACTATTTGTATTCAGGAGACAGAATAACAAGGGACAGCTGTTTCTCCAGTTTGCTCTTACTTCTAGGCTATTTGAAAACATTTTGACAAGTTAAAAATGTAAAAGAACATCATGTTTATTATTTAGGGTAGGAGTATGTCAGGTAAAATTATGGAAACTAGAATAAAATCAATAGTATCTTTTATAAACCAATTTTACTAACAGAACCAGCTTATACTTTGGAATACAGGTAATGTGTTAGGTATTTAATGGGTCATACATCTTCATTCTTAGGGGATTCAAGAATGAGCTTATACAACAATCGAACCTTACCCATGGGTGGTCTTACATCCCTCTAGCCCTATGAAGCATGCTTATATAACCATGGGGCCCTGCTACTCAAGCCACCATTCGCTGAAGACCACTCAGGTGATGTGCCTTGGCATTACCTGAGCATTTCCCATCAGCTTTTCATAGCATAAATGTTATAATAATGAGTTAACTCATCTTCTCATGACCAGAGGGAAATCCCAGATGGTATAGCTACTCCAATCATATCACTTAAGCAATGGACAGACTTGCACCCACAATCTTAAACTGTCTTTATTTTCATTCAACCAAACAAAAGGGTGACATATAGAATGTGCCTTTCATTACTGGATCTACATGGCAATTGTAATGCCATGCTTGAAGAAGTCAAATTTCCAATGCTGACAAGACTTATACACAGCCAGAAATTTTCAAAAATGATTATAGCCTATTGGAACTTTGACTTTCAGAACTCTGTGTATAAAGAATTAGTTTGGAATCAAATTCTAAATTGCTACTTCAAAATGTGGCACTCTTACAGTCACTTACAAGAAAAATCACAAACTCGCTGATTGTGCCTAAAAGAACATTTTTTTTTGTTTTTTAAAAAAAATCTCATCAGCAGATTTTTCCTGCTTCCTAGGATATGTGAGAGTTGCTTCTTTTCCTCAGATACCACATATGAATATCAACAAAAGAACAGTATGCACAGGAGAAATACTTTTTTGTATCCAATGGAATGAATGTTAACAGTTTTAGGAATATGTTACAGTTAGGAAGGGGGAGTCCATGCCCATGTGATTATTTTTAGGTAACTAAATTACCTTCCAAAGGAGCCAGATGGCTCTAGACGCACATCTGCAGCTTTGGTTTTCTTTTCTCACTACTCGCATTGATAATGACAGGGTCATTGAAGAGATGGTCACAAACAGTCCTATGAAACAGACACTGTCTTGTGTGAACATAGAAAAAAAATCAACTTATTCTTTTAACTAAGACTGTACGAAGATTGACCTTCATTAATGTTTAGTCAATTGACAAAGTTTTCCCTCATGGTAGGGGTGAGAAACTTGTTGAGGGACTTTAAAACACAGGTAAAAATGAAGATTATCCATGAATTAAAAACAACTTTATTAGGAGAGGGTGTTGTTTATATTGAGAGGAAAAACTGACACTTCCATCTCCTTTTAAAATGAGGCACCTCATTGGGATAAGAAAACTGTTTTTATCTTGCTGCTTTTAATTTTCTCTCTTTGTCTTTTGACCTTGGCATTTTAATTATGATATGTCTTGGTGTGGTCCTCTTTGGATTCCTTTTGTTTGGGGTTCTGTGTACTTCCTGGACTTGTAAGTCTATTTCTTTCACCAAGTAGAGGAAGTTTTCTGTCATTATTTCTTCAAATAGGTTTTCAATATCTTGCTCTCTCTCTTCTTCTGGCACCCCCATGATTCGGATGTTGATACTCTTGAAGTTTTCCCAAAGGCTCCTTACACTATCTTCATGTTTTTGGATTCTTTTTTCTTTTTGCTTTTCTGGTTGGGTGTTTTTTGCTTCTTCGTGTTTCAAATCATTTACTTAATTCTTGGGATCCTCTAGTCTGTTGTTGGATCTCTAAATATTATTCTTTATTTCAGTCAGTGTATGCTTAATTTCTGATTGTTCCTTTTTCATATCCTTGAGGGTCTCACTAAATTTCTTGGAGGTTTCTAGAAGATTCTTGAGTAACCTTATAAGCATGGTTTTGAACTCTATATGCAGTAGTTTGCTTTCCTCCATTTCTTTCATTTGTGACACATTTGTTTGTCTCCGCATTTTGGCTGCTTCCCTGTGTTGATAGAGTGACCTTGTATGCTAAGTGTCCTATAGGGCCCAGTGGTTCAGCTTCCCCAATCACCTGAGGTAGACACTCTTTGTGCACCCTTTTGTGGGCTGTGTGCACAGTCTTGTTGTAGTTAAGCCTTGATTGCTATTGGTATCACTATGAGGAATTGACCTCCAGGCCAGTTGGCTGTGAGGACCAGCTATGTCTACAATGGAAGAACTGTTGTGCTGGGGACACCCTTAGGGGGAAGGACTTGCTTCAGTGGGGCTTTGGTGCTCACTGAGACTGCCCCTTGAGTGTGTCGCTTATGGATGTGAAGAGTTATAATATGGTATGGTCTCACACTGACCACTGGGTACACTGGCTCTTGCATCTCCAAGGAGGTGCAAAGCCAGCCACTGCTAGAGGTCACCCAGCAGGAGCTACAGAGAGATTTTCAGATTCCTCCTCTTTGTTTGGGGTTTGGAAGTGCCCAGATGAGGTCCAGCTGTGAAGCAAGGCAGACTGCTGCTGCCAGGCCTTGGGCCTTCTTTTGGAAGCTATGGAGCACTCTGACCCAGGTATAGTTTGTTAGGCTTTAGGCTGCAAAAAGATAGGCCATTCATATGCAAAAGCCACTGTGCACAGCTTGGGTGAGGTTGTAAATTGGATGGGGTGGGGTCTCAGGGAATCACCAGGGCAGAGCAAACAGCAGTGGCTTCCAGGCAGCCCTGTACCGGATAGGTCCCCGGTTTCTGTTTCCCTGCGGCCCCATGCAGGAACAATGATAGCTGCAAGCACCTCTGAGAGAAAGCCGTCCCCGCATTTTGGCCCGATGTTAAGACAGTCCAGTTTCTCCCCGTATGAGTCTGCATCCCCAGAGTCTTGCCCAGAACTGGATCTCAGAGTAATCGGGTGCTTATATCTCCCTCCTGATTGAAAGAAACAATAGCACACCCAGTTGCCAGACTGTTTTGCTCACACTTCTGCACCTCCACACCTCCGCACCTCCTACCAGTTTCAATGTGCTTTTTTCTTTCCTTCTAGTTGTAGAACTTCCACTCAGCCAGCTTTCTCATGGTTCTGGATGATATTTGTTTTGTCTTTTAGTTGCAGTTTTGATGTGGTTGTAAAAGGCAGCAAGTACAGGTGTTTACCTATGCCACCATCTTGGTTGTCAATACTCATTTCTTTTTTACTTTAATTCTACCACAGTTTTTACCTTTGCATTGATATTGTTCTATTTTTCTATTATATTATTTGTTATATTTCATCGGTAAATATGATCATCCATTAAAAATCTATTTTCTGTAAATTGGGGATAGTAGGTATAAAGATTAAATTAGTTTTTGAAATGTAAAGGGCAAAAAATACTGCCAAGAAATACTAAGTACTCAACAAATGTTAAATATAATTGTTGTTGTTATTAACTCCTATTTTGTGTTCCATGAGTCAACAGCACATGAACTAAAGATGGAACTCCAAAATACTCTCAGTGTTTTATTTAAAAAATGAAAGTTTTTGCTTACTGTAGGACTAAATGAAAAGAAGTTTTTTTTTAACTTCACTAGTAGCTTTATCATTCAACAATAATTTATTGAATGCACACCATGTGCCAGGAAATCACAATTTTATTAAATAAAATGGAACTTGTGGATTGTACCGTTTATGAGAAAGACATATAAAGAAATAATTAGAAGGGTTATTTTGAAAAAAAAAACCCAGTGGTTATCCAATTAATGCTGCATTATTAATTCTAATTTATTGATAAATTCCTTTGTGATACTAGCGATAAAATCTTTAAACATGTTTAGGAAATAATGTATCTGATAAATGTCACCAAACATTGAATAAGTGCATTTGTTGTCTAAATTGGAAACTTAAAATCAGAGTTTTACTATTTAATAATTTAAAAAAATATTTGCCTCTGTATTGTTATTTTCTGTAGCTGCATACCAAAGGGGATAAGGCTATGGAAGTGGTTGACCCCTACAGAGAGAGGAGTATTTGATCACTCTGACATTGTTTAGAATTGCCTGTTTATATTTAGTCAGTTTTACTACTGTTTTAAAATTCTTTGTCAACCTCCCAATATCAGGGCAGCAGAGAAGAATACTCCTACTATCCTTACTCCTTGTCATGAAACCAACTTCCTACACTGACTGCAGAATGATGAAAGCAATAATATTATACACTATGATGATTCATTGAATTTGGGTATTTTACTGCCTCTTATTATGTTTATAGAGTATTTGTTATACACCAGGCATGGTTCCAAGTCCTTCACAAATGTTAGCTCCAAAATCACTCATGGCAACCTTTTAAAGAAGATAAATATATATAAATATTTTTTTTTAAATTAAGCATTTTAGTTCAAAAACTACCAAGTTAAAAAGAATGAGTGTTATTTTTCTATGAACAAAATTATTGGTAAGATTTTTAAATTATTTTGTACTATGGAATTGAGTTTTATTTTGTAGGCTGAAATAACAGCTGTTGTCTGAGTGGGAATTAATTGGACCTCTTTGAAATGCTAATTGAATTGTTATCTACAAACCCAATATTTGCATTGCTGAGCTATGTAAAGGAAATATAAAGTCCATAGACTCAATGAAATGATAAAAGGAGTTTTTTAAAACTAAATCATTGAAAATAAGCACTTTTATTCTAGTGTAATTTTTGCCCCACATGTAAGAACAAAACAAAATAATACCAATACCTAGACAGCATATTACACTTAACTATATAGTAGTGTTTGTTACTTGGGTTGTTTTGATAATGCACAGAAGGATATTTCCTGAATTGAAAAATCATATGTTAATATGATTACACCTTCTAATAAACAAGTGATTTCAGTTTGATTTCTATGAGTTTAATTTCTTAACATTTTCATCTGTTTCCAGATGTTTCTTCTTGTAAATAATTTACTTTTTACATATCTCTATCAACATATTTATTATAGTGTTAATTAAAAAATCATTGTTAGATAGTAAGAAAGTTTATTGCATAATTTCCAACAGATCTAGTTGATGGTAATAATTCATACAGTACAGAAACACAAAAATCCACACTATGCTACACATTGTAAACAATAACTGCATATTTTCAGACTCTCATACTTTTATCAATTCAATGAACCCTACTTTCAAAGTACATTAATGCTGTGAATTATGTCTACTACTCATTAGAATTTCCTGATATAGACTTGTTCAGATCAATCAAGTTCTATCATTTGGTCATGGCTAAATTTATCACTCTTAGATTTTTAAAGGCAAATTGAATATGTAACAATACTATCCTTCCTATTTATTATGGCCTTATCATATTGGCCATATATTAACTATAATCATAAGAATATAAGATTGTGTTATATTTTAATTACTTAATTCAAACTATAAGAGAAAAGAGCAGATTTCCACTTCTCTGTATGGACCTTTATGGATGTAAAAGGACATTATATTTTATATTGATTCAGATGTAGACATTATTTTCTGTTGAAACTAATGTATGCCAAGGAAAGTTTTATAAATCCTATCTTATGATAAAGAACATGCATGTCCACATTTGTGGCAATGAAAAAAGAGTGAGTGATTGAGAATGCTAGAGATGTTGATTTAGTTAGGATATAATTGAACTTGAAATTCTGATGCTTAAAATCATTGTGGATTAAAATAATGTGTATGTGAAACCAATAGAGCAATAGGCACTCCCCTAATAGCTGACATATTAACAGTGCAACATTGAATCAGGATCGAGTTCATGTCAGGTTCTTACTCATGATTTACTGGGCAGAGCATTTTGCTTGAGTGAAGGTGAGTTATATCTCTTATTAGAACATGCAGAAAAACAGAGTGATCAAACAGACAGAATAGAGGTTGACTTGTTTAAAAACTTCTATTGAACCAAAGCCAGTATTTATCCTTATTCTTCCAAAGTAGACACACATGACACAGGTCCCAGTTGAAGCTGCAGTATAAATATAATAGCAAAGCATTTGTTTTTGCTGCAAATATATTTTAAATTGCAAGAAAACAAGCATATTTAGTTATACCAATTTGCCATTTTTGTATACCAGATGCTTATTCATAAAATTAATGATCAGTTAAGTAATCTATATTACCATTTCCTCTAGGATAGAATTTGATCTACTAGCCTAGAGGATCAGAAAGAATCCCACAGCCCTGGCCATTTTGCTCAGTGGTTAGAGTGTTGGCCTATGGGCTAAAGGGTTCAATTCCAGTTAAAGTCATGTACCTTGGTTGCAGGCCCCTGGGCATGTGCAGGAGGCAACTAATTGATGTGTCTCTCTCACATCAATGTTTTTCTCTCTGTGTCTCTTCCCCTTCCTTCCACGCTCTCTAAAAAAATCAATGGAAAAATATCCTCAGGTGAGGATTAACAAAACAAAAAAAGAAAGAAAAAGAAAAGAATCCCACAAATACCAACATAAACGGCTTTCAACAAAAGACTATGTTTTCTTCCTTGGTGGTTTCCTAGAGATCATTACAATGCTCTTCATTTTCTTCTTTGAGTTACACTTTTTTTTTTTTTTTTTTTGGTAATGTTTCAGGGGTTTGGGACAAGGAAGAAATTTCCCAGGCAGTCTGACACCCTATAGGGGAGTACCGATATCAAAAAGTACAACTTCCAAGAAAAGCCCAGTAGCTTAACAGAAGATTCAACTCACCAAGGGATCAGAAAGACAATATTTGCCTACAAGAGGGGATTCCAGGAGACAAAAGGAGGAGAAAAGGGAATCATTCACTGTTTAATTATCTACCCCCAACCCCCCCTTGTGTTCACTCACTCTTACTCATTCTTCAGATCTCAAGTTAAATATCATTTGAACAGAGTTCTCCCTGACCCCCCTGACTAAGTTAAGTGCCTTGTTATACACTCATAGCACTGTCCACTTCTGCTTTGTATGATCACTGTTACTTGTTTATTTATAGAACTGTGTTTATCTAATTTCACCCTAAATCTCCAGTGCCTTGCCCATAGGAGACACTCAAAAATAGTTGTTAAATAATGAATGAGTAAGCAAGATCAGTAAAGGCAGTTACATATTATCCTGGGCTTCTAGGGAGAAAAATCTAAGATGAACAGTTTGAGTCAATACTGGACCAGCTTTCTTTATCACTTCTTAATACCTTTCTTCCTCTGGTTTGAAGCCACAGTGTTCAATTTGTTTTAGCATAAAGAATACAACTCCAATGAGGCCTTGAGAAACACAAACATACTTAACTTTATAGAATACAATCTACAATGCTACTAATTGTTTTCCTCAGCTTAATCATGGGCCATGGAGCAGCCATTTGAATCTTCTACCTATTCTTTGTTTATGTGCTTAGAGATTCCATGTGTTGACAGTCACTGCATTGTTTCTAACAGTCTGAAGGTTGACATTAGAATAAAGCACATGTATTTGAGCATGACAAAGATCATTTCAAGAGTGTTGTTAGTGTCATAACTATTTTATACATTAGACTAACATTGCACTTACAAACAATAGCAAAGCAATTACAGTCACTAACATTTCTCATGTAAATTCACTTTGAATATAAACTAGAATTGGAAAGAATGTGTTTTTGTAAACATATTTATTACATTCTGTTTAGAGTGCAACTGATAACAAAATTCCCAGTCCACCTTTGGTCTTCAAATATCAATGCCATCTCATTGCATTAGAGACTTCGTTTCTAATTACTCAGCATCCACTTGCATATTATCCATTTCGCTTCCCACACCCTGTTTGAGTAGCAAAGAGATTAACACATATCAGGCAAGTTACAATCTTCTCCGCTGTTATCCATAGGCAGTCAGTCAAGTCAGAGAACTTTGGAGAAGAAACTCTCCCTAACACAGAAAACATACTTGAATATTTTGTGGGGCTGGAAGTAAATTGGAAAAGCTATAAGCTGGCCAACTCATTCCCATAATGTCTTTCCTTTCATATAAGCAGGATTGAATTAAAAACTGAACATTGCTTTGAAAATTTACTTTCTTCAAGAAAAGTGCAACCTTGAGGAGAAAGTAGTTACTAAATATGAGTGAGGAAAGGGAACAAAGGGCTGAAGCCTAAACAGGTCATTAAGTTGTTACCAGAGGTTTCAGAGTCAGGAAGAGGAAGAAAATGGTATGTATATATTGGGCATTTAAATATTAAATCCTCATTAGCTGCTTTCTAAACTCTGAAATGTTTGACATGTAATTTAACTACCCAGAAAATAGGCCATTTTCTTTAGCCCTTACAAAATGATTCTGTTTAAATTAGGAAAAAAAAAGAAGAAGAAGAAAAAGAAGAGGATTACAATTTTAGAAATTTACAGAAAATGGTTGAAAACACAAAATTTATTATTTGGACTATCATGAATCACCTCTAATTTTTTTAAAGATTTTTTAAATTGATTTTTAGAGAAAGGGAAGGAGAAGGAGAGAGAGAGAGGGAAACATCAATGTGAGAGCAGATTATCAATCATCTGCCTCTGCATGCCCCCTACAGGGGATGGAACTGCCAATAGGGGCATGTGCCCTGACATGGAATGGAACCAGTAACCTTTCAGTGCAGGAAATGATGTCCAACCACCTGAGCCACACTGGCCAAGGCTCTAATTTTTTTAATAGTTGATTTTTAATTATTGACTTCATTAACACTTTTTTCAATTTCATTGGTCACTGTCTATTGCTATTGACTAGGGAGAGGATGCAAACATTTAAATATTTGTGCAAATTTAAGTTTAAAATAGTTCTACTTAATGAGCTCAACAAATCTCCACCATAACATATAAATTCCACAGAGATAAGTGTTGATGACTTTCAAGTGATCTAGAGAAAAGGGAACATTTGCTAACTGATTCTTTGTTGACTGACTTTTAATACATTGGATGTTAAAAAGCAATTCCTGTCTGATCCTTTACAAAAAATTTGACAAAAATTTTTTTAGCACAGAAGTTCTTCAGCATAAACATTATTGTTAGGCAATAGGATCAGTAGCTTTCTTACTCTATCAAGTGAATGGAATTTAATAAGCAGCCCATTTTTCTGTTCCTAATTTTTAAGCCACATGACCTATAAATCATGTGTGAAAATCATAAGTGAAGACAAAGCAGGGCAATAAATTCAAGTGCAGGTATTGTGTGTCCTCCTCTCTGAATCCCTCAGTACTAGCAGACTCTCAGCAAATGAGGATTTTATCATTTTTGCTTAGTGGTCTGGTTCAGAAAATAGTAGTAAACTTCATTATTACAAAGTTCTTATACTTTTTTCTAGGAAATTTTCCATCACTTTCATTTGTAATCCATGTTTGAACAATGTTAAGTAAGTCTTCTGTGAGGATAGTTACCAGGTGAAATATGCAAAGCACCTTCTTTAATCCTCAAATGATAGTATCCGTGGGGGAATACATTCTAAGATCTCAGTGAATGCCTGAAACCATGGATAGTATCAAACCTATATCTACTGTGTTTTTTCCTACACATGCATAACTATGATAAATTTTAATATAATTTACAAGAAAATATATTAAACAAATTTATGTGAATATGGTCTCTCTCTATCAAAAAATCTTGTACTCTACTCACACATCTTCATGTGATGATGTGAGATGATACAATGCCTGTGTGTTGAGAGGAAATGAGGTGGAATTTAATATTTTCAGACCATGGGTAACTTCCTGCAGTTGACCATGGGTAACTTCCTGCAGTTGACCATGGGTAACTTCCTGCAGTTGACCATAGGTAACTTCCTGCAGTTGACCATGGGTAATTGAAACTGCAGGAAGTGAACTTGCAGACAAAAGTGCCTACTGCACATGATTTGCAGACTGACCTTTTATTGGGAACTTTATTCTAAAATATATGAAGACATGATGAATGCATATTTTGCACAATAAATGTTTAATTAATTGATGGGAAAATAAGTTATCATTTTATGTATTCTATTGCTTTAGCTAATTTAACTAAAAGAATATCTTTATTTTGCCCAATCTAAGTTTAGTGGCTTCCTATTCATCAAAGACGTTAATTTTCACTCATCACAGTAATGGATATTTCCAATAGAATGAAATTGAGATGTACTATATTTATTCTTCACAATGATAGCTGCTGACTCCTTGGCATCAGACCTTGCAAAGTAGGTGTTTTTTGTTTGTTTGTTTGTTTTGTTTTGTTTTTTGGGGGGTGGAGATAAGAAATAAGTAAGAGGAAGAAGGAATAGAGCCTTCAAACTCCTAATTTCATTTAAATCTTCCACTTCTACCACACTTACTCTACACTATCTCTGGACACAAACAGAATTCATGACTTTATCATCATAATCATTTAGTCTTTGTATTAGCATATATGTTGCCCAGAGTTGAATCAATCCTTTTTATTTAAATGAGTTTATACTCTTATCAGCATTGCATGAAAATGCTCATTTTTGAATGTACTAACTAGGCTGATACATTATTTAAATTTGCCAATATAGTTTGGAAAAATATAATATTATTTTACTACTATGTTTATTTCCTGATTACCAATTAGTTTGAATATTATTTTTGTTTACCAAACATTTGTATATATCTTGCAAATGAATTTCTTATACTTTGCTCAGATTGCTATCATATGGTCATTTGAAATTGATTTATTGGGAAGATTAATAAATTATAATTATCTACTTCTCTTTTTTCTTTAAATATGTTCATGTTACATTTTATTGTTCTTAAATCAGTACAATCAGATTTTCCTTGAACAGAACACATTCTTTAATTTTCATCTTCAATTATTTTCAGTATAGAAAATGCCAAAAATAGGGAGTCTAAGAAATACATTTATATGTATTATGGTGAATTTTTCTTGGGAGTTACCAGATTGGCCACAACAAACAATGAACAATATTGTTGCAGCATTTAATAGGAGTTATTTAGAACTAGAGGCCCAGTGCATGAATTCATGCATGGGTGGGATCCCTCTGGGTGGCCTGCAGGGATTGGGCCAAAACCCACAGTCCAATGCTAACTACAGCTCCTACCTGCCGCTCCCGTTCATCCAAACCCCACTGTTCCTGCTGCATAAGCCCTGCCTCTAGTGCCCTCCCAAGGGGAGTGGCCTGCAAGATTGGGCTGAAACCAGCTCTTCAACATCCCCCAAGGGGTCCCAGATTGCGAGAGGGTGCAGGCCAGGCTGAGGGACCCCATTGGTGCATGATCTGGCCGGGGAGGGGCCTTAGGAGGGCTCCAGGGTGTGTCTGACCCATCTCTCTCATTCCCGATCTGCCGGACCACAGCAGCAAGCTAACCTACCAACCAGAGCATCTGCCCCCTGGTGGTCAGTGCACGTCATAGCGAGCAACTTTAGCATATCATTAGCATATTACACTTTGATTGGTTGTTCTGTTCTGCTATTTGGCCTATTTGCATATTACCCTTTTATTATATAGCATATTTACATGCTTTTTCTTATCTTAATCTCACAAGTTTGTAAATGGTAATCTCACAATATCACTTAACAAGTACAGATGAATTATAAAATAAGCAAGAAGATAATATATTTTAATAGTAGAGGAAATTATTCTTGTTTGTAAACAAAATTATTTTTAAATAAAGTTTAAAAAATGTTTTGACAAAAATAACTGAAGAAATCAATGACATAAAAATTATCATTTCAATTTAAGGGACCCAATACAAAGAAATAAGTCTCAGGGTTATAGTATCTAAAGGTTAGTATATTTTTGTAGTACTTTAATTTCAGGGTTTTTTTTAGCTAAAGATAAGTCAAAGTTAAAGTTACAAAAAATAATGTTATTTAAACATGAGAAATATCTTAAAATATAATTATTTTAGTCTTGCATATATATACATACTTGGAAAGAGGAGCTGCAGGCACAATTTTCTTAATGAGCTGTGACTATGCTTAAAAGAGTCTTTGTTATGCTAATTCAAATTTCCTGATAAGAATTGTTTTAATATTCCTCCAAGTTCTAAAATTTACCCAGTAAGAGTGCCAGTACAAACAATAAGATACATTTATTTATTTTACTCTTTGAAGAGTCTTCTAAGCAAGTGTCTTTTTGATTTGTGTAATATATGGTATTAGAAAAAGTATATTTTGATACTAGGACACTTTCACTGTGGCAAAAGGTAATATTTAATTGATTTCCTGATCATTACAATGCCACTAATAATATTGTGGGATGCTTTCTTCCCTTAATAATTTTGTTATACATGTTTTATATTTAGGTTTCTTATGCTTAAAAATTATTGACTAGGTATTATTACTATTACATAAATATATTTTAGAAAGTTCTACTGTTTATTTTAATTATAAATATCATAATTTTAGAACTAGTGTTTTGTTTGTATGGGCAATTAAAAATTTCTGAGAGAGAGGAAAAAATGATTTCATTATAAACAATTTATTAACATGTAAAAGTAGACAAAGGCTAGATATTATTAGTTCTTTTTTGCTATATTTTTTATTTCAAGTTTTCCTTTTATAAATTTAGGCAAAACCTTCACCTTTACTCTAATTACCCCAAATTCTTTTTCAGATTTAGAAATCTGTCTATTAATTGAGGACTGAAATGCTCAACTACTCATGATTTGGGGGTATGAAATGACCTACTGGAAGCATATTATTTATTTGAAGACTAGTGGCCTGGTGCATGAAATTCATGCGGTGGGGGGGGGGGGGGGAGGGCTGTCCCTCAGCCCAGCCTGCACCTTCTCCAATCTGGGATCCCTCAAAGGATGTCCTACTGCCGGTTTATAGGGATCGGGCCTAAACTGGCAGTTGGACATCCCTCTTACAATCCAGGACTGCTGGCTCCTAACCACTCACCTGCCTGCCTGCCTGATTGCCCCTAACCACTCTGCATGCTGATCTGCTTGCCCCCAACTGCCCCCTGCCGCCAGCCCGCGTGCCCCCAAATGCCCCCCACCAGCCTGATCACCCCCAACTGCCCTCTGTGCCAGTGTGCTCTCCCCCACCTGATCCCCTGCCAGCCTACTCGCCCCCACCTTCCCTCTCCACTTGCTTGCTTGCCCCCAACTGCCCCTCTGCTGGCCTGCTCATTCCAAACTGCCCCCCCCCACTGTCCTGATCAACCCCAACTGACCCCCACTGATGGCCTGCTCACCCCCAACAGTCCCCCTTCCCAGCAGCCTGATCACCCACAGCTGCCATCCCATCCTGGCCTAATCACTCACAACTGCCCTCCCCTCTTGGCCTCTAACTGCCTCTACTTCTGCCCCGCCACCATGGCTTTGTCCAGAAGAATTTCTGGAAGGTCTCCTGGAAGGTCTCTCAATCTAATGAGCATATTACACTTTTGTGAGTATAGATAGAGGCCAGGCGCATGGGTAGGGGCCAGCTGGTTTGCCCTGAAGGGTGTCCCGATTCAGGGTAGGGGTTCCCTTGGGGCCTGGGATGGCCTGGGTGAGGGGCCTGTGGTGGTTTGCAGGCCAGCCACACCCCCATGGGGTAAGGGTCCCCCCTGGGGATGTGTGGCCAGCCTAGGTGAGGAGCTGAGGGCTGTTTTCAGGCTGGCCAAGTCCCCCAGAAGGGACTCTTACTCCATGAGGGTGTGGCCAGCCTGGATGAGGGGCTGAGGGCCCTTTTCAGGCTGGCCACACCCCCTTCAGGGTGGGCGGTCCTGCTGTAGTTCCTGGCCTGCCTGGGTGAGAGGGTGATGGCTCTTCGCAGGCTGGCCAAGCCCCCCAGCAGGGACCCTCACCCCATGGGGGTGTGGCCAGCCTGGGTAAGGGGCTGAGGGCCATTTTCAGGCTGACCACACCCCCAGCGACCCAGACCCCCAGCCACTCCTTGAGCAGAGGCCAGGGCTCCCAGCCCCTCCTTTCTTTTTCTTTTTTTTTTTTGCCACTCCTTGAGTGGAGGCCAGGGCGGGCAGGAAGTTTGGCTTCCTCCATCACCAGGGGCAACCCAAGTTTCATGCTCACCTCAGCTCTGTAGCCGATGCCATTTTGTTGTGTAAATTTGCTTATTTACTTCTGATTGGCTGGTGGGTGTAGCAGAGGGATGGTCAATTTGCATGTTTCTCTATATTAGTGTAGATATTTTAGCTTTAGATTAATATGATTTTTAAAAATTAGTTTGCAATATATCTATGTGTTTCAGCATAAAAAATAATCTTGTAAATCACTTAATGTGAAATAAATTAGATAGTTTAGGAATGCTCTGAATACTATCTGGAATTGTGTGAGAATTCCTGGGCAAAAAAAGTAAAGCACAAGTAACTATACAAAAAGCTAGGTGAGTAGTCTGGAGAACAGATATATAGAAGTCTTTAAATTAGAGGACTACCTGTCTCTTGATTCCACCTTCATATGACAAGGATTGATATCTGGTTTTCTAGGTCTAAGGAGCCCACAGACTGGAATTGAAAGTGTCTATAGGATGACAATTCACCAAAACTGGTAGGTGTGGGCAGGTAGGTAAGAAGGAATTTAGGTAAGATGTAACCTAACAAACATTTACAACGTGATGAACATGATGCTCAAAAACAAATCCAATGTTTCAGACATGCTCTGAGAAACAGAGAAGGGTTGAAGGATTAAATTATAAAAGCTCTTTGATTTTATCTCAACTTTCTGAAAAAAACATTGTTTTAAGATCTTACATACACTATAATATTATTTTATTGATAAGAAAATGGAGCATGAAAGAATACAAAAGGCGAAAGTGCTGAGACTGTTCTTTCTTTTTCACCTAAAATAAGCAGTACTGCCATTTTTTTCCAAGTTTTTATGCTCAGGGCAGCTTCACATTTTCCAACGACTATGTACACCTCAGAAATATCTGCTCACAAAGGCTTAATTCTTCTCATGAAGCCACTAGAACCTGCTAAGCTAAAGGCAGTGTTTTTCCATAGTTTGAATATTACAGACTTTAAGATAATGAAAATTCTTTTGAAAATAATTGATGTCTACTTATTAGTCATGCAACACTATGAATTTGTCCACCTTTTCATGAAATCCTTATTTAGTAATGAAATGCTGATTAACACTGATTAACTGATAGATCACTGATTAAAATAGTTCATTAGGGAAGTAACTTGTATCTTATTAATAAACAACCAAATTATCTGTATTTCACAAACTGTTATTAAATAGTTTAGTATTATAAGGAATTTCTCTGTCTTCTCCAAATAGTAATGATTTATTTCTTAATACCTCTCTTAATTTCAGAATGCTAGTCTCTTAGTACAATTACAAAGTGAAATTTTAAAAGACAAATTAGATTATTTTTGTCCTCAAATGAATTTTTCACCATTATAGGGTAGAGCTGCATAAAACACTGTCCCTAAAATCTACATAATAAATTCTCACATAAATGATAAAATCCAATAGTCTTTTTATCACATTAAATTTTGTCTGTTATGGTATTCATTCTTCTTCCTCTACTTCCAAAATATGAATGCTGCCTGAGCTTCATCTTTAAAATCGTATTTTTAAATTTCAGTATACATTCAATATTGTTTTGCTTTAGTTTCAGGTATACAGTATAATGGTGAGATGGTGACTAAGATACATCTTAATTGGTTATCTTCCTGTCTTTACTCTAGGAGATCTTATCTAATAAATGTTTTTGCTCCATTCAGTAACACTGAAATCTTTTCCCTTAATGCACTTATCTTTCCAAATATCACCTGTGTTTGTGTTATCTCTATGTTTATCATGTACTATGTCTATTAACTATTTTTCTCAATAAACTTTGCCTCCATTTACCTTTTTTGTTTACAACTTCATTCTTTGATTCCATGAGACTATGAACTCAGACTCAATACCCCACATTTTGTTTTCAATAGTGTTTCATGACAATAAGTACACAAATTATTTTCATTATCTTAAAATTCTTCATATTTATTAGGTTAGCAGAAGCCATGCTAAACTACAAATAATCAAAAAAGTTGGATTTGGATCCTGAGTGTGTTCTAATTGATTGTGTGTCCTTTGTTTTGTCATTGAATACCTTCCTTATATCTAAACAAGGACATTAGAATAGAACTTTGTAATTCATCTACTTTCCAATATGACATTATTTAATGACTAAAATTAAACAGTTATCTTTTCCTCTGCCCTTTCTACTCTTCATGAATTTTCCATTTCTATTACTTACATCCTCATTCTTTTATTCGACCAGGCTCTTGTAGTCATATTAAAAATTTTCTGATATTTTGAACTTTAAATGCTGCCAGTCAAATGTTTTGACAGTTCACACTTTATTTTGATTCTTGTATAATAATATCTCTGAAATGCATCCCTTCCTTCCTATTTAAATTAATCCTCCATGATCTAGGTTTTTATTACTTCCCTTCTAATATTAAAAATTATCCTAACTTTTCACTGGCCTTCTTTTTAATTCTCCTGTTTCTTTCCTATCCTTAATTAGTTTTTTCCCAAATTTTCTTAATTCTTCTCTGTCTCATTACCTTGCTCCAAAAAGGATATAATTTGATGTGAAAAGAACACCACTCCCCAAGATTTTAAAAGGTAGAAAGAATAAGTAAAAGTGGAATCATAAAAAAGGGTCATAAATGATGTTTGAAATAATAAATATATGATTTAACTTGCTAAGTATGTGAACATTTATTAAGCACCATGGGAAACTAATAAAGCATTTCATTTATGTCTTACTTCACTGAACACACATTTTACTTTCTGTAAACAAATTGTTCTTTGGAGGGATTAGTGTCTACTCTCACAAGGTGGTAATTGGGAGAACCAGGATCCACCTTGTAAATGTGACTGAGATTATTCCTCTTGTTCCAAACACAGCTGCTTGTTCCAAACACAGTGAAGTACCGTCACTTCCTTATTAATCTGCCCACTGCACTCATCACTAATTTGTTCATCTCCTAATCACAGGCAATATGACAATACGTAGCTACTTTAGTGCTAACATCCATACCCAGACTCATTACTCATTCCTTTCGAATACAATGTCTCTCATCATAATCATCTATTTACTGTCTTCTGCATATACAATTCTAATGTGAATATTCAAGCTACCTCTCATTGTACCCCATAGACATTCTTAATCATTATTATTAGAATGATTCTTCCCATTCTTTATAATGCTGATAATTCTTGGAATAAGTTTAAAACTCAGTGATCTTTTCCCACTGTTAGTAATACACCTCGCCATTAAATGTACTATATATTTTATATACTTACCTTTTAATATTTGTCTTCTCTTTATAAGTCTATGAATGAGAGGGGTTCACTGGTGTGACCCAGGCACCTAGTTTAGTGCTTGGCATAGTGGGGGTGCTCAAAACATATTTGCTGAATAAACTAGCAACACATTGTCAGTATCATTTATTTAGTACTAGAGGCCCAGTGCATGAAATTTGTGCACTGCGGGGGGGGGGGGGGGCGTTGTCCCTCAGCCCAGCCTGCACCCTCTCCAATTTGGGACCTCTTGGGGGATGTCTGACTGCCAGTTGACCCTCAGCCCAGCTTGCACCCTCCCCAATTTGGGACCCCTTGGGGGATGTCTGACTGCCAGTTTAGGGATCAGGCCTAATCTGGCAGTCGGACATCCCTCTCACAATCTGGGATGCTGGCTCCTAACCATTCATCTGCCTGCTTGCCTAATTGCCCCTAACTGTGCCCCTGCCATCCTGATTGACACCTAACTGCTATTCTGCTGGCCTGATCACCCCCAACTACCCTCCCTTGCTGGACTGGTCACCCCCAACTGCCCTCCCCTGCAGGCCTGGTCCCCCCCCACCAACTGCCCTTCCCTACTGGCCTGATCACCCCTAACTGCCTCTGCCTGCCTGATCATCCCTAACTGCCCTCCCCTGCAGGCTGATCTCACCCCCAACTTCCCTCCTCTGCCAGCCAATTTGGTTCTGATTGGTTGGTTTCTATGCTAGTAAGCATCAAAAGCTCTGCCTCCTAGGCAGCCATTGGCTCCTCACACTTCACCCAGATTTGGTTCTGATTGGTCAGTTTCTATGTCAGTCAGCCTCTCTGTGCCTGATCAGAAAGGCAGGGCTGATCAGCAGCCCTGGTGGAGGCCTGTGGAGAAATGGAAGCAGGGCTGCTGGCCAGGCCCAGAGAGAAAGAGAGAGGCAAGTGCTGATCAACAGCTGCCACAGAGGCTACCAATCAGACCCTGCTTCTGCCTTCAGACCTCTCTCTAGGCCTGATTCGCAGTCCCCTCAGCTGTCAGTGCTGGGTCACTGCACCTGCAGCCACATCAGTCAGTGCTGGTTCACCACGGCAACCCAGCGTTGACTGCAGGACTAATTTCTGGTTGGTAGAGCCTCTGGTAGTTGTGATTGTGACGGACCCAGGGTTTTTACATATTAGGATTGAGACTATAAAGCCATATCAAATTTCATATGAGAGCCTATTACAGTTTTAGTTATGGTTGTTCACATTATTTCTTCAACTGGAAGGAGGGCTGGATTCTGTGTTTATTACAGGGCATTCCCAGAATGAAGCTAGCACATCATAAGTAATGTAACAAAAATATTTTGACTGAAAAGAAGAAAAAAGCTGGTTATTGTGCTTTAGTATTATAAGAAATGTCATTCACTCAACATATCCTGCAAAGTTCCATTCAAATAAATTATATTTTTTATTATTTGGATTATATTTTAAATATAATGCTGCATTTTATTGATTGTCTATAAGGACATTTTAACATTTTTAGTTTTAAAAAATATATATTTTATTGATTTTTTACAGAGAGGGAGAGAGAGCCAGAAACATCGATGAGAGAGAAACACCAATCAGCTGCCTCCTGCACACCCCCCACTGGGGATGTGCCCTCAACCAAGGTACATGCCCTTGACCAGAATCGAACCTGGGACCCTTGAGTCCTCAGGCCGATGCTCTATCCACTGTGCCAAACCGGTCAGGGAAACATTTTTACTTTGATAACTTAACCATATAGATTTCTTTTTTTTTTCAATAAGGTAAAGGAAAGTCATCTGTAAAAAAATAATAATATAATTTAGGTATTAATTGTCTTAAATTTTTGTAAGTGAGTATGTTGAAATAAAAGTGTTTTTTACTGATCAGAACCTCATCATAACTTATGTATCCAATTATTTGGATATGTCTTACATATTGGATTATTTTAAAGAGGCAACATCTCTTCAGGATGCACATAATTTTTACGCTTATATTATTCTAAACTTAATCAGAGATTTTAAAAAATATCATGCATACTTCTTTTCTCTAGGACTTAAGGCACATTACTTGTTTGTTATTAACCAGTTAACTGCCATGCATCCAAAATGGAAACCATCCCCACATGCCACAATATATTGAATTTAATTAAAACCAATTTGCAATGAATATTACAAAAATAAATATATTGCTCACAATATATTGGTGTACTTGAATATTTCCAGCTGAAAATTCTCGCAAAATATGATTTTAAAGTTGGTAGGGCTGCCACTTAGGGAAAACATTTTTTTTTAATAGACACACGTGACATGTGGGGAAGGTCCGTTGCTTGGGTCTACAGACGCTTATAGAGTGCAATGGGTTAACATTTCTCATCGTGATACTCATTGAAAGAGCATAAACACAGAGAGAACTAGCTCTACCTCACAGGAGCTAAATAGTTAGAACCTAAAAGAAGATAAGGGAATTTGCAATTTTTAATTAGTTAATAAGTTTCAAAGTAGGTGGCTAATAAAACCCAATAGTAGATGTTCTTATCAATGAACATATCTGTAGGGAGTCTGCCACATCATGGTCTGTCAATAAATGAAGAGATGAAAAATAGGCATTAAAAAAAGGACTTTATATAGATTATTTTCAGAAATGATCACAGTAGGAAATAAAAAATACTGAACACGAGAACTAATTTGTTTCAAGACCTCAACTGCAAGACCTCAATTACAAGCAAAACTTTGCTAGCTCAGTTTGACATAAAGACTTCCATTCTTGACATCCTAATAAAAATAACTTAATAAATAACCATTTTCAAAGAACTTGTATGTATTATTCTAAAATAAATCTGAATGACAGCACATACAGCTATTTCACATACATCATCTACAAGACTAACATTTAAAATGGCAATAATTAAAATAAATTCTTGTAATTACTTTGTAACTAGGAGCTTAAAAGCTTTCTTCCCCAATTTTTAGTTTACAGAGCTGTAGTTTAAATATATTAATTCTAATTTCTAATGAATCCATCTGAAAACTCATCCATAAATTACAAGTCAATAACTATTCAATTATGTGTCAGAGAGCAGCTCACAATTTGAGTCCAAAGTGAGACACTGAGATAAGAGAGATAATGATATGTTTTCTCATATTTGGGTGGCATCTCTGAAAACCTAAGGTACTTTCTTTCAAAAAATTCAGCTATTTTTGAAGTTATGATTTCTGAAATGTTTGACTTCCATTCATGGTTTCTGGCAAACTCCTATTCAACTTTTAAAGCAAAATCCAAGGAAACATCTTTTAAAAAGTTGACTAGAAAGATTGCTAAAATATACTTCGTTTGCATTTCCATCGGCAGTGAATGAGGGTTATTTGTATGATTGATAATCACCATTCTAACCAGTGTGAGGAGGTATCTCATTGTGGTTTTGATTTGCATTTCTCTTAGAGCTAGTAAAGTTGAACATCTTTTCATATATTCTGTTGGCTCTTTTCTTCTCTTCTTTTTGTGTGTGTGTGTGTATCTTCTTGGGACAAATGTCTGTTAAGGTCCTTTCCCTGGAAAACTCTATGGAAGTTCCTCAAAAAATTAAGAATAGAGTTGCCATGGGACCCAGCAACCCTTCTTTTGTGTAATTAACTGAAAAATGGGAAAACATTTATTTGTAAAGATAAATGAACTCCTATATGGTGACAGAAGGAGACTTGACTTTGGGCATTGAATGCATAATTTAATACACAGATGATGCATTATAAAATTGTATACTTGAAACCTATATAAATTTATTAACCAACTAGAGGCCCGATGCACGAAATTCATGCAAGAGTAGGCCTTCCTTCCCCTGGCTGCTGGCACTGGCTTCCCTCTGGCACCTGGGACCTGGGCTTCCCTCACAGCCCCAGCTTCATCTGGAAGGTCATCCAGAAGGACGTCTGGTCTAATTAGCATATTATGCTTTTATTATTATAGATGTCATTTCAATAAATTTAATAATAAAAAATTAATTTAAAAATATACTTCTTATATAGACCTCTATATCACCAAATTTACTTCATTGTTTGGAAAACATTTGTTTACTCATCTAGATATCTTGAGTCCTAGTGTAAGAATCAGGACTCATTTCTATTTCACTTGGTGTTCAAGAGAAAGGTGACAAAAATTTTTAAATTATATATTTTTGTATGTGTGTACCTACACACATGAGTGTATGTACATATACACACAAGAGAAAGTAAGCAGACCAATATCCTGATAACTGGAATTAAAATTCCAGGAAAAATAATAATATAGAAAATAATTTAACATAGAGACTGAGATATGGGAAATTGTAGACAGTAAATATTCAAAAGGGAAACAGAAAATGGATTTCAAAAGAAACTTCAAAAGACTAATTAAAACCACCTAGATAAGGAGAAAGCAGACCTTCAAGCAGAGCCATGTAATGCATTAAGAACACAGACAGCTAGAGGAAGAAGTCTAGATGTAATCTTAGTACAAGAGAAACAAGCCTCAATACAAAGAAGGAAATTGATTTCACATCAAGGGAGGGACTGGGGCCGTTTCTTTGGTCTGTAAATGAAAACAAATATAGAGGGCACTTTAATTTAGAACACCAATGACCATGTTCGGAGATATACAAGATGAAAGTTTGAAGATGTTTGACCAAGAAGTAATTCAGAAAATATTAGATTTTTTGCATGTGTAACACTCACCACCTCTAAAGAAATATGAAGTAGAAAAATGAGTTAACCTTCTTACAGCATTTCAGCATATGTGTATGTTAGGGCAGACTTTCACTCTGACTTAGGAAAAAAAGAGAGTATTGCAGAGAACAGAAAATGACACACAGGCCAAATATTTAGTTTCGGTCTGTAAGATGTGAAGGATGCTTATCCTATCTAATAAAAGAGTAATATGCAAATTGACCTTACCTTTGCTACACCCACCAGCCACACCCACCAGCCACGCCCACCAGCCAATCAGGAGCAAATATGCAAATAAACACAACCAAGATGGCTGCGGCCACAGAGAGCAGGAGGGAGGCTTGGGTTTCCCTGGCAATGGAGGAAGCCAAGCTTTTCACCTGCCCTTGCTGGCCCAGGCCTCCACTCAATGCTACAAAGTTTCAATTATAGAAGATAAATAAATCCTAACAAAAATGGCAGCAGCCACGGAGCTGGAAAGAGCAGGAGGCTAGGGTTGCCACGGCAATGGAGGAAGCCAAGCTTCTGCAGCCCTGGCCAGCCTAGGCCTCCACTCCAGGCTACAAAGTTTCAATTTTAGAAGATAAATGAGCAAGCAGAAGGCTTGGCTCCACTCCAGGCTACAAGGTTTCAATTGTAGAAGATAAATAAATCCCAGATACCAGGGTCCCTGCTTGGGTCACTGGGGGGCGTGGCCGGCCTGCAAACCACCATAGGCCCCTCTCCCAGGCCACCCCACACACCAAGGGAACCCCCCCCCCAATCCGAGACTCCCTTCAGGGCAAACCAGCTGGCCCCTACCTATCTAATAAAAGAGTAATATGCAGATTGACAATCACTCCAACACACAGGATGGCTGCCCCCATGTGGTCAAAGATCCTGCCTCCATGTGGACACAAGATGGCCAGCAGGGGAGGACAGTTGGGAGGGACCAGGCCTGCAAGGGGGGGCAGTTGTGGGCGATCAGGCCAGCAGAGGAGAGCAGTTAGGGACAAACAGGCTGGCAAGGGAGCAGTTAGGAATCAATCAGGCTGGCAGGGGAATGGTTAGGGGGTGATCAGGCTGGCAGGCAGAAACGGTTAGGGGCAATCAGGAAGGCAGGCAGGCGAGCAGTTGGGAGCCAGCAGTCCTGGATTGTGAGAGGGATTGGGCCTAAACGGGCAGTTGGACATCCCTCAAGGTATCCCAGATTGGAGAGGGTGCAGGCTGGGCTGAGGTACACCCCCCCTCCATGCATGAATTTCGTGCACTGGGCCTCTAGTTTAGCTATAAATGCCAACAGTTTGAAATACACTTCACACACACACATACACAAATATACAGAAATATGAAAGTAGGCCAGTAGAATTAAGAAGCTTTATGAGTGAGTAATAATAGAGATTTAAATATTATTGCTTTCCTGATCCATGCTACATTAATGGCAAAAATTAATATCTTAAAAGTTTTGAACTATATCTATATCTGTATATATATATATATATATATATATATATATATATATATATACACACACACATACACACACACACACACACACACACACACACACACTAGAGGCCTGGTGCATGACATTCGTGCACTGGTGGGGGGGGTCCCTCAGCACAGCCTGTGCCCTCGTGCCCTCTCACACTCTGGGACCCCTCAGGGGATGTCCACCTGCTGGCTTAGGACTGATCCCCACCAGCAGTCAGACATCCCTCTCATAGTCCGGGGCTCTCACAGTCCCAGACCCCTCGCTCCTTACCCTCTGCCTGCAGTGGAGGCAGGAGAGGCTCCAGCCACTGCTGCTGTGCTTGCCAGCCATGAGCCGACTGAGCAGTGCTCCCCCTGTGGGGGTGCACTGACCATCAGGGGGCAACTCCTGCATTGAGTGGTCAGTATGCAGCATAGCGAGCGACTGGTCATTCTGCCATTTGGTTGATTTCCATATTAGCCTTTTATTATATAGGATATGTGTGTGTGTATGTGTGTGTGTGTGTGTGTGTGTGTGTGTGTGTATTCTGAGTGACCAGATTATTATGACCACCCCATCAGTACTTCATTGGGTCACCTTTTGCCTTCAATACTGGGGCGATTCTTGGCATTGACTCCACGAGATGCTGAAAGGTGATGCGAGGAATCTGACACCATGCCTGATGAATAGCACTGTACAGTTCTGTGAGATTTGATGGTTGTGGAACCTGCTGCCTGATAGCTCTTTCAACTTTGTCCCACAAATGCTCAATTGGATTGAGATCTGGTGATTGTGGAGGCCACCTAAGCAAGATAAAGTCTCCCTCATGTTCTTGAAACCACTCCTGCACATGCCATGAGCACCGTGGCATGGCACATTGTCTTGGTGGAAGAAGCCATCTCCATTGGGATACACCATCAACAGGATAGAATGAACTTGATCAGCAACGATTCTTAGGTATATTGTGCTATTCAGACATTGTTCCACACGAATTAAAGGGCCCACATCATGTCAGGAAAACATGTGCCAAACCAAAACACTGCCCCCACCAGCTTGGAGGGTTGTAAACATGCATGTGGGGTGCATGCTTTCATGCTGTTTCCGCCAAAGTCTCACTCTGCCATCTGCATGATGCAATTGGAAGCGTGATTCATCAGACCACATGACTTTTTTCCAATGCTTGACTGTCCAATCCTTGTGGTCCTGTGCGAATTGGAGACATTTTATCTTGGTAACTGCAGACAGCAAAGGTGTTCGAACAGGCCTTTGGTTTCCATATCCCGTACAATGCAGTGTATGGATAATTTGCCTACAAACATCAGGTGGTCATAATAATCTGGCCACTTGGTGTATATTTAAACAAAGATAAATCGAAGTAAAGGCAATGGTCCAAAGAAAAAACGCTTAGCTCTCTTTTCAAGATATCCTAGTGGCAGGATACATTTCCAATGATGTAAAGAAAGCAATCAAGGGAAGGAGTAAGACCAAAAGCTTTAAAGAGAAAAGAAGATATCCCCAGCGGTGGAAGTATTCAGTGGAACATGTACAGCAGTTGGAAAAAAAATGTTCAGTGGAGCAGAAACAGCAAAAATGAAAGAGTAAAGGGAAGATGTTTACACTGACAAAGTCAAGAGGAGAAAATAAGATATGTCAGCTTAAAATAAGGAAACTCTAAAGTTTACTTACTCATTCAACAATAATTTATTATAATCCTACCACGTGTCAGACATTATGATATGGAGCAGAGATTTTCAACCATTATGATGTGGTACACTGGTGTGCTGCAAGAATTTTTAAAACATGCACTACCTGACTATTTAGTCAGGGGCATTGACCTCTTATTCCTTAAATTGTCAAATAAAAAAAATGATAGCAGACAACACCACAATAGCTGTCAGGTGTGAATGAATCAAAATTCTTCCAATTTTTTTTTGTCAGATTGGCAAAAAATATAGTTTTGATGTGCTGCAGAATTTTACTCATTAGTTTAGTTCTATCATGAGATAAAACAATTAAAAATCACTGATATGGAGTTTTGAAATTAATAAACCACATTTCCAACTCTCAAATGCTCACAATATTTTGGAATTATCTCAAGAAAGACAATAATTATAATGCAATATTTATCATCATTGATCTTTATTGGAGTGAATAGGTCTTATACTGTTATAATGTTTCCTCTATTGCACTTTACTAGTGAATACATATAAAGAATTCATACAAATGTTTTATAGTGTGCTTATTAAAATGAGATTATGCCCTGATGTTGTACTAATGAAGTTTAATCCTGGCAGCGTTAAAGAAACATATTAAAGCACTGGCTCATAGCATGTACTCAGTAAATGTTAGCTATTAGTATGTTAGTTAATTCTCAGAACAAATACAGGAGATAGGCACTATAATTTTAATGAAAAAGAAGAAAAGTTGAAGAGAGATATAAAGGAATTTAAATAGATTTAAATAGTAATTGCAAAGCTAATTATTGGTAGAACTATGATTTAAATCCAAGTGCTGTCTGCCCTCAAAACCAGAACTTTAACTTCATACTATAGTTGTTTTTCAACATAATCTATTCAAAAGCTTGACTTTGAGGCACAGAGTAAAGTCCTCAATGAATATCACTATTACTACTATTAATATAAGGATCCTGTTTAGATGATTGTGACATCATTTCTCAGTCTGTGCCCCTATCATTGTTAGATAACAGACCACTATAAACCAGTGGGCGTCTTTCTGTACCATTAAACAGAGGTTCATTTCTGCCTAAAAAGCTTTGCACTTGCACTTCCTTATGCCAAGATTGCTTTTCTCCTTCAGCTCTTCACATAACTGACTCTCATCTGAGATTTAGATTTACATCTAAGCTCAAATTGTCCCCTCAGAGAAGCTTCCCTTCTGCACCCCATCTAATGCCACAAACTCACCTCCTTGTTGACCCCTTCTCATTAACCAGCACAGCTCTTAATCCTCACCACTCTCACATTGGATTATTTTGCTGCCTCCTTAAGAGAATGTGACCACTGCTTTTGTTCATGTCTGTGTTCACACAACATAGGAACTCAGTAAACATTTGTTGAATGAATAAAATGACAAGTACATTTCCTAGAATGCTTCCCATAAATGTTAGGTCATCCCTCTGCTTATCCACCTGTATGACTTTGAAGAGAAAAACCTGCCATTTCAAGTATATACATAACTTTCTTACAGCTTCATATTTTAGCTCTCTTAAATATGTCATTTATGAATATCAATGATCATACTCAAATGACGTAGCTGAAAGTGACTCCACTTTCTCTGCTTACCATAATCCCTCTAGGCATTCCAACTTTTCCTGCAGGCTGTAAAAGTGCTTATGAAATTTATTTTAGGTGTCCAGATAGGAGTGAAGCCTATTAAAAAAATACAATATATGATCCTGACCAAATACACAATTTATTTGGAACACACAAAATTTTAACAATTAAGTAAACCTAGAATACTAAGCAAAAATGTTATAATAATTTATGAAAAGTAGAGAAAGATAAGGTTTTTTTTTGGTTTTGCTTTGTGTGTTTTTGCCCTCACTCTCACCCTCCCTCCCTCCCTTTCTCCTCCTTTTCTTCCTTCTTTGCATCCTTCTCTTTTTTGATTTGGTAGAAAGAAAGGGAAGAAGGGATATTTTACTATCTGAAGGAATCTCCTTTGTTTCAGAAAGTATGGTCAGGTTTATCAGATGAAAGCTAATCTGAATTCCTTAAAAAAAAGCAGAAAAGTGAGTAACCTAATTATTACTCCTCTCTTTCATCAAATAGGGGACAATTATACAATTATCACTAATATTATTTTAGTTATATTTTCAAGGTTTTATCAAAATCATCTTAGAATACTCGATGTCCTTGTTTCGGTTCTGTCCAAATTTGAGTATTTATTCATGATCTTCAAGTTTATTTTCTACAGATGATAAAGCAGACAGCTATCCAGATAATTTTCTGCATATCACAGACTTCCACATTCTGTTTCTCTGCTAGCCTCAGATATCATTTGTCCTTGTCTTTCACCCATGTGGCATATGGCTAAATATTTATTCTGCTAAGATAAGATAGTGTCCACATTATTATTAAGCGTATTTGCTTTACCATCAGCACTCATCACCCCAAAGAACATTTTTATTTTTTGGTCACTAGAAACTTTCTAAAGGTGATGTCTTAAATCTACCCCCAGGAGCCTCAATATGATGGAGGCCAGATATTAAGAATAATAGATTTGATAAGTATATTTGTAAGACAAATTAAAATACTGTATAATCAGAATAAGTATTTTAAACAATATATTTGTATTGAAAAAAATGCTTACAAATAACCCTGTGAGGTAGGAGTTATTTCTATTTTACAAATAAGAAAATTGTGTCTTCAAAAGAATGATTACCTTACCCAAAAGTTATTAGATAACCAGAATAGAAATGCTAGTGAAAGTACTTTCACTTGAAGATCTAGTAACTTAGCATAAGGGTGTTATTTTTATTTTAAATAGATTGGCACATGAACTGCTGCAAATTATTTATTTTGGCTATATTGTATATTGCTAACCATATTTAATAAAGCTATAATAAATTTTAATGAAACCCTTTTGCTGTAGTTTCAAAAATGGCTTAAAGCACAATCAGAACATGACATAGAGAAATGAATAATATAGATTGTTTATATATAGAAAAACATTTTAATGACAATGACCCATTTACTGCTTTATCCCAAATTCAAAGCACTTGAATATTCTCTTACATGCAGCATATTTATAGGATTTTTTCTTAAAGTTAGGACTTCTCTGAAAGTTCAGTAGCCTTTATTATTCCTACTTACAAATCGAACTGAAGGCTTCCCAGCTGGTGTGGCTCAGTGGTTGAACGTCAACCTATGAACCAGGGGTCACGGTTCGATTTCTAGTCAGGGCGCCTGCAGGGGTTATGGGTTCAGTGCCCAATAGGGGGTGTGCAGGAGGCAACTGATCAATGATTCTCCCTCATCATTGATGTTTTTATTTCTCTCTCCCTCTCCTTCCTCTCTAAACTCAATAAAAATATATTTAAAAAAACACACACACAACTAATTGAAGGGCCATTATTACCGAAGTGCAAAATTCAAGTGTCTCTAAATTTAGGATAAAGTTTACTTATAAAATATAACTTTATTTTTTTTACCATTGTTTTTATTGTTTTAAGTATTACAAATAGTAGTACATATGTCCCCCTTGTTTTTCCCCCATTGATCTCCCCCCGACCTCCCCTACCGCCCATTACATGCCTTCTCCTGCCCGCTCTTCCCCCCGCCCCAGTGTCTTATATCCATTGGTTGTGCTTATATGCATGCATACAAGTCCTTCGGTTGGTCTCTTACAGCCCCCCTCGCCCAACCTCCCCTGTCTTCCCAATGTAGTTTGACAGTCTGTTCAATGCTTCTTTGCCTCTGTATCTTTTTCCCACCATTTCTTTCCTTTAAATCCATTCTACTATTTTTTTTAATCTTTATTGTTCAGATTATTACAGGTGTTCCTCTTTTTTTTTCCCCCCATAACTCCTTTCCACCTGATTCCCCACCCCACCCCATGCCTTTACCCCGCGCCACTGCCTTCATCCGTAGGAGTAAGATTTTTGTCCAATCTCTTCCCGCACCCCTCACACCTGCTTCCCCTGAGAATCATCAGTCCACTCCCTTTCTATGTCCCTGATTCTATTATATTCACCAGTCCATTCTGTTCTTCAGATTTTTTATTCACTTGATTTTTAGATTCACTTGTTGGTAGGTATGTATTTGATGTCATTTTGTTGTTCATAATTTTTATCTTTACCTTTTTCTTCTTCTTCCTCTTCTTAAAGAATACCCTTCAGCATTTCATGTAATCCTGGTTTGGTGGCTATGAACTCCTTTAGCTTTTTCTTGTCTGTGAAGCTCTTTATCTGACCTTCAACTCTGAATGATAGCTTTGCTGGGTAGAGTAATCTTGGTTGTAGGTTCTTGCTGTTCATCACTTTGAATATTTCTTGCCACTCCCTTCTGGCCTGCATAGTTTCTGCTGAGAAATCAGCTGACAGTCATATGGGTGCTCCCTTGTAGGTAATTAACTGTTTTTCTCTTGCTGCTTTTAATATTCTCTCTTTGTCTTTTGCCCTTGGCATTTTAATTATGATGTGCCTTGGTGTGGTCCTCTTTGGATTCCTCTTGTATGGGGATCTGTGCACTTCCTGAACTTGTAAGTCTATTTCTTTCACCAAGTAGGGAAAGTTTTCTGTCATTATTTCTTCTAATAGGTTTTCAATATTTTGCTCTCTCCCTTCTTCTGGCACCCCAAAAATTTGGATGTTGGTTCACTTAAAGTTGTCCCAGAGGCTCCTTACACTATCTTCATATTTTTGGATTCTTTTTTCTTTTTGTTTTTCTGGTTGGATATTTTTTGTTTCCATATATTTCAGATCTTTGGTTTGATTCTTGGGGTACGTTGATCTACAGTTGAGTTTCTGTATATTCTTTATTTCAGACAGTGTATGCTTCATTTCTGACTGATCCTTTTCCATTTTTTTGGCATTCTCATTAATATCCTTAAAGGTCTCATCAAGTTTCTCAGGGGTTTTAAGAAGATTCTTGAGTAACCTTATAAATGTGGTTCTGAACTCTATGTCGTCCAGTAGTTTGCTTTCCTCCGTTTCTTTCATTCGTGACATGTTTCTTTGTCTCCACATTTTGGCCGCTTCCCTGTGTTGATGGAGTAGCTTTGTGTGGTAGGTGATCTATAGGGGGCAGTAGCTCAGTCTCCTCAATCACATGAGGTGGATGCTCTTGGTACAGCCCTTTGTGGGCTGAGTG
Organism: Corynorhinus townsendii; assembly: GCA_026230045.1. Classification (NCBI taxonomy): domain Eukaryota; kingdom Metazoa; phylum Chordata; class Mammalia; order Chiroptera; family Vespertilionidae; genus Corynorhinus; species Corynorhinus townsendii. The sequence continues at coordinate 100,873,194 of JAPDVU010000002.1, forward strand.
CAAAGTCTTGGTGTAGTTAAGCCTTAATTTCTGTTGGTACACTGGGAGGAACTGACCTCCAGGCCAATTAGCTGTGAGCACTCACTGTGTCTATAATGGAAGAAATGCTGCGCTGGAGACACGCTTATGGGGCAGGACTTGTTTCAGTGGGGCTTTGGTGCTCACTGAGTCTGCCTCTTGAATGTGTCACTTATGGATGTGAGGAGTTGAAATCTGGTGTCTCACACTGACCACTAGGTACACTGGCTTCTGGATCTCCAATGGGGTGCAGGTCAGCTACTGTCTGAGGCCACCCAGCAGGAGCTACAGTGAGAGCTACAGTTTTCTCCTCTTTGCTTTGGGTTTGGAGGTTTTGGAGCTCTCTGACCTTGGCTGCAAGTTTGCTAGGTTAAGCTGAGATAGGGCAGGCCTTTCTTATGCTAAATCCGCTGCTTGGAGCTTGGGTGGGTTTGTAGGTTGTGCAGGGCGGGGTCTCAGGGTGTCACTAGGCTAGGGCGTGGAAAACAGCAATGGCTGCTAGTTAGCTGGCTCTGCGTCCCCAACGGCATCCTCAAGTCCTGTGCCCCAGTGCAGTAAACAATTATTGTGCGCGCAGCTCTGCGAGCAAGCCACCCTCACTGGCAGACAGTCCAGCTTTTCCCTGTAGGAGTTTGGGTCCCCCGTGTCTCCCCAGAGACTGGATTTCAGAGTAATCGGGGGCTTGTCTCCCTTCGGTTGAGAAAAGCAATGTCTGCCGCCAGCCCGGATCACGCGCCTCCGTACCTCAGCTTTTCAGCGCTCATGCACATCTCAATGTTCTTTTCTCTTTCCTTCTAGTTGTAGAACTTCCACTCAGCCAGATTTCCCGTGGTTCTGGGTGATAGACTTTTTGTCTTTTACTTGTAGTTTTGAAATTGCTGTGCGAGGCAGCAGTTTAGGTGTTTACCTATGCTGCCATCTTGGATTGCCTCCCCATTCTGCTATTAATGTTAAATTTGAAGGGCAAAGTTCCCCGAATTTATATAAAATAAATTATGTCCCTACCAAAGTTCTACTTTTTTCCTAATACTTTTCTATTCACCTCAATTATAAAAGTTCAGATTGATAAAAAATAAAAGTTGATTGCTAAAAGGCCATTAAAAATGTTATGTAAAATTGCCACAATAATTTAGGAATACCACAGCAGCAGGTTTACAACAGTTAAAAACAGGAGTAATACAAATATCCAACAGAAAAAAAAAAGATAAATAAAATAAAATATATTAATATAATAAAAATCTATGGAGCAATGAGAATAAATGAACTACAATATAAAACATAGTGAATATCACATATATTAGGCTGAGTGAAAGAAGCCAAATATTAAAGACTATGTACTGTATGCTTTAATTTACATAAAATACAAAAGAATGCAAAATTAATCTATAGAAGTTATTATACTGAGAACCTGTGGTGGTACGCAGTGACTAGAGGGGACCATGGGAAGTGAGCACCACCTTCCACTTTTGCTAGTTAACTAATAAGAATTTATGACTACACCTACATAGATGAGATCCAGTAATCCAAATATTACCATAACTTCCAGTTAGAAATTCACCACCAATTACTGGATTTTACTTTATCTATACAAGATAACCAGATTGTCTAGAGGATATGTTGAAGAAGGAGCCCTTTCTAAATAAACAAAATATACGAGTCAGTTTACCAAGGCCCATTGCTCTTAACTCATGTTGTGGTCAAAGATGATGCCATCAAAATTTGTAATCCCAAGTGTTGTAAGGGCGAAAGGATTCATAGTAGGAAAAAGTGAGGAGGAATTTATTGGAAATTGATTTTATGACCGCTTTGGGCATGTTATTCAAATGCTAGGAATAAATGTAGTTCAATTAGAAACACTAGTAGGCAATGCCATGGCAGTAGTAGTGTTTGGAACTGCACTGCATACCATTAAGACTCTAAAAATGTACCTTGCAGCATTCTCCTTGATTCCTTTGTCTTGGTGGCATACTCCTGTAATTCTCCTAAAAGCCCAGGATTGGCTATAATTTCCCACCTCACTTGGAAATCCAGGTTACTAAGAATAACCCCAGGATACTGAGGAGGCTTAGGGGAAACTACCTCTTTAGGAGCCATCTTCCTCTTTGACCAAGCTATCTTCAGAATTAGTGATATTTTGATTCAGCAGTTTGAAGCCAATCCTGAATTCTGGCTGAACATGTATACCGAAATTCAATTCCAGTTTGAACTTTATTATAACCATATAAGATAGAGAATTATCAATAGTTTGTATGTGGCCAAAGAAGGATCTATTTACAATTAGAACACTGTGTTCTGAATTACCTTTTCAATTTATGTAGCTAGGAGAGTTGTACAGCATGGGGAACTATGTAAAATCAAAAGGTTCCTTATGGACTTGCTATTCTCTTGTGAGCTCTTGATTAATACATGGCAGTCCTTTTTCTTGACATTCTATTTCTTAAATCAAATTTGCTGTTCTCTAAATTGGATAGAAAACTCGTTTCATTTTGTGTTATGCTCTTCGTCCTTTTTTCACTTATAATCTCTACATTGATTTCAGTAAGGTAGAGATTATAACATGAGCCCATTGTTCCCAAACCCTTGGCAAACTAATTATTGCAACAGCAGTACAATAGCAAAGGGACAGAACGAACAGAGGTTAGAGAAAGCAATCAGACAGCATGCTTCTGCTTGCACAACGTCTTGTGAGCCAGGATGCTGCCCTATCTTGTCCTGATTACCCCTGTATACACTGTGTAGGCACCAGTCATTAACTCCTCAGAGAACTCCAAGTGTAATTTGATGTTGCCTCTGCAGGCTGCTCCTTCAAATAATGGCATCTTAGCCCATTAAACAGTATTTATAATGTTTTGCTTGGGGTGGGGGGGAAGCCATTAGAATGTTTTTTTAAAAAGAGAAAATAAAAAAGAATAATTTATATATATAGATACAATAGAGGACCTGGGCTACGCAAAAATAACAGTAAGCTCTGTGCTCAGGGAAATAACCACCTTGCATCTAAGAGTACAAGATTCTTTGTGTCTTTTGATACTAAGCAATCTTTAGCCATGCTCTAATGAGGCACTTTTCTGCTAACCTATGTGAAGCCACTGACATTTGGCATGTTGGGCAGATAGATCAAAAGTGGCCTACAAGCATGTATAAATGTTTAACACCCAGGTGCTTGACTTGACATTTTCTTGCTCTCTAGCAGCTGCCTGATTATTTAAGGATTACCAACAGTCACTGAACATGGAGAAAGGTCCACCTGTACTAATCATTTTCTATAATAGGATCAGTGTTCAAATCTCATGTTTTGATTATCACTTCTAAGGTTTCTCTTAGGTCCCCAAGTTTGCTAGATGAAAAACACATACTGAACTGTGCCATATCAAAGGTCCTACTATTGAAATATTAGTGGACCTTTTTTTGTTCTCAATAATAGATGTTTTTTCTTCTTAAAAAGTTAAGATAAAATATTTCACTGTATAGATAAGCTATATCATTTCTATAGTTATTATAAAATTATACATAAAATGGATATAATATAAAGAAATAACTCTCATGTCAAACTTCTATAAAGTAAATCCATAGTTTAATTTCTTATCATAACATTAATACTAAATTGGTGATATCTGCATTAGGTGGCAGTAAAGTATTTTTCTAGTCCAAGTCCTGTCACTGAATCTTTATTAGATACATTAATTAGACAAGTTAATGTCTCTGAGCCTCAGTTTCCCCCACCTGGTACATAATTATAATTGGTTTGTTAAGAAAGATAAAAAGCATTTGAAACCATACACTAGTTATAGTAAGAGCTAAGCAGGGCAGCCTCTACACTCAGGTTGTCTCTACACCACCTCAGGTTGAAACAGGGAGGGGTGGAATTTATAAGGGAATGTGCGATGTCAAGTGGAAGTAGATCCTGAAAATGATCTGTTTTTTTTCTCAAATATTTTGTCCCATCTATTTTTGTTATTAACATTATTTTCTTGGCATAATCTAGGCACTTCATGGACAGGAGCTCCATTTTTACCAAAACTTTCATTTTTTTTATCCCTTCCTTTCTGTTTTATTAGTAATATAATTGGAATCTTCTGGAAATAAAAAGGGAAGAGGATTGGTGAGATAAAAGTAGATACTGTTCCTTTAATTATTTCCTCTATTTGGACAGATTTAAAACAGAAGCCTGATAATTCATTTCTCAAGTCTGTTCTAGGTTGTTAACATTAGATTTATTTTTCACCTTTTTTATTGCAATTCAGAGCTACTCTCTGGGTGCATAGTTATATATAGGATCATAGTTACAATATATATACACACACAGGGGTTGGCAAAAGTAGGTTTACAGTTGTTTGTATGGAAAAAGACATACAGGTTATGATTATTACAATAGGGTCATTAACTCTGTGTTTCATGTACTTACAACTGTAAATCTACTTTTGCCTATATAAATACATATGTATACTGTATATGCCATAGTAATATCATGCTATCCTATATAATAAAGAGGTAATATGCAAATTAACTATCATGCCATCACAAGATGGCTGCACCCACAGCAGAGGCAGGGTTCCCATAATGAGCGATCAGCAGGCACTTGAGGCTGCGTGGAGCTGGGCCAGGGTGAGGGACATGAGGCTGCACGTGCCCCCCCCTCCACCCCCCCGCCCAGCAGGGCTTGACTGGAGACTTCAGGCTGCGTTCCCCCCGAATCCGGCACCAGGCCAGGGGACCTCAGGCCACTCACCCAGCCTGGTGGAGCTGGACAAGGGACCTCAAGGTGTGCCACCCACCCCAGTGCTGGGCCATGGGACCTGAGTATGCACATGGAGACCTGAGGCTGCACCCCTGCCCAGCATGGGCCAGGGAACCTGAGGCTGTGCACCCCTGCCCAGTGAGACTTGATGGGGGAACTGAGACTGCACCCCCCACCTGGCGGGGCTTAACAAGGGTGGGGGTGGCAGGGTCTGGATCTCACCAATGGGGGTAGGGCTGGCATGATTTTGAGGCATGCGCAGGTGGGCGGGGCTTGACTCTGGGTCCCATGGTGCAACCCAGACTCTGACAGGAGGAAGATTTTCATATACATTTTACTAATTGTATTTCATCTCTGACACTTCTATTATAGAGAAAGGGCAAAGCAATCCTATCTAATAAAAGAGTGATATGCAAATTGATCATCACTCCAACACACAAGATGGCTGTCCCCATGTGGTCAAAGATGGTTGTCCTCATGTGTACACAAGATGGCCGCCACAAGATGGCCTGTAGGGGAGGCCAGTTGTGGGCAATCAGGCCAGCAGGGGAGGGCAGTTAGGGGTGACCGGGCTGGCAGAGGAGGGCAGTTGGGGAGGACTAGGCCTACAGGGGAGAGCAGTTGGGGGTGACCAGGCCTGTAGGGGAGGGAAGTTGAGGGCGACCAGGCTGGAAGGGGAGGGTAGTTAGGGGCAACCAGGCTGGCAAGGGAGGGCAGTTAGGGGTTACTGGGCCAGCAGGGAAGGGCAGTTGGGGAGGACCCAGGCCTGCAGGGGAGGACAGTTAAGTTGACCAGGCTGGCAGGGAAGGGCAGTTATGGGTGATCACGCTGGCAGGGGAGCAGTTAGGTATCGATCAGGCTGGAAGGCGAGTGGTTAGGGGGTGATCAGGCTGGCAGGCAGAAGTGGTTTGGGGCAATCAGGCAGGCAGGGGAGTGGTTGGGAGCCAGCAGTCTGCGATTAGGCTTAAACAGGCAGTCGGACATCCCTTGAGGGGTTCCAGATTGGAGACGGTGCAGGCTGGGCTGAGGGACACCCCCCCACCACCTCTAGTATTAAAATATTTCCTCTAATTAATTCCCTTTTAATGTGCACAAATTTTGTGCACCGGGCAATTAGTGTTTTCATAAAAAACAAGTGAGATGTCATTTGTGAAATATTTTGCTAAAAATATAAACAACAAAACATATGTTAATTATTCTTGTTATCTAACATTGGTCATAGACCTAAATACACTAGTGTTTTGGGACATTTTTGGACTTTTAAAATATATTTTTATCATGTATTAGCTAAATATATGGCATAATCACCATTGGCTGGGAGGTGAGTCACCAGCTTTATTGCTTCTGAAAGAGAGTAAATGTGTATCCCATTAACCTTATTTTTTAAATCCTCATCCAAGGATATGTTTCTATTGATGAAAGGGAGAGAGAGAGAGAGAGAGAGAGAGAGAGAGAGAGAGAGAGAGAGAGAGAGAGAGAGAGAGAGAGAGAGAGAAAGCTAACAATAATGTGAGAGAGAAACATCAATTGATTGATTCCCTTACAAGCCCCATTCCAGGATCGAACCGAGAACCTAGCTACCAGTATACGAATGGCAATCAAATCGGCAACCTTTTTGTGTATGGGACAATGTGCCAACCAACTGAGCCACCCAGCCAAGGCATCCCCTTTACTCTTTAAAATATGTATAAAATTCATTTGGAGTATTTTTCAATATCAAAAGGGAAATTTGTAATTATATTTCAGACAGCATATGCCTTATATAATTTGGGGATTGTGTGATATCTCTTTCTATGAGGTTTCTGTAGTTCATAAAACAAATTTAAACCTTATCCTCTGTTGAAAAGAACTAAGAATGTTATGGTGGGTTTGGCCAACTATGGCCCATAGGCCAATTTCAGTCAACCATCTGTTTTCATATCACCCACAAACTAATAATGTTTTTTACCTTTAAAATGACTGAAAAATCCAAACAAAACCTGCTGTTTTGTAACATGTGAAAATTATGCAAAATTCAAATTTTAGTGTCCATAAGTAAGACTTTATTAGGACACTCCTATATTTGTTTATTTACATGTTGACTGTGGTTGATTTTATGCAATAATGGTAGAGTTGAGTAATTGTGAAGAGACCCCCATGGTCCACAAAGCCTAAATAATTACAACAGAACACCAGGCATGTAAGATTTAACAAATAGTGCTATTAGCATTACACTGTGCTTTAGGACGATATGATCACAGGTAAACACTTTCCTAACAGCTTAACAAGACAGTCCGAGTTCAGTGAAGCCTCTAGTTGTTTGGTTTTTAGATCCTGAGAATTCCCAGCATATAAACAATGAAAATATAGCCTACTTATTATACAACGCCATGCCAAACTTATTCCTGGATGAAGGCATCATTTAAAACTTTAAGACAATTTAGTATTGTCTTATGTCAATAAGAGTAGAATATAACCCAGTCATTATGTATACATTGATCAGATAGATAAACTGGAAAAATGTACATTACGTATGAGAATACAGGAGACTAAAATCTTGAAAGCTTTGTTTCCTGGAAAATTATGAAAAAAATAAATGGACAGAGTTAAGGTCTACCTATAAGATATATGGATTTCCCATTTCTGATACACACACACACACACACACACACACACACACACACACACACAAGCACATACACACGTTTAAAAAGGTAAATGTTACATCAGAAACTTGATTAGGATTCACTGATTACAAATCATCTGCCCCTCACCACTGGAATTTTGGTGACCTGTTGGAAAATATCTGGGATTTTCTTTACACCAAACCCAAAGGCCAACTGCCAGATTACAAATCCCTGGGAATGCTGCCTTACTCTAGGACCACAGTGGAGGATTCCTGCATGAAGATTCACAAAAATCTTGTTAAAGAATTCTCCATACCTTCTCTAAGCCTGACTCTTATAGAAGTAGAAACTTAGAACAAAATTTAAGTATTATTTATGAAGCTACTTGTAATATATTCATATTAATATGTATATTAAGACCAACACAACTTTTTAACATAAGCCATAATGCCTCCACATATAACTTTCATGGATATGTAGCACTGGTCTATAGGTGGTCACTTAGAAGCAAAAGTATAATTGTGCATCACCAAAAGATTCTGCCAAGTTGACTACATGTCCTGACACTCAAGCACTTAAGTTTCATCATCTTGAGATATCCACTTTGCAGCCATCTTGGCGGCCTGTTTCCATTAAAACCAATTGTTCATAATAACAGAAGACATCTAGAAACACTGAGGTAGACATGTAGTGTAAATGTGAAGAACACAGAGAAAGAAAACAGCATCATCTTAATAACTAATGTTTCTTCATTAGCACATATTATTTTCTTTATCCTCTTTATTCTTGGCTGATTTTAGTTTCAATCCCTTTTAAAGCTCCCAGCTCTTGCTTTTATCTTTTACTAGAGGCCTAGTGCACAAAATTCGTGCATGGGGGGAGGGTGTGCCTTGGCCCAGCCTGCAGCCTCTCCAATCTGGGACCCCTCGAGGGATGTTCAACTGCTTGTTTATAGCGATCAGGCCATGGGGGTGTGGCCAGCCTGGGTGAGGGGCTGAGGGCTGTTTGCATGCAGTCACACCCCCTTCATGGTGGGGGTCCCCACTGGGTGCCTGGCAGCCTGGGTGAGGGGCTGATGGCTGTTTGCAGGCTGACCACACCCCCTTCAGGGTGGGAGTCCCCACTGGGGTTCCTGGCCAGCCTGGGTGAAGGCTGATGGCTATTTGCAGGCTGGCCAAGCTCCCCAGTGGGGACCCTCAGCCCATGGGGGTGTGACCATGGTGGGTAAGGCGCTTTTTTTCTTTTTCTTTTCTTTTTTCAGCACCTCCTTGAGCGGAGGCCAGGGCCAGCTGGAAACAGGTATCTGGGGTTTATTTATCTTCTATAATTGAAACTTTGTAGCCTTGAGTGGAGGCTAGGGCCGGCCATGGTGGGTGGGAAGCTTGGCTTCCTCCATCGCCGGGGGCAACCCAAGCCTCCTGCTTTCTCCAGCTCTGTGGCGGCTGCCATCTTAGTTGGGTTAATTTGCATACTCACTCTTGATTGGCTGGTGGCTGTAGCAGAGTAATGGTTAATTTGCATGTTTCTCTTTTATTAGTGTAGAATACTCTTTTAGTCACAAGAGGAAATTAAATTGAGCTTAAATAATACTAACGTTTACTAAGAATTTATGTAGTTCTAGACTGTGCTCAGCTCTTTATATATATCATTTCCATTAAGCATTGCAACCATCCTATTAAGCAGGAACTAATTGTATTATTATTGCTAAGAAAAGGTTACAAATTTTATTGATCTCTGGACAGTATCTAAGGTATAGGAATTTTTGTGTATGTGTGGAGGGGAACGTTTTGATGAAATATTCTTTTATACTCTTAATTACTAGACAAGTAGGGCTGGGTTAGTAGCATGTATATGATGGTGGCAGAGGGAGGAGTCTAGTTTTAAGAGTATGTGTAATGTCATGTGCCGATAGACTACCAACACATAATTCTTCCTTCTCTTTCTAACATTTGGCTTCATGTCTAGTTTACTTCAATTTTTAGTGATATGCAATATGGAATAAATATTGACTTGATGTTAATTTAATTTTATTCATATTCATATTTCTTTTTAAAAAGTACTATCAAACTCTCCATTTTCATATCAACTATGAGAAGAACACCAGGCATGTAGGATTAAACAAATAGATGCTATTAGCATAACACTGTACTTTAGGAGGACATGTTCACAGGTGAACTTGGGCTAAGCTTTGCTAAGAGCTTACAGTCTGAGTCAGTGAAACCTCTAGTTGATTAGTTTTCAGATCCTGAGAATTTCTAGCATATAAACAATGAAAATATAGCCTACTTATTATACAAAGCCAGGCCAAACTTTAAGCTTAGTTTAATTTCCTCATGAGACTAAACAAGTAATAGAAGACAAAAGCAAGAGCTAGAGCTTTAAAAGGGATTGAAATTAAATCAGTCAAGAATAAAGAGGATAAAAAAAAGAATATGTGCTATTAAGGAAACTATACTAACACTGGGATCCCTGGGATCTTTTATTTTGGACTCAGCCTGGAATGATAGGAAAGGCACAGAGACCTGGGTCCAAATCTTTTATAAAGCACCTACTAGCCCTATACCCTTGAGCTAATTAGTTAAACTCTCTAAATGCCCTTTTCTGCAAAAGTATATTGGGGAAAATATCTATCTAGCTGGATAAATGCTAAAAAAATAATGTATGAAGTTTCAAGTGCAGTTCTAAAGAATTAGGAGAAACAACAAAGACTAATATCTTGTCTTTTCTGTGTGGGTTCTCTGCATTTTTAATCCAACTCTCCTATTTACTAACATTTCTATAGTCACACCCCAAATTGCCATTTCTCTTTATTGCCTAAATCCAGCCATTCAAAGAGATAAAAGGAAAAACCTTGATTAGTAACATATATTCTTCTATCCCTATCAAAAAAATAATGACCATTAATTGGGTAGAAGTAATTCCTATATAACATGGACATTTGGACAGCATAACTCATAAGGTTTCTTTCCAAGCCAAAAGTATATAACTCTTAGAATTATTAGTTACTTAGGATTAAAAAATACATTTTGGAGAGACGGCAACATTGCCTTTATATTAATTTACCCTTTAAAATAAACAGATATTTAGTGAATGCTTACTTTGAACATAGGACATGAAGTTTGCCATAAAGAAACTTACAAGAGAGTGGCCAAGACAGGCTTTAGTAAACTAATGAATATGCAAATAAAAAATTGTATGTGAGGCTGTAAAAGAGAAGGGGTTGAAAGAGAATCATCCAGAAGGATGAGACCTCAGCTATCTGAAGGTAAAGAGGATTCATTAGGTGAAAAGAGGCAGAGTAACAAAAGCACAGAGAAGATTATGGGGTGAAAACGGACATGATTACTGTGAAGAAATGAAAAGAGGACATTATAACTAGAGTAGAGAAATACTATAAGATGAAGCAGGTAAATAAGATCCATGTTTATCTATTTAGGATATTAGCCTAAATTTGGAGTAGATGATTGACTAAAACATGATTTGAAAAGTCCTTAAAGGTACTACTATCAAAATTATCTCCCAGATATTTACTTAATGAAATACTCCTAATGAGATATAGGCAATCTTTGCTTTGCATGAGAGTGCAGGGCCATGGGAAAATTGGACTGATACATGTAAAAAAATGAAACTAGACCACCGACTTACACCATACACAAAAATAAACTCAAAATGGATAAAAGACTTAAACATAAGATGGAAACCATAAAAATATTAGGCAGCAAAATATCAGACATATCTCATAGCAATATCTTTACCGATACATCTCCTAGGACAATGGAACCTAAGGAGAAAATAAACAAATGGGGTTACATCAAACTAAAAAGCTTCTGCACAGCAAAACAAACAAACAAACAAACAACAAAAAGCAAAATAACAAGAGAGCCCACTGCATGGGAGAACATATTTGCCAATGTTACATCCAATAAGGGGTTAATCTCCAAAATATATAGGGAACACATACAACTTAACAAAAGGAAGACAAACAATCCAATTAAAAAAGGGGCAAAGGACCTAAATAGATGCTTTTCCAAAGTGGAAATACAGAAAGCCAAGTGACATGAAAAAATGCTCAAACTCACTAATCATCTGAGAGATGCAAATCAAAACAATAAGATACTACCTCACACCTGTCAGAATGGCTATCATCAACAAATCAACAAATGATAAGGGGTGGTGAGGATGCAGAGAAAAAGGAACACTCCTGAACTGCTGGTGGGAATACAGACTGGTGCAGCCACTGTGGAAGACAGTATGGAGTTTCCTCAAAAAATTAAAAATGGATCTCCCATTTGACCCTGTAATCCCACTTCTAGGAATATATATTCTAGGAAACACCAATCAGAAAGGATATATGCACCCCTATGTTCATAGCAGCACAATTCACCATAGCTAAGATTTGGAAACAGCCTAAGTGCTCATCAGCAGATGAGTGGATTAAAAAACTGTGGTACATCTACACAATGGGATACTACTCTGCTGTGAAAAAGAAAGAACTCTTTCATTTGCAATAACATGGATGGAGTTGTAAAGCATTATGCTAAGTGAAATAAGCTTGTCTGAGAAGGATAGGTATCACATGATCTCACTCATTTGTGGAATATAATGAACAACATAAACTGATAAACAAAAATAGATCCAGAGACATAGAAGCATTGAACAGACCATCAAACCTCAAAGGAAGGGAAAGAGAAGGTGGGAAGGGAGGATACCAGATCAACCTAAGAACTTGTATGCATTCATATAAGCATAACAAATGGACACAGACAGTAGGGGGATGAGGACCTTGCTGGGGGGTAGAAGTGGGCAGGGAGAGGTCAATAGAAGAAAAAGAATACATATGTAATATTTTCAACAATAAAGAATTTTTTTAAAAAATGGTCATGCAAGTTGAATCCATGCAAAACAATTTTAATACCAATGGGAAACATTCTATTTTATTTCTGTGACTTTAAAGTTTTGGTCCAAAGATTAAAAATTCTATTACTCTCAGCTATACATTTATAGAAAAATAAAAATAGTAACTGTAACTTTTTATTTAAAATATTAGAAACATTGAAAATTTAAGTGTACTATCTTTTTGTAAAAAAAAATAATAATAACAAAAACACTTATCAAAGTAGTTTAACCAGTGGATGCCTTCTTCACATCACATAACTTGATATGGAGTGAGCAACTTTGCTATACCTTGGTGAATTGTCATACTCCTTTCTAAGTTTGCATCAGCTTCTAACAGTTTATCCTTTACACTTTCAAAATCATAAAATATCTCTGCGAATTCCTTTAAAGTCAAGTACTTTGTCAGAGAAACTCCTCTGGGATATCCTGATACTGTTTGTCACAACCCTTTTCCTAATTTATGTTGATAAGTTCACTTTTGAAGTTGCTCTAGCTGCATATCTGGAATCCCTTGAATAGCAACAGTGTCACTGTTTCCAGGGTGAGCTATTTTTATGTAACTCCACTTACATTTAATTCTTTTCACTCCCAGTGTTATCACTTCTCATTTTTCTACTGCACTTTAATCTTGTTGGTCAATTGCCTCTTTTAATGATAATTTTTGCAAATGTCACAGGTTATCACTAGGAGATAAAAGTCAACACAGTTTTAAAATTGGTAGCCGATGGTACAGCAGGCTGCAAGATAGTGTGAGTGAGAAGGTGAACGGAGAGTGTGTGGATGTGCAGGGAATGCTTGTATTTGGGAGTGAGGGATAATTGTATTCCACAAGACTGTTGGGGACTGGCGGACCTGGCTCCCCTACTACTGCTGAAATTTCTCCCAGACTGGCAGGCTCTTGAAGGGGAATGGCTGTGACCAGAAACCCAGCCTTACTTTCAACCAAGGAGACCTCGGATACCTCCCGGAACCCTACAACCACAATGCCCAGGGATCAGCTGCCTTAGCTGTGAAACCACGAACACCAAGACTCCAGCCTCCCTGGCCACAGGCACTTAAAAAGTTTATCCAGGGGGAGACAAGGTGGCAGATGAATATTTGATTGCATCTTGCACCTTCTCACAGAGCAGATAGAAGGAACAGCTGAATCGAATAATACCAAACTGGAATTGGCGAATTTAAACACAGCTCGTGAGGCAATCCATGGATGGAAAGGTCAGAGATTGTCTGGAGAGAGGTGAGATCTGGAATCCAGGCTGAAGGGTGAAATGCGTGCAGTAGGGACTAGAGTCTCAGAGGGAGACTGCACCCCACCAAATCCGTGGCCCTTGGGATCAGTATAACCCTTGAATGTGGAAGGGGGTCCACAGGACTGCTGGCAGAGGGGAACCCTATATCTAAGCCCACAGCCATGGGAGACTATGCCCAGAAAGGCAGCCTGAAGTTCTATACCAGCCATGCAGTGCCGGGGGTGCAGGGGGGAGTAGAAAGACACAAATCGGTGTGGTTTCTTTGTCTTTTTTATTTCCTTGCTTGCTAAGCCCAGTACATAGGATCTTCCAATTAAAAACATTTACTGAGACTGCAAGGGAAAGTTATTTTTGTGGAAACTGGGGATCAGAATAAGGCCGGATGAGCAGGAAACCAGTTCTGGGTCAGTCCATCCCTCCAACCCAGTATTAAGTGCAGCAGGGAAAGAAGAGTCTAAACACTGGGTTGAGGGCCATTTGGTCCCAGAAACTAATCCAGAAACACCACCACCCAGGGGTTGTGTCAGAAACTGACTCTTGTGTAAAAAGAACAAAGGACTCACACAGTAAAGGGATGGAAAAATATTTTTCAGGCAAGTAAAAATGAAAAAAAAAAAAGCTGGGGTAGCAATACTTATATCTGACAAATTAGACCTCAAAGTGAAGGCCATAACAAGAGATAAGGAAGGCCACTTCATAATACTAAAGGGAGCAATCCAACAAGAAGAAATAATTCTGGTAAACATATATGCACCCAATACAGGAGCACCCAAATACACAAAAACCTTTTGGAAGATATAAGGGAGAGATGTACAGAAATACAGTCATAGTAGGGGACTTTAATAACCCACTGACACCACTGGACAAATCATCTAAACAAAAAATTAGCAAAGAAACATCAATCCTAAATGACTCACTAGATCAGATGGAATTAATTGACATCTTCAGAACATTTCACTCCAAAGCTACAGAATATACATTCTTCTGAAGTGCACATGGGGCATTTTAAGATAGACCACATATTGGGGCACAGGCAAAGTCTCTTCAAATTCAAGAAGATATAAATAATATCCAGCATTTTCTCAGATCACAATGGCATAAAATTAGAAATCAACTACAATAGAACAATGGGAAAAAATCAAACACCTGAAGGCTAAATAGCATGCTATTAAACAATGATTGGGTTACTAAAGAGATCAAAGAAGAAATAAAAAGCATCATGGCAACAAATGACAATGAAAACACAACAATCCAAAATCTATGGGACACAGTGAAAGCAGCCTTGAGAGGGAAGTTCATAGCTCTACAAACCTACCTCAAAAAACAAGAAAAAATGATAATACATTATCTAACCCTACAACTCAAAGAGTTAGAAAGAGATCAACAGGAAAAGTTCAGTGTAAGCCAAAGGAAGGAAATAATAAAAATCAGAGGGCAAATAAATGACATAGAGACCAAAAAAAAAAAAAAAAAAAAAAAGCAATACAAAAGATCAACAAAACCAAAAGCTGGTTCTTTGAAAGGATAAACAAGATTGATGAACCTCTAACCAGGCTCACCAAGAAACAAAGAGAGAGGGCCCAAATAAACAAAATCAGAAATGAAAGAAGTGAAGTAACAACCAATCCCACAGGAATACAAACGATTATGAAAAAATACAATGAACAACTCTACTAAAAAAAAAAAAAAAAAGGACAACCTAGATGAAATGGACATATTCTTAGAAAAATACAAGCTCCCAAAACTCAATCAGGAAGAATGAAAAAACCTTAATAGGCTAATAACCACTGAAGAAATCAAAGTAGTGATAAAAAAAAATCTTCCAGCAAACAAAAGCCCTGGTCCGGATGGCTTACAGGGGAGTTCTAACAAGCATTCAAAAAAGAAGTAAAACCTATCCTCCTCAGACTATTCCAAAAAATTTAAAAGGAAGGCACACTTCCAAGCTCTTTCTATGAAGCCAGCATTACCTTAATTCCAAAACCAGATAAAGACACCACAATGAAAGAGAATTACAGGCCAATATCCTTAATGAACATTGATGCTAAAATCCTTAACAAAATTTTAGCAAATCAGATCCAGCATTACATTAGGAAGATCATACACCATGACCAAGTGGTATTTAATCCAGGAATGCAAGGATGGTACAATATCTGCAAATCAATAAATGTGACACATCACATAAACAAATTGAGAGCAAAAATCACATAATCATATCAACTGATGCAGAAAAAGCATTTGACAAAATCCAACACACTTTCTTATTTTTTTTATATTTTTATTGATTTCAGAGAGGAAGGAAGAGGAAGATGGAAACATCAATGATGAGAGAGAATCATTGATTGGCTGCCTCCTGCATTGTCCCCACTAGGGATTGAGCCCACAACCCAGGCATGTGTCCTTGACCGGAATCAAACCCGGGACCTTTCAGTCCACATGCCAACACTCTATCCACTGAGCCAAACCAGGCAGGGCCCAACACCCTTTCTTGATAAAAACTCTCAGCAAAGTGGAAATAGAGGGATCATACCTCAACATAATAAAACTCTTATATGACAAACCTACAGCCAAGATTATACTCAATGGGCAAAAACAAAATTCATTTACCCTAAGAATGGGAACAAGAAAGGGATGTCAACTTTCACCTCACCTGTTTGATAAAGTACTGGAATTGCTAGCCATAGCAATCAGACAACATGAAGAAATCAAAGACATCCAAATTGGAAAAGAAGAAGTAAAACTGTCCTTATCTGCAGATGACATGATAATGTACATAGAAAACCCCAAGGATGCCACTAAAAACCTACTAGACCTAATAAATGAATTTGGCAATGTAGCAGGATACAAAATTAACACTCAGAAATCTATGGCCTTTTTATACACCAATAATGAACTCACAGAAAGAGAAAGTAAAAAAACAATCCCACACTGAACAGACTGTCGAATTACAGCGGGAAGGGTGGGAGTGTTGGGGACAGAGGGAAATAGATCAACCAAAGAACTTGTATGCCTGCATATAAGCACACAAATGGACACAAGACACTGGGGTGGGGGGGAGGATGAGGGCATGTGACAGGGGGTAGGGGAGGCTGGGGGAAGGTCAATGGGGGGAAAAAAGGGAGATATATGTACTAATATATGTAATACTTTAAACAATAAAAAAATAAAAATAAAAAAAACAATCCCATTTACCATTGCACGAAAAAAAAAAAAAGGATACCTAGGAATAAATTTAACTAAGGAGGTAAAATACATGTATTTGGAAAACTACAGGGCATTGAAAAAAGAGTTAGAGGAAGACATAAACAAATGGAAGAACATACCATGTTCAAGGATTGGTAGAATCAACGTCATTAAAATGTCCATACTTCCCAAAGCAATCTACAGATTCAATGCAATCCCCATTAAAATACCAATGGCATATTTCAAAGATCTAGAACAAACTTCAAAAATTCATTTGGAATAAAAAAAGACCTTGAATAGCCACAGCAATCCTGAGAAAGAAGAACAAAGTAGGAGGGATCACAATACCAGATATCAAGCTATATTATAAAGCCACTCTTCTCAAAACTGCCTGGTACTGGCACAAAAATAGACATGTAAATCAATGGAACAGAACAGAGAACCCAGAAATCGATCCAAGCCATTATGCTCAATTAATATTTGACAAAGGAGGCAAGAGCATACAATGTAGTCAAGACAGTCTCTTCAATAAATGGTGCTGGGAAATTTGGTAATCTACATGAAAAAAAAAATGAAACTAGATCACCAACTTACACCACACACAAGAACAAACTCAAAATGGCTAAAGTATTTAAAGGTAACATGGGAACCATAAAAATACTATAAGACTCCATAGGCACCAACATACCAGACATATGTTGTAGCAATATTTTAACCCACACACCTCCATGGAGACTAAGGAGAAAATAAACAAATGGGACTACATCAAAATAAAAAGCTTCTGCACAGGAAAAGAAACCATCAACAAAACAAGAGAGCCCACTGCATGGGCGAACATATTTGCCAATACTATTTCAGATAAGCGTTTAGTCTCCAAAATTTACAGAGAACTCATACAACTTAACAAAAGAAAGATAAACAATCCAATTAAAAAAAAATGGGCAAAGGACCTAAGTAGACACTTTTTGAAAGAGGACATGCAGAAGGCCCAGAGACATATGAAAACATGCTCAAAGTCAATAATCACCTGAGAGATGCAAATCAAAACAACAATGACGTACCATCTCACACCTGTCAGAATGGCTATCATCAACAAATCAACAAAGGACAAGTGCTGGCGAGGATATGGAGAAAAAGGAACCCTTCTGAACTGCTGGTGGGAATGCAGACTGGTGCAGTCACTATGGAAGACAGTATGGTGTTTCCTCAGAAAGTTAAAAATGGAACTCCCATTTGACCCAGTAATCCCACTTCTAGGAATATATCCCAAGAAACCAGAAACACCAATCAGAAAGGATATATGCACCCCTATGTTCATAACAGCACAATTTAGAATAGGTAAGGTTTGGAAACAGCCTAAGTGCCCATCAGCAGATGAGTGGATTAAAAAACTGTGGTACATCTACACAATGGAATACTATGACACTACAAAAAAGAAGGAACTTTTACCATTTGCAACATCATGGATGGAACTGGAGAGCATTATGCTAAGTGAAATAAGCCAGTTGTAAAAAGATAAATATCATATGATCTCACTCATATCTGGGATATAATGATCAACATAATTTGATGAACAAAAATTGATCCAGAGACCAATGGCAGGGGAGGTGGAGGGGGGGAGGTAGAGAGCAACCAAAGGACTTATATGCATGCATATTTGCATAACCAATGGACACAGACACTGAGGTGGTGGGGGCTTGCCGGGGTGGGAATGGTTGGAGGGGGGTCAATTGGGGAAAAAGAGACATATGTAACTTAAGACAAAAAAAAACAAAAAACAGGTCTTCAAACAAACAACAAAAATGTCAACACAAATGCATGCATTGTTATTGCTATTCTCAGTTAATGAATAACAGGCATATGGTGACTACTCACTTACAGGCTTTGAAAGAAATTACTTGGTCACTGACCATGATGTGCATCTGTTATTGATATAGTGAGAGTGATTTGTCCACTGAAGAGCTAGAAACAAAGTTTGTAATTTATGCAATTATTCAGTTAATGGTGACAAAATTTGAACAGTGATATTGAGACTGATGTTATTTATGGTAACTAAAAATTGTGCATAGCAGAACTATACAAAGAGAGAATTCTATAATAATTTGGATAATTAAGAATAGTAGACAAAACTAAAAAATGACCAAATTTCAACAGCTTAATAATTATAATAATAATTATCATTACTGTATCAGCCAATATAGGATAAATTATACTTCCATAATAAATCATCCTACTCTCAGAATTTTAAAACAATGTTTATTTCTGCTCCTATTATACATGCATCATGTCTTCTCTTTAAATTACTCAGAGATCCAAGCTAACAGATACCTATCATCTAAGAAAGGAGCAAAAAGAGTCTCGCATTTAGAATTAAATGCTGTCATCCAGAACTAAAACATATAACCTCTGCACATGGCTTAGACACTAGAACTAGTCTCATGGCTACTAGCAGTAGAAATCATCTTATTTATAAACCGAGTGCTCAGGATGAAGAAGAATAGGAAGCACTTGGCGAACAGCATTGACAACTACATTTATGTGATGTGACTTCCCTCCCTCCCTCAGGCCCCTACACCTTATAGATACACATCAGAAGCATATGGCCTCCATGGTTTTCACAGGGAAAGCAAGGGATGGCAGAGCCTCACCACTTAAAAAATGTTTAATTAAATTTATAGAGGTGACATTGGTGAATAAAATCATATATGTTTCAAGTGTACAATTCTATAATACAACATCAGTATATTTCTCAATTGTGTCATCCTGACAGAACACAGATCACCTCTTCTCAGTCCATTGGCCAGAACCAGTTACCAAAGTTACTAAGTGCAATGGAGGCAGGTACATGGAGGGAAAAATAGACACAGTAGAATCGGTGGATCCCAAATTTGCTTGGATCGAAAGTCCTTCAGAGGAACCTGGAAGCCTCTATTTTATAACAAGTTTTTCAGGTATTTACAGTGATCAGGCAAGGTTGAGGCACGGTAGTACAGAAAATCTCAATAAAGAGGGAAATACCAGAGGGAAAACACAAGACTTCAAGACCTCTACTTCCATTTATATGGATACAATAGATCTTTTCCTCCTTACCAACTAAACTGCCATCTACTATCAGTAGGTATGATTGATCTTTATTTAAGAACCAGAGGCATGGGCATTTTCTACACCCTATCTGTATAAATCCAGGATAAGTCTCATACTTGTAGGTGTTTTTTTTTTCCCCCAGGTAAACTTTTAAGAAGAAATACAAGAGACATGACTAACAATCTGGATATATAACTATTAAACGGGTAGAGGTTTAAACCAAGAAAGGTTTTGTTTTATGCTTCACTTTCAGTGTCCATTACATTTCAAAGTGAGCTTTGATAATTCTGCTCAATTCAGCATAAATCTCATATGCACTAACTAGTATTTTAAAATTAAAGCCATTTATTCAGCAGATGAGAAATTAGAGTTATTACTTATGCATAATTCTACCAGTCATCCTGGTAGCAATCATTTCTCTCTATAATATCTCCTTTAAAAAAGTCGATAATCTTTTCACAGTGGATAATAACTTACACAGTGAATGTGAAAGAAGTGTTCAACTCCTTTGTTCAATCAATTCAATGTCTTTTGTTAAGAATTCATGACTTACTAGTAAAATTAGTGTAAAATGGCAGTCTAACATTTAAACAGTGTGTGTTGCTGGATCTAATTAATTCCACTATTTTATGCCAAAAATTCCATTAGTTCCCATTAAAGGTCTTGATGTAGTGCAGGCTCCTTTATGTTTTGTAGTTAAAACAACCAAACTTCATTTCAAATTAAGGGTTATATTGCAGAACTAAGGGAATGCTAATGTGGCTCTTCAGCACTGACTAAGTTCCTCACTTTTAACAGGATATTCAGGACACGAGTTAAGTGCAAAACAGTTACCTTGTAATACATCAACAGAATACTTAAGTCCATTGGGAAAAATCAATTAGGAGTCTGCCCATGTGTTGTAATTTTATGATAATTGTATAATCTGCCATTGAAAATGAAAGTTTCACTACAGTCTTTGAAAATGTTGGAAGAAACAGTATAGCCAAATTTAATATTATTATCCTCCTTGAGATTTCTGCCTCTGCTATATGCTCCTTTAAATATGCCATGTACTAATACTTTATCATGTCATTTCACAGCCCTTCTTTGGGCCAGTAAATGTTACTTATTGTATAGCCACCTCCTATAAAGCATTACCACTATGTGACAATAAATATATCATTTATTCACATGGGGAATGAGCCATGAATATGTTAAATGGCATATCTTCATCTGCTCCCAGAGGGGGTGATGCAACCAAAACTGTTTCCTTTGTCTACTTTAATTTTTTGTACATGTGACCAGTACCAATCTTCCTTTTACTTGGCCTGATGATCAAAAACAATACTTAGTTATATAAGATAATCAGAATTATAATTTATAATAACTAAATGTTAGTTCTTACATGAGAAAATTTTAAATAAAAAACATTGATGCAAAGGCTTCACATGTATGTTTTATGCCACAGGTTTATTTTTTATTAATTAGTAGTTCATAATCATTAAGCATTATATTAAAACCTACTATTGAGTAAGACCTTATATTAGTAGTTGGGCCTAACACTAGTATGAAATTATTATGGTTTCAATAATTAGTTTATTCATATAATTGATAATTGGAGAGAGTCCAAAATTTTGCACATGTGTATAAATGTGCATACTTTTCTTTTAGGGACATGATCCATAGCTTAGCTCAGAATCTTGAAAAATATGTTCTATTAAGGTTGAGAAAATTCTTCTGGATATAGAGAAAAGATTGTATATAAAGAGTTTGCACTAAATATTAAGTTGAATTATATAAGTTATACAGAGACTGAGGGCAAAAGTTCAGAGTAGACAGTGATACTGTGCATTGAGAGTATAGAGAAGAGCTGCATTATAAGACTTGCTTCAAATTATAAATAGACTAGAGACCCGATACATAAAATTTATGCACAGGGTTGGGACGGAGGGTCCCTCAGCCTGGCCAGCACCCTCTCACAATCTAGGACCCCTCAGGGGATGTCCAACTGCCATGCTCCTATTATACATGCATAATCCCTGCGGGATCTGGCAGACACTGGCAGTGGGACAACCCTTTTGTAATGTGGGACTGCTGGCTCCTAACCGATCACCTGTCTGCCTGTGTGATCGCCCCTAACCACTTCTGCTTC
Source organism: Corynorhinus townsendii (assembly GCA_026230045.1). Taxonomy (NCBI): domain Eukaryota; kingdom Metazoa; phylum Chordata; class Mammalia; order Chiroptera; family Vespertilionidae; genus Corynorhinus; species Corynorhinus townsendii. The sequence continues at coordinate 100,895,103 of JAPDVU010000002.1, forward strand.
ATCTTCCACTGCAGCAGCTTCCTCTGGAAAGACGTTTGAAGGTCGTTTGTCTGTCCGGCCTAATTAGCGTATTATGCTTTTATTATTATAGACTAGAGGCCTGTTGCAGGAAGATTCTTGCAATAGGGCTTCCTGCAGCAGCCTGCTTCCCTCCCTTCTCCCCCGCCCTCCTGCTTCCCTCCCTTCTCCGCAGCCCCAATTGCTTGCTTTTCCACAGCTTCACTCCCTTCTGCAATGCTTGGCTTCCTTCTACACTGTCTTCAGTCTTTGCTCTACTCCTGGATATGCAAATTAACTACCATCTTGATTGGGTTAATTTGCATACTGGTTCCTGAGTGGCTGGTGGGCGTGGCTGGTGAGCATGGCTGGTGGGTGTAGTGGAGTGATGGTTAATTTGCATGTTTCTCTTTTATTAAATAGGATAATACATCCTATACCTCAATTTTCTGGGTATTTAGGAGGTAAATGTATTTTTCTATTTAATGCACCATAATCATCACCAAAATCCCATTCTAATTTTACATTTCTCTAAAGTTTAGATTCTTAAGCTATAAAAATGTATTTGAAGGCCTAGTTAATATGACTGAATAATTAAGTAGCATCAATGTACTCCATGAAATGGTATTTGTCAAAAGATCAATATTTTCATCAATACCTCTTTCTGAAAAGGTGTTAATACTATGGGTGGAATTAAACTTGATTGTAAAGAGAAAACCTACAATATTAATAAGTTCTGTATTTAGTATTTTCTGTGCAACTATTGTAAAAATCAACTATTCATTGCTAAGTATAATAAAAGTTTTTTTTTACGTTTCCAATAAAATCAAAGAACTGAAATACATAAATATTAATTTTCAAAATTTTATTCAAGTTTTTATGTGTCCACCATATTTTGTCACTTACTTAACTCTTTTATAAAATAAATTTAATATACTGGTATAATATCTTCTTCAAAACTCAAAGCTGCATGTTTATTTGTAATTTATGTATCATGTTCTATAAATTAAGGACATTTTCTTGAAGAGTTTAAAAATAAATGTTTTCTTGCAGTCTTTATGAACAAATACTTACATATACCTTCCACATGCAAACAGTAATAAACTTGGATAAAATAATAAAACCTATTCTATTTTCATATATGTAATTAAGTAGTAGTAACAAATAGAATTAAATACATAACTATATGCAGAAATGAGGAAATGTTTTTCTAATATAATAAGCATAATAAGATTTAAGGTGTTTTGTGTGTTCTTTCACTTTAGATAAGATTGTTTTTGAACACTTTGGATCCTTTTGTAGTTTTCTTCCAGATAGATAGTTTTATGCCAATTCCATTTGTTCCATAATTTGATCTTGTTAGAGCAATGAGACCAAAGTGAATCCGATATACCACAAAATTTCTTTGGATGAATTACATGATTTCTTGCATTGAGTCTTCGTGCCAGCTTTACATTATAATATCTTTTAATTACTTTCCTATATTTTTAACTATTAATAAAATATTTATTTTGATAATTACTACCTCTCATAGAAAAATATTGTTATAATCCCAATATCTTTTGATTTCTCATTTAATGTAAAAAGTATGAAATGCAAGCAGCTGCTGAAAATATTATCAAGAATATAAGAGTTTTTCAAATCAAAATAATTATACCCATACTTCAGAACTGGAAATAAAACCTACTTTCTATCCATTTCTGGTCTCAATCTTCCTTCTCCTTTTCCTTATTTCTACTAACTAAAGGTGTCTGGCAGTTTTACAGCCTGACTGGTAGAGGGGCTATATGTACCAGCTTAAAGGAGTTAATAAAAATTATGGTTTATGTTAATCGTATCTTTTTAAAATGTGATTTAGCAGCAGATAGAAGATTTAAGCCAAGATATACCATGAATTAAATAAAGATATGAAATAATTTCTCTAAAGAGTAATGTCTCTTTTAAACCAATAAGCAAGGTTATCTGATGGACTCTCTCCAACACTGATTTCTAGGATTCCAAAATCTTGTTTGCAGTTAAAAAGCAGAAAACAATAATTTAGCTGTTATGGCAAGACTAGGGAATCAGATCCTGCAATTTAGAGCTTTAGAGTTAACTTACTATTTTTAATTAATTGTTCACAAATACCTTTGAAATACAAAGTTGACTAATGAATTTCTGAATCACAACATGAGCTACATAACATATCCACTAGATGAAGGCTTATTCATTTCAATGAAGATATAATAATATGAATTATACTTATGTTTTAGCATCTGGACATATTTGCACTTCTGCAATTATTTAAGTTCCACTTATTCAGAAGTCCCACTGAAAGAACAAGTACATAGGTAATTTTTCTCTAGAAAGGAGTACATTTGTACAAGCCTAGAAAAAAATATTTGTCCATCCTATATAATAAAGAGCTAATATGCTAATTAGAACAGATGGCAGAATGACCTTCTGGAACGACCAGTGGGTGGGGGGCGAAGCCAGTGAGCCTATGCCAACAGGCCAGCTGTGGCGATCCTGGTACCCGCCCCCCCCCCCCCCTTCCACAGAGGTGGCAGGAGAGGTGGTGGTGCAGGCCCGGTCCTGGTCCCGGCTCCTCTACAGAGGCAGGACAGGGTGTGACTGCAGTGCCTCTACCTCCCACAGCCCCTCCCCTGCTAGCCTGACCCCCAATCTTCCCCCCACACACACCAGTGGGTGGGGGGGTGGAGACAGCACTAAGAAGCAGTGAGCCTGGCTTCTGGTTGAGTGGTGCTCCCCCACACCCTGGCTCAGCCAGAAGCCAGGCTCATGGCTGGCGAGTGCAGTGGCAGTGGTGGGAGCCTTTCCCGGTAGCCTAAGGATGTCCAACTGTCAGCTTAGGCCCACTCCCTGGGGAATGGGCCTAAGCTGACAGTAGGACATCCCCAGAGGGCTCCTGGACTGCAAGAGGGCACAGGTTCGGCTGAGGGACCGCCCTCCCCCCCACGTGCATGAATTTCCTGCACTGGGCCTCTAGTCTATATATATTAAAGCCTAAGTGAACCAATGACCGAACGACAAAATGACTGCTCACTATGACATGCACTGACCACCAGGGGGAAGATGCTCAATGCAGGAGCTGCCCCATGGTGGTCAGTGTGCTCCCACAGTGGGAGTGCTGCTCAGCTGACTGACCTGTCCCAGTAGCCCACCAGCCTGGTGGCAGCCATTCAATCCCTCAACAGTCCTACAGGTCCAGTCTCTGGAGAATGTGCCAGGCACTGCTGGCATGATCCCAACAGTGCCACTGGCCTCCTGGAAGTTGGCCTTGGGCACCTCGGCCACTTTCCCGCCCTAGAAGCTCTGCAAGGAAGAAATGATATAAAAGCGGCTGCCAGGTGGCTCCTGACAACCAGCGCTAACATTGGCAGGATGGATCTGGATCCCAGGCCGGCAAGGGCGTCCCACCACCCACACAAAGGGCCAATCACGTCCTGCCTCTCCCCCCCAACCCCGTTTGGGACAGGTGCCAGACGCAGGGCTCATGGCTGGAGAGTGCTGCTGTGGCACCACAAGCCTCTCCTGATCAGGACTGACTGGGTGCAAGCCTGCAGCAGGCACGGCGGGACTGGGATGAGTGGGAGCGGCAGGTGGTGTTGGACTGCAGGTTTAGGCCCAATCTCCACAGGCCATGCCAAGGGACCCCACTCATGCACGAATTAGTGTACCAGGCCTCTAGTATATTCCATAAAAATATCCAATGGAACAAATTTCACAACTTCAATGCCTTAATTGGTAATTCATAACTTATATCATTATGCTTCTCATCTTTGACTTGTTTTAAGACAAAATAAATACAGTAACTTTGTGTCCTCCTCAGGGTTGTTTTGTAAAAACTGTTATATTTCCCATTCTTTTTTGATTATTCTTAAAATTTCTTTTTTTAACCAAAGAGTCTAAGTGTTATCTCATTCCACAAATATTTAAACTAAGGCTAAATATGATATACACATGAGAATATGACCCTCTCTATAGCAAGAGACTCTACAAATAGATATAGATATACATATGTGTATATGGCAATATTTCATTCATACATGAAAGTTCACTGTGCTACAAGATTTAAATAACCATTAATCTTGAAAAAATTCTCAAATTCTAAGACTTCACAGATGATAAAACCAAATGACTCAAGAATGGCATATGTTAATGAAAAAAACAGTACAGAACAATGCAGCAAAGTCAGATATACAGAAATCTTGACATTCTATCCAGATAAAAGCTAATGTATGTTAAGAAATAATAAAATGTATCTTTTGAATATGATTGTTTGATCTAATGTATGAAGTTTTTAAAAAATAAGATTCTTCATAAAATTATAAATTATTTTTAAAATATTCAAATATAATTAATAGTTTAATAATCTAACCAGATGTACAAATTCTAAGAAAAGAATAAGAGCTTCCCTCAAAATAAAAGAAAACCTCAAGACAGATATAATCATGATGTGAATAATGTTGTATTTTATTATTGATTAAAACAGTTTGACCATGACATTTCATTAATCAGATTCCATTGCTCATTACATGAAAACAATGCACATTTATCAAGGATATTTGTGGTTTCTCACATTTCTGTTTTTTTTTTTTAAATCTCTTTTTGCCTTAACTTGTGATCTTTATAGTATTTATTATTATTGTTATCAGAATTGCAGCTATCATCATCACAGTCCTTCAGAATTTCTACCTATCACAAAGATTTTTAAAAAACTAGGATGAAACAGTGTGCACACAGAGAAATTTCAACCTCATTCCAGTACTATATTAATTCAAATTTATTTTTTGTCTGTTGTTGATATATGTATAAATCATTGACTGTTAAGTACATAGATTGCCACTAATGAAAATGGAAACCAATTAAATTCTATGGAACTGGTACAGAGCATTCACATGATTCAGTAATAGTCCACTCTGGTGAATCACCATGACATGATGATTATAGAGCCCCTTAAAAAGTAGTAAACGGCAATGCACTGACCACTCTGTGCTCACTTCACTTCTCTGCTCAATAAGTCTACTCATAACAAGGTAAACTTAGGATAAATCTTGACAAAATTAAGAGTACATAGAAAAATCAGCCTTAGCCGATTTGGTTCAGTGCATGGAGCACTGGCCTGCGAACTGAAGGGTCCCAGGTTCAATTTCAGTAAAGGGCACATGCCCAGGTTTCGGGCTCGATCCCCAGTAGGGGGCATGCAGGAGGCAGCTGATCAATGATTCTCTCTCATCATTGATGCTTCTATCTTTCTCTCCCTCCCTTCCTCTCTGAAATCAATACAAATATATTTTTTTAAAAAGAAAAATCAAATTATATTTCCTTAACATGGATCTCCAAATATAACTTTAAAAACTACAAGTTGTAATTTCAGGGGTGTGGGGACTACACTAATCACGGAAAAATTTACCTAATAAGTTTTTTTAAAATATAAACATGTGTGCACTCACATGTGAGTATAAATGTATATAAATACATCATTTTCTTACTGTTCATGATTGTTTAGTGATTAATAAAAAATAATCTTGAGAAAGAATCCTGCCCTTCTCAAAGTACATACCTTATTAAATAAGACTATCATGGATTCTGGAGAATAATATTTTACGTTAAATACAAAGAACTCTTATAATTTGAAATCATTAAATACGACTTCCTTATAAAAAATAAAAGGCCATATTATATGAGGCACATTTGCTGTCTCCAACACTCAACATGCTCAGAGAGTGCTGGGAACAGGCTGCTTGATGCTGATTTCTGTTGTTACTAAATACTTTGGAAAAGCCCTTTGGTCTACTATGAGGATTGGGGCATGTATTCATATGCTGGTGGTAATCTGTAATGATTGTAATATCTTCAACATTTCCATACTGTAATTTTAAAACCAAGTATAATTTTTTTCCAAAGTATGTATTAGTGTTATATTAAGCATTGTATATCAGAAAAAAGAAAATACTTATTATAAAGAATGTTGCATTATTCCATGTATGAGAGGCCTTATCCAAAGGTTAACCGAGACTGCATTAACCAAACAAACCCCAGTAACATATCAGCAGAATAATCTCCTTCTCCTAGACACTGCAGAACATGAAAGTCAAAGACTGCTAGCCGAATTTGAAGAAAAGAGTCAAATAAAAAATTAAAAGAAAAAAAAGGGAGGAATTGTGAGAGTGAGCCAGCGATCTTTTCTGTCAAAGAAAGGAGCTCCCTGCCATTCTTGGTCCCACCGTTTTTGATCTGACCTTCAGACTCACAGGGAGCTGTCATTTTAGGCTCTGTCTTACCCCTCCCCTCCCTCTGAATTAGTCAATTGAGCAATAATGGGAACCCGAGCTCTGAGCCTTGATCACTCAAGTCAGAGTTCAGAGTGAGGGGCAGGGCAACCCACGTCAGTAAATAAAACCCAAACTGACTTCTCATTTTGGTGTGCTTTGCCCATGATTTCCAGCTGGCATGCACCCTTCTACACAGGGGTAAATTTGCCTTGCTGATCCAAAAAAATAAAATAATAATAATAATAAATAGGTAAATGTCTTAAGCTTTAAAAATAGCAATTTCTCCATCTTTAATATATTTTATTTTTATGGTATTTTTCTCCTCAATTTTAAACTTATATTCAAACAAATTTTTAAAATATTAGAAAAATTATATATTTATTTTGCTCAATTTTGTTGATTACTGTTTAAGGTCAAGAATGAAAAGAAGTAATTTTCTAAATTTGAACACTTTGTCATACTTAAATAGATTTCTTAAAAAGTAGATGTTAACTTAAAATTCAACTTAAATATATAGTTTGGGGCAAATGACCATTATCTTAAGGTTTTATGATGCTCCATATTGAGGAGTATTTTAGGACATATTCATTGGGAATGAAGATATTAAAAGGATAAAACAATATTGTGCATTACAGAATAAAAGAAATAGAAAAAAATACACTTTATAGCAGTGCTATCCTAAAGAAATATAACGTGAGTCACACAATGTCATTTAAATTTTTCTGGTAGTCATATGAAAAAGCAAAAAAGAACAGATAAAATAAATTTTAATAGTATATCTTACTTAAACTAATATATCAAAAATATTATCATTTCAACATATCAATCTAAAAATTATCAATCACATATTTTCCAATCTTTTTTGCATTCTAATCTTTATGCTAAAAGCACATCTCAATTGGGCATGTGAGTAGTAGCTACTATACTAAACACAGTCTTAAAGAACTGGGTAGCAACCCTCTTCAACTCTACCTTTTATTTTAAAAATCTGCATTTATGGAACAGACATGTGGTCAAGGGCAATAAAGTAGATCTGGAAGAACCCCTGAAGGAGGTAGCAGAGCATGGGGCTTTCATTGGTGCCTAGTATCCAACACCAAATGTTGCCATTAACTTGTAAGACAAAATCACATCAATTGGAGGCATTGGGCTGCAAAGTCCTAACTTATATAACTTCTATTTTTATTTTGTTTGATTTAAACTTATGGTTATTAGGAATAAAATACCCATGTGTTTTAAAGTTAGTCCTTTTCTTTCTTACATTCTTTGTTCATCTGTAGCCTTTGCAACATGTGCTTGCTTAAAGAAATAAGTAAATGCAAGTGTGTTGGGTGTAAGGGTGCATAGTTATGAGACACAGACACATGGGGAAGTCACACTGTGTAGAGAGCTTTGCTCTCGGAGGCCCCGACCCTTAGAAACACCCTCAGCTCTTCTCAGAACCACAGGAAATCTATTTGTTTATGGAAGTGTGCCAGGTGTTTTTTTCTTATAAATCATAATTGATTAACTATCATCATCTAGGAAAAAGGGGTAACACCATAATGAGAGTCTGTCTTTTCTATCTGTACATCAAATAGAATATTTTGAGTGAGAAATGATAAAAATATAAGGAGGGAGAGGAAGAGAGAAAATACGAGCACAACATTAGATAAGTGGATTTATAAATTCATCATTTAGAAGCCCCAAACCATTTACATTTTACATCTATTGTGTAAAACCATGTGAATTAATAGAATCTGTGAGTATTTATTCCAAAATTATGCCTGATTTAGTTATTTTTCAGAATAATATTCATGGTAAAGGAATGAAGTAAAGCATTGTGTGATTGTTATTTCTAAAAAAGAAAACACAAACTGCTCTACATGGGTAATAATATCAGGTAATATTATTATCAGATAATAATGTCAATAGAATAGAGAGTTGATACTAAGTAAAAAATAATTTTGTAAATTGCAATATTCTTCCTTGGAAACTTCCAGTGTTAAAAAATGGAAAATTATCATTTAAAAGAGATGGAAGAAATGGAGAGAAAAATATAGCTATTGAGGCATTAACCTAAACCATGAAAGAGACAAACAAATAAAACCATTAAAAACGATAAACAAATACAACAAAATTGCAGGATACAAAATCAATTTACAAAAATCCACTGCATTCCTATATACTAACAAATACTTTTCAAAAAAAAAAAAAAGAAATGAAATGAACAATTCCTTTTGCAATTGCAACAAAAACAATAAAATACCTAGTAATAAATTTAGCAAAGGATGGGAAGAACCTAAATACAGGAAATTACAAAGCACTTTTAAAAGAGATTGAAAAGGACACAATGAAATGAAAATATATTCCATATTCATGGATTGGAAGAATCAGCATAGTTAAAATGGCAATATTACCTAAAGTAATATACAGACTTAATGCAATCCCCGTCAAAATCCCAACGACATTTTTTATAGAAATAGCACAAAATTTATCAAATTTGTATGGAACCACAAAAGTCCCTGAATCGCCAAAGCAATCCTGAGAAAAAAGAACAAATCCAGAGGTATCACCAATGACATTTAAAAAAAAAAATAGAACAAAAAATTATCAGATTTGTATCAAACCACAAAAGACCCTGAATAGCCAAAGCAATGCTGAGAAACAAGAATGAAGGTGGAGATATCACACTCCCTGACTTCAAATTATACTACAAAGCTATGATAATCAAAACAGCATGGTATTGGTAGTAAAACAGACACAAAGACCAATAGAACAAAATTGCGACCCCAGAAGCAAACCAACATCTATATGCACAAACAATTTTTAGCAAAGAAATCAAAATTATGCAATGGAGAAAAGAAGGCCTCTTCAATAAATGGTGCTGGGAAAATGGGAAAGTCACATGCAAAAGAACAAAACTAAACAATATTTTATCTTCATATAAAAAATAATGCAAAATGGGAAAATTTTATGAATTTGACCCCAAAGACAAGGGAAGTAAAGGCAAAAATAAATTATTGAGGTGATATAAAAGTAAAAAGCTTCTGAAAATCCAAAGAAACTGGCAACAGAACAAAAAGGCACCCAACCAAATGGGAGAAGAAATTTGAAAACAACAGCTTTGACCATGGGTTAATATAAAAAATATATAAAGAATTCATACAACTCAACAACAACAACAATTTAATTTAAAAATGGGCAGAGGGCCAGAACAGACACTTCTGTGAAGACATACAAATGGCCAACCGATATATGAAAAGATGCTCAACTTCACTAACTATTATGGAAATGCCAATCCAAACTACAATGAGATACCACCTCACACCTGTTAGAATGGCTATTATCAACAAGACAAGTAATAACAAGTGTTGGAGAGGTTGTAGAGAAAAAGGAACCCTCATTTACTGTTGGAGGGAATGAAAAATGGTAGAGCCACTATGGCAAACAGTATGGAGGTTATTCAAAAAATTAAGAATAACGTTTCCTTATGACCCAGCAACCCGTTTTCTGGGTATCTACCTGAAAAATGTGAAGACATTTATTTGCAAATATATATGCACCACTGTATTCATTGCAGCATTATTGACAGTGGCCAAGACATGGACACAACCAAAGTGCCTTTTGATAGATGATTGGATAAAGAAGATGTGGTACACAAACACAATGGAATATTACTTGGCTTTAAGAAAAGATGAAATACTGACATTTGCAACAACATGGATGGACATTGAGAATATAATGCTCTATGAAATAAGTCATACAGAAAAAGTTAAAAACCATATGATTTTACTCAGAATTGGGATATAAAGCTGAAAACAACAAATGAATGAATAAGACAAACCAAAACTCATAGACACAGACAATAGTATGGTGGTTACCAGAGGGAAAGGAGTGGAGAGTGGTAAAAGGTAAAAGGGATCAAATATATGGTGATGTAAGATGACTTGACTTTGGGTGGTGGGCACACAATGCAATATGTAGATCATGTATCATGGAAATGGGTACTTGAAACGTTTGTAATCTTACTAACCAATATCACTCAATAAACTTTATTAAGGAAAAACTTAACAAATTACCAAGTAGATGTTTTTTAAAGCCAGATCACTTAAAAAACAAACAAACAAACAAAAACACATGTCTGCAATGGACATTAGGGGAGACTCATTTACGCAAGTGGTGAATTTTAGCAGAGTCTGAACTATATGGTAAGCAACAACAAATGAATTACAGATAGAGAGCTCATTGTGAAGGCTATATTCTAAAAAATAAAAAATATATATTAAAAGTAGATTTCAAGCATAGCAATAACAAATTGCTGACTAACAAGAAATGACCATTACTCTGTTGTTGTTGTTTTGTCTTACACTGTATTTTTGGCCTTTTTATGAATTATGATTTAAAGATAAAAATCTATATCATATTTACAGAATAGGCCAATGTTGATTATTGATAGAGTCTAAGTTGTACAGCTGACCAATTAGATAAATTAACAGACCTATATGTTCTCATTACCCAAAGAGTGGTCCATGAAGTACATGGTATCATCGTCATCATCATCATTGTCATCATCATCTTGGAGTTAGTTAGAATTGCAGATATGATGCCCTAGTCCAGACCTACTGAATCAGGATCTGAATTTAACAAGATTTTTAAATGACCTGAATGTGTATAAAATTCTAAGAAGTGATGTTCTTTATACATTGGGTTTTTACTTGCATTTCACCAAGTGTAACCAATCTAGCTATATACTGATCATAACATGTACCAAAGTCAGATGTACAATTATGTCTGTCAACAAAACTTTTATGGTTGTTGAGTGTTGTCATGTAGCAGTCCATATGGCCATGTTAGAAAGTCATATATTGGGGGGTCAGGAGGAAACTATGATGTGCTTTTAATCTCAATATGTCTTTGCTGATATAGTTTCACTAAATCCACAGAATTTCAAAATAAGTAATAGGCTAAAGATTTAAATTAGAAAATTGTATTTTTATTTAATAAGAATATAAAGGTGTTATACAGAAAATTTCATCTGATCAAGACATATGAATTGTTTAGCCATGAAAAAATGACTGTGTCATTAAACACTGAAATGAATCATTTGACAGATGCTTTTTTTAAAAAGGAAAATAAATATTATTATATTTAAAATAGCTTCCTAAAATTTATAAGGTACGATTCTGTTAGTTATAATTTAATACAATTATTAATTTCAACTAAATTTTTATTATGTTAAATCTTGGCAAGGCATTTATTTATAAAACTTTCATCTCAAATAGAAAGTGATTTTTACTATATACTATGTTGTCTATAGTTTTGTAATATATTCCTCTATCATTTACAAACATATGTGCTTAAATTCCAGATTACTTTTTATCTAATAAATACTTCTAGAACAAAGGAAATCTTCAAAATTCATCTTCAACTTGATTTAAATCAAGAAACGAAAACAAGAAAGTGAAATTATAAAAACTGAAAGCAACAAAAATATAGAGAAAAGACAGCAGGATTCAAATGTCAGTGACAGAATGGGAGAATGAGAATGTTTGCATCAAAAATACTGCACAGGGAAAATTATTTCAAATTGTGTTCTGCAGAACTCTGACCTCACCAAGGTCTCTGAAAAAGTGTACACTGTCCACTTTTTGGGTTGTTATAAGAAGTTGCCAGTGGCAAAGTAAGTTTGAGGTGCTCTGCGGGATTCAAATGAAAATTAGCATATTAAACTTTTGAGAAGGTCTCTAATTAAAAATAAATACACATGTAACTAACATTTTATCAGCATTTTTCAAAGCTGGTTGATTAAGGTGTTACTTGCTATTTTATTGTATAACATACTGATATTTTATAGCACACTTTTTAGGTTGTTATAAGAAGTTATTAGTGCCTACTATATTAGTTTCTTTTGGGATAAAATTTATGTTGTATTAATGAACTAATTAAATTGATATTTATTTTCTACTCCCAAAATATCATTTGCCCTATCTTCAGTGAAAATCTAAAAAAAAAGTTCCACATTCATCAAAAGTTAATAAGCACAAAATAGTGATTAGAATTAAAATTCAATATTTGATAATTTAAACACTTCAATTGCATTCTGTATATATAATTGTACATATGTACATATCAAAGTGAAAGCTAAAATATAATGTGATGTGCTTCTCTATATACATCATACGTGCATGCCAATATGATGCATTGTTTCAGTTTGAAAGAACAAGAAGTTTAACTTAAAGAAAACCTATAACATTTTACCTTGAAAAGTATTTTTTAACTCAACTTTGTATATATTTTTTTTTTGTTTTTTTTTTTACAGGAAAAGGTGGAAATTTATTGAGAAACAAGCGCAGACTCCCATGTGGGGAGGGAGAAAGACCCACAATTCTCTCTTTCTTAGGGTTTATAAAGGCTGCAGTTCTTTGTGTCCTGATATCCCCTCTGATTGGTCACTATAGCAGCTTCAGAGCTCAAACCCCATGTGAGGGTCCCCTCATTTTCTCCCCTTTGTTTTTATTTTTCTTTTTTTTTTTTAAGTAAGATGTCTTTTTTTTTTAATTTAATAAATCTTTATTGTTTAGATTATTACAATTGTTCCTCTTTTTTCCCCCCATAGCTCCCCTTTACCTGGTTCCCACCCCATCCTCTGCCCTTACCTCCCCGCACTGTCCTCACCATAGGTATACAACCTTTGTCCAGTGTTTTCCCGCAACTCCCACACCCCTTCCCCCTGAGAATTGTTAGTCCACTCCCTTTCTATGCCCTTGATTCTATTATATTCACCAGTTTATTCTGTTCTTCAGATTTTTTATTCACTTGATTTTTAGATTCACTTGTTGATAGACATGTATCTGTTGTTCATAATTTTTATCTTTACCTTTTTCTTCTTCTTCCTCTTCTTAAAGAATACTTTTCAGCATTTCGTTTAATACTGGTTTGGTAGTGATGAACTCCTTTACCTTTTTCTTATCTGTGAAGCTCTTTATCTGACCTTCAATTCTGAATGATAGCTTTTCTGGATAGAGTAATCTTGGTTGTAGGTTCTTGCTATTCATCACTTTGAATATTTCTTACCACTCCTGTCTGGCCTGCATAGTTTCTGTTGAGAAATCAGGTGACAGTCGTATGGGTGCTCCCTTGTAGGTAATTAACGGTTTTTCTCTTGCTGCTTTTAATATTCTCTCTTTGTCTTTTGTCCTTGGAATTTTAATTATGATGTGTCTTGGTGTGGTCCTCTTTGGATTCCTTTTGTTTGGGGTTCTGTGTGCTTCCTGGACTTGTAAGTCTATTTCTTTCACCAGGTGGGGGAAGTTTTCGGTCATTATTTCTTCAAATAGGTTTTCAGTATCTTGCTCTCTCTCTTCTTCTGGCACCCCCATAATTCTGATATTGGTATGCTTGAAGTTGTCCCAGAAGCTCCTTACACTATCTTCATATTTTTGGATTCTTTTTGCTTTTCCAGTTGAGTGTTTTCTGCTTCTTTGTATTTCAAATCTTTAACTTGATTCTTGTGTTCCTCTATTCTGCTGTTAAGTCTCTGTATAATATATATATTTTTTATTTCAGTCAGTGTATGTTTAATTTCTAGTTGGTCCTTTTTCATATCCTCGAGGGTCTCACTAAATTTATTGGCCTTTTCTAGGAAATTCTTGAAAAACCTTATAACCGTGGTTTTGAACTCTATATCCAGTCATTTTTTTTCCTCCATTTCTTTCATTTGTGATCTGTTTCTTTGCCTCTGCATTTTCCCTGCTTCCCTGAGTTGGTAGAGTAGCTTTTTGTTCTAGGTGTCCTATATGGTCCAGTGGCTCAACCTCCCCAGTTACCTAAGATGGACACTCTTGGTGCACCCCTTTGTGGACTGTGTGTACAGCCTTGTTGTAGTAAAGTTTGATTGTTGTTGGTGTCACTGGGAGGAATTGACCTCCAGGCCAATTGGCTTTGAGGATCAGCTGTGTCTACGCTGGGAACACTTCTGTGCTGGAGACAGCATTATGAGATAAGACTTGCAAAATTGCAAAAGCCTTTGTGCTCAGCTTGGATGGGGTGGAGTCTCAGGGCTGAGCAGACAGCCTTGGCTTCCCATCAGCCCTGCCCTATGAGGCCCCTGGGTTTCAGTGTCCCTCGGTAATCACTGCAAGCACCTCTGAGAGAAAGCCACCCTTGAGTTTCACCCACTGCCAGACAGTCTAGTTTCTCCCCCAATGAATCTGGATTCCCAGATTCTTGCCTGAAACTGGAGTTCAGCGCAGTTGGGAGCTTCCTTCTTCATCCCGCTAAAGAAAGCCATTGGTACACTCAGCAGTCAGTCCTCTCTGCGCGCACTCACATGCGCACCTCCGGACCTCTGCCTTTCGTGGCTCCCCTGAGTTTCCGTGCACTCCTCTCTTTTCCCAACAGTCCAGACTCCCCCTATATGGCTCTGGGACCCCAAGGTCTCACCCAGAACTGGGGTTCAGTGCAGTCAGGAGCTTCCATCTATCTCCCACTAGAGGAAGCTAGCCAGGCACTCAGCTGCTGTCCTCTCTGTGCACGTGTCTCCATACCTCAGCCTTTTGCAGCACCTCTGAGTCTCCATGTGCCCTCTCTTTCCTTCTAGTTGTAGCATTTCCACTCAGCCAGCTTTTCTGTGGTTCTGGATGATGTCCGTTCTGTCTTTTAGCTGTAGTTTTGAAACTGTTGTGTGAGTCAGCAGTTTAGGTGTTCACCTATGCCATCATCTTGGTTTCTCTATTTTTCTTTATAGAGGTTTATCTGGACTAAAATGGTACATAGAAGACAGATATAGGATATATTTATTTTTTGTGTCACTTAAAGCAAAATTTTATTTCCATTTGTATATCTTTAAATATAATGTTTAATATCTTGTGAATCTGTTACTCATATTTTAAATTACAGTGTTCATGATGCCTACTTTAAATTATTTTTGAAATAACAAGATGTTTGATTAAGTAAATTAGGTTCTTATTAATTATTTTATGCATTCTGACTGGCTAGCCCCACTAATCTACAAACTTCAATGCGTATATAGAAGTTACATATTATAGGTTTTCAAAAACTAACAAAGGCAAAAAGTGTAAAGTCATTCATTCTTAGGAGATAATTGAAAATACCTTTAATGCATGAATATTCTGAACTTTAATCACTAGATAAAAGGTTTTTTTCATGCTTGTTGATTCATAAATTTAATACAAAGAAGATAAGCTGACAGCAAATGTCTAATGATGCCAAGTATTTTTGGCTTTTTAAAGCACTTTTGTTTTGAGGTTTCATTAATGCAATTTATTTTTCTATATTTATCAAACAGGTAACTCATCTTTTTTAATGATTCATTAATCTTATAAATTTTATAAACAATATGAAATGTGAATATTCTCACTTTGTAGAAATCCTTCCATTTCTCAAGCTATGTGGACTCAGTTGCTCACCTATTGTCATTCAGCAAATTTACATTAGAGTCAACACACAATGTCTATAGTTCCCTAGTCCTGGGTATGCCCTCAGAGTATTCAATTACCCACCATAGAGCAATGACAAATATTAACAGTGCTTTATGGTAAATCATTAGCTATTGTTCATTTATTCCATTGAGAACTTCCCCTATTTAGAAATAACTGCACCTCCACCTCCACTTTGTTTTTAAGGAAAAGATCCATTGAGGATATCAGCAAAATCGGGATGATTCCTGAGTTTTGGAAAACACATGATCCCAAGCAGAGGTATATATGTCATATTTTCCATTATGAAAACAACAACAGGGAAAATGCTAGGGCTTTGCCTTGCTCACCTTTTTAATGGTGCTCCCATTTGAATCATGGCTTATCTTTATATCAAGTTAAGTTATTACTTAAGTTTTCTTTCTATTTTCTTCCCCATACTTTACAGCAACACTCCATGTTAAAGGCTGCTAGCCTCCATGCTTACGTTGTTACTTTCTCCTCTGAGTTCACAGGTTAAAATAGAAAGAGTTTATTATTAGATTATAGAATCTTGCAAACATTGAGCTAGATCAGATGTTAGAGACCATCTATCGAATAGGTAATTCTCAATTGTTACTAAAGTGGATCAGAGGTAAGGGTGTATGCAAATGTGCAGCTCAGAGTTTCTGTTGGTTTACACAGAAATTGGAGTAAAGCTTGGATTCAAGTTCTTATGTGGCAAAAACATACCCCTAAGACTTCAGGCCACAGTTGTAGAGATAATAATGATAGTCCTTCTATCCGTGATTTTTGAAACATGACAATGCAGATAAAAGTTATTTCAACTGATGGTTACCAAGAAATTAATTGGACCTAAAAGGAAGAATGACTCTCCTGGAAATGTATGCATAGAGTTGAGACCAGAGTCCTGGTTGTGACTTTAATTGGTTCCAGTTACTATTGCAGTGTGACAAATTACCCAAACTGACTGACTTAAAACAATTTTATTTTTCTATTTTGTGGCTCAAGAATTGTAAAAGAGCTAAGTTGGGTAGTTTTCATGTGGAATCTCTTATGTAATTGTAACCAGATGTCAGCTGGGCATCAGATGCTGCAGTCATCTGAAATCTTGCCTGAACTGGACATCTGAAATAGCCCTCACATCTGGCCAGCAGGTGATGCTCCTGGCTAGGAGCTCACCTGGGGCTCTTGACTGGAACATCTACACATGGCCTCTCCAACATGAAGGTCTCAGGGCAGTTAGATTTTTGACATAGTGTATAGTTTCCCCTTGAATGAGTGTGTCAATTGAACCAGATGGAAGCTATATGGTTTTGTATGAACTAGTCTTAGAAGCATCCAGTAACATTGCCACCATACATTATTGGTCAAAGCATTCACAATCTATCCCAGATTCAAAGGGAGGAAACATAAAGCCCACATCTCAATGGCTAGAGTGTCAAAGACTTTGCAACCATTTAAAAAACACCCCGTGCTGTAGGTTGAGAATGAAGTATCCGGTTATATTGTTTTACTCCTATCCACCCTGAAAAATTTTATGAAAAGTTATCATTTTCCCTGTCCCTCTGGATAGCCAGAAATATAGTTCTCCTGCTGATACTACAATGGACTTAGAAACAAGAAAATTGTTATATATTCAATATTTACAATTTAGTTATATATCATTCAATAAAAAATCAACAATATCTCACTGACTACTGTTTGTGAGAACCCCAACTGGAAATGCAACTACTAAAGAAAAAAGTGGCCCTCAACTCTAGCAGGAAAGGCAGAGAAGTCCACATGAAATTAAAAATAATGTTAAGTTGCTATGACAGAAGTAATCGCAGAGTCAGCTGTGGAAGGGGTTATGAAATAGGAGGTTGAAGAAATGGCTGCCAAGGATTGAGATCAGAGAGGCATCTGGAGGGAATCTGACCAGAAAAGTGGCCAGATCTCTCCCTGACATGACATTCCAAGCACACATACATTTGAGAAGGCAAAAGACATGAACAGAAAGTTTTAGTTAAATTTGATAAGGATATGGTGTAAGGTATAAATGTGGCAATAAAAATGAGTGGAAAATTAAGTATGAGTCAGAAATTGAAGTCTCTTCTACTATGGTCAGGAGTTTCTATGTTAAAACATATACGGTTATGCCCAGCCAGCCTGGAGGTCACAACTCAATTCCCGGTTAAGGCACATTCTAGGTTGCAGGGTGGGTGCAGGAGGCAGCTAATCAATGATTCTCTCTCATCATTGATGTTTCTATCTCTCTTTCCCTTTCTCTTCCTCTCTGAAAGAAATAAAAATATATTTCAATATATATGTCATTTTATCTTAATGATGTAACTCAAACAATTGAAAAACAGAAGTTGGTATTACAGGATTTCTGTGTTATACTTTAAAATACAAGAAACAGTTTAATTAAAGTATTTCTAAGTAGTCAAACTACATAATGTTACAATACAATTTGAAGCAGAGGAAGCAGATTGAAACAAACCAGGGATACTTAATTCAAAGACTATATGAAACATAAATGAAGCTGGATTAAAATCAGATGTTGACTTAATTAAACTTTGCCATGGCATGGGTTGGGTTATGTTCAAATCATCCAGTATTTGCATTTACACACAGTAATCAAGATAGAGCAGCAACAGGAAGAATAGATTTTCCATTTTAATTCTCAAGGGATGAAACACATGGGGCTCAAATCAGTTGGCTCCTGTGATTTTACTGCGTGTGATCTGGCTAATTAAAGTGATGAGAGTTTACTAGATCAAGTATATGAGTAAAATAAAGACCTTCATGGTTAACATTTTCTGCACATGAAATGTGGTAAAATTAGGATACATATACAGGATGCTATTTACAGTTCAAAGACTTAATTATTTACAATAAGAATGTCTCTTGAAAATAAATGGTATGCAGGAAAATAATTTAATAGGAGCAAGTGGGGATCAACACAATGGAACCTTGCTCCCTAAAGTATCTGCAGAGCATTGGCATGCGCATCAGTTGGGAAACTGTAAGAACTGCTAAATCTCAGGTTCACCAAATCAAAACCCACCTTTTAACTAGATTTCTAGGTGAATCCTATGAACATTAAAATCTGGGAAGGACAGATAATGGGTACAAGACACTGTAGGTTTAGGATATTCTTGAAAGCTGTGGTATAGGCCTTTGCATTTGTTTTCATGAGTTTGTTTAAAGAACATGGATAAGAAACTAGAGGAAAAGGAAAACACATAAAAAATTTTTAAAAAAATGAGAAAAAATTCAAAACCCAGTGTGTGGGGGGTTTAAACAAGTAATTAGGAAGGGGCAGAAATTCATATATTATTCAATATATGAATAATACACATACATACTAGGGGTCAATATATGAATAATACACATACATACTAGGGGTCCGGTGCACAAAATTTGTGCACTAAAGGGGGGAGGCCCTCAGCCCAGCCTGCCCCCTCCCACATACTGGGAGCCCTCAGGGGAAGTCTTACTGAGGCTACTGGGCTGATCAGGGGAAGGCACCAGCCCCATCACCCTGCTGCTGCTGCCACTACCACTGCCAGTCACTGCAGCCACCAAGGTGTTTTCATCAACATGAACTCCAGTCCCTTCACCATGAAAAAGTAACAACTTTCTTTAGGCATTTTCAAGATGTCATTTTCATAGGATATGACATTTCTTTCTTTCTTTTTTGTTTTTATCCTCACCTGAGGATATGTTTCCACTGATTTTTAGAGAGTGTGGAAGAGAAAGGGAAAGACAGAGAGAAACATCAAAGTGAGAGGAACACTTTGATTGGTTGCCTCCTGCATGAGCCCTGACCTGGGCCCCAGCCAGGGAGGAGCCTGCCCTTGATCAGAATCTAACCGGACCCTGCGGTTGGCAAGCCTAGGCATTATCCACTGAGCCAAACTGGCTAGGTCAGGATATGACATTTCTTCGCCCTCCATCAATGGACCTTCCTTTTTTTCTCCAGGAGTTTGGTGGAAAAACCCTAGATCACCTTTTTGGATTCTTATACCCAAGTTACTAAGAATATTACCAGTGGCAAACAGGGAGCTTAGCCAATGAGTGGTCAGAAAGGTATTTCCTCTGTGGTTCACACCAATCGCCTCTGATCTCTGGCTCCGGCCCTGCCAAGGCCTAAAGCCTCCAGGCCTGGGCAGGGGCCCCCCAGCTTCCTCTGATTGCCCGGCTCTGCCCCTGCCCAGGCCCCAAGCCTCTGGTCCAGTCTTGGGGCCTGGGCAGGGAACCCCCAGCTCCCTCTGATCACCCAATCACCCAGCTCCACCCTTGCCCAGGAGTCCCCTGGCTCAGGCCCTTCCCAAGTTGCTCAGGACCCATGGGGGCCTACCTAGGAGTGACCTGAGTGCTGAGAAAGTTCCCAGGACCCAGGCTGCTTGGCGCCTACTTATGCAAATTAACCTCCATCTTTGTTGGGTTAATTTGCATACTCACTCTGATTGGCTGTGGGTGTAGCGGAAGTACACTCAATTTACATGTTTTCTATTATTAGGTATATACACTAAGTGTCCAGATTATTATGGCCACTCAGTGTGTGTGTGTGTGTGTGTGTGTGTGTGTGTGTATTAGAGGCCTGGTGCATGAATTTGTGCATGGGTGGAGTCCGGTCAGCCTGGCCAGGGGGAGGGGACATGGATATTTGGCCAGCCTGCCTGCTGGTCGAACTCCTGGTCGAGGGGACATTTTGCATATTAGCCTTTTATTATATAGGATATACACTGAGTGGCCAGATTATTATGCTTTCAGAGATCATAATAATCTGGACACTCAGTATATATATATGGAGAGTTGAAATAAGTAATGGACAGTTAGAAATAACCATAGCGTGCTATTAAATGACTGAGGCAGTGGCTGGCACATGGTAGACATTAGATATCAATATTAATTGAGTAAGTAAGCTTTACATATATCACTTTATCACGTGAAATAATTTTGCACACATTATTCCACTTTGAGTCTCTCAACATCACTGTGAAGTAGGTAGAATATGTAGTTGGTATCATTAGACAGATGCTTTCAACTTGTCTTCTTTGCAATAACTTAAACTCAACAGGTGGCAAAACCTTTTAGTGCATGATTGATGGTCAGAATACTCATTCATAAAATATAGCATCTTCAATTGTCCTCGAAGAGGCATAATTTTTGCATGTAACTGCCTTTGTTTAAGAATGGCTAGTAGAGTGAATGCTATATACATGCTAACTAACTTTGGATAGTGAATTCATTCAGTTTAATTTACTTACCAAATTACCTTGCCTTGTAACTTTAAATAGGCATTATGAAGAATGCAATTGAAAATCTGTGAGGGACATTGGTTGGAGACGCACCACACTTTGTTGTTGAAACAGAAATGAAAATAACCTGATGCCATAGATGACTCTCTTTAATGCAGAGCATTTAGCTACTTAAGTCCCATACAACCTTCTTGTAGAAGTGTGTGCTTTAACAATGGATGCATAAAAACAGGGTACTAAGAATGTTGAAGTGGTAGCAACTTTAAAAATTACAGGTGAGACCAGGATTTGAAGTCACACTTTCTGACTAAAAATTGAGAAAATGTTCCATAGTGGTGAACCTCAGTTTTAATTCCAAATTTGGGTCTCAGTGTGCATTGTGTGATTTGACCAAAAGGTGGTTGTTTGAAGTTGGTACTGACCATCCATGTAAATCTGGAACGTATTTTCAACATAACTTGCCTTTCAAAACAGCTTGCTCCTATTAAAGGAGCTTATAAAAGCTGGAATTTTCATTATAGAGAAAGAACAAAAGTAATTAAAAAACACATGATTGCTTTATTTAATTGTATAAATGTTTGACTTACAGAAAGGTATATTTGATTATATATTTCATTAAATGAACAATTTTTTATTAAGCTATTGGGACTTGTGTTTTTTTATTCTTGAGGACAGAAATTTGTTATTTGACAAATCAAAGATTGTTTTTATATAATTCATAGTCTCATTCTTCTTATATACTATTATTCATTCTGAATGTGCTCAAATTTACACATAAACAAAAGCACATACATAATATCACATTAAAAGATAATTTCGGTTTTTTGTTCTATCATTAGTTCTAATTGCCTAAAGGCTTAACAATCCATATTTGTTTACCATATGAACTAGATACTTAATCCTGGAATCAAATAAAGTCAAACAGAAAGGGAACATGGCAGCCGGCAGGACAGCAGTGAGGGAGAGAGTGTGAGTAAAGGAGGGTGAGGAGAGTATGTGGACATGCATGGCATGTGTGTGAGTGAGTAAGGGACAGTCAGATCTCTCAGGAGTCTCAGGGGCTGGTAGAGCAGGCTCTCCTGGACAAAGAGCCCCTATTACTGCCACAGGCATATTCAAGGCGTGTGCAGCTCTGGCTCTGAAACCAGCGTCATCCCGGAGGGGGGATAGGCAGGGGCTAGGAGCACAGACTCACCACCATCCAAACTAGCCTTGGATATCACTCCAGACACTCAGTGAGTCTGGAACTCTGCATGCAAGTGGAACTCTGCAGGCAACCCCACAGCAGGCCCTGGTTACTGACAGGGAGTTGCACACCAGAGGGACCTCGTGTGAAACTCCCTGCAGCAGGTTCAGGTACTGCGCAGTAAGTGGAATGCCAGGGTGACTGTGCATGTGCCCTCACTGAACCCAAGTGCCTGCAGCTGACACCTGTGGGTCTAGCTCTGTGGGGGAAGGGAGTATGACTCAGAACAGAGACAATCAAGGTATGAGACTCAAGGCAGACCCAGCCTCTGGGCTAAGGAGTCCCTGACCACAGGACTACTAGGGACTTCAACCTCTTGGACCTTAATTAGGTTACCCAGGGCCAGAGAGGAACAGTGACTCACATTCACTTGCAATAGAGCAGCTTTAAGGAGACATAGGATAGATACACCAAAGGACCAGATTCAACAATATCAGAGCAAAATCCAGCAATCCCCAACCTCACTGGAAGCAAGTTGGAGGGGAGATCCTTTCCACAAATGAGACATCAACAATCTAGTCCCAATTACAACTGGAGCACTTAATAATGCACACAAAGGGTATTCCTAGAGCATACAGCTCAGGTGAACAAAGAGACTGCACCACTGGACCCCTCAAGACACTTTATACATAAGGCCATTCCACAAAGACTGGGAAGCATAGCATTTCTATCTAATAAATAGAAGCAAATACTAGAGACAACTAAAAGGGGGAGACAAAGAAGCAACCCCCAAATAAGACAAAAAAAGAATCTCCAGAAAAAGAACTAAATGAAATGGAGGCAAGCAACCTATCAGACATAGAATTCAAAGCAATGGTTGTAAAGATGCTTAAGGAACTTAGTGCAAATTACAACAGCATGAAAAGAGCCATAAACAAGAACCAGACAGAAATGAAGAACAATATATCTGACATCAAGAACATACTGAAAGATATTAAAAGTAGAATGGATGAAGCAGCAAATTGAATCAGTGATTTTGAAGACAAGGTAGAAAGAAATACCCAATTAGAGTAGCAAATGGGGACAAAAAATTAAAAAGACAGCTTAAGAGAGCTCTGGGACAACATGAAACATAACAGCATCCACATTACAGGAATACCAGAAGGGGCAGAGGGTGATCAAGGAACAGAGAACCTATTTAAAGAAATAATGACAGAAACCTGGTGAAGGAAAATGTAACACAAGTTCAGGAGGCAAAGAGAGTCCCAATCAAGATGAACTCAAGAATACCTACACCTAGACAAATAATAATTAAAATGGCAAATATTAAAGACAAAGAAAGGATATTAAAGGCAGCAAGAGAGACAGAAAATTACCTACAAAGGAGTTCCTATTAGAATGTCAGCTGACTTCTCAATACAAACACTTCAGGTCAGAAGGGAGTGGCATGAAGTACTCAAAGAAAATGAAAAGGAAGGGCCTAAATCCAAGACTGCTGTATCCAGCAACGCTATCATTTAAAATTGAATTTGAAATAAAAAGCTTTCCAGCCAAAAAGGGTTAAAGGAGTACATTATCACCAGCAATGCAAGAAATGTTAAAGGGACTGCTCTAAGAAAGAGAAAAGGAGAAAGAGAGGATCATAGGAATAAAAAAATCAATAAATAAAAATGGCAATAAATAAATACCTATCAATAATAACCTTAAATGTAAATATAGTAAATGCTCCAGTCAAAAGACCTAGGGTGACTGAATGGATAAGAAAAGTTGACCCACATATATGCTGTCTACAAGACACCCGCCTGAGAACAAAAGATACACAAAGACTGAGAGTGAAGGGATGTAAAAATATATGTATTCCATGCAAATGGAAAGGGAAATAAAGCTGGGGTAGGAATACTCAAGTCAGACAAAATAGACTTCAAAACAAAGGCCATAACAAGAGACAAAGAAGGCCACTTCATAATGCTAAAGGGAATGATTCCACAAGAAAATATAACCGTGTAAATATATATGCACCCAATATAGGAGAACCCACATACATACAATACAGTCATAGTGGGGGAATTTAACATAATTGAATAGATTTCCCAGGCAAAAAATTAGCAAGGAAACAGAGGTCTGAAATGACACACTAGATCAGATGGAACTAACTAAGATATTTACAGAACATTTCAGCACAAAGCAACAGAATATACATTCTTTTCAAGTGCACCTGGAATATTCTCAAGATAAACACATGTTATGGCACAAAACATATCTATACAAATTCAGGAAGACTGATACAATACCAACCAGCTTCTTGGATCACAGTGGCATGGAGTTAGAAATCAACCACAATAAAAAATTCAAAAACACTCAAATACATGAGGCTAAGTAGCATGTTATTAAACAATGAGTGGGTTACCAATGAGATAAAGCAAGAAATAGAAAGTCTTGGAAACAAATGAAAATGAACACACAACCACTCTAAACCTGTGGGACATGGTGAAAAGCAGTCCTGAGAGGGAAGTTCATAGCACTACAGTTCTACCTCAAGAAAAAAGAAAAAGGACTAATAAAATATCCAACCCTACAACTAAATGAATTAGAAAGACAACAGCAAAAAAAGCCCAAAGGAAGTAGAAAGAAGGAAATAATAAAGATCAAAGCAGAAATAAATTACATAGAGACTAAAAAACAGTACAAAAGATCAATAAATCTAAGAGCTGGTTCTTTGAAAAGATAAAAAAGATTGATGAACCCCTAGCTAGACTCTTCAAGAAGGAAAGAGAGAGGACTCAAATAAATAAAATCAGAAATGAAAGAGGCAAGATAACAATGGGTACCACAGAAATACAAGAGATTATAAGCAAACTAGAGGCCTGGTGCATGATTGGGGCTGCGGAGGGACACGGGAAGTTGGCCAGCCTGGGAAGGAAAACAGGAGGGCTCAAGGACGTGTCCAGTCCATCTCTCTGTCCTGATCAGCAGGACCCCAGCAGTAAGCTAACCTATCAGCTTCTTCCCCCTAGTGGTCAGTGCACATCATAGCAACTTGTCAACAGGTTGACTGTCTTCCCCCTGGTGGTCAGTGTACATCATAACAAGCAGTTGAGCTGCCTTAGTATATCATCAGCATATTACACTTTGATTGGTTGAATGGCTGACTGGACAACTAGCATATTAGGCTTTTATTATATAGGATACTACGAACAACTATATACCAACAAACTGGACAACCTGGGCAAAGTGGACAAATTCCTAGAAACATATAATCTTCCAAAACTCAATCAGGAAGAATCAGAAAACCTGAGTAGGCAGATAACAACTACTGAAATGTAATCAGTAATTATAAAACTTTCAGCAAACAAAAGTCCTGGACTATATGGATTTACAGGAGAATTTTACCAAACATTCAAGATCTAACAACTAACCTTAAATTTTTCCAAAAAATTCAAGAGAAAGGAACACTTCCAAGATCTTTTTACAAAATCAGTCTGATTCTAATTCTAAACCAGATAAAGGCACTACACAGAAAGAAAAGTACAGGCCAATATCCCTGATGAACACAGATGCTAAAACCCACAACAAAATATTAGCAAATTGGATCCAGCAATATATTAAAAAGATCATACACCAAAATCAAGTGAGATTTATTTCAGGGATGCAATGCTGGTACAATTTGCCGATCAATAAATGTGGTATATCACATAAACAAATCTATAATAATAACAGCATAATATGCTAATAAGAACAGACAGTTGAACAACTTCCAAACATCCTTCTGGACAAAGTTGGGGCTGTGAGGGCTGAGCCCCTTCCATGAATTTTGTGCATCTAGCCTCAGTTGAAAGATAAAAACCACATGATCATGTCAATAGATGTGGAAAAAACATTCAACAAATGCAGCACCATTTTTAATAAAAACATTCAGTAAAGTGGGAATAGAGGGATCACACCTCAACATAATAAAGGCCCTAAATAAGAACCCTACATCCAATATAGTACTCAATGGGCAAAAAGTAAAAGCAATTCCCTCAAGCACAGGAAAAAGACAAGGATGCTCACTTTCACCACTCTAATTCAACAGAGCACTGGAAGACCTAGCCTCAGCAATCAGACAAGACAAGAGATAAAAGGCATTCAAATTGGAAAGCAAAAAGTAAAATTGTCATTATTTGCAGATGACATGATATTGTACATAGAAAACCCTAAAGACTTCACCAAGAAACTACTAGACTTAATAAATTAATTCCACAAGGTAGCAGGATACAAAATCAACATCCACCAATTGATGGCATTTTTGTATACCAATAATGAACTCTCAGAAAGAGAAACTAAAAAAGCAATCCCATTTACCATTGCAACAACAACAAAAATAAGATACAGAGGAATAAACTTAACCAAGGAGGTAAAAAGACCTATACTTGGAAAACTTTAGGAAATTTAAAAAAGAAATAGAGGAAGATGCAAACAAATGGAAAAGTATACCATGTTCATGGATTGAAAGAATTAACATATTAAAATGTCTATACTACTCAAAGTAATCTATGGATTCAATGCAATCCCTATTAAAACACCAAAGGCATACTTCACAGAGCAAGAACAAAGAATCCTAAAATTTATATGGAACTATAAAAGACCCCAAATAGCTGCAGCAATCTTCAGAAAGAAGAATGAAGTAGGAGGGATCACAATATCGGATATCAAACTATCCTACAAAGCCATTGTAACCAAAACAGCCTGGTACTGGCACAAGAACAGGCATATAGACCAGGGGTTCAGAACAGAGACCCTATAAATTGACCCACACCATTGAAGTCAATTAATATTTGACAAAGGAGGCAAGAATATACAATGGAGTCAATACAGTCTCTTCAACAAATGGTGTTGGGACAAGCAGATAGACATGCAAACAGCTGAAACTAGACCACCAACTTACACCATACACAAGAATAAACTCAAGATGGATAAAAAACTTAAATGTAAGGCATGAAACCATAGAAGTCTTGGAGAAGAACATAAACAGTAAAATCTCAGACATCTCAAGTAACAATCTGTTTACAAATATATCTCCTAGGGAGAGCAAAGGAACTAAGGAGAAAATAAACAAGGGAGACTATTTCAAAATCAAAAGCTTCTGCACAGCCAAAGAAACCATCAACAAAATGAAAAGAGAGTCCACTGCATAGCAGTGCATCTGATAAGGGGTTAATTTCCAAAATATATGAAGTACTTATACAACTCAACAAAAGGAAGACAAACAATGGGCAGAAGACCTGAATAGATATTTCTCCAAATAGGACATACATATGGCCAAGAGACATATGAAAAAATGTTCAAAGTCACTTATCATCAGATAAATGCAAATTAAAACCACAGTGGGATATCACCTCACACTTGTCAGAATGCCTATCATCAAAAAATCAACAAACAACAAACGCTGAGGTGTATGTGGGAAAAAGGGAACACTAATTCACTGTTGCTGGGAATGCAGATTGGTGTAGTCACTATGGAAAACAGTATGGAGTTTCCTCAAAAACTTAAAAATGGAACTTTCTTTTGACCCAGTGATCCCACTTCTGGAACTATATCCTAAAAAACCCAATACTCCAATCAGAAAGAACCTACACACCCCTATATTCATAGCAGTATTATTTAGAATAACTAAGATTTGGGGACAGCCCAAGTGCCCATCAGGAAATAAATGGATAAAAAAAACCTGTGGGACATTTACAGAATAGAATACTATGCAGCTGTAAAAAAGAAGGATCTCTTAACCTTTGGGACTTGGAAAATACTACGCTAAGTTAAAAAGCCAACCTGAAAAAAGACAAATATAACATAATCTTACTTATTTGTGGAATCTAATGAACAGAATGAATTGACCTACAAATAAGACCAGACACATGGAGGCATGGAACAGACTGACATAAATCAATGTGAGGTTGGGGGACGAGAAGAGATAGATCAAAGAACTTTTATAGTTATATGCATAGCCCATAGACACAAGCAACATGATAGTGAAGACATGGGATAGTGGGTAGGGCCTGGGAAGATGGGGGTAAAAGGAGGGGTGGAGAAGGGAAGATATCTGTAATACTATCTATATATATATAAAGAGCCAGGTTCATAACATTCACAATGACCGGAAGCTCAACCAAATGCCAGGCTGTGCGCACATCAGGCGAGCGGGCTGAACTGCTGACTTCTCAGAGAGAGAGAGAGAGAGAAAGAAAGAGAGAGAGAGAGAGTTGGGGCTAATCAGCAGCGGCAGCAGCTGCTGGCAAGGCCCAGAGAGAGAAGCAGGGGGATCAGACCTTGCTTGCCTTTCCTGGCCTTGCCAGCAGCCAAGCCTCTCTCTCCCTCTCCCAGAGGTCAGCAGTTCAGCCCGCTTGCCAGCAGCCTGGGGCAGCTGCTGATCAGCCCTGCCTCTATGATCAGGCCCGAAAATAGGCCCAGAGATGCTAAATGGCATAGAAACTGACCAATCAGAACCAAATCTGGGTGAAGTGCCAAGAGCCAATGGCTGCCTAGAAGGTGGAGCTTTTGATGCTGACTGGCATAGAAACTGACCAATCAGAACCTACTCTGGGTGACCTGCAAAGGCAGAACCTAAGGTGGGGGCTGAGGAGGGGTTTTAAGGGCAACAGCTATTTGGTGTAAGGTGTAAGAAAGTGATTCAATTTTTTAATGACTGGTCGGCAGTATAGTGCATATGGCTGGCTATCAGTCTAGATATAGGGATTTTGTGTTTTTGTCTGCCAAGAGCATCTCCTCCTGCTGAAAAAGGTTTTACCCCCCATTTAAGCAATTCTATCCTATATATTCTATCTATACTAGTAAAAGGGTAATATGATAATTAGACTGGGTCGACTGGCCATCTCCCAGATCTCTGACTTCCTTCCAGACAAAGCCATGGTAGTGAGGGCTGAGGCAGAGGCAGTTAGGGGCGATCAGGCCAGCAGGGGAGGGTAGTTGGGGGCAACTGGGCAGTTGGGAGTGAGATCAGGCCAGCAGGGGAGAGCAGTTAGGGGTCAGAGCAGGCTGGCAGGGGAGGACAGTTAGGGGCGATCAGGCAGGCAGGCAGAGGCAATTAGGAGTAATCAGGCCTGCAGGGGGGCAAGGTAGGGGTGATCAGGCTGGCAGTCAAAGGGGTTAAGGGCAATCAGGCAGGCAGCCAGAGGGGTTAAGGGCAATCAGGCAGGTAGGCAGGCAAGTGATTAGGAGCCAGTAGTCCTGGATTGTGAGAGCAATGTCCAGCATCCCCCAAGGGGTCCCAGATTGGAGAGGGGGGTGCAGACAGGGCTGCAGAACCCCCCTCCATGCCTGAATTTTGTGCACTGGGCCTCTAGTCAATAATAAAAACTTTATTTAAAAAAACAGAGTCAACCACATTATAAAGTTCTACTTGGTTTATAGAATTTTCTGTGGAGATGTAAAGCAACTATTTTACTCCATTAATGCCTATAAGTGTCCAATAATCTTATTCTATAAAAATAATAATTATAATTGCTACCATATTTTCTATACTGGTGATACACCAGGCCCTATCCTGGTCACTTTATATATAACACCTCAGTTTTTTCAAATGTCATTCAAAATGTTATTATCTTCAAATTATAGAAATGGAAATGGAGGCTTAAAGAAGTTACATTTGCCCAGGGTCGCAACTCAGCAGGCTATATTCTGTATTCCTCCTACCATGCCCTGCTGATTGTTTACTGCATTATAAAACTCACAACTTCAACACCATAGCATTTGTCTTTTTAGAAGATCACAGCTTTGCATTTCTGAAATCCACATAAAAATACTCCATTAGGTAAGGAGAAATAATAACACAGTTTTACACAATAGTTATACAAATAAATAACAAAGTCTAGTTCATTAAGAAAAGATAGTATATAATATATATATTTGAAAGGAATGTTAGAAAATTTTCTCATTTTAAGGTTAGCAAGGGCAACCAGTTTGTGGAATGTTCATATGACATATGTATGTTGGTAAAGGGACCATGTAATATTTTCCAAAACATTATGTTTTTGGGAGTGAAAGGGAATAATCACCAGGCAGATGGAGGGACTGCATGTTGAGACTGAGACTGTCCTGGTAAATTGGAATGTATGATAATGCCGTGCACATAAAGTCGAATTGGTGAATGAGAGAAACAGAGCTGAGACTAACCTAAACTCTTACTTTGTGCTTTTTCTCTAAGGCTTAAATGAAGTAATGGTGTACTAATACTTATAGACTTTTCCATCTACAAGAGGTATGCAAAATGAGGGTTAGAAAAGTTTTTCCAATGTTATTTGTGCTTAACAAATTGTTCCCTTGTTAGAACGATCTTACATAATAAATTAATTTTGAAAACAAAAAACCCTCCTAAACTGCTTACAGACTGTCCCAGATTAGAAAAGAAATGGAAGTCAAAATGCAGGACTTATTCCACCATATATGTCTTTCCTTCTTAATCAGACTACGCTGTTCTTCAATCAGATATTTAAAACATTTCATAAAGTACAAAAGATATGGCTGTAGAACAACAAACATACCATATGAAAAATAAATTTTCAAATACTAAATATTTTTGTATTGTGTTAAAATAATTTACATAACTCTAAAACTAATAAAATTGAGTTGACTATCCAATAAATGGAATTTTATATCATGTTTGTTATCAGCTAAATAATTCATTATTCCATTTTATATACACACTCTGCAATTAACTTACTGACTCAGAGGTAAGATGCTGTTAATCCATTCATTTCCACAAGCCAAATCCCCACCCCCCAGAAAAGGTACAAAATGTATGTGAGTAGAAGAGCAAAAAGTTATGAGTTTAATATGGAGGGATTTTTAATCAGAGGAGAAAGCAGCTGGTTGAGGTTCTCTCCCCCTCCAACTGGAGATGGCAGATTGCATTGTGATTAGTGACACCTGTTTCCTACTAGCCTTTTCCTGAAGCAGGCAAAGCATGAAGTTGGCCATAGAAGTATTCTTGACATTTTTTGTACTTTCCTTTAAAAACCACATTCTTGTAAAGCCAGATATTTATTTTTAGTCATGGTGTGCCTATTCTTAAAATAAAAGAACAATTCAGAGGCTAAGTTTGCCTGCAGGTAATAGGGAACTATTTTACAAGGAGAAAGAGAGAGGATAATATTTTCAGTAATTTGGAAACAGTATATTTTAGTATACTCATAAAAGTAATGACATTTTTAAAAGATTCACCTGAAACTTACAGTTTTCCATACTATTTTATTATTAGAATCACTAGAGGCCCAGCGTGCACAAAATCGTGCACAGTTAGGGTCTCTAGGCCTAGCCTGGCCTCTATCGCATGGCCTCTACCACCCTATGATGCTGCGTGAAGATCCCCTCCCTGGGATGCTCCCCGAAGCTCCCCCCACCCCTTGACTGCTCTGCAAAGCTTGCTGTCGCCCCATGAAGCTCTCTGCTGGATGCTCCACAAAACTCCCCCTGACCCACCACTGCTCCGCGAGGCTCCCCTGACCCTGCAGCTGCTTCACGAAACTCCCCTGACCTGCGACTGCTCCGCGAGGCTCCCCTGACCCTGCAGCTGCTCCACAAAACTCCCCCTGACTCGCCACTGCTCCGCGAGGCTCCCTTGACCCTGCAGCTGCTCTGCGAAACTCCCCTGACCTGCGACTGCTTTGCGAAACTTGCTGCCACCTGAGTGACTGCTCCACTAAGCTCACGACCACCCCGCAAAGCAGCCCGCCACCACCGCTCAACAGTCCCGTCCTGCCCCACCCTGCCGCCAGCCCCCCTCATGGTGAGCAGCTCGGGGGCTGAGGGAGAGGAGGGACCGAGAGGTGCTCTGTGCACTTCATGGTGACCAGTCGTGACGCCATCTAGCTCTTTATATATATTAGGATATTACATCCAATCGTTGGTATCTTGTTATGAATACCACAGCTAGCTTCATTCTTTATTCCTTTGGTCTTCTCTACTCTTGCTTCATCTAACGCTTCCTTGGAACCTGTATTTACTTATTTTCTTCCTTCCACATGTCAGAGTTGGAATGGATTTTTAAAAATCTGTTTCAACTTGGTCATTTTACAGAAGGTATTTTGATGTCCATCAGGGGAAGTGGCTTTTTCAAATCACACAGCTTGCCCTAGCTGGGTAGTTCAGTTCGATAGAGTGTCTTCCCTATATGCCAAGGTTGTGAGTTCCATCCACAGTTAGGGCACATACAAGAATCAACCAATAAATACATAAATAAGTGGAACAAGAAATCTTTCTCTCTCTCTCTCTCTCTCCCTCCCTCCCTCTCTCCCTTTCTTTCCCCATTCCCCTCTGTCTCTGAAAAAGAAAAAAATTCACACAGCTTGAAGGTGGCAGTGCTGAAACTAAAGTATGATACTTTATTATGGCAACCCTATAGCAAACTCATACAAAAGAATAGCAACACTATAGTTAATTAATATAAAGATAATAACAAATCTCTTTTCACAACATTGATTCTAAAGTATTTATTTTACTGTTTATGAAGTTATGTCCCAGAAAGAGAGGCAACCTTTCTAGGTAGTTACAATAAAGGTAGACTGGACCCAATTTTCCAAACTCTCAGATCAAGTGATCATGTTCCAGTACCCCATGCTATGTCTCATATACACAAGCCCAAACACAAAAGCATCCCGTCGAAATCCTTGGTTGCACGAGGTAGACACTTTAGAAACATCCTTTACTACTTATGATTTGGTATAATACATGATTGCTTCTTATGTTTCTGCATCTATTAACGAATATATTTATGTAATGGACTTTTGCAGAGCTCCAACTATGTGCTAGGCACTCTGACACACTTTAAAGTTTTATAGATAACCCTAACCCACTATTGCATCTATTACTTTTATCACCTATTGAATTGTCAAACTAAAATATGCATTAGTGTATGCTTATGTCTAGCATGCTTAAATTTTAATAGCATGCATCAAAAATTCCACATTACAACAGTAACTCATTATTAAAGAGAAGTAGTGGTACAAGGAAAAATGCACTAAAATTGTTGTCAAGAAAAGATTTGGGTCCTTCATTGTTAAATTCTAACATTTAATCAAATCATGTCATCAAACATAAGAGCTATACACTTGATTAGACTTTAGGGACTGGATAATGTTTAATATAGACTGAAGGGGAAAAAGTATCATTAGGAAAAAACCAATACAGAACTAAGTATTAGAATATAATTCCTAATTTTAACTTTTTTTATTTACTAACTTTGACTGTTACAAACCACTTAGCCTCTCTGTTTCCTTTATCGACAGCATGAGAAAATTTGACTCATCATTTAATATTGCTTCTAGCTCTAACATGACTGGGATTTGAAAGAGTAAATATCATTTCAAGCTGTGATCTATTTAATCCAGGGGGCTGGGGTATGTCTGGCCCATGGACCATATAAGGCCCAAGAAATCATTTGGTCTGGCCCTGCCAAGGCATTAGGGGTGAGTTAATTAAATGTTTGACCAAATATAGCAGGCTAATTTTTAAATTGATAATTTTGTATGGCTGGCGAATTATGTCATAAATATCTAATGGCCCTTAGCAGAAAAAGTTTCCCCACCCCTGGTAATCAATAGTTGCCTTACACAAAAGATAGCTCATGAGATACTGAAATGTTTTGACACCCAGTTTACATGCATTTTAAAACAATATGTGTGTTTTGTCCTTAGTACACATAACAAAAGGCAGGAGCAGAAGTCCTGTGTGGTGGTGTGTGTGGTAGGGGGATCATTATATATATACTGTATATCTCTATAGAACCAAAGAACATGCATTCATATCATCAAAGCCTTTATCACTTTAATTCCTTAATGTGTGATCTTCATTTCTTAATAATTGAAAATAGACATCTGTTGCCAGCAGACATGATGGTATATTGTTTTTAGACTTACGTCAAATGTCTGTATATCAGCTTTGACCATAGACATTTCATTTTTCCAACAGAGAGGCTGGAACTATGGAGAAGGTAATGGGCTTTTGCAGTCCTCAAGAACAGGTTGTAAAGTTTCAGCTATTTAGGACATTTCTATAGAATCAAGGGTATTCCTTGATCTCTCAAAACACTAGAGATTGCAAAGGCACTTGCCTGAAGAGTTGATATGGTGGTCAAGGATAAAACCTGAAGAATACTTCTGTATGCCTCATGTCATGTCCATGAAGCTGAATGGAGCCAGAACCCTTACCTGACTAGTCAGCATCCTTAACCCTGAGGAAAATTCCTGTTTCAGGACAGGCACGACTTGCTTATCTAGTCCTGAAGGTCGCCTACCTATATCTTTATTAATTAGGAGAGATTCCTTATAATAACTTTGAAACAGAGGTATTCAATGTTTAGAGTGCTATAGAATTTCATATTATTTTTCTAATTGAAATAATAATGTTTATGCAATTTTCTTTATCAACATCAATGTAGGTGCCTTCATGACAGATGCTTTAAGAAGCTGTTTATGTGCTTTTGTATCAAGGTATGTTGAAGTCTCCTTTTCTAATCTGCTTTTAAGAAAATATTAAAGTATCTATTTATTATTTTAACAATCATCTATTTACCAATTAATCTGAACCAAGCAGTATGCAGAATGTTGGGAACACAATGCCCTCTAGAAAACTTACAAGAGGCAAACAGAGAAGAAGTAGAAGACAATTAAGTTTGACAGAAATAGCTTAATCTGCCATTGGGTCCAGCTTGGGTAATAGTGTCAGATGAGTCTAGTGAACATGACTAGGTGATAGGAAAAAGTAAGTGGGGCAGGAGGCTAAATGGGCAAAGAGAAAGAAGATTTAAGAGAGACTATTCTTCTCTAATTCTGTCTGCTTCTATACTTCTGGTTCTCGCTCAGGGGCAACTTATTATTCTTCCTTTACAAATTGTGTCTTTTGGAGACAATTTTGTTTCTAAAGACTTACTAGGAAAAAAGCTGATTACAGCCTAGAGATAATGGTAACTCAATGTCTATGCTGTCTTCTTGCCTCATCACCCCTGCTGAGTGGAATTTCTCCATGACTTAGAAAGTAATCATCTCTCTTTGAAAGAGCATTAAAAAACTCATCCATCTAAGTTCATGAGAAAGCAAATCTCTGGACCTAGGGAAGATAAAATGAGAGTGGAATTTGAGCAAAAATAAGTAGAAGTAGGACTGTGTCTTGAAGTCTAGCTAGTTTTCTAATACCATTTTATTGATACTTGAAGTATCTCTGTCTCTTAATCTAATATTGTTAGCACAAATCTTCATGCAGGCCTTTTCACAGTATAAAGTTTGAAAATGAACTTATGACATAGCTCTACAAGTCCCCATATTACTTACTCTTACTCTAAGGTAGTTGTTTCTTGGCTAGACCCTCATAACTCTTGATGGGTACTTCTGTTACAATACTTATGGTTCCAGATGAACAGAAGGACTAATAAACTCCTCAAAGGTGAATAATGAGTTTTATTTGAATGGCCACTTCTAGCACCTAGAAAGCTCCTGTCCTGTGGAAACTGTTTAATAAATATTCAGTAGACAAATGAATAAACAATAGGAATCAAAATAAATAAATTTTGATAATTCTTAAAATTAATTTTATTGATAAACTAATTACATTAATAATCTGAATATTTCCAAGAATCATAAAATTAACTTAACTAATCATAAAATTTATTTAATTACTTCATGTGTGAATTTGACAAGGATATAGAAAAAGTATATAATGTACAGATACACTAGAGATAAATCTTTTGTAATGTAAAATACTTGAATAGCATTTGCATTGTTTTTTTCATTTAAAGGTGATACATTGTATAGAATCCACTCTGGATACATCCATGCTTAAGATTTTCTTTATTAGATTTCAAAATTCCTGAACTTCCTTTGCAATTCCTCCCCGACTTGCCTCACCTCTTACATACTATAGCCACAAACTGATGCATTTGTGTAATGAAAAAGTACCAAACTTCCTAATTAGTGCTGAGTTTCAATTTGGTCTATTTCAAACATCTTATTAGCAATAACCTTGAGTTGTCAATGAGTACGTTATTATAAAGGAGGCCTCATCCAAAAATATGATTTGGGCACTTGGAAAGTCATAATATCTGATCAGCAGTGTGTTTCTTAATTGAAATTAATAAAAAAAAGCAGCATTATCACAAGTCATCAGGCTTTCTAGTTATAATACTTAAGCATCTTAAGGCAGATGATTTATTCAACTATTTGGAGCTTCTCCAGAGGAGCTAGACCATAAATAAAACAAAAAAGAACAGCAAGACCAGAGAAATCACAGTACACTTTAGGAATTGTAAAGGGGTTACATTTCCCCCATCTTGAATATAGCAGCTCTAATGCATTTGGTGCAGTTACACTTTGACAAATAACACTGATTCCTTGCAGGTCATTTCCATATCTTTCCAAGGACACTCTTGAAAGCCTTTTGAGGGAACCCATTTTATATTCTAATTTCTCCAAAGACCTAGAGAGAGAACTTTGTTTTGTGTATTACTGTGAACTGCATTAAGAAAAGCCATCCTCTGTTTGAAATCACAGCTATTAATGAAAGAACATTTTCTTTCTCTTTCTGGCTATTCTTGTAAAAGATGAACTGTTTATCTTTTGTACATATAGTCCCTAATTTGTCTTACCTTTATTTTACCTATACCAATAAAAGTTTTCACACAACAGGTTTGTAAGAAGTGATATTATTTTTATTAATTTATATAGGCCTTATATATTGAAGCTTAAAGATAAAGGCAACCCCCCCGCAACCCCCCCCCCCCAAAAAAAAGACTTTTTTTTGACTGGAGGAAAAACTCCAATAGTTTTTACGGAAAAATGTTCATCAAGCTAAATGAGTTTCAGTTGTGTTCAGAATGAGGCCTGAAAATAATTTCACTACTGAGAAATTTAGTTTGCCTGTAATGCTAAGAGCAGCCCCTGCTGGTTACTGTCATATAATTGAGACAAGGTAAATTTTAATGAAAAATGTTGAAATAATAAAGCAGAATATACCGGAGAGTTCTTTCTTTTTCAATAACGCATGCTATCTCCTTTGACACCTTTTCAACTTGTTGCCTAAAGTGTTTGCCACAGTCACATATGAAGTTCTATCTAAATCTCAGAGTTCCTTTTCTTTGAAGTAATCATTTAAAAAAATAACTCAACCACTCACTTGACAGAATTTTAGCTCAAATCAGCCCCCCCCCACCCAAAACTCATTGGTTATCAGAGGAATACTAAGGAAGCATTATTGTGGGTATAGATATGTAGTTTGAATTAAAAGTACAATGTTACTGCCCAGCTGGTTGAGCGTCATCCCACGCACCAGGTTCAATTCCCAGTTAGAGTACATGCCAGGGTTATAGGCTCGATCCCCAGTAGGAGTGCAGGAGGCAGCTGATTGATGTTTCTCTTTCATTGATGTTTCTATCTCTCTCACCCTCTCCCTTCCTCTCTCTGAAATCAATAAAAAACATATTTAAACGGAAAAAAAAGTATGGGCTCTAGCCAATGTGGCTCAGTGGTTACAATGTCTACCTGTGCACAGAAAGTTCTTGGGTTCAATTACCCATCAAGGGCACCTATCTGAGTTTAAGGTTCCATCTGAGGCCTGTTTGGGGCCTGTGTGGGAGATAACCAATCCATGTGGATGTGTCTCCCTCACATCTCTCTCTCTTTCCCTCTCCCTCCCAACCTTCTACTCTCTCTAAAAATCAATGGACAAAATATTCTCCAGTGAGGATTAACAACAACAAAAAAGTAAAACTTTATTGAATCATACATTATTAGATCATTATTTTTTAAATGCCAAATAGAGGCATAGTAAAAATAATCTTACCTAATAAAAGAGAAACATGCAAATTAACCATCACTCTGCTATGCCCAGAGCCAATCAGAGTGAGTATGCAAATTAACTCAACAAAGATGGAGGTTAATTTGCATATGCAGGCGCATAGTGGTGTGAAGCCTGCTATAAGGGGAAGGGGGGGCGGAGGGAGCTACTGGAGTGGTGCTCCAGACAGAAACGGGGACGTGCCAGCTGCCAGGCCCCAGGTGCCCGGGGAGCAGGGTCTTGCTGGCTCCCGGGCAGCTTGGAGTGAAGCCAGGGGCCTATTCTTGCACGGATATCATGCAATGGGCCTCTAGTAAAATCTATAATAATAAAAGTTTAATATGATCATTAGACTGGATGTCCTTCCAGACATCCTTCCAGATGACCTTTGCCTGGAGGTCACTTCCTCCCAGTGACACCAATAGCAAACAAGGCTCAACCACAACAAGACTGTGTACACAGCCCACAAAGGGGTGCACCTAGAGTGCCCAGCTCAGGTGCCTGGGGAGGCTAAGCAACTGGGCCCTATAGGACACCTACTACACAGGCCACTCTATCAACT
The DNA here is from genome assembly GCA_026230045.1 of Corynorhinus townsendii. Taxonomy (NCBI): domain Eukaryota; kingdom Metazoa; phylum Chordata; class Mammalia; order Chiroptera; family Vespertilionidae; genus Corynorhinus; species Corynorhinus townsendii. Next base: position 100,933,610 of record JAPDVU010000002.1, read on the forward strand.
CAAGAAGACTTAGCAGCTACCCAATACATAGAAACAAACACAGGGAAGCAGCCAAAATGCGAAGATAAATAAACATGTCACAAGTGAAAGAAATGGACGAAAGCAAACTACTGGATATAGAGTTCAAAACCACGGTTATAAGGTTACTCAAGAATCTCCTAGAAACCTCCAAGGAACTTAGTGAGACCTTCAAGGATCTTAGTGAGAATGCCAAAAATATGGAAAAGGATCAGTCAGAAATTAAGCATACATTGACTGATATAAAGAATAATATACAAGGTTTAAACAGTAGACTAGAGGATCCCAAGAATCAAATCAATGATTTGAAATATGAGGAAGCAACAAACTCCCAACAAGAAGAGCAAAAAGAAAAAAGAATCCAAAAATATGAAGATAGTAAGGAGCCTCTGGGACAACTTCAAGCATACCACATTCGAATTATGGGGGTGCCAGAAGAAGAGAGAGAACAAGATATTGAAAACCTATTTGAAGAGATAATGACAGAAAACTTCCCCTACCTGGTGAAAGAAATAGACTTACAAGTCGAGGAAGCACAGAGAATGCCAAACAAGAGGAACCAAAAGAGGAACACACCAAGACACATCATAATCAATATGACAAGGGCACAAGACAAAGACAAAATCTTAAAAGCAGCAAGAGAAAAATAGTTACCTACAAGGGAGTGCCCATATGACTGTCAGCTGATTTCTCAACAGAAACTATGCAGGCCTGAAGGGAGTGGCAAGAAATATTCAAAGTGATGTATAGTAAGAACCTACAACCAAGATTACTCTACCCGGCAAAGTTATCATTCAGAATTGAAGGTCAGATAAAGAGCTTCATAGGCAAGATAAAGCTGAAGGAGTTTGTGACCATCAAACCAATATTATATGTAATGCTGAAGGGTATTCTTTAAGAAGAGGAAGAAGAAGAAAAAGGTAAAGATAAAAAATATGAACAACAAAGTGGCAACAAACACATAGCTATCAACAATGAATCTAAAAATCAAATGAATAAAAAATCTGATGAACTGAATAAACTGGGGAATGGAATAGAATCAGGGGCATGTAAATGGAACAGACTGATGATTCTCATAGGGAAGGTGGTGTGGGGGTGTGTGGGAAGAGATTAGACAAAGATCTTATATGCATGTATGCATTACCTACGGACACAGACAATAGGGTGGTAAGGGCCTGGGGTGGGGTGGGAACTGGGTGGAGAGGAGCTATGGGGGAAAAAAAGAGGGACAGCTGTAATAATCTCAACAATAAAGATTAATTTTAAAAATGTAGTGCCCATCTGATACCATATATACTTATTACAATACTAAAGGCCTGGTGCACGAAATTCATGCATGGGGGGTGTGTTCCTCAGCCCAGCCTACACACTCTCCAATCTGGTACTGCTGGCTCCCAACTGCTCACCTGCCTGACTTCCTGATTGCCCCTAACTACTTCTGCCTGCCAGCCTGGTTGATGCCTAACTGCTCCCCTGCCAGCCTGATTGCCCCTAACTGCCCTCCCCTGGAGGCCTGGTCACCCCTAACTGCCCTACCCTGCAGGCCTGGTTCCCCCCCAACTGCCCTTCCATGCAGGCCCAATAGCCCCCAACTTCCCTCCTCTGCCAGCCTGGTCCCTCTCAACTGTCCTCCCCTGCTGGGCATCTTTGACCACATGGGGACAGCCATCTTGTGTGTTGGAGTGATGGTCAATTTGCATATTACTCTTTTATTAGCTAGGATTATTAACTTTACTAGTGGCCCAGTGCACAAAATTTGTGCACATTAAAAGGGAATTAATTAGAGGAAATATTTTAATATTGATATTTGCCCTTTCTCTATAATAGAAGTGTCAGAGATGAAAGAAAATCAGTAAAATTAATATGAAAATCTTACTCCTGTCAGAGTCTGGGGCATGCTGTGGGACCTAGAGTCAAGTTCCCACCCACCCACACACCTTGAAATCACACAAGACCCAGACCTGGCTGGCCCCACCCTCATTGGGCAAGATCCAGACCCTGCCAGCCCCACCCCTGTCAAGCCCTACTGGGTAGGGGGCATGGCTTGAGATCCCCTGTCAAGCCCTGCTGGGTGGAGTGCATGGCCTGAGGTCCCCATTCAAGCCTTGCGGGGTGGGGGATGCAGCCTCAGGTCCCTACTAATGACTCATTATGGGAACCTCGCCTCCTCTGTGGGTGCAGCCATCTTGTTGTACAGGAACCCTGCCTCCATTGTGGGCACAGCAATCTTGTGATAGTGTGATGGTTAATTTGCATATTACCTATTATATAGGATACACTATTCTGTATTTTATACCCCCATGACTATTCTGTAACTACCAATTTGTACTTATAAATCCCTTTACTTCTTTTGTCCATCACCCAGACTTCTTTCTCATCTAGAAACTGTCCAAATGTTCTCTCTATGTTAGTCTATTTCTGTTCTGCTTGTTTATTTTGTTTTTTTTAGATTCCACATATTAATGAAATTATATGACATTTATCTTTCTTTGATTTATTTTACTAAGCACAATATTCTCTAGGTTCACTCATGTTGTTGCAGATGAAAAGATTTCATTCTTTTTTATATTCCATCTTATATATGCACCATTCTTCTTAATCTATTCATCTACTGATGGACATTTAGGTTGCTTCCATATCTTGGCTATTGTAAATAATGCTGTAATAAATATTTGGATACATATGTTTTCATGGTTTTCTTCAGATAAATACCCAAAGTAGAGTTTCTGGGACCTTCTTTGTCTCTTGTCATAGCCCCCTTTTTTTTTAAGTCTATTTTGTCTGGTATAAGTTTTGCTACACCAGTGTTTTTGTTTTGTTTTGTTTCCATTTTCATGAAATATAATTTTTATCTCTTTGCTTTCAGTCTGATTGTGTTTTTCAGTATGTGTGAGTCTCTTGTAGTCAGCAAATGCAAGGGTCTTGTTTTATTATCTATTAAATCACTGATGCCTTTTGATTGGAAGATTTAATCCATTTGCATTTAGAGTAATTATTGGTAAATATGTATTTAAATACCATTTTATTAGTAGTATTTTTATCTCTTCTTCTTCTCCTCCTCCTCCTCTTCTTCCTCCTCCTTTTTCTCCTTTTGATTCTGTTTCTTGAATGCATTTTCATAATTCTTATAATGCTTGTTTAATGGTGATTAACTCCTTTAGCTTTCTCTTATCTTGGAAGCTGTTTATCCATCCTTGAATTCTAAATGATAGCTTTGCTGGAGAATAGTCTTGGTTGTAGGTCCTTATTGTTCATCACTTTGAATATTTTGTGCCAATTCCTTCTGGCCTGCAAAGTTTCTGGTGAGAAATCAGCTGATAGTGTTATGGGGGAACTATCTTATAGGTAACTAATTGCTTTTCTTTTGCTGCTTTTAAGATACTGTTTTTGTCTTTACCTTTTGATATTTGAAATATGATGTGTCTTGGAGTTGGTCTCTTTGAGTTGATCTTGTTTGGGACTCTCTGAGCTTCACAGAATTTTGTGTCTATTTCCTTAAGCAGGTTAGGGAAGATTCTGTCATTATTTTTCAATTATGTTTTCAATTTCTTGCTCTCTCTCTCTCTCTCTCTACTCCTGCCAGTACCCCCATGATGTGAATATTGGTACACTTGAAACTATCCAGGAGGCTCCTTACACTATACTCATTTATTTTTTACTTTAAAAAAAAATTTTTGCTATCCTGATTGAGTGTTGTTTTTTTGCTTCCTTATATTCCAAATCACTGATTTTATTCTCTACTTCATCTACTTTAATGTTGATTCCTTATAATTTATTCTTCTATTAAGTTAGTGAATCCTTCATTTCTGATTTTTTTTAATTGGTTTCCATGTCCTCTTTTATCCTGTTGAAGTTCTCACTAAGTTCCTTTGGCATCCCTATAACCATTGTTTTGAACTCTGTATCTGGTTGTTTGCTTGCCTCCATTTTATTTAGTTCTTTTTCTGGAGATTCCTCCTGTTGTTTCATTTGGGATGTGTTTCTTTGTCTTCTCATTTTGGCTGCTTCCCTTTGCTTGTTTCTATGTACTAGGTAGAGCTGCTATATTTCCTGGATGTAGTAGAGTGTCCTTATATAGTAGGTGTCCTATAGGGCCCAGTGGCCTAGACTTACCTGGTCAACCAAGCGTGGAGCTCCTGGTGTGTTCCCTGTGTTGGCATATCAATGGGAAGAATTGACTCACAGGTCAGTGGACTATGATGGCTGGCTGCAATTACAGACAAGGAGCTGTTGTGCAGGTGTTACCGCCACAGAGTAAGACTCATTTTGATTGGGCTTTGGTGCCCACAGTCTTCCCCTTGAATGAAATTGTTTGGGTTGTAATCCAACATGATCTGAAGTTGTCCACTGGGTGGACTGGCTCCCAGGAGGTACAAGGCCAGCCACCTGACTGGGGCTACATGACATAAGCTATAGAGTGATCTGCAAATGGCTGCTACCTGTGCTAGGCTTACAGGTAGCCAGAAGAGGCCAAGCTTCAAGCCAATGCTGGCTGCCCTTAGTATCAGAACTGTGGCCACTTAGCAAGAGCAATGGGCTATGCAGATGTTGCTTGTTAGAGGGATTTTAGGAATGTCTTTATCATGAGCCAAGAGAGGTCATTTGTATGGAAAAGCCACTGGAAACAGCTTGGGTGGGCTCACAAGTTGGATGAATGGGGATCTCAGGGTGGGATGAACAGTATGAGCCAGGTTGGTGGAGACTCCCATATGGTACCTCCCTGCTGGCTTTGTTGGGGGATAGCTCAACAAAGAAACAATGGCCTCTACCAGCACTTCTTTCTGGGAGGAAACTGTCCCTCCAGCCCTTGCCCTTATGCCAAAAAATTTATTTCCTCCCCATATGTCCTTGGTGCCTTTACATCTGCTGTCATAGCACTGGAGCTCAGAGCCAGTGAGTCTGAGTCAGACCATGCATTGGCCCTTTAAGAGGAATGGCTGGGACTGCAGAAGCCCTTCATCTCACTCAGCCACAATTCCTTCTGTTTCCACAGCCACAATTTATGAGGACTTCTCTTGCAGGCACTGGAATACTGAATGTGTGGGTGGGACTACTGGCTCCTCAGGGGGGATATTCACAGCTGAGATATCCATCCTGATTTTCATTTGACACCTGAGTGTAGAACCACCTCATTCAGAGTCTTTGCCCCTTCTACAAGTCTTGATGTGGCTTCTTCTTTGTAATCTTAGTTGTAGGACTTCTGTTCATCTACACTTCAAGCGGTTCTGAATGTTTATTTTGCAGTTTAGTTGTAATTTTGATGTTGTGAGGGAGGATGCAAGTATGATGTTTATCTATGCCACCATCTTGACTGGAATGCATGTTGCTCTTACTTTTAATGTTGTAACCATATTTTTATTGACTTTAAAACATTTTATATGGTAAGCATCTTATATGTTAAAAATAAATACACAATCTTGTTAAAATACGTTTTATTTTTTATGCAGGATGTAAATTAAGCAATATTTTTCTTTGATTCTTAGCTTTAGTTTTATGCTTAAAAATAACTTGATCAACATCATTCTTCATCATCACCTATATTTTTATCTACTATTTTGGATTCTTTATTTTTACAAATAATTTTTAATACATATTACTTAGCAATAAAGCCACTGGAGTGAGGAAGAGACAAAAACTCAATATCTTGACCTTTAATTTTAGGAACTTCTCTTATACTATGTAATACGAGAGGAATATGCTAATTATCTGTTATGCCATAACGTCACGACCAATCTACAACTGGTGGAGAGCTATAGGAGGGCAGGGCAGTGAGTTATGGGCAATGGTGAGCTACCAGCAGCGGTGGGCAGGTGGCCAGCTGAGGTAAGCGGCAGCAAGCTACTTGCATACGGATTCGTGTGCAGGACTACTAGTTTTATTAATAAACTTTGGAGTAAATATTCTTCCAAATTAAATTTATATAGATAGAAGGGTATCCCAGATTTCAAAAATTTAAAATGTGTCTAAATATCAGTCAAGATGCTATATGATGACCTCTTAGCAGCCTATGTAAACAGAGCTTAGGACATCTTGTTGTGATCATTAATTCTCTCCTGTTTTCAAATGGAATGGAGTTTCCTAAGCAACCCCCTAAATCTATAGAATGCTTTTCATTCTCCCATCCAAAAATCAATTAAATTGAATTGACACTTTGGTTAAATTAAAACCCGCTAACTACTTTCAAAGGGGAAAATATATGTTTACTTTATTTAAGCTACATATAAAGGTATTTGAGAATTCCAATTGCATACACATATTTTTTAAATGAACATTGATATGCTATTTATACAAGCTATTGTCTAGGACTCAAATTATATTTTCTGTAATATTTAAAAGTTGCTAAGTTTTAATTATGTTTTAGAAAGTCTCCTTGATAGTAAAACTATAATAGCAGAGATAAATTATAAAGGAAAATATTCAAAGAAATAAAATCTATGATCCTTTTTATTTTAAATTTTTAACAAAATTTAAATTTTGTATGTAATTAATAACTATTCAAATTCACCTATTCATGAAAAGATGTAAAAGTAGTTTTCTCTAAGTCATAATATTAACATAAATTCAATTTCCTTTTGCTATAACTGTGTCTTAGTATGTTACAATTAAAAATTACTTTAAAATGCTATGAAAAGTAGATATAGATATCAGTAAGAAAAAAATACATGCTCAAACAGTGCCATATTTAAGAGAAATAAACCCTCAAGAAAATTCTCATAAGTTTTTTCAGTGTCACTAATACTACAATATAAAATATTCCTTACACAATTTTGCAAACAATTCCATTGCTTAAATAAATGAGCAGGTGTTGGTTTTTACATATATTCCTAGATAAAAACAAACAAACATTTTAAGAAGGACCCAACAAATATTTGAGTTCCTCAGAGGTGGTATGGGAATATGCAGAAAATACAAGGAAGACTGAAGGAAATTTAATAATTACAGTCACATATATAAAAGAACTAGAGGCCTAGTACATGAAGTTCATGCACAGAGGGGTGGTGTCCTTCAGCCCGGCCTGCAGCTTCTCACAATCCGGGACCCCTCGGGGGATGTCCTACTGCCAGTTTAGGATATCGCTCTTGCAATCCTGGACTACTGGCTCCTGACCGCTTGCCTGCCTGCTTGTCTGATCACCCCTAACTACTCGGCCTGCTTGCCTGATCTCTCCTAAACACTCATCTGCCTGCTTGATCACCCCTAACCACTCACCTGCCTGCCTGATTGCCCCTAACCACTCTACCTGTCTGCCTGATCTCCCCTAACCACTCTGCCTGCCTGCCTAATCACCCCTAACCACTTGCCTGCCTGACTGATTGCCTCTAACCACCTCTGCCTTGGCCCCCACCACCACGGCTTCATCTGCAAGGATATCCAGAATGATGTCTGGAAGGTCGTTCAGCTGTCCAGTCTAATTAGCATATTATACTTTTATTATTATAGATGTCCTTGGAGTTGTAATACATCCTAAGAAACCCGAAACATCAATCAGAAAGAATCTATGCACCCCTATGTTCATAGCAGCACACAATTTATAATAGCTAAGATCTAGAAAAAACCCAAGAGCCCATTAATAGAAGAATGGATAAAAAAGGTGTGGTACATTTATACGTGGAATACTATGCAGTTGTAAAAAAGAAGAATCGCTTATCCTTTGAGAGAGCATGAAGGGACCTGGAGAGTATCATGCTAAGGGAAATAAATCAGTAAGAGAAAGACAGGTATCACATGATCTCACTCATTTGTGGAATCTAACTAACAAAATTAACGGATGAACGGAGTGGATCCAGAAACATGGAAGCATGGAAGAGAGTGTGGAATCTTGGAGGGTGGGTGGGTGGGTGGGAGGTAATCAAATAAAGACCTTGTGTGCATATATGCATAACCCTTGGACACAGACAATAGGGTGGTGAAGGCCTGGGGTAGGGGTGGGCTGGAGGGAGTTAATGGGGGGAAAAAGGAGACAGAGGTAATACTTTCAATAATAAAGAATTATTTTAAAAATTGCCTGAAGAAAAGTAAATAAATAAAAAATAAAAGAATGTCCTTGGAGTTGTAAAGTGATACACTTGTTTTAGTTGCTTCAGCACCAAAGTTATGATCAGGAGTGGAGCTAGCAAACATTGTAAATGGAAATAGGAGCACTTTGATATTTATTGCCAAATTATATTTTTAACTGCTCAGAAGACAAACACACACACATACATGCACACACAGGGTTTCTTCCCCTTCCCCCATGGAGGAAAAATATGGAATGATCTAAGACAACATCATTCTAGGATGATCTAGAATAAAAATCTTGCCTAGAATCTTATGACAACATGTATTTTTTTAAGTATCTGCATTATATTTTAGACAATGTGGTGTTTTTAATAGTTCTTATATATTAGCTGAAGAGATGGAGTACTAAATGCATGCTGAATGTTGAAATCAAAGAAACTGGGATTCAAATTAATCACTGAAAACCTGAAGAAACAGTGATAGATGGGTGATAAATTGGATTTTCAGTGATTTATTTTATATCTATCTATATCTAGGTAATGAGAAATCAATCTGTACATTTATATAGCAAAAACTATGTTCATACAGATGGATAGAGTTATTGAGAGGAAGATTGGAATGGTAAATACCTATTTCCCCTCAAAAGACAGTTCAGTTTTAACTTGTTAGAAGCTGAATAAGATGAGTAGCACAACAATTAATCCTCAAATATACTTAAGGAAAGATAAATCTTTTCAAAGTCAACTATACTTTTCATTTCTAATGTAATTTGAAAGGCAAGGAACCATTTTATAGAACATTCAGAGAATTAGAAAAGGTCATTGATCTGAATCCTTTGTCTTCTGGTAAGGAAAGCTAAAAGTAAGTACAAAATAAATCATGAATAAAGTTTAATACTTTCAGGGGGAAAATAGTACACTTTGGGTAGGCTAGAATTAATATGTGCACCATTTTCATAGCACAAATTTAATTCAAGCTAAATAATTATACTTCTTCAAGAAAAAATAGGATAACAAATTATTTTATTAACATACTTCTTTGAGTTTAAGTTTAATTGAAGATCACATTAAAAGTTAACATGTTTAAATTATCAAAATTTTCTGTATTCACTCCCTCATTTTCCATTGATATATTTTGGCCTGAAGAATTTGATCACTCAGCAACTCTAGATAGATATACCTGTATCAACTGTCATAGAGTCATTTAAATCTCCACATGTAATGAAATTATTTATTCAGTTACCTTTCGGTATCTGATTCAAGAATAACAATAAAATAAATAGTTTATTTCAAAAACGAACTACATCTTTTATGAATTAGGGCATCAAATACTGATACCTCATCCACCACTTATAAATAACTATGTTTATAAGTCTTATACAAGCCTTATAATGTTATATGTAGTCATACAAAGAATGTCATTTTCATTCTCTCAACAACCTTTCAGCACCCTGAAAAATAAAATTCGAACATTCCAAAAAAGAAAATACAATCATGAGTTGCACAATGATATTTTGACCAAGGACAGTCCACATATATGAACTTGCTGTACCATATTGCCTAGGTGTGTAGTAGGTATACAACCAGGTTTATGTCAGTATGTTCTATGATGTTCGGATAACAATAAAATTGCCTAATGATGCATTTCTCAGCATGTACCCTCTTCATTAAGTAGCACATCACTCTAAGAAACATGTAATTCTAACCTGTAATTCTTAAATTACAAACTTCTTCCTCCACAAATCATTTTTCCTTGTAAAGTTGTTATTTAATCTTGATGCCTAAGCAGTCATGCTATGAATGAAAATTTTAAAACTAGAGAAAAGTTTATGCTCTTATAAGTAAATAAAAATATAATACCTAATCAGTTCTATTGTAGTCAATATCAGACACAATTTCTGGCAAGGGAATTTTTCCTTATGGTCAAAAATGTATAGAGTTTATTAGGAACATAAATATTTTAAATCTGGGCATGTACAATTAAAACATTTGGAAGTCCCATTAGCTGCTTTTCATTAATTATGACTTACCTCGTGGCCCGGTGCTTGAAATTCATGCACATTAAAAGAGGATTAATTAGAGGAAATAATTTAATATTGCTATTTGCCCTTTCTGTATAATAGAAGTGTTAGAGATGAAAGAAAATTAGTAAAATGTATATGAAAACCTTCTTCCTGTCAGTCTGGGGCACACCACAGGACCCAGAGTCAAGTCCCTGTCCACCCACATGTGCCTCAAAATTGCATGAGACCCAGACCTGGCCGGCCACCCCCCTCATTGGGATAGATCCAGACTTGCCTAGTCCCACCCTTGTCAAGCCCCGCAGGGCAGGGAATGTAGCCCCAGGTCCCCTGGCCTGGCACCAGGATGGGGGGCGTGGCCTGAGGTCCCCCAGCCCAGATCGGGGTGGGGATATGTGCCTTGAGGTCTCCCATCAAGCCCTGCCAGGTGTGGGAAATGGCCTGAATCCCCTGTCAAGCCCCACTGGGTGGGGGGCATGGCCTGAGGTCCCCTATCAAGCCCCACCAGGGGGCGGCGGGGTGCAGACTCAGGTTCCTCCTGGGTGGGGGGCGTGGCCTGAGTTCCCCCAACCCAGCACTGGGGGTGCACCTTGAGGTCCCCTGTGTCAAGCCCCACCAGGCAGGGGGTTGCAGCCTCAGGTCCCCTGGCTCAGTGCTGGGGCAGGGGGTGCGGCCTGAGGTCCCCTGGCCTGGTGCCAGAGTGGGGAGCGTGGCCTGAGGTTCCCTGTCAAACCCTGCCAGGAGGGGGGACACAGCCTGAGGTCCCCTGGCCTGGCGCTGGGACGGGGGGAGCAGCCTGAGGTCCTTTAGCCCAGCACCAGGATGGGAAGGGCACCTTGAGTTCCCCCGTCAAACCCTGCTGGGTGTGGAAGGTAGCCTGAGGTTCCCTGTCAAGCCCCGCCAGGAGCTGGGCATGGCCTGAGATCCCCTGTCAAGCCCTGCTGGGTGTGGAAGGTGAGCTGAGATCCCCTGTCAAGCCCTGCTGGGTGTGGAAGGTAGGCTGAGGTCTCCTGTCAAGTCTCACGGGGGCGGGGGAGGGTGCAGCCTCAGGTCCCTGCTGATTGCTTGTTAAGGCTCCTTATGGGAATTGGCCTCAGCTGTGGGTGTAGTCATCTTTGTGAGGGAGTGATGGTTAATTAGCATATTCCCTCTTTATTAGATGGGATCATTCAGTTAAACATGTTTAATTTATTTTAGCTTCTCTTAATAACTTTAAAAATTGAAAATTTCTCTCTGGATTTGAGCTATTAAATACATTTGGAAACAATAAAAAAGGTATTGTAACAAAGTGCATTTCAGATAGTTCCTTAATTTTTTTGCTCATAAACTGAATCCAAACCAAAGTCATGAGATTAGGAATGTCCTACAGAGAAGAACTGGCTAAATAGAACCAGCTAGAAATGATTATAACAAATACCCAAGCATTTATAAAATATTAGAATGAAGCCATTGGTTTATCAACTAAGAGTTCAAAGGGTTATTACATCCTCAGAATGACTAGGATAAGATAAGGCAAGAATATTGATAAAATATAGATTCTACAAACATCCAAAACAGAATAATTCTTTTTGTCTATACAGTTACCGAGTTACCTTTTTTAAAAATTCAGTATTATTAAAGTAAAATGTAATTCAAAAACTTTATATAAGTCTTAGAATCTCATGTGATTGACATTAAACATAATGTTACAATAAGTTGGTATTTTTAGAAAGCAGTATATTTTAGTTTTTTTAAAAGCCCTGATAATTTAGTTCTCAAAGATTTTCCTATAAAAGTTAACCTAGAAATATAGGTAAGATACAAAATGTCACTGTCATAGCAATTAACAGCCATTAGTCATGAGAGCCAAAGCTCTTTATAAATGTAAATATGCTACACTCTTCCAGGTCAGGAAATAAAGCAACTAAAGATTAAATCAGAGTAAGTGAATTCAAAGTATTGGTCAAGCTCTTAAAACAAAGGTCAAAGTGAACATTTCCTCAATTTTATTGAACTCTCTGGGGTGTGAGTTGTATCTATCAGAGAATATTTATGTCAGAAGAGAGGGTAAGGACACATAACAGATAGACCACACATTTCTTTCCATAAAAGATAGAAAAGGAAATAATTTACTTTGTTCCCAAATTCTTGCACTCATCGACACTCTGAGATATAATTGAGATTTTTCTCATTGAGTACTTTTTCTCCCTTTTATGTCATTGAATTTGCACCAATGTATCTTCTTTTGCATCTTTCATGACTCAAATCAATAAAGCCACACAAAACTCCCAGCAAACTGACTTCAAGTCAGAGACTGTATTGATTTAATTATAAAGCTGCTCCTCAACAATAATTTTCCTTATACTATTGGTAATGTTTGAAATGCAGTTTTGAATAGGTAAAAAGATCCTCAACAATGTTTTTAAATTTTGAAATGGAAGACTTACATTGTATTTTCCTTATGTGCTACAAGGGTCTTACTAATAAAAATAATTTTGGTAGGAAAAAATTTAAAATGGGAATTTTATTCAGTTTTACATAAAGTGTATTGTTCTAGCAATAAGACTTAGGAACATGCTTTATTTAAGGTATTATCTCAAGATCAGTATCAGAGGGTTTGAGAAAGAACTTCTGGATTCTATCTATTTTTTAAGCAGTGAACATGAAGATAATAAAGTTGAACTGTTATTACATCTACAGCCTACCCATGTCTTTTTTCAGAACGTGATCTTGCTGAAAAATACCCATTTGATGCCATGTCCAAATCTAGCTTTTGCACCACTTATTTCTTCTCCTTCACAGATAATCCTTCTTTAGAGAGTCATCTGCATTCCTTCACCTCTCATTCACTCACCTGCATCATTCTAGTATTCATTGTCAGCATTCCAATTCAAACTGAGTTTAACAAGGTCATTAATGATCTGTATTTTACTCTATTTAAAGATCACTGTATTTTCCTATATTTAAAGATCACTTTTCTCTCTTCACCTAGCTTAGTTGTTCTAATTAGGGACAATTTGTCTCCTATTCATCAAGGGACAATGACTAATGGGCAGAGATCAGGGATGAAGTAGTGAACACAAAGTCAATAAAGTTGAACTTTTATTGCATCCACAACCTACCCTCATCTTTTTTCAGAATGTTATCTTGCTGAAACACACCCATTTGATTCCTACATGTCAGGTAGGGATCTGTTAAAATCCCACCATGGGTATGCTCCTTGGATTGGATTCTGGAGGGTGAGACACATTTTGCTGAAGCCTTGTTGACTGCCTCCTGGTCATCAAGGTAAAAAATTCATCATCTTCTCCTTGGTATTCCATTCCTTAGAAATCTACTAGATACCTCAATATACCTCCAATTCCACCAAATCCTTTCACAAACTTGGATCCTTCTTGTGACTTATCAGTGACAATTTCCAATGTAGTTCTAATTTTTTCCCATTACAATTTATCCCCTCAATGCCCTCTTGCTCCTGCATCCATCCCCCCACCCCACAATCACCACACTATTGCCCATGTCCATGAGTTTTCTCTATTTTCTTATATGTACACCCCCCCGCTCCCACAACATCCCTCTCTCCACCAGAGCTCAGGGGAACTTGGGTTCTGGCCTGTTATTAATATTTATGAACATTGTAGGTATTGTGGCACTTTAGTTAAATAAGCCTTTTTGAGCTCATCAAGAATCTCAATCATCATTCAACATTTTGAATTGATTTTTGTTTCCTATGAGGACATGGGTTATAAGTCTCAAAAACAAAACAAAACACTTCCAAATGAAATTGAGAAAACCAGTCTTTTGAACATTGAGAAATATCTATCATAGAAGCCACAATAGGAATAAGCAGAAAAAGAAATCACTGAATAATGACAAAGTCAACATTGCTACACACTGTTCTAGATGATAAAAATGATGTTAATTTCCTTCTTACTACAAAATAATAGCAATATAGATAAAACTTATCATATGTAAATTTTATCTCAAATAAATGAATTAATTACAGGGTAGGACAAAGGTAGGTAGGTTTACAGTTGTGAATACAAGAAATAGAGTTTATTCTTTTATTATTATTTATTAATTATTATTTATTTGCATTACATCTGTAAACCTTTTTCTCCCTGTGTATTTCAAAGAGAAAGAAGTTACTAATATATAAAATATGACAATAATTAATATATGTAAAAATTTTCAATTCATACATCAAAATTTTAAATCTATATTAGCTTCATTATCTGTAATTTTCAATAACCATTCAGAGCCAACTCCTTAGAAAGAGTTCACATATGCACATCTGGCAATGCCCATAAAAGCAGGATGTGGTATGTTGTAACAGTGAAATATTACTATTTCTTTCTGCTTCACGTATTTTAGATTACCATTAACTGTCAACAACACAGAAAGGCATTTTATTTAAACAGTAAATTTTAAATTATTACTGAGAATAGTAGTAAAAAGTAATGATTTTACCTTAGACTTTGTGAAAATTTTTTATGGATTCACTACACAAATTATATCTTTCAAGTTCAAATAAAATAGATTAAGGAATAACTTTTGGTAATGAAGCTACAAGTGAAGGTCTTCAAATGATTTTTTGTTTGTTTTTTAATCCTCATTTGAGGATATATTTTTCCATTGATTTTTAGTGAGAGTAGAAAGGAGTGAGGAAGGGGGAGAAAGAGAGAGAGAGAGAAACATCCAGGTGAGACACATCAATTGGTTGCCTCCCACCTGGAAAAGGGGCCAGGGTTCAAACCTGCAACCCAGGTATGTGCCCTTGATCAGGAATCAAACCTAAGGCCCTTTGGTGTGTGGGCTGATGCTCTATTACTGAGCAATGCTGACCAGCCACAATAAAGCATTCCTTATTCCTAGTTTTCACTGACAGCACACATTTTCATTATGTTATTTAAAGCAACATTGTAATTTCTGAGTGACATAAACTCTAATAGATAGGACACTGAAAAACTAACAATCATGCCTTGCTATAGGGAAATTGTTGAATTTCTTCATTTCTGTTGCAATATGGGCAGATAGTAGATGATCAATAATACATGTCAAATAAGTTAATGAATTGTACTCAAACTTCAAACATCAGCCATATGTTACATTTTCTATTAAGTCTTTACCTTATCCCATCTGCTCCTTTTTGTAACCATTTTTTTCTTTATTGATTATGGTATTACATATGTGTCCTTATCCGCTCATTGCCCCAACCCCCTTGCTCATGCCCTCACCCCCCGCTAGTGTCTGTGTCCATTGGTTATGCTTATATCCATGCATACAAGTCCTTTGGTTGCTCCTTTTTGATACAGAATCTCCATGAAGTCATAAAACATCACTCATTCTTCTCTCTTAAGAGTTGTTCACAAAAAATTAGATAAATTTATCTGACTATCAGAAAGTGGTGTCTTGTGCAAGCCTAGTAACATGACAACTGTAGCTCAATGCTGAGGCCCTATGGCCTCCAGGGCAGGTGTGGATCGCTGTCTACTTGCTCAGATCATTCCCTTTACAGCGTCTTCTCCTATTTCCTTACTCTCCTTCCATATGTATTCCACCTCCCATCCCATTCCCTCCTTCTGCCTACTTATCCCTGCTTAGGAAACTAACACCACACTATTTTCCTCAGGGCTACCTTAATTTTCATTAAAATAGAAAAACAATCTAAGAAAATGCAGATGACTTCATTAAGTCATATTAATGAATATTTTAACCAACATAATATTTATTCATATTTTGATTTTTCACATTTAACCCTTCTTATCTTTATTGAAAACAAACTTTGATCTTTTCAAATATTTGTTTTCTAAAACAAAACTGAAAATAAGTCAGATACCAGGTAATAAAACTCTCAAGATTATAATAATGGAAATGTTTTAGAAATACTTATGTACTCAGAAAAAATTAGCCCACTTAGAATGTGTAAACATGAGCACTAACACAGAAAATAAGCCTCAAAATACACCAAATATACTTGTTCTTTCCATTGCTTTTTTTGTGGCTTAAGCTTACCATAATCATACAACTATGGCTGTATTATACCTCCACTTGCATAGATTTTTCAGGATGGTTTTTTTTTTTTTTTACCATTTTTTTTATTGTTTTAAGTATTACAAATAGTAGTACATATGTCTCCTTTTTTTCCCCCATTGATCTCCCCCCGACCTCCCCTACCCCCCAGTACATGTCTTCACCTGCCCGCCCTCTCCCCCGCCCCAGTGTCTTATATCCATTGATTGTGCTTATATGCATGCGTACAAGTCCTTCGGTTGGTCTCTTACAGCCCCCCTCGCCCAACCTCCCCTGTCTTCCCAATGTAGTTTGACAGTCTGTTCAATGCTTCTTTGCCTCTGTATCTTTTTCCCACCATTTCTTTCCCTTAAAAAGTTTACCTTCCTTTATTAACTTGTGGTCGAGAATACATTTGTATATTTTCAGAAAACAACCCCAAGACCAGATGGATTCCTGCAACAGAGAGTAATTGACAGGTGTGCTCCAACCACGAAGACAAGAGGGAAAAACAGTCCAGAGATGGAAGACGCTGACAACGCCTTGCCATGCGAGCAGTCAGCAGTTGTGCACCACTGCAGGTTACCTAGGACCAAACCAGGATGGTTTTGTTTTAATAAACTATAAATTTACATCAATGAGGTGTCACCAAAGAGGAGAGAGTACTCCCATATTGCTTTCAGAGTCAATTTCTAAGATGATTTTTATTACTATATCCTAGAATTTGGCTATGTTTGAAAATAATCAGAAAATGTTGATAATTGTTTTGCTTATTTGTGGTGAAAGAGACAGTTACTCTGATATTATCATCAGAATCCTCTTACAGACTTCAATCTGTTTATTAGGAACTGAAAACCTTTCTGGATAATGGACAAAGTAATTTGCAAATCTCTGATAGGGAATGCTATAACTTTAGTAGAAGAAGGTCAATACTGATGAACAAGACAGAAAACAGCACTGAATCATTAGAAGAGGCAACATTTACAAATAATGACTAAAAAAAGTCTAAGAACCAAAAAAGAAAAAGAAAGGGAGAAGAGAGAGAAAAGAGGAACAAAAATAAAGGAGGGAAAAAATATTATTTTGTGTTGAATGTAATACTTTTAACAATGCTACTCTGTAAACCAAAATTATTATTTTTTAAATGAAAAGTAAAATGTTTTTAACAAATGCCTTTTGGTTCAGTTTTATAGTAAATAATGAATTCTGCATAAGCATATCATACTGTTGAGTTACCATTTCATCTTTCCATTTACAATTTAGAGTATGAAAGAATTGTAGGTGTCAGGGATGAACTTCTAGACAAAGGTTTACCTTAAAGCCATTAACTGTTTTTCCAATAATTACTGGCCCCTAGGGGGACATAATGGAAATATATGCACTTCTAGCATTGTGGTTTTCAGTGAAAAGGGTGCTTTATAGAACTGACAGAACTAAATAAAATATACATGACAGCCTGGCTGGTGTGGCTCAGTGGTTGAGCATCACTTATGAACCAGGAGGTCATGATTCCATTCCTAGTCTGGGCACATGCTGGGGCTCGATTCCCAGTGTAGGGCATGCAGGAGGCAACTGATCAATGATTCTCTCTCATCATTGATGTTTCTATCCCCACTCCCTCTCTAAAATAAATAAAAAAAAAATATGTTAAAAGAAAAGATACATTGACAGCAAAAGGAGACCTCAATTTTTTTATTTGGTAATGTTTAAAAACAAATAAATAATCAAGACTTGACAAGACACAATTTGCAATTGCATTCAATATAATAAGAATTAACTTTAGGAAAGAATATAAATCAATGTTCAGGAAATTTAATACACTTATTTTAATTTTTAAATTAATAATAAATCAAGTCTTGCTTAATTCCAAAACATGAAATGTATCAATACTGGGGAACACTCATTTTTGGCACAATAATAGAAGACATAGACACTTACTATGCTATTACAAAAAAAAAGAGAAAAAATATTTACACAAAACTGATTAATTTTTAATATATCCTGGGTAGTAAGAGCCATGCTTACAATTAGGCAGCTTTCTATTAGTGCCTGTTTCCAGCAGTCACCATGTGTCTTTCAATTTTTATTTTTAGCTCATTACAGTCCAATAAATAGTGGGGAACAATAAAAACTTGTTGAATTGTTGAAAAATAAATGTAAGTGCACTGATGAGAAGAAATCAGCCATAGTAATTTAGAGTAGCAGGTCAGAAATCAGTACTCTATATTTCCTTTTTTTGTGTGTGTTAATCCTCACCCAAGGATATTTTCCCATTGATTTTTAGAGAGAGTGGAAGGGAAGGGAGAAGAGAGAGAGAGAGAGACAAACATTGATATGGGATAGACACATTGATTGCTTGCCTCCCACATGCACCCTGACTGGAGCAGGGAAAGAACCTACAACACAGGTATAGGCCTTTGACTGGGAATTAAGTCCATGACCCTGTGGTCTGCAGGCCAGCATTCTAACCACTGAGCAGAGCAAGCTTGGGCAATATTTCCATTTTGATGCTTTTGTCTTACCTTTGCCCACCCCTTTTTTGTGTCCCTTATATTTTCTTAATGTCTTTTAAGTATTACATCATAATCTAACACTACTCAGATCTGACCCCAGTTCTTCCAATTTCAATAAATTTATTCATATTCATCTATAATATCATGGATAGAGAAATAAACGGTGCATTGGGTTTTTGTACATTAAAAATACTGGCATTTTACAGTCTTTCAGACTATGAATATGTGGTATATACAACATCAAAATATAACTAATTCTGACATTATTTTACTTTTAAAATTACATATACCAAAGACATGCTCAAAGAATGAAATGACTCAAACATTGAGAATATATTTGTTCAAGTTACACATGCCAGTCATAAATAATCCTATATAATAAAGAGGTAATATGAAAATTGATCATCACTCCAACACAAGATGGCCATGTGGTCAAAGAAGGCCACCATAAGATGGCTGGCAGGGGAAGGCAGTTAAGGGTCACCAGGCTGGCAGAGGAGAGCAGTTGCGGGGGACCAGACATGCAGGGGAGGGCAGTTGGGGACAACCAGACCAGCAGGGGAGGACAATTAGGAGCAACCAGGCCTGCAGGGGAGGGCACTTATGGGGCATCGGGCCTGCAGGGGATGGCAGTTGGGAGAGACCAGACTGGCAGGGGAGGGCAGTTGGGTGGGACCAGACTGGCAGGGGAGGGCAGTTAGGGGTGACCAGGCCAGCAGAGGAGGGTAGTTGGGGGCAACCAGGCCTGAAAGAGAGGACAGTTAGGGGCAACCAGGCTGGCAGGGGAGGACATTTGGGGGGACCAGGCCTGTAGGGGAGGGCAGTTAGGGGCAATCAGGCTGGCAGAGGAGTGGTTAGGGGGTGATCAGGCTGGCAGGCAGAAGCGGTTAGGGGCAATCAGGCAGGCAGAGGCAGGTGAGGAGTTGGGAGCCAGCAGTCTTGGATTGTGAGAGGGACATCCCTCAAGGGGTCCCAGATTGGAGAGGGTGCAGGCTGGGCTAGGGACACACACACACACCCCATGCGTGAATTTTGTGCACCGGACCTCTAGTTCATTTTATAATAAGCCACATCTGAGTACCTTTACCCTCAAAAACAAAAAGCAGCTGCAAGAGACATCCTTTGCCTCTGAATTAATAAAGAATTGTCTTTGGCTTTGGATTTCTTTCATTTACTCATTCATTCATTCATTCACTTTTTGTCAGATATTTATGGAGAGCCAATTATTTCCTGTGATAGGAATGAGTCTCTTGCATATGAAACAGGCATGGAAAACACTCTCGGGAAGTTTACAAACTTGGTGGGAATGGAAGGAGCTCATAAAATTATCTAAAATTCAATGTCAGCAAAAAAGATAATGCATCATGAGTTTAGCTACGCTACTCCATGGTATGGTTAACTCAGCATACATTTTTTTAAAAAATCAAAAGGCTTGCAGGGACCTCAAATCAACACTAGCCCCTTATGCGGGCTCATGCCCTAGATCAGTGGTCGGCAAACTCATTAGTCAACAGAGCCAAATATCAACAGTACAATGATTGAAATTTCTTTTGAGAGCCAAATTTTTTAAACTTAAACTTCTTCTAATGCCACTTCTTCAAAATAGACTCGCCCAGGCCGTAGTATTTTGTGGAAGAGCCACACTCAAGGGACCAAAGAGCCGCAGTTTGCTGACCACGGTCCTAGATAATAGCACAGAGTCATCGGCAAATGTAAGTTCCTGTCAAGATTCCCCAACAACCTTTGTGATCAATAGTTCTTCCTGCCTCCCATCACCTGTATGCCTTATATACCCCTTAGGTGAGATTACACATGGGGCTAACAGAAACCCTTCTCTTGAGTTTGAATTGACCACTCCTGCTTTAGTCTGGGAATTGCAAAGCACTCCATCCATAGACCCTGATAAAAGCATGTGCCCCGGGTCCTACCTTTCTCTCTGCCTGCACTATCTTGACCTCCCCAAGTGGCCTCTGGAGCTGTGCCCTGTACCTCTTTCAGAACCTATGAATTGTGAGTAATAAACTTCCCTACTTCAATTTCTCTGGTTGTCTGTTGTAGAACTGGCTCACCATCTAGTACCCTGCTATCCTATCCACTTAACAAATGTTAATTTAACAAAGTCATAACATAAGTCTATAAAGTCAAAAAAGAGAAGATAGGTGAGAGGGAACCTAAGGTCTACAGAAGAATATGGTAGCTCCACAAAGGATTTATCTTTTTAACACAAATCTGAAGAATGAGGGGAAGCATTGCAGTAAGCAAGTTAGAGGGAGCAAAGAGATAATACGATATCTAGAAAGATTACAATATGTATTTTTTTAATTTTGAGAATTACTACTAATTAAATATTTCAGAAATATGAATAGTATGGTAAGTGAAAACAGTCTGGACTGTAAAAAAGATTAATACCTTCCCTGGAGGCCAGAAGAGACTAAGACAATGAGTAACAGGTATCTTGATTAAAAGATCAGCCTGGAAACAGTGTAGAGAAGAATAAAAGGAAAAAAGAATTTAAATTTTCTGCAAGGTAATTTATTTTAATTAATTCAGGGAGATCACATTGATGTATTTGTGTCTGATACTAACTTTCATTGACACCCTAAGGATGGTTCATTAGTATTTGTAGGAAACCAATCTGGAACACACACTCCAGATATACTTCATATATTACCTAATCTTTAGCAGAAGTTTAACTGACTAGCACAAAGGATTGAGATATTAACTTGGAGGACTGAGAATATCTCCATTGGAGGGAATGAGAATGTGTAATATTCCAGATACATGGTTGGTTAGCAAGATTCCACCGGCCCTTTGCTCCTCTGAACACTGTTTGAGAAACCAACAAGTCCAAGAACCTGCTACCTTCAGAGCGGTGCCCCAGGTCTAGAACCCTGTTGAGGCTTGCTCTCCCACTCCCTGGAGGAAGAATCCCATTGTTTGATAGAATATTGCCTGCTCCTAAAGCCATAGTATCACTGCATTGATGAAGGGGGTGGTTCTCATAAAATTACCTCAGGAGAGAGAAGAGGCGCTTGCCGAGTTTTCAGGACCATGTATGGATTTTGTTCTTGTTTACTAATAACTGTGCATAGAGATTTTGGTCTGGTACCCGCTTTTGTTGTAGCAGACCAGGTAGAGTTTTTAGAGACAAGAATAATAGTCACTTCTTTCTCCCTAGTCACAAGAAGTCACCAATATTTACCAAAGAGCATGATAATTCCTGAAATAACAAAAACTTAGGAGGACAGTTTGCAACAGAGGCTATTCTAGAAGGCCAGGTAAACATCATTTATGATTTAGCAAAGATAATGGGAGTGGGTTCATAGAAGAAAAATGATTTCAAAAAGAAATATTAAATAGAATCAGCAGAACTTGATGATAGACACTGAGTATGCACATTTTTAAAAAGTGAAAAGTTTGTATTAGTTACTTGAACAAGGGAGGAAAATATATTTTAAAAGAAAGGCCTTGGGTAGCATTGTAATGCATTATTAGCTTTCTGTGGGTGCTGTAATAAATTACCACCAAGTTGGTGGTTAAAAACAACACAGAAATTCATTCTCTCACAATTCTGGAAGCTAGAAGTTTGAAATGAGCCCATTGGGCTGACACCAGGTTTCAGTAAGGTTGCCCTCCCCGCAGAGGCTTTAGAGAAAAGCCTGCTGATATTCCTTGACTTGCAACTAAATCATTCCAATTTCTGCTCTCATGGTCACATTGCCTTCTCTTCTGGGTCTACCAAATCTTCCTCTACCTCACTAGGACATTTAGGACCAACCCGGATAATTCAAGATAATCCTCCCATCTCAAGATCCAGGTTCCAGAGATTAGAACTTAATAATCTTTGAGGCCATTATTTAGTCTACTACAGATATTAATTTTAGAGGTTATTTTTATATGCCTTTATTGACTTCAGAGAGAGGAAGGGAAAGGGAGAAATATCAATGATGAGAGAGAAACATTGATCGTCTGCCTCCTGCATGCCCCCTACAGAGGATCAAGCCAGCGACTGAGGCATGTGCCCTGATTTGGAACTGAACCGTGACCTCCTGGTTCATGGGTCGATGCTCAAACATTGAGTTACACTGGCTGGGCCAGACATTAATTTTAAATGGTTATAAAATCAGAGTCTGCAGGTATGAGATAGGAAGCAGGGTCATTTGCTGAGAGAAGATAATGCTGGTAAAACTGAATTCGTGGCATTCTAAATTTCTAAAGTAGCTGTTGGGGAGAATAGAGCTGAGACCTAAGTAGTTGCTGCACAGTGTTCTGAATAGAGGAGAAAGACAGTAGCAAATACGGTGGTGACAATAATACAATAAAATTAAGAAATGTTTTCCAGGCATCCTTGGATGGCTGGATGTAGGAAAAAAGATGACAAATAGTTGGAATAAAAAGCTACTGGAGTTTGTTGAGCATATGTCATTAAAAAAATACTAGTCAGGAGTGTTTAAAGCTGTTAAAGTCTTGTGTAATGGGAGTTCAGTTGGAGGAAGTCAGGAGAATGCTGAAACATTTGAGAAAAATGTTAATAATAGAGTTAATATGAAGGAAGAGATCAAAGTTTATTTTTAAAATAATAAAGAGATTTATTCTTTATAGGTAGAATAATTGATAATAGTGTCTACATGGTAATGGATGATTTAGAGAGTCTGGGTGTTGAATATTATTGTTGAATAGAATAAGAAAGGCAGTGGGTAGTCATTCTTGAACTCTAATGTGTCTAAGCATTTTCTGGAGAGCTTGTGAAAAATGCAGATTCCCTGATTCTACTTTTGACAATTTCTATATTATAGGTCTGATGTGGAACCCTTAAATTTTCTCTTTAACCAAGAGCATTTGGATGCAGGTGCAGGAATATGACACTGAAAAATGACCATTACATGGTTAGAATTATAACTTACCATAAAGATTGTTGATAGTAACATGAAAACAAGATTTTGGATGAGAGAGTAAAAAGTCATCAAGGGAGTAAACAGTAAAATAAATAGCAATAGGACTAAAAAGCATTCGGTGACATTGACAAAAAGGACAAAATTGTTTTCCATGAGGACAAAAGTGGAATAGGCTAGCATTTGCAATGGGGGCAAAGAGAAGGAAACTCCATCCCTGGGTGAAACAAGAACAAGAAAATGTGTTGCCTCTACACAAGGGTCTTTTAAAAGAAATTTTGTCTTCAAGAAAGAGTCAAGGTTCAAATAAAATAAAGGAATAATCCTGTCACTTATGTATATGGATCCATCCCCCAAACATAGTGTTATTCACAGTTTATCTCTCACTTTTTGAACATAAAAAACCCTCACTAAATATTTAAAAAATGATATTTATTTTTTCTTTACTTTCAAATGTGGCATTAAATTGGTGTATCAAAACTTATTTTAATAGTATATTTCACTAAAAACAGTATTATATAAATGCACATTTTTATAATACATACTCTTAAAGAAATAATTCTGGTAATAAAAAGATTATTTGTTTTTTCAATCAAATAGCAAAAATTTTAATACAAAAACTAATATATTATCTCACACCTATGTTTATAAACTTCTACCTTCAAAGCTAATAATGTTCCAAATTTAGTGTATATAATCAGAAGTAATAAAATATTTAAACTTATGTATGTTTTTGTTTTATTGAGATAAAATTGATGTGGTGTACTTCTCAAATAAAATATGTCTATAGTTTTCCATATTTCAGTCATAAAAACAATAGGAATAATATATATGAGCAAAATATTTAGTTCAAATTTTAAAAGCATTCTGTCTAATGCTTATGGCAGCATTACTAATATTATGCAAAAGATGAAAGCAATACAAATGTCTATTAACTAATGAATAGATAACCAAAATGTGGCAAATTTCTACAATGGAATACTATTCAGTAAAAAAAGGAATAAAATACCCATTTATATGCTGTAATATGGATAAACCTTGAAAATATTATGCTAAGAGAAAGAAGCTATTCACCGAATTCCACATATTTTATGATTCTATTTTTAGGAAATGTCCAGAAGGAAAATATATAAAGGCAGAAAGTGGATTAGCAGTTGCCAGGGGCCAGGCACTATTCTGAGGCAAAAGGAAATGAGTAGTGAATGCTAGTGGATAACAGGTGTCTTGCAGGGAGAGGAGTCATATTCTAAAATTAGTTGATCAAAACCATTGAATTGCACACTTTATTTATTTATTTATTTTTTGGTTTTGTTTTATTTTATTTTTATTGTTTGAAGTACTACAAATAGCAGTACATATGTCTCCCTTTTTTTCCCCCATTGACCTCACCCTGGCCTCCCCTACCTCCCAGTACATGCCTTCACCTGGCACCCCCCCCCACCCCGCCCGGTGTCTTGTATGCATTGGTTATGCTTATATGCATGTGTACAAGTCCTTCGGTTGACCTCTTTAAATTGGCTTACCAAATGGTGTGTTAACTGTTCCTCAATAAAACTTTTAAAAATTAAAAGCTTTCTAAGTTCTCCCTCCACGATAACCTGTGGTCAATCCTATATAAAGGTTTCCAAAAATATTTCCTCCTATCTCATCCTTTCTGCTCTCTTACTTTAAATTGGCTGACTCTTTTCTGTCTTGGATTTCTACGAACATTTCCAGAAGCACTACTGGTAACAAAATCTACTCCATTCAAGTTGCACACCTGTCACTTAAATTTTACTTTTCCAATGACTTAATTTCTTCATGGCTGACAGTGGAATGACACCTTACCCTTTCTATTTCCCTTGGTAATGAATATAAAACATATTCTGGAACACAAATGCAAGTTCCTTATAAAACAAACCTCCAAAACCAATTGTAATACACTGGGTGTCCCAAATCTTCTTCCCAAAGATCAAATCTGTTTTTTCTGAATTGTTAGCATGATTGAAATCAAAACAGCCTGCTTCTAGCATTCAGTCTTAAGATCCTGAGGATAGAAAGAATAACTGTGGTAGAAAACAGCTGTACATTTTCAGGAACGATAAACTTCAGCTGGAATTTTTTTAAACTGAAGTTTTGCATTTGAAGTTTCTATCAGCAACTAAATTTAGACAGTCGCATATGATGCAGGAATGGAGCTTTGAAGATGAAAGATGAAAAGCAGCACAACAGACTAAAGGTGGCCAAAAGAAGATGAAATAAACAAGTAAATAATCCAGGAAGTAATTATATTCAGAGAATTGTGATATCAACTTAATAAACTGAAAACCATGTCTGGGGAGAAATATATCATAATGATAGTTCCTTGCTTTATATTATGAAGACAATAAAATTTAACAGTCAAAAGATTCATCAGAAATATGGTACTTGATACTTAATGAGAAATAGTAGATTAAAGAAAATCGAAATGTGTTTATTTCTTTTATCACAGAAGCCCAGGTTATGTATAAAATATGAATTCTTCAAAAGTGAAGAATAATGTTTTATGTAAAAGTTGGGAAAATTTATAAAAATGTTACTTTAAATTTTCTGATGAAATATTAGAAATTTTTTATATCAGATATCAAGTTGAAAATCTGGGCTGATTATTTTTTGAAAGATGATAATTTGTACTAAATGGAAGATGTGAGCTGTCCTGTTTAATTATAAATGAGCACCTTGATTCATGTTGAGGGACTCGAACTGTTTTATGATTTATGGCAGAGTTTTGAAAATTCTGTATTTTAGTATATTTTTAAAGGTTTTTTGACACAAAACTTATCATATTTTTGTGACATAGTGAACAAAAGGAAATAAATAATCAACTTTCATGTTAAGAAAATCCCCAGTAGGCAGAAGGCACCTGATCTATGCTTTTCACTCATCATTGTTGTTTCTATTTCTCTCTCCCTTTCCTTTCCTCTCTCTAAAAATCAGTATTTTTTAGAAGGCAATAATGACAATTACAATAAAGTCAGTTAAATTTGAAGAAATAAATTAGTTAAAATTAAAATGTATATAAAACACTCCACTTAACAAATATTTTAACATTGTCTTCTGAAGCAATAGAAATATCATTATCATGTCTGGGCAATTGAAAAAATAACCAAGTCTATATGTTCAAGTAAATTATTCCTTTTGTCAGTTATCTATGTTAGCAATGAGTTAGCATTTTCTATTAAGTTTCAAGTACACAGTTTTATTGTAAGTATACATAATATAAGCTAAGCAAAATGTTCGTAACCTATATAAAAATAAAATGTAACTTTAATGTTACATCTCTAAAATTAACAAAGTATGACCACACTAAAATTTCCTGTGTTTTATATATAGAGGGTGCACAGTGATTAAAAAGTATAATTAAAGAAATGACAGATAGTGTTATGAAACAAAAAGACGCAAAAGCTGGAAACCTATTCATGCTTTATTCAATCTCTGTATTGAGTTGAAATTGTTTTTGTGTCATTTAAAAAAACACTTATGTTCATGGAAACAGTCAATAAAATATTTATTAATAAAAGTGACTAAAATGTTCCAAGCTGTGGTTTTGAGTTGTCAGATGAATAAAGCTCTTATTATGTGACTTTTGTATTGGAAGTCATCTTCAATCCACAGTTCTCTAACAGTACATGTAAAGGCTCAATACCTCCATCCATGAAACAGAATTGCTCACAAATTGGAGCAATCAGGAAATATTCTTGTCACACTTCATGAAATGATGAGAGCTCTTCAGCCTTACATCTCTAATGCCCTGAAACTATTGTAATCATAGAGGCTGTATTAATTTAATGAACTTTATGGTTAAGTTACTAAGATTT
The DNA here is from genome assembly GCA_026230045.1 of Corynorhinus townsendii. Lineage (NCBI taxonomy): Eukaryota > Metazoa > Chordata > Mammalia > Chiroptera > Vespertilionidae > Corynorhinus > Corynorhinus townsendii. The sequence goes on from JAPDVU010000002.1 coordinate 100,960,878, forward strand.
TTAAGCCCATTCATGGTAGGTTTTCCCTTATTAAATTTTTTCCAACATAAAAAGTCCAAAAAAACATTGTCTACCTTTCAACTAGGAAAGGGTGATTACAGTTATTTTGCGAATTAAAATAACTTTGGTAAAAGGAATAGAATTCCATTAAGCTATGGTTATCTGGGCCACCAAAATTTAAGTATAAACTAGTAAAAGTGTAACATTCATTAGATAGGAAGGCAGTAATCCTAGACTATTAGCCAGGCCTAGGGACTCCACTGGTCACTGGTGCACAATTGGGACTGAGGGAGGACTCCAGGGCGTGTCCAGCCTGTCTCACCCAGTCCTGATCCACCGAACCCCAGCAGCAAGCTAATCTAGCACTTGGAGCGCCTGCCCCCTCATGGTCAGTGCGCATCACAGCTACTGGTCAAATGGCTGAATAGATGGTCAGACACTTAGCATATTAGGCTTTTATTATATAAGATGGTTATAGAGATAATCCTGTCTGTAATAGATACTTACATTCATTCATTCACTTCTTTTTCATTGATTTCAGAGAGAGAAAGGGAGAGGGAGAGAGATAGAAACATAAATGAGAGAGAAACATCAATCAGCTGCATCCTGCATGCCCATTCTGGGGATGGAGCCCACAACCTGGGCATGTACCCTGAATGGGAATCAACTGGGGACATTGGTCCATGGGATGATGCTCAATCCATTGAGCCGCATGGGCCAGACTCACTTCTTTAGGGAATGGTGAACTGCCATTTCATTTGGGCAGATTATATAATTCTAGTAACACTAATAGGCCAAGATTACAACCATTCTACCTAATGGATTTTATTTTTACTTCAGTTGAAATTTAAATCTTGGTGGTCAAAAATTTATATGTATAGGAGCTACCAAATATTTTATTAACATTTATTTTCTAAGAAGCTTCTATTTCAAAATTACTTGGGGCATTAGACTGGTTTTATAATCCTGTGTTACTTTAAAAGACTGTTGTCACCAAATAAAACGTACATAGCTAGGAAAGCTCTTTATATCAGAAGAAGGTTTTGCTTTTGATTCCTCTACTAGAAGAATATCAAAGATCATACTTTTTTATCAATTAAACTAGAGGCTCGGTGCACAAAATTCGTGCAGGGGGGAAGTGTCCCTCAGCCAAGCCTGCACCCTCTCTAATCTGGGAGCCTTTGAGGGATGTCCGACTGCCCGTTTAGGCCCGATCCCAGTAGGACATCCCTCTCACAATCCAGGACTGCTGGCTCCCAACTGCTCACCTGCCTGCCTTCCTGATTGCCCCTAACCGCTTCTGCCTGCCAGCCTGATCACCCCCTAACCAATCCCCTGCCAACCTGTTTTCCCCTAACTTCCCTCCCCTGCAGGCCTGGTCCCCCCCAACTGCCCTTCCCTGCAGGCTTGATCACCCCCAACTGCCCTCCCTTGCAGGCCTAGCCCCTCCCAACTGCCCTCCCCTGCTGGTCATCTTGTGGTGGCTATCTTGTGTCCACATGGGGGCAGCCATCTTTGACCACATGGGGGCAGCCATCTTTTGTGTTGGAGTGATGGTCAATTTGCATATTACTCTTTTATTAGATAGGATGTGATCATATCTTTTTATCAATTTAATAACCTATTCAATGCACCAAATTCAGCTGATGCTCCATAATGGAAATATGCAATACTTATGTGCCACTATTCACTCTTGTTAGTCAGCAGTGCAGGATTTAGGCCACCTGAATAAATTGTGGAGAGGGTCTTTGTGGAAGATTTATAGGGTTATAAATGAAAACCAAATAAATATATAACATTATCATACTTATTAGTCTGTTCTGTGGGTATAACCCTTACTTTACACATTACCTTTACACCAACAAAAATGAATGTCTTTAAACCCACATTTAACTTATTTTTAAAAAATTTATTAGGGTGATATTGGTTAATAAAATTATATAGGTTTCAGGTATACAATTCTACAGCACATCATCTGTATCTTATGTGTTCACCACCCCAAGACAAGTCTCTTTCCTTCACCATTTATCCCCTCTTTATCCTCTTCTATCTTCCCCCACCCACCTTTTACTCTGGTAATCACCATGCTATTATCTATGCTCATGAGTCTCTTTTTTCCCTTGCTTAATTCCTTCATTCTTTTCACTCATCCCCCAATATCCTCTCCTCTGACAGCTGTCAGTCTGTTCTCATGGGTCTGTTTCCACCTTTTTATTTGGTTCATTAGATTACATATATAAGTAAAATCATATGGTACTTGTCTTTCTCTGACTGGCTTATTTCACTGAGCATAATAATCACTTAAAAAAGTGAAAATGCATATATAAAATGGATGGACAAAATTCTAAATGTGGCAGTGATTTTAATGTATAATATCCTTGAAATAAAGTACAATGTGATGTTGGTACATTTTAATGAGAATTGACGTAAGTTACTACTGGAGGATATGTTACTCAGAGGATTTGCTAAGGTCAGTCAATGTAGGGCAGAGCTTGCCATTGGCCATCCCATTAAGCAATTCAAAGATTCCCTATAGGCAAATTCAGGCACACATAACACCTGAGCTCAGTCATGGAAGTCAGAAATGGAAACATATTCCACGTGATAGCTAGACTCTTTCACTTTTATAATAGTCACTAAAGGCCTGTAGAAAAGGCTCAATCAGGGGCTTAATCACAAGGAACAACAGCAGCCTGTAATTATTGGAATCGAGAGTCTAGGTCAGTGGTCGGCAAACTCATTAGTCAACAGAGCAGCAAACCACGGCTCGTGAGACGCGTGTGGCTCGCGAGCCGCTGTTTGCTGACCACTGTTCTAGGTAAACAACCAATTTATTGTTTGAAGGGATAATGTAATCATTTGTTAATTTTGTTTCCTGTTTTGGCACACTAGGTTGTATTTATTTGTTCTCTGATATACATAACTTTAATCTAAACTCATTTAAACTGCAATTTTCTTTAGAATCCACAGCATCTTTTACTTTGTTGAATAAGTTCACTATAGAATATATCCAATTTTATTTTCTTTTGAATAAGTCAAATCAATCAGGCCTGGAAACATATCTATTTAAAATATTTATAAATAAGTAAACAAACAAACAAGTAAGCTGAGCTATAATTTGTATTCCTCTTTTTGGGGGTAAAGTTCAAGTGCCAAATTTCCTGTAGTTAATACACTAGCTTTAATAACAATTTCCAAGAAAGAGACATTAAAGCAGGCTCTAAGACAGAACTGGCTAAATGAATTCACCATCAATGTGTCTACTTTGACAAATACACAGATGTCAATAAAATAAACAACTGCATTTGTTTATGGTCATATCTCATATGTAAAACTGTGATAAAACCAGAATAACGTAATTCCAAAAAAATACATAATTTAAGTATGACAAATTCTGTCATTAGAATTATTGTTTACAGACTAGCCCTCTGTAAGAACATGATTGTGATAAACCTCTTAGTTTCTAACCAAAAGTCCACATAAATTATTTTAAAGCCAACCTTAAATATCTTTAAAAAACAGAATCTGACAAAAACTTATGGTGTATATCAATGTCTCCTTTGTTGTAGGTTGAATAAGATTCATATATGAGGTCAGCCATCGATCTGGCTTATATTCCTCAATAACAGAGAATAAAAGGGAGCTATGTATTGAAGCCCTCTGTGTATATTCCCCTTTTGTTAAGGACCATAAAGAAGAAAAATTAGAGTAGAATGGCTAAATTTTCTTAGAACAATTCCCACAAATGCCAAAAAAATTATAGATTTTGGTTTATTTGGTTTTGATGGCTCTAATCTTTAGTAGCTTATTACTAGACACAATGCAGAATCAGATACTTTGCACATGACACACATGTATCATCCTCACATTATAGACCACGGGGCAAGATTCTGGTTCTTATTCAGTTAAATTTATGTGATGCAATGAGAACCATAGGAAACATGAGATCTGTCAAATACTACATTGCCCATGCTGCACTTAAAAGAAGCCAGCCTTTAAAATTTCCATTTTCACATGTCCCACAATTCTGAAGTTGACCATTGAATCAATCTTTATTGAATGTGCATTGAAAAGGAGGAGAAAAATGGCGGCGGAATAGACAGACATGTTCCGAGCCTTGTCCCAGAGCAGAAACAAAGAACAGCTGAGGGTTGCACAAGGAGTGCTTGTTGGCAAGTTAAGGGATAGATAAACTCCAGGAGAAGGTGGGGGACTGCTAGATGGGGTTCCCCTGACCTGGCAGCCCCCACTGTGGCTGGGTCCCCTCCCGGAGCTAAGGGCTCGGACGCAGAGACCATGCCACCTTGATAGGGAAAGTGGAGCTTATCAGAAGCCTGAAAATCCACAACTGCAGCAACCACCAAACAGCTGAGAGCCCCAGAACACTGGTCCCCAATTGGCACAAACTCACAGATTCAAAGGAGCTCTTCATTCCACCACAGAAAAGTCAGATTTTGCATGGGATAAGGTGAGGTCTCTGATCCCGGTGGGAGAGAGAAACGCGCATTTTGCAGGAGCTGGAGGACCAGGGAAGTCTATGCCTAGAAAAACCTGTGGCTGTTGGGACTGGCGTGATCCGTGAATGTGGAAGGGGGTCCTCAGAGCTGCTAACAGAAGGGATCTCTAAAAAAGTAACCCATTTCGATCTGATGTGCAGGGACAGCCTAAGAATTTCAAAGGTGTGCCGGCTGCTTAGACTTGTGCGCAGACCCATTGTTCACACACTTGGCTTTTTCCTCTTCAAATCCTTGCTTCTCATTACTGACCCCAATACATAGGATCACCAGTTGGGAACATCCTGGGAGACTGCAGGGGAAAGTTGTTTTTCTGGAACCTGGGGGTCGGAGCGGGGAGTAAGCATTGGAGAGCCAGCTCTGAGGCAGCCCACTCCCACAAACCGGTATTGAGTGCCACAGGGATAAACATAGGCTAGAGAGGCCATAAATAGACCCAGAAGTCAATCCAGAAACACTGCCACCCAGGGGCTGAATCATAAATTGACTCTTGTGTAATCAAAAATAAAGGAATATGAGAAATTAAGACACTGCCTGATTAAAAATCAGGACTGGCTTACAACACTGAGGAACAGTAGAAAGCAGGGAACTGCAATACCGTCTGGACTGAGAAACGGGCGTGCCAAACAGAACAATAGAGGAATTGAATGACCTTCACTACTGTACATTATATATTTTTATTTTCATCTTTTACTTAAGAAACTATTTTTTTTCTTTTTTTTTCCTCACTTGATTTTACCTTTTTAATTATTACATTCTTATTTTTAATCAGTATTATTACTACTACTATTTTACCTTTTTTTTTTAAGTGTTATTTTATTTTCTCTTTATTTTACATTGGGACTAGCGTTCTACATTCTATTTTCATCTTTCCTTTAGCATCGTTTTACTCTATCTCAACTCTCCCTTTATGCCATCACTCTCTTCCTAAATTTTCCCCTTTTGGTGTCCTATTTATCTTACCCCTTTCCTTCTTTAGATTTTCCCTATTTTTTCTGTCTACCCCCTGTTAAAATTTCACCCTACATATATATCTAATTTCCAATCCCCTGCTCCAAGTCCATACACACCTCTCTCTTCGCTGTCTTAACTACCCAAAAAATTGTTTTTCGCTCTGTCCTTTAGTTGTTGTTTGCTTGAATGTTGATTATATCGAATTTTTATGCTTTTATGTGAGATTGTTTTGCTTATTCTTTTTTTTCTGTTCATTTGTTTTTGTTTGCTTTGTTTTTGTTTGTTTTTTTACTTCTGTTTTCCCTTGCCTTGCTTGATATTAGTTGGTGTTGTAGTTTGTATTAATCCCCAGGTACTTGTGGCTGGCATTTGCTAGGATTAGTGATTGCTCTATTGGATTTTTCTCCCCATATATGTAGTTTGTTACCCTTTTCTCTCTTACTCTCTTTCTTGTCTCTCGTTTTTTTTTTTCTTTCTTTTCCCAATTTCATTCTGACACTACATCTTTTCTTTCTTTCTTTTTCCTCTTCTTCTTTCTCTCCTATCCCTTAATTTGCCTTTCTCTGGGGTCACCGTTATTGGAGGTTATTAATATTGTGAATACATTTCTGTTCAGTGCCTTGTGTGTTGTACCTGGTTGTGTTGTATTTTGTGCCTTTAAGTCAATGCAGGAGAGAGAGAACGATATAACCAGACATCTGGAGAAGAGAGAACATGGGGAGACGAAGAAACAGCCCGCATATGAAAGAAAAGCAGGCATCACCAGAAAAGGAAGTAAACGAAATAGAGGCAAGCAACCTGCCAGAGAAAAAATTCAGAGAAATGGTCATAAGATGGCTGAAAAGAATGGAAGACAAATTCGACAATATGAGTAAGAACCAAGAGGAAATGAAGAAAAACAAAGAAGAAATAAAGAATGACATTGCTGCTATAAAGAACTCAATAGAAAGCATCAAGAGTAGACTAGAAGAAGCAGAGGACCGCATCAGTGAGCTAGAAGATAAGATGGAAAAAAATACCCAAGTAGAGCAGCTTCTAGAAAAAAAAATTAAAAAGTAGGAAGAGAGCCTAAGAGCTCTCTTGGGACAACATGAAACAAAACAACATCTGCATAATAGGGGTTTCAGAAGGAAAGGAAACTGAGCAAGGAATAGAAAACCTGTTTGAAGAAATAATGACAGAAAACTTCCCTGATATAGGGAAGAAAAAACCCACACAAATTCAAGAAGCTCACAGAGTCCCAAGCAAAATGAACCCCAAAAGATCAATGCCAAGGCACATTATAATTAAACTGGCAAACACCAATGACAAAGTAAGAATCTTAAAAGCGGCCAGAGAGAGACAGAAAGTTACATACAAAGGAACCCCCATCAGACTAGCAACTGATTTCTCAACAGAAACTCATCAGGCCAGAAGGGAATGGAATGAAATATACAAAGTTAGGTAAAGGAAGGGTCTGAATCCAAGAATACTGTACCCAGCAAGGTTATCAATCAAAATTGAAGGTGAAATCAGGAGCTTCACAGACAAAAAAGGACTAAGGGAATTTATTACCACCAAACCAGCAATGCAAGAAATGATAAAGGGTCTGCTGTAAAAAAAAAAAAAAAAAAAAAAAAAAGAAAAGAAATAGGAAGCGAAGAAGGAACACAGGGGTAAAGAATAAAAATGGCGAGAAATAAGTACCCACCAATAATAACTTTAAATGTAAATGGATTAAATGCCCCAATCAAAAGACATAGGGTAACGGCCTGGTTAAGAAAACATGACCCATATATCTGGTGTCTACAAGAAACTCACCTCAGAAAAAAAGACGCACACAGACTGAGGGTGAAGGGATGGAAAAATGTTTTCCAGGCAAATGGAAATGAAAAAAAAAAGCTGGGGTAGCAATACTTATATCTGACAAATTAGATCTCAAAGTGAAGGACATAACAAGAGATAAGGAAGGCCACTTCATAATACTAAAGGGAGCAATCCAACAAGAAGAAATATCTCTGATAAGCATATATGCACCCAATACAGGAGCACACAAATACATTAAAAAAAAATCTCCTGGAAGATATCAAGGGAGAGATTAACAGCAATACAATCATAGTAGGAGACTTTAATACCCCACTATCACCATTGGACAAATCCTCTAAACAAAAAATATAGGAAAGAAACATCAATCCTAAATGACTCACTAGACCAGATGGAATTAATTGACATCTTCAGACATTTCACCCCAAAGCCACAGAATATACATTCTTCTCAAGTGCACAGGTCTCATTTTCAAAGATAGACCATATGTTGGGACATAGGCAAAGTCTGTTCAAATTCAAGAAGATAGAAATCATATCAAGCATCTTCTCAGACCACAGTGGCATAAAACTGGAAATCAACTACATTAAAAACAATCCAAAGAAGTCAAACACATGGAGACTAAACAGCATGCTGTTAAACAATGACTGGGTTACCAGAGAGATCAAGGAAGAAATAAAAAACATCATGGCAACAAATGACAATGAAAACACAACAATCCAAAATCTATGGGACACAGTGAAAGCAGTCTTAAGAGGGAAGTTCATAGCTCTACAAGCATACTGCAAAAAACAAGAAACAATGGTAACAAATTACCTAACCCTACAACTCAAAGAGTTAGAAAAAGAGCAATAAGAAAAGCCCAGCGTAAGCAGAAGGAAGGAAATAATTAAGATCAGAGCGGAGATAAGCCACATTGAGACCAAAGAAACAACACAAAAGATCAACAAAACCAAGAGCTGGTTCTTTGAAAGGATAAACAAGATTGATGAACCTCTAGCCAGGCTCACCAAGAAGCAAAGAGAGAGGACCCAAATAAACAAAATCAGAAATGAAAGGGGTGAAATAACAACAGATCCCGCTGAAATACAAAGGATTGTTAAAAAATACTACGAACAACTCTATTCCAACAAACTATACAACCTGGAGGAAATGGACATATTCCTAGAAAAATATAACCTTCCAAAACTCAATCAGGAAGAATCTAAACAGCTCAATATGCCAGTAACTATGGAAGAAATTGAAGCAGTCATCAAAAAGCTTCCAACAAACAAAAGCCTGGGGCCAGACGGATTCACAGGAGACTTTTACCAACATTCAAGGAAGAACTAAAACCTATCTTCCTCAGACTGTTCTAAAAAATTCAAGAGGAAGGAACACTTCCAAGCTCCTTCTATGAAGCCAGCATCATCCTAATACCAAAACCAGATAAAGACAACACATTGGAAGAGAATTACAGGCCAATATCCCTCATGAAGGTAGATGCCAAAATCCTCAACAAAATTCTAGCAAATTGAATCCAGCAGTACATCAGAAAGATCATACACCATGACCAAGTAGGATTTATCCCAGGAATGCAAGGATGGTACAATATCCGCAAATCAATAAACGTGATACATCACATAAACAAATTGAGAGATAAAAACCACATAGTCATATCAATTGATGCAGAAAAAGCATTTGACAAAATCCAACACCCTTTCTTGATAAAAACTCTCAACAAGGTGGGAATAGAAGGATCATACCTCAACATAATAAAAGCTACATATGATAAACACACAGCTAACATCACACTCAATGGGCAAAAACTAAAACCATTTCCCCTAAGAACAGGAACAAGACAGGGATGCCCACTCTCACCACTCCTGTTCAACATAGTACTGGAAGTATTAGCCATTGCAATTAGACAACAAGAAAAAATAAAAGGCATCCAAATTGGAAAAAAGAAGTAAAGCTGTCCTTATTTGCAGATGACATGATATTGTACATAAAAAACCCGAAAGACTCCATCAAAAAACTAACAGACTTAATAAATGAATTCAGCAAGGTAGCAGGATACAAAATTAACGCCAAGAAATCTATGGCATTTCTATACACCAATAATGAACTTACAGAAAGAGAGACTAAAAAAGCAATCCCATTTACCATCGCACCAAAAAAATTAAGATAACTAGGAATAAACTTAACCAAGGAGGTAGAAGACCTATACACGGAAAACTATAAGACACTGAAAAAAGAGATAGAGGAAGACGTAAACAGATGGAAGAATATACCATGTTCCTGGATTGGTAGAGTCAACATCATTAAAATGTCCCTACTACCCAAAGGAATCTATAGATTCAATGCACTCCATGTTAAAATACCAATAGCATATTTCACAGACCTAGAAAGAACTCTTCAAAAATTCATCTGGAATAAAAAAAGACCCCGAGTACCCACAGCAATCCTGAGAAAGAAGAATAAAGTAGGAGGTATCTCAATACCAGATTTCAAGCTGTAATTACAAAGCCACTGTTCTCAAAACAGCCTGGTACTGGCACAAGAACAGACATATAGATCAAAGAAATAGAATAGAGAATTCAGATGTTGACCCAAACCACTCTGCTCAATTAATATTAGACAAAGGAGGCATGAACATACAATGGATTCAAGACAGTCTCTTCAATTATTGGTGTTGGGAAAATTGGACAGATACATGCAAAAAAATAAAACTAGATCACCAACTTATACCATACACAAAAATAAATTCAAAATGGATACAGGACTTTAACATAAGACGGGAAACCATAAAAATACTAGAGGATAAAAATACCAAAGGCAGCAAAATCTCAGACATATGCCGAAAGAACTTCTTCACTGATACTACCCCTAGGGCAATGGAAGCTAAAGAGAAAATAAACAAATGGGACTACATCAAAATAAAAAGCTTTTTCACAGCAAAAGCAACCATCAACAAAACAACAAGAAACCCCACTGTATGGGAGAACATATTTGCAAATGTTACCACTGATAAAGGTTTAATCTCCAACAGCTATAGTCAGCTTATACAACTTAATAAAAGGAAGATAAATGATCCAATAAAAAAATGGGCTATGGACCTAAATAGAATCTTCTCAAAAGAAGACAGAAGGAAGGCCAAGAGATTCATGAAAACATACTCAAAGTCACTAATTACCAGAGAGATGCAAATCAAAACGACAATGTGGTACCATCTCACACCTGTCAGAATGGCTATCATCAACAAATCAACAAACGACAAGTGCTGGTGAGGATGTGGAGAAAAAGGAACCCTCGTGCACTGGTGGTGGGAATGCTGACTGGTGCAGCCACTGTGGAGAACAGTATGGAGTTTCCTCAAAAAACTGAAAATGGAAATCCCATTTGACCCAGTAATCCCACTCTTAGGAATATATCCCAAGAAACTAGAAACACCAATCAGAACTGATATATGCACCCCTGTGTTCATAGCAGCACAATTTACAATAGCTAAGATTTGGAAACAGCCTAGGTGCCCGTCAGCAGATGACTGGATCAGAAAACTATGGTACATCTACAGAATGGAATACTATGCTGCCATAAAATAGAAGGAATTCTTACCATTTATAGCAACCTGGATGGAATTGGAGAACATTATGCTAAGTGAAATAAGCCAGACAATGAAAGAAAAATACCACATGATCTCACTCATTGTGGATAATAAAAAACACATTATAAACTTATGAACAAGAAGATAGATACAGAGGCAGTAAAGCATCAAACAGACTGTCAAATTACAGCGGGAAGGTTAGGGAGAGGTGGGGGAGATAAGAGATCAACCGAAGGACTTACACACATGCATATAAGAATAACCAATGGATGCAAAACATTGGGGGGTGAGGGCATGTATGGGAGTGAGGTGGGAGGGGGACAATGGTAAGATATGTACACATATAATACCTTAATTTAAAAAATGGGAAAAATAAAATAAAATAAAAAATATATAAAACACAGAGTTAAATCATTATAAAAAAAGTGCATTAAAAAAAATCTTTATTGTTGAGAGTTTTACAGATATCTGCCTCCCTCCCCTCCAGCCCAGTTGTCTCCCTCCACCCGGTTCCCACCCCATCTCAAGCCTTCACCACCCATTGTCTGAGTCCATAGGAAATGCATATATACATATCAGATCTTTGGTTAATCTATTCCTGCCCCCACTTCCCTTCCCTCTGAGATTTGTCAGTCTGGTTCATGTTTCCAGGTCTCTGATTCTATTTTATTTACCAGTTTATTTTGTTCATTTAGATTCCTTGTTCTTTTATTTTGCTTTTTAGTCTCAATTGTTGATAGATATGTATTTATTGCCATTTTATTGTTCACATTCACATTTTTTATCTTTTCTTCTTCTTTTTCCTCTTCCTCTTCTTAAAGAATACCCTCCAACATTTCATGTAATACTGGTTTGATGGTGATGAACTCCTTTAGCTTGTTCTTGTCTGTGAATCTCAATTCAAAATGATAGCTTTGCTGGGTAGCTTGGTTATAGGTCCTTGCTATTCATCCCTTTGAATATTTCTTGCCACTTTCTTCTGGCTGGCAAATGTTTCTTTTGAGAAATCGCTGACAGTTGTATGGGTGCTCCTTTGTAGGTAACTAAGTGGTTTTCTCTTTCTGCTTTTAAGATTCTCTCTTTGTCTTTAACCCTTGACATTTTAATTGTGATGTGCCTTAGTGTGAGCCTCTTTGGGTTCCACTTGTTTTGGGACTCTCTGGGTTTCCCGGACTTGTAAGTTTATTTCTTTCACCAGGGACAGGAAGTTTTCTGACATTAGTTCTTCAAATAGGTTTTTAATATCTTGCTCTTTCTCTTCTCCTGGCACCCCCATAATGTGAATGTTGATACAGTTGAAGTTGTCCCAAAAGTTCCTTACATTATCATCATATTTTTGGATTATTTTTTATTTTGCTCTTCTGATTGGATGTATTTTGTGTCCTCATATCCCAACTCATTGATTTGATTATTGGAATCCTCTATTCTACTATTGAATGCCTGTAAATTATTCTTGATTTCAGTTTAGTGTATGCTTAATTTCTAACTGGTCCTTTTTCATGTTTGTGAAATGCTAAGATCCTTGATAGTCTCACTAAGTCCCTTGGAGCTCTCATTGAGTCCCTTGAAGCTCTCGTTAATATCCTTGAGCAACCTTATAACCATTGTTTTGAACTCTGTATCCAGTAGTATGCTTGCTTCCATTTCATTTATTTTTTTTCCCCTTGGAGATTTCTTTTGTTCTTTCATTTGTGACATGTTTCTTTGTCTCCACATGTTGGTGGCTTCCCAGTGTTTGTTTCTATGTGTTAGGTAGTACTGCTATGTCTCCTGGAATTTGTAGAGTGGCCTTGGGTAGTAGTTGTTCTGTAGGGTCCAGTGGCTCAACCTCCGCAGTCACCTGACCTGGGCACTCTAGGTGTGCCCCTGTGTGGGCTGTGTGTACAGTCTGGCTATAGTTGAGCCAGTAAAGGTTGTTGGCATCACTGGGAGGAGTTGACCTCCAGGCCAATTGACTGTGCACAGCAAAAGAAACCACCATTAAAATGAAAATGGAACCCATTGGATGGGAGAACTTATTTGACAATGATACATTTGATAAAGGGTTAATATCTAAAGTATATAAAGTACTCATACAACTCAATGAAAGAAGATAAGCAATCCAATTAAAAAATGGACAGACCTGAATAGACATTTCTCCAAATTGGTCAAGAGATATATGAAAAAATGCTCAATGTTACTAATCATCAAAAGATGCAAATTTAAAATGATAATGAGTTATCACCTCACACCTGTCAGAATGGCTATCATCAACAAATCAACAAATGACGAGTGCTGGTGAAGATATGTATGAAAGGAACCCTTCTTCACTGCTGGTGGGAATGCAGACTGGTGCAGCCACAGTGGAAAACAGTATGGAGGTTCCTCAAAAAAGTAAAAATGGAACTACCATTTGACCCAGTGATCCCACTTCTATGACTATATCCTAAGAAATCTGAAACACCAATCAGAAAGAATATATGCACCCCTATGTTCATAGCAGCACAATTTACGATAGCTAGGATTTGGAAACAGCCAAGTGCCGCTAGTTCTTCCAACCCAGATGCTTCTGAGCAAGTGGAGGGGCAGGGGCAGAGGGAGGGCTCACACAGCAAAGAGGACTCAAAAACCTCTGCAAGGAGTTCATAGAAGACAAAACCTTTGCAAAGGCAAAGTCTGCATCTTTGAGAGGCCCTCAACACATCTGGCATGAGAGCGGGTACACACATTTCTGTGGTGCCCATGCTGAGTGAGCGAAAGAGACAGCACCTGAGACAGCGACTGCACTGAACCTGGGGCTCACATTGGGGCTGAGGCAGAGTTAGATACCTGCGCCAGACATGCACTCTCCCCCTTCCATAGTGTGGTTGTCATGGGGAGGTGGCTGCCCAGATGGGACTACATTTCCTAGCATCCCATGCATCGTGAGTGGATTAAAACGTGGTAGTACATTTACACAATGCAATATTATGCAGTTGTAAAAAATAAAGAACTCATCATTTGCAACAGCATGGATGGAACTGGAGAGCATTATGCAAAGCAAAATAAGCCAGTCAGAGAAAGATAAGTATCACATGATCTCACTCATTTGTGGAATCTAATGAACAAAATAAACTGATGAATAAAATAGTTCCAGAAACATAGAAGCATAGCACAGACTGAGGAATTTCAGAAGAAAGATGGAAGAGGGTGGGTGCGGAGTAATTAACCAATTAACTGGGAACTGATATGCATATATGGACACAGGCAATAGAGTGGTGAAGGTCTGGGAGGAGTGGGTGCAGGATGGAGGGGTCAATAGGAAAAATCAAACAAATAAAGGGGACATATGTAATACTTTCAACACTAAAGAAAATAATTACTAAATAAACAGATCAAAAGCTTAAAATGTTCCAGGGCCAGTAACAGAAGAAAGAAATAGTGTTTAAGAGCTTTGGTGTCACCTATTGCAAAATAAGGTCTACAAGATGAAGAGTTAAATCTCTCATTTTATTTATTTATTTATTTATTTATTTATTTATTGCCTAACACACACTTTGTGGACACTACAAAGACTATGCCATAGTCTTAAAAAAAGGAGCTAATAGACTTTATGGCATAACCATAAATATCCATATTTCAGCTCAAATGCTGGCCCATTGTAAGAAAAATATTTATTAAAGAGTTCTCAAAGTCAGTGCCATTGTCAAGAGATTTGGGTATTACTTGAATGTAGTTTCTGCTATAGCCACACAGTGCAGTTTTCCAAAGTTAACACTAGACTGCAGTACAATATACATACACATTCAAGTAATACCCAAATTATATTAAATTTATAATAAATTTAAAATTATAATAAATTATATTAAATTTATAATAAATTTATAACTGAAGCTTATATTGAATTTATGTCCAATGTCTTTGTAAAACTTAGAAAAAAAGGAACCCATCAACCATGTGATCTTCTGTAGCTTTGAGCTAAAATGGTGGTTAGGGAGCTGGAGAAGAGTCAAGATGAGCAGGAATAGGCAGAGAAATAACAATTCCCATCCCCTCAAAAGTGTCAAAATAGCGTGACACTTTTGAATTTTGAGTGACTGAAGTACAAAGATTAAACCAACTTCAATAATATCAAATAATCACTGCAACAAAGGAATTATAAACCATGTAAAAACACGAGAAATATTTATTTCTTTACACTTGTTTATATTCCAATATTTAAGTGAAAAAACTCCATTTTGTTTTTGTGCAGAGTAGAAATCAGAGTAAACTTTTTAATGATGTCTAGAGGTAGTTTTTGTTATACTTGAAATAAAATGCAACTGTCATGACAAAGTAATAAATATGAATATTATTATTACTTTATGAATTATTACAAAAAGTTAACATGTTTATATCTGTGACTAAAAAATAAAGTGGATTTAGAAAGTATGTCAATGAAAGACTACTCCCCCTTCTTTTAAATAACTGGTCTCTCTTTGGGAGAAAGTCATTGACTTTACTACAGAAAGATTATCAGTAAATTTGTGCTGCTGACCCAATAGCCTAATCATTATTGTCAGGAAGTCAATTTGAGATCACAGGTCACAGCTTTAAATTCAAGTGTGGTACAGGGAATTTAATCAATAAATGTATGCACACAGAAAAGAAATGTTGCAGGCAAAGCCATTTTAGTAATATAGTTACTTAAACTGGCTGAAATTATTCTGTAAATGTGTTTAAGTGAAGATAATATTTTGTTTGAGTGCATTTTAAATTAACCTATGTTTCATATAAGAAACTCTTCAATAGCTTATTATTATCAGGCCTAAGTACTTTGCATTTCAGTTTTTGCCTCAATGATTCCATTGAAATCACTTTCTTGAAGGTCACCAATAACCCCCTAAATGATAAATCCAATGATCTATTTTTGTCTCATCTTTTTTGACATTACTGCATCATTTTATACCGCTCACGTCCCCTCTCTGTCACAGAATAAAGTGAATTTAAGACTGTGTATCCTCTGCATATTCTTCAGTGTGCACTATTTTTGTCCTTTTGGAATCTTTTTTAGCAGTAAACATAAGCCTGAACTAGGTAGAGTTCATGAAAAGTTAATTAGCAATTGTATTACTCAGGCATTTGGGATATCTCCTTTTCAAATGAACAATTATTGAGGATTTATAACGAAACTAAAAGGGAAACATACATAGAGGTAATTCATTAGATCTGAGGTTGGCAAACTACTAGTATGTCTATGGCCCAAATCCAGTCTACTGCCTTTTTTTGTAACTAAAGTTTTATTTGGACACAGCCATGCCTATTCAGTTACATATTATCTATTGGCTGCTTTTTTGCTACAAAGGAAAAGTTGAGCAATTGCCGTAAAGATCATATATCAGGCAAAGTCTAAAATATTTACTTTTTACCTTTAGGTAGAAAAAGTTGACAGACCCCCTAGATTAGAGGATTAATTAAGTGAACTGAAAAGAGAACCATCAATTTTTTTTTTTAATAAAAAGAAAAGGTGTCACTATTGAAAACTTTATGCTAAGATGAGAAGATGATGTGGGACTGATTGGAGTCATAAGATTTTTCTGAAGATGTCTATATTTTAAAAATATTTTTTTATTGATTTTAGAGAAAGGAGAGGAGGGGGAGAAAGAGATAGAAACATCACTTATGAGAGAGAATCATTGATTTGCTACTTCCTGCATGCTCCACACTGAGAATCAAGCTCGCAACCCCGAATCCAG
The DNA here is from genome assembly GCA_026230045.1 of Corynorhinus townsendii. Classification (NCBI taxonomy): domain Eukaryota; kingdom Metazoa; phylum Chordata; class Mammalia; order Chiroptera; family Vespertilionidae; genus Corynorhinus; species Corynorhinus townsendii. Next base: position 100,977,428 of record JAPDVU010000002.1, read on the forward strand.
GCATGTTCCTTGATCGGGAATTGAACTGGCTCATAGGCTGATGCTCAACCACTGAGCCACGCAGGCTGGGCATAGAGATGCCTATTTAGATATGACTTTCATTTTGTCATCTCCCCTCAAGACTAAATGTTTGAGCCCAGTATAACTGGTTACCTACAATGATTCTCCAAGACACCATGTCATTTCATCCACTGTTCTGGTTTCAAGAGTACACGCAAGCAGGTAGAGCTCCATGTGGAGAAGGTACCTTTTCTCTAGGATCTGAGTGTGGAGAGAAAAGAAAGGAATGCAGAGTGACATGTGGTTCCTTCTCTTAAAACTAATGAACCTAATACATCAGTCTCTGTTTGATAGTCTGCATGTTGTGAGTAAGTTGATCTACTTTATTCCAAAGAAAAAGAATGCTAGAAACCTCGCTAAAGTGAAGTTTCTTCAAGACTTGTTGCCCCTAGTTTCTTCTTGAATTCCATTATACCTCTGTTATCCTTACAATAACCAACTCTCCTGTATCCAACCATTATTTGGGCTAGTCTAAGTAGGTTTGTCTCTCTAATCACCAAAAGTTATTTGAATAAAAGGGACTTATACTGACACCAAGGAAACTGATAGCAGACTCTTGCATGGTGCACTTCATAAAAAAGAATATCAGAAAAAAATTAAATAACCCAAAGAAAAGCTTAGCACACTAAATATGAAGTCTTACTAAACAAACAACAGGCACTTATTTCTCCTAGTTCTGGAAGTCAGTAAGTACAAGATCAAGACGCCAACAGATTAGGTTCTTGGTGAGGTTACTCTTCCTGGCGTGTAGTCAACTGCCTTCTCACTATGTCCTCATATGACCTTTCTTTGTGCAAGTTAAATTGTTCATGTTATTCAACAAAGTAATATTTTTAGGTAGAATTTCTATGGTACATAAGTAGAACCCCATTAAAGATTTTAAGAGACCTTGATTTCATACTGATATCTAGTTTTCTGTTCATGTATACATAATTATAGCACATTTTAATAAACATATTAATTTATGTTAACTATTTGAGACTTTTTTGACTTGAGATTATAAAACAAAATTCTCTGTATCTATAGAAGACTGGCAGAAACAGTATTTTTAAAATAATCTAATTTAATAATTCCTTTCATCCTATGGAACTATATTCTTTTTATTCCTGAAAATATATTTGAAGACTTTTCATCAAGAATTAACATTCAAACATGTAAAATAATTAAATGAAGATATAAAAGGATGTATTTCAGTTATACATCTAACTAGCTTATTACAATGGACAATATTTAGAACCTACAAGAAAAGAATTACTCAGCTATTAAATGAGATGAGGTTATTTCAAAGGTCCTTTCAAGCTATGACATTTCATGATTGATAGAAGACTTTCATTAATGATCTAATCTGTAGATTATTGTTCTCTAAAGCTTGTTATATAATTTCTTAATTGACATTATCAACAAAAAAATGTTACCATACTTTAGTCAATCTTCTCACAGTAGCTCAAGTCATAGCCATTTAATAATCCTATTTTGAGTCTCTAAATTATTGGAAAGATTAAAAGTTTTACTAGAATTCTATATTTGAAGTGGTATTTCATGTATGAGTAGTCTTTGATGTGCATAGTTCTGGAATGCACAGATTTGAGTTATCATGGGTTAGTTAAATAACTCCAGTCTCCCAACAAAATGGTCAACATCTCAGTTACCATGGTATATTAGTCATGAGTAAATTCAATAAATGCAAACTTCACTGCTAGCTGTTCAGCCCATAAGTCATTACATGAAAAAAAGATGTGCATATATATATATATATATATATATATATATATATATATATATATATATATGCCTAAGCAACCTTAATGACCGTAACAACTGGTCACTATGACATGCACTGACCACCAATGCAAGAGCTGCCCCCTGGTGGTCAGTGTGCTCCCACAGCCAACCTCTCCTGGCCAGCCAACCTCCCATGCTCCCTCTCTCTGGCTAGCAGGCCCCGTCACCTGATCAAGGCTAGGCTCTGGGGTGGGATGAGGAACCGGAAGTGGATGGCAGCAGACGTGGCCCCTTGCCCCTCCTTGGGACTGGTGGCCAACCTCCCGTGCCCCATGTCTCCCCCCAGCCAGCAGGCCCTGGTCAGCCTGATTGGCCGCTGCCTGCCCACAATGTTGGTGGCCAAGCATCAAGGGAAGGAGGAGCGAGGAGGTAAGGAACCAAGCAGTGGTGGAAAGCCAATGATGGCAGTGGCAGCATCTGGTGTCCTGAGTCTGGTATCCATTTCTTCTGCGTGCTGCCCAGCGTCCATCACCTCCTCTCCCTACTCTGCCAGGGCCTTTGGGCCCTGATCGGCTTGACACCAGTTGGCCTGGGCCTGATGGGTCCTAACCGCCAACCAGGCCTAGGGACCCCACCCATGCACAAATTTTATGCACCGGGGCTCAAGTAATTAATGATGATTTAGGTCACTTCTTCCAAGTCTGTCTGATTGGTCACTGTGCATCTGTTATTCAGATCATACACAGACAGCACACTTGTAGTTGTGTTGACTCCTGATCTCCCACTAATAAATCCAAGAGTCTTTTATAAATCTAGTTCTTTATTATAAGAATGTCATTTAAGTTTATCCTAAAAATAGAAGGCTTATACTAAGTTGAAACTTGTAACCAGAGCCTGGATAGTTCCTTTCCAATAAATTATTGATAGAGGATTTTGATCAACAAAAAAATGCCTCATATCAGTGATTACTGCTATTATCAAGAAAACAAAAGACAACAAATATTGACAAGGATGAAGGGATTAGAACCCAGTTACACTATTGGTGGGAATACAAAATGGTGCAACCATTATGGAAAATAGTATGGAGGGTCCTTAAAAAGTTAAAAATAATGATACAACAATCTCACCTCCTGGTACATATTCAAAAAAGTTGAAATCAGGATTTCAATGGGAACGCTAGTACCAGATATTAGCATTCCCATGTTCATTGGAACAATATTCACAATAGTCAAAAGGTGGAAAAACCTAAATGTTCATTGACAGATGAATAGATATAGAAAATATGGCATATACATAACATGGAATACTATTAAATCTTTAAAAATGAAGGAAATTCTGCCATTTGCAACATCTATAAATCTTAAGGATATTATGGCTAAGTGTAATAAGCCAGTCACAGAAAGACAAATGCTATATGATTCTACTCATGTGAGGTACCTAAAATAATTAAATTCATAGAAGCAAAGAATAATAGAATGGTGGTTGCCACGGTTTGAGGAGAGGGGAAATGGGGGATTGTTGTGCAATAAGTATGAAGTTTCAGTTATGTGAGATGAATAAGCTCTAGAGATTTGTACAACAGTTTACAATAATGTATTATTATACACGAAAAATATGTTAAGGTAACAGATCTCATGTTAAGTGTTTTAACCACAACAGTAAAATTTAAAAGTCAAAGTTCAGTAACAAGTTGGAAAGTGATGATGCTGGAAGTGAAATTCAAATTGAACATAAATCGAGTTTGAGAAGCAATAGCTGTCTGTGCAAATGTCGACACCGCCTCTCTACCAGAGACTCTATACATGCAGCAGGAGGTACTTTAGTGAAGGCAAACTTGCTGACATAATGAGGAGAGTGGTTGTGAAGAAAGTGATGAAGATGGCCCAGAGGAAGTGATGCTGGCAAAATATTTCCCATTAAAGGAACTTTCACAGATATTTCATTACATTGAAAGCACAAAGAGTAAATTGTTGGAAGCTGATCCGAACTTGGAAAGAATATGACAATTTACAAAGGCATATAAAGATGCCAGCTCTGTAGCATAACTTGTGTAACAAGGAAAAGGCAAGAACTATTTAAACTACTTGATCATTTTTTATAAAGTAATAAAGCACTTTAATTCTCAGTGTTTCTGATGTTTTAAATTACAAGATGTGCTAAATGAATATTAGTTTTACTATAATTTTAATTTCCCTGTTCATTTATGACAGACAGTAAGAGAACTTTTAATGTTTTGACTAAAACTTTTAAGGGTTGTGAGACAATCATAATTTTTCTCATTAAGATTTTTATACAATTTCAGCTTGCATGGCCATTTCACAGTCTGATATGATCTTTCAAGGTAAAGATTGCCTGTGTTAGTTTCAGTAAATTTTACTGACTAGACGCTGTAAGAATTTTCAACACAAATACTACATTATATGTTATTTGGGAGGAAGAAAGAGTTGAGGAGAACATCTTACTACAGTTAATCCTTTGGTTGATTTTCATATGACTTTTAACTTCTCTGCACTCTGTCATAGACATTATCCATTTTAGAGGCATAGTGAGGGTTAAAAGTAAAATAGCAGGAGACAGGCTCTAAAGAATTAAATAAGCTAATTATCATCTCAGTAACAGTAACATTCTTCTTTTTTTAAATATATTTTACTGATTTTTTTTTACAGAGAGGAAGAAAGAGGGATAGAGAGTTAGAAACATCGATCAGCTGCCTCCTGCACATCCCCCACTGGGGATGTGCCCGCAACCCAGGTACATGCCCCTGACCGGAATCGAACCCGGGACCCTGCAGTCCGCAGGCCGACACTCTATCCACTGAGCCAAACCGGTTTCGGCAGTAGCAGTAACATTTTAAAGTTCAGGATTCAAATGACTGGAACCCTGGCATCTGAAGCTTCATTTCATCTTCTGCGCTCAAGCATGTCTTGGAGTCTGACTTTTCTCATTTCCTTACCCAAATGTCTAATTTTTCCTTCCTCTTTCTTTCTCTCCTCCTTCTTTCCCTTGACTCTTTACCACCTAACTAGCCTTGGAATGGATCCATATCTTTATTCTTTTTAAAAAATTTAACATGTATTTTATTATTTGGCAAACTTTGATTCAACATCTATCATTACATAACACCTCTATTCAGAATTATTTTAATTTTATTTTATTGTTTAAAGTGTTAGATGTAGTAGTACATATATCTCCTTTTTTCCCCGACTGACCTTCCCCCAGTCTCCCCTGCCCTCTGTCACATGCCCTCATCTCCACCCCGAGTGTCTGTGTCCATTGGTTGTGCTTATATGCATGCATACAAGTCCTTTGGTTGGTCTCATTTCCCCTCTCCCCAACACTCCATTTCCAATTCTGCTCTCTTTATCTCTCTCACTCACAAATCAACAAAATAAAAAACATCCCAGAATAAGTGTTTGTCCTTGTATATGACCCTCAGTTTATTTTTCCTCCTATGTTTTCACAGCACTGAAGTTATGAACATTAAATGAAACTCATTTCCCAGCATTAACTCTTCAATACTTAAGAAGTCTCCTGAAAGTTCTTAATCGCATACATCAATCTGAGTTCAGTTCATCACAGTCTCCAAATCCTACAAACATAATTGGTTCCTGGGAACATGCACAATATTAATTTAAAAGAATTCACTGTGCATCTTGCCAAACAAGTATGTTTCTAATTTGTTATTGAAAGGAGAAAGACATGACAAAATATAAATGCTGAAACACTACCTGTAAATTCCATTAAAATGTTATGATATGTGGTCATATTCTGGAGAAAATACACCATTTGTTTGCTAGTGCAATTTTAAGGAGGAGGGACACTCTATGATAAATTGACAAAATATATAGAAATTGGCTTAGAACAACTTGCATTTCATAGTCTGGTGTATGTGACTTTGAGCCTCTTTTTGTCTGAAGAATGAAAAGACAAACTTTAATAGCATCTAAAATCTCTTCCATTTCCAAATACATATGGTTCTCCGAACAACTTCTATAATTAATCATGAAAATGATTTTTCCCTCAACTCTCACACACTGGCTTTTTTGGTAGTGTACCGCAAATAAAATCTAAACCAAAATTATAAAGCAAAATGCTTCTATTTAATTTTGTCCTTTTAATATACCTTATAGAAGAAACTGCTTTTAATCTATGATCTTCTTTAGATTGTATTCTATTAGAGGAAATTGGACCAAAATTGATCTGGGTAAAGAAATTTATCATTACCTGCAGAAAATGGACAATAAAATGTGATTAGGCTACATGTGCCCATCATAGCCTTTTTCAAGAGCAAGCCTTGACTAGAAAGCCAGGATTCAATGAATCAATAACAGTAAAAGCAAAATTGGAGGGCTGTCAAATCAACTTAATTTCTGTCTTCTGAACAAGTGGCATCCAATCACCTGACGCACAATGCTAATAATCAAATTAGATTGCCTTTGACTCCTTTTACCCAGAGTCAAATCACAAACCTGACTGTAACATTTTATATACTCATCTCTGAAAAGCCACTAACATACCAATGTATACTCGAGATAAATGCTTTTTGCATTCTTAGGATGAGGTAGAGGACAAAATTACTTTTGATTATGCTCTTAAACTAAATGGAACAATTAAAATAATGGGTTGCATTCACCCATTCAACAAATATCTGAAACCTAAAGATATTTGCAAGCATCAGAATATTAATATGGTTAATCCCTTTCACAGGCATTTCTTTTGCAAAAAGCAGGTATTTTTCATTCCATGCAGGTATGTAAGATCTAAATATAATTTTCCTTCAATTGGATCCTATTATTTGCTATCTGGCCTCTAGGTATCTTTCTTATGGGTTCCCTTAGCAATTTATAACACAACCCGTATTACACTGTGCAATAATTTCCTATGTATAATAATTGAGAGGAATCATGACTCAGTATTCTTTCAAATGTAAATGTCCAGCACAGTGATATTTATTGAGTGAATTAATGATTATAAGAGGATAATATTACAGATGTGGCACATTCTAAAATTGTGAGTCTGTCTCTATAGAGATACAATTGGCCTTCAAGAAGAAAGTTATTTTTAACTTCTCCTTAAGAGGAGATATTTTTTCTTTGCAAGTATTATAGGAGCTATATATAGATCTGTGGCTCCTTACATCACATTATCCTAAAATAAGATTTCATTCAAGAAGATGGTCAAGATGCCCTCAAAGGAAACAGTTTCCAATATGGCTTCTAGGAAGAGACAGGTATCTTAGTGGATGCTACACTGCATGTCTTCACACTGTCAAAAAGAGCTCATCAAGGCTATTGAAGACCAGCCTGCCTTTTGGGATTAAGAAAAACAAAACAACACACACACACACACACACACACACACACACACACACACACACAGATGGTACTCAGATAAAATTTTTCATTCCCAACAAATACAACTATATTTGTAAATATTTGGACAATTTTTCAGCTGGCGTTTTGCATGAAGTATTAACAAAAGAAAGGATATCTGTGGTCAAAGATTCAAAATGAAAGGAGAAAGGAGAAAAAGGTAAGTTAAACAACAAATGTCTAATAAGCCAACTTTCTTCATTTGAATAATTTGAAATGAGATTATAAAACTACAACACTGTCAAATAGAGTCCAAAGTGTAAATTAAGCCAGGAAAAATATTAAAGAAGATAAGCAACATGAAAGGATGTGTAAAAGACAAAAGTAAAATGATAAAAAGAATAGGAGGGAAAGGAAATTTTTGGTAGCCAAATAGAATGACAGTGTTGGGAAGGAAAATAATTTCTTCTTTGAAAGCATTTCCAGAGCACCCAGCTTTAAAATCAAGTAGTGCCTGAGTCATTTTCCCTTTGCTTTTCTTTCTTTTCTTATTCTTCTAGAATATGACACACTCTAAGGGACCTGAGGTCAGAAGTTACATTAACCAAGCTCTGTGCCTCCAGAGGGGCATTAGTTTAGCCATGTCTGGGAGGGGAAACATCCTCCGCCCTTCTAAATCCTCTTGGCTACTCTAATTACACATGAGGCAGACTAACAGGAGAAAAACAAACAAATTTAATTTTATACATATGGAGGCCTCATAGTATGGGATCCCAGAACTGAACAAAGCAAGCTGTTTATATATCTTTTGGACAAAGGAACAGCTATTTGTGAATATTTGACAAAACAAGGGGGTTTTTGCTTTGGGTAGCAAATTAATAAAGAAGTAACAAAGTTTGTTTATACAGCTTTCTTGCCTTGCATTCCCCATATCTGGTGATAAGCATGCCTTCGCTCCTGGTGGCATAAGGAGGATATCTTTACATGGGAGATTTATTTCCTGCTTTGGGGGTGGAGAACAAAGGAGGGTCAGAGTATTCTTGCACCAACTCTTTTTCTAAGAAACTTTAATTCAAAATAATCAATATGCCAAACTGGCATATGTTGGGTCAACCTGCCCTGAGTCCCTAGAGCAGCAGTATCCATAGTGTTGTCCATCCTGTAGCCTTGGCTTTGGTGTGGAGAAATCCAAGGCTGAGCTCAGCACATCATCAAGCACGAAATTACATACAGAGCAATGGAAAGGGAAATAGAGAGAGGAAGGTGGGAGCTAGCTACACAGTTATGGAAAGTGAGTACCTGCGTTAGGAAGTGATCAGCACCGCCCTGTAAAGTCCTGCCATTAAAAGGCCCCAGTGGTTCAGGGATAGAAAATGGTGTGTGTTGTCTTAATGGCTGTATGTTTTAAATGAAACCTGGAAGCATATTTAAACACTAGTGACCTGGTACACGAAATTCATGCACATTAAAAGGGAATTAATTAGAAGAAATATTTTAATATTGCCATTTACCCTTTCTCTATAATAGAAGTGTCAGAGATGAAAGAAAATTAGTAAAATGTACATGAAAATCTTCCTCCTATCAGAGTCTGGGGTGCGCCAAAGGAACCAGAATTAAGTCCCTGCCCAACCATGTGCACCTCAAAATCACTCAAGACCCAGACCCGGCTGACCCCACCACCATTGGGCTAGATCGAGACTCGGCCGGCCCCAACTCCATCAAGCTCTGCTGGGTGGGGGAGTGTGGACTCAGGTTGCCTGGCCTGGCACTGGGGCAGGGTGTGCAGCCTGAGGTCTCCTGGCCCGGGCCGGGGCAGGGGCATGCCTTGAGGTCCCCAGTCAAGACCCATGCGGGGGGAGGGGCGCAGCCTCATCCCTGCCCTGGCCAAGTAGCCTCAGATCCTTGCTGATTGCTCATTAAGGCTCATTACAGGAACCTGGCCTCCACTGTGGGCGCAGCCGTCTCGTGTTACAGAATTCCTGCTTCCACAGCCATTTTTGTGATGGAGTGATGGTCAATTTGCATATTCCCTCTTTATTAAATAGGACTGGCAGATGGAGCAGATGGGACAAAAAAGAAAACTACATTATGGGTATTACACTGCTGTGGTCGGGCATTGATCTAAAAAAATAAAAGTCAGGGGTTAGGAAGAGATTTAGTATCTTATGAGATCTTTTGTATAGACATACAGGTCTGGCTTCACAAGGACCAAAGGAATCTTTTCAGGGCATCCAAATAAAAGAGAAGAACCTCTGGGTGTGGTGAAGGCTGGGAGAAGTCTGGTATAAGTTCAGGGAACTTCCCTTCTCATAAACTAACCTCCTAGCAAGTGATAACTGAAGAATAAAGCACTTTTCTCAGATGAAGAAAGCTTGTCCTGGAAAGCTGGTTTATTCAAGAAGCCCTGGGTAAACAGCAGATCTGATTAGTGGCTCGGTAAAGGAAGCATCATGGCTGCCCTGGCTAAGAGTTTGAAAAGACCTCAGTACAACAGCTGAGATGAAGCCAGCATCTGATAATAGCAACTGTTCCAGTCTTTATTCTTTTTTTTTTTTTCTGGGTGGCTCAAATTGACAGCCTAAAAAGTGAGTGCTTAGCAAATTTGTTATGATTTATTTGTATTTAAATGTCTGTAGATGTCATTTGTGTCATGTAAGAGCTAGACTGATATCCATAGGAATTTTATTCCTTTAATTGTCACTAAAATAATAAAAACTCTACACTTTGAGGAAAGTTAATAATTACTTTCTAGAACAGAGCAAGCACTGGACATCAAAACAGTTATGGAATCTAGAATAAATTTTATTTTTATTATGAGTATAAAGTATTTTTTTAAATGCATCCATTAATAATCAAAAAAAGAGTAGTGGTTTCTTTTATTTTTTCCTTTATGCAGAGGGGAGATGAAGGGAAGAGGTATAAATTCTGTAGCATACGGAGAGATAAGTAAATGGTTTCCTATCATGGTTAAAAATAATTCTGGAGTGGTCTCTACACAAGTATACCATATAGACCTAGGAAACATTGTAAATCTGCCAGGCCTTCTATGACAGATTTATGATGGCAATGCACTTGAACATACCACTCTCCAACGGTCACTTCATTTTGAGGAAAAGTACCTGCCACTACAGGTGTGCGAGAGCCAGCTCCCACCAGCTTGGGTCCTGGCAGTTCCACCACGGTGCTGTCGGGCTGTGCACAAGGAAAGGGGTTTCATAGAAAGTCACCTCTCAGACTAATCTGATCATAGATTCCTACTGGTGGGTAGTCGCACGCCAGGCATATAACTTTTTCAGTAAAAGTTTTATCTTTGTCTTAAGCAAGCCCACCTTTTAAATAAACATAACCGCCCTCAAGAGAGCACATAGTCTTGTTAGCTAGCCTGTAATCCAATCCCACCTTGCTTTCTCCCACTTCCATGTAATCTCCCTTACTTCACTCTTAATTTCAAATGCATAAAAATCATAAGCTGCAAAACTGTCATTCTTCAGAGCATTTGAAATCTCTCTTCCTGGCAATGGTCATCATCAGTTTGGGCTCAAGGAAACTCATAAAAATTCTTTACAGATTTGGACGTTTCTTATATCGACAAGGTTGGTAGCTTGAAATTGGCCTTGGAAATTGGCAAAAGCTACAAACCACGGCTCCTCTCACTTTCAGAGAGCCAGTTATTAAACATTTACCAACGTGCCACTGTCACTCTCCTCGCTCTGACTTTTGTCATCTATCTGAACAGTGTCACTTCACAGTAAGTCATTAACACTTTCCCAGGGAACTAGTCAATAAGACATTAGTCAATGGTCAATGTTGATTTTATTTTCTGCCCAGAGCCCACAACTGCAGTCCTCAGAGCTGCCTGCCTCCGTTCTCATCCACCTAGCCACAGAAGTGACTTCCCGCCCAACAGAGGATAGCAGAGCTTCTACAGGCACTCTAGATCTAATTCTTTCAAATTTTTGAAGACACCATTCAAATTCCACCTTCGCCATGTAGACTTATTCAGTCCTTTAAATTGTTTTTTTTCCTCTTTGCTCTTTGTAGGTGGCTTCTACTTCCTTTGCAATGGTCATCTCTTTCTGGTTCATAATACCAAATGAATCATAGAAAATACCATTAAGTAAAATGATTTGAATATCATCAATTTCATATAGTTTAATCTAATAAATTTAATTGTTTCATGTTTTTGTTCTCCACTATAATGTAAGGTTTTTGAGAGTTGTAACCATGTCTTATTCATCATTTAACCCTCTATTTGGACAAATAGCTCACATATGAGTATTCATCAAATTTTAATTAAGTGAATGAGAATCAGAAAATATATGATTAAACGAAGAACAGTTTAAGAACTCACATATTTCAGATAAAAGTAAAACAATGATTTACTGTTCTTCAATTGTTTTCTTATGCATTTGAACACATCTGACAGGTCTGGTTATGACAATGCTAATAATACAATCTGTCTGGGGCATTCATATGGGTAAGTGTATTTATTCTGCTAAGTAAATACTCAGCCCTTCTTAAATGCCATGACAGTCTAGCTATAACTTAGTCTATATGAAAATGTGTACATGAGACATTTTAATAATATAATTTAATTTATATTCTTGGAGTTATCATATCAAAGAAACTTTATCCCAGTCCTAATGACAATATCCCAATTAAGCATTACTAATTTGTTCTACAAATTAGTAAAAATTTATATAATTGGTAATTTATTTTTTTACTATCAATACTATCAATCTACTTTTTCTGCTACTTTTACTTTATCAAAGTAAAGATAAAGAGGAATAAGATACCTAGAAGCAAACAAACAGTAAAAATTATTTAACATTTATAAATGTAACATGAGTAGCAGCCCTGTGGAAGAACATGTAACAGAGGAAAGGCAATTAAGAATCATGATTTCTCCCTTGTGACAATAGAAAACATGGCCTAAAGTGGAAATTGACAAGCAATGATTTTGAATTAGCTGTTAACATATCAATAGGTGTAAATTGCAACAGTTAATGTTGACTTGAATTGGAAGATCCCTATCCTAACTCTGACTTTAGATTTGAGACACACAAACAAGAACGCATTTTATTCTGTCACTTTGTATCAGAGCAGAGATAAAGGGCAACAAGTTCAACCAAGACAAACAGGATATAAATTGTCACTTTATCTGAGACCTCCAAGAAGGTGGTTCAGTGCACTGACCCAGTCAGGGCAGGTGTTAATGATTTCTAATGGTTCATTAAAGATAGGACTCCAATTAAAACTGTGTTTAGTTTGACAGAAAATGTCTGGAACTAACTAGGATGAACAAAGGGAGAGCCAGGAATAAACAAATATTGCCTCTTCATTGATTAGTAGTTAAAAATCTATATAATACAGCATGTCTAGAAAAAAAATGTCTTCACTACAATTTCAGAAAAGCAACATTTGTTAATATTTCTCCATCCAACCCATTAATACCTAGGTCATAGGGCAAAGTCAGAATTAAAGCTCAGAATGAAAAATCTGAGAACTAGAGGAAAGCAATTTGATAAGATATCATAAGGTTAAAGAAAGGGAAAAACTACAATTTAGCTGTTAGTGAATTATGTAACTACTAGAGGCCTGATACACAAAGATTCGTGATAGAATGGGCCTTCCTTCCCCTGGCTGCTGGCACCACCTTCGCTCTGGCCGGATCTGCCTTTCTGTCTTCCCACGCTGCCCAGAGGCCCAGAGAGGCTGGGGTGGTGCAGAACGCCTGTGTCCTGCCCCACCCCCCATCGCTCAGCACCTGCATATGCAAATTAACCCACCATCTTTGTTGGGTTAATTTGCATACTCACTCCTGATTGGCTTGTGGGCATTGTGAAGGTATGATTAATTAGCATGTTACTCTTTTATTAGGTAAATGGTTCCCAAATTGGACTGTGGACCACCTAGGACAGTGGTTCTCAACCTTTCTAATGTCGCGACCCTTTAATACAGTTCCTCATGTTGTGGTGACCCCCAACCATAAAATTATTTTTGTTGCTACTTCATAACTGTAATTTTTCTACAGTTATGAATCATAATGTAAATATCTGTGTTTTCCGATGGTCTTAGGCGACCTTGTACATCAAGACCCACAGGTTGAGAACCACTGCTGTAGAGCCTAAGACCATCGAAAAACACAGATATCTACATTACGATTCATTAACAGTAGCAAAATTGCAGTTATGAAGTGGCAATGAAAATAATTTTATGGTTGGGGGTCACCACAACATGAGGAACTGTATTAAAGGGTCGCGACATTAAAAAGATTGAGAACCATTGACCCATTGACCTAGGAAGTGGGGAGTTTTAAGTATGTAGAAAGAATGAAGTTACAATTCTTTCAATAGATCAGTAAAGCAACGGTATGGAAATCTATGTCTCACATAGAGAGGCTGTAGCATAGTGGATAGGCACATGGACTAAACCCAGACTAATTGAGTTCAAATTCCACTACCTAGTCATATGACTTGCCCAAGTTATATAAACTCCTCTGAGACTCAATTCC